>OW052114.1:0-4800000 GCA_932526535.1 Caradrina clavipalpis
ATAGATTTTTTAGTAAATTTTCGAAATTTTTGCGTTTTTTAAGCCCTTCCCTGGCGAATAACTCCCGTTCCTGTTGTGCGAACGGGTTCAAATCTTCACAGTAGACGGGACTCCGCGCAGGCTACGCGTGTGCACCCCTCAAAACAGAGCCGCCCATACAAAAATTGACCACCCCGACAGTAAAAAACTGTCCAAATCACAAAAATTCTGCCCGTTTATTTAGTGTTTATCCCGTTTTTCGCCAATTTTCCAAGGTAATTTCCACGTCACTGGCTCCAGCGCATCGGCCGAACTCCCAGGAGTGAAACCGCAGCGATATCCGCAAAAATCCCGTGGGAATTGGTGTAGAAACAAGCAATTTTAGTAAAATCACCGTACATATACGCATATATCTATATATAGGTAGGTTGCAAAAGTTTACCTTAGTGAGCACTTGAAATAACTTTGTCGAAACTTTGTCGCAATTTTTACACCCTTATAAGGTACCGTATATACAAGTGCAATACACCGTTAGACGCGGCTCCGCGAGCCCTGTACACTCCCGTAAATATTTCTGGAAAATCTCAAAAGGGAAATTTTTTATTAAAGAAAAACACTTTTCCAAATTTTTACAAACTTTAAAATTTAATAACTTTGTCATTTTTAGTCATACAATAAATCTAGGGACGCCGCTGGACGCGCCTGAAGCTGCTCCACCCGAGTCCTGAAAAACAAAAAGGGATACAATTGTTAGTTTTTTAAATATAATAGATTTTTTAGTAAATTTTCGAAATTTTTGCGTTTTTAAGCCCTTCCCTGGCGAATAACTCCCGTTCCTGTTGTGCGAACGGGTTCAAATCTTCACAGTAGACGGGACTCCGCGCAGGGCTACGCGTGTGCACCCTCAAAACAGAGCCGCCCATACAAAAATTGACCACCCGACAGTAAAAAACTGTCCAAATCACAAAAATTCTGCCCGTTTATTTAGTGTTTATCCCGTTTTTTCGCCAATTTTCCAAGGTAATTTCCACGTCACTGGCTCCAGCGCATCGGCCGAACTCCCAGGAGTGAAACCGCAGCGATATCCGCAAAAATCCCGTGGGAATTGGTGTAGAAACAAGCAATTTTAGTAAAATCACCGTACATATACGCATATATCTATATATAGGTAGGTTGCAAAAGTTACCTTAGTGAGCACTTGAAATAACTTTGTCGAAACTTTGTCGCAATTTTTACACCCTTATAAGGTACCGTATATACAAGTGCAATACACCGTTAGACGCGGCTCCGCGAGCCCTGTACACTCCCGTAAATATTTCTGGAAAATCTCAAAAGGGAAATTTTTTATTAAAGAAAAACACTTTTCCAAATTTTTACAAACTTTAAAATTTAATAACTTTGTCATTTTTAGTCATACAATAAATCTAGGGACGCCGCTGGACGCGCCTGAAGCTGCTCCACCCCGAGTCCTGAAAAACAAAAAAGGGATACAATTGTTAGTTTTTTAAATATAATAGATTTTTTAGTAAATTTTCGAAATTTTTGCGTTTTTTAAGCCCTTCCCTGGCGAATAACCTCCCGTTCCTGTTGTGCGAACGGGTTCAAATCTTCACAGTAGACGGGACTCCGCGCAGGCTACGCGTGTGCACCCCTCAAAACAGAGCCGCCCATACAAAAATTGACCACCCGACAGTAAAAAACTGTCCAAATCACAAAAATTCTGCCCGTTTATTTAGTGTTTATCCCGTTTTTCGCCAATTTTCCAAGGTAATTTCCACGTCACTGGCTCCAGCGCATCGGCCGAACTCCCAGGAGTGAAACCGCAGCGATATCCGCAAAAATCCCGTGGGAATTGGTGTAGAAACAAGCAATTTTAGTAAAATCACCGTACATATACGCATATATCTATATATAGGTAGGTTGCAAAAGTTTACCTTAGTGAGCACTTGAAATAACTTTGTCGAAACTTTGTCGCAATTTTTACACCCTTATAAGGTACCGTATATACAAGTGCAATACACCGTTAGACGCGGCTCCGCGAGCCCTGTACACTCCCGTAAATATTTCTGGAAAATCTCAAAAGGGAAATTTTTTATTAAAGAAAAACACTTTTCCAAATTTTTACAAACTTTAAAATTTAATAACTTTGTCATTTTTAGTCATACAATAAATCTAGGGACGCCGCTGGACGCGCCTGAAGCTGCTCCACCCGAGTCCTGAAAAACAAAAAGGGATACAATTGTTAGTTTTTTAAATATAATAGATTTTTTAGTAAATTTTCGAAATTTTTGCGTTTTTAAGCCCTTCCCTGGCGAATAACTCCCGTTCCTGTTGTGCGAACGGGTTCAAATCTTCACAGTAGACGGGACTCCGCGCAGGCTACGCGTGTGCACCCTCAAAACAGAGCCGCCCATACAAAAATTGACCACCCGACAGTAAAAAACTGTCCAAATCACAAAAATTCTGCCCGTTTATTTAGTGTTTATCCCGTTTTTCGCCAATTTTCCAAGGTAATTTCCACGTCACTGGCTCCAGCGCATCGGCCGAACTCCCAGGAGTGAAACCGCAGCGATATCCGCAAAAATCCCGTGGGAATTGGTGTAGAAACAAGCAATTTTAGTAAAATCACCGTACATATACGCATATATCTATATATAGGTAGGTTGCAAAAGTTTACCTTAGTGAGCACTTGAAATAACTTTGTCGAAACTTTGTCGCAATTTTTACACCCTTATAAGGTACCGTATATACAAGTGCAATACACCGTTAGACGCGGCTCCGCGAGCCCTGTACACTCCCGTAAATATTTCTGGAAAATCTCAAAAGGGAAATTTTTTATTAAAGAAAAACACTTTTCCAAATTTTTACAAACTTTAAAATTTAATAACTTTGTCATTTTTAGTCATACAATAAATCTAGGGACGCCGCTGGACGCGCCTGAAGCTGCTCCACCCGAGTCCTGAAAAACAAAAAGGGATACAATTGTTAGTTTTTTAAATATAATAGATTTTTTAGTAAATTTTCGAAATTTTTGCGTTTTTAAGCCCTTCCCTGGCGAATAACTCCCGTTCCTGTTGTGCGAACGGGTTCAAATCTTCACAGTAGACGGGACTCCGCGCAGGCTACGCGTGTGCACCCTCAAAACAGAGCCGCCCATACAAAAATTGACCACCCGACAGTAAAAAACTGTCCAAATCACAAAAATTCTGCCCGTTTATTTAGTGTTTATCCCGTTTTTTCGCCAATTTTCCAAGGTAATTTCCACGTCACTGGCTCCAGCGCATCGGCCGAACTCCCAGGAGTGAAACCGCAGCGATATCCGCAAAAATCCCGTGGGAATTGGTGTAGAAACAAGCAATTTTAGTAAAATCACCGTACATATACGCATATATCTATATATAGGTAGGTTGCAAAAGTTTACCTTAGTGAGCACTTGAAATAACTTTGTCGAAACTTTGTCGCAATTTTTTACACCCTTATAAGGTACCGTATATACAAGTGCAATACACCGTTAGACGCGGCTCCGCGAGCCCTGTACACTCCCGTAAATATTTCTGGAAAATCTCAAAAGGGAAATTTTTTATTAAAGAAAAACACTTTTCCAAATTTTTACAAACTTTAAAATTTAATAACTTTGTCATTTTTAGTCATACAATAAATCTAGGGACGCCGCTGGACGCGCCTGAAGCTGCTCCACCCGAGTCCTGAAAAACAAAAAGGGATACAATTGTTAGTTTTTTAAATATAATAGATTTTTTAGTAAATTTTCGAAATTTTTGCGTTTTTAAGCCCTTCCCTGGCGAATAACTCCCGTTCCTGTTGTGCGAACGGGTTCAAATCTTCACAGTAGACGGGACTCCGCGCAGGCTACGCGTGTGCACCCTCAAAACAGAGCCGCCCATACAAAAATTGACCACCCGACAGTAAAAAACTGTCCAAATCACAAAAATTCTGCCCGTTTATTTAGTGTTTATCCCGTTTTTTCGCCAATTTTCCAAGGTAATTTCCACGTCACTGGCTCCAGCGCATCGGCCGAACTCCCAGGAGTGAAACCGCAGCGATATCCGCAAAAATCCCGTGGGAATTGGTGTAGAAACAAGCAATTTTAGTAAAATCACCGTACATATACGCATATATCTATATATAGGTAGGTTGCAAAAGTTTACCTTAGTGAGCACTTGAAATAACTTTGTCGAAACTTTGTCGCAATTTTTACACCCTTATAAGGTACCGTATATACAAGTGCAATACACCGTTAGACGCGGCTCCGCGAGCCCTGTACACTCCCGTAAATATTTCTGGAAAATCTCAAAAGGGAAATTTTTTATTAAAGAAAAACACTTTTCCAAATTTTTACAAACTTTAAAATTTAATAACTTTGTCATTTTTAGTCATACAATAAATCTAGGGACGCCGCTGGACGCGCCTGAAGCTGCTCCACCCGAGTCCTGAAAAACAAAAAGGGATACAATTGTTAGTTTTTTAAATAGAATAGATTTTTTAGTAAATTTTCGAAATTTTTGCGTTTTTAAGCCCTTCCCTGGCGAATAACTCCCGTTCCTGTTGTGCGAACGGGTTCAAATCTTCACAGTAGACGGGACTCCGCGCAGGCTACGCGTGTGCACCCTCAAAACAGAGCCGCCCATACAAAAATTGACCACCCGACAGTAAAAAACTGTCCAAATCACAAAAATTCTGCCCGTTTATTTAGTGTTTATCCCGTTTTTTTCGCCAATTTTCCAAGGTAATTTCCACGTCACTGGCTCCAGCGCATCGGCCGAACTCCCAGGAGTGAAACCGCAGCGATATCCGCAAAAATCCCGTGGGAATTGGTGTAGAAACAAGCAATTTTAGTAAAATCACCGTACATATACGCATATATCTATATATAGGTAGGTTGCAAAAGTTTACCTTAGTGAGCACTTGAAATAACTTTGTCGAAACTTTGTCGCAATTTTTACACCCTTATAAGGTACCGTATATACAAGTGCAATACACCGTTAGACGCGGCTCCGCGAGCCCTGTACACTCCCGTAAATATTTCTGGAAAATCTCAAAAGGGAAATTTTTTATTAAAGAAAAACACTTTTCCAAATTTTTACAAACTTTAAAATTTAATAACTTTGTCATTTTTAGTCATACAATAAATCTAGGGACGCCGCTGGACGCGCCTGAAGCTGCTCCACCCGAGTCCTGAAAAACAAAAAGGGATACAATTGTTAGTTTTTTAAATATAATAGATTTTTTAGTAAATTTTCGAAATTTTTGCGTTTTTAAGCCCTTCCCTGGCGAATAACTCCCGTTCCTGTTGTGCGAACGGGTTCAAATCTTCACAGTAGACGGGACTCCGCGCAGGCTACGCGTGTGCACCCTCAAAAACAGAGCCGCCCATACAAAAATTGACCACCCGACAGTAAAAAACTGTCCAAATCACAAAAATTCTGCCCGTTTATTTAGTGTTTATCCCGTTTTTCGCCAATTTTCCAAGGTAATTTCCACGTCACTGGCTCCAGCGCATCGGCCGAACTCCCAGGAGTGAAACCGCAGCGATATCCGCAAAAATCCCGTGGGAATTGGTGTAGAAACAAGCAATTTTAGTAAAATCACCGTACATATACGCATATATCTATATATAGGTAGGTTGCAAAAGTTTACCTTAGTGAGCACTTGAAATAACTTTGTCGAAACTTTGTCGCAATTTTTACACCCTTATAAGGTACCGTATATACAAGTGCAATACACCGTTAGACGCGGCTCCGCGAGCCCTGTACACTCCCGTAAATATTTCTGGAAAATCTCAAAAGGGAAATTTTTTATTAAAGAAAAACACTTTTCCAAATTTTTACAAACTTTAAAATTTAATAACTTTGTCATTTTTAGTCATACAATAAATCTAGGGACGCCGCTGGACGCGCCTGAAGCTGCTCCACCCGAGTCCTGAAAAACAAAAAGGGATACAATTGTTAGTTTTTTACAATATAATAGATTTTTTAGTAAATTTTCGAAATTTTTGCGTTTTTTAAGCCCTTCCCTGGCGAATAACTCCCGTTCCTGTTGTGCGAACGGGTTCAAATCTTCACAGTAGACGGGACTCCGCGCAGGCTACGCGTGTGCACCCTCAAAACAGAGCCGCCCATACAAAAATTGACCACCCGACAGTAAAAAACTGTCCAAATCACAAAAATTCTGCCCGTTTATTTAGTGTTTATCCCGTTTTTCGCCAATTTTCCAAGGTAATTTCCACGTCACTGGCTCCAGCGCATCGGCCGAACTCCCAGGAGTGAAACCGCAGCGATATCCGCAAAAATCCCGTGGGAATTGGTGTAGAAACAAGCAATTTTAGTAAAATCACCGTACATATACGCATATATCTATATATAGGTAGGTTGCAAAAGTTTACCTTAGTGAGCACTTGAAATAACTTTGTCGAAACTTTGTCGCAATTTTTACACCCTTATAAGGTACCGTATATACAAGTGCAATACACCGTTAGACGCGGCTCCGCGAGCCCTGTACACTCCCGTAAATATTTCTGGAAAATCTCAAAAGGGAAATTTTTTATTAAAGAAAAACACTTTTCCAAATTTTTACAAACTTTAAAATTTAATAACTTTGTCATTTTTAGTCATACAATAAATCTAGGGACGCCGCTGGACGCGCCTGAAGCTGCTCCACCCGAGTCCTGAAAAACAAAAAGGGATACAATTGTTAGTTTTTTAAATATAATAGATTTTTTAGTAAATTTTCGAAATTTTTTGCGTTTTTAAGCCCTTCCCTGGCGAATAACTCCCGTTCCTGTTGTGCGAACGGGTTCAAATCTTCACAGTAGACGGGACTCCGCGCAGGCTACGCGTGTGCACCCTCAAAACAGAGCCGCCCATACAAAAATTGACCACCCGACAGTAAAAAACTGTCCAAATCACAAAAATTCTGCCCGTTTATTTAGTGTTTATCCCGTTTTTTCGCCAATTTTCCAAGGTAATTTCCACGTCACTGGCTCCAGCGCATCGGCCGAACTCCCAGGAGTGAAACCGCAGCGATATCCGCAAAAATCCCGTGGGAATTGGTGTAGAAACAAGCAATTTTAGTAAAATCACCGTACATATACGCATATATCTATATATAGGTAGGTTGCAAAAGTTTACCTTAGTGAGCACTTGAAATAACTTTGTCGAAACTTTGTCGCAATTTTTACACCCTTATAAGGTACCGTATATACAAGTGCAATACACCGTTAGACGCGGCTCCGCGAGCCCTGTACACTCCCGTAAATATTTCTGGAAAATCTCAAAAGGGAAATTTTTTATTAAAGAAAAACACTTTTCCAAATTTTTACAAACTTTAAAATTTAATAACTTTGTCATTTTTAGTCATACAATAAATCTAGGGACGCCGCTGGACGCGCCTGAAGCTGCTCCACCCGAGTCCTGAAAAACAAAAAGGGATACAATTGTTAGTTTTTTTAAATATAATAGATTTTTTAGTAAATTTTCGAAATTTTTGCGTTTTTAAGCCCTTCCCTGGCGAATAACTCCCGTTCCTGTTGTGCGAACGGGTTCAAATCTTCACAGTAGACGGGACTCCGCGCAGGCTACGCGTGTGCACCCTCAAAACAGAGCCGCCCATACAAAAATTGACCACCCGACAGTAAAAAACTGTCCAAATCACAAAAATTCTGCCCGTTTATTTAGTGTTTATCCCGTTTTTCGCCAATTTTCCAAGGTAATTTCCACGTCACTGGCTCCAGCGCATCGGCCGAACTCCCAGGAGTGAAACCGCAGCGATATCCGCAAAAATCCCGTGGGAATTGGTGTAGAAACAAGCAATTTTAGTAAAATCACCGTACATATACGCATATATCTATATATAGGTAGGTTGCAAAAGTTTACCTTAGTGAGCACTTGAAATAACTTTGTCGAAACTTTGTCGCAATTTTTACACCCTTATAAGGTACCGTATATACAAGTGCAATACACCGTTAGACGCGGCTCCGCGAGCCCTGTACACTCCCGTAAATATTTCTGGAAAATCTCAAAAGGGAAATTTTTTATTAAAGAAAAAACACTTTTCCAAATTTTTACAAACTTTAAAATTTAATAACTTTGTCATTTTTAGTCATACAATAAATCTAGGGACGCCGCTGGACGCGCCTGAAGCTGCTCCACCCGAGTCCTGAAAAACAATAAGGGATACAATTGTTAGTTTTTTAAATATAATAGATTTTTTAGTAAATTTTCGAAATTTTTGCGTTTTTAAGCCCTTCCCTGGCGAATAACTCCCGTTCCTGTTGTGCGAACGGGTTCAAATCTTCACAGTAGACGGGACTCCGCGCAGGCTACGCGTGTGCACCCTCAAAACAGAGCCGCCCATACAAAAATTGACCACCCGACAGTAAAAAACTGTCCAAATCACAAAAATTCTGCCCGTTTATTTAGTGTTTATCCCGTTTTTTCGCCAATTTTCCAAGGTAATTTCCACGTCACTGGCTCCAGCGCATCGGCCGAACTCCCAGGAGTGAAACCGCAGCGATATCCGCAAAAATCCCGTGGGAATTGGTGTAGAAACAAGCAATTTTAGTAAAATCACCGTACATATACGCATATATCTATATATAGGTAGGTTGCAAAAGTTTACCTTAGTGAGCACTTGAAATAACTTTGTCGAAACTTTGTCGCAATTTTTACACCCTTATAAGGTACCGTATATACAAGTGCAATACACCGTTAGACGCGGCTCCGCGAGCCCTGTACACTCCCGTAAATATTTCTGGAAAATCTCAAAAGGGAAATTTTTTATTAAAGAAAAACACTTTTCCAAATTTTTACAAACTTTAAAATTTAATAACTTTGTCATTTTTAGTCATACAATAAATCTAGGGACGCCGCTGGACGCGCCTGAAGCTGCTCCACCCGAGTCCTGAAAAACAAAAAGGGATACAATTGTTAGTTTTTTAAATATAATAGATTTTTTAGTAAATTTTCGAAATTTTTGCGTTTTTAAGCCCTTCCCTGGCGAATAACTCCCGTTCCTGTTGTGCGAACGGGTTCAAATCTTCACAGTAGACGGGACTCCGCGCAGGCTACGCGTGTGCACCCTCAAAACAGAGCCGCCCATACAAAAATTGACCACCCGACAGTAAAAAACTGTCCAAATCACAAAAATTCTGCCCGTTTATTTAGTGTTTATCCCGTTTTTCGCCAATTTTCCAAGGTAATTTCCACGTCACTGGCTCCAGCGCATCGGCCGAACTCCCAGGAGTGAAACCGCAGCGATATCCGCAAAAATCCCGTGGGAATTGGTGTAGAAACAAGCAATTTTAGTAAAATCACCGTACATATACGCATATATCTATATATAGGTAGGTTGCAAAAGTTTACCTTAGTGAGCACTTGAAATAACTTTGTCGAAACTTTGTCGCAATTTTTACACCCTTATAAGGTACCGTATATACAAGTGCAATACACCGTTAGACGCGGCTCCGCGAGCCCTGTACACTCCCGTAAATATTTCTGGAAAATCTCAAAAGGGAAATTTTTTATTAAAGAAAAACACTTTTCCAAATTTTTACAAACTTTAAAATTTAATAACTTTGTCATTTTTAGTCATACAATAAATCTAGGGACGCCGCTGGACGCGCCTGAAGCTGCTCCACCCGAGTCCTGAAAAACAAAAAGGGATACAATTGTTAGTTTTTTAAATATAATAGATTTTTTAGTAAATTTTCGAAATTTTTGCGTTTTTAAGCCCTTCCCTGGCGAATAACTCCCGTTCCTGTTGTGCGAACGGGTTCAAATCTTCACAGTAGACGGGACTCCGCGCAGGCTACGCGTGTGCACCCTCAAAACAGAGCCGCCCATACAAAAATTGACCACCCGACAGTAAAAAACTGTCCAAATCACAAAAATTCTGCCCGTTTATTTAGTGTTTATCCCGTTTTTCGCCAATTTTCCAAGGTAATTTCCACGTCACTGGCTCCAGCGCATCGGCCGAACTCCCAGGAGTGAAACCGCAGCGATATCCGCAAAAATCCCGTGGGAATTGGTGTAGAAACAAGCAATTTTAGTAAAATCACCGTACATATACGCATATATCTATATATAGGTAGGTTGCAAAAGTTTACCTTAGTGAGCACTTGAAATAACTTTGTCGAAACTTTGTCGCAATTTTTACACCCTTATAAGGTACCGTATATACAAGTGCAATACACCGTTAGACGCGGCTCCGCGAGCCCTGTACACTCCCGTAAATATTTCTGGAAAATCTCAAAAGGGAAATTTTTTATTAAAGAAAAACACTTTTCCAAATTTTTACAAACTTTAAAATTTAATAACTTTGTCATTTTTAGTCATACAATAAATCTAGGGACGCCGCTGGACGCGCCTGAAGCTGCTCCACCCGAGTCCTGAAAAACAAAAAGGGATACAATTGTTAGTTTTTTAAATATAATAGATTTTTTAGTAAATTTTCGAAATTTTTGCGTTTTTAAGCCCTTCCCTGGCGAATAACTCCCGTTCCTGTTGTGCGAACGGGTTCAAATCTTCACAGTAGACGGGACTCCGCGCAGGCTACGCGTGTGCACCCTCAAAACAGAGCCGCCCATACAAAAATTGACCACCCGACAGTAAAAAACTGTCCAAATCACAAAAATTCTGCCCGTTTATTTAGTGTTTATCCCGTTTTTCGCCAATTTTCCAAGGTAATTTCCACGTCACTGGCTCCAGCGCATCGGCCGAACTCCCAGGAGTGAAACCGCAGCGATATCCGCAAAAATCCCGTGGGAATTGGTGTAGAAACAAGCAATTTTAGTAAAATCACCGTACATATACGCATATATCTATATATAGGTAGGTTGCAAAAGTTTACCTTAGTGAGCACTTGAAATAACTTTGTCGAAACTTTGTCGCAATTTTTACACCCTTATAAGGTACCGTATATACAAGTGCAATACACCGTTAGACGCGGCTCCGCGAGCCCTGTACACTCCCGTAAATATTTCTGGAAAATCTCAAAAGGGAAATTTTTTATTAAAGAAAAACACTTTTCCAAATTTTTACAAACTTTAAAATTTAATAACTTTGTCATTTTTAGTCATACAATAAATCTAGGGACGCCGCTGGACGCGCCTGAAGCTGCTCCACCCGAGTCCTGAAAAACAAAAAGGGATACAATTGTTAGTTTTTTAAATATAATAGATTTTTTAGTAAATTTTCGAAATTTTTGCGTTTTTAAGCCCTTCCCTGGCGAATAACTCCCGTTCCTGTTGTGCGAACGGGTTCAAATCTTCACAGTAGACGGGACTCCGCGCAGGCTACGCGTGTGCACCCTCAAAACAGAGCCGCCCATACAAAAATTGACCACCCGACAGTAAAAAACTGTCCAAATCACAAAAATTCTGCCCGTTTATTTAGTGTTTATCCCGTTTTTCGCCAATTTTCCAAGGTAATTTCCACGTCACTGGCTCCAGCGCATCGGCCGAACTCCCAGGAGTGAAACCGCAGCGATATCCGCAAAAATCCCGTGGGAATTGGTGTAGAAACAAGCAATTTTAGTAAAATCACCGTACATATACGCATATATCTATATATAGGTAGGTTGCAAAAGTTTACCTTAGTGAGCACTTGAAATAACTTTGTCGAAACTTTGTCGCAATTTTTACACCCTTATAAGGTACCGTATATACAAGTGCAATACACCGTTAGACGCGGCTCCGCGAGCCCTGTACACTCCCGTAAATATTTCTGGAAAATCTCAAAAGGGAAATTTTTTATTAAAGAAAAACACTTTTCCAAATTTTTACAAACTTTAAAATTTAATAACTTTGTCATTTTTAGTCATACAATAAATCTAGGGACGCCGCTGGACGCGCCTGAAGCTGCTCCACCCGAGTCCTGAAAAACAAAAAGGGATACAATTGTTAGTTTTTTAAATATAATAGATTTTTTAGTAAATTTTCGAAATTTTTGCGTTTTTAAGCCCTTCCCTGGCGAATAACTCCCGTTCCTGTTGTGCGAACGGGTTCAAATCTTCACAGTAGACGGGACTCCGCGCAGGCTACGCGTGTGCACCCTCAAAACAGAGCCGCCCATACAAAAATTGACCACCCGACAGTAAAAAACTGTCCAAATCACAAAAATTCTGCCCGTTTATTTAGTGTTTATCCCGTTTTTCGCCAATTTTCCAAGGTAATTTCCACGTCACTGGCTCCAGCGCATCGGCCGAACTCCCAGGAGTGAAACCGCAGCGATATCCGCAAAAATCCCGTGGGAATTGGTGTAGAAACAAGCAATTTTAGTAAAATCACCGTACATATACGCATATATCTATATATAGGTAGGTTGCAAAAGTTTACCTTAGTGAGCACTTGAAATAACTTTGTCGAAACTTTGTCGCAATTTTTACACCCTTATAAGGTACCGTATATACAAGTGCAATACACCGTTAGACGCGGCTCCGCGAGCCCTGTACACTCCCGTAAATATTTCTGGAAAATCTCAAAAGGGAAATTTTTTATTAAAGAAAAACACTTTTCCAAATTTTTACAAACTTTAAAATTTAATAACTTTGTCATTTTTAGTCATACAATAAATCTAGGGACGCCGCTGGACGCGCCTGAAGCTGCTCCACCCGAGTCCTGAAAAACAAAAAGGGATACAATTGTTAGTTTTTTAAATATAATAGATTTTTTAGTAAATTTTCGAAATTTTTGCGTTTTTAAGCCCTTCCCTGGCGAATAACTCCCGTTCCTGTTGTGCGAACGGGTTCAAATCTTCACAGTAGACGGGACTCCGCGCAGGCTACGCGTGTGCACCCTCAAAACAGAGCCGCCCATACAAAAATTGACCACCCGACAGTAAAAAACTGTCCAAATCACAAAAATTCTGCCCGTTTATTTAGTGTTTATCCCGTTTTTCGCCAATTTTCCAAGGTAATTTCCACGTCACTGGCTCCAGCGCATCGGCCGAACTCCCAGGAGTGAAACCGCAGCGATATCCGCAAAAATCCCGTGGGAATTGGTGTAGAAACAAGCAATTTTAGTAAAATCACCGTACATATACGCATATATCTATATATAGGTAGGTTGCAAAAGTTTACCTTAGTGAGCACTTGAAATAACTTTGTCGAAACTTTGTCGCAATTTTTACACCCTTATAAGGTACCGTATATACAAGTGCAATACACCGTTAGACGCGGCTCCGCGAGCCCTGTACACTCCCGTAAATATTTCTGGAAAATCTCAAAAGGGAAATTTTTTATTAAAGAAAAACACTTTTCCAAATTTTTACAAACTTTAAAATTTAATAACTTTGTCATTTTTAGTCATACAATAAATCTAGGGACGCCGCTGGACGCGCCTGAAGCTGCTCCACCCGAGTCCTGAAAAACAAAAAGGGATACAATTGTTAGTTTTTTAAATATAATAGATTTTTTAGTAAATTTTCGAAATTTTTGCGTTTTTAAGCCCTTCCCTGGCGAATAACTCCCGTTCCTGTTGTGCGAACGGGTTCAAATCTTCACAGTAGACGGGACTCCGCGCAGGCTACGCGTGTGCACCCTCAAAACAGAGCCGCCCATACAAAAATTGACCACCCGACAGTAAAAAACTGTCCAAATCACAAAAATTCGTGCCCGCCCATGCCCACCCTTAATTGATTTTTTATACAGACCGAAAAATTTTACTGTCTAAATCGACGACGGGGGCCACGACTATCTGATATATACATATATTGCTATATTTTTTATTGACATTTTGGCTTCTACACCCAAAATTGACTGCCCCGGGCATTATTAAAGACAGGATCGTGCACCCAAAGTGCATATTGACTCACACGCCCATATACAGCGTGTGACCAGACTTTTTAAATATATACAATTAAACATTTTACTTATACATAATTATTATACTTATACACCTATTGACGCTCGCTTTGTTTTTGTATTGTTGTTTGTCAAACTGCGAATTATTTAATTTATTAGCACTTTTAATCCTCCTTAAATATGTATCTCGCCAGAACGCCCGCGAAAAAGATCCCCACAAGTCCCCATACCTCTCCATCGGTCGAAGAAAATGTCCCCTCTCCCAAGGCTTCCTCAACCGTGAGGCGGAGCATCGGAGAGTGGGAAAGTGCGAGGCCGTCGTCAAGCCAGCCCCCTTCGTCATCAGCCGCTCGGTCGCCCAGGAAGGCGGCCCCGGTCGCGGCGGCCCTCTCGCAGCCTACTAAGAGGACTGCGCAACCCATGGACTGCAAAGTCGCGCTGCGCAGAACATCCGTCGAGACGGCGGGAGGATCGCCGGGAACGGGACCAAAACAGCCCCAAAAACCCACAGACCGGGTCACCGAGGCGCGGAACTGTCTGCTCCGCGCAAAGTCGCACCTAGGCGACTCACGAAACCTTCGGGCTGACCTCAAAGCCGGGATCACCCAGGCCGTGGAGCGGCTTTATCAACTAGTTAAGGAAGAGGCGGCGGCCGCCGCTTCGACAAAAGGGGTAGTGGTCGAAGTGGCCGCCAGTAAAGCGACTCCGCCCCCGGAAACCTCTCCAGCTGTCGACTCGCTGCTCGCTTCACTAGCGGAGCATAGCGCGTTGGTGAAGGAGAGTGGCGAGGAAATGAGGAGACTCCGGGCGACGATGGAGGGACAGCAGGAACGTGCCGAAAAGCCGGGTACTTACGCGGGCGCTGCGGCTGGCAAGCAGTATGTGCCGCTGCCGCCGCTGCACTCGCTCATAGTGAGCTCCGACGACGGCAATGATACCAGCAGTGCCGTCGTCGATAAAATAAGAATCGCTGTGGACGCCAGGGAGACGGGCATCCGGGTCGATAAGGTTCGGAAGACCCGAGACCAGAAGGTCGTAATAGGTTGCCGGACCCGGGGTGAGCTGGAGGCAGTCAAGAACAGACTGGGGGGCTCAACGGCAGGGCTAAAAGTAGAGGAGGCGGTTAACAGGGATCCCCTGGTGGTGCTGACGGACGTTCTGTCTTACAACACGGACGACGACATCACCAGGGCGATCCTCAAGCAGAACCAGCATCTCCTGGGCGAGCTCAAAAAGGACGAGGTGAGGGTCGCCGTTAAATACCGGAAGCGAGCACGCAACCCGCACGAGAGCCATGTGGTCGTGCAGGTCTCCCCCCCGGTGTGGCAGATCCTGACCAAGGCAGGCCGTGCACACATCGACCTGCAAAGGGTGAGGGTCTACGACCAGACTCCCCTTGTGCAGTGCACGAAATGCCTCGGTTTCGGCCACGGCCGGAAACACTGCACCGGGACGGAGGACCTTTGTTCGCATTGCGGCGACGCTCATCTGAGAGCCGAATGCCCGTCGCACCTAGCCGGTGAGCCCCCCAAATGCTGTAATTGCAAAAAAGCCGGCCATGATAATCTGGCTCACAACGGCTTTAGCCTGGACTGCCCGTTACGCCGGCGGTGGGACGCAATAGCGCGGTCCACCGTCGCGTACTGCTAAAGGCGCCACCGCGATAAACGCGTCCACATCAGTTCCCACCTGGGACAAAACACTGTACAGGGCAATTTTACAGCCGCCAGATGTCCGCGATACCCCGACTTCCGTTTATAAAGCCGCGCGCGCGATGTCTGTCCTCAACCTGGCGGAAACCTGGGACATAGGTCGTAGTACGACGGCCTCGGGCCGCACCGCCACTGCCTTCAACGTGAAGCTGCAGGAAGGTGAGCGAACACACACACAACGGACGACGAGGCTCTCAAAAAAGGCTAACTGGAACCAGTTTCATGAGAAACTGGCCCAGTTAATGAAGATTAACACAGCAGCCCGTCGGACGCAACACCAATCAGGAACACTCAACCACTCCAAAACACTATAAACACATACACAAACAACATACATAACATGCACTGAACACATTTCACTCACCAAAACACACACATCGCTCACCTTACGTTGCGTTGCGGCCCGGGGAGTTAGCTGCCCCGAAGACCGAGTCTGCCGCCGGGAGTAAATGACAGCGTCGCGCGGCCCCTCCCAAAAAGGCCGGGGCGATTACAGGTCCCGCACAAAAAAGGAGGAACATTCTGGGGAGACCGGGAGGAGCACGAGGTGCATTGGAGTTCTAGCTTCATCTTATATATCTATTTTTATTTATTATAAATACATAACCAATTTTTGACCAAAGGAAGGGCTCAGGGCAGCGCAATGTATTAGCAATCGCTAAGGGTTTGCGCCACCCCTGAGAAAGACATGTCGGCAAAAATATATAATATATATAGCAGACTACACACATATATACACCAAAAATAGCCAATATGCATAAACACATCTAAACACACAAAACATTATTCATTAATCGTCTATTTATGTTCGAAAGGAAAGCACACAGATGGGCTCAAGGTAGCGCAAAAATATTGAGTAACATCAAGAGTTGCGCGACCCTTGAGAAAGAAAAGCAACAGCACACATTTAAATGATACACAATTATAACAACAATAGTATATAAAAGGGCACAGTATTGATAGAAAGTATTATATATATTATAAACATAGAACAAAATATACACACATTATATATATCCATAAATATACATGTAGAAGCTGGTCACATGGACAAATTATGAACTCTCTAAATTATTATATATAAAAATAAAAAACTGTAGACACAAACCAAAGAAATAAAAAGTAAAGAAAACGACTGATATACAAACAAACAAACAAACAAACAAACAAACAATCAAAGCAATGAAACAAAAAAGAAAAACACAAACAAAATCCAAAAACAAAATCTAATAATAAACAATAAAGCAAAACACAAACAAAATCCAAAAACAAAATCTTATAACAAACAATAAAGCAAAACTCAAACAAATGAAACTAAAAGAGTGATACACAAAACATTACATAGCCAACACACATGATAAAAAGACAAAACTGTAAAAATTAAAGAAACACAGCATATGCAAACAAAATGAAACAAAAAAGGAACATACAAACAAAATAAAAATCAGATAAAACAACGATATACAAACGACGATACTACAAAACTCTACATAATATATAACCGAAATAAATAACAAACTTGGAACAAACTGAAAAATCAAAAGAATGAAACACATACAATTTTGAACAAAGTACAAGCGCAAACAAACAAATGCAACAAATAACAAAAGGCAAGAAAGAAACAAAATAATGTACGAACAATACAAACAATGTATAAACACAACAAATGTAAGAACTAACAAACAAAACAAAACTACACGCAATTATGATAAGAAACAAAACTATGATTTACAACGCCCCTGCTCAAGGTAGGGAGTGGAGAACTGAAAAACACAAAAAAAAAAAAAAAAAAAAAAAAACATAACCTAACCTAACCTAACCTAACCTAACCTAACCTAACCTAACCTAACCTAACCTAACCTAACCTAACCTAACCTGAGCGAACCTAACCTGAGCGAACCTAACCTGAGCGAACCGAACCTGAGCGAACCTAACCTGAGCGAACCTAACCTGAGCGAACCTAACCTGAGCGAACCCAGTTGCACGGCACCCCTCGCCGCGAGCAGATCACTTTTAAGCCGCTCCGCGCTCGAAAAATCGCTAAAATTGCAAAAGTGCGAAGTTTAAGTTGCAAAATATCACAAAGTGTGTGTATAAGTGACAGCTATTCGATGAGTGCAGTTTCCTGGTGAAAATCCTGTTGGTTTTCTCGGAAAAAAACAGATAACCACGTTTTGTGAGGTTAACTTTCAAAAAACCACGTGTCGAAAACAAAAAAGTGCGTGCGGCTTCAAATTCATCGCGGTACCCCCATGTTTTTATTCTGCCGTTTCGCAGACAATACTTTGCCGCACATCTTGGCAAAGTTTTGGATTTTTCCCGCCACCCCCCTCCGAGCTACAGGCGAAAAACCAAAAACCACGTGCAACGTGTCTTCGCAACCACCGCATCCCGGATCACAGCTGCTATTACATCCTGGAGAGGACTACGTAAGCAACCTACAATAATTTTTTGCCTGCTGAAAAGTCGACTGGGAGCGAAGATATTAGTATTTAAAGATTTTAAAATTAATTTGTAAATTGTGACAGCCCTAGCTCGCAGGAGCGATCGATGACCCCTATTTCTTAGGTAATTTTTAGATAGATTAGTTCATAGACAATACTCGTGCCAAATTTTAAATTTTTCCTATGTATATATAAAAAGTTATTAGAGTTTTCCTGCATAATACCAGGAGTTTTCAGGACCTGAAAATTTTCAGCCCTGAAGCCATTTTTGTCGGCTGGGGGAAGTTAAGCCAGGCATCGCGGTCGAAACCGCATTTCGCTGGGACAAACGGTTGCGGAGTTACAGCCAATTTAATTTGGCTTTTGACAGCTGGGCGGCCATCTTGAAAAACTTTCAGTCACCATATCTCCGGATCCGGTGGTCCTAGAGAGTCGCGGTTTTCGCAGTGGAACTTGGGGTGACAACCTCTACCTGACCTACCCAGTTTCAGGCCGATCGGCGCTGAGAAGTTTCAGGCGCCTGAAAAATATTGCACACGTCGGAGCGTGACGAGTCGAGCCGAATAAGCCCAAACACGGTTGTTCTACGACTTCGGGAAGGCGAGTTATACTGGTTTGAAGATTGACTTGACAGTTTCCGTACTGTCAGATCATTTTTCGGGGCCGGATAACTCCCGAACCGGGGCTCGTGGAGCGCTCGGATTTTCTTTGCGGGCATTGGCCGGACCCTCCCTACCCGACAAGTGTGTTTTCAGGAGCTTTCAGGACCTGAAAGATTTTAGGCCTGAAACCCGCCCCGTTTGATGGTTCTCGGCGAGCCCATTCAGGAAAGCCCAAGCACGGTGATATTCGGACAAACGGTTTCGGAGGAAACTACTGGTAACGAAATTGCGGCCGCCATCTTGTTTTGGTAACCAACATTTTAAACCGTGTTTTCTCGGGAACCCTTTGGGCTGGGGTAGCCGTGTTTGGGTTCATTGAAGAGGGCTTGGAGAGACCTATCCAGTGGCAGGTAGAGTTTGACTCTACGTAGAGACGAAATTTTTTATTAACTGTATATTAAATTTTTTAAACGTAATTGGGTTCCTGGGAGCTCCCTGACACCAGATCTAGGTCTGGAACCTAGAATATAATAAAACCGACAGAGCCAGGCTCTTATAAGCTTTGCAGTGACGGTACTTCTATACAGTACAATATTTAATTCTATTCCTGTGAACCTAATACGTGTCGTGACCACATCCTCGCAGAGGAAGTTTATACATTTGACTATCCCGGAAAACCCCTCTGTCTCTCCAAAACTTCCATCCGGTTTTAGGACGTACCATACTTCCGGAGTCGATAGAGTCACCCTCGGGAAAACACTTTTAAAACTTACCTGGGCACTTACCTTACGCGTGGACCTGGTGATAGGCGCCTGGTGGTCTCCCGGCCGCGCACCTGAAACTAAAGAATAGAAATAGATTAAAACAGATAAGATTCCCCAGAATCTTAATATCTACAGTTTTGTTTTGTCACTGTTGTATGTGTATCTGTTATCTTTTGTTTTTACTTTTATTATTAATTTATTATTTTACTTATACACCCAAGACTGGGGTACTCTTTACAATACCCCACTGACGTTGAGCCAAAACAACACTCTCTAAACCAGGAGGATGATAGGCTTTAGGACTCCAGTTAAAAAGGCAACGTCGCAGGAGCCGCCGAACAGAAGCCCACAGGAGGCTGGATCTTCCACGCAACACAGCGTACGTAGGAGTGTGGGTGAATGGGAGGCGGGCCGGAATGAACCGCGGAAATCAAGCTCGCCGATAAAAACCGGAACGGAGCCGAAGCCGATAACCAAATCGCTCACAACAAAAGGAACCTCAATGGTCGTACAGATCGACAGTCCACCTGTCCCGCTTACCAGCTTATGGAGCCCCATGACCGCTGAGGCTAAGAAGTGCCTCATAATCGTCAAACAAAAACTGGCACTCTCCAAGAACATAAAGAGAGAAATAAAGGAGGACATCAAGATCCAGGTGGACAGGCTTTTTGCCTTGGTCAAGGAAGCCGAGGCAGACAAAGCGAAAAAGTATTCGGAGAGAGCAGCAAAAACTACAGCGGCAAGGAGTTCCGAGACTGCCCCCCCTACGCCCCCCTGTCCAGCACGGGAGGGTGTGGAGGAAGGAGTCACAGAGACGGAAACGGAATCTCTCAGGATGGTGCTGGAAGAGCACAGCAAGAAGCTTGCCGAAAGCAATGAGCTGATGGCCCGACTGAAAGAGGCACTGCGTACCAGCCAAGAAAACATGGAGAAAATCACATACGCTAGCGCAGCGGCAAGTCAGTCGGAAAACCCAAATCCACCGCCAAGACAAGCTGCTCTCCACTCCATTGCCGTAACCACCGAAGACGAGAGCACAACCGGAGAAGAAGTCCTAACAAAGATAAGGGAGGCAGTGAATGCAAAGGACGGCTGGATCACAGTGGACAGAGTCCGGAAGACGAAAAACCGGAAGGTTATAATGAGCTTTGGAACAAAAGAGGACAGAGACAAGGTCAAAGACAGGCTCAAGGAAAATGGAACCGACCTCACCGTGGAGGAAGTAAAGAATAGGGACCCGTTGTTGGTTCTTAGGGACGTCCTATCGGTCAACACTGACGAGGACGTCGTAAGGGCCTTCCGAAACCAAAACCCTGGAGTTTTTAACGGCCTTGACGGTGAGGCGGACAGGTTAGAAGTAAAATATAGGAAGAGAGCCAGAAATCCGCACACTGGACATATAGTGCTCAGTGCCTCGCCCAGTGTTTGGAGGCGTGTAATGGAGAGAGGACACGTTTACATCGACCTGCAAAGAGTCAGGGCCGAAGATCAGAGCCCACTCCTCCAGTGTTCGCTTTGCCTGGGTTACGGGCACAGCAGACGCCTATGCACTGAATCCCTGGAGAAGTGCAGCCACTGTGGTGGACCGCACTTAAAAAGGGATTGCTCGGAATGGCTGGCAGGCTCATCGCCTTCATGCTGTAACTGCACCCACGCCAAGCTGGACAGGACCGACCACAACGCATTTAGCACGGACTGCGCTGTCAGAAAGAAATGGGACACAATAGCGAGAACGGCCATAGCCTATTGCTAAGGTGGTCCCAAGGAACACTCCTGTCCAACAATCAGCAAGACCATACCGTGTGGCCCAAGCAAACCTACAGCGAAAGGAACTGGCTACCACCGAACTCTTCTTAGAGGCCAGTGAACGTAAGATCGCATGGGCGCTGATTCAGGAGCCGTACGTGGGGGCGAGGCTAAGTATGAAGAACTACCGGGGTGCGAGAATCTACCAGTGCGAGGACGATGGAAGTGGGAGGGTGAAGGCGGCAATAGCCGTCTTTGATGATGACCTGGACGTCATCCCCCACCCGAAACTCACCACAAATAACATCGTAGTGGTGGGAATCCGGACCAAAGCCTGGGAAATCGCAGTAGTCTCATATTATTTCGAGCCAGACCAACCAATAGGGCCATACCTGAACCAGATCGCTCAGATCAAAATGGAAGCGGCCAACGGTGGATTGCTGATCGGTGGTGACGCAAACGCAAAGAGTGCCTGGTGGGGCAGCACGATCGAAGACCCCAGGGGGGAGGAAATGTCCGGGACCCTGGAAGAGTTGGAGCTTCAGGTACTGAATATTGGCGATATGCCTACATTTGATACAATCAGAGGTGGTAGAGCGTACAAAAGCCATGTGGACGTCACGGCATGTTCGCTCAACCTGTTTGACCTGGTAGACGGCTGGCGGGTCGACACGGGAGCAACGTCCTCGGACCACAACACGATATTTTTCAATTTAAACGCAAAACGGGAAAAAGGAATGAACATTATTAGAACGACAAGAAAGTTTAACACAAAAAAAGCAAATTGGGATAATTTTAGGACAAAATTTAACGAATTAAAGGAAGTTAATAATTTAAACTTAGATAGTATAAACAAAATTAGTAGTAAACAAAAATTAGAACAAATAGTAATCTTATACAGAGACTTGATACTAGAAGCATGTGAACACTCTATACCTAAAATTAATACAAAAATTAAACCTACCTTTCCGTGGTGGTCCCAGGAGCTCGCAGCGATGAGAAAGGACGTGACGAGGAAGAAAAACCGCATCCGCAACGCCGCGCCGGTCCGGAGAGCGATGGTCGTCGACGAGTACCTGAAAGCGAAACAAGAATATGAGATCCAAGCAAAGAAAGCCCAGGTCACCAGTTGGAAGGAGTTTTGTCAGAAACAAGACCGTGAAGGAGTATGGGAAGGTATCTACAGGATCATCGGCAGGACTACCAGGAGACAGGAAGACTTGACCCTATCTAGCGATGGAGCATACCTAAACCCAAAAGAATCGGCAGCCCTACTTGCAGATACATTCTATCCAAAGGACACAGAAGAAGAGGACAACGCAGACCACAGACGAATTAGAGAAGCAGCCAGACGCGTAAACGAATGGGTCCATGATGAATATCATGACCCACCTTTTACGTCCCTGGAGCTGAAGACCGCAGTGGCTGGTTTCAATCCTAAAAAGGCACCAGGAGGGGATGGACTAACATCAGATATCTGCAGTCGAGCTATCTGCCAGGACCCGGACGCATTCCTTGCCCTTTACAACAAATGCCTAGAACTGGCACATTTCCCGGACATCTGGAAGGAGGCTACGGTGGTGGTTCTCCGAAAACCGGGCAAGGATAACTACCAGAGTCCCAAGTCATATAGACCGATAGGTCTACTGCCGGTCTTGGGAAAGGTCCTGGAGAGGATGATAGTAGCACGGATAAAATGGCAGCTAGTGCCGCGGCTTAGTACTCGCCAGTTTGGCTTTATGCCCCAGAGGAGCACCGAGGACGCCCTCTATACGCTAATCAAACACGTACAGAACAAGTTGAGGCTGAAGAAGCTAATTGTCCTGGTGTCGTTGGATATAGAGGGGGCCTTCGATAGTGCCTGGTGGCCGGCTATTAGGGTCAGACTGGCTGAGGAACAGTGCCCGGTGAACACCAGGAGGCTACTAGACAGTTACCTCGACAGTAGGAAAGTAAGGGTTCGTTATGCCGGGGAGGAATGCTCAAAAGAGACGAACAAAGGCTGTGTCCAAGGGTCAATCGGTGGTCCCATCCTGTGGAACCTCCTCCTCGACCCACTGCTGCAAGAGTTGGAACGGCGTGGAAATTTTGTCCAGGCGTTCGCGGACGACATCGTTCTCGTCGTGGATGGCGATACGGCAGTAGAAGTCTCCAGGATCACCAATGCAGCCCTCGCCCATGTCCAGAACTGGGGAGTCAGGAACAAGCTAAAGTTCGCACCGCACAAAACTTGCGCGATGCTTGTAACAAACAAGCTCAAGTACGACACCCCAGTTCTGAATATGGCCGGGGTCGACATTGGTATGGTGAAGAGCATGAAGTTGCTGGGACTCACCATCGATGAGAAGCTCACCTTCAACGAGCACACGGCGAACGTCTGCAGGAAGGCGGCAAATATCTACAAACAGTTGTCCCGCGCTGCTAAAGTGAGTTGGGGATTAAATAGGGATGTCATCCATGTAATATATACAGCAACAATAGAGCCGATCATCACGTACGCGGCTGGCGCCTGGGCACCCGCCACCGCTAAGCTGGGTATACGGAAGAAGCTAGGCTCTGTCCAACGAGGTTTTGTCCAGAAGCTCTGTAAATCCTACCGTACTGTCTCTCTCAATTCAGCGCTGGTACTCTCCGGGATACTTCCTCTAGATCTCCGCATACAAGAGGCAGCCGCTATGTATGAGGCGAGAAGAGGGTCATCACGGTTTGTGCCTGGGGATAGAGAGATTGAGAGTATGGTACGGTTTGCAGAAGCCCCTCATCCAGCAAAGCAAATGTCCCTGGAGTTCATGTGCCTCGCTGATCAACAGCAGGTAGACAATAACAACGTGCAGACAGTGCGAATATTCACTGACGGCAGCAAGATTGAGGGGAAGGTCGGAGCCGCATTATCTTTATGGGATAATGTTGGCGAAGTCCAGAACCTCAAACTCAGCCTCGCCGCGTACTGTACAGTCTACCAGGCGGAACTTCTGGCCATTTGCAAGGCAACGGACGTCATCCTCAAACGCAATGAGACGGGCTATGGTGTGTACAGTGACTCAATGTCAGCATTGCAGACGCTGACAAACCATGGCTCGCTCCATCCCCTGGCAGTTCGTGCGCGAGCCAATCTGGCTAAAGCCTTGGAACAAAACAAAGCTGTGTCTCTGTTCTGGATCAAGGCCCACGCGGGCCTGCCAGGGAATGAGCGTGCGGACGAGCTGGCGAAGGAGGCAGCATTGTCGTCGCGGAGGAAGCCGGACTATGACCAGTGTCCGATCTCATTCATCAGGAGTCAGATCCGCATGGGATCGCTCGACGAATGGAATCGGAGATATGTGTCTGGCGAGACGGCCTCCGTTACGAAGATGTTCCTTCCAGACGCCATTGCGGCATTCCGTATTGTAAAACAGGTGCGGCCAACAGGCGTCCTCACACAGGTATTAACGGGGCACGGTGGGTTCTCTGAATATTTGAACCGCTTCAAATGTAAGGAGAGCCCATCGTGCGCTTGTGATCCTAGCGAGACGGAAAGTGTCCAGCACATCCTTATAGATTGCCCGATTTTTAGTAGGGAACGCTACAAAGTGGAGTGTGAACTGGACATCAAACTGACAAGGGACAGTGTGAGGGAAGTTATGATTGGCAAAAGTCGAAAGATATTCTTGACGTACTGCGAGAATGTGGCCACAAGCGTAATAAATAGAAATAAAAGTAAATAAAAACTATGTTTCCTCTATATTTTGTGTATAGATAAGAAGCATAGAAAAATTGTATAGAAATGATTTAGAAATAGTAAGCAGTAGCATAGGAAAATAGAAATATAGAATAAGACTGTAGATGTAAGCTCCCCGTATCGTTAATTAGTAGTATAAGTTAAGTATGAGAAATTGTAAAAAGAAAATAGAAAATATTGTAGTACTTTATTTCCCCATTCTCCATTTACAAATAAATAAAGAAAACAAGTAGCTAGCATAAAAACGTGGAAGTCCCATCCACTAGAATGTCTGGAGAAGGATGCGAGAAAGACCCAGTATGTAGCATGGAAGTACGAGAGGCACAAAAGCGAGAACTGGTATGGCAGAGAATAGAATTTATAGGCGCCATAAACATGGCGGTTTTGGCACAGAAAAAAAAAAAAAAAAAAAAAAAAAAAAAAAAAAAAAAAAAAAAAAAAAAAAAAAAAAAAAAAAACCTGAGCGAACCGAACCTGAGCGAACCGAACCTTTTTGTTGTACTAGGTATTGTTCAACTTATACTGCAAGTTTCATTAAAATCGGTTCAGTTGTTTTTGAGATAGGGTCTTTTTATTATATTATGTTTGTTTGCGGATAACTTCGTCGTTTATGAACCGATTTTGATTATTCTTTTTCTGTTGGAAAGGGTAAACTTTCCAAATGGTCCCATTCAAATTTCATATAGATTTGATGATGGGTTCCGGAGACAAACAACGCGAGGGTATAGTGCTAAAACCCAATAAGTATGAAATTGTTACTTTCGAGATATTCAATGCTAAAGGTTCAAGGACAAAAATATTTATGAAATATAAATAAAATATTTTTTATTATTATTTTTCCTAAAAGCGTATAAATTCAATTAATATTAAAAAGAATTTTTAAATTTTTAAGTGGTATGTTTTTTTAATTAAAAAATTATAAGTTGCACTGGGTACCGACTTATTGGGTTTTACCTCTAAACAAATAAAATATTTATTGTACTTTTATCAATTTATTTAGTAGAAATTAAACAAAAAAGCGAAGATTTATTTACTCCTTGTTGCTCTTAAAAGCAGGACGTGGAGAAAAACTGCGCCGCACCGATAGGTCGAAAAGCTATAGGCCAAAAACACCGCTCCGGGAACCGACGGCATACCAGGTCGTGTATGGGTCTTCGCCCTGGGGGCTCTTTGGCCCCGATTAACGGGGCTCTAAAACGCATGTTTGGAGCGGGGCCAGTTTCCAATCCGCTGAAAAACCAGTAAGCTGGTCCTGCTTAGGAAGGCGGGGCACCCGGCCGACTCACCGTCCGCATACCGCCCCGTCGTGTTGTTGGACGAGGTGGGCAAACTGTTTTAAAGAATAATAATTGCAGACCGCCTCGTCCGACACCTGAGGAATAAGGGGCGGACCTGGCGGACAATCAGTTTGGTTTTCGCCGGGGGCGCCGGTGTCCTTGTGGATGAAGCAGTATCCCGGGGTGAGGTTGTCTCGGCGGTGTCTCACATGGACATCGCCAACGCCTTCAACACTTCACCTTTAACGCCCTGGAGTTGCATCAGGGAGGCGCTCTTTTATCTTAAGGTGCCTACCTACCTCTGCCGATCTGCCGTATAGTCAGGGCCTTTCAGAGAGGGTAGTCAGTTGACTGGCCTCTCTATACCCCGGGCCAGGAAAGATGGGGTCGGCGAGAGATGATGTGTGGTGTTCTACAGGGATCGGTTCTGGCCCGCCTCTGTGGAACATCGGTTAATACTGGGTCTTGCGCAGTGTGTTTCTCCACAGCGTCGGCGGCATTTCTTATGCTGATGACATACTGGTGACGGCACGGGGGAACTCACATCGGCTAGCGACAATACTGGTGACAGCTGGGGTCGCAAAAGTCGTTGGAAGGATTCGTGGCCTGCAAAAATCAGAGAATCCATGTTTTCCCTGCCCCCAATAAATGGGCACGACGGCTGCTCTCGCACTGTTGTTGCCCAATCACGATGGGGCATTTGTACCTGCCGGAGGCTCTACGTAGGGATCGTAGGCTCGAGAGTATGAGGCACAAAGAGCAGAGCTCCGCCAGATCCTGGTGGCGGAATGGGAGGATCGACTTGGGCGACCCAGCGCAGGGCACGGAACAACGGCAGCGTGTGGAAAAAGTGGCTGGAGAGGTGTCATGGTGCCCTTACCTTCCGGTTGACGCAGGTGCTTTTTGGACACGGGTGCTTTGGGAAGTACTTGTATCGTTGTTCTTGGCCGGGTCGCATATCGCGACAACTGCATGTAGCCTCTCGCTCCGGACGTTGTTCTGTCCATTGTTGGGAGTTAGAGTGCTTGGAACGCCGTCGCATTCTTCTGTGAGAAGGTGGTGACCGCCAAGGAGGCGGTAAAATGGGAGATGGAGGCTACTTCCTCCTATCCCACCAAGAGTGGACGCACCAGGCGGTTCGGGCGGCGGACCGACCCCCAGTCCGCTGCCCACAGGCCTCATTTCAAGATGCCCGGTGATCTACTATGAAATGGGGCCTGCGGGCTGCGGACTGGGGGTCGGTCCGTCACCCGAACAGAGACAGGCCCGAGAGTAAATCGAGCGTAGTGTTCCCCGCGCGCCTTTTCTGGAGTTAGAGTGGCCGATGGCGTGAGCCACCACAAATCGGGCCCCATTATGGGATGGGGTCCGATTTTTGTGGTGGTGGCGGGCCAATACCTGCTGGGGTGCTCAGAGCGATACCCGTGTCCCGGCCAATGGTAGCTAAAAGAATACTCTAGGATTTTAATCAGTAGGTGTCCGACATACCACTCCGCCTTCCCTGAGGCGGAGGCAGTCTATGAGGATTTCCTGCAAGCTAGTTGCACGTACAAGTCGTCTTCCTCGTTCACCAATCGAAGTGTTCAACCCAAATAATCTGCACTGAATAGAATAATTAAAAAAAATACTCGCGTGTCACGTGCTCTTGTACGAAGCTGGTCGCAAACTGTCAACAATAGCGTATTTATTGTGGGTAAAACCTGGTAAAACATGATTTATTGGGTTCTTCCTCAAACAACGTTTAAAGAAAGTCGGTAGACGAAATAAGCAAGTACCAAATAACTAAATTTTAACTGTTTATTTCGAAATATAATTTAACAGTAAAACCCGATAAGTATTTTTATTTGGTTTTAGTTTTTATTTTTTTGTATGTTTTCTTGTTTAGTTAACTAAAGCTAAAACCCAATAAATATGAATAATGGGTATTGCCATATGCCTTGATGAAATTTTAAATGAAAAGCATAAATACTTAAAGCAAATAAATCCTTTTATGTGGTTTAACCTTAAAACAACAATAGCATTTAGAAAGTCAACACACTTTATTGTGTTTTGGTTTTTTCGTTATGGCTAAACATTGGCACTTTATTGGGTTATTAAATCATGTAATTTGCTTGATACTGTAAAATCTGCTTATTTGATTAAACCACTGAAAAGAGCGCAAAAAATGCATTAAGATGGACCAAAAAAGCAATTTTTGATTTTTTGGCACTTATTGGGTTTTAGCACTATACCCTCGACGGAACTCTTCATAAAATTACAGCAAATCAACCGCGATATCTGCTATCTCATAAATATGCATTGTTTACGCAATTACACAACATAACATCGCGCCTGTACACTCGAAAGAGTTACACAGATGTATACTTACAGTAATATTCTGCTTTCTTATGACTTGTTTTTTGCGGTGTCATGTTAATTTACATGACATGACAGTTCCTTCATGGATTTGGATAAAAAATTGATACTAAAAGGCGAGAAATAAAAACCTTTTTACAAAAAAAAGACAACCGCCTTCAAAAACTTAAAAGAGAAAAATCACTTTAGCTTTGGAAGTCGCCGGCAATACCAAACAACAAACAGAACCAAAGCCGCCGACTTCCAAAGCTAAAGTTATTTTTCTCTTTTTTGTTTTTGAATGTGGTTGTCTTTTTTTTATTAAAGAAAAACACTTTTCCAAATTCTCACAAGCTTTATAATTTAAAAAACTTTTTCCAATATTATTCGTATAATAAATCTACGGACGCCGCTGGATGCGCCTTAAGCTGCTCCACCCGAGTCCTGAAAAATAAAAATGTAGAGGTTCCGATTTATTTCCCAAAAGATCTACTTCAGGCAAATCTTTAAATGTTTCACCCAAGGGATCTACTTCAAGCAAATCTTTAGATGAATCTCCTAAAGGATATACTTTAGGCAAATGTACTGTGTGGTGATGGGGGAACCAAATGAAAGAGCGTTTTGTTTAGAGTTATAACCTTTAATGAATCAATTACATACTAAGTTACAATTATACAGGGTGGCTGTCAATCACAAAATACACAAATCTTTAGATAAACCTCCCAAAGGTTATACTTTTGGCAAATGCACTGTGTGGTGTTAGAGGAACCAAATGAAAGAGCGTCTTGTTTAGAGTCATATATAACTTTTAATGAATCAATTACATACTAAGTTACAATTATATAAGGTGGTTGTCAATCACAAAATACACAAGTCTTTAGGTGTATCTCCTAATGGATCTACTTCAGGCAAACCTTCAGATTTATTTCCCAAAGGATACTACAGGCAAATCTTTAAATGTTTCACCCAAGGAATCTACTTCAGGCAAATCTTTAGATGTATCTGCCAAAGGATTTACTTGAGGCAATTTTTTAGATGTATCTCCTAAAGGATCTACTACAGACAAATCTTTAGATGTATCTTCTAAAGGGTCCACTTCAGGCAAATCTTTGGGTGTACCTTCTACGGGATTTACTTCAGGCAAATCTTTAGATGTTTCTCCAAAGGGATCTACTTTAGGCAAATCTTTAGATGTATCTGCCAAAGGATCTACTTCAGGCAAATCTTTAGATGTATCTTCCAAAGGGTCCACTTGAGGCAAATCTATGGGTGTACCTTCTACGGGATCTACTTTAGGCAAATCTTTAGATGTATCTGCCAAAAGATCTACTTCAAGCAAATCTTTAGACGTATCTCCTAATGGATCTTCTTGGTTGAAATCTTCAGGTATAATTCCTAAGGGATCATTTACTTCAGAGGAATCTTTACAATTACCTCCCATAAGATCTACTTCAGGCAAATCGTCTGATTTATCTCCCAAAGGATTAACTTCATGCAAATCTATAAGTGTACCTCCTACGGGATCTACTTCAAGCAAATCCTTAGATGTATCTGCCAAAGGGTCCCTTTCAGGCAAACCTATGGGTGTACCTTCTACGGGATTTACTTTAGGCAAATCTTTAGATGTATCTGCCAAAGGATCTACTTCAGGCAAATCTTTAGATATATCTTCCAAAGGGTCCACTTGAGGCAAATCTATGGGTGTACCTCCTACGGGATCTACTTCAGGCAAATTTTTAGATGTTTCTCCGAAGGGATCTACTTTAGGCAAATCTTTAGATGTATCTGCCAAAGGATCTACTTCAGGCAAATCTTTAGATGTATCTGCCAAAGGGTCCACTTCAGGCAAATCTATGGGGATACCTTTTACGGGATCTACTTTAGGCAAATCTTTAGATGTTTCTGCCAAAGGACCTACTTCAGGCAAATTTTTAGATGTATCATCCAAAGGGTCCACTTCAGGCAAATCTTTAGATGTTTCTCCAAAGGGATATTCTTTAGGCAAATCTTTAGATGTATCTTCTAAAGGGTCCACTTGAGGCAAATCTATGGGTGTACCTTCTACGGCATCTACTTCAGGCAAATCTTTAGATGTATCATCCAAAGAGTCCACTTCCGGCAAATCTTTAGATGTTTCTCCTAAGGGATATTCTTTAGGCAAATCTATGGGGGTACCTTCTACGGGATCTACTTTAGGCAAATCTTTAGATGTATCTGCCAAAGGGTCCACTTCAGGCAAATCTATGGGTGTACCTTCTACGGGATCTACTTTAGGCAAATCTTTAGATGTATCTGCCAAGAGATCTACTGCAAGCAAATCTTTAGACGTATCTCTTAATGGATCTTCTTGGTTGAAATCTTCAGGTATAATTCCTAAGGGATCATCTACTTCAGGGGAATCTTTACAATTACCTCCCATAAGATCTACTTCAGGCAAATCGTCTGATTTATCTCCCAAAGGATTTACTTCATGCAAATCTATAAGTGTACCTCCTACGGGATCTACTTCAGGCAAATCCTTAGATGTATCTGCCAAAGGATCTACTTCAGGCAAATCCTTAGATGTATCTGCCAACGGATCTACTTCAGGCAAATCTATGGGGGTACCTTTTACGGGATCTACTTTAGGCAAATCTTTAGATGTTTCTGCCAAAGGACCTACTTCAGGCAAATCTTTAGATGTATCTTCCAAAGGGTCCACTTCAGGCAAATCTTTAGATGTTTCTCTTAAGGGATATTCTTTAGGCAAATCTTTAGATGTATCTGCCAAAGGATCTACTTTAGGCAAATCTTTAGATGTATCTGCCAAAGGGTCCACTTCAGGCAAATCTATGGGGGTACCTTCTACGGGATCTACTTTAGGCAAATCTTTAGATGTTTCTGCCAAAGGACCTACTTCAGGCAAATTTTTAGATGTATCTTCCAAAGGGTCCACTTCAGGCAAATCTTTAGATGTTTCTCTTAAGGGATATTCTTTAGGCAAATCTTTAGATGTATCTGCCAAAGGATCTACTTTAGGCAAATCTTTAGATGTATCTGCCAAAGGGTCCACTTCAGGCAAATCTATGGGGGTACCTTCTACGGGATCTACTTTAGGCAAATCTTTAGATGTTTCTGCCAAAGGATCTACTTCAGGCAAATCTTTAGATGTATCATCCAAAGGGTCCACTTCAGGCAAATCTTTAGATGTTTCTCCTAAGGGATATTCTTTAGGCAAATCTTTAGATGTATCTTCCAAAGGGTCCACTTGAGGCAAATCTATGGGTGTACCTTCTACGGGATCTACTTTAGGCAAATCTTTAGATGTTTCTGCCAAAGGATCTACTTCAGGCAAATCTTTAGATGTATCTGCCAAAGGATCTACTTCAGGCAAATCTTGAGATGTATCTACCAAAGGGTCCACTTCAGGCAAATCTATGGGCGTACCTTCTACGGTATCTACTTTAGGCAAATCTTTAGGTGTTTCTGCCAAAGGATCTATTTCAGACAAATCTTTAGATTTATTTCCTAAGGGATCTACTTCAGGCAAATCTATGGGTGTACCTCCTACGGGATCTACCTCAGGCAAATCTTTTAAATCGTCTCCTAATGGATTTTTTTGAGGGAAATCTTCAGGTTTAATTCCTAAGGAATCATCTGTTTCAGTGGAATCTTTACAATTATTTCCCAAAGAATCTACTTTAGGTAAATCTATGGGTACAGGGTAATCGGTATGTGTATCTACCGAGAAGGCTGTAGATTTAACTTGTGGGCTATCTGTAGGTGGAACTTTTATGGAATCAAAACAAGATTCTAAAAGATTCCCCAAGGGTTTGAAAGGTGAATTCTTTGAAGAATCTGCCGGTATAACTACTGCATTATCTTGGCGTGAAACTAAGAGATCTGTAGCTACAGTTCCTGAAGGATCAAAACTGGGACCTTCTGAAGAAATCAGGGAGGGTTCTCCGGATGTATCTGTAAAAGGATGTGCAGCTTCCAAGGCCTTGATTGTTGATCCTGGTGTGGCGTCGCTTTCACACTCACGTGTTTCTAGTCCATCGCTCCAGTCACTAACATTATACGGACTGTATTTTATTGCATCGGAACTACTTTCATTCATTTTTTTTTCACCTATAGCCATCACTGGAGTTTCAGTGACCGCTTTGACCTTAGATGCTGAACCTTTGTTCTTACACCGCGGTCGACATTTTGAGGAGGTGGTGCCTCGCGAGCCACACCGAGCCCTCGACGGCAGGGCTGTAGCCCACGTCAGGTGCGCCAGAAAGATTACCACGAAGACCTGCAACCAACATAATGCTCATTATGTAATTCATAGGTATGTATAAATGCACGAATCGCACACAACACACACTCGTCGCACCTCGGCAACATCTCGACAGTAATCGTTCGCACTAAGTTATCGGCGTGAAATATAATTTGTCTCTTCGTATATTTTATTACCCATTAAATTTTGTTGAAGTCTAAAACATACATTACTTTCAACTGAAATACATAGTAAACATACACTCAGACATAATTATAATAGTACATAATTGAAGAGTTTACTGCAATAATGATGAATGTCCAAAATCATTTAACTCTTAACCAGTAATGCCATTCGGTCCGTTGACTATGTAGTTAGAAATATTGTTTACAAACTTAGCAATACCGCTTGCAGTCACGAGATAAATATGTTTTTAATATTTTGGCTACACGGCTAAAACGCTCAACGTCACAGGTGTTCACGGCAACAACCGACCGTTTTTTACACCGATTATAAATTTAAAACCAAAGACAAAGGATATTCATCATTATTGCAGTGGACCCTTCAATTATAACACTTTCTTCAACTTTAATAAAGAGTGTGTATCTTGTGTGACTGTTTTAAAAAAAGACTAATTCTTTAATAAATAATGAAATAATCTTTTCCCACTTCCTCCTCCGCGGCCGCGCGTGCGTGCGCTAAGAAGGGCTGCGTCACAACTGCGGGTCGTGCCTACCCCGCGACAGTAAAGGCCTATTCAGACCTAAGCGGTATTCGCTGCCGCTGTGGGTAGAGGTACATACCGCGCGGGTTTCGCTCAGGTATTTAGTATCAAGTACCGCGGCTAGAGCGACCTGAGCGATATTCGCTGCCGCTGTGGGTAGAGGTACATACCGCGCGGGTTACGAACGGTAGCGAATACCGCTTAGGTGTGAACAGTAATATTACCGCATACCCACTGGGTATTCTCTGCCGCAGGCGGCAGCGAATACCGCTTAGGTCTGAATAGGCCTTAACAAGTAACATGGATACGTACCGCTGCTGTGCTCCTCATCTCAGTAGACGCCGCGACTACTTGTCACACGACTAGGTACATGACACGTACGCACGCGGCCGATGTAGAAGACGCTATGTGCGTGTCCGGGCCGTGCCTGTGTACCTGCAGCTACCGCGTGATTGATACGGTAGTACGCGTCAACCAGTATACAGGGTGGGTTGGGACGTAGTGGCGTTAATAAACCAGTTACTTGAGTTTGAGTTGAGTTACCTAGTATTAATAACTTAGCGCAGAAGCTTACTTATACGTATATTGTAATGTACTTCATATCGCTGTCTGCCGCGCGTGTCCTGGATCCGACGTCCAGCGCGGTCCGAGTGTCGTTTGATCTCCTGATCGGAACTTCTCTTTAGCAGTCTGTAGTCTGGCTTTGTGCCCAGTATGTGTCGTACATGGCTTCCTTCAGACGCAGTCGCGTATATTCGTGAGAACAGAATTGAGCGTCCCCCTGCGAGTGCTCGCCGCACCCTGTGTGTGCGTGCTGTGACGCCGCTTGTGTTCACTGAATAATATTTACCTTGTTGCACCTGTAGGTGCATGAGTACATCTGAACAAACTTAAACCTATAAATAAAATAATAATGTAACCGTGTCCAATGGCTAATAAAAGATAGTTGTCAACAAAGTGCGAGCTAGTCAAGCTTACCTAGCTCGCGCGCGCGGCTTCGCTGTCAGTGCGAGCTCAGATCGTCCGAACTCATAGAATACAATCAGAGCGGTCTACTTTCCACTTTCCTTGTTCCCATATTCTGTGGTTCAGGAGGACAAAGAAAATAAAACCACCCTCAACATCGACTAAATGGGTAGGAACTAGATACTGTTACTTTTAATTTTATTGTTTTTAAAATGGTCGTAAAAAGTTATCGTCGTTTAAGTATTTTTATTTATTTATTTATTTATTTAAACTTTATGCACAAACAAAAAGTACAAAGGCGGACTTAATGCCTTAGGCATTCTCTACCAGTCAACCAAAGGTGGTGAAGAGATATCACAGCAGGTACAAATTATAGTACGAGAGTAAACAAAATTAAATGTACACAAGTACAAAATAATTTTAATACTCTAAACTTGAAAAGAATTATAACAATGACTTCGAATGATTTTTCGTTATATTTCAAGTATTAGTATGCATGGGAGTGGAGGCATGAGCCGGCGCGGTAGGGGGCGCTGCCGCGGCGAGTAGGCGCTGTACCGACCGCGCTCAACTAAACGGATCTACTCATATATTGCTCGGTAAGTACTTAATTGTATTTAAACTCGATGACATTAAAGAGATAGAATATATGCTGCCTATATAGGTTTGCGGTTAGTCAGTTTCCCATCAAATAACTCAATTTAAAAAATCTATCTATCTATCTATCTTCTTCTATACATATAATAAAATCGTAGCGAAGTCAAAACTGTACATTTAATATTTTTGAAAAAAAGTAATTGCTATGAGGTCGGGGAATGATTCTAATGCCGAAAATATAGTTTTTAGATTTTTTGTCTGTTTGTCTGTTTATCTGTTTGTCTGTGCGTTTGTGCACGCTAATCTCAGAGACGGCTCAACCGATTTGAATGCGGTTTTCGCTAATGTATATTGGTAAGCTTAACTTAAAACTTAGGCTATAAATTATGGGGTGCTAGTCAGAAAACCTCCACGTGTGCCGTCGGTTGCTTGTCCCTCCGGACACGTCTTGAGGGAACGGCAGCTGGCTGGCCGGTGCACCCTGGGCGCGGGTAGTGATCTTCCCTGAGGAATGGGAAGAGATTCCTATTCTTTGGGGAATGTCACTGCTCGTGGCCAATATTCTGACGGGCGGGGTCCGAGGACGGACCAAGGGCGTTTCTCCGCGTGTCCCTCTGATCAGCAGAGGGCACAGCGGAGGAGTGAGGACGGGCTCGGCGTGCACTCACCCTGCCACCGAGCAGACAGAGAGGAGGGTGGTCCTTCCCTGTCACCGTCGTACATCGTAACCCCATATCGGAGTGTCGTGGTCATGTCTCGCGGCTTCGATTGGCACCGAGGGTCTTGGCTTAACCGCCCGGACCGCGAGGTAGAAACCCTCTATAAAAAGTCACCCCGAATCCCAAGCGGCGGCGCACCGTGACGGGATGTATGGCTGACGGGCGTCCCTATGGGACATCAGTCGCTAGTGCGAACCACTTGTTTTTTGGTTGGATGGTTGGATAATATTTATACTCGTGGGAACTAACATGGAATTAATTAATCAAAAAATAAATAAAGACGCAGAAGGAGGGAAAGGAGATGCCGAGTCGGAGTCCGACTCGGCCTCCAGCATGGTGACCGTGAGCCCGTTGGGCTCCCGCCATCAGGTGGTTGATCTGGGCCAATTCTTCAGGAAACGGCCCAGATCGGAGGACGAACGGGCGTCCTCTGACGGCGAGCAGCTGGCCTCGGCTCGCAAGATCCCCACCAGCAAACGCGGTGGGGTCCAAGAGCGAGGCCCTGGGAGGGTGACTGCCCGGAAGAGCAGTGTTGCTGGGCGACCGGCAACACCTGCGGTGGTAGGGCAGCACCCGACCCGCGTTGAGTCCTGCGACGAGGCAGGTGCACCTGGCGGCTCCGAGGAGGAGCGTAAGTCCAGATTCCTGGAGGAAGTAAATGCGGCGGTCGCGAGCGTGGCGCGCAAAAAGATGAGAGGGTCGAAGTCTCGGGCCATGCACGAGGCTTCGGCCACTATTGCGGCGGCTGCGGAGGCCCGGTTTGCGGGCGAGGTCCCGCAGCTACGGGCGGAGGTGGCCCGCCTGTCGGCTGAAATGAGGCTCCTCATGGAAGAAAACCGGAAGCTCCAGGCCGACCTAGCGGAGCTTCGCGGGACCGGTTCCCGCCAGGCGCCCAAGTCCGGAGGCCAGCGCGGCCAGTCCCAGCCCCAGCCCCAGCCCGTGCCCGCGCCTGCGGAGAACCAGGTGCTGGCCCTGGTTCAGAGGGAGTTGGCGGCCTTCAGCACAAGATTCTCCGTGCTGGAGGGAATAGTGCTGCGCCCCCCTCTGGCGGCGAGCGGGGCGGCCACGGGCGGCAAGCGGGCATCTTATGCGGCCGCCGCCTCTGTGCCGAGGCCGGGCAGTCAGCCCCCCAGCAGGGCTGTACTGGCCCCTGCGAAGCCGGCTCCGGCGGTACCGACGCCAAAACCGGTGCCCCCGAGGAGGGGCAAGGCGGCGTCCCAGCCGCCCCCGCCCCCCCCGCCCTCTAATCCCAGTCCTCCGGCAGAAGCCGAATGGCAAGTGGCCGGAGCGAAGGAGAAGGGGCGGAAGGCGGCCAGAGCGGCCAGGGCGGCCACCAGGAGGACGGAGGAGCGGCGGCGACGGAGACAGCGAGCTGCCGCGGCTAAGCTCCGCGCCCCGAAATCCGCGGCTGTGGTCATCACACTGCAGCCGGAGGCGGAGAAACGGGGCGTTACGTACGGAGAGGTGCTCACCAGGGCCAAAGCCGCGGTGAATTTGACCGAGCTCGGGATCGTTGGGGGCCTACGGCTTAGGGTCACCGCTACGGGGGCCCGAATGCTAGAGATCCCCGGCGCCTCCAGCGGCTCGTCCGCTGACGCTCTAGCGGAAAAGCTCAGGGCGTCCCTAGATGCGGACGAGGCCCGAGTGTCCAGGCCCGTCAGGTGCGCAGACCTGCGCATCCTGGGCCTGGACGACTCGGTCACAAAGGAGGAGGTGGTGGCCGCCGTCGCTAGGGCGGGTGGATGCCTTGCCGAAGAAGTAAAGGCAGGCACCATCCGCCCGGAACGCATGGGCATGCAGACCATAACGGTCAGCTGCCCAGTGACGGCGGCAAAAGCGATTGTTGGGGAGGGCCGTAGGTTGCTGGTGGGCTGGGTTTCGGCGCAGGTGAAACTGCTGGAGCCCCGGCCCCTGAGGTGTTTCCGCTGCCACGTGGGGAATCACGTGGCATGCCGGTGCGCCTCAGAGGTGGACCGCAGCGGCTTGTGCTTCCGCTGCGGCAAGCCCGGTCACAAGGCCGCGACTTGCGATGCCCCGCCGCACTGCGACGCATGTGCGGGGGCTAGCAAGCCGGCCGATCACCGGGCTGGGGGCAAGGCCTGCGCCGTGCCCGCCAAGGCCGGGGGAAGGCCCCGCGCCGCCGCCGCTGTCACCGCCGCCACCGCTGCTGTCGCCGTGGCCGCAACCGCAGCCGCCGCTGAGTCCGCGCCAGCCGTCGCCGCAACGGCTATTCAGGGGGGTGCAATGGACTGCCAATAACGGCACCATTGCGCCTCCTACAGGCGAACATCAACCACTGCGTCGCCGCTCAGGATCTGTTGCTCCAGAGCATGGCGCAGTGGTCGATACACATCGCCGTGGTCGCTGAGCCGTACTTTGTCCCGCCCAGAGAAACCTGGGTGGAGGACCTTAGCGGCTCAGTGGCCATAATTGCGTCGGCCGCCGCCGGCACCCCGTCCCTTGAGGGAGTCAAGAAAGGACAGGGGTGCGTAGCAGCCCGGTTCGGGGGGATCGTTGTAGTTGGTTGCTACTTCTCCCCGAACCGAACTCTCGCCGAGTTCCACAACTCCCTCATGGAGTTGAGTGTCGTCGTCGGAAGCCATTCCCTCCCCGTGCTAGTGCTCGGGGACTTCAATGCCAAAAACTTGGCTTGGGGTTCTCGCTGCACGGATGTGCGGGGGAGGATGCTGGAGGACTGGACCCTGGAGAAGGGTCTAGTCATCCTGAATCGGGGTTCTGTACCCACGTGCGTGCGGATGCGGGGCGAATCGGTGGTGGACATCTCGTTCGCCAGCCCCGCTCTGTCGCCGCGGGTTCTTGACTGGCGCGTTGTGGAGGGGGTGGAGACCTACTCCGATCACCGGTACATCCGGTTTGACGTCTCCGCCCCGGACTCCAGCGCGCCGGTCGTGCAGGCCTCGAGTGGTCCGCGTTGGGCGCTGAAGCAGTTGGACCGGGAGCTCCTCCTGGAAGCCTCGATCGTGCAGGCCTGGGTGTCATCACCGGACAGGCCTGCCGACATAGACAGTGAGGTGGAGTGGTTCCAGGGGGCCATGTCCGAGATTTGTGACGTGGCAATGCCCCGAGTCCCGCAAGGCGGCGCCCGCCGGCAGGTGTACTGGTGGTCGCAAGAGATTTCGGCGCTGCGGGAGGCATGCGTCGCTGCGCGACACCCGTACGCCCATCATCGCAGGCTCCGCATTCGGCCACCGAATGCGGCGGCCATTGAGGCGGAGCTGTACGAGGGGTACAGAGAGGCGAAGACCGCCCTCAACGAGGCCATTTCGCGGGCCAAATCTCAGGCCCGCGAGGAGTTGCTGGGGACTCTGAACGCGGATCCGTGGGGGCGCCCTTACAAGACGGTGCGGAACAAGATCCGCACCTGGGCCCCCCCGCTGACGCAGAGTCTCCGGCCGGAGCTCGTTGAGGACGTGGTGAGCGCTCTGTTCCCCTCGCGGGGAGAACATCCTCCCCCGCCCATGGCTCCGCCGCCTGCGATGCCGGAAGCGGACCACACCGACGACGACACACCAGAGGTGACTGGGGTAGACCTGAAGGTGGCGGTACGTAAGCTGAAAGGCAAAAATACCGCCCCGGGACCCGACGGCTTGCCTGGGAAAGCCTGGGTCCTGGCCTCAGAGGCTCTAGGGCCCCGATTGGAGGGGCTCCTAAGCGCATGTTTGGAGAGGGGCCAGTTCCCACTTCGTTGGAAGACGGGGAAGCTGGTCCTCATTCGGAAGCCTGGGCGCCCTGCGGACTCACCGTCCGCATACCGGCCCATCGTGCTGCTCGACGAGGTGGGCAAGCTCTTTGAAAGAGTGATTGCGGGCCGCCTCGTCGGGCACCTGTCTGGGATGGGGCCGGACCTTGCGGACTGCCAGTTCGGCTTCCGCAGGGGGCGCTCTACGGTGGATGCCATCATGCGCGTCAGAGCTCTCTCGACGGGGGATGCTGTATCCCGGGGCGGGGTTGTGTTGGCGGTGTCGTTGGACATCGCCAACGCGTTTAACTCCCTGCCCTGGTCCTGCATTAGGGAGGCACTCCGGTACCACCGGGTGCCGAACTACCTCCGTCGGGTGGTCGGGGCCTATCTGTGTGATAGAGCCGTGATCTACCCTGGTCGAAATGGTGAATGGAACCGGCGAGAGATGTCGTGCGGTGTTCCGCAGGGATCGGTGCTGGGGCCGCTCCTGTGGAACATCGGCTACGACTGGGTGCTACGTGCTGACCTCCCCGAGGGCGCCAGCGTAGTGTGCTACGCGGACGACACACTGGTCCTGGCGCAGGGGAGGTCGCACGAGGCGGCGGCCGACCTTATGACACGCGGGGTTGCGACAGTCGTTGAGAGGATCCGGCAATTGGGTCTCGAGGTGGCCTTGCACAAGTCCGAGGTCCTGTGTTTTCATGGGCCTCGGAACGCGCCACCGTCGGGATCCCAAATCACGGTAGGAGGGGTTTCCGTCGGCGTCGGGTCGACGATGAAGTACCTGGGACTTGTCCTCGACAGCCGATGGAACTTCGTGGAACATTTCCGACGTTTGGCTCCCAAGTTGGCACGGGCGTCGGCCGCTCTTAAGCGGCTCTTGCCCAATTTGAGGGGGCCAAACGCCTCCTGCCGGAGGCTCTACGCCGGGGTCGTGCGTTCGATGGCCCTTTACGGGGCCCCGGTGTGGGCGCGGGGCTTGAGGCGGCTTGCCGCCCACTACCTGAACGCGTCCCAGCGGGTGATCGCCATAAGGGTCATCCGCGGATACCGCACGATCTCCGGCGAGGCAGCGAGCCTCCTTGCCGGATTGCCGCCATGGGATCTGGAGGCGCTGGTCCTCGCGCGCCTACACGAGTGGCGCGCGGAGGCACTGGGCCGGGGCGAAACTCCGCTGCCGCGGCAAATTGCCGCCCTGCGGACGGAACTCCGGCTCGATCTCATGGCGACATGGAGAGAACGACTGTCGCAACCTCGTGCAGGGCTCGCCTCGATTGAGGCGGTAAGACCCCTCTTTGAGGAGTGGCTGGAGCGGCGCCACGGCGCCCTCACCTACCGCCTGACGCAGGTCCTCACCGGACACGGATGTTTCGGGAGGTTCCTGCACCTCATCGGGCGGGAGGAATCGCCCGGGTGTCACCATTGTGAGGATCGCCCCGAGGACACGGTGGAGCATACTTTGGCGGTGTGCCCTGCTTGGGCTGAGCACCGCCGAGTCCTCGAGGCGGCCATCGGCGGCGGCGCCCTCTCGCGTCCGGCACTGGTCCAGGCCATGGTCCGGAGCGAGGGGGAATGGGAAGCAGTCGCCTCCTTCTGCGAAGCTGTAATGCTAGAGAAGGAGGCGGCGGGACGGGAGAGGGAAAGGAGGGTCCCCCGTCCCAGCGGCCGCCGCGGTAGACGATCCGGGCGTCGGGAGCCACGTGACGACTCCCGGCCACCGTAGACGCGGGTCTGTGGACGATGAGCAATGGGTAGCTCACCGTCCGTACGTTCACTAGCGACAGACCGTGTCGACGGCGCGTTCGTGTTCCACGCGCGCCTCAAAGAGATGTCAGCAAAAATTGGATGGGGCCACTGAGGGCCGATGCCTGCCGGGGCTGCGGGTTGTTCGAAAGAGATACCGCGCCCCCGGAACGCAAAGGGCACATGAAGGAACATAGACGGGTTTTAGTCAGTAAAAGTCTGACACTCCCTCCCGCCCCGCCCAGGGCGGGGGAAGTTATTTGATGATTTCCCGTCTATAAAAAAAAAAAAAAAAAAAAAAAAAAAAAAAAAAAAAGGCTATAAATTATCACGCTATTTGCTTTGAGGGATGAGCAATGTTGCATTACGTTCGTATTCTTCTACAAATTCTTACGGGATTGAAAAAGACGAGATATTATTAAGAATGTTATAGATGGCTGCGGATTGAATTTCTAAAATGATATCATCACGCCATATCTTTAAGGAGCGAAGCAGTTAATCAGGATTTTGACGACATGGCATTGAATACTTAATTTCTTAAGTTATACTTATGTCCACGTGGGCGAAGCTGCAGGCATCAGCTAGTATTAAATAAGTATCTATCTATAGAAACTAATCATAAGATTCATTATAATATAGAAATATTAATAAGTGTTGTTTGTTGTTGTTATTAGTTCTAATTGAAAAAAAATATAGGTAACTCAGAATGGCATTGCACAATCCGAAAGCGATGTTACTAACACACATTTGAAAGTGTTGCTTCTGCACACCAGTGCGGGATGGTGCGACACTATAGTTAGTAACAGTACACGCTACAAGCGCGTGTCAAGCTGCATGTAGCGGACGCGCTCGCCGCGCCTGCAGCGGTGACGCGGCGCCCGGCTGCGCGTCATGCGGCCACAGCTGCGGCAATGTCAGCCATTGTGTGCTACGAGGAGTCGCCATGCATTGCCATTTTTTTGTTCTTTTAAACTACAGGTATCTACTTACCTACTTATTGTGTTTCAATTTCATAATTATTTAATTTTAATTTAAATATTTATGGAGCTCCCCGACGCTACGTAGATCAAAATCCATGAAAACCTGCAACCCACCACTGATCGACTCGACCCATCGCCCTCCACTGCCGGGCTCAGTCACAGACCTCTCCCAAACACAAGCCACCACTCCATCACACTCCTCTCCTTTTTACCCGACTACGGCGAAGCAAAAAGGAGGGTTATGAGGTTGACCGGTATGTATGTATGGATGTTCATCTGTTCCCTCATAACTTCTAAACTATCTAACGTAAATTGACAAATGAGGTGTCATTGGAAGCGTCTAAATTGTCTTCTGGTTATAGGCTATGTTAAGGCCTATTCAAACCTGAGCGATATTCGCTGCCGCTGTGGGTAGAGGTACATACCGCGCGGGTTTCGCTCAGGTATTTAGTATCAAGTACCGCGGCTAGAGCGACCTGAGCGATATTCGCTGCCGCTGTGGGTAGAGGTACATACCGCGCGGGTTACGAACGGTAGCGAATACCGCTTAGGTCTGAACAGTAATATTACCGCATACCCACTGGGTTTTCTCTGCCGCAGGCGGTAGCGAATACCGCTTAGGTCTGAATAGGCCTTTACGTTGCAATAAATTGCATGTTGGGCCCTCTAGGGCTCATGAAGATGTGAAATATTTTTTTCTTCCAAATATAGTCGTGTTGCATATCAAATTAAAGGGCTTAATTAGCACATTTTAAATATATATATATATATATATATATTGTATTAGTAAATTGTACATGGCTCCCTTTAGAACGCACCATAAACCTAGCTAACTAACCAACATTTTGTTTGGGAGACCTAATAGATTATTCCATTATTGTGTATATGTTGCAGTTCCAGTACTATTACGTATATAAATGTCTAAATTTTAAACCCCAAAATAATTAAAATAAAAAAGAAGTTTAAAAAACTAAAACCCGACTACAAAAAAATCACGTTCTAAAAAGTATGAAACAAGAGAACATTCTCATTTGAAAGCCGTGGTATGCCACTTAGCCCTAAACTTTAGTGCTAAAGATTAATGTTCTATTACTGTACACATTTACTATTTTATCGGATTAAGTGGCATACGACCACGGCTTTCAGATGAGAATGTTCTCGTTTCATACTTTTTAGAACGTGATTTTTTTGTAGTCGGGTTTTAGTTTTTTAAACTTCTTTTTTTGAATAACAGCCGTTATGTCTGCCTGCCTTCAGAGAACGATTCTTAGCAAATAGATTTAAATAGACATCTTGAAGCGTACATTATTGGTATAGCGCGCGAGCTACACAGATAGTTTCGTGCGAGGTACAGGCATGTTTCGTGTGTTAGCGACCGAGAGGAGTGCCGCGAGCAAGAAACAAACTCTTGAACTTCTGTAAGTATATTCATATCAGTTTATTTACATTCCATAACATGTGTATACAAAATGTTACCTACATGAGGCGTTAAGCTGAAGTACCTACAGTTATGGACCAACAATTTGTATAAATTAATTACTATTACAAAATAATATGATGTCGGCTTAGCGACGTCTGCAACTCGACACAGGCTCCGCCACGAAGTCTACAGCAAGAGTTGAACGAGTCGGGAACATGAAATGTGCCAAAGGTTTCTAGAATAGCCTGTCTCGTGTATCTACATTAGACACAATACGAGTCATTCTTTGTTTTTGTGCTCGTCACACTAAAACACGAAAATGAATGAAAAATATCAATCATTTCCATGCCTAGTCGCTAGTAATAAATAATACCTTGTTATGTTATACTTACTACCAAAAACAGATTGCCCTTTCGTTCGGAAACGATAAATTAATAGTTTCAAGGTTATTTATTTATTTATTATTAAAAAAGGTCTACCAACCACTTTTATGTATGTTCTACATGTATTAGTATTGGTTATTCAAGTCCGAACTTACACAGTCACCAATAATTACTGGTTAACCAACATTTTCAAAAATAAGGTTACAAAATATTAAGTGCTGCTAATGCTATTTGGGAAAATGTATTTAATCGTTCTTTCAATTTTGCTACCTGAACATTGATATGATATAATTGAAATAGTATTCTGTAAAATAACACTATACTATTGAACTTGAAGGGTCTCAAAAGACTGGTATTTACATTTAATTAAAGTTCAGCCGCCATCTTTGTTTTTAACCTTCTTTCCGTTTCTGTCATTTTCGTGACTAGTGTGCTTAATAGGTGATTATTTCTATTTCCTCTGAAATAATAGTGATATTTAATAAATATTGAGCTTGTGGTCACGTAAACATTTGTGTTTCAGACATACAACATGCAGAACGACGCTGGTGAATTCGTTGACTTGTACTGCCCGAGGAAATGGTGAGTGCCCTTTGAGGTTATCTTACTTAGTTGACCACATTGCGCTACGAGAGAATCGCGCGCGGACCCAATAACTATAATCATCGTTGCTGTCCTTTATACCGTTCGGCACGAGGAAACAACATTGCGTTCATGTTCCCTTCAATTAAAGTTCATTTTCATAGTACTGAACCATGACACAATAATTCATTGTCCTGTAGCACGTACTACATCAACGTTCAAAAGACGCTTCCCGCCCCTAAGACGAGACGACCCACTGACCAAAAGGTCAAAATTACGAGAAAAAAAGAGAACTTTAGAACTTAGTTTCTTGATGGGTACAATTGATTACTTACTTGTTTAGATTTGTCAACAACTTTTACACACATTAAATTCAATCTAAAATATATGGCACAGCCAGGAGTTATGCCTTCATACCTCAGTCTGTACACTGTAAACATGACAGCGTGCTAATGTAATGGAGTTGTGTTCCAGCTCCGCTAGCAACCGTCTGATCCACGCGAAGGACCACGCGTCCGTGCAGCTGGTGATCGCGGACGTGGACCCCGCCACCGGGCGCGCCGCAGACTCCTCCAAGATGTACGTGGTGTGCGGCGCCATCAGGCGCATGGGGGAGTCCGACGACTGCATCGTGAGACTCACCAAGAAGGACGGCATATTGACTAAGTGAGTGATTGTTTGTTTGAGAGCTGAACCATACACTCCGTAGCATCTCTGTGGGAACTGGGTGCTGTCAAACCTCAATAATAATTTGATGTGAGAAAACAAATAATTCATAAAAGATAGTTTTATATAGCTGTTTGTGAGGGTACTTGACCAGGAATCAGATTCTTCTGTTGAGTTAAAGATGATAGAGACTACATTCAATGTATAGTTTACCTTTATCACTACTGCTTGGTAGTCGTGTTGTTTTGCTAGGTATTATTGCAATTATGAGTATGTGAGCTTCATAGCAGGTGGTGTTGTAAGCCACTGCAGACTAGCAACGTAATATGGTCAGCTACAAAGTGCTCCTTGTGTATTGTGTATGATGACAATGACTTGAAACTTATTCTAACATCATGTTCTGTTTGTTTCAGGAACTACTGATGTGATGTAGTCATGTAAGGAGCCTATTTTTTAAGAAAAATAAAAAAAAAGCATAAAATTTCCAGTTGTTTTTATTATTTTTTTAAAGAGTAAAATATAAAGCTATGACGACAAAGGTTCATGTGCTCGTGGGAGCACCGTGGGACAGTGTGCGACTTGCGGCCGGCGGGGGGCGGTGCGGGAGGCGAGTCGCGCGCCTGCTGCACATCTGACAACAGAACGCGGCCGTCACTATTACACAACACTAATGCACTATTTTAAATAATTAATGCATTAAATATTGTTGACAAATCTCCAAAATATGACGATAAGTGTCAAGTAAGTAGGAAAAATCTACCATCTGCGAGCTATTCTGGCAAGCGCTGCCAAAACCGCTAGAGTTACACATATATGATGGAAATGTTTATCTTAAATAGTCCTACAAAAAAGTCCGCAACTGTATATATCTATATCTTATGTGTAAGCCATTATAGCTAAAATAGTGAACCAAACCATAAAATAAATAAGAAAAACAAAGCATAAGTATAATAAAAATTGACAGGTAATTTATTTCAAATGCACATTTGGTAGTTATAAATTCATTCCTAAATGAAAAAAAGATACTTTTATAGCTTCTCGTATTTAAAGTAGATAAAATATGTCTTTCACGCTACCAACGCTACATCATTTGGACAAATATTGAAGTGGTCACAACGATGACAGAGTGCACGATACCTACCCATAGGCATATGAATAGGGCTCTGCAGTGCTTACTTACCGTATTTCGTATGTCCACAATATTGTTATGTTATTATAGTGCGACTGTAACGTCTCAATATTGTCTTGTTGTTATGTGATCATTTTAATGACATAATGTTAGTTCTTTTCTACGCCGCGCTAATATAAGCTACTCGAAATACTAATCGTGCGCAGACGAAGTCGCGGGCACCAGTTAGTCTATACTTCTATACTAATATTATAAAGAGGTAACATTTGTTTGTAAGTTTGTATGTAGGGGGTAATCTCCGGAAGTAATGAACCAATTTTAAAAATTGTTTCACTGTTAGAAAGCTACATTATTCGTGAGTGCTATAGGCTATATAACATCACGCTACGACCAATTGGAGCGGAGCATCAATGAAAAATCTGGCAAAAACGGGAACAAAATATTATTTTTGAGGTATTTCGTTGCGTGTGCTGCGTTAACGGTTAAAATTACGCAAAAATAATGTATGAGAGAATTGTTCCTCTTAAAATATACTAAAAAAAAGTCCGCGGGGGTAAATGGCTAACTTTTAAGGTTGACTCACTATAGCCATTTTTATGGCCAGAAAATTTGTTTTAAAATAATGCATTATTTGCGAAGATGTTTTTATGGAAATCCTTATCAACATAAGTACTTTATTCATCACAAGTGTTTAGTTTTGAATGAAATTGCCCTATACATAATTTAATTTCAATAAATATCTTAGGAGATATCACAGTTTTAAAATAACTTGGGCGCAAAATAATGGCTCTGCGAGACATTCCGTAGCTTATCATCAGAATAACATATTATAGGCTACATAACATCGCGCTATGAGCCACGGAACGGATCAGTAACCAAAAACCTAACGTAACGCGAGTGAAACCGCGGGGCACTGCTGTCTGCTAGTATTTAATATTTTTGAATCAATTTTCCATCGCCTCTTCCAGAGGCCGAGTTTAGGATAATTCTTCTGCAATTGAGTACATCATTTTGTTTTTCTCATTACCATGGGGGAGTAGGCATCTCAAAACGATTTTATGAATAGTCTAGAAAAAAAACCGGCCAAGTGCGAGTCGGACTCGCGCACGAAGGGTTCCGTACCATTATCAATAAAAAAACGGCAAAAAATATCACGTTTGTTGTATGGGAGCCCCCCTTAAATATTTGTTTTATTTTAAATTCATAATTTATTTTTAAAATAAATATACAAGGTGTAGTTTGCATCCTCGTCAAATATTAGGAGCTTGTCATAAAAAAAGAAATAATCACCTTTTCAATATTTAATAAGTACTTGTTTTTACTGCCCCGTTGGTCTCGTGGTCGCAAGTGCGACTGCTGTGCAAGGGGTCCCGGGTTCGATTCCCAGGTCCCCGGGAAATTCTCAGCAGCAGTTTGGATTTGTGCCCGGTTAATGGCAATAGGCTCGCCCCCTATTACATGGGACCTAAATATACCGGCGAACTGTGGGTGTACATTGGTACACCTCTGCCTAACCCTTCGGGGAATACAGGCGTGATGGTATATTTTTATTTTATACTTGTTTTTAAGTTGTATCGTTGTATACTGTCTAACAATAGTATTCCAGAATACACCTCTTGCAAAAAGCACAATCGCCCAGTTGCGTATGCGGTAGGCAGAGTTGTGGCTAGCTATGTCGATGTGTGCAGAGCGCCTAAACCCTCTGGCGAAATGGCAAGTTCGAATGCGAAAATCACGGAGCATAGTTAACTCCTTGAATTTGACGAGGATGTAAAAACTACCTACATCTTGTATCAATACTATTATATATTAATATTATAAAGCTGAAGAGTTTGCTTGTTTGTTCGCGCTAATATCAGGAACTACAGGTCCGATTTGTTTTTTTTTTTGATAGCCCATTTATCTAGGACGGCTATAGGCTATATAACATCACGCTACGACCAATTGGAGCCGAGCATCAATGAAAAGTGTGCCAAAAAACGGGGAAAAATATTCCTTTTGAGGGCTTTCGTTGCGTGCGCTGCGTAAACAAATAAAGTTATGCAAAAATGATGTATGAGAGAATTGTTCCTCTTAAAATATACTAAAAAAAAGTCCGCAGCAGTACATGCCTAACTTTTAAGGTTGACTCACTATAAGCATTTTTATGGCCAGAAAATTTGTTTTAAAATAATGCATTATTTGCGAAGGTGTTTTTATGAATATAGTATTAATCCTTATCAACATAAATGCGTTATTCATCACAAGTGTTTAATTTTGATCAAAATTGCCCTTTACATCATTTAATTTCAATGAATATCTTAGGAGATATCACAGTTTTAAAATAACTTCGCAGCAAAATAATGACTCTGCGAGACATTCCATAGCTTATACCTCAGAATAACAGATTAAAGGCTACATAACATCGCGATATTTGCCACATCATCATTTTATTTTGCATAAAACTGATAGCATAAACCTCTTTTCACAGAAAATCATTTCGCATCACTCAAAATAACTCATAATTTTGTAAGAAAGAATCCTCATTAGGCAAAAATGCCATTGCCATAATAATTAAAAAGTTGAACCATCATACTGCAGAAAGTTCACAGTCAGAATCGTCTTTTGACATACATTTCGTTTACTAATTACTATGCTATTGTATGCCACATACTCCTATAAGAGCATTTACTAAGACTAATTGCACTTGAGAAAACTTGCTCTTATATGCGTATTTTCTAAGCTCGTTTGATTTTATAATGGACTTGCTAAATGCTATTGTAAGATGTCAGACTAATATCAGCATTGCATAAGAGTACTGTGAGTACGTGCATTTCTGATCTTACTTGAAACTATTATAAGATCAATAGCACTGGATAAGTATGATATTAGAGTGATTTTGGATCAACATATTTACAATACAAAAGACAAGACCCACATAAGAGCGTTTGATCTTAAATCGATTTAGGGAATACTAATTTTAATAGTTTTAAGAGTAAGATTTTGCTGGCCATATTTTATTTAAAACTAGCTTTTGCCCGCGGCTTCGCTCGCGTACCCCTTATTTTATCCCCATGGGGGTTGAATTTATCAAAATCCTATTTAAGTGGACATCTTCTTCATAGCAGCTCCAATCTTTAATTTCGGTTCAATCAGTCAAAAATCTAAGAAGATTTATACAAACTTTCATCCTCTATATTATTTCTTAGCGGATGCCTACGTCATAACATCTACCTGCATGCTAAATTTTAGCCCGATCCGTCCAGTGGTTCGGGCTGTGCGTTGATAGATCACTATGCCAGTCAGTCAGTCAGTCACCTTTGAGTTATATATGTATTTATAATTATAATAAATAATAAAAATAGGAGGGAGCAAAAAAATAGTAATCTTGAGATTGTTGTAAGCCAAGTTTTTGCTGGTTGGGGATGGCGGGTTGTGTTCGCTGCTCGCTCTAGACCCCGCCATCCCCTTCTAACCTAACCTGTCCGAGTCGAGGTGCCCAAGTCCCGAGCTCGCTTCGCTCGCTCTATAAACGTTATGCTAAACGAAATTATGCAAAATTTTAACTCTGCCAAAGGTAATTCTGCCATCTTACAAGTATGCCATTTTAAATACGGACATAAAAACATTAGGCCAAAAAATAATTAGATTAAATATTTTGTATGCCCTAAACATGTTCGCTTAAATAAGTTTATGCCAAGTGAGTTATGCCAAATAGGTTTCGGAATATCAAGTTTCTGCTAGATAGAGGGCACCCGTATTAATTATATGAATATTATCAAATAGTCGAAAAGGATTGTCAGGTATGTATACACACACAGGGTTACCGTGTCGACGGCGCATTCGTGTTCCACGCGCGCCTAAAAGAGATGTCAGCAAACTTGGAAGGGGCCACTAAGGGCCGATGCCTGCCGGGGCTGCGGGTTGTTCGAAAGAGATACCGCGCCCCCGGAACGCAAAGGGCACATGAAGGAACATAGATGGGTTTTAGTCAGTAAAAGTCTGACACTCCCTCCCGTGCCGCCCAGGGCGGGGGAAGTTATTTGATGAATTCCCATCTATAAAAAAAAAAACACACACACACACACAGGGTTGTGAGCCTTCGTGTGCGGTGCGTCAGTCGTCACCGATTGTCATACGGTAAGCACTAGACAGACGTACGCACGTCGCGAAACTTGACGTTTGACAGTTAAGGAGTAAGTTAAACAACCTTAAGGGATAGGTAGATACTCACATGAATTGTGTTCACTTAGTTTGTGTATATTCGTCCTTTAGTCCCTGTTATATCTGTCTCCATATCACCTGTTTCCCTGAATAAAAAATAATTCTGATCTTATCTTATAGAAATCAATTTTTATATAAAATAGACGACGAGTGGCCAATGTGCATGTGGGGCATGCTGTCTGCTGGGCCCGGAGCTGATAGCACTAACTGCAAGTGTTGAAATCGCTTCATTGTACTGAGTACTCAAATCTGTAAATAAATGTAATACTCGTAAGTGAGTGAGTGAGTGCACTGCCGCCGCCGGCCGCCTGGCACAGACGAGCCACTGCTGGCTGAAGTGGCAGAGAACCGACGTGCTGGGCGACTGGTAGACGTCGGGGCGGATACTGAGTATGGGCAGAAAAGATGGCCAGGGCCGACTGGATGCCGAACCGGGTGCTGTCATGATACGTTGAGATGACTGAAAGCCACTCCTAGAAAATAAGCTAAGAGAACAAGAGACAGGCACGTACGTGTACAGAGGCCGAGGAGTGTCACTGGCGGGCGCCGCCGCAGCCGGGCTTGCCGCCGGGCGGCGGGCGGCAGATGGTCTTCTTGCTGCAGGCGCGCGCTCCCAGCGCGCTCAGCACCAGGCCCAGCGCCCACCACCACAGCGACGTGACCAGCTCCACCCACTGCCAGTTCACACACGTTGTAAACTACTACGAGAGCGCGCCACAGCGGAGGCTGTCTGCACTCGGAAGGTGATCATATCTTGATCACCTTCCGAGGTGATCTTGTGACGAGGGACACTATCGCAGTTACGCGCTGCTATCAGACAAGGCGCCGTAAAGAACAGGTCGGGGGAACACTCACCATAATATAATTCCGTTTTCGACGGTCTTCGAGTTTCGTTTAGTGGTCGTTGTAGTAGACATGCGTGCGCTTTACCAGTACTTGGGCTTGCAGCCGCCGGGGCAGCGCGGCGGACGACACGACGGCTTCTTCTTGCAGGCGAGAGCACCGACCACCTGCCACACCACACGGCGGGTTAGACACGTGCCCTAGCGGAGCCTAGCGACACATGTGCGCGGCAGACACTAGTACAGTGAGCTCGTGCGTCATCTCTACTAAGCACAGGTACCTACTTCTTGCCATCGAACTGCTCCGCTTGACACGCAACATGAAGTAACACCTGGCATGCCTACCTAGCACAGTAGACTCGATAATATGCTTGTCATAAACATCAAGTAGATATGAAATGAACGCTGGAATACTTAGGTAGCTATAGCTAGTGAGTTTAGTAAAACCGCGGCATGTCGAACATTACGCAAGGTTGCGAGGGGACCCCACTATCAACAGCTGCGGCACAAGTCACGAGCGTGGCGCGCGCTGCTGCATCACGCGGGCGTGTCTCTGATCCTTGCGGAGGCCTGGGCTCCTCGACACTGCGGTGCTTCGTATGATCGGAAGCCCTATCTATACAAACACTGTGCGGCGCGTCAAGTGTCACATGTGCAGCGGTATCTCGCTAGCTACTGTCGCGCGAGGCGGCCTGCGGACAGGGGCCCGCGCCCGGCGGCCCCGGCAGCGGCCCCGCGCCTGTCGCGCGCTCGCTCCCACCTGTATGAGTAGACAGAGAAGCCACCAGATGCCAGCGCGTGAATATTTCATATTTGTGAGGTTTTCGCAGTCTTGGTGCGGTCAGTTCACTACATCGTGTTGATAATTCCACTGATATTTTTTATTTCTTTATTTTCACATGTAATTTTGATTGTGTCATATCCGAAGTTGTCTTTTGTTCTGTTCTGCCAACTATTTATTTTTTTGGTGACGTGTGTTTGCGGCCAGAGAGCTCTTCTGTCAGACGTCGCCGAGACCCCACGGAGGACGGCCTCGCCGCGCATAGACACGGAGCACGCTCGCCCCGACTACTGGACGACAATGAATTTTCCGCTGAATAGTATCAGCCAGCCAGTAGGTAGGAGGTGGTCGTTTCAACAAGTAAGCGGTGAGCCACACCCCGCCGCCCGGCTGTGTCAGGTGTTCCTTGCGGCTAACATTATACTCCGCCCAGTTGAAATTCTTTTGGATTGAAGGTTATCCCAAAAATCTTTAATCTATGTTTACATAAGTTTTTTTTACAATTTTATAATGAACTTCCACACGGGTGTGGCGGCTCTCTCATTTTTCTTCATTTACATTAGTTAAAGATAACTAAATAAATAAATAAATTACTCATTCGAATTTTACTTCATTTAATACACTACTCAGGTAACTACTATTCGGTACAAAATTCCGCCTACATATCAAGCGGCTTCTCCCATACATTGAGCGTTGCCCCCCCGCACTGCAGGACTCGGTCGCTATTCATAATACTAGCCTCTGCCCGCGACTTCCTCAGCGTTAAATTTGATAATTGTATCCCGTAATTTTTTCCGGGATAAAAAGTATCCTATGGGTTATTCTACACTACAATCTATCTCAGTGCCAAATTTCATTCAGTTCCGTTCAGGCGTTGAGAAGAAACAAACACACACACACAAACTTTCGCCTTTCTATTATTAGTGTTATAAAAGCAGTAAGCACTTGGGTTGGTACAGTAAGCGCGGTATCCGGTGCATGACATTTATTATAAGTCACCACCACCGCGTATCCGCGCATATGGAAACTCATCCAGTATTCAGCACTCCCATGTTTCTGAGAAAAAATACATAACTATCACACAAACATCAGAGCAAGCTTACGATAGATTTCCTAGACGCGTAACCAGAAAAATAAAAGTATAACCTACTTCAGTGAGCAGACGTAAAGAAAAAGGTGTGGGCAGAAAGTCTAAAAACCGCATGTCGGCAGGGAAACCTCCTAAAAAGATTCATTCATTGAATAAAAACATAAACAAAAATGTGCCTAATGCTCGATAGTCACGTTTTATTTTATAAAATGATTAAAGTAACAAAAATGTGCCTAATGTCGATTGTCTTGTATATTTTAAAAAAATGATTCGAATGAACTCGAAATTCTTTTTATTTTTTACTAGATGACCTGGTCACTGGTGAACTTCGTATCACTAAATTTTCCATTATTCTTACCTTTTAATTCTTTCCTAGACTTTCACTAATATTTCAAGACCAAAATTAGCCAAATCGGTTCAGCCGTTCTCGAGTTTTAAGCAGACTAACGAACAGCAATTCATTCTTATTTATATTGATGAAATATAGATTAATACCTACATAATTATGATATTTATCCTTGTTCGTCCGTTTACTATACTAAAGTCCTTACCGAGCTTAGGTAGGAATTCACATCATTAACGTAACTATTGACTTTGTAATGCCTCCCATCATCATCTGCTTAGCCTTTTCCCAACTATGTTGGGGTCGGCTTCCAGTCGAACCGGATGCAGCTAAATATCAGTATTTTACATAGAGCGACTGCCTATCAGACCTCCACAACCCAGTAATGGGTAATACGATACTCTTGGTAAGACTGGTTGTCAGACTTTCGGGCTTCTGACTAACAGTAACGACTGTCAAAGATCTACAAATGACAGCCGGGACCAACGGCTTTACGTGCTTTCCGAGGCACGGAGGAAACTCGCTATAGTAAATGGTCACCCATCCACAGACCAACCTCGGCAAGCGTGGCTTAACCCGGAAGATCGGTCTATGCGGCTGTAATTATTTAGCCACGAGCTCCTCATTGTTTTGCTTTATTTGTAATGCCTCCCGCATTATACATATACTTACGCATATTACAGTACAGAATAAGAAAAGCAAAAAGGAAAAGCAGGGTAGCATTTATTCTCTAAAACTGCGCGTTCAATCTCGTAAAGGCTCCCGCATCTCAGAAGTATTGGCGTTCTGAATACTGGAAGGGTTTCCATATACGCCGCGTATCCGGCGAAAAACACGGACGTATACAAGCGGTCTAATTCTGTCAGAATAATATGGCACAGGTCACAGCAATGATATTATTTATTTTATTTTAATTGTCTTTAGAAAACTTACAGCTGATCATGTACAACAATAGTTAGTAGAAAGGTGTAAAAGTAACCGTTTTACTTAATTATAATATCATTGGGCGACAGGGCTTAAAGAGCAATCGGCTTTGTAGCGCGCCGTCCCTGTCGCACACCGGTACTGGTGTGACAGATTGTGTCGTAATAGTTCGCGTGACTAGTAACGTACTGAACCTCTTCTCCTTTCTATTTAAATGTGTGTGTAAATAAATAAGAGCGCAAATCACTTCAGAAGTATGATATATTTGCAACAACGTAATTACAACAAACACACATGGGCTAGGGCACGGCGGCGTCGGGGCAGCAGAACAGCTGCGCGGCGAGGTAGCTGGTCAGCGAGCGCCAGTAGCCGCGGCACAGCGAGCACAGCGACAGCTCGCGCGGGCGCTCGGCGCGCGGGCGCGCGTACGACTGCGCGCGCGGCGAGCGCCGCGAGCGCTCGCGGTGCTCGGACCGCCGCTCGGACGTGTCCACGCTGCGCGCGCGCCGCGTCGTTACCGACATGGCTTGCAACCGTTTCGCTTGCGAGTACAACTGAATCATTAATTATAGTGTCGTCACTCTATCACGTCTATTGCCTGACTGTGGCTGCATCGTGGGGCTAAGAGTCAAGTGCTGGCATTAGGGCTTTCCTTTAGAGAAATCCTCACACTGCCTGCCTCCCAGGGGAGTTCAGGAGAGCGCGCAGTGCTAGGTGAGTAGTAACGCATAGGTGCAGCTGAGTCACGCACTAGACGCGACCACGGCGGTCGCACGCTACAAGCACCTGCAAGTCACTACTTCAAGTTACCGGCTTGCTGGTCGCGAGCAGTACGTTCAACAAAAGAGATGGGCGGATCCAGGTCGTCAGATATAGTTGAAGTTTTGTTAGAAACCGATGGATGTCTTCCAACGAAATAAATTAACTGTTTAATATGTATTCAATAAATAAAAACATGCTTTGGTTTTTGAACTTCAAGCTACATGTGCCGCACTGGCTGCAGAGGGCGCGGGCGGGTGTCGCACTCACATGCACGGGGTCGTCGAGGTCGAAGCCGCAGCGCGGGTCGCCGCCGCTGGTGCCGGTGCCCGCGCGGCTCTCGCACAGCACCACGCTGTCACAACACCAACAGTTAACCTAACGCCATGGACGCTGTGTCGCATTGACAGCGCCTTAGAGCAACAGCAGTACAAGCGTATCTCGTAGTTCATGTACCTATTAGGTGTAACATCAGGAAGGTGCGGCTGACGTCAATATACCTTACCGACATGTTACCGGAACTAGATGAGGAGAACACAAACGAATACCACAACAAACGTTATAAAGAGTACGTGAGCGCCGCCACTACATGCGCGCGCGGTGCACGCACACCTTGAGAGCGAATAAACGGATCAAGATGAGCTTTGAGTTGCCTTCTTTAGCCGCACAGCCTTTCTGACCATAGCTGAGCTGAACGTCTGGTATAGCCAAAGTCCGGAGTATAGTCAGTAGTAAAAGCGAGGCCCGAAGCCGGGGAGACTAGTCATCAAATGGCATGCAGGTAGGTACCTCTCGGTGACGACTTTCTGCCTGAGCACGGCGTCTCGCGGCGCGCTGTCGAGCGCGGGCGCGGCGCGGCGCGAGCTGCCCCCCGCGCCCGCCGCGCTCGACGCGCCCGCCGCGCCGCACGCGCCGTACGCCGACCCGCCGCGCATCTGTGCACACACGCGGTACGACAACAACACCTCTAGCTCGGACTACGGGGTGGAAGGCTAAGACTCCAGTAAGGATGAAGATGTATGTGATGTAATAATGTGTCGCTGTGTTACCGTGACGACGTTGAGCACGTCGCGCTTGTCGGCGCGCACGCCGCGCTCGGGCTCGGTGGCCACCAGCTTGTCGGACACGGACACGGAGCCGGAGGAGGCGGGCTGGCAGCGCGCGGGCGCGGCGGGCGGCGGCGAGCGCGCGCGCGCCGCGAACAGGCGGTTCAGCTCGTCCAGCTTGTTCATTATTATCTTGTAGGTCTTGCACTCGTCCGTCTGCACACACCACGCGGCTAGCACGAGGGGGGACTACTGCCCGTAGCCCTCGTTTACAGCATTTTTTAAAGCATTATTTTAAAACCAGAAATAAAGTAAAGTGCGTTGCCCGGAATTGATATTGATCTACGTTGTGGTATGATGTCAGGTACTACGTCACGTAGCGTGTCGTCTGAACGTATAGCTAGGTAGTCGCAGCGTGGCGTCTCCTCGCTCCATCGCCCTCCGCCATCACATCGTGATCCTCACGTTGTTCACTGACGTGGAGGCAAAGATGCCATGGTTTATTGATCTGATTCCTAGAGACATCAGAGAAAAGGCAACGACTGCTATTGCCATACTTGAACACGCTTAGCTAGAAAACTCATCAACTAGGTGTGTTACTACCCCTACGTGTGCCGCCGAGCACACATGGGGCTATGGAGTGCACATAACCACGTGACATGCGAGAGTGCCGTCGCTGCGTCGATTTCCCTGCCGTTCCCCAACAACACAAACAGATGGCGGTCTTACGACTAGGATGAGGTGCAGGTTACCCGATGCTTGTCCTTGCGGCGCTGGTCGCGGGTGCTGCGGCTGCTGGAGCTCACGTCGCTCGTGTCGGTGGCAGAGCGGTCCGAGCGGTGGCGCGGCGCGGTGCGCTCCGATAGCCGCTCGCACAGCTGCGCCACGCGAGCGATCTGCGCTTGCTGGTCCAGCAGGGCTTGCTCGCAGACAACCCTGAACGCTCGCAGCGAGTCGCTGGAGCCGGCGGCGGGCGGGACGCGGGGCGCGCGGGCCGTCGGGCACTCCGCGACCGCCGCGCGTCTGCGGCGCAGCGCCCGTACGTTAGTGACGTTACTTCAAATGGAAACAGATTTTAGCGCGAACTGATGGAGAGCTCTCGACCAGACGGGGGACGCCGTCGGCCGGGAGACGGCTCAACGGTCATGGATAGGTGTCTGCATCACTACCACTGAGATACCGATTTGGCGGATACTCCAATTGCACGAATCGGCAAGATGTGATCTCAATGGTGGTTGACATGTGCTGGTCAAGCGGTGCGTCCTGGTACAAGTATGGCTACAGATGGTACGCAGCGGATGCTCACCTGTGCGGGCGGTGCTTGCGGCGCGCGTAGCTGGTCTCCGACAGGCCCGAGTCGTGCGAGAAGCGCTTGCCGTGCGGCGGCACGCGGCTGCCGCTGGAATCGCTGGGCACGGAGAGCGGCGGCGGCGGCGGCAGAGTGGGCGCGCCCGCCACCGCCAGCAGCCCCGGCTTGCGGTCCACGCCGCCTGCGTCCACCACCAACTTGTCACTGTAGTGCATGACATCACAGACCATATGTATAACGTTGCGTACTCGTTGTACTTTACATAATCCATTGGGGTGCCATGTTAACGTGTGCTAAGTATGTGTAGTAGTGAGCGAGCGGTGTACTTGCCATCGCAAGGTGTGCACGTCGGTCCGGGCCGGGCGCACAGCGCCGCGCATGAACTTGTCCAGGTCGATGATGTCGGGCGGCGCGCCGCCGGCGCCGGACCACGAGCCGGACGACGAGCGCGCCGACATGCTCGTACACCTGCAACATACACGCACGCATCACACGCGGCACACGGGTGCACCATAGCAGCATAGCTTAGGGAAAGTCATTCACAACGCTGTCCGATCCGATAAACTGGGGAACTGTTACAAGGCTGCCTAAGTTTGTAGGTAGATATTTAGGTTGATAAATTATTAATGAACATATCATTTCCTACTTAATTGAGAACTAATCCGACAAGCACGTTAATCGTTTCAAGTTTCCTTTTGTTAAATTGTTATAATTGCTGGATGGCCCTCGCTGTGTCGCCCGCTGCCTGCCCAAGTAACACAAAAGTGCTTTATAACAGCATTTTCACAGTGCACCGTGAAAGCATTAGCTGCTTAAACTTGTTGTATAACAGAGTAGGCAGCGCATCCTCTACTGATATAATTCTAATTTGGGCACAAATAATTCAGCACATAGCTGTATAAGAATACCCATTATCAAATTATTGAATTATATTAACATCATATTAGCATTTATGTGTGTAACAATCACCCCAAGAGCTGAAAATTGCCTGATTAACAAGACACATTTTACCTATAATACCGCAAGAAAAACGAATGTGTACATTTTATATGCTTTTACACAGTTGAAAGTATACCTACTCTGAATGAAATTGTGGTATGCAATAACTTTATTATTTATTTTTCTTTAATATGAACTGTCAATTTGTTTAACATGAAGTGTAAGTGTTGTGTGCAAGACCTCAAGTGCCATTTGTGAATACAATTTAAGGTAAGTAAAACTTTGATTTTTTCCTATTATGTTTGAAATCTTATTGGGAAGGTCACTTTACTGTGAAATACCACCCATGTTTAATTCAAAATTTTCACGCGCTCTCATAATACCCCCTAAATACTAAAAAAACTCAACTTAAATGGACAGTAAACGAAATAAATGTTAAGGTTTTTAGGTTTTTTGTTTCAACGAAATTGATAAAAAGCTGGTTATGTGTAAATCATTTGTAAACCAAATTATTTCCAATCGATATTCTAAAATAAACCAAAAATTTTTTTTACAATAATTCACAGTCATCTAGTGAAAATGGCGGATGGCAAGTGAACAATTTTAATCTTAATTTAATGCTAAGGTCTGTACGTTTGTTCTTATGTGGCCTATAATTCAGCAAATAATAAAATAGTTAAGCACTTGTAGGAAACAAATCAGCCATGCATCGATGTGAAGAGTAGTAGTGGTTCACATTTTGCGCCAGTTAACCAGATAACCACCTTTATGGATCCAAGCTTTTAGGGTCCCGCTGTGGTTATGCTAAAACCATTCTACTCCATTTTTAGTCTTATTTAAAATTGTAATTTAAATAGCTATTAATGTAATTTAATTAAATAGATAATACAATATGTAACTAAAACCCCGTCTTCTTCACAAAAACAAGCACACAGAATTCACCCACAAAAACACAATAACTAGGTAGGTACCTACTTCATCGAAACTTGTTAACACAATACATTTGTCCGTAAGTAAAATGCGCGAAATATTGTGTTAGGTACGTCGCGACTCGGTATGAGTTGACTCTAAGTTACACTAAAGCTTTACCTATTATTTCTACGTATGCTTATTTATCATTGGTCTAACATTCATAAATGATCGTCATTTTTTATTACAGACATACTCACAGCCTGGTGCGTATAAAATTTAAATGAAAAATTTTGAACCAGTGCAGCAAGAAACCATACAAGAAGTGGAACAACAGGGGACCGTTCAAATAATTAGCTCAAAAAAAAACTAAATATCCATACATATCTATAAAAAAAAAAAAAAAAACATTGCGATACTAGTGTTGTTATGTTAAATCCTAAAGATATAAAATGTAAATTTGTGTGTATTCCTCCTAAAGAGTACCACTATTTCAAACCGCTAGGACATACTGTCTGAAAATAATAAATTAAACATTGCATACTGATTGTTTCATCTTTTATTTTCTTTCCTTATTGAAAAAATATCGTGCACATAGCAGTGTCATCACTACTGACACATTAAATTAAAAAATAAATTTAAAAAATCTTCCGCAAATACTGTCAATACTTGGCATAGATAGTAGATAAATTCGTGTTAGTAATGCCTCAATAAAGCTTGCAAAATAGTGGGGGCTAATAGTGCGGGCTATTTGTTAATTATGGGCATTATTATTTTTGCTAGGTCATTCAAGGCTGTTTGTGCAATATTTTTTGATATGCTCCATTTTTTTTTATTGAAATTCCTGTCTTTTATCATGTATATCACAATCACTCGTCTCTGAAATACTGTCTGCATCATTAGGACAATCTCGTTCGTCATCATAAATATTACATACGGAACCCGTCTCGTCCAATATTCGATGCGCACTTGCTGACTCTTGGCCATAACTAATATCAGATTCGGATGAAATAGATAATTGCCTGGTATAGAAATATTCATTTCATGGTTACATATAATTCAATCAGCAGAATAAACGCCTACGCTAGTTAAATTATTCAGCCCAAGACCGAATAGCTGACACGTTTGCTGTTCTGTAACTGCATAAAAGTCCCCTTTAGGGTCATTTCACGCAGGCTCAATTTTTTACTAATTTCGGTGGTTTTTTTTATTTGTAGGTTTTCGGATGAAAAAATAAACTTGTTTTATTCTAGAACACATTAGTATTCTAGATGTTTTAGTAAGAAACAAACAACTGTAGTTGTTTTGAAAAAATGACTTCCACCGAAATTTCCAACCCACCGAAATTGAAAATTGTTCACCGAAATTGCAACACCCACCAAAATGGAATTTTTGTATTGTACCATGACAGTTATTAAACAAAGAACAACTTAGCCGTTGTCAACATTATGTAGCGGCTGCACAGGCGGGTATAGCAGGTGTAAAATAAGTTTATTTGTCTGTATTCGATACTGCATCTTTTGACATGGATCATAGGCCACATTTAACACATTTACTAAATTAACTTTAGAATATGTACGTATTTTTAAAATATGTACTACCTCTCACCATACTACCCTCCAAAGTTTATCGAGTTAATTGTAATACCTCTCAGGTGTAATAGTAGAATACCGCACCGAGCAGTAAGTGACTTCTTGTCCCGCCGAGTGTGAGATTGGAGCCTGAGCGCCAGCGAGGGCTCTAATAACACGAATGCAACAAGAAGTCACGTCAAGCGAGGTACATAATCTGCTTTTCTTTCAACTACAACACAAAATCATTCATCATTCAACTGATCCGTTCGAGATGCATCCGGAGCATCAGATCTATCCGATCCATCCGAGATGCATACGATACATCTCTTTCATCCAATTCATCCGGTGCATCCGATGCATAAGAGATGCATCCGATACATCCGTTTCATCCGGTGCATCAGATATATCTGTTTCATCCGATTCATCCGGTGCATCCGATCCATCCGAGATACATCTGATTCCTCCGTTTCATCCTATGCATCTGCCACCGCGGTAGACGCTCCGGGCGTCGGGAGCCGCGAGACGACTCCCGGCCACCGTAGGCGCGGGTCTGTGGACGGTGAGCAATGGGTAGCTCACCGTCCGTACGTTCACTAAACAACGACAGACCGTTTCGACGGCGCGTTCGTGTTCCACGCGCGCCTCAAAGAGATGTCAGCAAAATTGGATGGGGCCACTGAGGGCCGATGCCTGCCGGGGCTGCGGGTTGTTCGAAAGAGATACCGCGCCCCCGGAACGCAAAGGGCACATGAAGGAACATAGACGGGTTTTAGTAAGTAAAAGTCTGACACTCCCTCCCGCCCCGCCTAGGGCGGGGGAAGTTATTTGATGATTTCCCGTCTATAAAAAATAAAAAAATCCTATGCATCTGATCCATCCGAGATATCCGGTACATTCGTTTTATCCGATTCATCCGTTTCACCCGTTACATCCGTTATGGATGTATCGGATGCATCCGATCCGTCCGAGATACATTCGATAATCCGTTTCATCCGAGATGCATCATGCATTAGACCCAGCCGATGCATCAAATCCATCCGATACAACTAAATGGTTTTTCTTTCTTTCTTTCTTTCTAATCGATCCCATCCATCCCATCCATCGAATACAGAACCTCACATCGGTTAAAGAAAAAAGTGCAGTAAGTATGTATTTTCATTACTGCATTACTTACTTACTGCACTGTTTTAGCGACGCAGCAGTGACGAGCTTACTGCTGGCATTTTAGGTAGGTAACTACGATTTACCTAGGTAATAGGAAGAAAATATCTTACCAAAGTCACATGAACCCACAGCCATTTTAGTATTGATGCTATATCGGTGGCAATAAACTTACCACCGAAACCACCGATATTGCACCACCGAAATGAGAAACATGAAGAAAAAATTAAATAAAAACAAAATTATTTATGCTTTAGGTATTTAAAATATATGGTCGCTAAGGGTACCCATTAATACATAACATACTCGCGTACCGTACCGTAAGAAAATAACATTCATTCGTACAGTAACCCACCGAGATTGCATAATTTCGTATTCCCTCTTGGAAAAAAAAAGTACTTAGGTATTGGCGCAAAACCTCGACAGGATCGGACACCTCACTACTGCGAGAACGCAAGAGCACGACTGGACCTACGTGTGCGCAAGGAGATTGTTCGTTAGAATAGACTTGTTTACGTTATAGATCGATTTCAACAAAACACACCGATATTGCACTTTTCGCGTGGACATTCCTTATCATAATGGTTCTAATGTCTGCATGATAACAGAAGTAAAGAAAGTAATCAATATGGTTGCTTTATGCATAGACCAACATAATAATGTGCAATTTAAGTACTAAATTTCCTTCACAACGTATTTAATGAGGTAAATGCGCTTATAAGTTAATCGCGGACACACCACCGTTATTGAGAAACAGACATATTTCTTTTTTTTTTTAATTTATATTTCAGAGATTTTTATTTATACTAGTGCCTTCATATGAGCTAGTTTTCATATTACACGAAAAAATATAAAATGGTCTTATATATACATTTTACACAGTGATTTCACGCGAAGAACCTCAAAAAACGATGTCGGTGAAACTACCCTTTAAGTTCTGTCTTGGCTTAAATAAATGCTGTTATTCGATTTTATAGTAACATCTGACTAATAGGGTAAAAGTTTATCTGTATGCAGCATGAAGCATTAAATCATTGTTAAATAACTTCACGAAGTAATTGCTTACCTTATAGTGGTTCAAGTGTTCTCTCTTAAAATGCAACGGTTTTATACTCCACATTTGGGCTTTTATTCAGAAAACTGCATTATTTGTGTCCACGAACATGCACTCTTGCAGCTGATATAGTACTGCAGTACTAAACGCTGAATAACAGTGACATCCGTGAAGTGTTTGTGATGTTAAATAGATTTACAGTACAAAAGAAAGCGTTATAGTGAGCCTCATTTTTTTCTAAGCAGCTGTCGTTGCCTGGTTGAACTCTAATAAGTCGGTATAAATGCTTAGATTAACGCTGTGGGCCTTATGTGAAAATGTATAATGCAGTTCTGTGCTACTTGGGTGGGGCAAGCGATGGAACAGGTGTGCGAGGCGCGAGCGTGCCGCGGACATTGACCCCGAATGGTGCGTATTCAGTGTTCACTCTGGATACCAACGGAGGTATTACTTAACAGACGAATCTTATAATCGGCCTGACCGGATGTGCGCAGCCACAAAACGATCTCACTGTTCATCGACATCATTCAGCCGTAACACGGCCACTGCTGGGCACAGGCCTTCCCTAGTCACCGCCACATCGGACCGTTCGGCGATTTGTTTCTCCGCCTGGTCGTCCCGACCGCCGCATGCGGTTGGATGGGCTCACCAGCCTCGCGTGTTGTGCAGGTGACACGGGTGTGAGGGCGGAGCCGGGAAGCTCATGCAGTCTGCACGTACCGTTCGTATCTTCGTGCGCACTAGAGGTGCGCTCCGTGCACGCGGCGACGCGGCGCGGCCAGAGAGTGGGCGGAAGGCCCAGGGCGCGCGCGAAATCCCATGGACTGCATCAATACTGCATGTCCTCTCCTCTCACTGATACCTGCCACTCTGGCACCTGCCACTGTGACACGCCTTTCCATGTTCGAATGCAAGCGTGCAAAGAGGTTTTATTTTGTGACTCGACTAGACTGACCATAGTTAAAACTAAACAAGTGGACTAGGTGCCCTTCATGTTGTTGTATAAAAAAAATCAAATTCAAGATCACAAATGTAAACAAAGATATGTCATTGTCAAAGTAACAGTTCGGGGTACTCAACATTTCCCTAGTCATTCAAATTATTGAAGTATTATTTTATTTAGTGTTTTTGGCAGCTTGTCCAAATTAAAAAAAAGATAGCCTAAGGTAAGTTCTAATATTGTAGGAAAGGTAAATAAAAGGAAATAAAAGATTTAAAATTTTATGCACAAGTTAAGTTTTGCTAATAGAAAATACTAAATGAACTCCAAATGTTTATGACCATACTGCCTTATTGCCAGTAGCATAAAAAAAAATTGCACGATTTTATTTCATAGAGATTTTGTTCTTGGATCGTAATTTACGTCACTTTAAAGTTGAAAACTGTGTGCAATATTATATACAGGGTGGAATTTTATAATGCTACCTGGAGGGAAAGTACTCTAAATACTTGAGTTAGCAAATTTTCCTGAAAGGAAACATTCCTTTATTTTTAAAAAGAAACAAACCTGCATTTAAATAATTTTGAAAATACGCTTACCACACCCAGGTATCGAACCGACTAAAATTCGAAAAAATTGCATCCTGTACTTTTATGGCACCAATCGATAGGGTCAATCATAAGGATCAAATCTCTGCAAACTGATTATGTAAACATTTTTGAATTTTCGCCACAAGATGTGTTGACCGGAATAGCTAAATTGAAACTACGTAGGTACTTCTGTTGAGCCTTTCGCTACTCCGTGGTTGGGCCTGACAACTGAAATATTGAACAGTTTTAGTCACCACTTTTGTCTACCTTTACACGTGTGTAATGAACAACACGGCTTCTAAGCAAACAGATCAGTAAACACCAACCTTCTGACTCTAGTCTACTCTAGTGGATTTTATTTCAAAATGTTTAGACTGTGGTGGCCAGGTTGATATCCAGTACTTTGACTTCCGGAAAGCCTTTGTTAAGGGTAACAATGACATTCTGTCGACCAAACTATGCGTCATCGGTTCCCCCCCGTTGCTGCAGCTTCTCGCCGACCATCAGCAGTTTGTCGGATTGGGTCACTGGCCCAATCTGGCTGGATTGCCTGACCGTGATGTGTTCGCGGAATGGAAGACGATCTCGTTAGTATTATGTGTATAAGAGCCTGAGTATGTCGGTAAATGTGTATAAAATACGATGATAGCTAAAGATATAAAATATATTATATTTTATATCTTTATCTTTATTTTATCTCTATCATCATCGTATTAGCCCCAGGGCGTCCACTGCTGGATATAGGCCTCCCCCATAGATTTGAGGGCGCGTAGAGCGTCATACTCTAAGTTAGACTTCCGCATTGGACACATGTTGCTGACACAACTCTGACCATGCACTGCGCTGATACACTTACCATCGATTTATTTTTAATTCATAAGCACATTAGGTAGTGCAAATGTCTAATATAAATAAGAGCGACTCAAATGTGTTTTTGCAACCTACTTTAATGCTGCTGACGTAAATTCTTTCCGGCAATAATTATGTGTTTAGTTGTAAGTTAGTAGAGATTAAGTTAAATTAATAAATTTGCCATTATGTAATAGATATATATTAAACAAAAACCTACTGTCCTATATTTAGCATATTATGTTGGAGCTCCTGCAGCCTGTGACACAGGATTATACTAGTACAAGCATCTAACATTATTTTACCTACATTGTTAATTTTAGATTTATTATGTATTTTACCTTTTGAATTTCTGAATAAAAAAATATTATTATTATTATTATTCATTTATTTATTTATTTATTATTTACAAAAGGACCAGCTGGAAGCGGTTTGCATCCAGCACCTGCATTCTTAATCGGTCTTTAACTATGAAGTAAAATAAATAGGTTGTTGACATACTTACAACGCACGGCACTGCAGTACTCCGGGTGGAGGAGGAGGGAATAAAACCACGAGGTTACGGCAAGTTAATTTATTACAATACTATTAATTTATTACGAGTACATTACTAATCATTCATTATATCAATATTCCAGCGAGCGCTGTGCACTCCGACGAACAGACAACACGTACTATTTACACATCATTCTAACACACATATGTACACAATATACACTCGTACTGAGCTACAGCACGCGAGCTGCGGCGGTCGACAGGCGGAGCCACAGGGCGACACATACACACTGTCGCGACAAGTCTGTTGTACTAAAGTACCCGTGACGAGAAGCTATACATTCTATAAACACACATTTAGGGGCTCGTAACCTTTATAGGTAAAAACAAAATACAATAATACAGTAATTAACAATAACAACAATTTTCAACTAATTAGAAATAACAAAATCAACAGTAACAAACAATATAATCTAATCCATTAAACAACAAACATATACTGATAAATGCATCCGAAACTCGAATGACAACATTGACAGTGACAGCGTGAACTGTTCAAAAATGTTCACGTTCCGTGAGTCACACTCGCTCCAGCACCACTACACATTAGACGACAGCGCTGTATATCGTGAGTAACCCGCTCCAGTGAATTGTTCGTTATTTTCGTATTACACGTATGTTACTGTGAGTTGATTGAATTTGGGATTATTTATTGTTGATTCAATTGTCGTTACGGAACTTAGTACAAGTTCTTTATTTACAAAAATGATAGCTTCTCGTGTCAGGGACTTTAGCTACTTTCTAACCCTCATGCAGTCTCATTACAAGAAGAGTTCTAACTTTAGTCCGAGCTAAATACTTCTAACCAGATCGTGTATTGCCACAGCAGCAAAGTGCTTTATCACTGACACTAACACTCACTTTACACCCGGGTCTAAGTGCTATGAATATTACAATTAGGGTTGCCACCGTTTTATAAGCAAATAGAGTATATTCAGTTACTAAGGTACAAGAAATAAAGAACAACATCTAAAAATAAAGTAATATTAAAACTGCACCCTTCACCGCGATGATCCGTCTCGTTGCACGCGAAAAATCTCTCAACTATTTTATTTCTTTTTAGTAAAGAATAACATAAAACCTTCAAAAGTCAAATAGGTAAAAATTAAGCGTTTTTACGTACTTTGTTGTCCTCATAAAGTACGTGTGAAAACTTTATTATAAATAAGTACTACGCGAAATATAACAAAAGTATGGGTGGCAACCCTGGTGACACTCGATGGCAAGCTTCGGTCCGGGGCTGCGGCAGGCTGTGCCGGTGTGACGTGCGAAGTGGACACGTAGGAAGAACTTCGAGCACAAATGATTCACTAATAAATGGACGACAGTAAAGTAATTACTCGGCGACACAACGCGCGCATGCGTCGTGTCTGTCAGCCGTCTCTCTGCTGTGACGGGCTCGCACACTTGTCCACCGAATCAGTTGCACCAACGACGCCGCCGACGCGGACACACGATAATGAACTTTATAGTTATTATAATGAAGTCGACAATATAGTAACTTACGTTAAACTAGTATTATTTTGTAAAAACATCTAATTAATTGTAATGAGGTTCCCAGTTTGTTATTTACATGGTTGTCTTAAAATATCACTGTAAGCTGCGGTGTCCACACTTGTGGCACACAGCGAGGCTCGCGGCCGCCGACATGTAGTGGTACATCGCCGGCTGTCATGCTATCTAACGATATTTGGTTGTGTTGCGTGTATCACAAGTGTGGAGGCAGCTTAACGCGCGTCGTGTACAAAATGAAGCTGCAAGCTTGTCGTATCTTATAGTGAGCGGGACAGGAGGCCGGCGCCACTCCACACATCGGGCGAGAGCACGCACACACACACGCGTACAGACACACTACGTTTACAGGGCATGCGCTGAGGCATGCAAATTGCAACTTTGGTGTACATTGAATATTGATAAAAACTGATTCGTCGCTATGATGGTATATTTATTGAATTATCATCAATTGAAACATATATTTGGAGAGCTACTGATGTTTCAAAGGATAATAACATAGCATACACCATGACCGCCGCGTTCTGACCATTGCTCAACACGTGTGTGTGTGTATGTGCGACGTCCCGTTTCTATGTAAGGTTGCGTGGAGATGGCGGCAGTCGTCACGGTGTGGTGTGCAGTGCGCAGTGTCGCGCGGCAGTACAGGGGCGTGCTGTAGTGACTAGAGGCGAGCCGCGACGCGGCGTGACATGACGCGACGCGGCGTGACGTGACGCGGCGCGGCGTGACGTGACGCGACGCGGCGTCAGTGCGGGGGCGGCGCGGGCGGCGCCGCGCTGTGTCACTGCGTGTTGGCGAGCTCGTCCATGCGACACCTGGAATGTAAGCACACATATTCAAACATATAATGACGTAAATCGACTCAGAAGCCGATTCTGCGCAAACCACTTCCAGGTCTAGCATTTATTGAGTTACAGGTTGTATAAGCTTTTGATATTATGACTTGTCACGGTCATTGACCGCGTGATCAGCTGTAGTTTGTGTCATTTCAAAAATGTTTTGTTTAGAATATGTTTATTATCGCCACGTCTCCCCGCCGTGTCGCTACGCACCTGACGGCCATCTCGGCGACCTCGAGGCTGGGGTAGTCCAGCTCCTTGACGAGGCACAACACCGCCGACAGCAGGTTCGAGTTCTGCAACACGTCACACGTTATGTATGTACGACTGTATACCCAGAGCTCGGATTGGAGATCAAAAAAGAATGAAATGTTGACTACCCCTGAACTGTCACTTTGACAATGACATTTCTTTCTTTGTTTACGTTTGTGATTGTATAGAGAGTAGTGTACGCACCCGGGCGACGGGCCTGCGCGTGAAGCCGCGGTGCTCGGCCATGACGGCGGAGGGGTAGTCCTTGTCGCGCTCGGGGGCGGGGGGCGCGGGGGCGGGGGGCGCGCGGGGGGCGCGCTCGTCCCACGCCTCGCCGCTGCCGCGCTGCGACATGTGCCCGTACGACTCCGACCTACGGGGACAATGGTTACATGACGCCGGGCGCTGTGTCATCTTCCCGACTACCGAGTAATACTCGTGAATGACACGTGACTATAGTCCGTTCCAATCTGATGGCGGCTCGGAAGTTAGCTGCGAGCACAGGCTCGCGTAGATTTATTCAAGTCAATGATAATTTAGACTCCATTGAATTACTTCTAGAACCATTAAACGGAGCCTAAATTATTATTAACTCGAATAAACCCGCGCGAACCTGCACTTGCAGCTAAGTTCCGAGCCGCCATTAAGTTGAAATCGTACTATACGAGGCGCGTTACCTGTCGGCTCGCTCGTAGTAGGGCTCCTGGTAGGGCGGCGACGCGACGCCGCTAGCGGGCGCCGGGTAGCGACACTCGCCGTTGGACGAGTACGAGTACTCCTGCGCACACAAGCACATGTTACAACTGTAAGAGGGCCCACGGAACTGTTGCAGCGCTGTTCTACTTTGTACGATAATCAACTCATTACGTGAACTCTCGTACACAAAAATATCAAAGCAAATGTTGAGTAGTCCCTGCGGCGAGGGGTCTCTTAGCGCGCTCATGTTAGTGAGTTATTAATTTAGTGATTAGTTGTGAATTATGATGTAGTCAGTGACGCTGACGATGTTGCGCGACAGATGCGACCGCGCGGACACGTGACGCAAGCCGCGCGGAGTACGCGCTCAGCAGTTTTGGAGGAGGAATCAAATGGAGCATACGTTGGGAACGCAAAAAATAATACTAATCGTAAAACTGAATAATAATATGAAGCCGGTCTCGATGGTGAGCGGGCGCGAGCTACGCGCTCCGGGCACGAGGACGGCGTGTGAGTCGGTCGGAACACAGTTGACAGTGCATCAGACACAGGTCGCGGACTGCGCTCGTGCCCGAAGCGCGTGCACTGTGCGGTGTAGCGCACGAGACGCGCGTGTTACTGTACCTTGACGCTGTGCGTGGAGAGCGAGTGCCGCAGCGAGCCGGCGTCGGGCGAGCGCGCCTGCAACACACACACTGCTGCACTACACGAACGAACACACTAACACTTATGCGATAAAACGAGTGCCATCTTGTTTACTCCACGAATAAGGGTCGGAAGGCTGTCAGCTCCACGGGCACGCACACGCGCTGTATGAGCGAAATGTAACGCGTCACGTGACCAGCAGTGCGATGTTCTAAGCCTCACTTCGTAATTCGAAAGCTGAATCCGCAGTGAGATTACAAAATGGTATTCTGTTAAACACGATCACGCCGGTGACGTCACCACGGCGAGCGAATACTAAACCGAGCTCAAGTGGGTTCGTTATCGAAGTGAGCGTGGTCACTTGAGTGGGACTCGTTTTCGAGTTTGCATTTTAGAGAATCGCACTACAGGTAGTTCTCCAGGCATGGTCAGTATAATGTAGTTCGTGGTGAAGACTCATTCAATGAGTTACACGAGTGAACACGTCTCAGCGGCGAGAGACGCTGTACAACTGTGCTGGTAGTGAACAAGCGTTATTGTATAAGTAATGTTAATGTGTGTGCAGTCGAGGATCGACAAGGTTGAGCACAGGGCACTGTGCACGTGTCCAGTGCTTGACACCGGTTCCTGTCCCGACTGCTTAACCTCGACCTCCTCCGAGTGGCGTACAGTACGGCCGACGTATCTCAGCGGTCCTCAAGCTAGCCGATAGCTGCACAGTAGACAACTTCGTTCCTACAAGATCCCTTGCTCAGCCTGACAACTAACTTCAGGACCGCCGCGATGCGTCAGCCGTACTGTACGCCTGTTGTGATAGTACATCATGTACTTATGTTAGTGGTCCGGGCGTATCGATGATACGGGGCCCCCCGGCTACAGGGGCCCCGAATTAGTGCCAAAATCCCAAATATTATTTACTATCTCATTCCAACTATTCAACAGTGCGCCAAACTTTCCGGTAAAAAATAAGCATGTTGTTTATTTTGTGAAAAATCTTTACCCTCTATTTGGGCTTCGGCGCAGTTAGTTAGAAGGGCCCCTGATAAATGTTTATATGGGGCACGTATAAGGCAAGCTACGCCCCTGGTGGTGTGGTGTGGTGGTGGTGTGGTGTGTGGTGGTGGTATGGTGTGTGGTGGTGGTACTCACGTCGTAGTGCGAGCGCGTCATGGCTGCACTAGCGGGGTGGTCGTAGCGCTCGTCGTCCGGCGACGCGGCGGCGGGCGCGCGGCGCGGCGACAGCGGGCACTGTCGGCACACCGAGCAGGTAAGGTACAGTACGAACAGACAAGTGGTGAGCACAAGTACGCACAGGCACAGCGGCATGTACTAGGAGCAAATACAAGTACACGTTTCTCTTCTTGACGCATATAGCGCTATCTCTATTTGTACTTGAAGGCTCGCTAGTCAACATTGTGAACACGACGACATTTCCACAATAAGCTGAGCTCGCATTACACCGACCTCGTGCGGTGACAGGTCAGCTTCATGGCCTACGCACACCGGGACGCTTTACAACGATGCCGCGGCGTTGACAAATCCCTTTCGATGCTGCGACATCATTTTAAGGCTTAGCAATTTATATATCGTTACGTTTGAATGACCATTGGTAAAAATTTAAATCCCTTAACATGCCGTCCCGGTCTGCGTAGGCCTTATACCGAACGTGTATCGCTTGGCGTGTCACCGGCTGTGTAATCTGCAGTGCTAGCGTGTGCGTGCCGTCGTATGTGTGAATGTGTAGGTATGTAATAAATGCATGACGTGTGTAGGACGTACACGGTAACATGTTGCACAACAGACAAACAAACAAATGTTTAAACACAGTGACGTGCGCATGCATGCATGCACTAATATGTGGATGCGTGCAGTGAGAGCATGCAGCCGCGTGATAGAGCGATGCGGAAGGCGTGCGGTCCGCGGAGACTTGACTCGCATGTCACTAAAGATGGATATCAAATTCAAGATCACGAATGTAAACTAAAGCTGTTGCCAATCTTAAATAATGACCTCAACTGTGCAGTTTGCCGAAGAGTACTATAACATAGTTCTAAAATTGTAGGCGATTCTTTAACAGGTAAAATATAATATTGCACACAGTTGTCAACTTTAAAGTGACGTAAATTACGATCCAAGAACAAAATATAACTGTTTGAAATGAAATCGTGCAATTTTTTTTATGCTACTGACAATAAGGCTGTGGTCATAAACATTTGGACTTTATTTAGTGTTTTCTATTAGCGAAACGTAACTTGTTCATAAGAATTAAAATCTTTTATGTGCCTTTCGTTTACCTTTCCTATAATATTAGGACTTACCTTAGGCTATTATAAATTATTAATTTAGACACTGCTTTAGCGTTCTACCAAAAACACAAAATTATAAAAATACTTCTGTAATTTAAATGTCTAGGGAAATGTTAAGTATCCCTGAACTGTCACTTTGACAATGACATTTCTATGTTTACATTAGTGATCTCGAACTCGATGTTTGTGATTACACGCGTGTATAATATGTGGCCGGCATGTTGTGTGCCGCTGTTACCCACCTGCGCGCGCGCCTCGCCCGGCGCCTCGCCTCCCGTCTCCGAGCTGTCGCTGCCCTGGCGCGAGGCACACGGCGTTAGTACACACAAACACGTACACGACTCACCTTCACTTACCAGAACCACTTCAGAGTATATTCTGCCTGAGAAGTGGTTCAATAGCAATATCATTCATATTCAAGTTTGAAAGTGAGTCGAGTAGGAATAACAAGTTAGGACAGTAAGCATCATGATATCGTATAAAGGTGCGCACTTGCACACACACACACCCGACCCATGAGCCGTGACATGTGTGCGCACCCTTACATTCGGTTACAAAATGTTATTACCAAACATGACTACTATACTATGCGAATATTTAAATAACACTCAATTTAATAAAAATAAATGAGAAGCTCCTGCGCATACGATGCACCCTGTAATATGTATTTCATGATGTTTAGTTACATTAACATAGTTAAATAGTGAACGTTCGTAGTTGACAGAACCAGAACGATATTAAACACAAATAGTATCTACACGACATGCCATGTTATCAGACGGGAACATTCCTGTCTGTCTGATTTGTCTCCTTATGTAGACAGATCGTAAAAAAAGAAGTTTAAAAAACTAAAACCCGACTACAAAAAATTCACGTTCTAAAAAGTATGAAACAAGAAAACATTCTCATCTGAAAGCCGTGGTCGTATGCCACTTTACCCTAAACTTTAGTGCTAAAGATTCATGTTCTATAACTACATACATACAGTTTTACCTGAATTAGGTGGCATACGACCACGGCTTTCAGATGAGAATGTTTTCTTGTTTCATACTTTTTAGAACGTGAATTTTTTGTAGTCGGGTTTTAGTTTTTTAAACTTCTTTTTTATTTAAAATATTTTGGGGTTTAAATTTAGACATTTATATGCGTAATATTATTGGAACTGCAACATATACAGGAAAATTTTTTAACCAGTGCGTAAATTTTGCCATAATAAACTTCAACACGTTTTATTAAACACGTATATTTTATTTTGATATGTCTTAGTACTAAAAAAAAAAGTTATCGCTTACGAAACATGTTTACTTAAAAACCATATTTTATTGTCACTCGGCGCTAGCGCATTCCCCACCCCCTTACCCCAGCCATGCGCCCAGGCGGCGGCCAAGAGTTTTCATTGATAGTATGGCGAATAGATTATGTCCATGTTTTGCTTATTTCAAACTCGGATAAGGATGAAATTTTTTTTTTATTTTTTTTTAACTAAACACGGAAATGTGTTCTATTACTGACACTGAACTACCAAAAAAAAATTACGCACTGGTTAAAAACTTATCCTGTATACACAATACATGAAATAATAATCTATTAAGTCTCCCAAACGAAATATTGGTTAGTTAGCTAGGTTTATGATGCGTTCTAAAGGGTGCTATGTACAATTTACTTTCATAATATATATATATTTGAAATGTGCTAATTAAGCCCTTTAGTTTGATATGCAACACGACCATATTTGGAAGAAAAAATTTTTTTTTTCACATCTTCTTGAGCCCTAGAGGGCGCCACATACAATTTATTGCAACATAATGTAGCCTATAACCAGCGGACGATCAAGACGCTTCTAATGACACCTCATTTGTCAATTTACGTTAGACGGTTTAGAAGTTATGAGGGAACAGATGAACATCCATACATACATACATACATACATACATACATACATACATACATACATACATACATACATACATACATACATACATACATACATACCGGTCAACCTCATAACCCTCCTTTTTGCTTCGCCGTAGTCGGGTAAAAATGAAGTTTGATCTGTCCCGCTGTTAGCAACTCGGGGACTCGAAGGGGGTTTATTCACTTCCGTAGGCGTGAATACAGTTGGAACTGACCGGAAGCTTCCATCACATGTAGTTGGCAGGTAGCAGTGTGTGGCGTGCGGCGGTACCTGGTGTCGCGGGTAGTAGTCGGGCTCGCGCTCGGGGCTGGACTCGCTGGAGCGCTGCCGCCGGTACTGGCCGTAGCTCTCCTGCTGCTGCGGGTAGCCCTCGTCGTCGGAGTCGGGGATGTGGATGCCGCGCCGCATTGCCTCCTGCACCTGCAGCACACACGTTCAATGCATATTACAGTATGCAAGTCGATCTATATACTACTAGCGACGTGTCCTGCCAAAGTTCTGAACTAAATCAAAGTGAATAGCAAAACAAGTAAAGTATGTCTGTCGCATAGCCTGACATTAAAATTCAGTAAGTTACATTGTTTTTGTCTTTAGTTCGATTCCTGTAGACACCATACAGTGGACTCTCAAGTGCAACATATAAAAAGAAGAATATCGTTGCCAGGATTTTGTAAAACTTGATTTAAAAGAGTCCGTGGAGTACCTCGTTCGTCTCCATAGCGCCCTGCCTACGCTTTGGAACAGGCAATTGGCTTCAACTGTTCCTGACTAACTGGCCGACTCCACCCTTGTAAATAGTTTCATTCAAATGTATGCTTTTGAATACTGTTACGAGTGCTGTGCTAGTCGTTCTAATATCAACTTAATTGGCACTGGAGTAAAGTGTATGTTAGTGTACCTCGTCGGGCTGCACGGGCACGTTGTCCAGTTTCTCCAGGTTGGGTAGGTTGCGCAGCACCGTCATCCTGTACCTGTAATCACACACACACATCATTAGGTCACGTGGATGCTGTCTGCAGATGAAGGCTAATGTGGCAGATTTTTATTTAATGCCGAGATGTAAAATTCTCGTCGATTTCCACCGCCGGCGGCAGACGAGACTAGCGCTCGCCCACGTCACGTGCTGCGGGAACAGTAACTCACTGCGGGTGCGTGGTGCAGGGGTTCTCGTCGAGCCACAGGCTGGTGAGGTCGGGCAGGCGGCGCAAGTGGCGGATCTCGTGCAGGTCCTGGATCTCGTTCTTGCGCACGTACAGCTCGCGCAGCCGCCGGCAGCCCGCGAAGTCGTCCAGCGTGCGGATCTTGTTTATACTGAAATATACGTCACAATACATTAAGCTTAATCAGACAATGGCGTGTCTACAGCTGGGGCTCCAGCCTCGACGCTAGGAGTGCGCCGAGCCACCGCGTGGTGGGGCTCCCCTGGACATCTACCAGTCTTCACGTACTTAGCTTAGTCATACAATCATGTGCCTACGTCATTTGTCGACCATGTGCTGAGTCTAGGACATGTTACAACAAGACATTTGGTTGCGCGAGACCACAACCCAACGCATTCCACTACCAAACAAACACATCGTGTGAACTAACTCAGCCACTCAGTAACTCTACAACCTTAACCGAAAAACAGTAAAATTGAAAAGACTTTGGATATCTTTTGAAAGTACAACGGTCGTAAGTTCATGATTGGTCAACGTCCCACAGCTCGCGCGTGATTGGGCAACGGCCGGCGCACCACGCTCTGATTGGCCGCGTCCTTGCCGCAGCTGCGTGAAATGGCGGAAACTAGCCTGTTACGACTGGGAAAGTGTTCTGACTTTTGATCACTGTTGGATATTGTTCATTGTGCATTGTGTTGCACACAATGACGTGACGATTGACGAGAAGCTGCGCGTCACCGGTCCATAGAGACTGCACTTGTTATCGTCACCGGGGGGGGGGACCACATAGCAGTGACTATCATCATCATATATCAGCCATTCACTGTTGGTCAGGACCGGGATGGTTGACGCTCTTTGGGGGAGGCCTACGCTCGTTAGAACATACTTAAATATCAAATATTACGAATTACAAAATTATATTTTTAAGTTTTTGGTGTGGTGTTTGTTTTTTTTTTTCGAGGTGGGTAAACTCTTGACTCTTGACAGAGACAAAGTCAACGATGGAGTGAGCTTACCCAGAAGAAGCCTGTTCACTCTAACTTTGAAGAGATTAGGATATGCGTTCGGAAATACAGACGCAGGGTGTAGATACACCCACAGCTCGTCAGAGGTTGAAGATTCATTGGTTACACCTCTGCCTAACCCTTTGGGAAATACAGGCGGGATGGTATGTATGTGTATTATGTGTATAGTGTTGAAATTCAGTGTTCGTTGCTGACTGCAGCTACACGTCACCTTAGGGCGCACGCTCGAGTGACGCGCGGCCGACATGCGTGCCGCACTGCACGCACCGCTCCGCGCTACTGCCCAGTGCCAGTAGCAGCCCTGTGGTACTCGCACACAGAAACTGGGATGTCCTACATCACTATGTAACTAGCATCAACTAGCATGTACTTGTGACACTGGAAACATTACATGTATGACCAGACATAAGGAACGTGAACGAGGCGAAAGGAGCATATAAGGATCTTGGCAGGTGGCGTTTTGTGGTTTCTGCTTACCCCCATGAGAAAAAGGCGTGAGTGTATGCATGTATGAACATAGTATCATCGAATATGTAAGTATTATTTGACCATGATAGTTCACATAAAAGTTGCGTATGGAACAGATACTGTTTTGAAAACAATTTTATTTCTACAAATACAAATACAAAATACAAATACAAATCATTTATTTGCATAAAACAGGTTGAGAAGATGTTACAAAAGGTCGAAGGTACACTGTTAATAACCAATAAGGTGTGCAAATGTAATACAGTCCAGAAATTATATCTTATCAAAATTATTTATGTCAAATTTACAATAAATTATGTCCAATATACATATTATCATTAAAATACAATATTTTTGTCACCCAAGTAATCTTTAACATCATAATAACATTTGTTTATTAGGAATGTTTGTAGTTCTACTGCTTAAGGGTATTACATCGCTCAAGTCCTAAAAACACCTTATGTTTAAAGAAATTTCTTGAGGAATCCTTCCGTACGTTTTCCATATAAAAAATATATGTTATACTTAAAGTCATCCTCAACAGTTCGCATTGATTAGAATTGTAATAAACTTGCCCAAATTTCGGCAAAAAAAAAATTTAAACAGGTCATTTTTCAATCTAAATTGCAAATTGTTGGTAAAACAGCTGAATAGTTCGGCATGAATTTTATACCTAAAGACATGTAATGACATATCAAACAATTCGCATTGTTTACTTTTTCTTGTTTCTGTTAAGAATTTGTAATAATAACTAAAAACTCGAAATTTCATTAATTCCCCCCACGAGGCACCCCCGCTATGCCTGAGACGCCAAACTTCAGTGCCTTGATGGCTGTTGTCAAGGGTGGACTACACGCATGTTATTTTTTCCAAAATAAACACCAAAACTTCATTTTTTTTATAATTTATGAATGAAGCAATATAGTAAATAGTACAAATATAAATATTCAGCAAAATAAGAATTGAAATTAAGTTCGTAAATAAATAAAAAGAAATTTGTAATTTCGTTTACTTTTTGAATCTATCATAGAGTAAGCCTGACTACTATGCCTATGAATAAAAACAAATGCTTGTACGAGCCCTCCAAGATTATTGGTAAATACCTACTCTTTGAGTAGATACATTATTTCTTTGGTGTTTATTTTTTTTTATTGTTCTTAGCCTTAAGAATTTCGTTTGACGGAGAACATAGATTTAGGTGATTTTAAAAAAAATATTGCTTACCAAACTTTCAGAATGTATCATGTATGAGCATATTGAGCACAACTATTTCCGTTACTGGGATCCGATAAGCACTTACTTGGTCATCATCAGACCTAAAGGTCTGAAGGTTATTCTAAAGAATATACTACATAGTGGCACCCGTGCTTAGTTAGATAAATATTGAAAGCTAGGTCATCCTAACTATTTTCGTTTCCGACAACCGATAAGCACTTTCCTGTTCATCATCAGACCTTTAGAAATATCACATGAACACTCCGTACTCAATTAGATAAATGTTGAAAGTTAGGTCAGCAGACAAAATGAATATTTTATTTACACGGTTATCTTTAGATCGTTCGGGAGCCGAAACACAGGAACTCCAGTAAAGTAATAATTACTATTGGCGTTCTTTTAACACGTCTCAAAGAATTTGAAAATTTGCGACTTTTTTTTGTCATTCGAGATCTTAGTGCGTTTCTGCCTGATCGATGAATGGATTTTTCAAAGGCTACAATTCGCATGTGCAGTCGATAAGGTTTACACACAAATATGCATGTACTGCAAGGAAGCGTCACTTCGTGTTCTCACTATTTCACAAATGAAACCATCATCATCATCACGCCTGGGAATACAGGCGTGATGATGATGATGGTTTCAAGGGCTAGGCAGAGGTGTACCATTGTACATCCACAGTTCGCCGGTATATTTAGGTCCCATGTATAAGGGGCGAGCCTATTGCCATTTATCAGGCACAAATCCAAACTCCGGGCTGCTACTGAGAATTTCGTAGAAAATCCCAATAACACCTTTTGCTCAACCTAAGAATCGAACCCAGGACCTCTAGAGTAGCAGTCGAGCTTAGGACCACTAGGCTAATGAGGCAGTTCAAATTAAATTTTCATGTTATTTATTGAAAATAATATAGCCAATAGTTTCTGTTACTATGACAGAGTTTATGGCTTTTGGTTCCAGAACGATGTAAAAGTAAGAGTGTATAATAAAATAAATATAAATTACGATGTACCAAATAATAAATAATAGAAGAACAAAATGTATCTGTAATATATATGTAATCTCTCAGAGAGCGAATAAAATAGGTAAAAACAATGACAACTCTGCGACACATCTGTGTTCTTGCTTAATGTTAAGTTCCGTTTATCGTAGCATAGTGGATACCGGTAGATGGCGCTAATTTGAAAAAATAATAGTACAGATGTCAAATCCTCAAGGACATCGAGCGATGTAATAACCTTAAGAAGAGTAAGCCAAGTTCCTGAACGAGCGCCGAGCGGTAACAAAGAGAGCACAGGAGGCGGGACAGGAGAGCTGTGCAGCGGGCAATATAACAACCATTACGACAATATTATTTACATAAAGCGAGCAGACAGGTCACGACCTCGGCGAGCTCGGCTCCTCCCCACACATAGGGAAGGAATGAACCTATTAGCGGGTAATTAAACAAGAGTCTGGGATACAAGATTTAAGTTAGGGAATCGTATGACAAAAAAGATTGTTATGTGACTGTTCGCCCAACCAAATGACATAATCGAAGATTTTGATAATATAACTTTATCAAGCACTCTCTGAAGAGCGCATCCCGGTAATAGATCAGTTCACATTCACAGAAACATTTATCTCCGAACCAAACAGAACGATATAAGAGCGATAGCTTACGGTCAGCACAGATAGTTGGAACTCTATGGGTGACGCGTTTTAGTTTATTATCAACTAGAAACTGCTCGAGCATGTTGCTGCTGTGTGCGAGGCATTGACAGCGCTAGTCGCAGCCAGTATCGTGTAGCAGGATATCGCCGGGCCGGGCAGACGGCTCGCGAGCCCACCGGTCGTATGTGTGCAGCAGCAGTGGGACGATACTAGCTCATTTGAATATACAGATTGCTGTGAAAGGACCGTGGGCACCGTTGTACGACTCTTGGGCCCAATTTGCAACATTGCTTAACAGTGATGAGATCCGTGTCATATGAAAGCTCTGAAGGTTACTTCATTATATTCTATGGCAGCTAATTCAAATCCAACACGAAAATGGTGTGACAAAAAGTAGCATTAAAATACCATTTTCGCATATGACATAAAAAAAAAAAAAATTCTTGGGACAACTCACACACGGCTATCTGATCCCAAGCTAAGCAGAGCTTGTGTTCTGGTTACCAGACAACTGATATACATACTTATATAAATATATTATAGATAAATCACACCCAGACACAGAACTAACAATCATGCTCATCACACAAAGTTTGTCCTGGGTGGGAATCGAACCCACGACCTCCGGCTTAGCAGTCAGGGCCGCTAACCACTAGACCAACAGGCCCGTCATGGATCATCATGGACATGGATCCCATCACTGTTGAAAGTGGGTCCAAATTGTCGCATGTTCCTTTTTTATGATTTAGCCTTAGATTAGTGGCAAAAGTGGTTTTTGTTACTGACTTATAGAAAAGTTTTTCGTGTTGATTCAATACTGACATAGAGTATACATAACATATTGAAAACAAATGATGTAATATCGTTGTCTGAACAGTAAACTGTTGTATTGATTCAGCCGGTGATAGAGCGGTACGTGCTTCATTGTAACGTTTTGATGAATCACTTCTAGAAGGTGTTTCGATTGATATAGTTAGTCAGTGGTGGACTAAGGGTGGGAGGAAGGGGCCCCCGGCCTGTGGGCCCCCAATTGACCAAAAGTTTTCTTAATCAAGTCCTAATGAAGACTAAGAGGCTGTTTGGAGTTAGTTAGAGGCCCCAAAGGTACAAATCCAAATCTGTCTAAACGGAGTAATATACAAAAGTAATATATAAAAGTAAAATACAAACACAATTAGTATAAATATAATTTAGTTGTCCCACCCCCGGGCCCCTGACAGGCTTAGTCCGCCCCTGAAGTTAGTTTAGTTGGATTACGGTTAGACGAGCGTCAGCGTCTCCGCACACGGCCGATAATTAGGCCGATTTTTGTCAGATTTCTTCGTCGTCGGCGAGAAGAAACTGTCAAACATCGGCCCGATTATCGGCCGTGTGCGGAGACCCTCAAAGTAAGACCATGTTTTAAGGGTTAATATTAGCGTGGTGACGTACCTGAGTGCTAGTACTTCCACGTTGGGCATCCTCCGCAGCAGACTGACGTCGCCGAGCTCGGCGCCCCTGAAACACACGAGCGAGTCATGAGTATACAATAAATAATAATGACTGCTACGCTAGAGGTTCCAAATCCAGGTCGAGCAAAGCGCTATCGGGCCTTTCTAAGAAATTCTCAGTAGCAGCTCGGAGTTAAACTTTGTCCCCGGTTTTAAATGAGACCTAAACATACCGGCGAACTGGGGTGTACATTGGTACACCTCTGCCTAACCCTTCAGAGAATACAGGCGTGATGGCATGTAATAATTCAATCTAGTTCCCCTTCCAAAAGATACAATCGTATGAAGAAGAAGAGGGCAAGAAGTTGATACTAATATTTGTTTACACACGTGCGTAGGTATTACATATATGATGATGACGGAAGTGGTTCCGTATGTGCGACACAACGTAACTTGCACACAAAGCAAGGTCGCGCCTCCGTCGTCACGTGTGCACGAAGGCATCAATAACGAGTCATTCGCCGCGCCTGCCTCAGTATCAGCGGTGTAGCGCATGTTGCACTGCTTTTTATTATCACCTAGCTTTTGCCCGCGACTTCGTCCGCGTTTATATTTCAAACTAGGGACCCGCCCCGGCTTCGCACGGGTACACTACAGAAAAACTGCGAACGTTGTATACAAAAAAAACGGTAATTTAAAAAACTAAAAAACCCGACTGCTTTTCTAAGTATTTATGAAAAATCCCTAAAACAAGAAAGTCGTTGTACCCGATTGCACTTAAAATTGTAGCAGTCGGGACCCGTTCGGGACCATCTGCAATGTAATATAGGTTATAGAGGTATAGGTAGGTACTCAGAAAAGCAGTCGGGTTTTTTAGTTTTTTAAATAAGGAGGCCCTAATCGGTTCAGCGGTTTAGGCATGAAAAGATAACACACAAAACTGTCGCATTTCTAATTCATATAGTTAGGATACAAATATTAGGCTCGCTTTGGACTGATAATAATTTCACGCTAGCCTACACATACATTTGTTTTTCTTTCTTAAAATTGCTCCCTCTGTGTATTAGTATGTGTACATGTAAACGATAGGGTAATTGTATAAGTCTTATGTATTACGTCGGGCAAGCGCTCTGGGTGCCACACAAAGCCCAGTCAGCTACTACAGAAGGTTTACTTCACTTATTCACACACTAGCCTCCGCCTCAGTAACAGTCGCTACCGGGTGCAACAACACGGGAATAGAAAACAATATACATTTATTTGCTCAGAATGTAAGTATTTACAATAGGGTGGTTACAGTTATATTAAAGAATCCTTGTACATTCTATCCCTGTGTATCTTGTATCCTTGTCGTGTTACGGAGCAGTCACCGGGAATGGGAAAGAAATAGGAAAATGTCGAATGTTGTGTGTTTTCTTTCTGTTTTAACGATGGGAAATCATCAAATGACTTCCCCCGCTCTGGGCGGGGCGGGAGGGAGTGTCAGACTTTTACTGACTAAAACCCATCCATGTTCCTTCTTGTGCCCTTTACGTTCCGGGGGCGCGGTATCTCTCTCGAACACCCCGCAGCCCCGACAGGCATCGGGCCTGAGTGGCCCCTCCATTGTTTTCTGACATCTCTTAAAGCCGAGCTCGTCCGGAGTAGTCCTTCTGTAGCAGTGCTGGGTGCGGGGCGCGGGTGAGTGCACGGAGCTGACATTACAGCTAGTAATACGCGCGACACAGATGCCGCGCATTGCGGCGACACTCGATATAGACTGCACATGCACTAGCCGCGCCGCGCCGGGCTAGCACTGGATGCCTCGTGCACATTATGTCAACAGATAAAATAAATATTTTTGTTTACCAAAAAAATATCAAATCAAATCAAAATGTTTATTTGCTAGAACATGACAATACACATGTTATCACATTACAATATCTTGAAAAAGCCTTATACATCGGTCACAATAATTTTAATACTCTGACTCCAACTAAGTGTTTCTGCCTGTGTCTTAGGAGCCAGTGATTCAGATATCTGCCAGATGCCGGTCACCACGTCAAATAAATTCGTTCAGGAGCTTTTTAAAAGCAAAAGCATTACTCGTAGCTGTATCCAAACGACAGAAACGTAACGGAGCGTAGCATTGAGTAGCAGGTAGAGCTTCGCGAGGGAGCATGTCCGAGGATGTGTTTCCCGCACCAGGCGCCAGCAGTAGTGCCAAGTACCCTGAGTACCACCGTCATTACAAGCATTTAAGACATTTCCTTCAGGCTTGTGATGCGTCTGGTATTGTGGACAGGCAGCGGAGACCGCTTGTATCAGGTGGTTTGATAATACGCAACGCACCTCTGTGTATTGACTCAGTGTACAAGGTCGGGCTGCGTCGCGTGGCGCCCTACAGCGGCGGTACAGCTGCATCAGTGTACAGCACCGGACGCACGGCGCGGGGTCGGCGACTAGTGAAAGTGATCAAGTAGCACAAAACTTCATTATAAGATGTCACAAGAGGTAACATCGGTAACTTTAGCACTTATGAAGAGTTATTACAGTACACTCGACCTGCAATAGGTCAAAAGTGAGCTTCTGCCTGAATAAGAACGTTATTATGTGTCACAGAGACCACACTGTAACGCTTGCAGCGTTAATATAGGTAACAAGTTAGTATTGTACAGCTTTAAGCAATTTAAAGGATTTTTGTGGACTTTAACTAAACTACATTCTGAACTGAAGACCACAAGTGTACTCTTAGACCACTTGCATTTTAATAAAGAACACGTGAGCTACTATAATGTAATCAGTTATTCTGTGGCTTCAAATAATAAAGATATAATGCCTTTTGCTGCACACAGTGGAATTTGTGTAATGTTAATCAGCTTGATACACGCAATCGTATAATAGCTCTTATAAAGGCCACATGATCACTATGGGTGAACATTATATGATGCTAAGTTAAAGCAAACTGCTCTATATTAGCTCACATGTTACCCTTAATCTCCGTGAGAGCTGAATACTTGTACTATCGTTGACAATTAATCTACTAGTGCCGTTAAATAAGACCTTGAAGACTTCCTTATTCAGCACTTCACATCACACTTCGTGATTACCTACAGTTATTTGCATACATGTTACCCACTATCAAGCATTACGTGAATCTGTTGCTGACTTGTGTAACACAAGAACCAACCATAACAGCTCGTTACTGATTTATGTACCACGAGTGGACACTTAAACAGCTCATGCCGTTTGATTGTGGTTACTAAGGTACACATTGCTTGTCTGCCATTTTTTAGATTCTAACCTATCTACATACAATATTATAATAATTTGTTTCTATTTAGTCAAAGAAAATAACAACCGAATTTGAATAGAAAATGTAATGATTTTATACGTAAACAGCGTATTGTCAAATTACAAGGAAAAATAAAAAGACTTTTTTTTATAATATTATCATCAACCTATTTTATACTATAATTAATTAATTAATTTTCAAATAAACAGTGATATTTTGAGAGCGCGTGAAAATTTTCGTCTATAATTATATAGTATTTCACAATAAACTCTCTTTCCCATTCGAATTTCATGGACATGGAGGAAAAACAAAGTTTTACTTAACGTTATTCTATATTTCTCACAAACACTTTACAAAATGGTTCACAGAAAAGATGTCAAAATAATATTAAGTAGTAGGGTGAAAATTGTTCACAATTTTGCCACTTATGAATTGTCAGCTCCTTCAAAGAGTTACTAATATCCTGGAGTGTATTTTGTGCTGAAAAATAGGTAAAAAGTACTCTATTATTCAGCCCTTGTAGTGTAAAAAAGGTAACGCATACCCTGATAACCAGTCATTATTCAGCTCTTGGGGCGACTGTTACCTTTAATAAAGCTCAAATAACGCTGATATAGTGCAACCAGCTACATTATTCAGCTAACAGCTGATTAATTTGTGCCCAAATCAGAGTTATATCTGCTGAGTAGGCGCCTCTAACGCTATTATTCAGCAGGTTTATTCAGCATAAAATTCCATTGTGAACAGTGATTCAGCTACTATTCAGCGCTTCTGTGCTACTTGGGTCGAGGCGCTCCGTCCGCAGCTAGCGGTCATCCATGTGACATTAGCCTGTGATGTATGCGCCTGCGCAGGGCAGGTTAATGTGACTGATGCGGAGGATCTGTCCTATTACTGACTAGCTTCTGCCTGCCACTTCGAACGCGTACATATTTTTGCCCGTGTTAAGTAACGTCTTTGGTTACTGTTCCGCTCCCGTGTGTTGTAGTGTGATTTTATATAGCCTATGCAAAGGCAGATTCAGACAGGGTCAGTGACTGGCGCCGAAATCGAGACAAGTCAGCGCTGACCCGAAAAAAACTCCGTATAAATTGATTTCAAGTCAGTACAGTGGCGGGAAGTCAGCGCTGACTTGTTAATTCGAAGTCAGTCTAGGCGCGGGCACTGGCGCCGACAACTGACTTGTGCACTGACCCTGTCTCTATCTGCCTTTACTCACAAATAACGTGTCTTTCTATGGGTAAAACAATTTTCAAAATAGGTTTAGTAGATCCATAGGTTACCTCCTACAACCTCACAAACTTTACCTCTATAATATAAGTATATAGAAATATAGACGAACAGATTAATAAGGATAACCAATAAATGTTTAACAGACCCCTACACTTATATTATGACGCTAATGTTTAGAAAACATGTCGGTGTGTTTTTTACGACACAAAAAAAATATTATTGAAAGAAAATGACGTCACAAGTAGGAACAATAGTCTCGCTTACTTTATTGCTATGTGGTGCTAAGCGGCAGGTTCTCACCACACATTATCTTCAAAGCGGTTTCTGATTTACCACTCCTCGCGTCAATAAATGACGCAACGCCCACACAACACAGGAATCATAGTAGTGGTAGTAGCTCCCCATCACTCCACCAGTACCAGTAGTACAGTCACGGTTACGGAATAAAAACTTTAAGATAAGGATGCATTTATTTGTATAAACATGTGTAACATGATACATAATATATTATATGCACATACAGATAGGACGTGTTTAATACACGGGAGAAGCATCTCCTCATCATGTCAACACTCGCTGCGCTAGCTTCAGTGAGTCCGCTCGCAGTAGCTCTGTCACGAAGGCGTATTAACTCAGAGATTATGTACTTTATGAGTGTACGCGGCGCCTCTCAGCGCCGCCCGCTCATCCAATGAGCGAAGGTCACGCCGATTCTCTTGTTTTCGTAGCTGAGCGTTTACGCAAACGAGTCCTTAAAAGGCGAGGCGTTGACACCTCACCCGTGTGCCTCGCCGCACGTGTCGTGTCGGGGCTCAGACACCGGCATTATGTGACACATTCAACGACTGTCTCCCTGGTGGAAGGCCGTGTGCTGGTCGGTCCCTTACATCTAGAAGTGCTATTCGCTCGAAGTCTGCAGCCGTGCCCATGGACATGATGGGAACTGTTACTGCTCCCTTGGATAAGCCTGATGTTATGTGTGTGTATCACTTGATGATATCATTGATGTTACTTGTCAACTCGTTACAGTCACTACTCCCCACAAACACAAAGCCTACGCAGGGAATTCGCTAGACGGATATGCCCGCGGGCAAGTCTGCAGACATGCCCGCCGGACCTCGCTACTATTGTACTGGGCAATATTTGCTAGTGTAGGACCGGCCCAGTACAGCCTTATAGTAGCGGGGTCCAGCGGGCACACTTACATTATAATTACTCACACTTGTCTTACGGCTGTCAAAACTTGGCGCAGTCCTAACAGCATCTGATTGAAGCCTATCCGGAGACCACAAGTCAGTTTCCGCCGTAAACTGTACAACAGCTAACAAACTACAATACAGCTTCCCGTTGTGCTAACTATTAGTGTGCGACCTTATTAGTGGTCAGTAAGGGCGGGTTTCCTAGTTCAAGTGTACCGGCGCGGTGGCGTGCGGTCACCCAAATTACTACCAACTACAGTTCATTCACTTCTCGTATTGAGGAGCGACATCGCGACATCCCTACACGCTACTGCAACCTAGTTTACACCTTATTTACTTCAAAATAAAGTACAAAACTAGGTGCTGGTGACCCTTCGTTACTTTTTCTGCTTGTTAATAAGGTTCTTCTATTTTGTCCTCCATTTCCGTGCGGATAAGGTATAAAATCGAATGTAAGGTAGGTAAGAGCTTTTTCAAAGCGCAATGTCTAGGGTTCCGTGAGTTGGCTGAATAAACTGAAGTCTATTATGATAATTGAGTTTCAATAGGATTGGAATACTGTATTACTATTCTGGGTTAGGGACAAAGAAAGATGGCGGCGCAAGTTATGAAACATCTGCGAGCAACTATTGAATGCTAATAACTTTAAAAGAAAAGCCTTTACAAGTAGTGATTACTTCTATGTGCAACCGCAGAAGTTATCTGCAGAGCAGTTTTCATCCATAAGCTCTCAGTAATAAGGTTGAAAAGTGATCAACTACACACATTCGCCAGTTACATGGTGTGCAGTATAGCTTGCCTCATCATCATATCAGCCGCAGGACGTCCACTGCTAGACATAGACCTCCCCATACATTTCCAAAAGGACGGGATGCCTCCCACGGCTAATGATGAACACACTTTTCTAAACACAGGTTCTACAACAAAACGAAACACATCGATTGTAGACTCCCTCGATAACGCTAACAGTTGAGCACTCACACTCAGCTGCCTGCATTGAGTACTACTACCGACAACCAAATGATTAACAATTATCATCGTGCAGACGTTTAGTTCCGCAGACGGCGCGGCGGTGCTTGCGCAACTGTTGTATCATCACTAACTGGTGCGTTGCTTCATTGCTGGCGGACTGACAACCAGGTGGAACACCTGGACGATTGTCACCAGGGAGCTTCCCGCACGGGGAGAATACGCACGCTGAAGGCAATGGCGGTGCTGAACATTGAAAAGAGTTTAATTGTAACATAATCAAAGAGTATTATCGGGTCTTTCTATGAATTTCTCAGTAACAACTCCGAGTCAGGATTTGTGCTCGCTAATTGCAATAAGCTCGCCCCCTTACATAGGACCTTAACATACCGGCGAACTGTTGGTGCACATCGGTACACCTCTGCCTAACCCTTTGGAATACAGCCGTGATGGTACGTTATGTTATTGACAATGATGCAACATGTAGCGCCAAGCCAGTGTCTCCTACCGACGCAGAGCTGTGCAGGTTCACATTGCGCCAGTTTCTACGTCTAATGTACAAGGCAGAGCGTCGCCGCGTGGACGATCCTTTCCCAATGAATGGGTGTCCATTCAGTGGTTGTCCCTCATTATATTACCCGCATGAACACAATGTTTTGGGGCTGTTGTAATATGTAGGTCGCTCGGACCAGCATCGTGGAGCACAGTCAACGGATAAATCTATACTAATATTGTAAAGAGTAAAAGTTTGTGAGGTTGTAGGGGATAATCTCTGGATCTACTGAACCGATTTTAAATATACTTTGACCCACACAAAGCCACGTTATTTCCGAGTGTCATAGACTATATTACATCACGCTACGACACACGGGAGCGGAGCAGTAACCAAAGACGTAATTTAACACAGGTGAAAGATAGTTAGGAATACACTTACGAGAGATTGAACAACAACAAAAATTTCCTACGCTATTTTGTAAAGAGTTGATAGAAAATTACTGACATTTATTAGATTTGATGCATACCTAAAGCATGTCAAGACAAATACTTCAGTGAATTGTATTAAATTCCAGCTCGTGAGTCGCGTGTGGATGTCGAATCGATGGCTCGAGTTAGCGTTATCGGTAGCATCTAGTGGGGAAATCATGTGACGTGTACTTCAACCATAGAACTGCTACTGTTAGATAAACTCGCTCCCGAATATTGCCGTAGTGAAGAGTTCACATAAGTATTATACCACTGAAGATAGCAAACAAGCTAGCGGCCCGCTGATGTTAAGCGGTGACCGTTGCCTATGGACACTTGCAACACCAGAGGCATCACTCGTGCGTCGCCGACCCCGTAAAAACCTTAATACCAACATATGCTTAGCGTGGAGTATACTGTCAGCAACAGAAGCCGATTAACATTGTTACTTTTACATATCATATAAATAAACACGAAATTAGACAATTCACTGCTATTCAGAATTTTAAGCAATACTTATGAGTTCATTTTATCTTAACTTTAGGTCCATGACGTATTGATGTTGTGCTCATAATAAGGATCTACGTTAGTAGCTGAGTACAGCGGTCGCCCTGAGCGCCCGGCGACACGTCCGGGCACACACCCACACCCTATCGATCCGCATCACCGTCACTACCTGCCGCGACCTGCCCGTGCCACTATTCCACGAACACTCGATACAAGATTATTAGTTTCAAATTCTATAATAACTTGTAAGCAGTTTAACAGATAGATGAGAAATAGTGACTGCCTCGGTAGCCTAGTGGTCCTAAGCACGACTGCTACGTTAGTGTTGTTCGAAAGGGATACCGCGCCCCCGGAACGCAAAGGGCACAAGAAGAAACATGGATGGGTTTTAGTCAGTAAAAGTCTGACACTCCCTCCCGCCCAGGGCGGGAGAAGTTATTGGATGATCGGTAAAAAAAAGGTTCGATTACAGGTCGAGCAAAGTGTTATCTATGAAATTGCCTCGAATTGAACTGCCTCGTTAGCCTAGTGGTCCGACTGCTACGCTTGAGGTCTTGGATTAGATTCCTAGGTTGAGCAAATAGTGTATTTGGGGTTTTCTATAAAATTTTCAGTAGCAGCACCGAGTTAGGATTTGTGCCCAGTTGATGGCAATAGGCCCGTCTAAACATACCGACGAACTGTAGGAGTACATTGGTACACCTCTGCCTAACCCTTTGCGGAATACAGGCGTGATGGTATGTATATGTATGTATGTATGTATGTATGTATGAGACATAGTCGACTTAAGCAAGAGTCTGGTACACCGCTACGGGTGACAGAGACGACGCTTATCAAAGCTATAGTTGTTCTAACGTTGTGCGTGATATATTAATGTCCACATAACGTAAAATCTACGTATCAATAACTAATGGGACATTCATAAGTCAGCTGTACACATAGTTACAGTTGACCGGCATGTCCATTACTGTCTGTCACCTGTTGGCGAGGAGTAGTAATCGATGGAGTGCTAGCGCCGCGACCACTGTCATGGTGGCCACCTCATCTATCATCAGGTACCTACATATACTCATTTATGTGAGAATGCTGGCGTCCATAACACAAGTTAAATCTTGCTTTGATACCAGAGTTCATACAAAGACTGCTAATAACACTAATGGGTTCATAATATGGGTTATTGTAATTGGTTCACTTGTAACCGTTTTAATTAAAGTAAAAATAAATAAATAAATAATTGTAATAATTATGCTCTTATTGTACCTATACGCATGGCGATTTTTGTAAATGTTTGTTCTTAGGTACAACTATGTTTTTTGTTCAATAAATATCTTAAATCTTAATCTTCATGCACATATGTACTGCGCAGGGGTTTGTTTTCTTTACAGCCCTTTTTTGTGTGAAAGTCCTTCACCCTAAAGAAGATTTGTATAATACGCCATTTTTACCAGTTATTGTTGAGTCCCATGTAACGAGAATATTGTCATTAACTTGCCAGAAATGTGAACTTCGGACTGCTAATTAGAAAAAATGTAATGGTCGTGAGTTGTTGACCACACCGCTAGCCAACGACACACGCGGCCTTGTCGCTAGGCTGCCATTGAAGGACTCCATGTGCTAGCTCGTCTGCGGGCGAGGGCCATTAGCGCCGGCTCGCATGCGGCACGCACGCAGACAATATATCTATTATATTATTAATGACACACACGACGCGAGCCTGTCCACTCTCCGCCAGTACTTGTTACTTGCTTACTTTACTCGTCTATGATCTTGATTTATGCCGAGTTTGCCGACTGAAAGAGTTTCATTCAATTAACGTTACGAGAGGTTGAATGGAGAGTGGCGTGTGTGTGTGGTAGTTACTTGTAATTAGTAGCGGTGTAATAGAGTAGGTATTACTTATATTCTCTCTATGAGTTGAACTGCCTCGTCAGCCTAGCGGTCCTAAGCGCGACTTCTACGCTATAGGTCTCGTAACCTTGGGTTCGATTCGATTCCTAGGTCGGGCAAAAAGTGTTATTGGGTTTTTCTATGAAATTCTCAGTAGGAGCTCGGAGTTTGGATTTGCCCCGTTACATGGGACCTACACATTATGTGTAGGATGGACCTTATTGTTTTGACTCGTGTATTGATGCCAAGCTCAGCTTGGTCTTGGCCGGAAACCCCTGCGATAGAGACAACTTATCTTTAGCGCGGGGGTCTGAGAGAAAACGTAGTATTGATTTATTTAGTGCTGTGTGATGCTTAGTGCGATCAAACCTGAACATACAACATGGAAGCTCTGTCTTTGAACCTTTTAGTGTATGTTTTCAGTTTGAAGGCCCTTCTTAGTTGTTACAATACAGTTCGGCATCCAGGGAGTGTTGTTTACGACTATGAGGAAATATTTGATCCGAACAGAAACTCGCTACTTTCGTGGTTGCAAGCGCGACAGCTGAGGGTGGTGTCCGGTGATCGACTCTCAGCTCGGGCAAAGTGTTATTGTGTTTTTAGAGCTTTCCATAGAAATGTGAATGAGCGCGCGATGCCGCACCCACACGTGCAGCTAAACACATAGCGTGCCGCACGCACACTGCGGCGAGCACACAGCCAGCACCGCGGCGAATGCACAGACACACGAGCTGTGCACGCACGCTCGTGCACACACCGTGCCGAATTAGACAGCCTGTGTTATGGTGTTTTTTAAATTACAAAACTTATGTAAACTTGTCGATATTATTTAGTTTTACTAAACTGCACGTTTAAGGTGAAATTATTTGGATAGATATGTTCCACGGGTACATTCTTGGTTCATATTTATTTATTTAGGTAAGTACTATGGAAGAATTACTTAAAGCAGAACAACAAATAGTAGGTGAAACTGACAGCAAATTACAAGTGTTAACAACAGACTGGTAAAGACGAATGATATTAGAGTTAGAACAGTGAGGTGGCAAGCGTTGTTGTGGAGCGCTACGAACTACCACCCTGGCCTGCAAGTGCTAATCATTTCCTCAGAGTAGCAACGAGCTGTTACCCGCGGTGCCACAGAGCAGCACATCCGCAGCATGCCCAGCGAGGCAGTGACCCGCCGCCATGACCCGCTACACTTGGCACGCCGCCCGACCCACTTCTCTGCTAACTCGCTACAAAACTTGGGTATTCCTTAGAAATTTACGAAAATATATGTGTCAGAGACTTCTTGCTCATTTCTTCAAAAATAACCTTCATAAATATACCATCACGCCTGTATGCCCCGAAGAGTTAGGCAGAGGTGTACCAATATACCTACACCCACAGTTCGCGCTTATGTTTAGATCCCATGTAATAAGAGGTGAGCCTATTGCCACTAACTGGGCACGAATCTTAACTCCGAGCTGCTACTGAAAATTTCACAGAAAACCCAATAACACTTTGCTCCACCTGGGAATCGAACCGAAGACCTCTAGCATAGCAGTCGCACTTAGGACCACTAAGCTAACAAGGCAGTTGTCAAAAATAAATGTGCGAGTATCTATGTTTTATTCTGTAACAGTCGGAATGCCACTTCTTGTATGGGTTTAACTATACTGTGGTCACTCCGAAGCAAACAAAGCTGCGACTCAAACCCTTTACTTCAATCTAAACCGCCATGGCTGCCGATCGCTATCGCATCGCCATAATCGTCAACATTATCAGCGCACGACCGGCCACTAATCTGCCGTCACGCCGCGGCGACCAGTAGGTACACTCACTAACTACAGCCGCTGTCTTCTTCAGCACCGTGCGTTATGTACAGATGGTGTCGCTGTCAGCTGTCCGACACACCGTCGTAGCTTATTACTTCATCCGAGTCAAGTTACGTCTTTGGTTACTGCTCCGCTCCCGGTGGTCGTAGCGTGATGTTATATAGCCTATGACACTCACAAATAACGTAGCTTTCTATGGTTAAAAGAATATTCAAAATCCGTTCAATAGATCCAAAGACAAAGATCACCCCGTAAAACCTCACACACTTTACCTCTTTATAATATTAGCATAGATTCGCTCGTTCGACTTTTTCATGACGATCATCAATAGTGTACAATTTTCTATACTCCTATTGTTCTTCGTTATGAAAACGTCAGTTTATAAAATTGTAATGGCAAAAAATGGCGTCATTTGTCATAATAATTTATATAAAAAAGGTTTAGTACTTCTTGAGTTGTTGGCGCGCTTGCTGAAGGCACATGAGGCGCTCCCACACTGTTTGTATCAGATCTCAAATGTCTACTTATAGCAATCTTTAATATGAACATATACAAACAACGAAGTATCTTCCAATAGTCACACACTGCATCTGACGACGTGCAGCCGCCGCCGTCCATGGACATCTGCAGTACCAGACGCAAAGCAGACACGCTGCCATGCCAGACTTTACTTTGCGACAGGAATATATACCTAGTACAAGGTGGTATTCCGGAATGACTCCCACGCACGAGCTACTTCTAGAGATCTACCACTACAGATAGAATAGAATATGATTATCGTAGAAGGAGGTCATACAGAATTAGCCGTATTCTCAGAACATGTTCGGAGTCAGTCGGCTGTTTCCCTAAATGCGCACTACGGCACGGGCGTGACTCAACACAACTCAGCCACAGCGCCTTATACGACCACTCGATACTGCTCGTAAATGAGTCTTTTTAAACATCGTTAGATGCCAAACAAGCCGACCGCCCATCTGATATTAAGTGGTTACCATTGCATATAGACATCTGCAATACGAAAGGCCTTGCAAATGCGTAGCCATCCCAGAGACAAAGTTGAAATGTGTCATGTGTGATTGTAATTAAACCGACAGATATACCCTTCAAACCGGAACACAGCAACGCTTTGCGGCAGATATAGCTATAGTGGTAGTACTTCTCCGGACGAGCTCCTTCACAAAGAGTTCTACTACACTCACACGAGCAGCTCCATCGCACAGAGCAAGTGTTCCTAATAAGAGTGTACGATCAGTGTATCAACTATTTGATACTATCTAGTACCTATATTGGCTTATTTCTGGGATGACAAGATCGATGAATCTGGTATTGTAAGTCTAATAGCGGCGCTGTCCAATTACCATCAGTTTGCCGTAAAAATAACATACAATGTACTTAAAGTTGGCATTAGTGACATTATGTTATGTCTCTCGTAGCCTTGACCGCAGCACAGCGTGTAGTAATCGCACAGCAGCTAGGCAGGGCTTGCATCAAAGTGGCCGTATTCTGGGTACGTCGGTCATATCTGCATTAGTAATGAGGTGGCGTGGAGCGTGGGCGCGTGGGCGGCAGCCCTGAGCACACCCGCCACACGAGCTGGCCGTATTGATTGGTATCGCTTATATTAACATTCATTTACATCGCTATGTGCCCTTGCTTGGCTTGCGTTTGTTTTGATAAGCCTCTTTGAATCCTGTGTAGTTAGGGCTGTGTCTCACGTCGCGCTTTTATTCCCAGAAGTAGCACGAGTGTATGAGTGTGTGTGAATGTAGGTAGAGCCACATCCCGCAAGCTTTTTGTGTCAATCAATGAAACGGCCACGAGTTCAGACTTCAGGCTGCTACTTAGTATTTCCTATAGAGAGACCCAACAACTACCCAACCGGTGACCGAGAGACGGTACTCATAGCTCAGCAGTCCCGGCCCCGGTTTCCCTCATGATATTCCGTTAAAGCAAATCGTAAATATGTATTTGAAAAGCTTTGAAATCATATCTAGTGAACACGCCACTGAACAATATAAATGCACAAAGTGCCTTATTATAGCGATACAATACATTCAGTTTACTCAAATAAGTTACGAGAATGGGGTCCATACTTAACAATATTATGATGAAAAACAGATAGAGGAGCGTACTTGCTTAAATGGGTTTTATATAATTTTATAGAGAATATTGCTAAAACTCATTCTCTATTCATGCTTGCCATTGCTTCAGTAAGACGCTTTAAACATTTACGTTTACCTGAAAAAAATGGTTGTTGCCAATCATTAATATTGACTAGAGGTCTTGAATGTAGGCGTGATGCTACTAATAATGGTGTTTAACAATATCCTGTAACAGTGTTAATAAAACATAGAAAACATATCTATTTCCACCATATAAATAGTGCGATGTATTTTCCTTCCCTACCCGAATACAATATAAGTACATTCAGGGACCCACCATAATGATGCGCAGGTCAGATGACGTGCCGCACACGCCAAGGTGGCAGCTTATAGCTGAATCTAGTTAAAGGGGTACCAGTTTGCAGTTTGCGACTTGAAGAAGGACTGCCACACTAGGAGTGCTGGGGAACGCGGAAGGCGCGTACGTTCCCGCGATCCCCGACATAAGTGTGGGAAGGGAACACCGGGGTGGTTTTTAGGCAGTAAGAGTCTGACAGACCTCTCCGCCCCTCCAGAGCGGTGGACATCCATGACAAGTTTCCACCACGACAACGAAAACAAAAGGACTGCTACACTTCCATGCGCATTGTACACAGTGTGTATTTGACATTGACGTCTACGGGCGCCAAGATGCAACACATTTGAACAGGAGACAATCAGACAAGCGGCGCGGAACCAATCGCAGCTGACCTTTGAGTATGTCGTGTAGAACACGTTACTAGTGAGGCACACGACACGACTCGACATGCGGTACTGAATACTTAGTGTAACATACCATCACCTTCACGCCTATATTAACCGAAGGCAGAGTGTCAGGCTGTTACTGACTAAAACCCACCCGTGTTCCTCCTAATACCCTTTCGTACAAATTCCGCCACCCTGGCCGAGGAACAGTGATACGTAGGAGCAACCTTCGCTCCTGAACACTAGAGTCGCTGCTCACCAGTACAGCTAGGTGTGGTGATGGCGGCAGTACTTTCCCGTGCTTCTCCAGCACTGCGTGTGTTATTACTGAGCCCCACCCGTGCGTAGCGAATGCCTTGCCTTAGTTCCCGTCCCACCGCTGGGGGTCGTTCACTGCAGTAATAAAGGTGCTCGTAAAATCGGATGTGTTCCTTGTTCCCAGGGCTCCGGTCAATACGCTCCTAAATACATAAACGTTAACGTTTCTTATCGTACAGTTCATCGTACGGACAGGCGCTACATTTCGCCTGATCTTATTCACTATAGCTTTTTCGCCCCGCGGTTTCACTCGCATGAAGACTTATAAGAATCTTCTAAGTTTCGGTTATGAAAAATGTTAATGTAATTCTCTCCAGCCAGACCGATTCCGGCCATGGCGGCTAATCTTAAAGAAGACTAGCCAAGTACTCGGAAGATATTATAGATCACAGTGTGTACGCAAACACAGGTGCACTTACTCGTCCCTAACTCTCATAGCCCGATGGGACGGCAACCCGACACGACCGGAGAGAGATCAGGCGCAGGACCAACCAAGGGATTTACGTGCTTTCCGAGGCGGAATACGTACCGTATGTCAATCGGGAAAAGTAGCTTATCATTATTTTAAGATATTACGTCGTACAAAGGTACAATAGGCACATGACCGCGAGTCTGCAGCGGCGCGGCATTACACACAGGACGCGATGGGCTCGCCTCCGCGCCATTATCGCACATAATGCCTCAAGTAATGACTCAATACTCATTGTTTACCTGTATATGCAACACATTTGGATTGTATACTTTATGGGGATTAAGACAAGGTACATTACCGTTTAGCTCACAATCTCGATAATATTATTTGCAATACGCAGAATGCGCTGATTAGTCGAAGTCGAAGGCGTCCTACATACATTATAATGTTTACTATGTGTGTCTGAGTAAACAAGGCACGGTCGTGTGTTTGTCTGTCGGTCCACACACTAACTACGTTGGTGATCTTTAGTTAACTCCAATGAATTGATGTCTGGCAAGTTGGCCTGTTTTTCTTAAAAAGCGTTGCCCCCATACTAGGAATTTCTCCTGTATCGTGGGTGCCATATAAACTGACATACATAAACAGCCAGACCCGGAACAACTATCCGCAGGCCATAAAAATCCGTGCGGGAATCGAACCCGCGACACGTAGCGCAGGAGGCAGTCGCTCAGCCACTACGTCTACCGTGTCGTGCCAAGCGAGATCCTGGGTTATATTCCCAGCCGGTCTGTTCTCGGTAAACGTCTCTCGGAGAATTTAGCTGAAGTGAGCTGGAGGTTCTTCAAACAACAGATTTTTTACTTATTATCGCTGCAGCTCGGACGAAGTTTTACTGGAATTTACCATTAGGTACTGCTTAGGAGCAGACCAAAGTCTTCCTACCCGGTTAATTACAACAGTTTCGCCCTAAAATACACGACGCTTGAAGTCTTGAACATAACTGGAGAAGTTTGTATGTACTATAGCTCTACTTAGTACCGCCCACGAAGCGAGGCGTGATGTTATACATGTTGTTTGTGTCCGTCCAAAAATGGTAGCTAATGGTAACGGTAGCGGACCGAATCAGAGAGAACACGGCTAACACAGCTAATTGCTACTAGATCACGAACTGTCGTGTGGACGTAGATAGCAGATAGACGCACATAGAGAGATAGGAGTCCGGTGATAAGGCAGATAGCAAGAAATGCTGTCTCTGCACAACGCTAACTTGTATCATCACTCCGATGTTCCTCCAGGAGGTAAGCAGACTATTAGTTTACATCACGCCTGTATTCCCCGAAGGGTTAGGCACAGGTGTATCAATGTAGGTACACCTACAGTTCGCCGATATGTGTAGGTCCCATGTAATATACCGGGCGAGATTATTCACAAATCTCAACTCCGAGATGCTACTGAATTTTCATAGAAAACTCAATAACACTTAGTTTAATCGCCGAACAAATATTATTTGTTACTAGTAGTGCGCCGCATGCTGAATACGACGTTTCGGCATTACATAGCACGGAACCACAGAGCAACACAGTACTCTACGTAAATAACAAATCCACTTTGTAGAGGCGTCGTGTCTGTCACTCCTACCCGTGCGACACTCTCTTTTGAGTTAAGAAACTTTTTAGAAACCTGTGGTTTAAAGAATGGTCGCTGAATCGCGCAAAAAGAAGTTTTGAAAGCTATATTGTATCCTCGTAACCAGGGGCGTAGCTACCGCCGTATCGAACATCGGGGCCCCCAGCTACCGGGGCCCCGAACCCGTATAAAGCAAAATTCCAAATAAAATTCTTTGTCTGAACGCTAAACTTCCCGGAAAAAAAAACAAATTGTTTATTTTGCGAAAAATCCTTTCCCTCCATTTGGGCTTCGCCGCAGTTAGGTAGTAGGGCCCCCCCATAAAATTGGAATCGGGGCCTGTGTAAGGCCGCTACGCCCCTGGTCGTAACGCTGGGTTACTGCATGTCTCACGCCCACAGAGTGGGGTGACACAACATCTGATCTCCGCCCACGTGTCGCCGTATACGGAGCACATGCACGCACACAGCACGCAGCGCTGGCATGACGCGCCCTTGCCGACGCGGCAGCGAGGAAGCACACTGCGGCGATGACGACACTAGGACTCCTGACTCAGTCGTAAGTAGCCGTCCTTGAAGTGTGCTGACACACAGCAGGTGCGAACACACAAGATGACCTCTATTATAACTGTCTTGTTAGCCTAATGGTCGTCAGCGCGACTGCTACGCTAGAGGTCTTAGGTTCGATTCCCAGGTAGAGCATAGTGTTACTGAGTTTTTCTATGAAATTCTCAGTAGCAGATCGGTGTTAGGATTTGTGCCCGGTTAATAGCAATAAGCTCGCTCCCTATTATATGGGATTTAAACATACCGGCGAACTGTGGGAAAGGCACAACAAAAATAGTTCTTTTTAATAGTACATGTATGAAGTTTGTCGAGCTAGTGCTCGTAACGCAAGTGCGAATGCTGAACAATTTTGGTTTATTTATTTATTTATTTTGGTTTCGCTTGCTGGGTCGCTCAAAAAGCTATCAAATTGGGTGTATCAGGAATTAGTGAGGAGTAGCCCAGAGCCTTGACTTGTATCTGGTTAGCGGCTGAAGACTCGACTCTTATCACATCGGAATTAAGCGAAACTACGCCATTACAATGTAGGTGTAGTAAACATCTCTGCCTGAGCCTCTGCGGATTACAGGCGAGATGTAGCGCCTCTCCAGACGCGAGCCACGTACATCTGTCACGTAAATGTGGTCGTATATCGTACGAGAGCCGATCCAATCTCTGCGGCAGTGCGTGCCTCGTCTAATATGCAGAACATCTCACGTTATTGACGGGATTCCTCCAGCCTCCACAGGTACTTCAGTGATTAGGATTCCACTGCCTATCCTACTAATATTATTAATGCGAAAGTTTGTAAGGATGGATGGATAGATGGATGTTACTGTTTCACGCTTAGTGATATATCTTAGTAGATAAGACTGTGTGGAATAACACATAGGATACTTTTTACATGGGAAAAGTGCACGGTTCCCGTGGGATAATATATCAAATTTGACGCGAACGAAATCGCGGGCAGAAGCTAGTGATTAAATAAAAGTTGATGTGTCTTGATCTTTACTTCAGTCTATTTATCCAAACTTGCGCTCGACGTCCATCTCGCGGGTTCCACCTGGTGGAAAGCGATGGATGAGCCCTGGGTTACAACAAGTGTACCCAGGAAGATGTCTGTTTAGTGTTTAGTCTTGGTTTGAAGGTGGACACATAATAAGACGCCCGGTGCGGATTGCTCGGCCACATCTCCTCAACATTGGCTCCTGGGACACGGTCTTTTCTCACCATGTCCTTTCTTTTCCTTCGTGATTTTAAGAGTAGTAGCGAGTAGCAACCTGGCAGTAATGACCAACATGCCGTCACATCACAGCCGTGCGGATGAGCCGCGAGATTATGATTTACCTAATACTTTAACTTTCTAATCGCTATTGATGTAAGTAGAGGCACGATGCTGTGTGTGTGTGCGTACAACCGGTCCTGCTGTCGCTGCAGAGTTTCATTCATGTGGAGGATTTGTTAATGTTATGTGATGACAAACAAGCCCCCGCCGCCGGCACGGCGCGTGCCCACCGGCGCCGCCTGAGGACATCTACAGATAGAGACAGTGGTACAGCGGCAGCTCGTCTGTCTGTACTCACACCGCCACTCTGTTATGGTGGGTCCACACGACACAGACTTAACACAGACTTCTATAGAATTTTGTCTGTACAACAAATCAGTACAGACTAGGGCTTTCAGTCTCGATGCATTACTGATTCCCGGGGAAAAAAAAACGAGACTCGATGCGGTCTCGAAATTCCCGGGGAAAAACGAGACTTTCGAGACTATTTCAAAATTAGGTTTTTTACTTGTAGGCTGTGCTATTAGGCAGTCAAAACCAGCTATGCCAATCAAACATACTATTAAAAAAACGCAAATTAAAAAATATTTATATATTTGTTGAAACTTTTGCATTTTTGTTGTGGGCATGTAAAAAACAAAGGGCGTTTAATGTGGTTTCAGACAGAGAGACCTAATTTTATTAGAAAAGTAGCCCGCGTTAAACAAAGCTCTCTCTGCTTGTACGCTAGTGGGGGGTAGGTATAGATATTAAATAATTGTAGCAATAATTTAGGTACTTCCCCATTTTCAAAAAGAGCTTTTTTCTATGAGCAGGTTTGTTTGCAAGTCATGGATAGACATGGAAAATATATTCTGCCCTTGGTCTTCTTGAGAGTTTAACAAATTATTAAGCTTACATTCCAGCTGTTTCTCTGTAGTTAAACTTGTGAGCTCCGCAATCGTCGCATCATTTGAATATCTGGTATTTGCGGTATAACTGTCAGATTTGTCAGTGGTGGATTTATTTAACCTTTCGTACAATTCTTTTAAAGACACTGTCATTTCGTCAGTTACAGTTACAGTTTTGCCATTGCCATATCCATGTAACCATAATAACAACCGGCCAAGTACGAATTGGACTCGCGCACGAAGGGTTCCGTACTATTATCTACAATGACGTTAAAAAAAACTACTCACTAGATCTCGTTCAAACCAATTTTCGGTGGAAGTTTACATGGTAATGTACATCATAATATATTTTTTTTAGATTTATCATTGACACACATTTTACCACTTTGGAAGTGTCTCAAAATTTATTGTTTTTTTTTTTTATATTTTTGTGTGAAAATCTTAATGCGGTTCATAGAATACCTACATCTTTATACCAAGTTTCAACAGTATATATCTTAGTTTCGGAAAAAAGTGGCTGTGACATACGGACGGACAGACAGACAGACAGACATGACTAATCCATAAGGGTTCCGTTTTGTGCCATTTGGCTACTGAACCCTAAAAGTTACTGTTGGTTTAGTAGATTATTTCATACTGTCATATAAGTGACTCAAGTCTCAAAAGTCTCGTTATTCCCGCGACCAAAAACGTCAGTCTCGATTCTCGAAAATACCAAAAAATCGTCGAGACTCTCGAAATTTCCGAGACCGAGAGTCCCGGGATGAAAGCCCTAGTACAGACAAATGTCGGTGTATCAGAAAAGTCGGAAGTCTGCGTACATGTCTGTACGATTGTCGGAGCAAAACTCATGATTATTGAATTACTTAATTTATTCATTAAAATCGAAGTCTGAACTGATGAAAAGTCTGCACAGACATTTGGTAAAGACCTCCGAGTAAAAATTTTTACTCAGACTTTATAGTCTGTGCAGATGTCTGTACAGACAAAAGTCTCTGTCGTGTGGACCCACCATTACACTGCTCAGCTTTCGGCAACTGTTTGAGAAAGAGACAAAGGTTCAGTAGATTATAGATGTATAGTAGATCATGAGCCCTCATGTTGTATCTGTGATGTGTTCGCGAACGAATGGAGGACGATCTTGTCAGTATGTGTGGAGTATTGTGAGGTGAGCGTGTGAATGTCGTGTAATTATCTACACTAATATTATGGAAACATTTTTATTTTTGTATGTAACGAATAAAAATCAAAACTACTGGACCGATTTCGAAAATTCTTTTGCCATTGGAAAGCTACATTATCACTTAGTAACATAGGGTAGTTATATAACATCACGCTACGACCTACGTGAGAACTGAGAGGAGCAGTAACCAAAGACGAAACTTAAAACGGGTAAAACAAGCCGGAAGACGGAGTCGCTGATAGTAATTAATATAAATGTCTTCAACTAATGTAAATGGTCAGTGGAAGTTTAGTTTAGTTTTAGTGGTTTATGTTACCGACAGACAATAAAAGAGCTTCAACTGTAATCCGAACACAACAAGTAAAAGTTAACATCACTTCAATGAGCGGTCCTTTCTAACGAATTAACATTCAAGTAATACAACAAATTAATTTGTTGAAATTAAAACTATTGTTACGTTACTTAAATAAATTACAGCTGTATGTGATAACCAACCATATGATGATGACACAAGGTATATAACGGTTTGATGGGCTGTACAGTGGTAAGCCACGCTTGGAATCCGGCGCTTGAGTCACGAGCGTGAATCAAATTCTCTAATTAGATCAGTTGTCTCAAGAGAATGACTGCTGCGGCTGACAGCGCGAGGGAGCTACCACTTACCTAATACTCGTAACTTCGAGTAAGGCACGCGAATTCAATAAAAAGTTCAGTTCAGTACAGCGTCGCCGACGTCTCCATCCCTCATGAGGCCTCCCTGATTCTCAAACTCGATCTCGGGTACTGTAAAGTTAACGCATCATCTGTATGCCATCATGCCAACCAGCCGCCAATACGACTCCACCGCAGCGACTCATCGACTCTGGTGGACTTGATCTCAATATTCGTGACTTTCAACCTTGACACTCGTGATATTTCGTCGACACACTGACGTTCAAACTTGACACTTGCGACAGTTTCGTCGAAACTCCTCAACCTCTCTCGTATTGGGTTTTCTGATATCCGTAATCCACTTCCTTGTAGAATTCTCACGTCATACCAATAACTCATAACCAATATCTTCGTATAGGCGTAGACGAAGCATGACTGTATTCTAAATTGAGTTACAATATGTGCGCAATTTACATATTGAACGGAAAGAGCTCCCGAATACGTTATTAGTTCGTGTTTGACACTAATTTACATGAGATTCATTGTCTCCGTGGTTTGATAATGGTCTACTTGTACAATACCAGGCCGTAGTTACACATCAAGTTGCTGGCTTTCTGCTTGTTCGTCAGCGTCACCCACACTTGCATGAGTCTCTTCGCAAACCGTCGGGGGTACTGGCCGGAGTATGTCGTAACCGCGAAAGTAAATCCGAGAGTAATCTTGCTGTTCAAATAGCGTCTTGTTGTATGAGATAGTATTGCATGCCTAAATATTAGAATAGTCAGCTGATCATGTAACAAAAGCGGTGCCGCGACTTTGAGATACGCTCAATGAGAATCGCTACTTGATTTTATGACTTGAGCCTGTATAGTTTATAAAGGTTGTATTGATCAGTTGTATCTGCAGACCCACCGTCTAATCTGAGCCTACATCCGTACCCGAGCGTAAGATCGGTTACCTGCGAGCTGTGACGGCTCGGATCGATACAACTTTCAAATAAAACAATCAAAATATAAGCGATGAACTGAACTGAACGCAAGGCATCATTATCATGGTTATGATATCGGTAGAATTATCGTCATTGGTCTTTGACGATCGCATTTGCAGAAACTTTTCTAGGATCCTGTTGCAAGTCATGCAATGAGTGTCATAGCATAGCCGTAGCACCTCTCAGTCCAGAGGGGCACACGATCCAAGTAGCAGGCTACATCGATGTCGTGCCGTGGGCTCCGAACCGACACTTCTATAGCGAGACTGTCACCCAGGTGTTGTAGAAGAAGTTGTGTCTTCTCTCTCACTTATGTACGATTTCCACCAAGCAGAGCGCATTCGCATTGCTAAAGAAAATTCAGGCTTCTACATAATAGTTTTTTTTACCGATGGGAAATCATCAAATGACTTCCCCCCGCCCTGGGCGGGGCGGGGGGGAGTGTCAGACCTTTACTAGCTGAGACCCATCCATGTTCCTTCATGTGCCCTTTGCGTTTCGGGATCGCGGTATCTCTTTCGAACAACCCGCAGCCCCGCACTAGTTAAGGTTCATGTTTGCAGGGAATTTATACTGTTTGTAACGGCATATGCGCAGACCTGACCGAGTTCTTAAGTGACAGTGACGTCGCTACTTCTACAAGTGCGTGGAGATGCAGCCAGCTCCTACTGCATGACAATCATGACATGCAACACCTAGATCGCACGAGGTGACTGTTGCGCACTCTTACGCGATCTAGCTGACATACTTGTTCAAGGACAAACTGTTTCAGTGACAAAGTTATGCGACGAGATTACCAAAAATATGACCCCGACGAATATTTTCTCAGCATTATTTGAAATGAGTACCTTATGTAATGAAATGGTTGGCAAACAAGCCTACAGTGAGGCGGCAAGTATGAAGGCTTTTCTTCTTTGAAAGGAAGGTAATTAATCTACGTCGTGTGCCGTCTCCGGCTCCCATCAGCTTCAAAACGGAACACGATAGAATTGTTACGGAAGCTGAAAAGACTTCCCCGGACAAACAAAACGACCTAGATAATAGAACAATTCTTGCATTTTGGTACTGCAGACAACCACGTGTATAGGTACCTACCTCCCACGCACACAAGCGGAAGTGCCGTGCTGTTCACCTGGCTAGAGACTCTTCCCTCTGCCCACGACCACAGACTGATTAGACAATTATTTCCGCCACAACGTGTAAAACCACAAAATTACATAGTTACAAGAAAAATACCAGTAGCCCAGTGACGTAACTACAACCAGTTGGTCTACTCTCTACCCGTATTTAGACATAACACTGTGAGTAGGTGTAGTCTTATTAGTATGCATCAAGGCCATTTATTATGCTAATTATATTAGCGCTGCCATTGATAACTGTGATAGTATGAGGCATCTTCTCTGAACTATCGAGAACCGACGTGCCCTTATCCATGTACAGCATTTTATAGAATAACCATCATCTGCTCAACCCTTTCCCAAATATATTGGGACTGGCTGCCAGTCTAACCTGATACCAGTGTTTTACATGGAGCGACTGCCTATCTGACCTCCACAAACCAGTTACTAGGCAACACGATACCTCTTGGTAAGACTGGTTGTCAGACTTTCTGGCTTCTGACTATCCGTAACGACTGTCAAAGATCTACGAATGACAGTCGGGACCACCGGCTTCATGTGACAACATTTTATAGAGTATAGGTAATTAGTTACTGATAAAATATGAGTGACTAGGCTACACTTTTGTAAGGAGATTCCTGCCGGCAAGACGCGCCGCCCCGGGTGGGTGTGTGCGGAGGCGTGCTACCACCAGATGTGCCTACTCCCCAGTGGCAAGTGCGTGCACAATAGCCACGGCTACGTTGTCGCTATGCTTTCCCACATTTGTTGTGACTTGTGCGCCGCCACGGAAACTGCCGGCTACTGTTGTGACGATATTTGAACTGTTTGTGTTACTTAGTATGGCGATGTCTCATTTTGTAAACAGTCGCGGTGCAATGATTCACTTATTAGGCACATTTAGTAGGTAGGTACTAACTTTCCGCTATGAAGAGACGGAAAGACACTGGTGTGACACTGGTCTGTCACACAAGTTCTGTACGTACATCTCCGCGCGTCAATCATTGCACTCACGGTAAAGTCATAATTACAAACGCTCATGTTTTAAGCCGGGAGGGGACGTCCTAGAAAGACCACCCTGACCTTATTGGTCAGATTATTCAGAAAGGTCAGGGCGCAGTACTCATAACCGGCGTGCTTGTATGACCAGATGTATAAACGTGTACGAGACGAAAGGAGTGGAGGTAAGGATCGTACCAGATGACGTTCTGTGGTTTCTGCCTACCCCCATCGGAAAAAAGCATGAGTTTATGTATGTATGTATGTCTTACAACAACTATACCATGTCGTGTGAAATAGGAACAAATCATTGTAAATGTTTTCAAATGAGATGCTAGTCTCTACATAGCTGAGAAAGACTATTCCAATGATAATTAAATAAGGTGATAAATGTATACTATTTTACATATTAAGTACCTATAATATGTACTTACTATGTAAGTATGTATATATGTGTTATAAGAGGATTAAAATACAGACACATTGCATACAAATACATTTGTTAGAGATAGTACATGGCTTGCACTTTATAATAATAGTTTATTATTGTTGCATGAAACTCCTTGGTATATGAGATAGTTAAAGATAAGTATGTAAGTATTAAGTAGTGTAATCTTCCACAGAAAACAGCCTCACATAAGATAATCCTCGTTGCATTATCATTGAACAGGAAGTGACGCACTCAAGGACAGACAAGTTGCCGTCCATGCATCATCATCACTGTCTCATTACGAGACAATCACAACACAACATTATCTCAATGTTATCTGCTACGAGTACATTCAGAGAGCATACATTATGTGTAATGACTGTCTGTCTTTAGATAACTTTGAATGTTCATTCATTTTTATAATCTTATCATAAAAGTGAGTGGAGTGAACAGTAGTTTTGTTTAGTGTATAATGTGACCGCTGCAGCATTGTACCTGCCTTAGTGTGAACCCGTGAGAAATGATACAAATGGCCTGGACAACAACTGTAACTGTAATTGCTAACTACAATTAGAAACTTTATATTGTAACAGTAGTTTTAAGTACCAAGCCAAACTCTGAAAGTTATGGCTAAACATAGTTCTAGATTTTATAAAAAATAAATAGGAAGTCAAAAAGATAGTAGAGCAACTGAAATAGTTGCATGTAGTTGGATTGAAATAATCCATGAAGAAATTTTAATAGAAATGTCTTCCAGTAAGAATCTTATTAGAAAACTTGTGTTAAGTAAGTTTTAATAAATAAATAATGCTGCACATATAGAAATAAAACAACAGTACTATGTGTCTGTAATGCATTGCAGACAAGCAACTTAGTGGGCACTGGCCTAGAATAAGAAATGATAAGGTATCAATAATGTTATTACAATTTAATGGTGTTACTGATAACAAAAGCAAACACATAGTATATTGATGATATATCCCGTGCAGTCACTTGTGATTTTTAGACCTTTGTTTTGTTAAAAGATAACTGATTATTACTATTTCCTAAAGGTAATTTTATCTCAGTAAATAGAACCAACACAGAGTAGAAGTTTACAAGTAACTCCTGTGTCTGACAGCATGGCAGCAGATGAGCAATGGTGCTGCTGCTAGAAGCTCATAGTTAACATAATGAATAGTGTTCTCACACAATTCTCAGAGTGGTTCATTAACTTCAGCAATTAAAATGATTAATCTCATGCTCTATGGACAAGTTACATTCATAAAAGTAAAAGAGCAAGGCAATGAGTGTTCAGCCAGCTATAATGAAATTATGATAAGACCATGAACTGTAGCACATTAACGCAAACAAATACGTTAACGTTCCGCCTCCGTGCACTGCACTGCCTGAGAAGGCGATTTCACATTACGACAAACCACCGCGAGCGGACGCCGAGACTAGGCCGCTCAACATTTTAATTTTCGAACGTTCTTTGTCCGCGATCTGTAAGTACGGACCCTGACTCATGTACTTACCAGCAGTTCAGCTTCTTAATCGCGCTGAGGTCCGACTGTTTGGAGCGCGCGATCACCATTTCTTCAGTGAGCCGAGCCATTGTTAACACTACACTGCACTGACACTGGTGTTTGTATACAAAACTGGTAGAAAAACTAACACAACAGTTGATTACGGCGGCGTTTGCGCGGAGATCATTACGGCGGAACACGCGACGGCAGCACGCCCCGAGCGCCTCCAAATAACTGAAAACAATGCGACGACGACTCACGATGTTTCCACTCACTTGACTTTGCCGATTTGAGTGGATCGAGTGTCGAACTGTCGAGTTGTGTGCGTTTCCATTGACTCACAATGAAGCAGCTGTGTGTACACCCGGGCGAGATAAAAAAATCAAAAACCATTCATTGGTGATTCTTTTTTCTTGTTTTATAGTCACAATATAATTTTATTGGCCACTTAACAAAATATAGTTCTTTATAGTTGTAAAATATTCCTTACAGGGATTCCCTAACTTTATGGAATCGAACCTTTTAATTTTTTGCGGTAAGTCAGAATTCGGAAAATTCTGTTTGCCTGACAGAATTGAATTCTCAATCTCAATAGCTTAAACAATCACGGTTTGATTATTAAAATACTGATTTACAAGATTTTCAAGATTGATATTGTTATAGTGTAATAGCAAACAATGGAAACATTTAGATCTTTTTAAACGTCAATTTTGAGTTTTATATCAATGTTGCTACACTTATTTAAAAAACTGTCTTAATAAATGAGTACTAATAAATACCCAGCTGGTTCTATTGACCTCAGTCCACAGAAGTATAACTATGAAGATGCCCCTAACTTCTAAACTGGTGTCCGTCCGTAGCTGGGTTTATGTTTGAAACTTCAACTTCTTATTTACGATGTTTTAAGATCATGAATGTAACGAATACATAAATCGTCATCATCACCATCATATTAGCTGTACGACGTCCATTGCTGAACAAACGCTTCCTCCATAGATTTCCATAAGTACCCGTGGGAAGCGGTGTTTCGAAGAAGCGTTTTCCTATAAATAAATTATCCTATTAAAATTATAAATGTGAAACTATGTGAGGATAGATGGATGAATGAATGGATGTTTGTTACTCTTTCATGAAACCTCACAGTAATATAGCTTTAGACATCAGAATAACACATATGCTATAATTTATACAGATTTTGTGTAAGTCGAAAGAATTCCTGCTTTCTGAGAGCTATCTTGGTGTGTGCTGCCTAATCCGTTGGAGTTACGCGAAGATAATGTACCGTGGGATTGTTTATCTTAAATAGTTCTAACTAAAATCCGTGACAACGTATATCAGCTATATTTTATGTGGAAGCCAAAATATGCCAAATTATGAGCCATAAATACATTTAAGTTTTAAATTGGATACTTGTTTAACAATGCACATTTCAGTATCTAATTTTTTTTAACCAAAATTTATACATTTATCGCTTTCAGTATTCAATGTAGATGAACTTTTACATTCACATTAAGTAATTAACAAATAGACTGGACAAAAGATATCATGATAAGATTAACTTGAATGGAGCGTCATTATGCGCCTACGACATTTACGCGGACAAAGTCGTCGTGAGCAGAAGCTAGTATTTATTACTCTTTCTCAAAATCTCACTTTTGCAACACTATTTGACAGCATATTTGACATTGACAGTGACGTTTCTGCAACGTCAACCGTCCCAGTAGCTATAAGCTTAAGCTAGCCTACGGGCTTGCTTGTGATTTTTGTTTTTCGTATTTCCAAAATAGTGACCAAGAAATAGCCAAAAAATGGATTCTAACGATATATTAGATGACAAGGATAGTGGGCCGGACGTACAGATCAACTTTCCCAGCTCCGTGATGAGCCGTATTGAAGAAATGATGGGAGGAACCGAACAATTTGATAGTGCTGAAGTGAGTCGTACTTTTCTCTGTTTTACTCTTATTTCTTGTTTATTTTCTGCTTCTATTAGATCCGTATGTGATTGCGTCATACTGTGCACGAAGGTAGCCGGTGTAGACACTGTATATCGTTATTTATAGGCTTTGTTTCAAAGTGTTTTTATTGTGTCATTCGGTTTAGCATTATGAACTATTCTCTCAATTTCAATAATACAATCGTAACAGCTTTAAAAAAGTGTATTGTAAAGCTCATTTCTAATTCCGAGGACTATCAATATTTGTCTTAAACCAGCAACATACTTCATGTGTTCCAGTTTGATGCGGTGGCGTACATCAACCGAGTGTTCCCGACGGAGCAGTCTCTGTCGGGCGTGGAGAGCGCGGCGGCGCGCTGCGAGTTCCACCTGGCGGGCGTGGAGCACGACATCCGGCGGCTGGTGCGCGCGCAGGCCGAGCAGCGGGACGCCGGGCAGAAGGCGCTGGTGGACGCACAGAGGTGTATCGGAGAACTGGCGCTACAGGTGCACTGATGATGGTTTTGAGAAATCGCTTATTAAATTCCTGTTAATATAAGTTATAATATCTTTCTTGGGTTCAATTCCCAGCACAGGCAGGGTCAGGCTTTCTATTAAAAAATTTTCAGTACAAATCTTCTGATTGAACTTTTCTCTATTTGTTAGTAATAGATTAGCTGTATATTATGGTACTTAATCATGCTTGTGAAATGTGGGTGTTTTATAGTTATGTTATGTATCTATTTTATTTATAATTGTAAACCATTAACATGTAGGTGGCAGACATAAACAAAAAGGCTGAACGCAGTGAGAGCATGGTGCGCGAGATAACATCGGAGATCAAACAGCTGGACTGTGCCAAGTCCAACCTCACAGCGGCCATCACGGCACTGAACCACCTCCACATGCTGGTGGGGGGCGTGGACACCCTCAGGAACATGACGCAGAGCAGGCAGTACAAGGAGATTGTGCTGCCCATGCAGGCTATCATGGAGGTATGACTGTCTACTAGGAACTAGTATTATCAGTGTCATCACTGCGGAAATTATAATCCTTAGTGTTTGTATAATTTATCCCTGCATATACATGTATCTGTCAATCACAGCCTGCAACCAAGCAATAGCCAATATCGCAAACTTTGCTGCTGATTGGTTACAGGCAAAGATACACGAAATCAAAACACGAACAAAAATCGTATTTTAATGTACCGGTTTCCTTGTCAGATTCACCTATCCTCCTGTCCTTTTGTCAACAATTTAGTTATATTAAGGTTCGTGAACTAAAAAACCTTGCACGTCGCCAGTTATGTCGACAAGGTTGGCGCAGTGGCCGAGCGATCGACTGCTGCACTGCGTGTCGCGGGTCTGATTCCCACACGGAACAAATATTTGTAGAACCTAAAGATAGTTGTTCCGAGTCTGGCGTTTTGTGTTTGTGAGTTTGTATGTTTGTAAACGCACCCACGATACAGGAGAAATACCTAGTGTGGGGCCACGTTCTTTAAAAAAAGAAAAGAAGAGTTGTAGTGAATCACTCTTGATATATCTGTCCCAGGTCTTGCAGCACTTCGAGTGTTACCGCGAGATCCGCGAGCTGTCCACCCTGCGAGACCAGGTGACGTCCATCAGACAGCAGCTGGCCACGCAGATACTCGCCGACTTCAAGGAGGCTTTCACTGGTGAGACTTCCAAACATATTATCAGCACAATGATGTACTATTGTTTCCACATGACCAACAGCCTTACTTATAAAGCAGTCTTAAATGTTTGAGAAACAGCTAAACATTACTTAGCAACTTATCCGGTATAAGTGGAAAAAAGTTGACATTAGTCAAGGATTTAAAGAGTTAGTCAATTGAGAGGTAGTGAAATATTAGTTAGCATTATTTTTATAAGTAAGGTTGCAAGTGTTTAGTGAATGTTGCGTACAAGTAGAGTGTGTGTCTCAGCGGGCAGTAAGAGCGGCGTGTCGCACCGCACGCTGTCGGAGGCGTGCGGCGTGGTGGACATCCTGGAGCCCAAGGTGAAGAGCGAGCTGCTCAAGTGGTTCATCAACATGCAGCTGCAGGTGAGAGCTACACAACTGTCACTCGTGATGCAGATTAAACGGATATCCGTTTAGACAGCTTAATCTTAATGTCCCACTTTTTGGATTCGATTTTCAATATGAAATATCATCAAATTTTAATACACAGAGTGATTTCAAGAGACACTCTAACGACAAATATTATGTGGAACCAGAATAAGTTTGGCATTTTAAAATGTTGTTTTTACTAACAAGTGTCGACCTCTGTGTCATCCATGACCGACGGCGCGGCGCCCGAATGACGCCGTCGACACATCAGGCTATGTTCGGTCCAATATCCGTGTATACCACTAAAGAAAGGCCGGATACCCAGTATCTGGTCCAACCGCTACCTCGAGCACCACTACTGTCCCCAGGAGTACCAGCACCTGTTCTCGTCGGAGCAGGAGTCGGCGTGGATCTCGCACGTGGAGCGGCGCTACGCGTGGCTCAAGCGGCACCTGCTCACCTTCGAGGAGTCCACCGCCACGCTGTTCCCGCCCGCCTGGCGGCTCAGCGAGCGCGTCACGCAGCACTTCTGTCAGGTGAGACCGCTGCGGGTCCAGTAGATGTAGAAGAATTACCTATAATGTCAAGGTTTTTTAAAATCGGGTTCGAAGTTAGATAGCTTCGTATAATCCAGTTAAATTTTAAAAGCGGCTCGAAGTTAGCTTCGTCGCAGAATGCTCGTTTCGCAAAACGTCCCTTTCGCAAAATTTCATTTCCTCAAAATGTCCCTTTCGCAAAACGTCCCTTTCTCAAAATGTCCCTTTCGCAAAGTGTCACTTTCTCAAAATGTCCCTTTCGCAAAACGTCACTTTCTCAAAACGTCCCTTTCCCAAAACGTGCTTTCATAAACGTGATTTTATTTCCGTTTGTATAGAAAATGGTACGGAAACCTTCGTGCGAGTCCGACTCGCATTTGGCCGGTTTTTTTTTACATAAAATACAATAATAAACGCAAAGGCATATATGCCTTGAATTTTTAGACTTTGATAGAACATCAAAATGTAAATTCTGCGAAAGGGACATTGGGAACATTTTGAGAAAGGGACATTTTGCGATGAAGCCCTTCCGAGCCGCCAGGGGGCGCTAAGATAGCGGTAGATGTGTGACGTAGTGAGGTGTGTGGCAGATAACGCGCTCGGAGCTGAGCAGCCTGATGGCGGCGCGACGCGGCGAGGTGGACGTCAAGCTGCTGCTGTACGCCATACAGAAGACGTACAACTTCGAGCTGCTGCTGCACAAGCGGTTCACAGGTACGCTCCTGCCCACCCACGACGAGTGGTGGACGTGAAGCTAAATACAACAAGTCTGCATGGCGTGGTGATTAGGTTGTTTCCCTAATATCAGTGGCTGTTAGCTATTAACGTAGGTGTACTTGTGCAGGCACGGACCTGGGCGCCGAGCCGGCCGACGTCAGCGTGGAGGGCGCGTTCGACGCAGACACCAAGCACGTGAGTGAGCGCACACATTGTGTCTGTCATCTATACTAGTTCATATTATAAAGGGGAAAGATTATTATGTTCGTTTGTAACGAATAGGCTATCAAATGAGAGGACGGATTTAAAAAAAGTCATCGCCAAGTTATCTTTCACATTATTCCTGAGTAGCAAAGGCTATATAACATAGCGCTACGACCCACAGGAGCGGAGCAGTAACCAAAAACGGTCAACAAAAGAGATAAGTAACCGAACTGTCTAATATAGTTCAAGTTTTCTTTGAAACCGGTGGTCGTTTTTAAATGAAATTTAATTTAATAAATAAACTGTTTATTTACCATTATTAAAAATTAAATTCATTAAAAAACTTTTAATTTATTAGGCGACCCTGGTTACTTATCTCTTGCTATAACTTAACACTTGTGAAATGTGCCGTGTAAGTGCTGACGGTCGTGTCCCCGCAGTCGGAGGAGGCCCAGGCGTCGCGGCCGGCGGGCTCGGCGTGGCTCGGGCTGATCGGCGCGTGCTTCGAGCCCTACCTGTCGCTGTACGTCAGCTCGCTCGACACCAACCTCGCCGACCTCATGGAGCGCTTCGTGCAGGTGAGCCCCGACAACTACTCGGTCACTTTACTAATCGGATTCCTTCATTGAAATGTATAGCTAAAAGCAAAATGCAATATAAATAACTATAATCCATGTATCCGAAACAAATCAAACTTATGTCGCATACCATACTCACTCGCCTGCCGGGGCTGCGGATTGTTCGAAAGAGATACCGAGCCCCCGGAACGCAAAGGGCACATGAAGGAACATAGACGGGTTTTAGTCAGTAAAAGTGTGACACTCCCTCCCGCCCCGCCCAGGGCGGGGGAAGTTATTTGATGATTTCCCGTCTATATAAAAAAAAAAAAAATACCATACTCACTCAACTTCTCCGACCATTATGTATTAAGAATACATTTTTTTATTGTTTTAAAGGTTTAGTACCGAAATGGCATTTTTTTTGTCGTGAGCGCTTGCGCGCGTCGTTAGTCTCACTCGCTTCTGTCAACTATTGCTGTGAGCGGTCGACTCTTGTTGCTTTATCCGCGTTGTAATACAATTGTGTTTTAACGTGAGCTCATTACTTAGTGCCCGTCCGTCTGTTTATCACTGCCATTGTTTGGCGATTCCGCCATCCTTCCATCGCTCGAGAAGTAGCAGTTATCAATGTAGGTGTTGGCACATTCATTAAGTCTTCCGTGCTGGTCACCAGGACGCGAAGAGCTCGGCTGGCGCCGGGGGCGGCGGGGGCGCGGCTGGGGGCGCAGGCGGCGCGTCCGGGGGCGCAGGGGGCGCGGTGATCGCGTCGTGCGCCGACCTGTTCCTGTTCTACAAGAAGTGCCTCGTGCAGTGCGCGCGCCTCACCACCGGCGAGCCCATGCTGGGTGACTATATATCTCTATACTCTTTAGGAAGCTTAAACATTAACTACAGTAAGAGTGATGCCACACGGGCATCGTCTGTGCGTTGCGTAGGCCTTGCGTCGACTGTGCGGTAACGCTCCGTCGTCCCACATATTAATCTGAACGACATGCCTGCCATACATTGATTGCGTTAAAATGATTGCGTTGCGACAACGCAGCGTAGCCGCAACGCCCGTGTGGCATCACCCTAACTGAATAATGATCCACTTTACATATTAGTATGGATGTCTCGAAGTATTTTTTGCCCGACTTCAATAAAAGCAAGAGGTTCTCAATACAAATGTAATTATGTTTGCTATACTAGCATAGGCGTGTAAGGGACATCTATCCGTAAACTTCGCCAGTGCACTCAGAACACTATTCTAACTTCAGAACAAGGGGAATTTCTTGCAAGAACATTTTGAAATGTTTACCAGCCGCCGCTGCGAACGATACAGAAGGAGTACGAGCGAATTCTCACTTAGCGGAGAAGTATTAAAAACCATCATATCTCTTTACTTATGGTTTTCCTATAAAAACATCTTGTTGTTGGTACTCAGTCTAGAATAGAGAATTCATGGTTTTAGTTTAAGTATAGATGTCCCTTACACCCGATATATTACTTACTATGGATTTGTCGAAGTATTTTTTTCCCGATTTCAATAAAAGCAAGAGGTTCTCAATACTACTGTATGTATGTCTACTCTATCGCCACTCGTGAACCCAGTGGATGAGTCTTTTTTTTTACCGGTGGGAAATCATCAAATGACTTCCCCCGCTCTTTAGTGTCAGACTTTTACTGACTAAAACCCATCCATGTTCTTGTGCCCTTTGCATTCCGGGGGCGCGGTATCTCTTGCTCACACCCCGCAGCCCCGGCAGGCATCGGCCCTGAGTGGCCCCTCCGAATATTTGCTGACGTCTTTGAGGCGCTCGTGGAACACGAACGGTCTCTCAGTTGACGTACGGACGGTGAGCTACCCATTGCTCACCGTCCACAGACCCTAGTGGATGGCTCGTGCTGTCGTATAGCTGCACAGCTCACAGTGCGTCGCGTGTGCGGCGGCACGTGCTGGCGCCGCACGTGTGTTTATCGGCGCTGTTATGACTCGCGCTCGTAATCAACGGAACATTACATCACTCCGAGACGGAGCTGTTACTAGTGTAGCAGTACACCAGTGCGTGTGACTCCTCTCAGAACAGCTGTACAGACAACAAAGAGATAAGTAACCATGCCATCACATATCATTGAAGTTTATTTAGACGCTGAAAGATGGTTTCAATTAAATTTATTTTTAATTATTAGAAAACAAACAGATCATAAGTTCCCAGACATCCATCTGTTTGGACGGAAATGTCAACACCCTGTATCTGCATCTGACACCCCGGTAACTTATCTCTTTTGTTAGCCGTACATCAGCGGACGAGCCGGTGGACAAGACCACTCTTGTGTATATGTCACCGGAAAATAACAAGATCCGTAAGTTTATCAATTTACTAGGAAGTTTATAAACTTTCGTAAGATTCTAAACGGGAGATAAATTGTAATATTTTACGTCCACATTTTCGTAAATTTATCAATTTCCGACGTCATACGGTAAATTTATAAACTAACGAATATCTATTCGTAAGATTTTATATGGTTCGACCAATCACAGAAACTCTTTTAAATATACGATCTTTGAAATACGTAAAATAACACACTGCTCTCTGATTGGTCAATGTTCATAGTGGCAATGCTTGTGTCCATAGGAGGAAGAGAAGTGACACGTGACAGCCAACCAATCAGATCGCGCGTAGCGTTTGGTTACTGCTTACTTATTATTTTACGAGTGAGTTCAGTAAGTTTATCAATTTACGAAAATGTGGACGTAAAATATTACAATTTATCTCCCGTTTAGAATCTTACGAAAGTTTATAAACTTCCTAGTAAATTGATAAACTTACGGATCTTGTTATTTTCCGGTGACATATACATATCGGAATTGGTGTGAATTAGAATGCACGGGTTAGTCGGAACGAAACTTTTGAAGTGATTTCACAGTTAAAGTAATGTAGTTTGTTGCCAAAAAACACTCAATTTTTTTTACTGAACAATCAAGGTCAAAGTCAAAGCATTTATTTCAATTACACCATTTACAGGCATTTTTGAATTGTCTAGAAGTTACAGTTACAAGTTGAAGTTAGCTAAAAAATAATTATAATAAAGATGTAATCCATGGCAATCCCTACTGACAGCACCCGTTCACGAGCATGACGCGTGCACCAGCACCATTTAACTCAACCATCTTGAAGGGAACCGAACGATCCAATGCACGCGCCACCATCAGCGAGACATTAAAGCGAGCATGACAAAGCTCTCCACCGCCATGCTGTGTCCAACACGTACTTAGTAACTTAACAAATAAAATATGGCTCCATGGAACTCACATTTACAAAATTGAAATAAATTATGTTCAATTATACAAAGCTAAGGTTTTCAGTGAACCTATTCGACAAATCAACTGTACTATTTAGGAAAAAAGAAATAATAGTTATAATAACAGAAATAAAAAAAAACATCGTTCCCTTTTGAAAAATAAGCATATTAATTGTTAAGCTCGAGCGGCTGTGAAGCAGGACCAGCATTAAGCCAAGCATTTTTTATATTTTATGTTTAACAACTAGCGAACCGCTTGCGACTTCACCCGCGTTGGGTTACGTTTTTGGTTACTGCTCCGCTCCCGTGTGTCATAGCGTGATGTTATATAGGCTATGACACTCACAAATAACGGGGCTTTATATAGGTAAAATAATTTTCTAATTCGGTTCAGTACATCTAGAGATTGTCCCCTACAACTTCACAAACTTACGCTTTATTAGTGTACCTTTTGGCAATACACTATGTATATTATTTTAATGCCAAAATCCCTATTAAAATGTTCCGATTGCCCCCTATTGGCAGTAGAACATTTGGTTTGTTTTCCCCCGGCAGAGCTGGCGGGCGTGTTCGCGAAGTACCTGCGCGCGTACGCGGCGGGCGTGCTGCAGGCGAGCCTGCCGCGGAGTGCGCCGCTCGTGCCCAGCCTCGTCACCAACCTGCACACGCTGCTGCGGGACGACGCCGCCGCTGACGCGCGCTACACCAGGTACTACACCCACCTGGACATGAACTGCCATGGCTGATCTGGAACTCTTTAAATAGACTCCGAACTCAGGTCGGTCGGAGCAAAGACAACATGTTTCGATGGGGATTCAGTGATGGTAGCGACTTGAGCTATTTGTGTGGTGCACAAACAATGGCCCGTCTCACATCGTGCCCTGCATGCTCGGACAGCTGCGCGCAGAAGATGTAATGGCTGCCACTGACATCGAAGTCAAAGTGGCCAAATTATTTTATTGCGTATAATATCTATAATATAGTTTGTCATCGAAACGCTAAGAAGAACAAGCAAAACCTATGACACCCTTGACCAAGACCAGAGGCAAGAGCTTACCCACCTCAAAAAAAAAAACAATTAAAACTATAAAAGCAGGCGACAATAATTATAATGCTAAAAGGGGCACAGCTCAGCATACTGTCAGATGACAACACAAGATGTACCACCTGACGCCGAAATAACAGCTGCAACCCACGAGTGCCATTCCCTGGAACAATATACACAAAACGTGGCATGTGTCCGTTTAGATGAGTAAAATAACGCTGTGACACAGTGTGTGTAGTGTATGTGTGTGACCTAAAATAAAGTCAAAGTCAAATCATTTATTTCAATTAGACCATTAAAAGGCACTTTTGAACGTCAAATAATTAAAAACTATTGAATCTAGTTGCCCATTCCAAAAGGTAGTTTCGTATGGAGAAGAACGGGCAAGAAACTCCATGAACTAAATACCCTATCTGCGTGATTTCTACAATAAGGTAATACGCCTGTAAAAGACACTCAGTCACAAGGTGCCGACACTCACTCAACTCTAACCATTTCTTTCAATTAGACCATTTACAGGCACTATTGAATTTTCAAGAAGTTATACAGTAAGTTGAAGCTAGTTGCTCATTTTAAAAGGAAAGAAATCAGGAAGGAAAGAAGAAAGGAAGGAGGAGAAAGGAAGGTGTAGATCTTTATGGAGAAGTACGAACAAGAAAATCCATGGACACTCTTTTCTTTTTTTTTGTAATTTTGCAGTGCCTATTGCGATGGAATAATTTTTCATCCATCTTCTTTACGGCCCAATATACAGTACGACAGGTATTATCACGGACTTGTAGATTTTTGCCTTCAACTTGAGAGGCATCCGTGTGTCGCAAGTTATTCCCGTGACCTGTAGCCATTTCATCCATTTAAATGTGTATAATATCCACCGCTCCCCTGTTCACCCCTTCTAGTAAGCAGCCGTGATGTTATTTTGTAGAATAACAAAGTATCGCCAACGCGTGCCGTCACTGAACATTGTCAAACGGTTAGAAAGCAATCTCGTGCGGTATAGTAGCCGCATCGCTCGATAGATGGCGTTGTACCGTCAGGTCGCGCGGCTGCATCGCGCTATGGTTTTTTAGCGATGTTGGCAGTATATTAGATAGCAAAGGTTTGGTGGCTATAGTGACTCCTTGAAGTAGGTATATCAGAAGGGTGAAGAAAACTCGTGTTGAAGTTTGAAGTGCGAATAATTATCGAATATTTATTTACACGTTATTTATACTATTTACAAAAATGTGACTGAACCGATAAAGGGCTCTACATTAAAATTATAACACAATTTAGAAAAACACGACCAATAAGAAAAGAGTAATTTTGACTAATCACAATACAGCACACTGACAAAAATCTGAGTTGACGAATAATAACTTGTACATTAAATTTACAAAACATTTTAGAAAAACAGAACCAATAAGATTAGTGGAATTTCGACTAATCACAACACAGGACATTGTTACAATTTTGGATTCCGCACGGGGGCGCCTGTGTTGTTTACGGCATGCAGCTGCGAGCAGGCAAAAGTTATAAATAGGGGTGCCTATTTTTCCCGCGCTTTCTTTCCTAGGTAGCCACGGTCGTGTGCGGAGCTATACACAGAAATCGCTAAACGCGGCGATCGAAGATCCTGGTGTTCCTGGAGACGACGCGTGGCATCTGGTGTCAGTCCTTCTCAGGGCTGTATGCTTCCTTGTTTCTTATCACTGTTGTCAAAACGTTGTATACCTACTGTGGCTACCAAGTTCTTCTCAGAACTGTTTGGATCATTATTTCTTAACAGAATGTCATAACGTGGTAGGTAGCTACAGTACTCCCCCTCAAGCGAAGCGTACCGGCAGCTTGACCGGACGGCCAGAGCGAGTCGTCATGTTGGTAGCGGGATGTGACGTCACGCTGACTGTAGGTTGTACTCGCGCTTGTTGCTTGGCTGTGGTACTTTCCTTGGTACTGGTATTGGTAATATGGTTTGGAGGTACGGTAACGGTATTGTCGCTTGGAGGTAAGGTAATATTCTTGCACGGTGGTGAGGTGATGGTATTCTTGCTTGGTGTTAAGGTGATGGTAATCTCGCTTGGTGATAAGGTAATATTATAGTCGTTATTCTCAGCTATAACGTATGCAGGCTTCAGTCGGTCAATCGAAATGTTTGCTTGCCGATTAGGTAACTGTATATTATATACTTTTTCGGTTCGGCTTATCACGCGGTAGGGACCTTCATACGGAGCTTGGAGTGGCTTCTTTACTGCATCGGTTCTAATAAACACGTGAGTGCATTTAAGTAAATCTTGATGCACGAATACACGCTTATTATTGCTGTGATGCTCGGTGATTGCTTGCGGTTTGTTTACTTTTATGATTTCACGTAATTTTTCGACGTAGGTATAATCCATTGCAGGTGTGTTGGTACTTGTAAAGAAATCACCAGGTAGGCGTAGGTTGTATCCATAGGTAAGTTCAGCTGCGCTCACTCCGGTGTCTGTACGTAGCGCTGCTCGTAAACCAAGTAACACAGTAGGGAGTTCATTGACCCATGTACTTGTGTCGGATAGTTTTGCGCGTAGAGATGTTTTGAGCGAGCGGTGCCATCGTTCGACCATTCCATTGCTTTGTGGATGATAAGGGGTGGTGCGTTGTTTCTTGATTCCCATTTGTTTCATTAAGTTTTGAAACAGCTGACTCTCGAACTGGCGACCTTGGTCGCTTGTTAGTGTCGTCGGGCATCCAAATCTCGATATCCAATGTTGATACACAATATCGGCTATTCGATCAGCTGATATTTCGTCTGTCGGGATTGCTTCGGGCCATTTCGTTAGTCGGTCGATCATCGTAACTAAATAACGATGTCCTTGAGCTGTTGTAGGTAGCGGGCCAACGATATCGATGTGCACGTGTTGGAATCGATCACTTTGTGGGAAGGATGAGATTTCTGAGAACGTGTGACGTTGTACTTTATTTTTCTGACATTGTATACAGGTTCGAGTCCAGCGGCTGATGTCTGCGTTCATTGATGGCCAGAAGTATTTTTGAGTTGCGAGTTTGCGAGTCGTGCGCGTACCAGGGTGACTGATGTTGTGCACGCTTGTAAAAACTTCTTGTCTATATGCTTCTGGTATATAAGGTCGTATATAAGGTGTAGATGTTTCGCAGTATAACTCGACGTCTGTATTAGGTATTATTACTTTCTTGAGAATAATGTTGTTTTCTTGTAATAATTTTTGAATGTTGCTGTCTCTTTCTTGCGCACCTGCTATGTCCTTGAAGCTTATCGCAGATGGACACGAGATTGTTTCTATGCGGCTGAGTGTGTCAGCGACGATGTTTTGTTTACCGCTCACGTGTCGTATGTCGGTGGTAAATTCACTGATAAACAAAAGTTGTCTCGTTCTTCGTAATGTTTCGGTATTCGATTGCGTTTTTGTCATTACGAATGTTAGCGGCTTGTGATCCGTAAATATTATTAGGTGGCGTCCTTCGAATATTTTACGGAAATGCTTGACAGCCATATATATAGCGAGTAGCTCTCGGTCGTAGGTAGAGTACTTCTTTTGCGCGTCACTGAATTTCTTGGAAAAATATCCAAGCGGCTGCCATGTTTCGTTTATGTATTGTTGTAGGACGGCGCCAGCTGAGTTGTCCGATGCGTCGCAGAACACAGCGAGGGTAGCGTGATGTGATGGGTGAGCGAGTAGAGCTGCTTGTATGATGCTAGCTTTACATTGCTGGAATGCTTGCGATGCTTCGTCGGTCCATGTGATCGGAGTTTTATCTCGTTTCTTGACATTATGTAAATATGAATTGAGTGGCGCTTGAAGTAGAGCGGCGTTCGGAATATGGTCGCGATAGAAATTGATCATTCCGAGAAATCTTCTTAATTCTTCTATTGTTTTTGGTTGTGGAAAATCTGTGATTGCTTGGATTTTATGTTGGGGTGGTTTGATGCCTTCTTTTGTTACGGAGTGACCTAGGAATAGGACTTCTGATTTTCCTAGGTTGCATTTGGCGGGGTTGATGGTGATGCCGTTTTCTTCTAGTCGTTTTAGTACTACGTGGAGGTGTTTTCGGTGTTGTTCTTCGTTTTCGGATGCTAACAGTAAGTCATCGATAAATGGGAAAACGAAGTCTAGTCCTCGTAGAACTTCGTGGATGTAACGTTGAAAAGTTTGTCCCGCGTTTTTCAAACCAGGGCACATACGTGGGAATTCAAATAATCCCATCGGAGTTATGATGGCTGTTTTCTCGATATCTTCTTCTCTCACTCTCAGCTGTTGGTAGGCGCGGTTGAGGTCTATTGTCGAGAAGATTGATTTTTCAGACAAGTGATGTGTGAAATCTTTGACACGAGGAACGGGGTAGCGATCGGGTATGGTGATAGAGTTTAGTCGACGATAATCACCACACACTCTGATGTCGCCATTCTTCTTTGGTACAATGTGGAGAGGTGATGACCATGGACTTTTGCTTGGTCTGCATAATCCTTGATCAATCATCTTCTCAAATTCCTTTTTCACTATTTCGTAGCGATGTGGTGGAATCGGGCGAGCTCGGCTATGTACTGGTGGTCCTGTTGTCTCTATATAATGTTGCACGTGGATATCGGAGTTTAGTTGCATCGCTGTTAGTCTTGTTATGCCGGGATATTGGGCTAATATGTCGTGGTACGACTGCGACATATCGATGCTGCGTACGGTAGGTACGCTCGATACTCGTATCGGGGCATTGACCTGTAAGTTAGTCACACCGTCGATTAATCTTCGATTTTTCAAGTCGACGATGAGTTGGTGATGCTGAAGGAAATCGGCTCCAAGTATAGGTTTTGTGACGTCAGCTACGATGAATTTCCACAGGTACGGTCGGCGTAGATTAAGATCGAGTGTTATCGTTTTTTCACCATACGTAGCTATAGTTGTGTTGTTCGCCGCGTATAGTTGAAATGGTAGTGGTTGTTGTACCTGTCCCTTTTTCCTCGGTAACACGGATATGTTTGCTCCGGTGTCGACTAAGAACGATAGTTTCGAGTTCTTATCAGTGACGTATAGGCGGTGGGACTTTTCTTGAACGCAGGTGTCCGCCGTTGCGAGCGTTCTGTCTAGTTTTCCGATGTCTGTTTCTTGAATGAACAAGGTGATGTACAGCGTCTAGCTTGTTCTTTGAAGCGTCGATGATAATAGCAGAATGGTGATGGCGATGACTCTCGCGTACGTGATCTTGATGTACTGCGGTGACGAGATGGGTAGCGGCTGCGGCGATGATCGTTGTGGTATGATGGTCTGGCTTTCAACTCGGCGATTTCAAGTGATAGTTTTCTTATCTCGTTGATAAGGTATTGTGTATCTGCTTGCGGTGCGGATGGTGTTGGTAGTGCTGGTGGTGGTGGTGTATGCACGGCTGCCACTTGTGTTGCTGACGTCTGCTCCATTATTTTATCGGCGAGTAGCGCGAGTTCGTCGAGTGCGGTCTTGGTGCTGAATGTTTCGCTGACGGCGAGGACTGAACGGACGTGTGATGGGAGATGACTTGTCCACATAAGTCGCAGAGTGGATTCTGGAATCTTGTCTGTGGCAAGGTTTCGCATGCGACGGAGCAATTGCGTGGGCTTCTGGTCTCCGAGTTCCATTTCGGACAGCAGTTTCTGGAACTGACGGTTGTCAGATTCCTCGTATGCAGATATGAGCCTTTGTTTGATGGCGTTGTACTGGTCGTTCTCTGGTGGGTTGTACAACAGGTCCGTGATTTGCTCGATGTCTTGTCGCTCGAGCTGTGCTATGACCATCTGAGCGAGCTGGCCTTGGCCTTTCTTGAGGTCGTTAGTAACGGCTTCGAAACTGATGAACCATAGTCGTGGTCGATCTCGCCAGAAAGGTGGAATGCGCATGGTGAGTGATATGCCGGCTGCTTCCGCCTTCGAGACTGCGTGCGATGTTGAGCTGGATTGTTCATCGGTGGACATCTTGGAAGGATTGATTCGGCGATACTGGCTGAGCTTCGTTGGTCGTTGATTTCTTCAGTGTTGAGTTCGGGGTAACCACTTTAACGATGTTGGCAGTATATTAGATAGCAAAGGTTTGGTGGCTATAGTGACTCCTTGAAGTAGGTATATCAGAAGGGTGAAGAAAACTCGTGTTGAAGTTTGAAGTGCGAATAATTATCGAATATTTATTTACACGTTATTTATACTATTTACAAAAATGTGACTGAACCGATAAAGGGCTCTACATTAAAATTATAACACAATTTAGAAAAACACGACCAATAAGAAAAGAGTAATTTTGACTAATCACAATACAGCACACTGACAAAAATCTGAGTTGACGAATAATAACTTGTACATTAAATTTACAAAACATTTTAGAAAAACAGAACCAATAAGATTAGTGGAATTTCGACTAATCACAACACAGGACATTGTTACAATTTTGGATTCCGCACGGGGGCGCCTGTGTTGTTTACGGCATGCAGCTGCGAGCAGGCAAAAGTTATAAATAGGGGTGCCTATTTTTCCCGCGCTTTCTTTCCTAGGTAGCCACGGTCGTGTGCGGAGCTATACACAGAAATCGCTAAACGCGGCGATCGAAGATCCTGGTGTTCCTGGAGACGACGCGTGGCATCTGGTGTCAGTCCTTCTCAGGGCTGTATGCTTCCTTGTTTCTTATCACTGTTGTCAAAACGTTGTATACCTACTGTGGCTACCAAGTTCTTCTCAGAACTGTTTGGATCATTATTTCTTAACAGAATGTCATAACGTGGTAGGTAGCTACAGTTTCGTTCACAGCGCGGTACTTAGCCGGCGACGCGAGTACGAGATGCGTGCCTTAACAGCGTTGACTCACAGTGTGAGCCCTACAATAAATCGAATTTTTGAAAAATCAGTCTTAAAATAATTGTGTAAAAGACTGATTTATCACAACAAAAGCAAAACAATTGTGGAGAACTTCAGAACTGGTTTGCGGCGAACAATTGGGTACTAAATAAAAATACAAATTTTATTGATTCATTTGACAAAATGTTGAATGGAGTAAACCTGGACTTTATTAGTGAAACTGTTTCCTACAAATGACGCTACACGAGACATTGCAAATGTCTAGTTTTTAATTATTTTCTACTTGTGTACATCTCAATTTATAGATGTTTTTTTTTTCTTTTTTTTTAACTCACTATCATAACATACCATCATTGTCACACCGCCTGTATTCCCCGAAGGGTTAGGCAGAGATATACCAATGCACACCCACAGCCCGCCGGTATGTTTAGGTCCCGTGTAATAGTGGGCGAGCCTGTTGCTATTAACCAGACACAAATCCTAACTCCAAGTCAGTCACACGTTTCTTTTTTTTTAATCTTTAATTTAGTTCTTTTACCCTTGTACACGTACAATCACGAGCATCAACATGTATACACTTAGCGACATTCTAAAGCAGTTTCTGCCCAAAGGATCGATTAAAATATAGTGGTGTTACGAATATCATATTCTGGATCCTATATTACTATGAAATCGATCTTATCTCAACGTTGCAATTGTTCATTCACGAGAAAATTGCTTTTCATTTTTGCCAAGTGTATACATGTTTTTGCTCGTGACTGTACAAGAATTTGCACATATCATGTTATCTCTTCACCACCCTGGTGGACTGGTAGAGAATACGTAAAGCATTAGGTCAGTTTTGTATTTGTATGTTGCATAAAGTTAAATAAATAAAAGCCTCAACTATCGTAGATTATACAGGATGTTTGGCAGAACGTTGAACATACGAAAATGGTGGATAGGTGCTACTACTGCTGGTGCATCTGCTACTTACTCAGCCCTAATTTATTTGGCACGGGCCCCCTGTACGAGTATACAAAAAAAAAATTAGCTTTAGACTTGTTTCTCCACTTGCTTAACTTTAAAGTGTTTTTTTTTTTGCCGACATTTAAAATCCAACAGTGCGCAAGGCAAAGTAATCCTACTACTATTATAAAGGCGAAAGTTTGTATGTATGGATGTATGGATGTATGGATGTTTGTTACTCTTTCACGCTTAAACGGCTGAATGGATCTGTATGAAATTTGGCACAAAGATAGATTATAGTCTGGAATAACACATAGGCTACTTTTTATCCCGGGAAAATGTACGGTACCCGTAGGATAACACATCAACTGTGACGCGGACGAAGTCGCGGGCAGAAGCTAGTATTAAAATAAAACCGTTGTAAGAGATGGTGCTAGTCCCCCAAGGAGTTATTATCACTAAGTAGTATGACGTGACATGTTGCAGGTACACCAAGCAGGAGATCTGTAAGATAACGAGCGTGATCACGACGGCGGAGTACTGCCTGGAGACCACCGTGCACCTCGAGCAGAAGCTCAAGGAGAAGGTGCGTCTCCTCACTGTGTACACTCACCTGGTACTAGCTATCAAAGTCAAATCATTTATTTCAATTAGACCATTATAAGGCACTTTGAATGTCAATTAAATAAAACTGTTGAATCTATTTAATTCAGAAGGTTTATGTATATTGTGTATAATAAGGGAATCGCGATGCGGTGCCACGCCGCTGCTGCTAACTTTACCAACTTAGCGCTTAAAAATAGATTTACCACGAGCAATAGTGTTATTTATAACCAATCCACTATTTCCCGCTCCAGGTGTCCCCCGGGCTCGCCGACAAGATAGACATGACCCCCGAGCAGGACCTGTTCCACAAGATCATCAGCAGCTGCATCCAGCTGCTGGTGCAGGACCTGGAGCTGGCGTGCGAGCCCGCGCTGCAGGCCATGACCAAGATCTCCTGGCTGCACTTCGACACCGTGGGCGACCAGAGCTCCTACGTCACGCAGATCATCATGCACCTCAAGAACTTCGTCCCCAACCTGCGCGATAACCTGTCCTCCTCGCGGAAGTACTTCACGCAGTTCTGCATCCGGTTCGCGAACTCGTTCATCCCGAAGTTCATCCAGAACATCTACAAGTGCAAGCCGATCTCGACCGTGGGGTCGGAGCAGCTGCTGCTGGACACGCACATGCTGAAGACGGCGCTGCTGGAGCTGCCGAGCGCGGGCTCGGCCGTGCGGCGAGCGGCGCCCGCCACCTACAGCAAGGTGGTGGTGAAGCTCATGACCAAGGCGGAGATGGTGCTGAAGCTGGTGATGGCGCCGCTGGACGCGCACCTGGAGGGCTTCGTGGCGCAGTTCGTGCAGCTGCTGCCCGACGCCAGCCTGGCCGAGTTCCACAAGGTGCTGGACATGAAGGGCGCCAAGCTGTCCAAGGCGCAGCAGAGTGCGCTGGACGCGCTGTTCCGGGAGACTTGTAAGACTGTGCACAGCGAGGCGGGCAAGTAGTGGAGCGGCGATGTGGTAGTGATGAATTATTTGACATGATGTTTTAAAATACAGGGATTGGCGGGAAGGTTTGATTAAATCGCTGTGAAAGCTGTTGTGATTGGTTGACTTAAAGCAAAACTAATACGACAACAGGCAACAAGGCCTATACTACGACTTCAGTCAAACCCGCCGCGCCTTTATAATGTGAGATCGTTCGCTCCATGCACTAACTACTAACGGTTATTGTTCCACCCCAGTCTCAGGAAAGTATGAAAGCAAAAATCGACTATTTTAATATGAATATACTCGTATTACTACAATGAAATGTGGAGGTAACTCGCAACAGTCATGTAATATAGAGGCTCGTTTACACGAGGAGAGTTTCTCGCCGGAGATTATTATCGTAATCATGTGTTACATTTGTAAGAGTTTTTGTTTTTTGAATAATTGAAAAACAAGAGCTCTTATAATTATGTAAAATAGGACTTGTCAGACGTGTTTTTGAAAGTATGTAAAATATAATGTTTAGTAGATATTCGACATGCCCATATCTCTCTACTAACTCGACACGTGTAAATGAACCAACTAGAAATGGAATCGTTAAAATGGTCTAAGTGTGACTACTAGCTAAATGTACTTATTATAATTTATTGTCAGATTAAAAATCACAATGAAATAGGGTTTTTATATGAATGAACTTAAATATATGTGAAGAAAGCTCTTTAAATAAGTGTCGCCAGATAAACTACGTGTTATACGGACTTGTATCCGTAACAAACTTGCCGTTTCTGCGGCACGCGAGCGGAGCCAGGCGGAGAAGCTAGCTGCCGAGTGCGAACGTATAATTCGGTTCAAACTTAATGGCGGCTCGCAAGTTAGCTGCGAGTGTAGGTTCGCGCAGGTTTATTCTAGTTAATAATAATTAAGGCTACATTTAATGATTTCTAGATATATATTTATGCTATTGAAGTAATTACATGGAGCCTAAATTATAATTGACTTGAACAACCGTACCGTACTAGTGCATTGTTCTCAAATTGTTGTTGTTTTGTGGGCGAGCCAAACGCTTCACAATGCGTACACGTTGAATGTGCAATGTTCTAAAGGATCTAGTTTATGTTAAAATCTGCTAATGATTGAAAATGAACGAAATCACAACAGAAATAAAGTTGAAAATTGCGTAATTGCGTGCACGACAGTAAATAAAACGCAGAATTGTAATTTACACACAATTTTGAACTTTATTAGTGTGCTGTGTTAGTTCATTATAAAATAACAAATGAAACCTGTTTGCGTTGACCCTAATGATTGATTTTGTTATGGTTCATTCGGGTTCATAATATGTTCAGTGAATGCGAGTGCCACTAAACTCTGGCATGGCTGGATGTCGTAAACACGTACAGTACATTGATATGTTCCTAGATGAGCCGCCTTCCTATATTGAAATGTTCACTTATCATTATGCGACCATTATAGATGACAGGATATGAACTCAAACTATATTTTTAAAATAAATTCATCGTATTGTTTACTTTACATTATTTTTACTTAGTTTTATTTAATTATATGTTACAATGTTTTATGATTGGACCAGTATGAATGTATGTGTGTGTGTGTTCTGTTGTTGCTGTGTGTGTGTAATTGTGTATGTATAGTAAGCTATGTGATTACGTCGACATTCCACTAATAGATTATGTTTTTTGATTTATAATTTGCAATAACGATACGAAATAACTGATAATATACAATTTTATAAACCGTACTTGCTGTTTTTTTTTTAATTATTTCGTATTCCTAAAAGGTATTTGCTAGCTTGAGGTACACACCGTGGTGTTGTATAAACCGAATGCATCGTAACTTTGGTGTCTCACTTTGAAAATTGCGAAAGATGGCCACTTTCTTCATTTGCCCTCCATTTCTCAACTGGCAGAGTATCAGTATTTTACGTTGAGCAACTGCTTATCTGACCAATCAGATACAACTTGATATGAGTAGTTGTCAGACTGCCGGGCTTCTGACTACCCGTAATGACTATCAATGATCTATATTGACAGCCGGAACTAACAGCATAACGTAGATGTCACCACCATCTTCCCAACTCCGTAATGAACAATCTAGTAACACTGCCCGATCTGACAATTAAATCCAGGATGCCGGCGCGTCTTTCTCGCGGTCGTAGGGTGGCTACAATCACTATAAAAATAGTTCTATTTAGGCACATAGCTATATAAATAATTAAATGTATTCTGTACTTCAGAAGCTACATTTGACGAATTGCAATAAAGTATTATGGTTTGCAACTAAACATTGTATCCGGTAGTAACTAACTATGAGAATTCTAATTACCCCTAACAATACGACAATCAACCAAGTTCAGTGAAAATCGAGAAAATAAAAACTAAACAGTTTCCGTGATTAGGCTGAATAGCATGTTTACGATTGCCTTTCCGGTTTTAAAAAGTTATACTGTAAACAAACATGGTTGAAGAGAAACGTCAAAATCAGTCGGTCGCCGAAAGCGGCGCGATGCGGTGTTTTATAGTTTAATAAATATATACGAAAATGGTGTATTTTCCGGTGCGAAAGTGCTACCAAGCGACCAAATTAGTGTTGTTGGTTGTTTTGGTGGTGACTCTCCTGACTTTGTTTGAGCAGTGGCGAGGCGGGAAGAAGAATGCGCTAGCGGAAGACTCCGATCCCTTGGAGGCCGAGTACGAGAGGCAAATACTGGAAGATGAGGCGAGGATCATTCCGGGGTTGGGAGAAGGAGGCGACGCCGCCACGCTCATCGGCGAGGAGAAGCTCCGGGGCGAGGAGTCAGAGAAGAAGCTCGCCATCAACGTGTACCTTAGTGACAGGATAGCATACAACAGAACTCTGAAAGGTAACACAAACATAACATTACAACTTCGAAATACATTGAAATGATTACTTAGAAATATCTGCAATCTCTTAGCCATTGTAAATACGTGAACTATTGCTCGTATTTGTGTATAAATTGGTGAGTGTAGTTGGTCAGCGAGTAGTGAAAGTATGGTTAGCGTAACGTACAAGTGTGGCACAGCCACGCTCTACATGTAGGTACTCAATATAATCTCTATAACTACTGCACTCGAAAACTATCGTAAAGTTGAATCTGACGCTTGTTTATCATGTACTTGTATTATCTGAACATTGATTTAAGCAAACCAATTAATTTGAGAATAAATCGCATGATTAATTTAGATATTGGAAAGAACATGTTACATCCATATAATTCAAGCTCTTCCAGGACTTTCTTCATTAGACAATCTAAAAAATTATAATAAATTTTAATTCTAAATTCCTATACAAATTCTTTCTTGTGAAGACAGGATTTTTAAGATATATTTACTATAACTTCTTGGAACTTAGTTGCTTGTTAAGGCATTGCAATTTAAAAGACATTAATCACTTTAATATTAAATATTTATTTTTCTTCAAGGAAATCTTGTACATACTAATATGCCTTTTTAATCAGGATGTCTATTAGCTCCCTTTTAAAAATATCATTGAATATAGGTTCTATTATATTATACTTTTATGTTGATATAAAAATACTGTTGCTGTATTTGCTCTATACTGCAGTGTGGGATGTTTTATATTGTAATGTATTTTTTTATTTGTGGGGGATGTAGGTGAACAGTCAATATTTTATTTAGTTTTGCTGTTAGTCAGTGCCGTAACTAGGGTGGTGCTAGCGGTGCCCACACAGAGGGTGCAGACCCTGGAGGGGCGCAGAAATGATCACACCAGGACCAGATATTTTTTAAGGGTGCAGGTGCAGCGACCTGTGCTAGACTCTATGCACAGGGTGCTTAAAAGGCTATTTACGGTGCTGATGTTAGTCCTGGTATATTATACCATTAGGCATGCAATGATGTCCCTAATTTAAAATAAAACTTTGCTTATCCTAAAACTGCAGGGGTAGGTACATGCCTGTGTGAAAAAATAAAACAAATAATATGTATCTATATAAAACTAATAACATTGACCTATTAAAATCTGCTGCTGAATATTGACACTTAAGTAATAACACTATAAGTACTCAATTGCTAAAGGTACTATACTACCTAAATTGAAATATTGTCTATACATAGGCAGTACTTCATGAAGAGTGTTAAGTACTTCACAGATCTTTATTCAATTTGTTGAACAACACAGCCACTCCCTTCCCTTGAAATAATTATTCCACTAAAGGTATTTATTATCTTTTAATACCTTTCACACATTTTTAAAAGACCGCATTGCATTACTCATCGTACTGATAGTCAAATTTTTAGTACATATACCATCACGCCTGTATTCCCCGAAGGGCTAGGCAGAGGTTTACTAATGCACACCCACAGTTCGCCGGTATATTTAGGTCCCATGTAATAGGGGGCGAGCCTATTGCCGGGCACAAATCCAAACTCCGAGCTGCTACTGAGAATTTTATAGAAAAACCCAATAACACACAGTAACAATAAAATATGATTAACTGCCAGCATGCGAGCAAGTTTGTAGTATCAAGCATACATGCCCAACATGTTGGCTATATTCCCCATTGGGTTGTGGTAGGCAGAGGTGTGCAGTGCACACATTACACAACACATGTATTAAAGGTTACAATGTGCTTTCTCTGCTTGGGTAAGCACAAGTCCAAACTCCAGGCTATCACCGACTCACAGTGGTCCTGGAACGCAAAGGGCTTTAAGAGGAACACGGATAGGTTTTAGTCAGCAAGAGTTTGACCCTCCATTTCACTACGCTTAGAGCGGAAAAAGTCATTTGATTATAACTGAAAAGTACCCCATGGGATAATACAATAATACTGAAAGTAAAAACAAATCTAATTCGATAATGGTAAAGCAATGGCATTGAGCACAGTGAGTTCTTAATTAACACTATCGCCGTAAAAAGATTTAATCAGCGTGGCTGATTATAATGCACCTTATAACAACTTGATAAAGGAACAGCTGAGGCAAATGAAACATGCTGTTTGGCTACGGACCGAGGGGTACCACTTGTTGCATATAATGTGAACATGTTGTCAGCACCTTCCTCATGATCTCCTGAGCTTATAAGTACTTGTGGATTTTCTTCATCGTGTGGGCAGTACGGTCTAACAACCCCATACACCCGTTTCTAAACCGCCTCATGAGCCTCTTACATGGTTACCGATGTCAGCGATGTCCAAGATAAACTTGAAAGTATATATAAATTATAAAAAGGCACATTGGTACTTGCCCGTGCCCGGTTGCGAACCCACGACCTCGTGCATGACAGGCGGGCGCCTTAACCACTGGGCCCTCACGACCCATGTGCAGTACTTGTGTTAATCTATACTAATACTCGTATTATAAAGAGGTGAAGTTTGTGAGTTTGTAAGGGTTGTAGGGGGTTGAACATTTAATTGAAAAGAGTAAGAATGGAGTTTGTTTTCCATGTTTGTCCATTGGGAAAGTGCTGATTCCCAGGTCGGGCGAAGTGGTTCTTGATAGTTTCCATTACCAATTCCCCAAAAGGTACCACTGTACCAGGTCCGAGTCTAGACGTGTGCCCGAGTGATGACAATAGGCCCGCCCCCGATCACATGGGACTAAGGGACTAAACACACTTAATCAGCTCTATTCAGCTGTCTATAGAAAACTTCAGTTTTGTATCGCATCCGCTCAGGCGTGGAAAGCTGAACGCATCTCCATATTAGAGTAGTGTTATCTATGGACAAAAGCAGAATGGAGCTGCATAAGTGGAACGGTCGAAATGTATGTGTACTAAGAACTTGTGCCTATCCCTTTGAGATAAGAGGCGTGATGATGTGTTGGGTAGGTACCACCTACATAGCGGCAAAGTGTTGTAGGATAGTTGAACACACAGGTTCTTCGCGAACATTCTAGTACGATTACAACGTCACGCATCGACGGATACACTGATTGACTTACAGCTGTACTTATTCCCTGGCCAACCAGAATTAAAATGTCTCTATCTCTAATTTCCGAACACATTCCACCTTAATCTCTTCAAAGTTAGAGTGAACAGACTTCTTCTGGGTAAGCTCACTCCGTCGTCGACTTTGTCTCTGTCACCTCTTACCTACACTGGACTCAGAAGCTAACGAGTACAAATGTCAGTAGTTACACTTACATTACCAAAATCGCCCTTATCGCTGCAAAATTAACCCTGCAGTGGTCGCGTCTTAAAAAGTCACGTGGGTGGTCGCGCGGCTACATAATCATGTAGCCCAATTTGTTTTGTCGTTTTTTAAATGAAATTCAATTGTATTATTATATTCTTATAAAAATATGCGAAATTAACTCTTCCTAAATAAAATTAAAACAAAAAACAAACATAAATCTTTAACGGTCTTGTTTAAATCAGCTATGAAAAAAAAGTACGTAAAAAACCATATCAGTTTAAGCAACCATGGCATATGTAGCCCGCGCCACCACTGCCGGGTTAAGACGGTCTCAAACTCTCAAAGTCAAAAAGCTAACCAAGGAGTAAAGCGGGGAATTCACTAGACGGACATGCCCGCGGGCAAGTCTGCATACATGCCCGCCGGACCTCGCTACTATAGATCTGTGCAATATTTGCTAGTGTAGGACTGTCACAGTATTGCACCGATCTATAGTAGCGAGGCCCGGCGGGCATGTCGGCAGACTTGCCCGCGGGCATGTCCGTCTAGTGAATTCCCCGCTTTACGATCTGTGCAATATGACCGTTCTAATGCACAGACCTATAGTAGCCAGGTCCGGCGGGCATGTCTGCAAACTTGCCCGCGGGCATGTCTGCAAACTTGCCCGCGGGCATTCCGTGTAGTTCCACGCTTTGAATCGTACGACCGTAACTCCTTGGTTAGCTTTTTGACTTTGAGAGTTTGAGACCGTCTTAATGTCGCAGCAATAAGGGCGATTTTCGTAGTACACGTGGTACTACTAACATACTTACCCGTAGGTATCAAGCAAGGGCGAAAGTACACCCATGAAAGTCACACATGCACTTATTTAAATGTACGGTTAATTAGCAATTAAAAAGTAGTGCAAATAAGTGTGTTAGTTCAAGTGCCGCTAACTGCAATGTCAACGGGACATCGTGTGTATTATACATATATTATAGTATTGATATAATTGGCTCGTATTCTAATGATGTAGGTAAGACAATACAGCTGGGGCGGAGGTGTCGCGTCTAGTAGATACAAATAGGTACCTAAACTATCTCAATCATGACCTATTTACAAAATGTTGAATGACTGCCTCATTAGCCCAATAATCCTAAGCACGACTGCGACGCTAGTGGTCCTGGGTTCGATTCCCAGGTCGAGCAAAAAGTGTTATTGGGTTTTTCTATGAAATTCTCGGTAGCATCTCGGAGTCTGGATTTGTGCCCGGTTAATGGCAATAGGCTCGCCCCCAATTACATGGGACCTAAACATACCGGCGAACTGTGGGTGTACATTGGTACACCTCTGCCTAACCCTTCGGGGAATACAGGTGTGATGGTATATTTATATTATATTTACTTTTATTTTATGTCTCAAGAAGTACTGGCGGAGTGGAGGTAGGTGCAAGTAGGTGACCTACCTTCAATCTATGTATATTTAAACATCTATACAAATAAATTGAAGTGTCTGTTTGTCATTTCAAATTAACTATTATCTCTTCACTAAATGAGTAAATGCATATGAAAGAATACACGGTATTATTATTTGAAAAAATGGTTTGCTGCCTGTCTGTCTATTTGTTCCGGCTAATCTGTGCAACGGCTGGACGGATTTTGACGGGACTTCCACTCGCTAATGTAATAAGGAGTAACTTACACTACTTTTAATTTAAAACGTGAATGTAGTTGCGGAACAGCTGGTCATCTATACTCATAATATTATAAAGCTGAAGAGTTTGTTTGTTTGTCGCGCTAATCTCAGGAACTACCAGTCCGATTTGAAAAAGTGTTGGAAAGCCCATTTATCCAGGAAGGTTATAGGCTAATATAACATCACGCTACAACCAATTGGAGCGGAGCAATCAGTGAAAAATGTGGCAAAAATGGGGAAAAAAATCCTTTTGAGGGCTTTCGTTGCTGCGTAAACGGTTAAAGTTACGCAAAAATAATGTATGAGAGAATTGTTTCTCTTAAAATATACTAAAAAAAGTCCGCGGTAGTACATACCTAACATTTAAGGTTGACTCACTATAGCCATTTTTATGGCCAGAAAATTTATTTTAAAATAATGCATTATTTGCGAAGGTGTTTTTATGAACATAGTATTAATCCTTATCAAAATAAATACGTTATTCATCTCAAGTGTTTAATTTTGAACGAAATTGCCCTTTATATCTTTAATTTCAATGAATATCTTAGGAGACAGCACAGTTTTAAAATACCTTCGCGGCAAAATAATGACTCTGCGAGACAATCCGTAGCTTATACCTCAGAATAACAGATTAAAGGCTACATAACATCGCGCTATGAGCCACGGGAACGGATCAGTAACCAAAAACCTAACGTAATGCGGGTGAAACCGCGGGGCACAGCTAGTAATCTATATACAAAATGTTGTTTCAAATCGAAGAGAACAACAAACATTTGATCGTACATGGAATGCTGGGTCGGTTTATGGTCGCTTAGTAGACAGCTATAATCTACATAATTATATTCAGCAGTCAGCCCCCCATGGCACTTACGACACATCAATTATAGCTTTTGAATGTAATAATTATCTCTTAGAACTACCTCGTCAACTGCCCCCTTAGCCTAGTGGTCCTAAGCGCGACTGCTACGCTAGATAGAGGTCTTGGGTTCGATTTCCAGTTCGGGCAAAATGTGTTATTGGGCTTTCAAGTGAAATTCTTAGTAGCAGCTCGGAGTTAGGATTTGTGCCCGGTTAAAGGCAATAGGCTAGGCGCTACAATGGAGCTTAAAAACACCGGCGAACTGTGGCGTAGGTCTTATACATTTCGCTCCATGTACAATATTCGGCTACATTTAGATAATAAAATATTGCGCTTCTTCAATATGATCGGGTGCGCAGTACTCGTAACCGACGTGCTTGTATGACCAGCCGTGCGATTCTCTAACATATTTCAACGCTGCGCTCGACGTCGAGTTCGTCGACGACACTACTGTCAAATCAACTTTACGCACAACGCATATAGAGTTGATTTTACCGAAGTTTCGTCAACCAGCTCGACGTCGAGCGCAGCGCTGAAATATGTGAGAGAATCGCACGGCAGATGTATGAACGTGGAGGAGCCGAAAGGAATATGTAAGGATCGTAGCAGATGACGTTCGGCGGGTTGTTCGAAAGAGATACCGCGCCCCCGGAACGCAAAGGGCACATGAAGGAACATAGACGGGTTTTAGCCAGTAAAAGTGTGACACTAAGGGCGGGGGAAGTTATTTGATGATTTCCCGTCTATAAAAAAAAAAAAAAAAAAAACCGATGACGTTATCTGTTTTATGCCTACCACAATGGGAAAAAGGCCCGAGTTTATGAATGTATGTATCCGGGTAGACTGTGAGCTGAGCCCAGCATAAGCAGATCCTTGCCTTCATCATGTGGGCAGTAAGGTCTAACGACCCCACACACCCTAGTGTCAGAGTTTCTAAACCGCCTCAAGGAACTCTGACATGGTTACCGATTTTTTGTGATGTCCAAGATAAACTTAGAAAGTACATTTCAATTAGAAAAAGTCACATTGGTACTTGCCCGTGGCCGGTTGCGAACCCACAACCTCGTGCATGAGAGGCGGCCGTCACTGGGCCATCACGACACTTTAGCATAAGCAGATGATCACAGATTACATTCATCGACGAGGCTTGCATGTGCTCCTTCGTAGTGCCTCCTCGTCATCAAGCGTCGCCCCCTCTCCCGCGCCCCTCACCGCAGCGCCTGTGCTTCCTCCCCCAGATTACCGCAACCCAGCGTGTCTGCGAGTGATCTACGACGCGGAACTGCCCTCAGCGTCTGTCATCCTGATATTCCACAATGAACCTTATTCCGTGGTAGTAAGGACTATTTGGAGCGTCGTGAACAGCGTGCGAAGGGACCAGCCTTGGTACAGCCAAGCCAACTTTGTGGACAGGCAGACTGGCAGACAAACTATTGCGGGTAAGTTTGAACCTTGTTGTACTGTAAATAGAGATCAATTTCAGTTTGGGTTGTAATGTAAAATCAATAATGCAAGTAAGATTGAACATATTATGCGTTTCAATAAAAAAAGAATTATTTGGAGGGTGAGCCACCACACCTCCACACCCAGAGTTGTGCCTGTGACAGGCGACAATAAAATATGACTTAAATGAATGGAAATAAAGTTGAAATTTCAATGTTCGTAAGTTCAAAAACTATACCGCGATTTATTAACGTTAACAACTTTATTTCCATTCATTTAAGTTATATTTTTATTTGTTCGTTGGTCTCGTGGTCGCAAGCGCGACTGCTGAGCAAGGGGTCCCGGGTTCGATTCCCAGGTCGGGCAAAAAGTGTTATTGGGTTTTTCCATTAGGAATTTCTCAGTAGCAGCCCGCAGTTTGGGAGTTGTGGATAATAGTATCTCCTGCGTACGTGGCTAGTCCTCATTAAGATTAGCCGCCGTGGCCGGAATCGGCCTGGAGAATTACATTACATTACATTTTTATTTGTCGCCAAAAATACCATGATATGCCGTGCCGCCAATGGGCGCCGGGCCTATGTGTTGCTTCTTGTTATTGCCGCCGTCCACCGGCACGGCGAGCACTTACTGGGGCTGCTATCAAACAATCGTGTGGGCAGTAAGGTCTTAACGACCCCACACACCCTAGTGTCACCGTTCAGTTTCGCACCAAGGGCCTCCGACATGGTTACCGAATCTTGTCTGATGACATAACTCACCCCGCAGGCTACCCGGGGCAGGACCCCAACTCGCAGTTCGTGTACCTGAAGGAGATCATCCTGGTGGACGACAACTCCACGCTGCCCGAGCTGAAGGGCAAGCTCAGCCACTACGTGCGCACGCGCCTGCCGCCCGACCTCATCCGCATCCTGCGCCTGCCCGAGCGGTAAGTGCCCAGCGCAACCTGCCCGCACTCACCAGTAGCGAGGAGTGGCATCACGGAGCGTGGCGCGCGCCCACGGAGCTCGGCAGTGCGGTCCTCTGAGGCGCTTTCCACAAAGAGCAACTATTGCAGCAACTGGCAACTACCTGTTTATATTTAAACTAGCTTTTGCCCGCGGCTTCGCTCGCGTTAAGAAGTATTATTATTAATTAGGTATTTTGTTCCATTAGGTACTGATAGGTTCAAACTAATATGTTTACATCCTCCATCATCCCTTATTTTAACCCCATGGGGGTTCAAATTATCAAAATCCTATTTAAGCGGACGTCTTCATCATAGTAGCTCCAATCTTTAATTTCAGTTCAATCAGTCGATAATCTAAGAAGATTTATACAAACTTTCATCCCCTATTTTATACACTTAGGGGGGGAATTTATCAAAATCCTTTCTTAGGGGATGCCTACGTTATAGTAGCTTTATACATGCAAAGTTTCAGCTCGATCGGTTTAAAATTGACAAAGTTTCATACAAACTTTCATCTCCTATTTTATCCCCTTGGGGGTAGAATTTATCAAAATCCTATTTAAGCGACGTCTTCATCATAGTAGCTCCAATCTTTAATTTCAGTTCAATCAGTCGAAAATCTAAGAAGATTTATACAAACTTTCATCCCCTATTTTATACCCTTAGGGGTGGAATTTATCAAAATCCTTTCTTAGGGGATGCCTACGTCATAGTAGCTTTATGCATGCAAAGTTCCAGCTCGATCGGTTTAAAATTGACAAAGTTTCATACAAACTTTCATACCCTATTTTATCCCCTTAGGGGTTGAATTTATCAAAATCCTATTTAAGCGGACGTCTTCATCATAGTAGCTCCAATCATTCATTTCAGTTCAATCAGTCGAAAATCTAAGAAGATTTATACAAACTTTCATCCCCTATTTTATCCCCTTAGGGGTTGAATTTATCAAAATCCTATTTAAGCGGACGTCTTCATCATAGTAGCTCCAATCTTTAATTTCAGTTCAATCAGTCGAAAATCTAAGAAGATTTATACAAACTTTCATCCCCTATTTTATACCCTTAGGGGTGGAATTTATCAAAATCCTTTCTTAGGGGATGCCTACGTCATAGTAGCTTTAAGCATGCAAAGTTTCAGCTCGATCGGTTTAAAATTGACAAAGTTTCGTACAAACTTTCATCCCCTATTTTATCCCCTTGGGGGTAGAATGGATGAAAATCCTTTCTTAGCGGATGCCTATGTCATAACATCTACCTGCATGCCAAATTTCAGCCCGATCCGTCCAGTGGTTTGGGCTGTGCGTTGATAGATCACTATCTCAGTCAGTCAGTCACCTTTGAATTATATATATTTAGATTGGACTGCGCACACATAGCAACTCGAGTTTCGAGTTCCGGTGATCGTTGAGAGTTTTCAGTTGCTGTAATTGTTTTTATTGGTTTACCAACAATCGTTATCGATGTTGAAGTTAGTTCCTAATTGCCGCAACTAGCAACTGTTAAATATTATACCGGTTTTTAAAGATCGCTGTGTAGATTGAGCTACCAAAGTTGCGGCAACCGTAAACGTTATAGCAACTATCAACTTTTTCCATGAAACTTTTAAAGTGTTGATAGTTGCCTCAATTTAAGTTGCTCAATGTGTAAAGCGCCTAAGCGTCACTTCGTAATTCGAAAGCTGAATCCGCAGTGAGATTACAAAACGGTATTCTGTTAAACACGATCACGCCGGTGACGTCACAACGAATACTAAACCAAGGTCAAGTGGGTTCGTTATCGAAGTGAGAGCGGTCAATTAAGTGAGACTCGTTTACGAGCTTGCATTTTAGAGAATCGCACTACTGGTGATCTGCAACACTGCGCGTGAACGCGTTTTCAGTGTGTTGCTACGCGTGTTATCTATACACACGCAGATACTTGCGAACAACGTAACAACACGCGCTACGCTCCGTGATGCGCGGCACTGTGCCAACCGCCTTACTTGTAAACATTAATGACCGACAGACAGACGATAAACGACCAAGTTACAAAAGAGTTCAAAGGTAACAATCAGCTAAGTGTCCCAATTAGCCTGGGAGTCTACACTATATGATCGTCTAAGGGTACCAAAGACAGGCTGTGCACCGCCCGCCCTGCATCAGCTCGCAGTACTCCTACGGAACAGCTGCTGGTGTAGTACAGTGAAGCGGGCGTCAGTCTGGCCCTCCTAGCTTACTCCCATATCGCTTAGGCGCGAAACACACGGCAGGGCGGGCCGGGCAATTTTACCGCGAACGATAGTGCAAAGGGTATCCTATAGTACCAACGCACATAGAGGGCCAAAGGACTGCCCCGTCGTGTGCAAAGCGCCTTACTGAACTGTCACACTATATCTGTTCGATAATTATTTGAAACAGTGACACAGGATTGAAGTTAGAAAGGGGAGGAGGTAGTCTGATACTTTTTAGAGGAAGAAAGAAAAGTTGTTTCTAATGTGTTATCGATGTAGCTTGCCCCACTGCTGGGCAAAAGCCTCCCTTTCCCTCACACAACGGAGGATTTAATAGCTGTGAGTGATACATAGAGGGTCAACAGCCGACACGTGACGCGACACTGGACGCGCTGTTTAGGTTAGCGACGGAACTTGGAACTTATTCGCTACACTGTAAGGTACACTATAAGGTGTCAGCGTCGCATCTCGTCTTGGTGTAAGCTGACATTCACCCTGTTCTAATGTACAGGGTGATCTTCCTATTGATAAAGGATGTTTTAGTCACGTCTGCCGAACTATATAGCTTACATGACGTGTTACTCAGGGTACGTTATGTACGATTATCACCAACCGAAGAAAATTCACACTTCTACATAATAGTTAAGGTTCATGTTTGCATGGAATTTATACGCGCGGACCTAACCCAGTTCCAGGCAGTATACATTCAATGCAAACATGAACCTTAACTGGCATGTAGAAGACTGAATTTTGTTTAGCAGTGTGAAATGCGCCCCGGCGCGGGCCGGTTGACGGAAATCGTACATGACTCTGCCCACACACACACTCTCTCTCTTCATACATACTCTCCTATTGTCATCATAAACAGGACTCGACAACATCATACTTCAGTACATTCCGGTCTCACGAACACCACTGTTGCCTAGAGAGAGGACCTGCGCTAGGCGTAGGCAGTAGGCGCCTAGATCGTTGGAATAGTTGTCCGCCTATTACAGCGGGTAACAATTAGATTAGCACACGCACCAGACATGCACACACAATTGAATAATCTACTTATTGGAACGCAATTGTAATAAAATCTGGTATGAAACACAAGCATTCCGAACATAAATAAAATAGAATAGTTCCATAGCAATAACAAAATATACACGTCGTTACGTCACACGGTTCAACATGCCTAGCCAGCTCTACTAATACTGTAAAGAGGAAAGATGTTTTTGTCTGTTTGTACCGAGTAAGCTCCGAAACTACTGGACAGATTTTAACAATTTTTTCACCAATATATAGCTACATTTTTAGGAAGTAAGATAGGCTTTATGACATCACGCTACGACACACAAGAGCGGAGCAGTAACAAAAGACGTAACTTAACGCGGGTGAAAATATCCACGCAGACAAAATCGCGGCCAGAAGGTAGTCTATCTATATACTTGTATGTACGTGCAAGGACAACTTGACTGACTGACTGACTGACTGACTGACTGACAGACTGACACACAGCGCACTGCCGCAACCACTCGATCTAGGAACGCGACTATGCTCGGTTCCTATAAGCATAACGGATAGTTCATCTTACCGGTCGTAATTTTTTTCAATGCTTGACTGGTCGTTTGTGAAAATTCTTGACAATTGTGAATGTAAGAAACATTTACAAAAATTATAGAAATAGGTAAACCTACCTGTATTTATTTATTTATTTATTTACTTTAATGCCGCCGCTGCTTTTTTTTTTCCGTATGCTGGAAAATAAACTTCAACCAGCGAAAATACAAAAGCATTTGTTTGTTACTGTGGTTACATAATACCAGACGGTAAGTTATAGGCATCGGGCATAAGAATTTTTGGTAATTCAACCGCTAAGGACGCCGAGTTTTTCAATTTTGTTTCGTGGGTAAACCCCCATAGATTCGGACTCTTACCGGTTAGAACCCCACGGTTACTGCTGCTACCAAGAGCAGGGAGCATCCGCGCCCCCCACTGGTATTGGGCCGCTACTGGGTGCCGCCATGTGAGGCAGGCGTGGCGACGGCGTGGTGTCGGCGCAGTGTGGACGCTGGCCACGTGACGCTCGCGTGGCTGTGGCGCACCAGCGTGTTATGATTGTACAACTAACTCGGTAGTACTAACGGCGTTCGGAAAATACACAACAAATGGAAAACCGTGAAGCAGTCGAGCAGACACATCACAATACTATCCTATCTCTCACACTTGTACCATATTATATCTGCTAAAGTAACTCTGTCTGTCTATATGTTACATCAAAACTAAAAACAGATCGTAATGAAATGTAATAACTGTATTAAGGTAGTTTGAGATCTGGATAAGCACAGGCTGCTACCCGCCCGGGGTAGCCGCCACTCACGTTGCCGTCACGTTCAAACGGCTGAACGGAAATACCTAGCTTAACACACAGGTTAAAATTACTATCACTAGGTAGACTGGTAGAAAATGCCTAAGGCATTAAGTCCGCCTTTGTACGGTGTATTTTATACATTTTGTGCATAAAGTATTAATAAAAAAATAAAAAAAACCCGTGTTTGTGATCCCGTGGGATAATTTAGGAGTTTGAGTTAAATTTGGAAGTCGCGGGCCTATGCTAGTCTCTTAGTTTCGCGTTTGACTGAAACGTCGTGCAACACCCAGGATAGGTTTGACCCAAGCCAGGATGGCGGGCGCGCGCGCTGCGTCCGGGGACGTGCTGGTCTTCCTGGACTCGCACTGCGAAGCTCTCGAGGACTGGCTGCGTCCCCTGCTGCATCAGATCAAAGAGCTGCACACGCGCGTCGTCACGCCGCTCATTGACGTGATCGAGAATGCCGACTTCTTGTATCAACACGGACAGTTCGAAGAATTCGAGGTGACTCGGACACGATAGGCTTAGGTGCAGGAGATCTCTTGCAGCCCGCCTGCTGGCGCCGGTGTACTCACCGCCGCGGCCAGTCCCGGGTACAACTGGTATAGCTAGCACTTTCTGACTAGTTCACTGACTGACCAATTCTTTCACAACCCAAAAATGCAAGGCTCTTAGAGTTTTGTTCAGTTATCGGCGCAAGTATTGAAACTCAGTGGTAGAACATGAGGTGCAACGTGTCAACGTACGTTGCTGCCTGCAGTAAGAGATCTCCTGCATGGCCTCTGTGGCCAAAGGTGTCCATTACCAGTTTTAGCTAGAACTAAACAAACATCACGGTAGATAGGGCGCAGTGGAGGAGCGCGGCGATGTAGAGTTTGAGCGTGTGCTAGTTCTAGTGCTTGGGGTAGAGATGTTGCAGCTATAGTTGTTGTATCAGCCACAGTAACGTCGACATCATTGCGCTCGTAGCGTTCGTTGCATCGATTCATTTGAACACGTTCCTTCACATCTCCTCTCTACTCTTGTTGTTCTAATCTCTTCACTCTCTTTAACATTCTTCTGCCTTCATAGTTAGCCTAACCTTGTAATTGTTTTCTTTTTGTACTGAAGTGAAACCGTCGATAATGTAATGCTGCAGGCACTCTCGACACGAGGGACGCGACTCCTTAGCTGAGGACAGGCGTGTGGTTATGTTACTCAATACGTTTGCTACTATTATTATAATTAAACAGAATGCTTCGTTCCACACCTCCTTCTTGACGAATTCCGATTATCGTAGAGCAACCATATTTAAATAATAAGTTTAACATATTCTCCCGACTAAATTTCGTCACGACAGCCAATATCAATGGAGTCTAGCCCAGCACGCAGAAGATGTTATAGTACACAAGTGTGTGCGCAAACACAGATGCACTCCCTCTTCCCTTACTCTGACAGTCCGACACGAGAGGGGAGATATCAGGCGCAGGACCAAAGGTGACACGTGCCCACCAAGACACGGGAGTATCACACCGCCAACTTCCAAACTCCGAGCTGCTACGGAGAGACTCCTACAAGAAAACCCAATAACACTTTCCCCGATCTAAAATCGAAACCAGGACCCCTCGCTCAGCAGTTCGCTTGCGATTGCGACCACGAATTTAAAATCGAAAAACGTTTATGGAACTTTTTGTCACGTATATTGGCAGCTTCAGAGATAACATTGCAAGTCAGCAAGTGAGGGTCATTACTTATCCGAGATGTGATACGTCATGCTACAAGCTTCGGATGCTCTCACTCCTGCCGGCAACAGCCACTTCCCGCCATCCTCTGCACTGGTGTCGCGCTCCTGAGGTGCCGTATTCCTGGAACCCGTTCAACTGTTCCACATACTCGACCGGCCTTGATTGTTAAACTCGTGTTCTTACCTCGATGTATCGGTGAGCGGCGCGGCATGTCTTGTTCCTCCAAACGTCTCCCTGCTGGCTAGAGAGTAACCTGCGGCCTTTAACCACCAGATCGAAACTGAACAGCGCTGCTTATCATGTAAACAGTGCAGTGGCGGCCGTGTTAACAACACACCTACATTATTTACACGCCTTGCTGCGGCTCGCTCCCCGGATTACTGCTGTTTTCGACACTACGATTGGTTGATTCTTTTGCACTGTCGTGTAAAGACCCAACATAGTATTAAAAGGGTCAATTGGTGCTTAATGTTAGTTTGGCGTTCGGCCGACATGCCTTGTCCACTCCCAGTCCAGTTGGGCAGCCTGTTTGTGGTTTTGGAATGCAGTTCAGTAGTGCAGTGCGTTAGTTGTACGATTCACACGGCGACTACAGCGTCCACTGTTATAGTCAGTGCCATCGAGCAACTCCATGTCATTAGCGACATGTTCATTCAAGCCATACTTCCCACAATCCATTCATATTATCTTTGTCATGGCTTCATGTTGTTTACTCGTCTAGTGGCATGCGCTTCATCCCTCCTGCTCGCATAGATTGTCTCCCTGGAGACAATCGGTTCCTTTCAGTCCTCTGCACCGGCTCCACTTGGTTATCGTGTCCATGTGAAATCTCTCATGAGCAGCGTACAGCGTGGAGTGGTGATCGCGACCATACACTATCTGATGATAACTTTGTTATTGTGTTTGTGTACAAACGATTGGTGTATTAGAATGATCGAGTAGAGCGACATGTGTCACGTGGAGCAGTACTAGTAACATGTCACCTGGCCCCAGGACGGGGCTGATCCGCGCGCGCATGGAGGGCTGCAAGCTCGCCACCGGTGACGTGCTGGTGATCCTCGACACGCACGTGGAGACCTTCCGCGACTGGCTGCGCCCTCTGCTGCAGCGCATCAAGAACAAGCGCACCGCCGTCGCCAAGCCCGACATTGAGAATATTTATACGCAGGACTTTAGCGTGGACGACACTCGCTATTTGGACGAGGTAGCCGCAGCCGCGGGGCACTGCTTGTGTAGCACGGAGCACAGCGCGACACTGTGGGGTGCTCTAAGTGTTGATCAGTAGCTTGTCTGTGTCTGTCCACAAACGCGGTCACTCTAGTGTAGCCTCTCATACAGTTTGTTAAACCGTCGGTATGTTTAGGAGAGCACCTCGTACATGTTATATTTCTTGTTACTTAGACGTTAGCTCTTGGTGTCACAGACAAGCTGTCACATATCTAGGATTCATGTTTGTACTCGTATGTGTTACAAATTGTTGCCTAAAGTCTTATTGTTAAACATTTATTTTAACTAACAATTATTATAATGGTATACACACTGTAAAACTTAGAACTAATCGTTATGTGATCCACTGCGTTTCTTACAGAATACTACTTATAATGCGTTAGAAAATAAGGAGGAAGTTATTATAAGTATATAGGTATATCACACTTACTTTATACATACATACATACATACATATAATATATACAGTACAGTAAAGCACTTAAGCTTTATGTATAAAGTTAAAGTGCTACAAAAATGTAAGTTAGATACTTGACATTAGAAAACTTAGAATTAATGAGTTGTGGAATCAATTTGGCCGCGAGACTCAATGAAATGGTTTCAGATGAAATGGATGACATGTAGCTTGGTGTCGCTAGCGGGTGTATTCCCGCGCTTCTGTGGCTTTTCGTGTCACAGAACAGGATTTTTTGGGATAAAAATAAGTCGGTATGTCCAGTGCGTTAACTAGGGCGGTGCCAGCGGCGCCCAGGCACAGGGCGCGGACCCTAGAGGGGCGCAGAAATGACCTTGCCAGGGCCAGATTTTTTCAAGGGCGCATTTATAGGCTCTCGCACGGGGCGCATAAAAGGCTAGTTACGGTGCTGCGTATGTCACTTGAGTGCACACTGACTGTATTATTACAACACTTGCTTTCGAGGCAGCACCAAACAGTCGCGGGGCTCCATGGGGACACACTCGAATAGCACTTCCAATCGAGAGAATGTTTGATTATAATAGGTGTAGGAGTTAGGGGCGTAGTTTGCCTTAGACGGGCCCCGTATCCTAATTTATTGGAGGGCCCCCCTCTACCTAATTACGGCAAAACCCAAATGGAGGGCAAGGATTCTTCGCAAAATAAACAAGTTGTTAATTCTTCCCCGGGAAGTTTAGCGTACAAACAAAGAGTTTAAGTGAGATAGTGGATAGTATTTGGAATTATGGCTTAAACAGTTCGGGGCCCCTGTAGCTGAGGGGCCCGTGTGTTTGATTCGGCGGTAGGTACGCCCCTGGTAGGAGTCCATACAGACGTTAGATATGCGACACTATGTAAGCCCTTGTATGACAGCACAGGGATCACGCGCGCGCGGCTGGCGGGCGTGAGCGCCGCGCGCGGGCACGTGCTCGTGCTGCTCGACTCGCACGCCGAGGCGCACATGGACTGGCTGAGACCACTGCTCCAGCGAGTCAAAGACAAAAAACATGTTGCAGTCCTCCCAGATATTGACACTATCAAACATAACACCTTCAAATACGTAGCACAGCCATACGACGCAATGGTAGATATAGCTTGTGTTTACACCTCATGTGTCGTGCTAGAGAGAGGCCACGCGATGCGGCCCGGGCACCCGGTGAGCTTCGCGTGCTGTACTATGAACATCTGTACCGCACAGGCCCCGCACGGCGTCGTGTGGCCTCGCCCTTGTTGAAATCTAACAACTAGATTAGTTTGTCTGCCACCCCTTCGTCCAGGTACTCGTTATGTGTTCCTCAGTGACTGACTATACTCTTTCTTGTCGGTAGAGAGTGTGAGGTAGAAATAGGAGCTCCACTTGTTGTCACCCTATGCCTCTTGGAATTAAATTAAAAGTCAAATGAGGAGGTGTTTGTATCGTGCTCATTCCGGTAGGCAGCACTTGTCGCCGTGTTGGTACTAGTAGTCGGTACGTGGCTGTGTTCGTCTCGGTAACGTGATTGTTCTTCCTTCTAGTTCTTCTCCGGAGACGTCGAGGAAACAAGCACATCAACAGACTTACAAGTAGCCTGACACATTATTGTCTTCTTAAAACGGCAATGCGACCGTTTCCGTATATTCAGAGATATTCGTAACACGCAAAAGCCGAAATTAAAAAGGGGTAATGGAAGTCACGTCAGTGAAAAATCAAACAAAAGCTTAATTAAACATGATAATATTTATTGTAACTGCCAATACACAAAATTTACTTAATTAGCTATCATATGAGATCCATTTCAATCACTTTGGTAATCATACTTGGTAATTATTACAATTAAAAAAACAAAACAGATTTGACTCTCTGTGCGCTGACGTGGGGACAATGGTGATCACCCTCTGAGCAATCGGAATAGCATCCAGTACAGTCCGCAGCAGCATCTTGTACCGCATGTCGATTCTCCCGAAGTGGCAGCATAATCCTCATCATCCTGGCATAAGTCGTCGGTACTAACATCTGATGCTGAGGTTTCGTTTGAGTCTTGAGGTACTCGTCACTTTGCCGTTCCATTGTCCTTCTGCTGTATTTTAATTTTCTTTCCCTGACCTTGACCTTTGGACTCCTTTTATTTTTCTCTTTCTGTGTCACCTGAATCTCATTTCCCACAACAAGACTAATGAGGAAAAAATTGATAATATAAAAAAACCTACCTATGAATTGCTGACGCATTCTAAATTATTCGACATTATTTTGAATGTCTGATTAAATGCAAGTGAATATTTTAATCGGATACTGTAAAAAAAAGACACAAACTTTTTATTTTACGACGACGGCGAAAAATCACTTGGTCGGAACGCGATATCAATATACAGCCATTTCTTTGAAGCGCTGGGGCTTACAGACGCGAGCACAGCCGGGAGGCACGGGTAGAGGGGGACAGGTCGTGTACGCCTCATCATGCATGCGAGCATAGCTTCTAGCCAATGCTTAAAGACAGCCTGCAGTAGTCAGGGCTCCCAAATGAAACTAATCTAGCCTCGACGCATTTTCCGGTACTACCCTAACATTTCACAGTCCCAAACCTAGCGATTCAATAATATTGCTGAATTAGTAAAATATCCGCCACTGATCCCTTGCTCCTGTAACTTGGTTGGCTGGACGCCGATGCCATTGACTTGTGTCGTCACTACAGCGTGGGGCTCACGCAAGCGCGGCTGGCGGGCGCGCGCTACGCCGTGGGCGACGTGCTCGTGTTCCTGGACTCGCACTGCGAGGGCCAGCCCGACTGGCTGCGTCCTCTCCTGCACACCATCAAGAAGTACCCCCACGCCGTCGTCGTCCCCATCATTGACGTCGTCGAGGCCAACAATTTCTACTACAGCGTCAGCCCGCTCGACACCAGCACTTTTCAGGTTAATTATTAGGGTGTTGTGGCAAATATTGGTATGTTCAGAAACATTTGTGATGCGTTACCTATTCTTGGATACATACATTATCATACAAACATATCAGACGTCAATTCTGTTCCGAGGATAAAAAATATGTTACATTGGTAGAATGCTCCTTGAGTCGGGGAGCCTCCTCGAAACGGTCATTCGTGATCGTCAACTGTCACTCAGCAGGCATTGACAAGCGCTGTTATAGATCGTGTCGGGGAGCCCTAACAGTGATAATAGAGAATGTGCGGCGTGGCGTTAGTTACGACTCACGGTTGATTAAGCGGAAAACTATGCTTAAAATCAATTAACTACGCCAAAGGCTATCAAAGTACTTAGCTCATTGTAAGCGACCGTAGTTCTACTTGCTATCAGAATATCCGTGCATACGTTATCATTCTGATTGTTATCGCATTCGTAATAGCGCCATCGTATAATCTAAAAGATGTCCGACATTCAATTCAAAGATATCGATGAGAACATTAGTTAGAAGTTACTGTATCATCAGAGAGCGTGATGTCGCCCTGTCTGTCAAGTTGTCAGCACACCGCTAGGCGCGCCGGCGGAGACATTCATGTCCTAGTGCCGGTCGATTGTTTGGGCTTGTCCAGATGTGGTATGTTCTTCCAACCGCTGCTTTATTGAATGATCTGCCTGTACTCCGCTTGCGGCACCAGTCCCGCCATGTCCAACACTTGCCACACGCCCGCCGACCCCGGCCGCCGGCCCAGGCCGCCGGCTCGGCCGCGCGGCTCGTCGTACGCGCGACCTGCTATCACTACTTACTACTTGTTTGGCTCGTGATTTTTTAGCTTTGATTTACAACATAGATTTGCAACATACATGGTCTCATTTTTTATAAACTTTGACAACTTCGGTGTTTCTGCGATGTGTTGAGATGGGGCGCTGATTCTGACTATCTGGACTGGTTTAATATAATCTGCTTTATTCTGTAAGTTTTTCCAATCTCACGGGAGCTTGAGCTTTTAAGCTGATCAACTAGATCAGCTTAAGTTAATAGCAGTTTAAGTTAATAATAAGAATATTGGTTTCCTGCGGAGCTCGAGCGGAAACCAGATCAGTTTGAGTGCTTTCCTTTTATTTTTCATTAAAATATATTCATATATTCAATATTGAAGCGTCGTCGCTTACATGTTCTACTCACGTATTGTTGAATGAATGATGTGTTGGTAAACGTTCAACAACTTGTGTGCATTAAAAGCAGTTCACATAATGTCCTGAGGATCCATAGAACATGGCGCCTCTCGCGGGCCCGGCGCTGGTCGCTGGATGTTTGATTTGCAAACACGTCGGCTTCCCTGCGATGTTTTGCACATTCCAGTGCACATGTTGTTCATACCGCATAGCTCCTAATATCCTCATAGATGACGCAATGTTTGGCTGTGTTGTTGCACATAGTGGTGTATTTGCGTTATGGCCGTGTTTACGACGGCGGCGATGGCACGCACAGCATGCTCCGAACACTTAATAGTGGCTTCTATCTGTCCCTATCCCGCTTGCTGGCTCCGACGTGCTTGCAGACTGCCGAGGCGTGCTCGGGGGCTCCTGTAGCGCTGGTTACAGTGGACTACTCGCGCACGTCGCACTATTTACATTTCTTAAGCACATTCTTACATTCTTCACCTTACCGAGTGTTCTGGACATTGACTGTCTGTCTTCTCTCTTGGTATCTGAACTATCCATCATTCTCTTGAGTGTGTTTGTAATTAGTTGCGTGTTCTGGGACCCTTCCTACTTTCACCGGCTCATCATGATCCGTGGTTGCACGGTTGCAATTATTTATATTAATTTGCGATTATCATCGGTGCCTATGTCTAATACACAATCCTTTATGTTTTTCGATTACGTGTACAAGTTTCCAATTAATTGTTTTTGTGTTGAGATTACTTGTACATCATTATTCTTGATTTGGGTGTGTGTGTGATTTTTTTGCAAACACGATTATACACATGTCGGTGTGTTCCTGTGTGGGGTTATGTGTAGCGGTGTGCATTCCAAATGTAATGGAGCTTACCGACTTTTATTACGATGACGTACAGGACGAGCCCTCGCGTCGTCAGCAGACTGCGCGGCGCGTCATTATCATTGATCACATCATAGTACATCCGGTTCTAATACATAGCCATAGTCCTCGTGGACGACTGTCTGTGTGTGACGTCACGCGGAGTGTGCACCACACGGCGCACTGTCGGAAGAGCCCGGCTGCGGAACTACTACCATCACACACATATTAGTACCGCTACATCGTCGCTGTGTCTTTTACAAATTTAGCTGGTGCGGGTAATACGAAGGCATACGTTGATGAGGAGATGCTATGGCACACATGGGAGCGATGTGCGTGACGCGCGAGGCTCGTGTTGCAGGCAGGGCCTGACGCTGGCGCGGCTGGCGGGCGCGCGCGCCGCCCGGGGCGACGTGCTGGTGTTCCTGGACGCGCACTGCGAGCCCGGCGCCGACTGGCTGCGCCCGCTGCTGCAGCGCGTCCGGCACAAGCGGGACGCCGTGCCCACGCCCATCATCGACGTCATCAACCAGAGCACCTTCGAGTTCGAAGCGCCCGACTCCTTCCAGGTCCGGAGACCAGCATGTTTATGTGCCGATAACCAACGTGCTTGAAGAATGACGAGCTGGCCATGGTCACGAGAGTAACGCTAGCAGCCCTCCGCTGTACTAATGATGAATGACGCAGAGTTGCCAGCCACTAATGCTTCACCAAATAACGAAACAATGCTTCGATAAAACCAATTAATATTTGGTATTTGTAGTAACACGATCCTGTGGTTTGTGGGTTCAATGAGAACAGTATCAGATTGCGTCGGCAATCTTCGGCAGTGGTCGGAGTTGTCAGATATATCAAACTTATCATTCTGTCTCTGTCAACTTCAATAGATTGACAGGAATAGAATGGTGATATCAATTATATGAACTTACATACTGCCTGCCGGCTTCTCTTGGCATTGCATTTAACCAGCAAACTGTGGATGCCCGAATAACCCTGGTGATGGTGGGCGTGCTCTTGGTAGTAGTACCTACTGCAGTCAGCGCCTTGAGAAACTGCAGGAGCAAGCATGTGTGTTGGAGTTGAAGGTGACAGTGTCACCGCCACCCGAGTACGTAAGCTTTGCCAGTGAAGACTCACCTGGCGTGTCGGCGAGCTCGTGGCTCTCGTGAGGAACCAGCCAGGAGACCAGCGACACGCAACACGTGTGGCACACGGATGACACTCGAGGCGTGTTCTCAAACTCACTGGGAAATGAAGGAGTATTAGTATTGCGACATGTTTGACACTTATGCTGTGACGTGGAATAGACACCGCGGACACCGCGCCCTGCGCGTTCCCTGCCCGTTCCCTGCCCGTTAATTAAATAAATATAAGAACAATACGAGTATTTCCTTAACAATATCTGCAGAGCTACGGTCGTGTTATATTACTTATTAAATATGTTCATGTATAGTGTACCTGAGGAAACTGATATCTCTCTTAACAGTATGTAAGCAAATAACTGTCGCTTTAGAATTGGGAATGTAGACGAAGCCGGGTGGTGGTGTTGTATGTACTAACGTAATAACTAACCGTTGTGATTCACGCTCATCACTTACTTAGACACGTAGATCATCCGTAACTCTCTTACTTATGTACAGTCGGGGGATCCAACGTTAAGCCACGTGTCGTGCTTGGTGCGGGCACCACGGTATCATCATTACACAGTAGTATTGAAGGTGCTCAACCTTGTCATTCCCCCACTGTACAGACGTGTACGTAGGTACTCTATTGACGGAACTTACTCATTGTTGTTTAGTAGCAGCTCATGACTATAAGCTACTGCCGCGGATCTCATCGCATCGCATCGGATCGGAACGGCTTTTACGATCTTTAAACGATATTAAATCGTGTACACAAAAGTTACCAAGTCGCGGACAGCAGCTTGACCGTGGGCGTCGGATCCTAGCCGAAAGTATGGTGCGACGCGCCATCGACTCCGCTCGCCGGTCGTCGTATCCAATCGGATCCTTTCGGTTATATACCGAACAACACTAAGTCACTTCAACCATTTTCAAAATGAATGATACTATTTGAGGAGGCGCAGAAACGGATACGTTCGACGGTACGACCGACCGTACGCATCTCTTCGGACGCGATCGGCTGTTGCCGCCGTTTGTATCGTTTCCGATACAATGCGATGCGATTTGGTGGAAATGCTCAAGTGAAGTCAACTGAGTACTTAGCGTTCTGTTGATGTTTGGAGGTGAAACATAAGGGATGAAATGTTTTAAACAGAAGTGTTTGGTAAGACTCGGACTGGGAACAAGCTCCCCTTTCTGAATGTTGGATTAAATTGTATCTCATAGATAAATGTAGCCAGTTGTATCAGGCATAAACCGGGGAGGACCTAGTCCTAGCATCGAACCGGTGTAATCTGGTGAGCGATCGCTCGACAAACCAAGAATGGTCATCCCTTATGCTTTGCATTCAAACCGAACTATTGGTGCCCAGTATAATAAATACCCAATATTCCAAGTCACCCATGTTATGTACTCGCGAGCTGGTGGCTACCCCGACCAGAAGTGTGTGAACTCTTTGTGCGGGAGCGTCGCGTTAGCCGCTAGCTCTGAGTACAGTGGTCGGCGCAGGCGTGAGGCGCGACTAGAATGCTAGCACTTGATCTACTTGCAAACTATCGCACATAAAAAAATATTTGTGATAGAAAAAACCTTCAAGGTTGAAATTGCTTAAATTTTCAAAAACATGGCCGACTAAGGTGTTCTTAAAATGCTTTGTGGGATGTTGTGTCTACTGGCGGGTGTACAGCGCTTCAGGTAAAGTGTGAGTCATCCTAGTCGCGCCCGCTCGCCGCCAGAGGCGCTGGCGTGCGCCAGCAGTGCGCGCGGCAGTAACGCTCGGTCCCGCGCAGGTCGGCGGGTTCTCTTTCACGGGGCACTTCACGTGGACGGACGTGCCGCCGCGGGAGAAGCTCCGGCGCGGCTCCGACATCTCGCCTACCTGGTCAGTATACTCTTTATGTAGTACACTTGTGAATCCAACATGAAACACTAAGCTTCGCCCAAGGAGAAGCTTGGCTCCAAGGGAACCCAAGCTAGGGTTCTTCAGGTCGCTTTTATGTTATAAGATTTTAGAACGATGGATACGGTCTGCAAGGCGTAAGCTGAGCTTTGCATTTGTGTGAGTGCCCATATAGATAGTGTAGGTGTGACGTCGGCCTAGTGTGCGACACGTCTTCCGGCGACGGTTAAAACCGGTTTTAACCGGACCAAACTCTACCATTGGTAATCACTCACACAAATGTAAAGCTCAGCTTACGCCTCGCGAACAGTACATCGTTCTGAAATCTTCTAATATAAAAGCTAAAGGTTACTTAATGACTAAACTAGGTACTTGACCTATGAAGCTGAAGTTTAGCCGGTAGACAGTGGACCTATGAAGCTCAAACGTAACCGGCTGTTAGCAACTGGAAATGGTAGCAGTTCAATAGTGTTTACTGCTCTCCCCCCCCCTACCCCGCGCAGGTCTCCGACGATGGCGGGCGGGCTGTTCGCGATCAGCCGCAAGTACTTCTGGGAGCTGGGCGCGTACGACGAGCAGATGGCCGGCTGGGGCGGAGAGAACCTCGAGATGAGCTTCCGGATATGGCAGTGTGAGTACTACCCGTGACACAATACTAGAATAGGACATTATTTGTACAGGCTGCTTCCGACCGGTCCTTTTCCAAATCTACGGAGGACTCCTTTGTCTAGCGTATTTCAAAAACAGCATCCAATGAAAACATAAACCAGTGTTTGATTGAGTTGTTCCAGCTGGGCGCTAGATGGCGCTGTGCCCTATAGCGCTGTGCTACAGTCTCCTTGTGCGTTGGTTGCAGGCGGCGGCACGCTGGAGACGATCCCGTGCTCGCGCGTGGGGCACGTGTTCCGCAGCTTCCACCCGTACGGCATGCCCGCCAACACCGACACGCACGGTCAGTACACACACACACACAACTATAATGCGGAACAAACTTCACGGGGGCTCGGGAGTTAGCCACGAGTGCTAATTCGCCACTAAGCTGAGGTCCGCGCCGGTCGTATTCGTTCAGCGAGAGTCGACACACCACGGCATCGTTCATTTTTTTCCATGCCTTTGGTTGGGAAATAAGCCGACAGCCTACCTGATGCTAAGTTGTCACTGCTGCCTATACACATCTGCAATACCAGAAGCCTTGCAGATGCAGTGCCATCCCAGAGACAAAATTGAAATGTCTCATGCGCCTGAATTACACCGGCACCCATACCCTTCAAACCGAAACACAGCAACGCTGCTACACGCAGTATAATTTAAGTTCTACGGTAAGTACAGTTCATTCAAGATAACATTACAAATATAACGTTATCGGAATAACGTGCAAGCGTGCTATTTGATACAACTGTTTACACATTACAGTCATTTACACAATAACACGTAACGCCTGCCGTTGTATTAGTAATGTTGTGCACAATGGAGTACAGGCAGGCTGCCCTGTTGGTGCAGTGATGGCAAGCGCAACTGTTGAGTGTGGGGTCCAGGGTTCGATTCCCAGGTCGGGCAAAAAGTGTTATTGGCTTTTCCATTAGGAATTTCTCAGTAACAGCCCGGAGTTTAAAAGCTGGTGGTGTGACACCCCCGTGTCTCGGAAAGTACGTAAAGCCGTTAGTCCTGCTCCTGATCTCTCCCCGATTGTGTTGGATTGCCGTTCCGTCGGACTATGAGAGTTGAGGAAGAACTATATTATGTCCTGCGTACTTGGCTAGTCTCCATTGAGATTAGCCGCCGTGACCGAAGACGGTATGGAGAATTGTTTTCTTCATCGTGTGGGCAGTTGTTATAACGACCCCACACACCCTAGTGTCAGAGATTCTAAACCGGCCTCTGACATGGTCACCGATGTCAGTGATGTCCAAGATAAACTTGGAAACGTACATATAAATTAGAAAAAGTTACATTGGTACTTGCCCGTGCCCGGTCGCCTTCACCACTGGGCCACTGGGCACTGGGCGGGTATGGAGGACACATAAGACAGTGACCCTCTGGTCGCAGGCATCAACACGGCGCGCATGGCGGAGGTGTGGATGGACGAGTACGCCGAGCTGTACTACCTGCACCGCCCCGACCTGCGGGTGAGTGCCTCCTGTGCTACATGCTACAGCTGCCGAACTGTGCCGACATCGTCGCATCGTTTTACAATGTATCGTGTTTATCTTTACGAGCCCTTAGGCCGCATACAGAAAGAAAGCTGGCAGCCTACCAGCGCTTATAGGAACCGGTCCATGCAGGTAACCGGCAGGCATTTATATGAACAAGCGCCGAACGTCGCCGACAAGTTCCGAACATCTTCGACCCGCGCCGGTCAGCGCTGGCGCCACATCGTCATCATCATCGTGCGATGAGTACGACATTTTGCCCGCTCTGCTTCAATCTGCTTGCTTTATGTAACTGGGGCCCTAGACAAAGTCACATTTTCATTAACGATAACGAAATTAGATAAATCCGAAATGTATGGAATTGACATAAGCTCTTGAAATGTCACATGATTAATCGTTTTCGATCGCTATGTGCTAGACAATGTCAAATCGCGGAACGAAACGAAGACGAAATCGAACTACTCGTTCGATATTTCCATACAAATGCGTAGACAAGTGGCGTTTTTGACAATCTACATCGCTAAGATATCGAATCCTTCTTTCGACATCTAGCGAACACTTGAACCCTGTAGAAAGCCTGTAGATAAGCAAAACAAAATGACTGATTTTAGTAGTAGAATCATTTATAGATAAATAATGTATTAATTATAACTTAATGTTTTGTTTGTTAACTGGTTGGGTGAGAAAACTACTTACTTACTTGTAAAAATATTAGTAAAAAGTAAGTAAGTAGTATAATGTGTATAAAATAATACATTTAATTCCTAATTTAGTGATATCTTTTAAGGTTTATTTTAGGTAGTTCAAGTGGTTATATGGTATTGAGGTTTATTGTTGTGACTCAAAAGTACCTGCAAATGGTTTAATTAAAACAAATGCTTTGTTATAAACAGCTCCATCTATATTTCTTTATTAGTAGTGTAATTAAAACACCAATGTTTCTGTTATTCTAATTGACTATCAATAATAAATTACTCATGCTCTAAACAATTGTAGAGACGACATTTTAAATAATTTTTACTAGCTTTTGTCCGCGACTTCATCCACAGACGCTCAGCAATGCGATTCACTAACAGACTCAACATAGATGTTAACAACGACGAGTTCACTGATGTCTCATCGTAAATATCGCTTTTAAAAACAACGTTGATAAAAACCGTATTCGCTAAGCTACATAAGCTCGTCGACGATCTGCCGTACTTAACGATGATGAGTATGATGGTAACAGTGTTGCTGTGTTTTATTTAGAGTATAATGCAGAAAATCTAGACTGACCAACATTTAAGTTATTTCGTAATTTTAAATTAATTCAAATGCACAGTACGTATGTATAAAACACGTAATATTTATTCTGCAACGTACCTATATTTAATTAATTATATCATTTTCAACTTGCAAAATAATTACTCAAATTTTTGTCATTGGTCATTTTAGGTTATGTATTTCAAAACAAACAACTTACTTGATCTTATATTGATTGGATTTTTTTAATCAAATACGAAATTCCAAAGCTCCAAGTGGATTCAAGTGGCTAAGTGGACTTAAAAAAACTCTGCACCCCTACCCAATGGCGTGCTACTTGTTCAGTATAGTTTAGTTCCAAACCTATCGAAAGTAAGTACACAGTAATATTTCCATTTAAATATACAGCACAGTTTCTAGAACTACAGTTACTATCCATGTAACCAAAATATTTATCTTTTAGTGTCTCGCAACGCAGCTCCTTCAGAAAACCAGATGGAAAATCTTATAAGCTTTTTGGAAAGCAAACCATGGTTGGCCATGCTCGTACTGCGAATGCTCCCATTCGCAGTAGGTACCTCAGGCATGGTCCGAAATAACAACAGCCCTGAACAGTGATGGCAGTGGGTGTACGAAAACATCGGAACAGTGGTCATAAGGTTGGTATATTATGTAGTTTGTTATATTGTTGCATTGAGTAGGTAGCCTTCTTTGGTATAGTACTTATCCTTTTACATTGACAGCCCCCTATCCATGTTCTTTATTTCTAAATTAGTTTTAACTACACGCATGTACTATAACTTTAGGATAGGCTTTAAATTGCATTTACAAAAACATTTAAAATTGCAACGGATACTTAAACCCGTTTGGTTTAACTTTCCATTGTGTTTTAAATAGCTGTTCTATTTATTTAATACATCAAATCCTATAATTCTTACTTGTGTTGCAGTACTGGGATGACAAAAAAGGAGCAGTTAATAGGAAGTCCAGCTTAATTGCAGCCACAAGGCGGCGCACTGGTGGTGGAATAGAGGATGTGCCTCAGTGAATTTGAATTGAAAATCCAAACAATTATGGGAGGAGAATGTTTTAGTTCTGGAGATTAGAACTTAAAAATAAATCCTCTTGAGATTTGCAATTATCAAGGCTATAAACTTTTACAAATAATAATAATAATCAATATTGATTTGATGGAAATTAATAAGTAATACTTTTACATTTTTAGGAAGATCTGATTGCCCTCTAATCAGGTTATGGCTCAGGCTCTAGATAGATTAGGTAGTGCAATTATAGATTTAATAAATAAAAAAATATGTTTATTAATGTAAGAGTGTTTATTTTGTATTTTATGTTACTTACATAGTGTTAAGTTTTTACTTACATTATAATTAGTCATAGTTACTTGAATAAAGAGATTTTCTATTAAACATTGTTTTATTAATTAATTACATTAAAATGACTTTTCCTAGGTAGGTACATACTATTTTGTTTGACTATATAAATTTTATCTTTAGGTAAAACATTATTATAAGTTTAAATAAAAAACATAAGTACACTTTATATATTTTGTGATAAACAAAATACATTACTACTTAACATACACTATAATCTATATATATAAAAGAAAGTTGTGTTAATTACACTATTTATAACCCTAGAACGGCTGAACCGATTTGGCTGGAAATTGGTAGGGAGGTCGCTTAGAACCAGGAGACGGACATACTACTTACACAAACTTACACTACTACTACTACACTTGATACTTTATTGGATAGGATTTTATAGATAGTTTGGTAGGGTAGGTTAGATTTTTGCACTGATTTTCAGGGCAGGACATCGCTTGCCGGGCCCGCTAGTTATTAATAAACAATTTGTGTTACAACCTGAATTAGTAATATCTTAAGTCTATTGTTAGTATTGACTTTTATTATTAACTACTTTCTCCACGCCACAGTGACACACACACATTAATTAGACGACCTCTAGCAAGACATCCACTGTCTAAATCACTGATTGAGTTCTGGCTTCCTTGTTGTAGTAACTAAGCTAAGAATGGGGAAATATCTTCTTCCAATTGTGTAATTAGCTCTTCAGTCATCCTGAATACCTTAATATAGTTTATATCGGTAGTAAGAAGATCCATATTACGTATCTCGTAAGCCTGGCGTCTTTTTTCTAAATTATCTTGACGCTTAGCTTCTTCCAACAAAAAAATCATACAAGAAAGACGCACTGCCATCTAAAACATAAAAAAGGCATAAACGTTTCAGGAATGAAAGTACTATAAACAAAACAATAATTAAGCATTTTAATTTTAAAATAACTTGTTTTACTTACATTTTAATCGCTTACAACCTGATGATTTCTTGGTTGTAAAGATGTTTTGCCTTAGTGAATCGCACTCCAGATTTCAGTCGGCCTTGAGGCCAACCTAGTGGATTGGAAAGATCGCCGTGACTGTAATTGAACAAAGAATAAGGCAATAAGCAACGCGTTGTTAGGTTAACGTCATTGTTTACATAAAGCATTCTCAAGTGATATGGATTTTATTAAGTTCATGGTGTACGTGAATACTTCCTTACCTTTCCATGAACTCCAGTAGGGTCGAAAACTGTTCACCACTGGCACGCACTCTTGATTCCATTATTTTTATACAAATGAAAACATAGTCAGTTCCCGTTGCATGATTTAAGAAATCTTATGTAATTTTGGAACTTATTACAACTATTTAACGATATTCAGGAACTTATTTAAGAATCTTTTAGCTAATTATTTAATTTTAACACCAACGTTAAACACCGATTACGCTTTCACTGAGTAAACTTTATTAGAAACAACTAGCTAAGTGTAGTTTGTTTATATTTGGCGCGGTCCGGTTGCCAGAATTGACGTCTTGAATTTGACGTTTCTTTCGATACCATAGCTAAGAAGTTGATTTTTGTCGAATGAACGTTTCGACTTAGCGATCGCTTAGCTAATGTTACTTTGTCTACCACTTGGCGATCGACATCGCACAAGCGATATCGATTGTCGAAACCGAATCGTTTCGGAGCGATTGCCACTTGTCTAGGCCCCCTGTTACCAATACGAACCGGCGCCGGCTATCAGCTTCCTCTCTGTATACGGCCTTACCCGATCCCGCCTCAGCGACAAATACGACGCGACGCGACGCTGCGACGCGACGCTGCGAGCGCGACGGACGCGATCATTTCAACGACATACCCCGCTTGTACGAAAATGAACTCGTACTAGTTTTGATGGCAACCAGACGCAACAAGAAGAACTACAAGCGAAATCGTACTGTACCTCTCCATGGTTCGAGAAGTAATGTCCGAAATCACGTAGGACATTTGCATCGTGTCGTGTCGCGTCGTATTCGTGGCTCATGCGGGTACCGCGAAACTTATAGCTTCTGCCTGCGACTTCGTTCGCACAAAATTTGACATATTATCCCACGGGAACCGTACATTTTATCGGGATAAAAAGTATGCTATGTATTATCTACACTACAATCTATTTTAGTGCAAAACTTCATCCAGATCCGTTTAGCCGTTTAAGCATGAAAGAGTAACCAACATCCATTTATCCATCCATCCTTCCAGTCATTCATCCTCACAAACTTTTTCGTTTATAACATTAGTTAGATCTATAAGATTGCTTATGATGAATTCACAAAAATGGATTGACAAATGAAATATACTATTTTGTGCTAAAAACAACGCGTTTTTAAGGCGAAAATAAAGTATTATTACATAAGTTGTGCCTGTTTTGATGACATGTGACTCGCTATGCCTGCAGAACAACCCGAAGATAGGCGACGTGACGCACCGCAAGGTGCTGCGCGAGAAGCTCAAGTGCAAGAGCTTCCAGTGGTACCTCGACAACATCTTCAAGGAGAAGTTCGTGCCCGTGCGCGACGTGTACGGCTACGGCAGGTGAGCCAACATCCACCTTCATCATCATCATCATATGCCTGAGCCGATGCCTGCCGGGGCTGCGGGTTGTGAGCAAGAGATACCGCGCGTCCGGAACGCAAAGGGCACAAGAACATGGATGGGTTTTAGTCAGTAAAAGTCTGACACTCCCTCCCGCCCCGCCCAGGGCGGGAGAAGTCATTTGATGATTGCTTAAGTCTGCAGTACGGTCTAACGACACTCCCTACCCCACACACCCTAGTGTCAGAGTTTCCAAACCGCCTCAAGGGCCTCTGACATGGTCACCAGACTGACTGTGTAATATACGGCGTCAGGCGTGTAAGGGACATCTCTCCGTAAACTTCGCCAATGCACTCAGAACACTATTCTGACTTCAGAACAAGTGGAATTCCTTACAGGACCATTTTGAAATTTTTCCCGTTTTTTCGGTAGATCAAGTTTGGAAAATTGGCCTGTTACTTTTTTTGTCGTCTCTGGCAATAACGATATTTGTTAACGTAAAACAACGTCAAAAGTAATTTTTACCAGACACGATACTGAAATAATAAGAGCGAATATTCACCTTAACGGAAAAGTACTAAAAACCGCCGTATCTCTTTACTTATGGTACCCCTAAAAAAAATCTTGTTGTCTGATACTCAGTCCAGAATAGAGAATTCATGGTTTCAGTTTAAGGATAGATGTCCCTTACACCCGATATATGGTAAACTTGCAGATGAAATTAAACTTTATGTAAACGTGTTAAAGTTACCTTTCATAAATAATATTAAATCCGAACTATATATCTATCAGCCGTCATATCATCACACTCGACTCTTCGCTGGCGTAGCGTTCTCCAGTGTGACTGATGAGCATTGAGTTCTCCCCCGGTCGGGCAGAGTGTTGGTAAAATGTTCCAGTAGCTGCCTGGAGTTTGGATTAGTACGTAGTAGTACGGGGCTCGGCGCCTCTAATGTCTCGAGTCTTGTAAACTGTTACTTAAATACTCTCTGAAATCGAATCAGAAATGAGGAGATCTGCAGACAAACCAAAATTAATGACATAGCCCAGCGAATCAGCAAGTTGAAGTGGCAGTGGGCAGGGCACATGGCACCCAGAGCTGATGGCCGATGGCGCGCAAAGTTCTCGAATGGAGACCACGCACCGGCAAGCGCACCGTAGTCCGTCCACCCACACGGTGGACGGACGACCTGACTAAGACCGCAGGAAGACGCTGGATGCAGGCCGCTTCTAAGCGGTGTTTTTGTATAACTATGGGGGAGGCCTATGTCCAGCAGTGGACGTCCTGCGACTGATGATGATGAGACTGTTTTTTTTTTATTCGAGATGAGTAAGCTCTTGACTCTAGTCTTGGTCAAAGGTGACATAGACAAAGTCTACGATGTAGTGAGCTTACCCAGAAGAAGCCTGTTCATTCTAGCTTCTAAGAGATTAGGGTTGAATGTGTTCGGAAATACTGACGCAGGTGGAGAGTTCCACTCGCGGACTGATGGCATGGCAACAAGGTGGGGTGGTAGCCAAATGTGCGTCTGGATGTCCGATGGTGGAAGGGGGCTGGAGGGATGAGGTCGTGGAGTTGTAGAGCACACTCACCGAAGTACAATTTGCAAGCAGGCGAGCTTGCGTTACACTTGACGGTGGTGGTGTGCGGCAGGTTCAAGAACGTGCAGTCGGGGCTGTGCCTGGACACCATGCAGCGCGAGGCGGAGGGCGCGCCGCTGGGCTGCTACCCGTGCCACGCCGAGCTGCAGGCCACGCAGTACTTCTCCTTCTCGCTGGCGGGCGAGCTGCGCGACGAGTTCTACTGCGCCACCGTCAGGCCGCTCAGGTACCACCGTTCTACATTTAACCGTATTTACTACGTGACAAGGTACACATTTCATTGTGAGAAGGTGTAACGTATTGTGAATTGTGACAGTGAAATGTGTATCTCATCGGGGCGCTCTATTAAACGTCGCGTCGTGTCTCGGAGTGACTTGACTCTTACACTAACACTCACGTCTAACAGTTAGCATTCCCCGCGGCCGCCATCGTGAATAATGATCGAGCACGATAGCCGGTGAGCCAGCATTGTATGAAAGCGAAGTGTGTAATGTGTTGTGTGGTGGTCAGGGCGACCGACGAGCACTTCACGGAGGGCAAGCAGGTGGTGATGCACACGTGCCGCAGCGAGGAGCGCGACCAGAAGTGGCGGCGCCTGAGCTCGGGGCAGCTGCAGCACAGCGCCACGCGGCTCTGCCTGAGCGCCGCCGCCCGCGGCGAGCTGCGCGCCCGGCCCTGCAGCCCGCACGACCTCACGCAGACGTGGCTCATCGACTACACCGAGGACAACAACTTCCACTCCGGTACGTACACGCTCCGGGCGCCGGGAGCCGCGAGACCACTCCCGGTCACTCTGCCGTGCAGGCCCTAAAACGCAGTAATTTATTGTAGATCACCGTGTTCCTTATAACATGTTCAGTAAGGTTCAATATTCAACAAAAAACCACAGGAAAATAATTTTACTGCGTTTTAGGGTCTGCACGGCAGCACTGTAGAGCAATGGGTAGCTCACCGTCCGTATGTTAACTAACGACAGACCATGTCGACGGCGCGTTCGTGTTCAACGCGCGCTTCTTACCTCGGGCTCGGGCCACTGAGGGCCTCCTCCTGCCGGGGCTGCGAGCTGTGAGCAAGAGATACCGCGCCCCCGGAACGCAAAGGGCACAAGAAGGCACATGGATTGGTTATAGTCAATAAAAGTCTGACACTCCCTCCCGCCCCGCCCAGGGCGGGGGAAGTCATTTAATGATTTCCTATCTTTAAAAAAAAAGACAACCTGTAATATTTACAAAAAAAAAACCGATGTTATTCAAAAATATGCTGGTGCTGGTTTAAAGTCTAAGGTACTTACAACAACAACAACACTATTATTTGACATACTTTTTGTGAACTGTCAAAACGCGATTCTCCCATAGATTTTGTATGGCATTAGCACGCTGTGACGTCACTTATCGGCCTACTCAATTGACTAACTGTTTATTAATTTTAAAGTAACTAAAAATCCAATTTTACAATAAATTGAAAATTAATCGGTTTTCATGGGTCTACCCATGAAAACCGATTAATTTTATTATTATTAAAGTGCTTTTTTAGAGAAGCTGTGACTTGAAATTATTGGTTAGTGGTGTCAACTACCCAATTATCGTGGAGTTGTAGGTACAGCAAAATCTTGATTATCCGAACGCTGACTTAGTTTACCCGAACACTCAATTATCCGAACATTGGTGAGAATTTGTTGCTGAAAATGAGTTGCAGCTGTTCTTCAATTAAAAATTTACTATTTTAAAAGAAAAGTATTTGCCTTTTTTGTATTTTAACGTTAATATGTATGTAAATTTTTTATAGATCGTACTGGGTGCCGATTGTAAGTTTTTTCATTCACGTTCGATTGCGATTGCGTTAGAATTTTGTATGAGAAATTAGGTTTCTCCTAGTGACCACCAGTTGGCGCTATAACTTTTTCCTATACAAAATCCTAACGCGGATCGAACTCGGAATCGAACGTGATTGAAAAACTCACACTCGGCACCCAGTTTCTAAATGAAAACGTGTTGTTTTTGTTAGATCTCCCAAAAAACCCACATTTCGATTATCCGAACTAGTGTCGGTGTCGATTAGTTCGGATAATCGAGGTTGTAGTGTATAGCGTGTAATGTAACGTGTGTGTCGGTCCGCAGGTGACCTGCCGGTGCCGGCCGAGCAAGAGATGCGGCTCAACCGGCTGCGCGGACAGCGGTACGTATACTGCCGGTGTACTTACCCGCACATGACACATGTCAACTTTGTCTCTGGGATTGCAACATGTCAACTTTTGTCTCTGGGATTGCAACATGACAATTTTGTCTATGGTTTGACAACATGACAATTTTGTCTCTGGGATGGCAACGCATTTGCAAGGACTCTGGTATTGCAGATGTGTATATGTGTAGATTTAAAAAAAATAGTTACAGCAAAAAAAATAGAAAAAAAAATAAATAAAAAAAAAATAGAAAAAATAGTTATAGCATGACGGTTGACAGGTTGGCATGGAAGAAGAAAACATGTTACGCCGACCCCAAGTAACATGGGATAAGGGCAGGAAGATGATGATGAGTTATTAGAAGACAACAACTGCCTCATTAACCTAGTGGTCCCAAGTGCGACTGCTCCGCTAGAGGTCTTGGGTTCGATTCCCAGGTCGAGCAAAAAGTGTTATTGGGTTTGTCTATGAAATGCTCAGTAGCACCTCGGAGTTATGATTTATGCCTGGAAAATGGCAATAGGCTCGCCCCCTATTACATCGGACATTAACATACTGGCGAACTGTGAGACAGGTGTACCAATGTACACCACATTGGTACACTTCTGCTTAACCCTCCGGGGAATACAAGCGTGATGGTATGTGTTATGGGTGTTATAAAGCTGCTGGTAGCAAGGTATATACAATGTCCCCCCTGCAGACGCGTGTCTCGCTCGCTGCTGTCGTACGCGGAGGCCGAGCCACGCGAGCCCACCCGCCGCCACGCGCACAAGGTACGTCACATGACACATTATATTATTATTATAGCTAATTACCAGCCTCCACACATCGATAATGAAAAAGTTGATAAAAAATGTAGAGACAATACAATTGGTGCTGTAAATAAGTCTTCGCGGGTAAATCCTAATGTACTACCCCTCATCTCGGGAGAAATCTGTACGGTTCATAGAATTACCCTTGAACAATATAAGAGAACGAGGAGACAATATATAGGAGGGACGATCTCTTCCCGGCTAGAACCACCACGGTGTTTCTTGACCGACCAAATGTAAATAAATAAAGTAATTTATTATTGAGTTGAGTAAACCTGCGAGAACATGCACTCGCAGCTAACTTCAGAGCCGTCATTAAGTTTGAATAGTACTATACGTTGATGATGTTGATGATGGTGATGGTGCGCGGTTGCAGAGCAAGCACAGCAAGCACAAGCGCACGCACGGCGGCAAGCGGCGCACGAAGAACAAGTTCCTGCTGAAGCTGGTGCGCACGCTGATGAACGGCACGGAGGAGCACCTGGAGGCCGACGTGCACTGCAAGCACCGCCGCCTCTTCCCCAACAACACGTTCGTGCGCGACCTCGTCACCATACTCAACGATAGGAACGTCAAGGTGCGTACTCAACACGTAAAAACGGCAAAAAAAAAAACACGTATGAGGGCCCCCTTAAACTTTCATTTTATTAAAGTTTTTAGTATTAGATGTTATAGCAGCAACAGAAATACATCATCTGTGAAAATTTCAACTGTCTAGCTATCACGGTTCATGAGGTACAGCCTGGTGACGGACGGACGAACCGTGAGGTCTTACTAATAGGGTCCCGTTTTACCCTTTGGGTACCTAAAACCTCACCCAGACGCACGGAGCTGGTGGTCGCCCCCAGCAGTGTGACCTCCCTGACCTCTGATCGTCGGCAGGTGATCAACAACGGGCGCATCTTCGAGCGCAACAAGGTGACGGAGCTGGACACGCAGAAGACGTGGCGCGTGCTCAACAAGCTGGACATCGAGCCGGCGCAGCAAGCTGTGGTGCTGGCGCCGCCGCCGCCGCCCGCGCCCAAGCAACAGGTCAGGGCACGCACAACTACATAGTGTGAAAAATAAAACAATTTTTAAGTCAGCATGCTGACTTCAGAACAAGTGGCATTAATTGCAGGAAAATTTTAAATTTTCTCTTTTTTTGGCTGATCATTATTGCAAATTGGCCTGTTGCTTTTTTAGGCGTCGATATTTTTTTATCTAAAACAAGGGCAAAAGAAATTATTACGAGCCGCTGAGAACGATACACAAGAAATAAGAGCGAATTATCACTTAGTGAAAGAGTATTAAAAACACACAAATCTCTTTCTCGTTTCGTTTTCTTAAAAAACATCTTGTTGTCTGATACTCAGTGTAGAATAGAGAATTCAGGTTCAGTATAAGGATACATGTCTCTTACACCCGATATACTACGATTCAAACTTAATGGCGGCTCTGAAGTTAGCTACGAGTGCAGGTTCACGCAGATGTATTCAAGTTAGGGTTGTAAACTGACGGTCACATACGATAAGCGTCCGTCAATTAACATTAAATGACCGGTCACATTGGACATTTATTGTCATACTGGTCAGATAAATTAGTATTCTTTACTTGGTGTAACTATTATTTTCGTAAAATATTGAAAGTCAGGCAAATCTTTAACTTTATGAATGTGAAATAATACCTATTGACTTTCTAAACCAACATAGTGTGTAGATAACTTTTAAAAAATATAGACTCTCACGTAGGTATTTATTTTTATTTATACTGTATTTTATTCAGTATTTTTATTACTATGTTATAGATCGATGAATGACATCTGGTTAGCTTCGATGATTCTAAAACTTCCGTAGTTTTATAGAATAAAGTCTATTTATATTAAAAAAAACGTTTCTGACGTTGCTGACAATAAATGACAATAAGTGACCGGTCAAATTGGATAAATGTCCAATATGCTCGGTCAGATTAATCGGTCACATATAACCTGACGGTCACTTTACATCTCTAATTCAAGTCAATAATAACTTAAGCTCCATTTAATGATTTCTAGATATATTTATATGCTATAGCAGTAATTAAATGGATCCTAGATTATTATTGACTAGAATAAACGTGCGCAAACCTACACTCGCAGCTAACTTCCGAGCCGCCATTAAGTTTGTACCGGATCATATCACTGTAGTTCTGTCCACCGCCACGTGACGCACACGCGCCGGACACCGGACGCTTCCGACCGATCAAATCGATTTTACTCGCAATTCATTCAACAACGCCATTTTCCAGGATGTGGCTCCCAGGAAACCCGAGGGCTTAGCAGTCATCGAGAAGCCGCGCGGCTCCGAGAGACACCGCGGGGCAGGGAAGCAGCGCGGCGCGGTCAAGCAGCGCCTGGCTGAAAAGCAGCACCAGGCTGAAAGGCAGCAGCGCTTGGCTGAAAGGCAGCAACGCTTGGCTGAAAGGAAGCAGCGCTTGGACGAAAGGCAGCAGCACCAGGCTGAAAGACAGCACCAGGCTGAAAGACAGCACTTGGCTGAGAGGCAGAGAGATCCCGATATGCCGCACGGGGCCAAGAAGAAGTCCCGCTTGGCCATCGAAGCAGAGAAGCCGCGCGAAGTGGACCGAGCGCGCGGGCTGCGCGGCAGTGACCGGGTCATCGAGGAGTTCCTGGAGATGAAGCGCACCGTCAGCTCGCCGCCGCCCGACACGCAGGTGAGCAGCTCACTACAACAAAGAAAGACAAACCATTGATTCACGCGAAAGCGACGCAAGTAACATAAAGAATCATGTTTGACTGGGCTTGTTAAACATGATTCTTTATGTTATGTGCATACAAAAGAAATACAAAAGAAAAGCAAATAAAAAAATAATAATATTGTCACGGAAATCTGCGCCACTACCCGCGCCTGATCTCTCTCCCTCCGACCCGCAGGCTCACCCGCGCAAGCGCAAGCACCGGCACCGCGCGCCGGCCGGCGACCCGCCGCGCGACCCCACTGCGCATGCGCTCAAGAAGAAGCTCTCACAGAAGCTCGAGGACAAGGGGTGAGCATCACCGACCACCGTATTTTAAATAAAATTACATAGGAGACTCCTCGATCAATATTTTTCACTATCATTTCTTTCTAAACAAAAAAATTATTTCGAAACAGCTTGCAAAAAATTGCGGAACGTTTAAATATTTGAAAAGCGTCGCCATTGATCACAGCGCATTTGTCGTAAAAATGAGAACTCTTACGTCACATTTTAATGTGAAATGTCAACTCCGAGTACGTAAATAGGTGTTCTCTCTTTTTTTGTTTGTTATCATAAACTATGACGTCCCAGCAAGGGCGCCAATATGGCGGGCGTTTAAAGTGGTTGGTTAATTTATTATTCTTTTTTAGATACTTAAAATTACTTTATCGGTGTTCAATTATTTCTTTTTGTATTTATTATACCCGCTTACTTTTACATCGTTCTGGAACCGAAAGCCGTAAGCTCTAACATAGTAACAGATACTATCGGCACTATTATTCACAAAAAATAACAAAAAAAATATACACCAAAAATTTAATTTTTTGAAATAGTGAGAACTCGAAGTAACGCTTTCTTGCCGTCAATTCATATTTGTGTGTAAACCTTATCTACTACACATGCGAACGGTAGCCTTTGAAAAATCCATTCATCGATAAGACAGAAGCGCTACTAACATTTAACTCAAAATTAAAAAAAAATGAGATAAATTTTCAAGGCCTTAGAGACGTTTCAAAAGAAAAACATCGCCAATAGTACCTACTGCTCGTCTGGAGTTCCTGTGCTTCGGCTCCAGAACGATGTAAAAGTGACCGTGTATAGCAATGTAAACTATATGGTAAAAAATGCAGTTTTCCAATTGTCCGACATGGAACAGTATGAGGCTTGTGTGCTAACCCGCGTGCGGTGTGTCAGGTCGGGCGCGCGGTCGTCGGGCGAGGCGGCCGGCGTGCGCGACGGTGTGTACTCCGAGGAGAACCAGCTCGACGACAGCATGGACCACTCCGCCGGCCAGGAGGACTGGCCCGTCGGTGAGTGATACTCTCGTCCTGTGCATTATTCTTATACGGGAGACGCTCCGGGCGTCGGGAGCCGCGACACGACTCCCGGCCACCGTAGACGCGGGTCTGTGGACGGTGAGAAATGGGTAGCTCACCGTCCGACAGACCGTGTCGAAGGCGCGTTCAAACAGATGTCAGCAAATCGGAAGGGCCACTAAGGGCCGATGCCTGTCGGGGCTGCGGGTTGCTAGAAAGAGATAAGGCGCCCCCGGAAACCCAAAGGGCACACAAAGGAACATGGATGGGTTTTAGTCAGTAAAAGTCTGACACTAAGGGCGGGGGAAGTCATTAGATAATTTCAAAAAAAATAAAGCGGCTTGCTTGTGTCGGTTCTGTGCCTTCCAAATTTGCTACTGCAGTTCACAGCTATCGGGTGTTGTTGGTGGTTGTGTTAGTAACACGTGTGTTGCAGGCGAGTCCCGGTTCCGGCGCCTGTCGGCCCGCGCCCGGCTGGCGGACGACAACAACGTGAACTCGCGCTCGGGGGAGAAGGCGGCCGCACAGGCGGAGCCGCGCGGCACGGACGTGTCGGCCGGCGCGCCCGCCAGGAACGATGTGAGTCTACCACTATAATCATTTTTTGTATTTTCTTTTACATATTATTTATATTTCTCACCTTTAAACCTTCCCTGAACTTCCACAAACGTTAGCCAAATCGGTCCAGCCATTCTCGAGTTTTAGCGAGACGAACGAACAGCAATTCACTTTTATATAGATAGAAGATAATAGAAAAAATAAACAAGAATTCTGAAGTAGTTGCACATCGATGGCGCTAGTGTAGCTCACAGCTGTGACCACACGTAGTCGCCGCGAGGTGGACACTATTATGATGACGTGTTGTTGCCTGCCTCACTGCCACTGCACTGGGTTATTCTATTCTAGGGGTATCATTTTTTTTATCGTTGTCTCTCTTGAATTTCTCCTGTATCGTAGGTGCGTTTACGAAACAGCCCGACCTAGAACAATCTCTAGGTCATATAAAATCTGTTTCGTTTGAATCTGTCTCGCGACACGCAGCACAGCACAGATAACTCATCCACTGCTCCAATACTAAATTTATTAGTCAGAATATATGTACTTACGTAATAAAATTTAAAAATAATTTGTAGTCCCACTATATTCGACTTGTCAGTCGTACACGCATGAAGTTACATCAAAGTCATGTCGAAATTTTGAAAAGATTTAGAATTTGACATGTAGTTCATTATCATCTGCCTAGCTTTTTCCCAACTATGCTGGAGTCGGCTTCCAGTCTAACCGGATGCAGCTGAATACCAGTGTTTTACATGGAGCGACTGCCTAGCATTTGACATGAGTAATAGGTGAGTAACGACACATGTATGATGGTTGCAGTCGCGCGACCACTGGCACGCAGCGGGCGAGGCGGCGCCCGTGAAGCTGGTGGTGAGGAGCAACCTCACCTTCAACCTCGCCGACGAGCTGTTCGACTGGCAGGCCAAGCCCGGCGACGACCTCGTGTGAGTACACCTCCACAACCCTCGCATAAGTTCCTCCTCCCTCCTGCTTGTTTGGAGGGAAGTGGAAACTTACTCCTCGGCTAACTGCCTCGTTAGACTAGTGGTCCTAAGCACGACTGCTACGCTAGAGGTCCTGGGTTCGATTCCCAGGTAGAGCAAAAATTGTTATTGGGTTTTACTATGAAAGTCTCAGTAGCAGCTCGGACTTTGGACTTGTGCCCGGTTAATGGGAATAGGCTCACTCTCTATTACATGGGACCGAAATATACCGGCAAACTGTGGGTGTACATTGTTACACCTCTGCCTAACCCTTCGGGGGATACAGCCGTGATAGTACGTTATGTTAATTTAGATATACAGGATAAGTTTTTAACCAGTGCGTAAATTTTTTTTGGTAGTTCAGTGTCAGTAATAGAAAACATTTCCGAGTTTAGTTAAAAAAAAAAAAAAAAAAAATTTCATCCTTATCCGAGTTTGAAATAAGCAAAACATGGACATAATCTATTCGCCATACTATCAATGACAACTCTTGGCCGCCGCCCGGGCGCATGGCTGGGGTGAGGGGGTGGGGAATGCGCTAGCGCCGAGTGACAATACAATATGGTTTTTAAGTAAACATGTTTCGTAAGCGATAACTTTTTTTTTTAGTACTAAGACATATCAAAATAAAATATACGTGTTTAATAAAACGTGTTGAAGTTAATTATGGCAAAATTTACGCACTGGTTAAAAATTTTTCCTGTATGTTTGTTAAAAAAAAAACTGTTTTGTTACTTTTTTTGGAGGACATTGAGCGTCTGTCAGGATTCTGTTAACATGTAATGTGTCGTTGTTACAGTAGCAACTTCCTGGGCGAGCTGGCCATCCCCAGCAACAGCAGCAGCTCGCTGGCGCGGCCGCCTGCAGCACTACGCGAGGCCGACGCCACCGCGCCCTCCGCGCTCTACTCGCACTCGCACTCGCACTCCAGCCAGCACAGCTCGCACTCCAGCAGCTCGTCCGAGAGCAGCGGCAAATAGCGCCCTCCGCGCTCTACTCGCACTCGCACTCAAAGTTCGCCGCGATATTAGGATATATACAAAATCCCGACGACAACAACAGTCAGGCAGTAGCCCACCAGACACGACACCTGTCTGCTCGGAGGATCCTCCTTTTACAACAGAGGATGAGAAACTTAACACCCTGTTTCTCATACTTCCAAAGTGTGAGTTTAGAAGCGCACGACGCGAGAGACGCGAGCGATGCGACCGCGCCGCCTGACCACTGTCGATGCGTCTGCTACAGCACAGATACCAGCACGGGTGTTGAGCGCACTCAACAGCGCAGCGCAGAAAAGAAATAACGCTCAAGATCCGTGCGGTACCGATAAGTGACGGAAAGTTGAGCGCAATGCGCCTGCGCTGCTTTTTAATTAATTATCGACGATGGTAAAGCAACGCACCCCGAGGCCAATCGGTGGATGGGTGACCATGTATTTCATACCGCGCCCCCTCCGTGTCTCGCCTACGTTGTACCAATCACATAAGTGTTTGGAAAAAATTGTAAAACATGATTAAGAAAAGATTTTAAAAATGATCTGCGAAAATTCAGTTGTTTGCTCCTTTATAACTATAATGATAAATGAAACGATTTTATTATTTTAAGGGTATTCGCAATCACATTATGTTTTGTCCAATTTAAAATATTATATTGGGATATTAATTATATGAGTTTACAGGGAAACTTCACCAGTACGTAACGGGTATACATATATAATATATATAAGAAGAAATGATTTACGCAACATATTTTAATTTGAAGTAACCACAGCTGTGTTACTGTTACTCTTAGTGTCGAGTTTACAATTATAATTTTATACGTTTTATAGTTTACGATAGATCGTAAGCTCATTACGTGCGTGAAGCTTCCCCACTTGATACAATTCGAACTTGTGTTATGTTTATAAAGTTATAATATTTTGGGTATCAAGTCGCATCACGAAGCCAACAGTCGCAATATATTCCGAAATTGAGATATATTTTGTACTGGGAGCATTCTGGTTATGGAGATATTTCGCATTCTCTCAGCATCGTAAACAATATCTATCTAAACTGTAAATACGCCCCCTGTACTGTTCTACCTTGCCCTGCCCTAGCACCTGTATACAATGTTATGCGTGCGTTACGTTGCGCGCTAACCTAAACAAGATATTGTTCACACAAAAAAAGTCGGTTCCCAGAAATTAATTTTGCTAAATGTTACTTCTATACTTAATATTATAAAGAATAAAGATTTGTACGTGTGTAACGACAAACTCAAGAATTCTCTTCACCATTAGAATGCTACATTATCCCTGATTAACATAGGCTATATAACATCACGCTACGACACGCGGGAGCGGAGCATTAACCAAAGACGTAACTCAAAGCGGGTGAAATAAGCCACGCGGGCGAAGTTGCGAACAGTTCGCTAGTTGTTTTATAAAGATAATGTTTATAGGCGACGGCTTCGTGATGTGCCTTCTTACGGCACTTATACATATCTAAATAGTATATTATATAATATTCGGGTGCTAAGCTCTGGAATGGTCGGGTGTTAATCCGATGTTTCATAAATAACTAGCATTTATAGTAAACACAAGACTCCGTCCACTGTTGATGTTGATAGCATTTATTTTACAATTGTAGACAAACTAGAGTTAATACGATAAGGCACTACGTCACCGCGATACGCAACCAACTTACACCTTGCAGCTAACAATACTAGGCTTTACTTTTTAATACAACAACTGAGCCTAAGTTGTCAATTTTTTATTAAAAGCTATACTTTAGCCGGCTTAAGATTGTTAGAACTAATAAATAAGGTGTTATGTATGAGTAAGAAGATTCCGTCCTATTCTGTATTTATTAATTTCATCGCGTTCCCGCGATGTGTCGTATGTGCAAGCTATTAAATAATATTAATTGATAAAACTAGGCGTTCCAAGTCTTTTTAAAACAATAATTAGCTGAAACAAAATTCGACTCATTCAATGTTCTGATTGGTCGACAAAAATAGCAACAACCAATCCAATCATTCAACATAAGTTTGACAAACTGTTTTGTATTGCCATTCATAAAAAATGATGCCTCTGGTGTTGCAAGTGTCCATAGGCAGCGGTGACCGCTTAACATCAGGCGGGCCGTTAGCTTGTTTGCCACCTACAGTGGTATATAAAAAAAAAAGTTACTACTTTAGAAAAAAAACCGCTTCTGGGTGTAACATTAGAATTTCTGTTTATGAAAATCAAAGTTTGTGAGTGTGTTAGCATCATCGGCGTATAGCGCCATTTTATTTTCATCACGCACCCACACATGTAAGCACAATGTTTTGTGTGCGTTATTTACATTATATAAATATAAATGGTAATTTTTCACACCAATAATAAAAGACGTTTCTCATCAATGTTTGCTCAATGTTGCTTAGTTTGGTAGGCACTAGGCAGAATGCGTAGTTAGCGGCTATGTGATGTATCTTCGCACACCCTATATACAAAGGTTTAAGTTGGGTGCAACTTAAGTGGTGTCAGCTCAGCGCTGAGTCAGTCAGTCCCTGACTCACGCGCCTCCTTTTTATACATTATATATTTTATCATACCAAAAAATCGAATTCGAGATCAAAAATCTAAACAAAGAAATGTCAATGCCAAAGTGATAGTTCAGGGGTAGACAACATTTCAAAATATTTGCACGATTTTATTTCAAACGACTATATTTTATTCTTAATATTATATTTTACCTGTTAAAGATATGCTTACAATTTTAGAACTATTTTATAGCACTTTTCGGCAAACTGCACAATTGAGGTTATTATTTAAAATTGGCAACGTGTTTACATTTTTGATCTCGAATTCGGTTTTTCAATTTATAAGTCCATAGATTATTAATAATATTACCTAATAATGAAAATTGTTGTACATTGTCCAATATGTAGCGTTAGTCGAGGCGTTCCTCTCACTGTAACTATAACTGCAGTCGAGTACAGTGCACACGACGTATCTAGGCGGTCCTGAAGTTAGTTGATTAGCTGCGCAGTAGACAATTTTGTTCCTAGAAGATCCATTGCGCAGCCACACAGCTAACTTCAGATCCGCCGAGATACGTTCGCCGCACCGTATACAAGCTGTTGATTTGCATCCTCGTCCAATTTTTGGAGCTTGTTATAAAAAAGAAAAAGTAATCAAATATAATTACGCTAACTGGGCAATATCTAATAAATACTTGTTTTTTTAGTTGCAACTATCAAATAACAGTATTCCAGAATACTCCTCTTGCAAAATTTAGAATCGCCCAGTTGCTTATGCGGTAGGCAGAGTTGTCGCGCGGCTATATCAATGAGTGCATAGCGCCTAAACCCTCTGGCGAGATGGCTAGCTCGAATTCGAAAATCAGGTAAAAAAAAAATGATTCGTGTTAAGAATTACGAGTATAGTTGACTCCTTGAATTTGACGAGGTTGCAAATCAACGCCTTGTATTATAAATGATAATAATGTCTAAACAATAGGGAACATGCATGATTTTTCTTTTTCATGTTTTTCATTCTCATTTCTCATTTTTCGGATAATATATATATATTTCCTTATAACATGCCGGCGAACTGTGGGTGTACATTAGTACACCTCTGCCTAACCTTTGGGGAATACAGGCGTGATGGGTGTTTTTCGGATAACTTTGAAGTTAAAAAAGATATAAGCCATCGAAGATTTGCTTCTATCTCTTTTTGGCAAAACGAAATTTAATACAGAGTTTATATGGCCGTAGTGTTATATGACGCGACATGTCATGTCGGATCTCTCTGTCTGATCGGTGCGTAATTAATAGTTTTAAATTCATATATCGGACGTATTTCATGGCCGATTTTAATTTCACTTTTTACAATCTCTACTATGGTATATTCATATTTTATTAATTAATTGATTTAAAAAATTCTTGCATATTCCCTATTGACAATAATAAGAATTAAGGACGAGTTATTTTACATTTTAAGTAGGTTTTTCGCTAGATGTAGTATGTAGTAGCTAAACTAAGCAGACGTGACAGACAGACGGACAGACTAAGTCATTCCTACACGGTTGATGCTCGGTTCCTATATGGGAAACGGATAGTTTACCTTACCGGTCGTAATTCCTTCGTCCAGTCCGTTCCAGTCGTTTGTGAGAATTCAGGTGACAATTTTGAATGTAAGAAATGTTTACAAATATTATGGATATAAACCTGTATGCGGAAAAATAAACTCCAATAACAGCGAAAGTACGAAGGCATTTGTTTGTTAGTATGGTTACTAATACCGGTCGGTAAGTTTTAGGAATCGGGCATAACATACTAACATAATAAGATAAGAGTTCCTCTTTTAGTATTTTGGTAAAAAGAAGTTTGTCTCGGAAATTGTCATAGATACGTTATTTCCACGATAACCATTTTTTTTCTATATGAATAAGAATCTTAAGAATCTCTACAAAAGGCCCCATTACATTGAAGATATATGATCTGCAGTTGTAATGGCGAATTCACCAAATATAGATACTTTAACCGAAAAGAAACCTTTTCTTTAGATAACAGAAGGTTGTCGTTGTTAATTATGAGTTTTATGTAAAGTTATGCCACGTTTACACTAAGGGTGTAACCACACTTGCTCGCACGGACAAGGATTTTCCTGTATCTTTGTGTCGCATACAGAATGCATGTTCCGTGCCAGAAAGTGTGTGAAATGTGACATAAGGCTGCCCGCCCACGTCAGAAAATCGGTGACCGATTTTTTTGTCGGACGGAATGGAATATATGAATTCTAATATACCAACGCAGATGTCCCATAAAACGTCGGTCCATCGTCGGCTATTGAACGGTCCGACAAATAATCGGTCCTACATAAAGTCGGACGTGTGCGGAGGCCCTTAAGGTGTAGTTATTTTGAGTGGCGTTAGAGAATTGGGAAGTTATTTAGTTAAAGGCTTAATAAACGTTTGTACAGTAAAGGTGAAGTATTTATAAGTAATAAATGTTTGTACGACTGTTTGTTTCTCTTTGTGTGTTTTATTTTATTTATTTTTCTCTCCATAAACTCACTGTGTCGTCCAGTCTCCTGCTGGCATTCGGGCCTAAACATTATATGAAACGATTCGTGGCTACCGCCGCGCCCGGTCATATAAAAATATCAATGAGACCAACGAAAATTATTCAAAAACTCGTGAAAAATTAGAGATGACCCTTTTTTAACCTTTTGAACGCCATTGTCGAATATAACCGACAAACGAAAACGTGCCAATCACGCCACCGTCGTCTACAGCCGACAAGAACAACATTTTTAGTACAAACTAAATATACTAAATTAAGTTTTCTGTTTCTTTTTCCTATTATTTAAAACTACATTAATGAAATAGTGTAAATAAGCTCAAAGATATTAATTACTTACATTTCACTAGAAAAAACAATAATCAAAAATTGCAAAAATCGTAATGCGCTGAAGCTGTGGCTTGGCGTAGCAGTGGCGCGCATGCGTTTACGCTCTGGCGTTCAAAAGACGTTATTATAACTGAAACCAAAAGCGTTGTAAAAACAAGCGTTGATTGGGTAAAAGACACCACCAATCAATAGACGTACTATTTATGAGCTGTCAAAACGCGATTTCCCATAGATTTTGTATGACAATACTAAACTATGACGTCACTTATCTGTCAACTCAATTCACAATTTTTTAATAAGTAGCAAAAAAAACGTGTTTTTTTAGAGAAGTTATCTTGGAATTATTGTGTATTATCCAATTAGAAACGAGTTCAAATCATAAAAACAGTTGACAATCTTAACTTGGTTCAGCCGCTTGACAATAGATGGCGCTATTACCAAAATCGGCCTTTCGCGACCGGTGCCGCCTCTGTATAACAACAAGCCTTCGCCCTTCCTTGTAGAACCATAATAACCTGGTAACATTATTATTATTTAAAATTGAGATAGTTCTGGCAAAGCCAACCTTTCATTAATTAAATTAATTATTTACATTACTATCCTATTCAATGTGTGACTAAACGGACCAAAACTGAATAAATTAAAAATGAATCCACGTTAAATATTTTAAATCATAATAATTAGGTAACTTGGAACATGCGACAATCTATCACACACACATACCATTACGCCTGTGTTCCCCGAAGGGATAGGCAGAGGTGTACTAATGTATCTATCACTCGGGTTGGTTAAATTTGACAGAACGAAACCCAATTGTGATTTTAGGCGACCATTTTTTTTTCTTTCGTTAAAATGTCATCGAATACCGATCTCGATACTCATAGAGGTGTGTAGAGTATCAACAGTACATAAAAGAAGACAGCCAGACATTTGGTACATTTATTGTGGAACATAACTCGTCGCTACAGTCGGAAAGGCCTGCCCATGCCGATGCCGATGAGGCGGTGCGGCTGCAGGCGCCCGCGGCCGCGTCCGGTGTCCGGCGCCAGCTGCGGGCCGGACACGGCGCCGGACAGCCGGCAGGGCGCGCCGGACAGCAGGCAGTGCGAGCCGGACAGCACGCAGTCCGGCGGCCGCAGCGGGTCCGTGTCACGTGTCGGGTACTCCTCGAAGGGAATAGGAGGGTGTAGGAAGGTACGGGAGCTCTGCGGAACGACATAATTGCTATTGTAGATATTTATAGTTATTATAACAACACGCCTGTATTCCCCGAAGGGTTAGGCAGAGATGTACCAACGTACACCCACAGTTCGCTGGTATGTTTAAGTCCCATGTAATAGTAGGCGAGCCTATTGCCATTAACCGGGCAAAAATCCAAACTCCGAGCTGCCACTGAGAATTTCATAGAAAAACCCAATAACACTTTTTGCTCGACCTGGGAATCGAACCCAAGACCTCTTGCATAGCAGTTAGTCAGTTATTATATTAGTGTAAATAAGTGTTGAAGTTCTAAATAAAATGAGCATGGGCACTTTTGTATGAGTCTTGGGCCCACTGTTCCACATTGTCCAACAGGGCCCAGCCCCATGTCATATTAGAGCTCTTCAGGTATACTTATTCAATGGCAGCTAAGTTCAGATCCGGCGCGAAAATTGTGTTTTTGTACATTTTATCATTTTTGTGCAAACCGTGGACAGAGATTTTCACGTTGTCCAACGGTGACGAGACTCATGTCAAATGAAACTAAGCGTTGGAGCTCTCCTGTGTGTTTCGCACGTGTGCACGCGTCCACACGTTGTTACCAGATGTCTTTTTTTTATACCGATGGGAAATCATTAAATAACTTGCGGGAGGGAGTGTCAGACTTTTACGGACTAAAACACATCCATGTTCCTTCATGTGCCCTTTGCGTCACAGGGACGCGGTATCTCTTTCGAACAACCCGCAGCCCCGGCAAGCATCGGCCCTGAGTCGCCCCTCCGATTTGCTGACATCTCTTTGAGGCGCGCGTGGAACACGAACGCGTCGTCGACACGGTCTGTCGTTAGTTAACATACAGACGGTGGGCTACCCATTGCTCATCGTCCACAGACCCGCGTCTACGGTGGCCGGGAGTCGTCTCACGGCTCCCGATGCCCGGAGAGTATCCCGCAGTGCCGGATGCCTGGAAGTATGGCAATGTCGGAGTCAGGCAGTCGGTAATGTTGATGTGCTCACCAGTCGGTCCCGGGCGGCCTGCTCCCGCAGCAGCAGCGCCAGCGCGCGGTGGTGCCGCCGCACTCCCCGCGCCAGCTGCCGCACCGACAGCGAGCACAGCGACGCGCCCGCCTCACTGCTCAGCTCTGTACACAACCACGGGGCTCAACTACTATACACTCAACACCATGCCGCACCGACAGCGAGCACAGCGACGCGCCCGCCTCACTGCTCAGCTCTGTACACAACCACGGGGCTCAACTACTATACACTCAACACCATGCCGCACCGACAGCGAGCACAGCGACGCGCCCGCCTCACTGCTCAGCTCTGTACACAACCACGGGGCTCAACTACTATACACTCAACACCATGCCGCACCGACAGCGAGCACAGCGACGCGCCCGCCTCACTGCTCAGCTCTGTACACAACCACGGGGCTCAACTACTATACACTCAACACCATGCCGCACCGACAGCGAGCACAGCGACGCGCCCGCCTCACTGCTCAGCTCTGTACACAACCACGGGGCTCAACTACTATACACTCAACACCATGCCGCACCGACAGCGAGCACAGCGACGCGCCCGCCTCACTGCTCAGCTCTGTACACAACCACGGGGCTCAACTACTATACACTCAACACCATGCCGCACCGACAGCGAGCACAGCGACGCGCCCGCCTCACTGCTCAGCTCTGTACACAACCACGGGGCTCAACTACTATACACTCAACACCATGCCGCACCGACAGCGAGCACAGCGACGCGCCCGCCTCACTGCTCAGCTCTGTACACAACCACGGGGCTCAACTACTATACACTCAACACCATGCCGCACCGACAGCGAGCACAGCGACGCGCCCGCCTCACTGCTCAGCTCTGTACACAACCACGGGGCTCAACTACTATACACTCAACACCATGCCGCACCGACAGCGAGCACAGCGACGCGCCCGCCTCACTGCTCAGCTCTGTACACAACCACGGGGCTCAACTACTATACACTCAACACCATGCCGCACCGACAGCGAGCACAGCGACGCGCCCGCCTCACTGCTCAGCTCTGTACACAACCACGGGGCTCAACTACTATACACTCAACACCATGCCGCACCGACAGCGAGCACAGCGACGCGCCCGCCTCACTGCTCAGCTCTGTACACAACCACGGGGCTCAACTACTATACACTCAACACCATGCCGCACCGACAGCGAGCACAGCGACGCGCCCGCCTCACTGCTCAGCTCTGTACACAACCACGGGGCTCAACTACTATACACTCAACACCATGCCGCACCGACAGCGAGCACAGCGACGCGCCCGCCTCGCCGCTCAGCTCTGTACACAACCACGGGGCTCAACTACTATACACACAGCGCCATCTAGCGGCAAATAGCACAACTATTTCGTGGTGTGAACATCGTGCAGTCGTCCCGTGGGTGGCAGCACCGTCGCAACTAACTTCACTCTATACAAAAGATCGATTACGGCTTCGTGCGTGTCTACGTGTAATGCGATAAAGGTGACCACGCGCTGTGCGTCAGTGGATTCCATAAAATTACTTATATTAGCTAAAGAATATACAACCTAAACCTATTTTTTTAAATAAAAAGTCATACAAAGTCACGATTATAAATGTAAAACACCCTTACGTGAAATATGACGTCGCATTTTCTTAGTTTTAAATTATGAATGATTAACCAATGAAAACTTTGTGTGATGAGCATGATTGTTTGTTCTGTGTCTGGGTGTGATTTATCTATAATATGTATGTATTTATAAATTATATAAGTATGTATATCAGTTGTCTGGTTACCATAACACAAGCTCTGCTTAGCTTGGGATCAGATAGCCGTGTGTGAGTTGTCCCAAGATATTTATTTATTTTATTTAATAATACAAAAATAAATTGTAACTCTAAATATATTACTTTTATTACATGCAGCAAATGTTGTTAAAAAGGCTTTTTCGAATTTGGCTAAAGTATAGCTGTAAGTTTTCTTAAGTAATAAATAAATACCTTCCGTGAGGCTGAGGTCGATCTCCGAGGAGTGCGGTGCCTCGTGCGCGCCTCGCACGAAGTCCGCGCTCTCGTCCAGCAACTGCGCAAAACGTTAACACGTTTAACGCTAACACGTTTAACGTTAACAACGTTATCATGATAATTTAGCGGTAAATATGTTTAGTGATTTTGGTGGAAGTAAGCCTAAGTGTAGGAGACGTATTCGTCAATCACATGTACAATAGTAAAGCATGGCTCACATCGAAGTCATCGCACAGTGTCTGGTAGTCCCCCTGCAGCGGGAACCCGCGGCGCTGCAGCCACTGCTCGGCGGAGAGCAGCAGCTGCGCGGGGGACTGCTGCTCGGGCGCCGGGTCCAGAGAGTCCGCCGCCGGGGACAGATCCACGTGTGACGCTGGAACAGACGTCAGCATCATCAGCTGCTTTTTAGGGTGCCGTACCCAAAGGGTAAAACGGGACCCTATTACTAAGACTTCGCTGTCCGTCCGTCTGTCACCAGGCTGTATATAGGTAGTCAGTTGAAATTTTCACCGATGATGTATTTCCGTTGCCCCTATAACGGAGCCCTTCGTGTACGGAACCCTTCGTGCGCGAGTCCGACTCACACATGGTCGGTTCTAGGGTCGCGGTAATTCTTTCGAACAAACTCCGCAACATCACCTGCCCTGCCGCAGCGGTAGCGGCCGCCACGGGAGCGACACACAATGACCAATGAAAATAAAAAAAAACATATCATAATATTGAGTGTTGGACATTGTATTGTGTCCAGAACTAAAGGTGTATGCAAAATTTTAGGTCTACTTTATATTCTGTGAATCTTTCAAGCGTCTACCTGTTGCAGTTATCAATGTTTTAGCAAAAAAAAACACGTTTGTTGTATGGGAGCCTCCCTAAACATTAATATTATTCTGTTTTTACCCGACTGCGACAGAAGGAGGGTTATGTTTTTCGAGGGTATGTTTGTATGTATGTATGTATGTATGTATGTATGTATGTATGTATGTATGTATGTATAATTGTTTGGCACGCTCTGCAGGCTGAACGGCTTGATGGATTTTAGCTTGAGAGGTGTCGTTAGATTCGTATTTACTGTGAGAGTGACACTGGGTATATGAAAAAAAAAAAAAACAAAATGGCGGATTTTTGGCGCCAAATTCAAATGTTTGGCTCGCTCTGCAGGCTGAACGGCTCGATGGATTTTAGCTTGAGAGGTGTCGTTAGATTCGTATTTACCGTGAGAGTGACACAGGTTTTTTTTTTTTTTAAGACACTGAAAAAATAAAAAACAAAAAAAAACGGTAATTTAAAAAACTAAAAAACCCGACTGCTTTTCTAAGTATTTATGAAAAAGCCCTAAAACAAGAAAGTCGTTGTACCCGATTGCACTTAAAATTGTAGTAGTCGGGACCCATTCTGGACCATCTGCAATGTAATATAGGTATGTGCTCTCAATATACTAAACCTCCATTTCTAGAATGGGTCCCGACTGCTACAATTTTAAGTGCAATCGGGTACAACGACTTTCTTGTTTTAGGGCTTTTTCATAAATACTTAGAAAAGCAGTCGGGTTTTTTAGTTTTTTAAATTACCGTTTTTTTTAGTATGTCTTGTTATAGCGTCAACAGAAATACATCATCTGTGAAAATTTTAACTCTCTAACACGGTTCATGAGATACAGCCTGGTGACAGACGGACAGCGAAGTTTTAGTTATATGTTTGTAAACGCACCCACGTTACAGGAGAAATTCTGGAGTACGGCAAAGTTAAAAAAAAAAGAAGACTTTATGAAGTGAACCCATCGTAAAAGTTAGTCTCACAATGTTGGTACCATTGTGTATAGCTCCATCGCCCTCTCTCTGTCTGGCTCTAGAGACATGACCATGAGGTGTCGCCCCTACACCAGTAGTACGTGAGGTGCTTACCCGGCGTCCACAGGTTGTGCTGGTGGCAGGGCCCGTCGCACGTGTCGTACGCGAGCTGCGCGGGCATGCCCTCGGCCTTCGCCCCGCACCACTCCTGCAACACAACATCCTTCCTTTGTCGTGTGGGCAGTAAGGTCTACCGACCTCACACACCCTGGTGTCAGAGTTTCTGAACCGCCTCAAGGGCCTCTGACATGGTTACCGATGTCAGTGATGTCTAAGATAAACTTAGAAAGTGCGTATGAATTAGAAAAAATCACATTGTTACTTGCCCGTGCCCGGTTGCGAACCCACAACCTCGTGCATGAGATGCGGGCGCCTTAACCACTGGGCCATCACGACCCTATATACAACACAACAATATAACACCGAGCGTAACACCGAGAAAGAAAAAAATTGAAGGCCATTTTCGGAATTTCCATTTATGTCGTAATTATCCTGTGGTAAAGGCAAGAGGTTGCGGGTTCGATACCAGGCAACCTCCAATGTGACTTTTTCAATGCATATCAAACTTTCTACGTTTATCTTGAAAATGACTGACATCGGTGAAGACATCGTGGGGAAACCCGGACGTGCGTGGTGAATTGGTAATCAATGCTCGTGCCTTCTCTGTATGAGAAGAGGCCTTTGCTCTGCGGTGGGACAATACTAGGCTGCTATTATTATTATGATATCATAACCTCACCTGCTGCGTCTCCTGCCAGAGACCCTCATTCTTGTCCGTGTTCCAGGGGTGGTCGGGCCAGGAGCGCGGGCGGTACAGCTCGTGCTCCAGGGGCTGCAGCTCCGGCGGCTGCGGGTCCGGCGCGTCGTCTGCGGACAGCGCGGGTCAGTGGCGGGTCAGGCGGAAAGGTGGGCCCGACAGTAAGGGGATCAGGCGAAATGTTTCAATGGAAAAAGATTCTGTCTCAAAGCAGCGTCGCTGTATTCCGGTGTGAAGGGTATAGGTGCCGGTGCCGGTGTAATTACACCTACATGACACATTTAAACTTTGTCTCTGGGATGGCAACACATTTGCAAGGCCTCTGGTATTGCAGATGCCTATACGTTGCGGTGACCACTTAGCATCGGGTGGGCCGTCGGCGTCGTCTTATTTGCCATCCAATGAAATAAAAAAGCTACTTTTTTTAACCCTTTAACCGCCGCAGCCGCATATGAGCAACCCATCATTTTTGAGCCCATGGCAAACATGGCATGCAACATGGTGCCATGGGCTCAAAAATGATAAGTTGCCTATACACGCTGACTTTTAAAGCGTTGCAAAGCCGCGGTAGATCGATTTGCCCTCAGTAGTACTAATAGATTATAGAGTTAAACTTAAAAAATAAACATATTTTTATTTTAAAATATTAAAAAAAAGAATCTTTAACTCGAAAGCGTGAGTTACAATAGTTACACACGGTAGACACACACAGACGTAACGTAGGTACAATCAAACTCGCGCGCAGCCACGAGCTGCCGACAAAGGAAAAACAAAATCATAAATGTTCAGAGAAAAATAAGCTCTCGCGTCTGGTGATACGGTATAAACTAGAAGCCACGCGGTGCCCACAAAGGAAAAAGCGAAAAATTAAATGTTCAGAGAAAAACAAGCCTTCGCCCCTCGTGATACGGTATAAACTAGAGCGCGTTGCTCGCACACTCGCCATTCGCAACAAAAGATAAGAAGAACGCCGCCGAGACGCGCCGGCGCCGCGCCGCGCTGTGTTGCGCCGCGCACTCGTCGCTCAGTTGCCTCGCGAACCTTGTACTTGTAAGTTCAAGTAAACAAAAATGGACAGAAACTACAATTACGGTAATTTAGAGTACCTACGTCACCATGGTGCAACTGTACGATAGGGCGGATCACAATGCGTCTGCTGCTCGACGACTTTACTCCGACTTGACTCCATTGGACTTCTTGTGGTCGGAGCTAAAATGCCTGGTATATCGCGAGGAATACGAAACTCGGGACGCGTTAGTGACTCCGATAGTGAACGCTTTCGATGTGATTAGAAGTGACAGAGACACATTATTAAAACTAAAACCAAATTCACTAAATCGTGCTTGTTTGTGTGTGGAACGTAGTGGCTTACACTTCGAACAATTACCGGGAAGTGTAGGTAAGTATTTTGTAAATAGTAAACATTAATAATAGGTTACGTAATTGAAATCATTGTAAATAAGTTGATTCCAATTTTAAATACGCCTAAAATACTTTACTATCTTCTTATCACGAAATTATTTTCTTAAAGATAACAAACAATTACTTATTTTAATTTCTCTGTTCAGTACGTTGTAGGTAAAAAAGTATTTTTGACGGTCCTAAACCCGTAAAACGATGAAGGGAAAATTGGTTCAACTTCTTGAGTGTTGTGTTCCATTAAATTAACTAAAAATCAGCAAATCAGCTGTTGATACGCGCAGGGGTATCGACCCTGTTCAAAGGCGCGCGCGCCGCGCGCCGCCACCGTATGCCGCCCGCGTCTCGACCGCTGCGCGAGATACCTATTTAAAGTGGTTACTATTAGATTGAGGTCGCTTTCGAGTTTAGTTTTTCACAATTGTAAATCTGCCATTTTTATATTTACATAAAAAAGATATTTAGTAATCGATTCTACTACCAAAACAAAATCATTTCGCTGCCGCTTTGCAACGCTTTAAAATTCACCGTGTATACAACTGCGGCGGTGAAAGGGTTAAAGAAATCCCAAGCATTCACTTTGCTTTGTAACAAATGTTCTCAAACCTTTGCAAAGCGAATGCTCGTGCGTGTTGAGTATATGGTCCTTTACAAAAAAACTATTCTTCAATCTTCATTTCCAATTCCAAAGCAAGGTCTATGAAGACAAATGATCTGTTCTAGTTGTTCCAGGAACACGTTGATTGCAACAATGTTGCACGACTTTTATTTACCACTAGCTGTTGCCCGCGACTTCGTTCGCGTTATTGTAGTTATAACCATAAAATATAAAAATGTTCTTATTAAAGGGACATCCTTAATAATTTTTTATTTAAATAAATAAATAAAATAATAAGTTTTTTAAATAAAAGTAGCCTAAGTTTCTCTTTATAATATTAGCTATGTATATGCGAGTGAAAGTCCCGTCAAAATCGGTCCAGCCGTTTCAGAGATTAGCTGGAACAAACGAACAGACAGACAGGTTTTTTAACTTGTATTTTTTTTTAATATTTGCATTTACCGCAAAGCTCTTCATTTGAAATTACTAACGGACACTTCAATTTTATTTATTTGTATTATCATCACCTCAGCCGCAGGGCTTCTACTACTGGACATAGACCTCCCCATAGATTTCCAAAAGGACCAATTGGAAGTGGTATTTATTTGTTTAGATATAGATAAATACAGTTTTACCATTTAGAAGGGAGCCTATATTCTTGTTACAAGCTACGAAGAGTAAAGCACTCACGTGGCTCCTCATGCAGGAAAGCCTTGTTGTGTTGGGACTCCTGCTCATCGTACTCCGGCTCCGGGAACTCCTCACCGACACTGTATGTCTTGTTGAGCTTCCTGTAACTACACAATATTTATATAAGGAGTTTAAAAAAAAAAAAAACATCACGCCTGTATTCCCCGAAGGGATAGGGAGAGGTGTAGCAATGTACACCCACAGTTCGCTGGTATGATTAGGTCCCATGTAATAGGGGGCGAGCCTATTGCCAATTTGCCATTAACCGGGCACAAATCCAAACTCCGAGCTGCTACTGAGAATTTCATAGAAAAACATAGGACAACATAACATAAGATAACATAGGAGTTTTTCTGTTGTATTTCATTTCAAGAGCCCCTTGTTTCCATATTTTTTTATTTCCCACTCTGTTGTCACTTAGTTTTGAGAATTTTGGCTGCCCAGTAATTGGAGACTGTACAAGACCAGGACTTAAAAAACCTATGCTTAAGATATGTTGTATGTAGAAGCTATTAGTGAACCTATCTTAATAAATAAAATAACACACAGACATACCATCGAGCCTGTATTCCCCAAAGGGTTAGGCAGAAGTGTACCAATGTACCCCCACAGTTCGCCGGTATGTTTAGGTTCCATGTAATAGGGGGCGAGCCTATTGCCATTAATCAGGCATAAACCTTAACTCTGAGCAGCTACTGAGACTTACATAGAAAAACCCAACAACACTTTGTTCGACCTGGAAATCAAACCCAGTACCTCTAGCATAGCAGTCCCACTTAGGACCTTTATTTTAAATTAAATAAAGACCCAATATTAATTGGCGGCAATTATTAAATAGCAATGCTCCACGCATTTCTAATGTCCTGTTCAAACGCCAATACAGAATGAATGGAGTTTAACAGTGGCAGTCTTAATTTATTTCTAACTCATAGCAGTGTTACTGCCTCTTACTAACCCATGTAATCATATGACCCTGACTGTCTATGTACCTAACATTTCTGCCTACCCATTTAATAGGATACTGGCGAGATGAATCTCAGTAGAAGTTTTACATTTGGTCACACCACAATTTGAGTTTTTTTAATTTGAATTTAATCTAGCTAAGATACTCCTTAGTACGATGATACGAGGCATGATTTTTCAAACATGTAGTTGTATATCTAAAGTATTTTTATAATCAATAATCTTATTACTTATTATTTTTTTGTTGTTTTATGCATTTTCGGAAAATAGAAGTCAAGAATTTAATACACGTTGAAATGTTTTTGGTGAGACACTCCTTCTAGTGTCGAGTAGATAACTCCGGTATATGTTCGTTTTCTCAGCTTATTTACCATGAGTACGAGAAACTCCCGGGTAGGTCCGTAGGTACCTAGTTTAGTTTATTTTGCAACTTACTTTGTGGTTTTCGGTGGTGACTGCGGTTCCTTTTTCACATCCTCATACAGCTTCCAATTCTTTTTGTTTTTATAGAATTCCAATTTATAAATAGCTAATATTTGTGATTTTGTTGAGTTGTAATTTGAAGCCATTACGAATAAAAATAGGTAGCAACCAAAACACTTCACTGATTTTCTATTTACAGTAAACACATTCAAACAAAACAAAGTAACTTTTAAGATAGTTTTGCGTATCTCAGCAAGTCTACATGCAAACTAAAGTGTATCTTTGTTTATATTATGTTTAGTAGGTAGTCACAAAAGATTTTAAAAACATATTGCCGCCATTGACACGACTCTTTATTTTGACATTGACATTTGACAGTGACAGTTTCAAGCTTTTTTTTGACGTGTGGGCAAAACAATACAGCCTAGCCATCTCTGTTTCGCTTTTGCTTGTCTTCTAATTATAATTATAATAAGGAAACGGAATTGATTCGTCTTTTTATTTTTCTCACTTGAATTATACGCAATGATTACTATCTACATAGTTCCTATGAATAACTAGCTAGCTAACTTTCTAAGAAAAGTGTGACTTCTGACGGTTTATATTCAGTAACCAGATAACGAAATGCTAGCGCAGCTTTACTGTGCGTTGTGCTAAGATTTTTAAGAAGTTTCTTGCCTGTACTGATATGCATACAATATTATACAATGTGTGTAATTCAATCAACACCATAATAAATGCATTCCTTTATCATGTACCTATGCGTCCGAGAGACTCACTGTCTCCAGTACCTACCTACCTCAGGAGTTCTATTAGATAAATATAATTACAAAATTATTAATAGGTATTTGAAACCAAACTTCAAAATAAACATTTGCAATCGTAACATTCGGATTCCTAACATTTATTGATATCAGAACATAAAAAAACAATAGGTAGCCTTATGTCATTTTTAATAAAGAGGTAACAAATACTTAGTTATACAACACACAATCACCAAACAATCACGCCTGTATTCCCCGAAAGGTTAGGCAGAGGTGTACCAAAATAGGTACACCCACAGTTCGCCGGTATGTTTAGGTCCCATGTAACACTTAGGTAAACATAATACAATAATAATTAACATTAAATAAATAAAAACAGCATTTGTAAGATATATCTAGCATTAACGACTATAAAAATAATTGATGCTGTGTAACTTCGACATCTCATATTTGTACGCCGTTCAGGCAAAACATGACTGAAATTATAATTGGATTTAACATCTTGCATGCTATGTATGTATACTCATGTTTTGAACAAATAAAAATTATCTTATCTTATCTTATCTTATCTTATCTTAAATGTTAAATTCTTAATATAACAGAATGTCCAGCTTAACAAATCGAAGGGCAGTTTTAACTAGGTATTGGTGAACCACACAACAACGGCACTCACAAAATAGTGAAGTAAATGCATTAGTTCAGTGATAATATATTATGCTTTTCTAATTAAACAAAAGTCTTCATTACTAAGCCGGACACTTTCCCTGTTTACAACATTATCATAGATAACTACACTTCAAATAAACATTATTCCAAGGTCTGCAAAACCTGTCCGACTTCCACATAAAAGCCGGGCTTGTAAGATCTAAGAACAAATGTGTTCATTATTGTGAAGCACTTTTATTCCTTGGTCGGAACATGAGTGGAAGTCCGTTTTTGATGCTCTGCACCACGCTAGACAGAGGATCGACTATGGGATGCTTGACGCTCTCCGGCGCTGGCTCAACAGTGAAGCTAGAGAGGACGGCCGCGAGTCCTGCCAGTGACTGCATAATGCCGAGACGTTCACCTGAAAAAAGAACAGGTATCAGGTAACAGGTATAACATTCACGCTTACTTTTACGCCGTTCTGGAGCCGAAAGCCATAAGCTCTATAACATAGCAACAAGAACTATCGGCGCTATTAAAAAAAAATACAGGAAAAATTTAATTTGGGAAATAGTGAGAACTCGGAGTAACGCTTCCTTGCAGTCAATTAATATTTGTGACTGTGTAAACCATTGAAAAATCCATTCATCGATCAGACAGAAACGCTACCTACTATAACATTTAACTCAAAATTAAAATAATAATAATCAATTCATCATGCTATGTCACAAAGGGATTGGGCAGAAACAGTTTTGATTTTTTCTTATTTTGTACTGTATACTGTTAGCACGTGAACGAACTCGTGGGAACAGCTAGTTTTACATGAATGTGTCTGGTGCCCATCATTATATACTTACAGGGTTTTTGTTCGTTTTTTTAGGCAACTCCCAATTTGTTTCTACAAGGCTATGACATAACTTTTCACTGTTAAGGATAATGATGCCACGCGTAACCAATTTAATAATTTAAAAAGGCCTTGGAAGCTATTTGAAGTATCCTATAGGAAGAAAAGTGTCGGTACCTAAATGTATACCTAAGTCTACTTATATTGGGTACCTACTCATTTTAATTTAGTGACACCAAATAGGTAGTGATAAAAAATACCTATATCGTTTAAATACTCGTTACAAATATTAAGTCAAAGTCAAATCATTTGTTCCAATTAGACCATTTTATGACACTTTTGAACGTCAATTAATTAAAAATATTAAATCTAGTTGTGTAAGAGACTCACCTATGCAAGCTCTCGGTCCTGCTCCGAATGGCAGATAGAAATATTTACTGCTGTTGTCATATGCTTCCGGATCGAACCTCTCCGGTTTGAACTCCTCAGGGTTGGGGAAGTACTTCGGATCGTTGTGCAAAGACTGAAGCGGTATCATCACTTTAATATTGTCGTCTATCGTAAGGTTCAGCTCCGGGAAGGTAAACGGTCGAGTACACTGCCGCAACAGGAAGCCCAGAGAAGGGAACATTCGTAACCCTTCTTTGAACACCATCTCCAAGTAACTCATCTCTTTGATCGAGTCATACGTGAGCTTTCCGTCATGTTTGGCTAGAACTCGGTCCACTTCCTCCTGGGCCTTCTTCTGAACGTCCTGGTTGTATGCCAGCTGATGGAGGGTGTAGCTGGTGGATGATGACGACGTCTCGAAGCCAGCTGCGAAGAACACGAACACTTGGGCAGCTATCAGACTGTCGTTGAACTCCAGAGTTACAGTCTCGGGTGTGCCATCGGGATTCTTCTTCTGAATCGACTCCCCGATCATAATGCCTTTCTCTTTGCATTCCAACATCAAGTCGATGAAGTCTCCTCTTCCTATAGGCTTATGGTTCCTCTTCCTGAGAATCTCTCCGACGAGCTCATTGATTTCTATCTCCACACGAGTCCAAATCTTTAAGTTTTGAAATATTTCAGGGAACATTTCCTTTGCGATGGCTATTACAATTTCACGGGGACGTATTTTGAAAATGTTGATGCCGAGTTGTCTGAACGCTGAGTTTTCATCGTTTAGCGTGTTGGTGTCGAGGCCAAACCCGCAAGCTCCTATGAAGTCGGTGGTGTACCTCGCCATGAGCTCACGAGCGTCTATGGACTTGCCCTCCGCAGCCACGGCCAGCGCACGAGTCTTCATCCTCTCTGCTCTTTCAACTATTAAAGGGAACATAGCCTTCAGCTTTCCAGTAGTGAAGGCAGGCGTCATTCTCTGTCGCAGTAGCTTCCAAAGATCACCTTCGGCGAAAAACAAGTTCTGCATGAGAGGTTCAAACACAGTCTTGTGAGGAGTGAAACCGCGTTCAAAGAAATGCGCGAAGTCTGTAGTCAAGATTCGCTTCACAAGTTCTGGATCTCGTATGAGTAGCTCTGGACGCGACGCGCGGTAGAATCCAACTACTGGTTCGTTTGGATACTTCCAGTACAACTCGTCAGCAAGTTGTGTCATGCTGGATTTAAACGTTATTCCCCTAAAATTATTTCCAAAGATAGGAATTGGTTTATCAGATTTGACACCTCTCTTCTCCCAGTATGTATAGTTTCTGGTACCGTAAATGTACAGGGTGATCAGAACAACCAGTACTACAGCCAGAACTAGGGTGATCATGATGCTGGATGAAGGTAATACTGAGCGACTTGAATTATTCTTCGTAGATTAGCAATCCAGGATGTACCAAGAGACGGTAATCTGTAAGATAAAAATGCGCATTGATAAGGTATCTTCAGAATAGTGTGATAATTTTATTGGGTACTTAAGCAAATTGTTACATAAAGTACCTAATACAGTTGTCGCAATTTACACGTGCGATAAAGATAATGTAATAAAACAAAGCTCACTGCAGGTTGTTTATTCAACAAATATTATGTATGTTAAACAAGTTTAAGAGCAGTATTAGAACATTTGATTTGCACAAAGAATAATAAGTGGAATGAATGACCAATGTTTAAGCTTTGTCGCCTATTACGGGCGTCACCACTGTCCGGTGTGGCATTTAAACTGATAACACATAATAACACTAACAAGCGGCTAATTTGAACGCTACTTGTCAGGTCGAGATAGGCGTGGTCTGACACGAGCATGTTCAAACCAATATTAGTAAATACGTATTAGGTTCGGTAACAGTTCCAAAATAATCGGTTCAAGGACATCACTCACTAGTGCGTGGAACTGTGGACGCACGTAATCATCTAGTTTCGTTTTTTAACGCACTTATTATTTTTTATGGTAATCCATATTGATGCTAAGCTAATCACAAAGTTCAAGGTTAATAGATATTATGCATTCAATAGAGCCTCAGCCTCATCAAAACATGGAGAGGCAACATTATAACTGATTAATATTTCGAAAAACCGAGTTAATTGTTTTGGGTTTCAACCGGTTTTAATAGAATTAGAAATACCTACGCCTATGGAATAAACACAGCCCAGGAATAAACATTACAGGTACTTAGTAAGTAGTTCGGTAGTTACCGAATTCTGTGTAGACTATTATTGTTATGAATTATTAAACGCAAACCTATTCATGTTTGATATCTAAAACTACATATTTAATCCAACAGATCCATCAGTTAGGTACCAAATTAACATGCAAAAATACACAAAAGACCAGTAAAGTACGTACCTACCACATACACAGTAAAAACTCACCTAAAAAACTGTAATAACTACACAATGACCAAATGACGGTCTTGTAATGCGGAACACGAGTACACGACCGTTCGCTACACTGCCTGGACGCAGACTTGCAAACACAGACAAACAACAATAATGTAGAGATATAAATAGATCCAGATAATAAACCAGATAAGTACCTATGTATCTACCTACGTAAGTTAGTACCTGGTTCTCCCACTGAAGTGGGGGTAGGCACGGTTTTTATCTAGCTGTGAATGATTTTATTGCCAAAAGTGGAACTGATTTTAATCGTGAATCGTGATTCTGTTCTACTAAAATGTCTGTTCAATAAACTGCAGAGAAGATTTCTCATCATCTGCCTAGCCTTTTCCCAACTATGTCGGGGTCGGCTTCCAGTCGAACCGGATTCAGCTGAATATCAGTATTTTAAATGGAGCGACTGCCTATCAGACGAATCAGAGAAGATTTCTAATTGGAAGAAAAGCTTGATTTTGCGGTTGAGTAAACGTTCTCTACTCTAAAACGCAGTTTGAATTGTTTTTTTTTTTTTGTGTAGAATAGTTCATTATCGCGGGCTTTAGGCTTTACATCATCACGCTGTAACCAATAGGAGCGAAGCATCAATGAAAAATGTTGCTACATGATTCTACATCAATGTCAGTGCTGCAACTGCAATAAAGTAACAAAACGAATGTATTCAACCACAAACTAATTAATGAATGTTTTTTTTTTTCATTTTCTTTTATCATTTTCTTACGCTGTGGACAGTATAGGCTACAGGTCTGCTAGGGTCACAAAATATGTTCGAAGGTGGCACCGCGCTTTAATCAGTAAGAGTCTGACACTCCATTCTACTCCGCCCAGATCGGAAGAAGGCTGAAAAGTTTGTTTGTTTGGTTGAACGCGCTAATCTCAGGAACTACTGGTTCGAATTGAAAAAATCTTTTTGTGTTGGATAGTCCATTTATCGAGGAAGAGTACATAACATCACACCACTAGTCATAGGAGAGAAGCAGTAACCAAAAGACGTTACCGTACTTAACAAGGGTCAAAATATTCACGCGGAAGAAGTTGCAGGCAGAAGCTTTTTAATACCATCACGCCTGTATTCTCCGAAGGGTTAGGCAGAGGTGTACCAATGTACACCCACAGTTCGCCGGTATATTTAGGTCCCATGTAGTAGGAGGCGAGCCTGTTGCCATTAACCGGGCACAAATCCAAACTCCGAGCTGATACTGAGAATTTCATAGAAGAACCCAATAACACTTTTTGCTCGACCTGGGAATCGAACCCCGACCTCTAGCGTAGCAGTCGTGCTTAGGACCACTAGGCCAACGAGGCAGCTTTTTAATATTTCAATTTATTATTATATTAACTTTAGCTATTAGAGAATTGAACGAATCATCATGATTTGGTATCCCAATAAGTTGCTTGTCATCATTATATCGCAGTCATTACATAACAAGATCCATTGCGACGCACATAGGGTTATTTGACCAAAAAAAGCGGACAATATTCAACAAGATCAAAGTACAGTATCTTCGCAAATTGGATGTACTTGAGGGTACCTAGATAAATTAAGAACCTAAAAATACCCACATTAAAAATTTAAAAAAATGTTGTGTATCATTATTTTGCCTATCAATTGAACGGTTGCAAACGGTCACGTAACAATCATTGAGTTTAACGATTTTTTATCGCGCAATTTTGGTTGTTATTAACTAAACAAAGTCTTGTGAAGTGATATTCATGATGGATATTAATGAAGCAGGTATTCATTATTCGTTTTATTTTATTTGTTTTGATGTAGTATTAGTTTGCATAAAGATATGAACAATTCTTTAGACTGCATAAAAACGTAGTAAGATTTTACAACAAACATATACATAATAGTGTTTTTGTTATGTCTCAGGGCGTCTCACGGCATTTCTTGTTTTTTTTATTACAAGATTAACTATTCTACTATTGAAAACATAGAAATTTAGGTGCCTAAATCTGCCTATCATATTTTTTTCGTATTATTTTGTGAATACTATTTTTACAAAGCAAAGTTATATTATTCACTTGATATTGAAAACTTGACAATACACTAGTTTTTCTTTAGCAGGTAGTTCTGGAAATAATGTTATTACGCGGGAATACTTATTTAAATTGATGAAAAAAAGTACAGAAGTAGAATTTGGAAAGAAATTGGACTCTGTGGAGAAAGATATTGTAAGTAAGCCGACTTTCCCCGAGGAACAAAAACAACAGTTTCTGCACAAATTTTCTGCCATTAAGTCAGAAATGAAGACCAGATGGGTTGCTGCGAGTAGGACAGAAAAGGTTTTCTTAAAAAAAAATCACCGTTGGCTTCAAGGTACCGTAGAAATACCTACGGGATCAAGTAGAAATTCGGGTCGTCCATCGAAAACATTTAGTGATTTATGTGATCGCAGTAAAAGGCGAAGAGTTGAGGGCCTTAACGTTGAGTTATATCCTTGGCATCCGATGTCACCCACGGTGCATAAAATACTTGCACACGGACCACTTGTGGTTCAACATGCCTTATTACCTATTGGAACTCTTTCGGAAGAAGCAGCTGAAGCAAGAAATAAACACTTTCGCCAATATCGACTCAATTATGCACGAAAGTTTTCTCGAGAGCAGTGCAACCAAGACGTTCTGAATAGGTTGCTTCTTACATCTGACCCGTTTATAAGCAGTATTAGGCCAAAACGCCCAAAGAAGTCGAAACCCTTCAGTACCGCGGCTAGAGAAATGCTAATGCCAAGTGAAGTTGAGTGTAGTTTGTGAACTGAAGACGAAAGTTCGATGGATTCTGGCGATGAAACTGAAGCAAGTAGTGATTCTTTCAGTTAGGATTAATTGATTGATTCATCCATGTCACAACATTTGCTAATATTATGTTTTTTTTTTTCACGACTTTTTTTTAACTAAAATAATATCATAAAATAAGTAATAATACATTCTACATAGTGATTTTTGATCAATAAACAGGATAAGAGCATAAAATAATATTGTCCGCTTTTTTTGGTCAAATACCCCTATGTGCGACGCACAAAAAATCAGACGTAGATAAGTACAGTCAACAAAGCTATTTGGTATGCAGGCAGCTTACTTGCGATTACTTATAAACAATGTTGTGAGTGTGCTGAGCAGTCAATTCTTTTAAACAAATCTCTTAAGAAGTGTGTCATAAGCTTAAAAAGTACATTGGTACACCTCTGCCTAACCCTTCAGGGAATACAGGCGTGATGATGGTAAGCTTAAAAAGTGATTACGTCCTACTAATATTATAAATGCGGAAAGTGAGGATGTTTGTTACTCTTTCACGCTTAAACGTCTAAACGGATCTGGATGAAATTTGGCATTGAGATACATTGTAATGTGGAATAACACATAGGATACTTTTTATCCCGGAAAAATGTACGGTTCCCATCTGCTTAACCTTTTCCCAACTGTGTTGGGGTCGGCTTTCCAGTCTAACCGGATGCAGCTGAATACCAGTGTTTTACATGGAGCGACTGCCTATCAGACCTCCACAACACAGTAACTGGGCAACACGATACCCCTTGGTTAGACTGGTTGTCAGACTTCTTGGCTTCTGACTATCCGTAACGACTGTCAAAGATCTACAAATGACAGCCGGGACCAACGGCTTTACGTGCTTTCCGAGGCACGGAGGATACTTGCTATGGTAAATGGTCACCCATCCACAGGCCAACCTCGGCAAGCGTGGCTTAACCCGGAAGATCGGTCTATGCGGCTATTATAATTATTTAGCCACGAGCTCCTCTCATTTAGCCACGAGCTCCTCTCTATGCTCGCTAGGCTACGAAAAATGTTCGGTTCCCGTGGGATAATATATCAAATTTAAAGCGGATGAAGTCGCGGGCAGAAGCTAGTAAAAATTAATATTGACAGTGTAGTAGAAAGAGGAATAACCTTGCCTGTATACCAAATAGCTTTGCTGACTGTACATCATGTTGGTCATCAACAAACTATAAATAACAGTGACCCAGTACTACATGATTCAGCAAATTATTATTCTTGACCGTAGTGATAGATCTATACTAATATTATAAAGCTAGTTTGTTTATTTGTTAAACGCGCTAATCTAGAACCTACTGGTTCGGTGTTGGATAGTCCATTTATCAAGGAAGGCTTAAGGCTATATAACATTACGCCACGAGCCATAGGAGCGGAGCAGTAACCAAAGACGTAACTTATGCGGGTGAAATAAGCCATGCGAACGAACTCGCGTGCAGTAGCTAGTTATATGATAAGTATATAGATAGGTACCTAACACGATAATAATTAAAAGTTATTTTTTTTCTTGAGATCAAAATAATCTGCAAAATAAATAAGAAAAGGCTTTTTGGCGTCAAGATATTAAACCGAGAAAAACCTTTTATGACAGATAGATAAAAAGTGAAATAAAAAAAACTCCCCCTGTTGGTCTCGTGGTCACAAGCGCGACTGGTGAGCTTGGGGTCTCGGGTTCGATTCCCAGGTCGGGCAAAACGTGTTAATGGGGTTTTCCATTGATTGATACACCTCTGCCTAACCCTTCGGGGAATACAGGCGTGATGGTGTATATGTTGCAGTCAAAACTCTTAACCAGTCAAAAGTACTATTGACCAGCAAAATCAGTCAAAAGTACTTTTGACCGTATGCTTTAGTCAATAATACTTTTGACTAAAATAACAGTTAAAAGTACTTTTGCCCAATGGAACTGGTTAAAAGTACTTTTGACTGAGTGATTCCGTCAAAAGTGGTTTTGACTGCTCGAATCAGTCAAAACTCTTAAAAATCAGTCACTAATCTGCAATAATAATTAATAATATCTATTCTTTATAAAAGTAAATTATAGGATGAAAGAGCGAGCGAAGCGAGCTCGGGACTTGGGGCACCCCGACTCGGACAGGTTAGGTTAGAAGGGGATGGTCTAGAGAGCGAGCGAAGCGAGCGAACAGACCCCGCCATCCACTTCGTGGTTATTTTTTTTGTAAACCCTTGAGCCCCGCGTAGCGGGGCTCCTCGACTATGCTTTTTAATCATTATTCACATCTGACCAGTTAATAGTGCTTTTGACTGATGCTTTATTGCAGTTAAAACTACTTTTGACGAAGAGCGTTAGTCAAAAGTACTTTTAACCGCAAATTTGCAGTCAAAAGTACTAATAACCAATATTTTTCAGTCAAAACCACTTTTGACCAACCTGTTCAGTCAAAAGTAGTTTTGACTGATTTTGCTAGTCAATAGTACTTTTGACTGGTTAAGAGTTTTGACTGCAACATATATATATCCATTCGGAATTTCTCAGTAGCAGCCCGGAGTCTGGTAGTTGGTGGTGTGCCCCGTGCCTCGGAAAGCACGTAAAGCCGTTGGTTCTGGCTGTCATTCGTAGCTCTTTGACAGTCGTTACGGATAGTCAGAAGCCAAGAAGTCTGACAACCAGTCTAACCAAAGGGGTATCGTGTTACCCAATCACTGGGTTGTGGAGGTCAGATAGGCAGTCGCTCCGTGTAAAACACTGGTATTCTGCACAAGCTCCAGCTGCATCCGGTTAGACTGGAGGGCGACCCTGACATAGTTGGGAAAAGGCTAAGCAGATGATGAGATAAAAAGTGAAATTAAAAGAGTTCTGTTTATTCCTTTTGCGGTACGGAACCCCACAAATTGACTATACTAATATTATAAAGACAGACAGATTTTTTTCATTTGTTTGTACTGAATAGGCTCCGGAGCTGGACCGATTTTGACCATTAATTCACTAATAGATAGCTACATTATTCTGTTAACCAGTCTTACCAAGAGTATCGTATTACCCATTACTGGGTTGTGGAGGTCTGATAGGCAGTCGCTCCATGTAAAATACTGATATTCAGCTGCATCCGGGTCGACTGGAAGCCGACCCCAACATAGTTGGGAAAAGGCTAGGCAGATGATGATGATAGCTACATTATTCCTTAGTATCATAGGATATGCAACATCACGCTACGACACACGAGAGCGGAGCAGTAACCCTAGACGTAACTTAACGCAGTTACAATTTTACCCATTCTTTCACCAATAGATAGCTACCTACATTATTCCTGAATAACAGGATGTAACCTCACGCTACGACACACGAGAGCGGGGCAGTAACGCAAGACATAACGCGGGTGAACAAAGTCACACGGACGAAACCGCGGGCATTTGGCTAGTTTAACTTAAAAAGGCGGATATTGATATCAATGAGATTGTATAAGAATATAATATTGTATTTACTAACAGGATCTTGATAAATAGGCTTATTTTGATTAAGTAGTGATAAACAAAACACACGATTCATGAATTTGTTTCAAATTTGGCAAGTTTGATATAGAAAGCGCCTTATTCCGTAGCAGTAAAGGCGATTTTTATAGTGCGGGTGACAGGAAGAGGACAAAAGATTGTCACTTACCAAGATATTTCATTCAAGGAGTAGCACAAGGTCATACAGGGTGCCCATCACGCCTGTATTCTCTGAAGGGCTAGGCAGAGGTGAACCAATAAAACCCACAGTTCGCCGGTATGTTTAAGTCCCATGTAACAGGGGGCGAGCCTATTGCCATTAACCGAGCACAAAGCCCATTTCCGGGCTACTACTGAGAATTTCATAGAAAAACTCAATACCACTTTTTGCTCGACGTGGGAATCGAACCCAAGACCTCTAGCGTAGGCCAACGAGGCAGTTAGTAGTTAATTTTCAATTCCGGGTGAAGTTTAATGTGATAGAAATTCTCCACACCGATTCCGACCACGGCGGCTAATCTTAATGCAGACTAGCCACGTACGCAGGAGATATTATAGTGCACAAGTGTGTGCGCAAACACAGGTGCACTCCCTCTTCCTGAACTCTCATAACCCGATGGGACGGCAATCCCACACGACCGGAGAGAGATCAGGCGTAGGACCAACGGCTTTACGTGCTTTCCGAGGCACGGGATTACAAAATGAAACACAATAATATAATCTCAAAAAATAATCTTTACTTAGACAACCATTTTTTCCACGTTCACACACGCACTGCGAGACGAAACCAACACAATGTCAATAGAAAAATAACAAATTTGTTGACAAAATAATTAAAAAAAAAACATCAAGGAACAGAAAACAGTATAAATATTATTATGTACAGATGTTTGAGTATCTCGCACTCATATTGGTAAAAAAACTAATATTACACTAGTTTCATGTTATAGCCGATGTTTCGAGACTTCTCGCGACTTCCGGCGGATTTTATCTGATTTTTTTTTGTCGAATGTCGTTTTCGATGACATTATGAGATCATTAGTACAACCTTGTTAATGTATTTAGGTAATTAAGAAATTAAATGAGCCATTTTTTGTGATCTCAATATATTTGAGGCTAGAATAGAATGAGTTGGTCGCTTCACTTACGGACATGTACCGCCAGCAACAAGAGTAGATTAACATTTCAGATGTTTAAATACTTATTTTTGAGCACAATATCAAAATAAATACGAAACAGATCTAAAATTAACGTAAAAGAACTCTTAGGTATTGAATAAAATTCTGAATAGCAGTGTTTTGTGTTATTTCGTGTCTATTTAAATGATATGTAAAAGTATCATTATTAATCGACTTTTGTTGCTGACCGTATTGTATAATTTCCACAGAATTCGTTCTGAGGGGCAGATAAATGAAGGTATTTCATTTATTAATACAGTCTAGAAGTAGCCGTAAGCCCCAAACAATCCATGTCTTGGCGGCCCATAGCCCAAAGAAATGTTATCATGAAGAATTTGCCAATTATGCTACAAGCGAATATGATCCGTAATACCGTAGTAATAAATATTACTTTTGAATACTCTACACGTTTCTTAATGATATGTTTTATTGGTCTTTTAGTCAAAGCAATTTAGTGTAAGTTAGGCAGAAGGGTTAGGCTTGCCTATATATAATAGGAGACTTAATAATACTTAGTACAACAATACAGCCTATCCCTTATCTTGATAACCCCATTATTTTTTGTCATGGAAAGAGAGATAATGAGGATATAAAAAAAAAATGAGCGGTATAGAACAGTATTTGAAAACTGAGAATAGCGCCATCTATCGGTAGTTGTTGGCAATATCATGAAACTAGTGGCGTCACCTAGTGAGCTTTACTAACAACTTCTCAGAAGAATTTCTTTGCTTGCGCTTCTTTTCTTTCTCTGTGGACAAACACATCAAATTAATCATCTCTAAATAAGCCCCACTTTCATCACAAATCACTAAACATATTTAGCGCTAAGTGTGTTTAAATTATAATTCTGTCTCTGTCACATTCTAACAATGTGACAGGGATGCAATGATGTTCTAAATACGTTCAGGCTTATAGGCTAATAGGTTCTAAATGTATTTAGTAATTTTGGTGAAAGTGGGTCACAATGGTATATCTGTGGCAATTGATTTTTATATAAAAAAAAAACCATCACGCCTGTATTCCTCGAAGGGTTAGGCAGAGGTGTACTAATGTACACCCACAGTTCGCCGGTATATTTAGGTCCCATGTAATAGGGGGCGAGCCTATTGCCATTAACCGGGCACAAATCCAAACTCCGAGCTGCTACTGAGAATTTCATAGAAAAACCCAGTAACACTTTTTGCTCGACCTGGGAAACGAACCCGGGACCTCTAGCGTAGCAGTCGCGCATAGGACCACTAGGCTAACGAGGCAGTTTAGTTTAGTTTTATTTATTTATTTATAGATATATAAATAGTAATAGTAGTAGTATAGTAGTATTTTACTTTGTAACTTAAGTTGCATTGAACATTAGTTCTGATACAAAAATTAATATATGTATTTCTTGCACGTCTTTCCTTGTCAGGAGTTTATTGTACATATTTTAAGAACTATTCCACATTGTCGGCACTATAGGTCTTTTGTAAGGAACCAATTCTTTTATATATAATATTGTTTGTAAGTACATGACTGTTTGTTGCCAAAAAAAAAAAAAAAAAAAAAAAAAAAAAAAAAAAAAAAAAAAAAAAAAAAAACTAAAAAAACACCAAAAAAAAAACCATATTGCACAAATCACGCAGTAATTCCACATGGTATCACGGAACCCCGCGCTCTTGTCCCAGCAGTGGGCAGTGGGCTACTCACTTGTACATGGCGTAGAGCAGCATGAGCGCCAGCTGCAGCCCCAGCACCACGAGCAGCGCCGTGAAGCTCACGCAGCTCACCTCCGGACACGCCGCCATGTTGAGTGCCTGCGGGGCTCCCGCCGCCAGCCTGCGGGAGGCAAGGGCTTCGCATTACACCAGGTGCCCGCGGGAACGATGCGCCTTTGCTCCAGGGTGACACTTGTACAACTTTGACAGTCGTTACGGGTACAAGGCAGCCACACTATCCCCGACCACATACATAGTAAGAAAAAGGATAGGCAGTAATACTTGTTCTTTTTATCCTCAAGGGTTGACCTGCTGGAGACCGCAGGAAGACGCTGCATGCAGGCCGCTTCCAACAGGTCCTATCGGAAATCTATGGGGGAGGCCTATGTCCAGCAGTGGACGACCTGCGGCTGATACGATGATGATGATATACACGGTTACTGTTACATCGTTCTGGGGCCGAAACACAGGATCTCCAGTCGAGTAATACTTACTGTTGGTGTTGTTATTTTTTTTAAAGATGTCTCAAAGCAGTTGGCAATTTATCACTTTCTTTTTGTCATACGAGTTACATGTAAAGCCGCGTTGACACGATCAAAGTATTCTCGGCCCGAGTGGCCTCGTACGAATCGGCTTCATACGAGTGTACACGGATAGTGGTTGAGTTCACTCGTTTTCAATACATTTTTCTCGTTTTCAATAATTGAAAACGAGGTACAAATTATTTGTACCCGAGCTAGCTCGGAACAATAGGACGCGGTCCGAGTCAACACAGATCGGACGCCGTCGTCCGAGTGCGCTCTAATTATCGGTTGACACAATACGAGTAGCGTCCGAGTAGGTATCCAAGTGTACTCGGTCCGAGAGTACTTTGATCGTGTCAACGCAGCTTTAGTAGCGCTTCTGTCTGATCGGTGAATGGATTTTTCAAAGGCTAGTAGTTCGCATGTGTAGTCGATAAGGTTTACACACAAATTTGCATTGACTGCAAGGAAGCGTTACTTCGAGTTATTTCACAAATTAAATTTTCGTGTATTTTTTTTTTTTAATAATCTTGCAATGATTTCTGTTACTATGTTAGAGCTTATGGCTTTCGGCTCCAGATAGTGTAAAAGTAAGCGTGTACACATACCTCTGAGCCACTCCGGTGACGGTGGCCTTGACCTGCTGCAGGCTGTCCCTCATCTCGCTGAGGAACTGAGGGCTCGGCCCTCCGCCCGCCGCACCGCCGCCCGCCGCCGCCAGCGAGTCCGACTTGCGGGACACGTCGATTATGAACCCTCTGACAGGAAATAAGGGTTATTTTAACATGAGGGCTCGTGTAAAATGAAGTCAATAGCAAGCTTCATTTAGGAGTACGATAGTATTTATTTTAATGGCCTACACTAGGAGTTTCTCTAGTTCCCGTGGGATAATATATCAAAGACGCGGACGAAGTGGCGGGCACACTATAATACATAATAACTTTAATCTTATTTTATTGATCACCATCTTTAATTCATGTGACGTCACACAGCATGTAAGGGACGTACCATTAAGATGCTTCCAACGATATCACATCAAATTATCATAAGCAGTTTAGAAGTTACGAGGGAACAGATGAACATACACACATCCCGATCAAAATCATAAACCTCCTCATTAGTTTGCTGTAGTCGGATAAAAAGCATTAACTTACTTGAGTTCCGCGATGGTGTTGATCATGACTTGGTTGTTGGCTATCAGCGCGTCCCAGTCGTGCCGGCCGATGGGCAGGCTCGGCATCTGAGGACATTATACATACACGGTCACTTTTACATCGTTCTGAAACACAGGAACCCAGGGTGCCGAAACACAGGAACCCCAGTCGAGTAAAAGGTACTATTAACGTTATTTTTTATTGAAACGTGTCTCATCATCTGCTTAACCTTTTCCCAACTATGTTGGGGTCGGCTTTCCAGTCTAACCGGATGCAGCTGAATACCAGTGCTTTTCATGGAGCGACTGCCGATTTGACATCCACAACCCAGTAACTGGGCAACACGATACCCCTTTGGTTAGACTGGTTGTCAGATTTCTTGGCTTCTGACTAACAGTACTCAAAGACTGTCAAAGATCTACAAATGACAGCCGGGACCAGCTTTACGTGCTTTCCGAGGCACGGAGGAAACTCGCTATGGTAAATGGTCACCCATCCACAGACCAACCTCGGCAAGCGTGGCTTAACCCGGAAGATCGGTCTATGCGGCTGTAATTATTTAGCCACGAGCTCCTACGCCGCTGCTGCTCGTTTAGCTGAGACGTGTCTAAGACCTTGAAAACGTATCACATTTTGTTTAAATTTCGAGTTAGATGTTAGTAGCTCTTCTGTCTGATTGATGAAAGAAAAAAAATTTTTCAAAGGCTACCGTTCGCATGTGTAGTCGATAAGGTTTACACACAAATATGAATTGACTGCAAGAAAGCGTTACTTCGAGTTCTTACTACTTCACAAATTAAATTTTCATGCATTCATTTTCTCGTTATTTTTTGAAAATAATAGTGCCAATAGTTTCTGTTACAATGTTAGAGCTTGTGGCTTTCGGGTTCCAAACGATGTAAAAGTAAGCGTGTAATATCATTACTAGTCTCTACATACTATAAAACAAAGTGGCTTCCCGCCGTCTGCCTATCCGTTGCGAGCTAAGCGTACAGACGGATATAATTGCGATTATTATCAATAGATAGTGATTCAAGAGGAGGGGTTATACAACATCACAACATTAAACAAAAACACTTTATTTTACATAGTGCATTGAGATAACAAAAAAGTGACGTCATAGTTTAGTATTACCATCACGCCTGTATTCCCCGAAGGGTTAGGCAGAGGTGTACCAATGTAAACCCACAGTTCGCCGGTATATTTAAGTCCCATGTAATAGGGGGCGAGCCTATTGCCATTACCCGGGCACAAATCCAAACTCCGAGCTGCTACTGAGAGTTTCATAGAAAAACCCAGTAACACTTTTTGCTCGACCTGGGAATCGAACCCAGGACCTCTAGCGTAGCAGTTGTGCTTAGGACCACTAGGCTAACGCGAGGCAGTTTGTTTAGTATTGTTACGAGCTGGGTATGGGATAAATTAATTACTACCACTCAGACAATTTAAATAACTTTATTAAACACAAAAACACTTAAACTTAATCACAAATACAGTACTGGTCACTATTCGCTTAAATATCGCACTTCTAGTTCACTTCGATTCGCTTCGTTGTATCGCCTGAATCAGACTGACTCTCGTTTGTCGGCGCTTGTGCTTTTATACAACACACCAATGTTCACGAACATTCCAGCAATGTCTACTTGTACCGAATAAAGAAATAGGTACCTTATGCCCTCGGCGTACGGTCGAAATTACAATGACAACTAACTTCCAACTAATAATAATAATAGTGGAATGCTTCTCGAAGCCTTTAGCCAAACACACTGTAATCACGTGCTTTCTAGAAAGATCTCGTACGTACGACGTAACACTGCCCCCTCCTTAGACATGCTCGTCCCGAGCATCATTAGCCCCGTAGTATCGGGCCAATCGGTCTACATGGACAATCTTAGGCGCACCTCGTAGACCCTTCTGTATTCGGTAGGTGACATCGTTGATCCTAGTCACGACTCGGTATGGTCCATCCCATTTTGCTTGCAATTTCGGAGACTTCCCCTTGCTCCGCACTGGGTTATGTAACCACACCAGTGAGCCCTCGTCGAAACCCCTACTGTTTGCCTTGCGGTCATAACGGGTCTTCATCTTCTCAGACATCTGTTGGCCGGATTGTCGGATATGCTCATAAACATCATTCAACTTGTTACGCAAATCATTTGCGTAATCTGTTACACTACGTGGAGCATCAGGAGGAGTTCCAGTGATTAAATCTGCAGGCAACCGTAATTCCCTTCCAAAGTTCGCGAAGGCTGGCGTCACAGTCGTACTTTCGTGGACTGCGCTGCGGTAGGACAGTAGAAACGGCTGTATGTGCTTGTCCCAATCCCTTTGCCTGCTTTCCACGACTTTTGCCAGATATCTCTCCAACGTTTGGTTGAATCGTTCCACCATTCCATCAGATTGTGGGTGGTAAGAGGTGGTTCTGGTTTTGTAGGTACCCATCAATCGACAAGTTTCCTGAAATACTTGCGATTCAAAATTCCTTCCTTGATCGCTGTGTATCTCTAAAGGTACTCCAAAACGACAGAAAACTTCCTGTACTAATTTATCTGCGACAGTTGTAGCTTCTTGGTTAGGAATGGCGAAGACTTCTGGCCACTTTGTGAAGTAATCCATGACCACCAGGAAGTACTTGTTTCCGCTCTCACTTTCTGGAAATGGTCCCGCAACGTCTAGTGCTATCCGTTCCCAAGGGGCTCCAACGTTGTACACCTTTAATGCACCTCGGCTGCGTGTGTGGGGTCCTTTCACGGCCGCACAACTGGTACATTTGCGACACCAGTCCTCCACATCATCTCGACAGTGGATCCAGTAAAAGCGTTCTCGAATTTTAAGTAGGGTCCTTTTTACCCCCATATGTCCTCCTGAACATCCATCATGGTAGAGCCGTAGAACATCCGGTACCTTAGCTTTAGGGACAACCATTTGTAGATGACAGCTGTCCCCTCGAGCGTTTTCCCATTTACGGCACAAGACTCCATCCTGGATCACCAAGCTGTTCCATTGCGCCCAATAACTCTTCGTGATGGAACTCATCGCAGCCACATCACTCCATTTAGGTTTAGGAGCACCAGCTTTGACCCACTCGAAGATCGGTTTGATGTCCGAGTCATTTTGCTGAGCCTGCTGTAGGGTTTCCTTCCATTCATTGCTGAGATCTGTTCTAAGCATCCTCACGGGCACTACTTCCTTAGTCTCTTGCCTGGCACAGTGCTTACAGTCTTCAGGACAAGGTCTTCTTGACAAGGCGTCTGCGTTACCGTGAGTTCTCCCACTGCGATGTTCAGTTATGAAGTCAAACTCTTGTAGTAGTTCAATCCATCTCGCCACTTGCCCCTCTGGATTCTTAAACTGTAATAGCCACTTCAATGCAGCATGGTCAGTTCGTAATTGGAATTTACGTCCCAGCAAATATTTACTGAAGTGCTGCAATGTCTTTACTACGGCGAGTAGCTCCCGTCTTGTAACGCAGTATTTCTTTCTGGTTTGGATAAAGACTTGCTGAAGTAAGCTATCACAACCTCTTGGTCTCCTTTCCGTTGAGACAGCACGCCCCCAATTCCAGTATTACTTGCATCGGTGTCAACTATGAAGTCATTTTCAGTGTCAGGATATCCTAAAATAGGTGTGTTGCACAGACGCTTCTTTAATTCCTGAAATGCGACGTCGCAGTTCTCGTCCCAACAGAATTGCCGCTTTTCCTCAGTGAGTTTGTGCAGAGGTTTCGCAATGTCGGCAAAATTCTTGACAAACCTTCGATAATAGGAGCACAAACCCAGAAATGCTCTGACCTGTGTCTTGTCTTTCGGAACTGGCCAATCCTTGACGGCGATTACTTTTTCTGGGTCTGTTTGAACACCTTCCCCCGAAACTATGTGTCCTAAAAAGTTTACTTGCTGTCTGAAAAACGAGCACTTTTTCGGACTTAACTTGAGATTTGCTGTTTGGATTTTCGACAGCACTCGGTTGAGGTTTTTAAGGTGATCTTCAAATGTACGACCCACGATGATAATGTCGTCTAGATATACAAGACATGCGTCTCCAATCAATCCGGCGAGTACTTGCTCCATCAATCTTTCAAACGTCGCAGGAGCATTGCATAAACCGAATGGCATAACTTTAAACTGCCACAACCCTTTTCCTGTTGAAAATGCAGTTTTCTCCTTATCCTTGGGGTCTATTTCTACTTGCCAGTAGCCACTTTTCAGGTCAAGTGTGCTAAACCACTTCATACCAGTCAGCGTATCCAGTGTGTCATCGATCCTAGGCAGCGGGTAGCTGTCCTTTTTCGTGACACGTTCAGTCGTCGATAATCCACACAGAAGCGCATACTGCCGTCCTTTTTCTTTACCAGCACCACAGGAGAACACCACGGACTCGATGAAGGTTCTATAACACCATCCTTCACCATTCCCTCAATCATAGTTTCCACCTCTTTTTCTCGTGCAACTGGCAGTCTTCTTGGTCGCTGACGGATTGGTAACTCGTTGCCTGTATTAATCTTATGCTGAACAAGTCCAGTTCTCCCTATGTCAGCATCGTTTGAAGAGAAAGTGTCGGCGTACTGAAGTAACATCTTCTTAGCCTTCTCCATTTCTACTTTAGTTAAATCGCAGTTTTCCAAAAGCGTTGACACGTCAAATTTTGCACTACGAATTTTATTTCCGGTAGGCGGATCCTGCAGTTGACGCATCCAAGCTACTTCCTCGCAAGTACCGATCAAGGTGCCCTTCTTGATCACATGCTCCTTGTCACTTGGATTCAGTATGCGTACTGCTGAGACGTTGGTGGCCTTGACCAGAGTACGTGCCATCTTCCATGGGAAGTCATTGTTAACCCTTTCTATCAGAACACTTCGATCTTTGTGTCCAGAATTCTGTGGTAAACTAACTGGCACAATTGTTTCTGATCTGCGAGGAAGAACAATCTCTTTCAAGCAGTACACTTTTCCTGATGGTGCACCTTCCATGAAGATTTCATCTGAACCACATTTCAATACTCCTTGATCAACGTCGATCTCGCAACGATGTTTCCGCATGAAGTCCAAGCCCAAGATGCAATCGTCCACTATATCGGCCACGATGACATTGTGCTGGTAAGTTCTATCACCCAATTTTAACTCCACCTCCTTCTTGCCTCGGACGATTATGTGCTGACCGGTAGCTGTTAGTAATCGTATACGGTCGTGGTTATTGACGTAGACCCCAAGAAACCGACTTGCTAGGTGAGAATTGACGACCGTATGAGAAGCTCCAGTATCCAACGTCAGTTTGCATGGTGTTCCGTTGACTTCGCCTTTGATGGTCAGGCTGTTCCCATCATGTGCTTGCGAGATCAAGATTCTCGGGGCTCTTTCAATACCAGCCAGCACCCGCCCCCCAGTCCTGGCATTTACTCGTTTCCCTGCTGCGGCTGAGCAGTCACTTCAGCCCCCCTTCCCTGCTGATCTTCTCTCGGGGTGCTGCGCTTAGGACAGCTTGACCGAAGATGACCCCTTTCTCCGCACGTGTAGCACCTAGGACTGTACCCTTGCGGCCGGTCGCGTACAGGTGATGCTACAACCTCCCTGACGCGGTGCGTTCGGTGGTCCTGCCTCACTGCCTCTACCTCTAAGGCATGGGCCAAGGCGTCTTTCAGCGTCTCATGATGCCCAAGTCTCACAGCGGCTCTAACTTCTAGGTCGCGTATTCCATCAACGAACGCTTGTACCAGATTCCCATCGATAAGTGCAGGGGCAGACTGGTATGCTTTCCGAACCAGCTTTTCAACTTCGATGGCCCACTGCTGTAGGTTCTCGGCACTACGTTGAACACGATCCTTCAACTTAGCACGAAATACGTGCTCCAGGTGCGCGTCGCCGTATCTGGACTCTAACGCCTCCAGCAGCTGCTCGTAGGTAACATTCTTGCCGAGCGCCTCAAGAATGTTTAGGGCCTGGTCTCGAAGGCCCAAGGTGAGCGCGGTCATAGCTTGCGGTTCTGTCCATCCATTCGCCTTCATAACGGCCTCAAATTGAATCTTATAAGCCGACCACGAAGATGTGCCATCGAATGGAGGCACCTTAAAGCCCCGCGCTGAAGGTGCAGCAACTACTGAAGCAACAGTGACGTCTCCAGTCTTCAGTTCCCCCAAAGCCTTTTTCACCCCAGCGATCTGCACTTCGGCTTCTGAGAGGCGATTCTCGTGCTGCTGTACCTGATCCTTCATCACCTTTAGGTCTTTGCCAAAAGTTGCATGAAGATCCTTTATGAGGAGCATCTGCTCGTCTTGGCGGCGGACCTGCTCCTCTTTGTCTCGCTGCAACTGCTCTTCCAACCGGCGAGCCTGCTCCTCTTGACGGCGAGCCTGCTCCTCTTGACGGCGAGCCTGCTCCTCTTTGTCTCGCTGCCACTGCTCTTCCAACCGGCGAGCCTGCTCCTCTTGACGGCGAGCCTGCTCCTCTTGACGGCGAGCCTGCTCCTCTTGACGGCGAGCCTGCTCCTCTTTGTCTCGCTGCAACTGCTCTTCCAACCGGCGAGACTGCTCCTGTAGCAGCGCCATTAAAGCTGACAAGTCTGGCGCACTTGATGCTGTAGCAACTGCAGATGGGCCAGCGACTTGCACTGACGTAGGCTGGTCACCACCCGGTGTCTGTGTTGGAGAACCTCCAAACCGCCTTTGGTCCATGTCCTGCTGTCGCTGACTCCTGGGGGCCTAGACAAGTGGCAATCGCTCCGAAACGATTCGGTTTCGACAATCGATATCGCTTGTGCGATGTCGATCGCCAAGTGGTAGACAAAGTAACATTAGCTAAGCGATCGCTAAGTCGAAACGTTCATTCGACAAAAATCAACTTCTTAGCTATGGTATCGAAAGAAACGTCAAATTCAAGACGTCAATTCTGGCAACCGGACCGCGCCAAATATAAACAAACTACACTTAGCTAGTTGTTTTTAATAAAGTTTACTCAGTGAAAGCGTAATCGGTGTTTAACGTTGGTGTTAAAATTAAATAATTAACTAAAAGATTCTTAAATAAGTTCCTGAACATCGTTAAATAGTTGTAATAAGTTCCAAAATTACACAAGATTTCTTAAATAATTCAGTGAATATTTCATATATTTAGCGATAAACGGGAACTGACTATGTTTTCATTTGTATAAAAATAATGGAATCAAGAGTGCGTGCCAGTGGTGAACAGTTTTCGACCCTACTGGAGTTCATGGAAAGGTAAGGAAGTATTCACGTACACCATGAACTTAATAAAATCCATATCACTTGAGAATGCTTTATGTAAACAATGACGTTAACCTAACAACGCGTTGCTTATTGCCTTATTCTTTTACAGTCACGGCGATCTTTCCAATCCACTAGGTTGGCCTCAAGGCCGACTGATATCTGGAGTGCGATTCACTAAGGCAAAACATCTTTACAACCAAGAAATCATCAGGTTGTAAGCGATTAAAATGTAAGTAAAACAAGTTATTTAAAAATTAAAATGCTTAATTATTGTTTTGTTTATAGTACTTTCATTCCTGAAACGTTTATGCCTTTTTTAATGTTTTAGATGGCAGTGCGTCTTTCTTGTATGATTTTTTTGTTGGAAGAAGCTAAGCGTCAAGATAATTTAGAAAAAAGACGCCAGGCTTACGAGATACGTAATATGGATCTTCTTACTACTGATATAAACTATAGGATGACTGAAGAGCTAATTACACAATTGGAAGAAGATATTTCCCCATTCTTAACTTAGTTACTACAACAAGGAAGCCAGAACTCAATCAGTGATTTAGACAGTGGATGTCTTGCTAGAGGTCGTCTAATTAATAGACTGTGACGTGGAGAAAGTAGTTAATAATAAAAGTCAATACTAACAATAGACTTAAGATATTACTAATTCAGGTTGTAACACAAATTGATTATTAATAACTAGCGGGCCCGGCAAGCGATGTCCTGCCCTGAAAATCAGTGCAAAAATCTAACCTACCCTACCAAACTATCTATAAAATCCTATCCAATAAAGTATCAAGTGTAGTAGTAGTAGTGTAAGTTTGTGTAAGTAGTATGTCCGTCTCCTGGTTCTAAGCTACCTCCCTACCAATTTCCAGCCAAATTGGTTCAGCCGTTCTAGGGTTATAAATAGTGTAATTAACACAACTTTCTTTTATATATATAGATTATAGTGTATGTTAAGTAGTAATGTATTTTGTTTATCACAAAATATATAAAGTGTATGTTTTTTATTTAAACTTATAATAATGTTTTACCTAAAGATAAAATTTATATAGTCAAACAAAATAGTATGTACCTACCTAGGAAAAGTCATTTTAATGTAATTAATTAATAAAACAATGTTTAATAGAAAATCTCTTTATTCAAGTAACTATGACTAATTATAATGTAAGTAAAAACTTAACACTATGTAAGTAACATAAAATACAAAATAAACACTCTTACATTAATAAACATATTTTTTTATTTATTAAATCTATAATTGCACTACCTAATCTATCTAGAGCCTGAGCCATAACCTGATTAGAGGGCAATCAGATCTTCCTAAAAATGTAAAAGTATTACTTATTAATTTCCATCAAATCAATATTGATTATTATTATTATTTGTAAAAGTTTATAGCCTTGATAATTGCAAATCTCAAGAGGATTTATTTTTAAGTTCTAATCTCCAGAACTAAAACATGCTCCTCCCATAATTGTTTGGATTTTCAATTCAAATTCACTGAGGCACATCCTCTATTCCACCACCAGTGTGCCGCCTTGTGGGTGCAATTAAGCTGGACTTCCCATTAACTGCTCCTTTTTTGTCATCCCAGTACTGCAACACAAGTAAGAATTATATGATTTGATGTATTAAATAAATAGAACACCTATTTAAAACGCAATGGAAAGTTAAACCAAACGGGTTTAAGTATCCGTTGCAATTTTAAATGTTTTTGTAAATGCAATTTAAAGCCTATCCTAAAGTTATAGTACATGCGTGTAGTTAAAACTAATTTAGAAATAAAGAACATGGATAGGGGGCTGTCAATGTAAAAGGATAAGTACTATACCAAAGAAGGCTACCTACTCAATGCAACAATATAACAAACTACATAATATACCAACCTTATACCACTGTTCCGATGTTTTCGTACACCCACTGCCATCACTGTTCAGGGCTGTTGTTATTTCGGACCATGCCTGAGGTACCTACTGCGAATGGGAGCATTCGCAGTACGAGCATGGCCAACCATGGTTTGCTTTCCAAAAAGCTTATAAGATTTTCCATCTGGTTTTCTGAAGGAGCTGCGTTGCGAGACACTAAAAGATAAATATTTTGGTTACATGGATAGTAGTTCTAGAAACTGTGCTGTATATTTAAATGGAAATATTACTGTGTACTTACTTTCGATAGGTTTGGAACTAAACTATACTGAACAAGTAGCACGCCATTGGGTAGGGGTGCAGAGTTTTTTTAAGTCCACTTAGCCACTTGAATCCACTTGGAGCTTTGGAATTTCGTATTTGATTAAAAAAATCCAATCAATATAAGATCAAGTAAGTTGTTTGTTTTGAAATACATAACCTAAAATGACCAATGACAAAAATTTGAGTAATTATTTTGCAAGTTGAAAATGATATAATTAATTAAATATAGGTACGTTGCATAATAAATATTACGTGTTTTATACATACGTACTGTGCATTTGAATTAATTTAAAATGACGAAATAACTTAAATATTGGTCAGTCTAGATTTTCTGCATTATACTCTAAATAAAACACAGCAACACTGTTACCATCATACTCATTACCTACTTATCATCGTTATTCGTTGTTCGGCAGATCGTCGACGAGCGTAGCTTAGCGAATACGGTTTTTATCAACGTTGTGTTTAAAAGCGATATTTACGATGAGACATCAATGAACTCGTCGTTGTTAACATCTATGTTGAGTCTGTTAGTGAATCGCATTGCTGAGCGTCTGTGGATGAAGTCGCGGACAAAAGCTAGTAAAAATTATTTAAAATGTCGTCTTTACAATTGTTTAGAGCATGAGTAATTTATTATTGATAGTCAATTAGAATAACAGAAACATTGGTGTTTTAATTACACTACTAATAAAGAAATATAGATGGAGCTGTTTATAACAAAGCATTTGTTTTAATTAAACCATTTGCAGGTACTTTTGAGTCACAACAATAAACCTCAATACCATATAACCACTTGAACTACCTAAAAATAAACCTTAAAAGATATCAAACTAAATTAGGAATTAAATGTATTATTTTATACACATTATACTACTTACTTACTTTTTACTAATATTTTTACAAGTAAGTAAGTAGTTTTCTCACCCAACCAGTTAACAAACAAAACATTAAGTTATAATTAATACATTATTTATCTATAAAACGATTCTACTACTAAAATCAGTCATTTTGTTTTGCTTATCTACAGGCTTTCTACAGGGTTCAAGTGTTCGCTAGATGTCGAAAGAAGGATTCGATATCTCAGCGATGTAGATTGTCAAAAACGCCACTTGTCTACGCATTTGTATGGAAATATCGAATGAGTAGTTCGATTTCGTCTTCGTTTCGTTCCGCGATTTGACATTGTCTAGCACATAGCGATAGAAAACGATTAATCACGTGATATTTCAAGAGCTTATGTCAATTCCATACATTTCGGATTTATCTAATTTCGTTATCGTTAATGAAAATGTGACTTTGTCTAGGGCCCCTGGTACGGATACCGTCCGTGTCGTCCTTCGGTAGAATCGGCATAATTTATCCCTCACTTCTGACACCAAATTGTTACGAGCTGGGTATGGGATAAATTAATTACTACCACTCAGACAATTTAAATAACTTTATTAAACACAAAAACACTTAAACTTAATCACAAATACAGTACTGGTCACTATTCGCTTAAATATCGCACTTCTAGTTCACTTCGATTCGCTTCGTTGTATCGCCTGAATCAGACTGACTCTCGTTTGTCGGCGCTTGTGCTTTTATACAACACACCAATGTTCACGAACATTCCAGCAATGTCTACTTGTACCGAATAAAGAAATAGGTACCTTATGCCCTCGGCGTACGGTCGAAATTACAATGACAACTAACTTCCAACTAATAATAATAATAGTGGAATGCTTCTCGAAGCCTTTAGCCAAACACACTGTAATCACGTGCTTTCTAGAAAGATCTCGTACGTACGACGTAACAGTATTGTCATACAAAATCTATGGAATTACATTTTGACAGCTCATTAAAAGTACGTCAACTGACTTTTGACACTTCAAAAGTGCCTGTAAATGGTCTAATTGAAATAAATGCTTTGACTCTGTTTAGTGGTGTCATCTACCCAGTAGGCATGGAACATTTCATAAATAGCAGGTGAAATTTCATATGAAAAAAAAAATCATTAATCACACCCGCTATTTGCCTTCACTTATACTGCTATTTTTCACAGTCAACGAAATCACGAATCATTATGATTTCATTTATTCATTCGAGCGAAGTTCGTGAGCGGCGCGCTGCTGTCTGCCAAAGCGACCGAGCGAGTAAGAAAGAAGGAATGATTTGTTCATGTGCGTGTTAGATAAGGACGAGAGATGTGATGACGGACGACACTGGGCATTTTAAATATGAACTTTAAACTTAAAGGTGTAAGGTTTAGATTTCCTTGTCATAATTCATTGTGATTTCATTAGATAGCAGGTCGCAACGTGTTCGTGGCGCACATTATATGAAAGAGCTACATTATAACACTGCGAATAAAAATCATTGCCTGTGAAATTTCACATGTGAAATCATATGATTAAAAGTCATCATTTCATATAATGAAAATGAATTAAAAATAGCAATCATTTCCATGCCTACTACCCAGTGATAGTCTGGCGTTGCTTACCTGCTGCGGGGTCGCGGCTCCGGGCTGGATGGGCGTGCCCTGCGTGTGTCCGTACACCGCCGTCAGCATCGACAGCGAGTTCATCTGCTTGCCGATCACCTGCACAGCGGATATATAGTACAACTATGTATTAGTATGTGACGAAACACACCAATGTTATTAACAAACTCGATTGTTAGGGTTCCGTACCCAGAGGGTAAAACGGGACCCTATTACCGAGAATCGCTGACCGTCTGTCTGTCACCAGGCTGTATCTCATGAACCATGATGGTTAGACAGTTGAAATAACAGATGCTGCTATAACAACAAATGCTAAAAATCGAAATAAAATCAATATCAAAAGGGGCTCCCATACAACAAACGTGTTTTTTTGGTCGTTTTCGCTCATTTTTGCTCGATATTGATAACGGCAACAGGTAGACGCTTGAAAATTTCACAGAATATTTAGTTATATATTCTCTTTGAAAATAAATTATTAAATTAAAATAAAACAATTTTTTTAAGGGTGCTCCCATACAAAAGCCATGATTCTTTTCCGTTGTTATAGATAATGGTACGGAATACTTCGTGCGTGAGGCCGAATCGCAGACGTGCGAATACGTGCACAATACGTGCTTTCCGACGCACGAAATATACCCATACCTTGTCCCATATTAAAAAAAAAAAATAATATATACCATCACGCCTGTATTCCCCGAAGGGTTAGGCAGAGGTGCACCAATTTAGGTACACCCACAGTTCGCCGGTATATTTAGGTCCCATGTAATAGGGGGCGAGCCTATTGCCATTAACCGGGCACAAATCCAAACTCCGGGCTGCTACTGCCCGACCTGGGAATCGAACCCGGGACCCCTTGCTCGGCAGTCGCGCTTGCGACCACGAGACCAACGGGGCAGTCCCATATTAATGAGATATAAAGTAGTATCGTGTGGCACTCACCTCGTCGACCTTCTTGTTGAGGTCCCGCAGCACGTCGTGTATCTGCGTCTGGCCCTGGAAGATCTGCCGCAACTCGCGCTGCGCGTCCGACTCGAACCAGTCGTCGAACTCGCCGTCCTTGTCGCGCACCTGCCGGGGGAGGGAGACGGCGATATGTAGCTACTGACACTTTAGTTCTCCAGTATTTTATATCTTAGGGGGCGTCCATTAATCACGTGAGGCTTGAAAGGGGGGGGGGGGTCTATAAATGACGAAATATCACAAGGGGGGAGGGGGCGTGTAGTAATTAATACATCACGTGTATTTATTTTTTCGGCAAACACGCGATTCTGGACCTAAGTCAAAATCAACCTGCATCCTTTCTGTCTACCCCTAAACGTTTTTATTGTAGAATTCCCACGCCACCAACTTCCAAACTCCGGGGTGCTACTGAGAAATTTCTAAAGGAAAAACCCAGTAACACTTTTTGCCCGACCTGGGAAGTGAACCCAGGACCCCTTGCTCAGCAGTCGCGTTTGCGACCACGAGACCAACGGGGTAGTCTTGGGAAGTAAACATACTAAAAGTCTCCGCGTCTGGTGGGGATAAAAGCTCCCACTTTTGAGTTATTCGTTGAGCACTATAGTGTTTGTCTGTCTGTTACCTCTTTTCGCTTAAACCGCTGAACCGGTTTCAATGAAATTTGGCATAGAGATACATGGTTTAGTTTAATTTTATTTTCAACCCTGTGTCCAGCGCCGAGAGTTGACAATGTAATATAAAGATGGTACAGTTCTAAGAGACGGTGGTACAAACCTCATCAGGATGCTCCTTCCTGTAGTCCTCCTTCTGCTGCTCCAGCTTCTTCTGGTACTCCTGGTACTCCAGCGACAGCTTCTGTTGCTCGTCCTGACTCATCTGCTGACCCCCTGCCGAACAAACATTATGTCACTGGATAGCAAACAAGCCCACGACCCACTGATGTTAAGTGGTCACCGCTGCGTTTTTTTTTTAATGGGACAAGCCCGCCACACTTTTCTCAAACCACCGCAACTTCTGTAATCCAGAACCAACAGTGGCGACCACAAGAAAAGCGCCGAGACAATGAAGCTCGACGAGTCCCGGAGAAACGATTCAACTGTTTTGGATCCCGCAACGAAATTAATCAGAAAAGATTAGCGGAAGAGTAAGAAAAAAATCACCGCTGCCTATAGACATCTGCCATACCAGAGGCCTTGCAAACACGTTGCTATCCCAGAGACAAAGTTGACATGTCGCATGTGCCTGTAACTACACCGGCACCCATACCCTTCATGTCGGAACACAGCAACGATGCTTTGCGCCAGAAATGGTACGGAAGGCCATGGTACCATTACGTAGCAACTCCGGGCTGCTGCTAAAAATACTCCAAAAATAAAATAACACTTTGCTCGACCTGGGAATCGAACCCAAGACATCTGCCATAGCAGTAGCCATTAGGACATATGAATACTGTTCCTGTCCAAATGAGAGTGAATAAATAAATAATTTAATGTTACCTCGATATGCTAGAAAAAAGAATATACACAGATATTATATAATTTGTTTGTTGCTCTATATTCAACCTTTCGGTCGTGCAAATGTTTAGTCACAAATAAAATAATGCTTTTTTTAATGTCACAAACCATGTTTTACTTTGTTTTTTTTTTTTTTTTTGTCAATGTCTTATGAATTTAAATGTTGATGTATGGAGAGGAAGAGGGAGGCCAAAAAAAAGAAGGATGGATTGTGTGAAGAATGATATGAAAGAGAAGGGAGTCAGTGATAGCATGACGGCTGACGGGACGGCATGGAAGAAGAAAACGTGTTGCGACTTCCCCCGCCCTGGTCGGGGCGGGAGGGAGTGTCTGACTTTTACTGACTAAAACTCATCCATGTTCCTTCGTGCTCTTTGCGTACCGGAGGCGCGGTATCTCTTGCTCACAGCCCGCAGCCCCGGCATGAGGAGGCCCTCAGTGGCCCCTCCTATTTGCTGACATCTCTTTGAGGCGCGCGTGGAACACGAACGCGCCGTCGACACGGTCTGTCGTTAGTTAACATACGGACGGTGAGCTACCCATTGCTCACTGTCCACAAACTTGCATATACGGTGGCCGGGAGTATTCTCCGAAGCGTCTCCCGCGGCGGCCGAACCTCCTCCTCTAAGTAACATGGGGTAAGGGCGGGCATGTGACTGAGCATGGTGTACTGACCGCTCTGCTGCTGCTGCGCGTGCAGCGAGGTGGTGAGCAGGTGGATGACGTCGTGGTCGTCGGCCAGGCCGCCGGTGGCCGCGGACAGGCCGAGGTACCCGCCGCGCGGGAGCACCACGTTCTCGGCGCGGAAGCACAGCTCGTAGTCCGCCTCGTTGCTCGTCATGCCTGTCGACAGCGTGACGTCACACCTCAGTCTTTATTTATTTAAACTTTAAACACAAAATGTCAAAAGTGTCCTGGCTGGAGGCTTTAATTTCTAAGGCAACCACAGGGAAGTCCGGTTAACCCATTCAGTGCGAGTAACGCGCATGCAAACGTCAGAAAAACGCGCATGCGCGTCGCCTGCACTGAATGAATTAAGCAGTACACAACCTCCTAGGATGAACTGCGAGATGCCAAACCGAAAAAAAAACATGTAAAGAACTTTATTCCTTAGGCATTTTCTACCAGCTTACCGCTTACAGTAGGTGCAACTGCAAGGAACAGAAAATTTGCAAGAAAAAAAAACAACAACATACCATCACGCCTGTATTCCCCGAAGGGTTAAGCAGAGGTGTAACAATGTACACCCACAGTTCGCCAGTATGTTTTAGGTCCCATGTAATAGGGGGCGAGCCTATTGCCATTAACCGGGCACATCCAAACTCCGAGCTGCTACTGAGAATTTCATAGAAACACCCAATAACACTTTTTGCTCGAACCCAAGACCTCTAGCGTAGCAGTCGCGCTTAGGACCACAGGGTAACGCAGTTTTAATGTTGAGATTTTTTTTATGTTAACTTTTTACAAACCAATAACGTGTTTATGTGGTTTTTTTTAACTTTTAATTCAAAGTGGTTATAACAAACAAATTAAAAATGTAAATGAATGGACATACAACTCACCATTATGGAAGTACACAGTGAGCGTGTTGAGGTAGTACTCGATGCGCGCGCGCGTCGGGAACGGCTTGTTGCGGAAGTCGCGCAGGCAGCCCGACAGCAGCTGCTGCGACCCGTCGCTGCAACGAGGAGCACCCGGGGTTAAACTTATACTTACAACCAGCTTTTGCCCGCGACTGCGTCCGCGTGGATTAATAGTTCCCGTTCCCGGGGGATTTCCGGGATGAAAACTATCCTATGTCCTTTCTCGGGTCCCAGACTATATCTGTACCAAATTTCATTGAAATCGGTTCAGTGGTTTAGGCGTGAAGAAGAGACAGACAGACAGACAGACAGACAGAGAAAGTTACTTTCGCATTTATTATATTAGTAAGGATTATGTATTTGCAGAACTTAAATGGTTACCATTTAAGTCAGCAATAAAACTCCATAGGGCCAGGTAATCCGAAATTCTTATATTTCATGAAATCTTGACATTTTGGAATTATACCGACTTATGAAGTTATTTTACTGATTTTAATGGTTATAATTCTGAAAATACATACTTAATTCTTACGCTCGCGAATCATAATTTAATTAACATTAAACCTAATACTGACTTGCAAATTGCAAAAAACTTAAGATGTTTTGAATTTCGTGTGGAGTTTCCACCTTAAGAAGTATGTAACATCTTTATACACATTATGTTACGCAAATAATATATATATATATACACCATCACGCCTGTATTCCCCGAAGGGTTAGGCAGAGGTGTACCAATGTAGGTACACCCACAGTTCGCCGGTATATTTAGGTCCCATGTAATAGGGGGCGAGCCTATTGCCATTAACCGGGCACAAATCCAAACTCCGAGCTGCTACTGAGAATTTTATAGAAAAACTCAATAACACTTTTTGCTCGACCTGGGAATCGAACCCGGGACCCCTTAAACAGCAGTCGCAGTTGCGACCACGAGACCAACGGGGCAGTTAAATGAATATGAATATATTTTAGTACATAACCGGAGCGGGTACGCACCTCTTGTGGTCGAACACCTTGGTGCCGTCGTTGAGCACGGCCATGATGTAGGGGTTGTTGTGCTTGTTGTCGTTGTCGAACGAGTCGAAGATCACCGCCAGCCCGTTCCAGCGGTCCGACGAGCCGAACACCTCGCCCGTGTAGTCGCCGCGCTGCGTCGTGTACCAGAACGCCTTGGGGGGGGACACAAGTTATACACTTGAGATGCACCGAATATTCTGTTACTATCCGGTATCCAGCCCTTTTTTGCTATCCGGCCGGATACCGGATGGTAATGTACTATCCGGCCGGTTACCGGATAGTAAACTTGGTAGATTTTATAAATGGAATCTAAATAAAGACACAGTTGTAATTGAAGCTTTTTATTATTTTAAACAACTTTAACTTTTTATAATAAATCAATTATTTAAAGTAACTTGGTGATAATACTGATAGTTAAAAAATGTACTTATTTGTAACTAGTAATAGTAATATTAATTAATTTAATATTGGAAATCCACCAAAGGTAAATTATGATGTATAAAAACAAGATTTTCAGCATTTTTAGAACGGCCGAATATTCGGCGGCCGGATACCGAATATTCGGCTGGAGGTCAGGCCGAATATCCGCTATCCGGTATCCGGCCAAACAACTATTCGTTGCATCTCTATTATACACACACCGATAGGCTAGTAGACATCATCTATACTTAATATTATAAAGCTAAAGTGTTTGTTTGTTTGAACGCGCTAATTTTAGGAAGGTTCGAATTGAAAAAATATTTTTTTGTTATACCATCACGCCTGTATTCCCCGAAGGGTTAGGCAGAGGTGTACTAATATACACCCACAGTTCGCCGGTATATTTAGGTCCCATGTAATAGGGGGCGAGCCTATTGCCATTAACCGGGCACAAATCGAAACTCCGAGCTGCTACTGAGAATTTCATAGAAAAACCCAATAACACTTTTTGCTCGACCTGGGAATCGAACCCGGGACCCCTTGCACAGCAGTCGCACTTGCGACCACGAGACCAACGGGGCAGTTTTTTGTTCTTTAGTCCATTTATCGAGGAGGGCTATAGGCTATATAACATCACGCCACGAGCCGTAGGAGCCGAGCAGTAACTAAAAACCTATCTTAAACCGAACCACGCGGACGAAGTCGCTGGAAGCTAGTTCAATAATAATTTCGAAAGACAACTTTCCTAAAAAACATTTTATTTTACCCGATTAATTTTTAAATAACCATAAAATTACAATTATCAACTATTAATCTAATTTTACGGTTATTTAAAGAATCAATAAATAATTAGTGAATTGAGATGACAAAGAAGTGACGTCATAGTTTAGTATTGTCTTACGAAATCGCGTTTTGACAGCTCATAAAAAGTACGTCAATTGATTAGTGGTGTCATTTACCCAATTAACGAATGTCGGGATGGCTCAGTGGTTAAGGTGAGCGCATCTCATGCACGAGGCGGTGGGTTCGCAACCAGCCACGGGCCAGAACTAATGAACTGCGCTGTGGTTCCGTGTCTCATGCACGGGCCACGGCTTTATGCTGAGCGTCAGCCTTTTCGCGCGGTATTGGCGCATATAAATTATTGTTTTTGTTATTTTTTAATTTTATTTTTGTGTTGTGCGTCGCTTTCGCGGGAATAAATGGTTTTTCTTTCTTTCTTTCTAACTGTTTTCAATTCATATGTACTTTCTAAGTTAATCTGGGACATGGCTGACACGGTAAAAAAACCTGGACTTATCTATACTAATATTACAAAGAAGTAAAATTTGTGAAGTTGTAGGGGGTAATCTCTGGATCTACTGAACCGATTTTGGAAATTCTTTTACCCATAGAAAGCCACGTTAGTTGTGAGTGTCATAGGCGATATAACATCACGCTACGACCACCGGGAGCGGAGCAGTAACCAAAGACGTAACTTAACGCAGGGTGAAATAATCCACGCGGACGAAATCGCGAATTGTTCGCTAGTATATATATATGTCACCGTAAAATTGTAAATACCGTTAGATTATAAACTATCTCGCGAGTTTGTAAACTGTCGAAAGATTGTGAACCTCAAAGTACTGCTTACAATTTAACGTATCATTATTCGGTAGATTGTAATCTATCGAAATGAAACCGTCAAATTACAATCTTAAAATTGTGAAATTGTCAACTGTCCAAAGGCTGTCCCTGATTGGTTGGCTTTATAGTAGACCTCTTCTGTGTCCATAGAGTTAGGAATGAAACACAGGTATCAGTCAAATAAAATGAATGCACTTCAAGAATTGTGACATCAAGTATTTTATCATTTTTATTGGTGTAATTTACTTTCATATCTTTTATCTAATAGACAATTTTGTTACGTTTTCGAAAACGTTAAGATGTTTTTGATTTGCTTTTTAAATTTTGATTTCATTTTGTTATCGTTTTTTTCTAAGAGAAAAATTCATTATTTTTTCAATTTTAATTTGTGTTTGAGAAGAAAATATTGTTACCTCTGTTTATTTTTATTTTGATACAACTTTTTCTTACCATGTGATGTCAGAATTATTGTTTACCTACTAAGTAATGAATAAATACTTGATGTCACAATTCTTGAAGTGCATTAATTTTATTTGACTGATACCTGTGTTTCATTCCTAACTCTATGGACACAGAACGGTCTACTATAAAGCCGACCAATCAGGGACAGCCTTCGGACAGTTGACAATTTCAAGATTGTAATTTGACGGTTTCATTTCGATAGATTACAATCTACCGAATAATAATACGTTAAATTGTAAGCAGTACGTTGAGGTTCACAATCTTTCGACAGTTTACAAACTCGCGAGATAGTTTATAATCTAACGGTATTTACAATTTTACGGTGACATATACATATAATATATACCATCACGCCTGTATTCCCCGAAGGGTTAGGCAGAGGCGTTCCAATGTACACCCACAGTTCGCCGGTATATTTAGGTCCCATGTAATAGGGGGCGAGCCTATTGCCATTAACCGGGCACAAATCCAAACTCCGAGCTGCTACTGAGAATTTCATAGAAAAACCCAATAACACTTTTTGCTCGACCTGGGAATCGAACCCAGGACCTCTAGCGTAGCAGTCGCGCTCAGGACCACTAGGCCAACGAGGCAGTTAGTTCGCTAGTAATTAATATAAATCTGAAATCGCAAATCCGCCTCGAGCAAGCGTGGTGATCAATACTCGTGCTTATGTTTTGCAGTGGCACAACAATAGGCTGGTATTATTATCATTGAGTTAACCACGAACATGACGCTTTTATTAGTTTATAAGGTGTTATAAAAATATCTGCCACGGCATTAATGGGAGGTAGTATTGTGTTTAAAGATTACAATAGTGAAGAAATTTCGTACCCCAGAATTTGCGTAGGTACCTATTAGGTTAGACAGTGACGAACTATTCAGCTGATTTCAGTTTTCATTCACAGAAGAGATAGAAAGAGATAGCAGTTGTTTTCATTGACGAAACGACACATCGCGCCTAATTTGTGAACCACGTTATGCAGAATAGAGTCAATGTTTATTAAACTACTTTATTTTCTCAAATTGAATTAACTATTCTGGGGTACGAAATTTCTTCACTAATGTAATCTTTAAACACAATACTACCTCCCATTAAAGCCGTGGCAGATATTTTTATAACACCTTATATGTATAAACTGGCAAATAATGGCTTTTATATGATGAATCGTAAAACATTATCATTGGAAAAAACAGAATCAACAATCTCTTCGAAGCTAGAGTGAACAGGCTTCTTCTGGGTAAGCTCACTCCATCGTAGACTTTGTCTATGTCATCTCTGACCAAGACTAGAGTCAAGAGCTTTACAATACTTTTCTGCAATAATTATGTGTTTAGTTGTAAGTTAGTAGAGTTTAAGTTAAATAAATAAATTAGACATTATGTAATACTAGATATTAAAAAAAAAAAAAACCTACTGTCCTATATTTAGCATATGTTGGAGCTCCTGCAGCCTGTGACACAGGATTATCCTAGTACAGGCATCTAACATTATTTTACCTACACTGTTATTTTTAGATTTATTGTGTACTAGCTGTGCCCCGCGGTTACACCCACGCTAACCTACAAGGACCCTATTAAAGCGGACGTCTTCATCATATAGTTCCAATCTTTAATTTCAGTTCAATCAATCGAAAATCTAAGAAGATTTATGCAAACTTTCATCCCCTATTTTATCCCCTTGGGGGTAGAATTGATGAAAATCCTTTCTTAGCGGATGCCCGAGTCATAACATGTACCTGCATGCCAAATTTCAGCCCGATCCGTCCAGTGGTTTGGGCTGTGCGTTGATAGATCACTAGGTATCTCAGTCAGTCAGTAACCTTTGAATTATATATATTTAGATTTTATCTTTTGAATTTCTGAATAAAGATTTTATTTTATTTATTCAATCCGCGAGTCGTAAGCAGAACTTTGCATTTGTGCGAGTGCCCATACAGATAGGAGTGACGTTACATCGGACCCTTGTCTACTTGTTACATCCTACACATACACACTATTCATACATCTGACGGGCCTGTTGGTCCAGTGGTTAGTGGCTCTGACTGCTAAGCCGGAGGTCGTGGGTTCGATTCCCACCCAGGACAAACTTTGTGTGATGAGCATGATTGTTTGTTCTGTGTCTGGGTGTGATTTATCTATAATATGTATGTATTTATAAATTATATAAGTATGTATATCAGTTGTCTGGTTACCATAACACAAGCCCTGCTTAGCTTGGGATCAGATAGCCGTGTGTGAGTTGTCCCAAGATATTTTTTTTTTTTTTTTATCTCTAGAAACTGAACTATAACTTATTTTAGCTGCGTCGGACCCAGGATATGCTAAAATACTATGAAATAAACCTACATGTAATATGTTAAGCTGGAATGGCCTAAGAATTGCCTCTCTCTTAACATTATTCTGGACACACTCCATCAACAAATGCTGGACTTCTTTGAATGGTTGAAACCGGTTTTAACCGGACGAAAGTTCAGCTTAGGCCTTGTAGACTGTACCCATCTCGAATAAAAAAAATATAAATAAAGGCAAACAATGCTGGTCTCCCGTCACTTACCAGTCCGTCAGCACCTATCCTGCCTCTCCCGGTGACCTTGAACATGACGTCGATCTCCCACCAGTCGAAGTTGAGCGGCTGCTTGCTCCAGATGGCTCCCTTCTGGCTGCGCAGCGAGGGCGCGAGGCGGACGCTCTCGCCCGATGCTATCGCGTCTGCAAACACAATTAGTTGGGTTAGCGTATGTTACTGGATCAGTCGGGGATCGTCGCCGCTGGCGTTGGGGTGGGAGGAGAACACCGGGGTGGATTTTAGTCAGGAAAAGTTCGGCAAACCCAAGAGGCGTGTTTTTTTCAAACAAGCTAACTGCCCACAGTAAGTAATGCTTATTTCGGCCACTGTGGCCAATCTCAATGGATCCTAACTAAGAACGCAGGGGATATTATAATGCACAAGCATGTGCGAAAACACAGGTGCACTCCCTTTTCCCTCACTCTCATAGTCTGATGGGACGGCAATCTGACACAACCGGGGAGAGATCAGGAGCAGGACCAAGGGCTTGATTTGCTTTCCAAGTCACGGGGGTGTCATACCACCAACTTGCTAATTCAGGGCTGCTACTGAGAAATGGAAAAACCCAAAATCCCTGGAAAACCCTGCCCTGGGAATCGAACCCAAGGCCCCACGTTCAGCAGGCGAATTTGTGAGAAAAAGACCAACGGGGCAGTTCAACAAATATTAAGCCTTTTTTTTTTTTTTTATAGACGGGAAGTCATCAAATAACTTCCCCCGCCCTGGGCGGGGCGGGAGGGAGTGTCAGACTTTTACTGACTAAAACCCGTCTATGTTCCTTCATGTGCCCTTTGCGTTCCGGGGGCGCGGTATCTCTTTCGAACAACCCGCAGCCCCGGCAGAAATATTAAGCCTGGAACACAAATGGCTGATGGCTGATGGGGCCGCAAAGTTCTCGAATGGAGACCAAGCACCGGCAAGCGCAGAGTAGGACGTACACCCACAAGATGGACGGACGACCTGATTAACACCGCAGGAAGACGATGTACGCGGGCCGCTCCCAACCGGTCCTATTAGACGGGTCTGTTGGTCTAGTGGTTAGTGGCCCTGACTGCTAAGCCGGAGGTCGTGGGTTCGATTCCTACCCAGGACAAACTTTGTGTGATGAGCATGATTGTTTGTTCTGTGTCTGAGTGTGATTTATCTATAATATGTATGTATTTATAAAATCATATAAGTATGTATATCAGTTGTCTGGTTACCATAACACAAGCTCTACTTAGCTTGGGATCAGATAGCCGTGTGTGAGTTGTCCCAAGATATTTATTTATTTGAAATCTATGGGGGAGGTCTATGTCCAGCAGTGGCCGTCCTGCGGCTGATATGATGATGATGAAACGCACATGTGTTCCAATATACTACACCAGTAGTAGAAGGTAACGCGATAATTGAAACATAATATATGTTCAATAAATATTGATAAAGTGCCCATAATAAAGATTATGTGAGCTAGCTGAACTGTTCCTATGTAATGTTATATGTTTATATCTAATCGCCATTTTTATAATATACTTCCTGTGCCAACTGTTTTATAAAACTAACGAGATATAGGTTATAATTTTATTTTATTTCCCGCATCTGATAACTGGAATCTCCGCAAGAGACTGGTGGCATTGCCCCGTTGAATGGCAATGCCCAAGAAATTTAAATCATAGTAAACAGTGACGCTGACGATACTCGTGTTAACCAATCAACTTAAAACTAGAGAATTGCTTTTTTTTTAATCTCATTCTTCTCCTTCTTATCGTGTGGGCACTAAGGTCTAACGACCCCAAACACCCTAGTGACAAAGTTTCTAAACCGCCTCAAGGGCCTCTGACATGGTTACTGATGTCAGTGATGTCCAAGATAAACTTAGAAAGTACATAATAATATGAACTAGAAAAAGTCACATTGGTACTTGCCCGTGCCCGGTTGCGAACCCACAACCTCGTGCGTGGGAGGCGGGCGCCTTAACCACCTTAATCTCATTGAATGGCAAACAATCCGGCGGCCCACCGCCTTGCCCACAGGCCTTGCACATGCGTTGCCATCCCAGAGACAAAGTTGAATTGTGTCATGTGCCTGTAACGACACCTTAAACATACCCTTCAAACCGGAACACAGCAACGCTGCTTTGCGGTAGAAACAGTTATGGTAGTACTTCCCTAGACGAGGTCCTTCACAAAGAGTTCTACTTCTACGAACAGTCGCTGGATCATTTTATTGATAGCGCATCCTAGTCCACTCATGGACATAGATATCTTCTTATTCAGAGAAGAACAGAGCATAGGTAGCGTCCAAAGTCTAGTTCACACCGCTTAGGGCACCGACTCACGTCGCGGCAAAACACGAGATGGCAAAGGATTTTATTTCTGATTTCTGGTATTGCAAATGTAGGCAACGGTGACCACTTAACATCGGGTGGGCCATCGGCATGTTTGCCATCCAACGATGTTTAAAAAAAAATGACTATTATATAATTCAGTTCAGTGGGATAATCGCCAGAACACGCAACAGACAGCCACAACTGAACCTTTCTCTGATAACATGATAATATGACAAATGTTATTAATTTAATCTAAATTCGGCGCATTTAGTGATAACACTATTTACAACCTGATAGCCCAGTGGTTGGCAGGCTATCGAGAAGTCATGGACTACTTGTCCATATAAGAGTAAGGTCAAGTTGAGAGGATGAGGGAAAGGCGACTAACAATAGGAATTTATATGGCAGATGTAAGTGGCAACGCCGGGAGGGGACGGCCTAGAAAGACCTACCCTGACCTTATTGGTGAGGTTCTTCAGAAAGGTCGGGTGCGCAGTACTCGTAACCGACGTGCTTGTATGACCAGATGTATGAAAGTGGACGAGGCGAAAGAAGTATATGTAAGGATCGTAGCAGGGGGTTTCTGCCTACCCCCATGGGAAAAAGGCGTGAGTTTATGTATGTGAAACAAACGTAATTTAGTAGCTTCGTAGTTGAGAAGTGTTTTCTCATTCGGTCGCGTAATTTAAGCTGCATTTCTTTTGTACAAAAGTTCTGTTTGTAGCACGCGGGCCGCTAAATGACTTGTTACTTCCAGATTAATGTAAAGTAAACGACCCAAAACCCACTAAAAATAAAAATACAACCGAATAAAGAACATCATTTTTTTGAAGTTGGCAAAAAGGACGTTTGTTTATCCTCACTCTTAAATGTTAAGTGGGAAACTTAAACTGTAAATTACTAGCTTCACGATGTTCAGAGCAACCAGATTTGATGCTGAAAAAATCTAGTCTCTTGTAATCCGTCAGACACTTTACTGACTAAAAACCACCACGGTGTTCCCATCCCACGCCGGGGATCCCAGGAACGTACGCGTCTTACGCGATCCCCGACTGGTGCCAGCCCACCTCTGCGGGCCTCCTCAAGTCAAAGAAAGAGGGGAACGCGTGGAGTGCGCGCCGCCGCTTCTAGTCCAGTATATAAGGGGGGAAAGATGTACTGTATTACAGCCCCAACGTGACCACTAGGCCAGACGACACACCGAAAAGAGGGGCCTGCGGGCGGCGAACATGGGGCAGTTGGTCGCTCGACCAGATATAGGCTGCGGGGTTCAGAACTATAACTAGTCTTTTATGCGACCTGTGCAAAACTCTACATCTGCGCCCTAAAAAAAAAACTGGTCCTGGTATGGTAATTTCTGCGCCCCTTCTGGGTCTGTGCTCTGTGCCTGGGCACCGCTGGCACCGCCCTAGTTACGGCACTGGTGACGGAAGCGCGGAGTGTTCCGTGCGCGCCTCTCTGGTGGAATGTGCGGTCGCAGGACAGGCCGCATATGGTGAAGGGGCCCGCCGATGGCGATCCAATCCCAGTCGGGAGCGCGGATCATGCGTCGAGCGAATACCGGGCTCCTGACGTATGGTAACAGGAGGAACCGTGGGGTTTTAGTCAGTAAAAGTCCGACATAAGCATAACCCTCCGTTTACCCCATACGCAGGGAACCACGAGGATTTCCCCACAAACATAAAAAAAACAGAAGCTACGACGCAGCAAGACTTAGCAAGAGTATGGAACAATAAGTAACATAAGAAACGAATGAAACAAAATTGCAGATATTACTTTTAACATTTGAACTAATTACAAAAATCAATGATGAAGCGTTTCGTGAGTATTCGTAAACATTCGGCAATTCTCGACGATAGCAATGTTGAATTTTGAATGCGTGTTAAAGCAAGTACTAACGTACTTTAGTATTGAATTATCGACGTTTAAACACGTATTTTTATCAGAAATTCATTTCTATGGCTGTTCAATGAATAGAAGACAAAAGATGCTGGGCATGAATAATTGAAACAAGGAGCGGAAGATGATGGTATTGTTGATGGTACAGCAAAAACCCATACAATTAAAAACACGCATGTTTTTTTTTTATAAAAAAAATTGTGTGTGAAAATAAAAAGACGAGAGCCATTGAAGATTTGTTTAAATCTCTTTCTAGCAAAAGGAAATTTAACACGGAGCTTATATGGCCGTAGTGTTAAGTGACGTCAATCTTCATGTCGGATCTCTCTGTCTAATCGGTGCATAGTTAATTTAAACGTATATCAGGCGTAATACTGGGCCAATTTTAATTTCACTTTTTTTCATCTCTACTATGGTACTTATTTTTAAATTTTATTAATAAATGTGATTTAAAATATTCATGCATATTCTCTAATATTGATAAAGTAACAGGTACTTAGTACAATATTATAAGTAAGTAGTAGTAACCGTTGTTACTCTTATGCACGGATAACACCAATCATTATAATAATATTATCTTATCTAGGGTTGCAATAATCTTCAATGTTGGGCAAAAAAAGATGTAATCAATATATTCTCTAAATCTAAAGTACATAAGGTGTTGTTGTTGCACCTGATTCCTCTCACGCTAAGCCAGACTGCTGCCCCATCAGACTATGAGAGTGAGGGAAGTGCACCTGTGTTTGCGCACACATTCATGCAGCATCATCAGCTTACAACAGTCCACTGCTAGACATAGGCCTCTCCACTTGCACGTCACTTAGCTTAGTTCTCGGCAACTCTTGTTCAGTTGCTACCAGCTACCCTGTGAAGACCGTCGCTCCACCGAGCCTTAAGGCGTCCCACCTTACGCTTGCTGATTCACGGTCTCTACTCAAGAACACGTGAGCATGCAGCATAATGTCTGTAGCATACTTGGTATGTTTCCATTTAATTCCACATATTTTAGAAAATACTACCAGCTATGTTTTACACTAGCATCTACACATGAATTTCTCTGCGGCAAAGTTAATATATTATCCCACTGGAATCATACATTTTACTGCGATAAAAAGTAGCCACATAGGCTACTTTTTATAGCCGTTCCAGACTATAACCTATTTCTGTGCTAAACTTCATCCAGATCCAGTCAGCCGTTTAAGTGTGAAGGAGTAACAAACATACATCCACAGTAACAAACATCGGCTCGTCCCTGTGAGTTGGTCACAATATGTGACAGACTGCCCAATTTGTAGCTTATGCTATAAAGTTAGAAGACAACGGACGGATGACAAGAAGAGGATTGTTTTACAAGGATTTTATATTTTTTATATTAATCCCTTCAGAAACATTGACAGTATAAAGTAGTTTTAAATCAATATTGTAGTATCGAATTTGATTATTTCCTCGTAACAATTTAGTTTAATTAATTAAAACTACATTTCAATAAATACAGAGATACATACAAGTGATGCCTTTGCTTGAAATTTTTGCAATAATGAAAATATAAAATATAACCGACAGCCATGCCTACTAGACTGCGCATCATTGACACGTTTTTTTTAATGGAAAGTGTTAAAAATTTGAGAAATAAAGAATTAATAACATTTCCCTACATAATATAGATCTGCTTTGTTGAAAGCGTGTCATATCAGCAATTCGCATTAGTTAATAATTAAGATCATTAACGAACTAGTTCTAATAACAATAACGAGTATTTAATTTAATATTAACATAAAATTATTTAAGGTTTTTTAACCGTGTCGATTGCTTTCGTGGAACCAAAAAACATGATCTCGGCAAGTGTCTTATCTCTCTTTTCAACACATAAGGAAAGGTATAGCGCTGTCTCGTTCACACTTGACAGATTTCACTGACGTGTCGCTGTCAGAGAGTATGGACCGAAACAACAAACGATTTTTGCTTTTTTATTCGATATTTATAACACAACATGAATATTTATGAACTTAAAAACGTAGACTAGGACTTCGTTAGTATATTTAATGCAACAAAAAACAATTTATCAGTGATGGTTAATGAGAAATTAGGTTATACTTACTGCCTCCGTACTCCCAGAACGGAACAGATCCATCTTTTTGCGCTAAATACGGCGGCTTGAAAGAATATTTGTATTCAAAACGTCTGTGTACGGACTGGGTATTGACGCACACCAAAACGCTTAATATTACACTGCACAATACTAAATTTAATTTATTCGACGACATATCGACGTCTCACAGCAACTGTACCCGCTCACGTCAAGACTCTCAAAAAATTGTTGATCTCGTCGCGATTCGTTCGCGATATTCCGATATTCGTCCGTGATTCGTCAGCTGCAGAAATGTGTTTGGATACAGAAAGACAGTTCCCACATGTTGTTAAATTCAGTATGTAAAATATTTGTTAGCAGATTGGTAGGACAATCCACCTCACAATATTTTTTGTTTTAAAAACAGTATTATTATTTATATTCATAGCTAATATTATATGAATTATGTATGAAACTGTAAAAAAATACTATTATTTCATTACATTTCAGTAAATATTTTAATTTGCAAATTATAATTATAATGCTTCTTGGTTTTTGACGAATTATAAATTATTTCTCTAGGAAACTTGAAAAGGTTAAAAAAGAAAACTGTCGCCAGTGTATCCAAACGACTCATCGACGAACGAGACGAAAGTTACGGTAATGTCATTGTCACTTAGTCAGTGTCAAAAAAAATTACAAAAACAAAAAATACAATGAAAGAAATGTCGGGATTAAAATTATATTGTTATTTTTGATTTAATTGGAAAAAAGTTCAATTTAAAGCAATTTTATAGATAATTAGAGAACAAATCAAATGTAGGTATCAAGTTTAATTAATGAATGTCCGGTGTCCGGTGTAGAAACCACTCAGCATCGTATGTAAACAAACCTATCGTATGTTATGATTTAATTTATATTAATTCTATAAATATTCTGATAAGAGGGGAGTGTATATATACTTAGAGCTTGTTTAAATAATATTACAGCGACTATAACCTCTCCTAAGCGCTATCTCATAGTGACATAAAGATATATAGGAAATGTTAAACAAAAGCATAATACATAATAGTACATAATGTATCGCGGAACGTCACGGTGGCGCGGTAGCTGAGCGATGGGCCCGTTTTCTCTGTAACTTAATATTTACGAATCGTGGGTTTGATTCCCATGGAACAAATATTGATTAGAAATATTGGCTGTTCTGGGTCTGACTTTCGTGATATGTTGCTCACATTCTTGATGACTCAAGCATTACATCTAACTACACGACCCGACCTAGGACTCGAATCCCGTACCCAGCAGCCCCTTTAATCCATTCAGCGCGGGGCAACGCACAGGCGCGTTTTTTTTAACCGCATTCGTGATGCCCACACTAAAAGGGTTAACAGATAAACAAGATTCCACTTGTCCTAATTCCAGAATCATGTCTGAAGAATTATGCTACCGTCGCCAAGTGTCCCGAGAGCACCTTGAAGTTCTAGCGCAGTACATGGAGCGCTACCCTCCGCTCGCCCTCGCCAGCGCCCGCTCCAGGGAGGGACACCTGCAGTCCAAGCGGATGTGGGAGAAGATAGCCCGGACCCTCAACCGGATCGATGAGAACGTTAACAAGAGTGGGAAGAGTTGGGCTAGAGTGAGTGTACACTATTGAGTTTTGTTTTTTTTTTTTTGATACCATCACGCCTGTATTCCTCGAAGGGTTAGACAGAGGTGTACCAATGCACACCCACAGTTCGCCAGTACATATGTTTAGGTCCCATGTAGTAGGGGAAAGTTGAAAAAACCCAATAATGCTTTTGCTTGACCTGAACATCGAACCCAATAGGAACGAATCAAATGGCAATAGGCTCGACCCCTATTATAAGGGACATAGATATACCGGCGAGCAGTGGGTGTACGTTGGTGCACCTCTGCCTTCAGGGAATACAGGTGTAATGGTATGAATGAAGCAATAGGTGACGGTAGATGCAAGCTGACAGTCAGCATCACTACTACAATTATAATAATTCCTTGTCCGCAGTACTGGATAGATCTAAAATTCAAGATCCGGCGGAAATACGCTGTGATACAGAAGTGTCTCACAGAAGGAACGCACTGCAGCATCCACCTGACCCCTTTGGAGGAGAGGATCGTTAAGATCCTGACCGATGAGGAGGGGAACCTGCTGCCCACTGCCTCCGTCTACCATCAGTTGAAGAGCTATCACCGGATACACTATCCCGGGATGGGGACGGAGGTGAGATTAACTGATTTGGTTGATTTGGCAAGTTTGATTATCTTTTCACTGCATTGCTGTTTATGTACTTGTTAACTGCCCCATTGGTCTGGTGGTGGCAAGCACGACTGCTGAGTATAGGCTCCTGGGTTCGAATCCCAGGTCGGGCAAAAAGTGTTATTGGGTTTTTCCATTAGGAATTTCTCAGTAAAACCCAGAGTCTGGTAGTTGGTGGTGTGAAAGCCCGTGCCTCGGAAAACACGTAAAGCCGTTGGTTCTGCGCCTGATCTCTCTCCAGTTATGACGGATTGCCGTCCCATCGGACTATAAGAGTTAGGGAAGAGGGAGTGCACCTGTGTGCACACACTTGTGTGCACTATAATACCCTTGCGTATTTTATTTTGTTTAGAATAGTCCTGACAAAAAGCCGAAAAATATAGTTCTGTAATTTTTTTTTTTTACTCTCATTTAGCTCTTTTTATTTTTTTCTCACAATTCCCATAATCGAAAAATATGGAAAAATCACAATAGGACATGGCAAAGGCAAAAAGTCCGGATGATTTCGGAATAATGGTAACCATATGTAGGATCTAATACAAAGACGAAGTATCCTTATTTGTAGTGCATGACAAGGGGCCTTTACCAAGGCAGATCGAATCATCGAATAATACGCATTTCATTTACTTAATAATATTAGCCTTTCAACTTAATTAGACGCAAAGGTAGGTTAGTAGACAGCTCTTTGTGAAGGAGCTCGACCGGGGAAGTACTACCACCATACCTGTTTCTGCCGCAAAGCGCATCTGTGTTCCGGTTTGAAGGGTATGGGTGCCGGTGTAGTTACAGGCACATGAGACAACTTTGTCTGTGAGATGGCAACGTATTTGCAAGGCCTCTGGTATTGCAGATGTCTATAGGCGGCGGTGACGGCGGTGAGGCTGCCGCTTGCTTGAAGTTTAAATAAAGATATCTCTAAATTAAAATACAACCATTACACATTTACAGACTGCCCGCCTTATAAAACAAATATCAGACAACGAGGCGAAGATAAACGACAGCGGAGGCCTAGAAATAGACGAGGAGGACGAGGACCAATCACAGGAGTACCTCGGCACAGCGTCACCAATCACAGAACACGTAGTCCTGCCATCTTCCGACATTAAACCAATCATAACCATGAAACATGACGACTCGGACCCCATACAAATATCGGACGACAAGCAAACTATCGAACAATTAAAAAAGGAATTATTAGAGTTTGAATTGAAGAAGCAGAAAGAGTTATTTGAGATGGAGAAGCAGTTTAAGAGAGAGAAACATGAGATGGAGATGTCGATACTGAGGGTTCGAAAGCAGGTGATGGTCAAGGAGTTAAAGAAGTTATAGCAGGGCAATGTGTAACTCCGTCATGAGCATTATGCTACTAATTCTGCGCAGAAAGATTGCGCAACTTGCCACCATATTTGCGCAGATGAGAACTGCCTCTAAGCATTGGTTGGAGTGTTTAAAAACGACTAATATGTAATACTAGTTAATGCCCGCGCCGTCGCTCGAGTGAATGTTGGTCATCGGCAATGTTTTTTTGCGCAGCACCCTAATTCCTTTTTCATAAAAAAGCATGAGTTACTCCTTAAATCATCAGCTACCTGTCAGTGCAGACCCGTGAAAATCAGTGCAGCCGTTTAGGAGATTGACCGAAACAAACAGACAGACTAAAAAAAATATTTAGTAAAAACCTGTTATTTAGACTTTACAATACAGATACTTAATATTATTTTATTTGCATAGATTGGGCATCTTAAAGGCATCTTCTATGAACAATGTGTCGCTGACTGGAAGCGACGCATGAGCCCCTGTCATCACATTTACGCAGATAAAAAGCACGCCCTCGGCGAGCCTTAACAACCCGTATCTCGTAGCAATAGGGGTGCTTTTCGTACTACTGCCGCATTGGTCTGTAAGTACTAGGGCTACCATCATCTAAATTACCGTCGCCGGACGAAAATTTCCAGAACCCCGGACTTTTAGGAGAAATTGATTAGTGTTTCCCGGACTCCAAAGAAAAATATTTTTAAATAAAAGAAAACATCATTTACATTTTCATGTCTTTATAATCTACATTTTTTGCTCATCTTTCAATTAATCGGGATTCCCCTGACACAAAAACTGTCCGGGTATTGTCCGGAAATTTTTAACAATTAATTCCGGACGACCCCCGGACGGCCTCTAATCTAGGTCAAATATGGGGAATCCCGGACGGATGGCAGCCCTAATAAGTACCTACCCTGTACATCGACATCCTGCAAATGTTTAGTTTTAAAATAAAAGTGATACCAAGTAGTCAGAGTTGTAAGTGTAAATAAAGATTTTTATTTTGACAAGTTTAAGGTACAAGACTTTTTATTGATACCTCCTTCATCCATTATGTCGTACAGTTACACATTATTGTGACAATTTCATTTTATTGTGAGAAGGTGCAACGTATTCTGAATTCAAACAATGAAATGTGTACCTTCTCGTGTAGTAAATAAAGTTATATTTTGAGTTGCTCTATTAAAAGGTGCGCGCAGTATCGCGTCTCGGTGTGAACTGATCCTTAGCTTAAATATTTTGAACGCCAGAGCGGAAACGCATCGGCGCCACTGCTACGCCAAGCCACAAATTCAGCGCATTTTGATTAGCAATGTTTGATTATTGATTTTTCTAGTGAAATGTAAGTAATGAATATTATCTTTGTGCTATTTTACAATATTTTATTAATGTAGTTTTAAGCAATAGTAAAAGAAACAAAGAAAACCTAATTTTGTACATTTTTAAGTAGGTACAAAATAAGAACATAAAAAAAAACGTTTTCTTGTCGGCTGTATACGACAGTGGCGTGTCTGGCACGTTTTCGTTTGTCGGCTATATCCGACATGGCGTTCAAAAGGTCATAACATAAAAATCGGGCATCGGAATGTCAATATTTTCATTACAATCTCAGTATTCACTATTCCTTAGTCTTCTCGAAGGGGTAGTAAGGATGGTCGAGCCACTTGAGCTGCGGGATGGTCCTGTAGCCCTTGTCGAAGCTCTTTAGCACGGAGCGCTCCTCCGGCGTGAGGCTGAAGTCGAACACCGCCAGGTTCTGCTCGATGCGGGACTTGGTGACAGACTTCGGCAGCGGGATCACGCCTAGCTCCACCTGGGAACAAGGAAACAAGACAGCTAATCAAATACTACGGCCACCAACACACACACATACACATACCATCACGCCTGTATTCCCTCGTAAGGGTTTGGCAGAGGTGTACCTACCAAAGTACACCCACAGTTCGCCTGTATGTTTAGGTCCCATGTAATAGAGGGCGAGCATATTGCCATTAACCGGGCACACATTCAAACTCCGAGCTGCTACTGAGAATTCATAGAAAAACCCAATAACACTTTTTGCTCGACCTAGAAATCGAACGCAGGACCTCTAGCGTAAAAGTCGTGCTTAGGACCACTCGTCTAACGAGGCAGTTACTCACCAGATATCTCAAAGAAACTTGCGGCACAGTCTTGTTGTACTTGTTGGCGATCTCTAGGAGCGCGGGGTCGTCGACCCGCGGGGGCGGAGCGTCGGGCTTCGCCTTGCTGTAGAACAGCGAGCCGAAGGGCGTGTAACCCATCACGCGGATGTCCTGGCGGGCGCAGTACGCCAGCAGCTCCGGCTGCTGCAGGTTCAAGTTTATCTGCGGATGAACAGCATTGCATCACGCTCGTGTTCCTAATCTGATAATTGGGTAGTTGACATCACTAACCAATAATTTCAGGTCACAACTTTTCCTAAAAAAGCACTTTATTTTACCCATGAAAACCGATTAATTTTCAATTTATTGTAAAATTCGTTTTTTCTTACTGTAAAATCAATAAATAGTTAGTCAATTGATTAGGCCGATAAGTGACGTCACAGCGTGCTATTGCCATCATTGCCTTTGCCTTTTAAAAGACTTCTAAGCACTAAATTAACCTGACACCAACATTGCACACTTAAGCTTATTCCAAACTAGGTACGCTATACTGTTCTGCTGTATAAAGAGCTGTAATTATAAAAAGCTTATATTATAAAAAGCTGTAATTAAAGCTATACTAAATAGCATTGCGTTCACATTATGCGACATAATCGCAAGCAAATAGGTATGCTCTATGACTTTGAGCTAACATTTATTATACAATGGGGTGAATCGGAACGAAACTTTTAAAAGGATTTCAGTGTTAAAATATGTAATTGCGTTCCAGGGCCGCAGTGACTCGTTCGAACAAATCCCACAAGTCTGGCAGGCCAGTGCCTGCCTGGCCCAAGGAAAGGCCAGCCCTCTGGTCACGTGAAGGGTCGACCACTCGCTTAGTGATGTCCCGAAAAGTTAGATAAGCGCTCGGTCCCCATAGCTAGCCTTCACGAAGGTTGTTATATTTGCGCCGTTTGAGATTTCGGCAGTAGCAGCCGCCCCAGCACAGCATGTCGTGCTAGGAAGATGGGATGGCGCAAGGGTGTCGGCGCATGTTGCATCCTACACCAGAGGCCTACCCAACTTCCAAGGCAACTTACTTCGACTTGCAAAGCAGTGGGTTTCTCCAGGCCGAGTTCCAGGAGTCTGTCTATCTGCTGCTGGTTGAAGTTGGACACTCCGATGGACTTGGTGAGTCCCAGGCTCTTGGCTTCCATCATCCCGCGCCAGGTCTCCACGTAGTCCGTGTAGTCGTAAGTTCCGTTGTTCTGAAATTCGGAGTTTATCCTGATTATAGAAACTGTGGACAAGCAGAAAACCGAGCCATCCTTCACTGTATATTCAATTATTACATACCATCACGCCTGTATTCCCCGAAGGGTTAGGCAGAGGTGTACCAATGTACATCACCCACAGTTCGCCGGTATCTTTTTTTTTAGGTCCCATGTAATAGGGGGCGAGCCTATGCCATTAAGCGGGCACAAATCCAAACTCCGAGCTGCTACTGAGAATTAAAAGGAGAATGGGCAAAATGGTACCCGGCTCCAATAGATATGATTGTAGTGTCGTTTAAAAGGTCTTACCAAGAGGAACAATATTTACTATAGCCACCAGTCTCAAATCTTATTGCGTTTGGAGATAAACGACAGTCTTACTAACTAATAAAAACCTTGTTCCTTCGGTTGCCCTTTGCGTTCTAGGGCCACGGTAACCTGTTTTGACAGTCCCGTGGCCCCGGCAATAAACATACATATCATAGTATATTAGGTCCCATTTATCGATGTAAGAAAATGAGCACCAAGGTAATATTTTCTGTATTTCCGTTCATGTTTTCTATTAATAACGCTTTTACGTAAGACTGCCATGCCCCCTCTTTTCTTTCATCCAGTCGCGACATGTCCATATAAAAACATATTTTTGTTATATATTGATCGCGGTATCGCTTTCGAACAACCCGCAGCCCCGGCAGGCATCGGCCCTCAGTGGCCCCTTCCAAGTTTGCTGACATCTCTTTGAGGCGCGCGTGGAACACGAACGCGCCGTCGACACGGTCTGTCGCTAGTGAACGTACGGACGGTGAGCTACCCATTGCTCACCGTCCACAGACCCGCGTCTACGGTGGCCGGGAGTCGTCTCGTGGCTCCCGACGCCCGGATCGTCTACCGCGGCGGCCGCTGGGACGGGGGACCCTCCTTTCCCTCTCCCGTCCCGCCGCCTCCTTCTCTAGCATTACAGCTTCGCAGAAGGAGGCGACTGCTTCCCATTCCCTCTCGCTCCGGACCATGGCTTGAACCAGTGCCGGACGCGAGAGGTCGCCGCCGCCGATGGCCGCCACGAGGACTCGGCGGTGCTCAGCCCAAGCGGGGCACACCGCCAATGTATGCTCCATCGTGTCCTCGGGGCGATCCTCGCAATGATAACATCCGGGCGTTTCTTCCCGCCCGATGATGTGCAGGAACCTCCCGAACTTTCCATATCCGGTGAGGACCTGCGTCAGGCGGTAGGTGAGGGCGCCGTGGCGCCGCTCTAGCCACTCCTCAAAGAGGGGACTTACCGCCTCAATCAAGGCGTGCCCTGCACGAGGTTGCGATAGTCGCTCTCTCCATATCGCCATGAGATCGAGCCGGAGGTTCGTCCGCTGGGCGGCAATTTGCCGCGGCAGCGGAGTTTCCCCCCGGCCTAGTGCCTCCGCGCGCCACTCGTGTAGGCGCGCGAGGATCAGCGCCTCCAGATCCCACGGCGGCAATATATCATCGTCTAAGTCTATCTTATTCCAGCTTTATTTTACTAATATAAGTAGTTTGTAGTAAATTCTCATTTATAAAACTTAGTGAGATTACTGCTTCCCAAACGTGAATAGGGACAGGCGCCATGGTAGACGTTTATCTGCATCAAAATGTCTTTTCAATGATATATTAATGATGACTATTGGAGCGGGTACCACGTTCCATACATTTTTGCCCATTCTCCTTTAATAGAAAAACCCCAATAACACTTTTTGCTCGATCTGGGAACCGATCCCAAGACCTCTAGCGTAGCAGTCGCGCTTAGGACGACTAGGCTAACGAGGCAGTTATTTTATATTCAATTAATTTATTTAGTATTAGCTACATCGTCTTGTTTCACCCGCGTTAAGTTAAAAAAAAAAAAAAAAAAATTGTTTATTGTTCCAAAATACTTACAATACATATAGCATGAGGCAGCCCCGTTAAGTTATTAACAATACTAGTGTTGGGGCTGACTCGCTACTTCCCCTGTAGTACATTTACAAGATGGAGACTAATAAACTAAAAATAATAAAAAGGATACAAATTAAAAACTAGAATTCTATTAAAAAGAGAAAAAAAGTAAAGTAAAGTACAGTAAAGTTACGTCTTTGGTAACTGTTCCGCCCCCGTGTATCGTTGCTCTGGCGAAAAAATTGATAAAATTGTTTCAGTAGTTACTTACGGAGATTTTTCGGTACAAACAAACAAACAAATCTTTCCCCTTTATAATATTAGTAACATATAGATAATCTTTAACTCTGTCCGCACACGTCGGACAATCGGTTACCGATATTTTGTCGGAGAGAAAGGGTCATACGAATTTAAAAATGAATATGTATGTGGCTAAAGTCGTGGGTAAGTAAACACTAGTGAGCAATACTTACGAATTGTCCGACAGGCCAGTGCACGAGGTATAAGTCCACGTAATCCAGGCCGAGGTTGGCGAGGGAGGCGCGCAGTGCTGGCACCACCGCGTCCTTAGCGTGCTCGCTGTTCCAGAGCTGCGGGTAAGTGGACAAGGGTCAGATGAGACCGGGACGACGGGTTCATGTTGCACGCGCGCCTCAAAGAGATCTCAGTAAACATTGGAGGGCCCGACGGGCCACTCAGGGCCGATACCTGCCGAGGCTGTGGGTTGTTCGAAAGAGATACCGCGCTCCCGGAACGCAAAGGGCACAAGAAGGAACATGGATGGGTTTTAGTCAGTAAAAGTCTGACACTAGGGCGGGAGGAGTCATTAAATGATCCATCCGTAAAAAAAAGAAAGGGTCAGATGTAACGATAGAGATCCAAAATGGCTGACATAACCCACGGAAGCCGTCGAACCAATGCGTTATTAAGAATGTTAGCCCATTTTTTCATACAAACGTAATCTCGATTTTTCTTCCTGGATTTGAGCCTAGAGCAATAATATTTCGACCCGATATGGATTTCAGTCGTGCTCATGACCACAGATTGCGGATATAGGTATTTACTTTCGCACAATAATATTCACCTGCCATGCTATCTCTTAACCACTTTGGTTGACTGGTAGAGAATGCCTAAGGCATTAATTAAGTCCGCCTTTGTACTTATTTGTTGCATAAAGTCTAAATAAATAAATTACCGTTAAAATTAAATTAACAAGTCCTAATGTGAGCTGATGTCATTTGATTCCAATATAGATAGTGAAGAGAATAATGGGACAAGCCCGCCACACTATTCCCAACCACTGCAACTCATAAAAGCCAGAATCAACAGTGGAGACCGCCTGAAAAGCGCCGAGGTAAAAGCTTGACGAGTCCCCCACAACGGTTGAACTGTCTTGGATCCCGCAACGAAATTATCAGAAAAGATTAGCGGAGGAGTAAGAAAAAATACAATTTTCACTTCCCTCCAAACAAGCTGGAGACAGAACAGAACTAGGCCAGTAGGCACAAAGGAATGTTTACAACTGGGAGAAGCCCAGATTGTCAAGCACCACGGATTGCAATTTATAATTAAATTTATGGGTCCTAATGTGTGCTGTTACATACGTAGTGAAGAGATAATGACTTGAATTACCTTCAACTAAAAGACCGCGATCGTACCAACCTTAGTAGTGACAAAGAGGTCTTCCCTCTTGATCTTTCCTTCCTCGATCTTCTTGGCGATGGCCCTGCCGACCTGGTCTTCGATCCTGTACGCGAAGGCGGTGTCGATGTGTGTGTAGCCCGCGTCTATCGCCCAGGACACGGCGTGTTCCACCTCGTCCACTCCCGGCTCCAAGCGACCATGTTGAGGGGAACAAGGCACATTACTCGGCTATTATGGATATAATTGGTGTAACTAGACACTGACGAAGTCGAAACTAGTCACTCACACACGCTCCCACACACATATACCTAGTAAACTAGCTTTTGCCCGCGACTTCGTCCGCGTGGATTAATAGTTCCCGTTCCATGAAAACTATCCTATGTCCTTTCTCGGGTCCCAGACTATATCTGTACCAAATTTCATTGAAATCGGTTCAGTGGTTTAGGCGTGAAGAAGAGACAGACAGACTACGTTACGTTACTTTCGCATTTATAATATTAGTAAGGATAAAGAGAATTTAGACGCTCTATAAAAATATGCGCGCAGCGTCACGTCGCCCGCCGCGGGAAGCTGCGAGACAACTCCCGGCCAACGTAGACGCGGGTCTGTGGACGGTGAGCAATGGGTAGCTTACCGTCCGTACGTTAACTAACGATAGACCGTGTCTCAAAGAGATGTCAGCAAACATTCGGATGGGCCACTCAGGGCCGATGCCTGCCGGGGCTGCGGGTTGTTTGAAAGAGATACCGCGCCCCCGAAACGCAAAGGACACAAGAAGGAACACAGATGGGTTTTAGTCCGTAAAACCCTGACACAAGGGCGAGAGATGTCATGTGATGATTCCCCATACTTAGGTAAAAAAAGCGTCTCGCCACGTTGAGTCTCGGTGTGAACTGACCCTAACTGGGCGGTTGATACATCACCGGAAATAAATACCTTTGAATTGTTTCCCAGCCAGGTCCCCAGCGCCAGTGCCGGGATGTCTCTGCCATCGTGAAGCTTCAGGGTCGGTACTGTCGCCAGAACCAGCTGCAACCAGTGTAAATTCTTATTCGTGGTTGCAAGTGAGATTGATGAGTTGGGTTCCTTCCTTCGATTCCCAGGTCAGGTAAAAAGTGTTATTGGGATTTTCCATTACGAATTTCTCTGTAGCAGCCTGGAGTTTGGAAGTTGGTCGTCGACTGGAAGCCGACCCCGATATAGTTGAGAAAAGTCTAAGATGAGATGATGATGTAATCGAAACGTCACTTACTGACTAAATACCTACGAAATATGGAAACTAGTACTACATTGCATAGTAGACAGTCATAATAAACGAACGTGAATAAATAAATGTTTTAAAAACAAATATTACTTATTTATAAATAGTTATATAAATTTCAAGTAGGAAATATTTCTTTAATATATATTTTTTTATACGTAGTTCGCGTTATATATAAACAGCAAATACCTAAATCATGAATTTAGAAGCTCAATGGTGCCGATTCCCTTGTTCACAAACTAAACTAAAATTAGAGAATTGACATCTCTTACTAACATACAGCGAAGGAAAAGGACGGTAATACCTTAGAACTAAGTTAGAGATGTCAAATTAGTTTTGCCTTGAACTTTTCCGTGTTTTTAATCGACGCGTTCTGACATGCCAACTATAATTGTATAGAGGTTTTAGATCAACTAAAATTGACAAGTCTAATTCACGTCCGTCCCTTTCTTGTTTGATTGGAAAGAAAAAGATAGAAATATTCTAAATTAAGTTTAGCTTGTGCGTAACAGAATTGACACCAATATCAAACATCAATATCTAAAACCGGTAATGCAACATAGCTTGTCTAGCGCACACGCAAGCCACACATAACATTCAAAAACGAAACTTACCGAAATATACGCACAAATGAGCACCACAACACGACTGTAGGTCCCCATGGCTGGCTTAAAATGAACTATTGTACTCTATCCAAAGTTGTAATCGTAAAAAAGGTCTGTTCGATAAAGCTAAGGTGTTGTTTGTTTAACCTCTGATAAACTAGTCGGCGCGGCGACGCTTACGAGACGCTGCTGTGACCTTCCTATGTGCTAAGAGGAGGGATATTGACTTGTAGCATTCAAACTAGTCATTATTATGTAGGAGCACACCTCAAGACACGTTTCGAAGTGGATTTATATGTTTTACTTGGCATCAAGTGTGTTTTATTTCACACTAGCTTTTACCCGCGACTTCGTCCGCGTCAAAGTTGACATATTATCCCCAAGTGATAGGGGTTAAATCATTCTAAATTAGTCATAGTTTCTTCTCCCGAGAGGAATACGAGCAATTTCCAGTCACCCTGTATACAGTTGTCATATATTGGCGTGCCCGAATTATTTTGTCATGCCATTGGTTCGCCATCCCTGTAATAGGGTGTAGGTTAGGATGCAGGGAGGAATCGAGACAAAACTTTAAAAGGGATTTTATCGTTGAATTAATATTACTTTCCATCGTCCCGATTCACCCCTGTAACCTTATAAATACGCATCATTTGACCGGTAGCTAAAACTGCCAAGCGTGAGTCATGTACGAAATGCGTGGATCTCAATAAAGGTGGTTTTGTTGTTTTTTTTTATACCACTGGAGGTGGCAAACAAGCTAACGGCCCGCCTGATGTTAAGCGGTCACCGCTGCCTATGGACACTTGCAACACCAGAGGTATCACTCGTGCGCTGCCGACCCCGTAAAAACCTCAAAACTCCTTACTTGAAGAACCCCATTGTTATTGAAAAGTTTTGCAAAACTCTATTGTTTCCGATTAAACAGCACTATGACGAAATTCTCCTTACATAACATAACTCACAACTTGAACTCCTGATAACCTGTTATCGTAGTACGTACGTGAAGGTACCTCCGCGATGAGAATACTACTAGCTACTCCCGCCACTCCGTCTGACTAGACTTCGCAATAAACTTGTAAAGGGGATAAAAACTTGATGAAAAATATCTTATGTGTTAAGTTACATTAGTTAGTTTATTTATTTATTTAATTATTTCGGACAAGGATATGGTTAGCTACTTATAGTGGTAGTTACATAGTTTAGCCGGGCTGTCTTCGCTCTTTTTTTTTAATGTGATTGGATGGCAAACAAGCCCCCTAACTGCTCCGTGAGCGTGGGGTCCTGGATTCGTTTCCCAGGTCGGGCAAAAAGTGTTATTGGGTTTTTCCATTAGGAATTTCTCAGTAACAGCCCGGAGTTTAGAAGTTGGTAGTGTGACACCCCCGTGCCTCGGAAAGCACGTAAAGCTGTTGGTCCCAGTTGCCATTCGTAGATCTTTGACAGTCGTTACGGATAGTCAGAAGCTAAGAAGTCTGACAACCAGTCTAACCAAGGGGTATCGTGTAGCCCAGTAGGTAACTAGGTTGTGGAGGTCAGATTGGCAGTCGCTCCATGTAACACACTGGTATTCAGCTGCATCCGGTTAGACTGGAAGCCGATCCCAACATAGTTGGGAAAAGGTTAAGCAGATGATGGATGGCAAACAAGCCGACAGCCCACCTGATGTTAAGTGGTCTCTAAAGTATAGACTCCAAACTATACCTATAACTAATACTACTCTCAACTATTTTTATTTTAATAAAACTTGTAGTGCATGAAAGCAGGTAAGATTTAATTAAAAACTTGTATAGTTACCTTTACACTTGAAATATTTTATGTAAGAGCTTACAAAAATAACAAATTACAGCTTTTTTTTACGAAACGTTGCCCTACTTCTGTATCATGGGTGCGTTTACAAGCAGTGCCGTAACCAGGGCAGTGCCAGCCATGCCCAGGCGCAGGGCGCAGATCCTGGAGGGGTGCAGAAATGACCATACCAGGATCAGATTTTTGTTTAAGGGCGCCGTCGTAGAAGCTCTCATAGGGCGCCGGTATAGAAGCTCACACAGGGCGCTAAAACGCCCTGTGCGAGCTTCCATGATAGGTACAGAAGTAGGGCAACGTTTCGTAAAAAAAAGCTTGAATTTGTTATTTTTGTAAGCTCTTACATAAAATATTTAAGTGTACTAATGGCTTAACGGTGCTGTTTGCAAGCAAACTCACATACACGCCCAGACCCGAAACAACTAACTGTGTACACCTTACTAATAATTAAAGTAAAGGCCTTTGAATTCAAGTAAACTTATTTTTTTACTATGAACAAATTAAAATGACAAGCACACGCGTCTGAGTACTGTACAAACGGGGACGCCTATATAGTAGGATGACACTAAGTAGATGATAGTACGCATTGCTATGAACAAACTAGTAGGCGTTTACGTTCATCTCATATTCCATCACAACTAATATCTTGTCCGTGCAGGAATCGAACCCGCGGCACTCAACGCAGCAGCCACCCACGTCGACTCAATTTTAAATGATCAGCGCTTGCACCCGCCTTAACACTTCTTAGATGAGCAACGAGGTCCAAACTTCGTAACTAACCTCTTTTAGAATAGACTTCAATAATTAAAAAGAAAACACGAAATCATTATTTTTATCTATATTTCTATACTTATAATAAAGAGCAATTTTTGTTTGTTTGTACCGAATAGGCTTCGAAACTATTGGACCGATTTTAACCATTTTTATAATTACATTACATTCATAACTACATTATTCCTGAGTAACATAGGCTATATAGAATCACGGATCATCAGTGGAGCAGTAACCAAAGCCGTAACTTAACGCGGGTGAAATAGGCGACGCGGACGAAGTCGCGGGCACTGCGCTAGTGATGGATGAAGGGGGAGCTCCGCTTAGATTGTTGTCTCCATGTTGTCTCGCTGTACGACCGGATAGTTCTCTTTTTAGTTTCTTTACTCTTTGGGGATAGTGACGGATAGGGGTGGGGTTTAGGTGACCGAAGGTGTTCTTATCATATCAACACCATAAAATATATCCATTATACACGATAATTGGTATTTTTTTGCAAAAACCAAATCTTCGCAATGGTTATGCAGTTATTGGCAAAAATGTGGTGCATCGTCAACAAACGTGGTTAAAGGAAAGTCGAAGTTTATCACAACCTAACCATAGCATGCATAGATGAGTGTTCAACAAGCGTGCAAAAAACAAAAATGAAGTCAAAAGCAATGTTGTAACAAGTTGAAATGACATTTACAATCCTGTAACTAGCACACACCACAGAATAATACACGAGTCATGCTGCCTACACGAACTCCGGAACAATTCGCGGAAGACTACGCGAGTACCAACGTGATAGTGCGTCCGAACCCTGACTGGGAGGAGGACCTGGAGCAGACGCTGGTGGTGACCCCGGAGATCGCGGCGAGGGTCCACACCTACTCACAGTTCGAGAAGAAGAAGCCACGGCTTGAGTGCTGCTGTCAGGTTTGTTTATTGCTCTTAGACACATACATGCATAAACTCACGCCTTTGTCCCATGAAGGTTGGGAGAAACCACAGAACGCCACCTGCTACGATCCTTACATACTCCTTTCGCCTCATCCACGTTCAATACATCTGGCTCTACAAGCGCGCTGGCTACGAGTACTGCGCACCTGACCTTTCTGAAGAACCTCACCAATAAGGTAAGGGTAGGTCTTTCTAAGGCGTTACCACTCATATCTGCCATATAAACTCCTTTTGTTAGTCGCCTTTCACTCATCCTCTCAACATGACCAAACTATTTAAGCATACTCTTATCAACGTTTGTCACTACATCCTCTTTTCATTCCTCACACTATCGTTCAGTTACGCCACACATACTTCGCAAGGAACACATCTATCTCCACAGCAATAATTCCTCTTTCATGCCTCATTTTCCATACTCTACATAGATTTTAACAGACACTCGCAAAATAGGTATATAGTAGAGTGCCAGTATTCAGCGTTGTTGTAAATTATAATCACATTATACAATCCTCCGGTGCTGCAGATGTCCACAGGCGACTGTTGGCTTGTTTCCTACGAAATACCTAACATCAGTTTTTTACTCAGTAGTTTAGCGTGAAAAATTGTCTAGCTGGATAGATAGATACCTTGACAATTTATTTTTTCGTTCCCGTATTTTTCAAAGTCAAAGTCAAATCATTTATTCCAATTAGACCATTAAAAGGCACTTTTGAACACGTCAATTAATTAAAACTATTGAATCTAGTTGCCCGTTCCAAAAGGTAGTTTCGTATGGAGAAGACGGGCAAGAAACTACTAATAGACTAATTGATGTATCCTCAGGAAGTGCCCACCAGACCCGGCGTGGCGCCGCTCATTCAGCTGAACGATGGCCATAACATCCCAAGCTTTGGGCTCGGCACCTGGCTCGGATTCTCTAAATCGGTAAATTTGGGGCAACGCCATCTATTGACGAGTAGCTGTACTGTGTAGAATTAGGTAGATGACACCACTAACCAATAATTTCAAGAAACAACTTCACAAAAAACATTTAATTTTAGCACTAAAAACCCGATGATTTTTTAAATAACTATAAAAATCGATTTTTAGTTGCTTTGAAATCAATAAATAGTTAGTGAATTGAGATGACAAAAAAGTGACGTCATAGTTGAGTATTGTCATAGAAAATCTATGGGGGAATTGCGTTTTGACAGCTCATAAAAAGTACGTCAATTGATTAGTGGTGTCATCTACCCAATTGTAAAGTAGTTGTTGATTCCATTGTTGGCAGCTATTGTTAAGGTTAACAGGGCGCTTTTTGTTTCGCAAAGTCCAGCCGTTTCAGAGATAAGCCGGAACCAACAGACATACAGAAATCTTAAAAATTGTGTGCTGTTAAGCACCTTATAAGGTACTTTAATATACAATTAGTGGAAATCTGTTAATTTGAAATTACAAACATACATTTCAATTTCATGTCCACAGGGCGTCCGCGTGCCGGTGACGGATGACTCCGTGCAGAAGGCGGTGGAGTTCGCCATAGACACAGGATATAGACACATCGACACCGCTGCCATATACCAGACTGAGCCACAGGTACATACCATATTATTCTGGCGACCACTTCAACCGCGTCGAACTTAAGTATATAAACCACAAACAACAACAACATACCATCACGCCTGTATTCCCCGCAGGGTTAGGCAGAGGTGTGCATAGCACGCATCTACAGCCCGCATCCATAGCACGCATCCATAGCACGCATCTATAGCCCGCATCCATAGGACGCATCTATAGCACGCATCCTTTCATATAAAACATAATATCTTGGTTGAATCCGTTTCCACCAGTGCTAAGCTATGTGCGCCAATGAATATGATTGGTGTGTATATCAAATGTATCCATAGCAACGTAGCATAGCACATCTCTGGTGGAAAAGCACCCTATCTCTTACAATCAAATAACGCTAACTCCTTAGGAGTAAGCTTGAATTGGCTTGTCAATAGGACTGAGTGACTGAGTCAACGCGTTGCATTTATGTCGTGATGGCCCCGTGGTTAAGGCACCCGCCTCTCTTGCACGAGGTTGTAGGTTCGCAACCGGGCAAGTACCAATGTGTTTCTAATTCATATATACTTACTAAGTTTATCTTGGCCATCACTGACATCGGTGACCATGTCAGAGGCCCTTGAGGCGGTTTAGAAACTCTGACACTAGTAGGGTGTGGGGCCTGTGGGGTCTCGTTAGACCTTACTGCCCACAAGAAAAAGGAAGTAACACGTTGCAGTCACAAAAGTCGATGTACCCACTACAGGGGCGGACTTTGAATTTGTGGGGCCCTGGAGCAACTAATAATAACTCTGCTCACAGGTTGGAATCGCGATAAGCAATAAGATAGCTGAGGGCGTCGTGAGGAGACACGATCTGTTTGTTACCACCAAGGTAAATATAAGTGCTTACTAAAACTAAACATGAAAATTGTATCCTTTCGTGTAGTAAAAACCTTTACTACTACTTAGTGCTACTTTTAAATATTTGTTCTATTTTTAACCCCCGACGCAAAAAGAGGGGTGTTATAAGTTTGACGTGTCTGCCTGTCTGTCTGTCTGTCTGTCTGTGGCATCATAGCTCCCGAACGGATGAAGCTATTTCAATTTAGTTTTTTTTGTATGAAAGGTGACTTATGTGCGAGTGTTCTTAGACATGTCATGTTTGATGAAAATCGGTTGAGCCGTTTAAAAGTTATGGGTGTGAAAGTGGGGAAGAAAAACTAAAAATGATTTGTCATGTGGGTTATTAAATTATTAGGAACCTATGTATTTACAGTTTAACAAAATCGACATTATAATAAGTATGTACCTATAAAAAGTATAAAATAAAAATTAAATTAAAAATTTAAAAAACCCCCGACACAAAATCCTTAGTTCCCTTTAAAAAGTAAAAAAATAAAATACGTCGCGTTGGGGGACCGCTTGGGACGGTCGTACCCTAAATGCAACATCGGTCCCCCAACGCGGCGTATTTTATTTTTTTACTTTTTAAAGGGAACTAAGGATTTTGTGTCGGGGGTTTTTTAAATTTTTAATTTAATTAGTTATTTTTAAAGTGAATATCTAACTAAATATTCTGTGAATATTTCAAGCGTCTAGCTGTTGCCTTTATCAAGATCTAGCAAAAAAAACGCCTTTGTTGTATAGGAGCCCCCTTAAATATTCATTTTATTATTTTCTTTAGCATTCTTTGTTATAGCGGCAGAAGAAATACATCATCTGTGAAAATTTCAACTGTCTAAATGTCGCGGTTCTTGAGATACAGTCTGGTGACAGACAGACAGGCAGACAGACAGACAGATGGACAGCGAAGTCTTAATAATAGGGTCCCGTTTTTCCCTTTGGGTACGGAACCCTAAAAATAGTTATATTTTGAGATGCTCTATTAAAATACGTGCGCGCAGCGTCGCGTCTTGGTGTGAACTGAGCCTTACTTGCATTTCCACGTTATTTCTAGTTGTGGAACGATCGCCATGCCAAGAATGAAGTAGTGCCTGCCCTCCGGGAGTCGCTCGCCCGGTTGGGGCTGGAGTACCTGGACCTGTACCTGATACACTGGCCCGTAGCACAGTATGTAAGTTAATGACTACGAGTATATTTGATGATTTAAAAACAAATGTGGAAATGTAGTAGTGTAACTGCCTCGTTAGCCTCTAGGTTACTAGCGCGATTGCTACGCTTACGGTCTTGGGTTCGATTCTCAGGGCGAGCAAAATGTTACTTATTGGGTTTTTCTATGAAATTCTCAGTAGCAGCTCGGAGTTAGTGTCTAAATACACTGTGCCGAAGTTACGTGTCCGAAGTTGCGCGGCTGATTTTACGTTTCGACGTGCTCGGCTGATATGACATACTATAAGCGCCGAACTTACGCGGCAGAAATTCAGTTGCGTTACTTGATGTGTGTGTAGTGTCCCCTCCCCCGCTGGATGTTCGTCGGCAATCGAACCGAACTTCGGTCGCGTATAATGTGTCCACTACAGCTGAACGCTACGCTGAACTTACCGGGGTTTTACCCGACCGAAATTACGTTGCGTTTATAACGCAATGTAACTTCGGCGTAATGTGCCGTCAGTAATACAAATAACATTGCAAGCGTAATCATGCCGAGCTTCGGTCGCGTACGTTCGGCATAGTGTGTTTAGACACTTAGGATTTGTGCCCGGTTAATGGCAAAAAGCTTACCCCCTAAACATGAGACCTAAATATACCGACGAACTGTGGGTGTACATTGGTACACCTCTGCCTAACCCTTCGGGGAATACAGGCGTGTACTCTCATTTTGTAAAGAATCTTTCCTTTCCATTTGGACTTCGCCGCAGTTAGGTAGAAAGGCAAATTACTGGCAGAGACAATTTTCGTAGATTACATTATGGATTACTGAACTGCCTCGTTAGCCTAGTGATCCTAAGCACGACTGCCACGCTAGAGGTCTTGGGTTCTATTCCTAGGTCGAGCAAAAAGTGTTATTGAGGCTCGCCCCCTATTACATGGAACCTAAATATACCGACAAACTGTGGGTGTACATTGGCACACCTCTGCCTAACCCTTCGGGGAATACAGGTGCGATGGTATTTATGGATTAGTAGAATATAGAAGGCACGTGTTTTAGGAAGACGGCACATACTACGAGGCAGACTACGTGGAGACCTGGCAGGGCATGGTGCAGGCGCAGCTCATCGGCCTGGTCAAGTCCATCGGAGTCAGCAACTTCAACGTGGCGCAGCTCGACAGACTCATCACCATGAGCACTGTCAAACCGGCTGCTTTACAGATTGAGGTAAAAATATACACGGGTTTTTTACCGATGGGAAATCATCAAATGACTTCCCCCGCGCTGGGCAAGGCGGGAGGGAGTATCAGACTTTTACTACTAAAACACCGGCAGGCATCGGCCCTGAGTGGCCCCTACGAATGTTTCTTGACATCTCTTTGAGGCACGCGTGGAACACGAACGCGCCGCCGCCGTCTCGACACGGTACCATTTTGTACCTAGGATCTTCATTTCTTTGTGAAATATTTCAAAGAGATGTCAGCAAACATTCGGAGGGGACACTCAGGGCCGATGCCTGCCGGGGCTGCGGGTTGTTCGAAAGAGATACCGCGCCCCCGAAACGCAAAGGGCACAGGAAGAAGCATGGATGGGTTTTAGTCAGTAAAAGTCTGACACTCCCCCATAGGTAAAAAGAAAAAAAAACCCTTCTCTACCCCACCTACCTACCTACCCGGGCTACCAAACTGTAAGTACTATCTATCTACTCTCTTACCCCACCAATCTCGTTGCCTGTCTTGAGTTCGTCAATCTGTCAACAATTTGCACCACGAGTCGCGCTTTAAACGTAACACCACAGATTAAATAAGTACAGATACTTCACTCCATAGAAAAAACCCAAAACTTAACGCTATAATTGCCTACAACACGTTCGTGCGTGAGAGAGAGAGATAGCAATAACGCGCGTCATACAACACAGCGCTAGGGCTATCTATGCTGAGAAATAATTACACAAAAGAATAGGTGACTATAAAGTATTATTGTATAGTATTATTGCATTACGAGGTTTAGACATTATTGAAGGCGCGAGTATCGTTTATTTTGTTGCGGTAGGTATAGTACACTCAAGCGAGCGCGTGACAGCCGACTGGATTCGTTGCGCCCGGGCGCAGGCGAGCCGTAGGCACTTAAGAGAGTAACCTTGAACGAGTGACGGAGGCCTGGTAACACTATATTTAATTGGCAGGTGAATCTAAACCTCCAGCAGGCAGAGCTGATCCAGTTCTGCAAAAGGCATAACATAGCCGTCATCGGGTACTCGCCCTTCGGGTCCATCCTGCACGCGACCGCGGCAGACGGAGCCCCGCCGCCGAGGACTGATGAGCAGGCTCTGCTGGCGATCGCAGACAGGCACCAGAAGACTGTTCCACAAATCAACCTCAGATATCTCGTAAGGAACATTTCGACACATATACAGCTGTTCCCTAAAGGGTTAATTAATTAATTAATTTAACTGCCTCGTTGGCCTAGTGGTCCTAAGCGCGACTGCTAAGCTAGAGGTCTTGGGTTCGATTCCCAGGTCGAGCAAAAAGTGTTTATTGGGTTTTTCTGTGACATTCTCAGTAGCAGCTCGGAGTTTCGATTTGTGCCCGGTTAATGGCAATAGGCTCGCCCCCTATTGCATGGGCCTAAAAACTTACCGGCGAACTGTGGGTGTAATTGGTACACCTCTGCCTAACCTTTGGAGAATACAGGAGTGATGATATCATCACGCCTGTATTCTTCAAAGGTATGTTAAAGTATGTTATTTAAGTGTTATGGAAGACTTACAGCTACATAAAACAGAATTATATTTAGTTCGTCTACTCGACAGTAGATGGCGCTAACACAAGTTTCAATTTCAGATTGAACTGGGAGTGATTCCGATCCCAAAATCAGTGACGAACAAACGGATCGCAGCTAACATTGAAGTGTTTGACTTCCGTTTGAGCCAGAAAGAGAGAGATGTCATGAAGTCATACGAAAGAAACTACAGGACCATAGCTGCTGACAAGTGGAAGGACTCACCATATTATCCCTTTAAGGATTATGTTCACATCACTTGTAAGCCCCCTCCCGACTATACCCTCGATTAATTAAATGGTTTCAAATTGAATAAATTTGTTTTTTTCAAATGTATTATTCACAAACATCCACAAGGGGTTTTACATCGTCTACTGCTGCTCCCACCAGCTTTGTAGGCCATACAAATATTTGTTCCGTGCGGGAATCGAACCTTAAGAGCAAAGCGGACACAGTGGTTCGACATGTGCGGTTTTTTTTTTTTTTTTTTATAGACGGGAAATCATCAAGTAACTTCCCCCGCCCTGGGCGGGGCGGGAGGGAGTGTCAGACTTTTACTGACTAAAACCCGTCTATGTTCCTTCATGTGCCCTTTGCGTTCCGGGGGCGCGGTATCTCTTTCGAACAACCCGCAGCCCCGGCAGGTCGACATGTGCGTGTGTGCTCTTTGTTAAATCTCTTTAAATTGGTCATAATATTTAGTGAACATTCCCAAAGAATTGTGAAAGTTAGAATCAGATTTTGTTAAAGTCAAATAAGCGAGTTATGGACCGAAAAGTTGGGCCCTCAGTTCTCACAAAGAGGATTGAGGGCCCATCTGTACCGGATAAACTATGGACACTACAGAAAAACTCTTTGCGCCAATATCTAATGTAATGCCGAACAAAACTTGCGAAAACAAGATATTAGAATAATCCCTTTGTTCCCGTTGTGTTATACCATTTGTGTCACACTGTTACTCAACGGGAAAAAAATTACCAATTAACACTAACTGTAACTCAAAGCCACGTTTTTTTCCCTTTGAGTGACACACTTCGCCGACAGGACACTTCGCTGACAGGACGAACATCAGCGACGCAACTTATCTCGGGACTTGGGGCACCCCGACTCGGACGGTTAGGTTAGAAGGGAATGGCGGGGTCTACAGAGCGAGCGATCATACCCCGCCATCCACTTCGTGGATATTTTTTTTTAAACCCTTGAGCCCCGCGAAACCCGGCTCTCCGACTCTGTCGGCGAAGTGTCCTGTCGGCGCAGAGTCCCGTCGAAGTAAAGTCTTGTCGGTGTTCAGTCTGTCGGCGTAGTGTCTATCGGCGTTTTGTCGTACACTCGTTTTACAAAAGAGGAAAAGCTGGCGAAGAGATTTTTGAAAATTAGGTATTAAAAGAAACTATCGCATACATTTTGTCCCCGATATGTAACCCTATTATTACTATTAGGTTGCAGTGTAAATTGACGGGGAAAAAGACGTAGCATTGTGTTAGTGTTACTAATCGGTATTTTTTTTGCCCGTTGGGTAACAGTGTGATACAAATGATGTAACACAGGCACAGCGGGAACAAACCATTCCTTTTATATTAGTAGTCTCCGAGATTAAAAAAATCACTCTAGGTAGGTATAAAATCTGCTAACAAATTGCACCTGTATCAATAAAGGAAGCGTGAGAACAAAATAAAACAACCATCTCTAATACAACTGTTTAAAATACGATACAAACCGAACACAAAAGTTAAAATAAACTTCACTAATATAAACATAAATAAAAATAGTATAATAAAAGTAAAAATATACCTAAACATTATAGGAACGCTAGAGGGGCCTCTACACTGAGACCGTCACACACGGCCAGATGAAACAACGCTAACCGTATTTCCGTCTCTGTCACGCAAACAACTGTCAAACACAATACAATACAATAGAGACAGTTCTTACGGTTTTGGTTTCACGACAGCTTCTTCTTTACTAATCGATATTCGCACTTGGCCCTAGCGGGAATGCCGTACCAAATACCCGGCGCGGCATCGCTTGGGTATTACCGCTTCATGCGGCGGTAGCGGATACCGCTTAGATTTGAATACGCCAGATTTGTCAACAAAATTGACGAATTATTTATTTAAAATTAATTTGGTTTTCACGACGACATAAGTTTTTTTAACCCTTTTAGCGTCCTGCACTCGGCTGAGGCGGGTGCTGGGTGCTAAAAGGGTTAAGAGATGTTGTATATTGTGATGATTCGTTAATCTTCTTCTTCTTGCCTACACCGGTATTGATAGCAATTGAGTAATTATAGATATAGTTTATTTACACCGGCTTGAAACACTCGATATAGTGCGCGGCCGGGAGTTGAGAACATAGTCCTGTTCTGAGCGTGTCAGGTGTAGTGTGCAAGCCAGCAGGCCAGCGCGAAGATGGCGGCGCTGTAGAGCGAGGGCTGCGTGTGCGTCGCCTTGTTGCACCAGTTGGCGGAGCACACGCATGCGTGAAACCGCGCGTACAGCGAGATGCCGCGCGACACCGGCAGCAGGGTCGCCATCGGGCTTATGATGCAGCTGTCATGCACGTTCTAAACAAACGAACGAGTGTTTTATGCAGTTTGTAATCTATTTTAATAACGATAGAGTGAGGAATGAAATTATACGAGAACGTTGCGGATTAACCCTTTGAACGTCAACGACGCTAAAGGCGAGGTTATCATTTAACGCTTACCCCAGCCTCCGCTACAAACCGGGCACGGGCAAGTACCAATGTGACTTTTTCTAGTGCGTTTGTCATGTACTTTTTAAGTTTGTCTTCGACATCACTAACATCGGTAACCATGTCAGAGGCCCTTGAGGCGGTTTAGAAACTCTGACACTAGGGTGTGTGGGGTCGTTAAACCTTACTGCCCACACGATAAGACGAAGAGATGAGACGATATTGCCGAGACGGCCACAAACACCCAGAAGTGGCACGAGGACGCGAATCAAGATGGCTGGCTCGAGGAAGCTTGGTCAAGCAGTGCCTGCAAGGACTTTGCCCAGCAATGGGATAGTGGAGGTAGGGGAAAACAAACAGGCATAAACCTATAATGTTATGCTTTTCTGAACACGAAACATTTAATACAGCAGACATTTGTTTATACATATAAGAGGAGGCAAATAAGCACTGATCGTCAACCTAAACTAATTACAAATTTTAAGTTCCAATTTCATGGCTATTTTTCTTCGTATTTAAACAATATAAATGTATACAGCTAGACAACGCAGCACCTACTGTGAGACAGGTGCCCTTTTTATTTTTCTAAAATTCTTTCACTGATAGGAAACTACTGCTTTGCCAAGAGCTTTGATTTATGGTATACTTGACTTCCACGCAGACAGAGTTGCGGGCAGAAGCTAGTATTACCACAGATTAAATAAGTACAGATACTTCACTCCATAGAGAAAACTCAACACTTAACGCTATAATTACCTACAACACGTTCGTGCGTGAGAGAGAGAGATAGCAATAACGCGCGTCATACAACACAGCGCTAGGGCTATCTATGCTGAGAAATTATTACACAAAAGAATAGGTGACTCTATAAAGTATTATTGTGTAGTATTATTGTATGTACTGAAATATGTATTTTCTGTACACTACAAATTGCATTGCGAGGTTTAGACATTATTGGTATTACACGCAAATTAATATTGAATACCTACTACGAGTGCTAGCTCCAATCTGGCCATTCGTTTACTAGCAAAGTGTTTGCCCGTCAAGGGCCGGTATTTCGACCGACAGGTCCGCTGGGTGTAGACACCCGTGAGATCAGTCCAGCGTACTGCACAGCCACCCGTGAACCGCCCATATATAGCTTTCGGATCTTTCGGGTTCTCTACGTAGTTGATTCTGGAAAAATAAAAAGTAAAAGTTGCAACCTACCACGAGGTAAAACAGTGCCCCACTAAATTTAACTGATGAGATCGACAAGCAATTTGGCAAAATTTTATTTTTACGGCGCCCATAAACTCAACGAATTATATGCTCAGGAAAAAATTAACAGAAATGCTTCTTTTATGAATAGTTATATAGTATAAAACGAACGATCTCCGGAAGCTGGTCACAGGTCACAAGCTACGCAGGGATCGCATCGAGGAACAACAGTATCTTTTCAGTAATGTTATACTAACACATCGATATATCGGCAGTACTTTCTGTAGGTGGCAATATATGCCCTGGAGCGAGGATCTACAGGCAGAAGCGGCAGAAAATCACCAGCAAACGCGTCGGCACAGTATGCGTTGCGCGGGATCTCCGGAGTCTTCAACCCGCAGACGAAGCACTGGATGGATACAATGTGGAAGGCGTCAATCGGAACTTAGCCAAGTACGCAGAAAAGTGTACTGCACAAATCATGGATCATGAGTTGCCATCCCAGAGAAAAAACTGAAGTACTTCAGTTTGTCAGCTGTTATTACACTGGGATGACGGCTAGCATACACCTCAGCTGCTGGCCGCTGACACAAGTAGCTAGATGGTAGCATACATAGGTACACATAGGCTTCCCGTGTGAGCTTATTCAGAAGTTTTGAATGAATCAGAAAGAGCTCTACTACTAATAGGGATGATTGAGTGGAAGCTGATACGGCTAAATGTGAGTACTAAGATAACGGAGCAGGACAGGTGAATGGGAGAAGAAGACACGACGATGAGAGTCAGCATACCTTGCTCACTGTAGCAGCGTTTTCAAAGTCAAAAGCCAACGGATCCTTCGTAGTAGAAGTTGACGTCGGACAAGTTTTATAGCCTTCCCTGCGGAGAACGGATTTTAATTTTTTTTTTATTATTCGGAGTAGCCAGAGATGTGCAGTACTACCTAAACCCGGCCTGAGTTCTCTGGTACCATCGCCGTGGCTTGGCATGACTCAAACTGCAGGTCGTTATGGAGAAGTGACAATGGGTAGGGTGTGGTGACTCCCACTAGGAAGTGAAGGTGACTTGGTGACCGAATTCCGTGACAAGAACTCATAACTTTAAGCGCAACCATTATTTAAGATTGTCCAAAGTACACTCATCTTTCAAGGGGTAGGTAACTAGGTACTGTGTTAAATATTGCAATAAAATACCTATAGTGTGTTTTTTATCTCGTAGACTAAATTGACAGTTTCATACGTCAAATATAAAAATAATGTGCTTTCGGCCCATGAACATAAAGCACACTATTTTCAAGTTTGACGTAAGAAGTTGTCAAATCAGTCTACGAGATTAAAAAACACACTTTAGTGATATATTAAAATTAAATGAAAGAAAATTTAAAAATTGTATTAAAAGCACCCTTCGTAAACAAGCAAATCACAAATTATATTCAAGATAATAATGCTTGAAAACATGCTAGTCTTGCTCCATAGGACAATTCCAAGTCTTGACAAAATCAACCGGTAGCTATACCTTGTTAAAGATAGCTTGATCTCTGCGACAGCTGTCAGTAAAATCACGCCTATGAAGTCCTGAATTTCATTACAGGACAGGCAGTACCTGTTAATGTCATATTTTATGGGCATGCCATTAGTGATGGGGGATGAATCATCGTGACCGCAGACTATAAACTATCTGCGGGTTGTTCGAAAGAGATACCGCGCCCCCGGAACGCAAAGGGCACATGAAGGAACATAGATGGTTTTTAGTCAGTAAAAGTCTGACACTCCCTCCCGCCCCGCCCAGGACGGGGGGGGTCATTTGATGATTTTACCATCTTTAAAAAAAAAAAAAAAAAGACTATAAACTATCGATATTTTAATATAAAACTAATTTTATTGTGTATTTTAATATCATAACATTAATTTCATTTGTGCATAAGTGCAAACAATGTTATGATATTATGATCAAACTGATTCTGATATAGATTTGGGGTGTACTCCTTTAAGAGAATAAATGTATTTTACATTAAAATATTCGTTTAATTTAGTAACGTTTGTAATTAAATTAAACCCAATTATATGTTACATTAGCATCGACAATAGTAAGAAACGTCGATAATTTCTATCGACAATTTTTTATATTTTAACAACCCTAGGAATGTCAGCTTGACATAATGTCGCAGAGATCAAGCTATCTTTAACAAGGTATAATTTAATCATAAAACTAATTTGTTTTGATTAATAATTGTTTTTCTAATCGACATTAATTCTACATTTGAGTATGACTCGCACACTGATTCGTTGTGTTTGAAATATTAGAAGTGATCATCTACGATCACAATATTGGCGTTAAATATTATAATTAATTTAACTTTCATTTCTAATTTGTAGCAACGATTAGGTACGTATTGTAGTACTTTGAGTGACTTTTTATTTTTGATGGATCGTTTTGACATTTATTATTTTTATGAAATGAATGTAACTATACAACTTATTGTAATACATTGTTTTATAAAAGAGTATGTATGGAGTTTTATGAACCGATTTTGCTGATTCTTTTTTTTGTTAGAAAGGGTATACTTTCCAAATGGTCCCATTTAAATTTCGTATAGATCTGATGATGGATTCCGGAGACAGACAACGGAACTCTTCAAAAAATTACAGCAAATCGACCGTGATTGCTGCTATCGCATAAATCGTTTATTCCCGTTGTCCCAGTATGCCATATCCCCGTCACGGGGACAGCGAGACGTGATTAAAATTATTTCCCGCTGTCCCCATAACGTACATTCGGCTATCGGGAACAGCGGGAAGTAAACTTTTTGCGAGTAGTCCTCTTATATCTGAATTCTGTTGTAAGCTTAGTTTTCAGCATGGGAAACAAGGGCAATAAAACAAACTTCTATAATAATTCGGGCAATAATTCGATTTTCACGCCGGCCCTTTTCAAGGTCGCTCCGATTATCACAGTTACTATAAAACTTAATTTGGAATTTAAAACAATAAACATTTGTAATTAAATTAGTTTAAGATTGTGTAATTCATTATATAAAAAAGTCCTACTTGAATACAATGTCTAAATCCTTTATATGAATCTACCGGGTACCATGACTAATCCACCAATATTCCATACACTTTGTATGATGACGGTTAAAAAAGAAAAAACAGGGACTGTGGTAATCATTTTTACTTATTTTATTCTTCTATATTAACGGGGATAGTGTACGGGGACAACAGGAAGTATTTTCAAATATTTAATTGAAGTACCGCTGTCCCCGTAGGATGGGGACACGGCGTACGGGGACACCGGGAATAAAGGGCATAAATACCTATGCATTGTTTACGCAATTACACAACATAACATCACGCCTGTACACTCAGAAGGGTTACACAGATGTATACAGTAGTATTTGAAAATTTCTCATCCAAGTAAACGAAATCGCATATTTTGCTTTCTTATGACTTTTTTAGAGGTGGCTTGTTTGTAGTTTACTTATACTAAAAAGCGAGAAATGGGTAGAAATGGGAAAAGGGTAGGGTAGGAGTAGGGTAGGGGTAGGGTAGGGTAGGGGTAGGATACCACGCGAGCCGTTTTTTTACAGTTTTTTTTCCGGCGAGAAGAAACGACCGAGAATCGGCCCGATTATCGGTCGTGGGGGCAGACCTTTATGTGGAACATAATGCGACTAGTGTTGCGTTGTGATTTTGACGAAGCTACACACTTACGATAGATTCTAATGAAGCTGCACTGCTGCTTGCGATATTGATAAACCGAAAATATCAATCGCTCCGGAGGCGGTATTGGTTACATCCTATAACCAGTTCACGTCTTACATTACGCAAACATCCATCCATTAATCCAACCGCACAAACTTTCGCATTTATAATATTAATAGGACTTTAAATACGAAAGTTTGTGAGGAGGGATGGATGGATGGATGTTTTCATTCATCCAGGATGAAAACATCCATCCATCCATTTTATTGTATTCATAATATAAAAAATGCGAAAGCTTCTGAACTCACAATCTTTGGCATTTTGAGCATGGGTGGATGGATGGTTCCATCCATCATCTATATTATTTGTCCGCATCATTTGTCATGGGCCGCATTTTGTAACATTACTCTTGTTTGTTTATAATTTATAATAATAAGATACTTAGTCTTTGTAATGTATTATTCATACGCAATATTGTATTAGGTACCTAATCCTGTGATGATAGTTGTATGTGTTTATAAATAAATAAATAAATAATCATCCCTTCACACAAACTTTCGCATTTATAATATAAGTAGGATTTTAAATGCAAATGTTTGTGAGGAGGCATAGATGGATGATGAATGATGAATTTATTGTAATTGTAATATATAAAATGCGAAGTTTCTGACCTCACAAACTTATGCATTTTGAGCATGGATGGATGGATGTTTCCATTCATCATCCACCTAACACTTAACCTACCACCTCATCATCATCTGCCTAGCCTTTTCCTAACTATGTTGGGTCGGCTTAAGCTACCACCTAACTAACCTAAAACTTTCGCATTTATAATATTAGTGGGATAAACAATACCATTGCAAATCGGCAAACTATCGATAATCGACAATGGATCACACTACAGCCGACCCGATCTAACATCGGAACAGTTCGGGATTCCGATCTGCGTCCGAACGCAGTTAGTCGCCAAAACGCGATGCAGCATCGGGGCAGTCGCTAAAATGCGCGATTTGGAAGCTGCGATCGAACGCAGAGAGTCGCCAAAACGCGATGCAGTATCGGTACAGTTGCAAAAACGCCGATCGCGGATGCTAAAAGTAGCATGTGTGCTTAGGCCCTTACTTGTTGCTCTCCACATTTGCTCGGTATGAACTTACTCAATGAGTCATCATCATCTTCCCGCCCTTATCCAATGTTACTTGGGGTCGGTGTAACACGTTTTCTTCTTCGTTGCCGTCCTGTCAGCCGTCATGCTATTACTGACTCCCTTCTCTTTCATATCATTCTTCACACAATCCATCTATCTTTTCTTTGGCCTCCCTCTTCCTCTCCATCCGTCCACATTTATGTTCATAACTCTTTTGGTCACATGTGTGTCATCCGTCCTCTTCACATGTCCATACCAAGACAAACGGTTCCCTTTCAATGTTTCTGTCACTGGCGCTACTTTCAAACTTCTTCTAATATACTAATTCGTTACCTTATCCACTCTGGTCCCACCACACATCCACCTCAACTTACTTAATGAGTGACTGGTTGAAATAATCGGTGATGTTCCACTCGTACTGATCTGTGATGTTCCGCAGGATGTTGATGATGTTGTCGAGATCCTGCTGGATCTGGGACTTATTTGTCTGTAAATGAATACAAGTGCTTGTTGTCAGTCGTTTTAAAAATATAGAATAGACACTTAAAAAAAGAAGTTTTAAGTGCTAAAAAGTATAAACTACAAAAACTAAAATAAAATTATATAGGATAAAATAATGACATTCCATATATCCTATCCTATATAAAATCTAAAAAATATAAAAATCTCATTTTTACAAATTGGTGGCAATTTGAAAAGTGTATGTTGTGAGTCGAAATGGATTTATTTAGAGAAAATGTTTGCTCACAGATTTATTACGACTTGCGTTGCTGCTTTACTTAACAACGATGTTACGATAGACTTTGATTAGCATTTTATGAAGAACCCCCATCGCTTGACACGGTTTACAACTGGTTTAAGGCTCCAGCAGACCGGATGCGTATGCGTAGACGTGCACGTACCACTGAGATGTAATCTAAACAACTGTATGAGACAGGACACCGCTTGCGTAACGTAGACGTGCGCGTTGACGTACAGTTCCATACATTACAACTCAGTGGTACGTGCAAGTCTACGTATACGCATCCAGTCTGCACGAGCCTTTAACGGTTAAAGATATTTATTTTCTCAAAAAAGATTTACAAATTCACTTACAGAGAAAACACAACATATTAAGCCTTACAGTTGAATACTATTATAATACTTATAACAAAACAAAAGTGTTATAATTCGACAGAGAAGTTTTAAGCGACGCGGATAGCGTGCATTTCAACAGCGGCCTGCGTGTTTACTAATAGCACACTAATAGTACGAGATCCGGTAGAAGAAAAATATACCCTCATCTGTTATTTAATAATGGTAAGGATTATATTTGCAAGATAATACATAGATTGCTACATCGCACATGGGTTGCCTAGCTAAATCGCGTACCAAAGATGTTAAATATTAAAAAATGTGAGCTAATTTTTTGGGTAAAATCCCCCCATCTGTTATTTAGGTAAATTGAGCATTAGCTGATAGAATATACCCCAAGGAATAAAAAAAAGTAGGGTTGCCTACTCTCATCCGGGGCCAATTGCAGGGTTGCCTGGTTTGAAGGTGGGCAAAAATGGAGTAAAATACCCCCATCTGTTATTTAATCGAGATGTATGTCAAATGAAAGGTTATTTTATTCCCAATCCAACTGTATAGGGTTGCCTTATCAAAAATGGGGCTAAGTCCATGGTTGCCTAGATTTTAGTCTTATGGTCATATTGGAAAAATAGCACCTAGTAGCAGTTTCGGTCAATATCTCCTTTCTGACGCATTTTACGATATAAAAGAACAGGATATTTCCTACAATTTGTGTTTTTTATATAATCAATAGTTCTGGCGTACGAGTGCCGCAAATTGTACTTCAACATGCATTTTGGCCAAAGAAACTCTTTAGCAATATTTTATCATTTACTTCTATTTAGGTATTCATTTGATCTTAAATTAAAAAATGCATTTAAGTCACTGGAAATCGACAAAACAGGCCCTGCTCTTGATATTTTTAGATCTTACCTGTCAAACCGATACCAAGTACCTAGTTAAAATAGGTGACACCACTGACACCCAAAGTGAGCCCAGAACTATAACATACGGCGTGCCCCAAGGCTCAATTTTAGCGCCGTTGTTATTTCTTCTGTATGAAAGGCGACATAACATAATACGCAGATGACACATGCTTGTTCTACTTCGGCCACTCAATCGATACTATTATTATGCACAAGCACAGAACGACTTGGACTTACTCAACTTGTGGCTTGATGAGATAAAGTTACGTTTGTGTCATTGTTCTTATTGCTATATAAATCAGTTTCAGTTGTCAAGTCAATTTAGAGTTGGAACATAAACGAAACACTGCCAAGGACCGTTATAAAAATCTAGTTTTAAAAATAAATGACGAGGCGCCGAGTTGTAAGGTTGGTAAAATGTTGTGAATTTATGTTGAATAATGATAATAAATACTGTTACTACGTTGATTTATTTTGGTGTTTCAATTATATGACTCCCTTCTGAGGTACGATTACACATCACGCCTGAATTCCCGAAGGGTTAGGCAGAGGTGTACCAATGACACCCACAGTTCGCCGGTATGTTTTTAGGACCCATGTGGGCGAGCCTATTGCCATTAACAGGCACAAATCCTAACTCCGAGCTGCTACTGAGAAATTCATAGAAGAACCCAATAACACTTTTTGCTCGACCTGGAAATCGAACCCAGGACCTCTAGCGTAGCAGCCGCGCTTAGGAGCACTAGGCCAACGAGGCAGTTCAGGATCTAAAATATTTAATAAATTACCCAGAGACCTAAAAGAATCCAAATCCAAAACTACTTTAAATAAAAAACTACATAAGCACTTTATAATAAAAAACTTAATTTCCCTACAATAGTGACGAGCCACATCCAGTTCTTTGCGGCTGATCTGTGTTGTACAATAACTTGTTTACACACTTTGTCAACTGAGTGTGAACATCGCGCTAAAGCCTCCTCTACACGTCTGCGGATGCGTCCGCGGACGCCCGCAGATGCATCCGCAGATGGATCACCACGAGCTGTCCACACGTCTGCAGGTCGATCAGTCTAGATTCATTCTCGACAGCCGCAACACGCACGTTTAAAAATGGATATTGAGACCGTTGCCGTAGCTATTTATTTATTTAGTACTTTTAACTACTAATTGAAATAACTACTAATCGAATTAATTGAAATAAGTAAACAATTGAATTAGGTGTATGTATTATAATAGTAGGTACACTTGCATCATTTTTATTTTTGTGGTATTTATTTTTGGGTTTCCACAAACAGTTTTCAGCTTGATATAGCTCAATAAACCTTAAAGTTTCTTTGGGGCTCATATTATTAGCTATTTCAACAAGATTTAAACCGCAAGAAGCACGCGTGCTCTCTCAATCACAGCTCTGATTAAACTGATACGTCGCCAGACGTGTGGACAGACACCGGACGTCCGCGCCGAAACCCTTTGATCTGTGCCACAAAAACCGACAACAATCGGATTCGAGGCGGACGCGTCTGCGTGCGTCTGCAGTCGTTAAAATAATACCTACAACAGATGCACAAACTACGCCCTCTACACGTCTTCGGACGCATCCGCAGATGACGTCCGCGGACGCATCTGCAGACGTGTAGAGGAGGCTTAACACTTGTTCATATTTTTTGTAAGCTACCCTCAAAACAACCACAATCGACACCCAGTCTTTTGTAATACGTCCAATATTTTAGTTTATTTTTAACCCCCGACGCAAAAAGAGGGGTGTTATAAGTTTGACGTGTCTGTCTGTCTGTCTGTGGCATCATAGCTGCCGAACGGATGAACCGATTTCAATTTAGTTTTTTTTTGTATTAAAGTTAACTTACGTGCGAGTGTTCTTAGACATGTTTGATGAAAATAGGTTGAGCCGTTTAAAAGTTGTGGGGGTGAAAGTAGGGAAGAAAAACCGAATGTCTGTAAATATACTCGAGTGAGGTCTCAAACTTAGCAAAATCGACATTATAATAAGGAGGTACCTATAAAAAGTATAAAATTAAAAATTAAATTAAAAAACTTAGGTTTTTGTGTTGGGGGTTTTTAATTTTTAATTTAATTTTGTGTCTACTTTTATATATTCTCATGTAAGTGAATTGTAATTCTTATGAGAATAAATGATCTCAAACCTCAAAAATATAAAATAGAACTTTATTTATACTAAAATATGAATCGAAACTAAATTTAAATGAAATAGATTACCATTTTGAAATATCACTGTCAGTCAGCGTTGTCACTTTTTTGTGTGTTCAGTGTTTTTTCCTTCGTACGAGTGAAAATATAGTCAACTTATTTCCTAGGCGGGGTATTTTTTTTATACCACTAAAGTTGGCAAACAAGCTAACGGCCCGCCTGATGTTGAGCGGTTACCGCTGCCTATGGACACTTGCAACACCAGAGACATCACTCGTGCGCTGCCGACCACGTAAAAACCCCCGTTTACATTTTTTTTATAATTGTTATTTACAAAAGGAAATGTTTTAATTACCGTTGTTGATACTGTTGTTGATGATGTTGATGTTGAGTTGCTGCTGATGCCGGTGGACGACACCCGCTTGCGCTCAATAGCGGGGCCCCAGTGCTCAGCCTGGCCAGGAGGCTCACGTTGCACGATATTGTCGGAAAGGTTCCACAGTTGAACATTGCCAGGAAGGCGCCAGTGCTGCACATCGCTAGATAGGTTCCAACGCGGAACTAACTTCCTCACTTCTGCTTGCACTTCTGAGTTGTTGTAAGTTGACGTATCGAGGATATAGTGCTAAAAAACAATAAGTGTGAAATTGTTACTTTCGAGAAATTCAATGCTAAAGGTTCAAGGACAAAAATATTTATTAAATTTAAATAAAATATTTTTTATTATTATTTTTCTTAAAAGCATATAAATTCAATTAATATAAAAAAAGAACTTTACATATTTTAAGTGGTATGTTTTTTTAATAAAAAAATTATAAGTTGCACTAGGTAGGTACCAACTTATTGGATTTTACCTCAAAACAAATAAAATATTTATTGTACTCTTATCAATTTATTTAGTAGAAATTAAACAAAAAGCGAAGATTTATTTACTCCTCGACACTCTCAAAAGCAGGACGTGGAGAAAAACTGCTTCGCACCGATAGGTCGAAAAGCTATAGGCCAAAAACACCGCTCCGGGAACTGACGGCATACCAGGTCGTGCATGGGTCTTCGCCCTGGGGGCTCTTTGGCCCCGATTAACGGAGCTCTAAAACGCATGTTTGGAGCGGGGCCAGTTTCCAAACCGGTGGAAAACCAGTAAGCTGGTCCTGCTTAGGAAGGCGGGGCACCCGGCCGACTCATCGTCCGCATACCGCCCCGTCGTGTTGTTGGACGAGGTGGGCAAACTGTTTTAAAGAATAAAAATTGCAGACCGCCTCGTCCGACACCCGAGGAATGTGGGGCCGGACCTGGCGGACAATCAGTATGGTTTTCGCCGGGGGCGCCGGTGTCCTTGCGAAGGAAGCAATATCCCGGGGTGAGGTTGTCTCGGCGGTGTCTCACATGGACATCGCCAACGCCTTCAACACTTCACCTTTAACGCCCTGGAGTTGCATCAGGGAGGCGCTCTTTTATCTTAAGGTGCCTACCTACCTCTGCCGATCTGCCGTATCGTCAGGGCCTTTCAGAGAGGGTACTCAGACGAATGGCCTCTCTATACAGTGACAGCTGGGGTCGCGAAAGTCGTTAAAAGGATTCGGGGCCTGCAAAAATTAGAGAATCCATGTTTTCCCTGGCCCCCCAATAAGTGAGCACGGCGGCTGCTCTCGCACGGTTTTTGCCCAATCTCGAAGGGGGCGGAGGGCATTTCTACCTGCCGGAGGCTCTACGTAGGGATCGTGGGCTCGAGAGTATGAGGCACAAAGAGCAGAGCTCCGCCAGATCCTGGTGGTGGAATAGAAGGATCGACTTGAGCGACCCAGCGCAGGGTACGGAACAACGGCACCGTGTGGAAGAAGTGGCTGGAGAGGCGTCATGGTGCCCTTACCTTCCGGTTGACACAGGTGCTTTTTGGACACGGGTGCTTTGGGAAGTACTTGCATCGCATAGGCCGGGTCGCATATCGCGACAACTGCGTGTAGCCTCTCGCTCCAGGACGTTGTTCTGTCCATTGTTGGAAGTTAGAGTGCTTGGGACGCCGTCGGATTCTTCTGTGAGAAGGTGATGGCCGCCAAGGAGGGGGTAAAATGGGAGAGGGAGGCTACTTCCTCCTATCCCACCAAGAGCGGACGCACCAGGCGGTTCGGGAGACGGACCGACCCCCAGTCCTCTGCCCGCAGGCCTCATTTCAAGGTGCCCGAAGATCTACTATGAAATGGGGCCTGCGGGCAGCGGACTGGGGGTCGGTCCGTCGCACGAACAGAGACAGGCCCGAGAGTATTTATTTTTCTGGAGTTAGTGCCGCCGATGGCGTGAGCCACCACAAATCGGGCCCCATCACTGGGTTGGGGTCCGATTTTTGTGGTGGTGGCGAGCCAATACCTGCTGGGGTGCTCAGAGCGATACCCGTGTCCCGGCCAATGGTAGTTAAAAGAATACTCTAGGATTTTAATCAGTAGGAGTCCGACATACCACTCCGCCTTCCCTGAGGCGGAGGCAGTTCATGAGGATTTCCTGCAAGCTAGTTGCACGTACAAGTCTTCTTCCTCGTTCACCAATCGAAGTGTTCAACCCAAATAATCTGCACTGAATAGAATAATTTAAAAAAATACTCGCGTGTCACGTGCTCTTGTACGAAGCTGGTCGCAAACTGTCAACAATAGCGTATTTATTGTGGGTAAAACCTGGTCAAAAATGATTTATTTGGTTCTTCCTAGGGATTGCAAAATTCGGAGTTTTTAAAAATCCGGAGTTATGTATTCTCGTCCGATTAAAATCCTGATTATCCGGAGTTTTCGAAGTTTTTAGATTTTTAAGTTAATTTGATAAAATTGAAATAAATTAGTATGCATTATTTAAAATCTGCATTTATTCGCTCAATTCACAGCACGGCAGAATAAAATCAACTAATATTATCAACAAATTTAGGGTATCAATAACTCTTCCCGTTATTAATTTACATAATCACAACATCACATAAACTTTACTTAAACATTGGTATTCCAGTATGGAATATCCCGGCCATTCTCCGGTTAGGCGTTATTTGCCTAATTACCGTACCCTTTTTTATTTTTCACTGATTTGACTTAAAAACATTAAAATATGAAACACATCAAAGAACGAATTCAATATATTAATGTGGCATTTAATTATTATTGGTGGTTTTCTAGTAAATGAGGCTTGAAATATTTATGAGTACGGTAATTAGATAAGTTTAATATTTAATGCAACGGTAATTAGAAAACATCATCATGTCCATGTATAATATTAAAAATTATAATAATATAATTTGTGCACTGGTTTAATATAATCATAGCATTAGAATTAACAATGTACCATTGAACAACCATAACAATTGTAAAAAAAAAAACACTTTATCATTGCTATAATTTATTAAAAATTATACACTTTCAGTAAAATCAGGTAAAAATAAAGTAAAAAAAACATTGTCTTAATTGGTAATATTTTAAAGCTAATATTATAAATTAAATAACTTGATGAATGGTCAGCATATAATATACGTATCTACGTACAATAATAATAATCTACGAATTCTGCTTTGCCCTGAATCCTTGCACACATTTCCTTAGGATTCAGGTCTAGGCTATCGGTTGAGAAGAGACATGTCAGGTTATATCTCAGCTCCTTTACATGGATGACCCGAATCTTTTTGCCCCCAACTATTTGCAGTTGAAGAACTGAAGGTAACTGAAACCGGTGGAGGTTTTCTAAACGACTAGAGACTAAGACTCGACAATAGCTAAATATGCAATTTCAGGGAATATATCCCAAAAGTCGACGTAGTGATGCATCGAAATGCAGTAGCGATGGACAGTGGCCCCACCCCGTTCTCCTTGGCTACAGAGAACTGGCGCAAACCTGTGGTGCTTGACACTAACGATCGCAGGGAGGTTTGGCAGAGCAAAGTGCTTCACAGACGCTTTTTCCGGCCCCTGCATGGGTCCGATGTAGACTTATCAACGTCCGTAGCCTGGCTACGATCCCCACCCCTTCGGAGAAACCGAAGGTTTTGTAATTGTGACAGTTATTTGACATCATAACTTCAGTATGTGGTCAAATAACTACCGGAGATTTATTGTGAAGGATGGCACGATTGACAAATGTCGGGCATACCACCGTCACATTATCTCCGGGTGTTCTCGTCTAGCTAACGGAGAGTACTTGCATAGATACAACCTTGTAGCCAGGATAATCCATCAGAAAATTGCTCTAAAATACAGCCTTGTGGAATCGGAAGTGCCGTACCACAGGTATGTGCCCGACCCAGTTCATCATCACTGACAGGACTATTGTAGCCAATAGATCTCATATAGTGGTGGTGGATCGATCAAAGCGGCGCGCAGAGATTGTTCCCGCATCCCCCATTATGAGAACATCGTGAAAGCCGAGAAAGATAAGCAGAACAATTATATTGGCTTGGCTCGCGAGGTTGTTGACAGGTGGGATGAGGATTCACCGATCATTGCACCGATAGCCGTGTCGGCCAATGGGTTAATTGCCAAAGAGCACATGAAGGAACATAGATGGGTTTTAGTCAGTAAAAGTCTGAAACTAAGGGGAAGTAATTGGATGATTTCCCATCTATAAAAAAAGAGCCTCGACAGACACCTCAGGAGGCTCTCTTTAGGGAGTTGAATCAAGGGCCTGATTCAGAAAGTGCTGCTTTAAACTTGTCAGGGCGCATTGTTAGGAGGTTCCATTCTCTGAAGCCCTGACCGCCGGTAGCTTGGACCCTGTTCCCGATACCGGTGGGCTACTATTTCTTATATCTTTAAATGTTCTTTTTTATATTTTTTTATTAATGCTTAAAAATATAAATAATACTTACGTATTGAAAATGAATAAAGAAATCAATGAAAACTACGGGAAAACTTTCTATTGGTACAACGTCGCGGCTACAGTTAGTAAACAAGTATAAATTTTTCATACAACGGTAATTATAAACACATGGTAATTAGTATATGGCAATTAGAAAAATATAGATTTTCTTCAAAATTTTGAAAACCGACCCGGTACGCCAATTCTGGCTTGTTACAACGTACAGAGGCCAAAGTGCTGTCTCCATTTACATGATCAACTAGGGTCTAACTTAAAAAATCAAGTATTAAAATAAGGACAACGGTAATTAGAAAAGTTTTTAACCAAGGCTACGGTAATTATATTCTCATTTGCTTCATTGGCGGTACACTAACGTTAGGGACCTGCAACTGGTGATGGGCCGCGGCACACACCGAGGAGTCGCGACGCGTACAGTAGTGATGTACCAAATACTGTTATTTAAGGATGTGCACCCGAGAACAGAAAATCTCACGGTAATTATAACTTTCGAGCGGACATGCGGTTACTTCATGATAATTATTTACATACTGATTCTGAGTCGATATTTTCATATGCGATACGGATTGTTTCATAGAGTTTAAAATGTAGAACGAATCAAAGTAAATCTGTACGTTTCAAAAATTACAAGCAATCTTTCACATTTAGTTGGGTTGCGGACATGCCTTGGTAATTAGAAAATAGTGCTTTTTGAACAGAGATTGAATTAATTTAGTCTTAATTACTTAAAACAGAAGCCAGTTTTTTTGTTTACAGCTAGATATGGATGTTAACTAACATATAAAAAAATTACATGGTTGAATTTGATAATATTATGGATCATGCGAAGCCCGGACATGAAAAACTTGCTAATCGGAGAATGGCCGATCCATCTGGGGCGGAGCTGGAAAAAGCACTTTTATTGAAATCGAAAGAGCTCAAAGTGATGCTTAAAAAGCCTTTCAGTTCCCGACAGATCTTCTATTCGATGAGTTTCCCATCTTCCGAGAACGACAATTTATCCTCAGTACCACACTGCATGTTCACAAATCCATAAGAAATAGACCTAACTACCATAATCTACTCTCAAAACTTATTCTACATCTTCCTCTTCATAATCTCCTAACAGTATTCTGGCCAGACGATGCCCCTCTTATTAACTTACACATATTTACAATAAAACAAGCAAGTAATGTGATATCAAAGATTTCACCTCACATTCATGCAAAAGAACCACAAAAAGTTGGCTTCTGTCCTTGTCATACAACGAAATCAAAAAATGCATTAACAAAAAAATATATTTTTACTTGTCCTCCCACACATAAGTTAAGTGTTAACTCATAATAATCACAATTCACAATCTCACTAAATGTCTTAATTTAAAACTTAAGTAAACGCAATTCTGGTCCCCAAGATACAGGCGCTGCATAGTTTGGGGACCGCCGTACATTTTATAACACATTTATAAATAACTAGCTTTTGCCCGCGACTTCGTCCGCGTGGATTAATAGTTCCCGTTCCCGGGGGATTTCCGGGATGAAAACTATCCTATGTCCTTTCTCGGGTCCCAGACTATATCTGTACCAAATTTCATTGAAATCGGTTCAGTGGTTTAGACGTGAAGAAGAGACAGACAGAGTTACTTTCGCATTTATAATATTAGTACGGATTGTCACATAACTTATAATAGCATACCATAATATTAAGTACTTTTAAGCTTATTTTGTCTAGTAACAGTGGACCAATAAATTATTCTTATTCTTATTTGCGCATTAGAGTAGGTAATATCGATCTACCGATTACTTACAATCAAAATTTGTGGATACAATACAAATGCTATCCCGTCATAATCAGTTTTGACTGAAATTCGAAAAAATCGAATTTGAGCCTTAAACTCCGAATTTAAAAAAGTCAAAGAAATCCGGATGTTTCCGTTGTTTTCGAATTTCGAAGAATCCGGATTGCAATCCCTAGTTCTTCCTCAAACAAGGATTAAAGGCCTATTCAAACCTGAGCGATATTCGCTGCCGCTGTGGGTAGAGGTAAATACCGCGCGGGTTTCGCTCAGGTATTTAGTATCAAGTACCGCGGCTAGAGCGACCTGAGCGATATTCGCTGCCGCTGTGGGTAGAGGTAAATACCGCGCGGGTTTCGCTCAGGTATTTAGTATCAAGTACCGCGGCTAGAGCGACCTGAGCGATATTCGCTGCCGCTGTGGGTAGAGGTACATACCACGCGGGTTACGAACGGTAGCGAATACCGCTTAGGTCTGAACAGTAATATTACCGCATACCCACTGGGTTTTCTCTGCCGCAGGCGGTAGCGAATACCGCTTAGGTCTGAATAGGCCTTAAAGAAAGTCGGTAGACGAAATAATCAAGTACCAAATAACTAAATATTAACTGTTTATTTCGAAATATAATTTAACAGTAAAACCCGATAAATATTTTAATTTGGTTTTAATTTTTATGTTTTTGTATGTTTTCTTGTTTAGTTAACTAAAGCTAAAACCATTAAATATGAATAATGGGTATTGCCATAAGCCTTGATGAAATTTTAAATGAAAAGTATAAATACTTAAAACAAATAAATCCTTTTTTGTGGTTTAACCTGAAAACAACAATAGCATTTAGAAATTCAACACTCAACACTTTATTGTGTTTTGGTTTTCTTTTATGGCTAAACATTAACACTTTATTGGGTTATTAAATCATGTAATTTGCTTAATACTGTAAAATCTGCTTATTGGATTACATCACTGAAAAGAGCGCAAAAAACGCATTAAGATGGACCAAAAAAGCAATTTTTGATTTTTTGTCACTTATTGGGTTTTAGCACTATACCCTCGGTATGCTGGTACACCTACAATATCGAAAAACAATATTTTTATTGAACTACGGATAAACCAGAGAACAAGGTAAACTTGAGGCTACAACCTCTTTCCCTACTGTACACAGTAGACGTTCCGGCGCCGGGGGGTGTTCAGCGAAAGCGTTTCTTTGGCCCGAGACTGGCGGACGAGCAGACACAAGCCTGAGGCGGCGCGCTCCTCTTAGGAGGAGCTGCGGCCGTAGGGGATAAGCACTCATTGGTAGGTATTGGACCCCCTGCAAATCAGGGGGGCCAATACCTGCCGGTGGAGTGTGGGGAATTCAGGAATTATTGGCTGAGTCAGAGTCTGACAGACCACCCACCCCAGTGCGAGAACTTTAATGAGGATACACACACACCGAGAAATAGGAAAGTACGATCCATAACTTCTTCAAAGGCCCGCAGTAATTGCAACGGCTAGTGAAAATTAATTTAATTAATTCTGGTCATATTTCTATTACATTATTTGGAACAAGAATCGGAAATTGTTAAAACCCTGCCAGCCTGAAGCTAGACACTTACCATATTATATTGAGTACTATCACTGTCATTAGTAGTGGTCAAGGTTTGATTGACAACTGTAGGCTGCAAGGATTGTACGTCGCTCGGCAAGGCTTGAATGTCATCACTAGGGTGCACGGGCTGATCTTCGATCGACCAGGTTTGAATGTTATCAGTACGCAGCACGCGTGGTACGCCGTCAGGCGAGGACTGAGTGACCACCTTCTCACCAAAAACTGGAGCTATTTTTCTCAATAGAGCTATCATATCAAAGGTCGTGGCACCTGTCTGGTACACCTGCCAAGATAAATAGGATCATACATTAGGCTCACCATTGATCTGGTGAAGGTGAAGGTGATCCGCTGGATGTGGATGGCACAGGACAAGTCGGGGCTGTAACTCTTGGAGAAGACCTATGCCTCGTACTCCATACTCAATCATCTATTGCATTCCACAATGTAATGCTTAGGTGGTAAGTAAACGTAAATTGTGCAATATGGATCCTGGAGGGATGAAGAGGTCTTACTTAAACTTATAATAAAGTATTATAAAGTTTTAATTGACTTTGAGAGTGCTTGCCGATCGGCGTCTTTTTGTGTCCACAGGTTTTATTAAAATATTGTTGTTCGGTCTCGGAACTGTGGGTGATGTCGTACTTTATACACTCACCGGCAAGGAATGTAGCCCAAACATAAAGAAACCGATAATAGGCGATTTTGATATCGCATATGAGAATTTTGAATGGTAGATTGTTAGGACATTTGTTTCTGTTAATTTAAGACAGTGAGCACAAAAAAAGTTAATTTGTTTAATTTCTATGACCCTTAACATTAGTCCGTTACCGAAACGCACAAAACATGAATAAGTTAAAACTCGATATTCAAATGGTCGTGCATTTAATCTTTATTGTTTTATTTTTTGATTATGCTGTAGTCATTTTATGCATCCAGAATTGGAGCACAGTGCCTCTAACTTCAGCTCAAGTTGCTCAGGCTGGGTTTCTTCGGAGCAAGGGGCAAACGCAGCGAGAGATTGCCGAAACTTTAAATGTATCGCGTACAACTCTCAGGTACGCCTTAACAAGGTACGACCAGACTAGCCTTTACACAAGAAGACCAGAAAGTGGTGGTATTAGGTAGACATCAGTGCAAGATGACCAATTTATCGCTCTCGCAATTTTGAGAAATCCCTTTCTTACTGCGGTTCAAATACGGCAGCGGCCACAAACGGCAAGTGACCAACGTAACTGAGCGAACAATAAGAAGAAGAATGGAGGAACAGGATCTGTCTGATCGAAGACTAATTCGAGGTCCAGAGCTGCCCAGGCACCATCGCGTAGCTCCACTTTGGTTCGTTCGCGAACATGCAAATTGGACTCACGAGCAATGCAGTAAAGTTCTATAGACTGACGACTACAAAGTGGCCTTAAGAGCTCCAGATGGCCACGAACGTGAATAGAGAAGCCATAGGGAGAAGCTTTTGCCAATCACTACCAGGGAAATCGACAGTTTTCATGGTGAATCAGTTATGATTTCGGGAGGGATCTGTTCAGACGCATGCACAGAGTTGACAGTAGTTGCGGGTCGTCTAACGGCACTGCAATACATTGAAGATATCCTCCAAGAACATGTTATACCATTCCACAGTGTTTCGTCTAGTACAAGCTAGCGGGACAAAATTATTTTTTTACTTATTTTAATTGTTTGTGTATATTTAAGGTGTCTTACACCGTTCTGTGTTCTCTAAGTCCAAAGGTGTAGGCTAGATGGAGGTAGTCACCCAATTTTCTACTTTTGTTTTCTGATATCCTTGATTGTTATAATTCGCTGCGTCTGCCTACTTATTATGCATGTAATTGAAAGGCACTATATATACAAATATATGTATATACACATAACACTATATTATACTATATACAAGAGACAAAAATGTCTTGAGATATTTAAAAATTAAAATCATAAATATGTATAAAATAAGTATTCACTTATTCACTTTATCAAATAAAATACAATAATAGTCCAAGACAACAACAATTATACATATAAAATAACTCTTGAAACAAAATTGTACAAAATTATACTTATCCGTCTGCAATAATGTTATATGTAATATATAAAATTTTAATCGAATACATTGTGTAAAATTACTACATAATAAAATAGGTAAACATATTAACAATAACAGAAAAATCTACCCAGTCGAATCTAATATACTCATCACCAGAAGATTCCTCATCACCACTCTCCAATTCGCTTGAATCTTCCGATTATGAATAATCCCCTCACTAAATTCGCGAGCTGGTGTTGATTGGGATGGTAATGAAGATGGGACAATCAACTGCAACATTTCTGGTGGTAACGCAGTTAATTTGTTTCGAGGTATTTTCGGAATGTATTTATTACAGGATCGGACGTAATCAAAAGCAGTTTCAGGAGATCCGTATTCGTGGTACAGCGTGATCGTTTTCTGGTGTGTCGTTCCCGAAATCTGCGACAGTCTTTATTTCTTGCTTCTTGAGCTTCTTCGGAAAGTTGTCCAATGGGAAGACAGGAAGGTTTAGTGACTTCTGCACTGTGTACAAAAAATTTATGCACAGTAACGGGCATCGAGTACCACGAATACAGATCAAGATATAACTTTCTTGAAATTTTCAAATTTTCATTCGAGATTTTCATTTTGAGTTTCAGTGAATCTTCAGAAGCATCTGATAGATTTTGTTGTACACATAAATGATCAAAAATGCGACTTGCTCTTTCAGTTTTAATATGTTTTAACCATTCTTCGAAAAACTCCAATTTTTTCATCGCTATAGGTCCTTCTGAAAGAAAGTGAATAACTTTATTTGCGGGCGGTTACGGGCGCTATAAAAAGAGTATCCTATGCCTGAATGTTGTAAATATAACATACAGAAGAATCTAGTTGGATACATTGGGATACAAAAAGTTGCAACCCTTTAAAGTTTGAAATTAAGAAAAAATATGTGGGATTATTTCAACACACTTATAAACTCTAATTACAGCAAAAAGGTACATGTTTTCTTTTAAAAATAAGTCAAAATAGTAAGTACATACCTTCAACAATAGAATCCAATACAAGAAAATCGTATCACTTTACTATCGAATATTTGAGAGGTTGCCAAACATGTGCGAAAAATGCAACTTATTTACAAATGTAAATTGTGCTTCCTTTATAGTTAACATTAACCCCTTCATAAAATTACTTGTTAAGGTGACAAACAAATGATTTCTTAGAATTCCTTACCTGGGAAGGGTTGTTAACAAGTTGTTATCATGAATTCCTGAAAATGACGTCATGAATTTTGTCCCGCTAGCTTGTACTAGACGAAACACTGTGCATTCGTGGGATTCATCGGTAGCGAAGATTTCATCTTAATGCAAGATAATGCCGACCTCACACAGCACGTTGCGTGGATGATTAACTATCGGAAGTGAGAATTACAAAATTGGCGTGGCTGCCACAAAGCGCAGAAATGAATCCCGGTGAACATGACTAGGGCATGCTTTAAAGGCACATTCGATCCCGTTCCAACCCTCCAGAGACTATCAGTCAGTTGAAAACCGTTCAGGTGACCGCCTTGGAAGAAATACCCCATTTGGTCATTAAAAACATAATCCACAGCATGCCTGGTCGCATTTAGGCGGTCATCAGCGCCAGAGGTAGAAGTACCCACTGTTAATTTTAAGTATTATTTTGTAAGTTTCATTTAAAAACATTGTTTTAAAACTAACGTTTTAATGTTTTTTTTTTAATTTAGTTTTTTTTAAAAGTTTACTTATGTTTTTGATATTTAATCATTCGCATTTAAGATGCGAATTAAATTATTATAAATTTAATTATTTAGGTTTTACAACAAAAAAAAACCCTGTTTTGCTTTTAATTTTGATAATAAACTACAAAACGCGCTTGGGCCACATTCTGTGCCGCTCAGTGTAGTTCCGAGACAGCAACACGCCGGCTGACGCTTAAAACCAGCGCTGTGGTTCCGTGTCTCATACACGGACCACGGCTTTATGCTGAGCGTCAGCCTTTTCGCGCGGTAGTGGCGCATATACATTATAGTTATTGTTATTTTTATTTTTGGGTTGTCCGTCGCTTTCGCACTGAATAAATGGATTTTCTTTCTTTCTTTCTTTCTTTCTTTCTTTCTTATAATGTCACATATTCTAAGTATAATATTCAATAGCATGGCACAGTTGTAGACGCATACATTTTGTGGCTAAATATTGATGATGACGGCTAAGCTTTCAGGATTAAAGGTGAAACAGAGGACGCTACGTGTAATACCAACGGAAAGAATGTGATAGTATTAGTTGGGCTTAAAGTGCTGTGTATACTACTCTGTGTAAAAAGTACCGGGAATTCCTAAATTACAGAAGGCGCTGTAAACCTATCGAAATAATTGTTTTTTCTATAAATTGCTAGCTCTGTTCTGAGTTACTGTGATAATTTTGAGCGCTATATGTCAATCAGTGTAATTACAAATGTCGTTTTTGTACTTCTTGGTTGTAAGTGTTCTGCGATTTTGTTTTGGATATTCTTTTTAACAAAAAGAGTTTGCCTTACGTTTTGCGTATCAAACGAAATTTCTTGTGCCAAATCACTAATAATGTTGCAGAAGTCTTACAGTGATTCGTGTATCACAAAAACACTGGCATACGAACGGTTTAAAGTATTTAAAGAAAGCTGACAAGTGGTAGTTGATTTGTCTCGTTGTGATCGACCCCCAACAGCTGCGAATGATGAAAACATCATTTTAATCAGGACTCTGGTACTTGGAAATCGTCGTATGAGTTTTAGAGATGATGCTCTAGAAGTTAACGCATCTTTTAGATCAGTTCATAATATTCTGACTGACATTTTGGGCATGAAACGCGTCGCCATATGATGAATGCCAAAAGAGCAAAATTTTTGTCCAAAAAGAGCACCGGAAGCAGGTTGCTGAAGACCTGATTTTCCGAGCTTCTACGGACTTCACCTTCATGAAACGCATAGTAACTGGCGACGAGACATGGGTTTATGAGTACGATATGCAAACAAGTCAACAGTCTCCAGAAGGAGGCGATTCGAGACGATTGAATCTAAAAAAAAAAAACGCTGAAAGAGTTGAACACCATACCTCAATCAGCTAATAAAAAATGTATGGAAGACTGGGTCAAGCACTGGCGTAGTTGTATTGCAAGCAAAGGAGCATACTTTAAGGCGACAACAAAAATTTTGGCGAATAAACTAATTTTATGGTTTTATTGAACAATTCCCGGTACTTTTTACACAGAATGTACATTTTCGGCTCAGGGCCTATCGTTACAATTTTGAACGTGTTCAGTGTGCTGTGTGCCACTCGGGCTGCAGCTCTCGACCACGCTTACATTACTGCGTAACGTGACGTTTATTTATTTCGGCCTCACTTACAGTAATCCGTCGTTGATCAGTTTGGTTCGAGCGTTTGGTCACGTTTTCTTGTGTTTCGTCAGAAGGGATCCAGTTTTGAACTTGTAAGTCAGGCAACCATTTCTTGTACAAAATACTCCCATTTGATCCTTCCCTGTTAACCGGTTTCTCCTTTTGTATATCGTTAGATTTTTCAATATAATTGTAAGAATTGGTATTTTCTTGGACTACAGCTTGTGGAGATTCGGATCGCGTCAGTCGAAGAATTTTTTGCAATGCTCCTGAGGTATAATAATAATATTAAGTCCTTACACATGAAATTGACGTTAAGTCAATCTGGCCACTATAATATCAAATGGTTCTCTATTGTGTCACCTAACTTTTTTATCCATAATTTAAAGCGCCATAACTTTTTTTGTCCTAATCATCATTTGTCCGATTGTAATATCACATAATATCACATCCCATAAAATTGAAATCCCTAAACATAATATGTCCTAAATCGGTTTGTCATAAATATTACAATCAATAATACACAAAAGACATAAAACCGTATTCAATAAAAGTTAGAAGTCCTAAATTCAAATTACAGGCATTACAGAAACTACAGATTATTTAATTTACAGTTGATTGTGATTGTGTGGTTTTTGTAAGTAAGCAAGCATACAGCATGCAAGCAAGCATGCAGCATGCAAGCAAGCGTGCCGCACGCAAGCAAGCATGCAGCATGCAACCAAGCACGCAGCATGCAAGCAAGCATGCAAGCAAGCATGCAACATGCAGCAGACATGATTTCTGTCACGGCTCCGGCGCTGCGAGGCTCCGGCGGTCCCATGCGAGTTTATCGTCGCAGATGGGTTTAACGCTCACCACCGCAGCTTCGGCTTGCTGGTGTTACAACCATCTGCTCCTCAACTCGCAGGCCGCCTCGCCCCTCCGCGCCTACGCGATTTTAAATTACACTCTAGGGGTAGGGCACACAAGACTACGTGGAGTCGGATTTACAGCGATTCCTTTCTGTCACTGAAACCTAATTATTTGCAAATGTTTTAAGACCATTTTTTTTATAAATGAGAATTCGGAATACTTAATACACATTATTTAACACAATAACCTAGGACATATGACTTTAGGACATGTAAAATTAGGAGATTCAATGATTATAGTATTCGATATTATGGCAGAATACATTTAGAACTAAAGATAATTATGTTAAACAAAATTTCGGGATTTTGAACATTATGGTTACTGAAGTTTATAGCAAACGTGTTACGGATAATGATTTTCGGTCAATTTTAGGAGAAGAAAGGGACTACCTATCTAATATCTGGTGTGTGATTAGAAATGTCAAATTCAAATTTATGTCAAATTTAGGTTTGTGTATTTGTGTTTCCAATTCAGCGATTTGTTTGTTACCGCGCCATTTGATTTTTAGCCCACGGCTCAAAAAGAGGGTTATTAAGGTGCGTCCACATTAGTGATATTTTGGCGAACCGAACACCGTGACCGTCACAAAGTCAGGTGTCTATACCGATAGTGTGGACGGGATTTGTTACTTACACGTACAAATGTTACAAACATTTCTTCGTCTCATACACCCGTCATACCAAATATTTCAAACGAAAAGTAAGTCTGAACATTGTACGTAGGTACTACCAGTCACAAATGTGGATGGTGTTTTGGTTTAGTCTCAGTCAAATGACACGGGTCACGGGCCGATCCATCTAAAGTCGGTATTTTTTAAAGGATGTTTTCCACAGTTCGCCGGTTTAGGTCCAATGTAGTACAAAGATAAAAAATACCTTAACAAATTCCAAATAATTATATACTTGGACCGAAATATCTAACAGATGAATTTCGGTGCATCTGTACAATACTTGAAGAAAAAAATGGAAAGCAAATGAAGCCAGCACCGGAGTGTGATCCGATGCAAACTTCCACCCGTGCACTTTATCCGCAACAAGTGTGCGGCGATGTCACGGTGTTCGGCGAATTGTCTCTAACGTGGAGTAGCCCATGGCTGCTTCACGACAACGCTACACCACACACTGCACAACAGACGGTCGCTAAATTAGGAGAGTACCTCCGGACTTTGCTCAATCAAAATCAAATCCGGAAAATGTGGTAATTTGAAAAAAAAAAAAACAATTCCGTTGAGAATTTCCGACTCGGCTCAAAGATTTTATTGATTCTCGCTGCCACAATTTTCAGCAAAGGTATCAATTAACTACCGATAAAATGGCAAAAGTGCATAAATATAAAATGGTACATACTTTGATTGATTAATTTAATAATTTAATTAACAAAAGAACCGTTTTGCTTTTTCCATACAAAACGACAATTTCATATGTTATTATTATTTTTAATTATAATATTAAAAGGACTTTTGAAGGTTATGTATAAAGGAAAAGAAATGAATCGCCCCTTCGAAAGGTAGTAGTAGGGAGAATAATGGGCCGGCAAGTGGCCGGCCTATTATTGTCCCACTGCAGGACAAAGGCCTCTTCTTACACAGAGAAGGCATGATCAATGATCACGAAGACGCTTACTTAAGGCGGATTGGCGATTTCAAATTTCACTTGGCAACTCAATTGACTAACTATTTATTGATTTGAAAGCAACAAAAAATTTATTTTACAGATAGTTGAATATTTTGTCGGTTTATCAGGGCAAAAATAAAGATGTTAAAATAATTAGTCAATTAGAATAAAATAATTAGTCAAGACTATAACACGAGTTCTCTAAAAAAACCATTTTTGCTTTTTAGAGAAGTTCATTAAATACTTTGCTTTTACTGTTATTTTTTTTTTAAGGTGCGTCCACCTTAGTGACACCGAACACCGTGACATCGCCACGGACTTGTTAAGCCTCCTCTATACGTCTGCGGATGCGTCCGCAGACGTATAGAGGGCGTAATTTGTGCATCTGTTGAGCCTCCTCTACACGTCTGCAGATGCGTCCGCGGTCGCCCGCAGATGCACCCGCAGATGGATCACCACGAGCTGTCCACACGTCTGCAGGTCGATCAGTCTAGATTCATTCTCGACAGACGCAACACACTCGTTTAAAAATGGATATTGAGACCGTAGCTGCCGCAGCTATTTATTTATTTAGTACTTTTAACTACTAATCGAATTAATTGAAATGAGTAAACAATTGACTTAGGTTTAAGTATTACAATAGTAGGTACGCTTAGAACATTTTTATTTCTGTGGTATTTATTTTTGGGGTTCCACAAACAGTTTTCAGCTTGATATAGCTCAATAAACCTAAAAGTTTCCTCGGGGCTCATATTATTAGCCATTCCAACAACAATTAAACCGCAAACCTGCAGACGTGTAGAGGAGGCTTTACGATATACATTTGCCCGATCCATCAATGCCGTGCAGGTATGTACCAGCGCGATGACACACGGGCTTGTACGCGTGACAAAAATGGCAGTGTGGACGTCTCCCGCACACCGAGACAGTACCGAACATACTTTGCAAAATATCCACTTTGGATGGATCGGCCCGGAACTCGTGTCCTTTGGCCGTGACTAAACCAAAACACCGTCCACATTTGTGTGACTACACACACGTACACTGTTCGGGCGTACTTTTTGTTTAAAATATTTTGTATGGGAGTATGAGACTTGAGACGGGATCGTAATATTTGTTCGCGTAACTAATCCCGTGCACACTATCGGTACAGACACCCGGTTTTGTCACGGTCACGGTGTTCGGTTCGGCAAAATGACACTAATGTGGACGCACCTTCGTGTGTCTTGGAATTATTGGTCAACTGCCCAATCGTAGTGGTTGTTTGTACCTTTCACATCAAAAATTTCTCCAGGAAGGCTCCTCATACCTTCCAACTCCCTTTTTTTCATTCGAGTGACAGCGTCCATGACAGTAGCAGTCACTACGGCGGCTCGAATCTCTGTAATAAATGGAATTGAAATGAAATTAAATAAATAAAAAAATGCAATTAAAAAGTGCTCAACCATTTCAACTGCAACAACATCTTGCACGATCACTGACGCTGGTGTCACTCTAATTAAGCACATTTTTAATGCATGGGAGGACTCACAGGATGCCATTGGCATTTTCTGCGACCTCTCAAAAGCATTTGATTGCGTAAATCACGAGACGCTCCTCCTGAAGCTAGTGTTCTAGACTGCAGCAAGTTCAAATAAACGGTATAAATTCGGCGGTAGCAAAGACACGTAAATACGCAGCCGCTCGGGAGTGACGTAGTATCGTTAGTGTATAATCCATGGTCGAAACATTGTATTCCCAATAAAACTTCGCACTATTTACACCGGAGCGCGCACGAGCCGTGTGCATGTGCAATGTAATCGAAATTCATTTTGTAAATTTTATACCTACTCTTTACAAAAATTAAAATTTTATTGTATTTTAATTCAATTTCAATTTATTCTATTTTAATTTAAATTCAATGTTAATGTTATTCTATTTTAATTTAAATCGGAATGTATGGATCAAAGTTATCTGAAATAAGAAATGCTTTTATTTTTATTTATTAAAAAAAAATGTGTTTCCTTTTTCGCGCTTTTCTTTTCAAAATCAGTAAAAACAATAACACTTCGCCTGTGTCCGTCCGAATCACCCGACATCTCGCACTGCAGCCGCTGCTTGCTACAGTTCGTTTCAAATAACTTTGCCGCTCTGAAGAGTCTGAAGTTAGGTTTTCAGAACGAGCGCGCGGGTACCGTCGCTTAAAACCTGTTCGCTTACGAAAAAATGATTCAAGTGTATAAGTTTAATATTAGCCAAAATGGACACAAATAATATAATTATTTTATTATTGCATTTCAATATCAAGGCATGGGTATTAACAAATACAACAAACAATGTAAACACATGCGCGCAGTCTGTTTCATTCGTAAGATTGGCTACTGCGCAGTTATTTGTAGCCTACTTCAGAGCGGCAAAGTTATTTGACGCGAACTGTTAGGTCCGCGTGCGAGTGCTAAACGCCACCGCGCCCGCGCTTTTGTGCACTCAGTGGTCCGTAGGCCGTATACAGTATAAGAAAGCTGGTAGCCGGCGCCGATCTACCAGCGCTTATCGACGCCGGTCCATTCTGGTAACAGTTACATAAAGCAAGCAGATTGAAGCAGAGCGGGCAAAATGTCGTACTCATCGGACGATGATGTGCTGACTGTGTCGGAGATTTTCGGAACTTGTCGACGTTCGGCGCTTGTTCATATAAGTGCCTGCGCCGGTTACCTGCATGGATCGGTTCCTATAAGCGCTGGTAGGCTGCCAGCTTTCTTTCTAAGCAGACTCGCCCGCCGGACAGACGTCCGCTGCCGCGCGACCTACTGCCAGACACTGAATCCAACTCGCACACACTGGGCGGTGTCACACAATACAATACCGCCCTTACACACACCACGGCTCCCACCGCCTGAACGTAAAAGGCTAGACCTGGAAGCGGGATGGCAGGGGGCCAATCTGGGGTGCTAGTCAGAAAACCTCCACGAGTGCCGTCGGTTGCTTGTCCCTCCGGACACGTCTTGAGGGAACGGCAGCTGGCTGGCCGGTGCACCCTGGGCGCGGGTAGTGATCTTCCCTGAGGAATGGGAAGAGATTCCTATTCTTTGGGGAATGTCACTGCTCGTGGCCAATATTCTGACGGGCGGGGTCCGAGGACGGACCAAGGGCGTTTCTCCGCGTGTCCCTCTGATCAGCAGAGGGCACAGCGGAGGAGTGAGGACGGGCTCGGCGTGCACTCACCCTGCCACCGAGCAGACAGAGAGGAGGGTGGTCCTTCTCTGTCACCGTCGTACATCGTAACCCCATATCGGAGTGTCGTGGTCATGTCTCGCGGCTTCGATTGGCACCGAGGGTCTTGGCTTAACCGCCCGGACCGCGAGGTAGAAACCCTCTATAAAAAGTCACCCCGAATCCCAAGCGGCGGCGCACCGTGACGGGATGTATGGCTGACGGGCGTCCCTATGGGACATCAGTCGCTAGTGCGAACCACTTGTTTTTTTGGTTGGATGGTTGGATATTGTTTATACTCGTGGGACTAAATATGGATTTAAGCACAAAAAACAAAGACGTAGAAGGAGGGAAGGGGGATGCCGGGTCGGAATCCGACTCGGCCCTCAGCGTGGTGAGTGTGAGCTCTAGGAGCTCCCAACACGAAAGGAGTGGGCCGGACGCTTCCAAGTTCCGGAAGCGGCCCAGACCGGAGGACCTGGTGTCCTCTGAAGGCGAGTTGGCCTCGGCTCGCAAGATCCCCACCAGCAGTCGCGGTGGGGTCCAGGAGCGAGGCCCGGGGAGGGTGGCTGCCCGGAGGAGCAGTGTTGCTGGGCGACCGGCGACACCTGCGGTGGTAGGGCAGCACCCGACCCCGACCGTGACGTCCTGCGACGAGGCAGGTGCACCTGGCGGCTCCGAGGAGGAGCGTAAGTCCAGGTTCATGGAGGCGGTGAGGGACGCGGTGGCGAGCGTGGCCCGAAAAAAAATGAAGGGGTCGAAGTCTCGTGCAATGGACGAGGCTTCGGCTACCATTGCGGCGGCTGCGGAGGCCAGATTTGCGGGCGAGGTCCCGCAGCTTCGGGCGGAGGTGGCTCGTCTATCGGCCGCCACGGAGCGCCTCATGGAGGAAAACAGGAGGCTCCAGGCGGATCTGGCGGAGCTTCGCGGGACCGGCTCCCGCCAGGCGCCCAAGTCGGGGGGCCAGCGTAGCCAACCCCAGCCCGCGCCCGTGCCGGTGGAAAGCCAGGTTTTGACCTTGGTCCAGAGGGAGCTGGCGGCCTTCCAGGCACGGTTTTCCGTCCTGGAGGGCATTGTGTTGCGCCCCCCTCTGGCGGTGAGCGGGACGGCCGCGGGCGACAAGCGGGCCTCGTACGCGGCTGCCGCGTCTGTGCCGAGGCCGGCTAATCAGCCCCCCAGCAGGGCTGGGCCGGCCCCCGCGAATCCGGCCCCGGCAAGGCTGGCGCCGGCGCAAAATGCGGAGCCCTCGAGGAGGGGCAAGGCGGCGTCCCAGCCACCTCCACCCCCTCCGCCCTCTAATCCCAATCCTCCGGCCACGGAAGCCGAATGGCAGGTGGCCGGGGCAAAGGAGAAGGGGCGCAGAGCGGCCAGATCGGCCAGAGCGGCCACCAGACGGGCGGAGGAGCGGCGGCGACGCAGAGAGCGGAACGCCGTGGCTAGGCTTCGCGCCCCTAAATCCGCGGCTGTAGTTATTACGCTGCAGCCGGAGGCGGTAAAAAGGGGCGTGACCTACGCTGCGGTGCTCACCAGGGCCAAGGCGGCCATTAATCTCGGCGAGCTGGGGATCACGGGTCTCCAGCTCAGGGTGACGGCAACGGGGGCCAGGATGTTGGAGGTCCCCGGAGCAACCAGTGGCCCGTCTGCAGACGCTCTAGCAGAGAGGCTCAGAGCGTCCCTGGATGCGGACGTGGCCCGAGTGTCCAGACCCGTCAGATGCGCAGACCTGCGCATCCTGGGTCTGGACGACTCCGTCACCGCGGAGGAGGTGGTGGCCGCCGTTGCCAGGGCGGGTGGATGCCTTGCCGAGGAGGTGAGGGCAGGCACCATCCGCCAGGAGCGCACGGGCATGCAGACCATCACGGTCAGCTGCCCAGTGACGGCGGCCAAAGCCATCGTTGAGGGGGGCCGTAGATTACTGGTGGGCTGGGTGTCGGCGCAGGTCAAACTGCTGGAGCCCCGGCCTCTGAGGTGCTTCCGATGCCACGTGGGGAATCACGTGGCATGCCGGTGCGCCTCGGAGGTGGACCGTAGCGCCCTATGTTTCCGCTGCGGTCAGCCCGGTCACAAGGCCGCGGCTTGTGATGCCCCGCCGCACTGCGACGCATGTGCGGGGGCTAACAAGCCGGCCGATCACCGGGCTGGGGGCAAGGCCTGCGCCGTGCCCGCCAGGGCCGGGGGAAGGCTCCGCACCGCCGCCGCCGCCGCCGCCGCCGCCGCCGCCGCCGCCGCCGCTGCCGCCGCCACCGTTGCCGTGGCCGCACCCGCAGCCGCCGCTGACGCCGCGTCCGCCGGCGCAATGGATTGCCAATAACGGCACCATTGCGCCTCCCGCAGGCGGATACCGTGGACACGGTCTGTGGACGGTGAGCAATGGGTAGCTCACCGTCCGTACGTTATTAACTAGCGACAGACCGTGTCGACGGCGCGTTCATGTTCCGCGCACAGAGGTGTCAGCAAATGGAAGGGGCCACTAAGGGCCAAAATGCCTGCCGGGGCTGCGGGTTGTTCGAAAGAGATACCGCGCCCCCGGAACGCAAAGGGCACACGAAGGAACATAGATGGTTTTTAGTCAGTAAAAGTCTGACACTCCCTCCCGCCCCGCCCAGGACGGGAGGGGTCATTTGATGATTTTATCATCTCTAAAAAAAAAAAAAAAAAAAAAAAAGGGGGCCAATCTGACATCTGTGGGCGCACCCACAAAGTCGGCACCCCTGTCGCCGGTCGTCTCCCGCCGGACCTCCCCCAGGTAACTAGGGGTCTCATCCGGCGGGGTCTGACCGCCGGGGTGCCGTGAAACAGGCGCTCCCACAGACACACAAACTGCAGCCACACACTTCAAGTGCCTATAATCCAAGGACGGGCGTAGCTACGGGTCCCGGTATAGGCTCCGCGGGCAGGGGGCCAGGCCCCGACCCCGCTTGCCTGTGCCCTACCGCAAGGGGGGCGCAGCGTCGATTTACCAGGCTTTCTTTCTGTATAGGGCCGCAGTGCCGGCTCGACCAAACCCGTCCACTTCCCTTCCCGCCTTCTAGGTGCGTTGAGAAAGTGGCGGCACTTTGTGGCTATAGTGCGGCCAGTGTGCGAGACACGCAGCTTCAGTTACTCACCCTCGTCATATTTATTATCGAAGCCGGCGTCTTCGTTGACCCCATCAGCGTCGTAGTATTCCGAGTCGGCAGCTCCCAGGCACACAGGCACGCCGGCGAGCAACACTATCACCACGTGGACCAACATTGCCGCAACACCAAACAGAATATTATACACAATTGTGAACAATAATTATTAATACAAAAGAGAATGTTATTTATAATATATTTATAATATGGTTATTTATAATATCATAATAGTGAAACTAATAATGATAAAAAATAATTGAACATCAACTTCGGACTCTTTAAAAATGGTTGTTGTGGAAGAAATACCACTTGATCGCAATATTGTCTGCTATAGTTATGTTGTGGTCAGTCTCCGTGACATACTAAGCGTCCTGTAATGTCTCTCTAGACAAATATCAATAAATAGTAGTCTTTGCTGTAATGGCAAACAAGACTAGCCTGTCCATATAATTACATATGTCATTCAATTCTTGACGTAGAAGCTGATGTTTTTCTCTGACGTATTCCATAGATTTGAGATAATACAACAGAACTTCGTTTCTTCATTTCCGCTTCTAAAGCCTCGTTTACACGTGGTCAGCAACTAGGCATGGAACATTTCATAAATAGCAGGTGTAATTTCATATGAAAAAAAAAATCATTAATCACACCCGCTATTTGCCTTCACTTATACTGCTATTTTTCACAGTCAACGAAATCACGAATCATTATGATTTCATTTATTCATTCGAGCGAAGTTCGTGAGCGGCGCGCTGCTGTCTGCCAAAGCGACCGAGCGAGTAAGAACGAATGATTTGTTCATGTGCGTGTTAGATAAGGACGAGAGATGTGATGACGGACAACACTGGGCATTTTAAATATGAACTTTAAGCTTAAAGGTGTAAGGTTTAGATTTCCTTGTCATAATTCATTGTGATTTCATTAGATAGCAGGTCGCAACGTGTTCGTGGCGCACATTATATGAAAGAGCTACATTATAACACTGCGAATAAATTTCACATGTGAAATCATATGATTAAAAGTCATCATTTCATATAATGAAAATGAATTAAAAATAGCAATCATTTCCATGCCTATCAGCAACCATGTCAAGTCTCCACAGAGAGGAAATCCTTAATATGTATACGCGCCGTTTCTAGGAACACCACTTTCTGACTCAAACCCTGGATCCAGACAGACTAAGCTCCCAAATTAACTCATGAAATCGAGCCTTTTGTTGCCTAAATGATTTCTAACATATTTTATTTCGTTCTAAACCATTGTATAGGGAACTTGGTATCAGTCGCCAGGTTACGAAATAGAGAATTGGGTCTGTGGGTCATCTTATATAGGGTTATCCTACTGTAATGTAATAATTCTCCAGACCGATTCCGGCCACGGCGGCTAATCTTAATGCAGACTAGCCTCGTACGCAGGAGATGTTATAGTGCACAAGTGTGTGCGCAAACACAGGTGCACTCCCTCTTCCCTAACTCTCATAAAGTCAAAGTCAAAGTATTTATTTCAATTAGACTATTTACAGGGGCACTTTTGAATGTCAAGAAGTACAGTTTAAAATTGAAGCTAGTTGCTCGTTCCAATACGTGAGAGTCAAAATGGCGGGTGTACCATGATGAATTAAATTGTACCAATTACCAAACAAATGTACCTAAAAAGTACTATTTAGTACCTAGCGTAAAAAAAATTGTACCTCCTCCAGAACAAAGTTATTAACAAATTAAGGTACACCCGCCATATTGAAATCAAGACGACGGGTGTACTGTAATATTTTATTATTTAACCATTTCTAATAAAATATAATTATACCAAAAAATTGTACCTAAAAAGTACCTCAAGTAAAAATAAACACACACTTGATCAGAGAGATAGTTCCTGAGAAACAATTATCATGATAAGTATATTAATATACAGGGTGTTTTTTCGGAAGCGTACCTGTAGGGAAACTACTGTAACTACTGCAAACGGAAAATTTTTGTTAAAGTAAACATTGCTTTATTTTTATATACCATCACGCCTGTATTCCCCGAAGGGTTAGGCAGAGGTGTACCAATGTACACCCACAAAATTAAATAATTATTATTGTGCTTTATTTTTGTAATTAAATAAACTGCATTTATACATTGCCACACCCGGGAGTCGAACCGACTTAAACCCAAAAAAGTTGCATCCTGTCTTTTTATGGCACCAATCGACAGGGTCAACCATAAGGATCAAATCTTTAGGTTTCGTGCATCCGTAGATAAGGTTTACATCCGTAGCACGTCACGCACAAAGGTCCAGCTGAAAACAAGCGTCAGGCCCAAGTGGTCTGGCATTTATGCTGAACTGGGCCTGTTTGGCGCAGCCGAGAGGCACACAGTTATTTTGTTTTCTTTTTTGTTTTATATTGAATAACCTTTTTGTTAGTATATCTGTGTGCTCATGGTTTGTGTCAATAAACTTTTTTCTTTCTTTCTTTCTATCTCTCTGCAAACATGGTAAATTAAATTAAACAAGGAAAGGCAGGGTGCGGCAATATGTAAAGGCAGTTTTGTTTCATAAAAAAAATAAAGCAATGTTTCCTTTGACAAAAATTTACTGTCTTCAGTAGTTACAGTAGTTTCCCTACAGGTACCACTAAATCTTAAGCACATTTTCGAAGAAATTTAAGAAAGTGGCCCTCACGCCACACGCACATAATATTACAGTACACCCGCCGTCTTGATTTCAATATGGCGGGTGTAATAATAATAACAACTAATAACTTAATTAATAACTTTGTTCTGGAGGAGGTACAATTTTTTTTACGCTAGGTACTAAATAGTACTTTTTAGGTACATTTGTTTAGTAATTGGTACAATTTAATTCATCATGGTACACCCGCCATTTTGACTCTCACCTTATTTTGTGATCATTATTTAATATTCTTTCCATTCAGTAGTATTTTTTTTACCTAACATAAATACTTTTCAAAGGCTGACCTAATTTACGTTTATTCGCTCTCCTATTAAATTTGGTTTTAGGTCCTTACTAGGTTTTGAAATGGGGCAGCCGAGCTGGTCTGTTTCATAAGTATTTACTATTTTCACAAAGTAAAAAGTAGGTACGTCACGGATAGTCTGCCGTCTGCGCTGCACCTTAGGCAGCCTAGGTAGATATTAAATCTGCTGACAAATTGCACATGTAGGTATCGTTAAAAGGAAGCTTGAGAACAAATAAAACAAACATCTTTAATTCAACTGTTTAAAATACGGAACAAACCGAACACAAAAGGTAACATAAACTTCACTAATAAAAACAAATAAAAATAGTATAATAAAAGTAAAAGGTAAAATAAACTTCACTAATAAAAACAAATAAAAATAGTATAATAAAAGTAAAAATATACCTAAACATTATAGGAACGCTAGAGGGGCCTCTACACTGAGACCGTCACACACGGCCAGGTGAGACAACGCTAACCGTATTTCCGTCTCTGTCACGCAAACAACTGTCAAAACACTAGACACAGGCGGCGACGGGAATACCAATCAACTGACATGCTATTAGTGAGCTGTCAAAACGTGACTCCCCGTAGGTTTTGTATGGAAATAGAGTACTGTGACATCACTTAGGCCCTGTGAACGGTATCCGCTGCCGCTGCCGGTAGCAATATCCCAATGGGTATGCGAGCAGCGCACTGTTCGAACCACAGCGGTATTCTTTACCCGAGCCGGTGGCGGTCTGCGACGACGCTCAGCGGGCTTCTGTCGCTGGCGCCGTCTTGGTTGCTGCATGTACATTGTCAGTGTATAAACATGTGATACGTATCGCCTACCACTCTGGTACGCGGTTCTGGTTTCACGACAGCTTCTTCTTCTTCTTTACTAATCGATATTAAGTACTTCAATCCTTTTTTTATAATTATTTTATAGCACGTGCTTGGCCCTAGCGGGAATGCCGTACTAAATACCCGGCGCGGCATCGCTTGGCTATTACCGCTTCATGCGGCGGTAGCGGATACCGCTTAGATTTGAATAAGCCAGATTTGTCAACAAAATTGACGAATTATTTATTTAAAATTAATTTGGCTTTCACGACAACATAAGTTTTTTTAACCCTTTTAGCGTCCTGCACTCGGCTCCCGAGTCGAACGATAATTCGTTCGACTCGGGAGGCGGGTGCTGGGTGCTAAAAGGGTTAAGAAACGTTGTATATTGTGATGATTCGTTAATCTTCTTCTTCTTGCCTACACCGGTATTGATAGCAATTGAGTAATTATAGATATAGTTTATTTACACCGGCTTGAAACACTCGATATAGTGCGCGGCCGGGAGTTGAGAACATAGTCCTGTTCTGAGCGTGTCAGGTGTAGTGTGCAAGCCAGCAGGCCAGCGCGAAGATGGCGGCGCTGTAGAGCGAGGGCTGCGTGTGCGTCGCCTTGTTGCACCAGTTGGCGGAGCACACGCATACGTGGAACCGCGAGTACAGCGAGATGCCGCGCGACACCGGCAGCAGGGTCGCCATCGGGCTGATGATGCAGCTGTCCTCTTCGTTCTGAACAAACGTTTTGCAGTTTGTAATAAATTCATAATAGACTAGCTGTACAGGTTGGCCCAGCCCAAAAAAACTCTGCCGGGGCTGCGGGTTGTTCGAAAGAGATACCGCGCCCCCGGAACGCAAAGGGCACATGAAGGAACATAGACGGGTTTTAGTCAGTAAAAGTCTGACACTCCCTCCCGCCCCGCCCAGGGCGGGGGAAGTTATTTGATGATTTCCCGTCTATAAAAAAAAAAAAAAAAAAAAAAAAAGCCCAAAAAACTAAAGAAAGATGGCGATGACCCCAAAGTAGACTAAAATACTTTCACGGATCGTCAGCTTACCAAAGCAATACAAATAATCGGTTATTCACAAAGCATTATTCGGTGCAATTTAGGTTTGAACATGATACGATGATGATGATGAAGATATGGTGTAAAATATGATTTGAAATTGAATAACAATGACAACTTTCACCAAGTTATCACTGCCATAAGAGCGTGATTCTAGTCTTATTTTGATATATACTAATTGGTACGCTAATTCCGTTTCACGTTGTATACAAAAAAGAAGTTTCAAAAACTAAAACCCGACTACAAAAAATTCACGTTCTAAAAAGTATGAAACAAGAAAACATTCTCATCTGAAAGCCGTGGTCGTATGCCACTTTGCCCTAAACTTTAATTCTAAAGATTAATGTTGTATTACTATACACATACTGTTTTACCGGAATAAGTGGCATACGACCACGGCTTTCAGATGAGAATGTTTTCTTGTTTCATACTTTTTAGAACGTGAATTTTTTGTAGTCGGGTTTTAGTTTTTTAAACTTCTTGTTATTTAAATTATTTTGGGGTTCAAAGTAAGACATTTATATACGTAATATTACTGGAACTGCAACATATACACAATAAGTATATGGAATAATCTATTAGGTGTCCCAAACAAAATATTGGTTAGTTAGCTAGGTTTATAGTGCGCGTTTTAAAGGGTGCCATGTACAATTTACTAATACAATATATATATATTTGAAATGTGCTTATTGAGCCCTATAATTTGATATGCAACACGACCATATTTGGAAGAAAAAATATATTTTTTCACATCTTCATGAGCCCTAGAGGGCGCCACATACAATTTATTGAAACATAAGATAGCCTATAACCAGCGGACAATTTAGACGCTTCCAATGACACCTCATTTGTCAATTTACGTTGGATGGTTTAGAAGTTATGAGGGAACAGATGAACATTCATACATACATACCTACACACATACATACATACATACATACATACCTACATACATACATTACATACATACATACCGGTCAACCTCATAACCCTCCTTTTTGCTTCGCCGTAGTCGGGTAAAAGGAGAACGTAACTGACTAACGTATTAGCGCAAGATAGACGAAACCACTGGAACTACGAATGTGGCATTTTGCATAAGCATTTCCGCATACGACCTATAATCGGATCGATTATTGGGCCGATTTTGTACAGTTCCTTCTCGCCGACCAAGGAATCTGTAATAAAATCGGCCCGATAATCGGTCGTGTGCGGAGCCGCTGAAGCTTCCTTTTATGTCGTGAAAGCATATTTGGAAAATCAGCCTCTAAGAAGCTCAATTGTACGAAAAATCTAATTTCTTTAGTTGATCGACTTACAGGTAACAGCATAAATATTACTAAAGATGATATTACTGACAGGGTCACTGAAATTTTGAAAATTGATTGTCATAAAGTGTGCTTTCCCTTACTTTAAGCACCTCTCAAACAGACAAAATAATAACATTCAATTCATATGTTAAATAATCATATAATATGCATTTTCTTGTAAGGCACTATAGTGACAAACTTATGTTTCTAGACATCAACAGTTTTGTTGATAAATTAAGATCGACTAGGGATACAGCGTATCTGCCCATTAGATATAGACGTCAGATAGCTTAGCTATTAGCTTTTAATATTAACTCAGACATAATTAGCATGTCGAAGTCCTCCATAATTAGCACCACACTATTTAGTAATAATACTAATGTTAAGGTGGTAACAACAAACAATGTTTTAAACTAGTAATTAAGACAACAGAAGATATCAACAACAATTGTATTTAAACTTATCGACAAAAAGGTATCTTCTAGCAATTACTTACCAAATTTTAAAAACGGGGGTAAGCAGCATTCCATAAAATTATTTCATCAAGATATTCAAGGTTTTTCCTCAAAGCAATTAGAAATTGAAATGTTTTTAGAAAAGACAATGTTCGACATTATTTGTTTTACTGAACATTGGTTAAAAGAGTATGAAATGTTAATTAATTATGAGAATTATACTGTGGCCAGTTGTTTCAACCGGAAATCCATGCAGCGTAGCGGTTCACTAATCCTAATTAAAAACAGTATTAAATCAAAGCCACGTAAAGACATAGTTGAACTATCGGTTGAACACATTATTGAGCTGTCCTGTGTTGAGCTAGATAAGCATGTTATAGTGTGCGTATACAGACCCCCACATTACCAAAATTATTCTATATTTGAGACAGTAATGGAAGATGCTTTGTCTAAACTTACAACTAGTAATAAATCTGTAGTAATCAGTGGAGACTTTAATATCAATATTTTAGAAAATAATTAAAATAGCAGTAGATTAATAAGTTTCTTTAAATCTTTCAACCTGTCATATGTTTTCCTAGAACCAACTCGAATAACTTCGACTACTGCACATGTATTGATAATGTTTTTTGTTGCTGCAACTACTTAGACAAAGCCATAGTAAATTATCTTTCTTTTGATCACAGCGGACAAACTGTCTCTTTTTAGTACAATACACCATTACAAAAAGTGCAGACACACTCCCGACCCGTGGTACAACTGCGATGTCCAACTGGTTGTACTACGGAAAAGTAAATTTACCCATGGTTCAACTCTTTTTTCTGCTATTTATGATTATGGTTATGGTGGTGATTACCGGGCCGTGGTACAACGGTGGAATTATGTCCAACTGGTTGGACCACGGGGATAGGATGATCGTGTAAAACAAATGAACGTCTAAAACGAATGACTATCGTTAAGTGATCTGACAAGGGTACACCTATTATGGCAGAACTTTTTACGTCATAATTTTATTTTGCATAAAAACTGATCGCAGAAAATCGGTTGGCATACACTCATTAAGCATACATTGAAATCATTGATATACAAAAAACCCAAGATGCACATTTAACGTTTGAAAAACGTCCCCGAAAAAAGAGCGCAACATTCTAAATTGTGCGCTCATTTCAAATAGTCTCGTGTCACTCGCGTCTGGGAGCAGTCGTTAAAAATGCCGAAGTGTTCCGTGAGAAATTGTAAAAATATTACGTCAAGAACGTTAAAAAAGGATGGGATATCGTATTTTCGATAAGTAAAAAAGTTTATTGATTAGTTTTTGTTGTTTTTATGACTGATTACAGCAAGCAATGTGTGATTTTGATTTATTTTTTCTAAAAACTTCATTCAACATTCAAAGTACAATACGGCCAACTTCAATGGCCGCTTGTTCAGTATTAGAACAACGCATTAAAGCGTCCTTTTTATTTTAGTCGCATTATAAAAATGACCCTGTTCTAATCTAGTGGAATCGTTTTTTTTTATTTGTGTTAATTTTTTTTTATTATTAAATTTATGTACTTTTGAACTTTATTGTATGTTATTTTTTTTAAGCCGAATAATTCAAGTGTCTTATGTTCCGAGCATTTTTTGAAGGAAGATAATGTATGTCACTTCAAAAGGCATAAAACGTCTTAGTAAAAAGTAAAATTGTCTTTTTTTTTTCATTTGCTATGGACAGTTAATTTAGTTGTATTTTAATTTTAATGTTTTAATTGTCTATGACAATTCAAACCACACATTTTGAACCAAATATTTTAATAAACAATTTTAACAGTTATTATTTGTTTTTTTTATATACCCATAAACATGTTTATGCCCAAATAAAGGTATATTTATCTGTTTAAAACACAATTTAACAGACTTGTAAAATACTGACTAATAAAAAATAATTTAATAAAGTCATGTTCGACTCCACTCAATGCCTTGTCCTACCGATCATAGTCGGTCGTCAATTTTTTTTGCTTTAAGTACACTGCGTTGTAATATCAACTTTAAACAATTAGCGTAAGGTTGAACTTGCAATAATATATGCTTGTAGCTTATAGAAAGAGACAGAAATATGTTTGGGGACACTTTCGTGCGTTACTTTTATTCGAGACTGTGCATCTTGGGTTTTTTGTATATCAATGATTGAAATCCATAATTTTGTAAGGCAGAATCATCTTTTGGCGTCATATCCATAATAATCAAAAAGCATAAACATCATTTCGCAGAAAGTTTACAACCAGAATTATCTTTTGGCATATATTTCACATGCATACTAATCAAAAGTAGAACCATCATTTCGCAGAAAGTTCACAGTCAGAATCGTCTTTTGACATACATTTCTCCCGTGCGGTGCCGCGACGTCAGTCAGTGGTCTTTTGAATTTCATGGCTATTTTTGTTCACCTTTCTTTTTTCGTCTTTTGAACAATATTAATTTATCCAGCCAGACAACGCAGCACCCAGTTCGGGACAGGCGCCCTCTTTTTTTACCCGACTGCGACAGAAGGAGGGTTATGTTTTTTGAGAGTATGTATGTATGTATGTATGCATGTATGTATAATTGTTTGGCACGCTCTGCAGTCTGAACGGCTCAATGGATTTTAGCTTGAGAGGTGTCGTTAGATTCGTATTTACTGTGAGAGTGACACTGGGTATATTAAAATAAAAAAAAAACAAAATGGCGGAGTTTTGGCGCCAAATTCAAATGTTTGGATCGCTCTGCAGCCTAAACGGTTCGATGGATTTTAGCTTGAGAGGTGTCATTAGATTCGTATTTACTGTGAAAGTGACAATGCGTAAATTAAAAATAAAAAAAGTAAAAAATAAAAAACGGTAATTTAAAAAACTAAAAAACCCGACTGCTTTTCTAATAAGTATTTATGAAAAAGCCCTAAAACAAGAAAGTCCTTGTACCCGATTGCACTTAAAATTATAGCAGTCGGGACCCATTCTAGAAATGGAGCCTTAGTGTAGAGCACAAACCTATATTACATTGCAGATGGTTCCGAATGGGTCCCAACTGCTACAATTTAAGTGCAATCGGGTACAAGGACTTTCTTGTTTTAGGGCTTTTTCATAAATACTTATTAGAAAAGCAGTCGGGTATTTTAGTTTTTTAAATTACCGTTTTTTTTTCTAAAATTCTTTCTTTGTTAGAAAACTACGGCTTTACCAATTGCTATGTTTTATAGTATATATGTGCTTGACTTCCACTCAAATTAATATTGAATACCTACTACGAGTGCTAGCTCCAATTTGGCCATTCGTTTACTAGCTAAGTGTTTGCCCAGCAAGGGCCGGTATTTCGACCGACAAGTCCGCTGCGTGTAGACACCCGTGAGATCACTCCAGCGTACTGCACAGCCACCCGTGAACCGCCCATATATAGCCCTCGGCTCTGACGGGGTCTCTACGTAGTTTTGTCTGGAAAAATAAAAGTTGTTACCAGCAAAGCGGTAGCACAATGCCCCACTAGAAATAACTTATTCGACCGACAAGAAATTTGGCTAAACATTTTTTTATTGTTTACGGGGTCCATAAAGTAAACGGTTTAAAATTAAATATGTTTTCAGTAATATTATACTAACGCCTCGACATGCCGGCAATACTTTCTGAAGGAGGCAATTCTTCCCCTGGAGCGAGGGTCTGTAGGCATAAGCGGCAGAAAGTCACCAGCAAACGCGTCGGCACAGTATGCGTTGCGCGGGATCTCCGGAGTCTTCAACCCGCAGACGAAGCACTGGATGGATACAATGTGAAAGGCGTCAATCGGAACTTAGCCAAGTACGCAGAAAAGTGTACTGCACAAATCATGGATCATGAGTTGCCATCCCAGAGAAAAAACTGAAATAAGGTCAAGGTGTCGAAGTCCGGCATATTTTATTGCAAATTGGATTTGATGAACACCCTATGACTGTTTTTTTTACTTAATTGTAAGTTTTATATATTAATGATGACTTAAGATTCCTTATTTATCAGTTACTTCTACAAACATCAATGTAACTAATATCAATATAGAAATAGCCGCGTTTTTTTAAGAGGTGGGCACTAGACGGACTTTCCCGAATAAATGGGGTAACTCCGTCACAAGCATGATTTGTTTGTAATTTGATCGATATTTGCAGCAGTCGTATTCAGAAAATATTCGAAAATGAAAATTAATCAAATACATGCTTTCAGTTCCACAATATAAGGTAGGAATCACAATCTATAGCGGTAAAATCATGAAGTGGGGTAAGTCCGGTATATTTGCAAGGGCGGGGATCGTCAACATTAAAATCAGTACATTTTTTTTTTTTAATATTCTCTTTGTATGGTATAGGTAAGTATGTTTATGAGGTGAAATGCGATATGAACTTTCATACGTTTTGAAATTTAGGTGTACAAACCAGATCCAGATGGTCTTTAAACAATAGAAAAACGAAATGGTAACAAACAAACACTTGGTTATATTAGTACTGTTTTGGCAGATAGCATATTGATGAAAGGCAATAATAAAAACCCCTTTTTCTTCCTTTTTTTTATTCAAAAGAATTATTTTATAATAGGAAAATACATTGAAAGAAAAACAACGTCATTGTCATTCTTGGTATATACGAGCAGCCTTGTATTCCGGACAGCTTGTACAGCGTCTAGCAATTTTTCTTTAATGTAAGACGATAATTATGTTGTTGTTGTTCTCTAGTAATTTTGAGTCATTTTTGTTATTTTACCTGAAGAATAAAATAAACTAATTTTAAATCGGTTAAATGACTGATGAAATTAATTACATTATATTTCTAGTGAAAAGACACTATTAATATCATAACAGTACCTATTCATAATTGGCGAAAAGAAAACCTGCAAATAAGTAGCGTTGACTGTATAACTATAAAACAATATTCAAAGAAAACACTTATACCAGAAAAGGTTATCAACATCTGACTTGGGGCAAGATCGGCACATGACGGCCTTTCCCTAAAATACTAGACAGTCTTACCCCAATATTTAATTTTTAAGTTAAGTTTTTATCACAACCAATATTTCTATAAATAATGATTTAAATTCGACTTGGATATAATAAAACAATAAAATGTAATACAGACTAGACACTTACCACTACAAAACGTAAAAATCTGTTGATATTTAAATTTCACGTTAGGTAAAACGTCGACGCAACTCACTCGTATTTCAAATTGTCAACGACAAAAAAATTTGGAGACCGATTTTTGCTATTGAACTCCACACTACGACATCTATAATTTAAAGGTAGGACGAACTAGTGACTCAGTTTTAGCGACCGAGCTACCAACGTCGTAGCTATTCAAAAACAGCTTAGAAAGACGTTGTACGGTGTTCCCCCGTAGACGAACTTCCCCACCTTGACCTTACTTCAGTTTGTCAGCTGTTATTACACTGGGATGACGGCTAGCATACACCTCAGCTGCTGGCCGCTGACACAAGTAGCTAGATGGTAGCATACATAGGTACACATAGGCTTCCCGTGTGAGCTTATTCAGAAGTTTTGAATGAATCAGAAAGAGCTCTACTACTAATAGGGATGATTGAGTGGAAGCTGATACGGCTAAATGTGAGTACTAAGATAACGGAGCAGGACAGGTGAATGGGAGAAGAAGACACGACGATGAGAGACAGCATACCTTGCTCACTATAGCAGCGTTTGCAAAGTCGTACGGCCCCGTTGTCTTGTTCATGGTTGTGGTTGTAATTGTAGTAGTCATTTTCTTAGGAGCACACGTACTGTAGCCTGCTCTGAGGAGAAGGGATTTTTAAACTATTTTTAATTGTTCAGAGTAGCCAGAGATCCTGATGTAACCTGGGGAGCTCTAGAATGTACTAGAGCTATGGTAAAAAAAGTAACAGTTTCATCATGTACCGGCACTTGATTAAAAAAAAACCGGCCAAGTGCGGGTCGGTGTCGCGCACGAAGGGTCACCACGTGTACCTACCATTATCTATAAAAACGGCAAAAAAACACATTTGTTGTATGGGAGCCCCCTTAAATATTTATTTAATTTTGGTTGTTATTGGTTTGTATTTGTTATAGCGGCAACTGAAATAAATATCACCTGTGAAAATTTTAACGGTCTAACTATCACGGTTCATGAGACACAGCTTGGTGACAGACGCACAGCGGACAGTTTAACCTTTGGGAATCATTGAATGGAGCTTAAATTATTATTAACTCGAATAAACACAGCCAACTTCCGAGCCGCCATTAAGTTTTTATTGGACTACGAATGTGTGAGTGGTAGTGTCACTGAGGGTCAACTCTAGGGATGCCTCCTTTTTATTATTAAATTAAAAGCTTTAATTAACTTGGAATATATGTATCCACACACCGGATAATTATCTCCGTAGCAGAAAGCATCAGCTGAAGTGTGATTCTCTAAGCCTCACTTCGTAATTCGAAAGCTGAATCTGCAGTGAGATTACAAAATGGTATTCTGTTAAACACGATCACGCCAGCGACGTCACCGCGGCAAGCGAAAACACAATCAAAGTCAAGTGGGTTAATTATCGAAGTGAGCGCGATCACTTTAGTGAGACTCGTTTTCGAGTTTGCATTTTAGAGAACCGCACTACTGCTAAGCTTACCGTCGCGCCGGTCAGCAGCCCGTGCTACGTCTCCCGTAGGTACCGCGCGTATTGACCGCGCTAAATAAGCTTGTTGAAGCCAACCAGGGCTGCGATTTATTCGCAGACAATTTTTTGATTTGATGGTGAAGTGCCTGCATTTTTTTATGTAAATAATAGTATTATATAATATGAAATGATGATAAGTGTTGTTATAATATTGTTGGGTATGATTGGGATGCGCGGTATAAGCACTCCCTTGGCTTTTCCAGTTAAAATTGTGGCCTTCACAATGTGCCCTCCTGGTTCGGTAACTTGCAACCGAGTATCGCTGTACAGTCATGGCGGGTCCAGGTTACGCATAATTAACAAAACGGGTAAGTACGGGTATTTGTCCAAATGATATAGCGTGAAATACATATTTTATCTACTTCAAATTCCAGAAGCGATAAAAGTGTCTATTTTTATTTAAGAATTTATGACTACCAAATGTGCAATTGAAATAAATTATCAATTTTTTTGTAGATATGGTTCACTATAATAGCTATAATGGCTTACACATAAGATATAGATATATACAGTTGCGGACTTTTTTGTAGGACTATTTAAGATAAACATTTCCATCATACATTACATATAAATATGTGTAACTAGTTTTCGAGTTTGCATTTTAGAGAATTGCGATTCTCTAAAATGCAAACTCTGATACAGAAATCGAAACTGCACGTCGATTCTCTAAAATGCAAACTAAATGTTTAACAGAATACCATTTTGTAATCTCACTGTGGATTCAGCTTTCGAATTACGAAGTGAGGCTTAGAGAATCACACTGCTGTAGTGCGCTACAGTTTCGATTTCTGTATCGGACATCTTCACATTGGCCCTGACGGACAGTACTAGTTTATTAGCTAACGTGTGTACGCCTCACCGAATTTGCAGTCCAACGTTGGTACTAACGTTGGGACCAACGTGTGGAGCCGGCCTAACACCCTGCATGTACAAAAGCCTTCTTTTTTTTTCACTCCCAGTACTGCCCTCTAGTAGTGGGCAGTGATATTACTTTAAGCATTTACGTTTGGTGTATGTTTCTCCACTCTGCAATAGATGGGGTTGCTTGGCGTAAAGTGAGTTCACAATCTGAAATTGTTTCAACTTCTCGGCGATAGATGGCAATGTTTTCATAATCAAAGGTCCACGTATTCTAGCTGTTATCAATAATTGAAATACGTAGTAATTTTAGGATAGTAACGCAGATAATAATGTAATTGTTCCCTTACCGTTCTTAGGTTTGTAATTCAAGGTGCTATTTGTTTGTCACGCTTAGTACTCCATTGTTTGTAAAGAGGTAAATATGATTATTCAAATTTTGGAAAATTGTTTGGTGGAAATCGTACATAAGGAGTGTACAACTACTTTGTAATTACCTACTATTCGCGGTACCTGGTACTTGTTGCCTTCCACATCATTATGAACTTACTTAACGAGTGTTTCATTGAAATAATCGCTGATGTTCCACACGTATTTAGATGAGATTTTTTTAACGAGATTAATGATCATGTCGAGGTCCAGCCGCACTCTTGTCGTCGTGTGCTGGAAATTAATACAAATACTTGCCGTCAGTCGTTTAAAAAGTATGGAATAAAAAGGGTGTACTACGCCAAATCGAATGCCAAATAATAGAACTACAATAATTGATCGAACACTATTAGTCGAACACCTTAAATAGTCGAACATTCATAATATCTACACTATATAACAGTGGCGACCACAAAAAAAGCGCCGAGACGATGAAGCTCGACGAGTCCCGGAGAAACGATGGGATCCCGCAACGAAATTAAACAGTAAAGATTAGCGGAGGAGTAAGAAAAACATAATTTCCACTTCCCTCCAAATAAGCAGGAGACAGAACCGAACTAGACCAATAGGCACAAAAGGATGAGAGAGAACTGGGAGAACCCCAGATTGCCAAGCACTACGGATTGCAGTTATTGCGATATCTGTGTTTAACCCCCCACGCAAAAAGAGGGATGTTATAAGTTTGATGTGTCTGTCTGTGGCATCATAGCTCCCGAACGGATGAAGCGATTCCATCATCATCTGCTTAGCCTTTTCCCAACTGTGTTGGGGGCGGCTGCCAGTCTAACCGGATCCAGCTGAATACCAGTGTTTCACATGGAGCGACTGCCTATCTGACCTCCACAACCCAGTAACTGGGCAACACGATACCTCTTGGTTAGACTAGTTGTCAGATTACTTGTCTTCTGACTATCCGTAACGACTGTCAAAGATCTACGAATGACAGCCGGGACCAACGGCTTTACGTGCTTTCCGAGGCACGGGGGTGTCACACCACCAACTTCCAAACTCCGGGCTGCTAGTGAGAAATTCCTAATGGAAAAACCCAATAACACTTTTTGCCCGACCTGGGAATCGAACCCGGGACCCCATGCTCATCAGTCGCACATGGCGACCACGAGACCAACGGGGCAGTCAAGCGGGGGATGAAGCGATTCCAATTTAGTTTTTTTTTTTGCATTAAAGGTGACTTACGTGCGAGTGTTCTTAGACGTGTTTGATGAAAATCGGTTAAGCCGTTTAAAAGTTGTGGGGGTGAAAGTGGGGAAGAAAAACCGAATGTCTGCAAATATATTCGAGTGGGGTCTCAAATGAAAGCGGATTGAAAGAGAATATGGATGACTTAATCGAGAGTGTTCTTAGCTTCGTTTGATGAGAAAATTGGGACATGGATATCCGATTGTCAAGTGAGTGTGTTAAATTACTACATTTCAGTCTTTGCAATTCTGCTAAAAGTGATTTCTCATGTGGGTTATTAAATTATTACAACTTAACAAAATCGTCATTATAATAAGTATGTAAGTACCTATAAAAAGTATAAACTAAAAAATTTAATTAAAAATGTAAAAAACCCTCGACACAAAAACCTATGTTCCCTTTAAAAAGTAAAAAAATGAAAATAAAACTCAATCAAAATTACTTTTGAAGGGAACACAGGTTTTTGTGTCGGGGGTTTTTATTTTTATTTTTTATTACAGTACTAGCTGCTGCCCGCGGCTTTGTCCGCAATTAAGAATTTTTTTTAAATATATTTTAAAGTACCTACTTCTGCGTAAATGATACGGTAATGACACGGCTGAACGAATCTGGATGAAATTTGGCACTGAGATAGACTGTATTTATTTATTTATTTATTGGAAGTACTGTAGTGTGGAATAACACATAGGATACTTTTTATCCCGAAAAAACGTACGGTTGCCGTGGTATAATATATCAACTTTGACGCGGAGGAAGTCGCGGTTGAAAGCTAATAGTTTATAAAGTACCCAAATATAGGACGTGTTTTGCACAAAGATTTCACAACTATCTCGGACTTAGTAGGTATATAATAAAGTAAAGGCCCTTTTCCTGTCACGCGTATTTTAGTCCGCACGCGGGTCTCGTCCGCATGCGGGTGATAGCACGCTCCGGGCCACACGCAGGACAATGATTTCGTTTGCTGCTGCAGTGTTGCGCGTGTCGCCAGTGGGGAAACTCATGCACAAACATGAACGTTAAAAACATAATTATCGCTTACTTATATAATTTTCAAAAATAAAAAATATAAAAAACAATTCAGAGTAGACCCATATCTTGAAACTAGATCACTCACTGGAATGTTTAACGTAAATTTTCAAAATGTCCGAGATAACCATTGCAAATTTAAGAACTACTTCCGAATGTCCCTGCGATCTTTTGATGAGTTGCTGGGAAGAATTGAACATTTTAAAATAACTCGTTCTGTATCAATTTTCATTTTGTTTGCGATTATATATTATGCGGAATATGAACTTGCGTGCAACCCGCTTCACAGTAAAAACAACACTGAAGGCAGAAGATCACCGCCCGCATCCGGAAAGCGCGCATGCGGGCTGCGCGCCCGCATCCAATCCGCGTCCCGCGCGCGTGCTATCCGCATGTTAAGAAAAACATGTATCAAATGATAGGATACGGGCAGTCCGCATGCGGACGAGACCCGCGTGCGGGCTAAAATACGCGTGACAGGAAAAGGGCCCTAAGCCAGAAAGTTAAATGTTAAAAGATCTCAATTATCAAACATGCAAATTAACTGTGAATAAAGGCCCAATTTCACTCACTTTAATCACTAAATACATATAGGGCCACTTTCACCAAAATCAGTAAACGTATGTAGCGCTAAATGTGTTTAAATTATCGTTCTGTCTCTGCCACCTTCTAACAATGTGACAGGGATGCAATGATGTTCTAAATACGTTTAGGCACTAAATTCGTTTAGTGATGTTGGTGAAAATGGTCGTCTTTTGTTTATGCAATAAAGATTATCTTAATAATTATATTTGAGTTCAGAATTCTCTCCCATTACTGGGGAACTAGACCAACGTGCGGGCTTTTTACCAAACAACCCTGCCGGTTCATCTTAGTCAATTGATAGGAGTTTCCTGACGAGTCTGCAGGTGTTCAGAATCCATCATCATCACTTCCCTCCGCGCGCGCGCACGGTGCACTTGCGATCTATTTCGCTGCTAATTATAATTACGTTTGTTGTGTTCTGTGTTTGATTCCCGGCTCGTGAGTTGTTTCTAGTTGTGTGTTATTGTGCTAAGTGCTGGTATCGTAAGTTTTTATACGTGTTTAATCCCATAATTACTGGTAATTAGTTAATTTCGGCAGCTATCGGTGAGTACATTTTTTTTCTTTAGTGTGAGGGTATCGCGAAAAAATAATCGTCGTGTTTTTTACTGTGTTTTTTCTTCACTTTAATAAGTTTGTTGTCGCTTAAAAATGATTTCTAATAATGATGATCCTCCAGATCGTGGAGGGCAAATTTTTCGGAGAAATACCAAGACACCCGCCGCCCGCGCCGCCCGCGCCGACCTCCGCTAATAGTAACACTAAACGTTTGTTCAGCGACATGTCTCCGACTTACGTGTCGCCCGAGGATAGATCCAAACGGTTTCAAACATCCGAATCCTTTGAAAAGTCCTCGCCAATATTAAACATTAGTAATGCAAGCATCTCAATAAATAATAATAGTACCGACTATTGTGACTTAGTTTCCGAGGCATCGTCGTACTTGTCAAAGATTAACGACCTCGTCAACGACCAAGGGTCCCGCATTAACGTTGCAAATAAATCTGCGATCATGGACATGACTCAGCGAGTTACGGCCATTGTTTCTATGCTAGCGCTAAAATCTTCGTGCAATGAAACTAAGTTAGCCAATACGGAACGCGAATTGGATAAAATCAAATTAAATCCCGGTGTCATTACTACGAGTACGAATAATGAACCCAAAAAAATATCTTATGCGGATTCATTAAAACTTCGCTTGCCTAAGGTGGCTCCACCGATGGAGTCGCGCGCTCCGCTGCCGTGTGTCATCGCGTACCCCACCGACGAGCGCTCAGCTGATTATACGTCGTCATCCGCAACTAAACAAGCCCTTATGAAGGCGATTAAACCGAGTGATGACGGTTTTCAAATTGTAGGCGTTAAAAAAACCGCAAAGTCTGGCGTTGTACTGCGTGTCGCTAACGAAACGCAATTAAAAAAACTTGAATCTGTCGATGCTATTAAATCCGCTGGTTTACGTTTAGAGAAACCTAAAGGCCGTAGGCCCCGCATATTAGTTAAAGACATCCCATCTTCAATGGAAGAGAACGCATTTATGCTCGCATTATACCGGCAAAATATTAAAGACGAATTAGCCATCAAAGAGGATGAGTTTTTAAAATCCACTAAAATCATTCGCAGGCGTTCTACTGATAATGGTCGGAAATGGATAGGAATTGAAATGGATTCTGAGGTACGTAAACACCTAGTATCTACTAAAGATAAACTGTTCATTGATTGGGCCACGTGCCGTTTTATTGATGATCTAGAGGTAGTTCGGTGCTTGTTTTGTCAACAGTTCGGTCATGTTAAAAAACACTGCACTAACAAAAAACCTGCCTGTGCTAACTGTTCGGAGGCACATGAATCGAACGATTGCCCCCATAAGGACAATGTAGATTACACGCCGACTTGCGTGGCGTGTAAGCGTTTTAAAAAACCGTTTGGCCATCGTTGCGGGTCTGAAGACTGTTCCACCTATAAGCTGAAACTTGAGCAACTAATCCTGAACACTAATTACTAATAAGATGGATAGTTTAAAAATAGGACAATTAAATCTTCACAACGATAGAGTGGCGACTTCCGAGTTAGATAGATTAATCATCGAGTACAATTTAGACATAGTTCTTGTTCAAGAGCAATATCAAAACGCGCGCTTACGTCACAAGGTAGTACAGCTGGATCGCAAAGCACGAGCCGGTATTTACGTAGCGCGTTCTGCTAACTTTACTGTAACTTCTTTGCGTAACCTCATGACGCCTCACTGTGCCGTTGCGGAGGTCTCATCGGCTTCCTATAAAGTTTACGTTGTGAGCTGTTACTTTCAATATTCTGACCCTGTTGGTCCTCATATACACAACCTCCGTCACGTCTTGCGGTCGCTCGCGGGCTGCAAAGTTATCGTTGGCGCGGACGTAAACGCGTCATCGTCCCTGTGGTATGGCAAGGTTCGGTGGACGGATTCCGAACGGCGACGCGCTGTTGAAGATTTCATTGCCGAAATGAACCTTTCAATTGGACGTAGTTACGCAAAAAGGATCCAACCCTCAAAGTGTAGATACGCAAAAAGGATCCAAATCTCAAAGTGACACTTTGAGAGTTGGATCCTTTTTGCGTATCTACACTTTGAGGGTTGGATCCTTTTTGCGTAACTACGTCCAATTCATAACACCCCTGACGCACCACCTACTTTTTGCAGCCAAATGGGCGAATCTAGTATTGACGTCACACTTTCTAGTGTAGACGTTCGCTTAGTTAAGTGGCGTGTCCTACCGGACGCATCTTGTAGTGATCATCGCCTGATCGTGTACGAATTTGTTCCTATGTTTACTCAAGGTTCGTCCCATGTTACGGGTAGTTTTAGATATAAATGTAAAGGCGCGAACTGGGAATTTTTTAGTACGCTTTTTGCTTGTCACGCCAAAGACTTCACTCACGACGGGCTGTCAGCTGAAGAAAGTGCTGAGATTATGTCAGAAACTTTTATATACTGTGCTGACATCGCCATTGGTCGCGCATCTATGACCAATATTCGTAGATGTGATTGGTGGAGTGAATACCTAGTTGAACAGCGTAAAAGTTACCGCAGAGCGCGTAGGCAGTTTAATAAGCTTAAAAAGCGTAAGGTTACCGGTGACCTGCTTGCTCTTGCTTCAATTACGTTTAGAGTTGCCAGATCGCGCTACAGAGCAGCAGTCGAAAAATCTAAGGGCAATTTAATGCGCAAAATTGTAGAAAAATTAGATAAAGAAGGTCCATGGTCTCCCTTGTATCACGAGTTTAAGGCTAATAGATTGGTCGATCTAGCATATATCGAAAACATAAAAGTAAATAATAAACATACTACCGGTATCGAAGAAACAACGGAAGTACTTCTCAATACTCTTATACCCGATGATTCAGCGGTAAACGACAGCGATTACCACCAGCAGATCAGGGCGTGGGCTGCTGTGCCACCTGAATCACCAGCGTCAGATTTACCATCCACTGACGAGTTCTTAAATGTGGTGAAGAGGCTACCACTCAATAAGTCATCGGGTGAAGATAAAATATCTAATAAAATGATTATAGAGGCGTGTAAAACCGCGAGTCACGCAATTTTAACAGTGTATAACCGATGCATTGCGGACGGCGTTTTTCCTGAAATTTGGCGACGTGGCTTTATACGAATAATTCCAAAGAGTGGCGACAAGCCCCCGGACGATCCAAAGTCGTATCGACCCATAACCCTACTACCATCTTTGGGGAAACTGCTTGAGCGCCTTATCGTACCACGCTTGCTGCCAGACGGGCCGAAATTTCACAGCAATCAATTCGGTTTCACAATAGGTAAATCTACCGTCGACGCGGTACTTTCTGTAAGGGAAACTGTAACCTCATCCGAACATAAATATGTACTTGGGATCTTCCTCGATATTTCTGGGGCTTTTGATAACGCATGGTGGCCTATGCTACTACTTAAAATAAAAACCCGTGGTTGCTATAAAAACATCTGTTCTCTTGTTTCCTCTTACTTTCTCAATGGCTCCGCGAAGCTCAAACTTGGACACTATTCCGCATCGAAGTCATTAACCATGGGATGTCCTCAAGGTTCGGTTCTCGGTCCTTATTTATGGAATTTAGGTTTTGACGATTTTCTTGCGATTCCGCTACCATGCGGCTGTTCTTTAACCGGTTACGCGGACGACGGCCTTCTGCTCATTCAGTCGAGTACTCGGGCTGGACTTGAGAATTTAGCAGACACATGCCTACGTTTAATATCACAGTGGGGCGATCGGAACCGTTTAACCTTTGCACCGCAAAAAACGTATCAACTTATGTTAAAAGGTGATCTTAAATCATGGCCTAGTATTAAATTTAATAACGTTCCCGTTAAACGAAAACAATCCGTATGCTACCTTGGTATGGTCTTAGAAAAGAACTTTTCTTTTATTGACCACATTAACACAGTCGGAGAAAAAGCTAAAAAGAATTTTTATGCCCTAACGAGAATATCTAAAGCTACTTGGGGTCTGTCTTTCTTAACTCTGAAAACTATTTATGCAGCTACCTACCTAGGTTGTATGTGCTACGGTGCACCTGTTTGGGCCGATAGGGCCACCATAGGGGCGGTACGACGTAAATTGCTTCAAAGCCAACGGTTAGCTTTAATATTTTTATGCAAAGCGTATAGGACCGTTAGTACTGAAGCACTACCAGTACTTGCAGGTGTACTTCCAGTCGATCTCGAGGTGCAGCGACGTGCTGCAATGTACTATTCCGCGCGAGAGACCATGGACGCAAACTTTCTAACTCAACGTGACCGTGCTAAGATCTCTAGATTATTTAAACCGCAGACTGATGTCTGGGAGGAACTTTTATCTGAATGGCAATGTAGGTGGGATAATTCCATCAAGGGCCGGCACCTCCATCAGTTCTTTCCTTCAGTTCGCGAACGGCTGGCCAGAACATGGCTGGAGGTGGACCACTGTGTTGCCCAATTTCTCACAGGTCATGGCAACTTTAAGAGTAAATTATTCTCTTTTAAGCTTGTTGCCTCTCCTTTGTGTCAATGTTCTACATCTGACTGTGAATATGAACAATCTGCTCATCACATCTTATGGGAGTGTATTCTTTGGCAGAATGAGCGAAATATTATGTTAGATAGTGTACAGGTTACATCCGGTGTTGTTTATTATGCGGACCTTGTAGAAACTAGAACTAATTTCCGTGCGTTCAAGCGTTTTTGCCATACCTATTACTGGAATCAAATGTAACAGTTCACATTAGGACCCATTAAAGTTAATGATAATTGCAATCCGTGGTGCTTGGCAATCTGGGCTTCTCCCAGTTGTAAATAATCCCTTTGTGCCTATTGGCCTAATTCTGTTCTGTCTCCTGCTTGTTTGGAGGGAAGTGGAAATTATATTTTTCTTACTCCTCCGCTAATCTTTTCTGATTAATTTCGTTGCGGGATCCAAGACAGTTAAATCGTTTCTCTGGGACTCGTCGAGCTTCATTGTCTCGGCGCTTTTCTTGTGGTCGCCACTGTTGATTCTGGCTTACAGGAGTTGCAGTGGTTTGGGAACAGTGTGGCGGGCTTGTAGCATAAAAAAAAAAAAAAAAAAGGTGTTCAGAATAACTGCTTTCTGTAAAAGCGTGAATGTGAGTGGATGAATATCTAAGATTTGAAGGCTTTTAAGAAGTGTTTTGGGGATGACGCCGGTGCTGGGTATAATGATAGGGATGGTTTTGACCTTGTTAACTTCCCATTGAATTTTTATTCGAGAGGTCGCCGCCGCCGATGGCCGCCACGAGGACTCGGCGATGCTCCGCCCATGCGGGGCAAACCGCCAAAGTATGTTCGACCGTGTCCTCGGGGCGATCCTCGCAGTGATAACACCCGGGCGTTTCCTCCCGCCCGATGAGGTGCAGGAACCTCCCGAACTTTCCGTGTCCGGTGAGGACCTGCGTCAGGCGGTAGGTGAGGGCGCCGTGGCGCCGCTCTAGCCACTCCTCAAAGAGGGGATTTACCGCCTCAATCTAGGCGTGCCCTGCACGAGGTTGCGACAGTCGCTCTCTCCATGTCGCCATGAGATTGAGCCGGAGGTCCGTCCGCTGGTCGGCAATTTGCCGCGGCAGCGGAGTTTCCCCCCGGCCCAGTGCCTCCGCGCGCCACTCATGTAGGCGCCCCGTAAAGGGCCATCGAACGCACGACCCCCGCGTAGAGCCTCCGGCAGGAGGCGTTTGGCCCCCTCAGGTTGGGCAAGAGCCGCTTGAAAGCGGCCCCAGCCCGTGCCAACTTGGGAGCCAAACGTCGGAAATGCTCCACGAAGTTCCACCGGCTATCGAGGACAAGTCCCAGTATTACAATAAGTTGCAATAAGAGCAGTCCAATGTATTACAATAAGTTGTACAGTTACATTGATTCCGTTCAATAATATAAATGTCAAAACGATCTGTCAAAAATAAAAAGTCACTCAAAGTACTACAATACGTACTCAGTGCTACAAATTACAAATGAAAGCCAAATTAATTAAAATATTTAACGCCAATATTGTGGTTGTTGATGATCACTTCTAATATTTCAAAGACAACGAATCAGTGTGTGAGTCATACTCAAATGTAGAATTAATGTCGAAGAGAAAAACAATTATAAATCAAAATAAATTAGTTATATGATTAAATTAGCAACCAGTTGATTTTGTCAAGACTTGGAATTGTCCCATGGAGCAAGACCAGCATGTTTCCAAGCATTATTATCTTGTACATAATCCTCCAATTTGTAATATGCTTGTTTACAAAATGTGCTTTTAATACAATTTTAAAATTTTCTTTCATTTAGTTTTAATATATCACTAGGTATTTTATTGTAACATTTAACACAGTACCCCATGAAAGATGAGTGCACTTTGGACAATCTAAAAAATGGTTGAGCTAATTTGTCCTTATTTCTAGTATTGAAATTATGTCTATCACTTTTTTATTAAAAAGATGTATATTTTTTCTTACATACAAAATATTTTCGTAAATGTATTGACTGCAATCGGGAACCATACATTTTTCCGGTATAAAAGGAACCTATGTGCTATTCCAGATCATAGCCTGTGTGCCAAATTTTATTCAGATCCGTTCAGCCATTAAAGCGTGGAAGAGTAACAAATATCTATCCATCCATCCTCACAAACTTTCGTATTTATAATTTTAGTAGGAATATTATATTCTTAAATAAATACTCCTACTCAATAAACCAAATCAAGCAAGAAGGTTTTAACAAGAAGGAGCGGTTACAACTTTTTGTTTCTTTTGGACTTTATGGCTTTCTTAACATTTTGTTTATGGTGACAACTGACGTGTTGCGTAGTCTTTTGTTTTGGCGGGATATATAATTGGGTAGTTGACACCACTAACCAATAATTTCATGTCACAACTTCTCTAAAAAAGCACTTTATTTTACCCATGAAAACCGATTATATTTCAATTTATTGCAAAATTGGATTTTTACTTACTTTAAAATCAATAAATAGTAAGTCAATTGAGAAGGCCACATAATGACGTCATAACGTGCTATTGCCATACAAAATCTATGGGAGAATCGCGTTTTGACAGTTCATAAAAAGTATGTCAATCGATGGTGGTGTCAACTACCCAATTATTCTGTGATTGGTATTAACCACTTTTAAATTCGGCGTCATCCTTTTTGTATTAGATATTAGTTTGTAAGGAATAAAACTTCCTAGGTTATGTTTAGCTTTGTTTGTCTAATTCTGATCCCTAAGAATATTTATTTACAATTTAAAAGGCGTGAGTTTGTTTATTATAACATAAATATGAATATTTAATGCATGCGCGTTGCCGCACTAAATGGGTTTAAACTGTAAGGTAGTACTTTAGCTGTCAAAATAGACAGCTAGGCTTCGGCCAAATAAAAATTGGGAACTTTGGGTCTCCCAAGTTTTCTAGGTGGGGTACTTTTTTTGAGTTCCAATATATTCTATAATTCGAAAAATGTGACTAAAAAAAGAAATGTTTTATTTACCTTTGGTGTAGTACTAGTAGTAGAAGTAGTAGTAGTAGTAGTAGTAGTAGAAGTAGTTTTAATAGCAGGCTTCTTCTTATTATTATTATTCTTCTTATTATTATTTTTGTTCTTGTTATTAATAAAGGGGGGTTGGCGCACAATAGCGGGGCCCCAGTGCTGAGCCTGGCCAGGAGGCTGACTGTGCACGTTTTTGTAGAAAAGGTTCCACCATGGAACATTGCCAGGAAGGCGCCAGTGCTGCACATTGCTAGATAGGTTCCAGTGCGGAACTAACTTCCTCACTTCTGCTTGCATTTCTGAGTTGTTGTTCGTTGACGTATGCTGGTACACCTACAATATCGAAAAACAATATTTTTATTGAACTACGGATAAACCAGAGAACAAGGTAAACTTGAGGCTACAACCTCTTTCCCTACTGTACACAGTAGACGTTCCGGCGCCGGGGGGTGTTCAGCGAAAGCGTTTCTTTGGCCCGAGAGTGGCGGACGAGCAGACACAAGCCTGAGGCGGCGCGCTCCTCTTAGGAGGAGCTGCGGCCGTAGGGGATAAGCACTCATTGGTAGGTATTGGACTCCCTGCAAATCAGGGGGGCAATACCTGCCGGTGGAGTGTGGGGAATTCAGGAATTATTGGCTGAGTCAGAGTCTGACAGACCACCCACCCCAGTGCGAGAACTTTAATGAGGATACACACACACCGAGAAATAGGAAAGTACGATCCATAACTTCTTCAAAGGCCCGCAGTAATTGCAACGGCTGGTGAATATTAATTTAATTAATTCTGGTCATATTTCTATTACATTATTTGGAACAAGAATCGGAAATTGTTAAAACCCTGCCAGCCTGCAGCTAGACACTTACCATATTATATTGAGTACTATCACTGTCATTAGTAGTGGTCAAGGTTTGATTGACAACTGTAGGCTGCAAGGATTGTACGTCGCTCGACAAGGCTTGAATGTCATCACTAGGGTGCACGGGCTGATCTTCGATCGACCAGGTTTGAATGTTATCAGTACGCAGCACGCGTGGTACGCCGACAGGCGAGGACCGAGTGACCACCTTCTCACCAAAAACGGGAGCCATTTTTCTCAATAGAGCTATTATATCAAAGGTCGAGGCACCTGTCTGGTACACCTGCCAAGATAAATAGGATCATACATTAGGCTCACCATTGATCTGGTGAAGGTGATCCGCTGGATGTGGATGGCAGGCTGTAACTCTTGGAGAAGACCTATGCCTCGTACTCCATAGGTACTCAATCATCTATTGCATTCCACAATGTAATGCTTAGGTGGTAAGTAAACGTAAATTGTGCAATATGGAGCCTGGGGGGATGAAGAGGACTTACTTAAACTTATAATGTCACATATTCTAAGTATAATATTCAATAGCATGGCCAGGCCTCCGTCACTCGTTCAAGGTTACTCTCTTAAGTGCCTACGGCTCGCATGCGCCCGGGAGCATCCAATCCAGTCGGCTGTCATGTGCTCGCTTGAGTGTACATACCTACCGCAACAAAATAAACTATACCCGCGCCTTCAATAATGTCTAAACCTCGCAATGCAATTTGTAGTGTACAGAAAATACATATTTCAGTACATACAATAATACTTTATAGTCACCTATTCTTTTGTGTAATTATTTCTCAGCATAGATAGCCCTAGCGCTGTGTTGTATGACGCGCGTTATTGCTATCTCTCTCTCTCACGCACGAACGTGTTGTAGGTAATTATAGCGTTAAGTGTTGAGTTTTCTTTATGGAGTGAAGTATCTGTACTTATTTAATCTGTGGCATGGCTACATGGCACAGTTGTAGACGCATACATTTCTTGGCTAAATATTGATGATGACGGGTAAGCTATTATTTCAGGATTAAAGGTGAAACAGAGGACGCTCCATGTATTACACGTAGCGTCCTTTGTTTCCCTCCAACGGAAAGAATGTGATAGTATTACTTGGGCTTAAAGTGCTGTGTATATGTCACCGTAAAATTGTAAATACCGTTAGATTATACATGAATAAATACTTGATGTCACAATTCTTGAAGTGCATTCATTTTATTTGACTGATACCTGTGTTTCATTCCTAACTCTATGGACACAGAACGGTCTACTATAAAGCCGACCAATCAGGGACAGCCTTTGGACAGTTGACAATTTCACAATTTTAAGATTGTAATTTGACGGTTTCATTTCGATAGATTACAATCTACTGAATAATAATACGTTAAATTGTAAGCAGTACGTTGAGGTTCACAATCTTTCGACAGTTTACAAACTCGCGAGATAGTTTATAATCTAACGGTATTTACAATTTTACGGTGACATATACATTTTCGGCTCAGGGCCTATCGTTACAATTTTGAATGTGTTCAGTGTGCTGTGTGCCAGTCGGGCTGCAGCTCTCGACCACGCTTACATTACTGCGTAACGTGACGTTTATTTATTTCGGCCTCACTTACAGTAATCCGTCGTTGATCAGTTTGGTTCGAGTGTTCGGTCACGTTTTCTTGTGTTTCGTCAGAAGGGATCCAATTTTGAACTTGTAAGTCAGGCAACCATTTCTTGTACAAAATACTCCCATTTGATCCGTCCCTGTTTACCGGTTTCTCCTTTTGTATATCGTTAGATTTTTCAATATAATTGTAAGAATTGGTATTTTCTTGGACTACAGCTTGTGGAGATTCGGATCGCGTCAGTCGAAGAATATTTTGCAATGCTCCTGAGGTATAATAATAATATTAAGTCCTTACATAATTATGAAATTGACGTTAAGTCAATCTGGCCACTATAATATCAAATGGTTCTCTATTGTGTCACCTAACTTTTTTATCCATAATTTAAAGCGCCATAACTTTTTTTGTCCTAATCATCATTTGTCCGAATGATAACTTACCCGAACCTAATATCACATAATATCACATCCCATAAAATTGAAATCCCTAAACATAATAATGTCCTAAATCGGTTTGTCATAAATATTACAATCAATAATACACAAAAGACATAAAACCGTATTCAATAAAAGTTAGAAGTCCTAAATTCAAATTACAGGCATAACAGAAACTACAGATTATTTAATTTACAGTTGATTGTGATTGTGTGGTTTTTGTAAGCAAGCATACAGCATGCAAGCAAGCATGCAGCATGCAAGCAAGCGTGCCGCACGCAAGCAAGCATGCAGCATGCAACCAAGCACGCAGCATGCAAGCAAGCATGCAACATGCAGCAGACATGATTTCTGTCACGGCTCCGGCGCTGCGAGGCTCCGGCGGTCCCATGCGAGTTTATCGTCGCAGATGGGTTTAACGCTCACCACCGCAGCTTCGGCTTGCTGGTGTTACAACCATCTGCTCCTCAACTCGCGGGCCGCCTCGCCCCTCCGCGCCTACGCGATTTTAAATTACACTCTAGGGGTAGGGCAGACAAGACTACGTGGAGTCGGATTTACAGCGATTCCTTTCTGTCACTGAAACCTAATTTTTTGAAGACCATTTTTTTATAAATGAGAATTCGGAATAATACACATTATTTAACACAATAACCTAGGACATATGACTTTAGGACATGTAAAATTAGGAGATTCAATTATTATAGTATTCGATATTATGGCAGAATACATTTAGAACTAAAGATAATTATGTTAAACAAAATTTCGGGATTTTAAACATTATGGTTACTGAAGTTGCCGCTGACCGTAGCTGCCGCAGCTATTTATTTATTTAGTACTTTTAACTACTAATCGAATTAATTGGAATGAGTAAACAATTGACTTAGGTTTAAGTATTACAATAGTAGGTACGCTTAGAACATTTTTATTTCTGTGGTATTTATTTTTGGGGTTCCACAAACAGTTTTCAGCTTTAACTTTATATAGCTCAATAAACCTAAAAGTTTCCTCGGGGCTCATATTATTAGCCATTCCAACAACAATTAAACCGCAAACCTGCAGACGGGTAGAGGAGGCTTTTGGCTTTAGTATGGGCCAAGTAGATGAAGAGGGTTTCATGAAAGTGGAAAAGAAGAAGAAGAAGAAGCCCTGCTCTCGTAACCAGTGTGGTACTGCTCTGAGTGGACCCAACATGCTGCTGCGTCCTGCTATCCCTTCCACACTGCTGTACATTTCGCGTTTACATCACACCACGAAGACGGAGGAAGTCGTGGAGTATGTACGCGTGAAGACCAATTGGACTCTGAGGGTCGAAAGGTTGGAATCAAGCCACAGCGTCAGCTTTAAGTCGTTTGTGGTACGAGTTCCAACTCACCACGTACAGACCTTCTTGAAAGAGGACTTTTGGCCGAAGGGTGTCATGTATCGACGTTTCCGAGGTCGGTTACACGACACCACGCAGCGAAACACGACGCCGACCACAATACGTGTTAGTTAAAGTTTATATGTTTTTGCTTGTTTTATAAATATGTATGATAGTTTTTAAGGTATTTATGTTATGGGCCTTTGTTGCCTGAAATAAAAGGTATTATTATTATTATTATTATTTACGATATACATTTGCCCGATGTGCAGGTATGTACCAGCGCGATGACACACGGGCTTGTACGCGTGACAAAAATGGCTGTGTGGACGTCTCCCGCACACCGAGACAGTACCGAACATACTTTGCAAAATATCCACTTTGGATGGATCGGCCCGGAACTCGTGTCCTTTGGCCGTGACTAAACCAAAACACCGTCCACATTTGTGTGACTACACACACGTACACTGTTCGGGCGTACTTTTTGTTTAAATTATTTTGTATGGGAGTATGAGACTTGAGACGGGATCGTAATATTTGTTCGCGTAACTAATCCCGTGCACACTATCGGTACAGACACCCGGTTTTGTCACGGTCACCATTGGCGTAACTAGAGTTAGTTTTCAGGGGGGGCCGGGCCCCTAAGATGCCATGGCCGATGCGATGCAATGCGGTCAGGCGGAAGGTGAGCCGTACAGCCTGGGGTGGGCACAAGACCATTCTGGGGTGGGCCTGGCCCACCCGGCCCCCCCCTATATACGCCTATGACGGTCACGGTGTTCGGTTCGGCAAAATGACACTAATGTGGACGCACCTTCGTGTGTCTTGGAATTATTGGTCAACTGCCCAATCGTACCTAGTGGTTGTTTGTACCTTTCACATCAAAAAATACTCCAGGAAGGCTCCTCATACCTTCCAACTCCCTTTTTTTCATTCGAGTGACAGCGTCCATGACAGTAGCAGTCACTACGGCGGCTCGAATCTCTGTAATAAATGGAATTGGAATGAAATTAAATAAATAAAAAAATGCAATTAAAAAGTGCTCAATCATTTCAACTGCAACAACATCTTGCACGATCACTGACGCTGGTGTCACTCTAATCACGGTAATATTATAATACAGTACTCCAACTTCATACAAACGGACGAAACGCGAGCTATACCTACGCGCCTCGATCCTGGGGTGCGCGCGCGGTGCAGACAGATTAAAATACTGGAGACGGGCAGCGGCCATAACGCATGTTTACGTACCGCGCGGCTGTAGGCATTTCTGTCATGCGGCCGAGTTACACTACTGTATTATTATATTACCGTGCTCTAATTAAGCACATTTTTAATGCATGGGAGGACTCACAGGATGCCATTGGCATTTTCTGCGACCTCTCAAAAGCATTTGATTGCGTAAATCACGAGACGCTCCTCCTGAAGCTAGTGTTCTAGACTGCAGCAAGTTCAAATAAACGGTATAAATTCGGCGGTAGCATAGACACGTAAATACGCAGCCGCTCCGGAGTGACGTAGTATCGTTAGTGTATAATCCATGGTCGAAACATTGTATTCCCAATAAAACTTCGCACTATTTACACCGGAGCGCGCACGAGCCGTGTGCATGTGCAATGTAATCGAAATTCATTTTGTAAATTTTATACCTACTCTTTACAAAAATTAAAATTTTATTGTATTTTAATTCAATTTCAATTTATTCTATTTTAATTTAAATTCAATGTTAATGTTATTCTATTTTAATTTAAATCGGAATGTATGGATCAAAGTTATCTGAAATAAGAAATGCTTTTTTTTTTTTATTTATTAAAAAAAAAATGTGTTTCCGCCGGACAGACGTCCGCTGCCGCGCGACCTACTGCCAGACACTGAATCCAACTCGCACACACTGGGCGGTGTCACACAATACAATACCGCCCTTACACACACCACGGCCCCCATCGCCTGAACGTAAAAGGCTAGACCTGGAAGCGGGATGGCAGGGGGCCAATCTGACATCTGTGGGCGCACCCACAAAGTCGGCACCCCTGTCGCTGGTCGTCTCCCGCCGGACCTCCCCCAGGTAACTGGGGGTCTCATCCGGCGGGGTCTGACCGCCGGGGTGCCGTGAAACAGGCGCTCCCACAGGCACACAAACTGCAGCCACACACTTCAAGTGCCTATAATCCAAGGACGGGCGTAGCTACGGTTCCCGGTATAGGCTCCGCGGGCAGGGGGCCAGGCCCCGACCCCGCTTGCCTGTGCCCTACCGCAAGGGGGGCACAGCGTCGATTTACTAGGCTTTCTATCTGTATACGGCCGCAGTGCCGGCTCGACCAAACCCGTCCACTTCCCTTCCCGCCTTCTAGGTGCGTTGAGAAAGTGGCGGCACTTTGTGGCTATAGTGCGGCCAGTGTGCGAGACACGCAGCTTCAGTTACTCACCCTCGTCATATTTATTATCGAAGCCGGCGTCTTCGTTGACCCCATCAGCGTCGTAGTATTCCGAGTCGGCAGCCCCCAGGCACACAGGCACGCCGGCGAGCAACACTATCACCACGTGGACCAACATTGCCGCAACACCAAACAGAATATTATACACAATTGTGAACAATAATTATTAATACAAAAGAGAATGTTGGTTATTTATAATATCATGATGGTGAAACTAATAATGATAAAAAATAATTGAACATCAACTTCGGACTTTTTAAAAATGGTTGTTGTGGAAGAAATACCACTTGATCGCAATATTGTCTGCTATAGTTATGTTGTGGTCAGTCTCCGTGACATACTAAGCGTCCTGTAATGTCTCTCTAGACAAATTTTAATAAATAGTAGTCTTTGCTGTAATGGCAAACAAGACTAGCCTGTCCATATAATTACTTATGTCATTCAATTCTTGACGTAGAAGCTGATGTTTTTCTCTGACGTATTCCATAGATTTGAGATAATACAATAGAACTTCGTTTCTTCATTTCCGCTTCTAAAGCCTCGTTTACACGTGGTCAGCAACCATGTCAAGTCTCCACAGAGAGCAAATCCTTAATAGGTATACGCGCCGTTTCTAGGAGCACCACTTTCTGACTCAAACCCTGGATCCAGACAGACTAAGCTCCCAAATTAACTCATGAAATCGAGCCTTTTGTTGCCTAGATGATTTCTAACATATTTTATTTCGTTCTAAACCATTGTATAGGGAACTTGGTATCAGTCGCCAGGTTACGAAATAGAGGGGGGGGGGTCATCTTATATAGGGTTATCCTACTGTAATGTAATAATTCTCCAGACCGATTCCGGCCACGGCGGCTAATCTTAATGCAGACTAGCCTCGTACGCAGGAGATATTATAGTGCACAAGTGTGTGCGCAAACACAGGTGCACTCCCACTTCCCTAACTCTCATAGCCCGATGGGACGGCAATCCGACACGACCGGAGAGAGATCAGGCGCAGGACCAACGTCTTTACGTGCTTTCCGAGGCACGGGGGTGTCACACGACCAACTTCCAAACTCCGGGCTACTACTGAGAAATTCCTAATGGAAAAACCCAATAACACTTTTTGCCCGACCTAGGTATCGAACCCGGGACCCCTTGCTCAGCAGTCGCGCTTGCGACCACGAGACCAACAGGGCAGTCTACTGTAATAACATTACAACGATTTACTCGACTCGATCGACGCGCTTTTACAGTTGCTACACATCGACCGTACCACTCCCAGCTCTCAGCACAACCGTAGCAACTTAATGTACGATTTCCACCAAACGACCGCGCAGTACAACGCGTCGCAGCAATCTGATCCGCTGGAAGCAGGACGCATGCGCGCGCGTGCTCGCGTCTCCGCTATCATGTTCTCAGCGGCTTGTAGACTAGCGACCGGCCAGCGACAACCCACGGCGGTGGGCGAGCGGAGCCGACTGGATGCAACGGTAGCCAAGTGTCGGCGTCCACGTACGCAAGGAGCCGACCCGGCTGCAGCGGTATCCGGGCGCATCCGACCCGCTACCTGCTACTGGGAGCTAACCGAGTTCCAAGCAATATTAGGGTCTCCCCACATTTATCGACGCGGAATCGGCTAACGCCGGTTAAAAAGCCTTTATGTCTTCGTAATAAGGGTGTTACCATTACCATAATACCATTCGCATCGGCTCGGCTCGGACGACGCGTCGCGACGCCGGCCGACGGCGAAACGAGCCGTTTGTCTATTAGTTGATCACATCCGTACGAATAGTGTGGTGATACGCACTCGGCTTAAGCCGATTCCGCGTCGATGAATGTGGGGAGACCCTTACGCGCCGTGTAAACAGCTACGTCCGGCGCGGCTCGGCTAAACGTGAGATAAACTGTTCACCGAAGGCGGCTCTCAACTGGGCCATTGTTTCGCGTGCCGTGTGGCATGTGGCACCGTCTTGTTGAAACCACATGTCAGGCATGTCCAATTCTTCCATTTTGGGCAAAATAAATCGGCAATCATCGTTTTGGGCCCGTCAATTGGCCGCCTAGATCGTGTGATCTAACGCCTTTGGACTATTTCATGTAGGGCCATGTTAAGGCTCATGTCTACAGGGATAAACCAGCAACGATTGACGCACTGGGAGCCAATATTGAAGCATTTATTCGTGATATACCGGCTGATATGTTGGAGAGAGTGTGCCGAAATTGGGCCTTGCGAATGGGCCATCTAAACCGGAGCCGCGGCCAGCATTTGCATGAAATCATCTTCAAACATTAAATTATATTGATCGTTCTATCGATTCCAATAAAGATTTCATCAAATTTTTCAAATTTTTTGTGTTTTTTTTTTTAAATCAAATCCTTATTTTTCTTAAAAAATCACCCGTTATGTATGTATAATTGTTTGGCACGGTCTGCAGCCTGAACGGCTCGACGGATTTTAGCTTGAGGGGTGTCGTTAGATTCGTATTTACTGTGAGAGTGACACTGGGTATTTCAAAATAAAAAAAAACAAAATGGCGGATTTTTGGCGCCAAATTGAAATGTTTGGCACGCTCTGCAGCCTTAACGGGTCAATGGATTTTGGCTTGAGAGGTGTCGTTAGATTCGTATTTACTGTGAGAGTGATACTGGGTATATTAAAATTAAAAAAAAAAAGGTAATTTAACAAACTAAAAAACCCGACTGCTTTTCTGAGTATTTATGAAAAAGCCCTAAAACAAGAAAGTCGTTATACCCGATTGCACTTTAAATTGTAGCAGTCGGGACCATTCTAGAAATGGCGGCTTAGTGAATTGAGAGCACATAATACATACATACTCTCTAAAACATAACCCTCCTTCTGTCGCAGTCGGGTAAAAATGCTTGGCTTAATGCTAGTCCTGCTCCACAGCCACTCGAGCTTACAAATTAATATGCTTATTTTTCAAAAGGAAACGATGCTTTTAGCACCTTTTTTTATTGACTTTAATAACGTCTACCGTTATTATAATTATTATTTATTTTTCCCTACATAGTACAGTTGATTTATTGAATAGGTTCACTGAAAACCTTAGCTTTGTATAATTGAACATAATTAATTTCAATTTTGTAAATTATGTGAGTACCATGGAGCCATATTATATTCGTAAAGTTACTAAGTACGTGTTGGACACTGAGCATGACGGTGGAGAGAGAGCTTTGTCATGCTTGCTGATGATGGCGCGAGCATTGGATCATTCGGTTCCCTTCAAGATGGTTGAGCTAAATGGTGCTGATGCACGCGTCATACTCGTGAACGGGTGCTGTCAGTTGGGATTGGTCACCTCTTAACTGCCATGGCTTACATCTTTATTATAATTTTGTGACCTTTTTTTATACATTCTTCTTCATTGTTTTCACATAAGTATAGAAGCAACAAGAATATTGTAACCAAGATTTTGTAAAAACCAAATTGAAAGAAAAGATTGTCCATGGAGTTTCTTGCTCGTTCTTCTCCATAGAGACCTACGTATTGGAACGAGCAACTAGCTTCAATTCTAAACTGTAACTTCTTGACATTCAAAAGTGCCTGTAAATGGTCTAAGTAATTGAAATAAATGCTTTGACTTTGACATGTCGCGCTCAGACATTTTTTTTTAGCAGGAGACGCTGGATTTTTGTCTTTTTCCGCTACTCGTATACGAGTCAGCTCAGAAAAGTAGGACGTGGTCCGACACAACACTGATCGGACGCCGTGGTCTGGGTGCGCTTGGATTATGGGTTGCCAGGTTGCCACAATACGAGTTGTGTCCGAGTAGCTGTCCGAGTCCACTCGATCCGAGATTCCGAGCATATTCTGACCGTGTCAACGCGGCTTTAGCAGATCGCGGCAGTTTTCCTTGACTGTTAGCGCACCTGTCACCTATATTATAAATTTTGCCGCCAAAACACAAAAGTTTTACATTTGGCGAATACTAAATTGTGAAATTAAGTTTTTCAAAGGAGACGGGGATTTCTGGGCCGAATTGTAATAAGTTGTGATATGGGTTAAAAAAGCGCCATATTTTTCTATTTCAAAATACAAAAAAAAAGCCTAATTCAAAGTCTTGAAGACGAGAAATGCTAAAAACAAGTTTATGTCACGACTAAAAGGGGATATCGATTACTTTAATCGATTAATGTGAATGAGTTTCAACAACTGAACAATAATAATTATGTACATTACAATTCACATAATGTCCGTAGTTACTATAAAGAATAAACATGTTATGACAGTGACGGCAGTGGTCACTTCTTAGGCCTTATACAGAAAGAAAGCTGGAAACTTATAAGCGCGTACCGGGGCGCTTGACAGCGCTGGTCCGTTCTACACAAAGGAAGCAGGTTGAAGCTGAACGAGCAAAATATCGTACTCATCGGACGATGATGATGACGATGTGGCGCCAGCGCTGACCGGCGCGGGTCGAAGATGTTTGAAACTTGTCGGCGACGTTCAGCGCTTGTTCATATAAATGTCTGCCAGTTACCTGCATGGTTCCTATAAGCGCTGGTAGGCTGCCAGCTTTCTTTCTGTATACGGCCTTAGAGTGCTGTTGCGGATCTATAACCTGATCTTGAATCGCGCTAATATGAATCCTTCTGTTTCGGGAAACAGTTCATCTCGCTTGAGGCATGCATTTGACGCAATCTTGTCAACATATGGTTTGGTCAAGTCAAGGCCATGACGTCTTTGCATTGATTTTTGGGTCCATGTATCAAATTTTTTGTTGAGTGGTGTTTGTCTCCATGTTTTTAGTGTGACCAGCAAGACAGAGCGGTGAGAATGTGTCTGCTTGAGCTATGGCTTTGTGTAATGTTGAATGCTACGATTGAGTGCGAAAAAATGTTCTGAGTGGTGTGATTTGTTTATTATGTAGGTTTATTAAGCCAATAAGTCCTCTACCGCCCTTAGTCTTAAGTAAAGTTAATCTTTGTATGTCTCCTGTGCGTAGTCATTGTGGTGTTTATCAGTGTTTGTAAGTTTTTTAGGTCTGCTTGTGTCCAGCGTATGATTCCAAACGAGTAACTTTTTGGTGAATTTGCTGTGACTGGTAATATCCAGGCAGCCTTACTAATAAAAATAACGCTAAATAATACTCAGATACTTCTCAATTGATTAACTCTCAAATCCTTGACTAAAAATCAATAATTTTTCACATAGCAACCACTTTCAACGGTGTCTCAGGTGAAAAATCTTACCTATAAACGTTAATCAGCGTTGAGATGTTGCCTAAGTGACAGAAAATTTAAACAGCGGCGACCCGTTGTTTAAGTATAGTTCGGAAGTAAGATGGCGGATTACAATTAACTGTGACGATGGCATTTTTGGTCTATGGATTCTCATGTAAATTTTGACAATTATGTCAATTGTTCGTTCGATTTCGTTCTTTAGTCGAATAATTTGGTCATGCTCTATGCTGACCATCTAAGTGTTGGCAGATTAAAATAGTGTTTCATCGTTCAGTCAGTCACATAAGAGGTAGCTGAGTATGAATCAGCGTTATTTTTATAAGTAAGGCCCTAAGTGTTTATATCCTTCTACTGGGTCTACGGCGCCGGCGTCAATAACATCTTTATTTGCTAATTCATACGACGCATGTTGTACTATTCCTTTGTTAATAGATTGAATGTTGCATTTGTCTATGCCAAATTCTATGCAATCTATTATTATATTATCCTACGGGAACCATACATTTTTCCGGGATAAAAGGAACCTATGTGCTATTCCAGATCATAGCCTGTGTGCCAAATTTTATTCAGATCCGTTCAGCCATTAAAGCGTGGAAGAGTAACAAACATCCATCCATCCATCCATCCTCACAAACTTTCGTATTTATAATTTTAGTAGGAATATTATTATTTATTTACAATTTAAAAGGCGTGAGTTTGTTTATATATATAACTTAAATATGAATATTTTAAACTGTAAGGTAGTAAAAATTTTAGTTGTCAAAATAGACAGCTAGGGTTCGGCCAAATAAAAATTGGGAACTTTGGGTCTCCCAAGTTTTCTAGGTGGGGTACTTTTTTTGAGTTCCAATTAGGGCTTGCAATATCCGTTCATTTTTACTATCCGGATAATACGGTTTTTCATATTTTACTATCCGGATTATCCGGATATCCGGATAATAGGGATATTTTTCATATTTTATTATAAATACAACTAATAAGCCTTTGTAACACGTTTTAATCAGTCTCTTAAGCAAAATGACAAAGAAATAATAAACTATACGAATATTTCAAGTAACAAACCAACAATCACATAAAAAAACTAGTTCACTTTCTAAAATTATACAATAAAATACCGATACTGCACAAACAATTTGTATCTATTATTCTCATACTAAAACCATTTCTAATTAAAAATGAGATCTAACATTTATCACAAATCACAACATCCCAATTAATCAACCTATTTAAAAACATAATATTTAAATCAAAATATCACTGTCCCTGGCAACTCAGCTCATTAATAAACAACAGTAGTTATAGATCAATTATAATAAAACAAAAATGAACTAAATATCTCAAAATAATCAAATTAATAATATAAATCCGCAGGGCAGCTTGTAGCGAGCTGTTGGGCAGTAGCGACCCCACGGACCTGATCTCCCGGGAGAAGTCCTGTTCCTCATCTCTGGCTTGCATTTATTGGCCGGTTTGAGTGTAGATTCGCAAGAGCGAATGTGCTCGGGGAAAGGAAGTATTTTAGAGGGAAGTGCTGGTAGCGATTGACCGTACTTCCGGGGTTGTCCTAACAGCCGTGAAATACCTCCCCACTCCTCAAGCACCTCAGTGTGTGTTGCCTTCTTGTCGCTACGTCACTACACACTACGCACTAGCGACCGTTTTCGGTGGCCCAGTTATCGAGTATGCAAGTCACCCCGTACCATTTTCTATGTGTCCTAAAACATTGATTAGGCAGGGGCCATAGCCCTTCCATAGTACCAGGAAACTAGTCCATTTAAGCCACCCAAACCCACAGTCCTACTCTTTGTTTCCACATTCTGCAATAGTCCTTCGCCAGCCGGATATTGTCCTTGGGTACACTTGCATAGTGCATACAGAGATAATTGACGGTTAGTGTTTAATTTATTTTAAAGCCGTATTAGGAGCCTCTGCCAGCTGGTTTCGGCCCCTCGTACGCCTTTCAAAGGTACGGAACTCTAAGGTTTCGAGATCCGTAACAAATGATAAATAATGATAGAAAAAAATAAAATTGACTGATAGTTATTTATTTATTTATTTATTTATTAAAACTTTATGCACAAAATGTATAAAATACACCGTACAAAGGCGGACTTAATGCCTTAATTTGTGAAGTGAATAAATAATTGCAAGAGAGATATTAAAATAATAAATAACATAATAACAGTAATGTACTTTACAGATGACAGCTTTTTATTTAACTTAATAGAGAAATACAACTATCCGTAAAATCCGAAATATCCGGATAGTGCCGCGAGTAAAATCCGGATTTGAAAATTAGCGGATATCCGGATAATACGGATATCCGGATTGCAAGCCCTAGTTCCAATAGAAGATTCTAGAATTCGAAAAATGTGGCTAAAAAAAGAAATGTTTTATTTACCTTTGGTGTAGTAGTAGTAGTAGTAGAATTAGTTTCATTAACACTAGTAGAAGTATTACCTGCAGTAGTAGCTTGAGCAGTAGTCGGAGGGCGATGGCGCACAATAGCACGGTGCACGATATTGTCGGAAAGGTTCCACAGTGGAACATTGCCAGGAAGGCGCCAGTGCTGCACATTGCTAGATAGGTTCCAGCGCGGAACTAACTTCCTCACTTCTGCTTGCATTTCTGAGTTGTTGTTCGTTGACGTACGCTGGTACACCTACAATATCGAAAAACAATATTTTTATTGAACTACGGATAAACCAGAGAACAAGGTAAACTTGAGGCTACAACCTCTTTCCCCACTGTACTCAGTAGACGTTCCGGCGCCGGGGGGTGTTCAGCGAAAGCGTTTCTTTGGCCCGAGAGTGGCGGACGAGCAGACACAAGCCTGAGGCGGCGCGCTCCTCTTAGGAGGAGCTGCGGCCGTAGGGGATAAGCACTCATTGGTAAGTATTGGACCCCCTGCAAATCAAGGGGGCCAATACCTGCCGGTGGAGTGTGGGGAATTCAGGAATTATTGGCTGAGTCAGAGTCTGACAGACCACCCACCCCAGTGCGAGAACTTTAATGAGGATACACACACACCGAGAAATAGGAAAGTACGATCCATAACTTCTTCAAAGGCCCGCAGTAATTGCAACGGCTGGTGAAAATTAATTTAATTAATTCTAAATAAATAAATGTCTTGGGACAACTCACACACGGCTATCTGATCCCAAGCTAAGCAGAGCTTGTGTTATGGTAACCAGACAACTGATATACATACTTATATAATTTAGGGTGCACGGGCTGATCTTCAATCGACCAGGTTTGAATGTTATCAGTACGCAGCACGCGTTGTACGCCGACAGGCGAGGACCGAGTGACCACCTTCTCACCAAAAACGGGAGCTATTTTTCTCAATGGAACTATTATATCAAAGTTCGTGGAACTTGTCTGGTACACTTGCCAAGATAAATAGGATCATACATTAGGCTCACCATTGATCTGGTGAAGGTGAAGGTGATCCGCTGGATGTGGATGGCACAGGACAAGTCGGGGCTGTAACTCTTGGAGAAGACCTATGCCTCGTACTCCATAGGTACTCAATCATCTATTGCATTCCACAATGTAATGCTTAGGTGGTAAGTAAACGTAAATTGTGCAATATGGAGCCTGGGGGGATGAAGAGGACTTACTTAAACTTATAATGTCACATATTCTAAGTATAATATTCAATAGCATGGCTACATGGCACAGTTTTAGACGCATACATTTTTTGGCTAAATATTGATGATGACGGCTAAGCTTTCAGGATTAAAGGTGAAACAGAGGACGCTACGTGTAATACCAACGGAATGAATGTGATAGTATTAGTTGGGCTTAAAGTGCTGTGTATACATTTTCGGCTCAGGGCCTATCGTTACAATTTTGAATGTGTTCAGTGTGCTGTGTGCCACTCGGGCTGCAGCTCTCGACCACGCTTACATTACTGCGTAACGTGACGTTTATTTATTTCGGCCTCACTTACAGTAATCCGTCGTTGATCAGTTTGGTTCGAGTGTTTGGTCACGTTTTCTTGTGTTTCGTCAGAAGGGATCCAATTTTGAACTTGTAAGTCAGGCAACCATTTCTTGTACAAAATACTCCCATTTGATCCGTCCCTGTTAACCGGTTTCTCCTTTTGTATATCGTTAGATTTTTCAATATAATTGTAAGAATTGGTATTTTCTTAGACTGCAGCTTGCGGAGATTCGGGTGAAGTCAGACGAAGAATTTTTTGCAATGCTCCTAAGGTATAATAACAATACAAACTCAAATTATTTTAAATTACCATTCAAAGGACTTTTGAAGAAGGTTAAGCCTTCTTAAGGGATTACATCGCTCAAGTCATAAAACACCTTATGTTCAAGGAATTTTGTTGAGGAATCCTTACGTACGTTTTCCATATTAAAAATATATGTTACTTTTAAAGTAGGTAATCCTAAATCGTTCGTATTGATTAGAATTGTAATAAACTTGCCCAAAACGAAAAAAAAAAATTTAAAAGGTTTATGATATGGTTTACCATATCATAAATCTTTATATAGTGGATGGGACGTTTCCGCGAGATATCAAACTGACCATTATAAAACCTTTATTTAAAAAAGAAAATAAATCATTAATGGAAAACTACAGGCCCATAGCGTTAATTTCTATATTCTCAAAAAAATTTGAAAAATACATTTATAATGAAATAAATACTTACCTTGAAAACAATAAGATTCTATGTAATGAACAAAAGGGCTTTCGAAAAAATAAAAATATAAACATGGCGGTCTATGATTTTCTAAACAATGTTTACCGACACGTTGACAAAGGCTTACCAGTTTTATAACTACCGTGCCTTGAATTAATGCAAGATCAACTGCCCAATCGTAGTGGTTGTTTGCACCTTTCACATCAAAATTTTCTACAGGATCAAGGCTCCTTATAATAATATCTTCCAACTCCCTTTTTTTTATTAGAATGACATCATCCATTGCAGTCGTCATCACCGTGGAGGCTTGAATTCCTGCATGCAATTAAAGAAATCGTTGAACATTTTGAGGGGTGCCATACCAAAAATAAAACCCAATTTCTAAGCCCATGCTAAATGTCATGTTTTATAAATAAATAATAATAAACATTGAGCCAATTTACATTTTAAATAGTAAAATTGGACAAGACTACTTGCAGCTGCAATTGTGACATTGATTCAACACACGGGTAGGCTTAACGGCCAGTCAGTAAATAAATATAGGATAAGTAAAATTGTACTGAATAATATAAACGAAACGAATAGTTTAGTTTATTTCCATAAACAGCTACACTAAGTTATGGCCGTATCAAGCCCCACGATAACCGTTTATATCGATTTCGAGTACCTGCAACCGTCAGTACACACTCTGCCTACTCCAACGCATCGCAGTCGTATTACACTTATATATAGGGTTGCCATCACCTAAATTGCCGACGCCGGGCAAAAACTTCTAAACCCCGGACATTTGGATTAAATTTAATTCTTTTCCCGGACATCCCAGGATTTTTATTATTATTTTATTTAGGTATCGCTTATCTTTTAATTAATCGAGATTTCCCTGACGCTAAAAGTGTCCGGTGAATATTCTATTCTATTCCGGGGTTCACCCGGACATTTTTGACAACCCCTCCCGGACGCCCGCCCTCTAAACTAGGACAAATCCGGGGAAACCCGGACGGATGGCAGCCCTACTTATATAATACTTAAATTACACTTATATATATAAACAAGCAGATTGAGGCATATACCCACCTACCTCATTTACATATACTTATCTACTTCACTATATACTTCACTATAATTATAATTTATTTACTATTGCTTTTTTACACCTTTACATTATATTACGTAACATAAGAACTCTATCAGAATAAGATTATTTATTTAATTTTTAAGACTATTTTAGCTCATCTCGCCTGAGACACAGGTTTTACCTAGTTCAGGCACGTAAATCTTAGAAATATTAACCTACATTTAAGCAAAATTGTATTAATTTTATTTTTTGTTATCTGAATAAATGAATTTGAATTGAATTTGAATTTGAATTTGACTATTTTTATTTACATTACACTTACAATTCTGATTCATTTATTAAATACATTTTTAAATTTTGTTATAAAAACGAAAACATTTAAAAATATAAAAAATAGTAGCCCACAGGCGTCGGGAACGGGGTCCAAGCCACCGGTGGTCAGGGCTCCTGAGAAAGGAATCTCCTAACGATACGCGCCGTGGAATACCGCTTTCTGAATCAAACCTTTGATCCAGCCGCCCAATGAGAGCCTCCTTAGGTGTTGGTCGAGGTCATAGATATAAGTCGAGGCTCTTAGCTATTATGCCATTGGCCGTCACAACTATCGGCACAATGATTGCCCTATTCACAATCCACATGTCGACAACCTCGCTAGATCAAGATACTTAATTTGTTTATCTTTTCAGCTTTCACGAGGTTCTCGTCATGCGGAACAGTAATATCAACGATCGTTGCGCGACGCTCTGATCGATCTACCACCACTATGTCAGGCTTATTGGCAACAATAGTCCTGTCAGTGATGATAGACCAGTCCCAATACAACGTGATATGACCATTTTCAAGAACTGGGTCGGGCACATATCTATTGTATAGTACTTCCGATTCCACAAGACTGTATTTCAGAGCAAGTTGCTGGTGGATAATCCTGGTTGTGTCTATGCACACTTACAATTATTATTACGATCATGCGAAATTACAATAAGATTGTCAGTATAATCACAAACCCTAGTGGGCTTTACAGAAACGTTCGTTTAGAATTTAACACTAAGGCAATTAGATCGAATGACACCAATAGCTCCACAGCGGCACTTAATGTTTGACCCGAAAGTCGCAGTTTTATCGGTTTTATTTTGAATACTCTCGCAAGAACGACGAGTGTGTCCGCCATTACGCCAGTAAACACAAAAAAGTCTTTTACCTTTGTCCGAATTATTAAGCACGGTCGGCGGGGGCGCAGCGCTACTCGTACACTCGAGAGCACAAGATACAGTGGGGCAGCGGTAGGGGCGGCGCCGTCCGACACTTCCGAGAGCGATTCTTCTCGCGCCTTCTCGATTAATAATTCCAGATGCTTGACAGATTAACGGCTTACCCGTTTTATTAATCTTCTATGATAATGGAGGAACCCGAATAAGTGTAAGCGACGCGAGCCGGACTGACGGGCGGGCGGACGGCGACGCGCGCGGCCTTGCGCTGCGGCGCAGCCATCACGATCCCCGCAACCATGTCGCTGATGCCTACACAAAATAACGTTCGCGTCGCTATAACGTTCGCGTCGCTATACCGTTTTGGCGCGAAATTCTTCCTACAGCATTTAATTGTGGCATACACAGTTAAATTTACAAGACGCGCGACGTGAGCTTTCAGTGGAACAGTATCATTTGGGGGAGCATTCGGTGGAACAGTATCATTTGGGGGAGCATTCGGTGGAACAGTATCATTTGGGGGAGCATTCGGTGGAACAGTATCATTTGGGGGAGCATTCGGTGGAACAGTATCATTTGGGGGAGCATTCGGGGGAACAGTATCATTTGGGGGAGCATTCGGTGGAACAGTATCATTTGGGGGAGCATTCCATGTACCAGTGTTTACGGCATGAATTGTGAAATACTCATTGTCGCTCCATGTTCTAAGATTGCCTATCACACGATAATGTATGACAGATTCACAACCGCCTGAAGTCGTGGTTCGCGCTCCGTCATCGCTTGTGATTTGCCCCCTCACATTACAAATAACATACTCAACCATTGATTAAAAAAAGGGAAAAAATATATATTATAATTTTATAATAAAAACATAATGCATTGCATACATAATCTTATTCTTTGATGTAATATTTTGACGCGCTTATCAGCTAATAGACTGGTCCGATTATGAAAAAATATTTATCGCTATTAGGAAGCTAAGCTAACGCTGAGTGCTGCAGGCTATTATTATATTAATATCTAAAAAAATAGGGGTCCTTAAGGCCGCTTGTATACCTCTTTTTTTCACCGGGCAACGGACCTTGGTGTAGGGTTACCAGATGAAAAAATCAAAAGTCCGGAGAAAAGGCCTGATTTTCATTGAAATATCCTGAGATCCTTTACATTATCAAAATTTTCTCTCGTATTTACTTAACAATTTAATAAAGTCGTAATACTATCGTTTTTATACATTGTGGATCTTACTAAAAATGTATTCAATTGTATATCTTACTTAATGATTAAGTAGGTACCTACTTAGATAAATAAGTACTGATTTTAATTGTGCAATTATTACCAAAGGAAGATAATTTTTTTTTAGTTTAATTTTTTATCAAAGAGATCTTTAAAATGTAAGCTGTATTTTATAGAAAAATCAAAAAATCCTGAGATTTCATGAGATTTGCAAAATCCGGCCGCAATCCTGAGAAGAGTCCAAAAATCCTGAGATCTCAGGACAAATCCTGAGATATGGTAACCCTACCTTGGTGTATGTTTTATAATAATTCCAGCGTAAATTTGCCACCGGACCGGTATCTGTACCTACTCACATTCATTATAAGCCATACCCCACCGCGAATCCAGCGAAAGAACGGTCCGTTATCCGGTAAAAAAACGGACGTATACACCCGGCCTAAGAAAACTTACAAGGGGCTAAAGCTAGTGTGTTAATTAATAAAAGTAGTGGCCATCGAGCACTTGTGTCACGCTTCAACAATAAGCCGCTTTGCAGACGACGGGGCGGGGCAGTCTTATGACCGCAGAGTAATAAAGACCGCGTCTGACCGTTGCGCGTTGCCCGCGGCTGCCCTCACCGTGAATATACCTTACGTAAGCCGCGGCCCAGTGTCCCGGGCGTGATATTTTTGCCCTCTTGTGCGTTGGTAATATAAGATTACCTTTGCACTATCGTTCGCGGTCAAATTGACCGGCCCGCCCCGCCGTGTGTCAGCTCCCAGTCGCGGCGCTATGAAGGCCAGTGCGCAGGGCACGTAGCTGTTACTCACGCTCGTTACTGCTACTGTAGTATTCGGGATCGTCGTTGAGCGCATCAGTGTCGTAGTAGTCCGAGTCTGGGGGAGCCTGGGGGCTGCTCAGGCACACAGGCACGCCGGCGAGCAACACTATCACCACGTGGACCAACATTGCCGCAACACCAAACAGAATATTATACACAATTTTGAACAATAATTATTAATACAAAAGAGAATGTTGATTATTTATAATAATATCATGATGGTGAAACTAATAATGATAAAAAATAATTGAACATCAACTTCGGACTCTTTAAAAATGGTTGTTGTGGAAGAAATACCACTTGATCGCAATATTGTCTGCTATAGTTATGTTGTGGTCAGTCTCCGTGACATACTAAGCGTCCTGTAATGTCTCTCTAGACAAATTTTAATAAATAGTAGTCTTTGCTATTATTGTAAACAAGAAACAAGACTAACCTGTCCATAGTTTACTTATGTCATTACATACTTGACGTAAAAGCTGATGTTTTTCTCTGACGTATTCCATAGATTTGACGTAATGCAATAGAACTTCATTTCTTTATTTCCGCTTATAAAAGCCTTGTTTCAATTCTTGTTCGATTTATTTACATAAATTAAATACATACATACATACTATCACGCCTGTATTCCCCGAAGGGTACCAATGTACACCCACAGTTCGCCGGTATGTTTTTAGGTCCCCATGTAATAGGGGGCGAGCCTAAATAAATGAATAAAAAATCTATAAGTACATAATCGTAACGAGGCCAATTCTGTACATTCAATATTTTTTTATAAAGAGTAATTCTCACATGTTAAATACATTATACTTTTGTTCTACTTTTTAATTATTATGGCAATGACATTTATGCGTAATGAGGATTCTTCCTTACAAAATGATGAGTTATAAATGTATGCTAAATGAGTGATGCCAAATGACTTTCTGCAAAAAGAGGTTAATGCTATCAGTTGTTATGCAAAATAAAATTGTGACATAAAAAGTTCTGCTAAAAAGGGTGTTCCCAGTAAAAACACAGCAAAGGAGCGCATCAAAAAAAAAACGACGGATTACACTCCGGGAGTGCCGGCAGAAGTGAAAACGCTAAAGACGTACACAAATAGCGAATTGTCATATTTGTGTACGATAAATTCGTAAGATTTTCGATTAGGTCACGTATCCTGACGCGAGTTTAACATTTTTTACCCATTCCAAAACAAGTGCACAACGCCGCTTACGAATTTTCGATCAGGGTCACGTGTCCTGAACTCCTGACGCGAGTTTAACATTTTTTACCCATTCCAAAAAAAAGTGCACAACGCCGCTAAAGAAGTTTTCACTTCAAAAATTTCGTCGCGTAGTTCTCACATTTTTTTTTTTTTTTTTTTTTTTTTTTTTTTTTTTAGTAGCCTATCATGTTTCCCACTGCTGGGCAAAGGCCTCCCCTTTCTCCTTCCAAACCTCTCTGTCCTGTGCCATGTCCGGCCATGCTCGCCCCGCAAACAAGACCAGATCGTCACACCACCTTCGCCGCGGTCTACCTCGGCGGCGATTTCCTCCGATTTCGATTGTTCTCACAATTAAAGCGAGAAATTAAAAACTTTTTTCCAAAAAATGACAACCGCACCGCCTTCAAAAATTAAAAAGAGAAAAATAACTTTAGCTTTGGAAGTCGGCGGCAATACAAAACAACAAACAGAACCAAAGCCGCCGACTTCCAAAGCTAAAGTTATTTTTCTCTTTTTAGTTTTTGAAGGCAGTTGTCATTTTTGTAAAAAAGTTTTTTTAAACCTAAATTATGCCGCGATGCGTTTTGGTCTTATTTGCTTTGGCCTTAATAATTCTCAATTAATCACACTAGCCGTAACGTAAAAAGCTCCGCTTTTCAGTTGATACAGATGCGTCTTGTACTTCGATTGTTGCCAAAATTACTATATTTTTAGTTAGACTATTTTGATTTGCAATCTTTCTTCTTTATCTTCTTCTTCTTGATTTGCTGCTAAATACTACCTAATACTAGCAAGTGGACATCGGGACACTTTCATTTTAGCGTCCGTATTTCTAGAGACCATGAATGTTTCTAAAATGAAATGTAGTTCATTTCAAGCAACCCTTCCAAACTTAATAATTTCAATTGAATTAAATTCCTTGTATTCTGAGACAAAGCAACTTTTTTTTTTGAGGAGTACGTTTCCTGTTCTTGTGTGTATTCATTCCAACGGAATTCTTAAGATAGGTATCTAATTGACGAAGTTTTCTCAACTAATTTGCTGTAATAAGTACTTTAGGAGTTAACAAAGAAATAACTTGAATATAGGCACTTTGATATCGAATAATGTTATAAGAATGCCCACAGATATCTTATGCGTAAAGTTGGAAGGCCATAACAGTAAATTAGGTGGCATAATAGAAGGAAGGCGGAAGCGGGCTGAACAGGCTAATGTCTGTGCCTCCGCGGAAAACGAAATGCGGCAAGATGGCGGCGCCGGCCTGTCTGGCGCCAAAATTTTCACTTGCGCGACTCACAAATGTCAGAACTCACGATTTATTTTCTAATAAATTTCGATTCTAATACCTAGCATTAAGGTTCATTTTACTGTAGCAGATTTGTGCAGTTCCAGTATTGACTTTTCAATACAATAGTGGCATGCGTTTCGTGCTACTATTTCGGTCGTCAAATGATTTTCCACCTAAGGGTGCACAAAATAGAGGGAATATTTGATTGTATAATAAAATTCGTTACTGTAATTTTTTTTTTCGTTGGCGTAGCTTTGTCTGGGTGGCGCCAAAACTACTTAGTTGTTATACAATGAGTTCTCAGCTGTATTCCGTGCGAATAGGGTTGCATTTCGTGAACATTGTATTAAAAGGGCTGCTCCTCTGAAAACTGCGTAGAATGTAACATTTGCTCGTAGTATGTATACATAATATTATTGCTTTATTCCTCCGAGTAAGCATGAGTTTTCGTTTCTAGAGTAAGGTACACGTGCATGTAAAAGAGATACATGTCTGCTGATCCGCGTAATCTCCGCTCCCGTGGATCGTAGCGTGATGTTATATAATATGTCGTAGGTTTATGATCAAATCAGGTTTTTGATCAAAAACCGGCAGATGACTAAATCATTACTTTATCTTATTATAAACTTGAGAAAATCCACCTCAACTCGGTTGGGTTTCTGATCAAATCTAAGCGATCGGATAGCAGGCTTCGATTGACATGTTTACAGAAACATGCGTTTCTGTAGGATGCAACATGCGCCGACACCCTTGCGCCATCCCATCTTCCTAGCACGACGTGCTGTGCTGGGGCGGCTGCGTCTGGTGCCGAAAATCTCAAGCGGCGCAAATATATTAAACCTTCATGAAAGTTAGGTATATGTTTGAGCCGTTTAGGGTTGAAACACTAGGGCCATGGGGACCGAGCGCTCATCTAGTTTTACGCAATATAGCCAAGCGACTGGTCGATTCTTCACGTGACCAGATTGCTGGCCATTGCCATACAACGTGGCAATGCTGCCAGCCTTCTGGGCACATGTCCCATTGACAGCGATGCGGATGAGTTTTTTGATGCCCTATGACCTTCCTTTCTTTTTGTTTTTTTTAACTGTAAGTACATAGTTTTTAATTTAATTATTATTATTTAACTAAGTTTTGTGTTCGAAAAATAATTTAGGAAGGTCGCGGATATACCCGAGGGAAAGGGATGGAGAATATTATGGTTTAGCCTATGTTACTCAGGAATAATGTAGCTATCTATTGGAAAAAATATGGGCAAAATCGGTCTAGTAGTTTCGGAGCCTATTCGGTACAAACATACAAACAAAACTTTCCTCTTTATAATAAAAAATATATATATATATATGTCACCGGAAAATAACAAGATCCGTAAGTTTATCAATTTACTAGGAAGTTTATAAACTTTCGTAAGATTCTAAACGGGAGATAAATTGTAATATTTTACGTCCACATTTTCGTAAATTGATAAACTTACTGAACTCACTCGTAAAATAATAAGTAAGCAGTAACCAAACGCTACGCGCGATCTGATTGGTTGGCTGTCACGTGTCACTTCTCCTTCCTCCTATGGACACAAGCATTGCCACTATGAACATTGACCAATCAGAGAGCAGTGTGTTATTTTACGTATTTCAAAGATCGTATATTTAAAAGAGTTTCTGTGATTGGTCGAACCATATAAAATCTTACGAATAGATATTCGTTAGTTTATAAATTTACCGTATGACGTCGGAAATTGATAAATTTACGAAAATGTGGACGTAAAATATTACAATTTATCTCCCGTTTAGAATCTTACGAAAGTTTATAAACTTCCTAGTAAATTGATAAACTTACGGATCTTGTTATTTTCCGGTGACATATATACCATCACGCCTGTATTCCCCGAAGGGTTAGGCAGAGGTGTACCAATGTACACCCATAGTTCGCCGGTATATTTAGGTCCCATGTAATAGGGGGCGAGCCTATTGCCATTAACCGGGCACAAATCCAAACTCCGAGCTGCTACTGAGAATTTCATAGAAAAACCCAATAACACTTTTTGCTCGACCTGGGAATCGAACCCGGGACCCCTTGCACAGCAGTCGCACTTGCGACCACGAGACCAACGGGGCAGTCAGTCTTTATAATATTTATTATAAAGTTATGTAAACACTATCTTCCGCCCGCGACTCCGTTCGCGTCCATGTTATCCATGTTCCATACTTATTTATTAATGAGTAGCTTATGCCTGCGATTTCGTTTGCATGATCGTCAGTTATCTCGGGCTATCGGGGGTTATGTTTTGCGCGGATTCCTTTATTTTACTAAAATAAAAGTAACCTAAGTTAGGTACTCCTTTTAGCATCTGCCAGCTAGAAGACCGGCCAAGTGCGAGTCGAACTTGCACACGAAGGGTTACAGTTTCTATAAAAGCGGCAAAAAAATCATGTCTGTAGTGTCAGTGGTAGCCCCCCTTAAATATTACTCTTTTTTTCTGTTTTTTTTTGTTTCTTTTTCTTTTAATTTAATTTTTTATTTATGCTATGCTAAAGGTCCTGGGTTCGATTCCCAGGCCGAGCAAAAAGATTAAAATAAATAAAAAAATAAATAAATATCTTGGGACAACTCACACACGGCTATCTGATCCCAAGCTAAGCAGAGCTTGTGTTATGGTAAGCAGACAACTGATATACATACTTATATAACTTATAAATACATACATATAGATAAATCACACCCAGACACAGAACAAACAAACGAAAAAAAAAAAAAAAAAAAAAAAATCGATCGAAATCGATTAATTGGGTTTTTCTATTAAATTCTCAGTAGCAGCTCGGAGTTTGGATTTGTGCCCGGTTAATGGCAATAGGCTCGCCCCCAATTACATGGGAGCTAAATATACCGGCGAACTGTGGGTGTACATTGGTACACCTCTGCCTAACCCTTCGGGGAATACAGGCGTGATGGTATTTTAATTATTTATTTATTTTAAAACTGAATATTATGTATGACTATAATAAAATATTCTGTGAATATTAAAAGCGTCTACTGCTTACTTTATCAATATCCAGCAAAAACGAGTTAATATCACGTTTGCTGTATGACACATACCTACAACAAACAATTAATGAATGGGGCAATAGTGATGTAAGTAATATATTTATTTATAAAATATTTATTTTATTCGGTTTTAGTACCTATTTGTTATTATAGCGGCAACAGAACTACATAATCTGTGAAAATTTCAACTGTCTAACTATCACGGTTCATGAGATACAGCCTGGTGACAGACGGACAGCAGAATCTTAGTAATAGGGTCCCGTTTTACGCTTTGGGTACGGAACCCTAATAAAGATGTTACAATTATCTCAAAAAAGAATAAAATAAGTAAAATAATTTAAATGTCTCAACAGCGGTAATGCCATATGGAAGTCACAATATACTTTTCAAAACGCCATCAGGTTCTGGTAGAAGCAGAGCTTCCTAAATAAGTAGTACTTATAAAATATATACCATCACGCCTGTATTCCGCGAAGGGTAAGGCAGAGGTGTACCAATGTACACCCACAGTTCGCCGGTATATTTAGGTCCCATGTAATAGGGGCGAGCCTATTGCCATTAACCGGGCACAAATCCAAACTCCGAGCGGCTACTGAGAATTTCATAGAAAAACCCAATGACAGTTTTTGCTCGACCTGGGAATCGAACCCTGGACCTCTAGCGTAGCAGTCGTGCTTAGGACCACTAGGCCAACGAGGCAGTCACTACTACGAGGTACGAGGTACGTGGTACGAGGTAGTACTTATAAAAATCTGTAGGTAATTGAGCCAAAGGTGAACTAAATACTCTTCGCAGGGAATGAACAAGCATTTAGTGGACACCTAAGTTATGTTGTTTTTCAGCGAGCGGAACGGGCACACAAAATGGATGATACCATTTCCCTCCAAGAAAATGTTTTACTTTCAAAATGGCGGTTCGCGCCCACCTGTTTGACAGCGCTGTGATTGGCCGTGAGTTCAGCGCTAGGATACACCCACCGGTGAGGTGTGTCGAGGGAAAACACTCACGATAAAATATTATTATTGTAACTGTACTAGAAAGGTTTAGGTAGTTAAATAAAGATGAACAAATCATAGAAATGGTTTTTTTTAAGGTTTATTTCGGTGAATGGCAATAGGCTCGCTCCCTATTACATGGGACCTAAAACATACCGGCGAACTGTGGGTGTGCATTGGTATGCCTCTGCTTAACCCTTCGGGGAATACAGGCGTGATGGTATTTGTAAAGGTAATAAAAAATCTTAATTAGAGTACGTAAGTAATGAGATAAATACCTACTATAAGGAGGTCAGATAGGCAGCCGCTCCATGTAAAACATTGGTATTCAGCTGCATCCGGTTAGACTGGAAGCCGACCCTTGGGAAAAGGTTAAGCAGATGATTTAAGGGGGCTCCCATACAACAAACGTGGTTTTTCTTTTTTACCCGACTGCGACAGAAGGAGGGTTATGTTTTTCGAGGGTATGTTTGTATGTATGTATGTATGTATGTATAATTGTTTGGCACGCTCTGCAGGCTGAACGGCTCGATGGATTTTAGCTTGAGAGGTGTCGTTAGATTCGTATTAACTGTGAGAGTGACACTGGGTATATCAAAATAAAAAAAAACAAAATGGCGGATTTTTGGCGCCAAATTCAAATGTTTGGCTCGCTCTGCAGGCTGAACGGCTCGATGGATTTTAGCTTGAGAGGTGTCGGTAGATTCGTATTTACTGTAAGAGTGATACTGGGTATATTAATTTCTTTTTTAAAACACTAAAAAAATAAAAAATAAAAAACGGTAATTTAAAAAACTAAAAAACCCGACTGCTATTCTTTAAAAATCCCTAAAACAAGATAAATTGTAGCAGTCGGGACCCATTCGGGACCATCTGCAATGTAATATAGGTATGTGCTCTCAATTCACTAATCCTCCATTTCTAGAATGGGTCCCGACTGCTACAATTTATCTTGTTTTAGGGATTTTTAAAGAATAGCAGTCGGGTTTTTTAGTTTTTTAAATTACCGTTTTTGCTGTTTTTTTATAGGTAATGGACAAAATCGTGCGCGAGTCCGACTCACACTTGTGTTTTTTTTTTAATTCCATGTCATGTGACGTGCGCAGTACACCGAAAGATTTACAATAAATATGTCTGACATGTTGTCTTCTGTCGAGTCCCTATCCTGCTACGCTTGAAGACGCGAGGAGTAGGCACTAAGCTCCCCCATACATGCCATAAATCACTAGTACTACACTTTTATTGTCACTATCGAGCGCGCCAATCGCCATCTTTGTTCCGCGTTCGGATACGCATCCAATTTGCAATGTCGTCTTCTGATAAACATTTTTTTTATTGTTCTATTAAATACTAAAATAAATCTGGAATGTTTAGAGAATACACAGTTTTGTTTTGTTTTGTCTATACTAATCTCCTCTAAAGATTAGCGTTGTAGGTAATGAATAAACTTAGAAACTACTGGATCGTTTTTTTTTTTTTTGAAAGCTTCGTTATCACTGAGTAGGTAACATAAGTTATACAGAGTGGAATTTTATAATGCTACCTGGAGGGAAAGTACTCCAAATACTTAAGTCAAGCCAATTTTACTCAAAGGAAACATTCTCTTCTTCTGAATCCGCAGTGAGATTACAAAATGGTATTCTATTAAACACGATCACGCTGGTGACGTCACCACGGCGAGCAAATAAACAACCAAGGGCAAGTGGGTTCGTTATCGAAGTGAGAGCAGTCACTTGAGTTAGATTCGTTTTCGAGTTTGCATTTTAGAGAATCGCAATACAGGTCAAACACATTACTTTCCCTTTAAGCGTCGCCGCAGTCGGGTAAACACGGATCGAATTTTATTACGTCTCTCGCTAGACCCTCTATACATCGACAGCCCTACTCCTGAATTAATCAAGCCGAGTGGTTGTACGCAAGTTATGACAGTTGTCAGTAATACCGCTCAGTCTGCAAGCTATTTATCACATCGACCCTCGTTGAGCCGCGGCCTCACGCTGAACTAAAGTTATGTAGCTCCCTTTTCTAAAATTGGATAAGCAGTAGTGCCATTCAAAAAAGTTCATTTGCGAAATCACTTCTGAATCCGCGGTGAGATTTTAGTTTCGTATTCTTAAAATGAGTGTGTTCGACACTCTAGCGCCACCACGTGATGACGTAAGTAAATTGTAAACATAGAAAATTCCAATAACACTTTTTGCTCGACGTGGGAATCGAACAAAAGACCTCTAACGTATCAGTAGCGCTTAGGACTACTAGGCTACCTAGGCAGTTAAATTAGAAAAATTGACTCCGAAAACCATCTACACGGTACTTGTATTAATATAAACTGCGGAACCTTTTTAGGATTAATAATTCTGTTACCATTTTATGTAACAAAAAGCATACTTAGGTACTCATTCATGACTCAATAACAAAAACAGAATAATCATAAATAGTTGAGCTCTCGAACCGTTGTTAACCTCGCCCCCTCGTTCACCCCGGCTCAACCCCAGAGACGTATAACATTTTGTTATTGTAACCATTAACAACTTTATAATTGTTTATAGTTTCTATAGACCATAGCATTGTCTATGGGACAATGACTGGCGGGAAGGGAACACCGCCATTTTGTAATGGCGTTTTTTATTATTGTCTTTTATTTATGAGTTGATTAATAGTTGTCTTGGGAGCTTAGTGATTATGAGTCTTTGTTATAATTAGCACTTTGTGTTTATTCTTCCCCTGGGTTAAGACAATCATCATTATTTGAAAAGTTTTGGGTTGTTTTATGCGAATAAAAACGTTGTAAGGGACCCGTTGGTTTTTGAATAAAAATTCGAAGCGTGTGATGTTATTGGTTGCCATAATTATTATTTCTATGTCCGCGTGGAGGACACGATCTCTTTCACACCTAAGGCCTGCGACATCTATGTAAAAATGTAATGTAATGAAATCCCCAGACCGATTCCGGCCACGGCGACTAATCTTAATGCAGACTAGCCACGTACGCAAGAGATATTATAGTGCGCAAGTGTGTGCGCAAATACAGGTGCACTCCCAACTCTCATAGCCCGATGGGACGGCAATCCGACACGACCGGAGAGAGATCAAGCGAAGGACCAACGGCTTTATGTGCTTGCCGAGGCACGGGGGCATCACACTACCATCTTCCAAACTCCGGGCTGCTACTGAGAAATTCCTAATGAAAAACCCAATAACAGTTTTTGCCCGACCTGGGAGTCAAACCCAGGATCCCTCGCTCAGCAGTCGCGTTTGCGACCACGAGACCAACGAGGCAGTTCAACGTCATGTATACTAATATAATAATGAAGTAAAGTTTGTGAGGTGTTCTAGAGGGTAACTGCTCCGCTCCCGTGTGTAGTACTGTGATGTTGTTTAGTCTATGTTACTCAGGAATAATGTAAGGTATTGGTGAAAAATGGTAAACATCGGTCCAGTACTTTCGAAGCTTATCTGGTATAAACAAGCAAACAAATAAAAATCTTTCTAAACCATAAAATATTTCCTCTTTATAATATTAGTTTATACCAGAATCTGATGGCTTTATAATAAATTAAAAATTTAAAAAACCCCCGACACAAAATCCTAAGTTCCCTTTAAAAAGTAAAAAAAAATAAAATACGTCGCGTTGGGGGACCGATGTTGCATTTAGGGTACGACCGTCCCAAGCGGTCCCCCAACGCGACGTATTTTATTTTTTTACTTTTTAAAGGGAACTTAGGATTTTGTGTCGGGGGTTTTTTAAATTTTTAATTTAATTTTTATTTTATACTTTTTATAGGTACATACTTATTATAATGTCGATTTTGTTAAGCTGTAAGTAGGTACATAGGTTCCTAATAATTTAATAACCCATATGATATGACAAATCATTTTTTAGTTTTTTTTCCCCACTTTCACACCCATAACTTTTAAACGGCTCAACCGTTTTTTATCAAACATATCTAAGAACACTCGTACGTAAGTCACCTTTCGTACAAAAAAAAACTAAATTGAAATCGCTTCATCCGTTCGGGAGCTATGATGCCACAGACAGACAGACAGACAGACAGACACGTGAAACTTATAACACCCCTCTTTTTGCGTCGGGGGTTAAAAATAAAGAGTATTGTGACTTTTATATGGCAATTGTAATTGTCTTATCAATATCGCTCTTATTCCTTCTGTATCGGTCTCAGCGTCTGGTGAAAAAGGTCAACAAATATCATTATTGCCGTTAGGGAAAAAGTTTAAAATTTACCTGCAAGAAATTCCCCTTGTTCTGAAGTCGGAATAGTGTTCTGAATACACTGGCGAAGTTTACAGATAGATGTCCCTTACACGCCATATATTTTTTTCATCATACCATCACGCCTGTATTCCCCGAAGAGTTAGGCAGAGGTGTACAAATGTACACCCACAGTTCGCCGTTATGTTTAAAAAGGTCCATGTAATAGGGAGCGACCCTATTGCCATTAACCGAGCATAAATCCAAACTCCGAGATGCTACTGAGAATTTCATAGAAAAACCCAATAACCCTTTTTGCTTCACCCGGGAATCGAACCCAAGACCTCTAGCATAGCAGTCGCGCTTAGGAGCACTAGGCCAATGTGGCCGTATAAATATACGGCCTCACGGATCCCAAATTGTTATAACAACAAATTTTTTGTTATAACAATTTGGGATCCGTAAGAAAATTGACGCAGACAAAAGCCAATGATCCGCATCTCCTAGCTCCAAATGTAATCAATCAACACCGACAATGAGTAGTGAGTTGCATCCCCCGACAGATTGCTACATAGATATTAATATGAGTGAGCTTCACAGCGCACACACACAACTATAAAACTTTATGAGCGTGTCTTACTGTTACCAATAGTTGTTAGTAGGGTGACTGTGCGATCATAGTCTCAAAATCACCCTTTTCAAGGCTTATTGTCAGTCATTTTACACATGCAGCCTGTGGGTCAAGCATACGCAGAGAGCCTACAACGCTCTTCGTGTCCAGTACAACAACGCCTTCCGGGTGCTGTTGGGGCTGCCGCGATTCTGTAGCGCGTCAACCATGTTTGCTGAATCTACCACGGATAGTTTTTCAGCAATCATGAGGAAAAGAACGGCATCATTGTTGCGCAGGATTCGTGGGAGTGCCAATGGCATCCTGAAGGTGATTGGGGATAGGCTGGATGGCGTTTTTCTGGAGTATTGGACCCGTATGCATAGCTATGAGTCTGATACTGCAGGAAAATACATGAATTGAAAAATTGTAGGTTGTATTTTGTTATTTGGTTTTTTATTTTAAATGTAAGGTACTAACATAGTTACGTAAGTTGTATCACTAACAAACTATGGAGCAAGTTTCCGAAATAAACGTTTTATTATTATATTAAAGGACAGAAGACAAACTTAAACAAGTCTGACACTGTAGATACTCCTGGGTAGTTTATTTAAACTTAACTCGTTTTATTAGGGTTCCATACCCAAAGGGTAAAACACGCACGTAAAGCAGTTGGTCCCGGCTGTCATTCGTAGATCTTTGTCAGTCGTTACGGATAGTCAGAAGCCAAGAAGTCTGACAACCAGTCTAACCAAGAGGTATCGTGTTGCCTAGTTACTGGGTTGTGGAGGTCAGATAGGCAGTCGCTCCATGTAAACATTCAGCTGCATCCGGTTAGACTGGAAGCCGACCCCAACATAGTTGGGAAAAGGCTAAGCAGATGATGATGAGCCAAAGGGTAAAACGGGACCCTATTACTAAGACTTCGCTGTCCGTCTGTCTGTCCGTCCGTCTGTCACCAGGCTGTATCTCAAGAACCGTGATAGCTAGACATCATTTTTAGTATCTAGTTCTGTCATCCAAATCCATGAAGGAACGGTAATATTACGTACATTTACAAAGCACCACTTAAAAGTCACAAGAAAGCAGAATAATATGTAATTTCGTTTACTCTGATGACATATTTTTTCAGTTATTTTGATTTATAAACCAAACTACCTAACCGATTTCGATAAAATTAATATGGGACCACCTCTGAAGTATGACCTATCAAACAATAAAAGAATTATCAAAATCGATTCATAATTGGCGGAAATATCGCGTAACAAATGAACATACAGACGAATTGAGAACCTCGTTTTTTTTTTAAGTCGGTTAAAAAGATGTTAGATACAGCCAAACGACATTCCTGCCGGGGCTGCGAGTTGTTCGAAAGAGATACCGCGCCCCCGGAACGCAAAGGGCACAAGAAGGAACATGGATGGGTTTTAGTCAGTAAAAGTCTGACACTCCCTCCCGCACCGCTCAGAGCAAAGGTAGTCATTTGATGAATTCCCATCTTGAAAAAAGAAAAAAAAATTCGACATAATGGTCACCCTATCCAGTTTCCGGCCCCCGGTAGTGACGTCACTCCCGGAAGTGACGGAAGCAGCGCGATCTGTCGACTGCTCTATGGCTGAGCTTGCAAGTTTCACTCATCCGTTGAATTTTTGCACAATGGCGGCCTGTTACGTCGTGTTTCTTTTATTTCCTTTCTTTCTAAGTTTGTTGTAGTTACTTTACGTTGGGATATCTTTATGTTTGTCATCAAGACATGACAGAGCGAACTCGCAGGGTTGCGTTGTATGTAGTGTAGATAAGTATTATACAAGCTGTTGATTGGCATTCTCGTCAAATTTTAGGAGCTTGTCATAGAAAAAAAGAAGTAATCAAATATAATTACGATACCTGGCCAATATTTAATAAATGCTTGTTTTTTTAGTTGCAACTATCAAAAAACAGTATTCCAGAATACTCCTCTGGCAAAAATCAGAATCGCCCAGTTGCGTATGCGTTAGGCAGAGTTGTCGCGCGGCTATATCAATGCGTGCATAGCGCCTAAACCCTCTGGCGAGATGGCTACTTCAAATTGGAAAATCACGTCAAAAAAATTAAATTTTAAAACAAAATTATTTTATTATTGATTCGTGTTAAGAATCACGAGCATAGTTAGCTCCTTGAATTTGACGAGGATGCAAATCAACGGCTTGTATGACCTTACTTTTTATATTAACTGTACATAGTTTGTAATTTAATTATTATTTAGTTTTAACTTTGTAGTTGAATTATTATTAATAAAGTTACAGCTTGTATATCACTAGCTTTTGGCCGCAACTTCGTCTGCGTTAAAGTTGACATATTATCCCACGGGAACCGTACATATTTTCTGGATAAAAAGTATCCTATGTGTTATTCCGCACTTTTCTATCTCGGTGCCAAATTTCATTCAGATCCGTTCAGCCGTTTAAGTGTGAAGAAGAGACAAACACACAAAATGTTCGCCTTTATAAAATTAGTGCGATGTGATTTGATTTGACGGGCCTGTTGGTCTAGTGGTTAGCGACCCTGACTGCTAAGCCGGAGGTCGTGGGTTCGATTCCCACCCAGGACTAACTTTTTGTATGTAACAAATAAACTTAAAAACTACTGGACCGATTTCATAAAATCTTTTAAAAAGAAAGCTACACCATCACTGAGTAACATAGGCTATATAACATCACGCTACGACCCACGGGATCGGAGCAGTAACCAAATATGTAACATAACCGTATGTGCGACGGGCCTGTTGGTCTAGTGGTTAGCGGCCCTGACTGCTAAGCCGGAGGTCGTGGGTTCGATCCCCACCCAGGACAAACTTTGTATGATGAGCATGATTGTTAGTTCTGTGTCTGGGTGTGATTTATCTATAATATGTATGTATTTATAAATTATATAAGTATGTTTATCGGTTGTCTGGTTACCATGACACAAGCTCTGCTTAGCTTGGGATCAGATAGCCGTGTGTGAGTTGTCCCAAGATATTTATTTATTTGTCAAAAAACCGTTGTAATGGATTGTCTGCATGGTTTTGTGGGGTCTTATCTTACCCACTTCATATACTAGGTAGCACATTTCTAAATAATATTAATTGAATTTAAATTTAAATTCTATCTATTGTTCAGTGGTCCTAAGCGCGACAGCTACGCTAGAAGTCTTGGGTTCGATTTCCTTGTTAGGAAGAAGTGTTATTGGGTTTATAGATCTACTAGCTTCTGCCCGCGACTTCGTCCGCGTCACAGTTGATGTGTTATCCTACGGGTACCGTACATTTTCCCGGGATAAAAAGTAGCCTATGTGTTATTCCAGACTATAATCTATCTTTGTGCCAAATTTCATCCAGATCCATTCAGCCGTTTAAGCGTGAAAGAGTAACAAACATCCATACATCCATACATCCATACATACAAACTTTCGCCTTTATAATAGTAGTAGGAAGGATGAAATTATCAGTAGCGGCTCGGAGTTAAGATTCGGGCCGGTTAATGGCAATAGGCTATTACGTGGGACCTAAAAAACACATACGCGCGAATTGTGGGTGTAAATTGGTACACCTCTGCCTAACCCTTCAGGGAATACAGGCGTGATGATATGTCATCATCATCTGCTTAGCCTTTTTCCCAACTATGTCTGGGTCGGCTTCCAGTCTAACCGGCTGCCGTTGAATACTAATGTTTTACATGGAGCGACTGCCTATCTGACCTCCACAACCCAGTAACTGGGCAACACGGCGCGTGATGATATGTATGTATGTAAAAATCTAATTTAACAATAAATTGAAAATTAATCGGTTTTCATGGGTAAAATGAAGTGCTTTTTTAGAGAAGTTGTGACTTAAAATTATTGGTTTGTGGTGTCACTATCCAATTGTTGACCCTGGGTACATTCATTTACCACGCGCCTCTGCCCCACCTCACTAGGTATAGGCATGATGTTATCTCAGAGATGTCCGACATAGCGGCGAGACTGGGGAGGGCCCGCGGAGTCTGTGTGACGTCATAAATCAAGCCCGCCCCACCGATAAGGGGCGGCTCATTGACTACACATTTACATGTAGCTGCGTACACCCTGACGGGGATGACTGGCTTCAACCAACTCTTCAGTATGAAAGGGGTCCTAGTTTCCGAGATATTATTTTTCTTCAATAATAATTATATTCTTCTTTATCGTGTGGGCAATACATACATACACCCTAGTGTCAGAGTTTCTAAACCGCCTCAAGGGCCTCTGACATGGTTACCGATGTCAGTGAAGTTCTAGATAAACTTAACAATAAAGACCACACATTACACACACCATACTACCAACTACTACTACACATACACTACTACACACACCGTCGCTTTCATGCGAATAAATGGTTTTTCTTTCTTTCTTTCTTTCTTACCAATATACACCCACAGTCCGCCGGTATGTTTGGGTGCCATGTAATAGGGGGCGAGCCTATTGCCATTAACCGGGCACTAATCTGAACTCCGAGCTGCTACTGAGAATTTAAAAGAAAAACCCAATAACACTTTTTGCTCGACCTGGGCATCGAACCCAAGACCTCCAGCGTGCCAGTCGCGCTTAGGACCCCTGGGCTATCGAGGAGAAACATCAATTAACCAAATTAATAAGTCTGAAAGCCTATCCGCCTTGAGCTTGCGTAGTGATCAATGCTCGTGCCTTCTCTGTATGAGAAGAGGCTTTTGCCCGGCAGTAAGACAATAATAGACACGGTTGGCGCAGTGGTTGAGCGATTGTCATTTACGCTGCGTGTCGCAAGTTCGATTCCCGCACAAGGAGCAAATATTTCTATAGCCTACAGATAGTTGTCCCGGGTCTGGCCGTTTGTGTATGTGAGTTTATATGTTTGTAAACCCACAATCGATGCAGGAAAAGTTCCCAGTGCCCCAACGATTTTTTTTTTAAATACCTTCCCGCGAATTCGTCTGCGTAGTTTTTTCACCCGCGTTAAGTGGATTACTGCTCCGCTCCCGTGGGTCGTACCGAGATGTAATATAGTCTATGTTACTCAGAAATAATATAGCTCTATCAATTGGACGGGCCTGTTGGTCTAGTGGTTAGTGGCCCTGACTGCTAAGCCGGAGGTCGTGGGTTCGATTCCCACCCAGGACAAACTTTGTGTGATGAGCATGATTGTTTGTTCTGTGTCTGGGTGTGATTTATCTATGATATGTATGTATTTATAAATTATATAAGTACGTATATCAGTTGTCTGGTTACCATAACACAAGCTCTGCTTAGCTTGGGATCAGATAGCCGTGTGTGAGTTGTCCCAAGATATTTATTTATTTATTTAATTGGCGAAAAAATCCAGTAGTTTCGGTGCCTATTACTTACAAACAAACAAAAAATCTTTCCTCTTATAATATAAGAGATTTATATTTGATTGAACGGGGCAAAACTACTTAAATTCAATTTAGCAAAGTTATTTTTTGTTCCCCATTCATCAATTGACAGCCCTTCTACATAAATCTTTAACTTGTAACTTAACCGAAGTGAGTTAGAACCCACAGTTAAGTTAACTAATATTTATGTACAGTACAATTGGATTAGCTTCGCTGAACCGGGGCCTCCTGACCGAAGTGATTTGATTACTTATAAATGTTTCATCACTTAGAAGTTAATGGTTTGAATACATGGACATGGAGCTTTAATAGTTTTTAAATGGTTGTGAGTGAGGCCGCTTGTATACGTCCGTTTTAGGGTACCGTACCCAAAAGGGTAAAACGGGACCCTATTACTAAGACTTCGCTGTCTGTCTGTCTGTCTGTCACCAGGCTGTATCTCATGAACCGTGATAGTTAGACAGTTGACATTTTCACAGATGATGTATTTCTGTTACCGTTATAACAACAAATACTAAAAACCAGAATAAAATAAGTATTTAGGGGGGCTCCCATACAACAAACGCGATTTTTTCGCTCGTTTTTGCTAGATATTGATAACGGCAACAGGTAGACGCTTGAAATATTCACAGAATATTTAGTTATGTATTAAATATAAAAATAAAAAATTAAATTAAAATAAAACAAATATTTAAGGGGGGCTCCCCTACAACAAACTTGATTTTTTTGCCGTTTTTTTTTAGTTAATGGTACGGAACCCTTCGTGCGCGACTCCGACTCGCACTTGGCCGGTTTTTATCTTAATTTTAGACCCATTTCGTATTTCCTTAGATATTATGCTCAATAATAAGGATTTTTTTTTTTGTTTTATTGCTTCATAATATTTATTTTCTTTTATTCTGGCTGTTTGTGTATGTGAGTTTATATGTTTGTAAACGCACACACGATACATGAGAAAATCTTAGTGCTGGACAACGTTTTTTAAAAAAATAACCAATAACCAAATGTATTTTACTAAAGTGTAATCTCAATATCAAATAGGTATATTCGATGGATTCGCTACAACTACAAGAGTGAGTAAGAAAATATTTGGTTGTTTGTCTGTTTGTCGATTTGTCGATCACAAAGTGGGCACTGGGCAGTAACCAGACACGCCGACGACGGTATCCGGCAGCAAGGGGCGCAACTTGATACTTAGCGGTTGCGCAACCAAAGGGCTTGAGCCGAGTGGCAGATTTATTTATTAAAACTTTATACCACGAAACTGTTGATGTACGCGTTGATGCACGCGTCATATTCGTGAACGGGTGCTGTCAGTTGGGATTGGTCATCTCTTGACTGCCATGGCTTACATCTTTATTATAATTTTGTTATTTTTTATATTCACCTTCATTGTTTTCACATATAGAAGCAACAAGAATATTGTAACCAAGTTTTTGTAAAAACCAAATTGAATGAAAAGAGTGTCCATGGAGTTTCTTGCTCGTTCTTCTCCATAGAGACCTACGTTTTGGAACGAGCAACTAGCTTCAATATTAAACTGTAACTTCTTGACAATTCAAAAGTGCCTGTAAATGGTCTAATTGAAATAAATGCTTTGATTTGATTTGATTTGTTTTATAAATAACTAGCGGGCCCGGCAGGCGTTGTCCTGCCCTGAAAATCGGTACAAAAATCCAAGTCCAACCTACCCTGCTAAACTGTACCTAACTATCTATCCGTCTACATACCTAACCTACCTACCTACCGACCTACCTACAAACCGTGCCACGAAAGATGAGACTTGACCACCAACTTTATTATTTTGTAATAAATATTGTGAAGAAATTTTGTATGTTGTTTTAATTCCAATGTCATCGAAAAATCTCTGAATAGATATACAAATTATGGATAACTATTTCGTACACTTAGTACCTGCGCCTGCGCAAGCTCCTTATACTGACACTCGCCAAGTCTCATCTTTCGTGGCACGGACTGTACCTACTTATCTAACTACCTACCCAACTAAAAAAAAAGTCCTATATCCTATGTCCGTCTCCTGGTTCTAAGCTACCTCCCCACCAATTTTCAGCCAAATCGGTTCAGCCGTTCTTGAGTTATAAATAGTGTAACTAACACGACTTTCTTTTAAATAATTATATAGATTCACCTAACCATCACGCCTGTATTTCCGGAAGGGTTAGGCAGAGGTGTACCAATGTACAGTAATGTAACGTACACCCACAGTTCGCCGGTATGATTCGGTTCCATCTAGTAGGCGGCGAGCCTATTGCCATTAACCGGGCACAAATCCTAGCTCCGAGCTGCCACTGAGAATTTCATAGAAAAACCCAATAACACTTTTTGCTCGACCTGGGAACCAAACCCGAGCATGACAGTTGTGATTAGGACCTTCGCGGAATACAGGCGTGATGGTATATATTTTACTACCTAAACGATTTCGATAAATTTATATGGAACCACCTCTGAAGTATGACCTATCAAAAAAAAAAAGAATCATCAAAATCGATTAATAATTGGCAGAAATATCGCGTAACAAACATACAAAAAACATTACAGACGAATTGAGAACCTCCTCCTTTTTTTAATGTCGGTTAAAAAGACCTCAAAGTAATTATTATAAAGAAGTGACGTCATAGTTTAGTATTGTTGTCATATAAAATCTATGGGGAATCTCGTTTTGACAGCTCATAAAAAGTACGTCAATTGATTAGTGGTGTCATCTACCCAATTGTCAGTTCAATTTATGAAAGTTTCGAACAAATATTGACAAAAACTTTGACGGGCCTGTTGGTCTAGTGGTTAGCGGCCCTGACTGCTAAGCCGGAGGTCGTGGGTTCGATTCCCACCCAGGACAAACTTTGTGAGATGAGCATGATTGTTTGTTCTGTGTCTGGGTGTGATTTATCTATAATATTATGTATGTATTTATAAATTATATAAGTATGTATATCAGTTGTCTGGTAACCATAACACAAGCTCTGCTTAGCTTGGGATCAGGTAGCCGTGTGTGAGTTGTCCCAAGATATTTATTTATTTAAATGTTGTTGATTTTTTTATCACAGTTTTGCAATTTAGTCATGAATCAATCTGTAAGGTCATTGAACCGCCGGCCAAGTTGTCTTATCGAATTGTCTGTTAAGGGTGAATTTCCCGGGGTCAAAAATTGCGTGGCATCAATGAAATCGGTACTAAAAAACATAGTTATAATGTTCTCACATTTTTTTTCGGTTAGGTGAAATAGTAATCTATGTGTAGCACTAAATATTTTATTTATTGGATTAATGGATACTCCAAAAAAATTAATTAAAACTCGAAATCTTTCATTGCCGTGTTTGTCCACACTTCACCTTGTTGTGTATTATTCCTCATTGATAAAAATCTATTGGTTATTTATATTAAAACCTAGTTTTATTTGGTACATGAATAGTTAATGTATTGTTACGGAATACATTTATTCAAATATTTAAACAAAACAACGAATGGTTAATAAAAAATCATTTGTCCCAGAACTACCGTTCATCGCCGTGTCCTAATCATGTTCAAGGATATTGTTTTACCTACGACTTGCGTCCCCCCTCCCGGTATGCTAAACGTTGCATATTAGTGGTGCCTAAGTGCTCAACGTGGAAGGACGTACACACGTGCCTGCGTTTTCGCACCATAAATGTAAGTATTCAATTTTTATGTTGCTGGACATTTTTTCTTTCATCGCCGTGGATAGGTATAACTTATATTTGAATAAGTTTGTCTTCATGAGTAAGCATTCGATAGAACACCATTTGTCATATGTTAATTTGTGAAGTGTTTATTTGTTTGAATATTTCATAGATTTTTTGTTATTTATATTTTTTGCCTTGATTTTCATCGCCGTGCTTTCATTGCCGTGGTTTCCGTGGCCAAAATTTGCTATGGTAATGAAAAAAAAAGACACGGCAATGAAAAAATTTCATTGCCATGCCTTGTAAAACAATTTAGTTTCATTGCCGTGGCCAGGTATTTCATTTCCGTGACTTGTGTTTTCATCGCCATGGTATGATTAGGAAAAGAAAATATCTTTTGTTACACCTGGCTGAATTTCCTAGTGCCATATACTCACATTGTGTACTTAGGTTAATAAGAGATAATATTATGTAACCTGACAGGTTTTAAGAGTATAGCTAGATGATTTAGAATAGATGATTGTGTTTTTAGTAGGTACTTGTTATTTTGAAAATGCATCTTACTTGCTACAGATCACAATATATGTTTTCTGAAGAAGCTGTTTTGTTTTGTCAAGTGCAAAAATATATCTGATCATGCCTGTCTCCGAGAGCGAATGGAAGTAAGATTTAGATAGATATTACAAAAGAAAGAATAGGAGTATGTATAAGAAAAGAAAGACTGTAGTATTAAAGTTTGTAAGTAATGTTGCGAGTGTAATACAACAGTCTATGTTTACTTATTGTACTCTCATTCTTTTTTTGTAATATCTCCTTACCCAAATTTTACTCCCATACAAGTGTTGGAATCAAGACCTCTTCTTATAAACAGTCATTTTTATTCTATCTATCTGTCTATCTCATTAAATAAAATATTTTTTAATTTCCGTGGATTGATTCTTTCATTGCCATGGTACAGGTCTTTCATTGCCGTGGACGCTTGTTTCATTGCCGTACACGCATGTTTCATCGCCGTGGCACGAAATTTTTAAATCCTGATATGTCGTTTGTTTTTTAAGTTATGTGCCAGACATTAAGCAAGAATATATACATTATCAAAAACTTTAATAAAAGCGTTTTTTTTTATCAAAATATCTTAAAATGAAAAAAAACACGGAAATGAAGATTTTATAGGACCTGTTGAAATTCACTCTTAAGTGCAGTGTCCAATTTTATTGCTCATTAGGTTGACCGCACCACATGCCGCAGTTTCTCAATTTAGATAGTTAGGGGGACATGTGATATCTGGAATCGAATCTGAGACTTTATGGCTGTCTTATTATTACGATAAGTTTTGGGTAGGTACGTATGTGTTTGTTTTGATGTCCTCGAGCAAAAAGTGTTATTGGGTTTTTCTATGAAATTCTCAGTAGCAGCTCGGAGTTTGGATTTGTGCCCGGTTAATGGCAATAGGCTCGCCCCCTATTACATGGGACCTAAATATACCGGCGAACTGTGGGTGTACATTGGTACACCTCTGCCTAACCCTTCGGGGAATATAGGCGTGATGGTATATATATTTTTTTTTTTTATGTCCTCAACGAGTTTACTTCATAAACAACGACAAATGATTTTTAATTCCATCCACTTTGAGCGGAATTAAAAATCATACTTACCACTTACCCACCCACTTTGGGTGGCACTTTGGGTTTTTCTATTACATGGGACCTAAATATACCGGCGAACTGTGGGTGTACATTGGTACACCCCTGCCTAACCCTTCGGAATACAGGCGTGATGGTAAACCAAATACTTTGTTTGACAGTACCTACATACAGCCAGTGTTTTTTTTTAAATCTGATTTAATAACATCAGATATATTAAATATACCATCCAAATCAGGATTCAAACCACCCCCAAATCGATTGAATTCGGTTTACAATCTAGGACCCTCTTTAAACAAAGCATCCATTCGATTATCTATCTAATGTATCAGGTATAAAGTTCATATTACCTTGCCTCTCTATCCAACTGCTTATACACCATGTGACAATTTGTTATTTTTATTGTGGTTTCTAAAAGAGGCGATGAAAAAGAAGTTGTATATTAAAAAACGACGTGTCGCACTCCGGGAGTGCCGGCAGAAGTGAAAACTTGAATATTAACGTTGTGCATTTTTGATATTTTGGACTGGTTAGGGAATAATTTTGCACGAATTGCTTTAATTTATCAGTATAAAAGTACTATCATTTATGTGGTAGAATACCACTCGCGTCAGGACACGTGATCTAATCGAAAATCTTACGAATTTTCGATCAGGTCACGTGTCAGGTAAAGAAGTTTTCACTTCAATAAAGAAGTTACAATTAGGAGGTATCCATATGTCTCAACAACGGTTATAACTTTTTTAGCTTTTTTTTTTCTTTTTTCATTGCCATATGAAATTCACAATATTTTTACCGACCTTAAAAAAAAAGGAGGTTATCAATTCGACCCGTATGTATGTAATATTTCCAGAACTGCCCAGTTTTCGTATATGTTAGTCTATATCAGCGTCTGAACAAGTGTGCCAAATTTCAAAAGTGTATGTATGTATGTTTTTATGTTTGTTCGCGCATATCTCCGTAACTACAAGTCCGATTTGAGTAATTCTTTTTTTGTTGTATTAGGTATTGTTCAACTTAGGGAATACTGCAAGTTTCATCGAAATCGGTTCAGTAGTTTTTGAGATAGGGAATTTTAACCGATTTTTTATTATGTTTGTTCGCGGATAACTTTGTCATTTGTGAACCGATTTTGATGATTCTTTTTTTGTTGGAATGGGTACACTTCCCAAATGGTCCCATTTAAATTTCATATAGATCTGATGATGGACTCCGGAGACAGACAACGGAACTCTTCAAAAAATGACAGCAAATCAATCGCGATTGCTGCTATCGCATAAATATGCATTGTTTACGCAATCACACAACATAACATCACGGCCGAACACTCAAAAGGGTTACACAGATGTAAACAATAGTATTTGAAAATTTCTCATCCAAGTAAACGAAATCGCATATTCTGCTTTCTTATGACTTTTTAGTGGTGTCTGTCTCGTTAATTTACATAATATGAAACTTGAAGTTGAAACTAAAACGCGAGAAATAAAAAACTTTTTTACAAAAAATAACCGCCTTCAAAAACTAAAAAGAGAAAAATAACTTTAGCTTTGGAAGTCGGTGGCAATACAAAACAACAAACAGAACCAAAGCCACCGACTTCCAAAGCTAAAGTTATTTTTCTCTTTTTAGTTTTTGAAGGCAGTTATTTTTTGTAAAAAAGTTTTTTACTTTTAAAAACGCCATCAGATTCTTGTACACCTTTATTAAAAACTCTTTACGAAAACCGCACAAGATACAGAGAACGCATCTAAAACTTATCAGAGAAAATCTGTCAAAATCTTAACGACACCTTGAGAAAAATACCGTGTTATTAGAAATTGAACCATGGTTCTTGTATCTTGTACGATTGTATCCACCAACTGTACCATGGACTAACATAGAGCTTTCGAACTATACGCGATATTGGCAAAATTGTGAAGTCAAGCCATTCATGAAGAACCCCACTTGAACTGTTACCTGGTTTGCACACAGCGTCTGATGGTCTCCAGACCACCTCATCCAACGTGATTCTACGATATAATACCTGGCGTTTTATCCACAAAAGCTGCAACGCTATAAATGAAGAGAGTAGATCATCACAATGGAAACGACCACTAAACTGATAATAGGCGTTTTTGTAATAATCTTTTTGGCGATCATAGTAACTTGCGTGCAACTGACGCTAGCGGTGGAGGGTGACGGCGGTGGCAAGAAAGCATTGCGCGCTGGTATCCTGCAAATCGAACAAGAAACGCGGCATTTGATCAAATTGAACGAGCCGAATTGGAACGACACAATGCGTTTGGCTGAACGGTTCCCTTACGTGGTGGCGGTCACCAGGAACTCCAGTGGCTTATGGACCTTTGCGTGTTTCGCTAGTGTCATTCTGGTCAAATGGATTGTTACCGCGGCCCATTGCAGGTGAGTTCCCCGAGATGATTGCCTTTTTCTTACAGGTTCCATCCACCAAAAAATATATAAACCATCACGCCTGTATTTCCCGAAGGGTTAGGCAGACGCGACTTTTTGCTCGACCTGGGACTCGAACTCAGGACCTCTAGCGTAGCGGTCGTGCGTAGAACCACTAGGCTAACGGGTCAGTTACAGGTTCCAATATTTAACAAACAGCTGAATCCATGAATATCGTTACGGTTAGTCGGAAACCGGGAAGTCATATAACCAGTCTTATGAAGAGGCAACGTGTTGCCTAGTAACTGTGTTGTGGAGGTCAGATAGGCAGTCGCTCCATGTAAAACACTGTGTAAACTACCGGTATTCAGCTGCTGCCGGTTAGACTCGAAGCCGAACCCAATATATGTACTCGGAAATAGGCTAGGCAGGTAGGCTGTTATAGTTGTTGTATTTAAAATAAATATAGGTAAATTTTGTGAAATTGTAGGGGGTAATCTGTGGATCTACAAAAACGATTTTGAAAATTCTATTACCTATAGAATGGATACGTTATTTGTGAATGTCATAGGCTATATATCATCACGCTGCGACACACGGGAGCCGTGCAGTAACCAAAGACGTAACTTAACTTAATAGTTTGCTAGTTTAAACTAAGTTCGAAGACTGCTCACTGTTTTGCTTTCTCGCTCTCTCGCGACCCGTCAGCCATGTTATAAAACTGTGTATGTTGTCGTTGTTAATATAAATATTAGTTTAATAAATACCAGTGTGTTTCTCAGGGAACAATAGCATGGCAACATAACACATATACCTATAACATTATAATTAGTATATGCGAAATCTGAATAAATGATTTCGGGAATAAATGATTTGAATTTGACTTTGACTAGTGACATTATCGGCTTGCAGGGTCTCCGGCCACACCCACCGCGCCATCGTGTTCTACGACTTCGCGTCCAACAAGACGCATGCCTTCCCCATCCTCTACTGGCGCATCCACGAGAAGTACAACAAATCATTAGTCAGCCACAAATACGACATCGCAGTCGCCAAACTAAACGTGGACTCCTACAAGTTGAAGTTAAAACCGGCGGTGTTCGATGAGAGTAGAACTGCAGAGGTCGAGAGCAGCGTGTGGAAGACCGTCTCCACCATGGACAAGCAGTTGTACCTCACCAACCAATTCGATAAGTATGATATAAAAATAGCGAGAGCCGGGAGATGCTACGAGAGCTACGGCATCGCGATGGATGACAGTCTGATCTGCGTGGACACCTCAGACTTTGAGGAGTGCTTCACTCATGACTTTGGACCGCTTTTCATTGGAGATAAGGTTGTGGGTATCCTTGTGATCAAGCCTATGGATTGTGATATGAAATTGTCTGTGTTTACTAATATCTCTTATTATTCTAAATGGATTTTGCAGACCACTCGTGATGGATAATGCTGTGTTGTTTTATTTCATTTTTATTATAGTGTTTTTTTTTTCTTTCTTACTATATTTTAAGGTTCCTATTTCTAAGGGCCTCCGCCCTGCTCCCCTCCTTCCGCCCGCTGGTTTATAAAGAAGAGGCCGTGACGATGTCGATCGACAGTTTCTACTACACCTCGATTGGATTGAGTAACTCATTCTGCCACTGGTCGATCATTTGGTGTGGTAACACCCTTAGGTATACGGTACCTTTGCTTCGTCCAACCATATCCACATGTTATGTATGTATTATATTGTGAATTCATATAACAACGCTATCAAATCGATTAAGTGTAATTATTTTATCGGTTGCAAATTAACAAAACAACGATGTAGCGCATACACACAAATTAAGTACAAACAAAAATTTCATCCATAGGCCGCCGTGCGGGTAGATTTCAAGATCCAGCTGGCGTAATATGAGACGTTTGTAAATATCGCCAGCTTCATGTCACAGTCCCGCGGCTTGAGGGCCAGCACGCCCACGACCCGGTCCCCGGCATACAGCGGCCCGAACTCGTGCACGAAGCAGTCGCTATATCCAGACACGTCGATGCAGATCATGCTGGTGTCCAGCTCCACTCCATACCCTTCGAAGCACTTCGCCCCGTTCACAATGTTCACCTCGTACTTAGTCAGGTCATTCGTCAAGAACAGCCTTTGGTCCATTGTTGACAATGTCTTCCAAATGCTAGCGTCCAGGGATTTAGCCCCCCGCTCGTCGAACACTGAAGATTTTGTAGAGAACGGGTGCAGGTCTACGTTCAGCTTAGCGATGGCGATGTCGTACCGCGGCGGGGGACTGCTCACGTTGAACTTCTCGTGGAGGCGCCAGAACAGGATGGGGTAGGTGTGCGTGTAGTTGCGAGCGAAGTCGTAGAATAGGAGCACGCGGTGCGTAGAACTGGGGCGCCTGCGAAAAAGGATATTTTTTTAATGGGACTACCCAGATACGCTGTCCCTAACCACTACAACTCCTGAAAGCCAGAATCAACAGACCGCCAGAAAAGCGCCGAGACAATGAAGCTCGACGAGACCCGGAGAAACGATTCATTTTTGATCCCGCAACGAAATTAATCATAAAAGACAGGGAGTCCACTTCCCTCCAAACAAGCAGGAGACAGAACAGAACTAGGCCAGTAGGCACAAAGGGGTGTCTACAACTGGGAGAAGCCCATGATTTCCAAGCACCACGGATTGTTATTATTATTAGTAAAGTTTGAACATTACTAAAGTTTATAAAATTAACTGTCTCGTTGGACTAGTGGTCCTAAGCGCGATGGCTGATGTGTATGATAAATTATGATATGATGATATGTGTGTGATATGTATGTATGTGGCCCATTCTTCTCCTTTCGAACCTATCTTTTGGAATGAGCAACTAGATTTCATTTTAAGTGAATTTTGTTGGTCTAATTGAAAAAACGGTTTGACTTTCACAAAACAGACAGTCGCTTGTACCTGCAATGAGCCGAGGTCACCACCCACTTTATGAGAATGACGCTAGCAAAGCATGCGAAAGACCAGAGAGTAGACGAGTTCCTGGTCACAGCTGCCACATACGGGAACCTCTGTGCTACCGACAGCGGCGGGTTCTCATTCATCGCGATCACACCCATCGCTTTAGTCTTAGAAAACTGGAACACTGTTTCTCCCTGCATGTAGTCCCGCTTCCTCTCTTCAACCGTGATGTCTGTGGCAAACTTCACCATCACGCAAACAGCCAGGATGGCTACAACTATGAGAACTGTTAATACAAGGCATGCTGACTTCATTCTTATTTATTTTGTATTAGAATCCGTTTTGATAAGATCAAATAAAATATTTGCAAAATTGAATGACGCATAACATTTATAGCTTCAGTCTTGATGACAGATGAGTGACAGACGGCAGTTCATTATATAAGTTTTGTATCTCTGGAATTCTAGATAGGCCGTGAGGTAGCCACCGAAAGACACAAAATGGCTGTCGAAGAGAACGTGCTTTGACGCGTTTCATTCGAATATGAACTTTATTTCAATTGAATACCGCAGCTCAAAATGGCGGTAATGCCACGTTCTGACAGATATTTACTTTATTACATGTTTATGCGAGGACATTCTTATGAAAAACCATGGTTGAAGAGACGTATATTGCTTTGATGTGGAGGCATTTCTGAGGGTCAAACTATATTAATGGCTGGCGATCTGACCTCTACGACTCCGTTTGCAAGAATTAACGTAGAAACTCGAGCATAACTGAGTCGAGCATTTCTTCTTGCTGACGAAGAAGTCTGTCAAAAATCGGTCCGATAATCGGCCTGATTACCGTTCGTGTGCAGAGGATTGCGTGTCCTACAAAATCTTTAGCTGTGTTGTTAACTCTCTCTGTGCTAAGATAAATATCCTACTAAAATTCGACACTATTGATCCACGTCGATGTCGTGTCGAAAATATGATTAACTCTTTTTAGGGTCCCGAAGCACGGATCACAACTCAAACTTCCAAACTCCGAACTGCTACAGATACATTTCTAATACAAAAACCTAGCAACACTTTTACCTGACCTGGGAATCGAACCCAAGAGCCAACACTGTCCCGCTTGCGATCACGAGGCCAACGGGCAGAAATTTAAGCCACTTGACTTGTGCTAATCCTATTAAAGCCAGTATTTTGTGATGTGTGTGTGCGAGGGAGCGCGTGTGGTGTCCGAACTAGCAAATATTGACACGGAGTTTAGCGTGCATTAGTCTAAGCTGTATAGAGACGCTGGATGTGGCTTGAAAGGTCATCACAATATTTGAAATGCCTTGAAAAGGTTACATATTTGTAATATTGAGTGTAAAATTAAAAAGTACGACTGCCATGTCAAAAAACTGAATTTAAAAAGCAAAAAAACAAGAATCATTCACAGACCAAACATACTTCGAAAACTATTTGATCTACCAAACTGAAATTTTCATTGGATTCGGGGGACTTCCGTTCTGTGAAATACTTTCTTAGAAGTCCCCCGACTACGATGAAAATTGTATGCAACATCCCACACGAGATGTTAGTGGTCATTGCCGCCTATACACATCTGCAATACCAGAGGCATCGCAAATGCGTTGCTATCCCAGAGACAAAGTTGAAATGTCTTATGCGTGTAATTACACCAGCACTCATACCCTTCAAACTGGAACACAACAACGCTGCTTTGCGGCAAATAGGTATGGCAGCTGTACTTTGCTGGATAAGCTCCTTTACAAAGAGCTCGCTCTAACATTTGATGAAGCAGAGAACCAGGCCGGTGCCTGCCGGGGCTGCGGTTTGTTCGAAAGAGATACTACGCCCCCGGAACGCAAAGAGCACAAGAAAGAACATGGATGGGTTTTAGGCAGTAAAAGTCTGACACTCCCGCTCCGCCCAGGGCGGGCGAAGTCTTTGATGATTTCCCATCGGTAAACAAAAAAGAACGGGTGGCACTCCGGGAGTGCCGGCAGAAGTGAAGTGATATTTTTTTTACCCATTCCAAAACAAGTGCACAACGCCGCTTACGAATTTTCGGTCAGGGTCACGTGTCCTGACGCGAGTTTAACATTTTTTACCCATTCCAAAAAAAGTGCACAACGCCGCTAAAGAAGTTTTCACTTCAAAAACCTTAGAAGTACCTATAGGCTAGCTCATTTAGTGTCCGTACATCTGCGCGCGCGCCCCCTTGTGGGAGCTTAGCGTGTTTGTTCAGATTTGCACCGTCGCGGTTCACTTGGCAGAATTAAGTGATACACTTACTTTATACAATTGATTACATTTTCTGAAGCCCTCCAGTGAGGGTGGGGGATGGAAGATGTGCAGCAATAAATATGAATTATGGAACTGCGCTAGCGGATCGTACAAAGCTTTCTGTACTTATGTCCTAGGAGGGGGAGGCCTGTCAGACGGCCGGGTATTAGTCGAGTCGATCATAAATGCAACTCACAATAGTATAAGTAGTTATTTACTCAAAATAGTCTTTAATTTTGTTGTTTTCCTTGTAGTAAAATCAAAAATACTACTCAGCATATTTATTTATTTTCGCAGTTAAAATGTTGTGTTAGTATATATACGTTGCCATCACGCCTGTATTCCCCGAAGGGTTAGGCAGAGGTGTACCAATGTACACCCACAATTCGCCGGTATACATATATACCTATGCGTTGGTTACGTGAAATATGATTCGATGTATACTGATTATGTAATATGTAGATCGTACATAGTCACTGCTCTGTGGTTCTTTTCTGTCTAAAAAATGTCCTTTATATCTAATTGTAACAAATGTGTTTTATGTTTATAACTGGTGGAACGGACATCATAACGAAAACTTTTTCCATGCAATTATATTTATTTGTTTAGATTTAGAGATTGTGGATTGGCTTGTTTTTTCAGAACTTAACTTTTATTAGTAGTAGAGCTCTTTGCGAAGCAGCTCGTCCGGGGAAGTACTACCACCGTACCAATTTCTGCTGCAAAACAGCGTTGCTGTGTTGCGGTTTGAAGAGTATGGGTGCCGGTGTAATTACAGGCACATGACACATTTCAACTTTGTCTCTGAGATGGCAACGCATTTGCAAGGCCTCTTGTATTGCAGATGTGTATAGACAGCGGTGACCACTTAACATCAGGTGGGCCAACGGTATAGTTTGCTATTGAGTGACGTAAGAAACAAATGATCCGACTTGCAGTTCTTGATTCCCCACACTTCGTAGTTGGTCGTGAAGACATCTGCCCCATTGGGCGTCCTATCTAGATCGGTATCTACGAGCCACGTCGACAAAACTCACTCAATTACAACTGCAGTCCCCACTACAATTGCACCGTTTTATCTGATCGAGAAACTGATTTATTTTCGCATGTTTTTATTGGGTTTGCTATAAGGGCGAGTACGATCGATTTTACCGAAATAAATCTAATGTACTCCCTAAATGCGGATTGCAGTATCCAATCTGGAAATATCTTAAGCGATAACGGACCAAGGTTGCTGTGAAACTAATTTGGCCAAGTGGGGAATTCTTCACGCATCGCAAACGCAGTGCTAGTATGGAGCACCATTACAGGACATGAGTCACCTCCTTAGTTGCCCGTCGTGCACCACCACCAGCACCATCCAAGATCTAAACGAGGGCAATGATAGAACTTTACAGGTTGCTTAATACTGGTCGGAGAACATTATATGAGTCAATCGACACGAAAAATGAAAAAGAAAATTGCACCTAATACAAGAAGCAAACAAGCCGACGGCCCACCTGATGTTAAGTGGTCACCGCTACGTACAGACATCTGCAAATCCAGAGGCCTTGCTAATGCGTTGCCATCACAGATACAAAGTTGAAATGTGTCGTGTGCCTATAATTACACCGGCACCCATACCTTTTAAACCGGAACACAGCAACGCTGCTTTGTGACAACGCAAATTCTGGGCCGCAACAATAGAATTTATTATACTTCTAGCTTTTGCCCGCGACTTCGTCCGCGTGGATTGATAGTTCCCGTTCCCGGGGGATTTCCGGGAAGTAAAACTATCCTATGTCCTTTCTCAGGTCCCAGACTATATCTGTACCAAATTTCATTGAAATCGGTTCAGTGGTTTAGGCGTGAAGAAGAGACAGACAGACAGAGTTACTTTCGCATTTATAATATTAGTACGGATTGTATTTTATTTTTACATTATTTATTATATTAGTATAACTTTATAGTTTGTCATCGAAACGCCAAGAAAAAAAAAGTGGGATGTATTTTTTTATTGAACTTTTTCGCGGACGAAGTCGCGGGCACAAGCTAGCGTTATTAAACTGCATTTATTGAAGTAGGGAAAAAAATTAAAAGCTGTGCCTGTTCACACTCGAATAAGCGATTCTTTATCAAATAAACAATAATTATTTAAATGAGTCCAACCATTAAGGGACGCCCAGCCGTTTAAGTTTTTAACTTAATTATTACATATTTTCATTGCGTTCATTGTACGGTCTGAAAAACAAATCGGCAACAACAACTAACTGCATGACTTTATTTATAATTCCATATTTTAAGTGAACTATTGTGTTCTTTAGTCAAAGTCAAAGCATTTTTATTTCAATTAGACATTTACAGGCACTTTTCAACTGTCAATATTTACAGTAAATTGAAGCTAGATGTTCGTTACAAAAGTAGGTCTCTATGGAGAAGAACGAGCAAGAAACTCTTTAAAAAATATTTATGAGAATAAATATCTTTAAACCGAATATTACAAGGACATTATGGTGTAAGCAGTCAGGATATAGACCTACTGTCAAAGTAAAATCATTACATTAACAGTACATTAGTGACCGGCACATTTGAACGTCACATTATTATTTAAAAACAAAAAAAAAAAAACAATATTGCATGGCAGACAAGCCGGCTGCCCACCTAATGTTAAGTAGGTAGTCACCGCTGCTTATACACATCTGCAATACCAGAGGCCTTGCTATTGCGTTGCCATCCTAGAGACAAAGTTGAAATGTCTCATGTGGTTGTAACTACACCGGCACCTTCAAACCGGAACACAGCAACGCTACTTTACGTAAGAAATAGGAATGGTGGTAGTCACAGTATAAAAAACTCCTTTCTTATATCAGTAGTGGTAGTGCTTCCCCGGACGAGCTTCTTCACAAAGAGCTCTTACTAAATGGTACTTATGGTCAAAGTCAAAGCATTTATTTCAATTAGACCATTTACAGGCACTTTTGAATTATCAAGAAGTTATGTAGAAGTTGAAGCTAGTTGCTCGTTCTAAAACGTAGGTCTCTATAGAGAAGAATAAGCAAGAAACTTCATGGACACTCTTTTCAAATTGTTTTTACAAAGTCATGGTTACAAAATTCTTGTTGCTTCTATGAGTGAAAACTATGAAAGTGACTAAAAAGCAAAAGAAATAATAATAATCCTACTACTATTATAAAGGCGAAAGTTTGTAAGTATGGATGTATGGATGTTTGTTACTCTTTCACGCTTAAACGGCTGAATGGATCTGGATGAAATTTGGCACAAAGATAGATTATAGTCTGGAATAACACATAGGCTACTTTTTATCCCGGGAAAATGTACGGTACCCGTAGGATAACACATCAACTGTGACGCGGACGAAGTCGCGGGCAGAAGCTAGTAAAGAATATATGGATGTAATTTTTCACAAAAAACCCATTTCTCAAAATAACATCAAAACTTGTAAGTATCTTTATCTGCCGACGGTACACAAACAAGTAACTACTATTCACCCTTATTTCTGAACAATAAAAATATTCATATCCCTTTTCCGTCCCTTTTTCTCTTGCAGCAAATTACGTAAGAGTGAGCGAGAGGTGGTTATGGCAATTTATCAAAAATTTCGCGAGGGAGCGTGGAGATATCTATCTCTATTAGTGTTTTTGTATCTTCATCCCTTGTGTTGTGAGGGTAGGTTGAAATGTATGTTGTTTTTGGTGAGATTTTTTCTATGTTAAGTGGGATGGAAGAGGGTAGTTGAATGTTTTTGGCTCGTTAAGTTTTTCGCGCTTATGGGGTGCTTATGTGGCGTCTTGTGTCTTTTCATGCGCTTCTTATGTACCGCTGTTATATAACGACGCACATTATACTCGTAGTATCTACTGCGTGATTACTTGGATATTGTTTCTGAACTTAAAAAACACACCATCATGCCTGTATTCCCTGAAGGGTTAGGCAGAGGTGTACCAATGTACACCTACAGTTCGCCGGTATGTTTAGGTCCCATGTAATAGAGGGCGAGTCTATTGCCATTTACCGGGGAAGATTCTAATTCCGAGCTGATCAAAGGATCATGTCCTTTGCTTTTTTTTTTGGATGGCAGGATGGATGGGCAACTACATTCTATAGTTTTAATTAATTGACGTCCATAAGTGCCTTTTAATGGTCTCCAAATCTCAAATCCAAACTCCGAGCTGCTACTGCGAATTTCATAGAAAAACCCAATAACACTTTTTGCTCGACCTGGAAATCGAACCCAGAACCTCTAGCGTAGCAGTCGTGGTTAGGACCACTAGCTAGTCTAAACTATATGTAAAGATCTTGGAGATACAAAAGCTGCGTTTTTCCAATGGTGAAATACAAAACAAAACATTGTGACATGGATAAAATGGTATTAATTATAAATTAAATTATTTAGTTTACTTTTTCTAGACGAAATTTATTTATTTATTTTTATATCTTTTAGATTAAACTGCTTAGAGTAATAAATAAAAATGACTAGGTAATTAGCTGAAGCTTATTTTTCGATAAAAACAATACTAATTTCGTTCGACTATTCGACAACAGATGGCGCTGTTACCAGTTTTAAAAACTAGACCCATGAAAAATGTTTGCGCCTTGTGGGTAGTGAATCAATACACAGGGGTTGTTTTTCACGCTGAAAACACATTCCGTACCTACCGGGTGAACGAAAAATACACAGACTGACAGCCGCCTTTCTAACTAGAGGAATGTTTACTGCCATACTCGACTAGCATACTTCAAACAACATTTACACTAGTCTACCTACTACTACAACCCGTAGGAACTGTTAGCAGCTGTTAGTACTACCACAGTGTACTACTCTACTATTATTAGTGTCTATTCGCGTTTACAACTGCTAAAGTACCTAAACAATGACGAAGGTAGGTATTAGGCTGTCTGTCATCGCCTAAAATGTCATGCCAGACAAAAATCTAAAAAAACGCCGGCTATTTCGGTAAAATAGTTTTTCCCGGGTATTCAGTCAATGGCTATTTTGCAGCGCCTTACGTAGGTATAAAGCTATTTGTGAACAGACTTCTTCTGAGTAAGCTGAAGCTCACTCCATCGTCGACTTTGTCTATGTCACCTCTGACCTAGACTAGAGTCAAGAGCTTACCAATCTAAATAAATAAATTTGTAGATATTGTTATAGGAATGACGGCACGATTGGTGAGTACCTAAATGATTGGCTGCTGCGCTGCGTGTCGTGTGTTAGATTCCCGCCTGAGACGTGTAAAAAAGTATGATTTACAGATAATTGTTTCGGGTTTGGCTGTTTGAGTATGTGAGTTTATTATGTTTGTACACCTGCTGTGGGTCACCTATACTTATGTTTTTTTTGTCAGTGTTAACTTCTTTTACTTTGCTATTATATGAATGAAAAAAGGCCTTTCAGGCCCGTATGTCACACTTAATAAGAGATCCAGAGACAAAACTATAGAGTGTAAAGAATACGCTTTGATCTGTCAAAGTCACGCCAAAATACTGATTTTGACACAAAAAATCTTAGGTAAAGTAGGTAAACGAACTTTACTGGGGCTTACTGTAGTTTCGGATCACATACAAACTAATAGGGGACTTATAAAAGAATGTAATAACGTTGTCGAATCCCCTTGATAAAGTTTGCCCAAAACAGAAAAGCGTTCTATTTCGAGGGGCAGTTAAGTTTATTAAGTTTTACCAAGCGATAAGTACCTACATACCAATACTTATACAATTAACTAATAGGTAGTTAGTTAACTATGCTAGTATTAGTACATGACAGCATTGAGTCACAGAGTCCGAGAGCGGAAGTTACTGACAGTGTAGATACCCACAAGATAAATCGATTGATTAGCTTTCCTTACAAGTCGCTCGGGCCTACGCCGACCTTGATTCAATGAATTCCTGAGATGAAACCAAGATCTACAGCTAAGTAGCTGACCACTTACCATATTTGGCCATGCGCGCAAACAAACAATTTCTAACTGAATACAGCAATCGACAATTAAGTATGTATCAGTCAGAACTTTGAAAAATCGCACAAAAATAACGATGAGTCAAGCTTTGTTCTCGATTGCGCGAAATCGGACGTCCTATTACGTTTGCCAGCTTGTGAATCAGCTGCGTGAAAAAATCAATACTGCGCGCGTTACATGAATTTACTCCGCATTTCCAGTGGATTGAGGCATCAATGAGCCTTTAAGGTGTGTGTTTTGAACAATTTTATCCTTAATAATAGTTGTTTCATTGAAAATTAGTCATATTAATTAATATAACTGTGCTACTGATGACAAAATTAAATTAACACCGCAGTGAACGTAGCCACAGGTAATAATTGCTGCATTAGAACAAGAACGCACCAGATGGCGCAGTAGTACTCGTGATGTTGTTACATACCGTATGGGCGTGTGAGTGCTTGTGTAAAAAATTAAGTGTTTTGTGTTGTTTTAAGCGCTAATGGAGTACGAAAACGGTAAGAACAGTTATATATCATCCCAAATTCTCATAAACGGCAATCGCAACATCGTCAACTTTACAGAAAACTTGTAGGAAACGAGAATTCTTACATCTGTCTGATCAGACGTATAACCCGACCGAATTTGGGTCGCGTCATTATCGATGCATTTCCTACTGGTCCCGGCGTCTTCAATTCGGCAGGGTTATATTCCCGCCATCTTGTGACTTGAGCTTTCAGGATTTCGTATAAATATATCGATCGGAAGCTCTGTGTAACCTAATTCCTTCGTTATTCTCGTTCTACATAAAGCATAGCGTCTGTTAAATGTTGATAATAAATTAGGTTTACATGTTAACCTGTCTAAATTGTCACCTCTTGGCTTTGTTGACATATAGTAACATGTAATTTTTTGTGTTTAAGTTGCTGATTAGCTCGTTTTTTTTGGAAGAAGCCGTGTAAAATGCAATTTCAACGCTTGTTTGGGTTACAACTACTGCAAAACATTCACTGATTGCTAGTAATGCTATTAGTTATTATTCTTGGTAGTAGTTTTCGTGTAGTCGGCCTTGCTTGAGGCGCCTACATAACCGAGAGTGACATCAGATTTCGTAAATAGATTTTACTAAAGAATACTTTGTTTCTGGTGCATGTTCTTACATTGTACGGTGCGTCTGGACTAGTTTACCTTTGCCCATAACTTGTAAATATCGTCAAAGCTACATTCTTGCGGAAATGTTGAACAAAACTAATAATCATTAAGTTGATGACCTAATATCAAGTCTGCCTGCCTTATTTTAATTAAGTTTGAGGCTAGATAGGTAAAAGTAATACCCATAGTAATACCTGTCAAATAGTTTTTTTTTAAATTTGTTCTTGTTCCATAGATTATCAAATGTGTACTTTTAACTTGGTAACTAGGTTATTAACCTAGTATTTTAGACCTAATATTGGGTATGACTGCAATATTTTCTTAAAAATATTCCATATTGAATCTGTCATACATTAAATTATTCATCAATGGAATTTATTTATGAATAATAATTTGCTTTGATCTGCAGCTAGTGACTAATAATATTGTGATATTATATTTAAATTAATGGAATAGGTAATTAAGTTTGAATGGTCAATTTGTAGAATTTGCCTCAGATTCACTTAGTAAGTAAACAACAGTTTGTGATACTTTTTTATTACATAATAAATAAAAAACTGAGGTCATTATAAATTATTAATGGTTATTTGTTTTTTTTTTACTTTAATTTCAGAGATTAAATGCAAACCAATTAATTTCTTATATAGCATACATTTCTGTTTTTTTAAACTGATAAGATAAGAAATAACCGAATATAATGATTTTATTTTATACTCAGCATAGCTTAGCATAACTCAGCATAGCAACTCTGTTTTAGAAAGAGTTTACTTCCTTTTTTTTTAGACTACATTTTTCAAAATTCTTTTTCTGTGTCTTCTTGTTGAATAATAAGTAATTTTGAACTAATATTTTAATAACAAATTAAGTAGGTAATCCAATCAAATTAGGTCCTTATCGGCTAGGAAAAATATAACAATTTTATGACTACTAAATTACTTAACTAGTTTGTTAGTGATTTATTAATTAATTAAATAATATGTCATTAACTCATGCAAATAAGTATGTTTATAAATTTTTTCCTGTTTTATCAAGTAATTTAAAATTATCATAGCCTTACGAGGCATATATTAAATTCAATTAATTTAATAATTATCGACGAATTTTATTTCCATATAATCATCCATCACGCCTGTATTCCCCGAAGGGTTAGGCAGAGGTGTACAAATGTAACCCACAGTTCGCCGGTATGTTTAGGTCCCATGTAATAGGGGGCGAGCCTATTGCTACTAATCGAACACAAATCTTAACCCTCTTAACTGCTCCGTTGGTCTCGTGGTCGCAAGTGCGACTGCTGTGCAAGGGGTCCCGGGTTCGATTCCCGGGTCGAGCAAAAAGTGTTATTGGGTTTTTCTATTAAATTCTCAGTAGTAGCTCGGAGTTTGGATTTGTGCCCGGTTAATGGCAATAGGCTCGCCCCCTATTACATGGGACCTAAATATACCGGCGAACTGTGGGTGTACATTGGCACACCTCTGCCTAACCCTTCGGGGAATACAGGCGTGATGGTATATTTATATTTATATTTATATTTTATCTTAACCCTCAGCTGCTACAGATAATTTAATAGAAAATCCCAATAACACACAAGCTTGAGCTGGGAATCGAACCCAAAACCTCTAGTGTAGCAGGCAGTTATATTCATCTGTTTTATTCAAATGCTGTATTTTAATATAATGTGCATTGTCTTATCAGTGAAGCTATGTTGTAATGCAGGTTTAGATAAAGGGTCGGTCACACACTTATTTCTAGTCAGCCTTCAACCACAGATTATACATATAGCACTAGGTTCTTATTGGCATGGAATTTATACTGCTTTTTTTTACTGATGGGAAATTATCGAATGTCTTCCTCCGCCCTGGGAGGAGTGTCAGACTTTTACTGACTAAAACCCACCATCTTCTTTCTTGTGCCCTTTGCGTTCCAGGGGCGCGGTATCTCTTTCGAACAACCCGCAGCCCCATTAATACGGCTTGGATCGCCATACGCGCGGACCAGACCTATTTCCATGCAGTATAAATTCCATGCAATTATGAACCTGAACTATTATGTAGAAGACTGAATTTTGTTTAGCACAGTGTGAAATGCGCTCCGGCGCTGCCTGGTCGATGGAAATCGTACATTACTCTAAACCAGAGCTTCCCAACCTTGGCGCCTTGGAAAGTACACTCCGCGAGGCGATCCTCTGAACTACAAAAAATTCAACAAGAGAAAAACTCAAATAATATATGTATAGAAAAAAAAAATACGAATAATATTCTATTCAAATTATTGAATGCGGAAGGCGCGTTGTTTTTAGTCAGTAAAAGTCTGACAGACCCCTGCCCCCCAGGGCGCCATGACAAATTTATAAACTAAGTGCGCCGCAGAGTGAAAAAGGTGGAGCCCCTGCTTTAAACTAAAATGAAAATACTTTCATACCAAGAGTACCAATTAGAAATACAATGTAAATGAACTCTAAAAAGTAGACGATTGTTACAGAATCCTCCAATTAGATCGAACAGAACAATAGTGTTCTTGTAAATTAACTAAAATGGTAACTATACTATACTGAGGAGCTCGTGGCTAAATAATTACAGCCGCATAGACCGATCTTCCGGGTTAAGCCACGCTTGCCGAGGTTGGTCTGTGGATGGGTGACCATTTACTATAGCGAGTTTCCTCCGTGCCTCGGAAAGCACGTGAAGCCGTTGGTCCCGGCTGTCATTTGTAGATCTTTGACAGTCGTTACTGTTAGTCAGAAGCCCGAAAGTCTGACAACCAGTCTTACCAAGAGTATCGTATTACCCATTACTGGGTTGTGGAGGTCTGATAGGCAGTCGCTCCATGTAAAATACTGATATTCAGCTGCATCCGGTTCGACTGGAAGCCGACCCCAACATAGTTGGGAAAAGGCTAAGCAGATGATGATGGTAACTATACTATACTAGGTTCTGCCCTCGTCTTCGTCCGCGTCCGCGTCAAAGTTTATATATATTATCTCACGGGAACCGTTCATTTTTTCAGGATAAAAAGCCTGTGTGCTATTCCAGGCTGTAATTTATATCTGTGCGAAATTTCATCCAAATCCGTTCAGCAGTTTAACCTTTTGAACGCCAGAGCGTAAAGCGCCGATGTGCGGCGCCACTGCTACGCCAAGCTACAAATTCAGCATTTCGATTAGCAATTTTTGATTATTGTTTTTTTCTAGTGAAATGTAAGAAATGAATATTATATCTTTGTGCAATTTTACAATATTTCATTAATGTAGTTTTAAATAATAGGAAAGAGAAACACAAAAAACTTAATTTAGGACATTTTAAGTAGAAAATAAGTACTTAAAAATTTCGTTTTCTTGACGGCTGTAGACGTCGGTGGCGTGTTTGACACAATTGACACGTTTTCGTTTGTCGGCTATAGCCGTCCGTGGCGGTCAAAAGGTTAAGCTTGAAAGAGTAACAAACATCCATGCATTCATCCAAACTTTCACATTTATAATATTAGTAGGATAGGAAGTAGGATTAACTAAAATAGTTATAACGATACTTTATTTATACTGCTACACTGTAGACTAACTAATAAATAATTGTGGGCGCGACCACACTGACAAAACGAACGTAAGCCCAAAATGTCGCACGTTTGTTCCTGCCCTTATATTTATGTAAATAGGTACATAGTGCAATAACGTATAGTATAACGTATTGTCTGCTCGTCAATACATAAGATAAATTAAGTATATATGTAAGAATGTATTGGATGCGTCTAATAAATATTTGATTAATTAATCAGTATTGCTTCAGATGCTTTCAATAAATTTTGCTTAGATTTTGCCCGCGACTGCGTTCGCGTCAAAGTTGACATATTATCCCACGGGAACCGTACATTTTTTTGGGATAAAAATTAGCTATGTGTTGTTCCGCACTATTATCTATCTTAGTGCCACATTTCATTCAGATCCGTCCAGAAGTTTGAGCGTGAAGAAGAGACAAACATACAAACTTTCGCATTTATAATATTAGGAGGATGTAGATAGTGTGATGTGGTTTTGGGTAGGTAAGAAGGTGGCTAGCGCAGTGGCTGAGCAATTGGGTGCTGCGCTGCGTGTCGCAAGCTCGATTCCCGCTCGGAAGAAATAATAGTATGACCTACAGATAGTTGTCCCGGGTCTGGCTGTTTGTGTATGTGAGTTTATATGTTTGTAAACGCACCAACAATACAGGAGAATATGCTAGTCCCGCACTAGCATATTCTCCTGTATTGTTGGTGCGTTTACAACGTTTTTATTATAAAATAAAAAATTGAAGTAACCCCCGTTAGAAGAATAAATATCCCTACCGCAGCTAACAAAGGAGCTGATAACTTTGAAACAGCTGAGCCCATTTTGATAAATCATGTCTAAGAACCATCGCTAGGAAACCTAAATAAAAAAAAACCGCATCCAAATGGGTTCACCCGTTCAAGAGCTACGGTTTTTTTTTTAAAGACAAATAACTTCCCCCGCCCTGGGCGTGGCGGGAGGGAGTGTCAGACTTTTACTGACTAAAACCCTTGTTCCTGTTGTTGTTCCATGTTCCTTTCATGTGCCCTTTGCGTTCCGGGGGCGCGGTATCTCTTTCGAACAACCCGCAGCCCCGGCAGGCATCGGCCCTCAGTGGCCCCATCCAAGTTTGCTGACATCTCTTTGAGGCGCGCGTGGAACACGAACGCGCCGTCGACACGGTAAGAGCTACGGTGCCATAGACACGTCAAAATTATACCAACTCTCCTTTTGAGTCAGGGGTAAACATACAAGATTTTGACGAGAACTAAACTTCCTACCTTCACCGGGACTACCTCGTTGGCATAGTGGTCATAAGCGTGACTGCTATGCTAGAGGTCTTGGGTTCGAATCCCAGGTCGAGCAAAAAGTGTTATTGGGTTTTTCTATGAAATTCTCAGTACCAGCTCGGAGTTAGTATTTGTGTTTGGTTAATGGCAATAGGCTCGCCTCCTATTACATCCGTACTATAATATTATAAATGCGAAAGTAACTCTGTCTGTCTGTCTGTCTGTCTGTCTCTTCTTCACGCCTAAACCACTGAACCGATTTCAATGAAATTTGATACAGATATAGTCTGGAACCCAAGTAAGGACATAGGATAGTTTTTATCCCGGAAATCCCCCGGGAACAGGAACTATTAATCCACGCGGACGAAGTCGCGGGCAGAAGCTAGTGGGCCATAAAACCATACCTGTGAACTGTGGGTGTAGAATCTACACCCACAGTTCAGTACACTGTAGATTGGTACACCTCTGCCTTACCCTTCGGGGTACATAGGCGTGATGGTATGTATGTAAACTTTGTACTATAAGTAGAATGCTCGGTCCGTCTCCGTTATAGATGAGATGGCGGGCAATTTAATAAGGCGGGCAGTTATGCAGAATGGGCACGCTTGCCCATTCGACGTAGGTACATACATACTATAATCGTTGTGTTTTAGCATGCCAGTAGCGGTCATTGCCCTTTCCCTATTAAAGATATTTTCCAAGGAATCGAAAAATAATCTTTATACATACTAAATATACATAAACTCGCGCCTTTTTCCCATGGGGGTAGGCAGGAACCACAGAACGCCACCTGCTACGATCCTTACATACTCCTTTCGCCTCGTCCACGTTCATACATCTGGTCATACAAGCACGCCGGTTACGAGTACTACGCACCCGACCTTTCTGAAGAACCTCACCAATAAGGTCAGGGTAGTAATCTTTATTATTTCTAGATATAGAAACTAACAATATTGTTTACACTCTTAATATAGCACCACCACCACCTACTACTATTATGTATGAATGTTTGGATGGATGGATGGATGGATGGATGGATGGATGGATGTTTGTAACTCAATCACGCTAAAACCGCTGAACGGATCCGGATGAAATGTGGCATAAAGATAGATTATAGTCTGAAATAGCATGAGTTCCTAATATATTAACTTTGACACTGATGAAGAATCTTGTACATAATAATAATGAAATCCTATAACAATTAAACTAAAATAAAATGAAGGGGCATCAAAAAATCCTAAATAACTTTTTGAACTATCGGAAAATGTTAACAATTACTGTAAGTTTGTACAAAATACAAGATTTTATTACCATTTTTTTTAAATTAAGAATTCTAGTAAGTATACTTGGGTCAATGACCGATATTGCCTCGCTAAAATGCTCGTGACATGCTATCTCTATCACACATATTTGAATGACAGTCTCTTTCTAAAAGCCGAGGAGTGTAAAGCCGTCGGCTTCACAAGTATGGCTTCTAAGATTGTTGTGTTTACGAGAATAGCTTACTACTGAGTTAATTTTATAATAACGTAGAAGTTTACGTAAGGGTTGGCGAGACTAGTGAGTTTTCAGGAAAATAAACACATAGGTACCATTACGCCTGTATTCCCCGAAGGATTAGGCAGCACAGTTCACCGGTATGTATAGGTCCCAATTATAATAGGGGGCAAGCCTATTGCCATTAACCGGGCACAAATCCAAACTCCGAGCTGCTACTGAGAATTTCATAGAAAAACCCAATAACACTTTTTGCTCGACCTGGGAATTGGACCCAAGACCTCTAGAGTAGCAGTACAGTGCGGCAGCGAGGTGCTTTTATAATATAATATAAGATTGGAATTTTCAAAATATCTGTGAAACGTTCCGGTTTATTCAGAAAATATCTGAATTCTCACAATCTGTACGGATTTAGGTTTGCTGATAAAAATGCCATGATAAACAAGAGTTCGTTCTTCGTTTCTCTCTGTATATTTATGAAGCTAATATTTTTGTAAAATCAAATCCAGAGTACTATAAGACTGCATTTAAAAGCTATTATCGAAAATTAAGAGATAAAAAAAGGTTAGAGGTAGAAATACCCTATGGTAAAACGGCACTCTTAAATAAAAGTATTTTATGCATGACATCGTTAATTTATAATAAACTGCCTGATGACATAAAACAATTACCGATTTTTCAATTTAAAAAGAAACTACAAACATTCCTAATAAATAAATGTTATTATGATGTTAAAGATTACTTGGGTGACAAAAATATTGTATTTTAATGATAATATGTATATTGGACATAATTTATTGTAAATTTGACATAATATTTGACATTAATAATTTTGATAAGATATAATTTCTGGACTGTATTACATTTGCACACCTTATTGGTTATAAACAGTGTACCGTTCGACCTTTTGCAACATCTTCTCAACCTGTTTTATGCAAATAAATGATTTGTATTTGTATTTGTATTTGTATTCGTTGACTCGCCGTGACAACATCAACCCAGTAAATATCACTGCAATTTTAATATTAAAACGTAGTTATAAGAAAAGCGGAGCGAAAGGAGCTCGTGGCTAAATAATTACAGCCGCATAGACCGATCTTCCGGGTTGGGCCACGCTTGCCGAGGTTGGTCTGTGGATGGGTGACCATTTACCATAGCGAGTTTCCTCCGTGCCTCGGAAAGCACGTAAAGCCGTTGGTCCCGGCTGTCGTTTGTAGATCTTTGACAGTCGTTACTGTTTATTTATTTATTTATTTATTCATTTTACTGTTAGTCAGAAGCCAGAAAGTCTGACAACCAGTCTTACCAAGAGTATCGTATTACCCATTACTGGGTTGTGGAGGTCTGATAGGCAGTCGCTCCATGTAAAATACTGATATTCAGCTGCATCCGGTTCGACTGGAAGCCGACCCCAACATAGTTGGGAAAAGGCTAAGAAGATGATGAGTTTTTGATAGTAGGTAATGTAGACAACCATCACGCCTGTATTCCCTGAAGGGTTAGGCAGAGGTGTACCAAAGTACACCCACAGTTTGCCCGTGTGTTTGTGTTGTGTGGTGTAATGTGGCATAATTGACATGTTAAGTTATTTTTTCTTAATCGTCATCATTAGTCTAAAGCCCACTGTTGGACATAGGCCTCCGCTAAATATAGCCACAACGATCGGTCGTTTTTACGTAAATAATCTAATTATTACTGAGAAGTTGGCAGAACTCGGATTAATCATAGGAAATAGCGTTTTGAGTCGTAACACAATAGTATTAAAGTAAATAGGGCGGTCTGAAATAGCACAGGAAGTGAGGTTTCGACATGTACCTGCGGCTCTGGGAATACGTGCAGAGAGACGTTGGATGATTCAACCATTTTATATATCACGTCTACGGAATCTTTTTTTCCAAACTATGGACTCACTCATGATTAGCACATGGTAGTAATACTAGCCTGGGAATGAAGTCTGAAATCGAATCTGAGGCGATTTGGGTGGTGATCAATGCTCAAGTCTTCTAATGAGAAGAAGCTTTTGCTGGTATTATTATTATTGAGTTATAATTTATGTGATTCAGGTACCCCCTGGAGTCGTGGTTTTTGGATAAATGCACTATGTCCCACCAAATTGTGACATTGTTGCTTAGTGGGACAAACACAACAAAACATTTAAACATTCCGCCACCATTGACTGAAATTGGTGGGACAAAGAGAGGTAATCCAAGTTCTCCTGTAGGACAAATCCTAAAGAAACGAGCTCTGAAGAGCTCATCACGCTAGCTGGTGGTATAAAAACAAAAGCACGCAAAAATTGGCGCGTGCCAACAATTGGGTCAAGACTGAGCTGACATCGTCACGCTCCATCGATCGGTGATGTCACGCTGAATTACAGGAACGCCCAATGTAATTAAAGCATACCTTAGTACGCATTACTTGCTATACGAAAAATTGCTCTGGAAACTGGAAATCATGGTTGGTAGGTGTGTAGGAAATTTTCTGAGCCCTTCATATCATACTATCATCCATCACGCCTGTATTCCCCGAAGGGTTGGGCAGAGGTGTATCAATATACACCCACAGTTCGCCTATATGTCTTCGGTCCAATGTGTGGCGAGCTTATTGCCATCAACCGGGCACAAATCCTAACACTGCTCTGAGGTAGTGCTGAGAATTTCATTAAAAAATCCAATAACACTGCTCGACCTGGGAATCGAACCAAATACCTCTCTAAGATATCCTAACTAATATAAAAAAATGCAAAAGTACGTTCGTTTGTTACCTTCACACGCCTAAACCACTGAACCGATCATCCTGTTTTGCATATACATGGTCAGCTGTACAGAAACGGACATACGTTACCTTTCATCCCGAAAAAAAGTACTGTTCCCGAGGATAACAAAGATAACGTTCTGATAATAATAGATGGCGCCACGTGTCTTTTGAATTATGATTGAATTTTTAATTGAAGTATTTCCTCTGCGTTCGCGATAACCAACATTTTCGCGGACGAAGTCGCGGGCAATAGCTAGTGATTAAATAATGAATTTATTCTAATTCTAAACCGTTTTCGCAACGCAAAGATCGGTTAGTTCCGCTTCTACAAGATACGCTCTGAAGGTCGTCCGTATCTAGTATTTTTACGTGTATCTAAACATAAACTTGTGTAAACAGCTGTTGTAATGTTTGTGTTTATTTAAACTTAGATAACATATTTGCGGTTTTACTCATAGATAGTTAAAATCAGCCTATATATATATACTGCTACTCTGATTTTATATTCTTCTCTGTGTGAAGGAGTAGGGCATAAACCTCCACGCGAATCCTGAAGGCCTACTGCATACATTTATTTATAACAATAAGCTTACAGTTTGCACCAAAACGCTTTTGCGTGTCAGTTTTGGTTTACAATAAAATAAGTTAAAAATCTAGTATAATATCTTGGTGAATAGGTAAATGGTGAATGGTTGGTAAATAGGTTATGTAGCTCAGGACAGTCGAGATGAAAGATGTAAGCTATGTCAGCTAAGAGCCGTCCAATCCCAACTATTACAAAGAGTTCTACTACTGTCAGAAGAAGCCCAGGCTATTGATACCACGGCGACTTCCTCCACCCATCTCGCCAGTCGTGATGTAAAAAATAAACAAATTCACGCGCTTCCGATCCTGACTCATAACGAGGCTGGCTCTTATAGACATGAGCCCATCTTTGGCCAACTGCCAAAACATTTGCTCCAACGTTTGATAAAATGATTAGGTCATGCTAGCAACTTTTTTCTATGATCTTTGAGTTCGAATTGAATAGGAATGACTGATTTGTATGGTGGTTCTGTTTGTTGGACATCCGCAATTTTGTGCATGTCATACATCAGCCCTGTATTCCCCTAAGGGTTAGGCAGAGGTGTACCAATGTACACCTACAGTTTGCCGGTATGTTTAGGTCCCATGTAATAGGGAGCGAGCCTATTGCCAATAACCGGGCACAAATTATAACTCCGAGTTGCTACTGAGTCATAGAAAAATCCAATAAAATTTTGCTTGACCTGAGAATCGAACCCAAGACCTCTAGCGTAGCAGTCGCGCTTAGGACCACTAGTTTAACGAGGCAGTTTCTCAAATTTATATTGATTTCTAGGTTCTCACAATGTTTTCCGTCACCGTTGTCAGTGATGTCCAAGATAAACTTAGAAAGTACCTGAAATTAATTGATAATGTCACACTGGTGTTGTGTTTGGGTAATCAAAGGGATTCGATTAGATTCGATTCTTTTTAAAAATCGGGAAAATTATCGGGTATCGGTATCAAATGCCGCACTGCGTCAATTTGTGTGTAGGCTTAGATTTCTTTAACATGTACCGAGTAACATAACATACCATCACGCCTGTATTTCCTGATGGGTTAGGCAGAGGTGTACCAATGTACACCCACAGTGCGCTTATATGTTTAGGTCCCATGTAATAGGGGGCTATTGCCACTGATCGGGCACAAATCCTAACTCCGAGTTGCTACTGAGAATTTCATAGAAAAACCCAATAATACTTCTAGGAATCGAACCCAAGACCTCTAGCGTAGCAGTCCCGCTTAGGACCATAAGAGAACAATAAGTAATTAATTGTAATTTTACGTAATTACAACTAATGGCTCTGACTCATCGTTAGTTAACAAGGTCAACACACATAATATACTTACATAAGTATTTAAAATATCACCAGTAACCACGACGTCGCTCTAAAAATTCATTGTCAAAGAATTTAAGACTTTATTTATTTACATGTACGGTTTAAAATAGGTTGGTAATGATATGGTCTTGTGTTAAGTTCCTTGAGACTAAATAAGGCTAGAAGAGGTCTCATTTTGAATACTGATGATGACGTCACAGCCTTCTAGGGACTAGCACGTCAAGCCATTTGCTTATACTTCGCCCATTTAAGCTGTTAGTTTTGCTAGAACGAGCCAATCCACAATAGGTAAATTAATCACGTCTGACTGAATTTGTAAAATGTGTTACTAAGCAATTAAAATAGGTACAGCTTTAGTAGATTTAAAATTAATCAGCGTATCAGGTAAAATATACAATATCATGAAAAAAAAGTAATACTTATGTGTCTTTGGCAAACAAATCGAAGGCCCACCTGATGATAAGTGATCACCGCTGCCTATAGACATGTGCAATACCAGACGGGAGGGAGTGTCAGACTTTTACTGACAAAAACCCGTCTATGTTCCTTCATGTGCCCTTTGCGTTCCGGGGGCGCGGTATCTCTTTCGAACAACCCGCAGATGTATGTCTTCCCTAAGAGTGAATACAGTATTTAGCAAAGAGCGACGCAGATGACGAGGCATGAGGCAGAGGTGTTCATTATAACGGCACTATGAGACATTCTAGGGGTTTATCAAACCATTGATTCATGGCGATGAGTCACAGTTACTAGGAAGTCTGCAGTGGATGCTGATACAAGAATATTTCCTCTCAGTGCGTGCCTTTATGTTCAATTATAATGACTAATATTAATTATTGCAAATAACGTTCCAGCCTTACTTATAAAAATAACACTAAATAATATTCAGCTATTTATCAAATGATTAACTCTTAAATCCTTGACTGAAAATCAATTATTTTTCACGTAGCAACCACTTTCAACGGTGTATCAGGTGAAAAATCTTACCTATAAACGTTTATCAGCGTTGAGATGTTGTGTAAGTGACAGAAAACTTAAACAGCGGCGACCCGTTGTTTAAGTATAGTTCAGAAGTAAGATGGCGGGCTACAATCAGCTGTGACTAGGGATTGCAAAATCCGGAGTTTTTTCAAATCCGGATTTCTGATTTCTCGTCCGATTAAAATCCGGATTATCCGGAGTTTTCGAAGTTTTTGGTATTTTAAGTTAATTTGATACAATGTATATAAAATAGTATAAATTAATTAAAATCTGCATTAATTGGGTCAATTCACAGCACGACAGAATAAAATCAACTAAAATAATAAAAAAAAATTGGGTATCAGTTTTTTTCTCGTTATAAATTTACATTACATAACATAACATAAACTGTACTTAAACATTGATACTCCAGCACTCCAGTGGAGAGGAGCTGGAAAAGCACTTTTTTGAAATCGAAAGAGCTCAAAGAGCTGTTATCAAAGTGCTGCGTAAAAAGCTTTTCAGCTTTTTCGTCTCAGTGCCACACTGCATGTTAACAAATCCATAAAAAATAGACTTAACCACCATAACCTAGTCTCGAAACGTATTCTACATGTCCCTCTTCATGATGCTAACAGGCCAGACGATGCCTCTTTTATTTACTCACACATATCTACAATAAAGCAATTAAGTACTGTGATATCAAAGATCTCACCTCCCATTCATGTAAAAGAACCACAAAAAGCTGGTTTCTTTCCCTGTCATACAATTACACCGAGAAATTGCAAAATTATCAAAAAAAAACATACATGTGCTCCTACACAAGTTCCTACTCACAATAATCCCAATCTCAATATTACACTCATACACCATTTCATCATTACAATATTTACAATCACATTTCATATCACCATCACACATCTCATCTCACCATTACAATATTTACAATCACATTTCATATCATTATCACACCCACTCACCTCATTACACGTATTCCCCGCGCTATTTAACACAGTAACATTGTAAAAAAACTTTTTTTTGTTTTGTTATTTATTCCATATTTTATTTGAACTTATAAAAAGTTGAAAATTAGGTTGCCTTGTTCAATCTCATATAATGTCTTGATTTAAAAGTTAAGTTAAGCAACTCTACCCCTCAAGGTACGGGCGCTGCCTATTATAGAGACTGCCATACATTTTAAAACACATTTATTTTATAAATAAATTGTCACACCATATCTATACTAATAATATTACAAAGAGGTAAGATTTGTTTGTTTTTTTGTAACGAATAAGCATCAAACTACTGGACCGATTTTAACAATTTCACCAATACATAGCTACATTATTCCCGAGTCACATAGGCTATATAATATCACGATACGACCCACGGGAGCGGAGCATTAACCAAAGACGTAACTTATGGCGGCTGAAATAAGAAACGCGAACGAAGTCGCATGCAGTTCGCTATAACTTAGAATAGCAATATAGCATACCAATATGAAGTACTTTTAAGTTTATTTTGCCTTGTAACCATGGACCAATAAATTTTTATTAAATTTTTATTCTTATTTTCGCATTAGAGTAGGTAATCTCGATATACCAATTAATTACAATCAAAATGATTATTATAATCATTATTAATTACAAATATTATGCGTTATAATCAGTTTTGACTGAAATCCGAAAAAATCGAATTTGAGTCTTAAAATCCGGATTTAAAAAAGGCAAGAAAATCCGGATTTTTCAGTTGTTTTCGGATTTCGAAGAATCCGGATTGCAATCCCTAGCTGTGACGATGACATTTTTTGTCTATGGATTCTATTGTAAATTTTGACAATTATGCTCAATTGTTTGTTCGATTTCGTTCTTTAGTCGAATAATTTGGTCATGCTCTATGCTGACCGTCTAAGTGTTGGCAGATTAAAAAAGTGTTTCATCGTTCAGTCACTCAATTAAGAGGTAACTAAGTATGAATTAGCGTTATTTTATAAGTAAGACCCATAATATATAACTAGCGAACTATCCGCGATTTCGTTACTGCTCCGATCCCGTGGGTCGTAGCGTGATGTTATATAGCCTATGTTACTCAGTGATGGTGTAGCTTTCTTTTTAAAAGATTTTATGAAATCGATCCAGTAGTTTTTAATTTTATTTGTTACATATAAAAATACAAATCTTTCCTCTTTATAATATTAGGGTAGATTTACCGTAGGACCCATATCTGCCCCCCCTAGCCAAGTCACAAACGATAATCGTAAACGCTCGGTAGGTACCAATACATTTTCAACTTAATACCCAAGAGCCTTAAGTTGAAAATCTATTAAAGATTTCTAAGCGTTAGCGACTGGAACGAACGAAAACGCTATGCAATCTTCATTAGATCTTCAACTTAAACCCAAGCACATAAAGTTGAAGATCTATTAAAGCCTACTCGGCGTTTGCGTTTATCGTTTGTGACTTGGCTAGGGGGGCTCAACTCAATACTAGTCATTACTAGGTTAGTATCAACGCGACCTTTTCAATTCGTAAAATGTTCTTTGTAAGTCTATCTTCGACATTACTGACATCGGTCAAGGAAAACATCATGATGTCACTCGAAATCTCGAACACTACTTGACCTATGAAGTTAAAAGACAGGAAAGGTAGTTTATACGTAGAAGATAAATAAAATATAAATAAATATACCATCACGCCTGTATTCCACGAAGGGTTAGGCAGAGGTGTACCAATGTACACCCACAGTTCGCCGGTATATTTAGGTCCCATGTAATAGGGGGCGAGCCTATTGCCATTAACCGGGCACAAATCAAAACTCCGAGCTTCTACTGCGAATTTCATAGAAAAACCCAATAACACTTTTTGCTCGACCTGGGAATCGAACCCGGGACCCCTTGCACAGCAGTCGCACTTGCGACCACGAGACCAACGGGGCAGTTCGTACGTAGAAGATGTCAGCTAAGATTTTTCTTCCACGTAGGCAAAGTCAGGGACAAAACCCTAGTCTTGTAATAATTATGAAATAATAAGCGAACATCACAATTCACAATATATCCTTGAATATTGAACTTGCTGATAGGTCGATACAACAAAACAACATTATTATTATGTACATATTGTATAACTAAGTGCATGTTTCCATGTATACCTTATCAGTCTGTTATCAGTGACCCGACCTTACACTATATTGGATGACTGACGTGCCTACTATCACTCGAGTATTCATTTTAAACTTATTTTAACTCTACAGTTGCGAAATTTGTTCGAAAGAGTCAACGGGGCTCACAAAGTCAAATCATTTATTTCTATTAGACCACTAATGGTGGGTCCACACGATACAGACTTTTGTCTGTACAGATATCTGCACAGACTATAAAGTGTGAGTAAAAATTTTTACTCAGAGGTCTTTACCAAATGTCTGTGCAGACTTTTCATCAGTTCAGACTTCGATTTTAATGAATAAATTAAGTAGTTCAATAATCATGAGTTTTGCTCCGACAATCGTACAGACATGTACGCAGACTTCCGACTTTTCTGATACACCCACATTTGTCTGTACTGATTTGTTGTACAGACAAAATTCTATAGAAGTCTGTGTTACGTCTGTGTCGTGTGGACCCATCATAAAAGGCACTTTTAAATGTGAGAAAAAATTATAATATTGATCCTAGTTGCCCATTCCAAAAGGTAGTTTCTTATGGAGAAGAATGGGCAAAAAACTCCATGCATCTGTTCTGGGATGCAACGGGCATTAGGTAGAACTCGGGTGGGTTTTAGTTAGTATGAGTCTGACACTTCCTCCCGCTCCACCCAGAGAAGAAGTAATTTTATGATTTCCTATCATTAAACAAAAACTAATTTTAATTGCCCCAGTTGGCCTCGTGGTCACGATTTTAATTACTATACATAAAGTCAAGCCTTTTTCCCCGTGAGGGTATGCAGAAACCACAGATCATTACCTTGTTAGACCTTGTAGGATTTCCGTACCATCGGACTATGAATAATGGTGGGTCCACACGATACAGACTTTTGTATGTACAGATATCTGCACAGACTATAAAGTCTGAGTAAAAATTATTACTCAGAGCCACTCAGAGGTCTTTACTAAATGTCTGTGCAGACTTTTCATCAGTTCAGACTTCGATTTTCGTAAATCTGTAGTTGTCTGGCCATTTGCCAGATTTTGCTCCGACAATCGTACAGACATGTACGCAGACTTCCGACTTTTCTGGTACACCGACATTTGTCTGTACTGATTTGTTGTACAGACAAAATTCAATAGAATACTCAATACTCAATACTCAATATTTATAGAAGTCTGTGTTAAGTCTGTATCGTGTGGACCCACCATAAGGGAAGACGGAATGCGCTTGCGTTTATTGTCTCCAGTATTAGAGCTAGTAGCACATACACAGAACTATAATACCGGAGGCAAAAGGTGAAAGCGTCAGCATTATGCTTAGATCCCCCTAAACGGTTGCTAAACGCTGATTTTCAGCTTAAACCCGTGACTGCTCTTTACACTAAAAGTATTTTAGCAACAAAATACTAAAATAGGACACTATAATCTCCTCCGTACTTGCCTATATAGTTATTCCTTTTAATAATTTTAAATACCCCCCTTTACCATTTTTTATTTTATATTTTTTTTTAACTGCCTCGTTAGCCTAGTGGTCCTATGCGCGACTGCTACGCTAGAGGTCCCGGGTTCGATTCCCAGGTCAAGCAAAAAGTTTTACGGGGTTTTTCTATGAAATTCTCAGTGGCAGCTCGGAGTTTGGATTTGTGCCCGGTTAGTGGCAATAGGCTCGCCCCCTATTACATGGGACCTAAATATACCGGCGAACTGTGGGTGTGCATTGGTACACCTCTGCCTAACCCTTCTGGGAATACAGGCGTGATGGTATATTTTTTGTTTTTTTTATTTGTAAATGCTAGTGCTCTCCCGAGATTTCGATGTCAGGGAAAACCACAGAATTCTGAGAGTGTACCACGTTACCTTGGCCTACTGAAGATGGCAATGGGGATATCATGGTGAAATAAATAGCGTATGATTCAGGCTATGTAGAGCGGTGATTCTGGGAAGGTGTCTAATAAAATATGACGACAACCATCACGCTTGTGTTCTTCAAATGCGTAGGCAGGCAGGGCAGTAAAAGAGTGCCCGTGGAGTTTCCTGCTCGTTCTTCTCCGTAGAGACCTGGTATAAGCAACTAGCTTCAACTTTCAGACTGAACTGACCGAAATTTGTCGTTTGTGTAAGTCGCTCACATTAGTTTTTGTAAATAAACCTTATGCTCTTGAAGACAAGGTTTTTTTTCATTCATGTTTAACGATAGATTTTATTTACAACTGTGTTTAAAAAGCCTTATTGCCTTGACTTAAGTTTAACTTTTGTTTGATTCTACTGATCCACGGAGAAGTGACCGGTGTAATTATTTTAGGGTAATAAATGACCTATTTGCTGAGCTATTTCTATAGCTGAAATTTGGTTATTTACTCCCGACTCAAAAAGAGGGGTGTTATAATTTTGACGTGTCTGTGTGCACTGTAGCTCTTCGATGGTAAGACTTCGTTTAAGACAACCATGGCTAATATGATTCTAAATTGTACTAACTGTACTATCTTCGCCTTAAAGCTGTGCACCCATCTTCCAATCAACCTGTATATTCTTCTGTCGGGAGTAACTTAACCTAATCTATTCAAAGTTAGAGTGAACAGGCTTCTTCTGGGTAAGCTCACTCCATCGTAGACTTTGTCTATGTCACCTTTGACCAAGACTAGAGTCGTCATGAATAAATTACCCATAATCATCATCTTCCTGCCCTTATCCCATGTTATTTGGGGTCGGCGCAACACGTTTTCTTCTTCCATACCATCCTGTCAGCCGTCATGCTATCACTCACTCCTTTCTCTTTCATATCATCCTTCATACAATCCATCCATCTTTTCTTTGGCCTCCCTCTTCCTCTCCATCCATCCACATTTATATTCATTACTCTTTTGGTCAATAAATTACCCATAATGAACAAAAAAATAAAAAAACTTTAAGTAATTTTTTTTTTTTATTTCTTTTTTCCCAGAAATGGTTTAAATTGTTGCGCAAGATTACTCTATTTTACCATATTAGTCGGTTCAAACGCTGGCTATAATTTTTCTCCACCGTATTCAAAGTAAGCGTTAATATAAACGACATTGACCTACAAGCGCGGTGTGACTCGCTTGTTTTTGTTTTTACCTAACAGGATGACTGTATAACGCAGTTTCATAATCATTATTATAGAATTTACCTTTTTTTTATTTGAGCTTTTCCCCTCGACTGTTCTCATAAATGTTGGTTATATTTAAAATTCAATCATGACTCGATAGACACGTGGCGCCATCTATTATCGTAAAACCTTTTATACCATGTTTTTATGCAAATAAATAAATAAATCTAATCTAATTTAAAAATATTTATTTCAATTGGACCATCAAAGTTAAATCTAATCTAATGATAATGTGGTATTTCCGTTTTTTTTTACCGATGAGAAATCATCAAATGACTTTTCCCGCCCTAGTGTCAGACTTTTACTGACAGAACCCCATACATGTTCCTTCTTGTGCTCTTTGCATTCCGGGGGCGCCGTATCTCTTTCGAACAACTCGCAGCCCCCAAAAGGTTTTGGGATGAAAGGTCCTCAGTATCCGTTTCTGTACACCTGACAACGTATATGCAAAATTTCAGGATGATCTGTTTAGTGGTTTAGGCGTGAAAAAGTAAACAAACAAACTTTTTTTCGCATTTATAATATTACTAGCTTTTGCCCGCGACTTCGTCCGCGTGGAAAAATAGTTCCCGCTCCCGGGGGATTTCCGGGATGAAAACTATCCATTGTCCATTCTCGGGTCCCAGACTATATCTGTACCAAATTTCATTGAAATCGGTTCAGTGGTTTAGGCGTGAAGAAGAGACAGACAGACAGAGTTACTTTCGCATTTATAATATTAGTACGGATAATTAGGATTCATTAGTAAGCTTTACTAGCTAACATCAAGCAGGCCATAGTTTGATTGCCAACTCCTGTGGCATAAAAAAAAATCTGCAGGCTGTGTTATACGGAGTAACTTAGACTTAACTCACTTTTATTTGAGAGAAATATAAAAAGGAACCCTTATTACACACATACCATCACGCCTGTATTCCCTGAAGGTTTAGGCAGAGTTGTACCAATGTTCACTCACAGTTCGCCGGTATGTTTAGGTCCCATGTAATAGGGGGCGAGCCTATTGCCATTAACCGGGCACAAATCCTAACTCCGAGCTGCTACTGAGAATTTCATAGAAAAATCCAATAACACTTTTTGCTCTATTACATGGGACCTAAATATACCGGCGAACTGTGGGTGTACATTGGTACACCTCTGCCTAACCCTTCGGGGAATACAGGCGTGATGGTATATAGGTAGACTTCAAAATTTACAGAAAGCTTTTGGTTCTGCGTCACTCCACCATCATACCGTTGACCTGTCCACGTTTTCCCCACATTGGTGGGTACTACCACTGTAAACCCCGTCCATTCATCTAGTTCACTCTTTTGTTTATTTCCCTAACAGTACACACACACGTAGTGACACAGTATCGTACACATACACACAGTATCGTACACATACTTGTTTTGAAGCAGTTTACCTCAAACTCATGAGTATGACACGCGACACATCACGGCCATTCATGACGACGTGACATCATTCACAGATATAGTATTTGAATGAGAGCATTCAGTTCGTATTTATAATTTGCATCATTTACCTCAAACTCCGCATCATCTGCCTAGCCTTTTCCCAACTACGTTGGGGTCGGCTTCCAGTCGAACCGGATGCAGCTGAATATCAGTATTTTACATGGAGCGACTGCCTATCAGACCTCCACAACCCAGTAATGGGTAATACGATACTCTTGGTAAGACTGGTTGTCAGACTTTCGGGCTTCTGACTAACAGTAACGACTGTCAAAGATCTACAAATGACAGCGGGGACCAACGGCTTTACGTTCTTTCCGAGGCACGGAGGAAACTCGCTATAGTAAATGGTCACCCATCCACAGACCAACCTCGGCAAGCGTGACTTAACCCGGAAGATCGGTCTATGCGGCTGTAATTATTTAGCCACGAGCTCCTCCGACTCCTCTTTTATTTACCTCAAACTCCTCTAATACATATTATATACCATCACGTCCGTAATCATCGCGATGACGTAGCTAATAGTTTTGGAGATTATTTTATTTTATTTCATTAGGGATAACAAACAATAGCATATAGTGTAATACTTAGCAGGAGTAGCATATACACTACTAACGACGATATCCACAAATTATTTTACAAAATAGCTAGCCGTTAGTGAACACAATACCAATTTAACTTAACCTAGTGTAAATTATAATTACATGATATTCAAATAGACGAATATACAAATAGACAAATTTAAGAACTCTGTGGCGAGGTACTGTACTATTAATAAAAAAGTACTGTTAGGCCGTGTTCAAACCAAACTGACTGTCAGCCGCCGAAAGTGAGCGAACGTTAAGCAGTTTATTGTATTTCCATACATATTCACTTTTTCGTTCACATCTAACCGACGATACGTTATTACGCTATGCGTAGATGCTGACATTATTATATTCACAAAACCGTTTATTTTCACGTTTACACTGGGGCTCACAGTGAGCCTGCTCACATTCGGCGGTTGACAGTCAGTTTGGTTTGAACACGGCCTTAGTGCTTTAGGTCGCCTAGTGCGTCCAAACAAACAAACTCTTCAGCGTTATAATTTTAGTTGAGATTGTGCTTATAAAACCCATAATATCGGTCTCCGCTCACCGTGCAAACGACATTGACGGCACTTGCGCAAGCGCTTACGACATCGTCTTTAAAGTCGCCATTTTTATTCGCTACTAGTAACCTGCCTGCGTCCTCGTCCGTGTGGCTTACTTCACCCGGCATAGTTTACGTCTTCGGTTAATGCTCCGCTCCCGTGCGTCATAGCGTGATGTTATATAGCCTATAGCCTTCCTCGATAAGTGGACTATCGAACACAAAAGATTTTTTTTAAATCGAACCAGTAGTTCTTGAGATTCACGCGTTCAAACAAACAAACAAACTCTTCAATTTTATAATATTAGTATAGATACGTTTATCGACTAACAGCCTTACTTATAAAAATAACGCTAAATAATACTCAGCTACTTCTCAATTGATTAACTCTCAAATCCTTGACTAAAAATCAATTATTTTTCACATAGCAACCACTTTCAACGGTGTCTCAGGTGAAAAATCTTACCTATAAACGTTAATCAGCGTTGAGATGTTGCCTAAGTGACAGAAAATTTAAACAGCGGCGACCCGTTGTTTAAGTATAGTTCGGAAGTAAGATGGCGGGCTACAATCAGCTGTGGCGATGACATTTTCGGTCTATGGATTCTATTGTAAATTTTGTCAATTATGCTCAATTGTTCGTTCGATTTCGTTCTTTAGTCGAATAATTTGGTCATGCTCTATGCTGACCGTCTAAGTGTTGGCAGATTAAAATAGTGTTTCACCGTTCAGTCAGTCACATAAGAGGTAGCTAAGTATGAATTAGCGTTATTTTTATAAGTAAGGCCCTAATATGGCAATTTGAGTACAAGAAGACATTTGTTTATTTCACTTGTTTTTGAGGTGAATACTGCCCTTGTCCTCATAAGATAGTTTAATCGAATTCGTTCAGTCGTTGGTGTGAGACGTGTGTGTGCGTATACACATCTGCAATACCCGAGGCCTTGCTAATGTGTTGCCATCCCAGAGACAAAGTTGAAGTGTCTCATGTGCCTGTAATTACACCGGTACATATTATTAGCGAAGCGAGTGACAGACTCTTATGGTGGGTCCACACGACACAGACTTTTGTCTGTACAGATATCTGCACAGACTATAAAGTCTGAGTAAAAATTTTTACTCAGAGGTCTTTACCAAATGTCTGTGCAGACTTTTCATCAGTTCAGACTTCGATTTTAATGAATAAATTAAGTAATTCAATAATCATGAGTTTTGCTCCGACAATCGTACAGACATGTACGCAGACTTCCGACTTTTCTGATACACCGACATTTGTCTGTACTGATTTGTTGTACAGAAAAAATTCTATAGAAGTCTGTGTTAAGTCTGTGTCGTGTGGAACTGTGGACCCACCATTACTGATTAAAACCTTTGCATTCTAGGGCCGCGGCACGGTAATATTATAATACAGTACTCCAACTTCATACAAACGGACGAAACGCGAGCTATACCTACGCGCCTCGATCCTGGGGTGCGCGCGCGGCGCAGACACATTAAAATACTGGAGACGGGCAGCCCCTAACGCATGTTTACGTACCGCTCGGCTGTAGGCATTTATTTCTGTCATGCGGCCGAGTTACACTACTGTATTATTATATTACCGTGGCCGCGGTGACTCTTTCGAACAAATTCCGCAACACTGGTTACTTTTAAAGCCTACAAGTCCTCTAACGACTACCATCTCTTCACCAACTTTGTTTGACTGGTAGAGAATGCCTAAGGTATTAAGTCCACCTTTGTACATTTTGTTGCACAAAGTTCAAATAACAAAAATGGCCGATAAACAACCATTTCAATAACTCCAACATTTAGTTTCACTGTCTCACATTTGGTCTCGCAACTCGGGACTCATAAAAACGAAGGTGTTTAAGCCCACAGTTCGAGAACAACTTTCTCCGTGATTGCATGGGGCCCTGCGACCTTTTGCAGGCGTAGGCGGCCCGCCTACCGGCCGGATGTCTGGCCTATTAGGCGTAGTGCCTAGTAGGAGATGGAAGTCGAAGCGTGTTGCGGAATTTGCATTTTATAACACCATTTTCATTGATCGATGCGTTTTGCTCTTTGAAATGTGCTTGGTTTTGTCTCCGCGTGTCACTGCAAATAAATGAATGACAATACTACTGTTCTTTAAAAGAAAGGTCTGTTTCTGTATACCTGACAACCAACCATCACGCCTGTATTCCCCGAAGGGTTAGGCAGAGGTGTACCAATGTACACCCACAGTTCGCCGGTATATTTAGACCGGGAACCGGGGACCGGGATTTTTATACCTGACAACGTATATGCAAAATAGCAAATGATCGGTTGACTGATTTAGGCGTGAAAACAAACAAACAAACTTACTTTCGCATTTGCAACTGGACTGTACGACGTCCCTTGACAGGTCTGTAAAGTTACAAACATATATATATAAACTCACACCTTTTTCTCATAGGGGTAGGCAGAAACGCCACCTCCCGATCCTTTCGCTTGCAAAGTTAATTTTTCTAGAATATTTAATAAAAAGATGTATGAATGTGGATGTGGCGAACTTGTATGTAAGGATCGTAGCAGGTAGCGTTCTGCGGTTTCTGCCTACCCCCATGGGAAAAAAGGCGTGAGTTTATATATGTACTAAGCCTGTCAAGTGTGTTTCAAGATAGTGCCGAAATATCCTCTATTAAAATAAATCACAGCACTAGCATTTCGGATTTAAGATTTGTGCCCAGTTAATGGCAATAGGCTCGCCCCCTATTACATGGGACCTAAACATACTAGCCAACTGAGGGTGTACTGGTACCTACACCTCTGCCTAACCCTTCGGGGAATACAGGCGTGATGGTATGTTATGTGTTATTAAAATAAATGTGTAACATTAATAATAATCTGGAGCACTGACCTCTCGCGAGACTAGCGCTACAGTTAAATCCGCGGCTATTTCGAGAACTATTGCTTCATGAGATATTACAGTGCTGGAAGTGGGTTACTGTGCCGTTTATGAGGTTGATAAACCCACTGTCCTGATGCAATGGGTACATATGACCTGACGCCATCTTTTGGAGTAAGTACACTTTGTGAAATTGAAAGTACTTGCTGTAACAATGCTGGATTGTGATGTGTTGATTTCTGGAAATAATCTTCCATTAATTGTTATGATAGATAAAAAAGATTTCTATGAAAAAATTGAGTCTGTCGTTGATTATTCAAAAAAGATGACTTACTTTAATTTGAGGAACAAATCTAAAAAACAAGTTGTCAATATTGTAAAGTTAATAATACATGTTATTAATGCACACAAGACCATATCTTTACTTCTATCCCTTCGATTAAAAATCATTGTTGATCGAAGTTTTATATCATCAATAGGTGAAGTTTATTTTTACGTTCGAATGCGCTAATCTCCGGAATTACTGTTCAATTCAGAAAATGATTCCTACTATTGAAGCCTCCAGAGCGCTGAAGGCTATATTATACATAAAAAAATGGTCTTTTAATATATTTTTTTTCTCGATAACTTTCATCCATTTGACTAGCGAAGAGTTGAGTAGCTCCTAGCGACTGGATGAGAATTGCCTAGAATTGAGCTAAGTAGCGTGCAATTAGAGAGGCCTATGTCCAGCAGTGGACTGTTGTAGGCTGATGATGAAGGAAATTCACGCATACGAAGTCGAAGATACATATAGTTGAAAAATGTTAGATCATTCAAAACAAATCTTTGCGGAGACCACTACAACCACAACGCGGCGCGGCGGGTAACCATGTCAGAGGCCCTTGAGGCGGTTTAGAAACTCTGACACTAGGGTGTGTGGGGTCGTTAGACCTTACTGCCCACACGATAAAGAAGAAGAAAGAGACCAGTAGACCACTGCAGCTTTGGCTGCAGAAACGTCTAATTTCAAAGTAAAATATGGTAGTAACATGTGAATTCCCCGTCATGATCTCCATAAATATTCACCCACGCACAGTGAAGGTGTTGAATATACTCTGATGACAGGTTGTCGAGCGTCGCCCACGGTTCACGTAACTGAGTTACTTATGGTCACTGAACACAACGCATGTGGGTAGGTAGGCATTATGTCTTGTACGGCGAACATATGTGAGTAAATAATAGCCAGGCGTTTAGGTAAAGATGGACATAGGCTTTTTGGTAAATTAGTAGAGCTCTTTGTGAAGGACCTCGCCTTTGGAAGGACTACCAATATACCTATTTCTGCCGCAAAGCAGCGTTGCTGTGTTCCGATTTGAAGGGTATAGGTGCCGGTGTAATTACAGCCACGTAACACTTTTCAACTTTGTCTCTGGGATGGCAACGCCTTTTGTGGGATAGTTTAAATTGTCAGGGTTGCGGAATTTGCTCGAACGAGTCACCGCGGCCCTGGAACGCAAAGAGCATTAGGAGGAACACGGATGGGTTTTAGTCAGTAAGAGTCTGACACTCCTTTCGGCTCTACCCAAAGCGGAAGAAGTATTGTGATGAATTCCTTATTCCCCATCCTTACTAATATTATAAATGCGAAAGTAACTCTGTCTGTCTGTCTCTTCTTCACGCCTAAACCACTGAACCGATTTCAATTAAATTAGGTACAGATATAGTCTGGGACCCGAGAAAGGACATAGGATAGTTTTCATCCCGGAAATCCCCCGGGAACGGGAACTATTAATCCACGCGGACGAAGTCGCGGGCAAAAGCTAGTTCTAAATAAATAAATAAATTATCATCATCATCATATCAGCCGCAGGACGTCCACTGCTGGACAAAGGCCTCCTCCATAGATTTACAAAAGGACTGGTTAGAAGCGGCCTGCATCCATTGCCTCCCTGCGGTCTTAATCAGGTCGTCCATTCACCTTGTGGGAAATAAATCTTGATTATAATTAATTTCTTCTGTTGTTTTTGGCAAAAGAGGTTTTTGCCAAAAGTCTAACCATAAGTTTCAATAAAACACAATCTTAAGTTTAAACCTAGACGTATTAAACAAATCACCATCTAAAAAACCACATGTTAGCCAACAGCACGCGGCGCGTGTTGCAGCGTCGACACGTGCCGGTAACGCCAGCTATCTGCGCGGGCGCACGTGCTAACAGACTCCTGTTTGCTGTATTACATCATTGTTTAGCGGCTGTTCATTGACTGTAGGGCGTTGAATTAGTGCTACTGGGCTTTTGATGTTTTGTTTTAAAGTTGCGGTAACATGTTTAATAAAATCAATGACCTTTTTTAGTAGAATAGATTACCATTAAACAATAATTCCAAGAGACAACTTCACCAAAAAAGTTACAGTTTATTTTACTCCTGAAAAGCCGATCAATTTATAAATTACTATAAAAGATTTTCTGAATCAATAAATAGTGAATTGAGATGACAAAAAAGTGACGTCATATGTCACAAAATCTATGGGGGAATCGCGTTTTGACAACTCATAAAAAGTACGTCAATTGATTAGTGGTGTCATCTACCCAATTGACCATAGAAAACTTTCATTAAAGACATCGTATTGATGGAATCGTCCTGAGTGTGCTATGTTTAAGGCGCCCGCCTCCCATGCACGAGGCTGTGGGTTCGCAAACGAGCTCGTTCAAATACCAATGTGACATTTTCTATTTCAAATCTACTTTCTAAGTTTTTCTTGGACATCACAGACACCTGTGAAGGAAAACCTAGATCGCCAATCTGCCTTGAGCAAGCGTGGTGATCAATGTTTGTGCGTTTCCTGTATGGAGACGCATTTGCCCTGCAGCGGGGCAATAATAAGCTGGTATTATTATTATAATAATTTAACTGACAATAAACACAACACGTTACATATCAACAGCTAAAAACTGTACAGTTGGAAGAACCACTTGAAGTACAAAAATCGTCCTTATTCCTACGCCATAGAGGCGCTGTTATAGTCAAATGATGGTTACATGGGCGTGCGGTTGACCGTAATAAGTAAGGACGCGTGCCGTGCGCGGGCGCAGGCGGCACGCGCTCTCAATCACGCTACTGTTTGATACGTTACACCAGGGATGGCGAACCAATGGCACGCCAGTAGTGGCCGAAATTTGACAAATGTATTTGATCGAAATAATTTGCAACAGCTAATCACACGTTAATAACCTTTTATTTTAACACACATAAAATAGTAGTCATTACGATTCTTATACAAACGAGTTGCAAACAAAGAGTTAATAATTAGCATCTACTTTTTTAACCGACTTAAAAAAAAGGAGGAGGTTATCAATTCGACTGTATTTTTTTTTCTTTTTTATGTTTGTTACGTCGTTATTAACCACTGGGTGAACCGATTTTCATGATTCTTTTTTTATTTGAAAACTGGTGCTTTCCGTGTGGTCCCATTATCACCATTTCAATATCTGATGATGGGATCTTGTAGAAATCGGGGGAACTCTTCAATAAATAACAGCAGAGTAACCGCGATGTTGCTATAGCATATCTAAGCATTGTTTATGTCACCGGAAAATAACAAGATCCGTAAGTTTATCAATTTACTAGGAAGTTTATAAACTTTCGTAAGATTCTAAACAGGAGATAAATTGTAATATTTTACGTCCACATTTTCGTAAATTTATCAATTTCCGACGTCATACGGTAAATTTATAAACTAACGAATATCTATTCGTAAGATTTTATATGGGTCGACCAATCACAGAAACTCTTTTAAATACGATCTTTGAAATACGTAAAATAACACACTGCTCTCTGATTGGTCAATGTTCATAGTGGCAATGCTTGTGTCCATAGGAGGAAGGAGAAGTGACACGTGACAGCCAACCAATCAGATCGCGCGTAGCGTTTGGTTACTGCTTACTTATTATTTTACGAGTGAGTTCAGTAAGTTTATTAATTTACGAAAATGTGGACGTAAAATATTACAATTTATCTCCCGTTTAGAATCTTACGAAAGTTTATAAACTTCCTAGTAAATTGATAAACTTACGGATCTTGTTATTTTCCGGTGACATTTACACCATCACACAACATAACATCACACCTGTACACTCAAGGGACCGTATACAGTAGTATTTAAAATTTCTCATTCAAGTCAATGAAATCGCATAATTTATTCTGCTTTCTTATGACTTTTTAGTGGTGTCTCGTTAATTTACATAACATGACAGTTTCTTCATGGATTTGGATGACAGGAAGTTGATACTAAAAAGTGAGAAATAAAAAACTTTTTACAAAAATGACAACCGCCTTCAAAAACTAAAAAGTAAAAAAAGGAAAAAAGATTTTTTTATGGCGTCAAGATTTTTTGATGGCACGTCATAGACACATTTTTTTTTTAAATAAAATATTTTACGTTTGCCGATAAAGGTTCGCCATCCCTGCGTTACAGCAGCTGTTTGTATTGTTGGTTACATGCTTGGTTAGAGGGAGATAGATGTTTTCAAATCAAATCGTTTATTTGCATTAAACAGATTCAGAGGATGTTACAAAAGATCACTGTTAATAACCATATGAGGTGTGCAAATATAAAATAAGATTTTTACATAACATACCATACCATCACGCCTGTATTCCCCGAAGGGTTAGACAGAGGTGTACTAATGTACACTCCCAGTTCGCCGGTATGTTTTAGGTCCCATGTAATAGGGGGCGAACCTATAGGGACGGACGGACATAAATTTTCAGTTTTTTGGTATAAGTACCGTGTACTTAGGTATTTTTTTTTTTTTTTTTTTTTTCTATTCTATTCTATTATAAAATTATCAGTAGAGGCGACCATCTTATTTTACTACTATTATTAATGCGAAAGTGAATGAGTATAGGTGTTACTTAATCGTGACAAAACGGCTGAACGGATCTGGATGAAATTTGACACTGAGATAGATTGTAGTATAGAATAACACATAGGATACTTTTTACCCCGGAAAAGTGTAGGTACGGTTCCCGTGGGATAATATATTAATTTTGACGCGGACGAAGCGGGCTAGTCTGTACTAATATCATTAAGAGGTATTTTTTTTGTTTTGTTGCACTGTGGGTGTGCATTGGTACACCTCTGCCTAACCCTTCGGGGAATACAGGCGTGATGGTATATGATGGTATTTTTTGTTTGTTATTATGTTTGTAACGCATAGGCTCCGAAACTACAGGGCCGATTTTAACCATTTCTTCACCAATAGTTAGCTACATTATTCCAGAGCAACATAGACTATATAACATCGCGCTACGACACACGGGAGCGGAGCAGTAACCAAAAATGTAACGCGGAGGAAGTCGCGGGCAGAAGCTAGTCCGTACTAATATTATAAATGCGAAAGTAACTCTGTCTGTCTGTCTCTTCTTCACGCCTAAACCACTGAACCAATTTCAATGAAATTTGGTACAGATATAGTCTGGGACCCGAGAAAGGACATAGGATAGTTTTCATCCCGGAAATCCCCCGGGAACGGGAACTATTAATCCACGCGGACGAAGTCGCGGGCAAAGCTAGTAGTTGATATAATAACTAGTCAGCGTGTGCTTATGTCATGGCCGACCTATTTACCGCCTGCGAGGTGCCGGCGTGCCCTCAATACTACTACTTGTATGTTCGATAGATCTTACCTGTCACCGCCATCTTCTGTGTAATGAAAAGGGACAAAACATATTGTCATATAGATTTTGTTGTGGTTAAAACAATGGTTTTAATATGAGTTTGGTACTCCTTGAGATGCTTTTATGTACTAGCGTTTGCCGCGACTTCGTCCGTGTAAATATATGTCACAGTAAAACCTCGATTATGCGAACCCTCAATTACCCGAAAGCTGACTTATTTTATCCGACTCAAACGGATGCGAGACTTACTTTTTTAGCTGTTTTATATTCTATACTTCTATACTAATATTATAAAGCTAAAGAGTTTGTTTGTTTGAACGCGCTAATCTCAGGGACTACTGGTTGGAATTGGAAAATTCTTTTAGTGTTGGATAGTCCATTTCTTGAGGAAGGCTATAGGCTATGTAACATCACGCTACGACCAACAGGTGCTGAGCAGCGAGGGTGAAACCGCGGGGAACGGCTAGTTCAAAGATAAAATGTATGTCATGTTCCCATAGACTACTGTTTTTTATGGGAAAAGGTGTGGTTTCTGTTTGATCTTGTCCCAAAAAACTCACATTTCGATTATGCGAATTAGTCTCGATCCCAATTAGTTCGGTAGTTCGGTTAATCGAGGCTCTACTGTATATTTAAAATTCAATCGATTCGAAAGACACGTGGTGCCATCTATTATCATAAGAGCAATATTGAGTTTTTTTTTTCGGGTTGAACTTGAAAGGTGCCTTATGTCCGTTTCTGTACACCTCACAACGGATATGCAAATTTTCAGGATGATCGGTTCAGTGGTTTAGACTTGAAAAAGTAACAAACAAACACACTTTGGCATTTATAATGTTATATATAAGCAAGGAAGTTAGGATTAAGAAATGAAGGCAAAGTACTCGTATGTTCGATAAGAAACATAGTGTTCACGTGTTTACGAATATTGAAACTGGAGACGCTTAACATTTCTATTAAAGAAAATGCCCTCGTGGAGTCGTGGCGGACTGTCAAATCCTATCGATGTTTTATTTTCCAACGCGTTTTTTGAAGTGAAAACTTCTTTAGCGGCGTTGTACACTTTTTTTGTAATGGGTAAAAAATGTTAAACTCGCGTCAGGACACGTGACCTGATCGAAAATCTTACGAATTTATCATACTTATGTCATATTTCTGTACGATAGCGCAATAAATAAATATTGTATTATATCACATAAATGATAGTACTTTTATACTGATAATTAAAGCAATTCGTGCAAAATTATTCCCTAACCATTTCGAAATATCAAAAATGCACAAAGTTAATATTCAAGTTTTCACTTCTGCCGGCACTCCCGGAGTGCAACCCGTCGTTGTTTTTTTTATAGGAACTACTAAATAGTATAGGTGGGACATGGCTTAGCCAGGCAACTTCTACATTTACACTTTTTAGTTTCCTTTTGGTTTTTGATACCTATATTATAGTCACGCCTGTATTCCCCCAAGGGTTAAGCAAAGGTGTACATACCAATGTACACCCACAGTTCGCCGTTGTCCCATGTAATAGGGGACAAGCCTATTGCCATTAACCGGGCGCAAATCTTGACGCCGAGCTGCTATTGAGAATTTCTAAGAAAAAACCAATAAGAAATTTCACTTTCTTTTTTTGGCTTTTGACTTCTGCTTTGCGAGTCGATGATAATCTTATTATAATTGCTGTGTACGTTTATCGCGACATCAGTAGCGTTGTTAATGCCCTCTAAAGTGCTTTTGGGTAAGGACATTTCTCCTAACTTAGAGTGAACAGGCTTCTTCTGGGTAAGCTCACCTCATCGTAGCCTATGTCACCTCTGACCTAGACTAGAGTCAAGAGCTTAACCATCCCGAATTTTTTAAAAATAGTTTTTCCGTTTCATGAGACCGATATTATTTTCTTTTCTTGTTTGTGGGAAAATTCGGGAAATTGTTACCAAGTCCTATGGACCCAGTTGATGATTGTGAACCCTAGGAGACGAAATTTCTCGCCATTTATTAAAATAAAAATTGATGTTTCCATATAGCGGTCAAAATATATGGAGTAGTTTATTATTATTAACGAACGAAGAAATTAACGCTTAGAGTCCTAGAATAATTTATTTAATATATAAAAACATGTAAAATACTGGTATTCAGCTGCATCCGGTTCGACTGGAAGCCGACCCCAACATAGTTGGGAAAAGGCTAGGCAGATGATGATGATGATATAAAAACATGGTCTAAGTCTTCCTAACGAAGTCCTGTCCACCATGTATGTTAATTGAGGTTTAACAATTGGGTAGGTGACACCACTAATCAATTGACGTACTTTTTACGCGCCGTTAAAACGTGATTCCCCATAGATTTTGTATGAGAATACTAAACTATGACGTCACTTTTACGTCAACTCAATTCACTAACTATTTATTGAATGTATAGCAACTAAAAATCGTTTTTTTTAGTTATTTAAAAAATCATCGGGATTTCAGGGGTAAAATAAAGTGTTTTTTTAGAGAAGTTGTGTCTTGGAATTATTGTTTAATGGTGTTTGTTCAATTGTCCCCGTTGAAGACCAGTACCGACAACGAGAAACGCATCATTTTTCCTACATCAACGATCTCCTGAAATATCACATAATCCTTACATAAACCTATAGGATTAACGGAACACGCAGAACAAGGGAACAAAACAAATTGTATCATATTTCACGCTTATCTCCTCTTATATTTAATGCCAAATATCTCCATAATGTGTGTTGAAATTTTCGCAAGTTAAAGGACGATTCCCCGGGCTGCGGCCGGGCTCAGGTTATGTAAGAGGCTCCACGGCGGCGGCAGACAACTGCCAGACGGCGCCGGGCGGACTGGCGCCAAGAGAAAGACAGACGCACTCTCTAGCCCCCCCCTCTCGCTCCCCCACAGACTTTTGGCGCCCAACGTGGGGCCGTTACAGAATAACTTCTTAGGGGGTGAAACTGTTTTTATAGCATTTTGATTTGTTTAAATTTATTGCATTGTTATTTTTTTCGATTGCAGAAAATTTACGGAGATAAATTTTGATGAAGTTCTCGTGTCGGTTTTATTTAATTTATTGGATTGAGAGGGGTTGTCTTCCGGAGGGAAAACTTCAGATTGACATTAAGATAACTGGGAAACTAGATTGTTGAAGTTTCTTTATCTTGTAATATTTGGAGAAAATTATTTCAGTATTCAGCTAAAACTTGCTTCTCGTGTACATTAAGGTTGTGGGTTCAAAACCGAGCAAGTACTAATGTGACTTTTCTAAATTAAGTATATGTGCTTTCTAAGTTCATCTTGGCATCGTTGAAGGAAAACATCGTGATTAAACCTGGACTTTACAAATATAAGTTTAAAATCGCCAATCTGCCTTGAGCAAGTGTGGTGATCAATGCTCGTGCCTTCTCTGCATAAAGAGACCTTTGTCCTGCAGTAAGACACAGGTTATTTCTTCTCAGAGCCGCACCGGAGCTCGGGCTCGGAGTTAGAATTTGTGCCCGGTTAATGGCAATAGGCTCGCCCTCTATTACATGGGACCTAAACATACCTACCGGCGAACTGTGGTTGTACATTGGTACACCTCTGCCTAACCCTTCGTTGAATGCAGGTGTCATGGTATGTTTATTATTCATTTATTGTAAATGACATTGAAAAGTGACTTTTAATGTTCAAATTTACATAATCGATATGAATTTGACTTCATTACTTTACTATGTAGCTAGTCTATATGAATCTTTTATCATCATCATCATTATATCAGCCGCAGGACGTCCACTGCTGGACATAGACCTCCCCCATATATCTACAAAAGGATCGGAATCTTTCTTGTATTTTAATTTATGGAATAGTTTTTCTTCAAGAACATACGCCACATCGGTTTCAAGGATTCATGTGGATCACCACATAAGCTTTGAAACAAATGAGATTATAGTTCGCTTGCCAACAGCCCCCTAGCAACAGCGTGAGTAATGTGAGTGACTGGTAGGTACGTACACAGTTGCCAAACTATTGTTTATTGGTACTTTTGTGTTTTTATATTCGGCGTTGTATTATTTATGATTTTGCCGGATTTATAGGTGTAACTCTTGTTGATGTTGAAGTTATTGGGCACTTCATCTTGCCATTTGATGAGGATGTATTTTTGTTTCTTCGATAATCCTCCAACATGCCTGTATTCTCCGAAGGTTTAGGCAGAGGTGTAACAATGTACACTCACATTTCGCCGGTAAGTTAATGTCCCATGTAATAAGGGCGAGCCTACTGCCATCAACAGGGCACAAATCCTAACTCTGAGCTGCTACTGAGAATTTCATAGAAAAACTCAATAACACTTTTTGGTCGACTCGGATCGAACCTAAGACCTCTAGCGTAGCAGTCGCGTTTAGGACCACTAGGCTAACGAGGCAGTTACGATGCATTTTTGTTTCTTCGATTAAGTGCGGTTATTGGTTTTTGTACCACCTTTTCCTAGAGTAAGGATCGGTATTTAAGAATTTATTTTCGACTAGCTTTTGCCCGCGACTTCGTTCGCGTGGACTTCAGGTTCGTCCCGTCTAGTCAAAAATTGTAGCCTATGTGTTATTCTGATGTATAAGCTATATTGTGGTAAAGTTTCATTCAAATCCATTCAGTAGTTTTTACGTGAAAGAGTAACAAACATCCATACATCCATACTTACAAACTTTCGCCTTTATAATAGTTATTAGATGAAGATGGTAGCATGGCATCTTTAGTTATTTTGGAAAAATGGTCAGCTCTTATGACTCTTTAAAGGCGTTACGGATACCCAAAAGCCGGGAAGTGTGACAACCAGTCTTACCAAGAAGTATCGTGTTGCCCAGTTACTGGGTTGTGGAGGTCAGATAGGCAGTCGCTCCATGTAAAACACTGGTATTCAGCTGCATTCGGTTAGACTGTGTGTTAGGATGCAGGTGGTGTTTTTGCGGGTCGTTCGAAAGAGATACAGCGCCCCCAGAACGCAAAGGGCACAAGAAGGAACATGGATGGGTTTTATTCAGTAAAAGTCTGACACTAGTGCGGGAGAAGACATTTGATGATTTCCCATCCGTTAAAAAAAGCCGGTGATGTTTTGTAGTTTTTGCCTATGGGAAAAAGGCGTGTGTTTTTGTATGTGTGTAAATATTAACGAGATTTTCTTTGTTGTGCAGGTAAACAGCCTGAAATGTGAAGAAGACTTTAGTTAACCACGCCACACGAGTGCCTTACAAACGACTAAGTGCCTATTGTAGAAATAGTTACGTTTAGCTACGAACGATACGAAGAGACGATACGCGAACCATTGGTGAGTATCTACATACCTACTATATTTTGTATATATTATTTAATTATTCATAAGTATTGCGCCATAGTTGAAAAAAATGGTTGAAATCGGTCCAGTAGTTTCGGAGTTTATTCGATAAAAGCAAACAAACTACTACTTGTAGTAGTAGTACTTAGTAGATAGAGCTCTTTCGTCCGGAGAAGAACTACCACCATACATACCTATTTCTGTCGCAAAGCAGCGTTGCTGTGTTCCGGTTTGAAGAGTATGGGTGCCGGTGTAATTACAGGCACATGACACATTGCAACTTTGTTTTTCTGTTTTGGGATTGTAACGCATTTACAAGGCCTCTGGTATTGCAGATCACTTAACATCAGGTGGGCCGTGTGGGATTGTTTGACATCCAATGGCATAAACAAAAAAACAAAATCTATCCTTTTTACAATATTAAGTATTAGTATATCGGGAGCAAATACACAACGTTTATGAAAACCACATATTCTAGCTATTATTACGATTTTTTTTTCTGCATCTATATTTACGAACGCATTCTACCCATCTCTTCAAAGTTAGAGTGAACAGGCTTCTTCTGGGTAAGCTCACTCCATCGTAGACTTTGTCTCTGTCACCTTTGACCAAGACTTAAACCAAGAGCTTACCCATCTCAAATATAAAACAAAACATTGTTTATTTTTCCAAAAAACGTCCAAGCAGTCCATTTTCATGTAGGAGACAGACCCTCGATTTAAAGCTAAATGTGTTTTCTATGCAGCACAGCAGGGCGCGCGTCTCAGTAAGTGCCACCGATTTACTGAACATATCGATAGACATTTTGGACGTTTTGCCGGATTTGGTAACTCCAAATACTTTGGACAAAAGGTTTAGTAATAAAATAAGGGGTCTTGAAAGACTATGGTAGGTTGTTCCCTTCAACGCTGAATGGCTTTTGACTGCGACGTTGTCTGCGAAAATTTTCTTAAATATTCCATCGTACGAAAGAATTTTTAAAGTTGGATTAGCAATTCCGGAGTTTAGCGCGTTCAAACAAACTTTTAGTATAGATATCATCATCATCATCATTATCAATAGCCTATTGCAGTCCACTGCTGAACATATACCTATCCAAAGGTGCGCTACTGAGTCCGATCTTCAGCTCTCCGCATCCAGTTTCTACCAGATATGCAGATTTAAAAATAGTATTATCCAAAGTCCAACTTGAATATCACACTAATATTATAAAGGCGACAGTTTGTATGTTTGTCTCTTCTTCACGCTCAAACAGCTGAACGGATCTGGATGAAATTTGGGTTTGAGATAGATTGTAGTGTGGAATAACTAGGGATTGCAAAATCCGGAGTTTTTTCAAATCCGGATTTCTGATTTCTCGTCCGATTAAAATCCGGATTATCCGGAGTTTTCGAAGTTTTTGGTGTTTTAAGTTATTTTGATAAAATTTATATAAAATAGTATAAATTAATTAAAATCTGCATCAATTGGCTCAATTCACAGCTCGACAGAATAAAATCAACTAAAATAATCAATAAATTTTGGGTATCAGTAAATTTTCTCGTTATAAATTTACATAATCATTACATAACATAAACTGTACTTAAACATTGATACTCCAGCACTCCAGTGGGGAGGAGCTGGAAAAGCGCTTTTATTGAAATCGAAAGAGTTCAAAGAGCTGTTATCAAAGTGATGCGTAAAAAGCTTTTCAGCTTTTTATTCTCAGTGCATGTTCACAAATCCATAAAAAATAGAGTTAACTACCATAACCTACTCTCGAAACGTATTCTACATGTCCCTCTTCATAATGCAAACAGACCAGATGATGCCCCTTTTATTTACTCACACATATCTACAATAAAGCAAGTAAGTACTGTGATATCAAAGATCTCACCTCATTCATGTAGAAGAACCACAAAAAGCTGGCTTCTTTCACTGTCATACAATTAAACCGAAAATTGCAAAATTATCAAAAAAAAAAATTCGTACATGTGCTCCTACACAAATTCCTACTCACAATAATCCTAATCTCAATATTACACACATACACCATTTCACCAGCACACATCTCATCTCACTATTACAATATTTACAATCACATTTCATATCACCATCACACCCACACACCTCATTACACGTTTTCCCCGCGCTATTAAACACCTTAATATTGTAAAACAACTTTTTTTTGTTTTGTTTTTACTCCATATTTGATTCTAACTTATAAAAAGTTGAAAATTAGATTGCCTTGTTCAATCTCATATAAAGTCTTGATTTAAAAATTAACTTAAGCAACTCTAGCCCTCAAGGTACGACTGCCATATATTTTATATATAAATAATTGTCACACCATAATATCTATACTAATAATATTATAAAGAGGTAAGATTTGTTTGTTTTTTTGTAAAGAATAAGCTTCAAATTACTGGACCGATTTTAACAATTATATAAAATATACCATCACGCCTGTATTCCCCGAAGGGTTAGGCAGAGGTGTACCAATGTACACCCACAGTTCGCCGGTATGTTTAGGTCCCATGTAATAGGGGGCGAGCCTATTGCCATAAACCGGGCACAAATGCAAACTCCGAGCTGCTATTGAGAATTTCATAGAAAAACCCAATAACACTTTTTTCTCGACCTGGGAATCGAACCCGGGACCCCTTGCACAGCAGTCGCACTTGCGACCACGAGACCAACGGGGCAGTTCAAAGTTCGGGGCGGGGGATTTTAACAAGTTTTTCACCAATACATAGCTATATTATTCCCGAGTAACATAGGCTATATAACATCATGCTACAACCCACGGGAGCGGAGCATTAACCAAAGACGTAACTTATGGCGGGTGAAATAAGCAACGCGTACGAAGTCGCATGCAGTTCGCTATAACTTAGCATAGCATACCATAATATGAAGTACTTTTAAGTTTATTTTGTCTTGTAACAATGGACCAATATTTTTTTATTTAATTTTTATTCTTATTTTCGCATTAAAGTAGGTAATATCGATATGCCGATTAATTACAATCAAAATTATTATTATAATCAAAATTAATTACAAATATTATGCGTTATAATCAGTTTTGACTGAAATCCGAAAAAATCGAATTTGAGTCTTAAAATCCGGATTTAAAAAAGGCAAGAAAATCCGGATTTTTCAGTTGTTTTCGAATTTCGAAGTATCCGGATTGCAATCCCTAGGAATAACACATAGGATACTTTTATCCTTAAAACGTACGGTTCCCGTGAGATAATATATCAACTTTGACGCGGACGATGTCGTGGGTAAAAGCTAGTAATACATAATCAAAATTAACAATATCATTATCAAATTCAAACAGTTCAAATCACCCTTCAATTGGGTAGATGACCCCATTAAATAATAACTCCAAAAACAACTTCACAAAAAAAAGCAGTTTAATTTAGCCCCGAAAACACGATGAATTTTTAAATAACTATAAAATTCGATTTTTATTTGCTTTTAAATCAATAAATAGTTAGTGAATTGAGATGTCAAAAAAGTGACGTCATATTTGAGTATTGTCATACAAAATTTATGGGGGAATTGCGTTTTGACAGCTCCTAAAAAGTACGTCAATTGATTAGTGGTGTCATCTACCCAATTATAACATCAACGTTACCTATATCATCATCACTCAATCCCAAGAACCCCTCTTGAACTGCCATAATCATCAGCACAAACACTTGGCGGTACCAAGAATGTGATCCTCAAGCCAAGTGCCATAAGTGTTGATACGCAACTGTGGGCAATCATAATTGATTCGTGTGATACAACTGATGGCATAATGTTTACTTTGATAATGGCTTTCGAAGAGGAAAGTCGAGCTCGCGCTAATAAGGAGGGTATAGTGGGGATGAAGATAGAAGGGGTAATAGTAATAATAGAAAAGTTGATGGGAAATATTAAAGAGAAATATCTCTACACATCACATTCACACACATGCGACTGCAACGCTAAAGGTCTTGGGTTAGATTGCCAGGTCGAGCAGTGTTATTGGGTTTTTGTATATGAAATTCTCAGTAGCAGCTCGGATTTAGGATTTGTGCCCGGTTACATTAGGCTCGCCCCCTATTACACTGGACCTAAATATACCGGCAAACTGTGGGTGTGCATTTGTACACCTCTGCCTAGCCTTCGGTAAATACAGGCTTGATGTTATGGTATCATTATTACCACTTCTCTTATCTCCCGGTTGCCTGCGGATCATCGGTCCATCTTGTGGGAGGCTGTACGACGTACAGATGTTATTTATATGAGAATCTTGGAAGTCCTATAATGAGAATAGAATACTCTGTTTTTAGTTATGTATATTTCTCATAAGGAAGCACGTAGGTGGTAGCGTGGTACAAGAATAAACTAATTTAACAATAGTAATTTCTGTATTAGAAGAGGGTTTTGCCCAGCGATGGGACGATAACAGGCTGGTATTATTGTACTACTGACTTCTGCTCGTGACTTCATTAGTGTCTTTTTTTCCTAAATTTAGTCTTTGGTTGCTGCTCCGCTCTCGTGTGTCGTAGCGTGATGTTGTAAAAAAGAAATACACCCGCAGCCACACTAGCCAGCCAGCCAGCCTATACTATTCCTCATGAATCTGGCTTTTATATACAACCAGTTTCATTTTTCTAAACCAGTTTTATTTTTAAAGGATACGTGAAATCTTCTGATAGTTCCAGAACTATCAGAAGGTTTCACGTATCCTTTAATTAGCGCTTTAAACTAACAAACAGAAAAACCTCTTCAGCTTTATTATATTAGTATTGACTTAATAGTATATAGTAATAGTAGTAAATATAAATGTAAATATGGAGACAGTAACAAAATAAAAAAAATAAAATTAAAAATTTAAAAAACCCCCAACACAAAAACCTAAGTTCCCTTTAAAAAGTAAAAAAATAACAAAAAAAATACGTCACGTTGGGGGACCGCTCGGGACGATCGTATCCTAAATGCAACATCGGTCCCCCAACGTGACGTATTTTTTTTGTTATTTTTTTACTTTTTAAAGGGAACTTAGGTTTTTGTGTTGGGGGTTTTTTAAATTTTTAATTTAATTTTTTATTTTATGCTTTTTATAGGTACCTACTTATTATAATGTCGATTTTATTAAGTTTGAGACCCCACTCGAGTATATTTACAGACATTCGGTTTTTCTTCCCTACTTTCACCACTACTAATCACCACAACTTTTAAACGGCCCAACCTATTTTCATCAAACATGTCTAAGAACACTCGTACGTAAGTTACCTTTAATACAAAAAAAAACTAAATTGAAATCGGTTCATCCGTTCGGCAGCTATGATGCCACAGACAGACACACAGACAGACAGACAGACAGACACGTCAAACTTATAACACCCCTCTTTTTGCGTCGGGGGTTAAAAATAGACAAAAAAACGGCAAAAAAAAATGGAACGAAATATTTATTTATTTATTTATTTAAGGACTTTGGAATATTGTATAACTAAACTTAAACTTGCTTATTATAACCAAAAGAGCATTCAAATAACAAATTCAGCAAATTACAAAGATCATCGGTTAATTCACCTAAACCAGACGACTAGGGAAGCCTAAATGTCGTTGAAATCTTTTCATAGCAGTAACGAACGGTGGCTGAACGCGTTTAGGGAAAAGTCGTACATTTGTTTATTGTTTTTTTATAAATACATGCAAGAAATAATTTGATTTTCTTTAAGGGCTGTAGAAAGACAGTAAACGAAATGACAATTATGTCTTATACCTGCGATATATTATATTTAGTTATATATTTTGTTTAGTTTGGACCATACCTCGGGAAATTTACTCATGGAGGTATTTAGAGTTTTTTTACGTATACGTACATATAAACTCACGCCTTTTTCTCATATGGGTTGACAGAAACCACAGAACGCCACTTGCTACGATCCCTACATTCTCGCCTCGTCCTCGATTACACTTTTTTTTTTAATTAACTCATGTTTTAAATCTTAGAAATACAAGAACAATATACCTACAGATCGCCGGTATGCTTAGGTACCATGTAATAGAGGGCGAGCCTATTGCTGCTAACCGGGCACAAATCCTAACTCCGAGCTGCTACTGAGAATTTCATAGAAACACCCAGTAACACTTTTTGCTCGACCTAGGTATCGAACCCAAGACCTCTAGCGTATGTTAGAACAAAATTTTAAACATCTTCATTGCCTACGTGCTTCATCATGCCCGTTATAATAGCTTCTGCCACTGTTATTCCAAGTAACGCAATTACCATAGACACAAACAATATCTATAATGACATCAATATCTCAATTTGCAACATCAACAGCGTCATGAACATCGGTGTTGCCAGCGTCTCCAACCCTTCACGTCGCCGCCCATTACTTCTGTCCCAGCGCACACTGCACTCCGCTACGTAAATATTCATAATTGTCCTCTATAACAACACGCTTTGGGGTAACATCTCGGCCCACTAACTACAGTTCGTTGAACTGTAATTCGAAATCCTCTGCGTTTAAAAATAAGTGTGAATTTGCTTTGGAAGGTGGTGTTTTTTCAAATTTCCTGTCAATCAGCAGCCTTTTGTCGAGCTAAGTGGCCACAGGTGCATTGTTAAGCCAACCCTCTTTATAATTCCTTTATTGTAGGATTGCGTCCGTGCGCACAGACGTCCGTCATCGAGGGAGATATTAATGGCCAGTAAAAAGTTTTATTAGTTACATGAGCACTAAATCTTATAGTGACATGATAAGGGGATTAATAACTTTGCGTCCCCAAAAAGCATCCCATAGAAGTCTTCGCCCCGATACGAATCAATAAACAAAATCACGAGCTCCGGAAATCCGAGCGGAGTCCGAGATGCATTTCCATCTTTCATCGTCTTTCCACCCTCCGAATATCATCCCCAAAGTTCGCTCCCCCATCTCTGCGTTGTGCGCGGGTGCGTAAAGGACGGGAGATACGCAGGGCGCGTGCGCGGATCAACCCCTCATGAGCTTCGGAGAACGTTGATAGTGGCAAGCGCGAGATCCTGGCGCGATGCCGGGGTCGCGGAACATTCCTCCGTGGACCGTCCGCGGAGGCGGAGGTCCCGCTCTCTCACCCCCGGCCTCCAACACTGCACAACTGCACAACACTTCTCAAGTGCTAGGTGCACCGCAGGGAGCCACACTGGGCCCTGACTTTAACAATTCAACTCAGTCTTCCTCTACTCTCCATTCAAATCAATTCTCCAAGTCTCTTATTGTCTTCTAAAGCCAAGATTAACAATACACAAGCGAGCGGGGTGTGAGAGAGCGAGAAGGTAAAGTATTTTTCTAAAGTGGGAACGAGACGACGAGATGGTACGCCGCTCCCGATCGAGGTAAGCACCACTTGTACGGGGCCACGTGCTCAAACTTTTAGTTTTCAGTTTCAGGTGGTTGGAACTCGCCGCTGGCCGTTGTTTCGTCGAAGGCTATTGTTTGCCTTTTGAATTCATTTCACAGATTTCCTGTTGGTGGCATGTTTGTAATATGTTCTATTGATTATGTTGTGTGTTGCTTTGTTACTGTTTAACCAATTTGTTTCTGTTTGGTGTCCTACTTACCGCGGGGTTCGTTGTATTGTTTAGGCAGTTTGTCGGTAATTTTCAAGTCCTTCGCTATTTGGTTGCCCTTTTAGTGTTTAGCCAGGTTTCGTAAAATATATTTATGAAATAGGAATATACGGCACATGACAATATGTTTCGTATATTCCTACAGTCAGGTAGATTTCTTTCCGTTTCGTCAGTTTTGTGTCTGAAACTACTTTGCCAGTAAATTAAAAAGATTCTTTAACCACAGATGAATCTATATTTTTTCACTACGATATTAAACATCCAAGCAGTCTATCTCGCTAGATCCGTTTTCTTAACGCAGAGTTACTGTGTCTTTCAATTCCTTAACATCTTCATAAATTCTTTACCCTGGACAAATTTTCCTCTTTTCATCGCAAAGTCAAGTCAGAATCAGTGAAAGAATTTGCCTCATCTCTCTCTATAATTCGTACCTTTTCAATTAAACCACGCATTCCACCGTATTGGTTCCCTTGCGTATAATTATCGCTTGCATCCTCTGTGATTATAGCTCGTTAGTTCTCTTCAAGGTTCCCACCGATCAGATTCATTTGTATGCCTTCTAATTAACCAAAATTCTGTTCATCTGTTTGGGCGTTCATTAAAATGTTCGTCTAATCAGAATCTGTTTGCTCGACCCGTGTTCATCCGGTATTGAATAGTATTCACTGCCTCGTTAGCCTAGTGGTGCGACTGCTACGCTAGAGGTCTTGGGTTCGATTCCCCGGTCGAGCAATGTTATCGGGATTTTCTGTGAAATTCTTAGTATCAGCTTGAAGTTAGGATTTGTGCCCGGTTAATGGCAATAGGCTCGTCCACTATTACATGGGACCTAAAAATACTGGTGAACTGTGGGTGTACATTGATACAATTCTGCCTAATCCTTCAGGGAATACAAGCGCGATAGTATGTATGTGAATACTATTCTATTTTGTTCTATCTCGCCACGAGAACTACGTTGTACCTCATTGAACATTTTCTAAGTAACTCCCACACAGTTTACTGTCTTTCCACACGCAGTGTTATCGGGAAATAACTTTGTTGCTCCATTTCCTATTCTCTGAATGATCAATGAAGCCTTGTTCCATTCATAAATTCTACAATCGTTCCGAACGTCGCTCTTGACATTCACAATTATATTGTCTATCTTATCTTAATCCATGTCTTTGTACGTATAGAGTACATTTTGCATAACACACTTCAGTTTAAAAGCAAAAATTGTGTGTAGATTATTTTGTTACGTGACGATTTCTATATCTATATCTACAATTTTAGCACTTTTGCTATGAAACTAATCAGCTTCACACTCTTTACTATCTCTATAATTAAATTCGACGTCCCTATCATCGATTACTTCTCCGTGACGTCATCCCCTGGCTATCTTATCAGTATAATTCTCTAATCAGACTAACTCCGTGTACACAAGAATAGTAGCGTCATTCATTAGTTCTTTGGAAGCATCGTTAGAGTCAATTTGGTCTCCGTGGGTGGCATGTCCCGTGGAGATGATTGGTATCGTCTCCCATCCTTGTTGCCATCGATTAAGGGTGATGAATGAATGGGAATTAGTCTGACTTGTTTGGAGATTACCTGGGATTATTTAAAGAGCTGTTTTTCTCTGTTTATTTTATTCCGTGTGAATTTGTTGCTTGGAGTTTATCTTTTTTGTAGACTTCAGTGTACGGAGTTTTGTTAATACATATCTTGATTGAGTTGGGTTTAAAGAAATATCATTGATTTAAAAAAAAAAAAAAAAAAAAAAACATCACGCCTGTATTCCCCGAAGGGTTAGGCAGAGGATCATTGATTTAATCTTTTATTAGTAGAGTTGTGACCAACGGGGTAGTCCCGTTGGTCTGGTGGTTGCAAGCGCGACTGCTGAACGTGGGTTCGATTCCCAGGAAGCGTATTAAGATTTTTCTATTAGAAATTTCTTAGTAGTAGCTCTGAATTTGGAGTTAGTGGTGTGTCACCTTGTGATGCCGAAAGCACGTAAAGCCTCGGTAATGTCGGATTAGTCCCATCGGACTATGAGAGTGAAGAAATAGGGAGTGCACTTGTATTTGCGCACACACTCGTGCACTAAAATACCTCCTGCGTACTCGGCTAGTCTCTACTAAGATTTTAGCCGGGACGATATTAGTCTAATTGAATATGGTCCATTACAATTCCTAAAACAACAAAAGTTACAGATATCTGATCATGACGATCTTCCATCATCCCATCCAACAAACAATTTGACCAATCATCCCCTAAATGTATTAAAATGTCATCCTCCCCCTCTATCCGGCCACTCAATAATCCCCTAATTCGCTAATAGAAAAACAGAACTATCGGATTTCCCGTGCACGCCGTGACGACTTCCTGTGTGGACCGGAAGTTTGTTCGCGGACGTGTATATATGGACGGTATTATATCTCCTTGAGATATTTCTATTTGTACTTTATGCTATTTTAGTTATTATATTTACGAGTTTGCCTTTAATAATAGTGTTGGCAGATATAGATTTGTGGAATTAGAAATGTTTCCAATAATATCACACTATTTGTAACGATGTGAGGTAGTAGTAGAGCTCTTTGTAAAGGAGCTCGTCCGTGGAAGTACTACCACGTATTTCTGCCGCAAAGCAGCGTTGCTGTGTTCCGGTTTGAAGGGTATGGGTGCCGGTGTAGTTACAGGCACTAGACACATTTTAAGTTCGTCTCTAGAATGGCAACGCATTTGCAAGGCTTCCGGTATTGCAGATGGCTATAGGCAGCGATAACCACTTAACATAAGATGGACAGTCGGCTTGCTTGTCATCCAAAGATATAAAAAAGAAAACATTTCCAAGTATATCACACTATTTGTAGCTAAAATGTAAACCTTTAGGAAATCGCGATTAGTGTATAATACTCAATTACTGTGAAGCGCTTTTCACCCTTAGACATAAGGTTAAAATTGGTCAGCTGCCATTTACCTCAGTTTAACATACGAAGACATATCAAAGATTTCCAGTAGCTGACTTTGCATTTCAATTACATTAGCTTTCTGTGCTTTAAAAGTATACTGCAAATGTAATCTATATGTAATATTATAAAGCTAGAGTATGTTAGTTTCAAATCGCTTATCTCCGGCACTACTGCTCCGATTCTGAAAATTGTTTCTCTAATCGGAAGCTACGTTATCCCTAAGTGCTATAGGCAATTATATTATCAGAAAAGTTAGGGTTTAGTTAGAAAATTCTGTGTATTCGTGGTAGCTTGGTAAAGTTGCCAAAAATATGAGAAATATGTTCAGTAACTGCCTCGTTAGCCTAGTGGTCTTAAGCACGATTGCTACGCTAGAGGTCCTGGGTTCCATTCCCAGGTCGAGCAAAAAGTGTTATTGGGTTTTTCTATGAAATTCTCAGTAGCAGCTCGGAGTTTGGATTTGTGCCCGGTTAATGACAATAGGCTTGCCCCCTATTACATGGAACCTAAGTATACCGGCGAACTGTGGGTGTACATTGGTACACCTCTGCCTAACCCTTCGGGGAATACAGGCGTGGCGTGGCGTGGTGGCGTGGTATATTTTTTTATTTTATGTTCAGTATTATCCATGTCGACTCTTATCCTAGTCATGTTATAATGTCATGCTCAGAGCTTCCCGGAGGCCAGCCCTGACCCTTTCACTGAAATCCAAATTACTAAATACTATCTCGCAAGTATTTAAAATACGAAATACTAATCATCATCTGCTTAGCCTTTTCCCAACTATGTTGGGGTCGGCTTCCAGTCGAACCAGATGCAGCTGAATATCAGTATTTTACATGGAGCGACTGCCTATCAGACCTCCACAACCCAGTAATGGGTAATACGATACTCTTGGCAAGACTGGTTGTCAGACTTTCGGGCTCCTGACTAACAGTAACGACTGTCAAAGATCACCAAATGACAGCCGGGACCAACGGCTTTACGTGCTTTCCGAGGCACGGAGGAAACTCGCTATAGTAAGTGGTCACCCATCGACAGACCAATCTCGACAAGCGTGGCTTAACACGGAAGATCGGTCTATGCGGCTGTAATTATTTAGCCACGAGCTCCCACAAAATACGAAATACTAAATGCTGCATAACTTGTGCAGCATTCGTTCTTATCATAACGTGTTCTGTCATTATCATTTTTCTCATTAAATGACGTTATAAGTACATTTATTTTATCAATCTTTAACACGTTTTACTATTTCTGCTTCAAAAGACGTATTTCGTTAATATCTCCAGAGATTTCTACCATGTACAGTCACGAGCAGAAACATGTATACACTTGGCAAAAATGAAAAGCAATTTTCTCGTGAATGAACAATTGCAACGTTGAGATAAGATCGATTTCATAGTAATATAGGATCCAGAATATGATATTCGTAACACCACTATATTTTAATCGATCCTTTGGGCAGAAACTGCTTTAGAATGTCGCTAAGTGTATACATGTTGATGCTCGTGACTATACTAGCTTCGTAATCTTCTTAACCACGCCCGTCTTGTCTCCTATTTCATCTATTTATCTCAAAATCTTCTATTTCACTTAAGCTAATGCTTTGTCTTCATGAGTGAGTGGGACAGCAGCACCCCGGCGCCAGACACGACGGCGCCGGAGTCTATCGATCCCTCCCTTGTGGAGGGGGGCACGCATGCGCACTGCGTGTTTGTGAAGATTTCTTCCGATTATAGATTTTCTTTAAGTACATTATGTACTGGAGGTTTATTAGCTTTTAGTTTTATGGTGGCTTTCATTTTAACGTTTAGTTTGGTTTTATTGATGCTGATTTGTTGGTGACCGGGTACTGATTGGGTGGTAGGGTAATTATATTGGTTTTGGATGTTAGTCGATTATGGTAATATGGTTCTCTTTGGTTCAGGAAGGCTAGATTGAGATGTAATCTAGATTTTTTCAATCGATTTGGAAAGTTCATTATTATCATTTAAGATGTCCAGTGCTGGACATAAAGCTCCCCTATGACCAGCATTGCCACATGGCCCGGGTCTCTGCTTATCTCAAACAGCGGACTTTATACGAAGGGTATTTTTTAATTGATTTCTTCTACATGTTGACTTAAGTTAGAATTTTCATTTTAGCTTCAGTTTACGTAATTTGTGCGTTAATGTCGTAATGGTCTAGAAGTTAACGTTACCTATCATGCACGAGGCTGTGGGTTCACAACCAACCACGGGTAAGTAAGTACCAATGTGACTTTACAGCTCATATGTACTTTCTTATTTTATCTTGGAAATCACTGACATCGGTAAAAGAAAATATAATGAAAAAACCTAGACTCATAAATTCTAATAAGTTTAAAATCGCCAATCCGCAATTCTCAGTAGCAGCTCGGAATTAGGATTTGTGTTAATGGCAATAGGCTCGCCCTCTATTACATAGAACCTAAACATACTGACGAACTGTGCGTGTGCATTGGCACACCTCTGCCTAACCCTTCAAAGAATACAGGCGTGATGTTATCAATACCTATTGTATCTATAACCCTAACACCCTTAATTAACACTTACAATAGCAAAGAAACCTCCGTCGCCACTCACATCGGATCAACAGACACACGTTGTGTTTCAAACAAAAAGAAACCGTGACGTCACTCTCCATTAGGTAACGTTACACTATAATAGTATCGACATTGTCATTGTGTGGTGACACTCTGGTCAGTGACGTGTCGGGCGCGGCCTTTGTGTCGTCTATTGTTGACTGACATGGTGTAGTGACAGCGTGTGTCACGGGTAGGTGACATGTCTTAGGTGAGCTGGTAATTGGGCAGACCATTAGCCAATTATTTTAAGACACTTCTTTGTCTGTATATTGTTGTTTTAAATACATACGATCACGCCTGTATTCTCCGAAGGGTTAGGCAGAGGTGTACCAATGTACACCCACAGTCCACCGATATGTTTAGGTCCCATGTAATAGGGGGCGAGCCTATTGCCATTAAGAACAAATCCTAACTCCGAGCTGCTACTGAGAATTTCATAGAACAACCCAATTACTTTTATTGCTCCACTTGGGAATCGAACCCAAGACCTCTAAATGATGGAATTAGAAACATTACGTACATTAAATTAGTTACATTACTATCCACCAATAACAGTTCAAAGCACATCCAAAAATACTTAAAATAGATTACCTTCAATTAATCAGCAATAAATCCAAATTTACCTCGAATAATGATACAAAATCTGAGATAATTTCGTTCATCACGACAAAAATTAACCCTATTGTGCTGAGCCATAAATATCCCTTCCTATAAAAAAATAAGCAATCATAATTTCCATCAATAACCCAAATTTTCTTCTCGCCGTGGGATGAATGAGCGAGCCCACGCACCTTGAAATCTTCCACCAACTTTCCAATCGGAGGTTGAATCCTCCCAATGTAAGGGTCCGCACACGGAGACGCGACGCGACGCGACGAAGAGATACACATTTCATTGTGCAATTTTATTTTATTGTGAGAAACCATCACGCCTGTATTCCCCGAAGGGTTAGGCAGAGGTGTACCAATGTACACCCACAGTTCGCCGGTATATTTAGGTCCCATCCCAAGTAGCACAAAACTTCATTATAAGATGTCACAAGAGGTAACATCGGTAACTTTAGCACTTATGAAGAGTTATTACAGTACACTCGACCTGCAATAGGTGAAAAGTGAGCTTTTGCCTGAATAAGAACGTTATTATGTGTCACAGAGACCACACTGTAACGCTTGCAGAGTTAATATAGGTAACAAGTTAGTATTGTACAGCTTTAAGCAATTTAAAGGATTTTTGTGGACTTTAACTAAACTATATTCTGAACTGAAGACCACAAGTGTACTCTTAGACCACTTGCATTTTAATAAAGAACACGTGAGCTACTATAATGTAATCAGTTATTCTGTGGCTTCAAATAATAAAGATATAATGCCTTTTGCTGCACACAGTGGAATTTGTGTAATGTTAATCAGCTTGATACACGCAATCGTATAATAGCTCTTATAAAGGCCACATGATCACTATGGGTGAACATTATATGATGCTAAGTTAAAGCAAACTGCTCTATATTAGCTCACATGTTACCCTTAATCTCCGTGAGAGCTGAATACTTGTACTATCGTTGACAATTAATCTACTAGTGCCGTTAAATAAGACCTTGAAGACTTCCTTATTCAGCACTTCACATCACACTTCGTGATTACCTACAGTTATTTGCATACATGTTACCCACTATCAAGCATTACGTGAATCTGTTGCTGACTTGTGTAACACAAGAACCAACCATAACAGCTCGTTACTGATTTATGTACCACGAGTGGACACTTAAACAGCTCATGCCGTTTGATTGTGGTTACTAAGGTACACATTGCTTGTCTGCCATTTTTTAGATTCTAACCTATCTACATACAATATTATAATAATTTGTTTCTATTTAGTCAAAGAAAATAACAACCGAATTTGAATAGAAAATGTAATGATTTTATACGTAAACAGCGTATTGTCAAATTACAAGGAAAAATAAAAAGACTTTTTTTTATAATATTATCATCAACCTATTTTATACTATAATTAATTAATTAATTTTCAAATAAACAGTGATATTTTGAGAGCGCGTGAAAATTTTCGTCTATAATTATATAGTATTTCACAATAAACTCTCTTTCCCATTCGAATTTCATGGACATGGAGGAAAAACAAAGTTTTACTTAACGTTATTCTATATTTCTCACAAACACTTTACAAAATGGTTCACAGAAAAGATGTCAAAATAATATTAAGTAGTAGGGTGAAAATTGTTCACAATTTTGCCACTTGTGAATTGTCAGCTCCTTCAAAGAGTTACTAATATCCTGGAGTGTATTTTGTGCTGAAAAATAGGTAAAAAGTACTCTATTATTCAGCCCTTGTAGTGTAAAAAAGGTAACGCATACCCTGATAACCAGTCATTATTCAGCTCTTGGGGCGACTGTTACCTTTAATAAAGCTCAAATAACGCTGATATAGTGCAACCAGCTACATTATTCAGCTAACAGCTGATTAATTTGTGCCCAAATCAGAGTTATATCTGCTGAGTAGGCGCCTCTAACGCTATTATTCAGCAGGTTTATTCAGCATAAAATTCCATTGTGAACAGTGATTCAGCTACTATTCAGCGCTTCTGTGCTACTTGGGATGTAATAGAGGGCGAGCCTATTGCCATTAACCGGGCACAAATCCAAACTCCGAGCTGCTAATGAGAATTTCATAGAAAAACCTAAGAACATTTTTTGCTCGACCTGGGAATCGAACCCAGGACCTCTAGCGTAGCAGTCGCCCTTAGGACTACTAGACCAACGAGGCAAATTGGATTGGAGGAAGTGGATTGTGAGAAAGTGCAACGTATTCTGAATTCAAACATTGTAATGTGGATCTTTTTGTATAGAAAACAAAGTTATATTTTGAGTAGCTCTATTAACCTTTTGAACGCCATAAAAACATCGGCGCCACTGCTACGCCAAGCCACAAATTCAGCGCATTACGATTAGCAATTTTTGATGATTGTTTTTTCTAGTGAAATGTAAGTAATGAATATATCTTTGTGCTATTTTACAATATTTCATTAATGTAGTTTTAAATAATAGGTAAAAAAAACACATAAAACTTAATTTAGTATATTTATTTTGTACTTCAAAATGTCGTTTTCTTGTCGGCTGTAGACGACAGTGGCGTGTTTGGCACGTTTTCGTTTGTCGGGTATATGCGACCATGGCGTTCAAAAGGTTGAAAGGTGCGCGTCGCGTCTCGTGTGAACTGCCCCCTAAGAGTTGGCGACGCGATACCGTTGCTAGGCAACGGGCGCGTCGCCGCGTCGCCGCTGGAACTTCAAGCTTGACTGAGTTTCAAACGTATTGTGGGGTTGTAGTGAATTATTTTGGCTTTGGGATGATGGGAAATGTAGGGCAGAGTTTACTTGTGATATGGAGTGCTCTGCTATGGTTTTGTACATAAACTCACGCCTTTTTCCCATGGGGGTAGGCAGAAACCACATAACGCTGCTACGATCCTTATATACTCCTTTCGCCTCATCCACATTCATACATCTGGTCATACAAGCACGCCGGTTACTATGGGTTTGTGTGGACTTTCAAGATGCCATCAGGTAGAGTTGTCAACCGTACTCTAAATTAGAGTGGTATTGTACTCTATTTAATGCAGATACACGTACACACACAACATCACGCCGATATTCCCCGAAGGGTTAGGCAGAGGTGTACCGGCACCCATACCCTTCAAACCGGAATACAGTAACGCTGCTTTGCGGCAAAAATAGGTATGGTGGTAGTACTTCCGGACGGGCTCCTTCACAAAGAGCTCTACTTCTACAACTACTAGTTATTTGATCACAAAAATAGCATCACGACTGTATTCCCCAAAAGGTTAGAGGCACAATGTACACTCACAGTTCACCGGTATGTTTAGGTCCCATGTAATAGAGGGCGAGCCTATTGCTATTAACCGGGCACAAATCCTAACTCCAAGCTGCTACTGAGAATTTCGTAGAAAAACCCTATAACACTTTCGTCGACCTGGGAATTGAACCCAAGACCTCTAGCTTAGGACCACTAGCACAGATTAAATAAGTACAGATACTTCACTCAGTAGAAAATTTCCAATACCTACTGCTATAATAGCCTACTCCGTCGCGTCAACTCGCGTCAGAAACCACTGCAAACTAAAATGTGCCTAAATGCTCAAGCGTACAGTTGTGATCGCTTCGCACCGCGCGATCCCACAACAATCGTAGGGCCGCCTCTTCGATAAAATTAAATTAACATAACTTTTTGTGCCTATGTTATTGAGAACTGTGAATAATTATGCTCTGACTTATATGTGGCAGTTTAAAATTGTATCGTAAATGTTTATAAAATATTTTTTTTATAAATTGGTGCTGACTGTGCAATACATCTAGATAAAACAAAATTATTCCTTCTTTTACTTGATTTGCACCCATCTACAGCACATAAGGCACCAGACGGCATCGTCGTAGGTAACGAATGAAACTATTAAAATTGAACAACGTGCGTGCATGCGCTTGCGAAAACCGCACTGAATTTGGTTCGCAAACGGCCCGAGACCGCTCGGCCGGGCGGTAGGCAATTATAGCGCGCAAGTACATAGAGTGACGGAGGCCTGCCACTAGGCTAACGAGGCAGTTCTACTGGCTACTTTTTTACTTTTAAATGTCGGTTATCGCGAACGCAGGCGAAGTCGCGGGCAATACCTAGTTATCTATAAACGATATACCTCGTTCGAACTGCCTCGTTGGCCTAGTGGTCCTAAGCGCGACTGCTACGCTAGAGGTCCTGGGTTCGATTCCCAGGTCGAGCAAAAAGTGTTATTGGGTTTTTCTATGAAATTCTCAGTAGCAGCTCGGAGTTTGGATTTGTGCCCGGTTAATGGCAATAGGCTCGCCCCCTATTACATGGGACCTAAATATACCGGCGAACTGTGGGTGTACATCGGTACACCTCTGCCTAACCCTTCGGGGAATACAGGCGTGATGGTATATCTATAAACGATATAATAGGGCCGAGTCTAACATGAGTCGACATGTTAAATTAAGATGTCTATCAGCTGCCGATGGGAATATTCCCGAAGCCATTGATCTGTGAACGATGCGGTCGGACGCGCTTTCAGCTCGCTATGAATATTTTGATAAGCCATCGATTTTATATTCACCCTAAACTGTTTATATGATGATAATTCATCCATCTAACTACATATAAACATGTAGTGATGGCCCAGTGGTTAAGGCACCCGCCTCGTATGTACGAGGCTGTGGGTTCGCAACCATGCACGGGCAAGTATCGATGTGGCTTTTTCTATTTCATACATACTTTATCTTGGACATCACTGATATCGGTGAAGGAAAACATCGTGAGGAAACTTGGACTTATAATTATAAGTCTCAAATCGCCAATCTGCCTTGAGCAGGCGTGGTGATCAATGCTCGTGCCTTCTCTGTATGAGAAGAGGCCTTTGCCCTGCAGTGGGACAATAAAAGGCTGGTAACATACATTATAAATAACGTTACACCGCAATCTTGTATAGTCTATAACTTTTCTCGATCGAGCTACATACATACCGCCCAATAGTTTTTTATTTTTTTTATTTGGATCAACAAACAGATATACAATATATGTTATTAAGGAGTAACATTTACACACTTAATTTACTTAAATATAGTGTATAAAAGTAGGTAGTAACAAAATTATACAATTGTATATCCAACCACGTTATCCACAAAATATGTGAGTTGTAGTACTAAAACTACGTCATACAATACTGTCTCAAAGAATAAAAGAAAAAAAAAATATATATTGTAATTTTGTAAATGAAAAGTTTAGATAGAAGTAAAGTTACTTTTACATTTAGATATCTAGTGAATCTAGTGTTTTAATTGCAGTTCCTGAGATTAGCACGTTCAAACAAAGATACTCTTCAGATCAATAGATATAATAAAATATAACGCATAGCATTCAGGGATAACATAGGTTCCTAAGTCATTCCTAATCAACTTTCTCCCTGGGATGACAAAACACTAGCAAGACCTCTGGTATTGCAGATGTGTATAGGCAGCGGTGACCACTTAACATCAGGCGGCTTGTTTGCCATCCAATGAAGCTTAAAAATAAAATAAACACTATTATGCCACCGTGAATCGGTAGAAAATAAATTAAGAGTGTCTGTACTTACTCTGTTTTCTTAAGATAACTTCTATTACTCACCCCTTATATACAATAGTAAGTTATTTACCGGTAAATGTCTGGCGTGTGTCTATTGTGTCAGTAATCTGATTAGCACAGACCCCATGCCTGTTCATTATCAACTAACTAGCTTCTGCACGTGACTTTGGACGCGTGGAAATCAAGTTAACATAGCCTATGACAAACGGCAATAGTGTTTCTTTCAGTGAAAGGTTTTTAGCCTGGTATTATTAAATAAACATATTATAACGTCTGTATCCCCGACGGGTTAGGCAGAGTTGTAACCAATGTACACCCACAGTCCGCCGATATGTGTAGGTCCCATGTCATAGGGCGCGAGCCTATTGCCATACTGAGAATTTCATAGAAAAACCGAATAAAAGTTTGCTTGACCTGGAAATCTAACCCAAGATGTCTAGCGTAGCAGTCGCGCTTAGGACCACTAGGCTAACGAGGCAGTTAATATTAGTTATTAGTTGTTTTGTAATGTTAATTAATGTTTTAGAAACTCTGACACTAGGGTGTGTGGGGTCGTTAGACCTTACTGCCAACACGAAGAATATAGATATAACTGAAGTATTTCAAATAATCTATGCAAAATTATGTGCATTACAATCTAAGTATGACGTCACTCAGTTCACGGTGACCCCCAGAACTGTCATAAAACAATAAAGCCACATATAAACGTTCACAGACTAACTTATATTGAACTATTAAAATTCCGACAGGCGCCCGCGCGAGCCCGGGGCTGCTCCGATGCCTTTTTATGCAAAACTGTATGCAATAACTCTGCCTGTTATGTCCATGAGCTTTTTAATGAGTCTATGTGAATTTGTTAATACCCCAAATACGATTTCCATCTCCCTTATGCCTGTGTCATAAGGTTGAAAGTCCCGCAGCTTCCAAGATTGCAAATGGTTCTCCGTCGGTTTTTATTGCATCGCAGTTGAGTTGCCGAGGGGTTACTAGTATGAGTATAGGTCTAGATATTAATTCGGGGGTTAGTACTTTTTACGGGTATTAAGTTTATTGGCTCGTTGTTACGTGTTTAGGCACGTTCGTGTCGTTAATACGTCGTTCCGTGTTTGATGAGGAGACGGAATTATGATTGGAGCTTGTTCTATGTTATTGGGCGTAGTTTGAGATGTTTGGGGTTTAGGCAATTAAAAGGTTACGCAAAGGCAACGGCAAATCATTATTTCAGTAACATACTATCATGCCTGTATTCCCCGAAGGGTTAGGCAGAGGTGTGCCGATGTACGCCCATAGTTTGCCGGTATGTTTAGGCCCCATGTAATAGGCGAGCCTATTGCCATTAACCGAGCACAAATCCTAACTCCGAGCTACTATATAGAAGTTCATAAAAACCCAATAACACTGCTCGATCTAGGAATCGAACCCAAGACTTCTAGCGTAGCAGTCGTGCTTAGGAGGACCACTAGACTAACGAGACAGTGTGTCACTATTTATTCAGTTAAATATCCTGTGAATCTGTGATGAAGTTCTAACCAAACATTCACACTCACATCTCATTCTCGAAGCTTATCTACGAAATGTCTATCAGCTGTGTGTGCCTCGTTTTTAGGGTTCCGTACCCAAAGGGTTAAACGGGACCCTATTACTAAGACTCCGCTGTCTGTCCGTCTTTCACCAGACTGTATCTCATGAACCTAATAACATGATAGTTAGATAGTTGAAATTTTCGCTGATGATGTATTTCTGTTGCTGCTATAACAACAAATCATCCTTGTCAAACCAAAATCTGCTGTGCCAAAATTATACTTGTGAGATATAGAAAAAAAAAGTTCTCCTGAATTAAAAAACAGAATAAAGTAAATATGTAAGGGGGCTCCCATACAAAAGACTTGATTTTTTTCCCCTTTTTTGCTTAATTATATATTCACTATAAAAATAAATAATTAAATTGAAATAAAACAAATATTGAAGTGGGCTCACATAAACAAACGTGTTTTTTTTACCGTTTTTATAGATAATGGTACGGAACCCTTCGTACACGAGTCCCACTCGCATTTGGCCGGTGTTTTTATCCACTCGGCCGCATAGCAGTCGTTTTAAATACCGTCTCCCATACATAACGAGTTACAAAAATACATGAACTCATAAATATTGCTTTGTGGATAATAAATGGAATGAGTTCGAAAGATTCGACTCTTGAAACGATGTACAGTCAGCGGCCAATACGTGGTAACGATTTGAGATTTATAATCGACTTTATTTGTTGTCTTCTTCTTCTTTATCGAAGAAGAGAAGAAGAGATTGGTTGTAGTAAGGACGGTTTTCGTAGTTCAAGTGTTACTGCAGTTTTTATTTTAGTTATTTTACGTCATTGGATGGCAAACAAGCCGACGGCCCACCTGATGTTAAGTGGTCACCGTTGCCTATACACATCTGCAATACCAGAGGCCTTGCTAATGCGTTGCCATCCCAGAGACAAAGTTGAAAAGTCTCATGTGCCTGTAATTACACCGGTAGCAAACCGGAACACAGCAACGCTGCTTTGCGGCAGAAATAGGTATGGTGGTAGTACTTCCCCGAACGAGCATTCCAAAAATCTCTACTACTACTTAAATGAGAGATACCCGTACAAATTATTGTAAAACATGTGTTTTACAATAATTGTGTCCTATGGCTGAGATGATGATGATGATGATGATGTGTTTTAGAGTTTGAATGGAGCTTCTTTAACATTCTTCTCCATGTGACACTACCATTTGGAAAGACCAACTAGACTCGGTCTTTTTTTTTTGTTAATGACTTTCAAAAGTTTGACTTTGACTTTGAATAATATTGGCGTGCGGTCGACAGTACCTACGAGTCTGAGTAGTCGTGCTAAATAGTTTTCTCTGTAGTATTTTCATTTAGAAACATAAATCTAAAAGTTGACTCATTCTGTCATAACATTAGTAATGATTGATGAGGCATAGTCTGCAAATAACGTATTATTTTTGGGTTCGTTCATAATGTTTTCTGCTAGACAAACAAAGTGGGCATTGATCTAAAAACGATATTGATAATATTGCTACAATGATTTTATTTAAAACAATTTTTATTTGGGTGCGGAAACCCATTAACCAATAATTCTTACACAACTATCTGACAACACTTTATTTTATCCCGAAAACCCGATTGATTTAATAAATAGTTGGTTAATTGGGTTGGCAAATAATTGACTTCACAATTTGCTATTACGAGTATCATACAAATCTATAGGCGAATTGCCTTTTGACAGCTCTCAAAATTGGTGGTGTACATGTACAATCTATACTAATATTATAAAGCTGAAGAGTTTGTTTGTTTGTTTGTTCGCGCTAATCTCAGGAACTACCGGTCCGATTTGAAAAATTCTTTTTGTGTTGGATAGCCCATTTATGGAGGAAGGTTATAGGCTATATAACATCGCGATATGAGCCACGGGAACGGATCAGGAACTAAAAACCTAACGTAACACGGGTAAAACCGCGGGGCACAGCTAGTTCTATATAAATACAAAATAATACAGAGGAAAGATTTTTTGTGTGTTTGTTTGTATCGAATAGGCTCCGAAACTAATGGACCGATTTCAACCATTTTATCACCGATAGATAGCTACATTATTCCTGAGTAACATAGGTTTTATAACATTACGCTACGACACGCGGGAGCGGAGTAGTAACCAAAGACATAACTTAACGCAGTTGAAATATAAGCTACGAAGTCGCGGGCAGAAGCTAGTCCTTACTAATATTATAAATGCGAAAGTAACTCTGTCTGTCTGTCTGTCTCTTCTTCACGCCTAAACCACTGAACCGATTTCAATGAAATTTGGTACAGATATAGTCTGGGACCCGAGAAAGGACATAGGATAGTTTTCATCCCGGAAATCCCCCGGGAACGGGAACTATTAATCCACGCGGACGAAGTCGCGGGCAAAAGCTAGTTTGTAATATACCAACTTCAAATCAAAAGTATTAAATAATACAGGGCTACAACCCTCTCCGTTCTTTCCATATTTAGAATAACCCTTTCTCTTAATTATAAATAATTAATAACGAATGTCGAAAGATATTCTTGGACTTAAGCGTACGCAACAAATCATAACTAAGAACATAATATTCAATCAACTCCAGACACCATGACATTAGGAAGAAGAGTATTTTTAGAAAGTTGGTTGAGCTGAACGAAATATGTGACAGTTATTAGAGACTGGGCTTCGAAGACTTAGTAGTAGTAGAGCTCTTTGTGAAGGAACTCGTCCGGGGAAGTACTACCACCATACCTATTTCTGCCGCATAGCAACGTTGCTGTGTTCCGATTTGAAGGGTATGGGTGCTGGTTTGGTGCTGGTGTAATTACAGGCAGATGACACATTTCAACTTTGTCTCTGGGATGACAAAGTATTTGCCTCTGGTTATTGCAGATGTCTATAGGCAGCGGTGACCATTTAAAATGAGGTGACCCGTCGGGTCGTTTGCCATTCAATGATATTTAATTATCGTCTGATGGCAATCAACCCACAGGGATCCACCTCATGTCACAGGTTATCGCTACCTATACACATCTGCAATACCAGAGACCTTGCAAATACGTAGCCATCCGAGAGACAAAGATGAAATATCTCACGCGCCTGCAATTACACCGGCACCCATACCCTTCAAACCGGAACACAGCAACGCTGCTTTGCGGCAGAAAAAGGTATCCTGGTAGTACTTCCCCGGACGAGCTCCTTCACAAAGAGCTCCACTACTAATTCCCGATTCACACACGCAAACATCCAAGATCATACAAGCAGCAATCAGCAGTAAATCCAGTTAAATTGAGCGTGTATGACGCGCCCTTTCAGACTTGCTCGCTTCAATTATTTTTACGGAGGGTGGAAGATATTGTTTGATACGCTTCACGCGCTGTGTTGCACGATGTGCACTCTTCGTGCTAAGTTTGACAGTTCGACTTGACAGTTCCTGGCTTCAATGGTTTCTTGGGTCGTCGTATAGTGAATATGTTTTGGTAGTAATAGGGTTGAGTTTTTTCGGAATGTTGTGCTTGTGGGTATTTTTTGGTATATATTTTTGTAAAAACCAAATTGAATGAAAAGAGTGTCCATGGAGTTTCTTGCTCGTTCTTCTCCATACCGACCTACGTTTTGGAACGAGCAACTAGCTTCAATATTAAACTGTAACTTCTTGATAATTCAAAAGTGCCTGTAATGGTCTAATTGAAATAAATGTTTTGACTTTGACTTTGATCGAGGCTACTGATATTGGTGTATACTTAAAAGAAGATCGGGGGTCTACTAGAGAAGGTGATCTCTTAAAACAGTATTATTTTAATACTAGCTTCAGCCCGCGACTTCGTCCGCGTTAAATTTGATATAATTATTATTCCACGGGAACCGTACATTTTTCCGGAATGAAAAGTATCCTATGTGTTATTCCACACTACAATCTATCTCAGTGCCAAATTTCATCCAGATCCGTAACAAATTTCCAATCATCCTCACAAACTTTTGCATTTATAATATATAATAAAAGTAGGATAGTAGGATTACTTTGCCTCGCGCCCTGTTGGATTTTCGACTCTCTGAAATATCTCTGCAACCAGAAGATTTCCCAGGTATGAACCCGAACAACAAAATGATCGATACCTATGATAAAAAAACCTGTAACCATAGTCTTCCTTAATTATCTCGAAACACGAGTTATTCTCATAACTCCCTTCTTCCCTTCTGCTATAAATACGCGTCTATAAATACGGACACAGGTGATGGCGTCTGCTACATAAATACCCCATGGTGGGCACGGAACGTTCACCGACATGATGGTTGTGAAATACACAGTGTTTTTAGAGAGATTCGTTGAAATAGCTGACGACCGTTGTCGTTTTATGATTGAATCGCGACTTCGTGCGTGTCAAATTTGACATATCGCACACCCAGTTAAAGACTAGCGCAACTCAAAATATCACTTTTTTCAGAAATCGAAAAAAACGTTTTACTCAATTTCTATATAGTATATTAAAAACATTCTTATAGGTTTTTTTATATAATTGTATGTAGATATTTACTGTCATAATTGTCTTACGTTAAATGACAGTAGCACTTTATAATTGCAGTTTCATTTCTTCATTTTTGAATTATTTTGAGTTGATTGAGTCTTTAACTAGGTGTGCGATATTATTCCACGGGGACCGTACATTTTTCCGGGATACAAAGTATCCTAAGTGTTATTCCACACTACAATCTATCTCAGTGCCAAATATCATCCAGATTCGTTAAGTGGTTTAAGCGTGAGAGAATAACAAACATCCATCCGTCTATTCATCTATTCATCCATCCATCTTCACAAACGTTCGCATTTATATTGATAGTAGGATGGTGCAAGGATTTTGTAAGCGAAAGTGCTGATGAATCTACAGTTTTATTGAATCTAAAATTTATTATCGAAAGATTAAAAAAAAATAATGCTGAATTTCTCTTCTTGAATTGGGTGCATGTGGCTGTTTGTGTATGTGAGTTTATATGTTTGTAAAAACATATAAACTCATATACACAAACAGCTAAATCAGGAACAAGCACCACTATCTGTAGGCCATATAAATATTTGTTCTAAGCGGGAATCGAAACCGCGACACAGCGTGCCGTTGCAAGAACTCTTTGCATATCATGTTTTCTAACCTATCCTTCTCGTTATCCCCAGGTACCAACTGACGATACATCACCGCAAGCACAGGGGGAGTCGTGACGAAGCCTGCGCAGGCGCATCGAGGACGCACTACACGACAACTGGCGCCGGCTGACCGCCACACGCGCTGTGAGTACACCACCATTGTCCATCACCAGTACCACACCAGCACCACCAGTGACTGCCCTGTTAGTGTCGTGGTCGCAAGCGCGACTGCTGAGCAAGGGTTCCCGGGTTCGATTCCCAGGTCGGGCAAAAAGTGATATTGGGTTTTTCTATGAAATTATCATTAGCAGCTCGGAGTTAGGATTTGTGCCCCGTTAATGGCAAAGCTCGCCCCCTATTACACGGGATCTAAATATACCGGCGAACTGTGGGTGTGAATTGATACACCTCTGTCTAACCCTTTGGGGAATACAGGCGTGATGGTATAATGGATGGTAGCATTTGGACCTTATAGCACTTACCTACAGTACACTTTAGCTTGTCATTCTTCCACTCGTCTAATAGTATGCTCTTCATCATTCCAGGGTTCATTCCAAGCCCGTCAGCGGCTCCGCTCGTTCAGCCAGGAGCGGCCGCGGCGCCGCCCCAGCGCCTGCTCCTTAGATCTTCAGGAGTTAGAAGACAGACCCTACAGCACTGCTACTATACACAGGTCAGCATTTTTAACTATAATTATAATACCCGGTCAGTTTGTCTGGTCACTTCTCACAGAGTGTGTAATACTATAAAAAACAAAAAACAAAATGGTTTATTGTGGATCATAGGTTCATAGGATGTGTTAGACATACAATACATTTTTTCAATCAGTATATTTTTTCATTTTTACTATGTTAGTTATAAAAATAAATAATAAAAAAGTAAAATAAAAAAAACATTACATAATCATGAATTCTAACTTAGTATGGGGACTAATGACCCCTCATGTAGTCCCCATACTAGAAAAGTTTTACTAAACTATTTCACAAAATAAAAAAAAATAAGCGAAAAAGAATATTCTATGGTGATGCGGGAATCCACCTCTCACTAAGACGATTTAATGGATTAGCAATTTCCTGACAAAATCTTCCATTTTCCCCACAGAGCCCACTCGCTAACCAAGATGGCAGCTCTATCACTCAAGATATCGATAGACGGCGGCAAGGTGGTGAAGACCATACAGTTCGACCCCTCCACCACCGTGTACGACGCCTGCCGCATCATCCGGGAGAAGATCCTGGAAGCCAGCAGTGGGGACCGTAAGTACCTACTTGTCTCAGGCTATTTGCACACTGCCTTTCATCACATTGCGTGGCGCGGGAGCACATTGTTCGCAAGTTATCTGTGTTTTTATAGAAAACACGCGTACTCCAACTCCAGAAAACGCGTTCACGCACAGTGTTGCAGATCTTCAGAGCTCCGTCGACATGCACCACGGAGCGTGGCGCTGGGCAGGGAACGAATAGCCTAAAAGACAACGCCCATGTTCACTTTAATAGCCTAAAAGTGAACATGGGCTGAACAAAAAACTTCATTAGGAAGGAATCATCATCATATCAGCCGTAGGACGTTCATTGCTGGACATAGGCCTAGATTTCCGAATGGACCGCTAGGAAGCGGAAGGAATAGGGGGTATAGGATTATGCCTTGTTATAATTGACTAGCTTCTGCCCGCGACTTCGTCCGCGTCACAGTTGATGTGTTATCCTACGGGTACCGTACATTTTCCCGGGATAAAAAGTAGCCTATGTGTTATTCCAGACTATAATCTATCTTTGTGCCAAATTTCATCCAGATCCATTCAGCCGTTTAAGCGTGAAAGAGTAACAAACATCCATACATCCATACATCCATACATCCATACTTACAAACTTTCGCCTTTATAATAGTAGTAGGATTCATATCATCCTTACTCTTTCTAGGTGCATACGAGTATGTGCATTGCCAAATTGCCATAAGTTTATTTGAAAGACTGATTTATTTCGGGATCGTCATCGTAGGTTTGAATCCTACAGGGAATCTGTTATTATAGATGATTCGGGACTATGAATAATATTTGTTATTTGTATACCTTTAGTAAGTAGTAGCGCTCTTAGTGTAGAGCTCGTCCAGGGAAGTACTACCACCATTCTTTATTCTGTCGCAATGCCGGTGTAATTACAGACACATGAGACATTTCAACTTAGTCTCTGGGATGGCAACGCAATAGCAAGGCCTCTGGTATTGCAAATGTGTATAGGCAGCGGTGACCACTTAACCCTGCAGTGGTCGCCCGGGCTACATATGTAGCCCATGGTTGTTTAAACTGACATGACTTTTTGCGTACTTTTTTTCATGATTGATTTAAACAAGATCGTTGAAGACTTATGTTTGTTTTTCGTTTTAATTTAATTTTGGAAGAGTTAATTTGACATATTTTAATAAGAAAATAATAATACAATTGAATTTCATTTAAAAAACCACAAAACAAATTGCTACATATATGTAGTCCGCGCGACCACTCACGTGACTTTTTAAAGCGCGGCCACTGCAGGGTTAACATCAGGTGGGCCGTCGGCTGGTTTGCCATCCAATGGTTAAATATACTATTGATTAAATTACTTAAGCAAGCAAACATAAAGTGACCTTCTGCAAAACCCGCTAAATGCTAGGGGTAGCCTATTTTCACCCCGCACCAACTAAAATCCTTAATCTTCTCCAACAGCAAAAGAATACGGCCTCTTCTTAGCCTCAGAAGAGGACAACAAGAAGGGGATATGGTTGGAGGCGTCCAGAAGCTTGGACTACTACATGCTGAGGAACGGCGACCTTCTGGAGTACAATAAGAAGACCAGGAATCTGAGGGTGCGGATGTTGGACGGTAAGTGTCTTATGTGTATGGGAGTAAGGTTCAAATCTGAGTGTAGGTGTAAGGGAACATTTTCATATAGCTATAGAATGCACTTATTTACATAGAGGTGTAATTTTTCGCTAAGAATTCGACTTCTAAAATTGATTGGTTTGATGAAAACAATCCCTAAATTCCTGAATCAATCAAAACAAATGCATGTTTACTTTTAGTAAACTGTATTTTTTACTACGCATGTGTAAATGGTATTTATAAAAGATGAAAATGTTTAATTGACACAGCCTGTATTGTACATGAAAAGGATATCTGGTTAAAAATACATTCACAACTGCACCAAACAGGACTAGATCTGTATTTCCGAACACAATCAACCCTAATCTCTTCGAAGTGAGAGTGAACAGGCTTCTTCTGGGTAAGCTCACTACATCGTCGACTTTGTCTCTATCACCTCTGACCTAGACTAGAGTCAAGAGCGAACCCATCTAGAATAGCAAGTCCACGTGGATTAATAGTTCCCGTTCCCGGGAGATTTTCGGGATGAAAACTATCCTATGTTCTTTCTCGGGTCCCAGACTATATCTGTACCAAATTTCATTGAAATCGGTTCAGTGGTTTAGGCGTGAAGAAGAGACAGACAGACAGACAGAGTTACTTTCGCATTTATAATATTAGTAAGGATGAATACAATATATCTTTACTTACTTAGAAAGTAGGTGTACAGAATATACGTATAGGTGCCCACAGCATATAATTTAATTTCTCCACCACCATCGCTTATCTTATGACTGACAGTACCCCGCTTGTTGCAGGCACGGTGAAGACGCTGCTGGTGGACGACAGCCAAGTGGTGGCCAACCTGATGGTGGTCATCTGCACCAAGATCGGCATCACCAACTATGACGAGTACGGGTTGGTGAGTACAACTACATACATTTATTCTAAGAAGAAACCTTGTATTTATATTTATTTATTACGGTTTTTTTAAGATGAGGATCTTCAGAAAGGTCGGCTGCGCAGTACTCGTAGCCGGAGTGCTTGTATGACTAGATGTATGAATGTGGACGAGGCGAAAGGAGTATCAAAAGGATCGTAATAGGTGTCGATCTGTGGTTTTTGCCTACCCCCATGGGAAAAAGCTTGAGTTTATGCATGTATGTATGCAGTACTGGACTTACATAGTGGTCAAACATAGACCAACCAGCAGAGATAACAAATAGGAAAATATTACACAGTGCGACTGTTGTGCAAGGGGTCCCGGGTTCGATTCCCGGGTCGAGCAAAAAGCGTTATTGGGTTTTTCTATGAAATTCTTAGTAACGGCTCGGAGTTTGGATTTGTGCCCGGTTAATGGCAATAGGCTCGCCCCCTACATATATTCTACATGGGACCTAAATATACCGGCGAACTGTGGGTGTACATTGGTACACCTCTGCCTAACCCTTCGGGGAATACAGGCGTGATGGTATATATATATTTTTTTATTTTTTTATATTACACAGAAATAATGATACAAAAAAATAAAAACATTAGAAAAATGTTCTTCTGAAACTCTGAAATTATTCAAGAACTTTAATTAAGCACATAATTTAAAGTAATAACTATTATAAAAGATATCGATCGTCTGCTGTCACCATTTATTAATCGAAAGAATCCGTTTTGATGAACACTCGGTTTTTGGAATGAAATCAACGCAAAAATTTGCAAAAAAATTGTCAGGCTGCTGTAAAATGTTAACTGAATTATCATCAACCAATCGGATCACTAACATTAACCCTTTGAACGCCAAGCGCAGCTCATAAGAAGTATGCTCTTACGCCGAGCCATTTATTCACTATTAAATACGTACAAAATGCTAATGATGAATACTAAAAGATCAAGCTTAACTTTAGTCCAATTTTATTTAAGTGACTTATTTTGTCATGTTCCCCACATGACAAAATTTAAAAAACATAATCATTTCACCTATTTTCTATGATATTAGATTATAAAGTAGTACATCTATTTGTCGCCTAAACTCGTCGTTGGCGTTCTAGCGGCCGATTACGTTTGTCGCTTTTAAGCGTCGTTGGCGTTCAAAGGGTTAACATTTCAAGTACGTCACACTTATTATTCTTCTTCCCCACAGGTCCGTGAAGAACAGAAAGACGAGATAGATCCGTGCGAGAAGCCGAACTTCGGCACGCTGACGCTCAAGCGCAAGCACCAGGAGAAGGAGCGCGACGCCAAGATGGAGCAGCTGCGGAAGAAGCTCCGGACTGATGATGAAGGTAAGCGGAGCATCCAGGGTCTCTACCGACCCTTGTGACGAGAACAATCGTGATATTACGGGCCTGTTGGTCTAGTGGTTAGCGGCCCTGACTGCTAAGCCGGAGGTCGTGGGTTCGATTCCCACCCAAGACAAACTTTGTGTGATGAGCATGATTGTTTGTTCTGTGTCTGGGTGTGATTTATCTATAATATGTATGTATTTATAAATTATATAAGTATGTATATCAGTTGTCTGGTTACCATAACACAAGCTCTGCTTAGCTTGGGATCAGATGGCCGTGTGTGAGTTGTCCCAAGATATTTATTTATTTATTTCCGGGATGAAAACTATCCTATGTCCTTTCTCGGGTCCCAGACTATATCTGTACCTTTCATTGAAATCGGTTCAGTGGTTTAGGCGTGAAGAAGAGACAGACAGACAGAGTTACTTTCGCATTTATAATATTAGTAAGGATATTATCGGTTGGCAATTGGTTGGCCCACCTGATGTTAAGTGGTCACCGCTTACTATACACATCTGCAATACCAGAGGCCTTGCTAATGCGTTGCCATATCAGAGACAAAGTTGAAATGTGTCATCTGCTTGTAATTACACCGGCACCCATACCCTTCAAACCGGAACACAGTAACGCTGCTTTGCGGCAGAGATAGGTATGGTGGTAGTACTTCCCCGGACGAGCTCCTTCACAAAGACCTCTACTACTACCTTTTTTTTTATAGACGGGAAGTCATCAAATAACTTCCCCCGCCCAGTGTCAGACTTTTACTGACTAAAACCCGTCTATGTTCCTTCATGTGCCCTTTGCGTTCCGGGGGCGCAGCCCTCTGCTACTACCATCATCACGCCTGTATTCCCCGAAGGGTTAGGCAGAGGTGTACCAATGCACACCCACAGCTCGCCGGTATATTTAGGTCCCATGTAATAGGGGGCGAGCCTATTGCCATTAACCGGGCACAAATCCAAACTCCGAGCTGCTACTGAGACCTACCAAATCAAAACCCACCTACCTATCAAATCAATTTATAAAAATGAACTTAATTTATCTCCTCCACAGTGAACTGGGTGGAACCGTCAAAGACTCTCCGCGAGCAAGGCATCGACGTGACGGAGACGCTGCTGCTGCGCCGCAAGCTGTTCTTCAGCGACCGCAACGTGGACTCGCGGGACCCCGTGCAGCTCAACCTGCTGTACGTGCAGGCCCGGGACGCCATCCTCGACGGCACGCATCCGGTCACTATGGACAAAGGTATGTAACTATACACGGTTACAGCTGCTACCAATTACAGTATATTAATGAAAACACTTAAAAATATAAATGAAAATACTGCCTGTCTTTTTTTGTAAAAAGTTTTTTATTATATCACTTTTACTCTCTCTCTCTTTTTTTTCTTTTACTCGATAATAAAAATAAAAATATATAAATAAATATATTTAATAAAAATATAAATATATTTATTTATATATTTATATTTTTATTATCGAGTTCCTGTCATCCAAATCCATGACGGAACAGTAATACCACGTAAATTTACAAGGCGTAGTGCCTTGTAAATTTACGTGGTATTACTGTTATTAAAAGTACTGTATATTATGTATATTATTATGTATATGTATATTAGGGCTTTCAGTCTCGATGCATTACTGATTCCCGGGAAAAAAAAAACGAGACTCGATGCGGTCTCGAAATTCCCGGGAAAAACGAGACTTTCGAGACTATTTTAAAATTAGGTTTTTTACTTGTAGGCTGTGCTATTAGGCAGTGAAAACCGGCTATGCCAATCAAATATACTATTAAAAAAACGCAAATAAAAAAAAAACATATATTTTTGTTGAAACTTTTGCATTTTTGTTGTGGGCACGTAAAAAACAAAGGGCGTTTAATGTGGTTTCAGACAGAGAGACCTAATTTTATTAGAAAAGTAGCCTGCGTTAAAAAAGCTCTCTCTGCTTCTACGCTAGTGGGGGGTAGGTATAGATATTGAATAATTGTAGCAATAATTTAGGTACTTCCCCATTTTCAAAAAGAGCTTTTTTTCTATGAGCAGGTTTCTTTGCAATTGCAAGTCATGGATAGACATGGAAAATATATTCTGCCCTTGGTCTTCTTGAGGGTTTAACAAATTATTAAGCTTACATTCCAGCTGTTCCTCTGTAGTTAAACTTGTGAGCTCCGCAATCGTCGCATCATTTGAATATCTGGTATTTGCGGTATAACTGTCAGATTTGTCAGTGGTGGATTTATTTAACCTTTCGTACAATTCTTTTAAAGACACTGTCATTTCGTCAGTTACATTTACAGTTTTGCCATTGCCATATCCATGTAACCATAATAAAAACCGGCCAATTGCGAATTGGACTCGCGCACGAAGGGTTCCGTACAATGACGTGATCTACAATGACGTTAAAAAAAACAACTACTCACTAGATCTCGTTCAAACCAATTTTCGGTGGAAGTTTGCATGGTAATGTACATCATATATTTTTTTTAGATTTATCATTGACACACATTTTACCACTTTGGAAGTGTCTCAAAAGGTGATGGCTAAATGGAAGTATAGACCACTGCCCCATGTGCCAGGTACCATGTATAAATATGGTACCTAGCACAATGTAATGCTGAATGGCAAAATATTAGTATTTCATGTAAAAAAGTTTCAGATACTTTTTGGGAATAATATAATGGTAAAATAATATTGCCTAAAAAGGAAAAAAGGTGTGTTTGACAGTATATAATTTTCTTCAACTGACACTTTCGAAAAATAATAAAACTAAAAACGAAAATGAGGTTGTATATTTATAAGCGAATGTTTGTAATGAAAAGTTTTTCTCTTTTTTTAGATACTTTATTATGTTTAATAGTTCACGAAAGTGCTAGGAAAATATTAAACATTACATAATTCATGAATGATTTTTTAAATATTATGAGGTTACCTATGTAAGATTCATATACATTCCAGAATGTATCTGGCCCGGAGGCAGTCATTTAGCCATCACCTTTATTGTTTTTTTTTTAATATTTTTGTGTGAAAATCTTAATGCGGTTCATAGAATACCTACATCTTTTTACCAAGTTTCAACAGTATATCTCTTAGTTTCGGAAAAATGTGGCTGTGACATACGGACGGACAGACAGACAGACATGACTAATCCATAAGGGTTCCGTTTTTTGCCATTTGGCTACTTAACCCTAAAAGTTACTGTTGGTTTAGTAGATTATTTCATACTGTCATATAAGTGATTCAAGTCTCAAAAGTCTCGTTATTCCCGCGACCAAAAACGTCAGTCTCGATTCTCGAAAATACCAAAAAATCGTCGAGACTCTCGAAATTTCCGAGACCGAGAGTCCCGGGATGAAAGCCCTAATGTATATATTATGTATCTGTATTATTACTGTATATTAAAAGTCACAAGAAAGCAGAATATGCAATTCCTCGGATGACAATTTTTTTCAGTTATCTTGATTTATAAACCAAACTGCTTAACCGATTTCGATAAATCGATAAATTGATATGAGATCACCTCTGAAGTATGACTTATCAAACAAAAAAAAGAATCATCATAATTGATTCATAAGTGGCGGAAATATTGCGTTATAAACATACAAAGGAAAAAAATACAGACTAATTGAGAACCTCCTTCTTTTTAAGTCGGTTAAAAATATAAAAAAGAAAACACATGGTATGTGTCTGCTTAGCCTTTTCCCAACTATGTCGGGGTCGGCTTCCAGTCTAACCGGATGCAGCTGAATATCAGTGTTTTACATGGAGCGACTGCCTATCAGACCTCCACAACCCAGTTACAACGATACCGCTTGGTAGTTTCTAAAGACGGTGGCTTTGATTATGTTATACAGGATAAGTTTTTAACCAGTGCGTAATTTTTTTTAGGTAGTTCAGTGTCAGTAATAGAACACATTTCCGTGTTTAGTTAAAAAAAAAAAAATTAAAAAAATTTCATCCTTATCCGAGTTTGAAATAACCAAAACATCCAGGACATAATCTATTCGCCATACTATCAATGAAAACTCGCGGCCGCCGCCGCCGCCCGGGCGCATGGCTGGGGTGAGGGGGTGGGGAATGCGCTAGCGCCGAGTGACAATGAAATATGGTTTTTAAGTAAACATGTTTCGTAAGCGATAACTTTTTTTTTTAGTACTAAGACATATCAAAATAAAATATACGTGTTTAATAAAACGTGTTGAAGTTTATTATGGCAAAATTTACGCACTGGTTAAAAAATTTTCCTGTATATTGTATTACCATCGACTTTCACAACGAAAGTTTTCTATTCATTTGATCTTCCACAACCAAATTACAGCACGTGTACTGGGTTACCACCATATTAAACAAAAATATGTGTTATAAAATGAATGAAAATGTGTTTTATTAATGATACAGAAGGACAAAAAAAAAACCGCATATATTAGAATCTTGTATGAGAATTAAAAGAAATGAGCCCCTACACCAGTGACCCTAGTTACCCTTCAGAGGATTACAAGCATGATTGTTGTTTAGACCTTAATATTAAAAATATGTGTGTGTATTGTCGACAGCTTGCGAGTTCGCGGGCTTACAGTGCCAGATTCAGTTCGGAGACCACAGAGAGGACAAGCATACTACTGGATTCTTAGAGTAAGTGTACAGTGAGCTCCAAATAACATACTTACCATCACGCCTGCGGTGTACCAGGATTTGTGGCCGGTTAATGGCTATAAGTTCGCCCCCTATTACATAGGACCTAAACATATGCACCGAAAACTAAAGGGAATGCACTGGCCTCTGTAATTCAGTTCATAACTAGCTCAGGGGTCAGGGATTTCAAATAATCAGATATGATGTGAAATGGCAATAAAGAATTGTAATTTTAATTAGTACCGGCCAACTGTGGCTGTACTGGATACATTTCTGCCTTACCCTTCGGGGAATGCAGGCGTAATGGTATGTTATGTTAAGTTTGAATAAATAAATAAATATAGTGAAGAATGGGCAAAAAACTCCATTCTTACTCTTTTAAAATGCATGTTCTCGTTCCAGCCTTAAGGAGTTTCTACCCGCCTCCTACATGAAGGTCAAAGGCATCGAGAAGAAGGTGTTCAAGGAGCACAAGAAGCACATCGGTCTGAGCGAGCTGGACGCCAAGGTGCTCTACACCAAGAGCGCCAGGGACCTCAAGACATACGGCGTCGCCTTCTTCCTCGTAAAGGTATGTAAAGTCAAAGTTAAAGTCAAATAAGAATAAAATTAAAAATAAAAGAATTCAAAGTTTTGGTGTCGTGATGGCCCAGTGGTTACGAGGTTGTGAGTTCGCAACCGGTCACGGGCAAGTACCAATGTGACTTTTTGCTATTTAATATGTACTTTCTAAGTTTATCTTGGACATCACTGACATAATAATATGTCATAATAATCATGTCAGAGGCCCTTAAGGCGGTTTAGAAACTCTTAAGTCTAGTTTATATGGGTTCGTTAGATTTTACTACCCATACGATAAAGAAGATTAGAACGCGCACACACTTGTGCACTATAATATCTCCTGCGTACTTGGCTAGTCTGCATTAAGATTAGCCGCCGTGGCCGGAATCGGTCTGGAAAATTACATTGTACACTCTTCAACAGGAAAAAATGAAAGGTAAGAACAAGCTGGTGCCCCGTCTTCTGGGGGTGACCAAGGATTCTGTGCTACGGCTGGACGAGAAGACCAAAGAGATCCTGCAGACCTGGCCGCTGACCACCGTGAGGAGGTGGTGTGCCAGCCCCAACACCTTCACCCTGGACTTCGGAGACTATAGGTGAGGAAGCTTTAGCATTTTATTCGAGACTAGCTGTTGCCCGAAACTTTGTTTGCGTTGATATTAAAATCAATAAGAGGATGTAGTGACAAAGGTTGAAAAGAGTATGCTTACATGGTTCGGTCATGTAGAGAGGATGCGTGAAAGACGACTAACAAAAGGGATATTTATGGCAGCGTGAGTGGCAATGCCGGGAGGGGACGCCCTAGAGAGATCTACCCTGGCCTTATTGGTGAGGTTATGATCGGGTGTGCAGTACTCATAACCGTATGTAAGGATCGTAGGAGTTGGCGTTCCGTGGTTTCTGCCTACCCCCATGGGAAAAAGGCGTGAGTTTATTAATGTATGTATGTAAAATCTCAATAGATCTAACCCTTGCGGAATAGGGCCCAGTCACTAGGGTTCATACGACTAACAATAATCTCTCCCCCCAGCGACCAATACTACTCGGTGCAGACGACAGAGGCGGAGCAGATCCTGCAGGTGATCGCGGGCTACATCGACATCATCGTGCGCAAGCAGCGCGCCAAGGAGCACCTCGGCATCGAGGGCGACGAGGGCTCCGCCATGCTCGAGGACTCCGTGTCGCCCTCCAAGTGAGTCACACGTGTACTAGTAGGCGAGCTAGGAAGGTGCTGGGAGGTTTCGTGAAATTCTGGACACATTTCAATTTCTACCGCCAAGCAGAATGCCAACCATTCCGGTTCTGGGCAGCCCGCATCCATCCACTGCTCCTGCCGGGGCTGCGGGTTGTTCGAAAGAGATACCGCGCCCCCGGAACGCAAAGGGCTCATGAAGGAACATAGACGGGTTTTAGTCAGTAAAAGTCTGACACTCCCTCTCGGCCCGCCCAGGGCGGGGGAAGTTATTTGATGATTTCCCGTCTATATAAAAAAAAAAACATCCACTGCCCGATACCTTCTATACAGTTGGCGCTCTTTGGGGAAGGCCTTCGTACAGCAATGGACGGTTATAGGCTCATATGATGGTTAAGCAGCGTGCTGCCCATGAGTAGACACATGTCCGCCTACGTCAAAGAATCGGTGACCGATTTTTTTGTCGGAGAGAATGGAATGTATGAATTCTAATATACCAACGGACACATCCTCCAAAAACTCAATCCCACATAACTATGGATCTATTGATTGGTTCGATAATCGGTCCTAAAATAAATCAGACGTGGGCGGAAGGCCTTATCCAACAATTACAAGCCATAATTTACTTAAAATCAACGTTATTCTAATCATTATAGGGTTTACTTTGCAAGTAAGTAACTTGTGAATATTTGCCAAATACGCCACATGCCATCGTTCCAACTAACGCCAACATTGGTCCACAGAGCCAACATCATCCAACACGACACGTTCAAGTCCGGCAAGGTGAACACGGAGTCGGTCGCCAAGCCGGCCGTGCACCGGCCCGGGGCAGAAGGTAATGTGTCTTATGTACTACGTAATAGAGTCGGTTTTATACACGTGTAATATTTGTAGTTGTTTATTTTTTGTTTTGTTGTTGATGAAACATCGTATTGTATTTAATATGACAAATTGTCAAGTCTGCGTAAACGATCGGTGACCGATTTCTTTGTCGGTGAAAATGGAACATATGAATTTTAATAAACCAACGCATATGTCCTAGAAAATGTCGACCTCACGAAACTGGGTCTTTTGAACGGTCCGATAATCGGTCCTACAGAAATCGGATGTGTTCGGAGGCCCTTAACTGCTGTTATGGGTTGCGATAATTCAGTGACTAAAAAAATAAATTAAAAAAAAAGTTTTTATTCTTGTGATTTCTTTGTGATCTAATAACAATACTCAATATCTTTATTGCGTACCATAATGTATTACAGGATGGAATAATTAGATTAGTCACAATGTGTAGGTAAAACGTTTACTCATTGCTTACAAGTAAATAATTGATTTGTTATAAATATCATTCAGATATCGAACACAATGTAAATTGTTATCTGAATAAATAAATACAAATACAAATCTCCTTGCATGTTTCTGTACAAATATTGAAAACAGAAAAATAAGTTTGATTGTGCTATCATAATCATAACTTGTAACAAACCTAATCTCAGATTCGGTTACTCCTTAGAGGCTGCAAAATAATTATATACCTAAAAAATGCTGTTTTTTTTTTAAATATTCGGTCCTTGGGGCAAAATAAAACTCATAAATCATTGTTACAAGGTATAAACTACAATGACCGACTCACAATACAATACGATGTTTTATCTTCCTCACTTTCAACTATATTCCTTTATCTGGCTTCGCTTGACACATTATAATTTGCCGTCGCTAGGGGCTAAGCCGTTCGCGGTGAACCACATGACGGGCGCGCAGCAGACCACCGTCTCCGGACAGATCATCACCGGACACACGCCGCCTGCCGTCAGTATTTTGTTGATTTACTTTTATTTTTGCTTTAAAAAGAATTTCTCAGTAGCAGCCCGGAATTTCCACTTTGGTGGTGTGACACCCCCGTGCCTCGGAAATCACGTAAAGCCGTTGGTCCCGGCTGTCATTCGTAGATCTTTGACAGTCGTTACGGATAGTCAGAAGCCAAGAAGTCTGACAACCAGTCTTACCAAGAGGTATCGTGTTGCCCAGTAACTGGGTTGTGGAGGTCAGATAGGCAGTCGCTCCATGTAAAACACTGGTATTCAGCTGCATCCGGTTAGACTGGTAGCCGACCCCAACATAGTTGGGAAAAATTGGTGATGCATTTTGATCCATACAATATCATACGGCCTGAATTTAATAATAATATGATAAACATTTTGTTCCATGCTGCTTTTATGGCTACATACAGTCATCGAAATGGGCTGTGTAGGTATATATTGTAAACATTATTACTACTAAACAACTTGTAGGTACCTACTATTACAGAAACGAATTTAAAATGGCGTCCAAACAAAGCAATATATCATGCTATTTCACTCGCACAGTATAGCGAACGAGAGAGAGGGCGTGATTAGTACTGCTGTTTTCAATTCGTTTCTTTAATTGGACGTAGTTACGCAAAAACGATCCAACCCTCAAAGTGTTGATACGCAAAAAGGATCCAAATCTCAAAGTGGACACTTTGAGAGTTGGATCCTTTTTGCGTATCAACACTTTGAGGGTTGGATCGTTTTTGCGTAACTACGTCCAATTATACGAGTTGTAGGACATTATTAAAATTACTATTGACTAAATTAGTGTAGTAGTCCCAAAGGCGGCTGCTGGTTATATGTAGACTGGGTTCAATCCCCTAGACGGGAAAATTGGTACAATTCTTGGTAATATTAGTATAGCCACCATTACCAAATAATTCCAAGACGCAATATAAAAACATTTTATTTTGGCTTCTCTTCTTCTTCGGAGTTTGGATTTGTGCCCAGTTAATGGCAATAGGCTCGCCCCCTATTACATGGGACCTAAATATACCGGCGAACTGTGGGTGTACATTGTTACACCTCTGCCTAACCCTTCGGGGAATACAGGCGTGATGGATGATGGTTCTCTTCCCACCACTGAATTTTTGGTCGGCTACAATGGAACATATGAATTTCCAATACACCACCGCAAACCGACAAAAAATCGGTCGTGGCCGGAGCGCCTTAGTCTTTAAAACCTGATTAATTTTCAAATGAATGTATTTTTTTTTTTTTTTAATTGACTGTACAATTGGATATTCAAAAAAAAACAGTACAACTAGATTTAATTTTTTTTTTTCTTGAAGATGACGTTCAAAAGGTGCCCTTTTGTTGTATAAATATAATTAAGTAAAATCTTCTTGTATCAGGCATCACAAATGCAGCAGACCAAGGTGACGTCGATCCTGACGGAGCCGCAGCGCGCGCTGCTGTCCACCATCAGCTCCGGGGTCGAGATCATCAAGCAGACCGAGGAGGGACTCACCAGGGTACGTAGCATCTCACTCCCGCACTCCCTACCTCCACGACATCGTGGCCTGGTTTAAAAAATACATCTGGTCATACAAGCACACCGGTTACGAGTACTGCGCACCCGACCTTTCTGAAGAACCTCACCAATAAGGTCAGGGTAGGTCTTTAAGGGCGTCCTCACCCGGCGTTTGGCAAAACTAAATCCATTTTTTTTAACACTATTGAAATAGGGCTCGCATAAGAATTGGTACATTGAATTAATTTCTCCGGCAAAGAATCAGTATCCTATATATATGTATACCTGGGTGCCAAATATCACCCATATCGGTTTAGCCGTCATCACGTGACAGACCAACAATCACCTCACCTTTCCACATTATTTTATAATACCAGTACAATTGTAACCCAGTTGTCTCCCACACAGGCCACGCTGCCGGCCCTGGGGCACGACGCGGCCTCCGTGAAGTGGAAGCAGGTGACCATGGACACCAACAAGCAGGTGGTGACGTCACAGATCGCCGCCATGAACGCCGCCACGGCACAGGTCGTCACCTTGACCTCAGGTGAGACTGTTATTACTTACTTCACCTTCATTGTTTTCATTTAAAGAAGCAACAAGAATATCGAAGCCAGGATTTTGGAAAGTCCAAATTGAAAAGAGTGTCAAAGATGTAGGTCTCTGACACCTAACAAAACGTAGGTTTTGGAACGAGCAACTAGCTTCAACTCTCTGACTAATTGACCAACTCCTTGAAATTTTGAAAGTTCCTGTAAATGGTCTCATTGAGATAAATGTTTTGACTTCGAAAAGTTTGTGTAGTAATAGAGTTTTAGCAGTTTGTAAATAATAACATCAGTCCATAATTGTTTTACAGTGGAAAGACCTCTTCTCATATAGAGATGGAACGAGCATTAATCGCTACGCTTGCTCAAGGCGGATTGAATATTTGTTTTTATTTACCGATGTCAGTGATGTTCAAGATAACTTAGAAAGTACATTTGATTTGAAAAGTTACATTAGTACTTGCTTGTTTTTGAACTTGCAACCTCATGCATTAGAGGCGAGCGCCTTTAACCGCTTTTCCTCAATCTCTCAAAATCCTAAATACATAGAAAAAAATAATAATAATATTAATGAGACTCACAGAACAATAAAGAACATAGAATGACAGTTAGGTAAAAATAAAAACATAAACATACATCCATACCATCACGCCTGCATTCCCCGAAGGGTAAGGGAGAGGTGTAACCAATGCACACCCACACTTCACCGGTATAAAAAAACTTATAAAAATAATGGTCTCCCCTAAAACTGAACCACCCCATCCCCCAACAGGAACAGAAGAGGTAGACCACACAGCGGTCGGGGCAGCCATCACGACGATCACCAGCAACCTGCCGCAGATGACGAAGGGCGTGCAGATGATCGCCGCGCTCATGGACGACGGCGACCACGGCGACAAGCTGCTGGACGCCACCAGGAAGCTCTGCACCGCCTTCACTGATCTGCTGAAGGCTGCTGAGCCGGAGACTAAAGAGGTTTGTAGAATTGTGTGTTGTTGAATCCAGGACAGTTGAATGGTGTCTCCGGGACTCGTCGACCTTCATTCCTCGGCACTTCTGGGGGTCGCCACGGTTCTCCTTCACTTTATCGTGTGAGCAGTACGGTCTAACGACCCCACACACCCTAGTGTTAGAGTTTCTAAACTGCCTCAAGGGCCTCTGACATGGTTGGTGTCCAAGATAAACTTAGAAAGTACATATGAATTAGAAAAAGTGATATTGGTACTTGCCTGTGCCCGGTTACGAACCCATAACCTCGTGCATGAGAGGCGGGCGTCTTAACCACTGGGCCATCACGACACTATTCGCCAGTCGCCACTGTTGATTCGGGCTTACAGTGGTTACAAATTAGAGGTGTAACTGCTACAATAAAAAAAGACTGTCCATAGAGCATCTAAAGAGTTTTTGGCTTACAACACGGCTGGCGCAGTAGCTCAGCGATTGGTTCGGTTCCCGCAAGAAATAAATATTTTTGGATGGCTTACAGATAGTTGTTCTGGGCCTGGTCGTTTATGTGAGTTTCTATTTTTGGAAACGCACTCACCATACAGGAGAAATTTCGAGAGTGGAACATTAGTTTTGAAATAAAAATAATACATTAAAACAGAAATTATTCAAAGGGCATATTGTAAACATATTGTGGGGCAATAAGAATATCGCGATAATATTTTAATAGAAATTACATAACTGAATGATAACTGTCAAGTATCTTGTCCTAATATAACCCTGGCACAAAATAAGACCAGATATAAATATAAAACCAGATGTCACACAAATCTCACCCTCCCTTCATCTGTTTCCAGCCCCGGCAGAACCTCCTGAACGCTGCCTCCCGCGTCGGCGAGGCGTCCACCACGGTGCTGTACACCATCGGCGAGGAAACCGAGGAGGACAAGGAGACACAGGTAACAGACGCTCAGCGGAACCCTAAGAAATCCTACCTGTACAGGAAACTCAACTACTGCTACGATAACTTCTACAAAGTCTTCTTTGGCAAAGAGAAATACGTCACGTACGGAACTGACTTCGAAAATGTACATATAGGTAACGGCAAGGCTAAGGATGTCTTAGATGATGGCATCTATGAAGATGTAGATACCACACGCGAGTGGGGATTAGATGTTATACAAGAAGAGTCGGATAGCGACTACTATAGGAGCATCGATTACGCCAATATGATCTTTAAGAATAAACAAGAAAAATCGAATAGTGATAACGATTTTGAATCGATTGTGCAAAATTGTGAAGGGTATTTAGACAGTAGCAACCCTAAATTGTACCCTAAAACTATTTACGATAAAATCTATAATTTTAAAAAGGATTTCTCCAATCATGATTATGTTAACGTCAATTATGACAGCCCTAAAAGTAATATCGATAAATCTAACTTGAATAACGAGAAATCGAATGTTAACATCGATAAAACCAACTACGGAGACGCTAACATAGATTTTAATAGACGCACTAAAAACGATATACTGCGCGAACAATTCTTCCGTTCAGACAATATCGATAAAAATGACTTAAACGATCAATTCAATCGGTTTAACGGGAAAAAAATCGAATGCCACAGCATAGTTAATGACATTACAAAATCGGGACCCGATGTCAAAGTGTCTGGCTCACTGAACATGAAATTACTGAACCCGGATAGATACAACCGCGTCTTAACGACAACAGAAACTTTTATGGAGACTGCAGAAGCCAGTTTCACTAAAAACCAAATCTCAAAACTCCGACGCGACGGGTTCGAAAATTTTGTCAAAAAAAGCGAAAGGTACTACACTAGCGAGATCGGGGACAAACATACAGACATTCTCAACAATTCTACTGAATCTAAAGGGAAGACTGAGATAAGGATTTTCTATAATCCTACATTCAAAACTACTGGTGAAAATATGAGAGGTTTTTGCCAGTATTGTAAGCGAAAGTGCCCGCGGACTGCGGAGAAGTGCTGCTCTAAGTGTGAATGCTTGGAGCTAGAACTGGCCACGATTTGGAAAGAAAATTGGCTAAACATATTGTGCTTGCTGTCCATAATATTTATGTTCCTAGCGTTGGTAATACAGTGGTTTATTCCTACAGAAGTTTGTGGCGTTAATAATAGTACAGGCACTAGTGAGAAATGTTTTGATATGATGCAAGAATAGGCCAGATTCGCATTTCCAACAATTTTTATTCACAAAAATCTCTAACGTTAGTCTGTATATTGCTCGGTTCCTATAAGCATAACGGATAGTTTATCTTACCAGTCGTAAATCTTTTGAATGCTTGACTGGTCGTTTGTGAAAATTCTTGTGACAATTTTGAATGTAAGAAATGTTTACAAAAATTATGGATATAAACCTACCTGTATGCGGAAAAATAAAACTTAAATAATAGCGAAAATACGGAGGCATTTGTTTGTTAGTATGGTTTACTGATACCGGTCGGTAAGTTTTAGGAATCGGGCATTAGACAACTAATCACATATGTTTAGTATTAAAATTTCGATTCTAAAATCTATGTAATCTTTGCTAAACAAATATATTGCTAAAGTTCATTGATTTTAAATCACTTTTGCATTAAGCAATTACCAATGAAATCTTAGAGTCACGTTCACCATAAATCGCTAATGACATATGTATAACTCTAAAAGAATATGTAACATCACTGCATCCCTGTCTAATTGATTGAATTTGACGGAGATAGAATGATGTTTAAACACGATTGGGGCTTAATGATTTATTTTAGCGCTTGAAAATACATCACATTATATTTTCGTTAAAAAAATTGAGTGTAAAAGCCTTTCTATTGCAGTCCATTGCTGTATTATTAGTAGGATCTTCAAGAATCTCTGTTAGAAATCAGTATTGATCCCTTTAATGCTGATTCTACGCATTCTCTTAAAACCAGAGATTTGATTCTCTCTTGTATTTCAAAACGGTACCAATTTCGCGTTTTTACTATAGTTAACTATACGTTGCTATAAAATTTTGTTAAAAATATATAAGTATTATTTACAATTCAGATTAGTTCTGCCAGTTCGACTCACACGTTAAAATTTATCCCAGATTTTTGGATATTTAACGCTGATTATTTTTAAATCTATTCTAAGCGTGAGTTTTGTTACATTCACCTGCTATTGCTTAATAGTAATTTATCACATTTGACATAATAAAAATAAAAGTGACATAACATAAAACCAATAATAATAATAAAAGTAACCAAAACTATATGGCATCAAAAAAATCCTCCGCATCGCTGTCAACTGGCGGCTTTTCCATGTTGGTTGGCAATACCTCTGGCCAAGGTAACAGATATGAGATAGCTAATGAGTTTTATAAAAACTAAGTGTGTAGGTGTGAAGTAATATGATCTCCACAGCCTCACATAAGACAATCCTCGTTGCATTATGATTGAACAGGAAGTGACGCACTCAAGGACAGACAAGTTGCTGTGCATGCATCATCATCACTGTCTCATTATGAGACAATCACAACACGATATTTAAATGTTATCCAGCCCCTAAGGTCACTGGAAGTGTCAACCAACCATTTCGTCAATTGCCTAAAAAGGCTAAAGGCATATTGATTTTCTTTGACGTAATTAATTAAATTATTGAGATAATGTGGACTGGCTCGTTCTGGCAGAACTAAACCTATTTATACTGTTAAAGTATTCCTATTATTTAACCCTTTTAGGCATTTATATTTACAAATTATTCTAATACAAAAAGCACGTTTTATCTCTATACTACTTAAAAATCGTCTTTTTCCTTTTTTTTCACGTAAATAATCTTGTTGGATAACTGTAATCTAAATTATAAAGACATATGAGTAAGGGAAAAGACTGCACGATGATATTTTATTTTATTAGTAGATATGTAAGGTTTGGTTTAGTTTGTGGGGGTATGTGATTCACACGTGAGATATATTTGAGGCAGAATTTAGTTAGCTATGAAACCGCACCGTTACTGCCATGTAGGTATCTAGCGCCTGCCCGCGACGTTGTACCGTTAATTTTGATATATTATCCTACGGGCACAGTACATTTTTCCGGGATAAAAAGTATCTCAAGTGTTATTCCACACTACAATCTCAGTGCAAAAATTCAGATCCGTACAGCCGTTTAAGCATGACAGAGCAACAAACATCCATTTATACATCCTCTCAAACTTTCGCATTTATAATATTAGTAGGATAGTAGCTTTAATTAGACAAGAGTGTCTGTGAAGTTTCTTACTTGTTCATCTCTATAGAGCTTTACTTTACGTTTTGGAAGGACAACTTTCTGACCAACTCGTTTTTTTTTTCGATTCTGACTATAAAAAATATGACAAATGTTTTAAAGTAATAAATTATGACCTTTGTTACTTTCTGAAAATTTTGCTAGGTACATATTTGTAAAAAAAAGGTTAAAATCGGTCCAGTACTTTCGGAACTTATCCGGTACAAACAAAAAAAATCTATCCTCTTTTTCAATATTAGGACAGAAAACGTCTGTTAAGCCTATTTATCAAATAATATGTGAATCACATACCCTCGTCTGGTTCCACAGCAAAGAATTAACGTTCTAACTACAGGTTAGTTTGACTTAATGCTTAGTTTGGTAGGCAGATTAATGGTGGTGAGGCGACTAGTTCAGTATAAACTTAACGCACTAACTTCACCGTTAGTGGTATAGTTTAGCGTGTAGGCTTTTGTGGAACTGGGCTTTCGGTGGAAGGGGTGGGGTTGACTCGCTTATGAGACATTTAAGTACAGGCTGTATTTTTAGTTATTGTGTATTTTTAAGGGGTGAAAATACTCATGTATACAAATAGCTTTTATTTATTTAAACTTTATGCAACAAAAGTACAAAGGCGGACTTAATGCCTTAGGCATTCTCTACCAGTCAACCAAAACCTATGCGCCGGCTAAACCTATCCGGCTTTTGCTATGGGATCGACTCTAAAATCTGCTGTTCCCATACATTTCTACCATACAAAATTCACTACAACACGATGTTGTAGTGAATTTTTTATGGTAGTAGAGCTCTTTGTGAAGGGGCTCGTCCTGCGAAGTACTACCGCCATACCAAACCTGCCGCAAGGCAGCGTTTGCTGTGTTCCGGTTTGAAGGGTATGTAACTTTGTCACTGGGCTGGCAACGCATTTCCAAGGCCTCTAATATTGCAGATGCTTCAGTCAGCGGTGACCATTTGACTCCAGGCAGGCCGTCGACTTGTTTGCCATTCATTGCCATAAAAAAACAGCTGATTTATTTTGTCATATTTCCATAGTAAAATCAGCTAATATTCATGAGTACTTTCACCCCCTGAAAAATATACAGTTAATTTAAATTTAGCCTTTGACTGTTACAAAATGAAATGCTAGTCAAAAGTCATGACAGATATTTTATAGAATCTCAAAAATAATCAGAAAATATTCTAGTCTAATCGCAGCTGAAAATCAATTAAATTTATAGGAATAGATTCGACTGTAATTTACATTGACGATCAATAAATCCGGACCGCTTTGATAAAAACTATGAAGAGTTTAATAATTAAAATACGCATACTTAATTATGACGTCTTTATTTTATTAATAGTTTTGAAAACGAAAGATATTTTAGCATTTTATGAATGACTCCTAATTTTTAACTCGCAAGCTTGTTAGGAGTTTTAACGATCGAATTTCTTCGCCAATTACGAACATAATACCTACATCACAATCTTGCCATCACAGATACATAAGCGAGTACATAAGCAACCCTTATATAGCTTCTAAACACAATGGTTTACGTTGGGTTTTACATTGGAAAGTGACATACAACGATCTTATAGGTGCTTTCCTTTCAACCAGCAGTACGGCCAGCAGTGCTGCTGTAAAATTGTATTTCGATGTATTTTAGTGAATTGAATTTATAAGCCAACCGATTTCTTTTTCGCGATTTTAGAATGGATTCCGTCTTTTTATTCTTTTCGTGTCGACTGTCTCGTATAAAATGTTGTCCGACCAGTATTGTGCAACCTGTACAGCTAAATCATTGTCCTCGTTTTAAGATCTTGGAAGGTGCAAGTGGTTGTGCACTTAAAATAAAATCCCTTAGTAAAAGTTGTTTAGAATGATGAGTACAATGACCTCTTTCAGGTTTCTCCTAAATAAAAAGTAAGCTTCCCCCAGCTAACCTACCAGCCTAGCTAGCTTGCTTCTTGTAAGGGGTCCCGGGTTCGATTCCCAGGTCGAGCAAAAAGTGTTATTGGGTTTTTCTATGAAATTCTCAGTAGCAGCTCGGAGTTTGGATTTGTGCCCGGTTAATGGTAATAGGCTCGCCCCCTATTACATGGGACCTAAATATACCGGCGAACTGTGGGTGTACATTGGTACAACTCTGCCTAACCCTTCGGGGAATACAGGCGTGATCGTAAATAAAAAGTAAGCTTGTAGGTATATGCTTTAGTATCGATAGTCAGTTGTATGTCCATCGTAAACCATTGTGTGAAGGAGCCTCATGAAACATTACGTTTAATTTTGTGTTTTTATTTATTTTTGTTAACAATAATCTTAATGCTTACTAATCTAGTCTTTATTTTATATTATATTTTCTTTTTTTTTTAATTAAAAGCATTAATATAATTGGCAGCTAAGGGTCGGCTTAACCTTCTAACTCATATTAAATTGGACTTTAATGTGAGCCGAACCTTATTTTTTTTTTGTTAATATTTGGCAGTTATTTTTTTATTTAGATTCCCATTTTATGTACATATTTTTTTAAAGTGCTGGGACCTACTAACCTCTCTTAAAACAGTATTATTTCAATATTACTTTTTAAATGCCACTGTTGAATTTTAAACTTTAAGCAGTGAGCCGAGAGTTGAAAATTCAACAGTGAGGAACGCTAAGTGATATTATAATAATAATGTTTTAAGAGATGGTGGTAAGCTCCCTGGTATACATTGTCGAATAATCAGAGTTGATATTACAATAACGGGAAGTTTAAAAAAAGTTGTGATTTTGTCGCAAACTCGATTAAAAGATGCGATTAATCGACAGTGTGTACTTGTACTTAATCTGTTAATAATGTCCTTGTATTATGTGTCCTTTTTGCATTGCTATACATAATAATATTTATATTAAAATTATAAATACATAATACTAATATTTAAACAACAAAAAGAAATGCTTCAATAATAATTTAATACATTGATCTTGAATATTTCAGTAAGTATATTTTTGTTTTTGCTATGCAAACACAGATAGCCTTATCATTATTATCTATACTTATCATAAATTATTATGATGTAAACAATGCAAAAAGACACACTTATACGGAAGACTCAAAATATTGCCATCACTGAGTACAAACATACAAATTGCCATTTTATATGAAGATAGAGGTTTATTTTAATATCTTTTCTGCAATTTATTTTTTTAACTGCTTGTTGGGTTTCGAGTTCCATAAAATAACGGCAAAAGTGACTTTTTTAAATTGTAAAACTAATGGAATAAGATTGGTAATTTCAAAAAACTGATTTTAATTAAATGATACTTATTTTTTTATGGTAAAGACTGATTTTATTTTACTTTTTATAATTTATTTGATGGTATCACCATATATTATAAACTTTTGACTGTCAAAAGCGGAAACTACTTAAATATTTTGATTGGTTACTCGAAACTCACAAGCAAAGCAACATATTAAGTTATTTTTATAATAATTTTAATAACATTGGAAGTAAAAAAATTGTACCAGTATTTACAAAGATTTTTTTTTATTCGCAAGTACTTTATCTAACTTTTTCATTTGATTTTGTTTTTTAAGCATAATGCGCTAATGTGTATTTTCTAATCTCAGAGACTAAATTGTCATTTACATAATATATTAGATGAATATAAAAATAATGTGTTTTCGGCACATACACATGAAGTACACTATTTTCAAGTTGGACACATAAAGCTGTTAACCTTTTGAGCCCCACAGTCGTGTATAGCCGACAAATGCAGTCTAATAAAAAATGCAGTTTTTTTGTCGGCTATAAACGACGGTGGCGTCCAAAAGGTTATATCAGTCTCTTGAGATTATTAGATACCCCTTCAATCTTTGATTATGTTCGTCAAATTATTACGGCGCAACGTTAAAGAAAATAAACCATTTTTGGTCTTTAAAAGTTGAAAGAATAATTAATGAATACTGGTACAATTTCTCTGCACTCCAGAGTACGGTAGTGATTTTTAAAGATACACTGCCATCTTGGTTATTTTTGGTTAATACATTTGCTTAAAAAAACAATTGTTTTATTTATAACTAACTGTCTTGGAAGTAAATGTATTTAGCAAAAATAACTAACTCGTTACCCTCCTGTATAGTGTCATATATGTTCCAATAACAACATGCTGTATATTAAACGGTGAAGGAAAACATCGTGAGGAAACCTGGCCTTAGAAAGACTGGAATCGCCAACCCGCCTTGAGTGAGCGTAGTGATCAATGCTAGTGCCTTCTCTGTATGAGAAGAGGTCTTTTGCCCAGCAGTGAGGTACTTCCAGGCCAACATACAACATGTAAAACTATAAATTCATTCATTCATAATGTACTCAGGATATCTCATAAAGGAATACTTTCTTTATACCATGGCAAAAAAATGTCAGAGGTCCTTGAGGCGGTGTAGAAACTTTGACACTAGGGTGTGTGGGGTCATTAGACCGTACTGCCCACACGATAAAAAAGAAGACAATGGCAAATAACTCCTATGGCATTTTAATTTAAATATAACTGGCAAAATATAGCTGATTGATTCCCTATAAACAGTCAAAATAATATATTATATATAGCTCATAATATTACAATAATTAAGAACATAGTTAAGTTAAAAATCTCCATGCGATCACGCATCACGTTCGATACGTAAGGAAGTAATTCCGCGCGTTGTCAAGAGATGGCGTTGTGTTAAATATAAACTAACATGACCTAGATAGCGCAGCGGGGACACGTCTGGTTTTTATAACGTGTGTCGTGTAGTCGGTGTCTGGGTGAAGACTAATGGTTGGCCTAGATTATTGACAGGGATATGTGGTTTGGTGTGGCGGGAATTCTGAATAGATTTTCAGTACTTTCACTTTTGAAAGAGAAATAAAATATTTTTAAGTCTCGTTTATTTGTGTGTTGTTATTGTTAAAAAAGCGTAATGAAAATGTTATTAATTATAATTTAAAAAACCGGACAAGTGCGAGTCGGATTGGAACACGAAGTGTTCCGTCCATACCAAACACTACACACCAAAAACATGTCTCTTGAATGGGGACCCCTATTATTTTTAAACAAAATAACAATAATATTACCAACCTATTACTGTCCCACTGCTGGGCAAAGATGTCTTCTCATACAGAGAAGGCACAAGCATTGATCACCACGGTTGCGCAAGGCGGCTTTTAGTTTTAGCTTTATTTTCTTTTTGTTATTTGCTGTTATAGCGGTCATAGTAATACAAACTATGTGAAAATTTCGAATGTCCACCTATTACGGTACAAAAGTGACAAACGAACGGACGGACAGCAGAGTCTTACTAAAAGGTTTCCGTTTGACACGCTTTGGGTACAGTAACCTTTTTATGGGAAATTATCATATGACTCCCTTGCGCGGAGCGAAAGGTGTCAGACTCTTTCTGACTAAAACCCACCCGTGTTTCTCCTAATGCCCTTTGCGTTCCATGGCCTCGATATCTCTTCGACCAAACTCCACAACTCTGGCTGGGTACGATACCCTAAAATTGTAATGAATTATAAATAAAAATGTATGTTTATTATGATTACCGGATACATAGCTATGTACATGGCGTCACGCGTATTTTTACTTCGCTGACAGTTTTTTTATTTATAGCGGCAGCGTAGTATTTATTGCGTATGAAAGAAATTATTGTAAACAGTACCCGCATGCGTCAGACTGACGGATTATGGTTTTAAACTCTGTGAATGTTAGCGGAGCAATAGTGAAATACTAGCTATTGCCCGCGTCTTTGTCCACGTGAATGAAAAAAGGCTAAAGCAATATAAGTAATTGATCGACACGATTGGCGCAGTGGTTGAGCAATCGGCTGCTGCGCTACGTGTCACAGGTTCGATTCCCACACGGAACAAATATTTATATGGTCTAGTGATAGGTATAAGTTAGTTTATATGTTTGCAAACGCACCCACTACTTAGAAAAAAATCCTAGTGTAAGGGCAACGTTATAAAATAAAAATGACAGAATAAGCACAAAAAATTCACAATCTTTCTTACCCTCAGGACATCCTACTGTCCCTGGCGAAGGCAGTGGCCAACACGACGGCGGCGCTGGTGCTGAAGGCGAAGAACGTGGCGGCGCAGTGTCGCGACGACCAGCCGCTGCAGAACTCCATCATCTCCGCCGCCACGCACTGCGCGCTCGCCACCAGCCAGCTGGTCGCTTGTGCTAAGGTAAGAATTAAAAAAACAAACTTTGATTCACTGTAAAAATACCAAACAAACAAGTTATTGGTCAGTACAAAAATAAAATAAAAGAAGTTACCCCGCTGCCCCGTTGGTCTCGTGGTCCTAAGCGCGACTGCTACGCTAGAGGTCCTGGGTTCGATTCCCAGGTCGAGCAAAAAGTGTTATTGGGTTTTTCTATGAAATTCTTAGTAGCAGCTCGGAGTTTGGATTTGTGCCCGGTAATTGGCAATAGGCTCGCCCTCTATTACATAGGACCTAAACATACCGGCGAACATTGGTACACCCTGCCTAACCCTTCGGGGAATACAGGCGTGATGGTGAATTTATTTCTCTAAAAATTTAATAATGTTTTACAGAACATGGTTTAGCACTGCAACCGAACTAGGAAAGGCCTCTATTTCGGATACTTTGTCTTTACTGCTAGTTGTTTTAGGGGTCGTTCGTTAATTGGGCGAGGTTTTCCAGGTTCATTTTTATAAGCCCACTCCTCTGGTGGTATGTGGTGTGGTTCTAAGGTTCCCTACACCATCCAAAAAACATACATGTGCATTTCGTTTGTTAAAAAAAAAACCAACCAACTTCAAAAAGGAAGACTTCAATTCGAATGTTTATATTATTTTATATGTTACTTAGATAAACCTACGATCATAACTCAACTTAATTTATTGACGGATTTGCAAAACGCTTTTTTATAGAAGTTTATTCCGAAATAGTCCTATAGAAATTTTATCAAAATCGGTTTAGGAGTTTGGTTTTTAAACTAAAAAAACTGAAAGAAATGTGTCATCCAAGTAAACGGAATTGCGTATGTAATTATTTTTTTATCATGATCTAGGCTTTTGCCAAATTTTGTTTAAATTCATTTTCTTTTTTAAGTTGGTTAAAATTAAACCAAATACATGAACAATATTAAAAAAAAAATAAGGAGAAGAAGACTAAAGAATGTCATACATTTATTTTTATATGCTGTGGATTATACATAGTCTGTGATCCATTCGAAAATCAAAGCATAATATCTGAAAATATTTAATTAACCAAATGACGATAATGATAAGTCACAACAATAAATAACATAAGATACTATTACGCTTGTATTACCCCAAGAGTTAGGTAGAGGTGTACCAACTCACAATCGGCGAACATCAATTCTATAGATAAAAAAGTCGTGTTAGTTACACTATTATAACTCAAGAACGGCTGAACCGATTTGGCTGAAAATTGGTGAGGAGGAGCTTAGAACCAGGAGACGGATACTTTTTATCCCATTGGTAGGTGTAAGTAGGTATGTAGGTAGGTTGAAAACAGTTAGATATAGTTTGGTAGGGCAGGTTGGACTTGGATTTTTGTACCGATTTTCAGGGCAGGACAACGCCTTCCGGGCCCGCTAGTAAATAATAAATAACAAACATAACTCCTATTCTCTCTGCCAGGTGGTAGCCCCAACCCTGCACAACCCAGCTTGTCGCGAGCAGCTGACCAGCGCCGCCCGACTAGTAGCGCAAGCTGTGGAGCGGCTGGTAGCGGCGTGCAGCACCGTGCCGCCCGGCGCCGGCGTGCAGCAGCTCAGTGCCGCCGCCAGCCGCGTCACCGACGAGCTGGAGCGGCTGCTGGCGCACTGTGACCTGGGTGAGTACCACAGCTACATACAGCAAGCTGTGGAGCGTCTGCTGGCGGCGTGCAGCAGCTTAGATTCTGTCCACTGTCTTGCGCGGTTTCTTCGTCCATGCCGTCTTGTCAACCGCCATGATATAACTTCATTCAACTATCTTTTCCTAAGCTTCCCTCTTCCTATATATTGTGTCTTATATTCCTACTTATACCATGTTCATCTCTGGCGCAGACCGGCGCGGGCAGCAGCCCACGGTGACGGAGCGGTCGGTGGAGAGCGTGATGTGCGCCAGCGAGCGCGTGGTGGCGGCCGGCGACCCCGCCGACATGGTGCGCCACGCGAGACTGCTGGGGCAGGCCACCGCACATCTCATCACCAACATCAAGGTACACGCACTGCCTGCTCACTGGTTACCTATGTCAAGATAAACTTAGAAACTACATAATTATGAATTAGAAAAAGTCACATTGGTACTTGCCCGTGCCCGGTTGCGAACCCACAACCTCTAGAGGGGCGGGCGCCTTAACCACTGGGACACACGGACGACACTAAATCCACATCCTTAAGGTGAATGCTCCGACCAGCCCGCGAAATTTAAATTTTCTTACGTTTTTGGCAATTTGCAAGTCAGTATTAGATTTTATTTAATTAGATTATTGGGTTTAGGTTTAAAGTGTTATTGGGTTTTTCTATGAAATTCTCAGTAGCAGCTCGGAGTTTGGATTTGTGCCCGGTTAATGGCAATAGGCTCGCCCCCTATTACATGGGACCTAAAATATACCGGCGAACTGTGGGTGTACATTGGTACACCTCTGCCTAACCCTTCGGGGAATACAGGCGTGATAGTATATATATATTTTTTTTTTAATAGATTTAATGTTGATTAAAGTATGATTCGCGGGCGTAAGAAATACGTATTTTCAAAATTATAACCATTAAAATCAGTAAAATGAGAGTCAGTCAGAAAATCAGTAAAATGTCTCCATAAGTCAAGCTTCATGTAAAATGTCATTAAATCTTGACATTTTACATGAAGCTTGACTTATGGAGTCATTTTTTCTGATTTTCTGACTGACTGGTCGGAGCATTCACCTTAAAAAAAAAGATAGTATACTTATATACTACAAACTATGTCTCTAGCTTGACTTTATTGTATAGACTTAGCACAAGACTTTTAGCTCAAAAACGAAGACAGTAGATTTTCTATTTTACTAGAACTAATCTTAACAAAAATAAAATTTGAAACTTTGGGCATTCAATATCAACGTAACTAGAAGATTCCCAGGTATGGTGTAGAACAAATATCACAATGACTTAAAAAACATGTAACTTTCAAATTCATCACTTGTTTTTTGATTCTTGTGGCGTGCGATTGAGCATGCCTATATCCAGTAGTGGACTGTTGCAAGCTGAAGATGATGTGTCTTATAACCTTGTATGATGTCCCCTGTGCAGACGGAGGCGGAGCAGCAGCCGTCGGATGCTCAGCGCAAGCTGCTGGCGGCCGCCAAGCTGCTGGCCGACGCCACCGCGCGGATGGTGGAGGCGGCCAGGCAGTGTGCCTCCTCGCCACAGGTACACCACATTTTTTTTTATACCTATATAGTTTTCCAGCTGATGCCCTTGACTTTGTCGGCATCAAAGTTGAAGTATTTGTAGATTTTTTTTATCGAATTGCCCACCTAAAGAATAATTTGAGTGACTGAAATAATAATTTGAAACTAGTGGTAAAAAATTCAACTAATGGAACTAATGTTAAAATTTGCGATAAAAATAAAGTAATCCCATCATGGAATTTTTAATGGCACAAGTGGCAACGAAGGAAACAAAGTATCCTAACAAATGGTATATCTATGTGCCAATTTTTCATCCAAATCTATTCAACGGGTTATGTGTAATTGAATAACGACCCGTTTTATGATAAAGTTAAATAAATGAAAAAAATGATGTAAAATCTTTTGTCACTTCTACATCAATACAACAATTCCCACAGGACCGCGAGAAACAAGAGGCTCTACGCAAGGCGGCGGAGGAACTGCGGTACATCACGGTCGACTACGCGCAGGGACAAGACATCGTCGGCTCACAAGTCGCCAGGCTACAGGTAACACACCATTACTGTAGTATTTTGTGTCCATCATCCATCACGCCTGTATTCCCCGAAGGGTTAGGCAGAGATGTGCCAATGAACACCTACAGTTCGTCGGTATATTGAGTTCCCATGTAATAAACAAGAATAATTAAGAATATTTTGTTTTTATTTAGCTTATCGCATGAACGATAAAGCGTGCAAGTTCACAAGTTTGACAAGAAAGGAAGGAACGTCAAAACGCTTAACATAGTCGCGTTCCATTACTATCAATTACCATCATTGTTAACGGAAAACCGGTACATGTAACCGGATTAAAAGTATCCTATGTGTTAATCCAAGTCATGATCTACCTGTGGGTAAGATTTCGTGCAAATCCGTTCAGCTGTTAATGAGTGATACAAGAACAAATATACCGACTCATAAAGTCACAGATTAAAATTTTTACATTTATGATATTAGTAGGATAATAGTAATGTGTTTTCTTTAACCCAACAACACTTTATTTGACCTGAGAATCGAACCCAGGACCTCTAGCGTAGGAGTCGCGCTTAAAACCATTATAACCTAAAACTAATATGTATGTAATCTCCACAGGAGAGCGCCCGTCAAGCCGCTTCAAGCGCCACTCAGCTCATCACTTCAGCTCACAACGCTACGCAGTATAATACCAACAAGTATACACAGGTACGTTTACTATTTACACACTAATACAACTAGCTTTTAGCCACGATTCTGTCTACCTAGGCTTTATAATTAAGCCAACGTTGGATGGCAAACAAAAACCGCAACCCACCTGATGGTAAGTGGTCACCGCTGCTTATACACATGTGCAAACTGACCGTACAAATCCGTTGCCATCCTAGAGTTAAAATGTCTCATGTGCCCGTAACTACACCGGCACTCATACCTTTAAAACCGGAACACAGCAACGCTGCCTTGCAGCAGTAATAGGTATGGTGGTAGTACCTCCCCGGACGATTTTTTTCACAATGAGGTCTACTACTAATTTAATTTATGAGGGATACTAATATCTCATTTCCGAATTTTCACAAAATGTTTTGGTATCCTTAGGAGACGCTGATCGAGGAGTGCAAGTCGCTGTCGGAGCAGATCCCGCGCGTGGTGGACGCCGTGCAGGTGTCGAGCGCGCGGCCCGGGCTCGCCGCCGCACAGCTCGACCTCATCTCCGCCTCCGAGACCTTCCTGCAGGTACGCTAAAGAATATCATGCGATATTTATTTGTTTTACTACTTTTACTTATTGGGTAGATGACACCACTAATCAATTGACGTACTTTTTATGAGCTGTCAAAACGCCATTCCCCCATAGATTTTGTGTGACAATACTCAACTATGACGTGACTTTTTTGACATCTCAATTCACTAACTATTTAATGATTTCAAAGCAACTAAAAATATTTTTATAGATAATAGTTATTCAAAAATGTATCGGGTTTTCAGGGCTAAAATAAAGTGTTTTTTTAGTGAAGTTGTGTCTTGGAATTATTTGTTAGTGGTGTCATCTACCCAATTAACCAATAACAATAATTACAGTAGAACCTGGATTATCCGAACGCTGACTTAGTTTATCCGAACATTCACGAGAATTTGCTTCTGAAAAAGCGTTGCAACTTTTCGTCAATTAAAACTTGACCATTTTATATGAAAATCATTTGAGTTTTTTAGGTGTTTTATATTTTAACATTAATGTGTGTACATTTTTAATAGACTGTACAGTTTTAGGTGAAAAGGTGTTGTTTTTTTTTGATCTTGTTCCAAAAAACTCACATTTCGATTATCCTAACTTTTTATTATCCGAACTACTGTCGGTCCCAATTGGTTCGGATAATCGAGGTTCTACTGTAAATAAATAACAGTTGAAAATATTTAAAAAAACAATTATTAAAATAATAAACAACACAAGGTCTGATAATTGAAAATGAAGAAATTAAGTGCTTTTGGAAAGTTGTGTCTTGGAATTATTGGTATCTAACTACCCAATTTTCACCAGCCGCCTGTCTCACTGCAGGGCGAAGGCCTCTTCTCATACAGAGAAGGCACGAGCATTGATCACCACGCTTGCTCAAGGCGAATTGGTGATTACAGACTTTAGATTATATAATATCTTTTTATTTTATGATCATTCAAAACCGGTGTCTGTCTCCCCCCCTGCAGCCGAGCGGTCACGTGGTGGCGGCAGCTCGGGGAGCCCTGCCCACGCTGCTGGACGCGCCCACCGCCAAGCACCTCGCCGACACCACGCACGCCTTCACCTCCTCCTGCGCAGACCTCCGGTACGTACCACGAGCTCCTTCGCGCACAACTCCAGCCAATGGGGGCAACTGATGGCCGACGGGGTCTCAGGAACACGCTGGATAAAGGCCACTTCGTACCGGGCCTTTTGGAGATCTATCACGTTTTGGTTATAATAATAATAATACTTTATTGCAGACCAAGACAGTTCATAGAGTGTTAGTAATACACAGGCACTTAAGAACTAAGTTAGTAACACATACAAATACTATAACAAACTAAAATAACATTAAAATTGTCCAGTATGTAACCGGCTCCAATGCCCCCATATAGGACTTTCCACATGCTCTGCAACCACCTTCAGGTAACTGTTAGGACTGTCCCTCACTCTTCGCATCAGCGATGCTGCCCTTTTCCTAATTATAGCGTGATACCCATCCACTAGTGCTTCTGCAAACATTGCCGACGCACTGCAATAGCGAGGCAGTCCCATCAACATCCTGAAGGCATTGTTGTACTGAACTCGCAGAGCGCTCACGACGCTGCGGTTATACATACATAAACTCACGCCTTTTTCCTATGGGGGTAGGCAGAAACCACAGAACGCCAACTGCTACGATCCTTACATACTACTTTCGCCTCGTTCACGTTCATACATTCGTTTTGGTTATGATGATAAAATAAGCCTAGACCACGATTTGATTATGGTAACACTTCACATGGCATATTTGTCCAAATATTCTGGTTACTTGAGTAATACAAGTATACCTAGCTTTTGCCCGCGTAATAATTGGGTCGGTTATAAATTAATTCAATCGTGATTCGAAAACACGTGGCGCCACCTACTATGGTAGGAACGTTATTGTTGTTTTCCTCGGGAACAGTACATTTTCGGGATGAAAGTAGAGTATACTTTCATCCCGAAAAATGTACTGTGTCCGTTTTTGTACACCTGACAACGTAGGATAGTCGATTAAGTGATTAAAACGTGAAAAGGTAACAAACGAACAAACTTTCGCATTTATAATATTAGTTAGAATGTCTAATGTAATAAAGTCGGAGTGAAGTTAAAAAAAATAGTTTCGGTCACATCATCCGTACTATTTCCGCACTAATATTATAAATGCGAAAGTAACTCTGTCTGTCTGTCTCTTCTTCACGCCTAAACCACTGAACCGATTTCAATGAAATTTGGTACAGATATAGTCTGGGACCCGAGAAAGGACATAGGATAGTTTTCATCCCGGAAATCCCCCGGGAACGGGAACTATTAACTTTATTCCACGCGGACGAAGTCGCGGGCAAAAACTAATATTCAATAATATAATAATTCTATGTCTAATGGAATAAAATTGTTTTAATCACACAACGCCATTGACCATAATGTTTAAATAGGTATAATGTAAGAACTATCCTGCTATACATTTTTTTCTTTCCCCCAGGTCTGCGGTAGGTCGCGCCCGCATCTCGTGCAAGGGCCTGGAGCTGGACGCGGCGGCCGAGATCATCAAGTCGCTGCAGGCGGAGCTCGACGAGCTGGAGGCGGCCGCCAGGGCGTTCGAGCTCAGGCCTCTGCCGGGGCAGACTGTAAGTGTTGCTATACAACACTAGCTTATTTATCTAGGATATTTTCACCCGTGTTAAGTTACTAACGTCTTTGGTTAATGCTCCGCTACCGTGTGTCGTAGCGTGATGTTATATAGTCTATGATATTCACAAATAACGTGGCTTTCTATGGGTAAAAGAATTTTCAAAATCGGTTCAGTAGATCCAGAGATTACCCCTACATTTAAATTATAACAATACCAGCCTATTACTTGTACCACTGCAGGGCAAAAACTTTTCCTCTTACAGAGATGGTACATGCATTATTTTCCACGCTTGGACATACGTCATATGTTGATTATAAGTCCAGGTTACGATGGTTTCTTTCCTCGATGTTATTGTTGTTAAGATAAACTTAGAAAATATAAATCAATTGAAAACTTACTTTTGGCAGGCAAAATCAATACAATATGATTGTTACGTACGGTCAGCAACAAAAATCGGTTAACAATGTTACTTTTATATGTTATTTTAATAGACTTACTGTTATTTAGATAGTTAGGTAATTTATTTTAATTTCTGATTTATTTCGTATTTTTGACATTGTGTTGAAATGTTAATCTAATTTTGTTGTTGATACTTTAAACATCAATCATGTTTGTATCGTAAAGTTTCACCAGTTAATTCAATTTAGTCTTTAGTAACAGCTTGCATTTAAATGATAATCTAATATAGCTTTTAACAACAGTTTATTTTAACATTTCTTCTCACGATTACCTCCCCCTCCAGGCCGAGTGGGCGTCGGCGACGATGAAGTCGTCGTCCCGGTCGGCGGCGTCGCACACGGCGCAGCTGGTGTCGGGCGCGCGGCTGGCGGAGCCCGGCGCCTGCGCCCGCGCCGCCGGGGACCTGGCCGGCGCGCTCAAGGACTTCACCACGGGCATCAGGGCTTCCGCCGCGTTGCACGACGAGCAGCCACGGAGGGAGAGGTCAGTCACTATACGTACCATCACACCTGTAGTCACAAAAGAGTTAGGCAGAGGTGTACTAATGTACACCCACAGTTCGCCGATATGTTTAGGTTCCATGTAATAGGGGGCTAGACTAACAACAAAATGACCGCTGTTTTTGTATCATTATTCCATACAATATGTATGGAAGTACTTTATCGGAGCCTCTCTCCAACGCAGCTATCTTTATTTATAAAATAGTGAGTAAGGTGTTACAGTCCTAACAGTGAAGGTTTAGAGCTTTACTTGTATTAGGTTACGATGGGGCTGGCATGGTCTTGTTGTGACCAAAAGTCCCTAAATTTAAGAAAGATAAAAAAAAAAAGAAAACGTAGGTATTTGACGATTTCTGTAATTTCTTCTACTTGTCTTAAACGGTCCCATAGTCTTTTAATAAGATCGAGTAGTATAAAAAAGCTTTTTCGTATATTAGCATTTTTTTTCGCTCACTTTTTTTTCCGAAATCTGTGAATGCAGTTCAGAATATCTCAAAAAGTTATGGATGATCTTCTAGGACCATTTTCCTGTAACGGATAAAGTACCAACTAACTTAACTTGTATGTCTTCTAACTTAACTTGTTTAACTTGTATGTCTGGTGCAAACTGTTAATAGATGTTGGTTGTCTTTAAATAAATAAATAAATACCTTCTCTTAGTGACCCATCTTGATAATCCAACCTGTATATAAAGATTACTAAAATTGTTTTTAAAGAAAAAAATAAAATAAAGCTTCCATCAATTTCCCCAGGGTGATAAACTCGGGTCGTCAGGTGCTGTACTCGTCGCAGACGCTGGTGGAGCACGTGAAGCGGTACCTCACGTCCTCGGAGACGGTGGATACTACCTCCATCATGAGCATCGCCAAGGACATATCGCAGGTATGACGGACTTCCTTGTAAAATCTGGGGGTAGTCTGAGCAAGTACATACTAGCACATACATTCTGCTACAAAAGACCAACCTAATTCATTTTTTTTTTCTATATTTGGAAGTAATTTGGTATATGACACCACTAATCGAATGACATACTTTTTATGAGCTATCAAAACGCGATTCTCCCATCGGTGGCAATAGCAAACTGTGACGTCACTTTTTTCCCAACTGAATTCACTATCTGTATATTGATTTCAAAGCAACTAAAAATCTAATTTTATAGTTATTTAAAAATTAATTGGGTTATGAATGCTAACAAAAATGATTTTTATTGAAGTTGGAATTATTGTTTAATGGTGTCTATTACCCAATTGTAATAATTTAACACTGATTATTTTTTTATCTATTATAAGCATAAGTTTTGCTTGTATATTGAATTGTTATTGCTGGATAACACAACAAAATGCAACACATTTGGCACAAATAAAGGACCAAACAACAGGTTATACTGTTCAACTGTTGAAATACATAGCTATTTAATCTTTTTCTTTATATTATTATACATCGTGACGAAAGCTTATGGTACGGTAACATTGAAATAACGATTGCGTTGTTACATTATTTTTCTAATTGATGTAATCAATTTAACCATAGACATATATTGTGGGTTGGTTGTTTTTTGTTATTTTACTCTAATTTAGTGAATGATATTTTAAATGTATTACTATTTTATGAACATTAAGTATAATTCAAAGCTAACCAACACATGTCTATCCCCAGGGTCTGGACGCCACACTGGAAGCCATACCGTCGCACACGGAGCTGGACGTGGCCATGGAGAACATCAACGAGACGCTCAACATCCTCAACTCGGGAGAGCTGCCGCCATCCGACAGGAGCTATGGGTAAGTCTTATATACTGGTATTATATGGCTGAAGAGGTTTTTGTTGGTTGGTTTGTTTGAATGCGATAATGTCTGGAATGGCCTGTAAGATTGGAAATGTTCTATAGGCTATATACAGGGTGATTAGAAATTGCTCGTATTCCTCTCGGGAGAAGAAACTATGACTAATTTAGAATGATTTAACCCCTATCACTTGGGGGTCGAAAATCCGCCATTTTCGAGAAAATCTACTTTGTTTTTATTTTTAGAAAATTCCGAATTTTGGTAATTAAAATTTAATAAAAAAAAACTTACCACTTTTCAGCCTGAAATTTTCCATGATCTGATAGCTTACTAATTGACCAACCTCTCTAAAGCTAAAAACTGTATAATTTACTGTTAGATTTTATGTTGTATGTTAAAACTTGCAATAAATTAAAAAAAAAAACTGATAAGTGACAAGTTTTTTTTTTATTAATTTTTATTTACCAAAATTCGGATTTTCCTAAAAATAAAAACAAAGTAGATTTTCTCGAAAATGGTGGATTTTCGACCCCCAAGTGATAGGGGTTAAATCATTCTAAATTAGTCATAGTTTCTTCTCCCAAGACGAATACGAGCAATTTCCAATCACCCTGTATAATCATGCTATAACACACGGTAGCGGTGCAGTAACCAAAGACAAAACTAAACGCGGGTGAAAAAAAAAACGCGCGTGAATTCCCGATTTGGCCATTTTTAAAGTGGACACAGTATCAATGAACACGCATAACTCTTAAAATGGGACAAACCCTGAAAAAAAGTATAAATTTCTTTAGTACAAGTGTATTTTGACAGCATTACGTTTATAGAAGCTTTTACAAAAAACTTCACCTTTTTGCATGCTCAGTTTTAATCTTTCTTCGTTTCTTGTCCATTGTTTTCCATACGAAACTACCGCTTGCAGTCATACCATATTTTTTTTTTTTTTATATAGACGGGAAATCATCAAATAACTTACCCCGCCCTGGGCGGGGCGGGAGGGAGTGTCAGACTTTTACTGACTAAAACCCGTCTATGTTCCTTCATGTGCCCTTTGCGTTCCGGGGGCGCGGTATCTCTTGCTCACAACCCGCAGCCGGCAGGAGGAGGCCCTCAGCGGCCCCTCCAATATTTGTTGACATCTCTTTGAGGCGCGCGTGGAACACGAACGCGCCGTCGACACGGTCTGTCGTTATTCAGTGAACGTACGGACGGTGAGCTACCCATTGCTCACCGTCCACAGACCCGCGAACAGTCATACCCTATATTATATTATTATACTCTTGGTCTCCATGGTCATACGTTACTACACTGACGTTTTTGCTGTCTGTCATGGTCTGTCATTCGAACCAGGACCCATGGGGTTATATTGTTATTGTTGTGCAGTGCGAAGAAAATAGAATATCCTGTGAAAGCTTGTGTTTATATTAAGAACCCTATCCTCCTGAGCGTTTCTTCACCCTTGAAACTAGATTAATTTGTAATTGGGTAGATGACACCACTAATCAATTGACGTACTTTTTATGAGCTGTCAAAACGCGATTCCCCCATAGATTTTGTATGACAATACTAAACTATGACGTCACTTTTTTGACATCTCAATTCACTAACTATTTATTGATTTCAAAGCAACTAAAAATTTAATGTAATAGTTATTTAAAAATTAATCGGGATTTCAGGGGTAAAATGAAGTGTTTTCTTAGAGAAGTTGCATCTTGGAGTTATTGTTTACTGACGTTGACGTTTATAAGTCTACAATGGTGTCGATTCTGTTATGCACAAGCTAAACTTAATTTAGACTATTTCTATCTTTTTCTTTCCAATCAAACAAGAAAGGGACAGACGTGAATAAGACTTGTCAATTTTAGTTGAACTAAAACCTCTATACAATTATAATTGGCATGTCAGAACGTGTTGATTAAAAACACGGAAAAGTTCAAGGCAAAACTAATTTGACATCTCTAACTTAGTTCTAAGGTATTACCGTCCTTTTCTTTCGCTGTATGTTAGTAAGAGATGTCAATTCTCTAATTTTAGTTTAGTTTGTGAACAAGGGAATCGGTACCACTGTCTGACCCACAAGTATCTTCCACAGCGAGCTCCAGTCCGAGTTGAACCAGGCGGCAGTGGGCCTGAACACGGCGTCGTCGGACGTGGTGGCACAAGTGGAGCGTCCGGCCGCGCTGGCGTCCGCCTCCGCGCACTTCGGGGACGCCTTCAACAGGCTGCTCGGCGTCAGCATGGAGATGGCGGGACATACAGAGGTAGGCATCACCAACTAATCAATGATTAGTAATCATGCTCATTCTTACTCCTCCGCTAATCTTTTCTGATTAATTTCGTTGCGGGATCCAAGACAGTTGAATCGTTTCTCCGGGACTCGTCGAGCTTCATTGCCTCGGCGCTTTTCTTGTGGTCGCCACTGTTGATTCTGGTTTACAGAAGTTGCAGTGGTTTGGGAACAGTGTGGAGGGCTTGCCCCATAAAAAAAAAACATGGTCATTTACAGGCTGGAGTTTTGATATCAGCCCTCTGAAAACTACAGAAATGACATCCGTGACGCTAATTTTGTAAACATTTCATAGTCGCCTCGATAACTGCCTCAGTAGCCTAGTGGTCCTAAGCTCGACTGCTACGCTAGAGGTCTTGGGTTCGATTCCCAGGCCGAGCAAAAAGTGTTATTGGGTTTTTCTATGAAATTCTCAGTAGCAGCTCGTAGTTTAGATTTGTGTCCGGTTAATGGCAATAGGCTCGCCCCCTATTACATGGGATCTTAATATGCCGGTGGATTGTGGGTGTACATTGGTACACCTCTTCCTAACCCTTCGGGGAATACAGGCGTGATGATATATAATATAATATGTTGTTGTTGCAGGACCGCGACGCTCAGACCCTGATGGTGAGCTCCATGAAGAGCGTGACGGTGAACTCCTCCAAGCTGCTGGGCACCGCCAAGTCCGTCAGCCAGGTCAGCTGTCACACTATACTATACTACACTACCCTACACTATACTAGAATATACTATATTGAAACGTGGTCTCTTACCATGGGCCTTATTCTGAAGCTCAGAGTATTTCAACGAGCTATGGAGAGGGCTATGCTCAGAGTCTCTCTGCGAGATCGAATCAGATATGGGGTTATCCGCAAACGAAGCAGGGTTACCGATATACTATTTGTACCATTTATTCAATGAAGAAGTTTTATTATTTCATTTATTTAACATACAAACATTTAAATATCAAAGCTACCGATGGTCAGAGCTACTGTCGCCCTTAATCCAGCCGCCCAAAGAGAGCCTCCTCAAATGTTGGTCGAGGCTCTTCGCAAAAAGTTTTATCATTATTATTACAATGAAACAGTGACTTATATTGACCCATAAACCACTAACAATAAGGTTGAATTGCCTTAATCAGCTAATCTATACAGTAGTGTGTATAATGAGTGTTTCTCCCCCCAGGACCTGACGCGCCCGAACGCTAAGAACCAACTAGCGGCCGCAGCACGCGCCGTCACCGACAGCATCAACAGACTGGTGAGTGTTTACCATTCATTTATCTCCTTCATTCGTTCTTCCGTTCAGGTTAAGAAACAGTTTTTGTCGATTAATTAATAATGAACTGTAATGCTGTCGAAATAAAGTTAATAATGGCATGTCAAATACTGCAAGTACTATTGTAATAAAACATAAGTGCTTATAATTGATATAAGTGCATCTCTTGCTCGTGGAGGCTGTTGTGAAGCATTTTTATTATCCTTTATTGCCAGATAATCCACATATCATTGTCTTTTTGATCGCAAGAGCAACTTCAAATCATTAGTACTTTTATTTAAAAAATCTCATTAACAGCCCATAGTTAGGATTTGTCCCGGTTGCTGACGGTAGGCTCGCACTCTTTTACATAATATTTATATAACATGGGTACAATTCTACTTAACCCAACGTTTCCTCCCTTAGGTGGACGTGTGCACAGAGGCGGCTCCGGGCCAGAAGGAGTGCAACGCGGCCATCCGCAGCATCCAGAGCACGCGGCCGCTGCTGGCCAGCCCCACGCAGCCGCTCAGCGAGCTCGGCTACTTCGCCTGCCTCGACGCCGTCGTGGACCAGAGCAAGAGCTTGAGTCAGTACCATATTTACTTTATTTACTAGAGAATTGCCACAAATAACACGTCATTTCTTTGCTTATTGCTAGCTTTCTATGGGTAAAAGAATTTTAAAGAGATTTTTTGTAAATCTAAGGACCTTGTTACTGCCTCGTTAGCTTAGTGGTTCTCATCGCGACTGCTACGCTTGAGGTCTTGGGTTCGATTTCCAGGACGAGAAAAGTGCTATTGTGTTTTTAAATAAAATTCTTAGTAGCAGCTCGGAGTTTGGATTTGTGCCCGGTTAATGGCAATAGGCTCGCCCCCTATTACATGGAACCTAAATATACCGGCGAACTGTGGGTGTACATTGGTACACCTCTGCCTAACCCTTCGGGGAATATAGGCGTGATGATGGTATGTATAAAAAGTCGCTTCCATCAAAAATGTTTGTTCTAAGTTTGATGATTAGTATGTATAATTAAAAGCTATTTCATGTGTCTTGTCACACCCTACATAACCTGACTCCCTCCCCCAGGCGAGGGCATGTCGTCGATGGCGAGCTCTGTGAAGCGCAGCGAGGTGGAGCAGTTCAGCCGCGCCGTCAGCACTGTAGCCGCCGCCGTGCAGGGGCTCGTCGAGTGCACCGCGCAGGCCGCCTACCTGGTCAGTCTTAAACACACAAATATTCACTCTTCAATAACCCGACGATTGACTCTTTAACCCTTTGACCGCCACGGACGGCTATAGCCGACAAACGAAAACGTGTCAAACACGCCACCGACGTCTACAGCCGTCAAGAACACGAAATTTTTAAGTACATATTTTCTACTTAAAAATGTCCTAAATTAAGTTTTTTGTGTTTCTCTTTCCTATTATTTAAAACTACATTAATAAAATATTGTAAAATACCACAATGATATTATATTCATTTCTTACATTTCACTAGAAAAAAAACAATAATAAAAAATTGCTAATCGAAATGCTGAATTTGTAGCTTGGCGTAGCAGTGGCGCCGATGTGTTTACGCTCTGGCGGTCAAAAGGTTAATAACTTGTAACTTAGGACCCAAGACAGTTGAATCGTTTCTCCGGGACTCGTCGAGCTTCATTGTCTCGGCGCTTTTCTTGTGGTCGCCACTGTTGATTCTAGCTTACAGAAGTTAAATAAATCTATACTAATATTATAAAGCTGGAGAGTTTGTTTGTTTGTTTGTTTGAACGCGCTAATCTCAGGAACTACCGGTCCGATTTAAAAAAATCTTTTTGTGTTGGATAGCCCATTTATCGAGGAAGGTTATAGGCTATATAACATCACGCTACGACCAATTGGAGCGGAGCAATCAGTAAAAATGTGGCAAAAACGGGGGAAAAAACCAACCTTTTGAGGGCTTTCGTTGCGTGCGCTGCGTAAACGGTTTAAGTTACGCAAAAATAATGTATGAAAGAATTGTTCCTCTTAAAATATACTAAAAAAAAGTCCGCGGTAGTACATGCCTAACATTTAAGGTTGACTCACTATAGCCATTTTTATGGCCAGAAAATTTGTTTTAAAATAATGCATTATTTGCGAAGGTGTTTTTATGAATATAGTATTAATCCTTATCAACATAAATGCGTTATTCATCACAAGTGTTTAATTTTGAACAAAATTGCCCTTTACATCATTTAATTTCAATGAATATCTTAGGAGATATCACAGTTTTAAAACAACTTCGCAGCAAAATAATGACTCTGCGAGACATTCCGTAGCTTATACCTCAGAATAACAGATTGCCTGCCGGCTGCGGGTTGTTCGAAAGAGATACCGCGCCCCCGGAACGCAAAGGGCACATGAAGGAACATAGACGGGTTTTAGTCAGTAAAAGTCTGACACTAAGGGCGGGGGAAGTTATTTGATGATTTCCCGTGTTAAAAAAAAAAAGAATGACAGATTAAAGGCTACATAACATCGCGCTATTTGCCTCGGGAACGGATCAGTAACCAAAAACCTAACGTAATGCGGGTAAAACCGCGGGGCACAGCCAGTAATATTATAAAGTCGAAAGTTTGTGTGTTTGTATCTTCATCACGCTCAAACGGCTGGACGGATCTGGATGAAATTTGGCACAGCGATAGATTGTAGTGTGGAATAACATATACGATACTTTTTATCCCGAAAAAAATTACGGTTCCCGTGGGGTGATATATAAAATTTGACGCGGACGAAGTCGCGGGCAAAAGCTAGTAATTAAATAAATATCTTGGGACAACTCACACACGGCTATCTGATCCCAAGCTAAGCAGGGCTTGTGTTATGGTAACCAGACAACCGATATACATACTTATATAATTTATAAATACATACATATTATAGATAAATCACACCCAGACAAACATGCTCATGAACTAACAATCATGCTCATCACACAAAGTTTGTCCTGGGTGGGAATCGAACTCACGACCTCCGGCTTAGCAGTCAGGGCCGCTAACCACTAGACCAACAGGCCCGTCAAAGTTGTAGTGGTTTGAGAACAGTGTGGCAAGCTTGTGTTCAATAACTTGGTCCTATATAGAGCCATAGAAATATCCGGGACGAAGAAACTGATAAAGAATCATCATCTTCCTGCCCTGATACTATGTTACTTGTGGTCGGTGTCTAGGCTTAGACTTTATGTGTGTTAGGTCTGTGTTGATAGGAGCTGAAAGAGAACTCGTAGACTCTTGAATACATTTATTTCCTTAAAAACTTTCACTTTTTACAACTTTTTAGGATTTCTTGAATATGCGAAATATACGAGTAATTATACAATGCAATGGTCGTAGCTCGTAATGACCGCGGCGCGAGTCCTTTTATAACCTACGGTGGGTGTGGGTGGAGGGAGAGGTGAGTGCGCCCCGCACCTCGCCGTCCTGCGCTTTAACAGTCGGCGTAACACGTTTTCTTCTTCCATGCCGTCCTTTCAGCCGTTGTGCAATCACTGACCCCTTGAAACTGATAAAGAATGAGCTGTATTATTAAGAAAAGTTTATTTTTAAACGTGGGTATGTGGTAACTTAAAAAAAACAAGTAAAGTATGAATCGCGGGCGTAAGAAGTAAGTATTTTCAAAATAATAACCATTAAAATCAGTAAAATAACTCCATACGTTGGTATAATCCCAAAATGTCAAGATTTTATGAAATAGTCATTTTTTCGGGTTACCTGAGCCTATGGAGTTTTATTACTGACTTAAATGGTTATAATTCTGAAAATACATCATTCTTACGTCCGCGAATCATACTTTAATCAACGTTAAACCTAATACTGACTACTTCGTGACTACAAAAAACGTAAGAAAATTAGAATTTCGCGGGCTACCGCGGATGTTCCACCTTAAATAGCTAAGATACGTTACGTTGTATCCCCGCAGGTGGCGGTGTCGGACGAGACGAGCGTGGCGGGTCGTCCCGGGCTGGTGGACCAGGCGCAGTTCGCGCGCGCCGCCGTCGCCATCGACCAGGCCTGCCGCGCGCTCTGCGACAGCAGCAGCAACCAGCAGCAGGTACAGACCTAACCATCGCGCATATTCCCCGAAAGGCTAGGCAGAGGTGTACCAATGTACACCCACAGTACAACACACACGGCTTGGAGGGTGTGTGTGTCGGTGTAGTTACAGTCACATGACATATTTCAACTTTGTCTCTAGGATGGCAACGCATCTGCAAGGCCTCTGGTATTGCAGATGTGTATAGGCAGCGGTGACCACTAAACATCAGCTATGCTATTCTGAAATAGGCAAATAACTTCGAAAGTCATCTAGATAATTACGCTTGCTTCGCAGAATATCAAATCCTATTGAAAAGCGTCAAAATATTCACTCGATATAATACTTCTCACTTACGTCATCACGTGCTAGCGCTAGAGTGTCGAACTCACTCTTATTTTAAGAATACGAAACTAAAATCTCACCGCGGATTCAGAAGTGATATCGCAACTGAACTTTTTAGAATAGCATTACAGGTGGTCTTGTTTGTACTGAGCTCTCTGCTTGCCCCGCAGGTGCTGTCTGCGGCGACAGTGATAGCGAAGCACACGAGCGCGCTGTGCAACGCGTGCCGCGTGGCGTCAGGCCGCACGCCCGAGCCCGCCGCCAAGAGACACTTCGTGCAGGCCGCCAAGGACGTCGCCAACTCCACCGCCGCCCTCGTCAAGGAGATCAAGGCGCTCGACACCGACTACAGCGAGGTACAGTACACTACTCACTAGCCAAGAGACACTTCGTGCAGGCCGCCAAGGACGTCGCCAACTCCACCGCCGCCCTCGTCAAGGAGATCAAGGCGCTCGACACCGACTACAGCGAGGTACAGTACACTACTCACTAGCCAAGAGACACTTCGTGCAGGCCGCCAAGGACGTCGCCAACTCCACCGCCGCCCTCGTCAAGGAGATCAAGGCGCTCGACACCGACTACAGCGAGGTACAGTACACTACTCACTAGCCAAGAGACACTTCGTGCAGGCCGCCAAGGACGTCGCCAACTCCACCGCCGCCCTCGTCAAGGAGATCAAGGCGCTCGACACCGACTACAGCGAGGTACAGTACACTACTCACTAGCCAAGAGACACTTCGTGCAGGCCGCCAAGGACGTCGCCAACTCCACCGCCGCCCTCGTCAAGGAGATCAAGGCGCTCGACACCGACTACAGCGAGGTACCACCATGACAAACTCAAATCTTTTATTTTAATTAGACCATTAAAAGGTTTGCCGGGCGTCGGGAGCCGCGAGACGACTCCCGGCCACCGTAGACGCGGGTCTGTGGACGGTGAGCAATGGGTAGCTCACCGTCCGTACGTTAACTAACGACAGACCATGTCGAAGGCGCGTTCGTGTTCCACGCGCGCCTCTAAGAGATGTCAGCAAATGTTCGGAGGGGCTACTAAGGGCCGATGCCTGCCGGGGCTGCGGGTTGTGAGCAAGAGCTAGTAACTTTATGCATAATAGCTGTGCCCCGCGGTTTCACCCGCGTTAACCTACAAGGACCCTATTAAAGCGGACGTCTTCATCATTGTACCTCCAATCTTTAATTTCAGTTCAATCAGTCGAAAATCTAAGAAGATTTATACAAACTTTCATCCCCTATTTTATCCCCTTGGGGGTAGAATTGATGAAAATCCTTTCTTAGCGGATGCCTATGTCATAACATCTACCTGCATGCCAAATTTCAGCCCGATCCGTCCAGTGGTTTGGGCTGTGCGTTGATAGATCACTATCTCAGTCAGTCAGTCACCTTTGAATTATATATATTTAAATATTAATGTTTATGATACTACTACTACTACAAAAAAAATTGTCTGTTCTTTCCGGCAAACGACTACACCGATTTTGACGGGATTTTCACAGCTGATGTTATAAGGAGTTACTTACACTACTTATATACTTATTTTATTTTTACAAAAAGAATTAGGGATCCGACCAAAAAAAAGTATTATTTATTCATTGATTGCGCCCATAAAACACAGCACATCATATTTTATAGTTAATATAGCTAAGATTACCTTAGTATAAAATATAAATGACTAACAACCCTGTCCCCACCCCCCAGGCTAACCGCGAGCGCTGTGCGTCAGCGACAGCTCCGCTGCAGGACGCCGTGCGTGGCCTGTGCCAGTTCGCGGACTCGCCCGAGTTCGCCTCGCTGCCGGCCAAGATCTCCGCGCAGGCCAGGCGGAACCAGGAGGCGATACTCGACTGTGGCAGGTAAGGGACCATGCGTTTTTTACTACACACTATCACAACTGTATTCCCCACAGGGTTGGGCAGCGGTGTACAAATGTACCTTCACAGTTCGTCGGTATATTTAGGTTCTATGTAATAGAGAACGAATGCGAGAGTGATTCCCAGGTCGATCAAAGTGTTATTGACTTTTTCTATGAAATTCTCAGTAGCAGCTCTGAGTTAGGATTTGTGCCCGGTTAATGGCAATAGGTTCACCCCGTATTACATGGGACTTAAACATACGATGGGTGTATGTTTAGGTACACATGTATGGATGTACACCTCTGCCTAGCCCTTTGAAGAATACAGGCATTTTGGTATGTGTGCGAATCAATATCGAAGTTTAACCGGCGGCGATTCTTCGTTGCATTTTATTTTGTGTTAAGTATCTATTTCATATTTAGTCATGATGTCTCGTTAGTCTCAACTTTTGGCTTCACTGTAAGCTGTAGTCTTTATTTAAATGAACTGAAATTAAGTTGAAACATATATTTTCAAAATGTAAATGCATGTAATCCTGCAAGGCAGTTGAATCGTCGAGACTAGTTGAGCTTCATTGCCTCGGCGATTTTCTGATGGTCGCCACTGCTGATTCTGGCTTACAGGAGATGCAGTGGTTTGAGGATAGTGTGACTTGTCTCAATAAAAACAAATATGTAAAGCATGTTATTGTCCTCAGGAGCATAATATCTGGGTCGTGCTCGATGCTGGAGTCGGCCCGCTCGCTGGCGCTGGCGCCGGCCGAGCGCGCGCACTGGCAGCTGCTGGCGCAGCACAGCAAGACTGTCTCCGACAGCATCAAGGCGCTCGTCACCAACATCAAGTGAGTACAGCGTCATTTGAAAGCGGCGAGGAGTTCATACAACTCCTAGCGGCCTTCCCTTCGGAAGTTCGGAAAAACAGATACTTTGCCATCGTGGAAAAATGGCAGTATCAATAAAGATCCTGCGAGATTTTAAACAGAACTGTATTTTTTACTTACTTTTATATAAGTTGCAATGTACAGTAAGCGCTCAGAAATGCATACCCACGCTAAGGTTCACTTTCCTATGAACACGGGCGCGATCCAGTCAGCGCGTGCGCATGTGTGTTTACGAGTGATGTCTCAACATTCCACAGATAACACACACTAATGAACCATCGTCGCACTACGCGAAATGGCATTATATTTCTGTTTACCGTACGAGTCCTACCCGACGCGCGACGTATTCTTACCACTGCATTGCTAAATTTCGCATAATTATAACATGTCCTGGCAGCTGGTTTGGATAAGAAAGGGTTTACGATCATTGAATTCCGAGTTCAAATCTTATACTATGTGTGGCTGTTTTTTGTTTCTTGAAACCATAATAATGTTAGGCAAAATCTTTTTAGGTTTATGTTGAATTATTACGTATTCATGCTTGTTATTTATTTTTTATAAGAAGCAAATATTAGTTATTGTATTATTTATTTAACTTTTTATGTCATTTTATTTTAACTTTTTGTAATTGGATGTAGGAAAAAAAGGCGTGCTGTGTGATAACAAAAATTTATTTTTAAAATTAACAAACTTATGAGAATTGTAACGTCACATTCCTACCGAAATAAAAGAAGTTCTCTTGTAACTGTTCATAAGATTTTTTGTTGAATACCCACTTAGTCAATAAAATTCATAATAACATAATAAGAGAAGGATATTTTAATAACACAAATAAATTTGGTGATGCTCACGTATTAAGTTTCTGAATTGGTATTCAGCAGAGTTAATTGAATAAGAAAGAATAAGAATAAGAATAATAAGAATAATTTATTGTTTCAAGAAAATACAGTTAATGCATTGATTCCTGAAACTCACACTAGGATTCCCTGTGTCGTGAGTTCCAGGCAACTGAAATTGAAAACTAAACTATAATTCAGACTTTATGAACAGGTTTTTTTTATGTAACGTCACAATAAACTTAGTGAGGTAATAGTTTAATAATTCGTTTTCTTGATGAAAAGAAGATTGAAACTAAACCTCAATTTAAGATCATTAAATAACTATCTACGAATATATAATATAATTATGACTAAATATTTAGTTACACCGTCTAATTATATAATAAAACTAAAACATCCAGGTTATTAAATGTTGCATAACACCGTCTAATACTTCTTCATAAGCGTTTTTAATATGTGGGGATGGAGTGCAACAGTGCTAACTGTTGCACTCCATCCCCACATATTAAAAACGAAACGTATTTTTTCTGGTTTATAATGCAAGCCATGCAGCTGTTGTTGTAAACAGTATGTTATCCAGTGCGAAACCACCAAACTTAATCCACTTCGCTGTTGAGTAGGTAGGATAGGCTATCTATCCTCTTCCTCGTATTTCTTGCTCCGGAGACTAGTAATAGTATTCCTCTAAAACAACAAAAAAAGTAATATTAGGCATTTATAACAAAATACTAAAGTGACTGAATTTTTTATATAATTTAATAATATTTATTTAATATAACAAATTTTAATATATTAAAACTATTTATTTATAAATTCCATAATAAACACATTTTTCTGGCGTCATTATATATTTAAAAATCAATAATAAGTATTAATCGAAATGCCACCAAATAATTTTAGGTATCTTAGGTATAAATTTCAAATAAAAGTTTAATTTACAATTCGTTAATATAATACTCACATTCAGTCAGGTTTCATAAGATATTAATTGGGACCACTTTTATGCAGCCCAATAATAGTCGCCCTCGCCTCAGTAATATTATTTGCCTGCGTTTCGAGAATAATTACAATACCACTACGAGTATCTATTAAATCACTCGTTACTAACCAACAACCACAACCAAACGACAACGCTCATTCCAATCAAGTTAAATATGCACAAAACTCATGTCTACCGCACAGAAATCTTAATTCTTTATTAGTTTTCTATGACTACCCTTTTAAATTTACGAAATGTGTGAACAAAGCGAACAAGATAAAGAATATTATATTTCTGTCCATTTCTTCAAATTGAGTAAAAACAAAAAGACAAAAATAATGTGAGATTCGAACTCGCGGCTCATTGATTAACGCCGTCAACTGGGCGCGCTAAACCGCTAGACCATCTTGTCTCATGTAGAAACGTTGAAATTATGAACTACATTCACAACGATGATACATGTACATTCTTGAAAGTAAAAGGTCGTAAGTCAAACTAAACGTCAACCTAATACGTTTTGAGATTGGGTATGCACTTTTGGTCGTATGTTTGGGTGGAATCTTGCAACAGAATTTTAAAGCAGTTATCTTCAATCGATTGAGCTGAGATTTATGACAATGCACAGTAATCTATGTGATGTCACGCTTAATCCAAAATGGCGGAACGCCCAATATAGCAAATTAGTATTTTTTTAATTACTAAGTGTACACTCTGTTCTCTGTGTACAATTGCGGGGTAGAAGGGAAAGGATTTTTGTTGTTGCTTATTTATTACTATTGTACTTTTATGGAACAGCAAACTTCTTCATAAACAAAACCTTGCAATTCGCCAGGATACTGAGTGCTATTTTTTTCATTCACGTTCGATTGCGAGCGCGTTATAATTTTATATGGGAAATAGTTCTAGCGCAATCGAACTTGAGTCGAAAAATCCACCACCACCACCACCACCATCCACCTGTATGTTCACATTATGGAATGCAATAAAGATTGGAGATTTGAGATTTGAATCTCCCACTTACCACCCTTTTCTTACCACTATCCCTCGTGCCCTCGCAGAGAGAAGGCGCCGGGCCAGCGCGAGTGCGGCGCGGCGCTGGACACGCTGAACAGGCTGCTGCGAGACCTCAACCAGGCCGCCATGCAGGCTGTGGGCCAGGAGCTGCAGCCACGGAAGAACAATTCACTGCAGGGTGAGCATTTTATCTTGTTTTTTAAAAAACGTTACCCCACACTTGGAATGTCTCCTGAATGGTGGGTGCGTTTACAAACACATAAACTCACATACACAAACAGCCAGACCCGAAACAACTACCTGTAGGCCATAGGCCATACAAATATTTGTTCCGAGCGGGAATTTAACCCGCGCCACGCAGCACAACAAGCTAATCGCTCAGCCACTGCGTCAACCGTGCCGTCAAATGACAAAAGTCAAAGTCAAATCATTTATTCCAATTAGACCATTAAAAGGCACTTTTAAACGTCAATTAATCAAAACTATTGAATCTAGTTGCCCATTCCAAAAGGTGCATGGACCAGAGGATCCTCCCTTTGCAATGGAGGACGAGACACTATACCTTGTCTCATACCTCCACATACTTCATAGATATAGAGATCAATTGGGTAGATGACACCACTAATCAATTGACGTACTTTTTATGAGCTGTCAAAACGCCATTCCCCCATAGAGTTTGTATGACAATACTAAACTATGACGTCACTTTTTTTACATGTCAATTCACTAACTATTTATTGAATTCAAAGCAACTAAAAATCGATTTTTATAGTTATTTAAAAAATCATCGGGTTTTTAGTGCTAAAATTAAATGATTTTTTGTGAAGTTGTTTCTTGAAATTATTGGTTAGTGGTGTCATCTACCCAATTATCGTCGGTAGCTATAAATTGTGCAAATAACAAATAACTGAATATTCTATTCTATTCTGTGTATCCTTCTCCCGGCAGGCTACTCGGAGCAGATAGAGAACAGTGCCACAGAGATGCTGGAGCGACTGGAACCACTACGCATCGCCGCCAACGGAGAGGCGGAGAACCTCGGACACGCCGTCACACAGCTGGTGAGAACATTGTTATTGTTTTATTTATTTATTTCAGACATCGTTCTGGTGCCTAGTACATACATGTTATACCTTACACACATTACATATACAATAATAGAAAAAATCAAAAAACAGATAAAAGCCCAATATCCAAAAGGAGAAGGCTAATCTTGGGCCGAGCAGTTAATTAGATGATATGTGTCTTAAAAAATTCGTTATTTTTTTCTAAAGGAAATCACAAAATACTATACCATGATTCTATTTAGGAAGCGAGAAAACTTAAAAAATGTTATAAAACATAAAATCGATTAAATACATGCCTGGATTCTTAGTAATCGATAGTGAATAATTTGGTAAAATCTCAAAATATGTATGAAATTCGAGTGACAATAAGTGCTTATCAATCGTTTCGTGGAATCGATACCGAATAGTTTCTTTAATTTGTCTTTGGTTAGCATCACTGGTCACCGACTGACAGATGACAGCCAGAAAAAAACCGGCTGTCGTTCATTTTATTTCGTTCTGAGTGTGCACGATTTTTCCATGTTTTATTGTGTAACCCACGACCTCGGCGTTGTATATAATAAAACAAAGACTATTCGACGGATACTTTAAATTGCCTGACTCTCTATTTGGACAACTGATTACGCCTATCGATCGAATATTGAAGACATGGATCGCTGTGTGAATTGTAGATACCATTGCCACTGACCGCACTAACTCTATTGGCAGAAGATTCTTGAACCATGAGGCGATTTCATCAGTTATTCGTCAGTGGGGTGCATTTCAGTCTGTGCATACCTAATCAGATCAAGCCATATAGTCGCAAAACAGATTTTGTTTACATTGTAGTTGACAACTGTCGAAGAGCACGAGATTCAATATTAGGCTATTATTGTAATTGTATTGTAGGTAGAAGGACTGTAGGCTGCTGCGCCCATATAATGTACATTTAGTGCAGTATCTCAGTTGGGCAAGATACCAAGAAATTATCGTAGGTACCTTCTGCACAATTCTTGAATAATATTCTCATAATTATTGTAGATGTATAATAAATATTGCATACATATATTGATGTTTTATTTTACTTCCTCTTCTCTCTTTTTTAAAATGTTGGTACTTCTGCTTGCCCTTCAGAACTCTGAAACGATGATTCAGTATCTATTCAGTAATAATATACGGGTGGTGCTGTATGTACGGGCTCAACCAGGAGCGGGTCGCGTATGTGCCAATCCGCGTCGCTTTGAACTTATGTTATGGCCCGTACGGCTGGCCCGTACGGGTCTGAAACCAGCCTTAGTCAGTAAGAGTCTGACGCTTCTTTCTGCTCCGCCCAGAGCAGAATAAGTAATTTGATGAGTTCTCATACTTATTACTATTAAGATTCTTAAGAGTAAGGTACCTACTGCTTCTAAGTGCAAGATATTAGATGTAAAGACTTGTCTTGAACAGTAGCGACTGTCCAAGGGAGTACCAAACGTGTTAGATCTTCGCACTTCACACATGGAGGCTCTCCACTTGAACTCCATGCATATAATCATTACATAACAGAAGCAATTAAAAAAACATTTTGCAAAAAACTACAATATTATAAGGTAACCTCACTTTTACTTTACTTCATATAACTTGATTCCGGAATAGCCAAATTTCACCAAATTTTCAGTGAGGTCTTGTTATTATATCCTCTTTCAAATAAGACGAGTTTGATTGACTTAAAACCTGGGCCCAAGTTACTATGGAGCCCTATCTTTCTCCTTTCTCTGCTATTTTTCCATAGATTTCCAATAGGACCGGTTGGAAGCGGCCTGCACCCAGCGTCTTCTTATTACTTCAGTCAAATTCCGTTTATTTCTGTCCACACAATTATAACACCATAACAGTAAAAGCAAAACTATGATATAAGTAAAGTATCAAAACTATACAGTCAAAGTTCTGACTTTGACAGTATTTATTTCAATTAGACTATCATTGTAAATCAGGTGTAAAACAAACAAAAAAGAAAAAGCCAAATCATTAATTCTAATGAGACTATCAAAAGGCACTTTTCTTCCCGACCCGGCGGGAGACTCAGACTTTTACTGACTAAAACTTATCCATGTTCCTTTTTGTGCTCTTTGCGTGCCGGGGGCGCGGTATCTCTTGCTCCCAGCCCGCAGCCCCGGCAGGAGGAGGCCCTCAGTGGCCCCTCCTATTTGCTGACATCTCTAAGAGGCGCGCGTGGAACACGAACGCGCCGTCGACACGGTCTGTCGTTAGTTCACGTACGAACGGTGAGCTACCCATTGCTCACTGTCCACAGACCCAGCTTTGTTAGGTATAGATTAAATAGATCCGTATAATCACTATTATCTTTTATCGCAGGTATCATACGCAGAGCCGCTAGTGTCGGGAGCCATCGGAGCGGCGTCCAACATCACGGAGTCGGGCACGCAGGCCGGCCTGCTGGAGCACGCGCGCACCGTGCTCGAGACGCACGCGCAGCTCGTGCTCTACACCAAGACTGCTGCCGGGAACCCCAGGGTCAGTAGCGTTATAACCAACCAACCGAAGACTTCTAGCGTAGCAGTCGCGCCCTCTTTACGTCCTTTTTTTTGTTGGCGCATCTTTTTTAACTCGCTCATGTAAAGGCTACTTTAACCCTGGTCCCCCCTACAGGCAGTGAACGTGCACGGGCAGGTGGAGTCCCAGGTGTCGGCATGCCGCGTGTCGCTGGGCGAGCTGGCGGCGCGCGTGCGGGAGCTGAGCGCGGCCCGCGGCGCTACGGGCCCCATGCTGGACGTGCTGCAGCGGGCCATCGCCAGGCTCACCGAGCACAGGTAAGCACGACCCATCTCATGATGAGTGCTCTCCGCTGCCTATACACATCTGCTATACCAAAGACCTTGCAAATGCGTTGCCATCCCAGACACAAAGTTGTAATGTGTCATGTGCCTGTAGTTACACCGGTACCCATACCCTTCACACCAGAACACAGCAACGCTGCTTTGCGGCAGAAATAGTGGTGGTAGTACTACCCCGGACGAACTCCTTCGCAGTGAACTCTATTACTAAGAGCTTTGTTGAGATATCCGGGGCTTACAGTTAGCAAACTAATTCTGTTGGTGTTTCTCGCCAATGGTGTCGATTCTGTTATGCACAAGCTAAATTTAATTTAGACTATTTCTATCTTTTTCTTTCCAATCAAACAAGAAAGGGACGGACGTGAATTAGACTTGTCAATTTTAGTTGATCTAAAACCTGTATACAATTATAGTTGGCATGTCAGAACGCGTCGATTAAAAACACGGAAAAGTTCAAGGCAAAACTAATTTGACATCTCTAACTTAGTTCTAAGGTATTACCGTCCTTTTCTTTCGCTGTATGTTAGTAAGAGATGTCAATTCTCTAATTTTAGTTTAGTTTGTGAACAAGGGAATCGGCACCATTGACAATCTATAGTTATTGTATGTGGTAAATGATACACACCAAACCACCACTAAGTTTTAAGAGTTTATTTGTAGATATAGTTTTTGATTATCTTTATGAGAAGCCTATGTCCAACAATGGACATCGTTTGGCTGATATGACAACGATGATCATCATCATCTGCTTAGCCTTTTCCCAACTGTGTTGGGGTCGGCTTCCAGTCTAACCGGATGCAGCTGAATACCAGTGTTTACATGGAGCGACTGCCTATCAGACCTCCACAACCCAGTAACTGGACAACACGATACTTTTTGGTTAGACTGGCTGTCAGACTTCTTGGCTTCTGACTATCCGTCACGACTGATAACTGACTGATGTGATATATGATGATGATATGATAATTTTAATGTTAGATAGATGTACTTGACAAGATAAATTTAGAGGGTACAGTCACGAGCATCAACATGTATACACTTAGCGACATTCTAAAGCAGTTTCTGCCCAAAGGATCGATTGAAATACAATGGTGTTACGAATATCATATTCTGGATCCTATATTACTATGAAATCGATCTTATCTCAACGTTGGAATTGTTCATTCAAGAGAAAATTGCTTTTCATTTTTGCCAAGTGTATACATGTTTCTGCTCGTGACTGTACATAATTATGAAAAAGAAAAAGTCATAAGCCCTTGCTCGTGCCCGTTAGTGAACCCATAATCCCGTGCATGAGAGACATCTTTAATTTAATTTGCTAACTTTTGCCCACGATTTCGTCTTCGTGAAATGTTTACAACACATACATATTTACATACATTTTATCACAAAGAAATATACTTAGGTATAACGTAGTTTTAACAAAAGAGTGTTGAACATAATTGAGGATGGATGGAAAGGAAGAGGGAGGCCAAAGAAAGAATGGATGGATTGTGTAAAGCATGACATGAAAGAGAAGGGAGTCAGTGATAGTATGACGCCTTTTTTTTTTTTTTTTTTTTTTAAAGATGGTAAAATCATCAAATGACCCCCCGTCCTGGGCGGGGCGGGAAGGAGTGTCAGACTTTTACTGACTAAAAACCATCTATGTTCCTTCATGTGCCCTTTGCGTTCCGGGGACGCGGTATCTCTTTCGAACAACCCGCAGCATAGTATGACGGCTGACAGGACGGCATGGAAGAAGAAAACGTGTTGCGCCGACCACAAGTAACATGGGATAAGTGCAGGAAGATGATGATGAACGTAGTTTTAACAAAATAATTTTCCGTATCTAATCAGAAGTTCCGAAATTCGCACGTTCAAACAAAAAAGCTCTTCAACTATAACATTCAAAATTTTTCTTCTACGATGTTATAAAACAAAATCAATCGTACATCTTCCCAACTGACGAGATATTAATATGGATGTATCATTCGGCCTTAACCGCTCATCTGTAGCACGGATATAGCGCGGCGCTATATTAAGACACCGCTTGACTCCGCGTGTGTATGAGAACGAGGCCTATAGCCTTTATGTTATGTTTACCATAGAGTTTCAGGGACAATAATGTTTGTACCATCACGCCTGTATTCTCTGAAGAGTTAGGCAGAGGTAGACTAGTCAGCAACAAAATAAGATTGACACTTAAGATTTTTAAATCCTTATTATTGAGCACAATATCAAAGGAAATACAAAATGGATCTGAAATAAAATAAAATTAACTCTTATTTATTGCCGAAAATTCTGAATAGCAGTGAATTGTGTTATTTTTTGTGTATTTAAGTAATAAGTAAAAGTAACATTGTTAATTGAATTTTGTTGCTGAACGTACCAATGTATATCCACAGTTAGCCGGTATGTTTAGGTCCCATGTAACGAGCCTATTGCCATTAACCGGGCACAATTTTGACTCCGAGCTGCTACTGAGAATTTAATAGAAAATCCCAATAACACTTTTTCCTCGACCAGGGAATCGAACCCAAGACCTCTAGCGTACAGCAGTCGTGCTTATGACCACTAGGACATTCCAAATATTAATTCCGTGCGGGAATCGAACCCCCAACAAGCATCGCTCAGCCGCCTCAGTCATCAATAAGACTGCTTACCTCTCAACCAATCCACTTTTGATCTTCAACTGTCAAAGATTAATTTATAAATTAATTATGGCTCGCTAATTTCTTAAGTAGCGTCTGTTCAAGAGCTGCATTTGGCGCGCAGCCAACTCTTTGACCGGCGGTGATCTTACTGGACTTGGTACGTTTTTGGTCTATAGTTAGGGGTGTGACGTCATAGGTCATGGTTAGGGACGGTTTATGGTGAGAAAAGAAATAAATTAGGTCTATATGTCATAGCCTAAAGAAATAAATCATTTATTTGTGAAACATAGGTACATTCAAGTTCATAGAAATAATACATAGTGCGCTATGTTTTGTCAACAATGACTTACAAATAATATAATAAAAAAAACGACAACAAAATACCATCACGCATGTATTGTCTGAAAGGTAAGGCAGAGGTGTGCCAATGAACACCCACAGTTTGCAGGTATATTTTAAGTCCCATGTAATAAAATGCGAGCCTTTTGACAATAACTGGACCCTAATCGTAATTTTTAAAATATAAAAAGAATACTATTGTGTTATTTGCAGGGTTTTTTAATATTTTTCGCGGTACCCTAATTATTTTTCTAAAATTATAGTAGCCTAAGTTACTCAAAATAGGTCTAGGTGTTTCGAAGATTATCCAAAACATACAGCTAGAATGACAAAAAGTAACTATTTTTTTTTTTTTTTTTTGTATAAGTAGCGTGTAAACATTAAGTAAAAATATTGTTTCGATAAAAAATTAAACTTTTCTTCACTGATTAAGTCTACTGTTGACTACCATAGACAATATTTTTCGAAACAAACTAGACTTGCACACGGACGAAGTCACGGGCACAAGCCAGTCAGTCATAACCAATGAAATATTCACGAACGTAAACAACACGACGTCATATATCTTTTCACATATTGAAATATTCATGAATTAATCGTGCTATGGGTGAATATATCTTTCAATCAGTCTAGACTGTCGATATACCTACGTATGCGCGTACGCAACTCTTGTTTAGTATAACGATCAGTTGAGCTAGGTCGCTCGCCGCGCGCGTGGATCGCGACTAAACCGTTCTCTGTCCCCACGTTACTGGTGTTTAGTTGTTATACAGCGTGTTAGAAAGGGTATATACACAGCACCGTAACTAGCCTTTTGTGCGCCCTGTGCGAGCTTCTATAACGACGTCCAGTGCGAGCTTCTATGACGGAGCCCTTAAAAAAAAACTGGTCCTGGTCTGGTCATTTCTGCGCCCCTCCAGGGGCCGCGCCCTGTGCCTGGGCACCGCTGGCTCTGCCCTAGTTACGGCACTGTATATACATATCAAAGCCACGGATTGTTTTGGTGTTAACAAACCACTTAGCAACATTTTTTTAATTGGGTTTATGTTATGACACCACTAGCTAAAAATCTCAAGACACAATATAAAAAACACTTTATTTTACCCCTGAAAACCCGATGATTATTAAATAACTATAAAAATCGTTATTTTGTTGCTTTGAAATCAATTTAATACTTAGTGAATTGAGATGACAAAAAAGTGACGTTATAGTTGAGTATTGTCATACAAAATCTACGGGGGAATGGCGTTTTGACAGCTCATTAAAAGTACGTCACTTGATTAGTGGTGTCGTTTACCTAATTCCTATACTCACAAAGTTATAAAGTTAGAAACATTTAAGTAAAATATCAAATGTTTCCAATAGAATTCTACACATCACTATACCGAGTCAGGTGATCGGTGTCAATAAACTACACACTAAGAAACAACTCCGTGATAGATTTGTTTCTCCTGACACGTTTGTTATGATTTAAACTTTATAAACTGGCGAAATAATGGTCTGTGGATGGGTGACCATTTACTATAGCAAGTTTCCTCCGTGCCTCGGAAAGCACGTAAAGCCGTTGGTCCCGGCTGTCATTTGTAAATCTTTGACAATCGTTACTGTTAGTCAGAAGCCCGAAAGTCTGACAACCAGTCTTACCAAGAGTATCGTATTACCCATTACTGGGTTGTGGAGGTCTGATAGGCAGTCGCTCCATGTAAAATACTGATATTCAGCTGCATCCGGTTCGACTGGAAGCCGACCCCAACATAGTTGGGAAAAGGCTAGGCAGATGATGATGAAACTGGCGAAATAAAAAATATTAATATGCATTTTCAAAGTGATTGCTTTTGAGCTGAAATGTTGTATAGAGATTCAGTACCGGATACACTCTTCACCCCGTTTGTATGGATACCCTTTCAGTAACACGCTGTAAACTAGGAATTACTCCTGTATCGTGCGTTTACAAACATAAACTCACATACACAAACAGCCAGACCCGGAACAACTATCTGTAGGTCATACAGTTGTGCTGTACGGGAATTGAATCCGCGACAGGCAGTGCAGCAGTCAGATCGCTCAGCCACTGCGCCTACCATGTCGTCAAAGAGTTAATGTGTTTAGTTTTTTTCTAGTGATGGTGATAGTGTTTTGAAAAGTGATGTTCTAAGATTTTAGTGTTGTGTGTATTTTGTGCTTTTGCGGAGATTCTACTTATACAGTTTAAAGTTAGTGTCATACGTTTATGCGTGACTATTTATTTAATTTGCACGGCTTAAGAAACCACAGGGTTAGGCAAAAACCACAGAACGCCACCTGCTACGATCCCTACACACTCCTTTCGCCTCCTCCACATTCATACATCTGGTCACACAAGCACGCCGGTTACGAGTACTGCGCAGCCGACCTTTCTGAAGAACCTCACCAATAAGGTCAGGGTGGGTCCTTCTAGGGCGTCCCCTCCCGGCGTTGCCACTCACATCTGCCATATTAATTTCTTTTGTTAGTCGTCTTTCATTCATCCTCTCAGCATGACCGAACCTGTTTTCAAACTTTGTCACTACATCCTCTTTTTGTTTAAACGAACTTTCATGAAGTTTTCTATGCAATAGATATAACTATAGATAGACCTAGGTCAAGTCTACAGTAATCTAGTTTTTCAGTAAATAAACTGTAGTGTGTGCGTGAACGCCGCTTGTCCACGTAACTGAACATACGTCGTTAACATTATTTAAACAGTTTTAACGTCCACTCGCGTTTGAAGTCGCTGCCTCAAGGTTAGCAAGAGCTTCTTTAGTTTATCTAGATACTTAGCTTTTGCACGCGACTTTGTTCGCTTGGAAGTCAGATTTTTTTTGTTTATTATCTTTTGTTTACTACCGGTTTTTGTCATCTCGGAAGAAAAATATTAAAAAACAACGTAGCAACCGTTCCTAGCGTGTTCTTTCTTCTAACTATAAACTGCTTGCCTGACAAGTTTCAGCTTCATAGGTCAATTAGTTTCTTAGTTTAGTCAGTGAATGAATGAGAGACTTTTCGCTTTTATATGTATAGATAGAGTCAACCTTACACTGAAATTATATATATCTAATACAGTAAATATGACACAGACGAATGACCTACAAAACGAGGTACTTTATGTACTTTGGGTATAAACCCAAAGTACATACCAAGTATAAGTACTTAATAAATACCGGTTAACCTCTGACAGATAAATTCAAAAAAGATTTGTTCGTAATTCGACGTTATGTGGTATATTTTCGGAGACTGTGGGGCAGGCTGCTTTAATTCCACTGTAGGGTAGACATCTCTTCTCATATAGAAAAGGCATGAACATTGATCACCACACTTGCACAAGGAGTGTAGGATTTGGATTCGACAGAATGTTTGAAGAAAAAATTTCCCCCCATTAAGATTTATTCCTGACCTGTAAACAATTAATTTTAGTGTAAATAATTGTCAATTTCCTCCGTGCCTCGGAAATCACGTAAAGCCGTTGGTCCCGGCTGTCATTTGTAGATCTTTGACAGCCGTTACTGTTAGTCAGAAGCCCGAAAGTCTGACAACCAGTCTTACCAAGAGTATCGTATTACCCATTACTGGGATGTCGACGTCTGATAGGCAGTCGCTCCATGTAAAATACTGATATTCAGCTGCATCCGGTTCGACTGGAAGCCGACCCCAACATAGTTGGGAAAAGGCTAGGCAGATGATGAATTTATTGTTAATTTCACAAAATATAGAGATAATTGAAAACGCCAAAAGGAGGCCTTTGACCTGCCTTCGATAACACAAGCTAAAAATAATAAACAAATAATAACTAGACGCAGTAGTTTGGCACCCCTGCACGTGTCATGTACTACATTAGAGCAAGCAGTGTGCGAGCTCTATGTGGGTCACGTCCAACGAGCTGCGTCTGTTTATTTGTTTGCAACTGAATTGCCTCTGTGAAAGTTATATAAATACCGGTTGGAGTTTAATTCATTGCATTTTTCGAGGGGTCAAAATGCTTATGAATACGAACAACTTTTACTATGGGACTAACCCTGAAATATTGAAACAAAAATCAGCTGTATCATAATATGACAAAATGTAGGGAAGACATTATTTTTTATTATGATTATGCTAGACTAGACAAGAGCCAAGAGCAAAGCCATCTCTAAGAGAAGAAAAGACTGCGTTTGTACAGTTAGGCTGAGCTTGTGACTTTGCAGTAGTGATATCACGAATTATTTGTTTGTATCCTAAACATAATTTATACTCGAAGTAAATTATGGGATGGGATCATGGAATCATGGGATCTACCTTGAAATATTAAATATTTCAAGGTAGATCCCATGATAAAAGATATTAAAGAGTTAGAGTAAACAGGCTTTTTCTGAGTAAGCTCACTTCATCGTCAATTTGTCTCTGTCACCTCTGACCTAAACTAGAGTCAAGAGCAAACCCATCATCATCATCATCATCATATCAGCCGCAGGACGTCCACTGCTGGACATAGGCCTCCCCCATTGATTTCCAAAAAGACCGGTTGTAAGCGGCCTGCATCCAACGTCTTCCTGCGGTCTTAATCAGGTCGTCCGTCTACGCGAACCCATCCCAGAAAAAAAAGGAACTTCGTTCCAATATTGTTATTGCTCCTATCCGATGCTCAGTACATTGAAAGTCAGTCTGTATTTGCATCATAGTGGTTCTGTTTTTTTTTTTTTTTTTTTATAGACGGGAAATCATCAAATAACTTCCCGGGAAGGAGTGTCAGACTTTTACTGACTAAAACCCGTCTATGTTCCTTCATGTGCCCTTTGCGTTCCGGGGGCGCGGTATCTCTTTCGAACAACCCGCAGCCCCGGCAGGCATCGGCCCTCCGTGGCCCCATCCAATTTGCTGACATCTCTTTGAGGCGCGCGTGGAACACGAACGCGCCGTCGACACGGTCTGTCGCTAGTGAACGTACGGACGGTGAGCTACCCATAGCTCACCGTCCACAGACCCGCGTCTACGGTGGCCGGGAGTCGTCTCGTGGCTCCCGACGCCCGGATCGTCTACCGCGGCGGCCGCTGGGACGGGGGACCCTCCTTTCTCTCTCCCGTCCCGCCGCCTCCTTCTCTAGCATTACAGCTTCGCAGAAGGAGGCGACTGCTTCCCATATAGTGGTTCTGTTGGACGCATTGTGTGTAATGTTTTGTTTATATTTGTTACAGAATGTCTCTCATCGGAACGTACGACGAGACGGACTCGTTCGTGGACTACCAGACCCGCATGGTGGGCGCCGCCAAGGACATCGCCCGCCTCGCCACAGACATGGTAAGGGGCATAGGAAACAAGACCGTTCTATACAAGCTTTAGTCATATACTTTCTAGAAAGAAAGAAAAACCATTTATTCTTGCGAAAGCGATGCACAACACAAAAATAGAAAATAAATAAAAAATAACAATAATAATAATGTGTATACGCCACTACCGCGCGAAAAGGCTGACGCTCAGCATAAAGCCATGGTCCGTGCACGAAACACGGAACCACAGCGCTGGTTTTCAGCGTCAGCCGGCGTGTTGCTGTCTCGGAACTATAAAAAATTTCTACATCCCTAATATTTTGTTGAATTAAAATTCATGAAAAGAGTGTCCATGGAGTTTATTGCTCGTTCTTCGCCATAGAGACCTACGTTTTGGAACGAGCAACTAGCTTCAATATTAAACTGTAACTTCTTGACAATTCAAAAGTTCCTGTAAATGGTCTAATTGAAATAAATGTTTTGACTTTGACTTTGAATTAAAAGGTGCCCATGTGGTTTCGTTTAATCCGGATTCACAAAACAAACAACCAAACAAAGAAATCTACTGTTTGGTATGGTCAGCAACAAAAGTCTGCATTTAAATAGACATGAAATAACACAATTCACTAATGAACTCTTAAATTATGAATAGGAATTTATAATTTTAACCAATACCTAAGAGTTTATTTTATCTCAATTTTCGATCAATTTTGCATTTTTTTTATAGTGCTCAATATTAAGGATTTAAAAATCTGGAATGGTTATCTACTTTTAATGCTGACTGATACCTTAAGAATTTGAAAATGCTTGCAATATTCATATTTTTCTTACTTCCTTGAACATAACCAATGAACATGTCTATGTTTGTATCAGACGGCGAAGTCAGCGACGGACGCCAGCCGGCTGGTGCAGCTCGGTAACGAGATGTGCCAGAAGTACGAGCAGCTGGCGCAGGACAGCGTCGGAGCCTCCGCCACCACGCCCAACGGAGACGTCGCTAATAGGTTGGTTACCACAGTCTTTGACAAGGATTTGTAATTAATAGTAATGAAACTGCCAAACAGCCTGATTTTAAACAATAGAATTGAGTATTTTTATAAACACAAATTACTGCAAATAAATAATTTGGTAAAATATAATAATTTTTCATCACAATACTACATTAATTAACATACTTAGTTCAATTGGGCTAAATTAAAAAAAAAACTTCACCGTACAAGTGCTGCAATATAATTTAAAAAGCACACGTGCGTGCAATACACTACATTATGACCCTTAAAGCAGTGCAATAAAAGCCACATTATAAGCAAGTGTCTTGAAAAAACAATATTATTAATTTATTTTACTATCTTTTTGCGTCTGTGGTGTCACTGCAACCATAGTAGTAATCTATTCTGCCGTGCAGACCCTAAAACAAAGTGGAAATATTGTTTAGTCATTTTTTTTGTTGAACATTGAACCTTAACGAACATGTTATAAAGAACACGGTGATCTACAATAAAATATTTACTGCGTCTTAGGGCCTGTACGGCAGTATTGAGGTCTACAATGTCATTACTGAACTTCATATTCCTAATTGGACTTGAACTAAATCCACTGCTATTGCATCAGGATCCGCGTGGCAGTAGTGGAGCTGGGCGAGGGCGTGTCGGAGCTGATCCGGGCGGGCGGGCACTGCCGCCTGTCCGCCGTGCCCGCCAACCAGCACGCCGTCGCCGACGCCGCCAAGATCGTCAACGAGAAGGTACGTTATACCACTAATATTATAATTGCGGGAGTTTGTGACGATGGATGGATGTTTACTCTTACGTTAAACGGCTGGGACTTGACGGATTTGGATGAAATTTCACACTAAGATATTGTGTACTGCATTGGGCGCGCATGCAGAATAAATATACAGGGTGGAATTTTAATGCTACCTGGAGGGAAAGTACTTTAAATACTGAAGATAGCAAATTCTACTTAAAGGAAAGTTTCCTTTATATTAAAAAAAAAAACAAAACTGCATTTAAAGAATTTTGAAAATACGCTTGCCTCACCCAGAAATCGAACTGACTATAATCTGTGCTGAGGCTGGTGCGCCTCGTGTTATCACGGACCATGTAACCGCACTTTTATATAACACTTGACAGTCCTCAGCAGCTGCTAACCTGTATTTCCCCCCAGGTGCTGGGCGTGCTGGGCGCCCTGCAGGCGGGCGCGCGTGGCACGCAGGCCTGCATCGACGCCGCCGCCACCATCGCCGCCATCATCGGGGACCTCGACACCACCATACTCTTCGCCAGCGCCGGTATGTACACCCACACCCTCACACACGCAGGCGTGCATCGACGCCGCCGCCACCATCGCCGCCATCATCGGGGACCTCGACACCACCATACTCTTCGCCAGCGCCGGTATGTACACCCACACCCTCACACACGCAGGCCTGCATCGACGCCGCCGCCACCATCGCCGCCATCATCGGGGACCTCGACACCACCATACTCTTCGCCAGCGCCGGTATGTACACCCACACCCTCACACACGCAGGCCTGCATCGACGCCGCCGCCACCATCGCCGCCATCATCGGGGACCTCGACACCACCATACTCTTCGCCAGCGCCGGTATGTACACCCACACCCTCACACACGCAGGCCTGCATCGACGCCGCCGCCACCATCGCCGCCATCATCGGGGACCTCGACACCACCATACTCTTCGCCAGCGCCGGTATGTACACCCACACCCTCACACACGCAGGCCTGCATCGACGCCGCCGCCACCATCGCCGCCATCATCGGGGACCTCGACACCACCATACTCTTCGCCAGCGCCGGTATGTACACCCACACCCTCACACACGCAGGCCTGCATCGACGCCGCCGCCACCATCGCCGCCATCATCGGGGACCTCGACACCACCATACTCTTCGCCAGCGCCGGTATGTACACCCACACCCTCACACACGCAGGCCTGCATCGACGCCGCCGCCACCATCGCCGCCATCATCGGGGACCTCGACACCACCATACTCTTCGCCAGCGCCGGTATGTACACCCACACCCTCACACACGCAGGCCTGCATCGACGCCGCCGCCACCATCGCCGCCATCATCGGGGACCTCGACACCACCATACTCTTCGCCAGCGCCGGTATGTACACCCACACCCTCACACACGCAGGCCTGCATCGACGCCGCCGCCACCATCGCCGCCATCATCGGGGACCTCGACACCACCATACTCTTCGCCAGCGCCGGTATGTACACCCACACCCTCACACACGCAGGCGTGCATCGACGCCGCCGCCACCATCGCCGTCATCATCATCATTACCTGCTCAACCTTCACCGGAATCAGAGTCAAAGTCATTCATTTGTCAAAAACATGGTATTTAGGATGTTACATCATCATCTGCTTAGCCAACTATGTATGTGTGTGTGTCCAACTATGTTGGGGTCGGCTTCCAGTCTAACCGGATGCAGCTGAATACCAGTGTTTTACATGGAGCGACTGCCTATCCCTTGCTTAGACTGGTTGTCAGACTTCTTGGCTTCTGACTATCCGTAACGACTGTCAAAGATCTACGAATGACAGCGGAGACCATCAGCTTTACGTGCTTTTCGAGACACGAAAAAAATCTTTGACTAACCTCTTTAAATAAAATAAAAAGCCGGCCAAATGTGAGTCGGACTCACACACACCAAGGGTTCCATTCCATTATCTACAAAAACGGCAAAAAACACGTTTGTTGTATGGGAGCCCCCTCAAATATTTATTTAAAGCGGCAACACTAATATATCATCTATGAAAATTTCAACTGTCTAGTTATTACGGTTCATGAGATACAGCCTGGTGACAGACAGACAGACAGTGGAGTCTAGCAATACAGTCCCGTTTTACCCTTTGGGTACGGAAGCCTAAAAAAAGGATCAAAAGCACCAATATTTAATAATAAGCTATTCATATTTGTAATAAATATTTAGGTAGGTATGTGTATGACCACATAGCAAATAAATAAATAAAACAGTACCACTAATCTTGAATATCTTGTCCATAGGAACCCTCCACTCTGAGAAGGAGACGGACACGTTCTCAGACCACCGCGAGAACATCCTGAAGACTGCCAAGACGCTGGTGGAGGACACCAAGACCCTGGTGGGCGGAGCAGCCGGCACACAGGAACAGCTGGCTACCGCCGCGCAGAGCGCTGTCAATACTATCGGTAAGCGCTTCAGTTCAATCTATACTGTCATCATCATCTGCTTAACCTTTTCCCAACTATGTTGGGGTCGGCTTCCAGTCTAACCGGATGCAGCTGAATACCAGTGTTTTACATGGAGCGACTGCCTATCTGACCTCCACAACCCAGTAACTGGGCAACATGATACCCCTTGGTTAGACTGGTTGTCAGACTTCTAACGACTGTCAAAGATCTACGAATGACAGCCAACCAACAACAACCAACAATCTATACTGTATATAGTGTAATATAATATTATAAATTGTAGGTTTCTGCCTACCCTCATGGGAAAAAGGCGTGAGTTTATGTATGTATATATGTAATATTATAAAGAGGAAAGATTTGTATTTCTGTAGGACCGATTCTACAGAAAGTGTACTAATCTTACTAAAACAGTGGTTCCTAAAATTGATTGAGCCGCGAGTCACCCAACAAAAAGTTCCAAATGCGGGATTAATTACCTCTGATTTTCATGAAGAAATAAGGGAGATGACTATATGACTGAGGAATTGGTCAAGGCCCCTCCCCTTCCCAATATTCGAACGCGATCTAGAAACATTGTGGGTGACTATCTGGACAAGGAAAGGTTTAGACATGTCTATGTTTTAAAAAACATGGAATCAGTTTAATCGCTAATGTTGGGTTTTTCTATGAAATTCTCAGTAGTATCTCGGAGTTTGGATTTGTGTCCGGTTAATGGCAAATAGGCTCGCCCCCTATTACATGGGACCTAAACATACCGGCGAGCTGTGGGTGTACATTGGTAGACCTCTGCCTAACCCTTCGGGGAATACAGTCGTGATGGTTGGGAACACAGCAGCGAAATTAATTCGAATCAGAGCAAGTTCATCTACCTCAAGGGTTTTAGACGAAGGTAGCAATTGTAATCAATCGTGTATAATCTGATTGGAACTTAGAGCCACTTTCACCAAACTCACTACATACATTTAGAGCCTAAACGTATTTAGAACATCATTGCATCTCTGTCACATTGTTAGAAGGTGACAGTGACAGAATGGATATTTAAACACATTTAGCGCTATATAAGGTGTTACCAAAATATCTGCCACGGATTTAATGGGAGGTAGTATTGTGTTTAAAGATTACAATAGTGAAGATAAATTATTGATAATGTGTCATATTTTTTTAAATTTGTGAACCGCATTATGCAGAGTAGAGTCAATGTTTAAATTACTTTATTTTCTCAAATTGAATGAACTATTCTGGGGTATGAAATTTCTTCACTATTGTAATCTATAAACACAATACTACCTCCCATTAAAGCCGTGGCAGATATTTTGGTAACCCCTTATATATGTTTAGTGATATTGGTGAAAGTGGGCTTTAATGGCAACTCGGAAGTTAGCTGCGAGTGCAGGTGCTCTTCCCTTACTCTTATGCAAGGAATCAAACACGTACTAATTGCCAAGTATTTCTCCAGTGCAACTGTGCGAGGTGGTGAAGCTGGGCGCCATGTCTCTGGGGTCTTCGAACCCGGAGCCGCAGGTGCTGCTGCTGCACGCGGCGCGCGACGTGGCGGCGGCGCTGCGGGACCTGGCCGCCGCCACCACCGCCGCCAGCGGCAAGCACGTCGCGCACCCCGACATGCATCGCCTCAAGCATGCCGCCAAGGTCAGTGTCCACCACCACCATCCCCACCACAGCGTCCACGTCCCCACCACTGCATCCCCACCACCACGTCCATATCCCCACTACAGCGTCCACATCCCCACTACAGCGTCGACATCCTTACTACAGCTCCCACATTCCCACCAGAGCGTCCACTTTCCCACCACAGCTCCGGAGATCGTGGTGTATGCGTGTTTTTGGCAATCATTAGAATATTGTTTGTGTAGGCAGCAGTGACCACTTAACATCAGAAGGACCGTCGTCGGCTTGATTGCCATCCTACGACGCTTTAAAAAAAAACCGGTAATTTATTTATTTATTGGTTTACCTAATGATACATACATAAAATCATACAACTTGCAAATATTTAGACTACATGTACACAATATTATACAGTAAACACAGAAATCAATTAAGAACATTTTGTGTTACATTTGTGTGTATGTTCCAAACATACGAAACCATATTTTGGCTTATTATTTCACAGTTTTAAATTGCAAATAATATTGTTACAAAAAGGAAACATAATTATAATTTTTAACTTGTGATCTCCACACAGGTCTAGCCTGCCTCGTGGAGTCCTTGCGAGTTTTAAGCAATATGTGTATCCGATACTGTATCGTAATTATTTGTTTATTACATGTTATACACAGAACATTCTTTAGATAATTATTCGGTCATACAATATCCTAATAATTGCCAAAAATATCCGTTCTTCGAAATAAATACTCTTTTCTTCTAGTTACTGTAAATAGTAATTTTAAATTCTCATGTGATGTGCTTAATTACTCGTCGCTTAAGTAGTACTAGACTTATTTTGGCTCTAATTTGTTTATTCATACAATTGAATAAAAAAATCAAAATTTTGATTAATATCAAGGAAAACAGACAAAATTCTTTATAAGTCTTGACAATCTGTTTTTCACGTTGTAACACTTTTTCTTTGGTTTTTTTTTTTAACACAGATTTTAAATAGTTTCACCAAATGCAAATAAATGTAATATGGACTAGTTTAAATGACATTTATTACACATATTCTAAAATGTATTGTATCACTTCTAAATAAGGTTTATTTTACATTACAGCGCGGTTTGATTCTCGATAGTGTAATATGAGAAAATATTTTATATTCACTAGTGCTACAATACTTTTAGACCAGTGTAATATCTAAAACAGTTAAAAAAACATCTATAAATAGACAAAAACAAAACAGGGATCAATTCCATTCCATAACATTTGTGTATTGTCTATGTCTATGGCAATATACCCACCTGGCTATATCCCCGCCACTTGTGTTCGTCTGTCAATATTGGACTGAGCTGGTGTTTTCCTTAGCGGCTGTCGGACGCCTCTCGTCGCTGGAGCCTCCCCCTCCAGGCGAGCACCTTGCCCCGCCCCCACCGCCGCTCGCAACTCTTGCGCACCGACTATAACTCCGCAGACTCCGAAACTGACATCTTCCAGTCAGATCAAGAAGATGAACTGGTCAAGCTCTTAGACTACTCCAGTCAAGACGATGACGTCTCCCCGACTATATTCCACGATAATTGCGAAGAAGTCATCACGTATATCGAGGGTCTGATGACCATTCCACCTGTCAGGAGTCACAAGAACGATGACTTGAATGAGAGGTACAATGTGGCTGCCAAGAACAGCCTGCTAGATATGGACTGGAGGGTACTCAAGTACGGGGAAAACATACTCTTAGGAGAGACCAAGAAACTAGCAGATCTTGTACATGACATCGGAGATAGAGTCGAGAATAAACGCAAGATAGACAAGATCCAAAGAATAAAGGCAAACAATGATCTGGACACTGAAATGAAACGCCTATCCGCTGTCATTGAAAATATAGACACGGAGATTGAGATAAACGTCACAACTGAAGTTAAAACCGAAACAGTACGTAACAAGACACCACAGTTAGAAGATGGTAAATTAAAAAGTCCAGTATTCAAACTGAAAAAGGTCCGACCAGTTAGCTTAGACATTCAGACGACGTCACCGGAAGCGACGGACGCTGTCAAGCAAATGCTAAGCCCAGAAGAGAAGCAAAAAGATGAATCTATAGAGATCGTCGTCAAACCGGAAGTCAAGACGAAAACTGTGACGAAAGACGTGTCTGACGTCAACACAATGACGAAACAAGTGAGAATGGAGTTCTGGAAAATGTTCAAAGATGATACGGAATGGTGGAAGGCACTAGCCAAGAGGAATCTAGACAAAATGGATGAGACTAGGCGAGAACTGGAGAGATTCAGCGGACATGAACTAGTTTTAGGCGAATTCCAAACACAACTCGACAGATTCGAAAACGAAAAGCACACGCTACAGAACTTCATAGAAGAAGTCGACAAGTCCAAAGCTGTAAACCAAGATTTAGAATACAATAAAAAATACGAAGACATGGTCCTAAAACTCATTGACTTTGCTAAAAAGGACTTTATTTATAAAGGCTTTGATCCTTTAATTGAACAACTGAAGGCTCTGTCGAACATTAAAATTGATCGCCGAAAAAAAGTTGACGTGCAAGAGATTCTGAACATTTACTCGCAGATTGATACAAGCAAATATACTTACGAAGAACTCTGCCTTCTAGAGAGATACTATAAAGACATAATCAGGAAATACAAAAAAGATTCGAGAGACAAAGAAAACATCATCCCAGAGAACAGACAAGAATACAACAAGAGAGTCACAACAAATGTGTACTCAACCAACAGTCTGCACAGGAATATCAACCGTGTTACCTACAACACAGATACTATGAAAAGCACAAAATCCAATCCGGAAAAATCTCCAAACACCCTTGAAATATTTGACCTAACAGCAACCTATCCCTTGCAATACTACGCTAACAACTGGTGGAACATTTACGAGGACGTACTGCGAAGTCGGGAACAGCAATTCGGATCTATAGACAACTGGTGGAATGTCTACGAAAAGATATTGAACAAGACTGAGACAGTTGAAGATATCGAGAGGATACATAGACTTATGCGAAGCCAATCCAGATCTAGGCCAAATTCCAGGATGGAGGAACAGCTACGGATGCTAGATGAGATAAGGAATGATCGGTTTAAGGAGACGGAGGCTGTGACGAGAAACGACGATGAATCGGTCAGATATTCTTGTTTAAGATCGCTATACGCACGCGTCGCATGGTGTGCAGACTTCTCATTGGTTACTCAGTCATTGTCGTGTGGCGGCGGTTTGCACTGGCACTGTTATTTGCACGCTGTTGTAAAGCTTTTTATTGTATTGTGTTTTTTGGTCTCTCGGTGCAAATACACGTCATTCAATATCAAGGGAATCGCATCATGTTGAGGGCTTTTTTGCAGCAGTCGTTTCATATTGAAATGTATAGTCATATCATCAACTTTCTTTTGACATTTTTTTATCAAAAATCAGTTGACCACGCGAATTTCGTACCGCTTTAGAACCAATAACTCTTGTATTTAATTCCGCGAATTCTTCCATGTTTTACAGGTCGGGTCGGTAGATCATTAAAATCGGTCCAGCCGTTCTTGAGTTATAAATGGTGCAAATAACCCGACTTTGTTTTGATTTATAAGACTAGCTTTTGCCCGCGACTACGTCCACGTAAATGTCGGTTATATTTAAAATTCAATCTTGAATCAAAAGACACGTGGCGCCATCTATTACCATAAGAACGTTATTGTAGTTTTCCTTGGAAACCGTACTTTTTATCGGGATGAAAGTTACCCTATGTCCGTTTCTGTATCCCTGATAACGTATATGCAAAATTTCAGGATGATCGGTTCAATGGTTTATGCGTGAAAAGTTAACAAATATACTTACTTTCGCGTTTATAATACTTACTAGCTTTTTCCCGTGACTTCGTCTGCGTGGATCAATAGTTCCCGTTCCCGGGGGATTTCCGGGATGAAAACTATCCTATGTCCTTTCTCGGGTCCCAGACTATATCTGTACCAAATTTCATTGAAATCGGTTCAGTGGTTTAGGCGTGAAGAAGAGACAGACAGACAGACAGACAGAGTTACTTTCGCATTTATAATATTAGTAAGGATTAGGAGTTAGGATATCTGTACACCATTTATAAAAATATACAGTCTGAGTGCAGATAAACGGCGTATACAGTACGTGAATAGGTGCAGAACCCGCCGCCACACCAACTAACTCGCTTCCGTCATCATCAGTCACAGGATTGTCAGAAATGTGTTTAGTTGTATGTCTCTGTGTGGCATGACCAGCGTCCTCGCTTGTACATCTGTTTCAGCCTTACCTGGCTGGCTATAGGCTCCACCAGCTACTTCAGGGTGTACACCCCCTTTGTGGAACAAGGGGTGTGTTACGTGGGAATTTTTGTTCTATATTATCAATTGAAAGTTTAGTATGGTAACATTTTAACGGTAAATCTGAGACATTGATTCATTTTGATAGCATTAATACCGGGTAGAAGTGACTTAGTAACAAAAACTTTAAAAGTAGAGTATTATGATTCTAGAGCCCATAGCAATGACATTTTTTTATCAGTTATTAACTTATTAAAATTAAGACAATAGTTATTTTTTTCTGAATAGCCATTGACAAAAATATGTTGATGTCTCAGTGGTTAAGGCGCCCGCCTGTCATGAGGCTGCGGGTTTGAAACCGGGCAATCAATGTGACTTTTTCAATTCATATCATTCATATGTACTTTCTACCGCATATTTTTCCGGGATAAAAAGTAGTCCATGTGCTATATTAGAATATACTCTATCTCTGTGCAAAATTTCATCTAGATTCATTCAGCCGTTTTGGTGTGATTGAGTAACAACCTTCTATCCATCCTCACAGACTTTCGCATATATAATATTAGTAAGAATAGGAATGAGTAGGATAGTAGAAGTAGTAAAATAGTAGGATTAGTAGAATAGTAGAAATAGTAGGATAGTAGAAATAGTAGGATTAATAGGATAGTAGAAATAGTAGGATTAATAGGATAGTAGAATTTAGGTTTTATTTTCACCGTCTCTAGGCTTCATTTGCAAGGCGTGCTGAAGACAGTCGGAACGAACACATTTCCCTAGGAGTCATGTCATGGTTTCATATCACGGTGCCCGGCCGAAGAGGGACGCCCGCTTGTCACCTGTCCATAACCAAAACCACAAGCTTTCATATCAGCTTCATACGGTCCAATATTGACAAACAAATATCTATTGATTCGGGTGGGGTCATGGCGTAACGCAGCGTAAACTACGCCGCTCAAAATCAGTCGAAAAATTTTGAAATTTAATTTTGGCAACGCAATTTCGGTAGCTCATTTTGAGCGGCGTATTTTACGCTGCGTTACGCTTCTGGTTCCACCCTTATTTTATAAATTATGTATTTATGTTTAAAGATTTTTTTTTCTATATATTTATGGTGTTTTATTGAAAGCTTATGGGTTACACAGCTAAGCATGGCGCTTATGTCGTATCGCTAATGGGTTTTCTCATTTTTTTTATTAAATAAATTACTATATTAAAAAATCCTAATTTCTAGTTGGCAACCCAAAGCTTTAAATTCATGTTTTAGTTTAATTTAGAGTAACATTGTTGTTGTTTAATAATAATTAATGTTATTATTTAATTGTTCACGCAGTTGGGATGTTGTGTTTTTCTGATCAATGTTTTAGGAACAGTAAAAAGAATATTGTGTAATCGGCCGTTACTATACGACAGTAGCTTGTCGAGTTTAATTAAAATTGGTTTATTTATTTAGGAGCTAGTTACAGCACAAATAGGCAAACAACTTCAAAATTATAATACCCTTTTCCATTATAAGAAATAAAAATATTTTGTGTACGATGATTAGACAAATCATCGTACACAAAATATTTTTATTTTTTGCGAATTTTGTTATTCAGAACCCTTTCAATACGGTTCCAACTCACACCCTTTTTTTAATAGTTAAAATATAAAATACTAGCTTTTGCCCGCGACTTCGTCCGCGTGGATTAATAGTTCCCGTTCCCGGGGGATTTCCGGGATGAAAATATCGTATGACCTTTCTCCGGTCCCAGACTATATCTGTACCAAATTTCATTGAAATCGGTTCAGTGGTTTAGGCGTGAAGAAGAGACAGACAGACAGACAGATAGAGTTACTTTCGCATTTATAATATTAGTAAGGATGTACTTTGACAATACATCAGTTCTTAAAACATCGATCAGAAACCCACCGTCCCTCTCCGAAGTAGACGTGCTAACAGCGACTATTCTCCAGGTGATGGTGACCAACGTGACTTCCTTGCTGAAGACCGTGAAGGCGGTGGAGGACGAGCATACCCGGGGCACCAGGGCGCTGGAGTCCACCATCGAAGCCATCTCCCAGGAGATCGAGGTGGGTTTACCGACTGTTTGGGTGGATTAGGAGTAGAGGTCTTTGTGAAGGAGCTCGTCCGGGGAAGTACTACCACCATACCTATTACTGCCGCAAAGCAACGTTGCTGTGTTCCGGTTTGAAGGGTATGGGTGCCGGTGTAACTTTGTCTCTGGGAAGGCAGCGCAGTAGCAAGGCCTCTGGTATTGCAGATGTCTAATAGCCATTTAACATTGAGATTTTTTGAGAGATTGTTCGAGTTTAACTACCCACCCACAAGGTGGACGGACGACCGGATTAAGACCGCAGGAAGACGCTGGATGCAAGCCGCTTCCAACCGGTCCTATTGGAAATTTATGAGGGTGGCCTTTGTCCAGCTGTGGACGTCCTGCGCCTGATATGATGATGAGCTTCCTCGTTAGCCTAGTGGTCCTAAGCACGACTGCTACGCTAGAGGTCCTGAGTTCGATTCCCATGTCTCGGGAAATGATACTATGTTAATATTAAACTGATTAGTAGTCCTGGACTGTACTGGTTAGTAGTAGGTCGAGCAAAAAGTGTTATTGGGTTTTTCTATGAAATTCTCAGTAGCAGCTCGGAGTTTGGATTTGTGCCCGGTTAATGGCAATAGGCTCGCCCCCTATTACATGGAACCTAAATATACCGGCGAACTGTGGGTGTACATTGGTACACTGCCTAACCCTTCGGGGAATACAGGCATGATGGTGATTAGTAGTAGAAGAGCTCCTTGGTAAGGAGTTCGTCCGAGGAAGAACTAGATGGTTTAAGATTTTGATTGATTGTGTTTGACATTACTACCTTCCCCCCCCCCCCCCCCCCCCCCCAGGTGCTGATGTCCCCTGCGCCCCCGAAGGCGTCCGCGACACCCGAGGAGCTGATCCGCTGCACGCGCCAGATGACGGTGGCCACGGCGCGCGCCGTCTCCGCCGGGAACACCAACAAGCAGGACCAGCTCACCGCTGCGGCCAACCTCGGACGGAAGACGGTAGTCGACCTGCTTGTGGTGTGCAAGGTACGTTCATCATAAGGGTTTTATTAAGAACTAGCTTTTGCCCGCGACTTCGTCCGCGTGGATTAATAGTTCGTTCCCGGGGGATTTCCGGGATGAAAACTATCCTATGTCCTTTCTCGGGTCCCAGACTATATCTGTACCAAATGTCATTGAAATCAGTTCAGTGGTTTAGGCGTGAAGAAGAGACAGACAGACAGACAGAGTTACTTTTACTTTCGCATTTATAATATTAGTACGGATTTTTATTAGTGTTCAGATTTTGTGAAAAAAAGAACTGTCAAAAGGGGTGTATCAAAACATGTTTTTAAGGGAGATTTTAACATTGAAATTATAGTTTATTGTTACCACAAAAGACACTAAGACCCATTTTCATCAAAACCACTAAATACGTTGAATATCTAAATGTATTTAGAACATCATTGCATCCCTGTCACATTGTTAGAAGGTGACAGAGACAGAATGATAATTTAAACACGTTTAGTGCTAAATATGTTTAGTGATTCTGGTAAAACGGGGCTAAAATTTAATGAAGCTAGAGTCAGTTTACCTCGAGTTCTTTTTTACTGTATTTTGTCGCATATTTTCTATAATCCCAGTTCAAAAGTCAATACTCAATACTCAATACTTTATTGCATTCCATAATGTATACAAGGCTGGTAGGTGAATTATAGAGAAACAATTATGGACCCTGTCGGGCACAGCAAGTTAGTTTTTAGAGGAGAGGATGAAGCGCTTTTTGTTTAAAAACATAATAATATTGAAATTATTGAAATTAAGGAAGTAAATCTTATATTTAGATATTTAAGTAGCTATTATTTATGAGTAGATTTATATTAATTTTGTTTATTATTAATAATTCTATATTTATTTATGTATTTATTTATTTATTTATTTATTATTAATAGATATTTTCTAAGTTATATATTAGGTAATTATTTTATATATTTATTTATATACGAGTATTTATATATTAGCTGTAATTTATTATTAACTAAATAGTAAGTAATTAAAGATATTGCACGGTAGATAAGGTAAGGTAAATAGATGTATTAGATACTACTTGGTTATTCTAATTATCTTCGTTTCTCTGGGAGGAAGTCATACACACTCAGATTCGTTTATTGTTTGAAATTCAGTTCTTAAAATTATTACTGTATAAGTATTACAATATTTAAATGTACAATGGTGTCGGTTCTGTTATGCACAAGCTAAATTTAATTTAGACTATTTCTATCTTTTTCTTTCCAATCAAACAAGAAAGGGACGGACGTGAATTAGACTTGTCAATTTTAGTAGATCTAAAACCTCTATACAATTATAGTTGGCATGTCAGAACGCGTCGATTAAAAACACGGAAAAGTTCAAGGCAAAACTATAAGTATTACCGTCCTTTTCTTTCGCTGTATCTTAGTAAGAGATGTCAATTCTCTAATTTTAGTTTAGTTTGTGAACAAGGGAATCGGCACCAGTGTTAAATTAAATAAACTCACTCAAACCTCCCTCTCCAGGGCGCCGCCCACTCAGCCGAGTCAGCAGAGTTACAAACCCGCACGCTGGCAGCAGGGCGGGCGGCGGCGCTGGCGTACCGCGCGCTGCTGGGCGGGGTGCTGGCGGCGGGCGGCGGAGACCCCGGCGCCAAGGCCGCGCTGCCCGACCTGTCGCGACACGTCGCCCACACCACCGCCGATATCATCGCTACTGCTGAGCTGCTCAAAGGTAACCAGGAACTACTGCCTACCCTCAATACACTCACAAGGCAACTAAATTGCCAACAGTTATCATAAAAAAATTAGTTAAAGATCACAAATGCAAACAAAGAAATGTCATTGTCAAAGTGACAGTTCAGGGGTACTCAACATTTCCATAGACATTCAAATTATTGAAGCTTTTTTTTTTAATTTAGTGTTTTTTAAAGAACGTTAAAGCAGCGTGAAGTAAGTCCTATTATTATAGGAAAAGTAAACGAAAGGGAAATGAACGATTTAAATTCTGATGAACAAGTTACGTTTCGCTAATAGAAAACACTAAATGAAGTCCAAATGTTTATGACCACTGCCTTATTGTCAGTAGCATAAAAAATATTTGTACGATTTCATTTCTATTTTAACAAAGAGTTTTGGATCGTAATTTACGTCACTTTAAAGTTGAAAAATGTGCGCAATATTATATAGTACCTGTTATACAGGAAAATTTTTTAACCAGTGCGTAAATTTTGCTATAATAAACTTCAACACGTTTTATTAAACACGTATATTTTATTTTGATATGTCTTAGTACTAAAAAAAAAGTTAACGCTTACGAAACATGTTTACTTAAAAACTATATTTTATTGTCACTCGGCGCTAGCGCATTCCCCACCCCCTCACCCCAGCCATGCGCCCGGGCGGCGGACAAGAGTTGTCATTGATAGTATGGCGAATAGATTATGTCCATGTTTTGCTTATTTCAAACTCGGATAAGGATGAATTTTTGTTTTTTTTTTTTTTTAACTAAACACGGAAATGTGTTCTATTACTGACACTGAACTAGCAAAAAAAATTTACGCAGTGGTTAAAAACTTATCCTGTATATACGCCTACAATTTTAGAACCATGTTATGTGTCAAGCTTACCCTTCTCAAACAAAGAAGGATATAATACCACACGTATCCGATGTTACCCGCCAGGTTCAGACTGGGTAGACCCGGACGATCCTACAGTGATAGCAGAGAACGAGCTGCTGGGTGCCGCGGCCTCCATCGACGCGGCCGCCAAGAAGCTGGAGTCTCTGCGACCCAGGAAGAGTGTCAAAGTGCAGGTCAGTGGGGACCGACGTACTGTCTCGTGGTTCCAGCCTGTTGTTGTATTTTGAACTTTATTTCGATAGTAGTAATGATCTTTTTAGAAAAATCTACTGGTTTTTGAATCGAAACTAATTGTTTAATGTAATTATTTAGTACACGTGCTTTGGCTAAACAGTATGACATTGTACAATTGAGATTAATTCTAGCGAAACAATCACTCAATAATTTCATCAGACTAATTGAATATGACAAATACCACATACAGTCCAGCGAAAATAAGTTAATAATTTTACTTGGAATAGATTTAAAGTCAGCTTAAAATATACATGTACATAACTTTATTACTTCGAAAAATGGTAGAAATTTTAGAAGAAGAAAAAAGTTTATTGACACAAACCAAACTATTAAACCGTTTATTTTAACTTGGGGTGGTTCATTTTTGCAGTAAGTACTACATCCAACTGTCAAATGAACACAAACCTACTAAGCCAAAGTACGTGTTAAATTACATTTATGTGTCTCTGCTTTATTTGTCAATTTTATATTATGAACTTTAACTGGAAGAAATAAAGTTTAAAATAGACTTCTAGCTTGGACTAAAGTTGAAGTTTAAAGAACATGGTGGACCTGTTTCATGATTATTCTTGATCTTCTTTCTATTTCTGTGTATAGGTATCTTGTCGGGTATCCATAAACAATGCAATTGTTAATTTTGTACATATTTTCCTACTTTTGCTAACAAATTGGATCATTAAATATAAAATGTATAGTGCCCAGCGGTAATAAGGTAATTTTAACCTTGCATCACTAGTCACTAAACATGTTTTGTACTAAACGTCATTCTAAAATATACAGCCTTGAAATATGAAAAAGAAAAACAGTATTCCATACTAAAATTCGCGCATTCAACCCTAATCTCTTCCAAGTTAGAGTGAACAGGCTTCTTCTGGGTAAGCTCACTCCAACGTAGACTTTGTCTCTGTCACCTCTGACCTAGACTAGCGTCAAGAGCAAACCCATCAAGAATAAAGAAGTAGAATATGCACTTTAGCACGATCGAAATGCATGGAACAGCTTTTATTTTTTTTTTTCATATTTCAGAGTTGATCCCTTAAGGTGGAACCTCCACGGTAGCCCGCGAAGTTCGAATTTGCTTACGTTTTTTGCAATTTGCAAGTTAGTATTAAGTTATATGTTGATTAAAGTATAATTCGCGGGCGTAAGAATTGTGTATTTTCAGAATTATAACTTACTTAAATCAACATTAAACCTAATACTGACTTGCAAATTGCAAAAAACGTAAGAAAAGTTGAATTTGGCGGGCTACCGTGGAGGTTGCACCTTGACAATAGTTGTTCATATTCTTAAGTACTTTTATCCTAAAAGATTGGCAGCTAATTTAAACTCATGTTGTATGTCTATTATCTATTATTCAAAATTTAATCGTATCTACAAAAAAAACAGTGAAAAAAAAAGCATCAAAATCTTTTCACACGGAAGAAATTATGTTTCTCCAAAAGAAGAAGTTAAAAGAAGAAGAATAACCAGCACGTCGCGGAGAAGAATGCCGTGTGTCGTTGAGATATGTTTGATATTCTTGGTTGTATCGTTAGCGTCACCCAGGAATCAAACATATTACACATCGATGCCGGTATGATCTACCGAACCTACGGAAGAATATTTGAAGATATGTCTCTAGCCGGGATCTGTTTCATCTATGTGTGTGTGTCTGTCTGTCTGTCTTTCTTTGTGTGTCTGTCATATTTCTTATGTGTTCTACAAGCTGTTGATTTGCATTCTCGTCAAATTCAAGAAGTTAACTATGCTCGTGATTCTTAACACGAATCAATAATACATATATTTTTTTTTTATTTATATTTTTTTGACGTGATTTTCCAATTCGAACTAGCCATCTCGCCAGAGGGTTTAGGCGCTGTGCACGCATTGATATAGCCGCGCGACAACTCTGCCTACCGCATACGCAACTGGGCGATGTTGATTTTTGCAAAAGGAGTATTTTGGAATACTGTTTTTTGATAGTTGCAATTAAATATTGGCCAGGTATCATAATTATATTTGATTACTTCTTTTTTTCTATGACAAGCTCTTAAAATTTGACGAGGATGATAAATCAACAGCTTTATACAAGCTGTTGATTATATTTTATTATATTATACAACGTGTAACATATTTAAGGCAAGCCCTGATAATAGTTTGCTCAGAATAGACTACTGAATCCATTTCAGCTATTTATTATTAAAAATAAGTATTTTATCTTAATAATAGAGGAACAACTACATTATAGTTATGATGATATGATATGATATGATATGAAAAAGTGAATTGCCTCGTTAGCCTAGTGGTCCTAAGCATGACTGCTATGCTAGAGGTCCTGGGTTCGAATCCCAGGTCGAGCAAAGTGTTATTTGGGTTTTTCTATGAAATTCTCAGTAGCAGCTCAGAGTTTGGATTTGTGCCCGGTTAATGGCAATAGGCTCGCCCCTATTACATGGGACCTAATTATACCGGCGAACTGTGGGTGTACATTGGTACAACTTTGCCTAACCCTTCGGGGAATACAGGCGTGATGGTATGTATTTCAGTGCTCATATTATGATTGTAACTTAATTTCTAATTGGGGTGTGCGTTATTCCTGTTCCATGTTGTATATATTTCTGTATTTATGTAACTGTATATTATTTTCAATAAATTTGTACGTTGTTCCAATACTCATAAGGTTCAAATTTCCAATCACTAATGCCACCGTTCACACCACCGCTCCTTGTCACCAGGAGGCGGATGAGAGCCTGAACTTCGACGAGATGATCCTGGAGGCTGCCAAGTCCATCATCACGGCGACCTCCGCCCTCGTGAGGGCCGCATCTGCCGCGCAGAGGGAACTTATCGACCAGGTGCGTTCATTCTTTATTTACCGTATGGGCAGCATGGTCTAACGCCCCCACACACCCTAGTGTCAGAGTTTCTGAACCACCTCAAGGGCCTCTGACATGGTTACCGATGTTAGTGATGTCCAAGATAAACTTAGAAAGTACATATGAATAAGAAAAAGTCACATTGTTACTTGCCCGTGCCCGGTTGCGAACCCACAACCTCGTGCATGAGAGGCGGGAGCCTTAAACACTGGGCCATCACGACATATGGCGGGTATATGGTGGGTTCATGATGTAGAGGTTCTTCCAGAGCTCTTTGTAAAGAAGCTCGTCCGGGGAAGTACTACCACCATACCTGTTTCTGACCGCAAAGCAGTGTTTTTTGTTCCGGTTTTAAGGGTACGGGTGCCGGTGTAATTACAGCCACATAAGACATTATACAGGCAGAGTGGAAATTATGTTTTTCTTACTCGTCCATAAATATTTTCTGATTAATTTCGTTGCGGGATCCAAGACAGTTCAATCGTTTCTCCGGAACTCGTCGAGCTTCATTGTCCCGGCGCTTTTCTGTCGGTCACCCCTGTTGTTTATAGCTTTAAAGAGTTGCACTGGTTGGGAATAGTGTGGGAGGCTTGTCCCATTAGATAAAGAAAGTCGTATGAGACAATTCAACTTGGTGTCTGTGATGGCAACGCATTTGTAAGGCCTCTGGTATTGCAGATGTCTATAGGCAGCGGTAATCACTTAACATCAGGTTAGCTTTGGGCTTATTTGCCATACAAAAATATACTAAACAACGTCAAGAAAAATCACTAACCCGGACTCACCTCTATTTGACCTCTTACTAATAAAGATCAACCATGGCATGTTATTATATTATTTTTATTCTGTTTACCAGGGAAAAGTAGCTCGCCGCCCCACCTCATCATCAGACGACGGCCAGTGGTCCGAGGGTCTGATCTCCGCAGCCAGGTTGGTGGCCGCCGCCGCCCACTCCTTGGTGGAGGCAGCCAACGCCCTGGTCCAGGGTGCAGGCTCCGAAGAGCGGCTGATATCCAGCGCGAGGCAGGTGGCGTCTTCTACGGCGCAGTTACTGGTGGCCTGCAAGGTATGGCATACTTGTTATCATCTGTAAGCTATAGTGGGATTGAAGCTGAACGCAAAAATAAATAGCGTCCAAATAAAGGAAGTTATTATGCCACTGTATTCACACAGCGAGTGAGAAAACATGTTTTTTTATAAGACAATAACAGAATGTCTTTTTTTATACTAATATTGTACACGCGAAATATTTTTGTTCATTTGTTTGGACCAAATAAGGTCCGAAGCTATTCGACCGATTTTAAACATTTTTTCACCAATAAATAGCTATTCATTGGTGAAAAATAATGTAGCTACATTATTCCTGAATAACATGAGCTATATAACATCACGTTACGAAACACGGGAGCGGAGCTTACCCAAAGACGTAACGTAATGCTGGTGAAAAATACCAGAAGGACGAAGCCGCTTGCAGAAGCTAGCTTTTAATAATAACTAGTTTAACCGAATGCTGACTGACTCCTTAACAATTCAATATTACTGATGATTTTGCCCCTTCTCCCCACAGGTGAAAGCCGACCCGTCATCGGAGTCGACCCGCCGCCTGCAGTCCGCGGGCGCCGAAGTGATCCGCTCCACCGACAACCTGGTGCGAGCTGCCCGCGACGCCATACAGACCGAGGAGGAACGCAGTCTTGTGCTCAACAGGCGCATGGTCGGGGGCATCGCGCAGGAGATCGACGCCAGGTAAAGAAAGAAAGAAAGATGAAAGAAATCCATCCATGTTCCTTCTTCTGCCTTCTGCGTTCCGGGGGCGCGCTATCTCCTGCTCACAACCCGCAGCCCTGGCAGGAGGAGGCCCTCAGTGGCCCCTTCCAAGTTTGCTGACATCTCTTTGAGGCGCGCGTGGAACACGAACGCGTCGTCGACACGGTCTGTCGTTAGTAAACGTACGGACGGTGAGCTACCCATTGCTCACCGCCCACAGACCCGGTAATGTCATCATCATATCAGCCGCAGGACTGCTGGGCTCCGCTAAAGATTTCCAAAAGAACCGGTTGGAAGCGGTCTGCATCCAGCGTGTTCCCGCTGTTATAATCAGGTCGTTTGTCCACCTTGATTTTATTTTCTTCTTCTTTTTTTATCAAACGTAATCCCTCACTAGGATTTTTTCTTATGCCCGGCGGGTACTAGCGGAGCGGCGGTCATAAGCGGTGTTTATTGCTTCGCGGTTTAAACGCGCCCCACCCTGTCTCTGCACAGTGCATAATTGTCCAGCCTTAAGGCCTATTCTCATACAGAGAAGGCACAAGCATTGATCACCACTTCATTCACCCGAAATTTTTAGGCTTATATTAATTTTAGTCCAGGTTTCCTAACTATGTTTACTTTCACCGATGTCAGAGATGTCCAAAATAAACATTGTAAGAAATGAATCACACACAATAAACATAACATAATGAATTTTAAAAAGTCACACTAGTACTTTCTCCGGTATCAAACCTGCAACTCCATGCATATCAGGCGGACGCTTTGAGCATTGGGCCATTACGACAGTATTATATACTAAAATCTTACTTTCTCATTCGCCAGATCCGAAGTTCTGCGCATAGAGAAAGAGCTGGAGGAAGCTCGCGGCCGCCTCACCGCCATCCGACAGGCTAAGTACAAGATCCGCGCCGGCGAGACGTCGGGCGACGAGACCGACCCCGACGTGCAGCTCGGGTACAGCAGCGACGCGTCGCAACATCGGTAAGCACGAGGGAGAAAGAAACCTTTACAGTTCGCGTCAAATAACTGTGCCGCTCTGAAGTAGGCTACAAATAACTGCGCAGAGTAGCATAGCGCTTACGAATGAAACAGACTGCGCGCATGCGCGGCTAGCGAAGCAAGGGGGCGGATAAGAGAGTTATGTTTCTGTCTCAGTCGCTCGTATACGTCTGATGCGTGTTTGTGTTTCGCTCGCACAGTACTGTCGATGTGAAAAGTATTATGCGTTTACATTGTTTCTAGTTTGTTGTTTTTTTATTTCTTATTATTTTTTTTAATTCTTGCCTTGTTATTTTTATTCAAAAAAATTACATCATTTATTTTTATTTGAATATATAATTAAACTTATACGCTTGACATATATTTTCGCAAGCGAACACTTTTTAGGGCGATAGTACCTGCGCGGTTGTTCGGATAGCCTATCTTCAGAGCGGCCAAGTTATATGACACATTGTAAAAGCACATTTTCTAAATTCTTTTTTTTTACCGTGTAGTTATTTCCCACAGATTCAAAACTCCAAACAGCAGTTTCGCGAACACGACGTACAGCCCCAACAGTACTTACTCCCCCCACAACACCACGCAGACGACCCACAACACCACCAACATTAGCACACACATTTCCCACCTCAACCAGTCAATACACGGAACGCCCGGGCAAACCGCGAAGAGTCCCGTCTCACCCGGATACGGTTACACCACACCGAAAAGCCCGACTGTGCCTGCAAGACCGGAGAATTTCAACAATCTGAACCAGTCGTCTTTGAACCAGTCGTCTCTGAACCAGTCGTCTTTGAACCAGTCATCTCTGAACCAGACGTCGTATAGCCAGAATTCTGGCTATAACCAGTATAGAGATGAGAAACAGTATACGGTTCAGAGTCCGACGTTCTCAAGTTTCAGACCTCAGGAAGATCAGAAACAGAATTATGAAGGATTTACTACTCGGTAAGATTTTTTTGTAGTTTTTTTTTTGTTTTCTTTTTGTTGGTCTTGGTGGTGTGTCTAGTAATTAAAGATACATAGTTCCTTATTTGATCTCGACAAAGCGTAAAACTTTTCTTTTACTAATTTTAAATTTCGGAATACGGTTTTAATTGAGCTATATTCTGGCAAAATAAACCAACCCACAATCTTGCTATAACTAGTACAATTAGTTAGGTCAATCTAATTCAATTTGTTACGGTACTGTAATTGCATTCAATATACATAAAAAACGAAGTTCAGATGCTTAAAATAAATTTAAAATTGACTCCCAAAATCCTTAAAGTTACTTCAAAAAATGGGAGAAATATTGACGTGGGTTGGTTTGTTTAGGGAGAATTAAATCCAATTGAAATCCATAATACTAATCCCGCGGCGTCACCCGCGTTTACATATAAACCTTCCTCTTGAATCACTCTATCTATTAATGAAAACTGCATTAAAATCTGTTGCATAGCTAAGACCCAAGCGTAAAGAGGGACAGAGAGCGGGAAGCGACTTCGTTTTATACTATAAAAAATAAATAAAATAAAAATAAAAAATAAAAACTGTTTATTTTCAGACAACTACAGCCCATAGAAAATTAGTATCACCAAACTTATAAACTATGTTAGTAATAATAACAGACATAAACTTTACATGATTGTTCATCAACCTACACCTGTCACATGCAGGTTAATGAAACGACGCATGACCGCCGAGTCCATTCTATCCGCTATCATTCTCAGGACGCTGCTACGGCTCCCCCTCATACTGTGCACCACCGAACTAGTTTTCTTACGCATAATTGCAAAGAAATCCTCAATATGGGCATCTGTATGGGCACTATGTAGAGACTACTGATAGAAGTTCCACCACCAGGACCAACAGTTATTTCTAACACATTTTCTTTACAAATGATTAACTCTAAACTTTTGCTTTCCACGCTGCCATCGGACACAAACAGATGATTATTCTATTATTTCCTATTTTTCTATACAAACACTACTATTACAACAAGTGCCTTCACTACTTATGATTATGTGCCTATTATTACAATTATATATATACATATATATTATAGTTTATAAGATTACCGACACAAATATACAAACACTCTGGAAGACACACCAACAGGTTAGAATAAAAATTCAAACAATTTTTACTGGTTATTTTGCATTTTACCCACACTTTTTTTCAAATTGCCCATCACTAGTAATTTCTAAAACAACCAAACTTGATAAATTATTCAGAATATCCGGCTAAAGCTAAAAATAAACCGGTAATTTGCAAAATGACCAGTAACAGTAGTTAATATGTAGTGTATCACTGTATTTAGATTAGAAAATATTATAAACACATTTTGATAGTAGATTACACTGAAAAAGCTTAAAAATATGACATTACTATATTATTATTGGCCTAGCAACACTGTTTTCATTTCAAAATCATTGTGAACTGTGAATCAAAATGCATTTCTTTTACCATTTATATCTTTGACACTTTTTTTACGAGCGATTACTACGCTATACCTCCATTGATTTTGAATGACAATAGCAAAATATGACGTCACTTATATGACAACTGAATTGACTACAAGTACAAACTCGGAACAATCTATAGGCCTTACAAATATTTGCTCCGTGAGGGAATCAAACGCGCTACATAGAACACAGCAGCCAATTGCTGCGCCAACCGTCCCGTCGAATACTTAAATACATGGTCAATTGAGTTGGCAAATAAGTGGCGTCACAATTTACTATTGTCATAAAAAGTCTATGGAGGAATCGCGTTTTGACAGCTCATAAAAAGTACGTCAATTTAAAGTTGACAAAAGTTTTAAAAATATCGGAATATACAGGCTTATTTTTAAAATTTAATGCATTTTTGACACTTTCATAAAACTGTGTATACTTCACGCATGTCTTCACGCTTCGCACAATGTGTACTCAGCTGAACTGTAGACACTAATGTTCTACTTCTATACACTTTTATATGTATTAGTCGATAATATTCACTTGTGGAATACTTATTTTTATTGAAATTAATTGCTGACTGATTGAAACTTGTTATAGTCGGTGACAGACTAAACTATGATTAGTGTTGATAATTACCGGGTAATTTGTAGAAACAGATTTATAAACCACACCTCACTTGTGGTGCGAAAATCGTTCTTACTGTTACTACATAAAAACGATATCAATGTTGTCTGTACATTTGCAAACCACTAGCTATTTTCTCGCGAATTTTCTTACTTACAGATCCCTAACTTTTTTGAAAATAAAATATAACCTATGTTACTCTCTGATAATGTAGCTATCCACAGCTGAAACAGTTTTTAAAATCGGTTAAGTATTTCAGACTTTATAGACAAACAAAAATACACTCTTTTTAACATTAGTCTATTATCACATCTTACCCGGTAATTATCAACAATAACCAAACAACTTTAGCCACTACTCAGCTTGCCACAGTCTGGTCTAGCTTTAGAACTATCTATCCTAGCGTTGAACCTAGATTTGTACCTAGATGTATGCCTAGTCGAGTCTCATGTGCCTTTCGTTGCAGAATGACTTCCAATGACAGAACGATGCATCAAGAGTAAGTTTATACAAAGCTTTTACATAATTATACATATATTATAGTTGATTTTTTTTATTGTTATTTTATGGCAATGTAGATAAAGCTAGCATTTACTAGTCAGTTACGTCTTGTTACTGCTCCGCTCTCGTGTCTCGGAGCGTGATGTTATACACGGTGGAATTTTTTGATGATACCTAGAGGTAAAGTACTCTAAATACTAAAGTTAGCAAATTTTACTTAAAGGAAACATTCCTTTATTTTAAAAAAGAAACAAAGCTGCATTTGTTTCATTTTGAAAATATGCTTGCCACACCTGGGAATCGAACCAACTAAAATCCAAAAAATAGCATTCTGTACTTTGATGTCACTAATCGAAAAAGTCTAGCCAGATAGATATATCTTTTTTACAAATTCCAAACTCATAATTTAAAAAAAAATATATATATATACCATCACGCCTGTATTCCCCGAAGGGCTAGGCAGAGGTGTACGGATGTACGCCCACAGTTCGCCGGTATATTTACTCATAATTAAAAATACAATATCAATGCCCAAACTAGGAACCGCACCGACCAGGTTTTATTGCCATTGCCAGCAAATAACATCAAAATCAACTATAAATATAATGTAAATAAATACGAGTACATACAAACAAATTGTAAATAATTTTTCGTGACAGTCCAAGCTTGAATTCCGCTTTGCAATATGCGAGGAACGTTTGCGCTACCTATGTATATTCTGCTTTATTTTTATTTATATACAAACAAAATTGTTGCCTACTGAGAATCCCAATGTATATTTTGAAATTGTCCCCATAGACCACCATTTTCTGTAAACCAACTCTTGCTGTTGTCAACTTGTTTGACAGCAGAGTTCAGTAGCTCTGGTACAAATAATTTTGTGGTGTAGTACGATTCAAACTTAATGGTGGCTCTGAAGTTAGCTGCGCGCGTGGATTTATTCAAGACAAAGGGTCTTACTAATAAAAATAACGCTAATTCATGTTTGATTACCTCTCAATTGATTAACTCTCAAATCCTTGACTAAAAATCAATTATTTTTCACATAGCAACAACTTTCAACGGTGTCTCAAGTGAAAAATCTTACCTATAAACGTAAATCAGCGTTGTGATGTTGCCTAAGTGACAGAAAATTTAAACAGCGGCGACCCGTTGTTTAAGTTTAGTTCAGATGTAAGATGGCGGGCTTCAATCAGCTGTGACGATGTCATTTTTGGTCTATGGATTCTATTGTAAATTTTGATAATTATGCTCACTTGTTCGCTCGATTTCGTTCTTTAGTCGAATAATTTGGTCATGCTCTATGCTGGCCGTCTAAGTGTTGGCAGGTTAAAATAATGTTTCATCGTTCAGTTAGTCAATTGAGAGGTAATCAAACATGAATTAGCGTTATTTTTATAAGTAAGACCCTTAAGGGTATATTTAATTACTTCTATAGCACAAACAGGGTGTTTGGCAGAACGCTAAACTTACGAAAATGGTGCATAGGTAGGGTCATCTGCTACTTACTCAGCCCAAATTTATTTGGCCCTGGCCCCCTGGATATTTTTTTTAAATAAAAATTACACTTTATAGTCGAGAAAGTGAAGAAATTAAAAAGATATCCAGGGTCCAGGGCAGCTGACCCCACCCATCCACCATTTTGGAATGTGTAACGTTCTGTTAAACATCCTGTAAAAATATCTAGAAATAATTAAATGAAGCCTTAATTGTATTGACTTGAAGAAACCTGCACACTCACAGCTAACCGAGCTGCCATTAAGTTGGACCGGAATATATTATTATTTACATTACTTTAACAAAATTATTCGCACTACGCTACAACCTCAGAGTTACGAACTCTCTGCTTACCCCCGACGCTCCTAACATATGCCCAAGCGGACCGACACATCGTTCTGTACATAATACTGTGTATATAATAGCTTGTGTATATAAACTATTATGTTGGCACTTTACTTGGCCTATTTGCCCAAATATTCAAGTTTCTTGAGTAAAGCAAATTATACCTTATGTAAATTGGTATAGAGTTGTTTTTTAATTGCACAAATACGCTGCCCAAATATTCAGGTTACTTGAGTAATACAAATTATACCTTATGACTATTGGTATAAAGTTGATTTTTAATAAGCAAATACGCCAAGTGAAATGCCATCGTTGGAGCACTAACTAGGCATGCTCAAATACCTTAGTGACACTGCGTTTGATGGTGGTACAGATTTTTACATAAAGACAATGAAATACATTAGATTGATTATGTTTATATTCTCTTAAAAGCTGAAATGTAATCGAGATTTTATCGATATCGATACTTAGAAACAATCGATGTTTCCAAGTATCGATTTCGAGCGTCTCGATTACATTTAGAGTTTCGATTACTCTTAGGTTTTGCCTACAATTCCGAATAGCAGTGTATTGTGTTATTTCATGTATATTTACATGATACGTAAAAGTAACATTGTTAATCGACTTTTGTTGCTGACCGTAGCTAAAATGGAAGATTGGAACCTTTATAATTTTTCTGTCCGTCATAATCAATCACGTCTAGATCTAGACGTATACAATCTATACCACCACCAAACCCCCCTTTTAAAAAATAAACTAAAAAACTTCTAACTAACCTGCATGGGGTGCTTCAAAAGGACAAGCCTAGAGGAGGTGAAAGTGAGGTCGCTAACCCTGCCGGAGGTCAGGACGGCTCACCTCGTGGGAGAGGACCGCATCCCCTACAGGAGGGAGGGGCGCGCCCCCCCGCCCCCGCCCCGGAGGGCCTCGCTACTTAGGTGCGAGGATACGGCTAAGTGACGCGGTTTGTGATGTTCTACTATTTTGTTTATTTGCACCGGGTTGCCAGGTAATGGGGGTAGGGATAACCATGCAAAGGGGAGGGGAGTTTACTTCTTAGGCCTATTTTGACTAAAATAACTAAATTTAGTGCCTAAAAGTGTTTAGAACATCATTCTTCTTTATCGTGTGGGCAGTAAGGTCTAACCACCCCACACACCCTAGTGTCAGAATTTCTAAACCGCCTCAAGGGCCTCTGACATGGTTACCGATGTCAGTGATGTCCAAGATAAACACATATGAATTAGAAAAAGTCATATTGGTACTTGCTCGTGCCCGGTTGCGAATTCACAACCTCGTGCGTGAGAGACGGGAGCCTTAACCACTGGGTCATCACGACACTGCAAGACACGAGAACATCATTGCATCCTTGTCACATTGTTAGAAGGTGACAGAGACAGAATGATAATTTAAACACATTTAGAGCTAAGTATTTTTAGTGGTTTTGGTCAAAGTGGGCCTTAGTTTCTGTGTTGGGGTTGTTTAAAATGATTTTTGGGTGGTAAATTTGAAATGGATTAAATTTCTGTGAAACGCAGGAAAGATAGGTATCAGAAAGATGCCTAGAAACGCCATTACAATGGACGAAAATATAACATTTCAATGTAGTTGGGTAAAAAAAATATTCATTCATATTTTCCGTCATAAAAAATACTTCAATCTCTTTCATATCAAAAGTTTCATGAGGTTAACAAATCATTATCAGCTATGCTATTCTAAAAAGGCAAATCACTTCGAAAGTCCTCTTGTAAATCTCACTTACTTCGCATAACACCAAATCCTATTGAGAAACGTCAAAATACTCACTCGACATAATACTTCTCACTTACGTCATCACGCGGTGGCGCTAGTGTCGAACTCACTCATTTTAAGAATACGAAAATAAAATCTCAGATATTCAGAAGTGCCGGGGCTGCGGGTTGTTCGAAAGAGAGAGTACCGCGCCCCCGGAATGCAAAGGGCACATGAAGGAACATAGACGGGTTTTAGTCAGTAAAAGTCTGACACTCCCTCCCGCCCCGCACAGGGCGGGGAAGGTATTGGATGATTACACATCTCTAAAAAAAAAAAAAGATATTCAGAAGTGATTTCGTAAATGAACTTTTTAGAATAGCACTACTGCTGTCCACTCTTGGGGGAGTCTATCAGCTCATTAGCAGGGCCTGGCAACCTGACTGGGATAGGTCTGGGGCACATCGTGCTAATATATGGCACACGACACCATCACTGACCGTGGAGGGAACACGCCATGTCGCAGCGCCCAGCCGTTGATAAGGCACGTCGAACAGTAGTAGAGCTCTTTGTGAAGGAGCTCGTCCGGGGAAGTACTACCACCATACCTATTACTGCCGCAAAGCAACTTTTTACCGGCATTGGACGGCAAACGAGCCGAAGGTCCACCTGATGTTAAGTGGTCACCGCTGCCTTTATTATGGGACAAGCCCACCACACTAATCCCAGCCACTGCAACTCCTGAAAGCTAGAATCAACAGTGGATATCTAATAGACATCTGCAATACCAGAGGCCTTGCAAATGCTTTGCCATCACAGAGACAAAGTTGAAACGTCTCATGTGCCTGTAATTACACCGGCACCCATACCCTTCGAACCGGAACACAGCAACGCTGCTTTGCGCCAGAAATAGCTATGGTGGTAGTACTTCCCCGGACGAGTTCCAAGAGCTCTACTAAGGTATGAGTGAGTGAGACAACGCTCTACAAATCTATAATTCGACGTGCCATATTAGCGGCTGAGTACTGTAATGTAAATCTATGTAGATATCGTAAAGTAATAGGAAGGGAAATATAATTAATGATTTAGGTACAGAACGAATGAACGAAAGTGAATGAAGTGAAAGTACATACGAAGATTAATAGCGTTTTGATAACTGTTAAGTTAAACTTTAAATATATAAATAAACTATTGAACTGCCCGCGACTTCGTCCGCGTGACTTTATCCTACCGCGTTCAGTTACTTTGGTTACTGCTCCGCTCTCGTGGATTGTAGCGTGATGTTATATAGCCTATGTTACTCAGGAATGATGTAGCTATCTATTGGAGAGAAATTGATAAAATCGGTCCAGTAGTTTCGGAGCTTATTCCGTACCTACAAACAAACAAACAAAAAATCTTTCCTCTTTATAATTTTAGTACAGAATAAGAATAAGAATAATTTATTGGTCCATTGTTACAACACAGAATAAACATGAAAGTACTTAATATTATTATCGCTATGTAACAAATTAAATTTAAAAATGTATTATAAATTGTACGGCGGTCCCCAAACTAGGCAGCGCCTGTATCTTGGGGGCCTGAGTTGCGCTTACATAAGTTTTAAATAGGACATTAGAATTTGAGGTTGGACTGTAATCAAATTTCCAACTTTTAATAAGTGGAAGTAAAATTTAGAGTAATAAAACAAATTTTACTTCCACTTATTAAAAGTGGAAATACACACACACAGATAAATAATATTTGTTAAATGACAAATTGAAAGGAATGGATGAATGAATGAACAAGGTTGGGTCCTATAAAAAATAGTGTATATAACATTTTTGCTGTTATAACTAAAATCAATGTGTTACTAATATAACAAGAAAGTATAGAAGTCAAAATGTCAGATTGACAATCTTCTAGAATAATTAAAGGAAGCTACTAATATCTTGTTTCTAATCACATTTGTTGCCTGAAACTAATTCTTCTTGATAACAATTCTTCTGGCATGGCATGGCGGTGCTGGTGTCTTTTCTCTTCTCTTCTGGGGACCCTATGGGTGCCATGGGGACTAACTATCACTTATTGTGCACCTACTTGGTCTTAATATAGTTAGATTTTTTTTTTAAAAAAATGGGATTTAAAATTGGGGTGGGGTTTTAATTCGAATAATTTTTAGTCTTTTGCTGTTTATGGGTGAATTATGAAATGTTTTAAATAAGAAATTGTGTAAAAAATATTATTTTAATTTGACCTATACAAATCAATTTAACGAAAAACGATACGTATACCAAAGTATCTAAAGTTTATTTCCCATTGCACCCACAAACAGCAAGACCACCAACTTACCAACTCATCAACCGATAACCAACAACAATAATAACATTACAGCTACGAGACGCGTCTGTACGACACCCCGCGACCCCTCCACGACCCCCCGCGACCCCACCACGACCCCCCGCGACCCCTCCACGAGATCAAGACCCAGGAAACGTCCCACTACGACTACAAGGAACAGAAGTACGGGTACGAGCCCCCTAAAACCCCACTCAGCCCTAAATTCAACGCCAGAGAGCTCAAATTCGATGATAAGGAACCGATTTACTCCACGCTTAAGAAGCCGTTCGATGGCGTGGGGCAGACGTTCTCTGAGCATCAGAAGTCCACGGAAGCTATACCTGGAGGCACCAAACACTCAGAGTTCAAGGTCCACAGCGAGTCTTACCAATCATATCCAAAGACGGAGTACAGTAAAACGGAATTCCGTGAAGAAGTCAAGTCTCCATTTGCGTCTACCCCCAAGTTTGACCGGTCTACCGAGCTGGTGAAGGCTGTCACTCCAGATTATGACAGAATCGCTTCTCCGTACAAAGAGAGCTCTTCCTTCGGAGGCCCGAACTACATGGAGGAAACGACAACGGAAGTCAAAGAAATACCTAACGGTACTCAGAAAATTACCACCACCAAGATCTATAGCTCGTCTCCAGTCAATCTGACGACCACCAACACTAAATATGAACCTATAAGGCTGGACGGCATCGATGAACTGTCCAAATCCTTCGATAATGACTCGAAGTACAGCACTTTAGACTCTCGCTTCAACACGTTAGAGTCCAAAATGAGTTCGGACACCAGTCGTTCATTCATGAGGCCTTCGGAATTCCAATCTTCAGATTACCAAACAACTACGAATATTTCTAAGGTAAAGAAACCGTCGGAATTGGTCAAGGACATTGATGCTTTGGACAAGAAATTCTCAAAGCAGACTATTACTTCAGAAACTATTGAGAGGAAGTCTGTAATGACTAGTTCTCATAAATCCGAATCCTCGTCCACCGTCACTAAGAAATTCGGCAATTTTTAAAGGTGCGTCTTAACATTTTGTGTCTGTGAAAAAGCTTTTATTGTACCATGAGAAATTACCCTAAGTTAGTACTAGATTATAAGTGATATATTTCGGTTAGAAAATCGTCGTTTACCGTGGTAAAATTCGGTTTTTACCGCGGTAAATGACTAGAGAAATTAAGAAATTTTACCGGTAATTTCTTCTGGTACAAAGTAATTTAAGTGTTAAAATTAAAAGAACTTTGAAATTATTTATATTAAAATCGTAGAGTTTGAAATTCGATGTTTTTGAAGTCTCGAAAATATTTCAGTAGGTATTTTAACTTTTGATGTTGTACAGGGTAAGAAAGTGCTGGTCTTGAAAGATGAAAATAATATCGATAGCTCAATGGCCAAAGTGTTCATATGCGATCGAAAGGTCGTACGTTCGAATCTCATACTTTTCACTATTGTGCATTGAAAATATATTTTGGGTCGAAAGTCAAAATATCTGTTGAAATTAAATGTATAGTTGTTGTATATTAATAAAACTCTAAAATTTATTGAAAAATTTAAAAAGAAAAGCGTTTCTATTTAAAAATGTTTGCCTTTGTGTTTTTGATCTAACATTTTAAAATGCCACTTATTAAAATTACTAAAATATTTATTGAATTACAAAAAAAAATATATTGACTAAAATTTAAAAAAAAAATTTTTGGACACGTTATAATTAAAAAAATGTTAGATTTAAAACAAAAATCGAATATAAAAACTGTAAATTAAAATATAAGGTGCTAATATTTTTTATTTAAATCAAACGGTGTCTTACTCAGCCTTAGAGACTTGAAGTTCAATTATTATTGTTATTTGAACTTGGATTTAGTGGTGATTCAGATAATAAAATGTATTTATTCTAGCTTCCACCCGTGACGTCATACACGTCAAAGTTAGGATATTAACCTACGGGAACCGTACATTTTTACGATAGAAAAGTATCCTATGTGATATTTCAAACTACAATCTATCTCAGTGCCAAATTTCATCCAGATCCGTTCAGCCGTTTGAGCGTGAAGAAGAGACAAACATACGCACTTACAAACTTTCGCTTTTATATTAGTGTGATTTACGCACTGATAAAAATATGTTCCTGTATATTGCATTAACATTACTTACTCATACAAGTAACATACAAAGACTTTGCTTCTTAATTCACACATTCCATAATAAAATTATGTACTTAATGCAAAATTGAAAAAAATACCAAAAAATAAGTTCATGCAGTGATGATGAGATCTTCTCTACAAAGGTTTAAGTAATACAATCTTTGACACCGCTAAATCCAAGTCCCACTGTTGGGCAAGTTGCCCACGTTTCACAAAGTGCTATCCCCGCGGGGACCTTATATTGGATGCCTTCAATGGAACCGATTGTGCCATTACTTACTATATTGTTATATATTCATTGTTTTTAGATATTTCGTGCCTTTTCTCGTAAACATTTAATGGGCTGTTATTCGGAAAAAAATGTTCAAAAAAATATAAAAACATTGTATGACAACGCAGCTAGAAATTGGGTAGATGACACCACTAATCAATTGACGTACTTTTTATGAGCTGTCAAAACGCGAATCCCCCATAGATTTTGTATGACAATACAAAACTATGACGTCACTTTTTTGTCATCTCAACTCACTAAGCAACTAAAAATGCAACGTAGAGATTTCAAAGCAAATAAAAATCTAATTTCATAATTATTTAAAAATTAATTGGGTTTTTAGGGGTAAAATAAAGACTTTTTATAGAAGTTGTGTTTCTTGCAATTATTGTTTAATGGTGTCTACTACTAATTGTTACAAAACATAAAAATATTTAAAAATATATATTTAAGCAGATAAATAAAAGAAATATTAAAAAATTAAACGAGGCAACTAGCTAACTTCATGTACAGCCCAATTAATTATACAATGTGCCATTTTCAGAATATATTTTAATTTTATAAATATTAATATACATACATTTTATTAAAAAATATACTAACTAAATATTCTTCACGACGTTCTGTTAAAAGAAATATAACTTGTTATAAAATTATTGAAATAAAAATCAACTACATACAAAATGATAGAAATTAAAATGTTTTTAATAAATGCAGCTAAGTAAAGTGAATCTACCTACCTCCCTAGCAGGATGTCGTGAATATAACAGTGATCGTATGGTGCAATTATTTTACAAATATACAAAAAGAAGATATTTAATATAAATAATATTTGTATACTAATATACTAAGATTTAACAATGTCAACTTGACAGCAATGTCAGGCAAATTAACGCAGCTTGCAAAATTTAACGCATTTAAAAAAAAACTTAATACTATAGAAAAAAAACAAAATTTTATTTTTATTGTTTTTATTTTTATAGCATAGTGATGGTGACGACGGGCGAAGTCTCGTGAAATTATTATATAAGATATAATTTATATTAATAATATAAAGATAACGTTACATTTTTCTTGCAACTTAATCACTCTTACTTATAATTGTTGTTTAAAATTAAAAACACTATTACCTGCAAATGTGTCTCACTTAGGCGACTTAGCGCTGAGACTGCACGTGAATACGTTTTCTGTTGTTTTCTATACAAACGCAGATAATTGCAAACAACGTAAGAAGCGGGACAGTGTGCCAATCACCTTAAATAAAAGTATACTTTTAAAAAATTGTCTCAGTAAAAGACGTGAAATATACTCACTGACTCAATTATAGAGTTAGACTAATCCCAAAAATAGACGATTGTTTTGCCCCCTTAACAGTTGTAATTCAGTGCTTAAATTAAAATTTACAATTATTTCTAATTCCTCACTTATTCAGGTCCCAGTTAACCAAGTTCAACTGTATAATAAACATGTTTAGCGGGTGACTTGATACCACGGCACGGTTATAAGTCAGAGTGAATGATATTGAATTAAAATGTTCGAATAATAACTATTTCGAAAGATCTTGTTTCTCATATAACGTGCCTTATGTGATTCGCAGCTTGAACAAATATTTGTGTCTATACTTACAATTATATTGACTTAAACAGATGTTTAATTTGAATATAGCTTCATGTATAATATATACAGTGTACTCTTAGGATAGATGCCCGCGAAAGCGATTCGTCCACAGAAGGTAACATAACACCAATTCTTGTAGTTTTCTAGTATATAATGATATAAATATGTAGAGTTAAATACCTACGTATTTTATACACACCCTTGTGTATATTATACATAAAATCCGACATCTGACAACTGTTCGGAAAAAGCGGAAAGTATAATAACGTTCGTGTATAGTTTGAAGTGTATAATAACTGAAAATGGATTTTAGATGTTGGAATATAGTCTCTAGTAATCTATTATTAAGTATAACGACTAAGCAGCTCTATAGTATGCTGACGAGTTTGAATATTCTTACCAGAATTATATATTTTAGACTTATATTAAAAACGCCATATTAAATTTTATTTACCCTGTAATTAAAAGGGTTAAATAATAGTATATTTGAAGGCGTTATAACCACGAGCGTTAGTTCGTGTCGGGCTAAAACGTGTCTTATTAATATTAATAATATAATACTATTACTATTAAAATGTACTCTTATTATAGGCCGCGGCTTAGAGCGCTCGAAGTTAGTACAAGAGAAAAAAATGCCAAAGTTTTTCTACATGTCGAATTTTGTGAAGAAATCGGACATTTTAAGAAAAATACAAAATAATATAATATGGCAGCACTAAATATGAAGGGTTTCAGTTTTAAGAAATCTGACATTTGTTTAAAATTCCGAAATTATTTATTGTCCAATAAAATTTTACCAAGATGGCGGCTGCTAACATTTTGAATTAAGATTCGAATGTCATTTTTTCTGCAACTTACAGCGCTTTAAGTGGCGAGTTTCGCTTGTAAACTCATAATATATTATTACACTAAATATAACTATATTATACACGTAATAAATGGTAGTTTTTGATACATATAACTATAAGTCCTAAGTACATAAATAAAATCTCTTATAAAACCAAATGGAAAGTAATTTTTACTAATTTTTTATTGTTTAAAAAATCGCTTGGTATTTTTTTGTTAATATTATGTTAAATTTTATGTACGGTAGCTAGATATAAGCATGTATGGTGATCGTGTCGGTGTAATAAACTGTAACTAATAATATCGTTGTTTTATTTACAATCCTACCTACCTTATTGTAAAAATTGAGGATATGAATTGTAATAGCTGCCTCGTTGGCCTAGTGGTTCTAAGCGCGACTGCTACGCAAGAGGTCTTGGGTTCGATTCCCAGGTCGAGCAGTGTCATTGAGTTTTTCTACGAAATTCTCAGTAGCAGTTAGCATTTGTGGCCGGTTAACGGCAATAGGCTCGCCCCCTATTACATGGGACCTAAACATACCGGCGAACTGAGGGTGTACAATGTTTCATCTCAGTTTTTGCGTTATTTATGTTCAATGGATACATAAACAATATACAGGGTGTTTGGCAGAACGTTGAACATACAAAAATAGTGGATAGGAGGGGTCATCTACTACTTAGCCCTAATTTATTTGGCCCTGGCCCACTGAATATTCATTTTTTTTTGCATTTTTTACATCTGTTTGTAAGTTTTAGGACTCGTAACGTTTTTTCTAGCTAACATCTGAATAAAGCAATAATTTTATAAGAATCTGCCAACATTAAACATTAAAAATTAAAAAAAAAAGAATTAAGTTAAGAAAGTGGTCAAACTAGAAGCAAAAAAACATAAAAAATATCCACGGTAGCAGATGACCTCACCTATCCATCATTTTCGTATGTTCAACGTTCTGCCAAATACACAGTACTTGTGTAAAAAGTAATTCCGCTTGATTTATTAAAATTTGATTACCTTCAATTGCATTATTTTATTACGCTTTTACCCATTTTGGAAAAGGTTTTTGACATGTGTCACTCGGTTCAAATCGCACTGAGTACTGCCAGCCGGCTTATTCTGTAAGAAATCTCCCTCAGTGAATTAAGGTGAAGTGAGCTAAAACTGGGCTGTCACTATACGATGCTAGGGATTGACAGGCCGCCACACGCTCACTTCACGGAAGGAGGGTTTTACAGAATAACACCGCTGAAGTGAAGTTAGCTGCGCATATGCCCGCGGCCATATTTGTAGTGGCAACACTTTGGTGCGGTAGTTACAAATCTAGAGTATATCAATGGTATTGTCTAACTAGATGGCGTTGACGTCGAATTAGAAGTCGCTGTTAAGATTCTCCGCCATTTGGTTAGGCTTATGTCGATAAGGTTCAATTTAGAACAAAAAACAAGTCGTTCAAAAGTAAAGTAATATTCAACCTTACGGGTATACAGACAAAGCTCAAAAATCAAGTGGTAGGTGACCATCCTCATTGTCTGGTACTTGACAATTAGTAAAACTACCTACATATTATGATTACGAACATACAATTGTTTAAATCAATTCCTTATAAAATTAACACCATTCATTACTTATTTTTACTGCAAATATTAAAATCTATATACTTAGATACAATAAAGGCTAAATTTTGAATAAAAATTGTGGCTCGATTGATGTTCAAATCACCATTCATTAAAATTTATTGTCTCAGAAACATTTGTTTCACATATTCATGGGTCCACCTAATCACTGCGGCGATTAGATTAATTGCCCCGTTGGTCTCGTGGTCGCAAGGGCGTCTACTGAGTGAAGCGTTCGATTTCCAGGTCGAGCAAAAAGTGTTATTGGGCTTTTGGTAAGTTTGTCCTCCACTTAAATGGTAAAAACAAATTATCTTATTATGTAGGTAGATAAATAATTACTATGACAATTTATGATACAACTTTCTCTTAAATAATTCTTCAAGAGTTGAAATTCGTGTTCATTACAATGCGGAAGAATTGAGCAGGCGAAAAATATATCTAAGCACTTAATTAATTTTCTTTTACTTAATACTAAATAATTTTGTTTATTTAATCATAGCATTATTATTAATTAAATGCCCAAAAGACTGGCGGCAATCGGCATTGCCACATTGGATGGCAATGCTTAACCTCTGGCCAAAGTAAAAGCATGCCTTTGGGTCACGAGAAGTGTCAAACAAATAATATTTAAATAATAAATGTTAAATTCGTAGATATAAATACAGAAGAAACGAGAAATCAACGGACCAGGGTTCCCCCTAGCACCTTCTTCTCATGACAATATAGTTTTTTATGCAACGATGTGGCTTCTGTGCATAACGCCAGAAACCACATTGTTGCATGATCTGACCAAGTCGAGCGGCGTATTAGTACAACCCGGCGTAACGAAACCATAGCGCGATTCAGGAATCATCAAATACGCCAGTGCTGCCATCTCTTGGGGGGCTAACCGAACCAAAGACACAGAAAACACATTTTCTTTTGTCGCTTAGTCTGGCGTATTGGTACATATTTAAAGCCTGAAAAAAATTGAGTGTATAGTCAAGGGTATAAAGAAAATACTTATCTAAAAACATTTCATGAAAATAAAGCAGTATCGTGGTAAAAAAATCGCGAAGGAGCGCATAAAAAATATTTATCTTTATTGATAGTCAAAGTTTGCTAAGGAGTTTTTCACGTTTTCCAGCTAAACTGTGTGGTTTACAACAAAAATAGTTCAGATTACAATTGTAGGTCATCAAATTCTCTACAAAAAGTGTAGAGACATTTTTTTTCGTAAGTATCGCCATTTTCGTGATATAGGCCTATAGAAAAAATCCGCGACTTCGTCCGCGTGGCTTATTTCACCCGCCTTGCGTTACGTCTTTGGTTACTGCTCTGCTCCCGTGTGTCTAAGCGTGATGTTTTAAAGCCTATAACACTCACAAATAACGTGGCTTTCTATAGATAAAAGAATTGTTAAAATTGTTTCAGTAGATCCAGTGATTAGTCCCTACAAAACCACAAACCTTACCTCTTTATGAATAGATATGCAAGTTCCTGTACATTAAATACATTTTTGAACCCTATGACTTGAATAATAATATTGACTGCCCGGTTGGCCACGTAGTCGCAAACGCGACTGATGAGCGTGGTCTTGGGTTTGATTCCCAGGTGGGGCAAAAACGAGTTATTGGGTTTTTGAAGTAGGAAGTTCTCAGTAGCAGCCCCAAATTTGGAAGTTGGTGGTGTTGGTGTTGAAGCAGCGTTGCTGTGTTCCGGTTTGAAGGGTATTGGGTGTCAGTGTAATTACAGGCACATGACACATTTTAACTTTGTCTCTGGGATGGCAACGCATTTGCAAGGCCTCTGGTAATGCAGATGTGTATAGGCAGCGGTGATCACTTAATATCAGGTGGGCCGTCGACTTGTTTGCCATCCAAAGATGTTAAAAAAACACTATCTCATCCCCGATTTTCATCATATTTTATGCCCGGTAAATTGGGGGAATAGTAATAACTATGTTGAGTCGCGCAATGAAAGCGAAGCCAGGAGTCTACCTAAACAGATTTGCATAAACCGTAACTAATTAAACAATAGGTACAATATTTGCTTGCACAAGTATAATGAGTAGTATTCAAACTGTTTACCGTTTAGTATTAGTGACTACACTTTTGCCGCGGGTATCAACGTATTGTATCATTCTATCCGCTATGCGGTGTCGTGATGACCCAGTGGTTAAGGCGCCCGCCTCTCATGCACGAGGTTGTAGGTTCGCAACCGGGCACGGGCAAGTACTAATGTGACTTTTTCTAATTTCATATGTACTTTCTAAGTTTATCTTGGACGTCGGAAACCATGTCAGAAGCCCTTGAAGCGGTTTAGAAACTCTGACACTAGGATGTGTGGGGTTATAAGACCTTACTGCCCTCACGATAAACAAGAAAGAAGATTCTATCCGCGGACAGAAGAATGGAACGAAGCAATGGAAGACAATTCACTATGTTTGGAGTATTATGAGATCAGCGTGTTAAAAACATGTCTTAAACTAATGTTAACATGGTTGATGGTAAACATGTTAAAATCAAAGTCAAAATCTAAGCATATATTTCAACTAAATCATTTACAGGCACTTTTGAATTGTCAAGAAGTTACAGTTTAATATTGAAGCTAGTTGCTCGTTCCAAAACGTAGGTCTCTATGGAGAAGAACGAGCAAGAAACTCCATCGACACTCTTTTAAACTAGTAACATGTGTTTAACTAATGTTATTGGACAATAATTGGGGTCGTTTGCTCACTTAAATGTCTCGCTGACGGTGGCGCGTGCATTGGATCGTTCAGTTCCCTCCAAGATGGTTGAGCTGAACGGTGCTGATGCACGCGTCATGTTCGTGAACGGGCGCTGTCAGTTGGGATTGGTCATCTCTTATCTGCCATGGCCTACATCTTTATTAGTATTATTTAATATTCACCTTCATTGTTTTCACATATAGAAGCAACATGAATATTGTAACCAAGATTTTGTAAAACCAAATTGAAGAAAAGGAGTGTCCATGGAGTTTCTTGCTCGTTCTTCTCCATAGAGATCTACGCTTTGGAACGAGCAACTAGCTTCAACTTTAAACTGTAACTTCTTGACATTCAAAAGTGCCTGTAAATGGTCTAATTGAAATAAATGCTTTGACTTTGAATTTGAATTCGTAAGGTTCTCGAGTGGCGACCACGCACCGGGAGGCGCAGTATGGGAACACCACACGAGGTGGACCCACGACCTGGTAAAGGTCGCGGGAAATTGCAAGATGCGGTCAGCGCAGGACCGGGCATTGTGGTTATCTTTAGAGGAGGCCTATGTCCAGCAGTGGACGTCGTTCTGCTGGTATGATGATGACAATGATGAAGAATGACGTAGGTTAGATAGTCATTCTGAGGCTCCATAAAAAGCCTTGAAGAGCTGAGACTGGTAGAGCAGCAGAAAAAAGATAGAGGGAAGAATACCATCATACCAACACGCCTGTATTCCCCGAAGGATTAGGCAGAGGTGTACCAATGTACACCCACCGCTCGCCGTTATCTTTAGGTCTCATGTAATAGGGTGCGAGCCTATTGCCATTAATCGGGCACAAATCCAAACACCAAGCTGCTACTAAGAATTTCATAGAAAAACCCAATAACACTTGCCTGACCTGGGAATCGACTCAAGACCTCTAGCGTAGCAGACGCGCTGAGGACCACTAGGCTAACGAGGCAGTTACAGACAGAGGGAAGAATCTCTCCAAGAAATACTCAATTCAAGAGCACAAGACATACCTATACTCCCTGGACTGCCTCGGTAGCCTAATGGTCTTAAGCTACGCTAGAGGTCTTGGGCTCAATTCCCAGGTCGAGTAAAAAGTGTTATTGGGTTTTTCTATGAAATTCTCAGTAGCAGCTCGGAGTCAGGATCTGTGCCCGGTTAATGGCAATAGGCACGCCTCCTATTACATGGGACCTAAACATACCGGCAAACTGTGAGTTACATCGGTACACCTCTGCCTTACCCTTTGGGGAATACAGGCGTGGTTGTATGTAAGACATACCTACAGACAAACCCACTCATAGATAAAAAACAATACAGTAAAAACATACAATAAACTCCTAACACAATAGATTCAGCTTTTAATTAAACCAACTGAACACACACGATAAATTATCCTTTCAGTAAAGTTGCTCACAACACAATAATAAATAATTTACTTAAGTAAATAACTTCGTACAATGTTTTAAGCGAATTGTGTGACAGTTGCTGTTCATGTGTGTTTCACGCCGGCCGTCTTCTGGTTAGCAGAATGGTGAAAATTATAATTATTTTAGTGGTGCTCGCGATTTGGTCGACAGGTAATTTTTTATTTACGTTTTACGGAAATATGTTCGCTTTTAAAGTTTATTATAGCATAAAATTAAATTTAAAGCATTTGTTTTTGAATAGGATATGCGTCAATTTTTGTAATCGCATTTATTTACAAAATATTAAAATACCGATGGCAAAATTGAAATTAAAATTAGAGGCGGCCAAGAAATTCGGACGATTTATGCATTTAAAACTAGGTATTGATGATGCACCGATTAGACAGAGAGATCCGACATAGCCTGTGACGTCACATAACACTATGGCCTAAAATCTTCGTGTTAAATTTCGTTTTGCTAGAAAGCGATAGAAACAAATCTTCGATGGCTTATATCTTTTTTAATTTTATACTTAGTCGAAAAATAGTTTTACCAAAATGTTTGTTACATGAATGAGGATTAACTTTTTAAATTGAAAAAATCGTGCATACTCCTTATTGTCAAGAAGTTAAGCAAGAATTTATACAAATAAAGAAACAGGTTTCCCCTAGGATGTAGCAGATTTATAACTGCCCCGTTGGTCTCGTGGTCGCAAGCGCGACTGGTGAACGAGGTGTCCTGGGTTCGATTCCCAGGTCGGGCAAAACTGTTATTGGGTTTTTCCATTAGGAACTTCTCAGTAGCAGCCCGGAGTTTGGAAGTTGCTGGTGTGACACCCCCGTGCATCGGAAAGCACGTTAAGCCGTTGGTCCTGCGCCTGATCTCTCTCCGGTCTTGTCGGATTGCCGTCCCATCAGACTATGAAAGTTAAGAAAGAGGGAGTGCACCTGTCTTTGCGCACACACTTAATCTCCTGTGCACTTGGCTAGTCTGCATTACGATCCAGAAAGCCGGAATCGGTCTTACATTCGAATTCGGTCTTCGGGATTACATTTTTTTATTTTCCAGCCCGAGCTGACATCATCCGCCCATGTCTCGGCCCCGACAACAAACACAACATCGCATGTGTTCGCGCCAACTTGGCCGCTAACTCGGACTGCAAGCCTGACATCGAGGGATTCCTGCCCAACTTATATTGGGTGAAGGAGTTCAAGTTTGATGCCCCTTACTTCAACTCCACGTATGTTGACAAGGAACTGCAAGTGCGGAACCATGATAAATGCAGAGTTTCCGAGTTTTTGTAAGTATTTTATTTATTTATTAAAACTTTAACAGCCTTACTTATAAAAACAACGCTAAATAATACTCAGCTACTTATCAATTGATTAACTGATAAAAAGTCAAATCCTTGACTAAAAATCAATTATTTTTCACATAGCAACCACTTTCAACGGTGTCTCAGGTGAAAAATCTTACCTATAAACGTTAATCAGCGTTGAGATGTTGCCTAAGTGACAGAAAATTTAAACAGCGGCGACCCGTTGTTTAAGTATAGTTCTCAAGTATGATGGCGGGCTACAATCAGCTGTGACGATGTCATTTTTGGTCTATGGATTCTATTGTAAATTTTGTCAATTATGCTTAATTGTTCGTTCGATTTCGTTCTTTAGTCGAATAATTTGGTCATGCTCTATGCTGACCGTCAAAGTGTTGGCAGATTAAAATAGTGTTTCATCGTTCAGTCAGTCACATAAGAGGTAGCTGAGTATGAATCAGCGCTACTTTTATAAGTAAGGCCCTGAATGCACAAAAATGTAAAAATACACCGAACAAAGGCGCACTTAATGCCTTAGGCACTTTCTGCCAGTCCACCTAAGGGTGATGCAGAGACAAAACATAGTAGGTGCAAGAAAAAGTTAGTGTTATTGTAGTTAGTATTATGACAGTTGGCGCAGTGGCGGAGTTTTCGGCTACTCCGCTGTGAATTTCCGGTTCTATAAGATGCTTTGCAGATGACGGGTCGAGGCTGTATTTTTGAACGCGAAGCAATAAAAACCGCGTCTTACCGTCGATGCCCTCACCGTGAATATACCTCACAGATATGCCGCGCCAACCAAAATCCCTTGCAGACGCCCTGAGGAGACCGGGAAGACTGATCTGCTTTTGGAGGGAGGTGGGCTGGTTGGAATAACCCCCACCACGGCTCACGCACAATGGTCCATTGTAGGACTAAGTGCGGAAACCAAACCCCCTAACATAGAACATATGCCGCGCCGCCACTGCCCGCTGAACACCGGTGGCGCGGTCTTTTCGACCTGTATTTTGAGCTGAACGGTGCTGATGCACGCGTCATGTTCGTGAACGGGCGCTGTCAGTTGGGATTGGTCATCTCTTATCTGCCATGGCCTACATCTTTATTAGTATTATTTAATTGTTTAATATTCACCTTCATTGTTTTCTCATATAGAAGCAACATGAATATTGTAACCAAGATTTTGTAAAATCAAATTGAAGAAAAGGAGTGTCCATGGAGTTTCTTGCTCGTTCTTCTCCATGGAGATCTACGCTTTGGAACCAGCAACTAGCTTCAACTTTAAACTGTAACTTCTTGACATTCAAAAGTGCCTGTAAATGGTCTAATTGAAATAAATGCTTTGAATTTGAATTGAATTGAATATGTGCGTTGGTGAAGTCTTGTCGGTGTTCATTCTGTCGGCGTAGCGTCTGTCGGCGTATAATCAGACACAGTGAAATTCCTCCGCATCGCCATGTGCCGAAACGACTGACGGCATTGCCACGTTGGATGGCAATGCTTAGCCTCTGGCTAAAAGGAGAAATGTCAAGCAACCGTTTGGTATATTTTTTATATCATTGGATGGCAAACAAGCCGACGGCCCACCTGATGTTAAGTGGTCACCGCTGCCTATGCGTTGCTATCCAGAAGACAAAGTTGAAATGTGTCATGTGCCTGTAATTACACCGGCACTCATACCCTCTAAACCGCAACACAGCAACGCTGCTTTGCGGCAGAAATAGGTATGATGGTAGTACTCTAACTGACGAGCTCCTTCGCAAAGAGCTCCTCTACAGCAATTCTTTAAAAAGGCTCACGGACCCTACGTTATTTAGATAATTAATTCATAACACATTAATGAGTGGTAGAAAATGCCTAAGGCATTAAGTCCGTCTTTGTACGGTGTATTTTTACATACCTAATGTACTTAATAAATAAATCATTAACACGTATTCTTATATACCCATTTAGCTTCAACGACAAGACAAGAACGGCTGTGCTGTCAATAGATTGCCCGAACCTTGACTTAGAGTCTGACCGAGTGCTCATCCAACATCGAAGCAAGAAAGAAGACTCCTACTATAAGTACCACATCCATGCTACCTATCGTAAGTACTTATTTGAGTTTAGTTCTCCTAAAACCGAACATTTTTTTTCCATTTTTCGAAGTGATTAAATATTAGTTACAATTACAACCAATTGGGAATTGAAACCACACATCAACATCACACATCAAAGTCAAATCATTTATTCCAACTAGACCATTAGAAGGCACTTTTGAACGTCAAATTAATTAAAATTATTAAATCTAGTTGCACTAAACGTTTTCAATCTTCTTCTGGAATGAGCACTGCAAAGGAGTGGAACTCTCTACCTGCGTCTGTATTTCCGAACGCATTCATCCCTAATCTCTTCAAAGTTAGAGTGAACAGGCTTCTTCTGGGTAAGGCCACTCCATCGTCGATTGTCTGTCACCTTTGACCAAGACTAGAGTCAAGAGCTTACCCATCTCGAATAAAAAATAAAAAAAGATCTAATCGAAATCTGTCTGTTTCCAGCGCTGATCCGCATCACAGTTAACCTGCACGGCTACAACCGCCTGAACCTGTGCAAGGCGAATATCTTCACGGAGGTCACTGCGCTGCCCCATTTCCACATCAAACCCCACGGTAATACATCCATACATACATCCGCCCAATCCCAACAGAACGCCACCTGCTACGATCTTTACATACTCTCTTCGCCTCATCCACATTCATACATCTAGACATACAAGCACGCCGGTTACGAGTACTGCGCACCTGTCCTTCCTGAAGCACCTCACCAATAAGGTCAGGGTAGATCTTTCTAGGGCGTCCTCGCCTGGTGGTTAGTAAAAATATTTTATATCATTGGATGGCAAAAAAGCCGACGGCCCACCTGATGCTAAGTGGTAACCGCTGCCTATAGATGCCTGCAATACTAAAGGCCTTGCAAACGCGTTGCCATCACAGAGACAAAGTTGAAATGTGTCATGTGCCTGCAGTGCCGTAACTAGGGCGGTGCCAGCGGTGTCCAGGCACAGGGCGCAGACCCTGGAGGGGCGCAACAGGACCAGTTTTTTTTTTCAAGGGCGTAATTATAGAATCTCGCACCGGGCGCATAACATGCTTATTAGGGACGCTACTGTGTGCCTGTAATTACACCGGTACCCTTACCCTTCAAACCGGAACACAGCAACGCTGCTTTGCGGCAGAAATAGGTATTTTATATGAAACATTATCACCACTCACTCACAGCATCATCAACACCTACATCATTCACTAAACAAGCATTTCTTTCCTAACAGACAAACGAACAGACAGCTTTCTCTCGAGGGATCTCTCTGAGCTCATGGTGTTCGAACGGGAATCCTTCTTCTTCAGAGGAACTCCCTTGTTCAAGATGTTTATAGACTCAATGATATGCGACTACGGCTGCCACCAATACATACTACCACAATCTAACGAAAAATTCAATGATGTTTTAACAAACAGACAATAAAATGGGTTTAGTTTAGTCAAATTTAAAAGAAGCTTCGAAAAGTGGGACATATTATGATAAAAACACATCAAAATTTGACCCATTTTTCGAAGTTTTTATAATATTATTTAGATAATTGAGCAGATGGGTATAGTAAGGTTCAAACTTAACGGCGGCTCGGAAGTTAGCCGCGAGTACAGGTTCGCGTAGGTTTTTCAAGTTAATAATAATTTAGGCTTCATATAATTACTTCTATAGCATTTACATATATCTAGAAATCAATAAATGGAGCCTAAATTATAACTAACTCGAATAAACCTGCGCGAACCTGCACTCGCAGCTAACTTCCGAGCCACCATTAAGATTGGACCGGATTATACCTATTTAGAAGAAACAAAGAAAAAATATTTTTTGAATAAGTAGATGAATTTACATTATTTTAGTTTACATTAAGAACACTCAAATTCCGTCAGGCAGCTTAGAATCCTATGTAGGTACTGGGATCGCCTATATTACCAGCCAACCAACCAGAAACACTGTAGCGACATCTATAGCATCACATGCGAACTACAACTGAGGTTTCCTACACCGCAATATCAGAGTTCACCGCAACATTGGCATTATACAAAACCCAGACTACCTACAACAGTCGGACAGCACCAGACACAACACCCGTCTGGTCGGAGGATCCTACCTTTTCACTGAAAGATAAGGAACTCTACATCCTGTTCTTCATACGTCTAAAACACTGCCCGCCCTGGGGCTTGAACCCAGCAACTCTACGCAGCCACCGCTACACCACAGAAGACTACACAAAATGTACGGAATACTACACCCTTACTTTTACATCGTTCTAGAACCGAAAGCCATAAGCTCTAAAATAGTAACAGAAACTACTGGCACATTATTTTAAATAACAAAAAATAAATAAATTGTGAAATAGTGAGAACTCGAAGTAACGCTTCCTTGCAGTCAATGCATATGTGTGTGTAAACCTTATCGACACTCGGCTACACATGCGAACGGCAGCCATTGAAAAATCCATTCATCTATCAGACAGAAGCGCTACTAACATTTAACTTGAATGACAAAAATAAGTACTAAACCGACATCTTTATAAGACGTCTTAAAAAAATAACGATGTCAATAGTAACTATTACTTGATTGGAGTTCCTGTGTTTCGGCTCCTGAATGATGTAAAAGTAGCCGTGTAATAAACATTGTGGTACTCACCGCTTATTACTTCACATCGCCGAGGTCCAAGAATGCACACACCAGCTCACCATCACCACACACGAAGAAGGAACCACAAGGTACTTAGGTAGGTACCCACAGACGCGGACTCACACGAAAAAGGTTTCGTACAGGGGCGGACTAAGGCGGGCAAAAGGGGGGCCCCCAATCACGAAAAGTTTTCCTAATGAAGACCTAATTAAGACTAAGGGACTGTTTGGCGTTTTTTGAGGCCCCATAGATATAAATACAAAACGACCTAAACTAAGTTATTTATAAAATTTTAACTAAAGTACAATTAAAGGTAGTATACCATTTAGTTTTCCCGCCACGGGCCCCTGACATGCTTAGTCCGCCCCTGGAGGTCTACTCTTATTCAACGAAAAACGAAGTTTCGGCCGAAATTTCGCATGTTTCCTACCACGGTTTCATTTCGTTCCGAAGTTTCTTGCGAACGAACATTGTTTGACATTTAGATTCTCTAAACCTACTCTAATTCATAATAGTCCGACCGAAAATTTTGATTTGACATAAGAATGTTCGGAAATTTTACTTCAAACTGACGAAACCAAAATTGTTACCTTTTGATATTCGTTTGTGTGGATTTTAAAAGAAAATTGCTTTAAATTTGCCATAAGGATGCTTTAAATCGAAGCTACTTACCGTGAAGAACGCTTAGAGAGTAGAAAGAACCGGCGGCGCCTGTGCAATCAACTAAATATTGGTCAAATTCCCGACATTGAGTTTGTTGGAAATTACAGACTTATACGGCAATTATTTGAGGAGTTGTGCTTTATTAGTGCTAATATTGGACAGGAATATGTGGATTAAACTAGAATCAAGCATTATCTTTAGTGAAAAAAATATATTTTGAATGTGGATAAATATTACGAAGTTTTTAATAATAATCTTTTATTTTGATATTACTCTTTTATTTCGGATAACAAACACCCATAACACATTATAAACTATCATACATATTTCTAGAAATCACAAAAACGTAACTATTGCACACGAAATGACGGCGTCGTATTGCGCTGGGTGATGTCGCGAAGCCTTCCACGGAATCGCCACGATATTCTTATCCTTCGTGGTGTGATGTAGCTGGGACACATAGAGCTGCGTCTTATGTATTGCTGCACGTAGCATATTGGGGTCTGCCAGCGTGAACCCGCAGCTCTTCTTATTCCCCTTCTTGGTTTGCGACATAGGTTTGTACGTTGCGACGATAGTAGCGTAGGCACGTTTAGGGGCCAATGTATCTACATTTTCTTACAACTTCGGCCGGTATCAAGTCAGCGACGGCGGCGGAAATCCAAAACAAAACTTGTGGAGACCCAAAATGCAGACTACGACAATACGACTTGAAACTTCCTTACGGAATGTGTTTCGTGAGCGCGATGTGTGTAAAAAGCGCTTGGAAACATTGATTTATAAACACAATACTTGAGAAACAATAAAAGTATTAAAAAACATTCAAATAAAATATCATAAGTTGACATGCTTTGATTAGACTGCGGGTGAATATACAGAAATTTTGGTTGTCATACATTACTACCCATCGATAACATGAAATAGAACTCTTAAAATTAGTCGGTTATCAATGACAGTGAAAAGGTTTTTTATAGTGTCTCGATGAATTTCTTTGAAAATAATAATTTTATCTGTATTTATATTTTTGCCGCATGAATATTACAAGAAATATTTAATAAATCACGTGTTAAATGTAAAATATAAAAGTAAAGCAAAAGAGTTTATTAATTTTAAGTCAAAATAAAAACCGTAATTAACTTTAAATTACATCATAAAGAACCCACACCCTATTTCATTCACGAAAATTGTCTATGGTTCCGAACGTTTTGTGCACGTCCGAAAATGAATTAGAGTAGGATCATTCACGAAATTTCGTCTCAATATCGTTCGTTACCGAAGTTTCGTTTGGAAGAAAGAGAGTAGACCCCCTGTTCCGTACAGTCGCACAATGTAACACTACGTATAAAATTACACATTTCTTGTATTGGGACCCGCTTTTATTTTTTCGTTATTTTCCATTATTATTACGTACCTACTTATTGTAAAAGGCTTTGAAATGTATTTTAAACTTTAATTTTAATTTCGTACAGTCATTTAAGTTATTAACACATTTTTTATTTAATGATTATTATGTACCCTTAATACCCCTGTTTGCATAGGAAATAAATGATTTAAGATGTTGACCGATTTATTTGACGGGCCTGTTGGTCTAGTGGTTAGCGGCTCTGACTGCTAAGCCGGAGGTCGTGGGTTCGATTCCCACCCAGGACAAACTTTGTGTGATGAGCATGATTGTTTGTTCTGTGTCTGGGTGTGATTTATCTATAATATGTATGTATTTATAAATTATATAAGTATGGATATCAGTTGTCTGGTTACCATAACACAAGCTCTGCTTAGCTTGGGATCAGATAGCCGTGTGTGAGTTGTCCCAAGATATTTATATATTTATTATTTATATTTTCAGATAAACGGACGGCGAACTTCTTGACCAAAGATTTGAGTCTATTGGATATATTCGAACGAGAGAACTTCTATTTCAGAGGATATCCACTCATGAGGATCTTCGTAGATTCTGTTATTTGCGACTTTGACTGCCGCCCACATTTAATCTGAGACTTCGGGAAATTTTTGAATATTTAAGTAACGGTCACACGGGGTGCATAGCATAATCAGAACACGATTTTAAAAGGGATTTTAACATTGGAATAATATACCTAGTTTTTTTGTGAAAAAGGGCACTAAATCATTATTATTATAATTATGGCTATTATTTTTGTTTTTATTGTTTGACTAAAATTAAAAAGTTAAGAAGAATTTGAATAACGATTGCATAAAATAATACATTGATTACAGTATAAAATTAGAAAACGACTATTATTACATTATTACAGCGATACTCAAATAAAGTACAGACTATGTATACCGCCACAATATGTATATTTTGATTATACACTGGGGCTAATTAAAGTCCAATTACTCTGAACAATTATTTATTAAAAACCGTGCGTACAGTGAGAAGGTCGATGGCAGAATAAAAATGACACTTTTTAAAGTTACTTGGTGTTAAAATATATGATGCGCCTGACCCAATTCAATAGCACCAAAAGCCGTTGACGTGTAATAGATTAGTTGTTTATTGGTGAGGCGTGTGCGCCGCAACATATTCCCGGCCGTTGAAATACTGCTTTCAACACTTCAATTCTTCAGCGGTGGGCAGCGGGCATAGACGAGTGAATGGCCGTCGCACACACCCTCGAGGAGTACGAATCTCGGCGACTCGTGCCACTCCATCTGGTCCAGGAAATAGCTGCATAACTCGTCCAATGCGCCAGTGTAGTGGCGGCGTATTATCCTCCGCTAACAAGACCATGTCTCCTACATTGAGCTGAGCGTTGCCTTTGCGCCACTTGGTTCTCTGCTGTAACTCTGACAAGTATTCCTTCTGCCACCTCTGCCAGAAGTGAAGCCTTATTCTTTCCAGACGTTGGTATCGGTTTCGTTGGTTTCTGTCATCTCTGTCTTCCAGCGCTGGCGAGGGTAGCGCGGTAAGCGGCCGACCAATGATGAAGTGCCCTGGGGATAGGGAGAGGAGGTCGTTAGGGCAGGATGACAAAGGGCACAGGGGACGGCTGTTAAGAATCGCCTCCACTTGTGCAAATAAAGTTGTAATTTCTTCAAACGTTAAATTACTATTGCCTATAACTCGTTTGATGTGATGCTTGGCCGATTTGACACCGGCTTCCCAAATGCCGCCGAAGTGAGGAGCGTAAGAAGGTATAAACCCAAACTTAACACCTTGTTGACTTGCAAAATCAGATATAGGTTCGGTATTTTGTTTTAAAAAAACTCCTATGTCTTTTGCGGCGGCAACAAAATTACGACCATTGTCGCTAAATATTTCACTAGGCTTTCCTCTGCGTGCAATGAATCGCCTAAGTGTCATTACGAATGCATCTTTAGTTAAGTCGCTAACTGCCTCCAAATGAATACATTTGTAACGTAAACAAATAAAGATACATAAATAGCACTTTATTAAGCGACTTCCACGACCTTTACGATTCAGTATGGAAAATGGTCCAGCGAAGTCCAGACCAACAGACAGGAATGGAAAACCTGGATTTACGCGCTGTGATGGTAGGTCACCCATTTTCGGGCACAAAGTTTTGCCACTTACCCGCCTACATCGCACGCAGTTGTTAACTGTTCGTCTTGCGAGGTGCCTGCCATTTACAGGCCAGACTGTTTCCCTAACTGTTGCCAACAATAACTGCGGACCTGCATGTAAGCTCGCAATATGCTGCATCGCAAAATATAGTTTAGTTAATTTATGCGTAGCGTGCAGTAGTATTGGATGTTTTTTCTCAAAATCACATGCGGACGCATTTATGCGACCGCCAACGCGAATTAACTTATTTTTATCAAAGAACGGAGACAATGATAAAATTTTACTCCTAGCCGGCAGTTGTTTACCTTTGCTAAGTACCTCATATTCAGTAGGGAATGACTCACGCTGAGCGATAACGCACAATGAATGAAACGATTCTAACAACTCATCCACTGTTAGTATGCCTACTCGTTTGCTAATAGGTTTGTTTACGTTATGTACGAACCGTAGGCAATATGCAACAACTTTTAGAAGTTTGTTGTATGAGGAGTAATTATCAAAATTTATAAACTTATCGCTTATTGTAATTGATGAGTGTGCATGAGTTTTTAATTCAGGTAGGTCATCTAACCTTTGTTCTTGCAACGTTGGCCAGTAAGATTCATTTTGACGTATGAAACTGGGGCCTGACCACCATAACTCGGTAGACAGTAATACCTTTGCATCCGCTCCCCTAGAAATTAAATCTGCTGGGTTCATTGCAGTGGGAACGTAACGCCATGCAGATGCATCTGTTATTTCAACTATTTCACAGACGCGATTAGCTGCGAACATTTTTAATTTTGTTGGGTCGCTATTTATCCAACTGAGAACGACACTGGAATCGCACCAGTGTACTATCCTTCCCGGCCGGCACCGGAGTGAACCAACAACAGACTCGCAAAGCTTAGCGGCTAGTAGTGCAGCACATAGTTCAAGGCGTGGTATTGTCGTCGGTTTTATAGGCGACACCTTTGACTTAGCGCATAATAGCCTGACTGTGCTGTCACCACAATAGCTTACAGATTTTAAATAAATGCATGCGCCGTATGCGCATTGAGACGCGCCACTAAATGAGTGCAATTCTATTAGTTCAGGCTTGTCACATAAAACCAACCTGGGTATATGAAATTTATTTAACCAGTTTAAATTATCAGTAAATTTTAGCCAGTCGTCTCTCAAATCCTTTGGAACCGCTTCGTCCCAGTCTAATTTTTGTTGCCACATTTTTTGCAATAAAATTTTAGGTTGAATTATAACCGGACTCAAGATTCCTAACGGGTCAAAAATTTTAAACGAATTAGACATAACAAACCGTTTTGTAATGATTGCATCCTTATCAAACGAAAATGTTTTGATTGGAAAAAATAACGTGTCACTGGATGGTGTCCATCCGAGACCGAGTGTACTCGAAGATTCACTAATAGTTAAATTGTCATTATTAAGGTTTAGATTTTTAAAAATAGATGGATTGTTACTTTTATATTTTCTTAAGTTGAAACAACCATTTTTCAAAGCTTCGGAAACGTTCTTTTGAATATAACGCAAATCCTGCTCATTATCTGCTCCAGTTATTAAGTCGTCCACGTAAAAATCTCTTTGAATGATATTTTTGATAAGCTCATCGTTATGTTCTTCACCCAATTGCCATAAACAACGTGTGCTAAGATAACTGGCGCTTGTGGTGCCATAAGTAAGCGTATTTAACTCGAAAGTTTTAACAGGTTGGGATTCATCTTCTCGCCATAGAATACGCTGCAGACTGCGGTCTTCCTCAGCTACTAAGACCTGCCGGTACATTTTCTCAATGTCCCCTGTTAACAGGAACTTGTATTGTCTAGCCCGTATTAATATAGCGAAAAGAGAATCTTGGATAGCCGGACCAACCATCAAAATATCGTTCAACGCATACCCTGACGTAGAAGATGCGGAACCATCAAAAACAACACGTAATTTTGTGGACTCGCTTTCTTGTTTTAGTACTGCATGGTGGCATAAGTGATACATTGTGCTCCGCTCGTCTTTAGCTGACGAGAGATGCCCTAATTCAGCGTATTCATTAATGAAACCTGCATATTCGCTCTTTAACTGTGGATTTTTCCTAAACCGCTTTTCTAAACAATACAACCGCCTTTTAGCTAATTTATAAGTATCTCCCAGACAGTCGGGAGTGTTCTTCAGAGGTAGTTTTACGCAAAACCTACCAGTGGTTTCTCTACGAGTGTGAGTGACAAAATGCTTTTCGCAAGCCTTCCCTTCTTCACTCATTACACGTTTCGCGGGAACCTCTTCTAATTCCCAGAATTTGATAATCGATTTTTCAATATCAATTTGGTTTGATGCGGTACCTATAACTGCTTGATTGCAATAAGCGTTTTGACTAGCAAAATCTGAGTATATAGGACCGGATATTACCCAGCCTAGCTGTGTATTTATTAATTTTGGATTATTCGGACCAAGAGAACGCTGCTCGCTATTTATGATATCCCAAAATAGCTCAACACCGATTAAAACATCTATCGGTCCTGGCTGATTAAACTTAGGATCGGCTAGCACAATGTCCTTGGGTAAATTTAATGTATTAATACTGAATGGATACCGCGGTAATAAGCCTGTTAATTCTTTTAAAACAAGACCATAACAATTTGCACTATATTTCTTATCGAGAGAATTAAATTTTATGTTGCAACTTTCAGAAATATGTGAGGATACGGTATTTCCTATACCTATGACCTTTAGCGAGTCAATCGGTAATGTTTTTAATGAGAGCTTATCCTTTAATGCCTTTGAAATAAAGGAAGATTGACTGCCAGAATCTAGCAGTGCTCGAACCTTCTCCTTTTGTTGGGTGAATGGATTCGAGACTTCTATCATCGCTGTTGATAGCAGTACCTGACCTGAACTACGTCGTGAAAAGCTAGCAATCGTTTCGTTACCATTTTCACCAGGCTCATCTACTACTACAAGATTATTGACATCGGATGCGACTGGGCGGTGCAACAAGCTATGGTGCCTTTTATTGCACTCGTTGCACGGTCCCATGCGACATGCGCCTAAGGGATGTCCCTGTCTAAGGCAGTTGACACATAATTTGTATTTTTTAACATCCTCCATCCTTTCATTTGTCCCCTTAGCTTTGAAGGTGGGACAATCGAAGATCCTATGATTCTCGTTACAAATAACACATAAATAAGTATTTGAACTGTACGCATTTGTATTTTTAGATTTCTTAACCTTAGTGTTAGAAGTAGCGAATGATTTAATATGAGAATGTTGACCCTGTTTATTAGAGTTTGTTGTTGCAGAACTGCTGCGCGCACCGGTTGTGTGGCATTTAGGCACAGTACTATCGTGTTTATTGCAATTTAACGATTCCAATACGTCAGCGCGGTCAGTCATGAATTTATAAAACTGTTCTAATGTAGGAACATCTTCTTTTAAATTATTTCGATATTCCTCCCACTTAACTAAAGTAAGCTCATTTAACTTTGATGACAAAATAAAAACAAGTAGTCCATCCCATTTATCCGTGGGTTGTCCTAAGCTGGCCAAAGCACGCAAGTTTTTAGTTACATGATCAATTAAAAATCTTAAAGACTTCTCTGATTCACGTGAAAGCTGCTTAATACTGAGTAATGAATTTAAGTGGTGATTGATTAGCATTCTTTTATTATTGTAACGACTACAAAGTAGATTCCACGCTTCAGAATAATTTGCAGATGACACTTCAAGATTTGAAATAATTCTTGCGGCGTCACCTTCTAAGTATGACATAAGATAATGAAACTTATGGATAGGTGTTAGACGTTCATTCTTATGGATTAAATTTTCAAAGGTGTCACGGAACTCTAACCAGCGGAAATAAGCACCGTCAAATTTTGCTATTTGAATCTGAGGTAATTTGATACCAACCACTTGGTGATCCGAACAGCAAGACGTATCATGAATAGAAGCACGCCTATGTTCACACTCGACCTTAGAAAATTTATCCACTAATGTCTTTGCCGTGGCAATGTTGACAATTATGTCACGCTCGATACTATCGCGTTCATCAATTTCGGCTGTTAAATTTCCCGGATTTAAAACCTCAATCTCATTTTGCAAGTCGTCGACCCTAACTGACAATGCCTCGAATTTTGCAAGTTTTAAAGTCAACTCTGTTATTTGTATAGTGTCCAACTCTAAGAGACCCGCTAAACTACTTAAGTAATTCTTAAATTTAGTTATCTGTCCCTTAGCAGACGATCTTTTAGTGAATAACTCTTTTAAACGGAGTTTATTATCTACTGATTCATTAGGCATTATAAGTGAGTACGTCTAAAAGTGTCAAGTTTAAAATTATTAAATCAAACTTTCAATATATGACTAATCTGTTAGTAACAAAGAATGGCTCACGCTCCTCGACTTGACGACACCTGGCGCTCCAGAAACCGGTTACGCTCGCACAGCTGATTGCAGACGGCGAGATAACGCGTTCAGTGCAGCGTAGATAACAATCTGAAATTATCGGCGTTTACGCATAAGCATCCATCAATCGAAAGAGCAATAAAGTTAGCGACAGGGTATGTCCGTAATCTTGTGTTGGACTAAGGGTTCCTTCCTCAAAAAATACACCTGCACTATGATTATTATTTATAAATGTAATTTATCAAAATACAACTTAAACGCCTTAATTGAATTCAACTTGCCTTTGATTTAGGGAAAAATTACGCTAATTATCGAACAAAGAAATTTTATTTTTAATTGTGGGTATCTTGCTACCAAATAAAGTGATGTTGCAATTTCTAATGACTTCGCAATTCGGCAATTCCTTAATTTGCACAAATGAATTTGATTTCCAACAGCTAGGAACAATATTTAAGGAATTTGGATGAGATATTTGGAAGATTAGGAAAATAAGAAAGGAAGGGCACTCATCTGAATTTGCAGAAGTCCGATGCGCGATGTGATACTTTCGCCGAATCACTGCTCGCTTTAGCCTGAACTCGTGGATGATTCTGGCCGCACCTTGCTCCCGAACTCCTTTCTTCAATCTTCATTTACGCCAAAAAGATCGTTCACCATGTGGCCGGTTCACCTTGACGAGACCTTCATCCGGTATTTCTTGACCTTTAACAGCTTTTTCTTCTTTTCTTGCTATTTATTTCCCCTCATGGGCCACCAATATGTATATTTTGATTATACACTGGGGCTAATTAAAGTCCAATTACTCTGAACAATTATTTATTAAAAACCGTGCGTACAGTGAGAAGGTCGATGGCAGAATAAAAATGACACTTTTTAAAGTTACTTGGTGTTAAAATATATGATGCGCCTGACCCAATTCAATAGCACCAAAAGCCGTTGACGTGTAATAGATTAGTTGTTTATTGGTGAGGCGTGTGCGCCGCAACATACGACAGACTGGACACATATCACTGTATGCAGATGACACATGCCTTTTTTATTTTGGTAATTCCATCACTGATATTATCTCAGAAGCACAGAAGGATCTAAATGTCTTGAATATGTGGCTTAATGACAATCTTCTGACTATGAATGTAAGTAAAACTGCTTACATAGTTTTCGCAGCTAAAAATAAAAAAATTCCATTATTTACAAATCTTACAATAAATAACCAACCATTACGAAAATCAACGCATGAAAAGTATTTGGGCCTAATTGTGGACAGTAAGCTGACATTCAGAGCGCATATTGACTACGTAAGATCACGAATACTCCCACTAACCGGAGCCATGCGGAGCATTGCAAAATGCATACCCTACAAACTAAGACATACTATCTACAACACGCTAGTCAAACCACATCTGGAATATCTTGTCCAAGTATGGGGACAAGCTGCAAAAACAAATCAACAACACCTACAACGAACACAGAATAAAATCATCAAAGTCCTCTTCAACTACAAGTACTATACTCCTACAGAACTACTCTACAAAAAAACAAAACTATTTAACTTAAAACAACTGTACACGTATCACACATGCATGACTATCCGAAAGATCCTAAAGACCAACCTACACACAAATATTTCATTTACACAAAAGACTCATAGATACAATACTCGTAACCAAGACGAACTAGAAGTACCAAGAGTGAGAACCCTGTATGGCAGAAAAACTATACACTATGAGGGGGTTCGGCTATACAATCAATTACCTAAAAAAGTCAGAGAATGTACAAGTATACCAGCATTTAAAAAAGCCCTAAGGAATCATTTATTAGACACATAAGTTTATTATATTATTAAGTTATATTATGTTATTAATGAAACTATAGTGTGCAGTTTTTTCTCTTTTTTGGATGGCTGAACGTCATAATGTAAACTACAACTTATTGTTAATTTAGTTAAGTTTCTCTTTAAGTGAACTGTAATTTGTTCTTTGAGAAAATAAATGTCTTTAAACCGAAGTATGAATTGTCATTTCATCTGTAGCAAGCAATAAATGAATTTGTATTTTTATATTTAATAAAAAATTGTTCTTTTTGGCAAAACACCTAAATTATGTTGACTGTTTTTTTTTAAAATTTCCTTCTGATTCGCCCCTTGCGTTGCTGTTCACCCCGTTTACGATACTTAACTTTGTAATAAAATCAAATCAATTCCTCTTTTTCTAAATATCATGCGAACTTTTAAGATTTTTTTTTTGTTACTTTGGCGAAACTACAAGAAATATTTTTGTTTCATATCAAATGTTCCAAATGTAAATTATTTTTAACAAAATTAAATGTCTGAAAGAAGTACTGTTTTCTATTTCATATCCCTCTGCTATCAATATTTTGAGTACCTACTAAGCCTTTTGCAATGCAACGTGGCGCCTGAGATGCAAAGGGCATTAAGAGGAACACGGTTTTTTTTTTTTTTTTTTTTTTATAGACGGGAAATCATCAAATAACTTCCCCCGCCCTGGGCGGGGCGGGAGGGAGTGTCAGACTTTTACTGACTAAAACCCGTCTATGTTCCTTCATGTGCCCTTTGCGTTCCGGGGGCGCGGTATCTCTTTCGAACAACCCGCAGCCCCGGCAGGCATCGGCCCTCAGTGGCCCCATCCAATATTGCTGACATCTCTTTGAGGCGCGCGTGGAACACGAACGCGCCGTCGACACGGTCTGTCGCTAGTGAACGTACGGACGGTGAGCTACCCATTGCTCACCGTCCACAGACCCAAGAGGAACACGGTAAGGTAAGAGTCTGACACTTACCAGGTATCAAAACTACAACCTCATGCATAACAGGTTGGCTCCTTAACCACTAGGCCATCAGGATATTTCCGATCAGCAACAAAAGTCGATTAACAATGTTACTTTTACATATCATTTTAAATAGACACGAAATAACACAATTCACTGCTATTCACAATTTTAGGCAATAGCTAAGAAGTTCATTTTATCTTAATTTTAGATCCATTTCGTATTTCCTTTAATATTGTGTGCTCAAAAACAAGGATTACAAAACCTACTTTTGTTGCTGACGCTACAAGGGAATTAAAAAAAAAAACAAAAGCCACTGTTTTAAAAACTTTTATTTATAAAATTGGTTGACATTAAATCTATGCGTACGGACCGGCGAAGCTTATAACAGTATCTTAAACATTTCATATTTATTATCTGTGAAAAACTAGTTTACAATATTTTCTATATCAATCATTTGGGACTCACTTCAATAAATAGTCTCTCTTGTTTTTATAATCCGGTGCAAACGTAATGACAGCTCCGAAGTAAGATGCAAGTGCAGGTTAATTCATGTCAATAATAATTAATCTTCTTCTTATCGTGTGGGCAGTAAGGTCTAACGACCCCACACGCCCTAGTGTCGAAGTTTCTAAACCGCCTCAAGGGTTTCTGACATGGTTACCGATGTCAGTGATGTCTATAAACTTAGAAAGTACAAATGAATTAGAAAAAGTCACATTGGTACTTGCCCGTGCCCGGTTGCGAACCCACAACCTCGTACATAAGAGGCGGGCGCCTTAACCACTGGGCCATCACGACACGATAATAATGAATGCTCCATGTAATGCTTTCTAGATATATATTTACGTTATAGAACTAATTCAATGGAGCCACTCGCAGCTAAGTTCCGACCCGTCAATAAGTTTGGACCGTATTATACTTATCTACGCTATAATAGTGCGGTGGCATATTCTTGTTAACAACAGTTAATGAATTATTAACTATACTATAACTTTAGGACTTAATTAACCATACAAGATCAAATTGAATTGGGTAGATGACAGATGACACCGCTAATCAATTGACGTACTTTTTATGAGCTGTCAAAACGCTGTCAAAATGTCCCCATAGATTTAGTATGACAATACTAAAACAAAAGTGCCTTTTAATGGTCTTTTTATAATAAATCATTTAACTTTCTTGAAAGCGACGCTCTAATGTGACCTTTAGATTAGGTATTGATACGTTTTCAGTTAATTTAATTTAACCTTGTATAGTAAACCTCATTTAGTAATGTTTAGTTAATATCTCATTAACTTTTACAAGGGTGGCAGATATTTAAATTCTTAAACTAAGCAGGTGACCGCAAAATTTAATATTTCTTAGTTCTTGGCAAATATGTTTTATTCAAATTCACATACAACATATTTTTTAAATTATCATTATTTAAAACGTCAACAGAGCTTTCAAATTGATATTTAAGGCAATAACAACGATTTAACATAAATATGTGAATTCCTTCCAATATAATTTCGGAAGCTGTGTTGATTTTTTCATTGTGAATTTGATACTGTGCTACAATTTACAAAAAATCCTAAGAAATATTGAATTTTTGGAATACTCCGATCTGTCACCCCGGTTTGTCCCCCTGGGGGGACAGATCAATGAAGGGACAGTTTGAACTTTATTCATTTCTACGGGAGTGAATAATCCCCCTCAGACTCTCCGAGTTGCTAACAGGGGGACAGATCACTTTGCAATCTGTCCCCCCATGAGGGGACAAAACAGGGTGGCAGATTGGAATATTCCACATTTTTTCGGTCTACATCAAAAGCTACCAATGGATAATTCTTTAGAGATTATCATAAATTATTTAATCAGGCACACAATTAAATCTCTAAGGCATTATCTATCAACATGTTTTTATTCTTAAAACTAAAAACTAAATATTACACAAAAAAGTTCGATTGCAATGTTCACCGTTTTTATACACAACCAATTTTGTTAATAATAAAATAAAGAATTGTCGTCAAAAATAAGCCACCACACACTGCTATTATTAATAATTATTAATAATAAACTACATTACGCGGTTTGAAATAGGTACTCGTATTATCACAGACCTATTATTAGAGGAATAATAATGGTAGATACTATTAATAGTATTAGGAAAACCTACTACTGAGATACTATTTAAAAATAAAGAGATTGTTTTAAAGAAAAGGATAATTATATTAAGTAGTACTTATCACTTTTAAAATTACATAAAATTGAAGCAAAATATTAAAAAAGTAAATAAATAAAATAAAAATAAGATCAATAAAGAGATTCTTTAAGAAAAAATAGTTTTAAGAATTACAATACTAAGTATGAGCAATATTTTATTAAGATTTGCACAGTCGTGCATGAAAACCGACACCCCTTCCTTCGAATCATATATATTCAGAAATGATAAATATTTATTATATTGTTATTATTTATTAATAATTTCCATTTCTTTTCCTGCAGTCTGTAATGAAGAATGTTACTAGGTATGCCACATCACTTGAAATTTGTATGCGAATTTTGTGTCAGTAAAGCCTGTAGGTATACAAATACACTAGTTTTTGTTGTAGTCAAAAATACCTAATAGTTTTGATTTTATAGGCATTCAAAGTTTCGAAAAATATCGAGTCCCGCTAAGTCACGTGACCGCGTGTGACGTCATACAACAACGCGCCGCGCGGGCCAGCCGGCTGAATAAGTGAGCCAGACTGAGCGTGTGACGTCATTACACATCACACCGTCACCGACAGCCCGCGTCGTGCGGTTCCAACTTGTTTTACTTCTAAATCGGAAACTAATTGACGTATCGAAGTAATTCTTTCACTAGTATTTTTTATTTTTGACAGAGAATACGGAGTGCTATTAATCAAAATAAAGTTAACATTCTTCATTATTTCAGCTATAGCAAAGATGAGTCATGAAAGTTAATTTCAGAAGAAGTATAACAGATAGTGAAGAAATATTTTTTCCGAGATTTTTTTTATCAAACGCATCTTCATTTTATGTTTTTATTAAATTATTATTCTCTTGTACTAATAAAAACTTATTTTAAACAACTATCAACAATACGGCACCAGTTTTTATATTTTAATACTATTTTTTTTTAATATTTAACAACTGTCTGGCTATTTTGGAATTCGGTTTATTAATATACATCGTATTTATATATTTGTATATTAATAAAACGAATGGTTTCTAGTGTTTTTCATATTGACTATTGGTAAAGGCAATTTATTTGTGTATTATATTATATTATTATTGTTCTTTTAAGTTAACTTTTAATATAAAATTACTTTTGAATACTGTCTAGTTTTTAGGATATTTTTTTATCCTAATATAATATTCTATCAACCGTCGATTATTTCTAAACTAGATAATTTTTATATTACGTAACGTTTTTTTTTTCGTTTTTTATCCCATAAACCTTTTAATTTCCTAAACTAAATTGTTTTTTAACCCATTGCTCACAAGAAAAGCAGCTAAATATTTTAATACGTAATTTTTTCTTCACAATTTTTTTTCTAAACTTCGCTTAACACTGCTAGTTTTTACCCGACTGCTTCAGAAGGTAATGTTTTTACAACCTTTAATAAAAATACTGAAAACGATATACTTAAAAAAAAAAAAAATCTTAAAATAATTCTAGTTTCTAAAACTAATTTACAACATTTTAGAGATGGCTTTAAAGTGTATACAGAAGCCTACAATCAAAGTCGCTACGAAAAAATAGCAAGTTTTTTGTAGGTACTTAAGTAAAAGTATACCTAAAATTCCTAAAAAGCTAAAAAAAATATAATTTCGATTTAAAAATTCATCAAACAATCTGAAATATAAAAAAGCTGAGCAAATAATTTGGACAAAGCTACTAAATAGCTATTATATGAAATACAACCAATTTAAAATACATAGCATTTAACAAATTATTTTAAATGCAGTTTTTTTTTCTCAATTAAAATCTCCCAACAAACAGTAATTATTTAAGAAAAATGGTCAAGGGACCTAGAGACTATATTATTAAATTTGCGTGCAAAAAAATATGGACCCTCTCCGTACTTTTCCATTTGGAATAACTCAAAAAAATCAAATAATAAACAATATCTTTTAATACCGTATAGTAGATTAAAAAATATGAATGATCTAATTGAAAATTTTATCTTAAAATTGTTTTTAATTATTATTTTTTGAGATATTGTCTCTTAAATAGTTAATAATAAAGGGGTGGACCGATTATTTTGCACGTAAGTATATTATTTCAACACCATATTGTTAAAAAATAATAAAAATATGGCCAAAAAGAGAAAAAACTGAAATCAAATATTTACAATTGATATGAAAATAACTTGATATGACTCTTATGTTACGGTAATAGTACGTAATCAGCTTCATCCGGACAATACCAGCTTTAATTAATACTGGCTAACATATTTTGGCGGTATTTTTTAACATCACGCCGCTTCCCGTTTGGGTATAGGCACATACAAAACCACATTAGTCGCTTACAACCTAACTATTATTATAATAATAGTAATAACACGTACATTTTATATACTTAATTAGGACGAATGGTATAAAATCTAAATTTTTATGCGAATTTGCTTGAAAACTACAACTGGTTTTTTTTTTTAAATATAAAACTGGAAATAATTGTTAAAAAAAAATACTGAAATTCTTACACCACGATGATTTATCGTAATTCTGAATTATTTTTTTAACTTCTTACTTATAATAAGAAAAGTTAGTTTTTCTTTTCTAATTTAAACTGATTTGAATTACTTATACTTAACTGGTGTTGTTTTTAAATATTTTTACAAAAGAAAATATATAATTTAATTATATTTATCAAATATATTTTTTGAAATAAAGTTTTTTTATTATTATACTATAATAATAATATAAAGTACGTATGGCACAAATGCATTGTGACAATAATAATATAGAGATTGGTTATCCCTATTATTTTTTTAAATGTACTTTATCCCAATTAATAAAATATATTTAATAATATAAAAAAACATCGTTTTAAAATCTTTACTGATTGCAAGCATACCATTTTAACAGATAACAAAAAATATATATAAAATAAAAAAATATTAAAATAAACGTAAGTATTGGTCATATAAAAAATATTAAACCAGATTTAATTTTTTAAGATTCCTAAGACAAGTGAGAACTTTCATATAATTTATAATTTTGATATTTATATAACAAATCGAAGGCACTAAGCTAGTTGCAAAATATTAATATATACAGGGCAGATTATTGGACGGGTCCCTAAGGGCCGGTACCTTTAGACTAAACACATTTATTCAGCTCAATTCAGCTTTTGTCCATACAAAACACTATTATATACTATACTACTATTATATAGTATAGAGACGCGTACGCATGCTTTTAGCTTTCCGCGGCTGAACGGATGCTATATAAAACTGGCGCTTTCTATAGGCAAAAGCTGAATGGAGCTGAATAAGTGTATCTAGTTACAGGAATACGGTCCTAGGAGACCACCCATGACTTATTGAGATATTCTGAGCTGCATTCACAGATTTTGTAAAAAAATTAAAGTCAGCGAAAATAGTGACAAGTTACTTTTTAGTATTTTAGCATATTTTTTTGGCTGTCTTAAAAAGTTAAGAATGTTCTTTTGAGAACGTTGTCATGTAACTATAACAGTTAAGGCACCTACTCTTAGTGACCCTTCTCAAAAATCCACCCTGTATATTAGTAAAGATAACAAACTAAAATATTCTACACTTCTATCGAGAATAATATTGCGCTTAAGGGGAAAAGGGGAAGGCAGAGGTTCTTTCTATAAATTAAAAAATATTCCTAAGAAAATGTTTTTGTAGGTATTTCACTTACAATAAATAGTAATTATGTCACTGTCGACTAATATAAGTTATTTTTATACAGGGTTTAACAAGACGCATCACAGAGCAGTAAATTACATATACTGCTTCATCAAACTTAGTAAAGTTGAGCTAAAATTATTACTGGCAAACGCCTTTTAATTTTGGTGTCAAAAATCACTGTGTACGGTAACGTACGCAAAGCATTGTGCTTACGGGTGCATACAGCGGGTCTCCGGACGATGAGCAATGAGTAGCTCACCGTCCGTACATGAACTAACGACAGACCGTGTCCACGGGGCGTTCGTGTTCCACGCGCGCCTCATAGAGATGTCAGCAAACATTCGGCGGGGCCACTCAGGGCCGATGCCTGCCGGGGTGCGGGTTCTGAGCAAGAGATACCGCGCCCCCGGAACGCAAAGGGCACAAGAAGGAACATGCATGGGTTTTAGTCAGTAAAAATCTGACACTCCCTCCCGCCCCGTCCAGGGCGGGCGGGAGAAGTCTTTCGATGATTTTCCATCGGTATAAATAAAACGGGCGCATACAACAGTACAAGCGTCGTGGAGGTCTTTAAAATTTAGTTAGAACATTAAAAACTTGTGTTAAAAAATAAATCGTTTGAACTTTGACCTTCAATATCTCCCTAACTAGAAGGTTCCCAGTTATGATGCAGAACAACAAAATGATCGCAAAGATCAGAAGAACATGTAATTTCCAGCTTCATTAAGTGTCTTATTACACCCGGTATAATTAAATTGGGGTAAGCAGTAAACTTTACAAGTAACATTTTGATATTTCAGGACTGAAAATAAACTATGACAATTATTGCGTGCATAACATGCTGATGGAATAGTGCTACAGCCTCTGCTGATGCTGATGCGACCAGATTATGCACACTGTGAAATCGTAAGGGTTATTTTCCCGTAGCATAATGATCTTGTATTGTTACTAAAATAAATAAGTTTATGTTGCTTTTGAAAAATGGTAAGTAGATAAAAAATTGTATAAACCAAAACCAAAAATGACTTCGAAACACTAGATATATTATTTTAATTATAAAAGATATATATTTTTAAATCAGTGTTTTGTTTAGTACTACTGAGTGCAAATCGTTCTGCAACGGGAAAACCATCATTACAATATTTGCGAATAATATGGTAATGATAAAAATTGGGTAGATGACACCACTAATCAATTGACATACATTTTATGAGCTGCCAAAACTAGATTCTTCCATAGATTTTGTATGAAAATGCTAAACTAGGACGTCACTTTTTTGACATCTCAATTCACTAACTATTTATTGATTTCAAAGCAACTAAAAATCGAATTTTATAGTTATTAAAAAATGAATCGGGTTTTTAGGGGGTAAAATAAATTGTTTTTTTAGTGAAGTTGAGTCTTGGAATAATTGTTTAAGGGTATCTACTACCCAATTGTCTAATATTTTAGTTTTCTTAAATTAATCCTGGCTTAAAAATGGGTGTTTTCTTTAGCAATAAAACATTTAAACTTAAATAGTGCAATATAGCAAGGCACAGGAAAACAACATGTATATAGGTAAAGCAGAATCTGATGGCATTTTAAAAAGTGAAAATATTGTGATTTTCATATGGCAATAGTAATTGTCTAATCAAAATTTGACATATACCCACTATAAACTACTATACTGCTATATTCCCCGAAGGGTTAGGCAGAGGTGTAACGTACATACACCCACAGTTCGCAGACATGTTTAGGTCCAATGCAACAGGGGGCAAGCCTATAGCCATTAACCGGGCACAAATCCAAACTCCGACCTGCTACTGAGAATTTCATAGAAAAATCCAATAACACTTTGCAGGATTTAGGAATCGAACCCAACACCTCTAGCGAAGCAGTCGCGCTTAGGGCCACTAGGCTAACGAGGTCATATCAAGATTTTATAGTCTAATTTCCCCGGTATTGCAAACTACAAATTTAGTTTTCCGTTTTTGCCATTATATCCTGGTATACCTATATTATTAGTGATGCTATGTTTGTGCAAATAAATATAAATAAACATTTAAATTGATTTTTATAAACGTGATGCTTCCTGACTAGATTCAAGCTTAATATGTGCACTGAGATATAATAATATTGCAACGAGCTGATACTAAAAACTCACGGAGAAAAATATAAAAAAAAACAATAATAAAAAAAATCGAAATAAAGAGGTTTTTTTTTTATAGATGGCAAACAAGCCGACGGCAGTAATATCATGATCTGCGGGTTTTTGTAAAGAGATACCGCGCCCCCGGAACGCATAGGTCACAAGAAGGAACATGGATGGGTTTTAGTCAGTAAAAGTCTGACACAAAGGGGGAAAAGAGATATGATGATTTCCCATGCGGAAAAAAAAGTGATATCATGACGGTTGACAGGACGGAAGAAGAAAACGTGTTGGACCCCAAGTAACATGGGGCAAGGGCAGGAAGATGACGATGAAACAACCGGACAGCCCACCTGATGTTAAGTGGTCACCGCTGCCTATGCAAATGCGTTGCCATCCCAGGGACAAAGTTGAAATACATTACCATTTTTCTTCAATAAAAATGGTTTTATCGTCCGCGGTTTTATGAGATATTATGCCCCGTGAGTTTTTAGTAAAGTTATCAAATTATGAGATTTATGATTAAAATTAAAATTTTACAATTTTTGTTTCGTATTCGTATTATAATTAATTAAGTCGAAGGCCGAAGAAATATAATTATTTAATTAGATCGATTTTCAATTAAATTCGAGATAAAATTAGTGCAAAAGTGTGCAAAGCTAAAAAGACTGGATCTGATTTGTTATGACATTGAATAATAAACCTTATTCACAGTACGTTAAAATGCAAAAGACCCTGTTAGGACACATTTGATAACGTCAGAAGAATGTCTATTCTTCTACAAAGGACAGCACATTAACCTACCCCAATGTGACAAATTTCTTTGATAGATTTTCAACTTTATTACAAAAGAATAAGGTTGAAGTTCCATTGGGAAAATTTGACAGTTTTCGATAGCTTGTTGAGTGTTGCGTCTATACGATATTGCACTTTATTTCTATGAGCATTAAGTATATTATTCAATGACATGAAAAAATGTCCTGCATTGTGCTTCTTACCGATTTTCGATTTTAAAAGTACGGCAATAAAGGTCAAACTGCACTGTGCTGCAGCGTAACTAGTAGTGCAGTCAGACCTTTACACCAACACAATTCGGCCTTCGATTTAACAATTCGATCGACATTTATTCAAAGTTTTAAGTAGAGCCCCAAATTACTAAGAAATATTTTGTTTTTAAAAACAAAAAATCTAATTGTTTTAATTGAGCAATAGACTTGTTCTGGTAATATCATTATTAAAATTCATTTTAACTTGTAGCTTTATTCACAAATACTTAGGTTCACTTTAACTAAAATCACTAAACATATTTAGCGATAAATGTATTTACAACATACAATCACGCCTATATTCCCCGAAGGGTTAGGCAGAGGTGTACCAATTCACACCCACAGTTCGCCGGTATGTTTTTTAGGTCCCGTGTAATAGGGGGCGAGCCTATTGCCATTAACCGGGCTCAAATCCAAACTCCGAGCTGCTACTGAGAAATTCATAGAAAAACCCAATAACACTTTTTGCTCGACCTGGGAATCGAACCCAAGACCCCTAGAGTCGCAGTCGCGCTTAGAACCACTAGGCTACCGAGGCAGTTTAAATGTATTTAAAATTATCATTCTGTCTCTGTCACCTTCTAACAATGTGACAGGGATGCAATGATGTTCTAAATACGTTTAGGCACTAAATGTATTTAGTGAAAGTTGGTCTTAGAACCTAAAAATCACGCTATAAAACGTGTAACATATTAAACACAAGCAATGAGAGTAGCTTGCTTAGAATCGGCTACTGAATCGATTTCAGCTATTCCTGAAATAGGTAATTTTTTTAAGATTGTATAAGTCGCTTGGAGCACTTTTTGTAAAAACACCTTATGCTCTTAAAGACAAGGTTATTTTATATTTAGAAAAAGATTTTATTTATAAGGCCGTGTTCAAACCAAACTGACTGTCAGCCGCCGAAAGTGAGCGAACGTTACGCAGTTTGTATTTCCATACACATTCACTTTTTCGTTCACATCTAACCGACGCGATACGTTATTACGCTATGCGTAGACGCTGACATTATTATATTCACAAAACCGTTTATTTTCACGTTTACACTGGGGCTCACAGTGAGCCTGCTCACATTCGGCGGCTGACAGTCAGTTTGGTTTGAACACGACCTAAATGCGTATGTTGTAGGGTATTTTATATGATTCAAGAACCCTGAATATTTTGACAATCACGCTGTGTGAAGTGCCAACATAATATGTTACATATTGTATATGATCCGTGTTTAAGGCTCTCACAACAACTTTGAATATTGTGCCCTTTTGTGCCCTAATAATTCAGGGCCCTACTTTCACTAGCATTCGGTACTAACAAGCATATGTAAGAACTTATAAAACACATAAACTCTATGCTGTCGTTTCTTTATCTGAAAAGGATGAAATAAAAAAAATCAACAAAAAAAAAATTACAAATAAAAAGAACCTAAACTAAAATCTATGTACGTTATAAGAACTACAAGCTGTCAAAGCGAAAGGATATTTAATGGATGCCTTTTTGGTAAACAAAGATGGTAAGAAAATTCCAAGTTTTCATCATTAGTATAAAACACAACACTCGTCTCGTCTTTGCAATGCGTGGTACTTTTAATCAATAATAAAAAGAGATTAACCCATTGCGATTGCGGAGCTCCTGATCACACAATGCCTCATATGCTGTAGTGTCCCAATTGTCCGTTAACCCTTGACCATTTGAAACAGCGCCTCTGACACGGCAATAAACTTGGCCACCTTTTGAGCCCAAGTAGTATAAATAATTACAAATGTATCATCAAAATGAAAAGTAGAGGATAAACAACGGGTAGTATTTAATCCTCTAACTGTAAATAATAATAATAATAAATGTAATAATCTCTTCAAAGTTAGAGTGAACAGGCTTCTTCTGGGTAACCTCACTCCATCGTAGACTTTGTCTATGTCACCTTTGACCAAGACTACAGTCAAGAGCTTACCAATCTCGAAAATATAAATATAAAAAATATAACATCACGCCTGTATTCCCCGAAGGGTTAGGCAGAGGTGTACCAATGTACACCCACAGTTCGCCGGTATATTTATTTTATTTATCTCGAAAATAAAAATAAAAATATTCTTTTTTGTAACAATTCGAAAGGACCAAACATACTTGATTTAACAAGGTGTGAGTTTAATTTAATACACATTGTACGCCATATTTATTTACCAAATAAGACAAAGAAATATTCTCTTCTGTTAGTAATAAGTTATGACTATATAATAGGTGCACGATGCAATAGTATTATATTAGAAAGCGCATATTAGGTAACAGAGATGTGCATACAACATGACTTTAAATCCTTATACATATTTCAGGTCATTTGTTTTACCGAACGCATTCAACCCTAATCTCTTCAAAGTTAGAGTGAACAGGCTTCTTCTGGGTAATCTCACTCCATCGTCGACTTTGTCTTTGTCACCTATGACTTAGACTAGAGTCAAGAGTAAACCCATTTCGAATAATTACATAAACATAAACTCACGCCCTTTCCCAATGGGGGTAGGCAGAAACCACGGAATAAAACATAAAAGTATTACAATGTATAGAAAAGTAGTTTTTTTTTTAAACTCCCAAAATATGTATAACGGATTTAAAGACAAACAACCACAATTTCATTAAAAAAAAAACAATGTTATAATACAAGGTTTTGTTATAAATAAACAACAGTTATAAAAGCATACATCAACATTTCTTTAACAAATATTTTAAAAGTTGCCAACAGTAAAAATGTTAGGTGTTGCCAACTATTTTTGTAGAATCTGTCTAAACTCCTTTTTCAAAGCATAATTTGTATAAAAATTGAAGCAAGGGCTGAAAAGAACCTCCCCTTTTTCTAGCAATTTATATATAAGGTGTATAAAAATATCTGCCACGGCTTTAATGGGAGGTAGTATTGTGTTTAAAGATTACAATAGTAAAGAAATTTCGTACCCCAGAATAGTTAATTCCATTTGAGAAAATAAAGTATTTTAATAAACATTGACTCTATTCTGCATAACGTGGTTCACAAATTACGCGCGATGTGTCGTTTCGTCAATGAAAACAACTGCTATCTCTTTCTATCTGTTCTGTGAATGAAAACTGAAATCAGCTGACTAGTTCGTCACTGTCTAACCTACTAGGTACGCAAAATCTGGGGTACGAGATTTCTTCACTATTGTAATCTTTAAACACAATACTACCTCCCATTAAAGCCGTGGCAGATATTTTTATAACACCTTATATATTGAAAAGATTACTGTTTATAATATCTACAATACGCCCCTTAATCTAAGTTATTCTAATACTAAATATCACGAGAAAATTATCAACAATCGCACTTAATCTACTTTTACAACCTAAACTACCCCTAACCATATCTGTTCTAACGTAAAAGGCAACCGATTTTCCCGATTTACACCCCAAAGGGGTCATCTACTCTCACTAGGGGGTGAGCACGCCCCTTCCCATGAGTTTTACTCAATGTTAAAAGGGGGTAAAGCTAGCCGGAAATTAAGGGTAAGAAGCTTTGCTATCCTTTTCTAACTACGTAAGTTTCACCCCCTTAAGAGCGCGTATACAGAAAGTTGGCAACGTCGCAAACAGCTGTCAAATATTTCCCTGTTTTGATTAATTTGTCAATATTACTGTATGAAAATAAGAAATATGGCTTACTAATGAACCAGAATATTGATTATGGAATGCAATAATTAATATCGTAACACCGAATATTTAGTTTTAGATGTAAAAAAAAGTATTTAGAAACTTTACAAATGCCTTTTTTGCACCTAAAACGGTTACAACATCAAATTCAGTGTTTTAATTGCAATTCATGATTAATATTCTAGTTCATTAGTAAGCCATATTTCTTATTTTCATACAGTAATATTGACAAATTAATCAAAACAGGGAAATATTTGACAGCTGTTTGCGACGTTGCCAACTTTCTGTGTAAGCGCTCTTAAGCTATGTTTACTTCCCCTTAAGTGAATATATTTGGCGAATGCGTTATACTAGTATACTATAAAGCTGGATTTACTTTAGCTACGTAAATCCGAGTCCCAAGAATTTCTATGGCGTTCACGAATGACACTAATACTTTAAAATTAAGTCTACGATTCCATTGTGGCACTTGCTTACAAATTTTTTATCTTATAATGTCAAATTCAGATCATTAAAACCATATTTTTGTGACGCTTTCAACAGTTCTTCTGGTTAATTAACAATGAACTTTAACATTATAAAAATAGGGTTCAAAATTGCGTAGATTATATTTTTTAAAACGTTGCCACATACTCGGAATTTCTCCTGTATCGTGGGTGCGTTTACAAACACATAAACTCACATACACAAACAGCCAGACCCGGAACAACTATCTATAGGACATACAAATATTTGATCCGTCCGGGAATCGAGTTTACGACACGCAGCGCAACAGCCAATCACTCAGCCATTGCGCCAACTGTGTCATCAAATTAATTCGTCATAATCTTGCATAGAATTACGCAATTGCAACTCTATTATTATTGCACTAAAGCTCATTTTCAATCAACCCATAAAACTGCGTTTTGTAACTTTGTCATGGTAAATAAAACTTGGAAATTTTGTAAATATTCCCGTTAGCTACTATTACATATCTGCAAATAAGAACTTATGAAGATTGAAGCATTCAATTACAGTGTATAGAGCAATTGTCAACTATATCTACAAAATATGAGATTCATGTTTGTCAAACACCTCGTCCACGGCACGGGGTGAAGGCGTAATGTTTTGAGTTGTGAGTCGCGTAATTTCGGCCGCGTATTTTCGGTCGCGTATTTTCGGTCGCGTAATTTCTGCTACATTCGGTTTCATACAAAACTCTTGTTTCGTTCAGACGGCGACGCAAAATGAGTTGCCAGTTTTAGTAGAAAGTAAATTACGCGGCTCAAAAAACGCGAGTCTGAACTCACCAAATTACGTTCGTGTGGCCTCACCCTTAGCTTATATAAGCCCGTGACTTCACCCGCGTATATTGTCTTACGAATCTCTTCTTTTAGCAGTGAAATAAAAGTCATAATTTAGAATTTATTTATGTTTTTTTTTTTTGCTGGTTAACTAATAATAAGGAGCAAGCGTGGTGATCAGTGCTCGTGCCTTCTCTGTATGAGAAGAGGCTTTTGCCTTGCAGTACAGTAATAGGCTGGTGTTATTACTGGTATAAATCAGTTGTCTATTTAGCTATCTTTGTGAACGTAGCTTAGCTCAATTGGAGTCAATGCTTTAAGCTGCCGCGTTTTTTAGCTGTTATTCTGTGGACGAGGTGTATATTATATATTTTTTATGTGTATATACTAATAAGGTACTCAGTTACCAAAGCTACAAGCTACCATACTATCACGGATTATGAAGAGTGACAATACAATCACCAAATGAGATTACTATTACCCCATTGCGAAGTTCAACACCAAACCTGAATTCAGAATACTCGAAAAACAATCAAATGTCTTACGAAATAAAGTTCAAATTCCATTACGGTTGAAATTTGATTTTTTTGTCACTCGAATATCAACTTAAAATACATATAGCTAAAGCAGATTCTTGAGTGTTTTACAGATTCTGAATTCAAGTGTGGGACTTCTTACTGTATGTTTTACAAGCATTTTCATTTCATGCAAAAATATTAGTGTCTGGGTTATAAGAAACCAGTATAAATATTATTAAACTAGCTTTTGCTCGCGACTTCGTCCGCTTAGAACTCAAGTACATACATACATACATATAACAGCCAAAGACACTGGGCAATAATGTAGCTTTTTATAAGTGTTAAGATTTTTTCTAACCGGAACAGTACTTACAAAGACAAACAAACAAACATTTTTATTAATGTGGAAAATCAAAATAATATTTTCTTTTTCAAGTTTAGCTGCAAAAATTAAGTAATATGTCTATATACGTACTTATATACTTACAATTTTATAAAGTTGAAGAATTTGTTTGTTTGTAACGAATGGGCTCTAAAACTGAACCGATTTTAACCATTGTTTCACCAATAGATAGCTACATTATTCCTGAGTAACATAGGCTATATAACATCACGCTACGACACTCTGAAGCGGAGCAGTAACTAAAGACGGGTGATGAAAACCACGCGAGCGAAGTCGTGGACAGAAGCTAGAATTTATATTAAATTGTTTTCAATATTAAGGAAAAAACCAAATGCAGATACGATTTCTTACTTTACGTCCCTGTAAATAAGGGTTAAAATTTAATGCACTGGCCATTTCTTAGGGGGCTAAAAGTATTTCCTAACATGAACAACTTTTCCTAAAAAACCACCTCTACCATACAAAATGTATGAAACAGCTGATTTCTTTCACCCATCTTTTATCTCTTACTTACTAAGCTAGAAAGAAAGAGACAGCAGTATGTAGAGTCGATTTTTCTGCAAAATCTAGGCGATTATTTTAGTAGTAGTAATAAATAACGTAGGTATTATATTATGGCGAATATTCTTTCCTAGATCTAATACAAGTCTTTCAGACTGAAACTATAGTTAGTATTGTACTCAAAAACTAGTGTTAAGGACTCTATGGTCGATATACAGGGTGCCAAAATGAATTTTACGACAAAAAAAACGACGGTTTGCACTCCGGGAGTGCCGGTAGAAGTGAAAACTTGAATATTATCGTGGTGCATTTTTGATATTTTGGAATGGTTAGGGAATAATTTGGCACGATTACGTGTGCGATTAATTCGTAAGATTTTCGATCAGGTCACGTGTCCTGACACGAGTTTAACATTTTTTACCCATTCCAAAAAAAGTGCACAACGCCGCTAAAGAAGTTTTCACTTGAAAAAATCACTGATCCCTTTTACGTTACCCCAATGTCTCCTATCGGATGAACTATGCAGGTATTTGCTATTAAGGTTATTAAGCGCCACAAACCTTTAAAAGAGAATATTTATACTTATAATATTAATAAGTATAGCTTAATAGTTGCTTCTAGAGTTAAGGGACGCTCCGGACGCCGGGAGTCGCAGGGCGATTCCCGGCCACGGTAGGCTCGATGGACACGGCATGCAGAGTTTATTTGGTTTTTTAAACCTTTTTTTCACACTAGGAATGTCTCCTGTATCGTAGGTGCGTTTACAGACATATAAACTCACATACACAAACAGCCAGACCCGGAACAACTATGTGAAGGCCATACAGTTGCTCCGTGCGGGAATCGAACCCGCGACACGTAGCGTAGCAGCTGATATCTCAGGTACTAGGCCAACCGTGCCGTCGTTAAAAAATTAAAGTTAATTATTTTATTAATACATTAGGTTTTTGTCCAATTTGTAGGGAATGTCAAAAATACGTTGCATAAGATGAGAGTTACAATTTGGCATGAGATTTGAATGAGCTCATACAATAGGGAATACGCATTTCTTTTTTTATTGCATTTATTAAACAAATTATGAAAATGTTGTAGAGATGATGATGACAAAAAGAGAAATTAAAATCGGACAAGAAATACGGCCGATATAAGCATTCAAAACTATTAATTACGCACTGATTAGACAGAGAGATCCGACATGGACTGTGACGTCACATAACGGCCATATAAACTCTGAGTTAAATTTCGTTTTGCTAAAAAGAGATGGCAACAAATCTTCGATGGCTTATATCTTTTATAATTTCATAGTTATTCGAAAAATAGTTTTACTAAACTGTTTATAACACGAATAAGTATTGTTTTCTTTAATAAAAAAAATCATGCATATTCCTTATTCCGAAAATAAGGGTAAAATAGTAATAATAATAAAAAGACATACAATTTAAGGAGACGAATACGTTTTCATACAATCCAATGGTCCTGTGTTGTAAAAATATGAAAATTGAGTTAAATAATATTCTTCAGACCTATTCCTACTTATTCTGTTACAGCGGACAATCTTAGTGGAAACTAGCCAAGTACGCACGAGATATAGAAAAAAAAAAAAATGTGCACAAGTGTGTGCGCAAACACTCGTGCACTGCCTCTTCCCTCACTCTCTTAGTCTGATAGGGAGAGATCAGGCGTAGGAAGGGTTTACGTGCTTTCCGAGACACAGAAGTGTCACACCAACTTCCAAACTTCGGGCTGCTACTGAGGAATTCCAAATGGAAAACTCAACAACACTTTTTGCCCGACCTTTTTATTTTAAGTTGGGAAATCATCAAATGACTTCGCTCTGGGCGGAGCGAAAGCGAGTATCAGACTCTTCTCCTATTGGAAAAAAACCTAATAACTCTCTTACCCGACCTGGGAATCGAACCCAGGATCCCGCTGAACCAGCGGGCAGTTAAAAATATAATAATAGTTTATATATTACCAATATATTGCCGAAAAAAGTGCGGAGTCTTTCAAGCTGTGGACAGAAGTATAATATGTAGTTTAGTAAAGGTGAGTTTATAGAAGAAGCCGTCAGCAATATATACTAAACAGCTGATGTTTTATTTGAAACTAAGTTGTTCCCGCAACTTTGTCCGAGTAAATGTGGGTTTTTTTTTTTTATAGACGGGAAATCATCAAATAACTTCCCCCGCCCTTTAGTGTCAGACTTTTACTGACTAAAACCCGTCTATGTTCCTTCATGTGCCCTTTGCGTTCCGGGGGCGCGGTATCTCTTACGAACAACCCGCAGCCCCGGCAGGCATCGGCCCTCAGTGGCCCCATCCAAGTTTGCTGACATCTCTTTGAGGCGCGCGTGGAACACGAACGCGCCGTCGACACGGTCTGTCGTTAATCAGTGAAAGTACGGACGGTGAGCTACCCATTGCTCACCGTCCACAGACCCGCGCCTACGGTAGCCGGGAGTAGTCTCGCGGCTCCCGACGCCCGGAGCGTCTACCGCGGCGGGCGTAAATGTGGGTGAGAGGATATTTAGAAACTTAAATCAAATTGAAAGAAAAGAGTGTCCATGGAGTTTCTTCCTCGTTCTTCTCCATAGAGAGCTACGTTTTGGAACGAGCAACTAGCTTCAATTTTAAATGCTTTGACTTTGACTCACAGATCGTTTTTTTTTTTTATTTTTAAAATTACGAACCAGAGTCCAATCTATATGCGGGGGACCTTAGATGATCAGCAACCGCGTACTTTTTTTTGCTATTGTCCAAGGTCCCTCTAACGTTATTGATATAAATAGATGAGAAACATAGAAATGAGCTATTAGTGTCAAAATATTTGTAAATTTATATAATGTTTATTCTTCTTCTTATCGTGTGGGCAGTAAGGTCTAACGACCCCACACACCCTAGTGTCAGAGTTTCTAAACCGCCTCAAGGGGTTACCGATGTCAGTGATATCCAAGATAAACTTAGAAAGTACATATGAATTAGGAAAAGTCACATTGGTACTTGCCCGTGCCCGGTTGCGAACCCACAACCTCGTGCATGGGAGGCGGGCGCCTTAACCACTGGGCCATCACGACATATGTTTATTCATATTGATCGATTAATGTAACTAACCAATTTGATTCATGGCAAAAACATTTTTTTTTAGTTTTCTCGTCTTTTGGATTGTAAATTAAGCATTTTTTTTTTTACATTTCGACACAGAATAATATAACACATTTATCAAACCATATCTCAACTTATTACAACACAGGCCCAAAAATCCGTCTCCTTAAAAGTTAGAATCTTTAAACATTCAAAAGTACATTCACAAATTGTTTAATTAACTTTTTGACAACAGTCATGTATGGATGACAAACCAAAATACCCCCAGCACGCCACGGTCACGATACCATGACAGACTTTTATACGTAAATAAAACTCATAAAACAACATCGATATAATTCCGAACTCACTACTATTTTGTATGTATTAAAGAATGAATTCGTAGCTTGGCGCTGAGGGCAAGTTTTTGCTTTTTTTTTGTAAAAACCAAATTGAAAGAAAAGAGTGTCCATGGAGTTTCTTGCTCGTTCTTCTCCATAGAGACCTACGTTTTGGAACGAGCAACTAGCTTCAATATTTAACTGTAACTTCTTGACATTGAAAAGTGCCTGTAAATGGTCTAATTGAAATAAATGCTTTGACTTTGACGTGGTGGTCAAAAGGTTAAAATAAATATATAAGTTTGAGATTCTAAATAGCACCCTGTATATCGACGACGATGTGTATTATGTACTATTTTATGTACAGTCACAAGCAGAAACACGTATACACTAAGCAAAATTTAAAAGCGATTTCTTTCATAAACGAAAAATTGCAACGTTGAGTTAAGACAGATTTCATTGTAGTTGAGGATCCAAAATATGATATTCGTAACACCATTACATTTCAATTTCATTTAAGTTAATTATATAGTAAATAAATACCACACTGTCGCATTAGGTTAATTCTGTAATAATAGTTGTAAGGTAATTGGGTAGTGTCCACCACCATCATTTGACATACTTTTTATGAACTGTCAAAACGTGATTCTCCCATAGATTTTGTATGGCAATACCACGCTGTGACGTCACTACGTGGCTTACTCAATTTACTGATTTTAAAGTAAGTAAAAATTCTAATTTTACAATAAATTGAAAATTGATCGATTTTCATGAGTAAAATAAAGTGCTTTTTTAAAGAAGTTTTTTCTAAAAATATTGGTTATTGGTGTCAACTACCCAATTATAAATAAATCAATCTTTGGGAGGTAATTGCTTCAGAATGTTGCCAAGTGTATGCATGTTTATGCCCGTGGCTGCACTATTATGTACTATTATATGTATTATTATGTACTACTATGGACGAGTCGACTATTAAGACAGTGGGTCTTACGGCTAGTGTATTGGTGGCCTCTTTGGCGTGGGTTTACGTTTATGGCGGTCCTTCCTTACCTTCGTTAGACGCATTCTTTCGCATCTGGAAAAGATAAAGGAGTAATAAATAGTAATAAGTAATAAGAGCATAATCTATTAGGAAACGATAGCACAGCGAAGGTTAACAAAAAATAAAAACCATTTAAAAGTCACAAGAAAGGAAAATACAAAAATAATTTCGATAAAATTTGTGTAGGACCATTTCGGAATAAATCTCTAAAAAAAGAATATTGCAAATCCATTTATAAATGACTAGCTTCTGCCCGCGACTTCGTCCGCGTCACAGTTGATGTGTTATCCTACGGGTACCGTACATTTTCCCGGGATAAAAAGTAGCCTATGTGTTATTCCAGACTATAATCTATCTTTGTGCCAAATTTCATCCAGATCCATTCAGCCGTTTAAGCGTGAAAGAGTAACAAACATCCATACATCCATACATCCATACATCCATACATACAAACTTTCGCCTTTATAATAGTAGTAGGATGTAGTTATGCTCATACATAAAAAAAATATATAGATATTGGCTGCGGGATGTTCGAAAGAGATACCGCGCCTCCGGAACGCAAAGGGCACAAGAAGGAACATGGATGGGTTTTTGTCAGTAAAAGTCTGACACTCTCTCCTACCCCGCCCAGAGCTGGAGAAGATAGATGACGACTTCCAATCCCAACAAAAAAAAAAATTATCCACTTGTCTTCACAAACTTTTGCATTTATAATCCTACTACTATTATAAAGGCGAAAGTTTGTATGTATGTCCTACTACTATTATAAAGGCGAAAGTTTGTATGTATGGATGTATGGATGTTTGTTACTCTTTCACGCTTAAACGGCTGAATGGATCTGGATGAAATTTGGCACAAAGATAGATTATAGTCTGGAATAACACATAGGCTACTTTTTATCCCGGGAAAATGTACGGTACCCGTAGGATAACACATCAACTGTGACGCGGACGAAGTCGCGGGCAGAAGCTAGTATTAGTATAGATTACACTATTACTTAGTGTACAATAATTTGCACCTGCCGTGTTATCTCTTCACCGCCTTTGGTTGACTGGGAGAGAATCCCTAAGGCATTATGTCCGCCTTTGTACTTTTTTTGTGCATAAAGTTTCAATAAATAATTGGAGGAATAAGAAACAGGGTTCAAAGTTTCTCATCCTCCATTGTAAAGGGAGGATCCTCCGAGCAGACGGGTGTTGTGTCTGGTGGGCTACTGCCCGACGGTTGATGTCGGGATTTTGTATATATGCTAATGTCGCGGAGAACTTTGATAGCGCGATCTAGGCGACGTCAGTTTTGCCGCAGTAGTTCGCATGCTGTGCGATAGATGTCGCTACAAATAAATATATTAAAAAATACATACAAATCCAACAACTTGGGCTTCCTGAGCATCTCATGCAGCCTCCGCATGAGATCGGGCGCGACCCTGTGTGCGGTGGCCCGCGCGTGCGCCCCGCAGGCCCGCGCCGCGCCCCCGCTGCCGGGGGTTTGGTACGAGAACGTGGGGTCGTCGCGGGGGATCACGCGCGGGTGGGCGCGGGTCGCGCACATGCCTGGGGGTGGGGGTTGGAAATGAGTTATAGTGTTGTTTTAAATGTTATTTTTTAATCTGCCTAGCCTTTTCCCAACTATGTCGGGGTCAACTTCCAATCTAACCGGACGCAGCTGAATACTAGTGTTTTACACAGCACAAACATAGCACATCTCACATCGTGCCCTGCATGCCCTAACAGCTGCATGTAGGAAGATTTAATGGCTGCTACCGACAACGCAGTCAAAGTGGACAAATTCTGGGCCGCATCAATATAATACCTCTTTAATAGTTTGTCATCGAAACGCTAAGAAGAAGACATACTGAAACTGCCATCTGACCTCCACAACCCAGTTACTAGGCTACACGATACCTCTTGGTTAGACGGGTTGTCAGACTTCTTGGCTTCTGACTATCCGTCACGACTGTCAAAGATCTACGAATGACAGCCGGGACCAACGGCTTTACGTGCTTTCCGAGACACGGGAGTGTCACACCACCAACTTCCAAACTTCGGGCTGTTACTGAGGAATTCCTAATGTAAAAACCCATTACCAGTTTTTGCCTGGAATCAAACCCAGGACCCCGCACTCAACAGTCGCGCTTGCTACCACTAGACTAACGGGACAGTCAATACATAACATACACATGAGTACACAATTATGAATAGAAAACCATACATACCATCACGCCTGTTTTCGCTGAAGGAGCGGACATGTAGGAATACCTACCAATGAACCCACAGTTCGCAGATAGGTTAAGGTCCCATGTAACCGGGCACAAATCAAAACTCAGAGCTGCTACACATCTACTGTGAATTTCATAGAAAAACCTAATAACAGTTTGCTCGACCTGGGAATCAAACCCAAGACCTCTAGCGTAGCAGTTGCCACCTGATACGATTATTACACACTCCTTTCGCCACGTCAATGTTCATACATCAGGTCATACAAGCACGCCGGTTAAGAGTACTGCGCACCCGACTTTTCTGAAGAACCTCACCAATAAGGTCAGGGTAGGTCTTTCTAGGGCGTCCCCTCCCGGCGTTTCCACTCACATCTGCCATATAAATATATTTTTTAACCCCCGACGCAAAAAGAGGGGTGTTATAAGTTTGACGTGTCTGTCTGTCTGTCTGTCTGTCTGTCTGTCTGTGGCATCATAGCTGCCGAACGGATGAAGCGATTTCAATTTAATTTTTTTTGTATTAAAGGTGACCTATGTGCGAGTGTTCTTAGACATGTTTGATGAAAATCGGTTGAGCCGTTTAAAAGTTGTGGGGGTGAAAGTAGGGAAGAAAAACCGAATGTCTGTAAATATACTCGAGTGGGGTCTCAAACTTAACAAAATCGACATTATAATAAGTAGGTACCTATAAAAAGTATAAAATAAAAAATAAAATTTAAAATTTAAAAAACCCCCAACACAAAAACCTAAGCTCCCTTTAAAAAGTAAAAAAATAACAAAAAAAATACGTCACGTTGGGGGACCGATGTTGCATTTAGGATACGATCGTCCCGAGCGGTCCCCCAACGTGACGTATTTTTTTTGTTATTTTTTTACTTTTTAAAGGGAGCTTAGGTTTTTGTGTTGGGGGTTTTTTAAATTTTAAATTTTTATATGAAATATAAACTCGACCTCACCGGTAATAAATATATCTTCTAAATGGAAGTAGTTAGTTCTCAAGGCGGCCGCGTAGAGGGCGCTGGCGGTGTCCGCGGACAACGCGTAGCCTGTACCTGACAGGTACTTGGGGTACACGCGTCCGCCGTACATGTACCTCGGGCTGTACCTGTGGATAACATGACGATGTACGTTAAACAATGACGGGCCTGTTAGTCTAGTGGTTAGCGGCCCTGACTGCTAAGCCGGAGGTCGTGGGTTCGATTCCCACCCAGGACTAACTTTGTGTGAAGAGCATGATTGTTAGTTCTGTGTCTGGGTGTGATTTATCTATAATATGTATGTATTTATAAATTATATAAGTATGTATATCAGTTGTCTGGTTACCATAACACAAGCTCTGCTTAGCTTGGGATCAGATAACCATGTGTGAGTTGTCCCAAGATATTTTTTTTTTTTTTATACAATAGAACCTTGATTATCCGGACCTCGATTATCCGAACGACGACAAAACTGGATAATCCGAACGACGAATACCCGAAACTCGATAATCCAAACCCTCGATTATCCGAACGACGCCTACCCGAAACTCGATTATGCGAACACTCAATTATCCGAACGACGAATACCCGAAACTCGATAATGGGAATCCTCAATTATCCGAACGCTTAAAAAAAATGCATGTTTCTTTTTATTTAAAAAATTAATCTTCGTTTATGTAAGTATGTATGTTTTCGAATAACTATGAAATTATAAAAGATATAAGCCATCGGAGATTTCTTTCTATCACTTTCTAGCAAAATGAAATTTAGCAAGGAGTTTGTATGGCCGTTGTAACCAATGTCGTCATTGGTCATGTCGGATATATCATCACGCCTGTATTCCGCGAAGGATTAGGCAGAGGTGTACCAATGTACACCCACAGTTCGCCGGTATATTTAGGTCCCATGTAATAGGGGGCGAGCCTATTGCCAATAACCAGGCACAAATCCAAACTCCGAGCTGCTACTGAGAATTTCATAGAAAAACCCAATAACACTTTTTGCTCGAGCTGGGAATCGAACCCGGATCAACATCATCATTCATTCATTTCATTTTTTCATCGCATTTCGTTAACAAATGCGACGAAAATAATTCATGCATATTTCCTATCATCCGAATATAGCAAGAATTTGTTGCTCGCTCCTTCTTAAACAGCTGCGAGACTAAACCGCTCGAAAACGCTATTCATACATACATACATACATACATAAACTCACGCCTTTTTCTCATGGGGGTAAGCAGAAACCACGGAACGTCACCTGCTACGATCCTTACATACTCCTTTCGCCTCGTCCACATTCATACATCTGGTCATACAAGCACGCCGGTTACGAGTACTGCGCACCTGACCTTTCTGAAGAACCTCACCAATAAGGTCAGGGTAGGTCTTTCTAGGGCGTCCCCTCCCGGCATTGCCACTCACATCTGCCATATAAATCCCTTTTGTTTGTCGCCTTTCACTCATCCTCTCTACATGACCGAACCATCTAAGCATACTCTTTCCTACCTTTGTCAGTACATCCTCTTTTAAACTGCAACGTTGTCGTATAATTTCATTCCTCAGTCTATCTTTCAAAGTTACACCACACATACTACGCAAGGAACGCATCTCTACAGCATTAATCCTACTTTCATGCCTCGTTTGCCATACCCAACATTCACTTCCATACGTAAGTGTAGGCACCAGCACGCTATTCATCAATTAAAAATAACGATGCTATAAAAAAATAATATATAAAAAGCATTTCTCTATTTTTACGTGTTTTAATTTTAATAGACTGTACTTTTTTTATGTGAAAAGTTAATTAACACGGCATAGCACCAATTACATTAATTAACATAGAAACAAAACAAAAACTATAAAATGCAGACAATAAAATCAAAAACAACTATTCTCTACTTACTAACATGGAACAGTGGACACCCTTGCATACTGTCTCTCACAGAACATCAGACATATGCGCTTAATTTTACTCCATTCGTCCGCAAACACATCACATTCCGGGTTGGCCGTCAGGAGAGTATTGAGCATCCTCAAGGTACGACACACTGGCGATTCAGCTCTGGCGACCAAAACACCCACATTACGGTTATTCGAACGAAAACCCTCACGCCTTTTTCCCATCGAGGTAGGCAGAAACCACATATCGCCACCTGCTACGATCCTTTCGCCTCATCCCCGCTCATACATCTGGTCATACAAGCACGCCGGTTACGAGTACTGCGCACCCGACCTTTCTGAAGAACCTCACCAATAAGGTCAGGTTAGGTCTTTCTAGGGCGTCCCCTCCCGGCATTGACACTCAGATTTGCCATATAAATGTCATGGCAATATATTACTTTTCACTTCGTTTTTAATGACAAACAAGCCGATGGCCTTCCTTATAGTAAGTGGTCACCGCTGCCTATACACATCTGCAATACCAGAGGCCTTGCAAATGCGTTGCCATCACAGAGACAAAGTTGAAATGTGTCATGTGCGTGTAATTACACCGGCACCCACACGCTTCAAATTGCTCAACCATTGCGCCAACCGTGACCAAGATACAGGAAAACGAATGCTTGTTGCCAAAATTAAATGATCTACAACTACATGAATCATTAACTGTGTCACTGAAAATTATTATTTAGCTTTTGCCCGCGACTAAGACTAACCGACGGCTTCTAACTATAAACTATACAAGGTGTTGATTTGCATCCTCGTCAAAAAGAAGTAATCAAATATAATTACGATACCTGCTCACTATTTAATAAATACTTGTTTTTTTTGGTTGTAACTATCAAATAACAGTATTCCAGAATACACCTCTTGCAAAAATCAGAATCGCCCAGTTGCGTATGCGGTAGGCAGAGTTGTCGCGCGCCTATATCAATGTGTGCATAGCGCCTAAACCCTCTGGCAAGATGGCTAGTTCGAATTCGAAAATCACGTCAAAAAATATAAATTTCAAAACAATTTATTTTATTTTATATAAAAATCTATCCAAGTTATTATTTAGTCAGTAGTTATGCAGTTAGTATTTACTTAGTTGGTTGTGGAATGCGCTCCCTGCTAAAGTTTCCAAGAGACTACAGCATGGGGTTCTTCAAGAAAGGAGTTTTGAGGTTTTTACGGGGTCGGCAGCGCACGAGTGATGCCTCTGGTGTTGCAAGTGTCCATAGGCAGCGGTGACCGCTTAACATCAGGCGGGCCGTTAGCTTGATTGCCACCTTCAGTAATATATAAATACACTTACCATTTATTACTAGAATCCAGTACAGGCCTGGCTCCACAGATGAGGTCACCTATCAGCATGTGCTCCTTGAGCCCTCGACCTTTGTTCCTCACATCAAAGTCACGGGATCTGTTCTGCAGGTTCTCAATAAGATTTGGCACGTTTATGTACATATCATCGTCCGTTTTCAGTATGTAGCGGACTGGAAAAAAACAAGAGAAAATTGTAGGTACATACATATCATAACGCCTGTATTCACCCAAGGGTTAGGCAGAAGTGTGAAAATGTACACCCACAGTTCGCCGGTATGTTTAAGTCCCATGTAATAGGGGGCGAGCTTATTGCCATTAGCCGGGCACAAATCCTAACTCCGAGCTGCTGCTGAGAATTTCATAGAAAAACCCAATAACACTGCTCGATCTGGTAATCGGACCCAAGTTCCTAGCGTAGCAGTCGCGCTTAGGACCACTAGGCTTACAAGGCAAATTGTTTATGGTATGGTTTTACTTTGTAGATCGCATGCGCATAGGATATGTAGGACTGGTGTAGCCATCAACAGAATGAGACGCTCTCGGCTCCGGGAGTCTTAAGACGATTCCCGGCCGACGGCGAGCATTACGTGGCTCTCTGTCAGATCAGAACTAGGCCTGTGTCGGCGGCGTGTTGTGTTTCACACGTGTCTCAAAGAGATGTCAGCACAGTAAACGGGGCCCACTAGAGTTGCGGAATTAGTTTGAAAGAGTCACATTTGGAACGCAAAAGGCATTACGAGGAACAGGTATAGGTTTTAGTCAGTAAGAGTCTGACACTTCCGCTCCGCCCAGAGCGAAGAACGGCATCAAATTGGCTCTGCCATTTCGGAAATTAGTCGAAAAAAACAGACAGACCGACAAAAAAAATACATTAAGTATATCTTTCATTTATTTACCTTGTAAACATTCATTAGTAAGAAGCTGTTATTTACATGTTAGAGACAGACACATCGATTTTCTTTACTTGTATTAATTCGAGCACTGTCAATACAGTATAGTAGTAAATTCACACATAGAAAAAGGATAGGATCTGCAAATAAATTAAAAGTAAACGAAAAGTTATGATCAAGACTAAAGAAAATTAAATATAAAATTACAAATGAAATAAAAATAAACTGTGAGGATAGAGAAAAGAACACCGTGTATTTGCGCACACATTTGTGCACTATATTTTGGCTTGTCTCCATTGAGACTTAGGTACTACATTATTTATAAGACCAGTCTGACCAAAATGAGAAAATATATAATTATGATAGAACTCTAATTTTAAAATTCACTTACAATAAATCAAAATAATTTATTATTACTTCTTATTTTATTTTAAATGACTTCAGTGAGTTGTTTCTTTTTCTGTTCCTATTTATTTTGATAAATAAAAGCAAAGGAAAGCAAACAAAATCCCCCCCACCCACATCCGCCACTAGAACTCCTAAATAATAATAATTAAACAAACTCACCACTGCTATTACAATTATTAGTAATCCATTTCAACATCATAATAGATTTCAACGTCAAATTATTGTACGAATCAATAAAACCTTCTTGGATGACGTCACCGTACTTCTCCGATTCCCGCTCGATTTTATTCTGAATGGTAGAATCGTTGTCATGCGTTGGCAACCCCAAAAGGAACACGACCTTATACTTCGAGTCAACGACCTCTGGTATTTTTGTCGTTTCTTTTTCTTTCATTTTCCGAAAGTTTTTATTGCCTTTTAATTTTGATAATATTTTTTCTAAATTAGGGGTTTCTTCGTATCCATTTGGTGGTATTTTCATAACATTAGTTTCATAATAATCATAATTTGGCTCTGTATTGTCTCTTAACTCCTGATCCATATCAAATTCCGGAATCAAGACGTCATCGTCAAACCTCTTCTCAGGTACTTCATCATCAGTCTTCTCACTAACCAGATTGTCCTGCAACGCTTTAGCCAATTCGGGCAATAGCCGGCTAAAGCTGGATATGTCTCGTTTAACCCTATCGCTACTTGCATTTCTACCATCATTCTCTGAATAAAGATCGTAAGAATAATTGTAGTTTAAATATCTTTGTTTAACTGCGTTGTATACTTTGGACATTTCTGGGAAGGTGTGGAGGTTACCCCAAGTCTCTCGTATTGCTATCCGGCGTTCAAAGTTACGAGTGGATGAGCAGACTACTATTAATAGAAAAAGTTTATCTTTACTAGCTTTAGGGCATATATTTCTAGGTGAATGTATTGTCGTTACGTTGTTTGGTTGTACGTATATTTTTGTGTCGCGATTTGTATGCACTGACCAGCCCGCGACTAAACCTGAAAGTTTACAAGAATTAACATATATAGTGACGTGTTGGCCCAGTGGTTAAGGCGCCTCTCATGCACGAGGTTGTGGGCTCGCAACCGGACACCGGCAAGTACCAATGTGACCATTTCTAATTCATTTCTGAAATGTAACGTCATGACGACCCCTCTTACCCATTGTCAAACTTCGTCGACCATCGTAACGTGGTCATTTATGGATGGCCCTTAATCATCATCATATCAGCCGCAGGATGTCCACTGCTGGACATAGGCCTCCCCCATAGATTTACAAAAAGACCGGTTGCAAGCGGCTTGCATCCAGCGTCTTCCTGCGGTCTTAATGGCCTAATAGTACACAACTTAAACCAACAACTCTACCCAATAACATCAGTGGTCAACATCATCTGCCTAGCCTTTGCATTTGGGGCCGGCTTCCAGTCTAACCAAATGCAGCTGAATACCAGTGTTTTACATGGAGCGACTGCCTATCTGAGCTCCACAACCCCGTTACTGGGCAACACGATACCTCGCGGTTAGACTGGTTGTCAGACTTCTTGGCTTCTGACTATCCGTAACGACTGTCAAAGATCTAACGTAATGACAGCTGGGACCAGCGGCTTTACGTGCTTTCCGAGGCACGGAGGAAACTCGCTATGGTAAATGGTCACCCATCCACAGACCAAGTTATACTAAAGTATTGTTTTGAAACCCAGAACAAATATTCGAAAATAATTTAAGGAGGTTTCCCACTTTTATCCCTGTTCTTTGAACTTTAGACACTTTAGCTATACCTATTTATTTATTTATTCGAGATGTTTAAGCTCTTGACTCTAGTGTTGGTCAAAGGTGACATAAAATAAATAAATAAATATGTTGGGACAACTCACACACGGCTATCTGATTCCAAGCTAAGCAGAGCTTGTGTTATGGTAACCAGACAACTGAAATACATACTTATATAATTTATAAATACATACATATTATAGATACATCACACCCAGACACAGAACAAACAATCATGCTCATCACACAAAGTTTGTCCTGGGTGGGAATCGAACCCACAACCTCCGGCTTAGCAGTCAGGACCGCTGACCACTAGACCAACAGGCCCGTCAAACATAGACAAAGTCTACGATGGAGTGCATGGAGCTTACCCAGAAGAAGCCTAATCACTCTAACTTTGAAGAGATTAGAGTTGAATGCGATCTATTGCAACAACTCTACTAAAAAAAGTAAGTGGTCAAAGAGCAAATTTACCTTTGGTCAGCTGGTCATTGGCCTTATTATACACAGGTATGTACAGAAGCACACAGAAGAGTATCATGGCGGTGCAGAAGAGGAAGAACTTCGCGAGGACCGTGAGGGTGGACCGGCGCTCCCGCTCCTCGACCTTGGGGGTGGCATATGGAGAGAGGCGGCGGTGCTTGTCATATCTGCAAGGAGAAAGTAGTCTTATAAATAACATACTACATACCATCTCGCGTTGGTACACCTCTGCCTAGCCTTTCGGGGAATGTAACGTAATGTAAGCCTCAAGACCGAATCCGGCCACAGCGGCTACTCTTAGTGCAGACTAGCCAAGTACGCAGGAGATACTATAGTGCACAAGTGTGTGCGCAAACACAGGTGCACTTCCTCTTCCCTAACTCTCTCCGATGGGACGGTAATACGACACGACCGAAGAGAGATCAGGCGCAGGACCAACGGCTTTACGTGCTTTCCAAAGCACGGGGGTGTCACACCACCACCTTCCAAACTCCGGGCTGCTACTGAGAAATTCCTAATGGAAAAACCCAATAACACTTTTTGTCCGACCTGTGAATGGAACCCGGGACCCCTCGCTCGGCAGTCGCGCTTGCGACCACGAGACCAACGTGGCAGTTCGTCGTTGTGAGTTTCGGGGAAGACAGGCGTGATGGTATGGTATAATAATGCCACTCTATTTTCTTTTTTTTATGGGGAAATCCTCATGGGCTGCCTCCATCTCGGGGTAGGCGGAGGGGTGTGTCGGACTCCTACAGATGGTATCGCTCTGAGCATTCTTTCGCACCCCTACAGGCATTGACCCGCCACCACCACAAGGCGGGCCCCTTCACCCGGTGAGGCTGTCAGCTACCGGCCCATCTGCATGCAATAATACCTCCTCATTATTGTCCCACTGCAGGACAATGGCCTCTTATCATACAGAGAAGGCGTGAGATTGATCACTACTATAAAATACTGGCGTCCGCTTCCGCTTGAAAGTGGCCTTCGTTACCCCTTATAACATCAGCTAATAAAAATCCCATCAAAATCGGTTTAGCCGTTTCGGAAATGGCCGTTAACAAAAAGATAGACAAAAAATTTTAACAACTTAATTACAGTGTTGTCATGCCAGACACTTAAATTTTATTTATTTGTCGACATATATAGATTATTTTCGACAATTAATTCACAACGCCGGGAGGGGACGCCCTAGAAAGACCTACCCTGACCTTATTGGTGAGGTTCTTCAGAAAGGTCAGATGCGCAGTACTCGTAACCGGCGTGCTTGTATGACTAGATGTATGAATGTGGATGAGGCGAAAGGAGTATGTAAGGATCATTGCAAGTGACGTTCCGTGGTTTCTGCCTACCCCCATGGGAAAAAGGCGTGAGTTTATGTATGTTTGTATGTAATTAATTCACGTTGCTTTTGGCACATCCGGAATAGAAAGTGTACTAGCAATACCCGCATATTATAGTTATTGTTAGTCAGTAACTATCGCGTTGTAACTACTAATTAATTGGAATTAATTAGTAATGGTTCAATGTTCCTTCATTAAAAATGTCGATTGATAAACGTTGCCATGTGGGACCAATATTGTTGCCTGTTGTTGTTTCGGGTAAATCGGGATTTAAAAAATACATACCATTACGTCTGTATTCCACGAAGGGCAGAGGTGTACCAATGTACACCCACAGTTCGCCGGTATGTTTAGGTCCCATGTAATAGAGGGCGAGCCTATTGCCATTAACCGGACACAAATTCTAACTCCGAGCTGCTACTGAGAATTTAATTGAAAAACGCAATACCAATTTTTGCTAGACCTGGGAATCGAACCCAAGACCTCTACCGTAGCAGCCGCGCTTAGGACCACTAGGCCAACGTGGCAGGTTCTTTTTATAAGGATGAGAAATCATCAAATGACTGCCCCCGCCCTGGGCGGGGCGAAAGGCAGTGTCAGACTTTTACTGACTAAAACCCCTCCATGTTCCTTCTTGTGCCATTTGCGTTCCGGGGGCGCGGTATCTCTTGCTCACAACCCGCAGCCCCGGCAGGTATATTAATTGTTACACTATGTACAGGGTGGAAATTTATTATGCTACCTGGAGGGAAAGTACTTTAAATACTGAAGATAGCAAATTTTACTTAAAGGAAACATTCCTTTATTTTTAAAAAGAAACAGAACTGCATTTAAATAATTTTGAAAATACAGTTGCCACACCCGGGAATCGAACTGACTAAAATCCGAAAAAATAGCATCTTGTACTTTTATGGCACTAATCGATAGGGTTAATCATAAGGATCAAATCTCTGCAAACATGATAAATTAAATTTAAAAAAAGCCATGAAATTTTTAACAAAACTTATTTTATTCGGACGAAAAAATCGAGAATTGACTAATTTCATGCTCGAAATGAGCTCCATTTTCTTGGGTGCACAAATTTATTCTTTTAAGGAATTCATTGTGAATAACTTTTAGTAGGGTTCTGGTGAATATTGAAAATTGTTTGCTACCAAAACTCACTCAAAATGAGTTTTTTTAAAGGAATAAATTTGTGTATCCATGAAAGTGAAGCTCATTTCCAGCAACTACTTAGTTAATTTGTTCGTTTTTTTCGTCCGAATAAAATAAGTTTAGGTTAAAATTTCATGGTTTTTGTTTAATTTAATTTACCATGTTTGCAGAGATTTGTTCCCTATGATTGACTCTATCGATTAGTGCCATAAAAGTACAGGATGCTATTTTTTCGGATTTTAGTCGGTTCGATTCCCAGGTGAGGCAACGGAATTTTCAAAATTATTTAAATGCAGTTTAGTTTCTTTTTAAAAATAAAGGAATGTTTCCTTTAAGTAAAATTTGCTATCTTCAGTATTTAGAGTACTTTCCCTCCAGGTAGCATAATAAATTTCCACCCTGTATACTAGGCGTCTAGGCGTCTGCGTTTGTCTACTAGGTGGTCTGATGATCTGGTTTTGTTTGCGGGGCGAGCGTGGCCAGACATCGCACAGGACAGTTAGGTTTGGAAGGGGAAACGGGAGGCCTTTGCCCAGCAGTGAGAAAACTGACAGGCTAATAAAAACACTAGGTATATACTGACCTGTGCGAAAGTATAGGACTGTCATCACTGTTGGAGACAGAAGGGTACAGTCTGTCGTCGTCATACCAATGTTTATCGCCATCCATAGAGTTAACTGTGAACAAAAACAACGGGTTAACACATCGAACAGATATTAGTATTAGCACTGCGCCTCTCTAAGACTCACTTCGTAATTCGAAAGCTGAATACGCAGTGAGATAACAAAAAAAAAAATACAATCGAATTGATAAATAAATAAAAAATATAAATATACCATCACGCCTGTATTCCCCGAAGGGTTAGGCAGAGGTGTACCAATGTACACCCAAGTTCGCCGGTATATTTAGGTCCCATGTAATAGGGGCGAGCCTATTGCCATTAACCGGGCACAAATCCAAACTCCGAGCTGCTACTGAGAATTTCACAGAAAAACCCAATAACACGAATTGATAACCTCCTCCTTTTTTTGAAGTCGGTTAAAAATGGTATTCTGTTAAACACGATCACGCCGGTGACGCCACCACGGCAAGCGAAAACACAACCAAAGTCAAGTGGGTTCGTTGTCGAAGTGAGCGCGGTCACTTTAGTGAGAGTCGTCAGTCGTTTTCGAGTTTGCATTTTAGAGAATGGCACTACAGTACCTACAGCTTTTTGTGAAGGAGCTCGTCCGGGGAAGTACTACCACCATACATATTTCTATATTTCCGCCGCAAAGCAGCGTAGCTGTATTACGGTTTGAAGTGCCGGTGTAATTACAGGCACATGACACATTTCAACTTTGTCTCTGGGATGGCAACGCCTCCCAATTTGCAAGGCCTCTGGTATTGCAGATGTGTATAGGCAGCGGTGACCACTTAGCATGCCTACCCGATATACACACAAAATTTTACTGAAATTGGTGCAGCCGTTTTAAAATTCTATGTATCGAATTAGAATTTTATATATGTATATAGATTTCAAACATCGCCCCCTATTATACGAGACCTAAGGTTAGGCAGAGGTGTACATTAGTACACCTCTGCCTAACCTTTTGAGAAAAACAGGTGTGATGGTATGTTATGATGGTGTTTCAAACATATTTTTAACCAAATCTATAGTATGAATCAGCGCAGCGGTTAAAATGTATGCTAATCGTAAACATACATATTTCTGAGAACTGTTGTGTTTACAAAACACAAACCCACACACACCTACATATATCATACATCCTACATATCATATATCCTACATCACTATCACTCATCTGCCTAGCCTTTTCCCAACTATGTTGAGGTCGGCTTCCAGTCGAATCGGATGCAGCTGAATATCAGTATTTTACATGGAGCGACTGCCTATGAGACCTCTACAACCCAGTAATGGGTAATACGATACTCTTGGTAAGACTGGTTGTCAGACTTTCTGGCTTCTGACTAACAGTAACGACTGTCAAAGATCTACAAATTATAGCCGGGAGCAACGGCTTTACGTGCTTTCCGAGGCACGGAGGAAACTCGCTATGGTAAATGGTCACCCATCCACAGACCAACCTCGGCAAGCGTGGCTTAACCCGGAAGATCGGTCTATGCGGCTGTAATTATTTAGCCACGAGCCCACTATCACTACATAGTATAAAACAAAGTCGCTTTCTCTGTCCCTATATCCCTGTTTACATAAATCTTTAAAACTACGCAACGGAATTTGATGCGGTTTTTTTTAATAGATAGAGTGATTCAAGAGGAAGATTTATATGTATTTAGTATCAGCATTGCACCCGTGCGAAGCCGGGGCTGGTCGCTAGTATCATATATCTAAATCTAAATCCTTACTAATATTATAAATGCGAAAGTAACTGTCTGTCTGTCTGTCTGTCTCTTCTTTACGCCTAAACCATTGAACCGATTTCAATGAAATTTGGTACAGATATAGTCTGGGACCCGAGAAAGGACATAGGATAGTTTTTATCCCGGAAATCCCCCGGGAACGGGAACTATTAATCCACGCGGACGAAGTCGCGGGCAAAAGCTAGTATTATATATAACTCAAAGGTGACTGACTGACTGACTGACTGACTGACTGACTGACTGACTGACATAGTGATCTATCAACGCACAACCCAAACCACTGGACGGATCGGGCTGAAATTTAGCATGCAGGTAGATGTTATGACGTAGGCATCCGCTAAGAAAGGATTTTGATAAATTCCACCCCTAAGGGCTAAAATAGGGGATGAAAGATAATACTTCTTATCGAGAGCGAAGCCGCGGGCAAAAGCTATCTCACATATATCTTTTAAATCTTTTAAAAGCGATACAAAAGCATGGTATACGTTAACCTCTAAATAATCTACATGAACGATCAACATAATACAGTGGTCTGTTGACATTTGGACACCAAGGACAGTATTGTGTATTTACTCTGCGATAACATCGTTAAAATTAATGACAAAAACGTATTATTTGAACTAGCTATATACCTCGACCTAACTGCCTCGTTGGCCTAGTGGTCCTAAGCGCGACTGCTACGCTAGAGGTCTTGCGTTCGATTTCCAAGTCGAGCAAAAAGTGTTATTGGGTTTTTCTATGAAGTTCTCAGTAGCAGCTCGAAGTTAGGATTTGTGCCCGGTTAATAGCAATAGGCTCGCCCCCTATCACATGGGACCTAAACATACCGGCGAATTGTAGGTGTACATTGGTACACCACTGCCTAACCCTTCGGGGAATAAAGGCGTGATTGCATAATTTAAAAATAATATACTTATATACCCGGTGGTGTCACCCAGTTATGTCTTTAGTTACTGCCCCGCTCCCGTTGGTCGTAGCAAGATGTTCTGTACGTATAAACCTTCATCATTAGATATACTGATACAAGAGGAAGGTGCTTCCTCTTGTATCAGTCTATCTAATGATGAAAACCGCATTAAAATCCGTTCATCATCATCTGCTTAGCCTTTTCCCAACTGCGTCGTTGTCGGCTTCGAGTCTAACCGGATGCAGCTGAATACCAGTGTTTTACATGGAGCGACTGCTTATCTGACCTCCACAACCCAGTAACTGGGAACACGATACCTCTTGGTTAGATTGGTTGACAGACTTCTTGGCTTCTGACTATCCGTCACGACTGTCAAAGATCTACGAATGACAGCCGAACCGAATGATAACGCATTAAAATCCGTTGCGTAGTTTGAAAGATCTAAGCGTACAGACGGCGGGAAGCGACTTTATTTAATACTACGTAGCAAGCTGGTAGCAAGAGATAAAGAAATTGGTTGTTTTTCTTTCCATTACTCAAAGTATTTTTGGGGATATCGATAATAGCTTCAAATTACTAATTAACTACAAGCATTGTATCATTGCTTCTCTTTCTTTTCTAAGCTGTATGACACAGAAGGCGCATCAGCTGTTATCTTAGTCGTAAACGACATAATGTTATGTATTCAGGCTTGGTAGTAATTTAAAAACCGGTATTTGCGCTAACTGATATAAAGAAATAAGTACCCTAAACTTTATCTACCTTGCTAGGTACACAAGTCAAAGTCAAAGCATTTATTTCAATGAGACCATTTACAGGCACTTTTGAATTGTCAAGAAGTTACAGTTTAAAATTGAAGCTAGTTGCTCGTTCCAATACGTAGGTCTCTATGGAGAAGAACGAGCCAGAAACTCCATGGACACTCTTTTCTTTCAACATAACGTACCATGACGCCTGTATTCCCCAAAGGGTTAGGCAGAGGTGTACCAATGTACCCACAGTTCGCCGGTATATTTAGGTTCCATGTAATAGGGGGCAAGCCTATTGCCATGAACCGGGCACAAATCTTAACTCCGAGCTGCTACTGAGAATTTCATAGAAAAACCTAATAACTTTACTTTTTTTTTGACCTGGGCATCGAATAAGTTATTTATTATGTAAGACGCTACCTACTTTTGTACCTACACCTGACCATACGACTAACAGCCCTGTTGGCCTAATGATCTCAAGCGCTACTGATGAGCGTGGAGTCCTGGGTTTCTTTTCCCAGGTCGGGCAAACATTTTTATTAGATTTTACCATTATTAGACATTTCTTATTTGCAAGTTGATGGTGTGATACCCCCGTGTCTCGGAAAGCAAGTAAAGCCATGGTTCTCGGCTGGCATTCGCAAATCTTTGATTGTCGTTACGAATAGTCAGAAACCGAGAAATCCGACAATTAGTTAAGACTAATTGTTACAATCGTTAAATTGTTATGCAGTAAGCCGCGTGGTATCGTGTTGCCTACAAACTAAATTGTGAAGGTCAGATAGGCAGTCGCTCCATGTAAAACACTGGTATTCAGCTGCATCCGTTTAGACTGGAAGTTGACCCCAACATAGTTGGGGAAAGGCTATACACAACACGATGCGCCTTTACCAAATTCCAGAAAAAATTAACTACTGTGCAAGGGGTCCCGGGTTCGATTCCCAGGTCGAGCAAAAAGTGTTATTGGGTTTTTCTATGAAATTCGCAGTAGCAGCTCGGAGTTTGGATTTGTGCCCGGTTAATGGCAATAGGCTCGCCCCCTATTACATGGGACCTAAATATACCGGCGAACTGTGGGTGTACATTGGTACACCTCTGCCTAACCCTTCGGGGAATACAGGCGTGATGGTAAAATTAACTATTGCAACTTTTTTAGGCCATTTAAGATAGTTTAGAAAATCACAACCGAACAAACCCGAGGTCGGTCGCTAGCGCACGTATAAAACAAAACAAATTAATTGGGAATCCGCTTGGCGCCTGCTCGGACGAGTCAAACTAATAAACAGATGTTTAAAAGAATTACAACAATGTGTTCAACTTGTTAAACAATAATATTTACTTCATCTGGAACATGTTGAAGAAAGCTGGACTTTTTGAAGTGAAAACTTCTTAAGCGGCGTTGTACACTTTTTTGTAATGGGTAAAAAAATTTAAACTCGCGTCAGGACACGTGACCTGATCAAAAATTCGTAAGATTTTCACGAATCACAAAAAAAGAAAAAAAAACAATTCGTAAGATTGTCACGTGTCCTGACAGACACGTGACCTGATCGAAAATCTTACGACAGCGCAATAAATAAATATTGTATTATACCACATAAATGATAGTACTTTTATACTGATAATTAAAGCAATTCGTGCAAAATTATTCCCTAACCATTCCAAAATATCAAAAAAGCACAACGTTAATATTCAAGTTTTCACTTTTGCCGGCACTCCCGGAGTGCAACCCGTCTTTTTTTTTTTATATTCCGCTGTAGGTGGCAAACAAGCTAACGGCCCGCCTGATGTTAAGCGGTCACCGCTGCCTATGGACACTTGCAACACCAGAGGCATCACTCGTGCGCTGCTGACCCCGTAAAAACCTCAAAACTCTTTTCTTGAAGAACCCCATGCTGTAGTCTCTTGGGAAAACCTTAGCAGGGAGCGCATTCCACAACTCAAGCGTACGAGGGAGGAAGTTCCTCTGAAACCGTACCGTACGGGGACCATTTGGGACTTATAATAATACTAGCTTTTGCCCGCGACTTCGCCTGCGTGGATTAATAGTTCCCGTTCCCGGGGGATTTCCGGGATGAAAACTATCCTATGTCCTTTCTCGGGTCCCAGACTATACATGTACCAAATTTCATTGAAATCGGTTCAGTGGTTTAGGCGTGAAGAAAAGACAGACAGACAGACAGAGAGACAGACAGACAGACAGACAGAGTTACTTTCGCATTTATAATATTAGTACGGAAATAGTACGGATAAGCTCCTGGCCAAGATTTATGTTCGGTTCCTATATGAAGGGTCCACTGCAATAATGATGAATGTCCAAAAACATTTAATTCTTAACCAGTAATGCCATTCAGTCCCTTGACTATGTAGTTAGAAATATTGTTTACAAACTTAGCAATACCGCTTGCAGTCACGAGATAAATATGTTTTTAATATTTTGGCTACACGGCTAAAACGCTCAACGTCACAGGTGTTCACGGCAATAACCGACCGTTTTTTACACTGATTATAAATTTAAAACCGAATTATCTTAAAACAAAACACAAAGGACATGCATCATTATTGCAGTGGACCCTTCATATGAAAAACGGATAGTTAATCTTACCAGTCGTAAATCCTTTGAATGCTTGACTGGTCGTTTGTGAAAATTCTAAAGACAATTTTGAATGTCAGAAATGTTTACAAAAATTATGGATATAAACCTACCTGTATGCTGAAAAATAAACTTCAATAACAGCGAAAATATCAAAATACTAAAGTATTTGATTGTAACTATGGTTACATTTACCGGGCGGATTTTTTTTGGAATCGGGCATGGTTTTTCACGTATTTGATTACTGCTACGCTCCTTACGGTCGTAGCGTGATGTTATATAGCATAAACTATTCCTTATGAATTCGGCTATCATACACAAAAAGATTATTTTCAATCGGACCAGTTGTTTCAAAGATTAGCGCGTTTGAACAAAGAAAAAGTCTACGCTTTTGTTATTAGTAGCGAGCTGCGACTTCTTGACAATTCAAAAGTGCCTGTAAATGGTCTAATTGAAATAAATGTTTCGACTTTGACTTTGACTTCATCCGCGTGGCTTATTTCACCCGCCCTACGTTAAGTCTTTGGTTTGCTCCGCTCCCGTGGGTCGCAGCATGATGTTATACAACCTATGACACTCATAAATAACGTGGCTTTCTATGGGTAAAAGAATTTTCAAAATCGATTCAGTAGATCCAGAGATTACCCCCTACAACCTCACAAACTTTACCTCTTTATAATATTTTAAGTATAGATTAGAGGACTGCCCCGTTGGTCTCGTGGTCCCAAGCGCGACTGTTGAGCAAGGTGTCCCGGGTTCGATTCCCAGGTCGGGCAAAAAGTGTTATTGGGTTTTTCCATTAGGAATTTCTCAGTAGCAGCCCGGAGTTTGGAAGTTGGTGGTGTGACACCCCCGTGCCTCGGAAAGCACGTAAAAGCCGTTGGTCCTACGCCTGATCTCTCTTCGGTCGTGTCGGATCGCCGCCGCCGTCCCATCGGGCTATGAGAGTTAGGGAAGAGGGAGTGCACCTGTGTTTGCGCACACACTTGTGCACTATAATATCTCCTGCGTACGAGGCTAGTCTGCATTAAGATTAGCCGCCGTGGCCGGAATCGGTCTGGAGAATTACATATTTTTTTTTTACATAGATAAAAGTGACATTGCCAATCCGTCAAGCGTGGTGATTAATGCTCGTGCCTACTCTGTATGAGCAGAGGCCTTTGCCCTGCATCATCATCTGCTTAGCCTTTTCTCAACTGAGTTGGGGTCGGCTTCCAGTCTAACCGCACGCAGCTGAATACCAGTGTTTTACATGGAGCGACTGCCTATCTGACCTCCACAACCCAGTAACTGGGCAACACGATACTTCTTGGTTAGACTGGTTGTCAGACTTCTTGGCTTCTGACTATCCGTCACGACTGTCAAAAATCTACGAATTACAGCCGGGACCAACGGCTTTACGTGCTTTCCGAGGCACGGGGGTATCGCACCACCAACTTCCAAACTCCGGGCTGCTACTGAGAAATTCCTAATGGAAAAACCCAATACCACTTTTTGCCCGACCTGGGAATCGAACCCGGGACCCCTTGCTCAGCAGTCGCGCTTTGCGACCACGAGACCAACGGGGCCTTTGCCCTGCAGTGGAACAACAGTAGGCTAGTATTATTATATACAGGTACATAGTTACTTAGTAACAACAATGTGGGCCGTAGAATGCGTCATCCTACCCATCGGTATTTTGCGCAAGACTTATTAGTCTAACGCGTTACAAAAGCATATATTTATAACTCATACATACATCACATAACATCACGCCTTTATTCCTCGAAGGGATAGGCAGAGGTGTACCAATGTACACCCACAGTTTGCCGGTATATTTAGGTCCCATGTTGTAGGGGGCGAGCCTATTGCCATTAACCGGGCACAAATCCAAACTCCGAGCTGCTACTGAGAATTTTCATAGACACATACATACCATCACGCCTGTATTCCCCAAGGGATAGGCAGAGGTGTACCAATGTACACCCACAGTTCGCCGGTATGTATAAGTCCCATGTTGTAGGGGGCGAGCCTATTGCCAGTAACCGGGCACAGATCCAAACTCCGAGCTGCTATGCTACTGAGAATTTCATAGAAAAACCCAATAACACTTTTCTCGACATACATCTATACTAATCCGTACTAATATTATAAATGCGAAAGTAACTCTGTCTGTCTGTCTCTTCTTCACGCCTAAACCACTGAACCGATTTCAATGAAATTTGGTACAGATATAGTCTGGGACCCGAGAAAAGACATAGGATAGTTTTCATCCTGGAAATCCCCCGGGAACGGGAACTATTAATCCAAGCGGACGAAGTCGCGGGCAAAAGCTAGTAGCTGAAGCGTTTGTTTGTTTGAACGCGCTAATCACAGGAACTACTGGTACGAAATGAAAAAATCTTATTGTGTTAGATAGTCCATTTATCGAGGAAGGCTTTAGGCTATATAACATCACGCTACGACACTTGGGAGCGGAGCAGTAACTAAAGACGTAACTTTACACGGGTGATTAAAACTACGCGAACGGAGTCGGGAACAGAAGCTAGTGCGTACATAAACTAATGCCTTTTTCCCATGGGGGTAGGCAGAAACCACAGAACGCCACCTGCTACGATCCTAACATACTCGTTTCGCTTCGTTCACGTTCATACATCTGCCCCCCTAGCCAAGTCACAAACGATTAACGCAAACGCTGAGTAGGCTTTAATAGATCTTCAACTTTATGTGCTTGGTTTTAAGTTGAAGATCTAATGAAGATTGCATAGCGTTTTCGTTCGTTCCAGTCGCTAACGCTTAGAAATCTTTAATAGATTTTCAACTTAAGGTTCTTGGGTATTAAGTTGAAAATCTATTGGTACCTACCGAGCGTTTACGATTATCGTTTGTGACTTGGCTAGGGGGGCTGGTCATACTACAGGCACGCCGGTTACGAGTACTGCGCACCCGACCTTTCTGAAGAACCTCACCAATAAGGTCAGGTATTTATAACTCAAACGTATGGTTATTCAAAGATGGGGGCACACGGCCAATGGTTTAACATAAAACGAATATATCAGCGAGTCGCTTTTAGTGTTAAAGATTGAAACCTATTTTATTGCAGTCCGGTTTTCTGACTTATGTGATTTTAAACACGTTTTATTTTTACTTTTATTGGATGGCATACAAGCAGACGGCTCACCTGATGTTAAGTAGTCACCCCTGCCTATACACATCTGTAATACCAGAGGCCTTGCAAATTCGTTGCCATCCCAGAGACAAAGTCGGATGTCATGTGCCTGTAATTACACCGGCACCCATACCCTTCAAACTGGAACACAGCAACGCTGCTTTGCGGCAGAAATAAGTATGGTGGTAGTACTTCAACTGACGAGCTCCTTCACAAAGAGCTCTACTACTACGATGTTACGTATAGAGAAGAATGGAGAAGAAACCCTAATACATTACAATTCTCTTCATCATAGTATAAAACAAAGTCGCTTGCCGTCGTCTGTCCCTTTGTACGCTTACAACTTTTAAACTACGCAATAGATTTTAATGCGGTTTTCGTCAATAGATAGAGTGATTCAAGATGAAGGTTTATACTATACAACATCACGCTACGACCAACGGAAGCGGAGCAGTAGCCAAAGAGGTAACTGAACGCAAGTAACACAGTGGGTTATACCTATAGCTAGTTTTAATTATATGTTTTACAATATTTTGCAAATACTTACATCATTTATATAATATACGTGTCCATTTATTAGTTGTGATAATAATTATATTTTGAGTACATTCAACACAGTCACAGTAAAAGTATTTATTTTAGTTAGACCATTGACAGGCACTTTTGAATTGGGTAGATGACACCACTAACCAATAATTTCAAGAAACAACTTCACAAAAAAACATTTAATTTTAGCACTAAGAACCCGATGATTTTTTAAATAACTATAAAAATCGATTATTAATTGCTTTGAAATCAATAAATAGTTAGTGAATTGAGATGACAAAAAAGTGACGTCATAGTTGAGTATTGTCATAGAAAATCTATGGGGGAATCGCGTTTTGACAGCTCATAAAAAGTACGTCAATTGATTAGTGGTGTCATCTACCCAATTGTCAAGGAGAGGGCCAGTTAGAAAGTTGAAAAACGTTGAAGCTTGTTGCAAAACGTAGGTCTCTATGGAGAAGAACGAGCAAGAAACTCCACCGACACTCTTTTCAGTAAGATTTTTCAACTTATCAGAATTAGAATCACTTTTCTCTATAGTATGTGTGGTAAAAACTATTTTGAAATACATAAAACATATTTTTATGACATTCATAAAACTTGTAAATAGGAAAATAAAAATTTGATGGGTCATAAATACTAGAAGTAACCTGATTTTGTGTATTACTTTGTCTGTATGTTTGTTTATCTGGCCCGTTGGTTTAGTGGTCGCAAGCGCGACTGCTGAGCGAAGGGTCCTGGGTTCGATTCCCAGGTCGGGCAAAAAGCGTTGTCGGGTTTTTCCATTAGGAATTTCTCAGTAGCAGCCCGGAGTTTGAAGTTGGTGGTGTGACACCCCGGTGCCTCGGAAAACACGTAAAGCCGTTGGTCCTGCGTCTGATCTCCGGTCGTGTCGGATTGCTTTCCCATCGGGTTATGAGAGTTAGGGAAGAGGGAGGGCACCTGTGTTTGCGCACACACTTGTGCACTATAACATCTCCTGCGTACGTGGCTAGTCCACATTAAGATTAGCCGCCGTGGCCGGAAACTTTGCCCGACCTGGGAATCGAACCCAGGACCTCACGCTCAACAGTCGTGCTTGCCACCACGAGACCAACAGGCAGTTGGTCAGTCAAGAGAGGGCAATGTCCCAAAATTTTCAATCTGAAGAATTTTCCCTACGGTTTCATCGGTGTTAAGTAACGTTCATCGGTCATGGCTTGATGTTATATAGCCTATAAATTGCCTCGTTAAACGCAATAGAATTTTTTCAAATCATAACGGTAACATTTAATAGTTCTTGAGTTTAGTGCATTCAAATAAATAAATAACCTCTTTAGCTTTATAATCTTACTAGCGTCTGCTCGTGACTTCATCTGCATCAAATTTAATATTATTATCCTACGGGAACCATTCATTTTTATGGGATATAAAGTATTCTATGTGTTATTCTACAATATAATCCATTTCAACAAGATCCGTTCAGCCGTTTATGTATGACAGAGAAATAAACATCCATTCATCCATCCTCTCAAACTTCCACATTCATAATATTAAGTAGTAATAGTAGTCCTACTGACTGTGAAACTTTGGATGGATGAATGTTTGTTACTCAATCACTCCAGAACAGCTGAACGGATCTGGATGAAATTTGACACAGGGATAGATTAAACTCTGGAATAGCACATAGGCTATGTTTATTCCTGGAAAAATTAACAGTTCCCGTGGAATAATAGCTCATCTTTGACTAGCTACTTAAAAATCATAATTATTAGATAAAAAGTTATAACAATTTTATCCTTCAGAATATTCTAAGAATCGTAGCAGATGAAAAAAGGCGTGAGTTTATGTATGTATGTATGTGTAATTATATCATAAAAACTCATTCATCATAAAGGCCTATTCAGACCTAAGCGGTATTCGCTGCCGCCTGCGGCAGAGAAAACCCAGTGGGTATGCGGTAATATTACTGTTCACACCTAAGCGGTATTCGCTGCCGCCTGCGGCAGCGAATATCGCTCAGGTCGCTCTAGCCGCGGTACTTGATACTAAATACCTGAGCGAAACCCGCGCGGTATGTACCTCTACCCACAGCGGCAGCAAATATCGCTCAGGTCGCTCTAGCCGCGGTACTTGATACTAAATACCTGAGCGAAACCCGCGCGGTATGTACCTCTACCCACAGCGGCAGCGAATACCGCTTAGGTCTGAATAGGCCTTAAGCTCTTAACATGTACAACCTCATTTTTAACCCCCGACGCAAAAAGAGGGGTGTTATAAGTTTCACGTGTCTGTCTGTCTGTCTGTCTGTCTGTGGCATCATAGCTCCCGAACGGATGAAGCGATTTCAATTTAGTTTTTTTTGTACGAAAGGTGACTTACGTACGAGTGTTCTTAGACATGTTTGATGAAAATCGGTTGAGCCGTTTAAAAGTTATGGGTGTGAAAGTGGGGAAGAAAAACTAAAAAAATGATTTGTCATGTGGGTTATTAAATTATTAGGAACCCATGTACTTACAGCTTAACAAAATCGACATTATAATAAGTATGTACTTACCTATAAAAAGTATAAAATAAAAATTAAATTTAAAATTTAAAAAACCCCCGACACAAAATCCTAAGTTCCCTTTAAAAAGTAAAAAAATAAAATACGTCGCGTTGGGGGACCGCTTGGGACGGTCGTACCCTAAATGCAACATCGGTCCCCCAACGCGACGTATTTTATTTTTTTACTTTTTAAAGGGAACTTAGGATTTTGTGTCGGGGGTTTTTTAAATTTTAAATTTTCGTTTAAATAAATATGTATATGTGTATTCCAAGAAAAAAAAATAGTATAAAAGAAAAACTTTCTGCATTGTTAACTCAAGCTAAATATATTATTTAGTTTCATGATTATCTTAGGCATTGATCTTTAGATCAAACGGTAGCTGCTGTTGGCCTAGAGGCATGACCATGAAAGGTAATCAGAACAATTACATGTTTTGTAAACTTTGCAATTTATTGTTATGACAACTGTCATCTCAGATTGCAAACTCAGCCATTGATTGGTTTGAGTCTATGGACGGTGAGCAATGGGTAGCTCATCATCCCTGCATTAACCCTTTCAGTGCCCAGCAGCCGGCTCCCGAGTCGAATGAATAATTCGTTTGACTCAGGGGCTGGGGACTAAAAAGGGTTAACTAACGGCAGACTGTGTCGACGGCGCGTTCGGATTCCAAACATTCAGAGGGGTCACTCAAGGCCGACGCCTGCCGGGGCTGCAGGTTGTGCGCAAGAGATACCGCGCCCCCGGAACGCAAATGGCACAAGAAGGTACATGGATGGGTTTTAGTCAGTAATAGTCGGACACTCTCTCCCGCCCCGCCCAGGGCCGAGGAAGTCATATGATGATTTCCAATCAGTAAAAAAAAGCCATTGATTGGTTGTCAACAGGAATTGATTGGTTACTGCTCGCCAAAGTCAGAGCATTTATTTCAATTAGACCATTTACAGGCACTTTTGAAGTGTCATAAAGTTACAGTTTAAAGTTGAATACTCTTCTTGTCGTGGGTTTGATTCCCGCATGACGTGAGTACTTGTATGGTCTCCTGATAGTTGTACCGAGTTTTGTGTATGTGAGTTTATTTGTTAGTAAATACACCCATGATACAGGAGAAATTCCTAGCGTAAGGCAACGTTTTTTCAAAACATAAAACACAACATCTACAGATTGAATTGCTAGTAGGCAATAGGCTTACATAGGACCTTAAAATGCCAGCCACTGTGGGTGTACATTGGTACACCTCTGTCTAACCCTTTGGGGAATACAGGCGTGATGGTAAGAATAGCCTAAACTCGTAAACGATATTCTTATGAATAAAACATCATGTAGGATGTCTCAGCCTCCTAATATGAATGAAATCTTATTAGAATTACAAATGAGCTTGTATATTATAATAACACACTTTATAATACATGTACCTCTTTAAATACTGGGCATAATTTCATGTAATTTATTACTGTGACGAAAACAAAAACGATGTATAAAGAAAAAGTTGCGAAAAATTATTATTTTATAAAAACTGATTGTTGTTTGAAATGAATATTGATTAAGCGTTCAATTGTTGCTTCAGGCTGTAGAATGTTGTAGGTAGAATATTAATTGACGTACGTAATAAGCCCCATGACTTTGTAGAAGTCATCATAAAAATATCGTGAAGGTACAAATATTATGATTTATTAATGACATTAACCTCTAACTTTACGACCAACTTTCTTAAACGACGCAAACTAACACTAAACGTTGGTAATTAAATTAGCAAGCCTTTCTGAAATCTAGGACGTCGTGCAGTCCTAGTATAGACGAAAATTTTAAATATAAATAAACAATATCGTTAGAAATGTCTTGTTTCTTCATTTACTCACCGTTTATAAGCCACTAGGCACTAGAAGTAACGAGATTCACACAATTAAAGGTTATGTTAGTATTTTCAAACACTTTAACACTATTAACAATTAATTAAATTATTATTTTACAATGAAAACAGACTATCACATTAAGTTTGATTCAGCTGCAGCAGCCATTTGTAAAAAATCTAGTGTTGCCAAACCAACCAGTGCCTCGTTTTATACCAAATCCGCTGTCAAAAGATTAGTAATAAAGATGGTTGTTAATAAAATTGAAATGCAGTTTCGATGTCTTATGGATTGAATACCATTATTTATTAATGTTCCATCCTACTACATTAAATTTTGTTAAAAAGATTGAATTGAATAAATAACGCATTATTTAAAACGCTACCGCATTTTGTTATTTACATTTAATTACCAAGCAACAAAAGCTAATAATTCCTGGCAACTCCGTCAAAGAATTTCGTTTCATTCTATGCATAACCTATTTTAACTATTTTTTTGACAGCTATTAGTGCCCAAAAAATATTTACCCTAACAGTATTAAAAATAAGTATGAGTGAAATGTAACGTACACTTATTTACAAATTCATTCGTTTCGGTAAAAATTCCTTGTGAAACGAAATAAGAAAAATATTATAAAAATGGCTTCAGAAGTGACAAGGCGACAAATTCTATCTATGTACAAGTTGCTCTTGCGAGAAGCTGACAAGTTTTCCAATTATAATTTCAGGTAAGATCTTATATTTGAATTGAAATTACATAACCTCTTTTTACATAAAAAATAAGGTTACCGACCGTACTACTACTGCGTAAGGACTAATAATTAATGCCAGCTTGAAAAACCAGAAAAAATTATTGATCGCGTGCTGCTAACGCGATCAATAAATATTTAAATATCTTTACGCACACAACCTTACTAATCAATTATCATACTGTCATTGTACAGTTTTTATTTTTATTTTGTATAAAATTATTCATTCTTGCGATATTACTCACTGTATTGTCTAATGTCAGTTTTGCAATAAAATTTATAGTCGGAGTATTATTGGAAAGGAAACACACACTCCGAACTACATAACACATTTAATATACCAAAGCACACAGTACAAGATTACGCCGACAAGAGCGAGGCGGACGCGTGCGCGAGTAGCGGGCGATCGTGACTAACTAACTAGACTAACTAACTAGCATGTGGCATGCGCTGTCGCACAGGCGGAGCCGACCGGACTTAGTCGCGTAGCCGTGCCGGCAAGCGACGTAGTCTACAGGGAGTTGCATGTGGGATTGGCACTATGTGTGGCACTATATCCTCCCCCTCCAAGTCAGCTAAAGGCTCTGGGGCTGGCTTGGCAACTGAAGCCTTACGAGGCCTCCCTTTCTTCCTACCATGAACCACTGTATCGGATTCCCCTACGTATGGTGTTAGAAGGCTGGCATGGTACTTTCCCCGAGGTTCGCTCTCCTTGTCTTCAACTTCGTAGGTGGTTGCAGATACCACTTTCCTAATGCGATAGGGACCCTCTCGTCTTGGAGCAAATTTACTGGTGAAGCCTTTCGCGGCTTGACTAAGGCGATGGCTGTCTACCAGAACGAGGTCCCCCTCTCGATAGTTTGGCGCAGGACGACGGCTCTTGTCCGCGGCATCCTTGCGAATATCCTGCTGGTGCTCAACTCGCCACTTCACCTCTTGTAGGTGATGTACGAAGTTGCGTAAATATGGCGTGATTTGCGGCACGTAATTTTCTTGCGCCACGACCGTTCGTAAGTCGTGGGCTACGTCCACCGGAGACCGGAACTCACGCGCGAATGTTAGAAAGGCTGCAGAGTGTCCAGTGCCTTGATTTGGCGCCGTATTTAAGGCGAAACGCACAGCAGGCAATACGTCAGGCCAATGTCGATGCTCAGGATCGATCAACATGGCAAGCATCTGTTTCATGTCCCGATTCTTTCGTTCAGCAGGGTTGGCCTCGGGATGATAGACTGGACACAAATTCTGATGAACACCGAGAACAAGCATTGCTTTTTGCATCACTGCTGAGACGAAGTGAGTACCATTATCTGAGATGACTCGACGAGGAAATCCATATCTCATGAAAACTTCCTCGATTAATACCTTAGCACAGTTCTCAGCGTTGGCCTCGGCCAACGGAAATAACTCAACCCACCTGCTCGCAGTATCTTCTATAAGGAAGATCCATTTCTCACCTTTGCTACCCTCAGGCAGAGGACCGAACAAATCCATGGCGAGAACTTCAAAACGTTGCTGCGGGACAGGGGTCTGGAGTAAACCGGCTGGTTTGAGATTTGTAGGCTTAATTCTGTGCAAAGCGAAAGGCGTTAACCCTCCCCCTGCACTGAAAATGTCTGGATTACTGTCCAGACGTGCAGCCAACTTGGACTTCTCAGCAGACGAAAGCAGATTGCCTTCGCTCTCACCGAGGTTGAGCGTGGAACTTACCACAGCGCGGTCTCCGCGTTCATATTGCAGGTCGAAAAACTCAGTATCACGTAACGAGAAGCGACCCTTCTCGAAGTCAAGCACCATACCAGCGTCCTCTATGAAATTCATGCCCAGTAACGAATCAGTTGCGCCAGGCAAAACTACAAATAGAGTGCTTATTTCAACTCCCTGCATTTTAACAAGAACTACGGCAGTTTCCACAATCTGGACCCGTTGGGTTCCGTCCGCAAACCTTAACTCTGTCTCTACTTTTTTAAATAATTGGCCGTTTGCCCTTAAATGTTTGGTTAAACTTTCACTAGCAATGCACTGCTTTGCACCCGTGTCTAATACCGCGGTACCTACAGCACCAAACACTTGTAGGTGGAAAATTGGACGCACTCGCGGGTTTAACACGCCTTCACTGACGGATACCGACTGGAACGCCGTCATGGTCGGCAGTGCAGTGCGGTTTGCTTTGCACGCTGCGCAGTTCGACCGAATCACACCGGGTGCACCACATCCGAAGCACGTAACGGATTGGCGCAGCTCCGGCTGAGTCGCGGCCGGTTCGCTCTTCACCGGTTCCGGAGTCACCTTACTCTTATATTCGAGCTTACGGCAGTCCTCTTTCACATGTCCGAACATCTTACAATAAGTGGACCTAGGTCGAACCTTGTTAAGCGGTGCTTTTTCGTCTTTGTTAACGGAACAACCAGCTAATGAAGACATCGTGGTAAGGCTGGTGACCTGTAGTGGTGGCGGGGCAGCAGCAGCAGAAGAAGCATGCCTTCTAGCCGGTACGGCTGCGCACACTTCCTCGAGAATGTCCTCCACTACTCGAGACTGTTGCAGTAGCTCGGCGAATGAAGTGAAGGAACTTCTTACTATTCTCTCCCGAATTCTCCTATGGAGCAGGCCGTACACCATATCCAGCTGTACCGGATTTTCAGGTAATGTGTGCAACGGTAGCTGGGCAATAAGTGCTCTTAACCTGCACACGAACATATCTGTCCGTTCTTCACCCTGCTCTCGACTAAACATTTCCCTATATATTCTATGAGGTGGGAGACGCGGCCCGAAAGTTTGACGCATTAAATGAACAGCGTCCCGCCAGCTTGCGACTGAGTGTTTCACACCCTGCCACCAGGTAGCCGCAAAATCAGTAAGCAGCATTGGCAGGCCTCTCAGTGCCATGTCGTCGTGGACACCCACACAGTCTTTATAGATCTGGATGGCATCCAGAAATGACAGGACGTCGCCAGCACCATTAAATCTCGAAGTACAGTTAGATAAGTTTGTTGTACTTACAAACGTCGTCGGCGGTGGCGGCGCGCCTTGTGTAGGCGGCTGCGACCGTAAGGATTGCATTAAGAATACCAGTTGTTGGTCCGTCATAACGATGGGTGTGGTCATCGGTGGCTGCGGTGAGGTGACGGGCGGAGCATGCCCATGCTGTGACATCGGCGAGTATACAGGCAGCTGACACCCATGTAGCGGCAGTGGTGATGGGGCTGAGTCGCCGGCGGACGGAGGTCCAGCCAGCGGCGGCGTCGACGATCGCAAATCAACGAAAAATGCACCACCATCAAAAGTAGACGGCATCGCACCGTCCACCTGCTCACTAGCCGTAGCGTACACATCCACAGGCTGCTGCGCAGCACGCGTAGCACTATTAGCACGTGACCGTGTTAGCACCATGTCTCTATTAAATGCACTATCCACAAAAATCCGACACAATAAAAATAATAAAAATAAATTATATACAAAAACCAACCCAAACAATGGGTTTTATACAAAAAACAAAAGAAATGTTTGAAAATTTTATTGTTCCATCAAAAATGGCCGTTCGAATTTTGAACAAACGTATGTTCGAAAATTTTATTGTCAAATTCAAAATGTCACAAAATCCACAGTTTAGTCACAATGCAACACCGAAATAAACACTTAAAACACGGCCGTACGTTGGGACGCCAGTTATAGTCGGAGTATTATTGGAAAGGAAACACACACTCCGAACTACATAACACATTTAATATACCAAAGCACACAGTACAAGATTACGCCGACAAGAGCGAGGCGGACGCGTGCGCGAGTAGCGGGCGATCGTGACTAACTAACTAGACTAACTAACTAGCATGTGGCATGCGCTGTCGCACAGGCGGAGCCGACCGGACTTAGTCGCGTAGCCGTGCCGGCAAGCGACGTAGTCTACAGGGAGTTGCATGTGGGATTGGCACTATGTGTGGCACTATAAATTGCATAATATTATGTTAGTCTGTGCCAAGATAGATACACTGAAACTTTTTCAATGATAATTATATAAATATTATCACAAATACTAGTGCTAATAACATAAAAATCTGCTTGTTTTAAACCTGCATTAGTCTGTAGACATCACACACATCAATACTTTTGTTAAATTTGATTAAATACATCATTCATCATCATCATCATATCAGCCACAGGACATCCACTGCTGGACATAGGCCTTTCCCATATATTTCCAATAGGACCGGTTGGAAGTGGCCTGCATACAGTGTAAATACATACATTAACCCTTTTAGCGCCCAGCAACCGGCTCCCGAGTCGAACGAATTATTATTCGACTCAGGAGCCGGGTGATGGGCGTTAAAAGGGTTAAACAAATGAAAACACCGGTAACACAGGGAGGGGAGTAAGTGGACGCCCTAGAAAGACCTACACTGACCTTATAAGTATAAGTATAAGTATTTATTTGTCAGAATAATGTTACAATAGATCTTAAATTTATTACATGTCCAAATTATTCTACCGTTTTCGGTGTACAAATACTGGTTATAAAAATGTCAATGTTGATAATTTAAAAAAAAATGTCAAATTATAATATTATATTCGAGAATTTTATTGCAATATGGTAATGTAATGTCAATCTTTACAATTGAGAAACTCATTTATTGAATAAAAACATTTGTCCAAGAGCCATGAAAACATTTGACTTTTAAATTTATTATATGTGAGTATTCTCAATTCTGCAGGTAGTTTATTAAAAATTTTGATTGCCATGCAATATACATTTCTGCTATATAACTGTAATCTTTGAGAAGGTACCTGTAACTTCCCAGGATTTCTCCTATGTAGCCGTCCTGATATGTGCTCGTTCAATGGGAACAAGTAAGAGTATTTTTTCACAAATAAGCAAATTTCAAGAATATATAAACATGGAAGTGGCGCCTTATCGGTGAGGTTCTTCAGAAAAATTGGGTACCCAGTACTGGTAACCAGTGTGCTAGTATGATCAGATGTATGAATGTGGATGAGGGGCGAAAACAGTATATAAGGATCATAGCAGGTTGCATTCTGTGGTTTCCACAAGTACAAGCTATCATATTACAAAAACCAAGGCACCCACTTAAAAACTGCAGTAAAAATCTTGCAATACATAATAAAGTATCTTTTTGTTTTTCTTTTTTAAAAACAAGAAGTAATCTAAATGATCTTTGAACAGATGTAAGAGAGTGATGTCATAGTGCAATGATAATGTTATCAACAAATATTCACAAGTTATTTTCGCTCAATTACCACTCATTTCAAGGTTACGATAACCTTTTTTTATTAGTTTAACCTCATAATGTTCTTGTTTTTTTACCGGTAGGACAATTTAAAGATCATGGTACAATTCTTTGTCATTGACATCCAATAAGGAATTACTGTACAGAATGAATCATTCCAATTTGAATGGTGCTGATGCATGCGTCATTTTCGTGAACAGGCGCTGTCACAGTGTCGCTGGCGCAGTGATCATTTTATTCGCTTTCATTATCTTCACATAGAGGAGCAACAAAAATATTGTACATAACCAAGTTTTTGTAGAAACCCAATTGAAAGAAAGCAGTGTCCATGGAGTTTCTTGCTTGTTTTTCTCCATAGAGATCTCAATTGGAACAAGCAACTAGCTTTATCTTTGAACTTCTTGACAATTCAATAGTGCCTGGTAATGGTCTAATTGAAATTACTGACTATAATAACTGATTCTTGTAAAAATGTTTTTGTTTATTGATATTAGTGATATCCAAGATAAACAAAGATAGTACATGTATTGAAACAGTCACTTTGGTACTTACCCAATATCGAACCTGCCACCTCATGCTTGGGAGACAGGCCTTCATCACAGCGCCACCACGAGGAACTATTTAAAAAACATTAAACCACAATAAGAAAACGCTGGAAGCAGGCCACTTCCAACCGGTTCTTTTAAAAATCTGTGGGGGAGGCCTATGTCCAGCAGTGGAGGTCCTGTGGTTGATATGATGATGATAAAACAATAGTAAACATAATATCTTCTTTAATTTTCAGAGCATATGCATTGAGAAGGGTCAAAGACGGTTTCAGAGAGAACAAGGCACTAACGGAACCAACACAAATTAAGAAACAATACGACTTTGCTATGGAGAACCTCGCCGTCATCAGAAGACAGGTCTGACATTACATCTTATAGTGCAGCAGTCCCGCGGCCGCCGCTGACACCGCGTCCGCCGGCGCAATGGATTGCCAATAACGGCACCATTGCGCCTCCCGCAGGCGGATACCGTAGGCACGGTCTGTGGGCGGTGAGCAATGGGTAGCTCACCGTCCGTACGTTATTAACTAACGACAGACCGTGTCGACGGCGCGTCCATGTTCCGCGCACAGAGGTGTCAGCCACTGGAAGGGGCCACTAAGGGCCAAATGCCTGCCGGGGCTGCGGGTTGTTCGAAAGAGATACCGCGCCCCCGGAACGCAAAGGGCACATGAAGGAACATAGATGGTTTTTAGTCAGTAAAAGTCTGACACTCCCTCCCGCCCCGCCCTGGACGGGGGGGGTCATTTGATGATTTTACCAAAAAAAAAAAAAATAGTGCAGCAGTGGGACATTACAGACTAAAGACATATCTATTTTTGCCGCAAAGCAGCGTTGCTGTTTTCTAGTTTGGGTTACCTCTCTATGGGTGCCAGTGTAATTGCAGGCACATGAAACATTTCAACTTTCTCTCTGGGATGGCATCTCTGGAAACGCATCAGCAAGGTCTCTGGTATTGCAGATGTCTTTAGGCAGCAGTGACCACTTAACATTAGGTGGGCCGATGACATACTTGCCAACTAATGATAAAAAACAGCTCAGAAAATATCTTATTCCTATTAATAAAGCAAATTGAGTTTTAAAAAAATGTTCTGGTTTGTACATACATACACACATTTTGAAATATTTGTAACTAGCAACACCCCGCTGCTACATCTTTGACTACTGCTCCGCTCCCGTCAGTCATAACATCATGTTATAAAGCCAATAATCTTTCTCGGTAAACATGCTACATAACGCAAACTAAAATATTGAAATCGGACCAGTATTTCTTGAGATTTGTGCGTTTAAACAAATCAAACTCTTCAAAATTACAATATTATTAGTACTATAAGATAATTTGAAACTCTAAAGATTTATAATGAAAATGTTTTGCTTTCAGATCATCGTGGGAGACTTATATCGGACAGACAAACTGATTATCGAGAATATACAATAATAATACAAATACTTATAGATGTTTATGAAGACCAGAGTCATCGACCCGAGAAATATTATGTTCCAAGTTTTCTCCACTAAGTAGCAATAGAGTGGCAACAGACAGCGTTGCGATATATCCGCGCGGATGTATCGCGAATCGCGATAATAGCGATAAAGGTTAGGGACTGTATCGCGACTTTGTATATGATTTTGTGCTACATTGAGACAAGAATGCATAGATTTTAGTTGTATGTATACATGCTCGACCGATATCCTAACTAATATTATAAATTCGAAAGTAATATTGTTTGTTTGTTACCAAATCATTTATTTCAATTACACCATTAAAAGGTACTCTTGAACGTGAATAACATGAAAAATAAATAGAATCTAGTTGCCATTCCAAAAGGTAGTTTCGTATGGAGAAGAATGGGTAAGAAACTACATAAACAAAAACAATATATGCCAACCTAAAAAAAACATACTTAGCAAAGAAAAAACAAAAATAAGAAATATTTTACATACATGGATACATAAACTCACGCCTTTTTCCCTTCTTCTTTAAGGCCTATTCAGACCTAAGCGGTATTCGCTACCGTCTGCGGCAGAGAAAACCCAGTGGGTATGCGGTAATATTACTGTTCAGACCAAAGCGGTATTCGCTACCGTTCGTAACCCGCGTGGTATGTACCTCTACCCACAGCGGCAGCGAATATCGCTCAGGTCGCTCTAGCCGCGGTACTTGATACTAAATACCTGAGCGAAACCCGCGCGGTATGTACCTCTACCCACAGCGGCAGCGAATATCGCTCAGGTTTGAATAGGCCTTTATAATATTATTAGTATAGATTACAAACGTCTCATCTCCCTTCTCTTTCTTCTCAATGCAGACTTACTCAAATAATCATTTGCATTTAAAATATTCATCTACCCACAAAAAATGTTTCAAGATTGAAACATCTTCATTTTTATTTGCCTCTCGCTCACTCACGCTGTAAATGCGTGAGATACAAATAGTTTAGCAGCTTTTTTTTTTTTTTTTTTAGAATAGCTTAAGTTTACATGCACGTATACGATTGCCACTACGTTATATCATCACGCTTGCAGTCCCCAAGTGACAGGCAGAGTTGTAGGTATAGTACACCGATTTTTGCTATTTTTATATTTTAAGCTTCATGAGCCAGTGTAAAAACAGCATTCATATTATTCAGAAGTTTTCATTTATTAGTTGATAATGATGAACTTTAATGCTATAGGAATAGAGTTGAATGTTGTGTGCAATATATGTGGCGACTGGTAAGTACTGACCGATGCTTAAACACTACTTTCTCAAAGAAATATTGACACTTCAAATACCATCCATCACCATCACGCCTGTATTCCCCGAAGGGTTAGGCAGAGGTGTACCGATTTACACTTCAAATACTTTTAGAACAAAATACTTACCTTTAATAAAACCAGCCTATTATTTTCCCACTGCTTGCAAAGGCCTCTTCTCATACAGAGAAGGCACGAGCATTGATCACCACGCTTGCTCAAGGCGGATTGGCGATTTCAGACTTATATTAATTCACAAGTCCAGGTTTCCTCACGATGTTTTCCTTCACCAATGTCAGTGATGTCCAAGATAAACTTAGAAAGCACATATTATTTAAGTACCAAAATCACTTAATACATTTAGTGCCTAAACGTATTTAGAACATCATTGCATCCCTGTCACACTGTTAGAAGGTGACAGAGACAGAATGATAATTTAAATACATTTACTGCTCAGTCACCCTTACTTATAAAAATAACGCTAACGCTAATAATACTTAGCTACCTCTCAATTGATTTATGTCCTTGACTAATGTCAACTTATTTTCACTTATTCCTGATAAGTCGCTAAGTAATGCTTAGTTGCTTAAATATTTGAGATTGGTTTATAGGTAAGGCTGAATAAGTTTAGTGATTTTGGTTTTGTGTCCGGTTGCGAACCCACAGCCTTGCATGAGAGGGTACCTTAACCACTGCGCCATCGAGTACCTACACATATAATATACGTACCTATATTCTTAATAAATTGTTGGTATTAATATTATAATGCATTTGTAATAAATTTAAGAGTTACTGTTAGTTGTGTTGTGTAAATAAATTAGTGTTGATAAGTTCATCCTTTTTTTTACTATCCTTTTATGGACGCTGTAGCTGTAGATTAAGACCGCAGGAAGACGCTGGATGCAGACCGCTTCCAACCGGTCCTATTAGAAACCTATGGGGGAGGCCTATGTCCAGCAGTGGACGTCCTGCAAGTGATTTTTTTTTTATAGACGGGAAATCATCAAATAACTTCCCCCGCCCTGGGCGGGGCGGGAGATTTCAGCTATTTCATAAATAGGTAATTTTTTTACCTAAAATAATGACACCAGTCACCTCCATCGAACAGTGGAATCAAACTAAAGTTAAACTTAAGGCAATGCTGCCGGGGCTGCGGGTTGTTCGAAAGAGATACCGCGCCCCCGGAACGCAAAGGGCACAAGAAGGAACATGTATAGGTTTTAGTTAGTAAAAGTCTGACACTTCCTTCCACTTGAAGTTAATTGATGATTTCCCATACGAAAAATGAAACCGACGGCCCACCTGCTGCTAAGTGGTCACTGCTGCCTATACACATCTGTGCAATACCAGAGGCCTTGCTAATGCGTTGCAATCCCAGAGACAAAGTTGAAACGTCTCATGTGCCTGTAATAACACCGGCACCCATACCCTCCAAACCGGAACAGCAACGCTGCTTTGCGGCAGAAATAGGTATGGTGGTAGTACTTTCCCGGACGAGCTCCTTAACAAAGAGCTGTACTACTAGGTACTAGCCATTTTATATTGTTAGCCAGTCTAATTGAAATTTATACTAATATTATAATAACCCGTAGGAAGCCACGTTATTTGTGAGTGGCATAGGCTATATAACATCACGCTACGACACACGGGAGCCGAGCACAGATATAGTCTGGAACCCGAGAAAGGACATAGGATAGTTTTCATCCCGGAAATCCCCCAGGAACGGGAACTATTAATCCACGCGGACGAAGTCGCGGGCAAAAGCTAGTAAATAATAATTATGATTTGACTTTGATTTTGCTAAAGTCTCGCATCTGCAACGATTTTATATCAATTTACAGAGTATTTCACACGCATCACCTACTCTTAGTAAACGATATTTCTTTTGTACTATTGTGAAAAAGAGAAAAATCCGGATATAGCGCGCTCTCGAGTTTGTAAACACAAAACATTTGTATTGTTCACAAAGTGGAGTCAGTACAGTTGTCTTCAAAAGTGATATAGGTTTTTCTTTTTAATAATCTAGATTTAGGTAGGTACCTACTACGGAATTAAACTGCCTTGTTGGCCTCGTGGTCGCAAGCGCATCAAAAGTAGCTACCGTTTTACATGGTAACAGTGTGATAAGTAATATGTACGACTGATGAGCGCGGAGTCTTTGGATCGATTTTCAGGTCCCATGCACGAGGTTGTGGGTTCGCAACCGGGCACGGGCAAGTACCAATGTGACTTTTCCTAATTCATATGTACTTTCTAAGTTTATCTTGGACATCACTGACATCGGTAACCATGTCAGAGGCCCTTGAGGCGGTTTAGAAACTCTGACACTAGGGTGTGTGGGGTCGTTACACCTTACTGCCCACACGATAAGAAGAAGGTCGGGCAAAAATTGTTATCTATTGAGTTTTCCCGTTAGAAATTACTCAGTAGCAGCCCGAAGTTTGGTGGTGTGAAACCCCCGTGTCTCAGAAAGCACGTAAAGCCGTTGGTCCCGGTTGCCACTCGTAGATCTTTGACAGTCTTAACAAGAGGTACCTATCGTGTTGTCCAGTAACTGGGTTGTGGAGGTCAGAAAGGCAGTCGCTCCGTGTAAAAGACTGGTATTCAGCTGCGTCCGGTTTGACTGGAAGTCCGACATTATATAGCCCGGCTTTATTATATTATAACTAGTACCTATGGTATTGATAGATTCACTTGTTATTATTTCAAATTATTACATTGAAATAATAATTGTCGCTAAATTATTTACCGCTGTCACCCACTGTCCTTTTATCCACAGATTTAAAGACCTATAAAGCACTCTTAACAAAAAAACATCGCTCCTATTCATCCAAGACCATCTGAAAAATGGTAAAAAAAAATATTTTCTCTTTTTTGCTCTCACTAATGTCTGCTCCATTGTACTTCGCTCGAAGCCTAACAGTTGCAAACGTGCATTCATTTGAAAATAACGCATTAAGTGCACGAATGTGCCAGTTTATTTAAGATGATAATACTACTCCTCGGTCTTGCAGCCGTGGTTTCTGCTGGCTCGCCCGCAGTTGACAAGGAATCGTACAAAAATCAATGTAAGATTGTTTTTTTATTTACGGAGCCGTTTATTTAATGTCAGACATGTACAAGATAAAATGAGAAAACATTACAATATATATCACGCCTGTATTCCCTGAAGGGTTAGGCAGAGGTGTATAAATGTACACCCACAGTTCGCCGGTATCTTTAGGTCCCATGTAATAGGACATGTAAAACATTACAAATGTAACTAAATAGTCTAATAAATTAACTAAATAGTCTAGTAGATTAACTAAGTAAACAGTCAAAGGTCACAAAATTTACGAAAAGGCCGTTTGGGTATTAGACACCAATATAGTTGTAAATAAATCGGTTTTAAACTACAGATTTTGGTTGAAAACCGGTTTATTTGCAGTTATTGACACTACAAATCAATAGGGAATATGCATGAATTTTTTTATTAGCTTTTGTTCACAAAACATGCCAATACGGTAGGTAGTAGGTAGAAGTGGCAAAAAGTGAAATTAAAATTAAAATCGGCCGAGAAATACGGCCGATATAAGCATTTAAAACTATTAATTACGCACCGATTAGACAGAGAGATCCGATATGACCAATGACGACATTGGTTACGACGGCCATTTAACTCCGTGTTAAATTTCGTTTTGCTAGAAAGAGATAGATAAATCTGCGATAGCTTAATATAATATATCTTTTAGAATTTTATAGTTATTCGAAAAATTCTTTTACTAAACTATTTCTTACATAAATGAGGATTATTTTTTTTAATAAAAAAATCATGCATATTCCCTATTGTATTCGGCTAAACGGATATGGATGAAATTTAATAATAATAAATAAATAGTTTTTTTATTGCCATAAATACAGGTTACCGTAAATGTGAGACCCTGGCTCCAACCCCCTCACCAAGTTACAAACGATAATCGTAAACGCTCGGTAGGTACCAATAGATTTTCAACTTAATACCCAAGAGCCTTAAGTTGAAATTCTATTAAAGATTTCTAAGCGTTAGCGACTGGAACGAACGAAAACGCTATGCAATCTTCATTAGATCTTCAACATAAAACCAAGCACATAAAGTTAAAGATCTATTAAAGCCTACTCAGCGTTTGCGTTTATCGTTTGTGACTTGGCTAGGGGGGCAGAGCTAGGTTAGAGTTCCTGTATTTCAGGAGCCAGTGACTCTCTGAGATCCACGATTCCCGTGGAATATTATAACAAATTTGGCGCGGGAAGTAGCTAGTTAAATATAGTTTTAAAAACCAAAAACCTTTCTATTGAAAAATCATGGTCTGAAAAGTATTAAACAAGAAAACAATATCATCTGAAATTGTTATTGTCAGTGATGTTTAGAGATTATAATAACTAGTAAATAAATGATAAGTAGTTAAACATACATACTACCTACCTATTTAGTCAAATCATAACCGTCATTTTTGCTTAGCTGTAGACGGGTAAAAACTGACTCGCATATTCCCTATTGTTTGCAGCTCGCAGGCCCGGCCATTTTGGGAAAGACAATACAAGACAAGATAGCATCAGATCAGACCGTAGGATTTACTTTATTTTTAATAAGTAATTAATATAGTGGTAGTTTTAGTAGTAGTAGAGCTCTTAGTGAAGGAGCTCGTCCAGGGAAGTACTACAACCATACCTATTTCTGACGCAAAGCAGCGTTGCTGTGTTCCGGTTTGAAGGGTATGGGTGCCGGTGTAATTACAGGCACATGACACATGTCAACTTTGTTTCTGTGATGGCAACGCATTTGCAAAGCCTCTGGTATTGCAGATGTGTCTATGTGCAGCAGTGACCACTTTTAACATCAGGTGGGCCGACAGCTCGTTTTCCATCTAATGGTATTTAAAAAACAATCATAAAATAACAGTTTTGTTACTAAATGCATATAATGTTAAACACGGTTTTTTGATGAATAACCAACTCAAAAAATGTTTGTCTGTCTGTTTTTTTTTGGGTTTTGGCTGGGTCGGATTAATCGACATTGGATTTTGACGGGACTTTTACAGACAGATAGCTGATGATCCATAAGAAAAATGCCTAAAGAAACATTTATTTACATGACATCATTTCCTTGTCCCCAGACTGCACCGACCCTCGGACGATGAAGAAGCACCCAGCGTACACGGAGTGGGCGGACACGTACTCCTGCACCAGGCACAGATGCCAGCCGGGGGGACGCAACCTTGCTATATACACCGTTGGGTATGTACGAGGAATTCTGTATCTATATACATCTTTCTTCTTCATCGTGTGGGCAGTAAGGTCTAACGACTCCACACACCCTAGTGTCAGAGTTTCTAAACCGCCTCAAGGGCTTCTGACATGGTTACCGATGTCAGTAATATCCAATATAAACTTAGAAAGTACATATGAATTACAAAAAGCGACCTTGGTACACCATACCACCCACTGGTTGGGTCTATATACATGAGGAGGTATGAGAAACAGGGTGTAAAGTTTCTCATCCTCCGTTGAAAAGGGAGGATCCTCCGAGCAGACGGGTGTTGTGTCTGGCGGGCTGCTGCCCGACGGTTGTTGTCGGAACTTTTTTATATATTATTACGCTAACTATTACTGACTCCCTTTTCTTTCATTCTTTTTTTTATCATTATTTTTTTTATTCTTTATTTTACTTCCAGTTGCAAGCGAATAGAAGCTCCGGAGTCTGCCATAGAATGCGAGGAGGTGGTGGAAGACACCAATATGCAGTTCCCTTTCTGCTGTACGCGACTTAGGTGAGATCCTCGTCCTCCATTTAGATGAACCAGATTTTCGGAAGAATGCTCAGAGCGATGCCCGTGCCCCGGGTAAGTCGGTAGGAGTCCGACATAGCCGCCGCCTTCCCTGAGGCGGAGGCAGTCCAAGAGAATAAATACAAAACAAAGGATGTGTGAAGGATATCAAATCATTAAATTAGTCCGAGCACTGTCCGGGAGGACCGAAAGGGGATGTCAGACTCTTACTGACTAAAACCCATCCATGTTTCTCCTAATGCCCCATGCGTTCCTGGGCCGCGGTGACTCGTTCGAACAAACCCCACAAATCGAGCTGCGCCGCCCTTGGGTGGTGCGCCCCCACTTTGAAAACCCTTTTAGATAATCAGATACATGAGGAATAATATAGGCCATATAACATCAATCTGCGACCCATGAGAGCGGAGCAGTCACCAAAGACGTACAAAACGCCGGAGAAAAAACATATTTGTAAAAATCGCTTGTGGTTCCGCAGGTGTCTGGTATTAGTCCGTGGAGAAGTCTGGACCAAGGTGCTGGGGCAGCCCTGGGAGGTCCTGCCTGCTGCTCCGTGGAGCCACATGTACAAGATGAAGAAACCACCACCAGCTGGCTCCACCGCTGTTCCCAAGTAAGTTGGTGCTTCTCTACTCTATCGTGTGGGCTGTAAGGTCTAACGACCCCACACACCCTAGTGTCAGAGTTACTAAACCGCCTCAAGGGCTTCTGACATGGTTACCGATGTCAGTGATGTCCAAGATAAACTTGGAAAGTGAATTAGAAAAAGTCACATTGGTACTTGCCTGGCCCGGTTGCGAACCCCTCACCCTCACTGATACTCTTAGCATTGCTGTGTTCCGGATTGAAGGGTATGGGTGCCGCGGCCGGTGTCATTACAGGCACATGAGACATTTCAACTTTGTCTCTGGGATGGCAACGCATTGGCAAGGCCTCTGGTATTGCCATAGGCGTATATAGGCGGGGGGGGGCCGGGTGGGCCGGGCTCACCCCAGAATGGTCTTGTGCCCACCCCAGGCTGTAGGGCTCACCTTCCGCGTGACCGCATTGCATCGCAGCGGCCATGGCATCTTAGGGGCTAGGCCCCCCCTGAAAACTAACTCTAGATACGCCAATGGGCATTGCAGGTGTCTATAGGTAGCGCCAGCGGTGACCACTTAACATCAGGTGGGCCGTCGGCGTCGGCTTGTTTGCTAAACAATGACATGCCCAAAATGCTCATAGAGACGTAGCACCCTTATTTTATATACATATAGAAATTTTAGATTTATTTTCTGATTACTATCCGGTCATTTATCTAAGGATACTGGACAGTACAGTCCAGTAGTCATTAGAAAAAAAAAGCATAAAAATAGATTTTAGGTTAAATATAGTGAACTCATCTAATTCGTGACTCGCCTAATTCGGTGATATTTGGTTTGAGCGCTATATACTATACGTATGAGTGAAATCAATTACTTGAAATACAACCATATCGAGGGGTGAAAGGCTATTTGTTTTAAGCGACATTTCACCAACTTTACAGGAGAGCCATTTAAAGATTCAAAATTTGGAAAAAAAATCGTCATGAAAAAACTACTGCACTCACTTTAATGGGGATCGCAAATCTTTATTGCAAAAAAATCCCTTTATGTTCTGGTATATTTTTTAAGAAAAAAACAGTTATAAGTTCCAAGATAAATGTCGCTTAATACAAAATGATCTGTATCGCCTTATTTTTAGAGTAAAGAAAAATGATTCAACTTCCAACTTTGTCACTAATCAGCAGCAGGCAAAATGGTTTAAGTGACTTTACAGTACCAATGCAGGAGAAGGCGAAATGATTGAATCGACGTTACTCAATAATAATAGGAATTGGCTAATTGGTTTAACTACCATTTGGGTTTTGTTAACGATACAGGCAAGTTGGCTTAAGCAACGATGAACATTCTTAATAAGTTGTTTGATGTCTCAGGTTTCGAAAGGAGTTTATATAACTTGGTTGTTGAAACAAGATAATAATGACAGATTTATAGTAAGTTAAGAGTTTGTAGTATTGATATGGGCGAATAATTACTATGTCAGGAATAAAAAAAAAGTTCTGTTAATTAGATTTTTTTTATTTATTACGCATTTTTAACTTAATTAACACTCAGTCTTAATGAGATCGTAAGTTTCGTTATATAAAAAAAATACAGTACAGTAAATCAAACAAGTACTTAATTATTTGTTTTTGAAAAGAAAGGAAAATATTTACTTATTACAAAATAGAGATATGGCCGAAAAAGAAAACATAAATTATGGATATAAATGTAAGCATTATTACCAAATCCAAATCAAATTTATGTATTCATTTATAGAAACAATATGACAATATTAAAGTAATTATACTTACAAGTTTATTCTATTGGGGTGCTGGTCAGAAAACTTCCACGCGTACCGTCGTCGGCTGCTTGTCCCTTCGGACACGTCTTGAGGGAACGGCAGCTAGCTGGCCGGTGCACTCCGGGCACGGGTAGTGATCTTCCCTGAGGAATGGGAAGAGATTTCTATTCTTTGGGGAATGTCACTGCTCGTGGCCAATATTCTGACGGGCGGGGTCCGATTCGGACCGAGGGCGTTTCTCCGCGTGTCCCTCTGATCAGCAGAGGGCACAGCGGAGGAGTGAGGACGGGCTCGGCGTGCACTCACCCTGCCACCGAGCAGACAGAAAGGAGGGTGGTTCTTCTCTGTCACCGTCGTACATCGTAACCCCATATCGGAGTGTCGTGGATCATGTCTCGCGGCTTCGATTGGCACCGAGGGTCTTGGCTTAACCGCCCGGACCGCGAGGTAGAAAACCTCTATAAAAAGTCACCCCGAATCCCAAGCAGCGGCGCACCGTGACGGGATGTATGGCTGACGGGCGTTCCTATGGAACATCAGTCGCTAGTGCGAACCACTTGTTTCTTGGTTGGTTGGTTGGTTGGATATAGTTTTTACTCGTGGGAATCAAAATGGACCTTACAATGAAACCAAAAGACGTAGAAGGAGGGAAGGGGGATGCCGGGTCGGAGTCCGACTCGGCCCCTAGCGTGGTGAGCGTGGGTAGCTCAGGGAGCTCCCACCGCAAGATGGTTGGGCCGCCCGGGAAGTTCTTCCGGAAGCGGCCCAGACCGGAGGACCAGGCGTCTTCCGAAGGCGAGTTTGCCTCGGCTTGCAAGATCCCCACCAGCAGTCGCGGTGGGGTCCAGGAGCGAGGCCCAGGGAGGGTGACTGCCCGGAGGAGACCAGCGACGCTTGTCGCTGAAGGGCAGTCCCTGAACGAGACTGGTGGCGACGATGTGGTCCAGCCGGACACATCACGCAACGAGGCAGGTGCACCTGGCAGCTCTGAAGAGCGTAAGTCCAGGTTCATGGAGGCGGTTAAGGAGGCGGTCGCGAGCGTAGCCCGAAAAAAGATGAAGGGCTCGAAGTCTCGGGCCATGGAGGAGGCTTCGGCCACTATTGCGGCGGCTGCGGAGGCCAGGTTTGCGGGCCAGGTCCCGCAGCTTCAGGCGGAGGTGGCTCGTCTGTCAGCCACAATGGAGCTCCTCATAGAGGAGAATAGGAGACTCCGACCTGGCTGAGCTCCTCGGGTCCGGCTCCCGCCAGGCGCCCAAGGCGGGGAGCCAGGGAACCCAGCCCGAGCCAGTGGATTACCAGGTGCTTAACCTGGTTCAGCTGGAGCTGGCGGCCTTCCAGGCACGGTTTTCCGTCCTGAAAGGCATCGTGACGGCAACGGGGGCCACGATGTTGGAGGTCCCCGGTGCCACCAGCGGCCCGTCTGCAGACGCTCTAGCAGAGAGGCTCAGAGCGTCCCTGGATGCGGACGTGGCCCGAGTGTCCAGGCCCGTCAGATGCGCAGACCTGCGCATCCTGGGTCTGGACGACTCCGTCACCACGGAGGAGGTGGTAGCCGCCGTCGCCAGGACGGGTGGATGCCTTGCCGAGGAGGTGAGGGCAGGCACCATCCGCCCGGAACGCACGGGTATGCAGACCATCATGGTCAGCTGCCCAGTGGCGGCGGCTAAAGCCATCGTTGGGGCGGGGCGTTTACTGGTGGGCTGGGTATCGGCGCAGGTTAGACTGCTCGAGCCCAGGCCCCTGAGGTGCTACCGTTGCCACGTGGGGAAGCACGTGGCATGTCGGTGCGCCTCGGAGGTGGACCGCAGCGCCCTATGTTTCCGCTGCGGTCAGCCCGGTCACAACACCGCGGCTTGTGATGCCCCGCCGCACTGCGACGCATGTATGTGCGCGGGGCTAACAAGCCGGCCGATCACCGGGCTGGGGGCAAGGCCTGCGCCGTACCCGCCAGGGCCGGGGGAAGGCCCCGCACTGCCGCCACCGCCGCAGCCGCCGCTGATGCCGCGTCCGCCGGCGCAATGGTTTGCCAATAACGGCACTATTGCGCCTCCCGCAGGCGGATACCGTAGACACGGTCTGTGAGCGGTGAGCAATGGGTAGCTCACCGTCCGTACGTTATTAACTAACGACAGACCGTGTCGACGGCGCGTTAATGTTCCGCGCACAGAGGTGTCAGCCACTGGAAGGGGCCACTAAGGGCCAAATTCCTGCCGGGGCTGCGGGTTGTTCGAAAGAGATACCGCGCCCACGGAACGCAAAGGGCACACGAAGGAACATAGATGGTTTTTAGTCAGTAAAAGTCTGACACTCCCTCCCGCCCCGCCCAGGACGGGGGGGGGGGGGGTCATTTGATGATTTCCCATCTCTAAAAAAAAAGAAAGTTTATTCTATTCGGTTTTATCCCAAACTAAGTACAACAAAACGCGTCCTGTCTCTCTCCTCCACATTATCACGACTGACTGATGCGCCTGCGCGGGGCGGGACAGTACTAATACTGCTACGGTTTACGAAAACTATGTCAACTTTTATTTGTTTTAAATTACATAGATTGTTATTGTCGTATTAAAATTGGATGGTTTAAAAGACAAACTATTTATTATTATGATACAGGAAAAAATGATTTTAATCTAATCACTTGGTATTAGATTTATCTTAAGTGACGTATTTATAAAATGTGAATACTGATAAACTGTTCAAGCGACTAAGGAACCCACTTTTGAGAACAGAAATATTGTTTGAAGCTCCAAACAGAGTGCAAAACAGTTGCAGCGAAAAGGGTTGAACCGATATGTCTTAATGAATTTGGCTGACGGCAAATTGGTTGAAGCGACATTGCATAGTGTAAGTAGTCGTAAGCAAAATGTATGAAGGGACTTTTCATCTAAAGTTAGCCATATCGAAAAACGATTTATCTGCCATCGAACTGAAATTTTAGGACGAGAATAACGGCTTATGCCCCGATTCTCTGTTTATGTGTACAGCTTAAATGAAATACTAAAAAAATATGGCAAATTTGATGTCGTATCATACATCAAGTTTGAGAATCATGCACTAAAATTGCATTGTTTTAAGCGCCATAAAAGTGCTCAGAATTGTACGAAACCGGGCTCATTCGACGCAGAAAAATTCGCTGATTCCGAATATGTATATAACTCAATATCGCCCAAAATGTCGCTTAAAACAAATAGCCTTTCACCCCTCGATATGATTTGATTATGATTAATTGTGCCTATATTCCTCATAAAAGACTGATTAAAACTCATGCTAAGTCTGAATTAAAGTAATTAATAATTTATTGGTATTTTATTACTCAAATGCTTTTGTCACGAAGTTAGATGAGTTCACCCTACATATTTTTGCACAACACCTTACCTGTTCATTAATTATCATTACTAAGTAAACCCAACCTCTCCAGGACCCCGGAGGCAGGCCCCATCTTTGAGCTGGCGGAAAACGAGCAGGAAGCAGGCAGTCATGATAAGGTGCTACGATCAGGCAAGAAGCCAGTTACTGATAACACAAATTGGAACGACAAAGATAACGGGCCCATCCCGAATTCGTCGATGGTGCCCTCAGACATCGCGGTAATCAACAATCGTGATGGCACATCCGTATCATACATGCATACATGAACTCACGCCTTTTTCCCATGGGGGTAGGCAGAACTGCCTCGTTAGCCTAGTGAGCCTAAGCTGCGCTAGAGGTCTTGGGTTACATTCCTAGGTCGAGCAAAAAGTTTTATTGGGTTTTTTTTATGAAATTCTCAGTAGCAGCTCGGAGTTAGGATTTGGCAATAGGCTCGCCTCCCCTTTCATGGGACCTCAATATACAGGCGAGCTGTGGGTGTACATTGGTACACCTCTGCCTAATCCTTCGGGGAATAAAGGTGTGATGGTATGTGGGTAGGCAGAAACCACAGGACGCCAACTGCTACAGTCCTTACACAGTCTTTTCGCCTCGTCCGCGTTCATACATCTGGCCAGAAAAGCACGCCGGTTATGAGTACTGCGCACCCGACCTTTCTCAAGAAACTCTTCGATAAGGCCAGGGTAGGTCCTTCTAAAGCGTCCCCTCCCGTCCCGACCACTTAACACCAGGTGGGCCGTCGGCTTGTTTGTCATCCAATGGTATGAAAAATAAGTCAAAGCAGGCACTTTTTGGGGCCTACATGGCAGAAATGAAAAGTTAAAAGAATATGCGACAATTCGGGCCCACTTTTCAACATTGCTCAACTGTGAGCCATGTCATATGCTCTTAATGGCAGTTAAGTTTAAGTCCTGTAGGACAATATAGAAATCTTTGGCCAGGCTTTAAGGCCTGTTCAGACCTAAGCGGTATTCGCTACCGTCTGCGGCAGAGAAAACCCAGTGGGTATGCGGTAATATCTGTTCAGACCTAAGCGGTATTCGCTACCGTTCGTAACCCGCGTGGTATGTACCTCTACCCACAGCGGCAGCGAATATCGCTCAGGTCGCTCTAGCCGCGGTACTTGATACTAAATACCTGAGCGAAACCCGCGCGGTATGTTCCTCTACCCACAACGGCAGCGAATATCGCTCAGGTTTGAATAGGCCTTTACACAAAAATGACAAAAAAATACCAACACATGCACTGGATCTGAACTTAGCTGCCATAGAATGAAATAAACTATACCTACTTTGAGAGCTTTCATATAACATGAGTCTCATCACTGTTGAGTACCTAATGTTGGAAAGTGGCCCCAAGTTTCATAGAAAAGCTGTTATGTACAATTTTTTGTTCAAAAAAATAAAACACTGTATTTAATTTTAGGTTGGATCGTCGATTGACGGGAAGGAGACTCGAAAAAGGTATTCATAAATTTTGTTTTTATGTATGTAATTTTTATGAAGTATTTGAATCAATCACACTTGTTGTCGATAAATCTTTTGACAAAATCTCTTTGATTTAAAAGAACATTTTTAAAAAATAACTTGTTTTACTTATTAGGATACTTAACTATACTAGCGCCACATTCAATGCAGAATATTTAATAACAAACAACGCGGGTACAAAAATGACTTTTTCACAACTTTTAAAATGTTTTATTATTGTATTTTATAAGACAAACTTTTAAGGAAACACATGTAATAATGCTATTACTTACTAAATAATACAAAAGTAAATTGTAACACTAAATATATTACTTTTATTAACATGCAGCAAGTGCTTACATACCCACCTTTGATAAAATGTTTGTTGTTAAAAATTCTTTTTCGAATTTAGCAAGGTAGAGGGTACATGTTTGCATTTCAGTCGGTTAGAAGTCAATAGGAATCGAATTGTATGAAGTCCTCGCCACAGTTTCTCAATCTTTAAGGCAGATTTAGACAGGGTCAGTCCACAAGTCAGTTGCCAGTGCCCGCGCCTAGACTGACTTCTAAATATTCATGTGCGAATTTACAAGTCAGCGCTGACATCCCGCCACTGTACTGACTTGTCACTGACGCTGTTTAAATCGAAAGGAAGATTTAGACAGGGTCAGTGACTGGCGTCGAAATCGAGACAAGTCAGCGCTGACCCGAAAAAAATCCCGTATAAATTGATTTCAAGTCAGTACAGTGGCGGGAAGTCAGCGCTGACTTGTAAATTCGCATATGAATATTTAGAAGTCAGTCTAGGCGCGGGCACTGGCGCCGATAACTGACTTGAGCACTGACCCTGTCTAAATCTGCCTTTACACTATCCATGTGCCCCCCAGCCGACGCAACAAGCGGCGGAATGCAAACGTGCGAACCCCGGCTACTTACGTGGAGGTGACCGAAGGTGATAAGCATTCGGAACTAGTAAACCTAGAAGTGGAGGAGACACAAGCTCCTACTGAACAAGTAAGTGTGAAGTTCTTTCTTTTTTTGGGTTGGGTAAGCTCTTGACTCTAGTCTAAGTCAGAGGTGATAGAGACAAAGTTTACGATGGAGTGAGCTTACACAGAAGAAGCCTGTTCACTCTAGATTTGAAGTGATTCGGGTTAGGGTAGGAAATACAGACGCATGTGAGAGTTTCACTTCTTTGCAGTGAACATTATAAAAGACGTTTAGAATCGCTTTGGCCTAATTTCCGGAGACGCGGGGCGACGCGCGTCGCATGCGGCGTGGCGTCTCGCGGCTCGTCTTATATTGTCATACGTTTGTGTTTACGCGTGCGATGATAAGTGCAGCTTAACGCGCCACCGCCCCGTAAACAGGAAAATCGTACAGCGCGCCGCGAGACTCCACGCCGCATGCGACGCGCGTCGCCCCGCGTCTCCGTAAACGAGGCCTTAGTGCGAATTGATGGGCACTCTGGGCGAAGAGCCCTAGAACAATCAGCCCGGCCTGTCCTAAAAAAAAACATTATTTACTGTCCGTTCCATTCTACGCATTATTTAGTACTTGATGCAATAATAAAATATATTTCCCATGTGAAAAAGGCGTGAGTTTATGTATGTATGTATGTATGTATGTATGTATGATGCAATAATAAAATATTTGATTTGCAGTGCGATTTACAATAAGTTTTTAACTCCAAGCTTATGAGTAATTTTATTTTATTGATTTTACATAATTTAATTCCTGGCCCAGTCACACTTTCTGACTTCTCATCACGCATTCACCAGCTTACTCCCGAAGTCAAGCGTGCGTGAAGAAGTTTTACTTCAAGAACACAGGGGCCCAGTGATACTATTGCACCCAGGGTCAGGGGCCTACAATAGGTTAAATACGGCCCTGGTTTTAATTTCTTCATATTGTAAAAAAAACTGACCCGTTGGTCTCGTGGTCTCAAAGCGCGACTGCTGAGCAAGGGGTCCCGGGTTCGATTCCCAGGTCGGGCAAAAAGTGGTATTGGGTTTTTCCATTAGGAATCTCTTAGTAGCAGCCCGGAGTTTGGAAGTTGGTGGTGTGATACCCCCGTGCCTCGGAAAGCACGTAAAGCCGTTGGTCCCGGCTGTCATTCGTAGATCTTTGACAGTCGTGACGGATAGTCAGAAGCCAAGAAGTCTGACAACCAGTCTAACCAAAGAGTATCGTGTTGCCCAGTTACTGGGTTGTGGAGGTCAGATAGGCAGTCGCTCCGTGTAAAACACTGGTATTCAGCTGCATCCGGTTAGACTGGAAGCCGACCCCGACACAGTTGGGAAAAGGCAAACGATGGTATTGTAAAAAAAAAAACTTCATATTATTTGCAGCCTCAAGAGATAGTCGAGGATGAGACAGAGAAGTACTTCCCCAACAGTGCAGACGTCCAGAAAGCGCAGCATAAGTCACATGTACGTACCTTTTTAATTCGCTTTTATTAACTTCCATTAACTGCCTCGTTAGCCTTAGGACCCTGTCGCCTCCTTCTGCGAAGCTGTAATGCTAGAGAAGGAGGCGGCGGGACGGGAGAGGGAAAGGAGGATCCCCCGTCCCAGCGCCGCCGCGGTAGACGATCCGGGCGTCGGGAGCCACGAGACGACTCCCGGCCACCGTAGACGCGGGTCTGTGGACGGTGAGCAATGGGTAGCTCACCGTCCGTACGTTCACTAGCGACAGACCGTGTCGACGGCGCGTTCGTGTTCCACGCGCGCCTCAAAGAGATGTCAGCAAAATTGGATGGGGCCACTGAGGGCCGATGTCTGCCGGGGCTGCGGGTTGTTCGAAAGAGATACCGCGCCCCCGGAACGCAAAGGGCACATGAAGGAACATAGACGGGTTTTAGTCAGTAAAAGTCTGACACTCCCTCCCGCCCCGCCCAGGGCGGGGGAAGTTATTTGATGATTTCCCGTCTATAAAAAAAAAAAAAAGCCTTAGGACCCTAAGCGCGACTGCTACGCTAGAGATCGGAAGCTCGTAGCTAGATACGCGGAGGACCGTGGACGAGCCGTACCCACTTATTTATTTATTTATTTACACTTTATGCACACAATATGTACAGCGGCGGACTTAATGCCAATGGCATTCTCTACCAGTCAACCTTAGGGTGATGCAGAGACAAATTGTGGTAGGTGCAAATAAGAAAAATGACTTTAAAATTAATCAATATTAAGATAAAAAATATAAAAAATAAAACAGAAATTCAATATAATAATACATGACTATATATAAGCAAACATATATATGTTACGGCTAATACCCGAAGTGCGGCTACACCTAGTTTTAGCCGGTTAGAACTAGGTGTAGCCACTTACTCTTGGTTAAACCTAGTACGAGCCGATTGTTTTCGGGTAAAACTAGGTCTAGCCTTCATCATGCCGGCTACAACTAGGTCCAGCCATTCCCTGTTGGATAAAACTAGATGCAAACAAGTTGAAAAAAGTAACAGGCGCCTGGCTCACGCGAGACGCATCGCGCTCGCGCGCCCCTTCTGCCTTACCTCCCGTACACCCGCGTTTGCCCTTGCGCTTTGAGTTTAGTACGCGTAGTGCCGTTGTACAAAACAGACGTACTTTCTTGTTTTTGCGCACTCATCGTTCGAATTCAGAATGGCTATGAATGAAGACCTACAGACCATGAAGTCAAATTTTTTGGAACAGTTTCAGTGTTTATTAGCCACAAAACATGGTGAAAATCAAAGCTATATGAATGATGTGCATTATTCCAAGTTTATAGAAGACGTTAAAGCTGCCAAAATATCCACAAAACGTTCTACGTTACAATATCGCCGTTTGAAGCGCTTCGATGTTTGTTGTATTGGCGACATCGAAAAGTTGTTTTTTTAATATCTAAAAAAGCTCTGCCGATAGCATGCCAGCTACAACTATGTACAGCCAATCCCTGTTAGATAAAACTAAGACACGCGCTGCTGCTGCAGACGCTGTGAGTCACACTCGCTAGTAGACCTGCAGTAGATCAGCAGCACCTGGCGCTCACAACCTGCAGAGGCGCGTGCCTCGCTATGCACTCCACCCCGCGCCGCTGCTGCAGATGCTGTGAGTCATGAGTGTGACGCGGGGCGGAAGGCTTGGCGGGACACGCATCTAAGTTTTATCCAACAGGGATTGTCTGGACCTAGTTCTAGCCGGAATGATATCGGATAGACCTAGTTTTATCCAACAGGGAATGGCTGGACCTAGTTGTAGCCGGCATGATGAAGGCTAGACCTAGTTTTACCCGAAAACAATCGGCTCGTACTAGGTTTAACCAAGAGTAAGTGGCTACACCTAGTTCTAACCGGCTAAAACTAGGTGTAGCCGCACTTCGGGTATTAGCCGTAACATATACATATAAATACATACTTATAAGTACATATATACATAATACATAAACAAAAATATAAAGAGAAGCAGTGGGAAAATATAAAGTCATGACGATACTACCAGCTTCTTACGAATGTGCTCGCGGACTTTAATTTTAAAGGACAACCTGTTGGTTGCCATCCTGATTTCACTTATCACTTGCCGGTTGATACCGTATCTGATACGTTGCGTGCTACACTGATAAGTGAGTACCCAGCCTTAGATTTCCCAGGTCGAGCAAAAAGCGTTTTTAGGTTTAGATCTATGAAATTCTCAGTAGCAGCTCGAAGTTAGGATTTGAGACCGGTTATTGGCAATAGGCTCGCCCCCTATTACATGGGACCAAAACATACCGGCGAACTGTGGCTGTACAGTGGTACACCTCTGCCTAACCATTCGGGGAATACAGGCATGATGGTATGTTATTAACACCCAGTATGTTAGGAACCCTATTACTAAGGCTCCGCTGTCCGTCCGTCTGACTGTCAGCGAGCTGTATCTCATGAACCGTAAAAAACATAAATTTTAAGAGACTCTTGAAATTCGTTGCGGTTCCAAGACAGTTTAATCGTTTCTCTGGAACTCGTCCAGCTTCATTGTCTCGGCGCTTTTCTGACGGTCTCCACTGTTGATTCTGGCTCTCAGGAGTTGCAGCGGTTGGGAATAGGGCGGGCTTTTTCCAAAAAATAGACTCCTGAACTTTTACATACCAGAAAATTGTTTTTTTTTTTTACGTCGCTTCCCACCGTCTTTACTTATGCTTAGATCTGTTAAACTCCGCAACGGATTTTAATGCCGTTTTCATTAATGGATAGAGTGATTTCAGAGGACGGTTTGTACGTATGGAGCATCACGCTACGGCCAACGGAAGCGGTGCAGTAGCGGGGTACAGCTAGTATTCTATTATTATATATTGATGGGCCTGTTGGTCTAGTGGTTAGCAACCCTGACTGCTAAGCCGGAGGTCGTGGGTTCGATTCCCACCCAGGAAAAACTTTGTGTGATGAGCATGATTGTTTGTTCTGTGTCTGGGTGTGATTTATCTATAATATGTATGTATTTATAAATTATATAAGTATGTATTTCAGTTATCTGGTTACCATAACACAAGCTCTGCTTAGCTTGGGATCAGATAGCCGTGTGTGAGTTGTCCCAAGATATTTATATTTATTTTATTTATTTATTCTAATTATGTGTTATAATTGCTTTCAGAAATCCCATAACTTCAGGGCTGATATACCTTCGAACCAGTGGAACGAACCAACAGAAACTATGGATTTGAGTGTAAGTATATTAGTTATCAACTACCGCCCGCGACTTCATCTGCGTAGAAGCCAAGTATAAGTACTATAAAAATTATCTTAGCATCTTGACTAAATCCTAACTGCCTCGTTAGCTGCGTCTTGAGTTCGATTCCCAGGTCGAGCGAAGCGATATTATGTTTTTCTACGAAATTCTGAGTAGCAGCTCGGAGTTAGGTTTTGTAACCGGTTAATGGCAATAGGCTCGCCCCCTATTACATGGGACCTAAACATACCGGCGAACTGTCGGTGTACATTGGTACACCTCTGCCTTACCCTTCGGGGAATACAGGAGTGATGGTATGTGATATGTGTAAGTTTTGATCCCAGGAAAGAAGCTTAAGCATAAGCTACTTTTTATCCCACGTCATATTTATATTTAAGACCACCATCACCATCACGCCTGTATTACCCGAAGGGTTAGGCAGAGGTGTACCAATGTACCCCATTAAATTTAAGAATTTTCTCTATTCCCCGCTTACATTTCAGGAACACCTAGAGATTCCAAGCCCAAATGCGGAAGACCTAGAACTGCTGCCAAAGAAAGAGAATGCGGAGAAGCCCTCGAACCTGCAGGTCCTCGTAGATGCCATCGGCACCAGGATGAGAGACATCGAGAGCGTCGTACAGAAGATGAGCGACAAAGTGCAGCATGTGAAAGATGGTGGTGCAGATTGCAGCAATGAGAAAAGGTTTAATTCTTTATATCTTCGGATGGCAAACAAGCTCCAAGAACTACTCCTGACTGATGCGTGGGGTCCTGGGTTAACCTCTAGGAAATAATTAGGGACAGCCCAGAGTTTGGAAGTTAGTGGTGTGACAGATCCGCGCTTCGGGGAGCACGCAAAGCCGTTGGTTATATAATTGGATAGTGACGACTGCCTCGTTTGCCTAGTGGTCTTAAGCGGGACTGCTACGCTAGAGATCTTGGGTTCAATTCCCAGGTTGAGCAAAAAGTGTTATTGGATTTGTCTTTAAGGATTTACTCAGTAGCAGCCCGGAGTCAGGATTTGTACTCGGTTAATAATAACAGGCTCGCCCCCTATTACATGGGAGCTAAACATGACCGACGAACTGTGGGTGTATATTGGCACACCTCTGCCTAACCGGTCGGGGAATACAAGTATGATGTGTGGCAAACAAGCTGACGCGGCCCACCTGATGTTAAGTGGTCACTGCTGCATATACACATCTGCAATACCAGAGACCTTGCAAATGCGTTGCCATCACAGAGCCAAAGTTGAAATGTGTCATGTGCGTGTAATTACACCGGCACCCACACTCTTCAAACCGGAACACAGCAACGCTGCTTCGGCAGGAATAAGTTGAGAATTCGACTCAATTTTGATACGGGGCCCTCTAAAGCTAACTAGGTACGTCCCTGCTCCGTGACCGAAGTCGGCCTAGAGAATACATATATATTAACTGCCATGTTTTATGACAAATCCTGTGTGTTTAGGGGGTCAGCAGAGAGAGAGGGAGCTATACCCCGCAATAAGGAAGTTAAACGACCCAGCACCGAGGATGACACGTACAAAAGGTAATATGAACTACTAGCTTCTGCCCCAACTCCGTCTGCGTGGATGTCAAGTATATATCCACCATTACCTCTGCAATTGGGTATTAGACATTAAAAAACAATTGACTAACTTTTTACGAGCTGTCAAAACGCGATTCTTCCATAGATTTTGTATGGCAATACTAAACAGTGACGTAATTTTTTTTGCTTTCTTAAAAAAAAAAAAAAACCATCACGCCTGTATTCCCCGAAGGGTTAGGCAGAGGTGTACCAATGTACACCCACAGTTCGCCGGTATATTTAGGTCCCATGTAATAGGGGGCGAGCTTGCTTTTTTTTTTGCTTTGCTTTCTTATTTTTGAAAAACCTAATTTTACAGGCACCTAATTGAAAATTAATCAGATTTTTCGCGGGTTCGATTCCCGCAGGGAACAACAGATATGGCCTACACTTAGTTGTTCCTGGTTGTTTGTGTATGTGCATTTATATGTTTGTAAACGTACCCACGATACAGGAGAAATTCCTAATGTGAAGCATCGTTTATAAATAAATAAACTCTGCGTGCCATGTTCATCGAGCCTGCAGTGGCCGGGAATCGCCCTGCGACTCCCGACGCCCGAGGCGTTCCCTTAACTCTAGCAGCAACTATTGAGCTATACTTATTAATATTATAAGTATAAATATTCTCTTTTAAAGGTTTGTGGCGCGTAGTAACCTTAATAGCAAATACCTGCATAGTTCGTCTGATAGTAGTACCGAACATCCGCTTTATATTGAAGACACTAATCTGACCGGGTATTTCAGCGACGCTAGCAACAGTGTGCTGAGAAGGAAGAATTCGCTCAAGGTAATTATACATTTGGTTATCATTTTAACCCCTAACGCTAAAAATAAATAAATAAATAATAAAGTCGGGCAGGTGCACGGAGTTAAGGGACTTATGTACGATTACCATCAACCGACCCGCGTCGGAGCGCATTTATATAAAATATATAATATACCATCACGCCTGTATTCCCCGAAGGGTTAGGCAGAGGTGTACCAATGGAAACCCACAGTTCGCCGATATATTTAGGTCTCATGTTATAGGGGGCGAGCCTATTGCCATTAATCGGGCACAAATCCTGACTCCGAGCTGCTACTGAGAATTTCCCAAAAAAACCCAATAACACTTTCTGTTCGACCTGGGAATCGAACCCAAGACCTCTAGCGTAGCAGTCGCGTTTAGGACCACTAGGCTACCGAGGCAGACTTTAAAATCTATATGTTAATAAACATTCTCTTTCCCCACCAGGAACTCAAACCGACGTACATGGCACCAGTAGAGAACCATCGCAAGGCACACGTCATCCTGGCAGACCCAGAAGTACAAGACGCTGCCGACAAGAAGCACAAGAAGCACAGCCACAAGAAGCGAAAGAGCAAAGGGTCCCACTCCCACAAGAAGCATTCTCGCGTCAAAGATGATAAACGGAAACACTTCAAGAAGCTTCCAGAAGGATCTGCGGAGATGGAGAAGAATGCTATTTCTTTAGAAGATAGTAGCGGAGGTGTCCAATGAAAATTGATCGGTTCTATTCTATTTTTTTTAGGGCAGGTGTAAGCAGACAATTAAGAAAGCCGAGATCTCGTGTTCTTTCCATCAAATTTTGTTAAACACCATAACTTGGAACCGTCTAGTTAAAAAGCTATTATTTTATAATGGTGTCGATTCTGATAAGCACAAGCTAAACTTAATTTAGACTATTTCTATCTTATTCTCTCCAATAAAACAAGAAAGGGACGGACATGAATAAGACTTGTCAATTTTAGTTGATCTGAAACCTTACAATTATAGTTGACATGTCAGAAGGTCAGAACGCATTGATTAATAACACGGAAAAGTTCAAGGCAAAACTAATTTGACATCTCTAACTTAGTTCTTACTTGTTCGTCCTTTTCTTTCGCTATATGTTAGTAAGAGATGTCAATTCTCTAATTTTAGTTTAGTTTGTTAACAAGGGAATCGGCACCAATGTAATACTATATTTGCTAGTTTAGCTGTTCAACTTTTATTACGAAAGAATTTAAACTTAAAAATACACGTTAGGCTCTAGACAGACGGACTGCAAATTTGCAGTTTAAATGCAGTTGACATGCAGTTGTTGTCTGTATTGACAGAGGGACTGCATGTCTGATTTGCAGTAATATTGCAGTCGTGTCAACTGCATTCAAACTGCAAAGCAGTCCGTCTGTCTGGAGCCTTAGGGCCTTATCACACTAGCGGTTTGCGGGCGTATTTTGTATGAAGGCGATCACGCAGCGAATTCGCCGCGTCAGATATTTGTATAGAAAACACGCTCATAATTCGCTAGTGTGATAAGGCCCTTAGGTTTGTTGTAATGTTTCACACACGATTGCACGCCGAGTGCAATTGAACTGCAATCGGACTGCACGTTTGATTTGCAGTTCTATTGCAGTCATGTCAACTGCAATTTTCAGTTAGATTGCAGTTGAAATGCGGTCCGTCTGTCATCAGCCTTAGATCAATGGGCAGCATGCTTAGTTAACGGCTGTCTTTTTACACCCATGGCAATAATAATGTCAACTTTTTTGTCAATGTCAAAAGTGAAATAGAATAGCAATTGTTGGATTGTTGTACCTTGATAAATGGCTGGGCATTTTTTAATGAACGTTGTCGTATTTAGTTCATTCAATATGCTGTCATATTTGAATGAACGGAATCGATTTCGATTTTTTAATTGGATTTATAAGTTTTAAAGATGGAATAATATTGTTTTTGGTTGAAGCTTAAAAGTTAGATACATATTTTTTTAATTAATGTTTGGAAGATTATTATAAGAATATTTTATTTATTACTTTGTATGTTGAAAATTTTAATTTATTTTAGGTTAATAATATCAGACAGATCATTTGTAATGTTCATTGCAATCAATTTTTTTTTTTTAACTAAAATGATTTTCTTACTAAATTATCTGTGAATGTCTTATTGGCCTAATTGTTAAGGTCCTCTTTTCATGCACTAGGTAGTGACTTTGCAGCCGAACAAGTACAAAAGGAGATGGCTAAATGGAAGTATAGACCACTGCCCCATGTGCCAGGTACCATGTATAAATATGGTACTAGGTACAATGTAATGCTGAATGGCTAAATATTAGTATTTCATGTAAAAAAGATTCAGATACTTTTTGGGAATAATATAATGGTAAAATAATATTGCCTAAAAAGGAAAAAAAGGTGTGTGACAGTATATAATTTTCTTCAACTGACAAAAAATAAAACGAAAAAGAATAAAACTAAAAACGAAAATGAGGTTGTATATTTATAAGCGAATGTTTGTGATGAAAAAGTTTTTTTTTTAGATACTTTATTATGTTTAATAGTTCACGAAAGTGCTAGGAAAATATTAAAAACTACATAATTCATGAATGATTTTTTAAATATTATGAGGCTATGTAAGATTCATATACATTCCAGAATGTATCTGGCCCGGGGGCAGTCATTTAGCCATCACCTTTAACTATTTCTGTCTCACAAGTGCTTTCTAAGTTTATCTTGGACATCACTGACATCGGTGAAGGAAAACTTCGTGAGGAAGCCTTGGCTTCTAATTAATATAAATCTGTAATCACCAATCCGCCTTGAGCAAGTGTGGTGATCAATGCTCGTGCCTTCTCTGTATGAGAAGAGGATTTTGCCCTACAGTGGGACAATATTAGGCTGAAAGCAAGCTGTATATAGATTTATTTCACGCTATAAGAAATACCAAGCTATTTATTGATAATATAACATTCTGTATTTAAAACACCATTACTTTTGTAAATAAATGAATACCTAAATGTTTCCTTTTGTTTTTTTTCTTGTTTGTCATATAATTGGGTAGTCCTTACTCGTAGACTCCACCAACCAATAATTCCAAGATAAATATTCTTTAAAAAAAAATAATGAGCCCTGAATTCCCGATTAAATTTTAATTAAAAGTAAAATTAACTGCCTCGTCGCCCTAGTGGTCCTAAGCGCGTCCGCGACTGCTATATTTCTATGCCTATAGGTAGTCGTCCCGTGTCTGGTAGGAGTTTATTTGTTTGTAAACACGATACAGGAGACATTCCTAGTGTACGCGTAAGGGTAACGATAAAAAAAAGACATTGACCAAAAACTATGTGGACCTCGTTTGACCGACCATAAATACTACAAAACTTGAAATTATTCCAAAAAAGAATACGTTCCAGGTTCAAAACTCGTTACACCATCCCCACGGTCCCACATTCTGGTACTTGGTCTGGGATGAGGGTTAAAAAAAGTAAAATAGGTAAGTACCCATAAAATTGCGTTTGAAAAAAAGTTAATTAAACTTGTTTTTGGTCCCCGACGTTCCAGACTGAATCCTGTTTTGGGGGAAACAAAAAGGAGTATTTTTATTTTGGAAACATGTTTAGATTACGTCACGGTATGTGAGGAATGGGAATTTTATGTTCAAAGTCAAAGTCAAAGTTTTTATTTATATTAAAAGAAAGTTTGAAAGTCATTTACAAGTTTTTTTTTCTAGTATGCCATTTGAAAATTTGAGAAATTCGTATGGAGAAGAATAGGCAAGAAGCTCGAAACTTACCCTTTCAAAATAAATGTTTTAGTACTAAATTTTAAATACAGAATTACACGTGAATGCAATATACCTTGCATAAAAACTACTATATTATAATTTGTACAAAGTATTACACATTAAAAATTTGTGCATTTAATTATATTCATTGTTCACGTGTTTACAAATTATTGTAAGTAACTGTAGACCACCACTCTTAAAAATATGACACTTGATTGGCATTTTCAAAGAGCTTAGCTCATGTCATTGTACCTGTAATTACACCGACATCCATACTAAGCTATCTTTTTAGCGTATCGATGGCAAATAATATGAATAATTAAATAAATAAGATATTTTTTTAATACTATGTTTGACCCAAAATTCAAAATTTGCTCTACTAAGCTATTGTAACTGCCTCGTTAGCCTAGTGGTCCTAAGCACGACTGCTACGCTAGAGGTCCTGGGTTCGATTCTCAGGTCGAGCAAAAAGTGTTATTGGGTTTTTCTACGAAATTCTCAGTAGCTCGGAGTTTGGATTTATGCCCGGTTAATGGTAATAGGCTCGCCCCCTATTACATGGGACCTAAATGTACCAGCGCCAGCGAACTGTGGGTGTACATTGGTATTGGTACACCTCTGCGTAACCCTTCGGGAAATAGGCGTGATGGTAAGCTATAGTAGAGCAAAGAAACGCAGGTCACGTAGGTTATATTTGCGAATCAAATTAGTTATTTCCATACCTGTTTATTTATGCAAATATAAAAACGTTTAAAGACGGACTTAATGTCTTACGCATTCTCTACCAGTTAACCAAAGTGGTGAAGATATAACATTACTTACTGGTGCAAATTATTATGCCAGTAAAAACAACAAAATTTGAGATTCACACCATCATTACGCCTGTATTCCCAGAAGGGTTAGGCAGAGGTGTACCAATATACACCCACAGTTCGCCGATGTGTTCTTAAGTCCCATGTTATAGGGGGCGAGCCTATTGCCATTAACCGAGCACAAATCCAACCTCCGAGCTGCTACTGAGAATTTCACAGAAAAACCCAATAACACTTTTTTCTCGACCTGGGAATCGAACCCAGGACCTCTAGCGTAGCAGTCGTGCTTAGGACCACTAAGCTAACGAGGCAGCTATTATGAGAGATATTATGAGAGTAGCATATTGTGAGATTCACAATATGTATATTTTTTTTTACATAAGAATGACTTAAAGCCAAAGCCCACTGTGGATCCTATTACAGCACAGTAAGGTATTATTATTACCGTTGCCACGTGGGGAAGCACGTGGCATGTAGGTGCGCCTCAGAAGTGGACCGCAGCGCCCTATGTTTCCGATGCGGTCAGCCCGGTCACAAGGCCGCGGCTTGTGATGCCCCGCCGCACTGCGACGCATGTGCGGGGGCTAACAAGCCGGCCGATCACCGGGCTGGGGGCAAGGCCTGCGCTATACCCGCCAGGACCGGGGGAAGGCCCCGCACCGCCGCCGCCGCCGCCGCGGCCGCCGCTGCCGCCGCCACCGTCGCCGTGGCCGCACCCGCAGCCACCGCTGACACCGCGTCCGCCGGCGCAATGGATTGCCAATAACGGCACCATTGCGCCTCCCGCAGGCGGATACCGTAGGCGCGGTCTGTGGATGGTGAGCAATGGGTAGCTCACCGTCCGTACGTTATCAACTAACGACAGACCGTGTCGACGGCGCGTCCATGTTCCGCGCACAGAGGTGTCAGCCATTGGAAGAGGCCACTAAGGGCCAAATGCCTGCCGGGGCTGCGGGTTGTTCGAAAGAGATACCGCGCCCCCGGAACGCAAAGGGCACATGAAGGAACATAGATGGTTTTTAGTCAGTAAAAGTCTGACACTCCCCCCCGCCCCGCCCAGGACGGGGGGGGTCATTTGATGATTTTACCATCTTTAAAAAAAAAAAAAAAAAAAAGGTATTATTATTGTAACCAAATTTTGGGCAGCAACAATATAATTTATTTAATTAATAATAGTATTGAATTATTTATTATAATAATACTTTGTCATCGAAACATTAAGAAAAGAAAAATATATTATTTTAGACTGACGAAACTACCCCAAGTACCCTTTGCGTAGTACCTCCCCTCCCCCAAGATTTAATACAACGTAAGCTAAATATGTTACAATTATTAATAGGATTGGTACCCGGAGCGTGCGGCATTTGAACTGGGAGTATGATTGTGAGCAGTACACTCGTGTTATTATTACTACAAGGAGCGGTGAGTTCATATTGTTGTTAATAGATAAACATTGTTTTTATTCTTACTTCACAACTACCATTAAACAATAATTCCAACACACAATCTAAGGTGAATGCTCCGACCAGCCCGCGAAATTTAAATTTTCTTACGTTAAAATGTTGTTAAAATGTCAAGATTTCATGAAATCTTGACATTTTACATGAAGCTTGACTGAGTCATTTTACTGATTCTATTGGTTATAATTTTGAAAATACATACTTTTTACGCCCGCGAATCATACTTTAATCAACATTAAACCTAATACTGACTTGCAAATTGCAAAAAACGTAAATAAATTTCGCGGGCTGGTCGGAGCATGTTATTTTAGCATTGAAAACCCGTTGAATAATTAAATAACTATACCTACAATTCGATTTTTATGTGCTTTGAAATCAATAAATAGTTAGTTAGTGAATTGAGATGACAAAAAAGTGATAGTTTAGTATTGTCATACAAAATCTATGGGGGAATCGCGTTTTGACAGCTCATAAAAAGTACGTCAATTGATTAGTGGTGTCATCTACCCAATTTTTATATTATGTTTAACGGGTGTATAATAATATCAAAGCCGGGAGTTGCGTATTCGTATTTATTGGGATAAACACCGTGTTCCAGAAAGGGTATATCCATACAAACGGGGTGAAGAGTGTATCCGGTACTGAGTCTCTATACAACATTTCAGCCCAAAAGCAATAACTTCAAAAGACATAACGGTTTTTTTTTTTTAATTCGATAGTTTATTAAGTTTTAATCATAACAAACGTGTCAGGAGAAGCAAACCTTTTACGGAGTTGTTTCTTAGTGTGTAGTTTATTGACACCGATCACCGTTGTGGAGAATTCAATTGGAAACATTTGATTTTTTACATATGTTTTTTTAACTTTATAATGTAGTGAGTAGGTATAGGTATTAAAAAATATATATCTTTTTATTTTTTATCTTTTGCCCGACTTCCTCCATGTAAAGGAGGATGGCGAGATTGCATGTATAATGGGACCCACAGTTAGGAGTATCGTGCAGTATGGAAACTTATACCTAGTTGTAGAACTATATAAAACTAGCAAAAAAGCAAATGGGCAGTAAGTCGTAGAGGTTGGGAGAAAAAAGATATGCAATGTAAAAGATTATAACCTAAAACGAATCTAATAGTGTTTATTTAATAATACAATATTTTTTTATGTACGTATTATGTAGTTTCAAAAAGGCGATCAAACAGAATATAAATATTTACCAACACTATCATCGTGTTTCTGCACCTCTCTTGCCAAATATAGGTACTTACTCAAAATAAAAATACGTCTGGGAGCTAGGAACTTTAATAACTTGGTCAAAGCGAGATATGAAAGAAAATACTGTAAGCATAGACTAGACTGATTTTAGGATGAAACTATAATCATTATTGGCAAAAAACTAAGCTGAATAAAGCGCAAATATCTAGCAGATAATGTAGTTTTATGGCTCCCATTGGCGCAACGTGTCTAGTTACGACTGAGATTTTTTCTGAAGTCGGGTCGCACATTTTGCCAGTTACATGATTGATTGATAAAAGGGGGGTTAGCCAACTGTCGCTAACCGAGCACATATTCAGATTTCAGTTTACCTGTCTTGGGAATCGAACCCAGGACCCCACGTTCGGCAGTCGTGCTTACGATCACTAGACCAACGAAGCATTCGAAAACGAAATGTAGGTACTAGGAATAAATATCAGAGCCATCCTACATAAATCACAAACATAGATCTCCTGGAACTCTCTTCATGAAAAGCAATTTATCAAAGACGCGATTTTATAGACTAATAAGAACTTGGATTTTTAAACAAAAGGTTTCTTGAATAAAACAATACATATTAAGAAAATCTTTTATTTCGTTTGTGATTATAAAATACAGGTTGTGATAAAAAATTGGATAAGGGCAGGAAGATGTTGATTATAATAATTACTGATACAGTAAATGTATATTCGTTCTATCTTGATACTGTTCCTTCCTCGATAGCCTTTAATGCATTTTATCTAAATAAAAGATTATCTAAGAACATAGCTTTGGTGTCTGGCATAACCCATGTACCACAATATGCTCATTATATGAGAGCAACAGCCTACTGTCCGTGTCCCTACGGGACAGTGGCAATAATATCCTAATATGGCACTTCGCCCCTCCAGCCTTCTTTCTTTCATCACTATCTCCAGTCCGCATTTTACACAGAAATGCACTAAAACCACTTTTCATTTTAAGGTTGTTTAACCTTGGTACTTCTATTAATATTTCATTATATTCTTCTTTTGTCCGTCCAAACCATTACTTAAAAAGATGGTCATCAATACTTTCAGGATTCAGAAAATCCAATTTTGAATCATCTGCTAGGTAGCAAATACACAATGTCTTCTATATGTGCAGCACTAAATGTTGATATAAATAAATAATAATAATAGCCAAAACAATATAAATAATAACAATACAATCGCATAGAAAATAATAGATATCCCACGTTAGCCGTTGAAATCAAACAATGGAATGACATGACGCTAATTGTTTTGACACCGACAGCCAACTCCAATTGACAGCATAACGTTCAATTCTACGTTATCACAAATAATCGTAATAATTATAATATTGTACATTTTTTGTATGAAAATGTAAATGCATTTTTAATATTAACTTTTGTATGTTTTTCTCATATTTTACAAGATCTGTTAAAAAAAATGACAAGCGTAAACAAGTGTAAGAACGTAAATCATGTAGGTAATGAAAGAGTAGATTGGAATGTAATCTGAAACACGGTGCGTTTAATAACTGCATGTGATGACTTATTTTTATGTAAATAAAAATCTTTAATAACTTTTAATTCCCAACACCTAGTGACTTCATATTTTTTATATAATCCTCTTACAAACTCTTAATTATAGTAAATATGAACTTGCAACTATATGACACTTAGTTAATTTATAAATAATGTGGGTCCAAACTCGCCATCCTCCTTTCGGTTATATTTAAAATTCAATTATTATTCAAAAGACACGTGGCGCTATCTATTATCATAAGAACGCTATTGTTTTTTTCTCGGGAGCAGTACTTTTTTTCGGGGTGATTTATGTACGTTTCTGTACACCTGACAACGTATATACCTACTGCAAAATATCAAGATTTAGTGGTTTAGGCGTGAAAAAGTAACAAACTTACTTTCGCACATATTAGTTAGGATTGTAGATAACTATACGACTTAAAAAAAAAAATTGGAATATTCGACGTTGCTTGATTCGCTTTGGCACTACTAAACCCAATTACCACCATCACGCCTGCATTCCCCGAAGGTTTAGACAGAGGTGTGCCAATGCACACCCACAGTTCGCGAAATATTTAGGTCCAATGTAACAGGAAGCGAGCCTATTGCCATTAACCGGGCACAAATCCTAAATCCGAGCTGCTACTAAGAATTAATTATATAAGTTAATCAATTATTATTTCATACGAACGCAATTTATCTACATTTGTGTATAAAAATATTAAACACATGTATTCGCCGGTATGTACCTAGTGTTTATCAGTAGCTTGCCATTAGTTACTTAAGTCTAAATAAACGGTACCTATGTCACTGTTTTAGTTAATTAATTGTTGTTGTTAAGTGCTAGTGAGTGAGGTGGGAGGTGTATTTCAATAGTTTTACTTACCAAGTAAGTAGTCCTTAGATATCCTGCTAATCTATATTAACACTACTCTTCACTTCTATACTAATATTATAAAGAGGAAACATTTGTATTTTGTATGTCTATCTAAAATGTATGTAATTCTCCAGGCCGATTCCGGCCACGGCGGCTAACCTTAATGCAGACTAGCCACGTAGCAGGAGATATTATAGTGCACAAGTGTGTGCGCAAACACAGGTGCACTCCCTCTTCCCTAACTCTCATAGCCCGATGGGACGGCAATCCAACACGATTGTATGTCTATACTAATATTATAAAGAGGTAACATTTGTTTGTAAGTTCGTATGTAGGGGATAATCTCTGGATCTACTGGACCGATTTCGAAAATTCTTTTACCCATAGAAAGCCACGTTATTTGTGAGTGTCATAAGAAAACATAGCGCTACGACCCACAGGAGCGGAGCAGTAACCAAAGACGTAACTTAAAGCGAGTGAAATAAGCCACGCGGAAGAAATCGCGGATAGTTAGATAGTTCGCTAGTAATAATATTATAAAGGCAAAAGCTTGTGTGGATTTATAGATGGACGGATGGATGTTTGTTAGTCTTACACGCGTAAACGGCTGAACGGATCTGGATGAAATTCGGCACTGAGATAGATTGTAGTGTGGAATAACACTAAAGAATACTTTTTATCCCGGAAAAATGTACGGTTCCCGTAGGATAATATATCAAACCAGCTCCTCCCCGCGGCACCGTACATTCTTCCAGGATAAAAACTAGCCTATGTGTTATATCCATACTACAATATAATATCTAAGTGTCCATTATTACAAACTTTCACATTTATAATATTAGTAGGATTTGACGCGGATGAAGTCGTCATCCATCCATCAATCCTCACACACTTTCGCATTTATAATATTAATTAGGATTAGATTAAATAGGATTAGTCAGGATTAATATTACATAGTTAGAATTAGTCGGGCTTTTCTTTGTTTCATAATGTATAAAGAATTTATAATGCTTTCATTTAAAATGCATTTAAAACATACCGGCGAACTGTGGGTGTACATTGGTACACCTCTGCCTAACCCTTCGGGGAATATAGGCGTGATTGTATGTATGTATGTTCATTTAAAATGCCAGGCAAGTAAGTGATATGGAATGCACTAGGTACAGCAGGCTCTTAGGTAGTCTGCAGGAATGCTTGATATCTAGACGTTAAGATCATTACTGGCTATTTTAAGACGATTTGAGAGGTACGCGAGGACACGTAGGTACCTACCGACCTTTTTACAATCCCTTCTTGGTTATCAACATTTATAGTAGGTACATACAGCATATTTCTACAGAAGTCTAGTGATATTATAGTCAACTAGCGAACTATCCGCCACTTCGTTCGCGTGACTTATTTCACCAGCGTTAAGTTACATCTTTGGTTACTGCTCCGCTCCCGTGTGTCGTAGCGTAATGTTATATAGCCTATGTTACTCAGAAATAATGTAGCTATCATTGGTGAAAGAATGGTTAAAATCGATCCAGTAGTTTTTAAGTTTATTCGTTACATACAAAGGTACAAATCTTTCCTCTTTATAATATAAATGTAGAAGTATAAATAAATAACACATATCATCAAGAATGTACTCCCCGAAGGGTTAGGCAGAGGTGTACCACATTACATTTCTGCACTAGTACGGTAGTTTTTATAGAACTGTCTGTTTTTTTTTTGAGATGCGTAACCTCTTGACTCTAGTCTAGGTCAGAGGTGACAGAGACAAAGTCGACGATGGAGTGAGCTTACCCAGAAGAAGCCTGTTCTTTCTAACTTTGAAGAGATTAGGGTTGAATGGGGTCGGAAATACAGACGCAGGTAGAGAGTTCCACTCCTTTGCAGGTTTATATAAAAAATATTTCAGGCAAAGTCACCCACAGATACAATACAATTAATTAATTAATTTATTTATTTATTTATTGAATTATTATTAAATAAAATTCAATTATTGTAAAATAAAATTAAAATTAGATTAAATTATTTTTAATTAAATTAAATTGGTTTTAGATTAGAATTAAAATATGCCAGGAAACGCAGTTATGTCAGGTATCCATCAGCTATATAGTCAATATATTATTTCAAAACAAAATTATTTGTGTTATTTATTAGAATGTAAGTTGTTTAACTCAAAACCGCGATTCACAACACAATACCTAGAGTATTGATTAATATTTACATTTCTTATCTCTATTACGTGAGGTACTCTTCAGTTTTATCAGCTGTGAATTAACAAAAAAATATAAAGGTCAATAAACTCTAATTATCTGCTTAGTCTTTTCCAAACTATGTTGGGGTCGGTTCCAGTTAACTGGATGCAGCTGAATACCAGTGTTTTACATGGAGCGACTGCCTATCTGACCTCCACAACCCAGTAACTGGGAAACACGATACCTCTTGGTTAGACTGGTTATCTGACTCCCCGGCTTCTGACTATCCGTAACGACTGTCAAAGATCTACAAATGACAGCCGAGACCAACTGCTTTATGTGCTTTCCGAGGCACGGGGGTGACACACCACCAAACTCCGGCCTGCTACTGAGGAATTCCTAACGGAAAAAACCCAATAACACTTTGGCTGACCTGGGAATCGAACGCAGGACTCTACGCTCATCACTCAACCACGAGGCCAACGGGGCAGTCAATAAACTTTTGACATAGGAATAATGCGATGGACGCGCTCGTCCTCAGTCCCACTGAATATTTTCGACGAATTCATTATTTTGTTTTAACCATGCATGTTATAATGTTATTCATTCAATATGTGTGGAAGGGCTCCGAATAGGTAATGTTTAGTATACCGGCTAAGAGTATGTATGGAGTTTCTTGCCCGTTCTTCTCCATACGAAACTACCATTTGGAATGGGCAACTAGATCCAATATTAATAATTTTTAAATGTAAAGACGTTCAAAAGTGCCTTTTAATGGTCTAATTGAAATAAATTATTTGACTTTGACTTTCGTCAGAAAATCGACAACCGATTTCTTGTCGGTGAAAAAGATAAATAATGAATTCTAAATTTCTAACAAACCAACGCGAACGTCCTACTTAAAATCGGTCAGATAATCGGTCCTACAAAGTTTCAGAGATTAGCTGGAATAAAAAGAATTCAATGGTTCTGTTGTGTATGGACGCCCTACAAAGACCTACCCTGACCTTATCGGTGAGGTTCTACAGAAAGGTCAGGTGCGCAGTACTCGTAACCGGCGTGCTTGTATGATCCAGGTGGCGTTCTGTGGTTTTTGCCTACCCCCATGGGAAAAAGGCGTGAGTTTATGCATGTATGTATGTTATATTGTAAAAAGCTGTTATTTTGACATCATAGACCATACAGTTGCACGTAATTTGACCAGCCCCCCTAGCCAAGTCACAAACGATAATCGTAAACGCTCGGTAGGTACCAATAGATTTTCAACTTAATACCCAAGAGCATTAAGTTGAAAATCTATTAAAGATTTCTAAGCGTTAGCGACTGGAACGAACGTAAACGCTATGCAATCATCATTAGATCTTCAACTTAAAACCAAGCGCATAAAGTTTAAAATATAATAATAATAATAAAAGCGTTTGCGTTTATCGTTTGTGACTTGGCTAGAGGGGCAGGTTTGTCGTAAATTTGCGCATGTTCATACCATTTATTACAAAAAAACTCAAAAAACGAATTCTGCGCATCTACCAAGTTACAACCGGCGACTACTTATTACCCTACCGGGTACCATAAACAAAACATTTGACACCCGCCTTCTTTACAAGTCAATTTAAAAGTTAGTTTTATTGTCAATGGCTTGCTCGCTGCTTACAATCACGCTTCGTGTGCGTTTTGTTATTACAATTGACTGGAGTATTATGTTACTATAGAATAGAAGATTATACGCACTAGGGATGTATTGGATGTGTTTCGGATCTGTAAGAATACAAATAACTAACTTCTGCCCGGAATTTCATCATCATCATCATCATCATATCAGCCGCAGGACGTCCACTGCTGGACATAGGCCTCCCCCATAGATTTACAAAAAGACCGGTTGGAAGCAGCCTGCATCCAGCGTCTTCCTGCGGTCTTAATCAGGTCGTCCGTCCACCTTGTGGGTGGACGTCCTACGCTGCGCTTGCCGGTGCGTGGTCTCCATTCGAGAACTTTGCGGCCCCATCGGCCATCAGCTCTGCGTGCCATGTGCCCTGCCCACTGCCACTTCAACTAACTGATTCTCTGGGCTATGTCGGTAATTTTGGTTCGTCTGCGGAATCCCGTCCCGGAATTTCGTCTGTATCAAATTATATATTATCCTATGGGAACTGCACATTTCGGAGGGATAAAAGTATCCTATGTGTTGTTCTAGACTAAAATCTATCACAGTGCCAAATATCATCCAGATCCGTTCAGCCGTTTAAGCATGAAAGACTAACAAATATCCATCCATCCTGGCAAACTTTTGAATTTATTATATTAGTAGGATAGGAAGAAGTCACGGGCAAAAGCTAGTATAAATAATAAAAACTATCTAAACAATGTCGGCTCGGTTGGGCGAAAACCTGCCTACGCTGTATCTTATTTCGTCTCAGCCCCTATCCGAAATGATCCGAAACTTTTAGGTATATCAGATTTGGATAGACTTTTATTTCGGATATATATCCGATAGTTACGGAGTTGCATTACATCCCTAATACATACAGTGTGTGCATGTGCATTATTGTGCATGCATGATAATAGTTTCAAGAGCTTACTCTTTTGTTTAGTATCGGTCGGACAACCCGTCATTGACGACGCGCGTTCGGTTATTCCCACGGAGGTTATTCCCTACTTATTTCCATTTCTTTTTACCCGACTACGGCGAAGCAAAAAGGAGGGTTATGAGGTTGACCGGTATGTATGTATGTATGTATGTATGTATGTATGTATGTATGTATGTATGTATGTATGTATGTATGGATGTTCATCTGTTCCCTCATAACTTCTAAACCGTCTAACGTAAATTGACAAATGAGGTGTCATTAGAAGCGTCTTGATCGTCCGCTGGTTATAGGCTACATTATGTTGCAATAAATTGTATGTGGCGCCCTCTGGGGCTCAAGAAGATGTGAAAAAAAAATTTTTTTCTTCCAAATATGGTCGTGTTGCATATCAAACTAAAGGGCTTAATTAGCACATTTCAAATATATATATATATATATATATATATTATATAAGTAAATTGTACATAGCACCCTTTAGAACGCATCATAAACCTATCTAACTAACCAATATTTCGTTTGGGAGACTTAATAGATTATTATTTCATATATTGTGTATATATGTTGCAGTTCCAATAATATTACGCATATAAATGTCTAAATTTAAACCCCAAAATATTTTAAATAAAAAAGAAGTTTAAAAAACTAAAACCCGACTACAAAAAATTCACGTTCTAAAAAGTATGAAACAAGAAAACATTCTCATCTGAAAGCCGTGGTCGTATGCCACTTTACCCTAAACTTTAGTGCTAAAGATTCATGTTCTATAACTACATACATACAGTTTTACCTGAATTAGGTGGCATACGACCACGGCTTTCAGATGAGAATGTTTTCTTGTTTCATACTTTTTAGAACGTGAATTTTTTGTAGTCGGGTTTTTTGTTATTGTGTCACGAAAGCCCGGTATTTACTATGGATTAAATTCAATCGCCACACATACAATATTATAGGAGGTAACATTTGTTTGTTCATTTGTTTTAAGAGGTAGGTAATCTCTAAATTAACAGGGCCTATACCACCATCTCGTAAAACACTACCATTTTGATATTACTTTGTAATTTCAGTTGTTGCAGCGTTGAAAATTAAACAGTGCGCAAGGCAAAGTAATATTAAAAAATAATACTGTTTTAACAGATAAAGCTACTTTGCTGCTGAGTGTCATAGATTTTATGGTTCACGTAGATAAAGTTGAGTACAGAAGCTAGTTAAGATTATAGCTCTGTCCTTTTCAAACAAACAATACAAGAAAGAGACAGAAGGTATTTAGAGCTGTCATATTAGTTTACTGGTCAAAAAGGCGTTTTATAAATAGTTTAGGTTATGCCTGAAACCAGTTTGGCAAGAAATATTCTTGAACAATTTAATTAATTGAGGATTGAATGACACTTTGTTATTTACACATACATACCGACACGCCTGCATTCCCAAAGGATTAGGCAGAGGTGTACCAACGTACACCCACTGGTATTTTTAGGTCCCATGTAATAGGGGGCGAGCCTATTGCCATTAACCGGGTACAAATCGTTACTCCAAGCTGCTACTGAGTGCCGGGGCTGCGGGTTGTTCGAAAGAGATACCGCGCCCCCGGAACGCAAAGGGCACATGAAGGAACATAGACGGGTTTTAGTCAGTAAAAGTCTGACACTCCCTCCCGCCCCGCCCAGGGCGGGGGAAGTTATTTGATGATTTCCCGTCTATAAAAAAAAAAAAAAAAAGCTGCCACTGAGAATTTCAAAGAAAAACCCAATAACACTTTTCACTTCGAGCAAAAAGTGTCGTTAGATTTTTCCATTAACAATTTCTTGGTAACCCAGAGTTTGGAAGTTGGTGGTGTGACTCCACCGTGCGTCTGAAAGCACGTAAGGCTAGCCAGATTTTTTCAAAAACTCTGTACGGTGTGTCACTTTCGGGTATATACAATGGTATCATCAATTCGTCACTTTCTTGAAAATACTTCTTATTTTATTTTTTCGTTTGCAGATGAGCTCTTTCGTGGACGTGCCGAGACTAAAGATGTCTGATGGAAGGGAGATGCCAGCCATAGGCTTGGGCACATACCTTGGATTTGATCAGGTAAGTGGTATACCTACTAGCCAATTGTGTGACACCCCCATGCCATAAAAATCACGTAAAGCCCTACGCTTGGTCTCTTCCCGGTCATGTCGGATTGCCCACCCATCCCCATAACACTTTGTGTCCGACCCGGGAATCGAAGCCAGAACCCCACGCTAAACAGTCGTGCTTGCCACAAAAACCAATCGGTTGTCACAAAAAAAAAATATATTGACGCCATAGTGTGAAGTACATGTAACTTTTAGCTTCGTTGTGTCTTTTTACACACACACATACTATGACCCGAAGGCAAGGCAGAGGTGTACCAATGCCAATGCAATGGTGACTATTTACAACCGTTTTATATCATTTTTCCAGAATGGTGTGGTCAAACCCAAAGACAAGCAGTTAAGAGACGTGGTCCTAGATGCCATTGACATCGGCTACAGGCACTTCGACACAGCATCTATCTACAACACCGAGGCCGAAATAGGAGAGGCCATCCGGATGAAGATCGACCAGGGCGCTGTTAAGAGAGAAGATGTTTTTATTACTACTAAGGTGAGGGGAAGTTCCCTTGAGTCTTGACCAGGGATGTCCGGAGGAATATCAGATTTCAGATTCATCACATAGAACACATACATACCATCACGCCTGTATTCCCCTAAGTGTTAGGCAGAGGTGTACCAATGTACACCCACAGTTCGCCGGTTTGCTTAGGTCCCATGTAATAGGGGGCGAGCCTATTGCCATTAACTGCCATTAACTAAGTAAAGATGGGTGTTCCGCAGGGTTCAATATTAGGTCCGTTTCTCTTTTTAGTATACATAAATGATTTACCTCATTTACTGGAAAACCAACCTAAAATAGTGTTATTTGCTGATGATACTTCTTTGATTTTTAATGTAAATAGACGGGCACAGCATCTTGACGACGTAAATAACGCTATGCTTAAGATTCATAATTGGTTTACGATTAATAACTTAGTGTTAAATGAGAAGAAAACGAAATGCATAAGATTTGCTTTACCGAACGTTAAAAGTAGTGCATGTAACGTTATATTGAATAAGGACGTACTGGAATTCGTCGACAAGACAGTTTTCCTGGGGGTTACGCTTGACTCAAAGCTTCAGTGGGGTCCTCACTTAACATCTCTTGCAGGGCGGTTAAGTTCAGCCGCTTACGCTGTCAGAAAAATCCGTCAATTAACAGACGTGGATACCGCGAGACTAGTCTATTTTAGCTACTTTCATAGCATCATGTCTTACGGCATATTGCTTTGGGGGCGGGCTGCAGACATAGATTCTATTTTTATTTTGCAAAAGAGGGCTGTCAGAGCTATCTATAATCTTTGTAGACGCGAATCTCTAAGGGAATTGTTTAAAAAAATCAATATCATGACGGTACCTTGTCAATATATATACGAAAACATTATGTATGTTCGGAAAAATCTTCATCTTTTTAAAAAAGTAGGTGATAGACATAATTATAATACTAGAAATAGGAACAAATTAGATCAACCAAGTTTCAGATTGTCGAAAGTACACACTTCTTTTATGGGGTACTGTGTAAAATGTTATAATAAAATACCACTCGATATTCTCGAACTAAATGAGAAAAAGTTTAAAACATGCATAAAACGCACACTATGTAGTCAAGCATATTATAAATTAGAAGAATATATAAATGATAAAAATGCTTGGCTTAATGCTGGTCCTGCTCCACAGCCACTCGAGCTTACAAATTAATATGCTTATTTTTCGAAAGGGAATGATGTTTTTAGCACCTTTTTTTTTGACTTTAATAACGTCTACCGTTATTATAATTATTATTTATTTTTCCCTACATAGTACAGTTGATTTATTGCATAGGTTCACTGAAAACCTTAGATTTGTATAATTGAACATAATTTATTTCAATTTTGTAAATGTGAGTACCATGGAGGCATATTATATTGGTCAAGTTACTAAATACGTGTTGGACACTGAGCATGGCGGTGGAGAGCGTTGACATGCTCGCTTTAATGTCTCGCTGATGGTGGCGCGTGCATTGGATCGTTCGGTTCCCTTCAAGATGGTTGAGCTAAATGGTGCTGATGCACGCGTCATGCTCGTGAACGGGTGCTGTCAGTTGGGATTGGTCACCTCTTAACTGCCATGGCTTTCATCTTTATTATAATTTTGTAACTTTTTATACATTCACCTTCATTGTTTTCACATATAGAAGCAACAAGAATATTGTAACCAAGATTTTGTAAAAACCAAATTGAAAGAAAAGAGTGTCCATGGAGTTTCTTGCTCGTTCTTCTCCATAGAGACCTACGTATTGGAACGAGCAACTAGCTTCAATTCTAAACTGTAACTTCTTGACATTCAAAAGTGCCTGTAAATGGTCTAATTGAAATAAATGCTTTGATTTGATTTGATTTGATTTGGGCACAAATTCTAACTCCGAGCTGCTACTGACAATTTCATAGAAAAACCCAATAACACTTTTTGCTCGACCTGGGAATCGAATCCAAGACCTCTAGCGTAGCAGTCACGCAAAGGACCACTAGGCTAACGAGGCAATTATCCCATATAAATTTTATCGAAATTGATGTAGTAGTTTGTTTTTCAATGGACTTCAAAAAAGCCTCCAGCCCATCTGGTGTTAAGTGATCACCGTTGCCTAATAGACATCTGCAATACCAGAGGCCTTGCTAATGCGTTGCCATACCAGAGACAGAGTTGAAATGCTTTATGTGCCTGTAATTACACTTCACATCACTACATACTTATTTCTGCTTTGCGGCAGAAATAGGTATTGTGGTAGTACTACCCCGGACGAGCTCCTTCACAAAGAGCTCTGCTACTACTAAGTGTTTTTTGATTCCAGCTGTGGAACACCCAGCACAGAAGAGGAGAGGTAGCCACCGCCTTGAGGGAGACCCTGAACAGAACTGGACTGAATTACGTAGACCTGTACCTGATGCACTGGCCTATTGGACTGAATGTGAGTATATCTTCATCTTGAAGCCACTCCTCATTATAAACGCGAAACTTTTGATGGACGTATGTCTGTTACCCAATTACGCCAGAACGGCTGAACGGATCTCGGTGAAATTTGGCATCAGATAGATTACATACCATCACGCCTGTATACCCCAAAGGGTAAGGCAGACGTGTACCATTGTACACCCACAGTTCGCTGGTATGTTTAGGTCCCATGTAATAGGGGGCGAGCCTATTGCCATTAACCGGGCACAAATCCAAACTCCGAGCTGCTGATTATTATCTGGAATAACACATACATTAGCTAGTTTTTATCCCGAAAAAGTTTGCGGGTCCCGTGTAGCATATTATCTTTGACGAGGATGAAGTCGCCGGAAGCTATATCTAAGAAGATAGGGCTCAAGAATTTATCGCCATGTTTTCGAGGTCCTTTTTTTTGGATGCAGAATCCGTCACATCCAACCCTTTGTTCTCGTAGTCACACGCGTGACAGCTGAGCGTGGGGTCCTCGGTTCGATACCTCACAGACACACTGACTGACACCAGGTCAGTCAGTGTGTCTGGAAAAACATGATGAGCGCTCGGACCTCATGGCCCCAGTGTTTTAACTCTTGCTTTTAAAAAATAGTTCAAATATGTTTTCGTTTTCAGGCTGACTACTCCCACTCAGACGTGGACTTCATGGAAACTTGGCGAGGGTTGGAAGACATGCACAGACTTGGCCTGGCCAAGTCCATAGGCGTGTCCAACTTCAATAAGGAACAGCTGCAGAGAGTCCTCGATGAGGGAAGCGTGAGGCCTGTCGCTTTGCAGATAGAGGTGATGAAAATTGCTGCATTTTCTTAAGAAGTAAAGTTTTTTACTGGTGGTTGTTTGGTACCTGATTCGACCGGTCCTTTTGGAAATCTCTGGGGGAGGCCTATGTCTAGCAGTGGACTTCCTGCGGCTGATATGATGACAGTTTTTGGATGTAACATCCATCATATCCACTCCAATAGTGCCGTAGTCGCAAGCAATACAAACTCAAGGTTTGCCAACTTGCAGTGGAGCGTAGCATACTTGGTGTCTATAGGCAGCGGTGACCGCTTAACATCAGGCAGGCCGTTAGCTTGTTTGCAGTGGTATAAAAAAACTAACAGATCGCGTTCGAAATAGTAATTGCGCTCCAAAACACAGATCATTGACGTGGGTCAAAAGGCTGCTCAACTTAAATGGGACTGGGCGGTGCCAGGGGTGCCCAGGCACAGGGCGCAGACCCTGGAGGGGCGCAGACCAGGACCAGTACCAGGACCATTCCAGGACCGGTTTTTTTTTAAGGGCGCAGTTATTAAACTCTCTCACAGGGCGCATAAAAGGCTAGTTACGGTGCTGCGTAGACTGCTAAAACCTCATTCTGGCTTTACATTCCAGGTACATCCTCAAATAATCCAAGAAGAGCTGATAAACTTCGCCAGGACTGAAGGTATCATAGTTATGGGGTACAGCCCTTTCGGGTCCCTGGTAATGCGGTTCGGCATGCACTTCCCAGGACCTAAGATGGATGATCCGGTACTTGTCGAAATAGCCCAGAAGTATGGGAAGACTTCTGCTCAGGTCGTGTTGAGGTGGTTGGTGAGTTTACCCTTCTTCCTACTGATATCTGATATTATAAATAAGAAAGTTTGTAACTACCTTGTTAGCCTAGTGGCTAGAGGTCTTGGGTTCGATTCCCAGGTCTAGCAAAGAGTTATTGGGATTTTTGGTGAAATTCTCAGTAGCAGCTGGGAGTAAGGATTTCTGCCTGGTTGATGGCAATAGGCTTGCCTCGTATTAATAATAATAAATAATAAACACAATAAAAAATAACGCATAATAACGCGTATAATATTACATGGGATCTAAACATACAGGCGAACTATGGGTGTATTTAGGTACACCTCTGCCTAACCCTTCTGGGAACACAGGCGTGACATAGTATGTGGTAAAGTTTGTGAGGATGAATGGATGGATGGATGTTTGTTGCTCTTTCACGGTTAAACGGCTGAACGGATCTGGATGAAATTTGGCAATGCGATAGATTGTAGTGTGGAATAACACATAGGATACTTTTTATACCGGAAAAGTATACAGTTGCCGTGGGATAATATATCAAATTTAACGCGAACGAAGTCGTGGTCAGGAGCTAGTCGACCCTAATAATGATTATGTGCATTAATTTTTTATCTCTTTTCCACCAGGTAGACAGAAACGTAGTGCCCATCCCGAAGACAGTCAACCCTAAGAGGCTCATGGAAAATATCAACATATTCGATTTCAAGCTAGAACAAGACGAAATCGAAAAGATTAATCGATTTAATTCCAATACTCGATTCACGCAGCCGTCCTTCTGGCAGTCACATCCTCACTATCCCTTCGAAAAGGTGAAGGATCCTATTGCTGATCCGTTTAGAGGTTGATTTTGGAAAGCCAGTACTAGTAGTATAAGTAAGAAGTAAGGTTTAGTTTGAAGGAGTGAATAGAGGGCCTTTGAAAAGGAATCGAACAGAACAAGTTGATAAAAACATTCGGTAAATAATAATTCCTTTCGTTCGTTTCGATGACAAACTATAATATAGGTATTATATTGTTGCGGCCCAGAATTTGGCCACTTTGACTGCGTTGTCAGCCCGTGGCAGCCATTAAATCTTCCTGCGTGCAGCTGTTAGGGCACGCAGGGCACGATGTGAGATGGGCCATCGTATGTATGTGCTGTACCGCACAAACAGCTCAAGTCGCTACCATCACTGAATTCTCACCTAAACATGTTGCCTTTACTCCGAGCGACAGTCTATAATTAAAGACTTCAAGATCGGCCATGGCAATTCATGTTCAGGCAGAGGCCTCTAGCTTCTGTGTTTATAAGAGATGATCTCTGGGAATACTGGTACGATTACAAAAAAATATTTTTCTGATATTGCCGAATGCCATAGACTATGCTTTATGGTATATAGTTGCGGATAGAAGCCAGTTTTAATCAAATCTGTTTATATAATTTACTTATCATTTACTTAATAAAGTGTGTGTTTTTATGTTTTTATACAAAACCGTGTTTTATTTGCATTATCATCATCCTTATCCTACTACTATTATAAAGGCGAAAGTTTGTATGTATGGATGTATGGATGTATGTATGGATGTTTGTTACTCTTTCACGCTTAAACGGCTGAATGGATCTGGATGAAATTTGGCACAAAGATAGATTATAGTCTGGAATAACACATAGGCTACTTTTTATCCCGGGAAAATGTACGGTACCCGTAGGATAACACATCAACTGTGACGCGGACGAAGTCGCGGGCAGAAGCTAGTTTATCATAAAGACAAACAATATTATTCTCAATTTATCCTAATATTATAAAGAGGTATATAAGATGTTTTTGTTTTTTGTTTGTTTGTAAAGAATAGGCTCCGAAACTACTAGTCCGATTTTAACCATTTTTTCAGCAATAGATAGCTACATTACCACTGATTAACATAGGCTATATAAACATCACGCTACCTACGATCCACGGTAGCGGAGCAGTAACCAAAGCTCTTTAGATTTACTATAAATATAAAAGCAATATAGATAATGAAGACTATTAGTAATTTACAAAAAAAATGCCAACTGCCGAGCGTGAGATCCTGCCCAACTAGCACAAAACTGTTGCTTAAGAGCTTTGGAGCCAATCCGATTATTCCCAAAGGCGCCAAGCTCTAGCGCCAGAGCGTGTACTGCAGACTTTATACAGCCGCTTTGGAGCCAAAGGGGCACAACTTTTTGCAATCTATAGTTCCATTAGAACTTCATAATAGTGGCATGAAAGCGCTACAGGAGCGGCAACTAATAATTAACTCTACACTTAAGCTCTTGTGGCGCTTATTGAATGAATGACAGGTTTGAACTGAACGAATAAAGGATCACTGATCATTCACTTTACCTCTCATTTATTAAATACCATTTGTTGTTCCTGATTTAGACATTACTGAATATAAATAAATAATAAGTGAAGTGAAGGTAAGTGTTTTTGAGCTACATTTTGTATTATATGCAAGTGGCTACAAACGCAGATCAGTTTATCGTGCATATAGTTGATATTATTGGAGTATTTTTAACGCGCCTCAATAATTACTTCAGAATATCGTAAAATATGTAAATTATTATTATATAAATATATTAATATCACATACCTACACGATATTGAATTTACCTACTTGACTATATTTATGTTTAGTAAGTTGCTGGTGCTATGTTTAGTTATATTTTAGTACAAATTGCGATAAAAACCTATAAATTTCTCAAGTACTGATAAATAATTGTCTTGTAAACATGTCGTCTATGAGAAGCAGCTTTAACTTGCAACTTCAACCTTAAAACTTGCTCTCTGCGCGTCATAGCGCTAAGTTTCACTTTTCTGTAGGTCCAAGTAATACCTGTACACCTAATGCAGTTCAAGTCTTTGCAATCTCTTTTATTTCGTATACTGCAGATATCGAACCACACTAATGGTTATTTGTTTAGAGATCCGTAGAACTCGTTGAAAACCCTAAATTACGATGATCATTTGTAGCTGCTTCTATATTTTTCGCTATTTTTCTTTTTTGATTGTTTAACACTAACTATGTGTTACCATATTTTCAGAATGCCTTTCAAACTTATAATGAACAACTAAATAAACAAGAACTTTGCATCTTTCCATCTAAGTGGGAAAAACACGGAGTATTACACTGGCCGAACAAGAAAAGTAAAAAAATATGTAAAATAGAAGATTCAACTCCACAATCAAATTGGACTAAAATAAACAAATTCATTATGTTATTTTGTATTTCTTTTAAACTGGCTTAAATATTGTTATAAAATGTGATTCCTCCATTAAAAATATCAGAATGTATCCAAATGAGTAGGCAATGTCCATTACTCTCCTTCTTCTATTGTGAAGCCTTAATGTCGCTATTAGTAAAACAGACGATCAAATTCCTACTTAAGTCTGCGCAAATGAACAAATCACTTCTGCAATGAAACTTTCAGTGGCAGAACAGTGATAAATATATCTTTTATGCAGTTCCGTTAAAAAGTCTACAATTAAAGTCTTTATGCAGTTCTGAAGCGTACAGCAGCGGCAATAGAAGCTTTTTAGCAGCTTTAAGCTTTAACAGATATGTTTTAACTCTCTTTTAAAGCTATAGACGGCAAATGGGTTGTAAAATGAACTCTTATAAAACTTAGAGTGGCATTTGGTTCAGTGTCTGCTACCCCTAGTGATATTTACAACTATGAGCAGTTACGGAAGCAATAGTAGAACTTAAAAACCCTTTCTGAACCCCTAAAGCGCTACTGTACGGCTAAAAGTTGCAAAATAGGCTGCTATTTCCACTAGTGTGCTAGTTGGGTGGGTTCGATTCCCAGATCAGGCAGTGTTATTGGGTTATTCCATTAGTTTACCCGAAGTTAAAGTTTGTTTGTTGTTTGGTTTGTTAGGTCTTAAGCCCAATTGCTACGCTAGAGGGCTTAGGTTCGATTCCCAGGTCGAGCAAAAAGTGTTATTGGGTTTTTCTATGAAATTCTCAGTAACAGCTTGGAGTTAGGATTTGTGCCCGGTTAATGGCAATAGACTCGGACCCTATTACATGGACCTAAACATACCGGCGAACTGTGAGAGTACATTGGTACACCTCTGCATAACCCTTCGGGGAATACAGGCGTGATGGTACCTAATGTTATGTTTGAAAACTAATAGTGCCGCGCCCCGTGTATCAGACAACACGTGTCCCCGTTGGTACTATATCGATATCTCCCGGTCGTGTCGGATTGCCGTCCCATCAGACTATGATAGTTAGGAAAGAGGGAGTGCACCTGTGTTTGCGCACACACTCGTGCACTGCAATATAGTAAAGTAAGTAAAATTAAGTAAAATGTATTAACCATTGATACAGAGGTCCCTTATAATTAGGTTAAAGGCCGATGCCTGCCGGGGCTGTGGGTTGTTCGGAAGAGATACCGCGCCCCCGGAACGTAAAGGGCACAAGACATAGATAGGTTTTAGTCACTAAAAGTCTGACACTCCCTCCCGCCCCGCCCAGGGCGGGAGAAATCATGTGATGATTTCCCATCGGTAAAAAAAAACGTAGTATAAAACTCAGTAAAAAGTCCCAAAACTAGGCAATGCCTGTATATTGGGGACTTATATCGGGTGTAAGGGACATCTATCCTAAAACTGAATCCATGAATTATCTATTCTGCACTGACTATCAGACAACAAGATTTTTTATAGGAAAACTATAAGTAAAGAGATAATGGAGGTTTTTAATACTTGTCCGCTAAGTGAAAATTCGCTAGTATTCCTTCGGTATCGTCCTCAGCGGCTGGTAAAAAAATCTTTTGCCCTTGTTTTAGGTCAACAAATATCGTTCTTTCCGTCAGGGGCGACTAAAAAAGCAACAGGCTAATTTTTAAACTTGATCTGCCGAAAAATGGGAAGAATTCCTAATTTTTCTTGCAAGAAATTCCACTTGTTTTGAAGTCAGAATAGTGTTCAGAGTGCACTGGCGAAGTTTAAGGCTAGCCGCACACACACAATAATATTGACAATCCAATATTGTCAGAATTTCAAGATCTATAGAAAAATACCGCAATACAGGCCGCACACACACAATATTATTGACAATACGTACTTTATTGTCAATATTATTGCGTGTGTGCGGCTAGCCTAAGGATAGATGCAGTCCCTTACACCCCGTATAAATATCTCTTGCGTACTTGGCTAGTCTTCATTGAGATAGGCCATCGTAACCGAAAATCTGTCTGAAGAAAATTAACTCCAAAATCATTCAGAAGAGAAATCACCAGACATTAAAAATGCACTGTATCGATCGAATTCTAAATAAAAACACCTCTGTAGAGTGTTTTCTCTGTCACACATACGGCGATAGTCTCTTTCTAAAGGGTTCTGTTTCAGTCAGCCACCCGGGTACTAGGTAGGTATTGTACTAAAATCAATAACTGCAATGTCCAATTAGACAGTCTAGTCGTAGGTAGATAGGGCACCTTCGCTGTATGATTCATGCCTTATTTCTAGCAACCTAATGCTCCTAGGTCATTCAGTATGTAGTATTCTTCACCTCAAAGTCTAAGAATCGTTTGTATTTCAAGATTTTCGTTACAAAACATAAACATTTTAAGATTACTGGAATACCTTTATTATTTATATTGACCGGTATTTTTAGCGTAGAAAGAGATAAGTAATCGTATTTATCGTAAGAGTGACGGAGACAGATATGGACAGTTGTTTATTGACGTAAATGTCAATCATTTCGGTGCAATGACTGAACATTTTTTACGCTACAAATTATGGAAATTGATCTCTGGAACGCTGTTAGGGTTGCTGCGTAAGGTCTTCTCCCTGATTATATGGAATAATATTTACTTTAAACGTACACCAAAATGAAGGTTATTTTGAGTTGATAAAATACTGTGAGTTAAATTAGTAAAGATTATAATGGCACTGATCCATATCTAACTACGGCTAAGCTGTATACGAAAACTTTGCTTAGTATGAAAATATACGCGGGATTATCCAGTGACTCACAGCCGCGCTACGCAAAAAGACGTGTCTGGCAAACAAATAAACCGCGTATATGAAGTGTATTATGTACAATTAAATTTAGCCAATTATCCGGGAATTTAATCACGTACAAGTTTGTGAAGTTAAAATTGCTACGGACTAAAAGAATTAAGCTATGTTAGTGAACAAGAAAATAATAACTGAAAATTCTATTTTAATTATTTTAAATTAACAAATTATTACACCAGAATAAATACTTACTTGGTAGTAGATAGTTTCCGCGTTGGGTTGGGCACACAAAGAGCTATTTCTGGAATGTCGATAAAACAACAAGTGGGGAAAACGAATTATGTCAGTCTGGTAACCCAGTCCGCAGCTGATGAAGTACGGAATCTCACGGCACCTTTGTCGTTCTGTGAAAAATCAAATAAAATTCCTCCATATTTGTTGGGTGGTGCGCTTTGCACAAATTATTGTTTAAAATAAGTGTTTGAAATCATACATTGTGGCTAAGGTAACGCCTTACCCGAGCATGAGTTATTCCGGAAGGAATAAATTCGAGGTAAGAGGACTAATCAATATTAATGTCATTGTTTGTGTTTTCGTTGTGATAAAAACAGCTGACATAGGCGCTATGGGCCCGTTTCTTTGTTCTTTGTCCCCTTTTCGACATTTCCCGGGAATGAAAATACGTAATTCCAAATATTTCTATACTTACGAACCAAAGAGCCACTTCCTTAGCCATTCTATTTTTGAATAAAGATGCGTTCGACGTAATCTTGTAAATAAGTTCTTTATCATGTCGGCTTTGATTATTATTTGTGTGTTTTTTCTGTTTAATCGCACGCGGTCCATGTTTTTCTTTGTTAGGTCAGTGTAAATGACCTCAGACTCGCGGCCACTCAACCCATGAAATGCTTGAACACCGTTATAATTATTGTTTTGTTCATTTAAAAACGTAATTTTTATGCGCGTATTATTTCAGAATAATCCGTGTTGTCTTTGCTTGTTTGCGAAAGAAATGGCGAAAGTCAATATCGTCCATAGAGAATAGAGAAAATCTTTCATTAATTGACGCGGGAAAATTATTGTTTTTTACGTAAATGGTGCGCAATTAATTTCACTTGTTTTTGTTTAATTGTTTATCAATACGACGCCAGACTTATTGTTGTTAAATTATGTTTATCAGATAAGAAATTATCATGCCACATTATATCCATGCTTGTTGATTTTAAGATGACTCATATTTTATACATGCCTTTAAAATATCAAAAGCAAAGTAGAAGTAAAGTACTAGTTTCCCAAAAACTGGAAGAGTTCTATGTAAAACGCAGGCCAATACTTACCATTATAATGAAATACTTACTAATTATAAAAATTTAAATATGTATTTTCAAAAAAAATTAAATTGTGGCACTTCAGTATTTCTTACACCCTTATTTCAACCCCTTTTCTGGCGATGAAATATGTCTTATGTCTATCTCCAAGGTATAATCTTTCTCTGTACCTAACATCATCAAAATCGGTACAGCGGTTTAGGAGTAAAAGTGTGACAGACAGACAAAGTTACTTTCTCATTTATAATATTAGGTAGTATGGAAATATAAATATAGATGATTAAGTACCTTTCATGAATGAAAAAGAAATAATATATTCACAAAAGTATTTAGGTCATCCATAAATATAATTTTGAATTCCTTTCTTGATCCAAATGCGAAATGTATTACGAATGACTATAAAAAAGAAATAAATTCTCGAGTAACATACATACTATCATGCCTGTATTCTCCGAAGGGTTAGGCAGAGAGGTGTACCAATGTACACTCACAGTCCCCCAGTGTGTTTTAGGTCCCATGTAAAAGCGGGCGAGTCTATTGCCATTAAACAGGCACAAATCCCAACTCTGTACTACTAGTGAGAACTTCACAGAAAAACCCAATACCACTTTGTGCTCGACCTGGGAATTGAACCTCTAGCATAGCAGTCGCGCTTAGGACCACTAGGTTAAGGCATTATTGAGTAAATAAAGACTATTTTCATTTATCTTGTCAAGAAATGGCTGGATGTCATGTAATATGTGTTTACAGTAAAGAATGAAGACGGATGAACAAAGATTGCATGTTGCGGAGATGAGAATGTTGAGATGGATGTGTGGTGTGACCAGAATGGATAAGGTAAGGAATGAGTATATTAGAGGAAGTTTGAAAGTAGCGCCAGTGACAAAAAAATTGAAAGGGAACCGTTTGTCTTGGTATGGACATGTGAAGAGGAGGGATGAGACGCATGTAACCAAAACAGTTATGAATGTAAATGTGGATGGATGTAGAGGAAGAGGGAGGCCAATGAAAAGATGGATGGATTGTGTGAAGAATGATATGAAAGAGAAGGGAGTCAGTGATAGTATGACGGTTGACAGGTTGGCATGGAAGAAGAAAACATGTTGCGCCGACCCCAAGTAAAATGGGATAAGGGCAGGAAGATGATGAGTAAAGAATGAACCATATTTAGGTTGTGGTCAAATTCGGTTTTCAAGAATTTATTTATCTTTAAGATTACTTTTACTTACAAGACATTCATAAATCTCTATCTTTTAAATAAATATAATTACAACATCAAGAAGTAATAGGGAATATCCATGATATGTTAAATTTTAAAAATTATCCTTATTCATGTAATAAACAGTTTAGTAAAACTATTTTTTGAATAAGTATGTGAAATTATAAAATTTATAAGCCATCGAATATTGCTTTCTATCTCTTCAAGAAAACGTTTATACGGAGTTTTAATGTATGGCCGTAGTGTTATGTGACGTCACAGTTCATGTCAGATCTCTCTGTCTGATTGGTGCATAATTAATAGTTTTAAATGTTTATATCGGCCATATTTCTTGGCCAATTTTAATTTCACTCTTTCATTTCTACTACATTATTTTCATATTTTGTTAATAAGTGCAATTCATGCATATACCCTATTCCTACAAATTATGTAGTATTATTATAGTAATAGGAATAGGGAACATGCATGAATTTTTTTTTCTTATTATTTTTGAATATTTATATGCATTTGATTTAAATGAGAGTCAAATATTTTTCTTTATAAACTTTATTACTCCAGAATTATGCCTCCATAAATGTTTTTCATTATAATTTATTTTTGAGTAAGAAATTATTTTTTAAAAAAACGTGCAAAATAATCGTGAAACATTCAAATATTTGAACAACATCGCCATTGATCAGAGCGAATGTATTCTACGTCACATTCAAATGTGAAATGTCAATTCCGAGTACGTAGTTAGGTGTTCTCTCCGCCTTTTGTTTGTTGCATAAACTATGACGTCACACCAAGTTCGCCAAAATGGCGGGTGTTCAAAGTGCTCGTAAGGGTTGGTTATTTTTAAATTCTTTTTTAATTACTTGAAATTACTTTATTGGTGTTTAATAAAAGTATTATAAAGCAGTGTAAACTATCGAAAGGTCAGCTGCGCAGTACTCTTAACCGACGTGCTTGTATGACCAGATGTATGAATGTAAACGAAGCGAAAGGAGTATGTAAGGATCGTAGCTTGTGGTGTTCTTTGGTTTCTGCTTATCCCCATGGGGAAACAGACTTAAACTTAAACTATCTTATAAAAATGTAGAAAAAAATACATGCAAATTCCCTATTATCTTGGTCGGGTAATTTCACCAACCTTGAATTCTCTTTCCATGTACACCAGCTAAAATTATGTTTTAATTTGTTTCAGATCGCTCGGTTCTCGAGTGAAGATGATAACCACATAAATAGGAAGCTGCCTAAAGAGCTGCTTCTTAGGATCCTCTCCTATCTGGATGTGGTCTCGCTATGCAGATGTGCACAGGTGAGCGAAGAGCTATTTTTCATGTCATCTGCCTGCCTGATGTTTAGGTGGAACCCCCACGGTAGCCCGCGAAGTTCAAATTTGTTTACGTTTTTTGCAATTTGCAAGTTAGCAGGGATGATATGATTTAAATCATTTGATTTTAATCAGTGATTTAAATCGCGATTAAAATCAAGTGATTATTTTAAAAAAAATCGTTGATTTAAATCAGTACTTTTTTATTGCAACCAAAACAGCCAAAAAGGGTCGTCCCTTAAGGAACTACGGCGCACACATACGTGTGCATCGCTAATATGCCTATAGGTATCATTATACGGTTCGGGGGTTCCCCGAAATTTAAACTCGCGCCTGAAATCTCTCTTTTTATTCGAATCGTCATTTTTATTTTTTGTTAAATGTTACAAAATGGAAATGGTGTTTTTTAATTACCTTTAGAAGAATATAATTATGTCTGTTTATTTTCGTTAATGTCATTTTTTATAAATTTAATTAAATATTTTTGTTAAATAGGCAAATAAATATGCTACTTCGTTTTTTTTATAAAAGAATGGCTTAATAAAAGAACTAATATGTTATTTAACAAAAAAAACGGTAATTTAAAAAACTAAAAAACCCGACTGCTATTCTTTAAAAATCCCTAAAACAAGATAAATTGTAGCAGTCGGGACCCATTCTAGAAATGGAGGATTAGTGAATTGAGAGCACATACCTATATTACATTGCAGATGGTCCCGAATGGGTCCCGACTGCTACAATTTATCTTGTTTTAGGGATTTTTAAAGAATAGCAGTCGGGTTTTTTAGTTTTTTAAATTACCGTTTTTTATTTTTTATTTTTTTTGTGTTTTAAAAAAGAAATTAATATACCCAGTATCACTCTTACAGTAAATACGAATCTACCGACACCTCTCAAGCTAAAATCCATCGAGCCATTCAGCCTGCAGAGCGAGCCAAACATTTGAATTTGGCGCCAAAAATCCGCCATTTTGTTTTTTTTATTTTGATATACCCAGTGTCACTCTCACAGTAAATACGAATCTAACGACACCTCTCAAGCTAAAATCCATCGAGGCGTTCAGCCTGCAGAGCGTGCCAAACAATTATACATACATACATACATACATACATACATACATACATACATACAAACATACCCTCGAAAAACATAACCCTCCTTCTGTCGCAGTCGGGTAAAAATATGTCGTTTTTTAAATAAATAACTGTCATTCATACTGAAAACGATCCGATATATAAAAAAATCAAAAAAATCTGATTAAAATCAAATAAATCCGATTTAAATCAAATTAATCTGATTTATTTGATTTTTTTATAAAAATCATGATTTTTATCAACCCTGCAAGTTAGTATTAAATTATACGTTGATTAAAGTATAATTCGCGGGCGTAAGAATTGTGTATTTTCAGAATTATAACCATTTAAGTCAGCAATAAAACTCTATAGGGCCAGGTAAACCCAAAGAATGACTATTTCATGAAATATTGACATTTTGGAATTATACCGACTTATGAAGTTATTTTACTGATTTTAATGGTTAAAATTCTGAAAATGCATACTTCTTACGCCCGCGAATCTTACTTTAATCAACATTAAACCTAACACTGACTTGCAAATTGCAAAAAACGTAAGAAAATTTGAATTTGACGGGCTTCCGTGGAGGTTGCACCTTAAGAACTTATTCACGTTGACTCGCGGGCGCGGTGACGAAATATCAAACATAGTTATATAGTTTGTTCAGCATAAGTAACTTAATCGATTGCCATAATTTTTATAAGTACCTACCATGTTATATTTTGTCCCAAAAATGTTGCAAGTGTGATGGAAAATGTTATCACTAGTTAATTACAATACAATCGCCGTATTTTTTTGTTCGTTTGTTTGTATCGAATAAGCTCAGAAACTTCATGGTCGATTTTAACCATTTTTTCACCAATAGATAGCTACATTATTCCTGAATAACATAGGCTATATAACATCACGCTACGACCCACGGGAGCGGAGCAGTAACCCAAAAACGTAACTAATGGCGGATGAAATCAGTCATCTACCCAATTTGGTTCGGTTAGTTAACTATAAATATATTATAAGTACTAGAATATCGACGCGCTGCAAGCTGAGCGCGCAGCTTCCTTTCCCCGCGCGCCTCCCGCCGCCCCCCGCGCCTGAATAAAAGCTTTTGCACCCCAGACTCAGGCCCTTATGCCCCGCAGTTTGGCAAGCTAAGCGTATCTTTTGCCCTCGGATCACGCTTCGAAGCCGCGCCCTTTACCTGAATTACTGCCTTGTCTAGTGCCTAGTTTTGTTGACTAAAGAAAGAAAAGAAAGAAAGAAAGAAAAACCATTTATTCCCGCGAAAGCGACGCACAACACATAAATAAAATAAAAAAAAAAACAAAAACAATAATTTAACTAAAAGTGTATTTGTGAACTTAGTGTGCAATAATTAGTTCCCGAATGAACGACTGCGCGTTTGGGCAAACGCACGTGTTGCACGGTGGATTGGCGATTTAAAGATGGCGGGCAGCGTATGCGGGGTGCCCAGGACCGGGATGGTTGGCGCTCTTTGGGGGAGGCCTACGTACAGCAGTGGACGGCTATAGGCTGATAAATAACGAGTGTAGTGGAAATTATATTTTTCTTACTCCTCCGCTAATCTTTTCTGATTAATTTCGTTGCGGGATCCAAGACAGTTGAATCGTTTCTCTGGGACTCGTCGAGCTTCATTGCCTCGGCGCTTTTCTTGTGGTCGCCACTGTTGATTCTGGCTTACAGAAGTTGCAGTGGTTTGGGAACAGTGTGGCGGGCTTGTCCCATTAAAAAAATGATATATAACGAATTAGTTCGCTTTGCTGACCGCGTGGCGAACGCGAGGTCACCACGTGGTGACAAATAAATACTTTTAAACTTACAAAGTTTGTTAATCATCCAGAAAGGCTGTGTAGGAACTGCTGGAACCGGAAGCCGACGGTTTAAGGTTTGCTAGTCTTTTGACCCCTCCCCCCCCAAGCTTAACCTTTTGACCGTCACGTCAAAAAAGTCAAAACATGCCCTCAGTGCCAAGCTACGAATTCATCCTTAACTAACTACATAATACTAGTGAGTTTATTTATTTAAACTTAATGCACTATAAAGTACAAAGGCGGACTTACTGCTTGAATACAAAAAAAATATATATACCATCACGCCTGTATTCCCCGAAGGGTTAGGCAGAGGTGTACCCACATGTACACCCACAGTTCGCCGGTATATTTAGGTCCCATGTAATAGGGGGCGAGCCTATTGCCATTAACCGGGCACAAATCCAAACTCCGAGCTGCTACTGAGAATTTCATAGAAAAACCCAATAACATTTTTTGCTCGACCTGGGAATCGAACCCAGGACCTCCAGCGTAGCAGTCGCCCTTAGGACCACTAGACCAACGAGGCAGTACTGCTTGAGTTCGGTATTATAACGATGTAGTTTTATGAATTTTATTTACGTATAAAAGTCTGTCATGGTATCGTGACCGTGTTGTGCTGCACATTTTGGATTGTCATCTATACGTGACGGTAGCCATCAAATGGTAAATTTGCCAGTTTTTTTGCCAAAAACGTCCGTAGCGGTCATAAGGGCCGCTGTGCGTAGCACTGCCTACCTCTACTATAGCTTCAACCGTGAAGTAACCATGTACTATGTTCCATTTGTTCCAGGTCTCAAAGCTATGGAACATTCTAGCTCTGGATGGCTCCAATTGGCAGAGGATAGACTTGTTCGAGTTCCAAAGGGATGTCGAGGTAAGAGATTTGAACTACCATTAGTAACTACACTATCGGGGGTCGTTGACCCCGTGATCAGTTGCAAATGCAATTTTAGATTTACCGCTCTGAAGTTAGGCTTTACGAACGAAGGCGCAGGTACTGTTGCTTAAAATGGTGTTTGCTTGCGAAATCCATCACGCCAGTATTCCCCGAAGGGTTAGGCAGAGGTGTACCAACAATGGTCACCCAGAGACGGTATGTTTTAGGTCCCATGTAATAGGGGGCGAGCCTATTGCCAATTTCTTTCAGAATTTCAGAGACTTTTATAAAAAATCCAATAACACTTTGCTCAACCTGGGAATCGAACCCAAGACCTCTAGCTTAGCAGTCGCGCTTAGGACCACTAGGCTTACGAGACAGTTATAAAAAATACTTCAAGTGTATAAGTTTAATTATATTATCCAAACTGTTAACAAAATAATGTATTTTTTTTTAAATAGCAAGGCAACTGTATCAAAATCAATAAAAATACAACTAACTAGAAACAAACGCTGAACACTTTTCACATCGACAGTCTACCGTACTGTGCGAGCGAAACAAGCAAGCATCAGACGTATAAGAGAGACTGAGACAGACACACAACTCTCAGCTCCGCCCCTTGCACTTTCCGCGCATGCGCGCTGCTGTTTAACTCGGTTCCTATATGCAAAACGAACAGTTAAACTTACCAGTCGTTATTCCTTTGAATGCTTGACTGGTCGTTTTCGTTTGTGACAATTCTGGTGACAATTTTGAATGTAAAAAAGTCTTTACAAAAATTATGGATATAAACCTACCTGTATGCTGAAAAATAAACTTCAATAACAGCGAAAATACGAAGGCATTCGGGTGTAAGCATGGTCTACTAATACCGGTCGGTAAGTTATAGGAATCGGGTAGGTTGCATATTGCGCAGTTTTTTGTAGCCAACTTCAGAGCGATGAAGTTATTTGATGCGAACTGTGGGTATGTATTGAAATCATGAAGTACTTTTAGATTCTGCTATGAATTACGTTCATGTGTAAATCAAGTATGTACAGTCAGCAAAAGAGATAAGTAACCAGACTCGCCTAATGAATACAAAGTTTTTTAATGAATTTTATTTTTGTTAATAGAAAATAAACAGTTTATTAAATTAAATTTCATTTCAAAACAACTACCGGTTTGAAAGAAAACTTCAACTGTATTAGACGGTCCGGTTACTTATCTCTTTTGTTAACCGTACACTCGGCGTCATAAAAATTTTACCTTTTAGTGCAAGAATTATTTATCTATCAAACATTATTAAGACGAAACAAGGACAGGGGTGAAAATTACGTGTTAGCAGAAACTATCGCTTTTGCCCGCGACCCCTAGGCGTGTCCTTAGAAATTGCAGTTTTGTATCGCATCTTGTATCCTTTCGGACGCGGAAAGCTGCACGCATGCGTAGTGCGTTAGGAGGGGTCACTAAGGGCCGATGCCTGCCGGGGCTGCGGGTGTGAGCAAGAGATACCGCGCCCCTGGAACGCAAAGGGCACAAGAAGGAACATGGATGGGTTTTAGTCAGTAAAAGTCTGACACTCCCTCCCGTCCCACCCAGGGCGGGGAAAGTAATTTGATGACTTCCTATCTGGCTGGCTATTTTTGCTATCTATTGTCATGTGAATGTAATTCAAAATTTAAATACAAGGATAAATATTTCTTCTTTCCTCTTCTTTATCGTTTGGGGTGTAAGGCCTAACGACCCCACACACCCTAGTGTCAGAGTTTCTAAACCGCCTCAAGGGCCTCTGACATGGTTACCGTTGTCAGTGATGTCCAAGATAAATAAAATAAAATCTTTATTGAGAAATTCAAAAGATAAAATACATAATAAATCTAAAAATAACAGTGAAGGTAAAATAATGTTAGATGCCTGTACTAGGATAATCCTGTATCACAGGCTGGAGGAGCTCCAACATATGCTAAATATAGGAAAGTAGGCTTTAGATAAACTTAGAAAGTACATATGAATTAGAAAAAGTCGCATTGGTACTTGCCCGGTTGCGAACCCACAACCTCGTGCAAGACAGTTAACCACAACCCAGTTACTGGGCTCTTGAATAAACTGGTTGTCAGACTTCTTGGCTTCTGACTATCCGTAACGACTGTCAAAGATCCACGAATGACAGCCGGGACCAACGGCTTTACGAGCTTTCCGAGGCACGGAGGTGTCACACCACCAACTTCCGAACTCCGGGCTATTACTGAGCATCATGTATGTACTCCTGTGAACATGACATCTCTTTTCCTCAGGGTCCAGTGATAGAGAACATCTCACACAGATGCGGAGGCTTCCTCAGAGAGCTGTCCCTCCGAGGATGCGAGAGCATAGGAGATGGCTCCATCAGGTCACTGGCACAAGTAAGTTAACAGCCTCCAACTTTTTGTACGACCGATTATTTATCGGACTGCTAAATTAATCCATAGTTTTGAGGACAGAGTTTTTGTAGGTTATCGGACTGTTCAATACATTTATAGTGTCGAGGATCGACTTTTTGTAGTACCGATTATCGGACTGTTCAATACATCAATAGAGTCGATGACCGACATTTTGTAGGACCGATTGTCGGACGGTTCAATACATTAATAGTGTCGAGGATCGACTTTTTGTAGTACCGATTATCGGACTGCTCAATACATCAATAGAGTCGATGACCGACATTTTGTAGGACCGATTGTCGGACGGTTCAATACATTAATAGTGTCGAGGATCGACTTTTTGTAGTACCGATTATCGGACTGCTCAATACATCAATAGAGTCGATGACCGACATTTTGTAGGACCGATTGTCGGACGGTTCAATACATTAATAGTGTCGAGGATCGACTTTTTGTAGTACCGATTATCGGACTGCTCAATACATCAATAGAGTCGATGACCGACATTTTGTAGGACCGATTGTCGGACGGTTCAATACATTAATAGTGTCGAGGATCGACTTTTTGTAGTACCGATTATCGGACTGCTCAATACATCAATAGAGTCGATGACCGACATTTTGTAGGACCGATTGTCGGACGGTTCAATACATTAATAGTGTCGAGGATCGACTTTTTGTAGTACCGATTATCGGACTGCTCAATACATCAATAGAGTCGATGACCGACATTTTGTAGGACCGATTGTCGGACGGTTCAATACATTAATAGTGTCGAGGATCGACTTTTTGTAGATTATCGGACTGCTCCATACATCGATAGTGTCGAGGATCGACTTTTTGTAGATTATCGGACTGCTCAATACATCGATAGTGTCGAGGATCGACTTTTTGTAGATTATCGGACTGCTCAATACATCGATAGTGTCGAGGATCGACTTTTTATAGATTATCGGACTGCTCCATACATCGATAGTGTCGAGGATCGACTTTTTGTAGATTATCGGACTGCTCAATACATCGATAGTGTCGAGGATCGACTTTTTGTAGATTATCGGACTGCTCAATACATCGATAGTGTCGAGGATCGACTTTTTATAGATTATCGGACTGTTCGATACATAGATAGTGTCGATGACCGACATTTTATAGGACCGATTGTCGGACTGTTCAATACATCAATACAGGCGATGACCGACTTTCTGTAGGACCGATTATCGGACTGTTCAATACATAAATAGTGTCGAGAACCCACTCTATGTAGGACTAATTATCGGACTGTTCAATACATCAATAGTGTCGAGGACCGACATTTTGTAAGACCGATTGTCGGACTGATCTACTATCCTATGTTTAACAAATAAATTATTTGATTTGATTTGATATGAAATTCTCGCAATGAAATGTGTATCTTTTCATATAGTAAATAAAGTTACATTTTGAGTAGCCCTATTAAAACGTACGCGCAGCGTCGTGTCTCAGTGTGAACTAACCCTAAGACTTATAAGCAGAAGATTATTCTTAAGGAAGGCAACAACACAGGTTTTTAAGGTAATTTAACCAGAGCTTATCTGTCAGATAACATGTTGTGTTCAATTGCAGTCATGTCCAAACATCGAGGAGTTGAACTTGAACAAATGTCGGAAGATCAACGATAACGCGTGTCAGGCGCTCGGCAGGAGATGCAAGAAGCTGCAGAGGTGAGATACAAGCATATACCATCACGCCTGTATGCCCCGGGGCTAGGCAGAGGTGTACCAATGTACACTCACAGTTCGCCGGTATATTTAGGTTCCATGTAATAGGGGGCGAGCCTATTGCCATTAACCGGGCACAAATCCAAACTCCGAGCTGCTATTGAGAATTTTATATAAAAACCCAATAACACTTTGCTCTACCTGGGAATCAAACCCAAGACCCCTAGCGTAGCAGTCGCGCATTGGACCACTAGGCTAACGCAGTTCGTGGCAGATATAGGTCATCATCATCATTATCATATCAGCCGCAGGACGTCCACTGCTGGAGTGCTGGACATAGGCTTCCCCCGTAGATTTACAAAATGATCGGTTGGAAGCATACAAGAATTGCAAGTAGCTAACTAAAATAGCTAGTAGGTATGAGTGCCGGTGTAATTACAGACACAATCATGAGACATTTCAACTTTGTCTCTGGGATGGCAACGCATACACAAGGCCTCTAAGTAATGGAGATGTAATAATAGGCAGAGGTGCCTATTTAACACCAGGCAGACCGTCATCGCTATCAAAAGAATAAAACAAAAAAAATGTGTAGATCTTTGCCGTTTTCCTTTTCGTAAGGGTCGCGACCCACACATTGAAAAACAATGCAATAGATGATTGAGTTGGTCGCTATCATCATCATATCAGCCGCAGGACGTCCACTACTGGGCATAGGCCTTCCCACAGATTTACAAAACGACCGGTTGGAAGCGGCCTGCATTTAGCGTGTTCCTGCGGTCTTAGTCAGGTCGTACGTGCGCCTTGTGGTTGGACGTCGTTAGTCCATTCATAACTAGTTTGTTTGTTTCAGGATAAACCTGGACTCGTGCTCCAACATCACCGACATATCACTGAAGGCGCTGTCCGATGGATGCCCGGTAAGGTTAATATTTGGGCCCTTATTATTATTTATCCCGTTTTCTTTTCTTAGCACAACACAGAACTGCTTGAAACTTGGTGGGACACAGTTATGGAAACACAGTTTGGAATTAGGTGATGTGACATCCCCGTGCCGTAGAGAGCACATAAAGCAGTTAGTCCTGCGCCTGATCTCTCTCCGGTTGTGTCGGATTGTCGTCCCATCGGGCTATGAGAGTTAGGGAAGAGGGAGTGCACCTGTGTTTGCGCACACACTTGCGCACTATAATATCTCCTGCATACTTGGCTAATCTGTATTAAGATTGGCAGCCGCGACCGGAATCGGTCTGGAGAGTTACATTTTTTTTTACACACCTTTTGCCTCGTCCACATTCATACAAGCACGTCGGTTACGAGTACTGCGCACCCGACCGTTCTGAAGACCCTTATCTTACCAGTGGTGATATTTCCAGCTGCTAACACATGTGAACGTGTCGTGGTGCCAGTCCATCACAGAGAATGGAGTGGAGGCGCTAGCACGCGCCTGCCCCCGGCTCAAGACCTTCATATGCAGAGGTGGGTATTATACCAGGGCTCCGTCACTCGTTCAAGGTTACTCTCTTAAGTGCCTACGGCTCGCGTGCGCCCGAGCGCAACGAATCCAGTCGGCTGTCACGCGCTCGCTTGAGTGTACTATACCTACCGCAACAAAATAAACGATACCTACTCGCGCCTTCAATAATGTCTAAACCTCGCAATGCAATTTGTAGTGTACAGAAAATACATATTTCAGTACATACAATAATACTACACAATAATACTTTATAGTCACCTATTCTTTTGTGTAATCATTTCTCAGCATAGATAGCCCTAGTGCTGTGTTGTGTGACGCGCGTTATTGCTATCTCTCTCTCTCACGCACGAACGTGTTGTAGGTAATTATAGCGTTAAGTGTTGAGTTTTCTCTATGGAGTGAAGTATCTGTACTTATTTAATCTGTGGTAATACTTATAACTATCTATACAGCGTGTTACGGAAAGGGTATATCAATACAAACGGGGTGAACAGTGTATCCGGTATTTAATCTCTATACAACATTTCGCTCAAAAGCAATCACTTTGAAAATGCAAAATTTGTTTTTTTTATTTCTGCAGGTTATTAAGTTTAAATCATAACAAAAAAACACATAACCCTATCAAAAAAACTTAAAATTAGCACTTCTTCTTCTTAGCGTATCGATGGCAAATAATAAAATATAAATAGTTAAATAAGATATTTCCTAAATACTATGTTTGACCCAAAATTTGGCCACGGCAACACCATCCGGCCAAATTAGCACTATAAATTATTTATATGGCAAAACAACGTTTTTCCGGGTCAGCTAGTATTAGTATCAATATATCGCAATTAGTTAACTAAATAAATTAATAATTTGCAGGTTGTAAGAACGTGAACGACAACTGCGTGTCGACCCTCGCCACCTACTGCCCCGACCTATCAGGGCTCAACACACAGGGATGCGATGTAAGTACCAAGAATACCATTGGCCGTTCTTAGTAACTGCCTCGTTAGCCTAGTGGTCCTAAGCACGACTGCTACGCTAGAGGTCCCGGGTTCGATTCCCAGGTCGAGCAAAAAGTGTTGCGGGGTTTTTCTATGAAATTCTCAGTAGCAGCTCGGAGTTTGGATTTGTGCCCGGTTAATGGCAATAGGCTCGCCCCCTATTATGGGACCTAAATATACCGGCGAACTGTGGGTGTACATTGGTACACCTCTGCCTAACCCATCTGGGAAAACAGGCGTGATGGTTAAAACTGCAGGCAAAAGCAAAAATTTTAATACCTTTTTCTCCTCCACAGCAACTAACAGACGACTCGATATCCAAACTGGGTCCGGCCATGCGCCGGATATGCGTGTCCGGGTGTACCCGGCTCACAGATGCCTCGCTGCTGGCCATCGCGGCGCACTGCCCGGATATCGTCACCTTGGAGCTGGCGCAGTGCAGCCAGCTCACTGATGCTGGCTTCCAGGCCCTGGCCAGGGTAAGAGGAGATGCTTTTTAAACCTCATAGTATGGCAAACAAGCCGACGGCCCTCTTGTTGGTAAGAAGAAATGCGATTAGCCTTTTCTCCAAAGAAACGCTATCGCCTTTTTTACATCTAGAGCTGGGTACTCACTTAGCAGTGTAGCACGTAACGTATCAGAGGGTTTAGGCGCTATGTACACATTGATATAGCCGCGCGACAACTCTGCCTACCGCATACGCAACTGGGCGATTCTGAATTTTGCAAGAGGAGTATTCTGGAATACTGTTATTTGATAGTTGCAACAAAAAAAAAAACAAGTATTTATTAGATATTGGCCAGGTATCGTAATTATATTTAATTACTTCTATTTCTTTATGACAAGCTCCTATAATTTGACGAGGATGCAAATCAACAGCTTGTATTTTTTTTTTAATATAGTAAAATATATTTTTCTTGAGCAGAGTTGCAAGATGATCGAGCGAATGGACCTGGAGGAGTGCGTCCTGATCACTGACAACACGCTGGTACACCTCTCCATGGGATGCCCTAGGCTTGAGAAATTGGTGAGTGACACACATACATACAGTGTAACATATACATACACCACGTACTTTATACAGGGTGCTAAGTTAAACGCGAAAATATAAAATCAGCCGTTCTATGAAATTGTTATTTAATTAAATGGAAAACCCCAACGGTTCATTGCTTTTTTTTTCATTTATTTATTAATTTTCATTATTAACCCTTTAACCGCCAACGTCGGATTAATCCGACAAATATTTTCGTGTTCATTTCGCCAGGGTCGGATAATTACGACCAAATACATCATCTCGTTCATCCGAAAATATTTGTCGGATTAATCCGACCTTGGCGGTTAAAGGGTTAAAGAAAGAAAAACCATTTATTCGCATGAAATGTGACGCAAATAACATAAACTACAAAAGAAAAAAAAAAAGGAAAAACAAAAAAAAAAGGAAAAAGGATAAAAAAAGGAAAAAAAAGTAAATGATTGTGGGTTACCTCATTTTGGCAAAACTAAGCTTCTTTGACGTTGTCCTAAAATTGTTTGTATTCCAGACGCTGTCCCACTGCGAGCTGATAACAGACTACGGCATCAAACAGCTGTCGATGTCACCGTGCGCTGCCGAGCACCTCACAGTACTAGGTAACGTGATAAGGGTCACCCCAAAGTCAAAGAATTTATTTCTATTAGACACATTACAAACACTTTTTAACGTCATGTATATACGATGATACCTGAGCAATTCTCGAAGTCAAAGTCAAATCATTTAATTCAATCACATAATTTACAGGCAAATGTCAAGAAGTTACAACTATAACTTCAAAAGTGCTTCAACTAGCTTCAAATTTAAACTTAAAATTGAAGCTAGTGGTTCGTTCCAAAACGTAGGTTTCTATAGATAAGAACGAGAATGAAACTCCACGGACACTTTTTTAAATGTGTTTTATTAGGTTCCGAGCCCAAAGGGTAAAACGGAACCCTATAACTAAGACACAGTTACTATAACAATCATGTTATTTTTAGGCTTCCATACCCAAAGGGTAAACGAGAATTTTCACGTCTGTAAAAATTCCAACTGTCTATCACGGTTCATGAGATACAGCCTGGTGACAGACGAACAGACAGACGGACAGCGAAGTCTTAGTAATAGGGTACCGTATTACCTTTTCGTACAGAATCTTAAAAATCAGCAAGCTTGCAGTATTGCTCCCCACAATTTCTTTAAAATAAGCCCCTAAATAACTACCCCGTTGGTCTCGTGGTCGCAAGTGCGACTGCTGTGTCCCGGGTTCGATTCCCGGGTCGAGCAAAAAGTGTTATTGGGTTTTTCTATGAAATTCTCAGTAGCAGCTCGGAGTTTTTATTTGTGCTCGGTTAATAGCAATAGGCTCGCCCCCTATTACATGGGACCTAAATATACGGGCGAACTGTGGGTGTACATTGGTACACCTCTGCCTAACACTTCGGGGAATACAGGCGTGATGGTATATATCTATATATATAAAAGAAAGTCGTGTTTGTTACAACACTTATAACTAGAGAACGGCTGGACCGATTGCCATGGTTTTTGATTTGTTGGATTTGTTTCCGTCCCGTATAGCAGAATACATATTAAAAACAATGAAACGAAAAAAAAAAGTCGGTAATGTCGGTAGGGGTTGGGTAGGGGTAGGGCAGGGTAGGGTAGGGGTAGGATACCACGCAAACGAAGTCGTGGCGGGTCAGCTAGTATATATATATATAAGCCCCTACTTCCTTGTCCAGGTCTAGACAACTGCCCGCTGGTGACGGACGGTGCGCTGGAGCACCTGATCTCCTGCCACAACCTGCAGCTCATCGAGCTCTACGACTGCCAGATGGTCAGCAGGAACGCCATCAGGAAGCTGAGGGTATGTCATACAAAGCACAGTAGTACAGCTCTTTCCTCGTAGATTCCTCTAAAACTAGGTAAAAAAAGAAACTTATAAAATATCAAAAATAACCTACCGGTATCGGGAATAGGCTTCAAGCTGTCCAGGGCTCCAAAGATAAGAACCTCCGAATACTCAATAATCAATTATTTCTTGCGTTCCATAATGTACATAATGGTCTTACCAATATAAAAGTACTGAATCATTACTGCCCCGTTGGTCTCGTGGTCGCAAGCGCGTCTTCTGAGCGAGGGGTCTCGGGTTCGATTCCCAGGTCGAGCAAAGTGTTATTGAGTTTTTACTTTAGGGATTTCTCAGTAGCAGCCCGGAGTTTGGAAGTTGGTGGTGTGATACCCTTGTGCCTCGGAAAGCACGTGTCGCCATTGGTCCTGCGCCTGATCTCTCTCCGGTCGTGTCGGATTGCCGTCCGGGAAGAGGGAGTGCACCTGTGTTTGCGCACACACTTGTGCACTTTATTTCCTGCATACTTGGCTAGTCTCCATTGAAATAAACCACCATGACCAAAGTTCGGCCCTGAAGATATTATTATGGCTTTTTTTATTTGACATCTAATTTTCTCCTTTTCCCTCCACAGAACCACCTCCCAAATATAAAAGTGCACGCCTACTTCGCGCCCGTGACTCCGCCCGTCGGCGGCGCCGGCGCTCGTCCCAGGTACTGTCGCTGCTGCAACATCATATGAGTGTTGTGCTGGCATGCCAGGGGCTGCCAGACCAGGCGACATTGTAGCTACAACAACTAGACTACAACGCCTTCAAAAATCACTCAGCTCATTTTCGGTCACTCATTTTCGGTGGCAGAAATTACGCTAGCGAAATTTTCGGACGATATCCCGGTTTGACGGGTAATTGATGTTTTAGTGACTTTGTGTCTGTCATGTATATGTGACTGTCATGTATTTGTGACTGTCTTGAAACTCGATGTGTTGAGTCCACTAGCGCCGCGGTACGGATTATATTGGACACTTGTAGCGATTTTAAATTGTCAAAATAATTCAATAAAATACATTAAAAAATAGTCATTAGGACAAGACAATGAATTCTGTTTATGAAAAAATTCAAAAAATACTGTTTACTCTTTAATAATTGGGTAGATGACACCACTAATCAATTGATGTACTTTTTATGAGCTGTCATAGAGTTTGTATGACAATACTAAACTATGACGTCACTTTTTTGACATCTCAATTCACTATTTATTGATTTCAAAGCAACTAAAAATCTAATTTCATAGTTATTTAAAAATCAATCGGATTTTCAGGAGTAAGATGAAGTGTTTTTTCAGTGAAGTTGTATCTGAAGAATGGTGTCTCCTACCTAATTGACAATGAACATAATTTTTCTGTAATTTGATAGAAAATATGACATCCAAAAAATTTAAAATTCAATACAGAATCTTTGATAGTTTTTGAGTTTTCTAACCTCAAACTTAATGTCATAAATATATGACTAACTTCAAAAAAACCTCTTGAATCACTCTATCTATTGATGAAAACCGCATTAAAATCCGTTGCGTAGTTTAAAAGATCTAAGCGTACAGGCGGCGGGACGCGACTTTGTTTTATACTATGTAGAGATTCTGTATTGAATTTGAGTTATATTAGTAAAATAAATAAATATTATTGATGTCTATTAAAACAATAATAGTACTAATTTGACTATATAGTGGTTTGTCTATGCCATTTGTCTATTGTACTCTTGGACAACGAGATTTCTCGTAGTACCCCGAAATTATGATTTTTTTAAACATTGCAAAGCATTGGTTGGCGAAATTCTAGTATTAAAATATTTTCTGCTGAAGTCTGTTAAAAAAAATACTACGGGTACTACGTTGAAAATTTCATGAAAAAAAAAACTGTTTAGTAGTTTTTAATTAATAATGTTAAAATAAAACGAACAATATAAAAAGCCGAATTCACAATCGCGTTTAGATGTTAATGCTTTATGTACAAACGCTAGTACATCTGCCTACCCCAAACTGTCGAACTTCTCTGATAGATTTTCAACTTTATCACAAAAGAATAAAGTCAATTTTCAATTGTTGTTAGTAGTGGAGCTCTTTGTGAAGGAGCTCGTCCGGGGAAGTACTACCACCATACCTATTTCTGACGCAAAGCAGCGTTGCTGTGTTCGGGTTTGAAGGGTATGGGTGCCGGTGTAGTTACACGCACATGACACATTTCAACTTTGTCTCTGTGATGGCAACGCATTAGCAAGGCCTCTGGTATTGCAGATGTGTATAGGCAGCGGTGACCACTTAACATCAGGTGGGCCGTCGGATTGTTTGCCATATTGAAAAGATTGATAATAAATTGGCAGTTTTGGGGTAGCCTGATTTGCAGGTCTCTGTACTAGTACATTGTATTTGTATTGTAATACAAATAACTGCATATATTAACTTAAATATACTAGAATATATTAAATATTGGTAAAAATGAGCTAAGTCCAAAAATTATCACTTTTTGTATTGCTAAAAAAATGTGACTGTATTTCGACGCGCTTGCGATTAGTCGCACGACTGTACGACGCGCTTACGACTAGTCGCACGACTGTAGCGCGACGCTGTGTTATTAATTGTTATATTAATATTATCACGGTGTACATTTATTAAGGGTAAGGAAGTTGGTTATTGATCGTGTAAAAATAAGATTTAAATATTTAATAAGATTATAAATATCCTATTACTGTGATTAAAAGAAAAAAATGGAAAAACAATATTACGTCTTTAGTTACTGCTCCGCTCCCGTCGTTCGTAGCGTGATGTTCTATACGTATAAACCTTCCTCTTGAATCACTCTATCTATTGATGAAAACCGCATTAAAATCCGTTGCGTAGTTTAAAAGATCTTAAGCGTCCAGACGGCGGGACGCGACTTAGTTTTATACTATGTACAGATATTATTATTATATCAAAAAGTGTTATTTTTAACCGACTTCAAAAAAGGAGGGGGTTATCCAATTAATATAGGAAATATCTTTTTTTATTTGACAGTCGTTACGGGTAGTCAGAAACCCGATTTCGCAAGCACTGTTACCGCTTGGTATCGTGTTGCCCAGTAACTGGGTTGTGGAGGTCAGATAGGCAGTCGCTCCATGTAAAACACTGGTATTCAGCTGCATCCGGTTAGACTGGAAGCCGACCCCAACATAGTTGGGGAAAGGTAAAAATGACAAAGGCATATAATGTATACTTTTATTTTTCCACGATCGAAAATCTAATTATAATGTTATAATTAATGGTCTACATAAAATTAGATTTTAAGTAGTCACTAAATGTTTTAACTCTATTTTTAATGATCGTGTTTGGCACGGAGAGGATAATATAATAATAATATATATTTATATATATATATTTCCCATAATATCGACACAAAAGCATTTAAATTTTACTCAATATTACATATTTAAACATAGCTGCTGAGAAAATCATCTGAAAATGTATTTTTCTGCTATTATAAGTAGTAGTAGAGCTCTTTGTGAAGGAGCTCGTCCGGGGAAGTACTACCACCATACCTATTTCTGCTGGTAAGCAGCGTTGCTGTGTTCCGGTGTGAAGGGTATGGGTGCCGGTGTAGTTACAGGCACATGAGACTTTTTAACTTTGTCTCTGTGATGGCAACGCATTTGCAAGGCCTCTGGTATTGCAGATGTGTATAGGCAGCGGTGACCAATTAACATCAGGTGGGCTGTCAGCTTGTTTGCCATCCAACGTAAATTAAGAAAACAATAATAAAATCAGTTGTCTAAACTCTTGGCCTGTTTTTCACAAAACTGACATTTACAAATTCTATAGAAAAAAATACACTTACGTGCAAAAAAAATGGGCTATTTGGCAAAAATCTATTTTCGTACGAATTCCATATATTTAAAGTATGCCTATAAAATATGGGCATGCTAAATGAGGTTGTGGGTTCGCAACCGTCACGGGCAAGTACCAATGTATTCATATGTACTTTCTAAGTTTATCTTGACATCGGTAACCATGTCAGAGGCCCTTGGCTTAGAAACTGTGACACTAGGGTGTGTGGGGTCGTTAGACCTTACTGCCCACACGATAAAGAAGATGGTCATGCTTAATACAACGCACAGTTTTCCATCCTCGTCACATTTCAGGAGGTTGACATAAAAGACAGAAATAATGAGATAAAATACCAGTTCTAATCAATAACTAATAAATACTCGTTTTGTGGTTGATTATGTTTATTTCTTAATGCACCTCTTCAAGAGAACAAAAGCCACAGCATTGTGTATGCGGTAGGCAGTGTCGCGCGACTATATCACTCGATCACTGTGTGCGTGCGGGTACATCGCCTCGCTTGCCTATTGCAACAAGATGGGTGGAATTAATTCAAAAAACATCAAAAAAAATTGATAAAAATGTTTGTCGTCTAATAATTCGTGTTGAGAATCACTAGAATTTGACGAGGATGGTAAAATGTACTTTGTATGTCTTCGTAAGAAGGTTTAAAACTAGAGAACTGCCCGCAACTTTGTCTGCGTGGGTTATTTCACCTGCGTTATGTCTTTGGCTACTGCTCCGCACCCGTGTGTCGTATCGTGATGTTATATAGCCTATGTTGCTCAGGAATAATGTAGCTATCCATTGGTGAAAAAATGGTTAAAATCGAGCCAATAGTTCCGGAGCCTATTCGTTACAAATAAACAAACAAAAAAATCTTATCTCTTTATAATATTAATACAGATAAAATGAACTAATAGTCAGGGGAAATTCCTAGTGTAAATTCCGAATGGCCAAATTTTTTTGCAAGTAAGTGTATATTTTTTTAAATGATACAGTTTCAGTTGATTTTTTTAAAAAATGTCGCACAGCTACATAATTCTCATTCCTTGCAAGTTAAATGAAATAAATGTAACTTAAGACGGTTTATTATATGTGTCTATTTTAAAATGTAGTCGTTTGTGGGATTACTACTAACTGTGATGATGTTAAGATGAAAATTAACTTTTAAAGGATGCTGTGATATCTAAAATTATAATAATACGAGCCTATAGTCCTACTGCACAAATATCGTGATGGCTCAGTGGTTAGGCGCCCGCTTCTCTTGCATGAGGCTGTGGGTTCGCAACCGGGCACGGGCAAAGTACCAATGTGACTTTTTCTATTTTATATGTACTTTCTAAGTTTATCTTGCACAACAAATGAGCCTAAAAGGGTTTTGTTGTAGTAAACAGAACCCGAAAAACAACTTTGAAAATTATTACTCAACTGCCCTAGAAATAATGGTAATGTTCTTACTTTTTTTAACTACTGCTCAGCTCCCGTAGGTCGTAGCGTGATGTTATATAGTCCATAGGTAAAAAAATATGGTTAAAATCGGTCCAGTAGTTTCGGAGCTTATTCGGTACAAACAAACAAAAAAATCTTTCCCCCTTATATCATCATCTGGCGAAAGGTTGTGTGTGTGTATGTTTGTCTCTTCTTCACGCTTAAACGGCTGAACAGGTCTGGATGAAATTTGGCACTGAGATAGATTGTAGTGTAGAATAACACATTGGATACTTTTTATCCCCAAAAAAATTACGGTTCCCGTGGGATAATATAAATATTAACTTGCGCGACGTCGCGGGTGGAAGCTACTATTAGTATAAATTTGAGATTACAGCATCCTTATAAGATGAGGGGAGTATTGAATTATAATGATTACATGTATGTGATTTAATAGTTAGTATACATCATATGTATTGTGGTATCTTAGAACTCTTAAGTAGTGTGATTTTTCACAACATTCTATTGAATAAAAAAACTGTTTGTATTTTTATTTTGGTTTTTTATTTTTATTTTTTTATCATCCCATACATTTTTTATACATGTTGGATGAGGCGGCGTTCTATATTTTTTTTTAATTTTTTTTTTAATCTGAATTATGTCTAGTACACATAATTATAAAACAATAAAAACAATTTACAATTGTCATCGATCAAAATTTCACATAAACTTTCGCCTACCCTCACGGGAAAAAGCGTGAGTTTATGTATGTATGTAAAAATTTCAGTTTTTGACCTACCAGGTATTGTAGTTTTGTACGGAACAGCTGATATTGTTTGTTATGATAATTATCATCCTTGGTCGGTCTACAATAATGTACTGAATCCATATTACTGCCACTGCTACAGCTGCTACTACTACTGTATCTGACACCTTTTGACCACCACGTCAAAACATTAAAAACGTGCTCTTAGCGCCAAGCTTAGAACGTTCAGGGGCAAAATGTCCAATTCTCAAAATGTCCAACGGTGTCAAAATGTCCAATTACCCAAAATGTCCAATGGTCAAAATGTCCAATGGTCAAAATGTCCAACTCCCAAAATGTCCAATCTTTGAGAATGTAGCAAATTTGTTCAGTAGCTCATCAAAACGCTTTTTTAATATTTATGACAAATAATAAATACAAAATACTGAAAGAATCTAAATATGTTTTATTTCTAAATAATACATTAAGACCAGAGAAGACCCCAACATACTCGAAATCACTGTTTTTGTTATCAATTCTTTCAGTGTTTTGTATTTATCATTTGGCATAAGTATTAAAAAAGCGTTTTGATGAGTTATTGAACAAATTTGCTACATTCTCAAAGATTGGACATTTTGGGAGTTGGACATTTTGACCATTGGACATTTTGAGAATTGGACATTTTGGCCATTGGACATTTTGGGTAATTGGACATTTTGACACCGTTGGACATTTTGAGAATTGGACATTTTGCCCCTGAACGGCTTAGAATTCATCCTTAAAATTCCCAACTCACTACTATTTTGTACAATAGTGCGATCAGAATTATATCGATGTTGTTTTATGAGTTTTATTTACGTATAAAAAAGTCTGTCATGGTATCATGACCGTGACCGTGGCACCTTTTGATTTGTCATCTATACATGACTGGCGATCAAAAGGTTCAAATTTGAGTGTCATAATGTCCTTTTCCATATATTTCTTTTTAATTTGATAAATTACGCTTTCAAACTTCAGGGAATGCTAAGGGGCATCAAATAATTTTAGAGACTGATTTGACGGCTCCATGTGTCCAACTTGAAAATAGTGTGCTTTATGTTCATATGCTGAGAGCACATTATTTTTAATAAGACTAGAGAACTGCCCGCGACTTCGTCCGTGTGGCTTATTTCACCCGCGTTATGTCTTTGGTTACTGCTCTGCTCCCGTGTGTCGTAGCGTGATGTTATATAGCCTATGTTACTCAAGAATAATGTAGCTATCTATTGGTGAAGAAATGGTTGAAATCGGTCCAGTAGTTTCGGAGCCTATTCGTTACAAACAGACAAAATAATCTTTTCTCTTTATAATATTAGTATAGACGTATGAAACTGTCAATTTAGTCTCTGAGATCAGAACATACACAATAGAAAAATCGGACAATTCAAATCGTTATATATTTTTTTTTAATTTTGCATAATTTATAAATTACTTATTTCATGATTTATGTTAGAAAATTACCTTTAATATTAAGAATTTGTTTTTTAATCTATTCATTTAATGTGTACAAATTGCAGTTTTGCATCCACGTGAAATTCAAGGAGACACAGTCTGCGCGGCGTATGCTAAGCTATAATTATTTTGGTCGGCTTTGTCGGCTGTAGACAACAGTGGCGTATTTGGCACGTTTTCGTTTGTCGGCTATATCCGACCATGGCGTTTTAAAGGTTAAACCGGATGCAACTCTCTACTTTTGGTAATTCACTCAGACAAATGCAAAGCTCAGCTTACACCTTGCGGACTGTAACTATACTAGTGATTTCAATCGCGGACCATTTTTTTTCCCCCAAAGTTACCTATATTTCGATCTAGCCATGTTGCAGTTAAATCTAGGCAGGCGTAACGATGAACACGCACGCACACAATGTGATATAGTCACGCGACACTGCCTAGCGCAACCGCAAAGGTATGACTTTTGCCCTCTAAAAGAGATGTATTAAGAAATCAATAAAAACAACTTAAAAACGAGTGTTTCCTAATTGTTGGTCAGGAGCCGTGATTTGATTTGAATATTAACGTTTTCTATGTCAATCTCCAGAAACGTGACGTGGATGGAAAACTGTAGCTTGTACACTATTACGAAAATTGTATATTAATATTAACCTTTTGAACGCCACTGTCGTGTATAGCCGACAAATGTTTTCTTGTTGTCTATAGACGATTGTGGCGTATTGGGCACGTTTTCATTTGTCGGCTTTACACGACGATGGCGTTCAAAAGGTTAACGGTACGGATTCTTTTGGTGTTAGCAAACCACGTAGCAAGTTTTTTTTATACCTATAGGTGCTCACAAAATTATAAAGTTAAGAAACTAAGTGAAAAATTGAATTTTACACATCACTACACCAAGTCAGGTGATCGGTGTCAATAAACTACACACTAAGAAACTACTCCGTAAAAGATTTATTTATTTATTTATTTATTTATTTATTAGGGATAAAAAACAGTAGTACAATGGCATGTTATACACTAATTACTTAAATTATAGCACTTATTGTACAACCAACACTATTATCCACTGATCACTATTATACAATAAGAGATTAATGCTACGTGCGTTAAACACATTAAAAAAATAAGTAAAAATTAAAAACTATTACGGGCGTTCCAATTATAAGGCAGAATAACAGAAAAAAAAACAAACATAGAAGTGAAGATAATAAAAGCATGGTAAATAAAACTATCAAATACAAGGTAATTATTAAGAAGTTAATTTCAGAGGTGTATGTTGTTGTTGTTGTTTGTTGTTTTATTTGTTTCACCTGACACGTTTGTTTTGATTTAAACTTAATAAACTGCCGAAATAAAAAAGAATTATGCATTTTCAAACTTTTGAGCTGAAATGTTGTATAGAGATTCAGTACCGGATACACTCTTCACCCCGTTTGTATGGATATACACTTTCCGTTACACGCTGTATATATATGTATATAAACTAAAATATATATATTTCTAAAGAATGTTACAGGAATGAAGGTCTTGATGTGATAAAAGTCGTAATATTAAGTATGTATATATGTCTGATTATTAATATTATATAAACTGCTTATTAAATAATATATAATAATATATGTATATCGAACGGATAATATATGTATATAGATACTATGTAATGGGGTGACGGCGTGAGATTTTAAAAAGGATTTTAAAGTTCTAATAATATAGTTTCTTTTTCAACAAATGTAATAGAATGCTGTATATTGGGTTCCAGTTACACAGGAATAAGTAAAGAAAAACTATAGGCTACTTTGATTGAAACCTGATCGAAATTGGGGGCCTTATCACCATCTCTCTAAACTGATTAGACATACCATTTTAGTATTACTTCATAATTTCATGTTGAGAGGATGAGTGAAAGGCGTCTTACAATAGGTCAGATGTGAGCGGCAACGCCGGGAAAGGACGCCCTAGAAAGACCTACCCTGACCTTATTGGTGAGCTTCTTCAGAAAGGTCGGGTGCGCAGTACTCGTAACCGGCGTGCTTGTATGATCAGATGTACATGTGAACGTGGGCGAAGCGAAAGGAGTATTGTAAGGATCGTAGCAGGTGGCGTTCTGTGGTTTCTGCCTACCGTCAATTGAATAATATATAATTACAGTTGTTGGACTTTCAACTTTTGGCGGTGAGCCGAGCGTTGAAAATCCAGTACTGCGCAAGGCGAAGTAATACTAATATAATGCTGTTTTTAGAGATGGTGGTAGGTACTGCAAGTAACTTTCTCTTAATTACACAAATTAGCAGTTGATTCCTTCAGTAGAATAAAAATAGTGTATAAAATATATTAAATACATAAAAAGCTTATTATGTAACTACGTTTATTTAATATGCTTTATAATATCATATTAAACAATATGAATTTTAATTTGTTATACATCTTTCGGGGTAACTTAGACTACTTTTATTTTAGAAATCGTATTTATTTTAATAAAATATTTGGCCTTTTCTTGAGCCAAAGAATCAGCATTGCCATACCACGTGGAACTTTTTAGTACTTGTCCCATTGACAGCGATGCGGATGAGTTTTTTGACGCCCTATGAGCTTTCCATACTTTTTAATTTAATTATTATTTACTTAAAATTTTGTGTTACATAAATTAAATAAAATTCATTCCCTAAGATGTATAACAAAAGAAAAGTCAAGTTGTATATTAATTCGTATCGACGATGATTGAAAAAAAAAAGTTATATTAGATGCTGTATCTATGTTTTAGAATTTAATAAATTGTATGAATGAAAAAATAAGTAGTAGCCATTATATATTTCTAAATAGTTCTCGAATAACTATATAAGATAAAATGTGTTCATATTGATATTAGAAAAATTGTTAAAAAAAACCACTGAAAATTAATGTTTGAAACGGATTCGAGCACAAACGTTTGCGTGTTAAAAATATTAGGTTTTTTTAAAGCCAGGTATAATACGATTCAAACTTAACCTTTTGAACGCACTGTCGTGTATAGCCGACAAATGCAGTTTTCTTGTCGTGTATACACGACTGTGGCGTTCAAAAAGTTTATACGAGTTAATAATAATTTAGGGCTCAATTAAATTATTTCTAATTATATAAATGTTTGCTCACTTTTTTTTTTTTTGTCAAATTCTACTCGCGAAGACTTGTAATTGGCTTCCTGTCATCTAGTTTCTTTTCTATTTAGTTTGTTAGCTGTAAGTCTTCCATGCTGCGTTAAATAAATAAAATAAATATGTTATAGAAGTAATAAAACGGAGCCTAAATTATTATTTGAATAAACCTGCGCGAACCTGCACTCGCAGCTAACTTCCGAGCCGCCGTTAAGCTTGAATCGTATTATATGCACTTGCCTGAAACTTGCACAAGAGTGTGCAAGTTGCTAGCTTGGTATATGTCAGAATGGCATGCAAGCTACTTACTAACTTTTGTGCAAGATACTGGCACATGTATTCCTGGCTTTACGAAATAGATTTTCCTCTCACTCGCTCTCTATACTGTGCGAGTGAAACGGCATGACTGGCTCCTTTGTTTATCCGCCATCTTGTATAATGGCGCCTGTCTGACAAATAGGATCACGGAGTTATTGTTAACCACACGGTAATAATATTACAGATCGTTTTCACAAGCTAAACTATACTAAGTATAAACCACGGCATTTAAGTGTTTAACAGTTTCAAATAAATGTTTAATGTAACTGAAAATAAATATCCAAGTCCACTTGACAATTGTTTTATTTTGTTACCCCTCCGACATATTTAACAAGGCACAAGCTGAAGCATGGTTTCTGTCTGACTTCATTGAACGAAAGATAAGCGCGATGATACAACACTTGCGCTTTACCGATTTACTACAAAAATAAATAAATAATGTTGGTGTACATTGGTACACCTCTGCCGAACCCTTCGGGGAATACGGGTGTGATGGTGATGGTACAAAAATAATTCGAGAAAAAGAAAAAAGAAATGACAATGTTCGCCTGTATTCCTCGAAGGGAAGGCAGAGGTGTAACTGCCGAGTTGGTCTCGTGGTCGCAAGCGCGACTGCTGTGCGAATGGTCCTGGGTTCGATTCCCAGGTCGGGCAAAAAGTGTTAATAGGTTTTTCCATTAGGAATTTCTCAATAGCAGCCCGGAGTTTGGAAGTTGGTGGTGTGACACCCCCGTGTCTCGGAAAGTACGTAAAGCCGTTGGTCCTGCGCCCGATCTCCGATCGTATCGGATTGCCGTCCCATCGGACTCAGATGATTTCCCATCCATAACGGCCAGCTCGCCGTTCATAGCGAGTCGTGGCGTGCTTCATACATTTTGATACATTTGATTTTACCGCTCGCCGCCCGCGCTTAGCTGCCGCTCACAGCGGCAAGGTCGTGAACGGGCCGTAAAAAAGGTAGTAATGGCGGGAAAATAACCTCAAAATAAAAACCACAAAACAACGATTCACAGTATTTATTACAACTTAAGTGATACAATACAACATGGCGATCAGTCTGCAAACAAACAATATTTCAGAGAAAGCATTTCACAAACTAGCGCCTGTTCTTAGGGTCAGTTTACTCAAAATATAACTTTATTTACTACACGATAGGATACACATAGCATTGCTTGAATTCAGAATACGCTGCACCTTCTCACAATGAAATGTGTATATTTTCGTGTGGTAAATAAAGTTATATTTTGAGTAGCTCTATTAACCCTTTGAAAGCCACAGTCGTGTATAGCCGACAAATGCAGTTTTCTTGTCGTCTATAACCGATTGTGGCGTGTTGGGCACGTTTTCATTTGTCGGCTATACACGACTGTGGCGGTTAAAAGGTGCCAGCAGCGTCGCGTCTCGGTGTGAATTGACCCTTAGACAGCAAGAACAGACCAGGAATAAACGCCGAGCAGTTTTCATTGTTTAATTGATAAAGAGCTTAAAAATAACTGGATTAGAATTGAAAATTGTGTAACATTACATATGCCATGCGGAATTGTATGTTACACTAGCATCTGCCACAAAATATACTTGAAAATAAATGATCACAAAAACTCATCTATTTATTCAAAATTTTTAGTGACAGCAAATATTTGGAACATAAAATGGCGCCGACTGTAAGTCCCCAATCTGATTTACATACATATTTTTTTACTTTTATTAAACCCATTTTTAACATGTTGTACAAAAAGAGTCTGCCTCTAATTTTACTAGTAACATCACACACACTTCTAAACTACACACAGACAGATACATTTTCTCTATATATATTTAGTTATAGTGGGGGTACATCGTAACGAAAACTTTTTTTAGTACATGATGACTGCCCCGTTAGTCTCGTGGTGGCAAGCACGACTGTTGACCTCGGGGTCCTGGGTTCGTTTCCCAGGTCGGGCAAAAAATGTTATTAGTTTTTTCCATTAGGAATTTCTCATTAACAGCCTAGAAGTGCCTCGGAAAACACGTAAAGTCGTTGGTCCTGCGCCTGATCTCTCTCCGGTCGTGTCGGATTGCCGTCCCATCGGGCTATGAGAGTTAGGGAAGAGGGAGGGCACCTGTTTGCGCACACACTTGTGCACTATGTCTGCATTAAGATTAGCCGCCGTAGCCCGAAATCGGTCTGGAAAATTTTCTTTTTTTGTTTTTTTTTTACAGATGGAAAATCATCAAAATTTGACGCACACAGCAACTTACAAACTCCGGGCTGTTACTAAGAAATTCCTATTGGAAAAACCGAATAACACTTTTTCCCCGACCTGGGAAAGGAACCCAGAACTCCACACTCGACAGTCGCCCCCTTGGCCTCGTGGTGGCAAGCACGACTGTCAATCATGTACTAAACCAATGATAAATGTTTTCATTACGATATAAACACCCGTTATATATAATTAGAGGTAGGTATATAAATATATATAGGTACCTACTCAAACAACATATTTATTGTGCATAGAAAAAATAATGGCACTTGCAAACTTGGTAATTCTATGGGATCAAATATGACTCATAAGATACTATTGTAAGTGAATGACAAACAAGCTGACAGCCCACCTGATGTTAAGTGGTCACTGCTGCCTATACACATCTGCAATACCAGAAGCCTTGCTAATGCGTTGCCATCCCAGAGACAAAGTTGAAATGTGTCATCTGCCTGTAATTACACACAGCAACGCTGCTTTGCGGCATTCAACTTATGAATCATGTTTGAAAACCCACATGTTTTTACATGTTTAAATAATAGCAGAAATTAATAAGTTGTTATTTGATTATTCAAAATAAAATATTTATAAGGGACTGACTTTTCAGTAGTCAAAACTCTTGACAGAGAAATAGATAAACATACATTATCATACTTATTCTTCAGAACAAATATTTGACTATAAAAAAATCAGCCCTAAATCAAAGTAATTTAGGTACATTTTTTATTATATTTTGTACAAAAATAATATCATAGGAAAATTTATCTAAATAACATCTTAATAGAAGACTATACAAGGCGTTGATTTGCATCCTCGTCAAATTCAAGGAGTTAACTATGCTCGTGATTCTTAACACGAATCAATAATAAAATAAATTGTTTCTGAAATCTTTTTTTTGACGTGATTTTCAAATTCGACGTAGCCATCTCGCCAGAGGGTTTAGGCGCTATGCACACATTGGTATAGCCGCGCGACAACTCTGCCTACCGCATACGCAACTGGGCGATTCTGAATTTTGCGAGAGGAGTATTCTGGAATACTGTTGTTTGATAGTTGCAATTAAAAAAACAAGCATTTATTAAATATTGGCTAGGTATCGTAATTATATTTGATTACTCCTATTTTTTTATGACAAACTCCTAAAATTTGACGTGGATGCAAATCAACACTTCGTATATACTAAAATCGGCCTATGTTTATTTAACTTAAAATAAAATATAAAAGAATAGTAAGTACATCTAGTATAAAATTATAGAAACTAGAGTGACTTATAAAAAATACAAAATTTAATAGAAATTAAGAAGCCGCTTTTGAGCGATATCAAGGAATAAACAGGAATGATAAAAATATTTAACAAAATGCAAGATTCTGAATTTATCTAATATCAAATCAAGCAAGCTTAGCTTAGGAGAGTTACACAAAATTAAAAATTTTCTTTATATCACTGACATCGGCGAAGAAAAAACATCTTAAGGCGGCCTCTTCTCATACAGAGAAGGCACGAGCATTGATCACCACGCTTGCTCAAGGCGGATTGGCGATTTCAGCCTTATGTTAATAAGTCCAGGTTTCATCACGTTGTTTTTCCTCCACCGATGTCAATGATGTCCAAGATAAACTTAGAAAGTACATAAATGAAGTCACATTGGTACTTGCCCGAATTTGAACCCGTAACCTCATGCATGAGAAGCGGGCGCCTTAACCACTGACACTAAGCCCCAATCTTGCTTGATTTCAAATATAAACGAGTATATACTTGTATAAAAGCAAAGACAGATCAAAAAACCAAATAGCAGGCGCGCGACATTCATTTCTAAAATGCACAAAATGCTTTGCTTAACTAAAAATGCTGAGAAATTTATAGTAATAATAGGCATTAGCAGAGATATCTCTTTGTACTAAGCTAGGTAGTATCTTTGCGAGATCGAATTAGGAATAAGGAGATCCGCAGAATAACTAAGGTAACTGATATAGCTCTCAAAATTGCGACACTCAAATCTTTCTTTATCGTGTGGGCAGTAAGGTCTAACGACCCCACACACCCTAGTGTCAGAGTTTCTAGACTGCCTCAAGGGCCTCTGACATAGTTACCGATGTCAGTAATGTCCAAGATAAACTTAGAAAGTACATATGAATTAGGAAAAGTCACATTGGTACTTGCTCGTGCCCGGTTGCAAACCCACAACCTCGTGCATGAGAGGCGGGCGCTTTAACCACTGGGCCATCACGACATTCGCGAATCTCAAGTGGCAATGGGCAGGGCACATAGCTCATAGAGCGGACGTATGTTGGGGTCGTAAAATTTTTGAGACCGCGCACCGGAAAGCGCAGTTTGGGAAGGCCCCCCACGAGGTAGACCGACGACCTAATTTTGGAAGGATTTTGTAAAAACCATATTGAAAAGAGTGTCCATGGAGTTTCTTGCTCGTTCTTCTCCATAGAGACCTACGTTTTGGAACGAGCAACTAGCTTCAACATTCTAACTGGCCGACTGCTTGACAATTCAAAAGTGCCTGTAAATGGTCTAATTGAAAAATTACTTTGATTTTAATTCCTAGTTTAGTAAGAAGAGATCTAGTTTAAAATGCCATAGGTACATAGAAATCTACAACTACAGTACTAATTAGATCTATCAAGTGATTTTCAAAAAATAGGATTTTCAGTAACTTACTGGCCAGAAATGGCGGAATATTACAAAAATAATTTTAGACTTTCAATTCGTGAGATAAATACGAAACAATTTTTGCTTTTTCATTGTTTTTTTTTACTTTTAAAAGACGTGTAACAAAAGATAATTTTGCGCGTTTTGTCCGAAAACTGGGATAATTTATGACCCCTAAAATAAAAGTGACCCCCTAAAATAAATATGACCCCCTAAAATAAATGCGACCCCCTAAAATAAACGTGACCCCCTAAAATAAATATGACCCAAAAAAAACAATACTGGAATTTTCGAAAAGCTCACAATATATATTTTAATAACCCAATTTTTTAATTATTATTGGGGCAATAAAATAGTAATTTTAGCCCGTCCCAAAAGTAAAAAAAAAAATATGAAAAATACCTATTAAACTCCAAATATTTAAATAATTTCGAAGGTACAACGTAGTTTAGACAAATACATATATTTTAGATTTGTGCTCCATCTTAATTTAATTTAAATTCAACACACAGGTACTAATTCTAATCTAAGTAAAGCTATTCACGAGATTTTGTTTACACACATACAAACATACTCTTAACTTACTTAATTCTAATAGTGGAAAGCTTTTATTTATAAAGTGTAGTTTTAATTCGAAAATAAAGCAAAATACTGGCGCGTTTGAGCTTTATGACCCCCTATCGCTGAGACCCCAGGGGGTCTTTAACTTTGAATGACCCCCCAAAAATATAATAATACATTTTAGATTTTTGTGACCCCGCAATTAACTGTTGGGGTCAAATTAGACCCCAAGTGGTCTTCAACTTTAAATAAGTAACCCAAAAAAATATTAAAATACATTTTTTATTTTTGTGACCCCCAATGAACTGTTGGGGTCAAATAGTGAGAGGGGGTCTACGTTTATAGTAATTAATATTTTTTATTGAACTAGTCACATTTCATTATTAAAGCCTAATGACCCCATGGGGTCATCGCTTGCTAACGGTATAGGGGTAATATAACTCTGATTTACAAAGAGGAAGATTTCACTAATAACATTGTTTATTTTTAAACATAATATCACGCCTGTTGTTGTAAAGGGGTGGACAGAAGTATAGGATACAAACACATAGCCAATTACCTAGGCTCAATTCACACCACCGCGGGAATCGTCAGAATATAATTTTGAGCACATTCCAATAAATTGTGCACATTGCATACACTACGTTAGATTTTCAAACCTCGGATCAGCGCCAAGAGTTGAACATCTAACGACTAAAATTACAAAGTAATAATAAAATTGCCTTTTTTTAAGAAAAGGTGGTATGGACCCAGTTCCGCGGCGATGTGAATGAATCCTTATGAGGGTTAGTATTGCCATCAACCGGGCACCAATTCATCAGAGTTGCCAATAAAAAAAACCGAAACAAAATCCCAGTGTTAATCAGATCATATAAGTACATTTTTTCGTCATGGCATTCTCTTGAAATGTTTAAATTGAGATTCTTTAATAGATAAACTATTTATTAGTGAAAATCTTAACTAAAATTTAGGTACCTAATTAACCTTTTGAACGCCATGGTCGGATATAGCCGACAAACGAAAACGTGCCAAACACGCCACTGTCGTCTACAGCCGACAAGAAAACGAAATTTTTAAGTACAAAATAAATATCCAAAATTAAATTTTCTGTGTTTTTATGTCCTATTATTTAAAACTACATTAATGAAATATTATAAAATAGCACAAAGATATATTCATTTCTTACATTTCACTAGAAAAAACAATAATCAAAAATGAGTAATCGAAATGCGCTGAATTTGTGGCTTGGCGTAGCAGTGGCGCCGATGCGTTTACGCTCTGGCGTTCAAAAAGCATCGTATAAAACATTTACTGTGCATTCCAAAGAATAGCATTTGACAGCAAATTTCCAACTTCCAAAACTCTATATTTAGAAATTCAAATGGTACATTAATCTTGTGCCTTATATTCGTTGTAAATCTGCTTATAACTAAAAAAATACTATTTTCTACTAAACCTACCATATTTACACATACATGGCAACATTTATTAGCTAAGCATTGTAGATTGTGCCCGGCTAATCTTGATAGTGAGATGTGGAAAATAAACTAATTACTTATATATGATAAAAATAAAGAAAGGAAATTTTATATCAGTGCATTTTACCAATTAATTCATATATCCATCAATATATTGATATATCGATCTACTTACTTGCTTACTTTTACATCGTTCTGGAACCAAAAGCCATAATAAGTTCTAAACTGGTAAAAGAAACTACTGGCACGATTATTTAAAAAAAATACACGAAGATTTAATTTGCGAAATAGTGAGAACGCGAAGTAACGCTTCCTTGCAGTCAATTCATATTTGTGTGTAAACCTTATCGACTACAAATGCAAACGGTAGCTTTTGAAAAATCCATTCATCGATCAGTCAGAAGAGCAACTAACACTTAAATCGAAATTCAAAAAAACTGTGACCGTGTATAACATCGTGTTACGTGAAAAATTTAGTTTATTTCGATAACAAGTAATAAAATTCCAAAATTTAAGTAACCCTCGACAGAAGAGTAAAGAATACCGCAGCTAACAAAAGAGCTGATAATCTTGAAACGGCTGAACCGATTTTGATAAATCATATCTAAGAACCATCGCTAGGAAACCTGCTTTCAAATAAAAAAAACCGCATTCAAATCAGTTCACCCGTTTAAGAGCTACGGTGCCACAGACAGACACAATTTACAAGAAAAAAAAAATAATATTGAATCCGAATGTCCCAGTTCATAGAATTCGAGTCTCTATATATATCGATATATTAATATATTTATCAATAAATTAATTAATTAATGATTACAAAATCTACTTTGACTAAACATCAAAAGTGTTGTTTTCATTATCTTATATTATTGAACATTTATGCTTAAAAAGCTATGGCATATAAATTCCATTTACCAATCTTATTTACAAATAATTTTAACCATTAATTTTTAAACAAGCCGACGGCCCACCTGATATTAAGTGGTCACCGCTACCTATACACATCTGCAATACCAGAGGCCTTGCTAATGCGTTGCCACCTCTGAGACAAAGTTGAAATGTCTCAAGTGCCTGTAATTACACCGGCACTCACACCCTTCAAACCGGAACACAGCAACGCTGCTTTGCGGCAGAAATAGGCATGGCCAGATAATAATCAAAATTATTAATAATTAAGTTAATAAAAGGAATTTTATTAAAGCAATAATTATTAATTATTATTTTCTGCCTAAAAATAGTTATTATAGGCTTGTTGATTATATTATACACTTAAATGTAATTATAATATAATTATTATTATTTATAATGTCTGCCAGTATTGCTATGTTTTTCTTATCACAGTGTCGTGAGACAAAAAGCTGTGTTCAGACATGCGACTGGATGATGCGATTAATCGCAATTTCGATTTTTATCTGAGACTTTAACAAAAATAGGAACGACCTCGTTGGTTTTAAATAAAGTTATTTTAACCACTAAGAGGTTCAAAAATAAGTGTTATAATTTATTTTATATAAAATTGAGTTTGTTACAATGTTTAAGTGTCAATTTTGAAAGAAAGTGGTTTTATTAAAAGAAAATAAAAGATTGAAATAGGAAAATCCTTAATTATTTTAAGCTATGTTAGCCAATTATTGTCAATTCAATATGGAAGACTAGGTCAAATTCTTGCCGAGAGGAAACTACGACGATGGCTCTCGAATTTATGAAGGATTACGTCTAATTGAAGCAAGTCCAATAGGCACCAGTACTTGTATAGACACCACCAATCAATTGACATACTTGTTATACATACCATCACGCCTTTATTCCCCGAAGGGTTAGGCAGAGGTGTACCAATGTACACACACAGTTCGCGCGTATTTTTAGCTCCCATGTAATAGGGGGCAAACCTATTACATGGGGCAAAACTCGATTCTCCTATAGATCTTGTATAGAAATAGTGTACTGTGACGTCAGTTATTTGCCACATTATTTGATTAACTATTTATTGAATTCAATGTAACAAAAAATCTAATTTTGCTGTTTTCAGGGTAAAATAAAGTGTTTTTTTTTTTTAAAAAGCTGTGTCTTGGAATTCTTGATTAATAGTGTCTTTACCAGTAATTTCAGAAAGAAGACTACAGAAGATTCTTTTATAGTTTGAAAAGCAGATGAACTTCAGAAAGAAGAATTATACCTACACAGTGACAATTTAACCGGATACAAAAAAATACCAAAAGTTGCGTTTTTTTTTCCTATAAATTGTCGCATGTCTGAACACAGTTTTATGTCAAAAATTATAATTTTCTTTTGCAATGTTTTAAATGTGTGAAAAATAATTATAATCTGTGCATTTTGGAATGGTAAATTCTTATACACGGTGAATTTTAAAGCGTTGCAAAGCTGCAGCGAAATGATTTTGTTTTGGTAGTAGAATCGATTAATAAATATCTTTTTTATGTAAATATAAAAATAGCAGATTTGCAATTGTGAAAAACTAAACTCGAAAGCTACCTCAATCCAATAGTAACCACTTCAAATAGGTACCTTGCGTAGCGGTCGAGACTCGAGCGGCAACGGCGGCGCGGCGCGGCGCGCGCGCACTGTCGATACCCTTGCGCGTATCAACAGCTGATTTGCTGATTTTTAGTTAATTTAATGGAACACAACACTCAATAAGTTAAACCAATTTTCCCTTCATAAACGGCAGCGCGGCGGCGCGCGCGCAGGATCGATACCCTTGCGCGTATCAACAGCTGATTTGCTGATTTTTAGTTAATTTAATGGAACACAACACTCAAGAAGTTAAACCAATTTTCCCTTCATAAACGGCAGCGCGGCAGCGCGCGCGCAGGGTCGATACCCTTGCGCGTATCAACAGCTGATTTGCTGATTTTTAGTTAATTTAATGCAACACTCAAGAAGTTAAACCATTTTCCCTTCATAAACGGCAGCGCGGCGGCGCGCGCGCAGGGTCGATACCCTTGCGCGTATCAACAGCTGATTTGCTGATTTTTAGTTAAGTTAATTGGAACACAACACTCAAGAAGTTAAACCAATTTTCCCTTCATCCTTTTACTGGTTTAGGACCGTCAAAAATACTTTTTTACCTACAACCTACTGAACACGAAATCAAAATAATTGTTTGTTATCTTAAAGAAAATAATTTCGTGATAAGAAAATAGTAAAGTATTTTAGGCGTATTTAAAAAATTGGAATCAACTTATTTACAATGATTTCAATTACCTAACCTATTATTAATGTTTACTATTTACAAAATACTTACCTACACTTCCCGGTACCGCAGTAATTGTTCGAAGTGTAAGCCACTACGTTCCACACACAAACGAGCACGTTTTAATAAATTTGGTTTTAGTTTTGATAATGTGTCTCTGTCACTTCTTATCACATCGAAAGCGTTCACTATGGCAATCACTAACGCGTCCCGAGTTTCATATTCCTCGCGATACACTAGGCGTTTTAGCTCCGACCACAAGAAAAAGTCTAATGGAGTCAAGTCGGGGCTTCTAGCTGGCCAAGGCACTGGCCCGCCGCGTCCGATCCAGCGCTGTGGAAACACCGAGTCTAGGTGCTCTCGCACGGCGCGCTGGTAATGTGCCGGGCACCCGTCATGCTGGTAGTGCAGATTGTCCACGGGCACCGCTAGCGGAACGTCTTCCAGCAAGTCCGGGATAACATTTTGCAACATTTGCAAGTATGTTGCACCTGTTAGGTTACCCGACACAAAATACGGTCCAATGAGGTGGCTATTTATTATGCCGGCCCACACATTCACACTAAAGCGCACTTGATGCGCACACTCGCGAATAACGTGCGGGTTATTAAAGGCCCAAAAGTGTTCATTATGCTGGTTAAACAACCCAACCCGCGTAAATGTTGCTTCGTCTGTCCACAAAATGTTAATATTTTGATTAGCTAGTAACCACTCACTGAATCGTATTCTAGCCGCCGCGTCATTTTCGTAGAGCGCATGTACTTTACGAAAATGATATGGATGCAGTTTCTCGCCGTTCAATAACTTCCAGACATAGTATTGGCTTACGTCAAACCTAGCTGCAGCCATACGTGTACTCCGACGAGGATCCCGTTCGAAGAACTCGATGATCTCCTCGTCGAGCTCTGGCGAATGAACAGCTGATCGACCGCTGCCCTGTGCGTGCGATGGTGTTAGGAACTGGCCATGATCTAGTAGCCGCTGTGTCGCCGCTACTATCGTCCGTCCATCAGGAACTTGGGGATTCAGAATGCCGCGAAGACGGAGCGACTGCAAATGTTCCGGCTCCGCGTAAAGTCGTCGAGCAGCAGACGCATTGTAGTCCGCCCTAGCGTACAGTTGCACCATGGCGACGTACTCTAAATTGCCGAAATCGTAGTTCCTGTCCATTTTTGTTTACTTCAACTTACAAGTACAAGGTTCGCGAGGCAACTGAGCGACGTGTGCGCGGCGCAACACAGCGCGGCGCGGCGCCGGCGCCGGCGCGGCTCGGCGCCTTTCTTCTTATCTTTTGTTACGAATGGCGAGAGTGCAAGTAACGCGCAAGTTTACACCGTATCACGAGGCGCGAAAGCTTATTTTTCTCTGAACATTAAATTTTTCGCTTTTTCCTTTGTGGGCACCGCGCGGCTTCTAGTTTATACTGTATCACCAGACGCGAGAGCTTATTTTTCTCTGAACATTTATGATTAGGTTTTTCCTTTGTCGGCACTCGTGGCTGCGCGCGAGTTTTGGATACTACCTACGTTACGTCTGTGTGTGTCTACCGTGTGTAACTATTGTAACTCACGCTTTCGAGTTAAAAAATCTTTTTTTTATTATTTTGAAATAAAAATATGTTTATTTTTTAAGTTTAACTCTATAATCCATTAATACTACTGAGGGCAAATCGATCTGCCGCGGCTTTGCAACGGTTTAAAAGTCGCCGTGTATATGCATGTGATACGGAATGTCCTAAAATTTTTCTAATTAGTAATTATATTTTTCATTCGAATTATATTTCACAAAAAATATATGAACTGGATATATTATTATTATTATATTATTGTTATTTTGTACAACTAATAGTTGGTCTGTTATGCCAAAATAATCAGTACTATTCAGTACTAATATTATAAATGCGAAAGTAACTCTGTCTGTCTGTCTCTTCTTCACGCCTATACCACTGAACCGATTTCAATAAAATTTGGTACAGATATAGTCTGGGACCCGAGAAAGGACATAGGATAGTTTTCATCCCGGAAATCCCCCGGGAACGGGAACTATTAATCCATGCGGACGAAGTCGCGGGCAAAAGCTAGTAATATTATAAAGCTGAAGAGTTTGTTTGTTTGAAGGCGCTAATCTCAGAAACTACTGGTTCGAATTGAAAAATTATTTTTGTATTGGTTAGTCCTTTTATCGAGGAAGGCTATAGGGTATATAACATCACGCTACGACTGATGGGAGCGGAGCAGTAACCAAAGATGTAACTTAACGCAGGATAGTTCGCAAATTTTCATATAATTTACTTAAAATAATTAGGCTTACAGACTTTATAACGCATAATAATAGAATATTTTATGACATTAACAGACCAACCATTAATATTTTCTTGTATATTAATTATAATTTCCATATAATTCAAAATACAGTGATTCCCAAATATGACGGGCCAACGTTTCACAAAGATTAAATTGTTGCAATTTTTACTTTCCCTATCAAAATTGATTATAAAAATCCTTCATTATTAAGAATCGCTGTATTTCTCAACCTTGTACCATGTTTAGGTTCCGTTTACATACAGCCAGTATTTAGTAGCAAGTTGACAATCAAATGAACACTTGTTTAGTTACTAATTTGTCTGTTTACATGTTTCAAGTGACACGGGTCAATTTTAGCAACAAAACACTTGCCTAAATACTAAACCGAGTGTTTACACGTTGCAATTCACTAACATTTAGGCCCACTTTGACTAAAATCACTAAACATATTTAGTGCTAAATGTGTTTAAATTATCATTCTGTCTCTGTCTCCTTCTAACAATGTGACAGGGATGCAATGATGTTCTAAATACGTTTAGGCACTAAATGTATTTAGGCGCTTTGCACATAGAGCAACTATTGCAGCAACTGGCAACTAGCTGTTTTTATATACTTCAATTGGACTGCGCACACATAGCCATTCGATTTTCGAGTACCGGTGATCGTCAACAGTTTTCAGTTGCTGTAATCGATGACAAGTTAGATCCTAATTGCCGCAACTAGCAACTGTTTAATATTATACCGGTTTTTAAAGATCGCTGCGTAGATTGAGCAACTCAGCTATGAAAATAGCTCACAGATTGCCATAAAGTTGCGGCAACCGTAAACGTTATAGCAACTATCAACTTTTACAGGAAACTTTTAAAGTGTTCATAGTTGCCTCAACTAAGTGGCTCCATCTGCAAAGCGCCTTAGTTATTTTGATGAAACTTGGCCTTAGTAACTAAACAGCCAAGTTAACTGGCTAGTTAGTTTTCTGGCTACAATTTGCAAAAATGATGCAAGTAACACAAGATTTTCAACTTACTTGAACTCTACTAAACACTGGAGGCGTGTAAATGATGTTACATCTCCTATCGTCGAGTGGCGTCGAATTGTTTCACCAATTCTGGTATAGCGTTGGGCTCGACGGGGACTTTCTGCATTAACTCCGCGAGACTTCGCACGTATGATAATTTTCGGAAGAATTTTGAACTGGGGAAAGAAAAATTATATTTAATATATACCATCCATCACGCCTGTATTCCCCGAAGGGTTAGGCAGAGGTGTACCAATGTACACCCACAGTTCGCCGGTATATTCAAGGTCCCATGTAATAGGGGGCGAGCCTATTGCCATTAACCGGGCACAAATCCAAACTCCGAGCTGCTACTGAGAATTTCATACAAAAACCCAATAACACTTTTTGCTCGACCTGGGAATCGAACCCGGGACCCCTTGCACAGGAGTCGCACTTGCGACCACGAGACCAACGGGGCAGTTATTATATTTAATATGATATATATATACATAAACTCTCTTTTTTCTTACTCCTCCGCTAATCTTTTCTGATTAATTTCGTCGCGGGATCCAAGACAGTTGAATCGTTTCTCTGGGACTCGTCGAGCTTCATTGTTTCGGCGCTTTTCTTGTGGTCGCCACTGTTGATTCTGGCTTACAGAAGTTGCAGTGGTTTGGAAAAAGTGTGGCGGGCTTGTCCCATTTAAAAATATACATAAACTCAAGCCTTTTTCCCATGGGGGTAGGCAGAAACCACAGAACGCCACCTGATACGATCCTTACATACTACTTTCCCCTTCCTGTATGTGACTCCTATTATAACTGGCGAAATGTGGATGTACAATTACTGCCTACCCCGTCAGAGGACCCAGATTCGGCAGCACAGGCGCAGTGGCTGAGCAATTGGCTGCTGCACTGCGTGTCGCGGGTTCGATTTCCGCACGGAACAAATATTTGTATGGCCTACAGGTAGTTGTTCCGGGTAAGGCTGTTTGTGTATGTGAGTTTATATGTTTGTAAACGCACGATACAGGAGAAATTCTTAGTGTGTGGCAACGTTTTCTTTTTTAACAAAAATAAACGTGTCTGTTCATGTTTGGGGAAAATAGGCGTGAAGGTTGGAAAACTCAATGCTTACCTTACAAATGGCTTGGTCAATATGACGAACGATTTCAACCAAAACGTTGGATGTACTAAGTACAGATGTTTTAAGCTTTTACGTAACCTGCAACAACAAATATTAGTCAGATTGACTGTTGTGTTTTTAACAAAAGACCCGACACACGTTATTATGGTAATAGGACATATGCATGATATTTTTAAATTTAAAAAATCCACCCTCATTTATTTAAGAAACAGTTTATTAAAAGATTTTTTCGAATAACTATAAAATTCTAAAAGATATAAGCCATCGAAGATTTGTTTCTATCTCTTTCAAGTAAAACGAAATTTAACACGGAGTTTATATGGCCGTTGTAACCAATGTCGTCGGGTCTGTGGACGGTGAGCAATGGGTAGCTCACCGTCCGTACGTTAACTAACGACAGACCGTGTCGACGGCGCGTTTGTGTTCCACGCGCGCCTCAAAGAGATGTCAGCAAACATTCAGAGGGGCTACTGAGGGCCTCCTCCTGCCGGGGCTGCGGGGTGGGAGCAAGAGATACCGCGCCCCCGGAACGCAAAGGGCACATGAAGGAACATAGACGGGTTTTAGTCAGTATAAGTCTGACACTCCCTCCCGCCCCGCCCAGGGCGGGAGAAGTCATTTGATGATTTCGCATACGAAAACAAAATAATTAAAAATGTCACTATAGTGCAATTAAAATAAAAACCGGCTACTAAATTCCACACTTACCTTCTATCAATAAGTTTATAACACTCATGCAGCCAGTGGAAGGTAGGCAGCCGTCTCCGTCCGGCGCTGCCGTGAAGATACACTAGTACATAGTCATCCGTCACTAGGCGTTCTAGCGTCCAGATCACGTATCTGTGGGGGGAACGCAGATTTAAGTTGCTATTACTGAATGTTTTGACTAGAAATGTGTTACAATTGACCCTAAAATTGTATCGACAAGCTGAAAAAAAATTACACTGTATACAAACTGACTCTAAAAATATTCCTAGTGACTCTAAAAATATTCCTAGTGACTCTAAAATAGTTCCGGCTGACTCTAAAACCATTCCCGATTACTCTAAACTGTTCCTACTGAATCTAAATCAGTTTTCACCCAGAGTAATCCGTTGCCACTGACTCTAAAAAAAAAACCACCGACTCTAAAACCTGTCCCACTGATTCTAAAACCATTTTCACACCCTTAAAACTGTTCCAACCGACTCTAAATCTATTCCCACTGTCTCTAGAACCTTTCCCACACACTCTAAACCGTTCCAACTGACACTAACAAATTCCCCATGACTCTAAAGCATTTCCCATCCACTCTAAACCGTTCCCACTCACTCTAAAACTATTCCCACTGACTCTAAAACTACCCAATACTCACAGGAACAAGTTATCCATGCAGTACGTATAGTCTGGCCGTGCGTTGTCCGGTAAATGACAAGCACTGAAGACTATGAGCGCTGCACCGCCCCCATCGTACCCGCCGTGAGATATCACGCGCTTGTAGGGTTCAATGACCTACAAAAATAAAATATTGTTAAATTAAATTGGTTTCAGACGAAAATAAACCTGATTCGTATGGAAATAATGTCCATTTTTGTATAATCTTCTGCCAACTAGCATTTCACACGAATTTAAACCTTATCCTTATACAATTAATCTAAATATATATAATTCAAAGGTGACTGACTGACTGACTGACTGAGATAGTGGTCAACGCACAGCCCAAACCACTGGACGGATCGGGCTGAAATTTGGCATGCAGGTAGATGTTATGACGTAGGCAGCCGCTAAGAAAGGATTTTGATCAATTCTACCCCCAAGGGGATAAAATAGGGGATGAAAGTTTGTATGAAACTTTGTCAATTTTAAACCGATCGAGCTGAAACTTTGCATGCATAAAGCTACTATGACGTAGGCATCCCCTAAGAAAGGATTTTGATAAATGCCACCCCTAAGGGTATGAAATAGGGGATTAAAGTTTGTATAAATCTTCTTAGATTTTCGACAGATTGAACTGAAATTAAAGAATGAAGCTACTATGATGAAGACGTCCGCTTAAATAGGATTTTGATAAATTGAACCCCCAAGGGGATAAAATAGGGGATGATGGAGGATGTAAACATATTAGTTTGAACCTATCAGTACCTAATGGAACGAAATACCTAATTAATAATAATACTTCTTAACGCGAGCGAAGCCGCGGGCAAAAGATACTTCTTAACGCGAGCGAAGCCGCGGGCAAAAGCTAGTATTAGTATAAACCGCTTACTTTAGCAAAGTCAAAGAGCGGTATGCAAATCTCGACCTTATCGTCACTAGATAAGGCTTACCTTCATATCACAGGTGGCGTGTCCCCCCGCCCTAGGCACACTGATCCAGGCGCGTTCGTTGCTTAACTCCTCAGCCGCGGAATATTCTGGGATGGGGTCGCTACCTTCAGACAGTGTGTTCGTTGATTTTGACCTGCAATTGTGAATTTGCCTCATTAGCCTAGTGGTCCTAAGCGCGACTGCTACGCTAGAGGTCTTGGGCTCGATTCCCAGGTCGAGCAAAGTTTTATTGGGTTTTTCTATGAAATTCTCAATAGCAGCTCGGAGTTTGGATTTGTGCCCGGTTAATGGCAATACGCTCGCCCCCTATTACATGGGACCTAAATATACCCGGGAACTGTGGTGTGTGGTACCTATGCCTAATATTTAGGCAATATTCGGCCATTCGGGGAATACAATAGTGATGTGAATTAATGCGATTTCGCATTAATTTCATTAGCATGCGAATTCATGAGTCTTGAGGCATGCTATTTGCTATTGCTATGCAATTTTTGAAGTGAAAACTTCTTTAGCGGCGTTGTGCACTTTTTTTGGAATGGGTAAAAAATGTTAAACTCGCGTCAGGACACGTGACCTGATCGAAAATCTTACGAATTTATCGTACACGAATTGTCATATTTGTGTACGTCTTTAGTGTTTTCACTTCTGCCGGCACTCCCGGAGTGCAACACGTCGTTTTTTGTGTGCTATTTGCTATTGCTATGCTATTTGATAATTTAACGATAATTGATGATAATTAGTGTTTTTTTTTTAATAATATTTTTAATTATATCAGTGTTGTGTTTGGCGCAACAGTGTAGGGTACTTACATTTTGCTTCCTTCATCATCACTTAACACCAGGTGCTGATTGACAGGACCCGTCTCCAACTCCTGAGGCTCTGGGGGCTCGTCTTCCGACTCCATGGAGCACGCACTGACGCTATCCAGGCTACATCTGTCATCATCTGGCGGCTGAAAAAACCATTTTAGGAATATAAAACAACAACATACAACCACACCTGTATTCCCTGAAGGGTTAGGCAGAGGTGTATCAATGTACAGTCACAATTTGCCGGTATGTTTTAGGTGCCATGTAATAGGGGGCGAGCCTATTGCCATTAACCGGCCACAAATCCAAACACCGAGCTGCTACTGAGGATTTTATAGAAAAATCCAATAACACTTTTTGCTCGACCTGGGAATCGAACCCAAGACCTGTAGCTTAGCAGTCGCGCTTAGGACCACTAGGCCAACGAGGCAGTTTATTGATTTCAAAGAAAAATAAAAATCAAATGTTACAGTTAATTAAAAAAAAAACAATTATCAGGGCTAAATCAGAGTTTCTCTTGCAGAAGTTGGGCCTTACTTATAAAAATAACGCTGATTCATACTCAGCTACCTCTTATGTGACTGACTGAACGATGAAACACTATTTTAATCTGCCAACACTTAGACGGTTAGCATAGAGCATGACCAAATTATTCGACTAAAGAACGAAATCGAACGAACAATTGAGCATAATTGTCAAAATTTACAATAGAATCCATAGACCAAAAATGTCATCGTCACAGCTGATTGTAGCCCGCCATCTTACTTCCGAACTATACTTAAACAACGGGTCGCCGCTGTTTAAATTTTCTGTCACTTAGGCAACATCTCAACGCTGATTAACGTTTATAGGTAAGATTTTTCACCTGAGACACCGTTGAAGTTGAAAGTGGTTGCTATGTGAAAAATAATTGATTTTTAGTTAAGGATTTGAGAGTTAATCAATTGATAAGTAGTAAGGTATTATTTAGCGTTATTTTTATAAGTAAAGCTGGTTATGTCTAGAAATTATCGTTGTATGGTGTAACACAGAGTTCTACAAGTCTCCCATACAAAAAGTGGAAGTCATACAGTTGTATAATATGTGGCAACGGTGCCCGCGGTTCACACGCGTGAAGTTTACTAACAAGATCGTATTGCGTCGTAACTGTGTGCCTTTTTATTTGACTAACTTTTTTAGCCTTCGCGTGGTGTGTACTGAGTTTGATATCCGTGTTACTGGCTCAACCAACCTTAGATATAAGTACAAAAAGAGGAATGGGTACTCTCAATCTCAATATAGAACTACATGGCAAAAAAGGAAATCGCTCTCTATTACATGGGACCTACACAAACCGGCGAACTTTGAGTGCACTTTGGTACACCTTAGGCAGAGGTGTACCAATGTACACCCACAGTTCGCCGGTATATTTAGGTCCCATGTAATTGGGGGCGAGCCTATTGCCTTTAATCGGGCACAAATCCAAATTCCTAGCTGCTACTAAGAATTTCATAAAAAAAAAACAATATCAGTTTTTGTTCGACCTGGGAATCGAACCCGGGACCCCTTGCTCAGCAGTTGCGCTTGCGACCACGAGACCAACGGGGCAGTCAGCGAAAGGAGTATGCAGGTCGTAGCAGGTGGCGTTCTGTGGTTTCTCCTCCCATTTCCACTTACCAGCTGAATCTTCCTCCGTTGTGTACCGGGGCTCCGGCGCGGCGCCGGCGTGTGGCGCAGCGCGACACTGCCGGTGTAAGGGTCCAGGAGTGCCTGGTATGCTGACCTGTCCTCTTGCGTGGATGCTGATATCACGTCCGGGGAATCCAGGTCCTGGAGACAGGATTGTATATCAGTGTAGTCGTTAAACTGCAGGTTAAAGGCCTCTTCTTACGCAGAGAAGATACTGAGGACCAAATGCTTTTCTTACTAATATTATAAATGTGAATGGGCTTGCTTGTGAAAGTACATATGACTTTTCCTAATTCATATGTACTTTCTAAGTTTATCTTGGACATCACCGACATCGGTAACCATGGCCGAGGTGCTTGAGGCGGTTTAGAAACTCTGACACTAGGGTGTGTGGGGTCGTTAGACCTTACTGCTCACACGATAAAGAAGAAAGATTAATTTATATTTTATAGCTAGATTAAAATAAAACTTACATTATGCATGCCGATACTGCTAGACATTTCAATTGGTAGCTCAAAGTTGGGCATCGATCGCAGATGAGAAGGAGACTCGCACCATTCAGCCACCTGCAGGATAAGAGACAACAAGCATTCACGTATTAGTCAACATATTTATAAAGCACAAAAAAGAACTTCGTACGGTCAGCAACAAAAGTCGATTAAATATATACGAAATAACACAAAACACTTTTTCTTAGCATTTTATTCAGCATTTCGACGGGCCTGTTGGTCTAGTGCAGGGTTTCTTAAAGTGGGGTCCACGGACCCCTTAGGGGTCCGTAGAATGTGTATCAGGGGTCCGCAGTAGGTCAATTTGTAGAGTGTAATAAGAAATTGTGTAGTAAACTCGACGAGACGCATTGTAGTTGTTGAGTGGTGAATTCAATACGTAATCACAGACAATTTAATATTCTGATTGAAGCCAAACAGCAGCACCCTTCTCATTAGTTTTAGTAGTACTTAAGTACCAAATAAAGATTTTTATTAATACAAATAAGTTTTTTTTTTTCATTTCCAAATATTTTTTTGACAGGGGTCCGTGGATTTTTTTTAATTGTGAAAGTGGTCCGTGACTACGAAAAGTTTAAGAAACCCTGGTCTAGTGGTTAGCGGCCCTGACTGCTAAGCCGGAGGTCGTGGGTTCGATTCCCACCCAGGACAAACTTTGTGTGATGAGCATGATTGTTAGTTCTGTCACAGATTAAATAAGTACAGATACTTCACTCAGTAGAAAATGTCCAATACCTACTGCTATAATAGCCTACTCCGTCGCGTCAACTCGCGTCAGCAACCACTGCAAACTAAAATGTGCCTAAATGCTCAAGCGTACAGTTGTGATCGCTTCGCACCGCGCGATCCCACAACAATCGTAGGGCCGCCTCCTCGATAAAATTAAATTAACATAACTTTTTGTGTCTATGTTATTGAAAACTGTGAATATGTTCTGACTTATATGTGGCAGTTTAAAATTGTATCGTAAATGTTTATAAAATATTTTTACCCATCTACAGCACATAAGGCACTAGACGGCATCGTAGGTAACGAATGGAACTATTAAAATGTAATAACGTGCGTGCGCTTCGTTTGCAAAAACCGCACTGAATTTGGTTCGCAAACGGCCCGAGACCGCTCGGCCGGGCGGTAGGCAATTATAGCGCGCAAGTACATAGAGTGACGGAGGCCTGGTTCTGTGTCTGGGTGTGATTTATCTATAATATGTATGTATTTATAAATTATATAAGTATGTATATCAGTTGTCTGGTTACCATAACACAAGCTCTGCTTAGCTTGGGATCAGATAGCCGTGTGTGAGTTGTCCCAAGATATTTATTTATTTATTATTATTTTAGGAAAAAACTAAATCTAAAAAGTTATTTTGTTGCTGACTGTACCGGACTGACCCCTCCCAACTCCCTCCCAAGTGAATTTAAGATTTTTTGTTCAAATTCAAATTCTTTATTTCTTCATTCGTTCTTTCGTCGCACCTATGCCTCATTCAAAAACCAAAATGATATCAAGATCTTAACATCTGCAGGGGTCAAGACCCGAGGTATATGTATAAAGTTTAGTAATAACTTACAAAATTTGAAAAAAAAATTGGATCGTTTATCTCAGGCAGGGGCAGGGGTGTAGCAGGTGGCGTTCTGTGGTTTCTGCCTACCCCCATGGGAAAAAGGCGTGAGTGTATGTATGTGTGTATGTGTCCCAGGAATGGCAATGATGGGAAGAACACATAACCTTTAAATTAATTGTCTTTTTAGCACTCACCGAGTGAAACTCCTCATTAACACTAATATCGACTGGCTGCGTCTTTGGAGTACTCTGCATCTGCTTCTCCTCAATAAACATCAGCATCCCATCCGGCTTTTGAGGGGTCCCATCCCTCAATTTCGGCACAATCTTTCTCCTCTCCACCTTATCTATCCTTGCCACATCAGGAGGAACCGTCAGGTCCAAATCCTGACTCCTGAATCCACTCAAATCCTGACTCCGAAACCCAGTCAAATCCTGACTTTCAGCAGTTGCAAAACTTTCCGTAAAATAAAGATTATTCTTTGAAGTATTTCTTTGAGGGCTGTAGAACCCGTTGTTCTCGTTTGGACGCTCATCCTCAATGCTGGAGAGGCTCAGATCCTTCTCATCATCAGCTTTATGAACTTTCTTTGGAATTAAATCTGGATAATTCTCATCTGGACTCATTAAAGGATGATTAGTGGTCAAAGTCAACGTGGAGCTGAACTTTGGTGGACTGACTCCAAGGTTTTTAGGACGAGGGGAATCAAGGTGCAAATTCGACATCTTGGTGATCAGGCTGTCGTTAAACCTCTCCGGTTCCGAAAGCCGGAGTATCTCCGGATTCTGGAGTCTTAAGACCGGTTCCGGGTGGTCCCCCTCGAAATCGGAGGATAGAACCGAATTTGGGGTGTCCTGGGACCGAAAGGATTCGGATCCTGTGTCCATCTTCTCATCTGAGGATGGTGATGTTAGTTCGTCGTCATTTGAGCGAAGAGTTTTGAAGTTACTGAAAGAGAAATGGAAATTTGGAGTTATTTTTTTATCTGCTGACGTTTTCCAACCATGTCGGGGTCGACTTCCAGCCTATTTTTAATCTGGCAAGGGCGTGTGTGAGTTATGATAAAAGTGAAAGAATGGAGAGGAAGAGAAAGGCCAAATAAAAGTCGGATGGATTGTGTGAAGAATGATATAAAAGAGAAGGGAGTCAGTGATATCATGACGGTTGACAGGACGGCATCGAAGAAAAAAACGTGTTGCGCATGAAGATATTTGGTAAAAAAGTGTATACTTGTAATCTCAAAATAACAGCTTTTTACTAAATGCATAGAATGCAAAGAATATCTACAAGGAAGTTATACCAAAAAAAACATTTTTCAACTTTTGTCTGTCTACTGTTACTCCGGCTAATCACAGATTTTGACAGGACCTTCACTGGCAGGGTAGCTGATATTATAAGGAATAACTTAGGCTACTTTTATTATATAAAAAGAAATAGGGACCCGCGTGTTAAAAAACTCAGTGATAATCGACACTCGCGCCAACGAAGTCACGTCATAAGCCAGGCCAGCTTTAATAAGACAGGTTGTCTGATTATTTATTAAGTCCATACACAACTTTTAAAGTCATTTAGTATTCACAGATATTGATTAAATAGTACAACGAAGAAACAGCAAGAAAAATGGAAATTCACACGTTTTTTGAACATATAATGTATGTGTGTCATCGCTAAAAATACATGTTTAAAGTAACGCAAATGCGCTACCCATTAACGATTATCGAGTTTAATGACTTATTGATTAAAATTATGGTCCCGTGGTCACAAGCGCTGACTGATTAGCATGGGGTCTTGGGTTTGATTCCCAGGTTGGGCAAAAAGTGTTGTTGGGTATTTCCATTAGGAATTTCTCAGTAACAGCCTGGAGTTTGGAAGTTGGTAGTTTGATATCTCCGTGTCTCGGAAAGTACGTACAGCCCTTTACCTTAGGCGTCCTGCGCCTTATCTCTCCCCGGTCGTGTCGGATTGTCGTCCCATCGGACTGCGAGAGTGAGGGAAGAGGGAGTGCACCTGTTTTTGCGCACACGTTTGTGCACTATAATATCTCCTGCGTACTTGCCTACTCTTCATTGAGATTAGCCGCCGTGACCACTTGACTACTCGTAACCAGATGTATGCACGTGGACGAGGCGAAAGGAGTATGTAAGGATCGTAGTAGGTGGCGTTCTGTGGTTTCTGCCTACCCCATGGAAAAGGGCATAAGCTTATGTACAGTCAACATAGCTATTCGGTATGCAGGCAGCTTTCTTGCGATTACTTTTAAACAATGTTGTGAGTGTGCTGAGCAGTCAATTCCTTTAAATAAGTCTCTTAAGTGTTTTTTTTTTTTTTTTTTTTTTATAGACGGGAAATCATCAAATAACTTCCCCCGCCCTGGGCGGGGCGGGAGGGAGTGTCAGACTTTTACTGACTAAAACCCGTCTATGTTCCTTCGTGTGCCCTTTGCGTTCCGGGGGCGCGGTATCTCTTTCGAACAACCCGCAGCCCCGGCAGGCATCGGCCCTCAGTGGCCCCATCCAATTTGCTGACATCTCTTTGAGGCGCGCGTGGAACACGGACGCGCCGTCGACACGGTCTGTCGCTAGTGAACGTACGGACGGTGAGCTACCCATTGCTCACCGTCCACAGACCCGCGTCTACGGTGGCCGGGAGTCGTCTCGTGGCTCCCAACGCCCGGATCGTCTACCGCGGCGGCCGCTGGGACGGGGGACCCTCCTTTCTCTCTCCCGTCCCGCCGCCTCCTTCTCTAGCATTACAGCTTCGCAGAAGGAGGCGACTGCTTTCCATTCCCCCTCGCTCCGGACCATGGCCTGAACCAGTGCCGGACGCGAGAGGGCGCCGCCGCCGATGGCCGCCTCGAGGACTCGGCGGTGCTCAGCCCAAGCAGGGCACACCGCCAAAGTATGCTCCACCGTGTCCTCGGGGCGATCCTCACAATGGTGACACCCGGGCGTTTCCTCCCGCCCGATGAGGTGCAGGAACCTCCCGAAACATCCGTGTCCGGTGAGGACCTGCGTCAGGCGGTAGGTGAGGGCGCCGTGGCGCCGCTCAAGCCACTCCTCAAAGAGGGGACTTACCGCCTCAATCAAGGCGTGCCCTAAGTCTCTTAAGTGTGTCATAAGCTTTAAAAAGTAATGAATATTGGCAATGTAGTAGAGAGATAAATAATTTTACCTGCATACCAAATAGTTTTGTTGACTGTACATATGTATGTATATAAAATATATATATATATATATACCATCACGCCTGTATTCCCCGAAGGGTTAGGCAGAGGTGTACCAATGTGCACCCACAGTTCGCCGGTATATTTAGGTCCCATGTAATAGGGGGCGAGCCTATTGCCATTAACCGGGCACAAATCCAAACTCCGAGCTGCTACTGAGAATTTCATAGAAAAACCCAATAACACTTTTTGCTCGACCTGGGAATCGAACCCGGGACCCCTTGCACAGCAGTCGCACTTGCGACCACGAGACCAACGGGGCAGTTCCATGCCCCGTTCATGTATGTATGTAATCCAAAATTGTTAAGTGCACAGTGTTTGCTTACCCGTTATGATATTATAAGTGTTAATTAACCACTGAGCAAGGCATGGCTTCGCCCATACATCGAGTGAAAGCGAATTCAAAGACAATAGAGCTATGTTACCATGTTTTTTTGCTCTCAATAAGCATTTTCTACCGGTACTTACTTCGTTATGGAACGAAAATTCTTTTGCCTCGTTAGCCTAGTGGTCTTAAGCGCGACTGCTACGCTAGAGGTATTGGGCCCGATTCCCAGGTTGCGCAAAGTGTTATTGGGTCTAATTGAAATAAATGCTTTGACTTTGACTTTGACATCAGGTGGGCCGTGGGCTAGTTATCCATCCAATGACCATAAAAAAAAATAGAACATCGCGCTACGACACACAAGAACGGAGCAGTAATCAAACATGTAACTTAACGCGAGTTAAAAAACTACACAAAGTCGCGAGCAGAAGCCAGTTGATTCCAAAGCCTTCAAACTAAATAAATATTAAGTGCGATACGGTTGGTTCCAATATAAAAATCGATGGCATTACTTTACGCATACTTCCCACGCTCCGTGTGACCTACGCACCTGATCTGAAGGGCGCTACTCCGTCAGAATACCAAAGTACTTTTAACCGTTTCTTAATTGAGTATTTGACGCCATTAACCAAATAATTGACCATTAACTATTAATTTGACGACACGGTTGGCGCAGTGGCCGAGCCATCGACTGCTGCGCTGCGTGTCGCGGGTTCGATTCCCGCAAGCAAATATTTGTATGACCTACAGATAGTTGTTCCGGGTCTGGCTGTTGTTTTTTTTTTTTTTTAGGAAGGACCACTCGTAGCGCAACAACACGATAAGGTTGAAGCTACTTAACCGGACAATCCTGTGGTGGCCAAAAATTACTTTAAGGCCCCCAGCCAGGGCTAACAAACTAAGGGTCTGGCTGTTGGTGTATGTGAGTTTATTTATATGCTTAACGCACCCACGTTACAGGAGAAATTCTTAGTGTAGGACAACCTTTAAAAAAATGAAAGAAAGAAAGAAAGAAGAGAGAATTGGGTAGATGACACCACTAACCAATAATTTCAAGAAACAACTTCACAAAAAAACATTTAATTTTAACACTAAAAACCCGATGATTTTTTAAATAACTATAAAAATCGATTTTTAGTTGCTTTGAAATCAATAAATAGTTAGTGAATTGAGATGACAAAAAAGTGACGTCATAGTTGAGTATTGTCATAGAAAATCTATGGGGGAATTGCGTTTTGATAGCTCATAAAAAGTACGTCATTTGATTAGTGGTGTCATCTACCCAATTCCCAGGCACAACTTGTTAAAAAATACCAGTTTATTTTAGGCTGTGTCGTAACTGCCTCGGTGGCCTAGTGGTCCTAAGCGCGACTGCTACGTTAGAGGTCTTGGGTTCGATTCCCAGGTTGAGCTAAGTGTTATCGGGTTTTTCTATGAAATTCTCAGTAGCAGCTCGGAGTTGGATTTGTGTTCGGTTAAAGGCAATAGGCTCGCCCCCTATTGCATGGAACTCAAACATACCTATCGGCGAACTGTGGGTGTACAATTGGTACACCTCTCTGCCTGACCCTTCGGGGAATACAGGCGTTATGGTATGTATATTCTATACTAATAATATTATAAAAAGGTAAAACTTTTTTGTTTGTAAGTATGTTTATAACGAATATGCTCCGAAACTACTGGATCAAAATTTTCAGAATAGATTAATTAAGTATTTTTTTATTTTTTCAAAATACTTTAAAATCTACATTTAACAATACTTTTAATACCTCTTTTAGCTAGCGGAAAAAGTAGGTCTCGAGACAATTTCATTTCAGCGTCACTTTTACGAGACACATTATATTATACCTACTTATCTATACTAATATTATAAAGCTAAAGAGTTTGTTTGTTTGAACGCGCTGATCTCAGGGACTACTGGTTGGAATTGGAAAATTCTTTTAGTGTTGGATAGTCCATTTCTTGAGGAAGGCTATAGGCTATGTAACATCACGCTACGACCAACAGGTGCTGAGCAGCGAGGGTGAAACCGCGGGGAACAGCTAGTTAATATTATAAAGAGGTAACATTTTTTTGATTGTTTGTAACGAATAGGCTCCAGAACTACTGGACCGATTTTAACCGTTTCTTCACCAATAGATAGCTACATTATTCCTGAGTAACATAGGCTATATAACATCACGCTACGACACAAGGGAGCGGAGCAATAACCAAAGAGGTAACAGAATACGGGGACACCGCGGGATATATGGCTACCACACCATCACGCCTGTATTCCCCGAAGGGTTAGGCAGAGGTGTACCAATGTACACCCACAGTTCGCCGGTATGTTTTAGGTCCCACGTCATAGGGGGCGAGCCTATTTCCATTAACCGGGCACAGATCCTAACTACGAGCTGCTACTAAGAATTTCATAGAAAAACCCAAAAATTTGCTCGACCTGGGATTCGAACCCAAGACCTCTAGCGTAGCAGTCGTGCTTAGACCACTAGGCTAACTTATGGCGGGTGACATAAGCCACGCGGACGAAGTCGCGAGCAGGTCGCTAGTTGTGTAGAAAATGAGATGGTAATTTATATTAAGGTTGTGAAATTACTTTCTAATTATTCCTAACTGGCTTTTGCCCGCGACTTCGTTCGCGTGGATTAATAGTTCCCGTTCCCGGGGGATTTCCGGGATGAAAACTATCCTATGTCCTTTCTCGGGTCCCAGACTATATCTGTACGAAATTTCATTGAAATCGGTTCAGTGGTTTAGGCGTGAAGAAGAGAACGACAGACAGACGGACAGAGTTACTTTCGCATTTATAATATTAGTAAGGATTTCTATTAAATTAAATGCATATTATTCTAAATTAAATATTTGATATTTTTTAACTGCCTCGTTAGCGTAGTGGTCCTAAGCACGACTGCTACGCTAGAGGTCCTGGGTTCGATTCCCAGGTCGAGCAAAAAGTGTTATTGGATTTTTCTCTGAAATTCTCAGTAGCAGCTCGGAGTTTGGATTCGTGCCCGGTTAGTGGCAATAGGCTCGCCCCCTATTACATGGGACCTAAAAATATATTTATTTATTTATTTATTTAACACTTTAAGCACACAAAATGTACAGCGGCGGACTTAATGCCAATGGCATTCTCTACCAGTCAACCTTAGGGTGATGCAGAGACAAATTGTGGTAGGTGCAAATAGAAAAATGACTTTAAAATTAATCAATATTAAGATAAAAATATAAAAAAATAAAACTGAAATAAAATATAATAATACATGACTATATACATAAGCAAACATATATACATATAAATACATACTTATAAGTACATATATACATAATACATAAACAAAAATATAAAGAGAAGCAGTGGGAAAATATAAAGTCATGACGATACTACCAGCTTCTTACGAATGTGCTCGCGGACTTTAATTTTAAAGGACAACCTGTTGGTTGCCATCCTGATTTCTTGGGGGAGCGCATTCCACAATGAAATGGACTGGACAAAGAAAGAAGAGTGTAGGAAGTCTGTGCGGTGGGAGGGACATTTAAGAAGACGATTGTGTGAGGATCGAAGGTTTTTCGTGTGATCATCGCACAAGTACTGGAAATGGGGTGTTAAATAACTAGGGCGATTGGGGGACTGAAGAAAAGAAAATAAAGTAGTTAAAGCCCTTTGTTCTCTGCGCTGCCTTATAGGCAGCCACTTTAAAAGTGACCGGTGCGCAGAGACGTGATCATATTTACGAAGATTGAATATGAATCGAATGCAGTTATTTAGAAGACGGTCAAGTTTATCGAGGAGATCAGCATTCAGGTCATAGTAGCACACATCACCATAATCGATGATTGGAAAGATTAAGGACTGCACAAGCATTGTCTTCGTGTTCGAGGGTAAAATATTTTTTAATCTGTACAAGGCCCGCAGCGTTCCAATGACCTTCTGACTGACACGAGCGACTTGAGTACGCCAGGTCATGGTACTGTCTATGTGCAAACCCAGGTCCTTCACATCAGAGCTAAATGGAACGATCGTACTGTCAAATAAAATGGGCGGTAAGGTTGTCCAATCGACTTTGCTTATACTACGATGGCTCCCGATGATGATAGCTTGACACTTATTCGGGTTTACTGCCACGCCAAATCTATCAGACCATGTCTTTATTGCTAATAAGTCCCTATTCAATTTTTCAATAACATCAGGAATATCATCAACCCTACCCTGATAGTACAGCTGCAAGTCGTCCGCATACAGATGATACGCACACTGAAGTTCAGAAGTTATGAGATTTATAAAAATAGAGAACAGAAGAGGAGATAGTATACCGCCTTGGGGAACACCAGATTCTAAATCACACCATAGAGATGAAATATCTCCAGCATGAACCGATTGCTGGCGTTCCAGAAGATAAGAAGAGAACCATTCCAGTGCTTCGGGAGAGACCATAATATAGGACAGAATAGCCAAAAGGATATCGTGACTGACAGTATTAAAGGCATTCGAGAAATCGACAAGCACTAAGACAGTAACTTTGGTGTCTTCCAGTCCTGCCCGAATATCGCCAGTCACTTTAAGGAGGGCGGAAATAGTACTGTGCCCAGGCCTGAATCCAGATTGAACAGGGCTAATGAGTGAGTTGCGATGAACAAACTCAGAGAATTGTCTGTGAACACAGGCCTCCAGCACTTTGGAAAGGAAGGGAAGGATAGAAATTGGGCGAAAGTGGGTAGGGAGAGAGGGATTGGAAACCTTAGGAAGTGGGCGAACATAAGCTCTGCGCCACAAGGAAGGGAATACACCAGAGTACAGGGAAAAATTTATAATGTGAGTAATCGCAAGCAGGAGATGATCCAGTATAACCGTGATCATATCACGGGTGATACTATCACATCCCACTGCCTTTGATTTAATGGAGAGGATGATCTTTCTGATCTCTCCCGGCTCAACTGGAATGAAACGAAAAGGATCAATAGGAGGACGCGAAAGACCAGCGATAAGAGACAGAGTTTGTTGCTTGATTAGACGATCCATTGCAGAAACAGTGGAGAAATGTCGGTTGAGATCGTCTAAGTCAACAGAATTTGGAAGGTCTACAATACGCGGTTTGCCGATACCTAGAGTTCCAAGGAATTTCCAAATATCGGCAGAAGAGGAAGAAGAGATATTTTCTAGAATGTGGCGGCGTTTAGCATTGCGTACCATCTGGTTACAGCGATTCCTCGCAGCTTTGAACAATGCCCAGTTGTCATCAGTACGATCCCTCTTGTATTTCCGAAACGCGCGGTCCCTTCTTCGCATTGCCATTTGTATGCCTCTGGTCATCCATGGTGCAGGAGGACGTTTCAGCTTAACTTTTTTGACCGGGGCATGGATGTCATAAAGATTGACAACGACATCATTGAAAATGGCAACCTTATCATCAATGGAAGAGGCTTCCATCAGAGGCTCCCAATCAACCGTAGATGCATCCTCAATAAGTTTGTCAACCTGCATACGTGCAAAACAACGCCTGTGCAGGATCTTGGGTTTAGGTTTGGGAGGTTTTAGGATATAGGAAAGGAAGATCATGTCGTGATGGGAAAAGCCAGGAGCATCATGTTGACCATGAGAGGATACTAGGGAAATATTCGAAGTAAGGATCAGATCGAGCCAGGTGTCATCACCAGCAATGTTACGGTGAGTCGGTTGGAGTGGCAGTACATGCAGGCTAGCTGACTCGATAAGATGGAGGAGTTTACGGGATCGAGGGGAGTTGTAGGCAAGGAGGTTTGTGTTGAAATCACCCATGATGATGTGATGTGCGTACTCAGAACCCAGAGATTCAAGTACTGATTCGAAATCAGTGAAATAATCAATAGTGGGAGGACAATAGACAACTCCTATAACAGTTTTGGCGCCTTTGATGCAGACTTCGAGAAAAAGAAACTCTGCAGAAGCCGAATACTGTGAAGAGGAAGAAGCAAGAATTTTATAGGGAAAGTCACTACGAAGATATATAGCCACACCACCACCCCCCCTACCAATACGATCATTCCGTATAAGAACGAAACCAGCAAGAGGGTAAGTGGTGGACAAGAGATGGGGCTTAAACCAGGTTTCAGAAATCAGGATGGCGTGCACATTGCTGTTATTGAATGCGTCATATAGCTCACTATAGTGACTGGGAATGCTTTGTGCATTAATGTGACACACATTCACCGACCGATTTAAGTGATCATTGAAATTTAGATGCACAAAGTCTGAAAGGGTGTCACTAAAAGAGCAAAAGCTTTCGTCGCTAGAAGAGCCAGCAGTATCTATAGCAGAAACAAAAGATTCATTATCTGACATAATATATATATATATAGAATATATAAATATAATACGTTAATTAATTCAAAGGCAAAACTAATACAAGGTGCACATTCTCTGCACCACCCGCCAGCCCGTAGCAACATTTAAAAAATTACAAAACAAAAGATTTATACAATTTTCACATTTACACAAATAACCTTAAGTTCACATTTTACTTTACATGAGAAACAAGAAAACTATAGCTATCAAAAATCTGAACACAATAAAATAGTACCTAATATGCAACTTAAAACGGAACGTTACTTACGTTAGAAGCATGGCGACTGATGTTGTCATTTCAGAACGTAACTGCGAATGTCAGCGAAACCATTAAATGTCAATTTGACAACATCTACAGTTTGATAATCTCAATTCAAGTCACAAAAAGCCTTTGACGTAATGAATAAACAAACATTATAGAGGGTACTAATAAATCAGTTCACCAAAATATATAAACAGAAATAACTTAATAAAAAAAAGGATTGCATAGGATAACACAACTGTATGACGGAAGAACACAAAGGTAAGTCTGATAAAATATGAAAAATTTGATAGCTACAACAACAATACCCAAGACATCATTCACCTAACATTTCCGTGTTGTATTTTTCAGGTTCCCGGTGGCGTCGACACCTCTTCCACTCGATGATGGAGCCGCATCAGGTGCCTTGGGATACTTGGCTATCAAGGGCATCAGGTCCTCCATGCAGGTTACCTTATGCCGATTTCCATCAGCGGCCTTAATGAAGATGACGCCGTCTTGAGTCCAACACGAGCGCATACTAAAATGCTCACGCGCCTTAATGAAGGCAGATTGTCTAGTCTTGGTCAGGAACTCCTTGACAGATATTTTGGAGCCACGCAAACCTGTCTTAGCCTTCCAGACAGACGCCTTCAACTCCGTACTGGCGAATTTAACGAGGATGGGTCTGTGATGTTCCTTGCCGTGTGACCCAAGCCTATAACAGGCTTCAATCGAGGATGCAGAGAGATTCTTCAGGGCCAGTTTACCATCAAGAACCTCCAAGATCACTGCCTTGCTGTCCTCATTGTCCACTTCTGGAAGACCTTGGAATATCAAGGTTTTTCGCCTCTGCCTGGTCTCCAGTCCATCAATTTGCTTGGCACACTCGCTGATTTGACTACGGAGAAGGCCAAGCATGGAGAAAATGAGCTCACGGAAACTGCGGAACTCCTCTGCTATCTTAGCCACTGTGTCCTTGGCAGGTCCCGCACTCTGGATTTGTGATTCCAGCTCACCCATCTTTCTTAAAAAGTTCTCCTCCAGTGTTTTCTGTGCAGCAAGTACTTCAGCAAACTGAGACATTTTGTGAACTTAATGTGCAGTGTTTAATCAAAAACTTATGGTGTTGCTGTGCTGGCAGGTGGTCCAATAAAAGTTGTGTATGTCACATAAATGTGCCACAAACGTGAGTCCTTGTTATTTGACAATAGTAGATCAAGTACTCAAGTAAACTTAATTACTATTTTGCTTTTTTTAATAATTTAAAATATATTAAACAGGATGACAAAACTTAAAAACGTCTATACTTTTTGAGCACCTACCCCCAAAAAAAAAAAAAAAAAGCAAAAATATACCGGCGAACTGTGGGTGTACATCGGTACACCTCTCCCTAACCCTTCGGGTAATACAGGCGTGATGGTATATTGTATATACATAAAATATAGCCTATAATATTCGCTGATTATGTAGCTTTCCATATGTGAAAGAATTGTTTTCGTAATTCTGATGAGCGAACAAAAATACAGGCAGAGAGAGTCACTTTCGGAATTAAAATATTAGTGTGCATTACTTATTTATTCATTTAAAAACATTTCTAACATTTAAATATTTTTTACATTACAATATGACATCACTGACTTTACATAAAAACTAGCTTCAGCCCGCGACTTCGTTCGCGTGATTATTTTCACCAGCGTTAAGTTACATTTTCGATTACTGCTCCGCTCCCGTGTATCTTAGCGTGATGTTATAAAGCCTATACTATTCCTCACGAATCTGACTATCATATACAAAAAGAATTTTTCCAATCCGACTATTAGTTTCTGAGATTAGCGCGTTTAGACGAACAAACAAACCAACAGACAAACAAACAAACAAGAAAACTCTTCAGCTTTATTATATTAGTCACTAGCAAACTATTCGCGACTTCGTCCGCGTGGCTTATTTCACCTGCGTTAAGTTGTCTTTGGTTAATGCTCCGCTCCTGCCGGTCGTAGCGTGATATTATACAAGGTGTTGATTTGCATCCTTGCCAAATTTTAGGAGCTTGTCATAAAAAAATAGAAGTAATCAAATATAATTACGATACCTGGCCAATATTAAATAAATACTTGTTTTTTTAGTTGCAACTATCAAATAACAGTACTCCAGAATACTCCTCTCGCAAAATTCAGAATCGCTCAGTTGCGTATGCGGTAGGCAGAGTTGTCGCGCGGCTATATCAATGTGTACATAGCGCCTAAAACCTCTGGCGAGATGGCTACCTCGAAATTGAAAATCACGTCAAAAAAAAAAGATTGCAATAACAATTTATTTTATTATTGATTCGTGTTAAGAATCACGAGCATAGTTAACTCCTTGAATTTGACCAGGATGCAAATCAACGCCTTGTATAGCCTATGTTACTCAGTGATAATGTAGCTTTCTAACAGCAAATAATTTCTGAAATCGGTCCAGTAGTTTCTAAGTTTATTCGTTACATACAAAAATCCAAATCTTTCCTCTTTATAATATTATTAGTGTAGATAGATGACATTTGTAGATCTTTGACAGTCGTTACGAATAGTCAGAAGCCAAGAAGTCTGACAACCAGTCTAACCAAGGGGTATCGTGTTGCCCAGTTACTGGGTTGTGGAGGTCTGATAGGCAGTCGCTCCATGCAAAACACTGGTATTCAGCTGCATCCGGTTAGACTGGAAGCCGACCCCAAAATAGTTGGGAAAAGGTTAAGCAGATGATGAGTGTAGATAGATGACTAATAACACATAGTTATGTATTAAATAGTGAAATACCGAACTGAGTTAACTTCCTCACTTTTTATTGTATGACTAATCACATATGTATGTATGTGTGTGTAGGTCTCGTGGTCGCAAGTGCGACTGCTGTGCAAGGGGTCCCGGGTTCGATTCCCAGGTCGAGCAAAAAGTGTTATTGGGTTTTTCTATGAAATTCTCAGTAGCAGCTCGGAGCTTGGATTTGTGCCGGTTAATGGCAATAGGCTCGCCCCCTATTATATGGGACCTAAATATACCGGCGAACTGTGGGTGTACATTGGTACACCTCTGCCTGACCCTTCGGGGAATACAGGCGTGATGGTATATATTTTTTTTTTTATTAATCACATATTATACATATGTATGCAAAAAAACATCACTTAGCTGTTAACTACGTATACATATATACATACATAAACTCATGCCTTTTTCCCATGGGGGTAGCCAGAATTCACAGAACGCCACCTGCAACGATCCTTACATACTCATCCTCATGCATGTTCATACATCTGGTCATACAAGCACGCCGGTTACGAGTACTGCGCACCCAACCTTTCTGAAGAACCTCACCAATAAGGTCAGGGTAGGACTTTCTAGGGCGACCCCTCCCCTCTTAATTATGAATACTGCCCATTAAATTAAGCAACTAGCCAAAGGAGCATGTAACAATTTCATACACATACACCATCACGCCTGTATTCCCCGAAGGGTTAGGCAGAGGTTTACCAATGTACACCCACAGTTCGCCGGTATGTTTTTAGGTCCCAAGTAATAGGGGGCAAGCCTATTGCCACTAACCGGGCACACATCCAAACTCCGAGCTGCTACTGAGAATTTCATAGAAAAACCCAATAACACTTTTCATATTCATATCAAATGAAAGCTCTTAAGGTATATTCATGGGCAGTGGCGTAGTTTGCCTTAGAAGGGCCCCATATAAAAATTTATTAGGGGGCCTTTCTACCTAACTGCGGCAATGCCGAAATGAAAGGTAAAGATTGTTCACAAAATAAACAATAAGTTAATTTTTTCCAAGAAACTTGTTGGAAAGTTTGAGTGGGATAGTGAATAATATTTGGGATTTTAGCTTCCACGAGTTCCGGGCCCCTGAAGGTGGCCCAGTATCATTGCAACGGTGGTAGCTACGGCCCTGTCCAGAGGTCTTGTCACTGTTTAACAATGTGGAAATCTATGCCCAGGATTGTCACAATTGATTGTCATGAGAAAATGCTTGAAGGGGTTGAAATAAGAGATTAAATTTATATAGGAATCTGTCATTAGTGAAGAAAAACCATTAAAAGTTGTATAGGCTCTTGATAAGAAATAAATAAATATTTGGTCAAACATTTTAGATAATATTTAGTAGAATAGATATCTTTTTTTAAACTGTTGAAACCATTTTGATATTATATACTAATATTATTCCTACTACATGTTTCAGTATTTAATATTGTGACGTCGAAAACAATTATGGTAATATATAATACATAATTCATTTTATTTCGGGCCGTTTTTCCTCAAGATAAAGTAAAATAATAAATACAAAATGTGGGTAGCAAGCAACATAACGATTTTATATGAAACCAGTTCTTAAATCGCGTCATACGACATACAAATTGGCAAACACACTAATTATGTACAAAAAGAAAACAATATGCATAAAATGCACAAGAATTCATGGAGAATACGATAAAAATATCGGAAAAACGACACCTACATTTTCAATTGAAAATCCTCTTGTCCAACGAACAAAATCATAAAAAATGGCACACTCACCTCATTTGTAACTTCTTCAACTTTGAAATTCTGTATTATTTTATAGTAAAAAATGTATCAGAATATTATAAAAAAATTATTTTATATCGCGGTGGTGTCATCGGATTTCGCATAGCTTTTGACAGCTGTGTGTGAGGTGAGATGACGTTTCGTTTCACGATTTTACGCAAGCATAGCTTTACATGCTATTGATGCGTTCAAGTTTAGACAGAGAAATAGTTTTGGGGATCACTAAGTCAACCGAAAAACGGTTGAATTTTATATGGTATAGTTTTTATTACTCACCTATTCAGATTTCTTAAACTCAAACTGTTTTTTATCTGCATTCACTACGCATCTATTGAAACAAGATGAAACCTTCGATCTAATTAATCTTTTCATTTATCTTCTTTTTCGTTCTAGCTTTTAGTTTTTTTTTTTCAGCGTTCTAGTGATCGTTAGTGCGTGCGCTTAAATGGATTTTCCAAATTACAAAATCGTTTTTGCACATTGTTGTACCGTAGTGTGGCAGAAAGGAAGGCAGAGCTAATACCCAGCAGTTATTTTGGGCAGATATGATTGATACTGATAATAAGTGCGTGCAATGGGTAATTTTTGTGCTATAATGCACGGAAAAAAGCATAGGGTTTAGCGGCAAAAATCACAGAGCAACCTACAAATTTTTGGTAAAACTTCCCATCGATGAAAAAAATAAACATAAAATATAATAAAAGTGAAGTAATACTCACACGTGAACTTGACTAAACGCACAATGAAAGGGTAAGACAATGGCCAAGTTCTTAGAACGTAACTTAAACTGAAAACACATCGCGAAATCCACCGCGAACGCTAACACAAACTATATTTCCTTCATTTATCGACAAACTTTATGATTGACCATTGTTCCGCGCTGTATAGGAAAAATTGCCTTAAGACTTTTAATGGGTAAGTTTTTAATTCAAAAACTTTGTTCACAGCATGCACAGAAAATAGGGGACACACGGTTTACAGTGTTTGAAATCTGTAACAATTATTTGTACCTATAAGATTCGAGCATACGTAAATCACTTTAAAAAAATGATTTTCAATAAAACGTTATGACTATCTTGATCATCGCGTCATAACTATCTTGATTGGAATTACTATTTACAAACAATCTTAAGTAAATAACTGTTTTCTTATAACAGCCACTGCAGCCACTGCAGTCTCAAGGAATTAAACTGATATTTTTATTACCACTTAGTCGTTTGGCATGTTGTGAAGAAGCGTATGTTATGAAGATTAATAAGGAAAACAAAACAAGGATCTCATGCGTTATTATGTTTGTTGAAATGTTTTGCGGAAACCCGGTAGAATTGACATAATATTTTACTTTTTTCGCGTTTCTGGACGGTGTCTTGGCTTAATTGTTTTATAAATATTTCCCAACAAGAAGTGTATTTCTAGGCCGTTTTCCATAAATTTTACTTAGTTTCTTTGTAAAGTTTGAGCGCACAGGGTAACGTACAGTGATTTTTTAACAGGTGAAGTTGATACAGTGAATATGCAGCAGGGAGCTCTTGTTTTCTTCTTATATCTCATATTTCCTACCATATTTGCTGAGGATGTGAGCTGTAAGTTTTTTATTTTATTTTAATACTAACGGCAGCATTTTGCTACCGGTTTTTCTAAGACTTCGTAATTCCGGAACAGTGTTAGAAACTTTGAAACATTTGTTGTAATCTCTTGTATTAAATAAATGAGTTTATACAGGACTTATTAAATAGTAGAAAAGTGGGTAATATTGTTTTCTGTCCAAATAGCAAATCATAACATGTAGTACATGTGTGTGGGTGTGTGTACATGTAGTTAATCAGTAAAAAACAAAATTGCAAGCATTATGTTCGTTTATTTGTAAACGTAATAATTTCCTAGTGTTGGTAACTGTACTATGTTTTATAAACATAATGCGAACCCTGCCTAAGTAACGGTAGAAAGTTTTCAGTGGTTCCCACGGTCTCATACACATTTATAAAGAGTGTAAGAAAACACTTGCGAAGCTGAAAGTTACGTGCTCTTCCCAGGACTGTCATTTTCATAAACATTCATTTTTCACGCCAGTTAAAACCATTTTTGCTCAATATTATTTAGTTTGGCGGGTATGTGTAATTGATACTATAATACCAACTGTGACTCAGTGAAGTGATTAGGAACCGTAAACCTCCGGTGTTAAAAACACTTAATGTGATTTTTGGCGCCATTCAAAAGTCATAATTGCTGCTACTCCACTTAAGTGAGTGCAATACTGATGGATTTTCAATTTGGCAATTTAAAATATTCAAGCTTTCTGCTACGGGGGTGTAAAAACCACTCCACTTTGAATAGGGATAAAATTCTCATTTATTAATGAGTGTTAAAAATCTATGCAACGACAATTCAAACATTGTTTCTGTCAAATGGTAAATAAGATTCTTGTACTTTAATAGTAATTTTCTCCAGACCAATTTCGGTCACGGCAGCCAATCTCATAGAGAGATATTGTGCACTCCACTCTTAGTCATATTTGATGGCAATCCGACATAACCGGGGAGAGATCAGGAACAAGACCAAGGAGTGTCCATGGAGTTTCCTGCTCGTTCTTCTCAATAGAGATCTACGTTTTGCAACGAGCAACTAGCTTCAACTTGCTGTAACTTCTTGACAATTCAAAAGTACCTGTAAATGGTCTAATTGAAATAAATGCTTTGACTTTTGACTTTGACAACGGCTTTACGTGCTTTTCGAGGCACGGGGTCGTCACGCCACCAAATTACAAAGATTTTTTTACACACATTTTAACTGCAACGGCTGAATGTTCCAGATCAAGCCTGCGTGGATAAATACTCAAGGAAAGGCTACCAACCCTGGCAGGAATGGTCTGACCACTATACGTGTCACCGGTATCGATGTGAGATTCGAGATGGGAAGTACTTCATCGCTGCTGTTGGGTAAATATTCTTCACAGTATCAAACTGATGGATTTTGGAGAAAGGGCTCTGAGGTTCAGTGAACTCAACAATGAAAAATTTAAAACAACAACGACTTTATACACTGTATTGTAATGGTTGTTTTCCCGCAGCACACTTTGCGACTTTTTCTTGGTATTACAATCCTTTTTTATTAGAATCCATAATGGACATCATGGCAGATCAAAAGTTATGTAAACAAAACCTCAAAACTGCTCATTTTGATAGTTTCTTTCTTTGTTTCGGCAGTACAGAGAGCTAATTAAAATTTCGGCGTGTCTGTTCAAAGGCTATGCTAACATTCTTAAACACAGGTTAAAAGGTAAACGAGAGTATTATTGCATACTAGTTTCCGTCCGCGACTTCGTCCACGTATAAGTCAAGCAATAAGATAAACTAAAATTAGTACCTTTATGTATTTATAGCTAAAACAAAGTGGTTTGGAAACACCTGGTGTTCAGGGTATTTGCATGATTATTCTCATCTACTTTTCATCTTCTAAACAGTGTCCCGCAATTGATATTTTAGATGCAGAAAACCAAAAATACCTGAAAATGCATTGGAATGTCACGAATATATTGAAGACGAAAATGTAGGTATGTATTGAAAAACTACTCTACTTTATGATTGAATGCACAATTTTATCAACAGTGGTAATGAGTATTTGGTTTTGGTGACTGGCTGGTTTTTTGGTAAGTGTCTTCTGCATGAGGAACAGAAATTGATGTAAAACAAAAAATAACAAAGCTACATGCATGTGTGTATTTGCATTTTTTGGGAATATTAGCTATCCGATCTCTAATCACAGTTGAAGCGGACTAAGGGTAGGCGGACAGCTCATCTATTCCTACGCCCCGGGCCCCTGCCAGGTTTAGTCAGCTCCTACCCGTAAAACAGGATACTGACAAACGTTATGTTATTAAAAAAAGCTCATAAATCAAGTGACTGTATTTTTTATTTAATTGTAAGTATCTAATTTGTACTGATATTTTCTTCAGAATTTCCAACGTGCTGCGCCCGTCTAAGATGCGTCGTTGAAGTAAACGGTGAGAGGATAGTGCAAACCAGAGGACAGCCTGGCGAATTGTTCCCAGATAAGTAAGACAGAATTCTTAAGTACAAAAAACCTATTTATCAATTTATTACAGGACAGCAAACGGTAGGTACATCAGTGAAAACTTCTAAGTAACGATTTGAAAAAGAAGAATATAAAACAACCAAAAAAAAGTGGCAAAAATGCGAAATCAATCATCAAACTGTATTTTTAACTGTTTCGTGTATTTAACTTTTACTTTATGAATTGTGACGTCATCGACAGACCATGGAAGGGCCAGCAGAACGAGCCTAATCCGGCCGTGGTGGGGATGAGCGGCATACAGCAGAATACCGTCGTAGGTGAGGCTCAGGGACAACCCGCACCAGGCATCTTTAACAGTAGAGGAGCAGGCAAGGAGAAAATGTTACTAGCTCTTGAATAGGCCACATCCCTGGCTCAAAAATTATCACTCATTAGCTATAAAATTGATTTCATATTACTTATTGTGTTTGTTTATGTAGATAGTTTAATGACGCGAATTTAGTATGTTATCCTGCACCCCAATTGCGTAACTCACTCACAATTCTCCTTCATTTTAAAGGGATTTTCCCTTCATTTTGTAGGGGATTTATAATCTATTGCTTCATAAACAACGTAAATAAAGCAGGAAATATTGTAGAATTGTCAAATTAAAATTATTGTCAATGTAACTCTGTTACGTAATTTGGCTGCTAGTAGGTAGGTATCTTAGAAATTATTTATGCACCTTAAGTATTCTTATTATTATTATTAAGCCCGAAAGTCTGACAACCAGTCTTACCAAGAGTATCGTATTACCCATTACTGGGTTGTGGAGGTCTGATAGACAGTCGCTCCATGTAAAATACTGATATTCAGCTGCATCCGGTTCGACTGGAAGCCGACCCCAACATAGTTGGGAAAAGGCTAGGCAGATGATGATGAAGTATTCTTATTATCAATGCGATGTTAGTGTGCTTACTCAATAAGTAGTTCTTATAATGGCCTTGCATGTAACTTAATGTGTAATCCTCTAAATACTCAGGTTTCTCTTATTAATTGCAATTTACTTCATAATCAAATCAAACTTTGCGAACTGTAATATTTCCTTGATTTTTATCTTGATTTTAATTACTTATATTAAAATAAAGTGTTTTCTATTCTTTTCCTACGTTTTATTTCTATCTACCGTAAGTTGTAGTATTTGCGAATAGTTAAACGGTAATATTTTATTAATTTAGCCCCCGATATTCCCGACAGCGGATGGCAACGATATTAACGGACGGCGCTACGTAGACCCTTACCCCAACCAACAAATGCAAGAGTCGCCAAGAAAGAAGAGGTCAACCGTCTACCCCCTGTTTGATAGGACCAATGGACGTGAAACCGGAACACACCAGTCACATCAAGTCAAAATTCACGGATACTCGCCTGAAAGATATACTTCTTATTTTTCTAAAACCAATCCTAAAAGCTAATCAAATTCGAAACTACGGCTTAGTGTAATGTGTTAGTTAAACATAATTTTTTTGTTAATTTTGTACTAATTGCACTTACTCACTATTGTTTTAACACTAACACCCTATTTATTTCACTTAGTTATGTTAGCACTTAGAGGTATTATAAATAAAAATGCAAGAGTACTTACGTTATAATCGTTGATCTGTTTTTGTTAATATGCAATTGTGTAATTTGTTAATCGCTGAATTTTGTTGAAACTCATTATTAAATGTTTAATAAATATTTTGATTTCATTAATTTAAAATAATAACGTACGGAACCTTTTTTGTTGTTATAAATTTATAACGTCAACAATATAGAAAAACGTAACGTAACGTCAATATTAAAATCCAAAGAATAATGGTTATTCTATTTATTAGATCATATTTCAAGCAATTTATGCATGCTGTCCCTTTTTACCTTCTATTTGAACATGGACACTTCTCTTTCGCTGGTGTTTAACACTTTGAAAAAAAGCAGTGCTGGAACGCACCTTTGATATTAATGAACATTCAAAGTCAGGAACAACTGCCGCTGAGTTGAAACGTCAAATAACACAAAATGGTCGCTGTCTAGGGCGCGTTTTGAAACATTTCATACGGTTTTGAACCTTTTTTACATTAACTAAGAATGACTCAAAATGGCAATTATGACACGTTCTGACAGATCTCCATTGTTTTATTTTACTCGACTTCCTGAGTCCTGTCAGTGGAAAGAAATGTCAATATTATAAATTGCTCAAAATGTCAGTTGAGCAAATGAAGGTGTATTATTGAAAAATATTAAAATAAAGTGTTAAAAATTCGTTAACCATTCAATTAACTGACAAAAACAATACTATTACCACACTTAATTATCAAAACACATAATAAAACACGACCCACCAAAGCAGACTATGAGTGAAAAATAATAGTTATGATTTAAAATGTAATAACAGGAAAAAGGTGTTGGTAAAGTTATCTTAGATTAATAAAATAGCAAAAATGGTTGAACCGGCAAAACCGTTCGCTTGTACGATGCCTGATTGTGGCATGACGTTTACAAATGAAGATCATTTAAATGTACACACTAAAAAACACGATATGGTTCTATCATTGGGTTTGGAGCAGAAGGCAGCATTTGTTGGTAAGAATTTTTAATTAAAACCTATTTTAGTCAAGCCTCTATGGTCGTACCATACAGGCTGACTCCTTATTTAAACATATTCCCACCTGTTCCCCCCAAAAATACTGTCAAAAATGGAACAGCCTATTTAAAAGTACCTAGTTCCCATTCATAAATATTTTCACCCCCTGATAGATTGGCAATGATTTAATAGTCAGTGTAGAAAAACCACATCATCATCGTCATCATCATTATAGCAGCCTATAGCCGTCCACTGCTGTACGTAGGCCTCTCCCAAAGAGCTCAAAACACCCAAGTATCTAATAAAACTGCTTAAATTTACTCAATAGTTTTATCATTGAGTGGACCATATTATGAGGAAATCTGACCGTTCTATGAACAGACAGAAGCTAGTGATTTATGCTAGAGGTATTTAACATTTTTGTCTGGAATCTTAACTAATATTAGAAAGCTGAAGAGTTTGTGTGTTTGATTGAACGCATCAATCTCAAGAACTACTCGATCCAATTGATAATTTTTTTTGTATTGCTTTGTCCTGTTATTGAGGTAGGTTATATTATAGGGCAAAGGTGCTCAACTTTTTTATGACTCAGGCCAAACAGTGCATTTAGAAATTTTCAGCAGTCCACTAATTATTCCTATTTTAGTTACTTTTGGGACTTGTGCAAAAAACCAAAGATATAATGAAATGTCGTAGTTGTGTAATTAAAAAATCGCGAATCTTTTTTTTTTAAACTTGCTTACGCGCGCCTTTTCTACTTAGGCACTGATCATCGGATGAGCAGCCTTGTGCCTTGTCTTTTGCTGGCCTTGTCTTGTTGGTGTATTGGGTATATAACATCACCCTACAACACTTGGGAGCGCAGCAGTACTTGTATAAAGTCGCAGACAGAACAGAGTCTACATACAAATAATACAAGTTAATGCATTAGGAGTTTCTTGATAGTGATTCATATTTAAAAACGAGGAGCTTCTTATCTTATTAGATAATTAAAGTATTGCTACTTATCTAGATCCTGAAGTAGCTGAAATAATTTAATTATGACTAGCATTTGCCTGTGATTTTGCCTGCATAAATGTCAGTTATCACAGAAGCAGATTAAGTTGCTGCAGAAAAGTAGCCTGTCCTGTCTTGGGGTTTCAACTTACACCATACCAAATTTCATCAAAATTGGTTTAGTGGTTTAGTCATAAAATATATAAGAAATATGTTTTTTTTTTTGTGTAATCGGATTAATCTGAATAATGTCCACTCAATGATTAAACTATTGTGTAAATTTATGCAGTTTTTTTAGACTGACTAATAAGTAATTTACAATCTATCAGAGGGTGAAAATATTTATGAATGAGTACTATTTTTAAATAGGCCCTAAGTTCCATTTTTGACAGTATAACTTCTAGATATTATCTCTTACGAACAATAACACATAAAAAAAAAATAACTTCTTAAAAAAACATGGTTTATACCTTATACAGGCTGCTTTTTTTAAATTTCAATAAAACTGCTTGTATTTAAATTTAAGCTGATCAAACACCAACGCCAACTCGGTTCATCAGAAATTGTGAGGAAGTCGGCTTGTTCCAAGACCTGCAGAGCGTCAATCCATTCGATGAGGGTTTCAAAAGAGCAATGGAAGCCAAGTAAGTCACATACAGAATCAACAAGAATGATTTAGTTAACTAGGGTTTTGTAAAACTTCATTGAAAAGAACTGCCTTGTTGGCCTAGTGGTCCTAACTGCGACTGCTACGCTAGAGGTCTTGGGTTCAATACCCAGGTCGAGCAAAATGTGTTATTGGGTGTTGCTATGAAATTCTTAGTAGCAGCTCGATGTTTGGATTAGTGCCCGGCTATTGAGCATCACGCCTGCCTGTAATCCCCAAAGGGTTAGGTAGAGGTGTACCAATTTACACTCACAGTTCGCCGGTACGTGAAGGTCCCATGTAATAGGGGGCGAGCCTATTGCCATTAACCGGGCAAATATCCTAATTCCGAGCTGCTACTGAGAATTTCACAGAAAAACCCAATAACTTTTAATTTAGAAAAGTGTATACATGTTAATGCTTGTGACTGTGGTACATTAATTCAATAAATATACCTAGAAATTTGAAGACCATATATCTTTTCACCGCTAGGTTTAAGACCCTCTAATGATATACCCTTTCAATCTTCAGGCACGGCATCCTATCCCTGGAGAACGCCCTGGCATCCTCCTCGGATGAGTTGCACACTCCTCAGATGGTGTTCCCCCACATCGACGGAGACTCCGCCCTCTACAGCACCACTAACAACCAAAGAAATATTACTATTAGCAGGTAAACAAGTGATGGATGATCTTTGGAGGTCCACTGATTCCCAAGAGTTAGAACTAGGTAGAGAAAATAATGTTCCCGACTGAATTTCAGTCTCGGTGTCCAATTCCAATGGAGACTATTGGCGACTATTGGGATCCCGGGTTCGATTCCCAGGTCGTGCAAAAAGGGTTATTGGGTTTTTCCATTAGGAATTTCTCAGTAGCAGCCCGGAGTTTGGAAGTTGGTGGTGTGACACCCCCGTGCCTCGGAAAGCACGTAAAGCCTTTGGTCCCGGATGTCATTCGTAGATCTTTGACAGTTACGGATTTGGATTTATTTTTCTATAATTTGGTGGCAAACAAGCCGATGGCGCACCTGATGTTAAATGCGCTGCCTATAGACATCTGCAATACCACAGGCCTTGCCATCCCAGAGACAAAGTTGAAATGTCTCATGTGCTTGTAATTACACCAACACCCATACCCTCCAAACCGGAACACAGCAACGCTGCTTAGCGGCAAAAATAGGTATGTTGGTAGTACTTCCCCGGACGAGCTCCTTCACAAAGAGTTCTACTACTACTTTGACTACAGACTATACTCTTTTTCATCCACAGATCATCAAGCGACGAATCAGGTGCAGTCAAAGAGTTTGAACGAACAACAATATCTAAGTTAACAAACGAAGTGACAACCATTAGTCGTATCGTCGGCAAAAGCGAAGAAAAACTCGACGAACGAAACAAGGACATCAGAAAAGATTCAGTCTCATACACCAATAATGTTATAAAAATCAGCAACTTAGTCCGCAAAGACAGCATAGAAAAAAATCCAGTACAAACTCTAATTTACGAAGATACAGTCATAAGAGACAGTAATGTACTAGAGAAAGTCCAAGAAGCACCGCCAATGATGACTCAAAAGTCGCTAGACTTCATAGTCGACAGCTTGAATACCGACTTCGAAGATACAGCCAAAAAAAAAGTCAAAAACGATAGTGAAGACTACGAGGTAATAATTAAACTGCCAAACGGTAAACAGGTAAAAATGCGAGCAGTAGAAGAGACCCAAGAAAAATCAGCAAAGGAAGTACTAAAAAAGGCAATCACTGAAAAGGTCGAGTCGAAAAAAAGTACACAATTATTGAACGCAGTCAATTTAATACCTTTAAATAAAGTGCCTATAGTTCCAGGTACTTTGATACCTGTGACTTTTGTTCCTCAAATAAATCAGAAAATGCCGATAATACCTCTTAATAATATGGCTGGGGAATTTAATAAGAAACCGGTGAAGAGGAAGGTTAAAGCTGAGAGGGGTGATGGTGGTGTAGAGGCGAGGAGTAGTGGGGTTAGGAAGGAGGGGAAGAATTGTGAGCCGAGGGAGAGGGACTTGGATAGTAGGTCGGCTGCTTCGAGGAGATATAGGTAAAATATATTAGTAATTGCTTGCCAAACTCAATTATACAGGAAAAATTTTTAACCAGTGCGTAAATTTTGCCATAATAAACTTCAACACGTTTTATTAAACACGTATATTTTATTTTGATATGTCTTAGTACTAAAAAAAAAAGTTATCGCTTACGAAACATGTTTACTTAAAAACCATATTTCATTGTAGCTCGGCGCTAGCGCATTCCCCACCCCCTCACCCCAGCCATGCGCCCGGGCGGCGGCGGCGGCCACGAGTTTTCATTGATAGTATGGCGAATAGATTATGTCCTGGATGTTTTGCTTATTTCAAACTCGGATAAGGATGAAATTTTTTTTAATTTTTTTTTTTTTAACTAAACACGGAAATGTGTTCTATTACTGACACTGAACTACCAAAAAAAATTTACGCACTGGTTAAAAACTTATCCTGTATATACAAGAGAAATTATTCGATTGGGTCAGTTAAAAAAAATATCAGGCATATCGTAATTTATAAAGAAAAATATTTTTGTCTTGTTGTGTATAAAATGTCGAATTTACAAAATGTCGAATTTCACAAAAGGTCGAAATTAAAAAATGTTGAATTTTTGTAGGATGTCGAATTAACACTGTCGAATTTACGCAATGTCGAATTTATAAAAAGTCCAATTTATAAAATGTTCAATGTATAAAATGTCGAGTTTATAAAATGTCCAACTTACTTATAAAATATCGAACTTACAAAATGTCCAGTTTACAAAATGTCAAATTTACAAAATATCCAATGCATCAAATGTCCAATTTACAAAATGTCTAATTTACACTTTCGAATTTTTAATGACAAATTTAAAAAATGACGTATTTACAAAATGTCCAATTTATCAAATGTCGAATTTGCAAAAAATCGTTTTGTTATATTCCAGGGCAAGATTAAAAGAAACATGGATACAACAGGCTCAAGATAACAAGAAACTTCGAGAGTTAAATGATAAGCTGTTATCAGAGAGGGATGTACTCAGGACTGTTATCACAGAACATCTCAAGAAGTGTCCTGATGCTGTGGACTTGAGTAAGTACATACCATCACGCCTGTATTCCCCGAAGGGTTAAGCAGAGGTGTGCCAATGTGGTGTACATTGGTACACCTCTGCTTAACACTACACCCACAGTACGCCGGTATGTTTTAGGTCCCATGTAATAGGGGGCGAGCCTGTTGCCATTAGCCGGGCACAAATCCAAACTCCGAGCTGCTACTGAGAATTTTGTAGAAAAACCCAATAACACTCTTTGCTCGACCTGGCAATCGAACCCAAGTCCTCTAGCGTAGCAGTCGTGCTTAGGACCACTAGGCTAAACGAGGCAGTTACCTGCGTGATGATTGTATTTGTTTAAATATCTAACACAAAAACTATTATTGTTTCAGAAAATATTTTGGAAAAGTTGAAAAACTGTGACACGACGCCTTAGCATGAAGCCGAACCTTCACGGGAGAAGGTGGAATATTTATATTGAACTTATGGACAGGGTATATCCAGACGATCTGTCTTCGATCGCTGTTGTCCAATTAGGCGATTGGCACACTGTCCCGCATCACGCAGCGAGGCGCGGGAGTGCGTGTCCTTACGTTGTCAAAGTCAAAATCAAAGCATTTATTTCAATTAAACCATTTACAGGCACTTTTGAATTGTCAAGAAGTTACAGTTTAAAGTTGAAGCTAGCTCGTTCCAAAACGTAGGTCTCTATGGAGAAGAACGAGCAAGAAACTCTGTACTTTATATAATATCTACTGTATTGAAGTAAACAAAACAAAGTTTGAATTTAATAGTTATCCAATCAAAATAAGGTATATATTTCAATGCTCGATGTTCGGCCTCGGAGCATCACAGCGCAACTTGGGCGATCACTAGACCAAGCCACAATGCACGGCAATTATTTTAATATAATTATACAACGTGTCTTGTGTGTCGTGTGTCTTTGACAGTCGTTACTGTTAGTCAGAAGCCCGAAAGTCTGACAATCAGTCTTACCAAGGGGTATCGTGTGGCCCAGTTACTGGGTTGTGGAGGTCAGATAGGCAGTCGCTCCATGTAAAACACTGGTATTCAGCTGCATCCGGTTAGACTGGAAACCGACCCCAACATAGTTGGAAAAATGGCTAAGCAGATGATGATGATATACAACGTGTACCGTTAAATGCGCAAAACCTCAGACACCCCAAATGATTTTTAATTCAATTAACCAAATTCTGAGAAAAAATAATCATTAAAAAAAGGAAGGTTTTATGTGCTGCTTTAGTTTGTAAAAACAAATCGTATCTGCATTGAAATAGAGCTATTATTATCCTACTAACGAGAAAAATTAAATTGGACAACAACCGTTTGTGTTTATTTATATGTTTTGTGCAGGTTTGCGCATGTGATGATATTAATAAATAGACAGGGCAACATTTTTAATGAATATTATTTTAGAAAAATGTGACCTGTATTAAAAAGTGTTTCATTTGATTCTGCTCGTTATTCCCATCAAACTATTTTCAAGTTTTGCGCAATTAACGTTACGTCACGTTGTATAAACCCTTGTAATAATTATATGCAGGCTCTCTAATATATTTAAACTGTTTAATTGTGACGTATTTTTGAAGAATCAATTAAAAATTTGCACAGATCGATTCGATGTAGTACCAGGCCTCCGTCACTCGTTCAAGGTTACTCTCTTAAGTGCCTACGGCAAACCTGCGCCCGGGCGCGGAATCCAGTCGGATCAGACAGCCCTTGTGTGACGCGCGTTATTGCTCTCTCTCTCTAGCACAACACGACAGACGACGAAGTACATACTATCGGGCGTCTGCGTAAAGTACATTTTACCGCGCACGACCGTTTTGTAGGTAATTAAAGCGTTAATTGTTGGGTTTTTTCTATGGAGTGAAGTATCTGTACTTGTTTAATCTGTGGTAGTACGACTATAGGTAAACATCAAAAGATCTCATACGATCGTAACTAGTTTCAATTAGTGTGCCCTTTAATTTTTAAAACTAGAATTTGTATAAAATCATTAATTGGGTAGTAAAGACCATTAAATGATAATTCCAAGACACAATATACCATCACGCCTGTATTCCCAGAAGGGTTAGGCAGAGGTGTACACAGTTCGCCGGTATATTTAGGTCCCATGTAATAGGGGGCGAGCCTATTGCCATTTACCGGGCACAAATCCAAACTCCGAGCTGCTACTGTGAATTTCATAGAAAAACCCAATAACACGTTTTGCTCGACCTGGGAATCGAACCCAGGTCAACTCCTCTAAAAAGCACTTTATTTTACCCTTGAAAACCCGATTATATTGTAAATAACTATAAAATTAGATTTTCAGTTAGTTTGAAATCAATGAATTGAGATGTCAAAAAAGTGACGTCATAGTTTATTATTGTCATACAAAATCTATGGAGGAATCGCGTTTTGACAGCTCATAAAAAGTACGGCAATTGATTAGTGGTGTCATCTACCCAATTGTTTATAATTAGTATTTACATTCCCAGTATTGTTAATAATTGACTCAAATAATTTATTTATTCATAAGGATAATAATATTTAATAATAAAGGTTTATTTATTAATTGAATTGAATTATGAATATTAAATGGTGATACATTTTTTAGTGGTGGTTTTTAATATTCCCTTTTTTGTTTTGGCCTTTATACATAGTTAAAAAAAGTTATAAAATTAAAATACCCCCGAAAGAAGAATAAAGATCCCTACCGCAGCTAACAAAAGAGCTGATAACCTTGAAACGGCTGAACCGATTTTGATAAAACATATCTAAGAACCATCGCTAGGAAACCTGCTTTCAAATAAAAAAAAACCGCATTCATATCGGTTCACCCGTTTAAGAGCAATGGTTTCACAGACAGACACAGACACGTCAAACTTATAACACCCCTCTTTTTGAGACGGGGGTTATAGACACATTACATCCGTTAACTATGCATAATACCCATCAAACTAAGTATCATTGAGCAGAAATTATTTAGATTTAATTTTATTTATGTAATCTTTCTTTATCGTGTGGGCAGTAAGGTCTAACGACCCCACACACTAGTGTCAGAGTTTCTAAACCGCCTCAAGGGCCTCTGACATGGTTACCGATGTCAGTAATGTCCAAGATAAACTTAGAAAGTGCATATGAATTGGAAAAAGTCACATTGGTACTTGCCCGTGCCCGGTTGCGAACCCACAACCTCGTGCATGAGAGGCGGGCGCCTTAACCACTGGGTCATTACGACACGACGACGATTATGTCGTCGTTTATTTTTGAGGATTCATTTGTTATTATATAGAATTAGGCCATTCCTGCAATTTTAAATTAAAACATTCTCTACTAATGTCAAAATAAACGACAAAGTCTGCGAACACACATAAAATAGCATAAATACGGTCGAATTGAGAAATCTCCTTTTTTGGAGTCGGTTAAAAAGGAAAACTCGTAAAGGCAATTAGTTCAGAAATTAACGCCATCTAGCGCTTTTCAAAGACAACTAGGTCGCAACCTATGCCGTGTAAATGGCGCGAAACGGAACGTTAAATTTTCTTTTCGCTGAAGTAAGAGTTTAAGTTTTCCACCGCAAGATGTCGTTAAAAACTATGTTTAAAAAATTATGAAGATTTTTTTAATTTGTTTTGTTCGGTCATTACTCAGTAAACTATTATATTTGATTTTAAATAAAATAGAAAGATTACATGTACCTACTGTTATAATATAAATATAATATGTGTTTGTACGTTTGATGAGATTAGTTATTAATTAATTAAATACAGTAATAGCCAATAATTTACTAACATTGAGACGCTTTGGATAACTGTTTCTGCAAAATAAAAATGTAGTTATTTTTCTATCTCTAATCTCAAACGTTGAATAACAAAGGTAGGAAATACTCTTCCCTGAATATTTCTGACATGAAAAAAATATCAATACTTAGATCCTTTTACGAATATTAAAATTCTTATTGTAAAACACTTGGTATCTGTAAGAAAATCCTCTTATTTTGTAGTAAAATGCGAGCGTTTCCCGTTTTCCGCATAGCAGTAACACGGACCCAATGCCGGAGTGACTGTGTTGCTAGCGTACGAAAATAGTCACGATTGTGGGTAAAACTTTACAAAAATGGGGAATATTTTGTTTGTATTTTTCTGACCGGTTAAAATGTTCAAAGATTAATTTAGTTGATTGCAGTCCAGTAGCCACAAGTACAATCCTTGATTGATTACTTTTTATAGCTTCTAAATAATTCCTATCATTTTAAACTCTACTATTTGCTATACTTATATTAGAAAGAGGTAAAGTTTGTGAGGGTGAACGCGGTAATCGCGGTAATCTCTAGATCTACTGAACCGATTTTGAAAATTTGTTTTACCCATAGAATGCCACGTTGTTTGTAAGTATCATAGGGTATATAACATCACGCTAGGACCCACAGGAGCGGAGCAATAACTAAAGATGTAACTTAACGAGGGTAAAAAATATCACGCGGGCAGAAGCTAATTTAAAGAATAAAAATAAATTACTCCTACAAAAAATACACCAAGACGTAAGTAATAGTAGTTTTTAGTTGGTACATCTATTTCTTAACTAATTACCAAAGAAAAACAATAGAAAAAAGTAGATTAACCTAGAAATACCTGATCCCCATGCATGAGAACTGCTTACCTCATCCAAACAGTACAGACAACCCAGCCTCTTGTTATTATGCATGGAATATTAAAACATTATGCGTCATTCTAAGACACTACACCTTCTTACACGACAAAAATCATCGAATATTGCTGAAAAACCGCTTCAAAATTTCTAATTGTATCCCAGTAATGGGAACTTTGTAATAAATTAGACCTTTAAATTATTTTAGTATTGTTTTTTCCACCTTGCGTATTGCGTAACTTCAAATGAAGGCTGGCAGCCCCGCCAGTGAGTTCGTCGCGCGCTGTCTAGTCGGCGTGTCCCTCGTAAAATGGGCTTTAAATCGCTGCATTCACGCATAACGTTATAAAATAGAAAAAATACAAAAAAACACACATTTAATTATGATTAAACCATATTTATAACACAAGTTAATTAGGTAACAGTGATTAGTGTTTATTTTTTCACCTAAACGGCTATAATAATGTTAATTGGTAGGTAAAAAAAATTGCGTGCATAAATAATTTATTTTTTCTGTGTCATTTAAAAAAAATCTTTTCGTTTTTTTCGTCTCTGTTGACAGTTTATTTCTTTTTTTAATTTTGTCTTTGCAAACGATGCAACGGAACTTAAAAGTGTTATTCCAGTAAATACCTGTTTTATGTGATAAAGTGATTGCATAAATTAAATTGTTCAAGTGTTTTTGGTTAATAATAATCGTGAAATGTAGCAGTACGTAAAATCGATAATGTCCGCGCATTGTAGGTACCGCGTGCTGTGGTACGTTTTTTTTGTGGATCCACACACTAATGTCTTAATGATTATACTGCGACAAAAAACATATTTAAAATCAAATTGTATTATACCTACAGTCAAATAAATTATTTAAGTAATATAGAGTCCAAGATACGCAGACATACGCAAATAAACATCTGCATAAATTTTGCGATATTAACACTCTGCAGTGTTACAATATTACTAAATGACAAAAGCATAAACTATTTTATTGGCTAGGGACAGTTCCCGCCATTAAGTGTCAAAATTTGGAATTTTTTTGAATGTTGTCATCTGCAATGTGGAAATAAAATTTAAAAACGCGTTAGTTGTTCTAAAGGACCATAGATGGCGCTTTCTTATTTACTGAAATCTTGTGAACGGATTTGTGAAAAGTGATTTTTTTACTAGATAATTGCTTTATAAACAAAATAACGAGTTAGTTTCAATATTACGTCATTGGATTTAGTTAAAAAAAATACCAAAAGTGTTTTTTTAGTTCGAACTTACAACTTGTAACTGACTTTTTGAGAAATTCAAGCTACATACATAAAAATAATTTATAAGTTTCTAATTTCTCTAAAGAAAACAAAACGTAGGTACTTTAGGGTCACTTAGCAACCTAGGTTGTTGATGTTAAATAGCTATCCTACTTATATAAAACTCTTTTTGTTTGCAAAAAAACTGTATATGACATGTTTTCTCGCTTTTAGGTTCTCGATTTAACAAATCAGTTTTTAACTTGAAAAAGAGTTTGAAAATAAACGATTACAATAAGACTTAATATTCTAATTGTTTTTGCAAGTTATAGGTAAAAATTAAGATTATTTTGGATTCTGTCATGCATAGGCTAGGATAACCAAATCAGATAATGAATGCAATTATAAATAGGTACCAAAGTCAATCTAAAGACATTTATTTATATTTAATTTATCTTATTATTTATATAACTACGTAAAGTAACCTTCACAAGTACTAATTGTATATTTTGTTATGAAAACACATTTAGTTAATAAAACTTTACGATAAAAATAATAATTATAAGAAATAAAGATAAAATTGGAGTGGCAATGAAAAGAAAATCGAGCTGAAGTCCCGGTGAAAAGAGGGAAGGAAGAAATTGAAAAAATGCGCTGGATATTTCCTGTGCCAGGTGAGACCTTGCTTCATCATCATCATCATTATCATCATCATCATCATCATTATTATCATTTCCATTTATTTATTTATAATACACATTAATTACATTTTTAAATATTACTACTTATAAAAAATAAAAACTATAAAAAATAGTAGCCCACCGGCGGCGTCGGGAACAGGGTCCAAGCCACCGATGCAGCGATGGTTAGGGCTCCTGAGAAAGGAATCTCCTAACAATACGAGCCGTGTCTAGGAGTACCGCTTTCTGAATCAAGCCCTTGATCCAACCGCCCAACGAGAGCCTCCTCAGGTGTTGGTCGAGGCTCTTGGCTGTTATGCCATTGGCCGTCACGACTATCGGCAAATATTATTATTATCATCATCATCATCATATCATCCGAGCTGCCCCGTTGGTCTCGTGGTCGCAAGCGCGACTGCTAACCGAGGGGTCCTGGGTTTGATTCCCAGGTCGGGCAAAAAGTGTTATTGGGTTTTTCCATTAGGAATTTCTCAGTACAACCCGGAGTTTGAAAGTTTGTGGTGTGACAACCCCGTGCCTCGGAAAGCACGTAAAGCTGGTCCTGTGCCTGATCTCTCTGGTCGTGTCGGATTGCCGTCCCATCGGGCTGTGAGAGCTAGGGAAGAGGGAGTGCACCTGTGTTTGTGCACACACTTGGCACTGTTATCTCCTGCGTACGTGGCTAGTCTGTATTAAGATTAGCCGCCGTGGCCGGAATCGGTCTGGAGAATTTCATTTTTTTTTTCGACGTCCACTGCTGGACATAGGCCTCCCCTACAAATAGCCACAATGACCAGTCTTGCTCTTCTTAACTAATCTATACTAATATTATAAAGCTGAAGAGTTTGTTTGTTTGGTTGAGCGCCCTCATCTCAGGAACTACTGGTTCGAACTTGAAAAATCTTTTTGTGTTGTATAGTCAATTTATCGAGGAAGGCTATAGGCTACATAACATCACGCTACGATCAATAGCTGAGGAGCAGTAACCAAAGACGTAACTTAATGTGGGTGAAAAATCTACGTGGATAAAGTCGCGGGGAGACGTTAGTATTGTAAGATTGTAATATTTTTGTTCACCGATAGTTAGCTAAGCTATCAGGAAGTAACATAGACTAATGACGGGCCTGTTGGTCTAGTGGTTAGTGGCCCTGACTGCTAAGCCGGAGGTCGTGGGTTCGGTTCCCACCCAGGACAAACTTTGTGTGATGAGCATGATTGTTTGTTCTGTGTCTGGGTGTGATTTATCTATAATATGTATGTATTTATAAATTATATAAGTATGTATATCAGTTGTCTGGTTACCATAACACAAGCCCTGCTTAGCTTGGGATCAGATAGCCGTGTGTGAGTTGTCCCAAGATATTTATTTATTTTATTTAACTTCACGCTACGACACACGGGAGCGGAGTTATAACCAAAGATGTAACCTAACGCAGAAGAAAATACCCATACGGTCGAAGTCGCGGTCAGAAGCTAGCTTACCTATATTTTAGTTGGGAATTTGTCTAATGCCTCGGTGGCCTAGTGGTTTTAAGCGCGACCGAGCAATGTGTTATTGGGTTTTTCTTAGAAATTTTCAGTAGCAGCTCGTAGTTAGGATTTGTGCCCGATTATTGCCAATAAGCTCGCCCCCTATTACATGGGACCTAAACATGCCAGCGAACTGGTACACCTCTGCCTAACCCTTTGGGGAATACAGGCGTATGTAATAAGTAAGACTCGGATCCTTTTTGAAAACCAATTATATTAATTCAACGATAAAATACCTTTTCAAGTTTCGTCTCTATTACCCTTACATACACCCTATTTTTCATCTTCACGACACCGTTGCTTACTCTACACAAACCCTTTAACAAACAGAATATAGAAGCTACCCATCCAAATCTCAGCCGCACACACCGACAACTTGACCTGACCCAGTAGCGAGCGCTGACCTCTCCCGCGTTTCTATAAATTGTCAACACGAACGAAAATAGCATGTTGGACAATGAACGGCACAGAAATAGACTGTACACTCTGTTTAGACAATTTTTATAGACCAAAGAGAGCTGGGTTGTAATATTAATGTAATCAGGCATTGCAATTATTATTCGCCTGCTCTTACCATCCTAAATAAGCATGCATTAAACGTTATTATTACTTAATTATTATTTTTTAATCTTGAGCTAGATGCTCACCATATTTGTAAGCCTACCACTGGCATAACATAGCGCTCGGTTGTATCAATTATAACATCTATAATTTTTGTACTTGTGTTAACAAATAAAAGTGATTTGATTTGATTTGATTTTTTTATATAAGTACAGAAATAATACACTTAATTAATTAGAATTATTACAATAATATCGATAAACTTTTTTCAAACGATTTCACAACACTAATGAAAACTTTGACAGATGACAGCTGCCATAGACTACACATTTGTCTCTGTTATGAGCAAGGCACAGGCATATAATGTAAACAGCCTAATAAATATTTTTTTCCAATACGCACGTAGCAGCAGTTTTTTTGCATTTGTCCCGCCATTTTGAATATTATTGCGTCAACAGATTGGTTATTAGGTACCTTGTGATATTGTTTTGATTCGTTTTCGTTATTTTCTCGTTTCGTTTTGGTTTTTCGTTAAATAAATAAATAAATGACGCGCGAAACTCCCGAAAATGTTTTAATACAAATGAGACATTGTTGTAATATTTCATTTTAATTTTTTTAAAAACGTTGCCCTTCATTAGGGATTTCTCCCGGATCGTGGGTGTGTTTACAAACATATAAACTCACATACACGAACAGCCAGACCCAGAGCAACTATCAGTAGGCCGTACAAATATTTGTTCCGTGCGGGAATCGAACCCGCGACACGCAGCGGAGCAACCAATTCCTCAGCCACTGCGCCAACCGTGCTGTCTAAACTAACAAACTAGAACTTTGACTTTGTTTTATATTATGTAGAGATCTACAGTTAATCTACCGTGGTATTCCGGGATATCAGCTATTTAAAGTCACATACATATCATCACGCCTGTATTCCCCGAAGGGTTAGGCAGAGGTGTTCCAATTACACCCACAGTTCGCCGGTATGTTTTAGGTCCCATGTAATAGGGGGCGAGCCTATTGCCATTAACCGGGCACACATCCCAACACCGAGCTACTTCTGCGAATTTCGTAGAAAAATCCAATAACACTTTGCTCATCCTGGGAATTAAACTCAAGACATCTAGTGTAGCTGTCACGCTTAGGACTACTAGGCCAACGAGGTAGTCCAATAGTTTCAGTCATGTATTTAGGAAATATCTTACTTAATTATTTATATTTTATTATTTGCCATCGATACGCTAAGAAGAAGAAGTCATGGCTTTCGGTTCCAGAACGATGTAAAAGTAACTGTGTATTATGAAGAGATTTACAATCAATCTCGATAGATTAACTGAAGATCTCTATACAAGCTGTTGATTTGCATCCTTGCCAAATTTTAGGAGCTTGTCATAAAAAAATAGAAGTAATCAAATATAATTACGATACCAGGCCAATATTTAATAAATTCTTGTTTTTTTTAGTTGCACCTATCAAATAACAGTATTCCAGAATACTCCTCTTGCAAAATTCAGAATCGCCCAGTTGCGTATGCGGCAGGCAGAGTTTACGCGCGGCTATATCAATGTGTACATAGCGCCTAAACCCTCCTGCGAGATGGCTACCTCGAATTTGGAAATCACGTCAAAAAAAAAAGATTTCAAAACAATTTATTTTATTATTGATTCGTGTTAAGAATCACGAGGATAGTTAACTCCTTGAATTTGACCAGGATGCAAATCAACGCCTTGTAGAACACTACTGCGATTACTAGTGTAGTAATTCCGGGATGTCAGCTATTAAAAGACGACCACAAAAATCTCGAATGACGTAGAATAAAGACAGTTATTAAAATATTATAACACGCCGGCGTAGAAGTCACAGTTATTGGCGCATACACCGCTATTTATTCTCGAGTGACGTCCGAATCTCGCGATGATTACCTATGAGGTTTATTTTGAGGACATATTGTGATATATTTAATGGCAGATCTTGCTCCAGATAGCACGCATTTAGACTTCCGTTTGATCTCAATGAATAATACTTGGTTATTAGGGTTTGTCTGTCTGTCTGTTTGTCAGTGGGTGGTCTATTGAACCGTGTTAGGTTGATTGTTGATTATTACTCAGAGTGTGAATTTGTATTGCTACGTAAGAACAAATAATAAATAAAAAACATATATATACATATCAGCACGCCTGTAATCCCCAGAGGGTTAGACAGAGGTGTACCAATACCAATGTACACCCACAGTTCGCCGGTATGTTTGTTGCCATTAACCGTGCACAAATGCTAACACCGAGCTGCTACTGAGAATTGAATAGAAAAACCCAGTAACACTTTGCTAGAGCTGGGAATCGAACCCAAGACCGTGGTAGTCGCGCTTGAGACGCCTAGGCTAACGAGGCAGTCAATGTTAAAAGAATTAAGAAAATTAGAGGTATTTTTGACAGATCGAGACTGAGATTAAATTGCGATCGTTCCTAAAAGTCAATAAACTGTCCCACATAACACATTTACACATAAATATGTGCAATATATTTATTTAATAGCAGTTTTAATAGAAATTCAGGCAATATGCTGTGGCAAGCCGCCAACTACTGAAACTGGAAAGAGAACTTCTCCATGATTTAAAAGTGTATATCTCCAATTCTCCACCATGGAATTAAGAAAATGGTTTTAAAGAAAATGTTTTCAATTGGGTAAATCAATAATTTCAAGAAACAACTTCACAAAAAAACATTTAATTTTAGCACTAAAAACCCGATGATTTTTTATATAACTATAAAAATCGATTTTTAGTTGCGTGTTGCGTGTTGCGTTACGTGCTTTGAAATCAATAAATAGTTAGTGAATTGAGATAACAAAAAGTAACGTCATAGTTGAGTATTGTCATACAAAATCTATGGGGGAATGGCGTTTTGACAGCTCATAAAAAGTACGTCAATTGATTAGTGGTGTCATCTACCCAATTAGGTAGTAAAACGTAATTCTCCAGACCGATTCCGGCCTCGGCGGCTAATCTTAATGCAGACTAGCCACGTACGCAAGAGATATTATAGTGCACAAGTGTGTGGGCAAATACAGGTGCACTCCCTCTTCTCTAACTCTGATAATCCGATGGGACGGCAATCAGACACGACCGGAGAGAGATCAGGCGCAGGACCAACGGCTTTTCATGCTTTCCGAAACACGGGGGAATTAGGTAGATGACACCAATAAACAATAATTCCAAGACCGATTAATGGCAATAGGCTCGCCTCCTATTACATGGGACCTAAATATCCTAAATATACCGGCCAACTGTGGGTGTACATTGGTACACCTCTGCCTAACCCTTCGGGGAATACAGGCGTGATGGTATGATGGTATGCTCCAAGACCGATTCTGAAAACCCGATTAATATTTAAATAACTATAAAATTAGATTTTTAGTTGCTTTGAAATCAATAAGTAGTGAAATGAGTCAAAAAGGGATGTTATAGTTTAGTATTGTCATACAAAATTTATGGGGGAAAGCAAAATCTAAGGCGTGATGTTATGTGAGCTATGATTGCGACTAGATTTTGAACGTTTTTACTATAATAAATGGCCTTCAGTTAAACTGATCCTGAAATTAATTGCACTAACTTTAGATTTTAATAGCTTGTTTTAATCGTTTTCCTTTGTTTTATGACATTTTTACAACAAAAACTCGTGTGTTATTAACGATGATAATAAAATCAAAGCTATTCTGAAATAGGCACAACATGGCGCAGTGGCTGAGCAATTGGCCGCTGTTTTGCCTGTCGTGGGTCCGATTCCCGCATGAAACAAGTATTTGTAATGCCTTTTTTTTTGTCGTGGGGAAATTCTCATGGACTGCCTCCGCCTCAGGGAAGGCGGAGGGTTATGTCAGACTCCTACCGACTAAAACCCCACGGTGTTCCTCCAACTACCATTGGCCGGGGCACGGCCGGGTATCGCTCTGAGCATTCTTCCGCATCCCGGCAAAAGTATTTGTAACTAGCTTTTGCCCGCGACTTCGTCCGCGTGGATTAATAGTTCCCGTTCCCGGGGGATTTCCGGGATGAAAACTATCCTATGTCCTTTCTCGGGTCCCAGACTATATCTGTACCAAACATTGAAATCGGTTCAGTGGTTTAGGCGTGAAGAAGAGACAGACAGACAGACAGACAGAGTTACTTTCGCATTTATAATATTAGTAAGGATGTCTACAGATAGTTGTTCCGGTTCTGACTGTTTGTGTATGTGAGTTTATATGTTTGTAAACGCATTCACGATACAGGAGACATCCCTAGAGCGGGGCAAAGTTTAAAAAAAATTGTCGAAAGACCTACCCTGACCTTATTGTTGAGGTTCCTCAGAAAGGCCAGGTGCGCAGTACTCGTAACCGGCGTGCTTGTATGACCAGATGTATGAACGAGGTGAAAGGAGTATGTATGGATCGTATCAAGTGGCGTTCTGTGGTTTTTTGGTTTTTCATGGCAGAAAGGCGTGAGTTTATGTATGTATGTAGAAAGGACCTGTCTGCGACTGAAAGCTAATGCCGCTTCTCTTATTACTGCAATATTTATAAAATGTTAAGTATTTTCAACTAACTATATGACCGCGGTGTCACTCACGTTGCGTCTTTGGTTACTGCTCTGCTCCCGTAAATCGTAGCGTAATGTTTTATACGTATAAACCTTCCTCTTGAATCACTCTATCTATTGATGAAAACATGCAAATCCGTTGCGTAGTTCAAAAGATCTAAGCGTACAGACGGCGGGAAGCGACTTAGTTTTATACTATGTAGAGATTACGCATTTACAGATGAACAGATTTGCATAAAATCTAGGTCACAGGTGACCTGGATTATTTTATAGGATACTTTGTATACGAGTATAATAAAACAGGTGTTAGAAGACACTTATGCACGATTTCCACTAAGCGGGCCGCGACGGTACGCACTCTTTAGCACAGTGTTAAATAAATGCGCTCCGCCGTGGCTTGAAGTTACATGTGCTTTCAATCATTGTGTTATATCTTTTCGTTCTGGACTAAACCGTTAAGTTCTTTTTTGACTGCCTTGTTAGCCTAGTGGTCCTAAGTTCGGCTGCTACGCTAGAGGTCTTGGGTTCGATTCCCAGGTCGAGCAAAGTGTTTTCTATGAAATTCTCAGTAGCAGCTCGGAATTAGGATTTGTGCCCGGTTAATGGCAACTGGCTTGGCCTCTATTACATGGGTCTAAAAAACTTACTGGCGAACTGTGAGTGTACATTGGTACCTTTGCCTAACCCTTCGGAGAATACAAGCGTGATGGTATGTATGTGTAAACAAAATATGCCCAAAATTTTCTCACATTTTGCATAATCACCCACATAATATATATCTGTCCTTTTTTATGGAAAATCATCAAATATCTTCCCCCACCCTGGGCGTACGGGAGGGAGTGTCAGACTTTTACTGACTAAAACCCATCTATGTTCCTTCATGTGCCCTTTGCGTTCCGGGGGCGCAGTATCTCTTTCAAACAACCTGCAGCCCCGGAATATTTCTGTCTAACATGCGAGTAAAACCGAGGGCATCAGCTATGTATATTAATAATCAAAGACTATTGTAATCTTTTCCAGTTTTGCTGATGTCGTGGTTTGGGGTGGACCAAGTTAAATCCAACTCCTGCATTCGGACTGGTAATATGCGATGACGTACAGAAAAAGTGTCAAATGTCAATGTCACAAGTGTTGTGTACCATAGAGTACCCGTTGTTAGATCTGTGTCGTGTTGACAGCTGCAAACATATCGATATGTTGTACATTTGGGAGTGTCACATCACTATGGTTTAGGGTTGCCAAGTAAATAAAAAAAAATTGGTTAAAAGTAAAAAAAAAAATAGTTTTTTTAATAGCTTAAAAATATTCAAATTCTAAATAATTTATTTGCTAGAATGTAAGTAAAAAATATCGGGGCCCCATTGCATTCTATCATTATACCATAATATACTCGTAGTATGCAAATGTCATATTAAAAACGAACAATAAAATTATTAAATTGTTACATTCAAGAAGTAAAAATTCACTAATAAACTACATAGTAACAGGGCAAGCTAAATTGCATTTTGGTGCATTGTTTAAATGACTAATATTCTACATTGCTGTGTATTTATTTTGAAATAACGGAGTTTATAGCGCTAGCATTTAAATAAAGATAGCGTTGTAACGTTATATAGAGTGGAACTTTTTCCTATAATAAATGATACCAGCAGATTATTGTCCCACTGCATAGAAAAGTTCTCTCATACAGAGAAGGCACGAGCATTGATCACCACGCTTGCTCAAGGTGGGTTGGCGATTTCAGACGTATATTCATTATAAGTCCAGGTTTCCTCACAATCTTTTCCTTCACCGATGTCAGTGATATCCAAGATAAATTTAGAAAGTACATATGAATTGAAAAAGTCACATTGGTACTTGCCCGGAATCAAAACAAGCTCATTAAACAAACGCAAAAAGCTTTAAAAATCTCTCAAATAAAAACCACTCCATTCTATTCAAGTCGCACTAATGCATCATAAAGCCTCGTCTTCCGCACCACTGCCCATGTCTGTGTAGCCACAATATTGACCTTATTACAGTCAAGATAAGGCTCACCACAGCTTGATCAATGAACACGCCGCGATAGTCGCGTTTACAACGGCTCGACCGCCGTCTACTTCCGACTCAAAGGTCATGAGATAAATACTGACAGACAATACAGGCAGTTGAGACTTTAGGTCTTAAATATATTGTGCTTTGGTTAAATTTCCCAAAACTTTTATATCTCATAAAAGTCTTGTAGTACTGGCCCATTGGTTAAGGTGACTTCTTCAATTCATATGTACTTTTTAAGTTTATCTTGGATATCACAGACGTCGGTGAAAGAAAACATCGTGAGGACACCTGGACTTATAATTAATATAAGTCTGAAATTGCCAATCCGCTTTGAGCAGACCTGGTGATCAATGCTCGTGCCTTCTCTATTTAAGAAGAGGCCTTTGTGCCCTGCAGTGGGACAAGTCTTTTATTTATGGAATACAATGGACGTCTGACAGTTGTCTATGATAAATCTGTCAAAATTTCAATTTTTTTTTGCCCTTTTAATTAAATATATGTTTGCTAAAATTTACCCTTTAATAAACTTGGGCTATAAGTACATGGGAGTAATATTATATGGAACTTTAGAAAAAGTCATACAGGTGTGATAGACAATGCTCTACACAGCTTTCCTTTTTCAAACTTGCCGAGTCATATAACTGTCGAAAACAGCCGCCATTGAACTAGTATCAGTTTTTGTATGAAATAAAAAGATTCCTATAATTTAAAACTAAAAACAATATTTTAATACATAAATCGTAAATCATAAATAAATCAATCAATAATCAATCAATTTATTAGTATGCAATAAAAATAATATTTAAACGTGTTCTCCATTTGACGTTCTTAGTGATGTGACACAACAGAATCGACTAAACCCAATAGTGATGGGAAAGTATCGATGTTTTCGCAGCTCGATAAATGTATTGTGTTTGAGTGCCCACGGGAATGCGTGTTTAAATGTTGGAATTGTGGAATGCAATAACTGCATGTCATAATTATTTTAGTCACAATAGACGAAAAAAAATCTATTAAAAAAAATATAATGCTAACAAAAAACACTCAAACATTTTTCTTCCTGTGAATAACTGACCTTTGTTTTTCAGAATTAATTTATTTCTTTAGAATTTTAATAATTTAGAAAGAAATAAAAGTAGCAAAAAAAAATTTTTCTTTCTCTTTACTAATATTTTTTAATAGTCGTTTAGCGATTTTATTTAGGATTTTTCTTCTAACATACAGCCAACCAGTCTATGGACATAAAAAAAAATACATTTGTTTTTTTAATTCAGTTATTTACAGGATGCCCCCTTTTATCTGTGGAACTTCTTCTATTTAGTTAACTGTGTAGTATTTTCGTTTTTCTTATATGTTTTTTCTTTTTTACTAATTGAAGCATGGATTTTCAGCATTATGGGCACTAAGTCTCAGCCCCCTTGTTCAGGCGGAATGCCAAAGTAAGTACTGTTTTTTCTTTTTTTTTTTACAAAAACAATAATAACTCACGAGCTTTTAGGCTTTTGACAGAAATCAAATAAAAAAAAAAGCTAATAAAAGCCATTTTGACACTCGCAAGACGCTTTTACGCTTACATTAATTTTAATTCACGAGAAAAATTAGTAAATATACAAAAAAAAAAAATATGCAAGGTTTTGAATAAAGAATGTCGTAGACTGGATTGGCTATGGTACATAATTAAGCAGATACTTACTTCACATACAAAAAATCACAAATTCAGCTTTTTTGTTTTATTTTTTTAGTTAAATTACAAATTGCCAAAGATAAACACATTTTGAGCTAATCATTTAGGTACTAAAAACGTATTTAAAATAAGTAAGTGAAATTAGAAAAATACACTATTTACTTATTATTTTTCTATCCCTATCGTAGTTAGATTGCATGCTTAGGTTTTGCATCGAACCCAAGTTTTTATCGTTAAATTAGGCAGTACTGCAAAAAAACCTTATTCACACAGGATTGTAAGTACATTTTCAATATTTTCTAGGCACTAAATTAATCTATAGAAGCTTGGAAAAATAGTAATCATTAATTGTTGTCACTTTGCTAATTGCAGTTAACCAGAATCCATTTGAAACTAGCTTGAAAATATTAACATTTGTATTATTTCGTTGAAAAACCACAGTTTTTTTCATAACTTTTATTATGAGTTTCAAATAGATGTTGGCAGGTGTGATTTTCTGTTGATGCTGGACGCTAGATTTAAATAAATCTATGCCGTCTACAAATGCGATTGGTTGTTTGTTCGTCTGTCTGTCTAATTTGTGTGTGTTTAGATATCTTGTGGGGTAAGTATAATCCTTTAAATTAATATATACACCTTCACTGATGCACAAATGCTAATACCATTATTCGGCAAACAAGCCAACCGTGTCCCACCAAATGTTAAGTGGTCACCGCTGTCTATACACATCTGCAATACCACAGGCCTTGCTAATTGAGTTGCCATCCCAGAGACAAAGTTGTAAAGTCTCATGAGCAATTACACCGGCACCCATATCCTTCAAACTGGAACACAGATGCGCTTTGCGGCAGAAATAGGTATGGTGGTGGTACTTCCCCGGTCGAGCTCCTATTCACAAAGAGCTCTACTACTAGTAAAACTACCACAGTACCCTTTATTTTTTCTACAGCAGCTTTTAGGAGTAAAATTGCCTGTCCCTTTAGGATTAGCACAGATCAGCAGTTTTCATTAATTAATTTGATAGGTATTGGATCTGAAATCAGTGGCGTTGCTCGCCCTGTATCAAAATTTGTTGAGAGCCCCTTCACCTAATTGCGGCGAACCCCAAGTAAACGGCAAAGAATTTTAACTCCCGACTCGAAAAGAGGGGTGTTATAAGCTTGACGAGTCTGTGTCTGTCTGTGGCACCGTACTAGCTCTTAAACGGGTGAACCGATTTGAATGCGGTTACTTTTATTTGAAAGCAGGTTTTTTAGCGTTGTTTCTTAGATATGTTTTATCAAAATCGGTTCAGCCGTTTCAAGGTTATCAGCTGTTTTGTTAGACGAAAAAATGTATGCAGGACATAGTTCATTACCTTGCATTATTATTATAATGTAAGTAAGTAAGTAAGTACATATATTTTAATGGAGGAGCTCGTGGCTAAATAATTACAGCCGCATAGACCGATCTTCCGGGTTAAGCCACGCTTGCCGAGGTTGGTCTGTGGATGGGTGACCATTTACCATAGCGAGTTTCCTACGTGCCTCGGAAAGCACGTAAAGCCGTTTGTCCCGGCTGTCTTTCGTAGATCTTTGACAGTCGTTACGGATAGTCAGAAGCCAAGAAGTCTGACAATCAGTCTAACCAAGGGGTAGGTACCGTGTTGCCCAGTAACTGGGTTGTGGAGGTCAGATAGGCAGTCGCTCCATGTAAAACACTGGTATTCAGCTGCATCCGGTTAGACTTTTTTTTTTAAGACGGGAAATCATCAAATAATTTCCCCTGCCCTTAGTGTCAGACTTTTACTGACTAAAACCCGTCTCTGTTCCCTCATGTGCCCTTTGCGTTCCGGGGGCGCGGTATCTCTTTCGAACAACTCGCAGACCTTTTGATGTATAAAGTTTAAATAAATAAATAATAAATAACCCAAGCAAACACACACGACCGCCCTAGTATACACCATCTCTGTCCGAATTTATCAACGCTACGATATAGATATAATGGGCCAAAGTTATGAGGGAATTTACATGAACACCGCGCTTCGAAAATAAACTGCGATCGCCGTGAATCTAAAACCGGCGCCTGCGACGATGGTGGGACACGAAATTACGATCGTGACGGTAAAAATAGTCTTTAATTAGTAATGACTGTCTTTGAACTGTTATTTCGTTGTTTGAGCGTTTCTTTTATGTCTTTTGAACTTGCTATTTAGAATGATGTAATGCAGACGTTGTACAAACATACACTAACATAAACAGGTACAAACCATAGAACGCCACCTGCTACGATTCTTACATACTCCTTTCGCCTCGTTCACGTTCATACGTCTGCCCCTCTAGCCAAGTTGCAAGCGATAATCGTAAACGCTCGGTAGGTACCAATAGATTTTCAACTTAATACCCAAGAGACTTAAGTTGAAAATCTATTAAAGATTTCTAAGCGTTAGCGACTGGAACGAACGAAAACGCTATGCAATCTTCATTAGATCTTCAACTTAAAACCAAGCACATAAAGTAGAAGATCTATTAAAGCCTACTCAGCGTTTACGTGTATCGTTTGTTACATGGCTACAGGTGCTGGTCAAACAAGCACGCCCGGTTACGAGTACTGCGCACCCGACCTTTCTCAAGAACCTACTAGTAAGATCGGGGTAGGTCTTTCTAGGGCGTCCCCTCCCGGCGGTAGCTTTGCCACTCACAACTGCCTTATAAATCCTTTTTGTCAGTCGTCTTTCATTCATCATGAAAATGACGAGATTATACATCATCTTCATCATTATTATCAGCCGAACGACGTCCATCACCCATCACGCCTGTATTTCCCGAAGGGTTAGCCAGAGGTGTACCAATGTACACCCACAGTTCGCCGGTATATTTAGGTCCCATGTAATAGGGGGCGAGCCTATTGCCATTAACCGGGGGCACAAATCCAACTCGAGCTGCTACTGAGAATTTCATAGAAAAATCCAATACTTAACACTTTTTGCTCGACCTGGGAATCGAACCCAGGACCTCTAGCGTAGCAGTCGTGCTTAGAACCACTAGGCCAACGAGGCAGTTAGATTGGTATTAGAAGTTAGAATATTATGTTTCCTACCATACAGTTCAAGATTTTTCTTTTTTAAATAAGATAAACCAAGCAAGCACAACACAATCGATAAAACTAATTGGTTTATGATATTTGCGGCGCAACCCTACGTGTGTCATTAGCTAGATTAGTGATGTAACCGTCTGAAATTGGTTTATTGTCGATAAATACAGATTAGGTGTCACGGGGCTGTTTTATCGAATAAGGGATCTTTTTATCGATGACGTGTCGTCTTGTGACGCGTGAAGGTAAAAAGACAAACGTCTTAGTTAAAGAATTCACTAAAAATTTTGTATCGCGTTTATTTATTTACGTTACGGATAGTTAGAAGCCAAGAAGTCTGACAACCAGTCTAACCAAGAGGTATCGTGTTACCCAGTTACTGGGTTGTGGAGGTCAGATAGGCAGTCGCTCCATGTAAAGCACTGGTATTCAGCTGCATCCGGTTAGACTGGAAGCCGACCCCAACATAGTTGGGAAAAAAGGTTAAGCAAATGATGATTTATTAATAAAATATGAAAATACCGCAGAAAAGGTGACAAAAATATATATACCATCACGCCTGTACTCCCCGAAGGGTTAGGCAGAGGTGTATCAATGTACACCCACAGTCCGCCGGTATATTTAGGTCCCATGTAATAGGGGGCGAGCCTATTGCCATTGACCGGGTACAAATCCAAAACTCCGAGCCGCTACTGAGAATTTCATAGAAAAACCTAATAACACTATTTGCTCGACCTGGGAATCGAACCCGGGACCCCTTGCACAGCAGTCGCACTTGCGACCACGAGACCAACGGGGCAGTTGTGACAAAAAGTGAAATTAAAATTGGCCAAGAAAGACGGCCGATATAAGCATTTAACTATTAATTACGTACTGATTAGACAGATAGATTCGACCTGAACTGTGACGTCACATAACACTAAGACCACAAAAACTGAGTTAATTTTCGTTTAGCTAGAAAGAGATAGAAACAAATCTTCGAATCTTCGATGGCTTATCTTTTTAACTCCCGACGCAAAAACGACGTGTTATAAGTTTGACGTGTCTGTCAGTCTGTGTGTATGTCTGACTGTGGCACCGTAGCTCCCGAATGCATGAACCGATTTTGATTTCGTTTTTTTTTTTGTTTGAAAGGTGAAATATATAGTCAGGAGTGTTTTAGATATGTTTTATCAAAATCGGTTCAGCCGTTTCAAGGTTGCGGGTTGTTCGAAAGAGATACCGCGCCCCCGGAACGCAAAGGGCATAAGAAGGAACATGGATTGGTTTTAGTCAGTAAAAGTCTGACACTAAGGGCGGGGGAAGTTATTTGATGATTAATTCCCATCGGTAAAGAAAAGCCGTTTCAAGGTGTAATTTTAATTTCACTTTTTGTCATCTTTACTACGGTATTTTCATAATTAGTTAAAAAATGCGATTTAAAAAAAATCGTGCGTATTCCCTATTACATAAATTAATTATAATGAATACAAGTACAATTAAATAAATTACAATTAAACTGCCCCGTTGCAGTTGGTCTCGTGGTTGCAAGTGCGACTGCGGTGCAAGGGGTCGGGTTCGATTCTCAGGTCGAGCAAAAAGTGTTATTGGGTTTTTCTATGAAATTCTCAGTAGCAGCTCGGAGTTTGGATTTGTGCCCGGTTAATGGCAATAGGCTCGCCCCCTATTACATGGGACCTAAATATACCGGCGAACTGTGGGTGTACATTAGTACACCTCTGCCTAACCCTTCGGGGAATACAGGCATGATGGTCTGTACTGGTCTGATTGTCTGTAATACAAGTACAAAATAATATGGAACCTCCTCCTTTTTTGCAGTCGGTTAAAATCTAAATGACCTGCAAGCGTTTTAATTTGTTCTCTGGGTGACGGACGATGTAATAGAAGTGTTCATTCACAAAGACAACTGCTATGTAAGAAAATAAATTAAGGAATAAGAGACTTTATTGCTAAGGTTTTAAAGGTACTGCCTCGTTAGCTTACTGGTCCTAAGTGCGACTGCTACGCTAGAGGTCTTAAGTTCGATTCCCGGGTCGAGCAAAGTGTTATTGAGTTTTTCTATGAAATTCTCAGAAGTAGCTCGGAGTTGGGATTTGAGCCCGGTTTTTTTTTTACCACTGTACGTGGCAAACAAGCTAACGGCCCGCCTGATGTTAATCGGTCACCACTGCCTATGGACACTTGCAACACCAGAGGCATCACTCGTGCGTTGCCAACCATGTAAAAACCTTAAAACTCTTTTCTTGAAGAACCCCATGTTGTCCCAATGTCTGTCCCAACCATACGTTATACCGTACAAGTCATAAAATTAAAAATGTTAAGTAATAAAGACTAAAGATTTCTACCGCAGCTAACAAAAACTTTTAAACAAAAAAAAAACAACCGCCTTCAAAAACAAAAAAGTGAAAAATAACTTTAGCTTTGGAAGTCGGTGGCTTTGGTTCTGTTTGTTGTTTTGTATTGCCACCGACTTCTAAAGCTAAAGTTATTTTTCACTTTTTTGTTTTTGAAGGCGGTTGTTTTTTTTTTGTTTAAAAGTTTTTTATTTTTTGCTTTTTAGTATCAACTTCCTGTCATCCAAATCCATGAAGGAACTGTCATACTACGTAAATTAACTTAACACCACTAAAAAGTCATAAGAAAGCAGAATACTTATGCGATTTCGTTTACTTGGAGGACAAATTTTGAATACTACTGAATATATCTGTGTTACCCTTTCGAGTGTACACGCGTGATGTTATGTTGTGTGATGGTATAAACAATGCTTAGATATGATATAGCAACAATCGCGGTAAATCTGCTGTTATTTATTGAAAAGTTCCTTCGATTTCTACAAGATCCCATCATCAGATATTGAAATGGTGGCAATGGGACCACACGGGAAGCACCAGCTTTCAAATAAAAAAAGAATCATGACAATCGGTTCACCCAGTCGGGAAATTCGAGATAACAAACATAAAACAAAAATACAGTCGAATTGATAACCTCCTCCTTTTTTTGAAGTCGGTTAAAAAGAGCTGATAACCTTGAAACTTCTGAACTGATTTCAATAAAACCATCTAAGAACCATCGCTAGAAAACCTGCTTTCAAAAAACAAAAACCGCATTCAAATCGGTTCACGCGTTTAAGAGCTACAGTGCCACAAACAGACACAGACACGTCAAACTTATAACAGCCCTCTTTTTGAGTCGGGGGTTAAAGTTCATTATCTGCGTATCGCTCTTTAAGTTCATTATTTGCGTAACCTTTTTCCCAACTTTGTTGGGGTCGGCTTCCAGTCTAACCGAATGCAGCTGAATACCAGTGTTTTACATGGAGCGACTGCCTATCTGACACCCTACTTTTTGCGTCGGGCGTTGAAAGGACCAATGACACTGCAAAAGGTTCACGACCGTGCCTCTAGTGCCCTAGTTTCCACTTGAACCTAGGCAGACATCCAGGCAGACAGGCTTTACATAACCACCGGCGTCATGCCTCGGCCTGTTGGCCGCATTTTTTCAATTCTAGCTATAGGAATATGTTCCAAGGACTGACATTATTCTCCTTGACATGCATCGCGTGATCAACTGGCCTTGTCACGATTTAGCAGTAAGCGTAAATAACCTAGGACACAGTGGCTGGTATAGATTTTTATCGAGTCAGGTCGGCTTTGCAACAGGTAGAGTTATAGACGTGCGGTTATTATAACACACATATATTCACGCCTGTATTCCCCGAAGGGTTAGGCAGAGGTGTAATGTACACTTACAGTTCGCTGGTATGTTCATTCATTCTATCTATCAATGAAAACTGCATTTAAATCCGTTGCGTAGTTTAAACTTTGTTTTATACAATGTAGAAATGACGCATTTTTACATATGAAGAGAAAAAAAATATACCATCACGTCTGTATTCCCCGAAGGGTTAGGCAGAGGTGTAATGTACACCCACAGTTCGCCGGTATATTTAAGTCCCATGTAATAGGGGGCGAGCCTATTGCCATTAACCGGGCACAAATCCAAACTCCGAGCTGCTACTGAGAATTTCATAGAAAAACCCAATATCACTTTTTGCTCGACCTGGGAGTCGAACCCAGGGCCTAGTGGTCCCGAGGTAGTTACAGATGAACAGATTTGCATAAAATCTAGCTCACAGGTGACCTGGATTATTTTATAGGATACTTTGTATACGAGTATAATAATATAGGTGTTAGAAGACACTTATGTACGGTTTCCACTACGGCCTGAAGCGACTTTGTTCTAATTATGTGGAGATCACACGTACGCGTAACAAGTAATAAAATTTTAAAATTTACAGTACGGCCGCCGTATCTTGGCGAGTGTGAAGTTAGCCGATTAGCTGCGCAGAACCCAATGTTGTTCCTAAAAGATCTATTGCGCAGTCAAACGGCTAACTTCAGACTCGCCAAGATACGGCGGCCGTACTGTAAGTAACCTCCGACAGAAGATTCAAAGTCAAAGTCAAAGCATTTATTTCAATTAGACCATTTACAGGCACTTTCGAATTGTCAAGAAGTTACAGTTAAATATTGAAGCTAGTTGCTCGTTCCAAAACGTAGGTCTCTCTCTCTTATTAAATATCCCTACCGCTGCTAACAAAAGAGCTGATTACCTTGAAACGGCTGAACCGAATTTCAAACATATCTAAGAACCATGGCTAGGAAACCTGCATTCAAATTAAAAAAAAAAGCATTTAAATCGCTTCACCCGTTTAAGAGCTACGGTGCCACAGACAGACACACAGACACGTCAAGCTTATAACACCAATATTTTTGAATCGGGGGTTGAAAAGGGTGCAAATAACCACTACTTACTATTAATAACACCAGCTTACCATACAATTATTTTAAAACTTTCCATTGCTATTAACACAAAAAATAATTTTAATTTGTCCGATTATTATTAAGTAAAACATTTGTGCTTTGTGCATCAGTCATAAATACTATAATACTAGCCGACTAAGATAATATTTACTAAGGTACCCTAAATAGTTTTATATCAGCAAAACAAGAATTAGATTGGATGGGTTTTTTTACCGATGGTTAATCATCATATGACTTCCCCCGTCCTGGGCGGGGCGAGCGGGAGTGTCAGACTTTTACTGACTAAAACCCATCCATGTTCCTTCTTGTGCCCTTTGCGTTGCGCGGTATCTCTTTCGAAAAACCAAATAAATTGCCAAAATCGAAATAAATTTCGAATATCGTGGGCTACCTTAGTGCCTCTCCCTTTTACAGACGATACCTATTAGCGGTACATTCAAACGTCATACAATTATATTTTAAGAATTGCACAATTTAATTCCCGCATCCCCAGCTACGATCCTTACATACTCCTTTCGCCTCGTCCACATTCATACAACTGGTCATACGCCGGTTACAAGCACTGCGCATCCGACCTTTCTGAAGAACCTCACCAATAAGGTCAGGGTAGGTCTTTAGCTCCCCCTCCCGGCGTTTTTTTTTTTTTTTTTTTTTTTTTTTTATAGACGGGAAATCATCAAATATCTTCCCCCGCCCTGGGCGGGGCGGGAGGGAGTGTCAGACTTTTACTGACTAAAACCCGTCTATGTTCCTTCATGTGCCCTTTGCGTTCCGGGGGCGCGGTATCTCTTTCGAACAACCCGCAGCCCCGGCAGGCATCGGCCCTCAGTGGCCCCATCCAATTTGCTGACATCTCTTTGAGGCGCGCGTGGAACACGAACGCGCCGTCGACACGGTCTGCCGCTAGTGAACGGACGGACGGTGAGCTACCCATTGCTCACCGTCCACAGACCCGCGTCTACGGTGGCCGGGAGTCGTCTCGTGGCTCCCGACGCCCGGATCGTCTACCGCGGCGGCCGCTGGGACGGGGGACCCTCCTTTCTCTCTCCCGTCCCGCCGCCTCCTTCTCTAGCATTACAGCTTCGCAGTTTAGGCACTTAGTCGGCTAAATACGGTCCCAAAGAGACTTACTTGCAGCAAACCTCCTAATCTCTGTCCGAACTTACCCGCAGCTCGGACGATATACTGCTATGAGTGCGACAGCTGGACGGACCCCCGCTGCAAGGACCCCTTCAACTACACGGCGCTGCCACGGGACCAGCCCCCGCTTCAGACCTGTAACGGGTGCTGCGTCAAAATGGTCCGATATTCTAAGAGTCGTGAGTATCTTTACATTGTAATCAAGTCAGATAACAATTAAATTAACGTCGCGGTCCATTGCCAAGTTTTGTATGCCTTCTGTTATACTTAGTTTTGAGTGTAATTTGATAATAATTATTTAAATAATCAAATTGACCGGGCGCTATACATATTGCACATCACCTTTTGGGCAGAGTAATACAAACATATTTAATAACTATTTTATTAAGTTGTATTGTCTATATTGTCATTTAACATAAAATAAACTAAATATTAAACCTCTTAAATGATCAGACTCATAACGAAGGACTTCTACCTTAAAAATCCACTAGTTTTTGCATTGACCATGCAATGTGATAAATAATAGATAGATAGATATAGATAGATATTCTTTATTTGTATAAACATGGTATACATACAAGAGCATGCAAGATTAAAATTAATTGTTTAGATCCAGTCATGTTTAGCCGCAAGTATCGGCGTACAAATATTTCTATAATATTGAAAACTACAAAAATTATAAAATTTCACAAAAGCAAGAACAAAATTTATAACTTCGAGACCTGTTAATTCGAAATTAATCTGATGAAGTTAAGAAAGTAATTAATCACTTAGCCCGATAAAGCTAGACATTATACATAATGCTCGTGCATTATAAATAAATAATGCCCGCATTAATCACCTGGTCCATAACATATATTCCATACATCCATACTATCTTGCAATTATTAGTAAATGGTGTCAACTAGTCAATTTACGCGCGTACTAGGCCCCTCTACTCTCTTCAAAGTAAACTTTTAACTCACTATTCGAATTGGGCTCACTGCCAAACTTCAAAATGTAGTTTGTAAATTTTTTGGCAATCGAAAATGCAGGCCGCACTTTGTCATTTCGTGACAATTTTAATGGGAGGAGAGGATCTGTAATGGTTTCAGTACTTATATCTAGTCTATGAAGAAAATAAGACAAATTACATAACATACTATCACGCCTGTTTTCTCCGAAAGGTTAGGCAGAAGTGTACCAATGTACTGCCACAGTTCGCTGGTGTCTGGTCATATCCCATTTTTGGTAGCATTTCTAGCAGCCCGGAGTTAGGTTTTGTGCCCGGTTAATGGCAATAGGCTCGCCCCCTATTACATGGGACTTATCGACATATCGGCGTACTGTGGGTGTACATTGGGACACCTCTGCCTAACCCTTCGGAGAATACAGGCGTGATGATATCTTGTATTTTGTCGTTGCAAAGAGAGACTTAAATTTGATTATTATGTATAGATTTGTAAAAAAATCAGTCGTAGCTCCAAACTTGATCCCCCCAAAAGTGAAATAACATAACTAACATTATATTTGTATCTGATTCTAGCGTACGAGGTGGTCCGGCGAACGTGTACATCACAACTACAAATAAATCTCTTCATGGTAGATCACGTGTGTATGATGGAAAGTACTGGAACAGGCCACATGTGCTTCTGTGAGGAAGACATGTGCAATGCCGCGCGCACGCCGGTCGCAGCACTGGCCTTGGTCGCAACACTAGTCGCATGCGCATGCCTCAGGTGAAGTAGGCGTAGAGACTGCCCCGAGCGGTCGATTGTCGACCATCGAAATCGGTGACTGACATGTACTGTCCCTTTTACACTTTCTTACTGACCCGCTGACGACGCCGGTCCGACAATACGAGAACGTCATCGGTATCGATTGTGTCAACTGTCAAATTTGACAGCTCACTAGTGATGTGCGAGTTGCGATGAGTTTTATCGATAAATCGACAATCGATCGACTGTACCTTTGGGCCCTACCCTAGCTGAGATTTAATTACATTTTTCGTCCAAAAGTAGATGTAGTGTCTTGTGGTGCTTAGTTTTTACAGCACGGCGTTAAGCTACTACTATTTATAAGCTGCATAAGGAAGCGCTTAGCTTGGAATTTTGAGATCATAGTGAGTGTAATATTTGTGAAGGCTTCTCAATTTTGACCTAAGGCAAGGCAACGATTTTTTTTTTTTTTATATTCCATGGGTTTGCTTTTGACTATAGTCTAGGTCAGAGGTAAAAGAGACAAAGTCGACGATGGAGTGAGCTTACCCAGAAGAAGCCTGTTCACTCTAACTTTGAAGAGATTTGGGTTTAATGCATTCGGAAATACAGACTGTCTATTCTGTCAAAATCTACCTCAGTGATGTGAGTTAGAAGTGAGCTGCCATTCTGCGTGTGCTAGGGACTGGCATCTCACTTCACCTAGTGAGTCAGTAGAAGGAAAGTTTACAGAATAACACTGTTGACAGCAATCAAGTCAACAAACTTAGGCCCAACCAAGAAATATTATAAAATGTGAAATATTAAAAAAAGAAAATGGACGACAAAAATCCGTTCAGAATGTTGCAAGGGTAATAAAAACGTTTAAATGTTTCGAAAAGTATTTATTTTGACGAAAAAGAAATTGTAAAATAATTGAAATATACTGTTCATTAAAATTAGTGAGATCTTTATCGATGAAAAAAATACCTTTTCCGAAAATGTTTAAATATTTTTTTATACCTGACAGAAAGTCAGAAAAAACAATTGTTATCAACCTACATTGTCCCACTGCTGGGCAAAAGTCTTCCCATTGCCTTCCACTCATCCCTCTCTCTCTCTTTAAATACGCAACACTTTTGAGATATTTATTGGCGCAATTCACTATGATGTATCTGGAGTGGAAGATAGCGAAAACAGGTGCCATTTTTTTAAAACTGTTTCTTTTCTATTACTTTCTAATTCCAAAAAGGAATTCGACTCAGTGTTTGGAAGAAAGCTAATTCAGCCAGGTTGCTGCGGTGAACATTACCTTCACAGTAACATGGGGCCCGGGCCCGGGGCCCAGTGTTGCAGCCCATAAAGCACATACCTAAATCCGCCCCTGTTGCCTTCTCGAGCCTATTTTCCATGACTCTAACTCATTATAATAGCTAACACAATGCTATAATATCTATTCTGTATGCTATTCTTACACTATCCGTTGACGTTTTTTTGCAATGTTCATCTCAGTATCATATTATGTATAGTAATCTACAAAAATAGAGGGCCAACTAACACATGGGTAGGTATGCCTTATTTCTGCTGGTAAGCAGCGTTGCTGTGTTCCGGTTTGAAGGGTATGGGTGCCGGTGTAATTACAAGCACATGACACATTTCAACTTTGTCTCTGGTATTCATTTGCAACGCTTCTGGTATTGTAAATGTGTATAGGTAACGGTGACCATTTAACATCAGGTGGGCCGTCGGCTTGGTTACCATCCGATGACTTAAAAAATGATTTCTCGAAAGAAAGTCAATCCGGAAATAATCTGATAAATTCTCAAACGAGCATGAGTATACAACTTCTCATGCTCGTTTGAGAATTTATCAGATTGGTTGTGTTTTACATGGAGCGACTGCCTATCTGACCTTCACAACCCAGTACAGGCCAAAATGATACCTATTGGCAAGACTGGTTGTCAGACTTCCCGGCTTTCTGACTATCCGTACCGACTGTCACAGATCTAAGAATGACCTACAGATGCGTTTCTTTTTTATGAAAATATGATATTTCTGATGTCATGACTTCAGAAAATTTTAATGTCCCCCTTTATGTCAATGTCCCCCATTTATATCAATGTCCCCCCTAAATGTCAATGTCCCCCTTGTCCAAGATGTCGTTATCACATCCCTCCCCCCTTAAAAACAGTGCAAGTCACATGTTTAAAAGTTCAAAAAATCATTTTTGTAATCAAAAAATGTAATTTCTAATAAAAATCTGATCTAACAATAATGAAAGATTGCAAACACAAAAAATACTAGCCTATAACCCGCCATTTTGAATTAGATGTGACGTCACACAGCGTATAACCAGCGGCCGACCAAGACGCTTCCAACGATATCTCATTTGTCAAATTATGATAAGCAGTTTAGAAGTTATGAGCGTACAGATGAACATACATACATACCCACATACAATCACGAGCAAAAGCATGTATACTTAGCAACATTCTAAAGTAATTTCCTCCCAAAGGCTTGATTAAAATGTAATGGTGTTACGAATATTATATTCTGGATCCCATACTACTATGAAATCAGTCTTATCTCAACGTTGCAATCGTTCATTCATGAGAAAAATGCTTTTAAATTTTGCCAAGTATGTAGTTATACTAGTGACTGCATATACCGGTCAAAAGAATAACCCCTTGCTTTGCCCAAGGCTCTAGACAGACGGACTGCAAATTTGCAATGTGAGTGCAGTTGGAATGCAGTTCCTCTGTCATTACAGTGTGCGGTGTGTTATTGCAGTCGTTCTCATTCAAACTGTTTTGCACTCCGTCTCTCTAGAGCCTTAGGCGGTTAAAAATTGAGAAGCTTCACAATAATAGTCAACATATCAGCTCATAAAAAACCCAGCTTAAAGCTTAGTTTGTGGTGTGAAAACTAAGCACGTTTTTCTCCTAAGGCTAATCTCATGTTCAGCAGTCTTCGATCTAAATTATTAATAAAGTTTTCCGGATTTAGCATGTATATACAGCTCCGACTAGACGCGTTAGGGATAAAAAGAAAATCATGGAAATGTGAGTGAGTTTGCTAACGCTAGATGGCGCTGGCGACTCGTTACAAGAACCCCCACCGCCATCTAGTTGGTTTTCGAGTTACTAATTTCTTCTGCGATGCTTCTGATTGGTCCAATTATCGACCAATAAAATTTGCTCATAGTTGCACCTAATAATAGACATGGGCACCTGTAGATAGACAAAAAATGCCGAAATTGATTGAGAAGAAACTAGCGAGTACTGCCGAAATTTAGTGGAATAGTTACCGAATAAGTGCATCAGATTGGTGATATCAGTTTCTGAGATTAGTGTTAACAAACGGTTGTGTTTTTATGGTCTTACTGAAGACGTAGGTAATTAAATTGTCAATTCAGTTCTACGTTGAATTTATTTAGCGTGTATCGTTATTTTTAATGTTTTCTTTTAAGAAATGATTCTTTCTTTTGCAACTTAGGTACCCAGCAAAGAATATTATCGATAGAATAAAATCGACACGTAAAAAAATAGTGATGTGACATTTATTATCGATATTTTTTTATTAGGTTTTAAAATTTTGATGTAGTACGTATAATTTGAATCAGACGCTAGAATATAATTATAAAGCCTTCTAATTTAAAATTAAGGTTCCTACATTATAATTTTTAACATTTATTTTCTTAATCTACGGGTGACATAGATTATAAAAGAAAATAGTAAAAAAAGTATGCTAGAATTTAGTCGCAAAAGTATGAGGATTTTTATATATTATAGTGTAAAGAAAAAAATAATTTTATGAAATTAAACACCAAATACATTTTAATCATTAATATAAGTTATAAATAATATATCGTAGGTATAATAGGAGACGTGCTTGTAGTTGATAAGTCATACTTGTCACTACTGCACTATATTGTGATCTATGAACCCAAATGGGATTGGCGGGAACTTTAAGCGGTATTAAACTACGATTCAAACTTAATAGCGGCTCTGAAGTTAGCTGCAAGAGCAACCTCGTGCCGGTTTATTCGCTAATAACTTAGGCTCCATTTAATAATTTCTGTATATGTATATATTTATGCTATAGAAGTAATTACATGGAGCCTAAATTATTATTGACTTGAATAAACCTGCGCGAATCTACACTCGCAGCTAACTTCCGAGCCGCTGTTAAGTTTGAACCGTATTATACACCTGGTAATAAGCAACTAATAAAACAATAATTTTCTAAATCGGTTGATAATTGAAGGAGTTCTGAGATATAAAACAAAAAAGAAATACAAACGAATGGAGAATTTTCTTCTTTTTGAAAGTCGGTTAAATACTGGAAAAGTGTACTGAAAACTCGCCCACTGAGAGTTCCATACATCATAAGTACCATTACCTAAATTGCCGACACTAAACAAAAATTCAATAAACCACACATTTAGGTGTAAGTTCTGTGATTTTGTAAAACTATTTTTCTCAGCAACGTCCAATGAGAAATAGTATGGTACGAAAAAAAAATATCGATTAGATTATTTTTTATTATTTTAATTTATCTTTTAATGGGTGCTTATGTTTCTATTAATTAAGATTACCGTGACTAAATCTGCTTTTGAATTACCCCCGGATGCCCTCTCAACTAGGAAATACAAATCGGGAAACCTGGAAATATGCCACTCCGACTCAAAACGGAAAATATTTTTTCCATTTTCAAAATTGAAATGTTGATTTTTTGGGACCGCACCACTAAATTGGTTCTTAAGGGTTTTTGCTAATATTATCTAAAAACAATATAACTGCCGCTATTTGGGCGTTACTTTTCTAATGTCAATAATAAATAGGAATAAAGTAATCACTTCAAAAATTCGATAAGTATCAAAATCGATACAACGTCTAATAGATATCACCATATAATACAGTTATACTGCTTAAAGAACTGCCAATTCCACAAAAATCGAGGGTGAATATAAGTAATATCACTGACGCGGAATATTGTTAGTACAAAAATATATTTTTCAGCATAATTTTGCTAGATATAGATAAAACCCATAGCCAGACGTCAGAATGTATAAATACTAAAATGGTTTTACCGCATTAAGGATTGTCTAGCAATCTCTTTGAGTAAATAAATCAGTCACATATGGCCTTAGCTAATCTGCTAGAGAAATTAATTTATAAATAATTCTCGCATGTTATGGCGAGAAAAACTCATTTCATAGTAGAAATTTTAGCTAAGTAGTGGGGGCAAATGACTTGACAGATTTACGGTGTAAAAAGACAAAAAAAATGGCCGTTTTTTATCTACGTATACTGCCCATCAAATTAAGTAAGGTTGAGCGAAAATTATTGCTGCGAAACGGCTTGTGTTTTTGGTGTGAAAAACCACCATTTTTGGTAGTATCCTTGCAAAATATTATGCTTAAAGGTGCATGCAACAGTTCAGGGGACGTGGGGTATTTAAGCTTTGGTTACAACACTGAAGATGGGACAAAACCGAGATATTAAAGGACAAATTTCCAAAAAACTTTGATCTTCAATATCTCCGTAATCAGAAAAATCATCGCAGGGATGAAGAAACCCATAGCGGCTTCGTCAAGTGTCTTTTTACACCGGCTATAAGTCACAATAGTAAAACCATGCGCTGGTTCGCTGCACACGTGTGAAGACTAGCTGTAGCTTAGCTCTAAGTGAAGCCAAGACTTGGCTTGACCAAGATTTATGTATGTCAATATATTTTTCGCAAATATTTGCCGTTTACATTAAATAAATTGGTCTGATTCGGTTCTGAGGACACGAGGATATGTTATTTTAATGGAATGACAAGAAAAGCCAAGCCTTTAGGTAGAAAAAAATAATTAAATATTAAATGTAGTAGGATAGGGCAGAAAGAAATAGTACAATGATATAATAAGGTGCTGGACATCATTATAAAGTTCTTTTCTAATTATTATTACGTAGTTAGTTCAACCAAATACTAGACAAACAATAGTGCGATAAAACCAACAATTTATAAATAAAATAAAATTTTATAAAAGTCATAAAAAATATACATTTTTATTAACCCACGCTAGCCAACGCTGAAAACGCAATTATACATTATTATACATTTAAAAATGAATTATACATTTTGACGTCAAATACGACACGTGGACGTGTAATACAAAGTTGATCCGTCATTATACCGGCTGAATATAGCGACGAAATAAACAGATATAGAACTCTTCATTACATAAAATATACGATAAAAACTTGACAATGAGGTACCGACAATCGATTGTTGGCAAAAAAATTGGGACTGAATGTAAGCCCACTCTTTAGAATTTAGCGCTAATACTATGTGCCGCTAGTATAATTTGAAAAGCAATAATATTACGTTGCATTCGGTTGATAGGTGACTCAGAATCGGCAGCAATTTTTTTGCTTGTGCAAAAGCAATATTCAATTGAGAAAAAGAGAAAGTGTTAATCGTTCCGTATAGCTCCATCTCTCTTTCTAGTTGACTTGACAAAAAGGTCGGTAATCAAATGTGAAGTTTTTTATGATGAGTTCTATAATTATTTATTTCGTAAACTTTAATTAATTAATTAAATAGGTAGATACGGGTGCAATACTTAAAGAGCAAAGATTAGTGATAAAAATTCGTTACTAGTAATTTTAATAGAAGTTCCTTGTTGTGATTTTTACGGTGACTTTAATTAAGTAGCACGCTTAGTGGTAAAACTAAAAACTTTCGAGGGAAACCATGTGAGATTTTGTGAGGTCAGTGTTCAAATTATTCGAATAGCTTTTGATATTATCCTGAACTCAAAAATGTACTTCTAAAAACGTGGCCTGTTCTTAAGGTTCTTTTAATTTATGCATTTGGTGTCGAACTACTGTGGCAGTGGAGTAGTCCAGTACAATTTTATTATTACTTTAAAATTTCAGTTCTTGAATTTGCGGCATTCGCTCGGTGCTCTTGTCGTGTTCAATATGAGAAAAGCCCGTTGGTCTCGTAGTAGAAAGCACGACTGTTGAGCGTGGGGTCCTGGGTTCGATTCTCAGGTTGGCCAAAAAGTGTTATTGGGTTTTTTCATTAGGAATTTCTCAGTAACAGCCCGGAGTTTAGAAATTGGTAGTGTGAGACTCCCGTGCCTCAGAAAGCACGTAAAGCCGTTGATCTTGCGCTTGATCTCTCCCCGGTTGTTTAGATTGCCGTCCTATCGAACTATGTGATTTAGGAAAGAGGAAGTGCAATTGTGTTTGCGCACACACTTGTGCGCTATAATATCTCCTGAATACTTGGCTAGGTTTATTTATTTAAACTTTATGCAACAAAAAGTACAAAGGCGGACTTAATGCCTTAGGTTTGCATTCAGATTAGCCACTGTGGCCGGAATCGGTCCGGAGAATACATACCTACATGAGAAAACACAACCAACACGCACACTGCCCCTGTACTGTAACAGTCTGGTACCAAAAGCATAAATTGGAAGACCCCTTATTGGCATTGATTAGAAACTGCAAATAGCCCTACCTCATACCGAGGGCGAGATCATGAATAGATAGAAATATATCTGAGACTGTAAATAACTAGAACCGACTTTATTTGTTTAGTCTTTTGTATTTTCAAACATAATTTTTTTATAGTAACTCTCTCATAAAATTACTTTGAACTGATACTTTTCTTCTTCACTTTTTCATTACATCGCTCACTAAATTGTGAAAAGCGTTAAGGCTTGTAAATTTTACATTAAGAGGATTAGAGTTTAACTTCCTTAATTAAATCGCTCCCTTACTCAAGCAGTTTTTATACAGCAAATTGATAATAAACCAAAATAGAGTTCAAAATTCTCTGCAAAGTATAATTCCTATCATTATATCTTGTATGAAATTATGCAATTTTCAAATCTATTTTTATTGTGTTTTAGTTCATTATCAATTAATCAAAGAAAACTAATTTGCCTATATGTCTGTCGGTCTCAGTAAATGCCTTCTACGAACAACATTCCAGTCTAAAATCATAGGGCTGTGTATGTACAAGTATAAGTACGATGTTATATATTTTTAGTAAAAGGTCTTGCAGAATCTTTCACGCCGTAAAAATCACAATCACGAAAACTTAGGCTGTATTTAAAGAGGAGTGCAAAGCATATAATAGGTATTATAAATATGTAATATAGTTAATGAAAAAAAAACAAATATATAAATAATAATAATAACGACCGTCATGATTATGTACTTCCTAAAATTGTTATTAATTATTTAGTAAATTAAAATTAAAGTAATTCCTTTTTATATTTCTTGCATAGGAGTATTTGCGAGCGGATATTGTTTGGGTTATAAATTATAATGGTAAGAGAATGATAAATTATAAATATCATAGATGATAATTATAATAAGAGATAAATTATCCCGTCAACGATAGAGCCGATTGGTTTATACAATTTGAATATATTATAAATTATACAATATAAAATCGAAAACGAAACTACTATAAATTCTAAAATCAGACTTGGTTTTTTATAAAAATAATTTTGGAGAATCTTGACAATATTTTACAGATAAATTATACAGTTTAAAATGTATTTGACGTCGACGTCAAATTGTATAAAACATAGAGCAGGAAAAAACAGAAAGGAGGTCCTAAACAATGTTTGCTAGCCGAGTACAGATGAATGATGCTATTGTCACAACATTGCGAATCATTGCATGTTATTTTATATTAAAAAAAAAACTGCGATCCCTAGATATATTGTACTGGGGTCAGCATGGCACGTAGAGAGGCTTACCACGGACCACTCACCGGAATGCTGTTAATAAAAATATGAATTGTTCATTTTTTGAGTTAGCTGTTATGGCAACAAAAACAATTTTTGACAGCTGTCAGATGTCAAATTGACGTCACGGCGGTTGGCTCACTGAATCTACAGCCAATCAAATGGCTTGACGAAAGTTTGACAATCTAGCAGCTGTTTGATTTGTCTCGTTGTGAAAAGGGATGCTGCTAGTTTTGTATAGCTTCATCTCTTTCTCTCGCTCTTTCTGACTTTTAACAGCCTCAAATGGTAGATATAGGTCTTCGATTTTTAACTTTAAGAGAATATGAGGGTATTTGCAACACAGTTGTCAAGCGTAGCTGTCATCTTGTACATAAAATGGCCGCGTACGACAATGTTAATAAGTGGACAAAAACCCAAGTTTATCTTTTCGTTAAATAATCGTGCATCACTATTTCCCATTTGAGACGAATCTAACTTGTAAAATGATTTGAGAGAATGTACATTGACGATATAAGTAAATTGCAGGCAATTACGAATACATTTTCATTTTTAATCTGACTGTAATAATTAAAAGTCGACAAAATACTTTGTTTTTATGCCATTTGTACGTAAAATATGATACATGTCTACTTAAATCCTACAGAAGTCTATAAATGAGTCCTAATTTTCAGCATATTCTAAGTAAAAATCTAAAAATTAGTTTATTTACAACATGGTAGACCATGTTAGGAAAATTCGGACTCATATTTTGGCCTCTAAATAAAATAATAAACTTTGTTTTTGGAATTAAGTCCAAATAATTTATATTTATCAAATATGCAGTTGGATTAATAGTGAAAATTATTAAAATAATAATAAATTAATAACAGCTGACTCAAGGTTAAGTATGATTAGATTTTTTTATAAAAAAAAACTGTTAATATTAACTTAAAAGTTTGATCGCTTTAATTTAAATTAACTAGAGTGTTAAGAATGCATTGTAGTGGTGGGTTATATTTTTAACTAGAAAAAAACTTTTTACAAAAATATAAAAATGATTGAGGAAAAATTGGTAAATTATAAGAAAGTTTTAAAATACTGTTACGTCGTACGTACGAGATCTTTCTAGAAAGCACGTGATTACAGTGTGTTTGGCTAAAGGCTTCGAGAAGCATTCCACTATTATTATTAGTTGGAAGTTAGTTGTCATTGTAATTTCGACCGTACGCCGAGGGCATAAGGTACCTATTTCTTTATTCGGTACAAGTAGACATTGCCGGAATGTTCGTGAACATTCGTGTGTTGTATAAAAGCACAAGCGCCGACAAACGAGGGTCAGTCTGATTCAGGCGATACAACGAAGCGAATCGAAGCGAACTAGAAGTGCGATATTTAAGCGAATAGTGATCAGTACTGTATTTGTGATTAAGTTTAAGTGTTTTTGTGTTTAATAAAGTTATTTAATTGTCTGAGTGGTAGTAATTAATTTATCCCATACCCAGCTCGTAACAATTTGGTGTCAGAAGTGAGGGATAAATTATGCCGATTCTACCGAAGGACGACACGGACGGTATCCGTACCAGGAGTCAGCGACAGCAGGACATGGACCAAAGGCGGTTTGGAGGTTCTCCAACACAGACACCGGGTGGTGTCCAGCCTACGTTAGTGCCAGTCGCTGGCCCATCCGCAGTTCCTACAGCATCAAGTGCGCCAGACTTGTCAGCTTTAATGGCGCTGCTACAGGAGCAGTCTCGCCGTCAAGAGGAGCAGGCTCGCCGTCAAGAGGAGCAGGCTCGCCGGTTGGAAGAACAGTTGCAGCGAGACAAAGAGGAGCAGGCTCGCCGTCAAGAGGAGCAGGCTCGCCGGTTGGAAGAGCAGTTGCAGCGAGACAAAGAGGAGCAGGTCCGCCGCCAAGACGAGCAGATGCTCCTCATAAAGGATCTTCATGCAACTTTTGGCAAAGACCTAAAGGTGATGAAGGATCAGGTACAGCAGCACGAGAATCGCCTCTCAGAAGCCGAAGTTCAGATCGCTGGGGTGAAGAAGGCTTTGGGGGAACTGAAGACTGGAGACGTCACTGTAGCTTCAGTAGTTGCTGCACCTTCAGCGCGGGGCTTTAAGGTGCCTCCATTCGATGGCACATCTTCGTGGGCGGCTTATAAGATTCAATTTGAGGCCGTTATGAAGGCGAATGGATGGACAGAACCGCAAGCTATGACCGCGCTCACCTTGGGCCTTCGAGACCAGGCCCTAAACATTCTTGAGGCGCTCGGCAAGAATGTTACCTACGAGCAGCTGCTGGAGGCGTTAGAGTCCAGATACGGCGACGCGCACCTGGAGCACGTATTTCGTGCTAAGTTGAAGGATCGTGTTCAACGTAGTGCCGAGAACCTACAGCAGTGGGCCCTCGAAGTTGAAAAGCTGGTTCGGAAAGCATACCAGTCTGCCCCTGCACTTATCGATGGGAATCTGGTACAAGCGTTCGTTGATGGAATACGCGACCTAGAAGTTAGAGCCGCTGTGAGACTTGGGCATCATGAGGCGCTGAAAGACGCCTTGGCCCATGCCTTAGAAGTAGAGGCAGTGAGGCAGGACCACCGAACGCACCACGTCAGGGAGGTTGTAGCATCACCTGTACGCGACCGGCCGCAAGGGTACAGTCCTAGGTGCTACACTTGCGGAGAAAGGGGTCATCTTCGGTCAAGCTGTCCTAAGCGCAGAACCCCGAGAGAAGATCAGCAGGGAAGGAGGGCTGAAGTGACTGCCCAGCCACAGCAGGAAAACGAGGACTGGAGGACTGGGAGGCGGGTGCTGGCTGGCATTGGAAGAGCCCCGAGAATCTTGATGTCGCAAGCACATGATGGGAACAGCCTGACCATCAAAGGCGAAGTCAACGGAACACCATGCAAACTGACGTTGGATACTGGAGCTTCTCACACGGTCGTCAATTCTCACCTAGCAAGTCGGTTTCTTGGGGGCTACGTCGATAACCACGACCGTATACGATTACTAACAGCTACCGGTCAGCACATAATCGTCCGCGGCAAGAAGGAGGTGGAGTTAAGATTGGGTGATAGATCTTACCAGCACAATGTCATCGTGGCCGATATAGTGGACGATTGCATCTTGGGTTTGGACTTCATGCGGAAACATCGTTGCGAGATCGACGTTGATCAAGGAGTATTGAAATGTGGTTCAGATGAAGTCTTCATGGAAGGTGCACCATCAGGAAAAGTGTACTGCTTGAAAGAGTTTGACTTCATAACTGAACATCGCAGTAGGAGAACTCACGGTAACGCAGACGCCTTGTCAAGAAGACCTTGTCCTGAAGACTGTAAGCACTGTGCCAGGCAAGAGACTAAGGAAGTAGTGCCCGTGAGGATGCTTAGAACAGATCTCAGCAATGAATGGAAGGAAATCCTACAGCAGGCTCAGCAAAATGACTCGGACATCAAACCGATCCTCGAGTGGGTCAAAGCTGGTGCTCGTAAACCTAAATGGAGTGATGTGGCTGCGATGAGTTCCATCACGAAGAGTTATTGGGCGCAATGGAACAGCTTGGTGATCCAGGATGGAGTCTTGTGCCGTAAATGGGAAAACGCTCGAGGGGACAGCTGTCATCTACAAATGGTTGTCCCTATAGCTAAGGTACCGGATGTTCTACGGCTCTCCCATGATGGATGTTCAGGAGGACATATGGGGGTAAAAAGGACTCTACTAAAAATTCGAGAACGCTTTTACTGGACCCACTGTCGAGATGATGTGGAGGACTGGTGTCGCAAACGTACCAGTTGTGCGGCCATGAAAGGGCCCCACATACGCAGCCGAGGTGCATTAAAGGTGTACGATATTCGACAATCCGGCCAACAGATGTCTGAGAAGATGAAGACCCGTTATGACCGCAAGGTAAACAGTAGGGGTTTCGACAAGGGTTCACTGGTGTGGTTACATAACCCAGTGCGGAGCAAGGGGAAGTCCCCGAAATTGCAAGCAAAATGGGATGGACCATACCGAGTCGTGACTAGGATCAACGATGTCACCTACCGAATACAGAAGGGTCTACGAGGTGCGCCTAAGATTGTCCATGTAGACCGATTGGCCCGATACTACGGGGCTAATGATGCTCGGGACGAGCATGTCTAAGGAGGGGGCAGTGTTACGTCGTACGTACGAGATCTTTCTAGAAAGCACGTGATTACAGTGTGTTTGGCTAAAGGCTTCGAGAAGCATTCCACTATTATTATTAGTTGGAAGTTAGTTGTCATTGTAATTTCGACCGTACGCCGAGGGCATAAGGTACCTATTTCTTTATTCGGTACAAGTAGACATTGCCGGAATGTTCGTGAACATTCGTGTGTTGTATAAAAGCACAAGCGCCGACAAACGAGGGTCAGTCTGATTCAGGCGATACAACGAAGCGAATCGAAGCGAACTAGAAGTGCGATATTTAAGCGAATAGTGATCAGTACTGTATTTGTGATTAAGTTTAAGTGTTTTTGTGTTTAATAAAGTTATTTAATTGTCTGAGTGGTAGTAATTAATTTATCCCATACCCAGCTCGTAACAATACTTAGAATCATTACGCTTAATATATCTTAAGTAGAATAAGGAAGGTTTGGAATATCGACGACGACGGTGAATGATAAAAAATACAAAAAATATAAGGCTTGGTACAGCCAAGTATATGGCAATGTCCATTCGCCAAGGCCTGTCGTAGATTGGCAACGATAGCTTATCAAATAATGGTGGTTTACTGAAACCCGCGCACAAGACGGCCAAGAATTTGCTCAATATTTTGGCTGCCATAGCCTGGCTGCCAAGTGCGTGGGCTTACTCGCCAAGCTATCAAAAATGGATTTGGAACTTTCGGGATTTTAAAACGTCGAAAATCCTAAAGGCTAAGTACAAAAACAAGTCCACTAAGTAGTGGGAGTCCTGAATAACTTAGAGATACATAAGAAATTGTATTTAAAAATATAACTCACCACGTTTTTAGTAATAATATTCTTCTTTCTTCACAATTTTTCTAAATTTTATGCATATCACGCATTTGTTAGATCTGTTTAGCCATCAACTATTAAAATACTGTCAATTAGATCGTTTACATATCGGCGTTGAGATTCGCTTGGATTGTCTCCCCGAAAAGAAAATGCATAGAGTTGAAAGCATGTACTAAAATGAGGGTAGGACGATGTTTTACGAACATTTCTTTGGATATCGACAATAATTTTGTGAAAAATATGTTTAAAAATAAGTTATTTCAATGATTCTATTATTACTAAGCTAATTACGCCTTATTGCTAAGTTTTATTCCTTTTACATTTTATACCTCGCTAGTTTAAAAACCCTGTAAACCGCTAGCGCCATCTATTGAGCATAGAATATACTATTAGTTACACCAGTTGATACTAGATGGCGGTAGTGATCCTGACTCGTGCAAGCGAAATTCCGTTGACATCGTTTTACCCAATATGAAGGATTTATTGCACTTTATTTATAATTATTAACACACTAACAAGCTGATTGCTTAAAATGGCCAATGTTGAGAATCTGCCGTGTTGATGTGAACTGTGAAATTAACGACTGTGAAGTTTACAAGAAAAATTACACATCGTTCACTGTAAAATGTCCCTTGCGCTGAAGTTGGTACCATTGCCTTGTGAGTGCAAGACAGATTGACAAGGCAATGGTACCAACTTTACGGCAGGGGACATCTTACGTTGAACGGTGTGTAAAACATAGTTTGTTCTAAATTGAACTTTAGAACAGATATAAATAAGGTATAGTTTAAAAAAAAAGACCCTATATTTAGACCATTTAACATATTATTATAATTATGTAATTTTTTGAAGTCAGTATTTGAAATTATCTGCATATCAAACACTGCCATTTTTATTTCCTACAATTTGACTTAGAAAACGAATATAGAAGGAAGTCATTGTAGGTAAAAAAAACATTAATTTATACATTTGTTAATAACCTTTACAATTTTGAGCTGTATTCATGAGAAACAAATGTTGCAAAACATGTTTAAATGTGACATATTGCTGGCAACATTTTATACAGTTTCAGTGTGTTTGTGTTGCCATCAACACAACATTTTGTTGTTGCAACAATGTTGTGCAACATTTGTTTAACATGACTGCAAGGCTTAATTTTCAACACAAACACAAAAGGTAAGTAATTATATCAACTTCATGAAAGTCGTTAATTTCTCAGTTCCAATCGTGGCCTGTTCGACAGATTTTTTCACATTTCACACGAAGATTATACCTGTAAACTGTTTACAGACTCACACGTAAATATAATTTTACATTTAAGCCTGTAAACGGTTATGTAAATTTAAAATAAATTATGTAAACTTACGGTTTGAATCTACATTTGTATTTTACATTTGAAAATCATTTTGGAAATGGAATTATGAGGTTCGAAATTCCAAAAATGGAATATAAAAATGGACGGTTTTAAAAATGGAATACTGTTATACAAACCATTCTGAAAATGGAATCTACTACTCTTCCGCTTATGGCTGATTATAAAATCATGAGCTGAATTACTCCTTGAATATTTTTGTTGTTATAGCTTCAAACCTATGGTATATGTATATATAATTTCTTGTCAGATATTAAAGTGCCATAATTATAGAGATTGTTATAAAAATGGATTTTATTTGAAAACCCTATAACCGTCAACCTTTAGTAAAACACAATCACAATTCCTTTCATATTGACATATCAACATTGGTGTCGATTCTGTTATGCACAAGTTAAACTTAATTTAGACTATTTCTATCTTTCTCTCTCCAATAAAACAAGAAAGGGACGGACATCAATAAGACTTGTCAATTTTAGTTGATCTCAAACCTCTATACAATTATAGTTGACATGTCAGAACGCATCGATTAAAAACACGGAAAAGTTCAAGGCGAAACTAATTTGACATCTCTAACTTAGTTCTAAGGTATTACCGTCCTTTTTTTTCGCTGTATGTTAGTAAGAGATGTCAATTCTCTAATTTTAGTTTAGTTTGTGAACAAGGGAATCGGCACCAGTACCCATTGCGTTATTTAGGTTGTCGGGGCAGACGAGCTTTTCAAACACAGGCAGCAATGAATTTTAAGTCTCTGTCAAAGTGAAGGGGATTATGTCCAGCAGTGGACGTCCTGCGGCTGATATGATGATGATGATGTTGAACCATTTTTTCATCAATAGATAGCGACATTATTCCTGAGTAACATAGGTTATATAACATCGTGCTATGACACACTGGAGCGAAGCAGTAACCAAAGACTTAACTAAGTCATACGGATGAAGTCGCGGACAGAAGCTGGTATTAAATTAAACAAAAAGCATAAAGGCTTAAAAATCATTTTTATTCATAACTATCGTACATTAATAATCAATAATTATTAATTATAAATTTAAATACAGTAAGTAATTACGGGTATTTGACACTGCGTCACTCATACTCAAGCGTTAATTAGTATATTTTTAAATGCACTTCTTACAAATAGTTGTTACATAGTACATTTTGACACAATATTTGCTTAAAAATGAACTAACTGACCTTTTCTACTAATATTTATAAACAAAGAAATGAAAATTATTATCCTGAAACATAATTTTACTAAAGATAAATTAATCAATGCAGGTTAGGTCATTTCTAAGCAAAGTCTCATGCATTGTTGCTACAAACATTTTTTCCAACTAATGGGAATTTTTTTCCAATAATTAAAAACATTATTTGACAAAAAAAACCAATGAAGGAATGGTATTCCAATGATTGGGAATGTTTTGGTAATATTCCCATTTGCTGGAAAATTTCCCAAGTACATGGAATTAACATAGGAAAGGTTTTTGATGACAGATAGTAATAATTGAGACTTTTAATAGCAACACCACTAAAGATTAACTTGAATCACAGTAATGACTATTTTACTGCGCTATCATTTACAAAACATATTTCGAAAAAAAAACACGTGAAAATTCTGCAAAAAAAAACACAGTTTATTATAAACAGTACTTGGGAACGCCAATGTTAATTGCAACGATACAGAATGCACTATGCAACTCGCAACAATCAGACTTCAGTGTTTTAAAACATATAGTGTAAAGCTGTGTGCAAGTGTGTGTATTATGATAATGTCCTTTTAAAAAACATGTTATAAGTCGATTTTATAGCTAATGAAGTCCAAATCTATCGACACGTTTGGCTGCTGCGCTACATGTCGCAGGTTTGATTTTCGCACGAAACAAATATTTGTATGACCTACAGATAGTTGTTCCGGGTCAGGCTGTTTGTGTATGAGTTTTAAACGCACCCAAGATACAGAAAATTCCTAATGTAGGGCAACGTGCTAAAATAAAGGTGGAAGAGGGTCGATTGGGACTTTTTGACGGAGCTTTTGTGGCGAAGTGTACACCAGTGTTATTCTGTAGAAATCGACCTTGATGGGACCACAACTCATCTCATGCTTTCTTTGACATTCGAAGATAAGGCTGATATTTAAAAGGACATTACCAAAATACACACTTAACATTTAAAGCATTTCATACATAATGAGATTCAGTACATAATTTTAAAACACTGACGTCAGGCGTCGGTAAACGGCACTTCATATCAAGTGGTGATAACAAATTGTTGTTAAAAACCGGGAACCAACGCACTATACAATACATAACATATATTACATCAAAAAAGTATACAAAATGATAAATATTGTTATAAAACAAACGAGAGGAGAGCGCGAGAAAAAACGTCCTGTTCACAAATCGGCCTTTTTACAATTTGACTAACATTTTTTTAGTATTTTTACAAGAAAATAATGCTTAGAGCATCGTTAAATGAATGTAAGATATTAATTCTTATTAATTACACATCAAATTGTAGGACTTAAGCCATTTTTCGCAGCACTTACCTCAAAAACTAAACGCTTAAAATATTACAAGCGTTACAAAAAAAAACAAAATTAACGTGATGAAATGGTTTTTTTTTAATATAAAATAATTTGTGAGTTATGTCGCGTACAACGTCGGTTTATTTGACAAGAAACGCTGGCAACACAGGACGCTGTGTTGCTAGATAACACAATATTGCAAGATTAGAGAGACTTTTTTAAAACAGAAAATGAACGTAAAAAAGTGCAGTATTTTCTTGCAATATTGAGTGTTAAGTAATCAGATGAACAGTTATCAACGATAACAATAAATAGGGCGTAGTTTCTTACCAAATAAACGAACGGATTTACACACAAGAACAAAATAAGAGAATTACTAACTTTGGAAGTAATAGGCAGCACTAAATAGTAACGAATCTACCGAATCGCTTCACAACATACAACACAAGCTCCTCAAATCTTTATACACCTCACAGTCTCAAAAAATGTCTTTACTCAACGAAAACGACGTTCACACTCGAGTTACAAAAAGACAAAATGCATATCAATACTTAAAAAAAATGTATTTGTATTATTTCGGTAAAATGGAGTGTATAAGGTCACAGGGGTAAATCGGGAGCGAGATTTTAAAAGGGATTCTATCGTTGAAGTAATATAGTGTGTTGCGAATAAATACACTTAATGGTAAATTATAATTAAGTAAAAACATTAGACTCCTTTTTGGAAACCAATTATATTAATTTAACTATAAAATCTCTGTCAAAGTTCTGTCTCGATTGATCCCTACATCCCTGTATACCCCATTTTACGCTACGTAATATGATGCATTTTATATTGACGAAATATCAAGCGATATACCAAAATGCATCAGAAATTATTACACTTTGTCTTTTTGTACTAACTAAGCGATTACTACCGTTTTTTACAAATGCCACACTCCTCTTAAATACCAAAAATTCTCAGTTATGTACACTAAGACGTGCTCTTAACAAATCATTATTTATTTATAAAAAAAAGTCGCTGCGATTAATAGTCGTTATACAAAATCGTTAGTCGTTCGCTTTTATAACCTTCGTGCTTTAAGAAGACTCAAATAGGTACTTTACACTGATGGACCTTTAAATTTTAAATTGCACTCTCGTTCACCAAATTCTTTAACAAACAATTGAATTGCACGAAACAAACAGTGGAAGGGAGTGCAAATTTAAAATAAACCATCTGTCCGACAAATTAAGGTCGAGATTGGGTCGTCTATAAGCACTTGTATAATCTCATGGCCATGGCAATACCATTTGGATAAAAGCTTCCTCTCTAAATCCAAGATGGCGGTGAATACACACCAACATATAAACATAACAGTGATTTCGGAATCCATTTTTTATTTTTTTTACATAAAAATTAACAATTATTTACCCACACAAATATGTACTTTTCTTTCTGCTATTCGTTGTGGGTTTAAAGACAGTTAGTTTCAACATTTTATTATTATTATTTCTTATTAATTTCTATGTTAAGGCAGACTGTTATACTATTTGTCACTTGATAGGGAAAAAAATATTTTTCTATATTTCCGTTAACTTTGAAAATTCTTATAGTAAACCTATTTTGTGACTACAGATGTCAAAATTATCATTAAATGCTTCAATGGGAATATCTGGGCTAAATGGGAAATTATTCCATAAAATGGGAAAACAACTGGGTTTCAACACATGCATGAATTTGTCTAGTTTATGTGATATTAAGACGTCTGTAGGCACAAAAAGTTCTAACTAGACTGGGCTCTACTATTTTCTTGCTAAAACTTCCACGCACACTATAATTTTAAATGTCTGTCACAGTCTATTAAGTAAAGAGACATTAGTAAGCAAATTGTTATCTCTATTTTACAGTCAGGCGGCCTGTCAACAAAACACAGTGACATATGTCATTCATTTTGTCGTATCTTTCATAAAATGCGACAAAACGCAAACATTGTCACTTTGTGTGCTGGGCTTATAGTACTGGAATTATGCCCGATAACAGGACCTTACCAACAAACTGTAGTTGAACAACTGCCTATCCCTTTCAGATGATAGGCGTGAATATAAGTAGTAATTTTTAACCAGAATATTCATGATTTTTTTTAATGATCTCTCACGAATAATTTCAACAATTTGTGAAAAGGCACATGCATAATTTCAGATGAAAAACAATTTAGTTGTAAAAACATGATTATACTTTCAGTATGGGAACTTTCCAACATATGGGAAACATAATGGGAATAGAGTCCATAGTATTGGAAAATTGATTCCGACCGGGGAATGACTCCTAGGAATGATTTCTATCTTGTAAATACCCTACTCTGTATTTAAACGTTTACACTTCTCGAAAGCCGGACTTCTATTTTCACTACAACATCAGTATAAATAACTTCACTGGCAACACTTGCAATTGTAGTAAAATCACCACAACGCATACACAACAATTTCAGTTCATCCCAAATTCTGTAGAGATCAAAATACAGATTCCATTTCCCATTACCTGGACAGTTTTCCAATGGGAAAATCATTTCCCATTGGGAAACTATCCCAGTTCGATACCAGTTATGGTAATTTTAGTGCAACCTCACAACATCGAACGCTTTCACACATACACGAAACGCCTGTACATAGACAATTTAGCTTATTTTTTTTATACATTACAGTTCACTACCTTACACTTTATGGTGAGGGGGGCGAGACATACTAACACTTATATAAAGCACCTTTTATTTAAAACCAGTATTTTCAAAATGGCCGCGGTTTTGATTGAAGATAGGGATATTAGACACCAATAACCAATAATTTATACAAATATTATAAAGAGGTAAGATTTTTATGTTTGTTTGTAACGAATAGGCTCCGAAACTATTGGACCGATTTTAACATTTTTTCACCAATAGATAGCTACATTATTCCTGAGTAACATAGGCTTTATAACATCACGCTACGACTGACAGGAGCGGAGCAGTAACCAATAATTCGAAGACACAATTTCTCTAAAGAAACACTTTATTTGAGCCCTGAATTAACTGTAAAATTAGATTTTCAATAGCTTTGAAATTAATAAATGGTTACGTCAATTGAGTCGGCACTAAAGTGACGTCATAGTTTAGTATTGTCATACAAAATCTACGGAGGAATCGCGTTTGGACAGCTCATAAAAAGTACATCAATTGATTAGTGGTGTCGTATATTCCAATTGAGTTATTTAGAATTGGTTCTGTTAAAATGATGCTGGTCTTTCTTACCACGTATTACCAGAGGATGGGGTGGGGGGAGGGATTCTGGGTGCTGTATTTAAGATTGAGTATAGTTGTTTTATCTCACGAAGACGGGGGTGACTTTGCGGCGAGTAGATGGCAAACAAGCCGACAGTCCACCTGATGTTAAGTGGTCACCGCTGCCTATACACATCTGCAATATCAGAGGCCTTGCTAATGCGTTGCCATCACAGAGACAAAGTTAAAATGTGTCATGTGCCTGTAATTACACCGGCACACATACCCTTCAAACCGGAACACAGCAACGCTGCTTTGCCGCAGAAATAGGTATGGTGGTAGTAACTCTAGAGCTTCTCCCAGTTGTAAACATCCCTTTGTGCCTATTGGCCTAATTCTGTTCTGTCTCCTGATTGTTTAAAAGTGGAAATTATGTTTTTTTTCTTACTCCTCCGCTAATCTTTTCTGATTAATATCGTTGCGGGATCCAAGACAGTTGTATCGTTTCTCCGGGACTCGTCGAGCTTTATTGCCTCGACACTTTTTGTGGTCGCCACTGTTGAGTCTGGCTTTTAGGAGTTGCAGTGGTTTGGGAATAATGTCGCGGGCTCCCGCCTTCGTGAGATAAAACATTTATACTTTATATTGGCAACTGTTGTATTCTGCTAAGACTGAATAAATACATACGCTTATAAAACGTTTCTTTTAAGCACATAGCAAAGCCATTTTTAGCCACTTTCAGCTATGATATATGACGCAGATCGGATTTAACATTTTGAACGCCACTGTCGTGTATAGCCGACAAATGAAAACGTGCCCAACACGCCGCAGTCGTCTATAGACGACAAGAAAACTGCATTTTTTATTAAATTGCATTTGTCGGCTATACACGACTGTGGCGTTCAAAAGGTAAAAAAAAACCGACTCGTATCTCAAAATTGACCAAATGTTTAAGAAAAGGGGTGAGGAAGTAATTTCTGAAGGCGAGATCCACAAACCGCACTTTGACTCCATAAAGTAAGCGATTCATACCAATATCAACGTTATCCGCCAAGAATTAAAAATCACATTCGTATAACACATAGATTCTCATTTGCTTATACGAATATGAACGTTAACTTTTTAACAATAAAGTTCATATTCATTTAAAAAGCTTACTATACACTGTGAATCTCACCGTACCATAGTACAACGTTACCTACACATAGAAAAACTTGTCAAACTTCGTGTTCTCTGATTGGTTGATACAAAAAAACAACGACCAATCAAAAGCCAGGATTTGAAATAAGTTCCTTGCTTACTTTGATATGAATCTTACGCATTCCAAGCCTCTTATATCACTAGTAGACAGTAATAAGCTATCGTACAAGAGCACATTCGATTCTCGCCCCTACCACCTTCGTAATACAGTCCAATTCGCCACACAACACTTTTCGCGCACAATTTCACAGTCTTTATCACGCGTAACACTATGCCGGGAGTTTGGTTTTGTTCACAAAATTATTATAATTTATTTTGAGGTACCTAGATTTGTTAATAAGGATTAGTAACGAGAACTTTTAACATGGATTTTAGTACATAATTGGGGTTGAACTGTCCTATTGGTCTTGTGGTAGCAAGCACGACTGTTGAGCGAGGGATCCTGGGTTCGATTCCCAGGTCGTGAAAAAGTGTTATTGAGTTTTTCCGTCAGGAATTTCTCAGTAACAGCCCGGAGTTTGGAAGTTGGTGGTGTGACAGCCCCGTGTCTCAGAAAGCTCGTCAAGCCGTTGGTGCTGCACCTGATCTCTGTCCGGTCGTGTCGGATTACCATCGGACTATGAGAGTAAGGGAAGAGGGAGTGCACCTGTGTTTGCGCACACACTTGTGCACTATAATACCTCCTGCGTACATGGCTAGTCTGCATTAAGATTAGCCGCCGTGGCCGGAGTCGGTCTAGAAAATACATACATTTTCTTTTTCAATGACCTTCGATAAATATCAATGCACTAGAACCATGTTATACTGAATCCATATTAAAAGTGTTCGTTACTATGTCCCTTGCAAACCCGTTAAGAAAATCATATGAATAAAACCGGTCTTCAAAGCGAAATACATCTTGATTTCATTGTTGTTTTAATTTAATTAGTATCTCAGTAGGATAGAAGTGGTTTTATTAATAAAATTTTAATGTGGGGTGAAAAAAAGTAGAGATGTTTTAGGTATTTGAAAAATTGCTAGAATAGTCAAAATCTAAAGGAGAAAAATGCATGCAACAGTACAGATTAGTTTTCGTAAAAAGTCGAGAATATTTTTGGTATAGTACGATTCAAACTTCATAGCGGCTCGGAAGTTAGCTGCGACTGTAGGTTCGCACAGGTTTATTCGAGTTAATAATAATTTAGGCTCCATTTAATCATTTCTTGATATATAAATATGCTAAAAAGTAATTCAATGGAGCCTGAATTATTATAAACTCGAATAAACCTGCGCGAACCTGCCTCGTAGCTAACTTCCGAGTCATCAAGTTTGGACCGGATTATACAAAACAATTTCGTAGTGATGAGAAACACATGTTACTTGACTTTTTTTACAGAAAGCAGTACTCTTACTCTTGAATATAAAACTTTTACTATGGAACCAAATCTGAAATATTGTTAAAAAAAAACACATTTCAATGGAAAGAACTGAAACTGAACTTAACTGTTTGAACTTGACATTTAAAATGTATCAAAATAACCCAAAGACGTCTCTGCTTTTGAACTCCACTTTCGATATAATTTAGCTATCACACTGGGTTACAAAACATAGGTACAATGGCCGACAAACTACTTGACAATAAAAATAGCGTTTACTGCACTAATCGCCTTTCAGAGTTGTATAGAAATGCGTTCTCGCGCCCTATTCGTTTGTAAAAGAAGGTAGTACTGCCAAAACGACCTAACCCACCATTTCTTTTTATTATTATTACTTCTATTGTTTCTTCCCCGCTGCCCCGTTGGTCTCGTTGTCGCAAGTGCGACTGCTGTGCAAGGGGTCCCTGGTTCGATTCCCAGGTCGAGCAGTGTTATTGGGTTTTTCTATGAAATTCTCAGTAGCAGCTCGGAGTTTGGATTTGTGCCCGGTTAATGGCAATAGGCTCGCACCCCTATTACATGGGACCTAAATACCGGCGAACTGTGGGTGTACATCGGTACACCTCTGCCTAACCCTTCGGGGAATACAGGCGTGGTGGTATATTTTATATTTTTTCTAATGTTTCTTTTTTATTCGCTTTCATTGTTTCCATATATAGAAGCAACAAGAATATTGTAACCAAGACTTTGTAAAAACCATATTGAAAAGAGTGTCCATGGAGTTTCTTGCTCGTTCTTCTCCATAGAGACCTACGTTTTGGAACGAGCGACTAGCTTCAATATTAAACTGTAAACTCTTGACAATTCAAAAGTGCTTGTAAATGGTCTAATTGATATATACGTAAATGACGACGAGACGCTAGTATTGATATCGCGATCGATATTGATCGCTTAGAACAATGTAAGAATTGAGAGGTAGGTTAGTTCATTTTGGCAGTATAACACTTGAATGTCAAGTTATTTGCCGACTGTTACATTTTTAGTAAAGAAATAATTATAATTTCTTTACGGAAGTATTTTTTTTACAATGGTCTATGTATAAATAGCGTATATCGCTCGTCTAAGAAAATATTTGTTTTAAAACAAAAGTCTTTAGTTTGGGATTAAATCATTTGTGTGAAATGGCCAGCTAGTTATCGCCAGTTATTTTAAACCTTATTGCGTCGGTGCTAAAGTTCTTAATTCAATATTGACAATATTTTTAAGTGACTTTTTGTTTTAAGAACCTTGTAATAGAGTTCAAAATATTATATATTTGTTTGTAGGGCAAAGTGTTAGAAGATTTTTCATCAACATATTGTATTAACTAATATTATAAAAAGGAAAGATTTGTTTTTTGTTTGTAATGGATTAGCTCCGAAACTACTGGATCGATTTTAACAATTTTTTCACCAATAGATAGTTACATTATTCCCGAGCAACATAGGCTATATCACATCACGCTACGACCTAGGGGAGCGGAGCAGACGTGAATTAACGCGAATCTTCAATATAACCTGGCCATTAAAACACAAATGTGTTCAAAATCCCACTATTAGTAGTCCGCTGAGTATAATAGTTGTGTTGATCGCCCCCTACAGAGGCGGTGTGTCGGTGTGTGTCTGTGTGCTGCGGGTACGCGTGTGTGCGCGCGCTCGCCGCCGCTACGTGCCCCCCGGGGGGCCCGCGCGCGGGGACTCCTCGCGCTGCTTGCTGATGTACACCTGAGGGAGAGGAATAAAAATTAGTTGGCATACTTAACAATATTCTCCGTCTTTGGTAATATATGACTGGCAATATTACCCACAATGAGCATTTATTAACAGCAATATCACGTATAAAATATTTTTCAGTCTTTGACAATATTACCTCTAATTGGCCAAATTACGGATACTTGTCAAAATTACCCGCATTTAACAATACTATCTATTTCTGGCAATATTACTTGTCTTTATCAATATTACCCGAAAATGCCGTTGGTTACATATTAAACCATCTTCTGTAATTATTTAAATACTTTATAATATGTAATGTGTAACTGTTTATTTTCCCAAATAAATAAAATAAAATTACCCATTCCAGGCAATAATACCCACCCTGGGCAACTTAACCCACCCCTTGGCAACATTACCCACCCTTGGCAATATTACCCACACTTGGCAATATTACCCACACTTGGCAATATTACCCATACTTGGCAATATTACACACCACACAACATCACGGCTCACCTGCAGCAGGCGGTACTTGCTGACGGACAAGTGCTTGAGATGCGGCTGCATGCGCTCCTCGCCGAGCGCGAACGTGAAGGCCACCATGCAGAACACCGCCGCCTTGCGGACCGCGCTGTTCTGGTGGTCTGCCAGCTGACGAGAGAGGGATACCACGATTAATAATATATAGGAAGATAGAGACTGCCCTGTTGGTCTCGTGGTCGCAAGCGCGACTGCCGAGCGAGGGGTCCCGGGTTCGATTCCCAGGTCGGGCAAAAAGTGTTAGGATTTTCCATTAGGAATTTTTCAGTAGCAGCCTGGAGTTTGGAAATTAGTGGTGTGACACCCCCGTGCCTCGGAAAGCACGTAAAGCCGTTGGTCTCGGCTGTCATTTTTAGATCTTTCACAGTCGTTACGGATAGTGGGACTTTTTTTTTTTGACATTATCTTATAATATTGTAATGTAATTAAAATGAATAGCACCTATAGTATAGATATAAGCAACTTGGTTTGTAATCTGTATAAGCTTACAGTTTTGTTTTGATGAATAAATAAATAAATAGTCAGAAGCCAAAAAAAGTCTGACAACCAGTCTAACCAAGTGGTATCGTGTTGCCCAGTTACTGGGTTGTGGAGGTCAGATAGGCAGTCGCTCCATGTAAAACACTGGTATTCAGCTGCATCCGGTTAGACTGGAAGCCGACCCCAATGCAGTTGGGAAAAAAGGCTATGCAGATGATGTTAGAGGTTATGTCTATCAGCTCCAGAACGATGTAAAAGTAACCGTGTATGAGCAAATGAGAACTCCTGTGGCACGTACCTGTCCGACGCCCTCCATGAGATGCTGCACGACGTCGTCGCTGAGCTCTGCAGGGCGCGCCTTGGCCACCTCGGCCGCCAGCTTCAGCGCACACAGGGAGGTCGGGTAGCCGCGCGTGCGGATCACCGGCTTCAGGAGGGCCAGCACCTGCGAGGGAGAGGCGGAGGGGTCATTCTTCTATATCGTGTGGGCAGTAAAGTCTAACGACCCCACACACCCTAGTGTCAGAGTTTTTAAACCGCCTCAAGGGCCTCTGACATGGTTACCGATGTCGGTGATGTCCAAGATAAACTTAGAAAGCACATATGAATTAGAAAAAGTCGCATTGGTACTAGCTCATTTCAAAACTCTGTAGAGGAAGAAACTCCGTGAGAGTGAAATAAATAAATCCTAAGTGACAGCGCCTGTTCACGAAAATGACGGTAGAAAAGCATGTGTAGCGACCTCTATCGCACGGCATGCGAACTATTATGGCAAAACTGACGTTGCCTAGATCGCGCTATCAAAGTTCTCCGCTACATTAGCATATACAGGGTGGAAATTTATTATGCTACCTGGAGGAAAAGTACTCTAAATACTTGAGTTAGCAAATTTTACTGAAAGGAAACATTCCTTTATTTTTAAAAAGAAACAAAACTGCATTTAAATAATTTTGAAAATACGCTTGCCACACCCGGGAATCGAACAGACTAAAATCGGATAAAATAGCATCCTGTACTTTTATGGCACTTATCGATAGGGTCAATCACAAGGATCAAATCTCTACAAACCTGGTAAACTAAATTTAACAAAAACCATGAAATTTCAATCTAAACTTATTTTATTCGGACGAAAAAAACGAGTACAGTAACTAATTGCATGCTGGAAATGAGCTTCGCATTCTTCGATGCACACATTCATTATTTGAAGGAATTCATTTTGAATAACTTTTAGAAGGGTGTTGTGGTGAATATTGAAAATTTTACTACGCTACCAAAAGTTACTTAAAATGATTTTTTTAAAGGAATAAATTCATGCATCCAAGAAATGAAGCTCATTTCCAGCAACTACTTAGTGAATTTACTCGTTTGTTTCGTCCGAATAAAATAAATTTACAATAAAATTGCATGTTTTTATTTTATTTTAATTTACCATGTTTGCAGGGATTTGATCCTTATGATTGACCCTATCGATTAGTGCCATAAAAGTACAGGATGCAATTTTTTCGAATTTTAGTCGGTTCGATTCCTGGGTGTGGCAAGAATATTTTCAAAATTATTTAAATGCAGTTTTGTTTCTTTTTAAAAATAAAGGAATGTTTCCTTTCAGTAAAATTTGCTAACTCAAGTATTTAGAGTACTTTCCCTCCAGGTAGCATAATAAATTTCCACCCTGTATACAAAATCCCGACAACAACCGTCGGGCAGTAGCCCACCAGACACAACACCCGTCTGGTCAGAGGATCCTCCTTTTTCAAGATGAGAAACTTTGCTCCCTTATTCTCACACCTTCAAGCATAAATGTGTGTGTTACCTGTTGCGCCGGCAAAGCGTGCGCTATATGCGGCATGCCGGCCTCCACAGCACGCATGACCTCCTTGTTGAGGCTCTCGTACGCGTGGATGAGCTTCAGCAGGATGAGGTCGAAGTAGTCCTGCCACTGCGGCCGCGTCTCCGGCCGCCGGCACAGCCAGATCAGGACCTTCACTGCTTCTGCTGCTGCACGCTCGTTAGCTGTGCCCCAGCCTGTGGGTAGGAAAATTAAATAAGTCTTCTTGCCTTTAAAGAAGCGAAGACAGATGGCTTATGCCCGCAATTTCGTCTGCATGAATGTAGGTATTTTTTTTTTTACATAGTACCCTAATTATAGGAGCTCGTGGCTAAATAATTACAGCCGCATAGACCGATCTTCCGGGTTAAGCCACGCTTGCCGAGGTTGGCCTGTGGATGGGTGACCATTTACCATAGCGAGTTTCCTCCGTGCCTCGGAAAGCACGTAAAGCCGTTGGACCCGGCTGTCATTTGTAGATCTTTGACAGTCGTTACTGTTAGTCAGAAGCCAGAAAGTCTGACAACCAGTCTTACCAAGAGTATCGTATTACCCATTACTGGGTTGTGGAGGTCTGATAGGCAGTCGCTCCATGTAAAATACTGATATTCAGCTGCATCCGGTTCGACTGGAAGCCGACCCCAACATAGTTGGGAAAAGGCTAGGCAGATGATGAGTACCCTAATTATAATTTTAAAATAAAAGTACAGTATAAAAATAAAGTGTATGTTTGTAATGTTAAAATGACAGCTTTTGATAAAATAAATATAAGTATAAGTATACATGAAAAAAAAAACCATTTCTTTTAAAATTGTTGTCTGTCTGTCTGTTTTTTCCGGCCTATCTCCGGAACGGCTGGACAGATTTTGTTGGGAATTTCCCTGGCAGACAGTTGACGTTACAAGGGGTAACTAAATAAAAAAAAAAAACATAATATAAATATCGGTCCCGCGCATAAAGAAAATAAAACCCCGTTACACTCGTAACTGACAAAATAAGGCAAATCTGATTTTATTAGCTTATGTCGGTATATGATATAAAAAAAAACATAATTTGTGTATTTCACTTTAGATTCAAGAAAGAGTAAGTCCACCTAAAACAAAAGAAAAACGTATTATTAAAAAGACACTCACCGGAAGTCTGTTGCGCATTGCTGGCGTTTTCAGTATTCTCCTTATCACCTGTAGTTTCTTCTATAGATAACGCCGCGAGCGCCACCCGGACTATGTTCCTGAAATAATTATATTTAGGATATAGCCAAACGATCGTAATTTTTTAGTTGTGAGTCGCGTTTTCATACACAACATTTACAAAACTTGTATCGTTCACACGGCGACGCAAAATGAAAATCAGTCAATGTCAGTTTCAAAGAAAGCAAATTACGCGGTTCAACTCACTAAATTACGTCCGTGTGGCCTCACCCTTACATAAAACAAAATGGTGGAAGGTACATCTACGCGCTACTTGTAACTGTGAATAGGGTCACCACCATTAACCAAATATGAAAACACAAAATTCCTTTAAAAAATACACTTTATATCAGCCCGTAAAATCTAATTTATTTTCAATTACTATAAATAAGTTTGAATTATGTAATATTAGATAATTAATAATTTAGGCTCTATTTAATGATTTCTAGATATATATTTATGCTGTAGAAGTAACTAAATGGAGCCACAATTATTATTCACTTGACTATGCCTGCATGAACCTGTACTCGCAGCTAATTTCCGAGCCGCCATTAAGTTTCAATCGAACTATACGTCCTGGGCGTTGGGAGTCGCAGGACGATTCCCGGCCACCGTGGGCGCGGGCCTGCGGACGGTGACTTCCGATAATGATACTAACTTGAAGTACTCGACGGGCTTCCTGCAGTCCCCGTACTTGAGCACCTCGTGCGTGGCCGGCAGCAGCCGCTCCCACTGCTCGGGCGGCGCCTGGGACACGTCCAGCAGTGGACGTCCTACTGATGATGATGATACTAACTTGAAGTACTCGACGGGCTTCCTGCAGTCCCCGTACTTGAGCACCTCGTGCGTGGCCAGCAGCAGCCGCTCCCACTGCTCGGGCGGCGCCTGGGACACGTCCAGCAGTGGACGTCCTACTGATGATGATGATACTAACTTGAAGTACTCGACGGGCTTCCTGCAGTCCCCGTACTTGAGCACCTCGTGCGTGGCCGGCAGCAGCCGCTCCCACTGCTCGGGCGGCGCCTGGGACACGTCCAGCAGTGGACGTCCTACTGATGATGATGATACTAACTTGAAGTACTCGACGGGCTTCCTGCAGTCCCCGTACTTGAGCACCTCGTGCGTGGCCAGCAGCAGCCGCTCCCACTGCTCGGGCGGCGCCTGGGACACGTCCAGCACTGGACGTCCTACTGATGATGATGATACTAACTTGAAGTACTCGACGGGCTTCCTGCAGTCCCCGTACTTGAGCACCTCGTGCGTGGCCAGCAGCAGCCGCTCCCACTGCTCGGGCGGCGCCTGGGACACGTCCAGCTTGCACAGCGCCTCCAGCACGTCTGGCTCCCGGAGACCCGCTAGGGAGGGAAAAGGTAACTTGTAAAATATTGTAGCGACATCTACTGGGCCACATGCGAACTATATCTGACGTTTGATATTTTTATAACATCGTGGCGACATCTATTGAGCCACATGCGAACTATATCTGACGTTTGATATTTTTATAACATCGTGGCGACATCTATTGAGCCACATGCGAACTATATCTGACGTTTGATATTTTTATAACATCGTGGCGACATCTACTGAGCCACATGCGAACTATATCTGACGTTTGATATTTTTATAACATCGTGGCGACATCTACTGAGCCACATGCGAACTATATCTGACGTTTGATATTTTTATAACATCGTGGCGACATCTACTGAGCCACATGCGAACTATATCTGACGTTTGATATTTTTATAACATCGTGGCGACATCTACTGAGCCACATGCGAACTATATCTGACGTTTGATATTTTTATAACATCGTGGCGACATCTACTGAGCCACATGCGAACTATATCTGACGTTTGATATTTTATAACATCGTGGCGACATCTACTGAGCCACATGCGAACTATATCTGACGTTTGATATTTTTAAACATTGTGGCGACATCTACTGAGCCTAAAATAATTACGCCAGTCAGTCTCTCGGTTGAACAGTGGAATACAACGAAAGCTTAAATGAAGTCAAGGCAATTAGGCTTTTTGCCAAATGCAGTTGTAAATGAAATCTAACGATAAACATAAACTGTCTTAAAGAATAAAGTTAAATACATCAGAAACGGAATAAAAAATTGCGTGAATTAAGTAATATTATAGGCGTTTTCACTTACATTTAGTAATAATATAGCCGTTCTCATCAGTCTCGTACGGTCGAATCTTGTCGCGTCCCAGCTGACTTGAATTGAACTCCCTGTGAACCAAATAATAACATTATATTACCCTCATATGCTTCCTTAAGGTGTAGTCAGAGATGGGTATAACAAAACCTTCAGGTATGAAAACATAAATCAAAATTGTTCCATACATTTTAATTGTGTTTTAGTGCATTTTTGTAGGATATTTCTGATTTCTTTTTCATATATCGAGTTTTTTTAGACAAGCTCACCACTCTTTTCCTAACCACTGCAACTCCTGTAAGCCAGAATCAGCAGTGGAGAGTCCAAATTTTAGACTATTTCGGTGGATGTGACGGGCCTGTTGGTCTAGTGGTTAGTGACCCTGACTGCTAAGCCGGAGGTCGTGGGTTCGATTCCCACCCTGGACAAACTTTGTGTGATGAGCATGATTGTTTGTTCTGTGTCTGGGTGTGATTTATCTATAATATGTATGTATTTATAAATTATATAAGTATGTATATCAGTTGTCTGGTTACCATAACACAAGCTCTGCTTAGCTTGGGATCAGATAGCCGTGTGTGAGTTGTCTCAAGATATTTATTTATTTTCCCTTGTTTAGGAAATTACTGACACAACAAAAAATAACGTGGAGGAGGCGAAAAAAGTATGTAAGGATCGTAGCAGGTGGCGTTCTGTGGTTTCTGCCTACCCCCATGGGAAAAAGGCGTGAGTTTATGTATGTATGCAGTAAATTAAAATGCGTGTCTCACCCATGTTGCTGGAAGTCAATCCTGTGATGAGCAGGCACTGGCGACGATTCCTTCGTACTGTTAGCTTCTTCCGAGCTATCCGCCGACGCCGCGCGGTTTAACGCCTCGCTATAGAAAAAAACAAAAAAAGACAGTCAATGTACTGTAGTCGAGTAAATGGTGGGTCCACACGACACAGACTTTTGTCTGTAAAGACATCTGCACAGACTATAAAGTCTGAGTAAAAATTTTTACTTTACCAAATGTCTGTACACACTTTTCATCAGTTCAGACTTCGATTTTAATGAATAAATTAAGTAATTCAATAATCATGAGTTTTGCTCCGACAATCGTTCAGACATGTACGCAGACTTCCGACTACTGATACACCGACATTTGTCTGTACTGATTTGTTGTACAGACAAAATTCTATAGAAGTCTGTGTTAAGTCTGTGTCGTGTGGACCCACCATAATACTGCTGATGTCTTGCTGTTGCATACATATGTACCATCAAGCCTGTATTCCCTGAAGGGTTAGGCCGAGGAGTGCCAATGTACACCCACAGTTCGCCGGTATGTTTAGGTCCCGTGTAATAGGGGGCGAGCCTATTGCCATTAACCGGCCACAAATTCTAACTACGAGCTGCTACTTAGAATTCAACTCACCCACAATGCCTCAATAATTCAAGTAACTACGTCAAACTAAACTTTTAGTTGCTTTGAAATCAATAAATCCTTAGAAAAATTGAGTTGGCAAAAAGTGGCGTATTAGTTTGCTAATACCATACAAAATCTACGGGAAATCGCGTTTTGACAGCTCATAGAAAGTATGTCAATTGATTAGTGGTGACATCTACCCTTTAAAAAAATAAAAGATTTAGCTGCCTCGTTAACCTAGGGGTTCTAAACGCTCTAGCGTAGCAGTCGCGTTTAGGACCACTAGCGAACTATGGGTGTACATTGGTACACCTCTGCCTAACCCTTCTGAGAATACAGGCGTCATGGTACGTTAGGTGTGTATTTCTGTTTGTAATGGTTGAAATCAAAAACTATTTGACCTATTTAAATGTCAATTGGTTAGAGGTGTATTAAATGAAATACGTGAACTTACGCATTATAGTGTCCATTGGGCACTCCGTTGTGGCCCTTGTTGGATAGCGTCACGTCGGACATCTGACTGATGCCCGAGTCTTTACTCGACATGTGGTTACCGCAGTCCGCTGCAAATAGAAGTAATATTGGGTTTTTTATATCATTGGATGGCAAGCAAGCCGACGGCCCACCTGATGGTAAGTGGTCACCGCTGCCTATACACATCTGCAATACCAGAGGCATGAGATATTGGATTTAATTTCCAGGTTGGTGGAAGTGTTTTATTTTTTATAACTCTTTTTTTTTAATGGATGTAAAACGGCAGGATACCGGTATCCGAATTATCCGAGTATTTAGATGAACGAATATAATGGTAACATTTAAGTGAGACCTGGCAGTAAGCAATATTTTTATAAAAGAACAAAAAGAACGACAAAAAGTTTTTATAAAAACAGTATAATATTTAGATTGAAGATCTGATATTCACTTTGTCGACTTTTTGTTTTCTTTTATATAAACGGCCATTAGCCAATTAAATTACAATACTCTAAACATACTGACAAGATCGTCTTCCATTTATTCAGCACATCACAAATACAGTAGTAAAACTAGACAAATATCCGGATAGTATTAGTATCCGACTTATACTATCCGGATATTCGCTCTACCTGCAACGCGTACATACTATTGCTATGCTACGCAGATCTAGCCTGTGTTGCCTTATTATTGTGATACAGTAGTAAAACTAGTCCAGATACTCCTACTATCCGGATATTGGCTACATACCGTTGCTATGCTGCGCTGTATAGGTGTGTATCTCGGAGGTGGTCTTGCGTATCCGCGAGTACACGTCGTCGGGCGCCGCGCTGGACGCGCCGCTCACCGTGCGGAGCGGACTGTCCGAGCCTGCTGGGGGCGGGGGCGGTTATGGTAAGTAGCTGGGGGCTTTAGTACTTCAACTTCGGCAATTTTGTCGGGGCCGGGTTCCAGTCTAAGCGGATGCTATGTCTATCTGAATACCAGTATTTTACATGGAGCTACTGCCTATCTGACAACACGGTACCTCCACAACCTAGTTGGGTAGTGAAGGTATCATGACACGCGATATCTCTTGGTTAGACTGGTTGTCATGTACATATTTTGTACATGATGCCCGAAAATAAGCTAGGCTTCAATAGCTAGTAAGAACGCGTACTTTGTTAACTACATATTCCTTTATTATCCTTAAATTTCATGTTAAAGTGACTTTTGTGCTGCAACCAATGATGCCGTGGAAGTGGCCATGTTTTTATCATTATCATAATGATGAAAACATTGTTTCTTGCGGCTGATATAATCATCATATCAGCCGCAGAACGTCCACTGCTGGACATAGGCCTCCCACATAGATTTCCAAAAGGACCGGTGAGAAGCGGCCTGCATCCAGCGTCTTTCTGCGGTCTCAATCAGTTTGTGGGTTGGCAATGTTTTGGACCACCTAAATTTAAAAAAAAAACTGCCCTGTCACTGACATGATGATGAATTGACGTTGGCTTGTTGATTCAGTCATTTATCTATATTACAGACTGTTTAAAGATTTTCGAGTTGATGTTTCAAGTTAATCTTTTTTTGGGTTGGAGTAGGTCACGTTTATCGCTAGATATATAAAGGTGGATCCACACATTGCGAGGCATGCGCTCCGCACGGCGCACAACGCATGCCTCGCCAAGTGTGGACCTGTATATTCGTGGCGAGGCATGCGCTCCGCACGCGCGAGGGCGAGCCAACGTATGTCGGCAAATGCTTCAAGATCAAAGTGCCTCAGTGCGAGCATTACGTTAGGTGTGGACGTAGCCGCGCATGCACGTTCGAGGCGTGCGCCGCGTACAATATGAACGCACGCCTCGACTGCGAAAATGATGAAAATCAAATCAAAATGAACGTTGTGCGCCGTGCGGAGCGCATGCCATGCCAAGTCTGCGCGCCTACTTGCCTCGAGCATTTGCTTCGCACGCGATGGCTCGACCCGAGCATATGTTGGTATAATTTGTCAACACGCACGCCTCAAGCCGAGGCATGCGTTGTGCGCCGTGCGGAGCGCATGCTCGCAATGTGTGGATCCACCTTAAGTGCCTATTTCCTATATATTAATTAAGAGTGATTATGTAAATGTGACTCACTGCTGGAAGTTCTCCGCACGTGTTGCTGTACGACTCCGTTGACTAGCGCCTGCGTCTCTGCCGGCAGCTCACTCATTAGCGCCGTGAACTGGGAACAGGAATTGAGTATTAGACACCACTAAACAATTGAAGTACTTTTTATGAGCTGTCAAATGCTGTTTCCTTGTAGATTTTGTATGACAATACAAAACTATGACGTCACTTTTGTGCCGACTTAATAGTCAATTTTTTTGTTATTTACGCATACATACCATCACGCCTGTATTGTCCGAAGGGTTAGGCAGAGGTGTACTAATGTGAACCCAAAGTTTGCTGGTATCTTTAGGTCCACGTAATAGGGGGCGAGTCTATTGCCATTAACCGGGCACAATTTTTTTTACTCCATGCTGCTACTTAGAATTTTGTAGAAAAACCCAATAACATTTTTTTTTTTTTTAAATTAGGACAAGCCCGCCACATTGTTCCCAAACCACTGCAACTCCTGTAAGCCAGAATCAATAGTGGCGATCACAAGAAAAGCGCCGAGACAATGAAGCTCCACGAGTCCCGGAGAAACGATTCAATTGTCTTGGAGCCCGCAACGAAATTAATCAGAATCGGAATCGGAATTAATTATATTTTTTTCTTACTCCTCCAATAACAATTTGCTCGATCTGGGAATCTGACCTAAGTCCTCTAGCGTAGTAGTCGCGCTTAGGACTACTAGGCTAACGAGGTAGTAATGGTGTGCATCCGTATTATAGGTATGTATTATTATCGGTACTAAGTCACATCCCATTTATCACTTCCGATGAAAGATATCTCCTCCTTCGTACATTTTTCTGTCAAAGCTATTTCATTTTAAACCACTATCTAAAACATGTTTATATTAACAAAAACCAACATCAACCAACAACAAATGAACAATATCCCCAGTATACTCACAGGCACGGGGTTGCAGTCGTAGAGATGCGCGAGCGCACGTCGTGCACACACGCGCACGTCGGCGGCGCGCGGGTCGGCCGCCAGCGTCGCCACGCGCGACAGCGCGCGACCCGCCACGCCCGTCGCGCCGCCTGGACACACGGGGACATCATTTAAATAGGAGGCATCATCATCATCATATCAGCCGCAGGACGTCCACTGCTGGACATAGGCCTCCCCCATAGATAGACCCGTAGCACGTCCCATCCACAAGGTGGACGGACGACCTGATTAAGACCGCAGGAAGACGCTGGATGCAGGCCGCTTGCAACCGGTCCTTTTGGAAATCTATGGGGGAGGCCTATGAAAATAGACATGCGATTTGGAAACAGTGAAAGACTGTTTTGATCGACCCAATACTTCCGGAAATTATCTCTTACAAATAAACAAACTACCTTTTTATAATATTAGGTTACCATTTTTTTTTATTTAGAATTTAGTGCGGTTAACAACAAAAGTCGATTTGCAGTTCTACTTTACATACATACATATTAATTATTATTTACATATTTATTATTTACATATCGTTTAAATAGACACGAATTTTAGGCAATACTTATGAGTTCATTTCATCTCAATTTTAGATTAATTTCGTATTTTGATTGAGTGCAGCAGTTTGATTCTCTAAGCCTCACTTCCTAATTCGAAAGCTGAATCCGCAGTGAGATTACAAAATGGTATTCTGTTAAACACGATCACGCCGGTGACGTCACCACGGCGAACGAATACTAAACCAATGACAAGTTGGTTCATTATCGAAGTGAGCGCGATCACTTTAGTGAGACTCGTTTTCGAATTTGCATTTTAGAGAATCGCACTACAGTGTCAAAAGTGAAGTGTATTTTCCTTTGAATGTATGAATGAGAACGAGGTGAAAGGAGTATGTAAGGATTATTAGTAGCAGGTGGCGTTCTGTGGTTTCTGCCTATCCCATGGGAAAAAGCGTGAGTTTAAGTATGTAAGTAGCAAAGTGAAAGGAGTATGTAAGGATTATTAGTAGCAGCCGTGCGATTCTCTAACATATTTCAGCGCTGCGCTCGACGTCGAGCTGGTTGACGAAACTTCGGTAAAATCAACTCTATGCGTTGTGCGTAAAGTTGATTTGACAGTAGTGTCCTCGACGAGCTCGACGTCGAGCGCAGCGTTGAAATATGTTAGAGAATCGCACGGCAGGTGGCATTCTATGGTTTCTGCCTACTCCCATGGGAAAAAAAGGGTGAGTTTATGTATGGCTCGCGCTATCTATATGCGGCTTAATATAAAATACTACTCACCATGCAACGCTAACGCTAGACTGTTGGGTGTGCAGTAATCATGTGCGAGGTCGGCTAAGAATCTTAACGCGGCCGCTTTGGTCTTGGGGGTGGGAGCCGTCGCTCCGTCTGCTAGAAACCTGTAGATGGACAACCAAAGTTAGAAGTATTAGACACAAAAGCGGTTCGGCACATTCGGTTCGGCATTTTTAGTACAACAATATCAAAGGTTAATGTAGGTGTAACTGTGTCTGTAATCAAATAAATAATTTGAACCAACTCTAACAAAAACAGTGTCTAATTACGTCTTTGGTTACTATTGCGCTCTCGTAGGTCGTAGCGTGATGTCAAATAGCCTATAACGTTCCTCGATAAAGGGGCTATACAAAACAAACTTTAAATTCTATTTACTATCCAAGTTTTTCTTGCGCGACATTGATATAGCTCAAGAAAAAACATCGTGAGGAAACCTGGACTTTAATAAATCCTAACATTTTAAAGAAGTAAGATTTTTGTTTGTTTTGTTTGTAAGGAATAGGCTCCGAAACTACTGGACCGATTTTTAAAATTTTTCCATCAATAGATAGCTACATTATTCCTGAGTAACATATAACATCACGCTACGGATAACGACCTACGGGAGCGGAGCAGTAAACAAAGACGTAACTTAACGTCGGTGAAATAAGCCTCGCGAAATCGCGGACAATTCTGCTAGTATTAAATATGTTTGGAACTGCCAATCCGCCTTGAGCAAGCGTGGTGATCAATGCTCGTGCCTTCTCTGTATGAGAAGAGGCATTTACCCTGAAGTGGGACAGTCATAGTCTGGTATATATATTTACCTAAATATATTATGTAGTTGTAGTTCAGCGGGGAAGCACTCGTGTATAACATCTAACGTCTTCATAATCTTGCTCTGTACAGAACCCAGTATGTCTGTGCCTAATTTCATTAGTAATCTGAAACAAAATACATAATATAAACAATACATTCTTGTCCTTAAGTGCCTCGTTGGCCTAGTGGTTCTAAGCGCGACTGCTACGCTAGAAGTCTTGGTTACGATTCCCAGGTCGAGCAAAAAGTGTTATTGGGTTTTTCTATGGATTTTTCAGTAGCAGCTCGGAGTTTGGATTTGTGCCCGGTTAATGGCAATAGGCTCGCCCCCTATTACATGTTACCTAAAACCATACCGGCGAACTGTGGGTGTACACTGGTACACCTCTGCTTGATCTTTCGGGGAATACAGGCGTGATGGTATAATGATGACATCCTTTTCATAACATATCTGTATTCCCCAGTACAGTTCGCCGGTATGTTTAGGTTCCATAATAGGGGGCGAGCCTATTGCCATTAACCGGGCACAAATCCAAACTCCGAGCTACTACTGAGATTTCATAGAAAAACCCAATAACACTTTGCTCGACTTGGGAATCGAACCCATAACCTCTAGCGTAGCAGTCGCGCTAATCACATCAGTCAATTGTTAATATGTCTTACGACTAATTTAGTATGGTATTACTTGTATAAAAAAAGATATTTTATTATCATCCTCTTCTTAGCCTATTCAAAACTATGTCGGGGTCGGCTTCCAGTCTAACCGGATGCAGCTGAATACCAGTGTGTTACATGGAGCGACTGCCTATCTGACCTGCACAACCCAGTTACTGGGCAACACGATACGTCTTGGTAAGAGTGGTGTCAGACTTCTCGCCTTCTGACTATCCGTAAAGACTGTCAAAGATCTACGAATGACAGCCGGGACCAACGGCGTCACGTGCTTTCCGAGACACTTCAGAATTTCGGGCTGCCTGCCTCCATGGGAAAAAAGCGTGAGGAGAAGTATGTGATGATCGTAGCAGGTGACGTTCTGTGGTTTCTGTCTATTCTCAAAGGAAAATAGGCTAAGCAGATGATGAGGTTATACCTAGCTGGTAGAGCCAGTCCTTGAGCTGCTGCCAGTGCACCAGCAGCAGCTCGCAGATGGCGTCCAGCAGCAGGAAGAACAGCTTGGAGCTGGCTGTATGCTATTTATTTATTTATTTATTTAAACTTTATGCAACAAAAGTACAAAGGCGGACTTAATGCCTTAGGCATTCTCTACCAGTCAACCATAGGTGGTGAAGAGATATCATGGCAGGTGCTATGTACCTGAACATGAGCTGGTAGAGCCAGTCCTTGAGCTGCTGCCAGTGCACCAGCAGCAGCTCGCAGACGGCGTCCAGCAGCAACGAAAACAGCTTGGAGCTGGCTGTATGCTATGTACCTGAACATGAGCTGGTAGAGCCAGTCCTTGAGCTGCTGCCAGTGCACCAGCAGCAGCTCGCAGACGGCGTCCAGCAGCAACGAAAACAGCTTGGAGCTGGCTGTATGCTATGTACCTGAACATGAGCTGGTAGAGCCAGTCCTTGAGCTGCTGCCAGTGCACCAGCAGCAGCTCGCAGACGGCGTCCAGCAGCAACGAAAACAGCTTGGAGCTGGCTGTATGCTATGTACCTGAACATGAGCTGGTAGAGCCAGTCCTTGAGCTGCTGCCAGTGCACCAGCAGCAGCTCGCAGACGGCGTCCAGCAGCAGGGAGAACACCTTGGTGTGCGCGTCCACGAACATCTTGTTGAGCAGCTCGGTGAGGCGGCGGAGCTGCTCGTCTGTCAAGAGGCGGCCGCTGTTTAGGTAGTTGGCCTGGGGACGAAAAAAAATACCATTATTTTTGGCTTTGACCTTGGCCAGACGATAAGCATTGCCATCTATCCGTGGCCGTTTTCAACCGGTCCTTTTTGGTTCATTGGTACTTCGTATCGTTAACATCTCCGTAACTAGAAAGTTCGAAGTATGATGCAGAACAAAAAAATGATCGCAATGATGAGAAAAATAAAGACAATTTTGCTTCGCTAGATGTCTTTTTACACCTGACAAATAACAGTATTGCCATTTTTTATTTATTAAGAATGGCACATCTAACGATTTAAATCTATATCATCAGCTTCCAACAGTCCACTGCTAGACATAGGCTTTTCCAATCACACGCCACTTAGCTCGATTCTCGTCAACTCTCATCCAGTTTCTACCAGCCACTCTGCAAAGATTTTCGCTAAATCGAGTGTGAGGGCGTCCCACCTTACTCTTACCACTCCGCAATAAAAACAAAACCATGTAAAGTCTTATCCAAAAATATCTTTAATAGGTAATATATTATATTTTACCTGTTAAAGATATACCTACAATTTTATTTATTTATTTAATTAATGCACAATGTACAGTATGTTATAGTACTTTTCGGCAAACTTTTATTATTTAAAATTGGCAACACTTGCTTACATTATTGATCTCTAATTCGATTTTTGGGGTTAGTTACACTATGCTAAGAAATTTACGTATATAATTCTCACCAAATGTGTAAGTCCATCCTTCCTCTCTGTCCAGTGCGTGCAGGCACACAGCGCGATGATGTCGTCGGGGGGCGGCGGCGGCGGCGGCGAGCCGCAGTCCCAGCCGAGCCGCGACGCGGAGCCCGACCATGACACGCTCTGGGGGTGGAATAGTTATTTTATCTTAAGAAACATTAAAAGACAACAGCCTTCAAAAACGAATAAGTGAAAAATAACTTTAGCTTTGGAATCTGGCGAGTTTTGTTCTGTTCATTGTTTTGTATTGCCACCGACTTCCAAAGCTAGTTATTTTTCACTTTCTAATATCTTGTTCCTGTCATCCAAATCCATGAAGGAACTGTAGTATTACGTAAATTTACATGGCTCCACTTAGTCACAAGAAAGTAGAATATGCAATTTCGTTTACTCGGATGACATATTTTAAGATACTTTTAGACAGTTCCTTCTCTCAAATTCACATTGATACTTGCCCGGTATCGAACCCACAATATAACACTGGGCCAACACGACATACCAAATACATTAACTAAAAAAAGAAATCTCTGTCAATTATTAGTTTAATGGCATATCATTATAACATACCATCACGCCTGTATTCCCCGAAGGGCAGTTCAAGGACATTTCACCGGTGCGGTTTTAGGTCCCATGTAATAGGGGGCATATCATTATAATGGTCGCATGAACTCACATCGTGTCTTCTATAGGAGTCGAGACTTCTCTCGGAGCAGACGCTGGACGCTTCCGAGTCATCATCACGACCGCGCGCGCCGTCGCATGCTGAACTGTCTTCAGGACTCTATGGAAAGAGATACACGATGAAATCGTTTATTATTCTTTACGTATCTCGGAAACCTAGCGTTCCGCACATTTGAAAGGCGTACGAGGAGCCGAAGCCAACAAGGCAAAGGCTCCTTACACGGTTTTAAAATGGAAATGAAACACCAACCGACAATTATCCCTGTATGTATACGAAGAATATGACTATAGGTTTGGGTGGCTTAAGTGGGCTGATTACCTGTTACTAAGAAAAGACTATTATATTATTATTAACATAAATTTAGTATTTTTTTTCCTAGATTTAGATAATAAAACAAATCTGCTGTACCATACAAAACTATCAATATTGGCGAATCGTATGAAACAAGGTGTTCTATTTTAAATGAATTACATAAATTGGGAAATTGTTTGTTATAAATATAATGCTGATTAATTTTAAAGCTAGTTTCACAGTTTGACGTCACTAATTTATTTTTTGAAGAGATATAATTATAGATTAGCTAATTTTAACTACATTAAGCCCAATTAGACATAATATTGTCCTGCAACTTACCCTAAGCAACGCCTCAGCATCCCTGGTCTGCTGCAGCAATCTGAGGGTGGCGGCGGGCGCGCGGGAGGGGGCGGTACGCTCTATAGACTCGCGCCTGCGCACTCCCGAGCTCACCACACTGCTGGACCTGCCACTCCTGTGGGGGATAGCGGCGTGATGTTATGGGAAAGGCACGCTAAGAATATTTATTGGAAGTCAAGTTAAAAGAAATGAGATGATGAATTTTGAATGTCACATTTGAGTGTCGGGAGTGTCACATTCGAGTGTCGGGAGTGTCAGAGTCGAGTGTCACGAGTGTCAGCGTCTTGTGTCATGGGTGTCAGAGTCGAGTGTCATGAGTGTCACTAGCGTGTTGGGAGTGTCAGCGTCGAGTGTCTAGAGAGTCAGAGTCGAGTCACAGGAGTTGCAAAATAATGCCATAGTCAAATGTCGGGAGTGTCACAAATATCAGAGTCAAATGTCGGGGGTGTCACAAGGGTCAGAGTTAATAAGGGTTCCTTTTTTCCCGGGTTGGGTTTTTTCGGGATTCTTTCTCACCTGGTGGGACTGGTTTCTCTGGAGCCTGCTAAAGAGCGTGGTATGCCTGAGGATCGTCTCCGAGCGCTGGCTAACGACATGGGACCACTGCTGCGGGGAGGCCACGGTCGCAAGTGTCAGTGTCAGAGTCGAGTGTCGGGAGTGTCACAAGTATCAGACTCGAGTGTCGGGAGTGTCAGAGTCGAGTGTCGGGAGTGTCGCAAATGTCAGTGTCGAGTGTCACGAGTGTCATAGTAGAGTGTCGGGAGTGTCACAAGCGTCAGAGTTAATAAAGTTTCCTTTTTTCCAGGATTTGTTTTTTTTTCGGTTTTTTCTCATTCCACGACTTTCTCACCTGGTGGGACTGGTTTCTCTGGAGCCCGCTAAAGAGCGCGGGATGCCTGAGGGTCGTCTCCGAGCGCTGGCTAACGACATGGGACCACTGCTGCGGGATGACGGCGATGAAGATCGGGAGGTCGCTGTGGAATTTAAAAAAAACAGTACAGAAAGGTTAAAGTCGGTAAAAATCGCGGGAAGTTGCTGGAAGGCTTATGTCCAGCTGTGGACGTCGTTCAGCTGATATGATGATGATCCGTCAGATGTTGTTCTTCGTTCTTGTCTCCTGTCCATCATGTACCACCTGCACCTTCCAGAAATTAGGCGAGCGTAGAACTGTCCAGGTGTATTGATCAGACAAAATATGAGGTCTTGACAAGAGAAGATCAAAACAGTGAATATTAGATAATTTAGTATATGGTGGGGGTTGGAGCTCTAGGACCACGAGATCCGAGCGCTCATCTAGTCTTTCGGGGCATCGCCAAGCGACTGGTCGACTATCCACGCTGGCCACGGCTGGCCTTTTTGATAAGCATTTTGAGGCCCTAAGAGCATTTTACTTTAATGTATTGTACATACTGTAATTAAATTATTATTTACAGGTTTTGTGTTTAGATAAACTATATTGACATAAATTAATCTTCATGCTGGGTGCAGACAGCTTCCAACTGGTCTTTTTGGAAATCTATGAGAGAGGCCTATGTCCAGCAGTGGACGTCCTGCGGCTGTTATAATGATGATGAATTTTCACTTTTTTTTTTATTCGAGATGGTCAAGCTCTTGACGCTAGTCTTGGTCAAAGGTCAGTAGTCTTGGTCACTTTGATATAGATTAAAATTATATGGCCGATGAAAAGACATAGAAACCAAAAGTCCTCCCTGTTAAAAAGTAGATACTCACGCTGAGACTGTGACACTCCGGGCCTCGACCGGGACCGTCCGACCGACCGCTCCGGACTAGGCGGCACCCCGCTACCCGCCACAGGCGAACGTTTCGCACGAGCTGCCGGAAAAGCGATCTTATACATACCGAGATACGTTTCAAATTCACTTGACACATCGCTTATTATAACATTACCGCTCCCGACACAGCAATCTAGTACCTAGTAGTAAAGGTATTTGTGAAGGAGCTCGTCCGGGGAAGTACTACCACCATACCTATTTTTATTTTTATACAACTGTAGGTGGCAAACAAGCTAACGGCCCGCCTGATGTTAAGCGGTCACCGCTGCCTATGGACACTTGCAACACCAGAGGCATCACTGGTGCGTTACCGACCCCGTAGAAACCTCAAAACTCCTTTCTTGAAGAATTCTATGCTGCCGCAAAGCAGCGTTGCTGTGTTCCGGTTTGAAGGGTATGGGCGCCGGTGTAATTACAGGCACATGACACATTACAACTTTGTCTCTGGGATGGCAACGCATTTGCAAGGCCTCTGGTATTGCAGATGGCTATAGGCAGCGGTGACCACTTAGCATCAGGTGGGCCGTCGACTTGTTTGCCATCCAATGGCATAAAAACTTGCCATTCAGGTTAGGACTTTAAGTCGTATGTGATAAAGTATATTTTCCAGTTGCTGAGCTAACCAGATTCCGGTCGGACCGTTGCTGTGTCGAAGCGATACTGTTATAGTAAGCGATGACCAATAGAAAATAAAGCATACCAAAGTAAACCATTGATACCAAAGTATAATGTGCCTGTGAAAAAAAAAATTGCAAAACTAACAGCTGAAAGAAATCATTAGCGCCATCTACGCGGAACTTATTTGACAGTAATCTTCCCTGTGTGTTAGGCTCTCCGCCCATGACCGATTTCTTATCGGACCGATTTTCCACTGATTAGGTACTTCTCGCCGACAAATGAATCTATCAAAAATCGGTCCGATAATCGGTTAAGAAATCGGTCGTGTGTGGAGACGCTTAGTGTTCACACGCGCAATCCTTTGTTTTTTTGAAATAGGCAATGTATTGCTTTTAAACACGCAAAAAGGGGAGGAGCGTATCGATTAACGACCATATCTAAACTATATACGGTAGAAGGAACACCGTGAAATAAATCACCAAATTTTCACCATGAATTCCGCGCATGGAAATCATTAAATGACCTTTACTCTAGACGGAGCGAAAAGGAGTGTCAAACTCTTAGGGTCGGTTCATATCTGACGGAAAATGCGTCGAGCGTATCGTCGCTCTAAGGTAGACGCGCTAACGCATCATCGGTTAGGTGTGAAAGGTTGAATGTTTTATTATGTATTTGATTGTTTTGGCGTTACGCGACCGATAATAATGATAATACGCGACGCATTTTCCGTCAGATATGAACCGACCCATACTGACTAAAACCCATCCGTGTTCTTCCTAATACCCTTTACGTTCCTGGGCCGCGGAGACTCTTTCGAACTTTCGCTACCCTGAATCCTAGAATAGAAATTTATTGTTTTTCGTACTGAACTCATGGTAAACATTTGTATCCCTTCCACCGTATACGAGTTTTGTAAGTTTTCTTCAGACTATTTTGGCAATGCTAAAATTTCGAATAGCAACAAATTACTAATAGAAAAGCAACTAATTACTAGGCCTGATTGCACCACAAGTTACAACATTAAAATATTTTTTGACGTTAAAGCGTGTCTTAACTTTAGGCAGCGCCTATTACTGACACTGCAGAGCAAAGGCCTTTCATACAGAGAAGGCACGAGCATTGATCACCACGCATGCTCAAGGCAGATTGGAGATTTCAGACTTTTATGAATTATATATTATTATTATTCGGGCGGGTCGCTACCTAACATTGCAATTCTGAACTATCATTACTTGCTCCTATAATTATTTAGTTTTAGTTAATTTTTAGGCACAGTCATTTTATGGAAAATCTTTTTATCTGTTTGATTTTATGTACACTTTTTGTAAACATTTTTATTTGAATAAATTATTATTATTAATTATTATTATTCCATTTATTCATTAAATACACATATAAATTACATTTTTAAATATTAGTATAAAAAATATAAAAACATTTAAAAATATAAAAAATTGTAGCCCACCGGCGTTATTATTAATATTATTATATTATAAGTCCAGGTTTCCTCACGATGTTTTCCTTCACCGATGTCAGTGATGACCGAGATAAATTTAGAATTAAAAACATCACATTGGTACTTCAGGGCCATCAAAATATTTAAAATATAATTTTGTCTTTACCAACATCAAACTACTGATAGAAAAATAACCATTTTTTATTGGTTTTACGCTATATAAATTGACCTATGGTGCAAGCAGGCCATACCCCTTGTTTCTCAAATAAATTGTGAAGGGCACGAGAACTGCTGTTATTGGCTGACTTATAACCTGTCTAGCCTTTTCCCAACTATGTCGGGCCGGCTTCCAGTCTAGCCAGAAGCAGCTGAATACCAGTGTTGTACACGGAGCGACTGCCTATATGACCTCCACAACCCAGTTACTGGGCAACACGATACCTCTTGGTTAGACTTGTTGTCAGACTTCCCGGCTTCTGACTATCCATAACGACTGTCAAAGATCTACGAATGACAGCCGACTATGGCGACTGTTTTATTGGCTGACTGAGTTTTCAACAGCCAATTACAACACAGCAACTGGCGTGCGCTTAACAATTTTGCGTTCGAGAAACCAGGGCTTAGTTGATTTACTAGTATTTGCAAATTTTAAAAAAAAGCTACTAATTAATAAGAAAAAAATAATTACTAATCAAAATACCTGGTTGCGAAACATCTCCTTCTTCGGCAAAGCATAAATTAAAGTTTATCTTATTTATAATTATTTATTTATTATTCATAATTATCCCTCTACATTTACACTTTATTTATAATATATATATTCTTCGTTTTTCATCTATTCGCTTATATCTTCCTCATTTCGGGGCGCAGCTGAAATTCAAAAACTTTACTCAATCTTATATCTTTAAATAGATTTCGAAATTAAAAATTAAAATTACGATGAGAATGTATTTAATCATTTTTTTTAAATTAAAAATGTAGATGATACATGAGTTGACGAGTAATGTTTTTGAATTCCGTTGAAGTATAAGGGATAGATAATATAATTTTTGAAATATAAACCATAAATTTAGGTGGCGGTAAAGGTGTTTTTACTTTGGCAAAGTTTGTTAGAAGATTTGATACACCGTTTTTGACTAAACATTAATTTGTTATATACAATGAAAGATAAAAACAAAACTCAGTAGAAATTGTTAGTTGTTGTTGTGTTATAGAAGCGAATATAGCTGTTACTGATATTATAAATACACAAGTAATTGTCTGTGTCTGTCCCGTCGACTAAACCACCAAAACAATTTGGAACGGAGTAAGTAGGAAATCCAAGAAAGGACATAAGACTACTATTTACACCGCTGACTTCGTTTGCAATCAACATATACGCGGACGAAGTTTCGGGGATAAGCTAGTAATCCGTACTATTATAAATGCGAAAGTAAATCTGTCTGTCTGTCTTTTCTTCACGCCTAAACCACTGAACCGATTTCAATGAAATTTGGTACAGATATAGTCTGGGACCCGAGAAAGGACATAGGATAGTTTTCATCTCGGAAATCCCCCGGGAACGGGAACTATTAATCCACGCGGACGAAGTCGCGGGCAAAAGCTAGTAATATAAATGCGAAAGTAGCTTTGTCTGTCTGTCTGTTTCGCTTTTAAGACTAAACCATTGAATAGATTGTGATGAAATTTAGCAGGGAATAAGTTTGGGTTCGTGCCCAGTTAATGGCAATAGGCTTGCCCCCTATTACATGGGACCTAAAACATACCGGCGGACTGTGGGTGTACATTGGTGCACCTCTGCCTAACCCTTCGGGGAATACAGGCGTGATGGTATGTATGTAGTAGGTTTAAAACCCAAGGACATAGGCTACTTCTTAATTGGGGATTCCGTGTGCGTCCGATATTTTTTGTTACTAGTAACTCCCTCGTTAGCCTAGTGGTCCTAAACGCGACTGCTACGCTAGAGGTCCTGTGTTTCTAGGTCAAGCAAAAGGTGTTATTGGGTGTTTTCTATAAAATTCTCAGTAGCAGCTTGGGGAGTTAGGATTTGTGCCTGGTTAATGGCAATAGGCTCGCCCCCTATTACATGGGACCTAAACATACCGGCGAATTGTGGGTGTACTATTACTCCTCTGCCTAACCCTTCGAGGAATACCGGCGTGATGGTATGTGTATTATGTAATTGCTGGAGTAGCGATGAGACCTAGGTCCTAGCAAGCGTTAGTCAAGCTATTAGTAGCCCAGTATGTATGGTTTAGGATGTGTGCACACACAAACGGACATGCATTAAAACCACATACCTCCCTTTATCTGCTGTTGAGTAGATTCCAGAGTAATAGGTGTTAGGGCGGGATTACGCTTGGTCGATAGCCCGCATGCGGGTGCCCTGAAGACTGCACTCAAATTGGGCACCCGATGCATAAATAGGGTAGTAGGTAGATTAATATTAGCGGTTCATTAACTGCCAGCGATTTCATCCGCGTTTAGTCACGTTTTTGGTTACTGCTTCGCTTCCGTGGGTTATAGCGTGATGTTATATAGCCTACTAGCTTTTGCCCGCGACTTCGTCCGCGTGGATTAACAGTTCCCGTTCCCGGGAGATTTCCGGGATGAAAACTATCCTATGTCCTTTCTCGGGTCCCAGACTATATCTGTACCAAATTTCATTGAAATCGGTTCAGTGGTTTAGGCGTGAAGAAGAGACAGACAGACAGAAAGACAGACAGAGTTACTTTCGCATTTATAATATTAGTAAGGATTAGTACGGATGTTACTCAGGATGGGGAATTGCATTCCCTATTCCTGAGTAACATAGGCTATATAACATCACGCGAGATCTCGGGCGTTTTTTAACGAGATTGATCTCGGACGAAAAAAAGGCGAGATCTCGCGAGTGCAACGAGATTGCACTTCAGCAAAAACGTCTTATAAAAGAACTGTTTTATTATTAAAAAAAAAAAAAAAATTGATACTAGAAAAGATGATTTAAAAATTTATTTGATTAAATTAAGAGTTTAACTCTGGATCTGCCAGTCTATTGGAAAAAAATCTTTGTAGATGACAGCGTGAGTAATAGTATTAGCTATATAATATCACGCTTCTCATTACAGGGGCGGAGCAGTAACCAAAGACGTAACAAAACGCGGATGAAAACCAAACAACGCGGGGGAAGTCGCAAGGCAGAAGCTAGTTGAAATATTAAACGAATTTGAAGCGAATTCGGGCGATCGACCAAGTGCAATTCAGCCATTAATATTTATTTATGATTGCTTACACTCCCTAAAGTTATTTTCACCTTTCCGTAACACCCTGTATGTTGGAGCGTTTTAAAAAGGGAACGTTTTTGAAAAATTAACGGTTAACCAAAGATTCCTTTTTTAAAAACACACTCTGTATAATGTTGCTGTTTTATTAAATAAAAAATAATTTATTTGTGTCGATAAATAAGCAATATGATCAGGGAATTTTCATTTATCAATCAATATTGAACTTAAAATGCAGCAGAAATAAAGTCTAAAATTGTGTGTAAGACGTAATTTCGAGCGTCATTTGTTATTTTACACTTGATTAGGCAATTTTCGACTATAATGCAGCGGTGTTTAAGTTCATTATTGAAAACTGCTTGATTGTATTGCTGCAACTGACCCTAAAAGTGGCTACATACGTAACGAAGTTACTTTACATGAACAATAATTCTATGCAAGCTTGCACTCTTTCGCATAGGATAGATGCTTGCACAAAATAATGGTTTATGCAAGCATACTTGCAGTTATGTATGTAGCCAATTTGACAGTACTTTCACCGTGTATCATGAATGGTCATAGATATATAAAAACCAAGATACAAATTACGTTACAAAGACGTCTCCAAAAAATAAACGCACAATTTGAGGATGACAGTTTATTTTACTATAAAGTATACAGGAAAAATTTTTAACCAGTGCGTAAATTTTGCCATAATAAACTTCAACACGTTTTATTAAACACGTATATTTTATTTTGATATGTCTTAGTACTAAAAAAAAGTTATCGCTTACGAAACATGTTTACTTAAAAACCATATTTTATTGTCACCCGGCGCTAGCGCATTCCCCACCCCCTCACCCCAGCCATGCGCCCGGGCGGCGGACAAGAGTTTTCATTGGTAGTATGGCGAATAGATTATGTCCATGTTTTGCTTATTTCAAACTCGGATAAGGATGATTTTTTTTTTTTTAACTAAACACGGAAATGTGGTCTATTACTGACACTGAACTACCAAAAAAAATTTACGCACTGGTTAAAAACTTTTCCTGTTTAAAAGGGACTTATACAGAAGATATAAGGTCGAATATATTGTTTAATTTGAAGCGTATATGAGACGTTTTACTATATTTGTAAGTAATTGTGCATCTAGGTTTTTTGGTAAAAGGGTTTAAAAGACACTTAACGAAGCCGAAAATGACATGTTCTTGTCATCATTGCGATATTTTTTTTATTTTGGAATATAACCTAGGAACCTTCTGATATCTAATATATAGTGTTTTAATTGCAATTCATGATTAATATTCTAGTTCATTAGTTAGCCATATTTCTTATTTTCATATAGTAATATTGACAAATTAATCAAAACAGGGAAATATTTGACAGCTGTTTGCGACGTTGCCAACTTTCTGTATACGCGCTCTTAAAAAGTGTTCGCGGCGTCGCGTCTCTGTTTGAACTGATAAACTGACTCTTAGAGCCCGTTCGCACGGACGTAAAAATATCGCGGCGGTATTATATTGCGCACTGGAATTTAAACTCTCGGTTTTGATCCGAGCGTTGAGAATCCAACACAGTGCATCCCAGCGCATCGAAAAGACACACAGTTGGATTTTCAACTGTCGGCGCTTAGCAGAGCGTTGAAAATCGAGTGCGCGAAAAAAAATCACCGCGGGATAAAAGCGCCCGTGCGAACCTCCTCTTAGTTTGACGATCAATACATGTAAGTTCCGGCTTCGTCACGTGTCTCTCCCCCCACGTGTGTGTGTTGTATGGGTGTGTATGACTCACGCAGGCTGGCGGTGGGCGGCACCTTGGCGCGCGACATGTGCGAGTACAGCGCCCGCGCGCGCGCACGCTGCGCCGCCGCCGCGTCCAGCGCGGAGACTGAGCGAGCCGTCACCGACGACGGGGAGCGCTCTGCGGGTGGAGGAGGATACTTGTCAATAAGGCCGTTTTCACATTAGGACGTTAGCAGCGCGACAGTAGCGCGGCAGAAGTACATTACTTCACATTACAAGAACAGATCAAAGTTTAGGTCAGTATGGCGCACTTCATTTTAAAAATAGATGCTGTTAGCGAAAGCTCTTCGTTTTTTTATTATGAAATTGTGACAGGGAGACAGTCGCGCGACAGCCGCGCTGCTAAAGTCGCCTAAATGTGAAAGCGGCCTAAGGCCGCTTCACACAAACGCTCGATGGCTGGTAGCTCGATTCGATGGCTTTATACGCATTTTTTTTATTGGGCAAAAAACACGCCGCAAAGAACAAAAAAATAAGTATAATCCATTCAGTACGGGGCGACGAGCATGTGCGGTTTTTTTTACGCCTGAAAGGGTAAAATTCGGAAGCTTTACAAAAACAAAGTCGCCGACAACACACCACAAAAACGGCTGCAAAAACTACAAAGCAAAAGAAAAATACTTAAATTTTTGTAAGTTCGGAAGCATTACTAATCAATGAACATAACCAAAGCCGCCGACTTCCAAAATTATAGTTAAAAATAAAATTTATTCAATAGCTTAAAGGTTTTTTTTTACTTTTCTTTCTTTTCAAACTTCCCGTAGGTCTCGTGATCACAGGTGCCTGACTGCTGAGCGAGGAGTCTTAAGTTCGATTTCCAGGTCGGGTACGCTCATCAGTCGCGCTTGGGACTACGAGACCAACGGGGCCATCTGCTTGTAGAAGAGTATTTTCTTTTTTTTTTTCATAATTTTAGTTATTTATCCTCACCGTCGCCCCTCATAGCGACGGGTATATGGCTGACGGGCGGGCGCTCGTGCGACGCGCGGCGCCTGCGCAGAGAGCCCGACCGACTCACGCCCGACACTAGGTTCTCTGTCGACGCTGTCATCCAACAACATCCAACGTCCGAGCAGCGTGCAAATGTATGGCGTATGTTTAGTGGCATATGGTTTAAAATTGCATGTCAATTAGAATTATGTAGTAGAAAAATGTAAAAGCGACTTTATTTTTTGAGGCGTAAGGTTTATTTTTGATTACCAACCTGATACACTGGCTGATGGACTTCTAGGACTTGTGATGGCTCTCCTTTCTGCAACAAATAAGATAAAAAAAAAATTACTGCGTGAAGTATTTTTTTTTAAATTAGGGATTCCTAATCTAACTAATCAATTGCCGTACTTTCTATGATCAGTTAAAACGCCAAATCAAATGATTAACTATTTAGGGTCTTACTTATAAAAATGACGCTTATTAATACTTAACTACCTTTTAATTAATTAACTGAACAATGAAACACTATTTTAATTTAACAACACTTAGACGGTCAGCATAGAGCATGACCAAATTATTCGACTAAAGACCGATATCGAACGAACAATTAAGCATAATTGTCAAAATTTTCATGTTGATCCATTGAACAAAAATGTCATCATCACAGCTGATTGAAGCCCGCCATCATTACATCATTACTTCTGAACTATACTTAAGCAACGGGTCGCCGCTGTTTACATTTTCTGCCACTGAGCTAGTACATAACAACATCTTAACGCTGATTAACGTTTATAGGTAAAATTTTTACCTGAGACACCGTTGAAAGTAGTTGCTATGTGAAAAATAATTGTTTTTTAGTCAAGGATTTAAGAATTAATCAATTGCCAAGTAGCTAAGTATTATTTTTATAAGTAAGGCTGTTATTAATTTAAAAACATCTAATTTTACAGTTAATTAAAAATTAATCGGACTTTTAGGGCTAAAGTAATGTGTTTCTTTAGAAAAGTCTAGGAGGAAAGAAAGTTGAAGACACGGTTGGCGCAGTGACCGAACAATCGTCTGCTGCGCTAAATGTCGCGGGTTCAATTCGCGGTAACAAATATTTGTATGATCTACAGATAGTTGTCCCGGGTCTGGCTGTTTGTGTATGTGAGTTTATATGTTTGTAAACGCACCCACGATACAGGAGAAATTACTAGTATTTTTTTTTTTGGATGGACTTCAATTGAGTTCTCCCCCCGGCAGGGAGGAAGTGTCAGACTTTTACTGACAAAATATTTTTTTAAATAAATGGTTTAACTTTGACTTTGAGTAAGCGAGTCGAATCTAAAACACTTAAGATTACTTACCAGTGCCCACATGATGCAGACTATCAACGCTGCCGATGTTCCGCTCTCGCTCTATCTGCTTCTGAGCCGCCGAGTCGAGCCGAGCGAACAGCTGCTCCGCGTCGTCCGGGAAGTGACGCTTGTACGCCGCGTACGCTCTGGGGAACGAAGGGAGTTTGTGTGAAGAAATATAGTGATAAATTGTGGTGTGTTTTTTAGAAGTAGGTTAAAAATAAATTTTGTAACAGTAAGATCCACTTTCACCAAAATCACTAAACATAATTAGCGCTAAATGTGTTTAAATTATCATACTGTCACTGTCACCTTCTAACAATGTGACAGAGATACAATGATGTTCTAAATACTTTAGGCACTAAATGTATTTAGTGAAAACGGCCCTAAGAAGCGCTACAGATCGTCTTAAAAATAGCGTATAATTCATCATTATTACTTTTACTATCTGAACATGGAGATTAAGCCTTTCTTAGCAATATTATCTACACAAGGCAGTATTATTTCATTTTGACAATACTACCGAATGCTTAGAAAAATGTTCTCTTGTAGACAATACTGACATTTCTCTACAATATACTACAATGTTAGCAATATTTGCTATCAATGGCAATATAACCATGCTTTGCAGCATTTTCCCTACCAAGCAATATTACCCATAATTGGCAATATTACCTACACTCGACAATACTCCACAAACTCGACAACATCCACCATACTTGTCAACACGGCCACACATCACTGACCTCCGTCCATAAGTCCTGCAGGTACTGTCGGCGTCGACACAGGCGCGTCGTATCGCGTCCCGCACCGCCGCCTGTTGCTTCTCTATGGTTTGCGCCGGCCATTTCTCTAGCATCAGTACTAGGACTTCGCTGTAATAAGAAAAATATAATTAATATTCACTATCATTAACAAAACCAAGTTCTAAGTTTAGTTTAAGATCTTTGAGCTAGATATTGTATTTTGAAATTTATGTTGGTTCATATAAAGTTCTAAATAGAAAAACTCCACAGACGAATATTTTTTCTTAAACGCAAACTGACATACACACACAGCCAGACCCGGAACAACTATCTGTAGGTCATACAAATATTTGTTCCAGGAATAGAACCCGCGCACTCAGCCACTGCGCCAACCGTCTTGTCCAATTGTTCCACCAAACTTTTTATTTTCAATGTGTTTGTTTTGTGTGAATTTTTTTTTGGCCTATTTGTGTCCTATACTGTTGGGTAAAATCTTTATTCTTGTAAACTTCCCTATCTTGTGCGATCTTTAACCACATTTGTCCCACAAACGTTATTAGATTGCAACCTCAAAGGCAAGGTTGTTTATTTAGTTATTTGAAAATGCAAGCAAACCAGTGTATTTACCTAAGCGTAGACCGGATCTCCTTGGACTTGTTGGTGGTCAGGTTGGTCATGATGACGGGCAGCAGCCGCGGCGAGTGCACGTACGACACGATGTAGCGCACGCATATCGTGCCCGCTGATGATACTACCTGTAACATAATGATAGATTGTAATACCATCACGCCTGTATTCCCCGAAGGGTTAGGCAGAGGTGTACCAATGTACAGTGAACAAAAGAGATAAGTAACCACACCGTCTAATATAGTTGAAGTTTTCTCTCAAACCAGTGGTCGTTTTTAAACGAAATTTAATTTAATTGAAAAACTGTTTAAGTTCTATTAATAAAAACACAATTCATTAAAAAACTTCTATCGGTTTTTGAAAAACTTTGAATTTATTAGGCGACCCTGGTTACTTATTTCTTTTGCTGACTGTACACCCACAGTTCGCCGGTATATTTAGGTCCCATGTGTGTGTATGTGTGTGGTCCATGTGGCCCCATAAATTATAATACTAGCCTAATATTGTCCCTATGCAGGGTAAATGGTTCGGTCATGTTGAGAGGATGAATGAAAGGCGACTAACAAAAGGAGTTTATATTGCAGATGTGAGTGGCAACGCCGGGAGGGGACGCCATAGAAAGACCTCACCAATAAGGTCAGGGTACCTTATTGGTGAGGTTCTTTAGAAAGGTCGGGTGCGCAGTACTCCTAACCGGCGTGCTTGTATGACCAGATGTATGAACGTGGACGGGGCGAAAGGAGTATGTTAGGATCGTAGCAGGTGGCGTCTGTGGTTTCTGCCTACCCCCATGGGAAAAAGGCTTGAGTTTATGTATGTATGCAAGGCAAAGATCTCTTCTCATACAGAAAAAGCACGCTTCACAGCATTGTGTCCATGGAGTTTCTTGCTTGTTCTTCTTCATAGAGACCTACGTATTGGAACGAGCAACTAGCCTCAATATTAAACTGTAACTTCTTGACAATTCAAAAGTGCCTGTAAATGGTCTAATTGAAATAAATGCTTTGACTTTGTGTTTGCATTTGGACAAAAGATAATCTCAAAGACAGTATTAATATGTAATTTTCCACTTAGTGTAGTCTTTTTTACAACCTTTTCTCTTTTTTATTTTTTTTATTTATGTATGGAAGCAATTGTTACCTTGGCAGCGTTCTGTATGAGATTGATGAGCTCCTGCAGGATGTACAGACTGAACTGGTCGATCTTGTTGCGCAGCACCTTCGACATGTGCGCGATCGTGATGCACGCCTCGCGAACCACCTGGGGAATAAACAATTATTATATAAAAAGGGTTTCACAGCGCTGATATTGGCACATCTGATCCTGATATTGGCTTTTTGCTGTGCTCCCCGAGTTGCACCCTTAACAATTGGGTAGATGACACCACTAACCAATAATTTCAAGAAACAACTTCACAAAAAAACATTTAATTTTAACACTAAAAACCCGATGATTTTTTAAATTTTTAAATAACTATAAAAATCGATTTTTGAGATGACAAAAAGTGACGTCATATTTGAGTATTGTCATAGAAAATCTATGGGGGAATGGCGTTTTGACAGCTCATAAAAAGTACGTCAATTGATTAGTGGTGTCATCTACCCAATTCTAACTACTTCTTTATTACTTCTTTTGTTTTTTTTTTTGTAGTCACGTTCATTATAATCACATATAGAAGCAACAAGAATATTTTAACCATGATTTTGGAAAGACCAAATTGAAAAGAGTGTCCATGGAGTTTCTTGCTCGTTCTTCTCCATAGAGACCTACGTTTTGGAACGAGCAACTAGCTTCAATATTAAACTGTAACTTCTTGACAATTCAAAAGTACCTGTAAATGGTCTAATTGAAATAAATGCTTTTGCTTTGACTAGGAGGTGCCCCTAGGGTGTAGTCGCTTAGTTTATGAAGTTTAAACCATAGCTATCGTAGCGAGATCCGGCGGGCATGTCTACAGACTTGCACGCGGGACATACAGGCTTAATGGTATGTATGTATGTATTAATTAAGACGTCCTTGATGACGCTCATCTAGTATAAAGGTATGTGTATACCTGACTCCTGAGATCCTTGATGACGACGAGGAAGGGCACGGAGAGCTCCTTGAGATGCGCCGCGAACTCCGCCGGGTACTGCTGGTGGGCATTCGCTGTCAGTAGCGACCGGATCTTCTTCAACTGAGAAGAGAGAATATATAGAGTTAGGATAATGTTTTAAATAGAAAAATAGATTTTAATGAATGTTTTAGATCAAATATACCTCATAAAAAAAAAAACATGTCTTTGGGTGGCCAACAAGCCCACGGCCCACCTGATGTTAAGTGGTTACCGCTGCCTATACACATCTGCAATACCAGAGGCCTTGCAAATGCGTTGTCATCCCAGAGACAAAGTTGAAATGTGTCATGTACCTGTAACTACATACCCTTTAAACCGGAACACAGTAACGCTGCTTTGCGACAGAAATAGTTGTGGTGGTAGTACTTTTTTTCGGGTGGGAAATCATCAAATAACTTCTCCCGCTCTGAGCAGGGCGAGTGCGAGGGGCGAGTGGTAGTACTTCCTTAGATGAGCTTTTCACAAAAAGCTTTACTATTCATCATCATCATATCAGCCGCAGGACGTCCACTGCTGGTCATAAGCCTCCCCCATAGATTTTCAAAAAGACGGGTTGGAAGCGGTCTGCATCCAGCGTCTTCGTGCCTGTCTTCTGTACTATTACCTACCTCAAACCTATTCTTTTATTATTGCAAATAGTATGTTTGTCAATACTCACAGCATCAACCCTCTTCTCCCAATCAGTAGCCCTATCTAGCAGCGCGACAGCATGTCGACACAGGTCGTTCAGCCCGCGCGGACCAATTGATAAGTTATAATAAACTAGTGGGCCCGGCAGACGTTGTCCTACCCTAAAAGTCTACTAAATGCTCTTCTTGGAGAGCGGTCACCAGCGCACCACGCTATCGACGAATCGCTGTCCATCGTCCAAATTGTAGCTTGGTTTAAAAGTGATTAGTGTTTACGACAATACTAATGGACTCTGATGAAGACCGCCGTGTTGAGCTCACATATATATATATAGATTTAAAATGTTACTCACAGCATCAACCCTCTTCTCCCAATCAGCAGCCCTGTCCCCTAACAGCGCAGCAGCATGTCGGCACAGGTCGTCGAGCCCGCGCGGGCCGTACACGGCGGCGGGCGCGCTGGACAGGAAGGCGGCCTCGAACGCCTCCGCCGACACCGCGCCGGCGCCCCCGGCCTCTGCTACTGCTGATATGCCGCTTGATACTGGGGGAGGGGAGATATAGCATCAGATTAGTATTATCATCTTCTTTCTTTATCGTGTGGGCAGTAAGGTCTAACGCCCCCACACACTCTAGTGTCAGAGTTTCTAAACCGCCTCAAGGGCCTCTGACATGGTTACCAATGCCAGTGATGTCCACGATTAACTTAGAAAGTAAATATGAATTAGAAAAAGTCACATTGGTACTTGCCCGTGCCCGGTTGCGAACCCACAACCTCGTGCATAAGAGGCGGGCGCCTTGACCACTGGGCCATCATGATATGTTTATAAAATAGGGCAAAGAGATATTTTTATCCAAATAAGGAATGAGCTTTAATTATCAACTTGTAATGACAAAACAAATAGATGAATATTCCAAATCTCTCGAATATATTCTGATGCCCTACTACTACATGTTTGAAGACTACATTGTCACCTTTTTTTTGTTAATGAAAAGTCGCCGATAGTCTGGTTCTGTTTGTTGTTTTTTATTGACATTAGGCGATTATCTTTTCAACAACTTTTTACAGCGCATATTTTGCATATGCGCTGAAATTAAAATTAATGTATTCTCATACATTTTTAATATCACATTAAATTATATTAATATCAGATTCCAAAACGAAAGATATTATTCACTGTGTAATTTATAAAAGCGTTTCTCTTTAAGGTTATTACATCGCCCGATGTCCTTGAGGATTTGACATCTGTTCTATTATTTTTTAAATTTAGCGCCATCTACCGATATCCACTATGCTACGATAAAAGGAACTTAACATTAAGCAAGAACACAGATGTGTCGCAGAGTTGTCATTGTTTTTGCCTATTTTATTCGCTCTCTGAGAGATTTAATACCTACATTTTGTTCTTATATTATGTATTATTTGGTACATCGTAATTTATATTTATTTTGTTATACACGTTACTTTTACATCGTTCTGGAACCAAAAGCCATAAACTCTGTCATAGTAACAAAAACTATTGGCTATATTATTTTCAATAAATAACATTAAAATTTAATTTGAACTGCCTCGTTAGCCTATTGGTCCTAAGCACGACTGCTACTCTAGAGGTCCTGGGTTCGACTCCTAGGTTGAGAAAAAGGTGTTATTGGGATTTTCTACGAAATTCTCAGTAGCAGCCCGGAGTTTGGATTTGTGCCCGGTTAATGGCAATAGGCTCGCCCCCTTTTACATGGGACCTAAATGTACCGCCGAACTGTGGGTGTACATTGGTACACCTCTGCCTAACCCTTCGGGGAATACAGGCGTGATGATGATTGTTTAATTTGTGAAATAATGAGAACTCGAAGTAAACGCTTCTTTGCAGTTTATGCATATTTGTGTGTAAACCTTATCGACTATACAAATGCGAACGGTAGCCTTTGAAAAATCCATTCATCGATCAGGCAGAAACGCACTAACATCTTGAATGACAAAAACTTTGACTTTGACTCTGACTTTGACTTTTGACAAAAAAAGTCACAAATTTTCAAATTCTTCGAGACGTGTTAAAAAAAATAACGCCAATAGTAATTATTACTTTACTGGAGTTCCTGTGTTTCGGCTCCCGAATGATGTAAAAGTAACCTTGAAATAAAATATTCACTTATCGGTTGTCGGAAACGAAAATAGTTAGGATGACCTAGCTTTCAATATTTATCTAACTAAGCACGGGTGCTACTATGTGGTACATTCTAAAGGTGATGACCAAGTAAGTGCTTATCGGATCTCAATAACGGAAATAGTTGTGCTCATACATGATACATTCTGAAAGTTTGGTAAGCAAATAATTAAAAAAGAAACATCTAAATCTATGTTCTAACAAAAATAAACACCAAAGAAATAATGTATCTACTAAAAGAGTAGGTATGTACCATAGATATCCGTGGTATTTTCCAATAATTTTGGAGAGCTCGGTCAAGCATTTGTTTTTATACATAGGCATAGTAGTCGGGCTTACTCTATGATAGATACAAAAACTAAACGAAATTATAAATTTGTTTTTATTTATTTACGAACTTAATTTCAATTCTTATTTTACGAAATATTTACATTTGTACTATTTACAATATTGCTTCATTCATAAATTATTCAAAAAGTGAACTTTTGGTTTTTATTTTGGAAAAAATAACATGCGTATAGTCCACCCTTGACAAGAGCCATCAAGGCACTGAAGTTTGGCGTCTCAGGCATAGCGGGGGTGCCTCGTGGGGGGGAATTGATGAAATTTCGAGTTTTTAGTTATTATTACAAAATCTTAACAGAAACAAGAAAAAGTAAACAATGCGAATTGTTTGATATGTCATTACATATTTTTAGGTATACAATTCATGTCGAACTATTCAGCCGTTTTACCAACAATTTGCAATTTAGATTGAAAAATGACCTGTTTAAAATATTTTTTTCCGAAATTTGGGCAAGTTTATTACAATTCTAATCAATGCGAACTGTTGAGAATGACTTTAAGTATAACATATATTTTTTATATGGAAAACGTACGGAAGGATTCCTCAACAAATTTCTTTAAACATAAGGTGTTTTTAGGACTTGAGCGATGTAATACCCTTAAAACAAAAACAAATTCAGTTATTTCGATTTAAAAACCAAACTACTAAACCTATTTTGGCAAAATTTCTACAGGACACATCTGAAAGGATAACCTAACAAAAAAAAAGTATGTAAATAAAAGAATACAAACACAAAAAGAACCTTCTCCAATTTTAAAATCGATTAAAAAATGATTGCCAGATGAAAATTTAGTAAAAAGAAAAAAATGACCAGAAAATTAAGAACCTCTATAGACTTACCACTACTTGCACTAGTCAATTTAGCCGGCGGCGGCGGCTTCCGATTGGCTGACGGCAAGCTGTAAAGCCCAGCGACCGACTTCTTCGGCACCTCGCACGCTATGATTGGTGATCAGTGATACGGTTATTGGTGATTGGGTTATTCGCAGTCCGGTTATTCCAGTAGAACATGGGTGAGAGAAAGAGAGAAAGGATTGTGTGTTAGTTTTTGTTGTTGAATGAATGATATTATTTGTAAGAATTTAGGGTTCAAAATGCAGTTTTTCGTTCTCGTCAAATTTTAGGAGGTTGTCATATTATTATAAGACATTATTTCACCCGCCATAAGTTACGGCTTTGGTTAATGCTCCGCTCCCGTGGATTGTAGCGTGATGTTATATAGCCTATGTTACTCAGGAATAATGTAGCTATCTATTGTTGAAAAAATGGTTAAAATCGGTCCAGTGGTTTCGTAGCCTATTTGTTACAAGTAAATCTAACCTCTTTATAATATTAGTATAGATAAATAATATTCAATAATTAATCATTTGTACCCGCCTGCACAAACTGAAGAGTCTTGAACAAATAAATGTTTATTGTAAAAACAAACTAGTGGCAAGACGGCTAGTTAAAATTCAAAATTAACCTTTAACCTTTGAACGCCACAGTCGTGAATAGCCGACAAATGAAAACGTGCCCAACACGCCGCAATCGTCTATAGACGACAAGAAAACTCCATTTGTCGACTATACACGACTGTGGAGTTCCAGAGGTTAAAAAGTCTACCAATTTTTCAATAGATTCGTGTTAAAAATTTCTAGCTTAGTTACCTATTTGAATTTGACAAAAATTAAAAACTGCACCCTGTTTAATTTACTTCGATCGTGCAAATATTAAATCAAAATTAAAATATCATTAACTTTTGAAATTTAGAATAGCATCATGCATTTAAATTTTATTTCTGCTGCATATAAGTTAATTAATCAATGGGTTTGCGCTGACCATATACCCAAAATGATAAAAAGAAATAGAAACTGTCTCACTGATATGTGTGATAGAGATGACAATATACTAAGACGAGTTTTTTATAACTTCATAAAACATAATAACAGATATTGTATGGTTTTTTTCTTTTTTTTTACCGATGGGAAATCATCAGATGACTTCCCCCGCTCTGGGCGGGTCGGGAGGCAGTGTCAGACTTTTACTGACTAAAACCCATTCATATTCCTTCATGTGCCCTTTGCGTTCCGGGGGCGCGGTATCTCTTGCTCCCACCCCGCAGCCCCGGCAGGAGGAGGCCCTCAGTGGCCCCTCCTATTTGCTGACATCTCTTTGAGGCGCGCGTGGAACACGGACGCGCCGTCGACACGGTCTGTCGTTAGTTAACGTACGGACGGTGAGCTACCCATTGTTCACCGTCCACAGACCCGCGTCTACGGTGGCCGGGAGTCGTCTCGCGGCTAATATGGCAGGGATGCAATGATGTTATAAATACGTTTAGACGTTGAATGTACTTCGTGATTTTGGTGGAAGTTGGTCTTACCATACAACATCCAACGTCTCCCGCGATAAACGGATGATACGTGATAACGTACGGAACGCAAAGGGCACAAGAAGGAACATGGATGGGTTTTAGTCAGTAAAAGTCTGACACTCCCTCCCGCCCCGCCCAGGGCGGGGGAAGTCATCTGATGATTTCCGATAGTAAAAAATAAATTGGGACCGAGACGCAGTGGCGTGCGGTCCATATAGGCAAATAGACATTGCCTACCCTATAAAATACGTATTTATACGAGTAATTACTATCGTTAAAATATAAAACATTATATGAATTTAAATGTGTGCCTTGACTTTAATATATTAAGATTTAATATATTATGTCTTTTATTTTAACGATAGTAATTACTCATAAAAATACGTATTTTATAGGGTAGGCAATGTCTATTTGCCTATATGCACCGCACGCGTCTGCCGAGACTAGTGCGGATAATTAAAAGTCCGGTTAATTGAGGTTCGGATAATCGAGGTTCTACTGTAAATGAAATTAAGTAAGTGTGGTGGTAAATGAAGCGTGTGTTGACGTAGGTGTGGTGTACATACCTGGTGTGGAGGCCCCGGAGCTGTCGCCGTCGCGGGAGCGCGCGGACGTGGGGATGGTCATGGTGCGCTTCACCGTGCGGGAAACGAAGTCCGGCTCGTCCGCGCCTGACATCGCTGTGTGGAGACGCATGTTGGTTATTATTTGTGTGGACATTTCTTTTTTACCACTGATGGTGGCAAACAAGCTAACGGCCCGCCTGATGTTAGGCGGTCACCGCTGCTTATGGACACTTGCAACACCAGAGGCATCACTCGTCTGTTGCCGACCTCATCAAAACCTCAAAACTCTTTTCTCGAAGAACCCCATGCTGCAGTCTCTTGGGAAAACCGTAGCAAGCGCATTCCACGACCTAAGCGTACGCGGGAGGAAGTTCCTCTGAAACCGTACCGCACGGAACCATTATACATAAACTCACGCCTCTTTCCCATTAAGGTAGGCAGAAATCACAGATGACGATACAAAAATACCTAAAATTGAATACTATATAGAGACATTAGACAAATTAACTTAAATAATAACATAATTTTATAATAATGATGACAAAACAAGGAAAATAACTGACATGATTTAACAATAATGACGACAAAAATTAAAATATTTGACATAATTTTACTAATACATAGTCATAATTACATGCTTATTTAATTTAATTAAAATACACATCAAAATAATTCTTAATTCATCACATAATAATAAATAATTAATTTCATAATATGAATTGCTACTTGGTTTTTCGTCCTCTCTCCTAACTTTGCTGTGCCCGACAGGGTCCATTATGATCTTAACAATATTTTATAAGACCTATATGTACAAATGGAAAGCAATTGAGTATTGAGTACAGAACACCACCTGCTACGATTCTTACATACTCGTTCCTTTCTTTTACCAATAATCCATAATAATCCAACACAGAACTTTCTTTTCAGCTCTAAACACCCGATTGATTGTTTTTTAATTACTTAGGCCCACTTTCAACAAAAATAACTAAATAAATTAGTACCTAAACGTCTTTAGAACATCATTGCATCTCTGTCACATTGTTAGAAGGTGACAGAGACAGAATGATAATTTAAACACATTTAGCGCTAAATATGTTTAGTAAAAATGAAAGTATGTCTCAAGAATATTATAAATAAATAAATAAATTAAAATTGGCGATCAAGGCGGGCCTGTTCGCGTGTTGAAGACCTATGCCGTAGCCTATGGACGCCTGCAACACCAGGGTCATCATGATAAGTCAGTAATCTCACCGGTAGGCAGCAAGAGTCCCGCTTCTCTCGCCTCGTCGAACTTCTGTTCGAGCAGCGCGAACTTCTGTGCTGGAAGCAGTTCCTTCTTCTTTAAGTCTGCTCTTAATCTTTCACCTGGAATTATAAAAACACAATCATGAGTATTCTAGCAAAAAGGGTTTGTTTGAATGGGTCTAATATTAAGAAGTACGTAAGGTCCCGTTTTGAAAAATTCTTTTGCTAATACGAAGTTAGGTTATCCTTGCTATATAGGATAGGCTGTATTTTATTATCGTGTAAGTGTCGCACCAACGACGCCAAAGCACCGGGCGATTGTAGAAAAAAAAAACGAATTATATTTTTTAGTTCATTTGCCATGGATACGCTAACAAGAACATTGAGAAAACCTTTTGGAAAAACCTTAAACACTTTGCCCAACCTGAGAATGGAAGGAGTACCCCACAGATGCTATTCCATCATAAAACCATCCATTCCATTTTAAAATGATATAAACCGACACACAAAGAAAAAAATAAAAATCTTGTCAAGGTTTGTCATTGGTTGAGTAAATTTTCAACAACTAATCACAACAGCAAACCTGCGCTTGACAATTTGTCGCAATTTATTTCAAGAAACCAGTCCATTTAAAAAAAAAAACTTCGTAAATTTGAATTTATCTTTTTACTAGCTTTTGCCCGCGACTTCGTCCGCGTGGATTAATAGTTCCCGTTCCCGGGGGATTTCCGGGATGAAAACTATCCTACGTCCTTTCTCGGGTCACAGATTATATCTGTACCAAATTTCATTGAAATCGGTTCAGTGTTTTAGGCGTGAAGAAGAGACAGACAGACAAACAGACAGAGTTACTTTCGCATTTATAATATTAGTACTTACGGATAACATTATTCAACATCGTTACCAAAAACCTCCACAGAGTTACTCACAACTTCACAAACTTCAACGTTGTTACCAAAAACCTCCACAGCGTTACTCACAACTTCACAAACTTCAACTTTGTTACCAAAAACCTCCACAGCGTTATTCACAACTTCACAAACTTCAACTTTGTTACCAAAAACCTCCACAGCGTTACTCTCAACATCACAAACTTCAACATCGTTACCAAAACACTCCACAGCGTTACCCACTGTCACAGGATACTAACCGACATGTCTGTAGACGTCGACGAGCAGCTGCATGGCGGCATCCCGCACGGCACTGCTGGGGTCGCCCACCAGCGCCGCCAGGTTCGGCACCGCCGCACGCAGCTGCAGCTCCGTCGCGCCGTGGCTGTGGGGAGAAGATGTGTGTTTCTATAAGAATTAATGTATTTAAAGGAATACGGGGTGTGTGTTTTATAAGAATTAATGTACTGAACTGGGCAAGAGGTATATAAAACTCCAACTAACTATTTTTTTGTCGTGTTCGTAAGAAACAAGGTTTTGATAAAAGAAAAAATAAATAGAAAATCCACCGGAAAATTGCACCCGTGCGAAACCGAGGCAGTTCATTAGTTTATTTATAATAATAAGGTATTCCTTTGTTCGCTGTGTTATTTACCTCCACGACTGCATGGCATAAGGTAGGATGTAGCAGAAACATATGTACAATCTTATACCTGCACAGACATTGTTGGCAAATAAACATATCTGAATCTACAAAAAAAAATCGGTAACAATCCAAAAAAAAGGAAAGTTTTTGAAGTCTGTTAAAAATAGTTTTTTGTGAAAATCAACCCATTAAATGATCCAGTTTGTTACCAAAATTTTCCATTTTGTTACCAACAAATTCCACTGTGTTACCAACAAATTCCAACATGTTACCAACACAACTAGCTTGCTCTACTCACTGTTCTAACAAGGCCTGTATACAGCGCAGCGCCTCTTCCCTCGCGTGCGGCGCCTTGTGCTGGAGGGCGGGCGCCAGGCGGGCCAGCAGGGCTCGCGCGTTGGCGGCGCGAGAGGTCGCTAGAGACGCCACACACGTCCGTGCCGTGTGGCGAACCGCCTCTTTCGTGTCGGCCAATCTGAAATAAACAAATAAATAAAAATATAACACTTTTATAACTACCTCGTTAGCCTAGTAGTCCTAAGCTCGACTGCAACGTTAGAGGTCTTGGGTTCCTAGGTCGAGCAGAGAGTTTTTGGGTTTTTCTATGAAATTGTCAGTAGCAGCTCGGAGTTAGGATTTGTGCCCGGTTAATGGCAATAGGGCCACCCCCTATTACATGGGACCTAAACATACCGGCGAATTGTGGGTGTACATTGGTACGCATCTTCGTACACCTTTCACACATAGATGTATATCTATGTTTGAATTCTGAAAAATCCTTATTTCTTATGTACAGTCAACAAAAGAGATAAGTAACCAGGACGTCTAATATAGTTGAAGTTTTCTTTTAAACCAGAGCTCATTTCTAAATGAAATTTAATTTAATTAATAGACTGTTTATTTTCTATTAATAAAAGTAAAATTCATTAAAAAACTTCTATCGGTTTTTGAATAACTTTGTGTTTATTTGGCGACCCTGGTTACTTATCTCTTTTGCTGACTGTACATTTTTTTTGTGAAGCTCTTTGAAAAACTTCAGCTTCCTAGGTCCAAGGGTTTGGGCTGGGCGTTGATGAGCCAGTCAATCAATCAGTCAGTCAGTCAGTCAGTCAGTCAGTCAGTCAGTCAGACAGTCAGTCAGTCAGTTAGGACGTGTCTTTTTATTTATATAGATTAAAATAGTACAATATTACAAACCATACATCAATATGATTGTCAACTCATTTCAGTCCAGTTGTACTTGAGTGCGTCCTAATTGAGCATTGTGTTGTGACGTCACTTCCGCCTCGCGTCTCAAGATGTGTCGAGGGCATGCCGTTTATTATAGTGCTGTTGTTTACGCTTGGATGGAGGGTAGGCAGAGCGGGAAGGTCGTTGGGTAGCATTTTAGAAGCTATTTCTAGTAAGTTTTAGGCTTGTTTGTATTCTAATCTCAGTATTTATTTGTCAGGGGTCCCGGGTTGGATTCCCAGGTCGAGCAAAAAGTGTTATTGGGTTTTTTCTATGAAATTCTCAGTAGCAGCTCGGAATTTGGATTTGTGCCCGGTTAATGGCAATAGGCTCGCCCCCTATTACATGGGACCGAAACATACCGGCGAACTGTGGGTGGACATTGGTTACACCTCTGCCTAACCTTTCGGGGAATACAGGCGTGATGGTATGTTTATGTTGTCAAAAATTACAAGATTAAAAAGACACTTCTAAAAGCTAGAAGAAGAGGCCTATTTCCTGCAGTGGACTGCGATAGGCTGTTGATGATGATGATTGTCCGACTACTGGGCACAGGGTTTTTTGTGGGATGGGAAATCATCAAATGTCTTCTCCCGCCCTGGGCGGGGCGGGAAGGAGTGTCAAGATTTTACTGACTAAAACCCATCCGTCTTCCTTCTTTGTGCCCTTTGCGTTCCGGGGGCGCGGTATCTCTTTCAAACAAGCCGCAGCCCCGGCAAGCATCGATCTTTAGTGGCCCTTCTGATTTGCTGACATCTCTTAGAGGCGCGCGCGGAACACGAACGCGCCGTCGACACGGTCTGTCGTTAGTTAACGTACGGACGGTGAGCTGCCCATTGCTCACCGTCTACAGACCTGCGTCTACGGTGGCCGGGAGTCGTCTCGCGGCTCCCGACGCCCGGAGCGTCTTAGAGGGTAAAGGAAGGGAGCAGTTCTTACCTGTCAATAATATGCGGGAGTACAGTGGGCACGTAGTGGGAGAACTCGGGGCCCATGCGCTCCGCCAGGGCCGTCAGCACCTCCAAGGCGTTCTGAGCCACCTGATGATGGAAAGGGACAATGATATTAGTGATGACGTAACTAAACGTACAATAAACAATAATAGTATATTATCTACTGAATATTTGTATTGTAATAGATCTTAGATTACTTTGATTACTGCTCCGTTTGCGTGTGTCGAAGCGCGATGTTTTATAGCCTATACGATTCCTCATGAATCTGGCTAGCATATTCGACGTTTTTTCCTAAACCGACGGGTTGTTCCAGAGATTAGCTACCGCGTTCAAACAAATAAACCAACAATTCAGCATTATCATCATAGTGTAAAATTTAAAGAAGTTTCCTCAAAAAATAAATTTGCTGCCTCGTTGGCCTAGTGGTCCTAAGCACGACTGCTACGCTAGAGGTCCTGGGTTCCATTCCCAGGTCGAGCAAAAAGTGTTATTGGGTTTTTCTATGAAATTCTCAGTAGCAGCTCGGAGTTTAGATTTGTGCCCGGTTAATGGCAATAGGCTCGCCCCCTATTACATGGGACCTAAATATACCGGCGAACTGTGGGTGTACATTGGTACACCTCTGCCTAACCCTTCAGGGAATACAGGCGTGATGGGTATTTTTGTCAAATAGAGACCGAGATTATAACGCGAACTTACCTAAAAGTTATTACAATTAGAAAATACAATAGCTTACACTTTTGCCCCGGATTCGCATACAAAAAATCCTTCACCAAATACACTATCAATGCGACACTTCTGCTTACACCGTACTAGGTACTGCTGCACTTGTAGTGCACTGCGTGGCGGTTTAGTACAGACTGGTGCGTTGTGGTTTATGGCCATGTCACTATTCTGACAACATAGTTAAGAAGCTTAATAACACACCATCACGTATGCCTGTATTTCCCGAAGGGTTAGGCAGAAGTGTACTAGTACACCCACAGTTCGCCGGTATGTTTAGGTCCCATGTAATAGAGGGCGAGCCTATTGCCATTAACCGGGCACAAATTCTAACTCCGAGCTGCTACTGAGAATTTAATAGAAAAACCCAATAACACTTCGCTCGACCGGGAAATCAAATCTACGATCTCTAGCATAGCAGTCGCGCTTAAGACCACCAGTCCAGGCAGTCCAGAAAAAAAGAAACCTTATTGAAAATCCCAATAACACTATTTGCCTGTCCTGGCACCATACAGGACGCTCAGCATTTGATGCGACCATCAACGAGACGGTCAATCCGTCTCGTCTCAAAATATGACGAAGAAACTATTTTCTTTTACCCAAGAAAAATCATCAAATATCTTCCCCCGCCCTGGGCAGTGCAGGAGGGAGTGTCAGACTTTTACTAACTAAAACCCATCAATGTTCCTTCTTGTGCCCTTTGCGTTCCGGTGGCGCGGTATCTCTTTCGAACAACCCGCAGCCCCGGCAGCGAAGTAACGATAGTCATTCGATATAACGCATGAAACAGTTAAATATCTCCAGAATAACACTCCGGACGCAATGAAGCGTGTGCCGAGCGGTAATACGTATCGTAATCAGAGTGTGTATGATAGATCGAGAGCACGCCGTGATCTTGTGCTTGAGGATATAAGGGGTAAGCAGGGAGGCGAGTTTGTAGTCGAAGGTTGGGGCCGTGAAGTCAAAGTTTAATTATGTATTCTTCTTTTTGAGTCGATATCCTATTGATCCTACTAATTAACTATAATCAAAATACATATAAAGGCGAATGGTCACTCGACCATCGCGAAATAATTATCAAAAACCGATTGACGTATAAACATGAAACTTGGCAGGCACATAACTTACAGCCGTTCGCTAATAACGGATTTTGTAATAGGGCTGTATTAAAGAGGTCTAATCGCTTTTTCCCACAAGGTGGACGGACGACCTGATAAAGACCGCAGGAAGACGCTGGATGCAAGCCGCTTCCAACCGATCCTATTGGAAATTTATGGGGGAAGCCTGTGTCCAGCAATGGACGTCTTGCGGCTGATATGGTGATGAATCGCTTTCGCAAATTTGTATAAAAGTTCTTCATTTTATGCGCTACAAACTTGAAAATTGCCCGTAGGTAGTTAATAGCTAACCGACTTTTAGGCGAACGAAGCCCAAAATCTAGTAATAATAAAAAAAAAGAAAAAAGTTGTCACCTTAAAATTCCCTCCATTAAGCCAGGAGACCATAGAGTCGAGGAGCTGTGCCGCCAGGTCGTGCGTGATCTCCGGCTCCCGTCGCACCAGGGCCGTGAGCTGGTCTCCCAGCTGCTGGCGGAGGCGGAGGTCGGGGCGGTTGAGAAGCGGGAGAGCCGCCTCCAAGGTCGCCGGCTGAGGGTAGTGCGCCATCTGGTGATGGAGACACGAGTTAAAGAAATCTTTTAGCGAGATTTTCAGAATGGATCAAAACTTCGTCACACTTCGTCAGAGTATTTTTTTAAAGTTTCTCTAACGTTTTTATGGAAGGAGGCCTATACCAGTGTTGGGACAGTACGGGCTAGTTATATTCATATAATATTAATTATTATTTTATAATAAAATATAATCAATAGCATTCAAAGATATATCCTTATTATTATCCTATTAGTGAAAGAATTTTCAACAGTAGTAATCTGCTGCCTAGCCTTTTCATAACTATGTTGGGGTCGGCTTCCAGTCTAACCGGATGCAGCTGAATACCAGTGTTTACATGGAGCGACTGCCTATATAACCTCCACGACCCAGTTACTGGGCAACACATTAGCTTTTGGTAAGACCGGTTGACAGACTTCCCGGCTTCTAGGCCAAGGGGGCAACCAATCTCTGAAAGTACTGGTCTGATTACTGCTTCACTATACCCTCAGCTAAAAAGCTAAATTTTCTAGTATTCTCTATTTCCATACTAACAAATCCCAGGGCAAAAGCTAGTATATCTAAAAGTTCTCACTCACCGTAGCCAGGTGTCCAGCTGTATTCACTTGGCGAGGTCTGGCCTAATGTTCCACGTAACTGTTCTACATAATATCATCTCACTCACTCTACACTGACTGCTATAGTTCTTACTCTGTCTAACACTGTTAATCACAGATAGCTTTAGGCACTTATCAGTTGTCTTCGCTGAGGATCTGGAAAGAGGGATATTATATTTGATTTTTAGAAAAGAACTTTATATATTAAGGATTTAAGTTTGAAATCCAATGTCAGAACATTTAACTAATATATAACTTTAATTTGTAACTGCCTCGTTAGCGTTAGTGGTCCTAAGCGCGACTGTTACGCTACAGGTCTTGGTTTCGATTTCCAGTAGTGCGATTCACCATTGTGAGGATCGCCCCGAGGACACGGTGGAGCATACTTTGGCGGTGTGCCCTGCTTGGGCTGAGCACCGCCGAGTCCTCGAGGCGGCCATCGGCGGCGGCGCCCTCTCGCGTCCGGCACTGGTCCAGGCCATGGTCCGGAGCGAGGGGGAATGGGAAGCAGTCGCCTCCTTCTGCGAAGCTGTAATGCTAGAGAAGGAGGCGGCGGGACGGGAGAGGGAAAGGAGGGTCCCCCGTCCCAGCGGCCGCCGCGGTAGACGATCCGGGCGTCGGGAGCCACGTGACGACTCCCGGCCACCGTAGACGCGGGTCTGTGGACGGTGAGCAATGGGTAGCTCACCGTCCGTACGTTCACTAGCGACAGACCGTGTCGACGGCGCGTTCGTGTTCCACGCGCGCCTCAAACAGATGTCAGCAAAATTGGATGGGGCCACTGAGGGCCGATGCCTGCCGGGGCTGCGGGTTGTTCGAAAGAGATACCGCGCCCCCGGAACGCAAAGGGCACATGAAGGAACATAGACGGGTTTTAGTCAGTAAAAGTCTGACACTCCCTCCCGCCCCGCCCAGGGCGGGGGAAGTTATTTGATGATTTCCCGTCTATAAAAAAAAAAAAAAAAAAAAAAAAAAAAAGTAGTGCGATTCTCTAAAATGCAAACTCGAAAACGAGTCTCACTAAAGTGATCGCGCTCACTTCGATAACGAACCAACTTGTCGTTGGTTTAGTATTCGTTCGCCGTGGTGACGTCACCAGCGTGATCGTATTTAACAGAATACCATTTTGTAATCTCACTGCGGATTCAGCTTTTGAATTACGAAGTGAGGCTTAGAGAATCACACTGCTGGTCGAGCAAAAAGTGTTTTGAGTTTTTCTACGTACCGTGACCGTAGTAGTCGCGCTTAGCACCACTACGCTAACGAAGCAGTCGCTAGGTTACACAATGACAAAACATCCTGAACTGATTGAAAGTGCGAAGAGCTTCGCGTCGCATCGCATCTCGGTGTGAAGAAACCCTAAGAGCCTGTCCAGATGAGGCGTTTTGCGCGCGAGTCCACTCGCGCGTTCTCGAGATACTAGAGCTACATACATCCCGTCCAGATGCTCTCGCGCGTTACCTCAGGTAACGAGGGCCTACGCGCGAGTGGACTCGCGCGTAAAACGCCTCATCTGGACAGGCTCTAAAGATCCATCCTACAATATCCAGTATCCAGGAATTGAGACAATTATTTTGACAAAACACAGCAACACCAAAAGGAATCAATCAAACATGCATATTTAAAAAAAGCCAACGCAGTACACATTCCCAATCAATCAAGGTCCAAAAAATAACAAGAAAACATATCAACAGGCCTCCTTAACGTGGGCTGCATAAGCCCAACATTAGTTGTCAAAAAAAAAACAATATTCAAAAACAACTGCCCACTCAAAGAACTACGAATATGATTACAACTTCCTAATAGCTTCGAATATAATATTCAATAACTCGATAATTAAAATAAACGTATCAGAGTTATCGAGAAAGAAACAAAGTATTGCAAAACTGCAGATGTCCCAAAAACAATCTCTGCTGAATGAGTTTGGAGTGATCCATTCAAGATCTAAACAAGGGCAATGATAAAGCTGTACTGGTTTATTTATTGTATACTAGCTGACCCGCCACGACTTCGTTCGCGTGGTATCCTACCCCTACCCTACCCTCTCAACTATCCTATCTCTCAAGTTGGATCGAACTGCACATGGTGTGCGAATTTTATTATAATCGGTTAAGTGATTTAGGAGTCCATTGAGGACAAACATTGTGACACGAGATTTATATATATTAAGATGACAGATACATGAAGAATAATATAAGGTATATAATATCACGCTACGACACACGGGAGCGGAGCAATAACCAAAGACGCAACTTGACCCGGATTACCAAGAAGCTAGTATGTTTAACAGCTTATTACCCCCGCGAAAAAGCCAATTTTACCCCTTATGGGGTAATTATCTACAGGTACAGAACCCATACCATAAACACAGCAAAAATATACTGCAGAAACAGCAAAATATTTGTCCCAACAGGCCGACCCTTCTTCGGAGAAATGCCCCCGTACCGATGCTGCATATTTCATGAATACATCTCCTTGGACACGATCCAAATATTTTGATTTAGCCTGAGCGAAATATGTTTAAATAAGCTTCAAGTTAGGAGTTCGCGTGTATTTGTGTTTACTAATAGAATTTATATGCTGTTTGAAGTCCTTTTTGATTTGTTGTAACAGCTATTAAATATTTGTGCAAGTTTACTTTGGGATAACCGCGCAAGTCAGTGGGAATTCCTGCTAATTAAAAACGTTTATAATCTAGTCGCTATCGTATTGTAAGTAAATTGCCATGGCCATTAAGAATGTCGTGATGGCTTAGTGGTTCAGGCGCTCGCCTCTCATGCACGAGGTTGTAGGTTCGCAACCGGGCGCGGGCAAGTACCAATGTGACTATTTCTAATTCATGTGTACTTTCCAAGTTTGTCTTGGATATCACTGACATCGGTGAAGGAGAGCATCGTTAGGAAACCTGGACTTATTAAATAAGTCTGTAATCAATAATCCGCCTTGAACAAGTGTGGTGATCAATGCTCACGACTTCTCTGTATGAGAAGAGACCTTTGCCCTGTAGTGAGACAGTTATAGGCTGGTATTATAAAATATTATTTTTTTACTCGAAATATTGTATTTTCATTACGAGATTTTGAGTTAAAATATAATTTTGAGATTAAGTAATTTGACGATAACATTCGAGATATTAGTCACCATATCTTGCTAGCTTCTGCCCGCGACTTCGTCCGCGTCACAGTTGATGTGTTATCCTACGGGTACCGTACATTTTCCCGGGATAAAAAGTAGCCTATGTGTTATTCCAGACTATAATCTATCTTTGTGCCAAATTTCATCCAGATCCATTCAGCCGTTTAAGCGTGAAAGAGTAACAAACATCCATACATACATCCATACATCCATACATACAAACTTTCGCCTTTATAATAGTAGTAGGATTATTTTTTTACTCGAAATATTTTATTTTCATTACGAGATTTTGAGTTAAAATATAATTTTGAGATTAAGTAATTTGACGATAACATTCGAGATATTAGTCACCATATCTTGTCTCCTACAAAATCTCGCAGATTTTAATTACATACTAGCTTTTGCCCGCGACTTCGTCCGCGTGAATTAAAAGTTCCCGTTCCCGGGGGATTTCCAGGATGAAAACTATCCTATGTCCTTTCTCGAGTCCCAGACTATATCTGTACCAAATTTCCTTGAAATCGGTTCAGTGGTTTAGGCGTGAAGAAGAGACAGACAGACAGACAGAGTTACTTTCGCATTTATAATATTAGTAAGGATTCACCAAAATATGACTAGATTACATTCATATCGAGTGAGCTCTTGATTAAAGTCTCTTAAAACTCAAACCAGGCACGAATGATCGATGCCCTTCGTTCTACATCATCGATTATTCATATTATTGAGTCTATTTAATCTTTTGAACCCAATATAAACTATAACATAAGAGATTAATCATAATTATGTTTGTTCCAGTCGATAATGCTTCGTATAGGCTGGCTACTGAATAACTAAAGCCGAGAGCACAAGAGGCGTGTAAACGCTGGGATATTAGTAGAAAAAAAATATATTAAAGAACTAGCTTTTGCCCGCGACTTCGTCCGCGTGGATTAATAGTTCCCGTTCCCGAGAGATTTCCGGGATGAAAACTATCCTATGTCCTTTCTCGGGTCCAAGACTATATCTGTACCAAATTTCATTGAAATCGGTTCAGTGTTTTAGGCGTGAAGAAGAGACAGACAGACAGTCAGAGTTACTTTCGCATTTATAATATAATTTAAGTAAGGATGTTACTAGTTCAGAGCATTGATAACCACGCTTGCTCAAGGCGGATTGACAATTTCAGACTGTTATTAATTTATAAGTATGGTTTCCTTCACCAATGACAGTGATGTCCAAGATAAACTTAGTAAGCACATTATGAAATAGAAAAAAATCATATTGGTATTTGCCCGTGCGCGGTTGCGAACCCACAGCCTCATGCATGAGATGCGGGCTTTAACCTCTGGGCCACCACGACACGACAAAAAACTATCATTAATCTCTTATGGTGGGTCCACACGATACAGACTTAACACAGACTTCTATTGAATTTTGTCTGTACAACAAATCAGTACAAACAAATGTTGGTGTACCAGAAAAGTCGGAAGTCTGCGTACATGTCTGTACGATTGTCGGAGCAAAACTCCAGATTTACGAAAATCGAAGTCTGAACTGATGAAAAGTCTGCACAGACATTTGGTAAAGACCTCTGAGTAAAAATTTTTACTCAGACTTTATAGTCTGTGCAGATATATGTACATACAAAAGTCTGTATCGTGTGGACCCACCATTAGAAATACAACAACGATCACTTTCTAATTAACAAATTAAATGGTGCGTTCAAACGCGCTCCTGCAACCGGCCTAACACATCCAAATATAAACCCACTCCAGTAACTAGGTAACTCGTTATTTACGAGCGTTATTTATAGAACACTTTGATCTATTCCGCTGTCTGTCTATGAAATAATGCTAAACCAATACACGGGCGAGTATAGTTTTTAGTAGAGCTTTGTTGGCTACTTGTTTTGTTGCGTTTGAATGCAGCATGAATATTTTTTTGAAGTTACTTTACGTATCTTGCGGTAGAAGTTTACTGGTAGAAATCGTCACATAAGGAAAAGCGTAATGCTCCTTCCATCCAGCGATCGTTAGTTGTCAAAGTGAAACATCGGCGAAACGTTGGTTGGCAAGTGAAAATCTGGCAAAGAATTTTCGGCGAAAAGGCAGGATACCATACACAGGATACACAGGTGCACTCCCTCTTCCCTCAATGCCGTCTCTACGCACCGTTACAGAGGAAATAGGAAGTGCATTTGCGCACACACTTATGTACTTTACTATCTCCTACTACCCTGGTAAATCTCCTTTAATATACCTGACCTTATTGGTGAGGTTCTTCAGAAAGATCGGGTGCGCAGTTCTCGTAACCGGCGTGCTTGTATGAACGTGAACGAGGCGAAAGGAGTATGTAAGAATCGTAGCAGGTGGCGTTCTCTGCTCTGCGTGTCTGCCTACCCACATGTGAAAAAGGCGCGAGTTTATGTATGTATGTACTATCCTAGTCTCCGTTAAACGAAACTCGGTAAGGAGAATAATATTATCAGCATTTATGCCAATATATTTCCCTTCAACTGCCTCGTTGGCCTAGTGGTCCTAAGCGCGACTGCTACGCTAGAGGTCTTGGGTTCGGTTCCCAGGTCGAGCAAAGTGTTATTGGGTTTTTCTATGAAATTCTCAGTAGCAGCTCGGAGTTTGGATTTGCGCCCGGTTAATGGCAATAGGCTCGCCCCCTATTACATGGGACCTAAACATACCGGCGAACTGTGGCGTACATTGGTATACTTCTGCCTTCCCCTTCGGGGAATACAGGCGTGATTATATGTATATATATTTATCTTTCTCTCCATCCCATCTCACACAGAATCCATCATCTTCACCGACCGTGAACAGTATCAGTAACATACATTTATTTACAATAACAATGAAGACCAATTGATCCTCAAGCCGGAATGACGTACATCAGGTTAATAGTGCTCTCAATGATAAAATTACTTGATCACGCTGCGCCGGCGCATGACGTCAGCAAGTTAAGGTTATCAGTGTTTGTAGGAGATCTAGAAACCTAGAGTCCTTGAGCTAGAATATAGGTCATTCGATTAGACCTAGTGTTTTCATAATAGAGTACCTAGTAGTTGAGCTCTTTGTGAAGGAGCTCGTCCGGGGAAGTACTACCACCGTACTTATTTCTGTCGCAAAGCAGCGTTGCTGTGTTCCGGTTTGAAGGGTATGGGTGCCGGTGTAATTACAGCCACTCAACGCTCTTCCTCCTCTCTCCTACTTAATCTATGCTGTGCCCGACAGGGTCCATAATTGTGACTAATCTAATTATTCCATCTTGTAATACATTATGGTACGCAATAAAGATATTGAGTATATTAAGTATGAGACATTTCAATTTTGTCTCTGGGATGGCAACGCATTTGCAAGGCCTCTGGTATTGCAGATGTGTATAGGCAGCGGTGACCACTTAACATCAGGTGGGCCGTCGGCTAGTTTGCCATCCAAGTTACGTCTTTGGTTACTGCTCCGCTCCCGTGGGTCGTTGCGTGATGTTATATAGCCTATGACACTCGTAAATAACGTGGCTTTCTATGGGTAAAAGAATTTTCAAAATCGGTTTAGTAGTTCTAGAGATTACCCTCTACAACCTTCACCTCTTTATAATATGGGGACAAAAGTTTGTGTGTTCGTCTCTTCTTCACGCTCAAACGGCTGAACGGATCTGGATGAAATTTGGCACTGAGATAGATTGTGGTCTGAAGTAACACATAGAATACTTTTCATCCCGGAAAAATGTACGAATCCCGTGGGCTATCAAGTTGACTAAGCCAGTATTAGTATAGATGACAGTGTACACAGTGGTACGATTTTGGAAACCAAGAGCATATTAGTCATCTACACACAGACCTCTACTTGTTGCCTTACAGCTGTTAATATTTATTTTAAACGACGATTTATATACAAATGAGTCATTGTTGTATGATGAGCCAGCAGGCCTTGTCAACTTGGGTGTCATAGCATGGAGATGCAGAAGATCCACTTCTTGCGAAGGAAACAGAGACGGGGTAAAAACAGAGAATTAATGACAGGCGTTTTGCATCCTACTACTATTATAAATGTAAATGTTAGTAAGGGTGGATGGATGGATGGATGAATGGATGGATGGATGGATAGATGGATGGATGGATGGATGGATGGATGGATGGATGGATGGATGGATGGATGGATGGATGGATGGATGGATGGGTGGGTGGGTGGATGGATGGATGGATGGATGGATGGATGGATGGATGGATGGATGGATGAATGGATGGATGGATGAGATGGGTGGATAGATGGATGTTTGTTAAACGCTAAACGGATCTGGATGAAATTTGGCACTGAGATGGATTGTAATGTGGAATAACACATACTTTTCATCCCGGAATAATGTATGGTTCCCGCGGGATAATTATATCGACGCGGATGAAGTCGCGGGCAGAAGCTAGTCCTACTAATATTATACCTAAATGCGAAAGTTTGAAAGGATGGATGGATGGATGAATGTTTGTTACTCTTTCACGCTTAAACAGCTGAACAGAATAAGCTCAAATTAGAATCCTGAAGTAACGATATTTGGTCTCTCAATTCCGGAATTAAAATATTTTTCTAGGATTCTAGAGTTACAAAATTCCTGAATGCTTGGTCTAATCTAGAATCAAGTACTACATGGCAAACGTTTGCTCGTCGATGACCCTACCAGTTCTACCACCCCGTAGAAGTTGCCAAAAGTTAAGAAACAAGACTTCTGCTCATATTTTTGTATGGTAACATCCATTAACACTTTCATTGCTTTCAGGGTCAATATCAGCCGCGTCGCCTACACTCCTTTATTGACGAATTAATTAAAACTATTGTTTCATCATACATAATGCTCTGAAAGGCTGTTACATAATGTAATTTAGAAAGATGACATAGAGCTCAGAATTAAAATATTGTAGGTACTATCCTATCCTATCCTATCGATACAAAATTAATAAAAATAAAGCTGAAGAGATGGACTGACGACCTGGAAGTTTGCGGGAAATCGCTGGATGCGGGCAGCGCAGGAGCGTTCATTGTGGCTATCTTTAGGGAAAAAATCTTTTTGAATAATTATGATAGCCAGATTCATGAGGAATAGTATAGGATAAGCTATATTAAAATTACGCTACGACACACGGGAGCGGAGCAGTAACCAGAGAACTAAACGCGGCTAAAACCGCGGGCAATCGCTAGTCCGTACTTTTCCGTACTAATCCTTACTAATATTATAACTACTGTACTTAGTAACTCTGTCTGTCTGTCTGTCTCTTCTTCACGACTAAACCACTGAACCGATTTCAATGCAATTTGGTACAGATATAGTCTGGGACCCGAGAAAGGACATAGGATAGTTTTCATCCCGGAAATCCCCCGGGAACGGGAACTATTAATCCACGCAGACGACGTCGCGGGCAAAAACTTTTAATATAAACGCGAAAGTTTGTGAGAAAGAATGTATGTTAGTTACTCTTTTACGCATAAGCAGCTGAACAGAATTAGATGTAATATGGCACACAACATATTGATCTAGCTTATTAAGGATAATTTTTATCCCGTGTATTACCGTGAGATTATTTAGGCACCTAAAGTAAAGCCTAAAGTCACAAGCAGAACCTAGTTTCATAACATTAGGTTACTTACTAGCAAATAAAATAACACAGCTAAAAAAGCTTAAAACAATCCAATCACGTATTCCACTGGCACACAATAAGTACCGTACGCTATGTTAGGTCAATTTCTTCGCCGAATTCTTGATAACGACATACCCCATTCACGTAGCTTTAGAAATACTTCAAGTTACAAGAAAAAAGTAGGGTGGTTTCGCCGGTTAGCGACCAGTTAGCTGGGTTGCCCACTTCAGATGAGGAAAAAAAAATGTTGTTTACACGCAAAATAGTATATGTTAATGTAAATTTGTCCCAAATATAATGTAGTTTGGATACAAAAACATAAAATGCCATACATTCATACAAAAATATTTATAAAATGCTGAAAATGTGAAAATATAGCGAAAACGTCGGTTTACGACCATTTTTATCAGTTTATGACCACCAGTGAGCTGGTTTGCGACCGCTATTTTAATATGGAAAATATGCCAATAAAACAATTATAATCGCTTTAAATATATTTTAATTTTTTGCCTTTTCATAAAAATAAAAATGGTAACAATTTGGTGTAATGTTTTCTTATAAATTAAAAAAATAACAATCTTACATTTTGTAGAGACTTAGTCACTAGTTGTAATGGAATCAACAATCATTGGTCTAACAATATCCTTAATATACAGTAGCATAACATTTAAAAATAATCAACATCAATCAATATTAAAAAATAAATAAATTTATATTTTAGGAACCATATTCCGCTTTTCTTATTCAAATTATGATAGTTGACACAAAATTATTTGGGAGCTCCATCTAAAAAAATATATATATATATAAGTAGTTTGCTTTTTATGACTAAATTTCGTTTTAAACTGAAAAATAGTAATATTTAGTTGTAAGCGGCCGTTATTTCTCTCATACTAAATTATGTTGGCCGGAAACCAACGTCTTTATTTCGCTTACTTTGGTTTACGACCAGCTGTTTAGCTGTTTAGCGCCAAAGTTTGTAGGTAAATTAAACAAACTTCTTACAAAGAAACTGGTGGTCGCTTACCAAAGAACTACAAGGAAAACCTTTTACAATACTGCATTCAAAATTGTAACAGTCCTTTATGAAGCATTAGGATCATATTAATCAAAACAAAATAATGCTGATCTCGTCGGTTTGCGACCATGTGGTCGCTATCTAACGTTTTTCATAAATAAGCATTTCGGTTACCGACCACTTGATTTTATCTTAATAATAAGTTTAAAAAAAGCAAAATACAACTAAATTATAACCCATACTTATCGATTGTACAATTTAAGTATGAAACTGGTGTGTAAAACATGAAATAAGTATTAAAACTTACCTTTGAGCGCCGCGCGCCGAGTTATTTTTTTTTCAAACTTGCGGCACTTCCACCACCACGGAATCAAGACGCGCACTGAGCAATATTTTTTCGGCTCTGGGTTAACCCATTTGTTTCAAACTTTGCAAATTCTTATTTCATAATCATTTATAAAGCACGTTAGATTTATTTTTTATGTATGTTACCTCTACAAATGCTATTTTCTTGATTTAAAGAAACTTAGTCCGTCAAATGGTCGCCTACTGAAGGTGGTCGCGAAACCGGCGAAACGACCCTACTTAAAAATTCGAACAAATTCGCGTGTAGACTGCTAAAGAGATCCGCAGATGGGGCAACTTTAATTGACGTAGCTGTCAACTTATTAAGGTTTTCATTATAATCTGTTACTAATATAATAAAGCTGGCAATTTTATGCCTTTGGATGTCAAACTAGCTCACAGCCCACCTGATAGTAAGTGGTCACCGCTGCCTATCGACATCTGCAATACCAGAGGCCTTGCAAATGCGTTGCCATCCCAGAGACAAAGTTGTAATGTCTCATATGGCTGTAATTACACCGGCACCCATACCCTTCAAACCGGAACACGGCAACGTTGCTTTGCGGCAGAAATACGTATAGTGGCAGTACTTCCCCGGAACAAGATGCTTCAGAAAGTGCTCTACTAAAACTTGTTTGTATGTTTAAACGAACTAATCTTATAAATTCCAAGGCGGATTGGAAATAATATTTTGTATATCACTGCCTGACTAAAGAGGAATAATCTATACTAATATTATAAAGCTGGAGAGTTTGTTTGTTTGTTTGTTTGAACGCGCTAATCTCAGGAACTACCGGTCCGATTAAAAAAAATATTGTGTTGGATAGTCCATTTATCGAGGAAGGTTATAGGCTATATAACATCACGCTACGACCAATTGGAGCGGAGCAATCAGTAAAAATGTGGCAAAAACAGGGGAAAAACCCAACCTTTTGAGGGCTTTCGTTGCGTGCGCTGCGTAAACGGTTTAAGTTACGCAAAAATAATGTATGAAAGAATTGTTCCTCTTAAAATATACTAAAAAAAAGTCCGCGGTATTACATGCCTAACATTTAAGGTTGACTCACTATAGCCATTTTTATGGCCAGAAAATTTGTTTTAAAATAATGCATTATTTGCGAAGGTGTTTTTATGAATATAGTATTAATCCTTATCAACATAAATGCGTTATTCATCACAAGTGTTTAATTTTGAACAAAATTACCCTTTACATCATTTAATTTCAATGAATATCTTAGGAGATATCACAGTTTTAAAATAACTTCGTAGCAAAATAATGACTCTGCGAGAGATTCCGTAGCTTATACCTCAGAATAACAGATTGCCTGCCGGCTGCGGGTTGTTCGAAAGAGATACCGCGCCCCCGGAACGCAAAGGGCACATGAAGGAACATAGACGGGTTTTAGTCAGTAAAAGTCTGACACTAAGGGCGGGGGAAGTTATTTGATGATTTCCCGTGTTAAAAAAAAAAAAGAATGACAGATTAAAGGCTACATAACATCGCGCTATTTGCCACGGGAACGGATCAGTAACCAAAAACCTAACGTAATGCGGGTAAAACCGCGGGGCACAGCCAGTAATATTATAAAGTCGAAAGTTTGTGTGTTTGTATCTTCATCACGCTCAAACGGCTGGACGGATCTGGATGAAATTTGGCACAGCGATAGATTGTAGTGTGGAATAACACATAGGATACTTTTTATCCCGAAAAAATTTACGGTTCCCGTGGGGTGATATATAAAATTTGACGCGGACGAAGTCGCGGGCAAAAGCTAGTATACTATAAATGGTTAGAAGGAATAGTAGTGGGGCGCGTCTTCGTGGATTGCACTATCTATACGATGATGTTGACATTGGTCACACTACGAGTTGCCTATAGCTGTTGCTTCGTCCGCGGACCGCTTAAAAGTGGTTCCACATAGTGACCTTTTGCAGCTATATAAACGCGCGGCTTCATCGCTAAACTAGCGGTAAAATAAGGAAGGTAAACGTTACTATCGAATCTGAAACGCTGATATTTCCTTGTGTACTTAGAACCTAATTTTAAAATTAGTAAAACTAACAGGGATTTAATCAGTTATGCATTAAAATCCTCGGTTCCTATATGCATAACGGATAGTTTATCTTACCAGTCGTAATTCCTTTGAATGCTTGACTGGTCGTTTGTGAAAATTCTGGTGACAATTTTACGTAAGAAATGTTAACAAAAATTTGGGATATCAGTCTACCCGTAAGCTGAAAAATAATCTTCAATAACAACGAAAATACGCAAGCTTTTGTTTGTTACTATGGTTACATTTTCCGGTAGGTAAGTTTTAGGAATCGGGCATTATTGAGAGAGTGGGCCCAAACGCGAGTGGTTTCGTACAGTTATTCTACTTCTTCTTCTTTTCGATTCGATGATAACCTTATATTTTTTTTTAATTTTAAAATCAGTAGCGTTGCTAATGTCCTCTATAGTGCAGGTGTAGAGACACTTTGGGCAGGTAGTTGTTAATAACATAGTTACGAGTACATACATGACAGATAAAACTGTGTCGAGGAAAAAAAAATTACCTAATCAGCAAGATTGGAGATACTCTCAATTATACTTAAACGTATGCTTGGCACTTTTTAAACCGACTTCAAGAAAGGAGGAAGTTCTTAATTCGGTTGTTTTTTTACGTCTGTTACTTCAGAACTCTGTCATTTATCAACCGATTTAAAAAAATCTTTTAACCGACTTCAGAAGGCAGGACCTTATTTTAATCCGAGTCGACATCTATAGACAACATACAGTACGGCCGACGTATCTTGACGAGTCTGAAGTTAGCCGTTTGGCTGCGCAATGGATCTTTTAGGAACAACATTGTCTACTGCGCAGCTAATCGACTAACTTCAGACTCGCCAAGATACGTTGGCCGTACTGTAAGTTTAAGCACAGATTTGTAAATGTAAAACCAGAACCACCACAGAGAGAACGCAGCGTATCCATTTCATCTCATTAGGTAACCACTGGGCTCATTTCTGACCGACTTCAAAAAAAGGGGGAAGGTTGACGCGAAATATTGGAGGCAAGTCGATGTTTTCTTGTAAAACTTTGATCTGGAGATTATCTTTTGTATTGGCGCAAAATAGTAAAGCACTTTGTGAAGGAGCTCGTCCGGGGAAGTATTACCACCATACCTATTTCTGCTACAAAGCAGCGTTGCTGTGTTCCGGTTTTAAGGGTATAGGTGCCGGTGTAATTACAGGCACATAGATAGTTAGATAAACCATATATTTGTTGCACACATAAGACATAGCACAACACACACATGAGACATTCCAACTTTGTCTCTGTGATGGCAACGCATTTGCAAGGCCTCTGATATTGCAGATGTGTATAGGAAGCGGTGACCACTTAACATCAGGTGAGCTGTCGGCTTGTTTGCCATCCACTGATATTAAAAAACCAAAAATATCTTTCACAGAAAGTCAGCTACAGTACTGCCGAGTGTCATAGGACACTTAATCTCTAGATATTAAATAATTCTCCAAGCAAATAAGCACCTAATACCAAGAAGTCTAAAGATAATTATCGTATCTCATGACAGTTGCCTGGCAAGCGTTAATTGAAGATGGCGGTGTTACCATAGCAACCAAGGCGTGCCCAAAACGACTGACACGCGAGAAAGCCGAAATAACGATACACCATTGTTTTCTACGTCACGAGAAATGTGAAACGTTTGACGCTAAATGTTAAGGCTAGCTGTAATTGGGTAGACGCCATCAAATAATAATACGAAGACACAACTTCTCTAAAAACCGGCCAATAGCGGGTCGGACTCGCGCACGATGGGTTCCGTACCATTATCTATAAAAAACGGCACAAAAATCACGTTGTATGGGAGCCCCCTTAAATATTTATTTTATTCTGTTTTTTTAGTATTTAAATATATACCATCATGCCTGTATTCCCCGAAGAGTTAGGCAGAGGTGTGTTACGCAATGTACGTACCCACAGTTGGCCGGTATATTTAGGTCATATGTAATAGGGGGTGAGCCTATTGCCATTAACCGGGCACAAATCCTACCTCCGAGCTGCTACTGAGAATTTCATAGAAAAACCCAATAACACTTTTTGCTCGACCTGTGAATAGAACCCAAGACCTCTAGCGTAGCAGTCGCGCTTAGGACCACTAGGCTAACGAGGTAGTTACATTAAATACAACATTACATAGCTGCTTTCAAATCAATAAATAGTACGTGAATTGAGATGAAAAAAAAAGTGATTGTAAAGGCAAAATTGCTTTGGTATCGAACCGGCAACCTCAAGCATGAGAAGCGGACGCCTTAACTACTGAGCCATTTCGACTAATAATCAAGATTCCTTTTTTAATCTCGTAGACCAAATTGACAGTTTCATACGTCAAATATAAAAATAATGTCCTTTCGGCTCATGATCATAAAGCACACTATTTTCAAGTTTGACGTAAGAAGCCGTCAAATCAGTCTCTGAGATTAAAAAACACACTATAGACGCAAATAATGGCAGTTTTTCTATTACACTGCCTAGGTGTGGTGTAATGGAAAAACTGCCATTACTTGCTTTCTAAAAATAATCTGTACTGCCCCCCTAGCCAAGTCACAAAGGATAAACGCAAAAGCTGAGTAGGCTTTAATAGATCTTCAACTTTATGTGCTTGGTTTTAAGTTGAAGATCTAATGAAGATTGCATAGCGTTTTCGTTCGTTCCAGTCGCTAACGCTTAGAAATCTTTAATAGATTTTCAACTTAAGGCTCTTAAGTATTAAGTTGAAAATCTATTGTTACCTACCGAGCGTTTACGATTATCGTTTGTGACTTGGCTAGGGGGGCTGAAGATTTTTTTGTTTGTTTTAAACGCGTTATTCTCTGGAATGACCAGTCGGATTGGAAAAATCTTGTAGCATATGATAGCTAGATTCGTGAAGAACAGTATAAGTCATATAACATCACGCTACGACGCACAGGAGCGGAGCAGTAACCAAAGACGTTACTTAACACGGGTGAAAATATCTACGTTGGTGAAATAGCGGGTCTAGTCTGCAAATAAATTGATATGATTTGATGTTATCGCGGCAAAAAAAAACACGCGGACGAAGTCGCGGGCAAAAGCTAGCTTAACATTGTAAGTCACCATTTCGTTCCACTTATATATTTTTTCTCAAGCTTTCTGAAATCGCTTTAGACGTTGTAATAATTGTGAGAAAATAATTGCTGCCTATGTATGTACCTACCTACTTCCTACGATCACATGAGATTGTGTTTACACAGTTACCTATATTGTTTGTCGTGCTTTCGTGAGATTAGAAGAATTATCCTCCTTTTCCTCTGCCTAACCCTTCGGGGAATACGGGCGTGATGGTAGAAGAATTATGCCTATTATAACCTAATATAGCTGCCTCGTTAGCCTAGTGGTCCTAAGCGCTACTGCTACGCTACAGGTCTTGCTGCTACGCTAGAGTGCAGTGCTATTGGGTTTTTCTATGAGATTCTCAGTAGCAGCTCGGAGTCAGGATTTGTGCCCGGTTAATGGCAGTAGGTTCGCCACTATTACACGAGACCCAAACATACCGGCCGGCGTACTGTAGGCGTACATTGGTACACCTCTGCCTAACTCTTCCGGGAATACAGGCGTGATGGTTTGACAAAAGAATTATGGCCTCTGCCGTGATGGCGCAGCGGTTGAGACGCCCGCCTCTCATGCACAACGTTACGATACCGGGCAAGTACCAATGTGACTTTTTCAATTCATATGTACTTCCTAAGGACTATAGGCTTTATAACATCACGCTACCACCCACAGGAGCTGAGCAGTAACCCAAGACGTACGTAGGTAACTTGTGAAAATACCAACGCGGACGGAGTCACGGGGAGACGCTAGTGAATGCATTTATAAAGTACATCATATTCTGTTATTAATCAGGTCAACAGGTTACAACGTGACTAAGCTGCCATTAATGTTTTTATTATTATTTGTAGGTATGTGGAATGACTGTCTGATGACTTATTTCAATGAACAATAGTTTAGTTATAATATTCTTTAGCTTTATTTTAACTGCCCGGTTGGTCTCGTGAGCAAGCATGGTGAATGGTGACCAATGCTCGTGCCTTCTGATTTTGAGAAGAGGCCTTTGCCCTGCAGTGGGACAATAATAGGCTAGGATTATTATTTTTGCTATTCTTTGGCCAAGCTACGCTAGAGGTTTTGGGTTCGATTCCCAGGTCAAGCAAAAAGTGTTAAGTAATGGGTTTTTCTATTAAATTCTCAGTAGCAGCTCGGAGTTAGGTTTTGTGCCCGGTTAATAGCAATAGGCTCGCCCCCTATCACATGGGACCTAAACATACCGGCGAACTGTGGGTCTCCATAGATACACCTCTGCCTAAACCTTCAGGGAATACACGCATAATATTATGTCTCAGACCAAAGCCAACAGCAAAAAACCCCAAGGAATGAAAACATTATTTCAACCTGTCCAATCCACAGCAAATAACTTACTTAAATAATAGATGAATCATAATAAAATACTATGACAAGTCTTTTATAAGTCACTTGAATGAAAATTCTATATATCTAGAATAAACATGGTCGGTGTACACCATGGAATTCCGCGTCTATAGAAGTGACATTTCGAAAAGGTTAACTAGTCTTTATTGTTTATTGTCTGCTGTGACTATGTCTGTATGAATTTTCTTAGGGTTCTCTAACTTTTTTTTATATTATAGGTATTTTTTTTTTCGGATAGTTAATCGTCAAATGACTTCTCCCGCCTTGGGTGGGGCAGGAGCGATTGTCAAACTTTTACTGACTAAAACCACGGTAATATTATAATACAGTACCTACTCCAACTTCATACAAACGGACGAAACGCGAGCTATACCTACGCGCCTCGATCCTGGGGTGCGCGCGCGGTGCAGACAGGTTAAAATACTGGAGACGGGCAGCCCCTTACGCATGTTTACGTACCGCGCGGCTGTAGGCATTTATTTATTTATTTATTAAAACTTTATGCACAAATGTAAAAATACACCGTACAAAGGCGGACTTAATGCCTTGGGCATTTTCTACCAGTCTATCTTAGGGTGATGCAGAGACAAAACATAGTTGGTGCAAGAAAAAGGAACAGAAACAGAAAATTTCCAAAATAAAATATAATAACAAATACATATATACTACATACATACATACATACATACATACATATATACATACATACTAACAAAATATACAAAGTTGAGAGAGGTAAATATACATAGTGGAGATATATTACAAATTAATAGTGGGACGAGTCTGCCAACTCCTTAACCAAATGCTCGCGAGCTTTTACCTTGAATGAGAACCGACTGGTGGCCATCCTGATGTTCTGAGGTAACGCATTCCAAAGGAAAACCGCCTGGACAGGAAAAGAAGATTTAAGAAAACCAGTGCGGTGGGAAGGACATCTTAGAAGACGATTATTGGAGGAACGAAGATTCTTACTGTGCGCAGAGCACAAGTATTGAAAGTGAGAAGTCAGATAGGAGGGAGAATTAGGCCTGTCTAGAAGAGAGAATAAGGATAATTAAGGATAATTATTTATTTCTGTCATGCGGCCGAGTTACACTACTGTATTATTATATTACCGTGCTAAAACCCATCCATGTTCCTTCTTGTGCCCTTTGCGTTAGGCCATATTACATCACGCTACGATAAACGGGAGCTAAGAAGTAACCAAGGACATAACTTTACTCTGTGATAAATCCATGTGCACGAAGTCACGGGCAGATGCAAGTTAATTAAAAATTACAGCACTCAGAGATAGCATATACCTATTCCTATTTAAGAGAGAAAAAGCTGAATCAGACCAGTAGTTTTGGAGATTAGCATGATCAAACAACAAAAACTAAAATATAGGCTACTATTATTTATCTCTCTAATAAAATATAAATATATTTATTTTATATATTTATATTTTATTTATTATTTATCTCCTTTTCCTAGGCAACAACACACACACACAGACAATCTAAGGTCATGGCTACCTTATAATCTTTATCTTTACACATACAAGCTAGCTTTGACTTTAATAAAACCTTGTATTGGACCTTTATTATTTATAGCAAGCCTACTCATATGGCAAGTACATTGAAACCACAATATTATCTTAAAGAAAGAAATATGTGCATTCAGAAAGACTAAAATGATAATATTATGGCTCAGTGGTTAATGTATTAACTGCCTCGTAAGCCTAGTGGTCCTAATCGCGACAGTTATGCTAGAGGTCTTGGGTTTGATTGCAAGATCGAGGAGTGTTATTGGGTTTTTCTATGTAAATCTCAGTAGCAGGTCCAAGTTAGGATTTGTGCCAGGTTAATAGTAAAAGGCTTGCCCCTTATTACATGAGACCTAAACATACAGGCAAAATGTGAGTATACATTGTTACACCTCTGCCTAACCCTTCAAGGAATACAGGCCTGATGGTATGTATGTTAGGTGTAAATAATCGGTTGTGCCACTCATCATAGAGGGTGAGGGCCTTTATACTGAACAATATTGCCACAGGGGGGAAATTGAAATGTCTATCAGTGGATTAATTTCATAGAGCCTTCACACATAGGCATTGTACACAACCTGGGATAATATTACACATGTCTATAGTGGCATAAGAGCCTGAATGGGGTGTCAGAAGAGTCAGCAGCCCATGTGCTTCTGAACTGCCCGGAGATCGCTTCATACAGGGCTAAGTACTTCGATAACCCAGACAACCTTAGGGAGATCAGTAGCAGGGAAAAGGCGATGCTGGGCTTCCTTGGGGAACTGGGATGGATTGAATGATTTACTTCCCATCTGTACGCAATATACGCAGATTTGTGGACACCAGTCCGTTATACCAATACCGAGAGTGACATTAATGCTGCACTATGGAGGACCCCAGCACAGCTCCGGTTTTCAGTGGTCTCCTAACAAATTATATGCTTTTCTTAGAATGTCACGGTATATCTAAGTAATACAACATTCTTTGTACTAGATATCAGATAACAAAATTTCATGTTGATAAAGATTAACATGAAAACATAAATACCATTTTAAAATTATCTATTTCAAGTTCATGAGTGATTATTTAACTTAATTATTGTTTGGAACTTGTCATCTCATTGCTTGTTTTTCCTAATTACTGTCACTAATTATCAGTCATTTTTATTCACGGTGATGATGGAAGGGAAATCAACATGCAAACTTATGCCATTCCATTCAATACCTGATTGAAGTTTGCCCTGTGTTGAAATCACATGAAAAAACATTGCTATCCCATACAAAAGATACCCTAAAACATATGTAACTGTAGATATTTTTCATTTCATCTCTGGAGGGTCAAGAATCATGTACTAAATAAATAGTAATAGGTTGTGCAATGATATTTGTTCCACCAAGTATAATTTACGGTGATATTATAATACATGTTACTAGATAACCTTAGAGGTTTTTTATGTGGCATAATAGTATATTTATTTTAGTATTACAAGGGTATGCTAGTCCTATATCTATGCAAATTACTTATTACCGCTTTAATGTACAACTAAACAGTGACCGCTGATTTTTTTACAAAAATCTACACAAAATGAATGTCACAAATTGTCATGAGAGTGTAAGCCGTGATCAGTCAAAAGGTCACAGGAGCTTACACATACTTTTACAATTCATCACATACTCATTTCATTTGAGAAACTGAGAGGCCCTTAAAGCTAAGCAGAGAATTATGACAATGACACACCTTGTGTTTACCAATGACAATATTAGCTTAGTAATGTGATAATTAAATGGCTCACCAACATTACATAGATTAAGTACGCATGTAAATGTTCTTAAATCACTCTAAGGTGTATTTTTTAATCTCAGCGACTAAATTAACAGTTTAATATGTCAAATATAAAAATAATGTGCTTCCCGCACATAAACATAAAGCATAGTATTTTCAAGTTCAACGTATAAAGCCATTAAAGTAGTCTCTCAGACTATTGGATGACATTTAGGCTATAGTAATTTTTGGCTAACCTAATTAAATTATGATTTCTTAATGCTGAATATCATTGGTACTACATCCATAAATGGTGATTATTCTTAGGCTATTAAAGAGTTTAAAGTTTAGCAAATATATCACATAGGTTATATACCATATATTTAAGTTATTATAGCATATTTTACCCTTGAAAACAGACCAATAGAGAGACATTTTAGAAAGTCAATGTGACCTATTTCAATTAATCCAATTAACGACATAAAACACAGTTTTCTGCGTCCATAATGAACTAATAATGTAATTAATTGATAGGATGACATAATTGAAGCCTTTAATGAAGATAGTTTGACTCATTTGCTAAGTAATAAAAGTCGATTGTATGTTTATGAAGTTGCATGCTAAATCTTTTCCTCTACATTGTACGACTACTATGATGTCATCGGCAGACTCCAATTGAGGCTTGTTGGCTAAAATTTAGCTTGCTATATTAGTGTACCCTTGGATTAAAACATTTTGCAAGACGAAAAAAAGGTGTCACTTCTTTCAAGTAGAAACCGAGTTTTGATGCGTGTATCGTGCACTTGAAGGTCTTAAATGTACTAGAAACCAATAAAAACTAGTTTTTCGAAGGATTCTCGCAAGGAATATCAAAATCTGCAAGGTGTCTGACAAAGCAACTGTCATCTTAGTGTAAAACTGAGCAAAACCCGTTTGGCGACCGTTGCGACCGTACAAATTCACAATACAACAGAATTCGACAGAAATAAAATTATAAATACATGTTAGTTACCTGAAGTAACTCGATCGCCAGAGAAACAAAGCACTGGCTAACTATTTCGATGCAAAAATATCATAAAAAGGTAACATTACCATGTATAGTTGCAACCTTTAGCTACAAAAACTTCCTTGACCAACACTAATCAACTGATCACACGCACAGTTCGCGGAACACAAGTAATTTAACACCAGAAACAACTAAATAGGATCACTATAACTAATTTTAAACAGTATTTTCACGAGACAAAACCCTCACCATTTCAAAATCACTTGAAAAATTCAGCAATATCGCGCATGTCCGACGAAAATTTACATCACGTGACCTGTCATGGCGTCGTACTGACTTTTTAATTGTTTTGCAGCATTGCTGTGGAATGTTGTCATACTTCCTAATAGTATTTTTTTGCATTACTTATTAATTTTCGAAAAATTTAAAGATTGTCATATAATAAAATGAGATAAATATTTTTGCTTGCATCAGTATTCATTTTAAATTATTCCAAGATTTTGGTCACTTGAACATTCTACTTCTATTTCCATACTAACCATAGACTATAGACAAATCATTCATCTTTGCGTTGCGCGCGACGCGCGACGGCGCGATAGGCGTTGACAAAGCAGCGACTTTACTTTTCGCGCGTAAAAATCGAAGTTTTCCATTTGCTTACTTTCTTTTACAGATAATGTATGTTCTTATCTTAATCGTGCTTTTTGCCTTTTTAATGAAGTTCACAATATCTCTATGTTAATAAAAACATCAATAAGCACGCGTTTCATATGCAGAAGTACCTAGTTGTGAATGTGAATGTTTCATTGTCGTTTATAGTTTCATTCATGGTTTACTGTTACAATTAGTTTACAATTTACATGATGGTTGCAACTTACAATACAAGGTTACTATTAAGCAAGCCGTTTGAGTAGCCCACCCACAGAGTAGCTTTAATACTTAGCTAGGTACTTCGTAATCCCACCATGTTTACGTCATTGGAATAACCAAACCACTTATTTTAATGCGATACTAGGTAACCTCTGCCCGCGACTTTGTTTGCCTCCTTTATATAAAGTACTCTGTGGTTTGCCTACTCTTCAGAATTAAATCAAAGTCCTTATTATATCTCGGGAAAAATAAATTTATCATAAGTATGCGTAACGAAAACGATCTATGTGTGCCTTTCAGCTAATTCTGTTTAGCCGTGTTTATTACAGAAAGTTTGATTGTTGGTGATGTAGAAAAGTGGCTAAATGTCGGTTATAATAATTATTTATAATGTAATCATTTTTTGAAAGACACGTGGCGCCATCTTTTATCATAAGAACACTATTGCTGTTTTCCTACAAACAAACAAACTTACATTCGTATTATAATATTAGTTATGTACTGCCTCGTTGGTCTAGTGGTCCTAAGCGCGACTGCTACGCTAGAGGTCCTGGGTTCGATTCCCAGGTCGAGCAAAAAGTGTTATTGGGTTTTTCTATGAAATTCTCAGTAGCAGTTTGGATTTTTGTGCCCGGGGAAAACGTTTTGGCTCACTATATAACCGTAGATCTCTCGGCCTTCCGAAAGAGAAAAAACAGAATTTATTTGGCAACAAAACGGTGTTCGCAATGGCAATAGACTCGCCCCCTATTACATAGGACCATAGTATACCGGCGAACTGTGGGTGTACATTGGTACTCCTCTGCCTAACCGTTCGGGGAATACAGGCGTGATGGTATTTTTTTTTTTTAGTATTTAATATTACTTAGGGAGTTAGGATTAGAGTCTTCGCACAGGACCGATAATCGGGCCGATTTTTGACAGTTCTTTCTCGCCGACGAAGGAATCTGATAGATCATCGATAGTGTGCTGAGACGATTAGGATTTATCTTATTATACGACTTTGCGTTTTTTTCCCATACCGTAAAATTAAAGATCTGCCCCCACGACCGATAATCGGGCCGATTATTATCAGACCGATTTTTGACAGTTTCTTCTCGCCGGCGAAGAAAACTGTCAAAAATTGGCCCGATTATCGATCGTGTGCGTAGACCCAAAAATAATAGGGAACTCTAAAACCAAAATAATTCTTTGAAGTTTGAACATTATTTTTGTACATAATAATAATAAAAATCACCTAACAAAACGATGCGGTTGTCATGAAAAAGTAGGTTATACCTAATTTAAACTTCAGTAAGGTCCATATTCACTATTACCAAAACGGGGTCAGGTAACTGTATGACAGTTTAGCTAGATTTAAATAAGGAAGGGTTTACAATAAGTAACGACCATCAAGCAGAATTTTACTTTTTTTTTATTAACAATTTAGTAGAAACAGTCAGGTAGGTGCATACGATACCACATACCAGGGAGGCCTAAACAGTCGTCAAAATCGTCATCCATTGCCATCAGACAGTACGGAGGCCCTCTGTGAGGCCTGCGCGAACATCTCTTACAAATACATATCTCACTGCCAGATTTATCAGAACTTAGTCTTCTCTCCCTTGCTACTGCTTGTTCTGCTCCTTGAATCGGCAGGCAAGGAACGGCATTATCCGGACGTGCCGACGGCCTTCTTGGGACCTGTCTCGTACCACCACCACCAGGCAACTGGAACGGATCAAAAATGGGGACCGGCACCGCTGTCAGCGGGAAGGGAACCGGTTCGAAATGAGGTGCTTCGAATAATGAATCGGACGTGATGTTCTTTGGGGACCCTGGTGATCTTTGAACCAGGGATGCGCGCGGACTCTGCGAAACACGGTGGGGTGTCGCAACCTGACCAAAGCTCTGCCGCGATAGAACAGGGCCTGACATTGCTTCCCTCATGCGGGAGTATTGTGGGTAACTCGCGCTTAAAGCTTGATGACTCATTTGACGACTGGGTTGAGCATTCCCAAGTGATAAATTTGGATTCACAGATCTACCCGAGAAACTTGTACGATGGTCTGGGGTATGGCCACGTGGGACTAAGCTGTGAGGACCTACTGATGAATTAAGCATCTTTCCAGCTCGTAAATCTTCGTATTCTATGGGAGAATCAGTTAGGCTTCGATAAGGCTGTGCTTCGTTGGGACTCCAGGCCCAGGCGGGAGGTGCAGTTGGATGCATAGAAACGGGGGTATAATAATTAGAAGCCGGCATTGCGCTGGATGCGTCTCTCATGGCGACCCAATTTTCGTCAGCCGCTGACTTACAGCATGGAGGTGTTTTAGAGATACTTTGTCTCCCCATTCCTGGTGGTTGACTTGCGTAAGCACTCCCTGCATCAAATGTCCCAAATGGTTTGGAAGAACTAAGAGCCCCGCTTTGGTTTAAATTCGCAGCTTGACTGCTAGTAATTGGCGGCGTCTTTCTCTCTGCTTCGTTAGATTTCAATTTCTTCACAAATCCGTCAACAGTATCAGAAGTTACGTCCTTTTGCAATTTTGTGAGGCACCGTGTGATGTCTGATTTCATTTTCTTTTCGTTTGATGTGTTGTACCCTGACTTTTCAAGATCACACAATCTTTTAGCGAGATGTTTTGTTAGTGTGGTTTTGGCATCCCCTTCAGGGATCGATTGTTCATTTAGAAAATTCTCCACTTCTTTTTTCATTTTAATTTCTGCCACTTCTTCTCTTAGTGCTGACTGTGGTACCGGTATTTTTAGCAATTCACATAGCAACTGATTTCGTCTTACTAAAGGATATACATTTTCCTCTGTCCCTTTATCTCTTATTTCTATACAAAATCTAACAACACAATCATGAATTTGATTTTTGTAAAACTGTCTGGATTCTTCGTCGTTTATATAATAATAGTATTGTACGAAATTTTCTACGATTTCTTCTTTCAATTGGTTGAATATTGCTAATTTTTCGGCTGGAGTATTGTGAGGTTCTTTGAGGACATTGGCAACTGTGCTATTGAGGTCTAGTTTATACTGATGTCTTGCCTTTTCTTCATTAATTAGCGGTTTGATTGACTTTATCAGTTCTTTTAGTTGGTGCTTCCGTGCGGGTTTACTTTTGGCAAAGTCACAGCATACAGGTAAATTGGACAGTATACTTTCAAGTTCCTCATCTAACAGTTCATCGTATGCGACGTCATCATTAAATATGTCTTCGTCCATATTAAATTCGCTTATTTGTATAATAATTCTAGTCGACATGTTGTCTCTGATAGCCTTATTATTTGCTTCAGTTGAAATTAGGGGTATGCTATTGCACCATTCTTCTACTATTTCTACTAAAATATCGCCAGCTTTTTTATGTGTCGTGGGGCAGATTTGAAGACAAGGTTTGGCGTTTGTAGCTTTAGATTGAAGTACACCACTGGGACCAGGCACTTGACTAGTGTTAGGGCTCTTTGGCCCTTTTTTGTCTTTACTATCTTTTTCTTTCTTACTTTTTCCTTTAGTTTCTTTTCCAGGTGCGACATACTTTCTTTCAGAAGCTGTTGATTTTAATAGGCTTTGTAATTCTTTAACATGCTCATCTATATTTTGTCCTGATTCAAAAGGAAACTTTTCAAGCCATTTGTGAGCTTCCTTTTTTATGTTGTCATCTACTTTCGATCCAGATTTTTCAATTTCTTGAATTCTTTTAGATAGTGTGGAAAGGATTTGGTCTCTCTCTAGTAACTCGTTAAGATTGTCGGTATGTTGTATTGGAAGCTTTTCGTACCATGCATCAATTTCACATCTCGTTTTAACTTGTTCAACTTCGTCAATAACTGAGATTTCATTGGGCATAGGGATTTTGAATAACGCACTGTAAATTTCGTTGTAAATCTGATCTTTTGTTAAAGGTAAAGCATTTTTGCTTTGTGCACATTCAAAATATTTGTCGATTTCGTGTCTTACTTGATTTTCGTATTTTACTTTAACATCATCATTTGCGTGATCAAAGTTTTCCAATATAAACATATCAGCTAAGTGGTTTTTATATATTTCGAATCCTGGATCAAATCCTTGCGTACTCTGAACCGGATTAGGTATTGATGCATCTATAGTAGTTTCTAATTTATGCCTATAATTATCACCTGCCGAATTCTCTTTGATAATTTTGTTGGTATCTATAATTTTATCTATTAGTTCTTCTACAATTTTTTCTCTATTGTCCTGTAATTCGGAATTCTGTGGCACGTTTTCTAACTGCGTTTCTATTTCATCCTCTAACATTTCTCGGTAAAGTAATTCATCGTTAAATATTCTCGGGTCCACATTTAGTTCACCAATTTTCTGGTATAATTGTCTGGCTATACCTTCCTTCATATATTTCTCTGTTTCTTTATTATCTAATTTGATTGGTAACTTGTTAGACCAGTTTTCAATGGCTTCCACGATTACGTCTGCTGGATTCTTACCCTTATCTTTACTGTCTCTTTTAAAACTACTTTTACTAGAATTTTTAGATAAACTTTGTTTCCTTTTATCTCCTTTATCCACAGATTTCTTTTCTTTGGGTTTTCTTTCACTAATATTACTACTACTACTTAAACTTTGTAAATTGCCAACACTTTCTACTTTGTGCTTCTCTAGAGATGCACGAGAACTTGATTTACTTCCTTTTTCCATCCGACTCATCAGTTGTTGTATAAGAATTGGTAATATTATCTCCTTACTTGTATCTAATGGTAGGCGTGCTATCCAATTAGCGATATATTCTGCTAATTCTTCATCAGCACTATTGTCGCTTGGATACTGTCGTCTCATTGCTTGCGTGTCACACATCTTCTCAGCTAAGTCACTGATCATTATTATTCTTTCTTCGCCGCCATCATGATGTGCTATTGGTAGTAGAGGAAGATTTTTCATCCAATCAGTTATTTCCTTGACGTAATAAATTTTTAAGCCAAATGCCTCGACGGATTCTTGCGTTGGTATAGGAACTACTGAAAACTTCTCATAAACCTGTGCTTTAGTCAAAGTGTTGGGGTCAGCTCCTTCGTGAATCATTTTCTTTACTTCTTTCATTAGACGAGCAGTCCAAGCTTCTAACTTCAGCTCATCTTCAGCGATTTCTCTCCCATTAACGCGAATGTAGTCATTAATAAAGTCGCTTAAATTTTGCTCTCGTACGTCGCCCATATTGGTTGATGTGCTAAGCGAGCCGGTGCCTATCATTGATGTTTGTATTGCAAATGAATCAGGAGGACGTAAGTCGACAACTCTTTCAAGTAATTGATGAGCCATCATTGGCGTATTGTCTCTGTGTTCACGTATTAGTGGTAGGTCATATGTATTCATACTTGTTAGTATGGTTGAAGCTATCAGGTAATTGTAATCCATTGCATCAGGATCATCTATTCGCTGATCCTCTATTTCTTGTATATTTTTAGCTAGATCATTTATAAATTCAATTCTGCGTCTATTGCGGACGGTGTTGTAAGATGGATCTATGGGTATGTTATTTAACCAGTCCGATATTATTTTTATGTATTCTAATTCCAAATTCAAACTCTCGGGACTAAATCTCTGGTGCGTTTGCAATTTTTCAAAGTTATCGTAAACTTCTTTTCTGGTTGGTGGAGCAAGCTTTCGTAGTTCGGTTTTGAGTAAGTGAGAAAAAGCCCCTGTTGCCATAGGATCATCAATATCGTAATAATGTTCTATGAACTTGCCTATAAATTCTCTAATAGTTCTATCCGGATCTCCTTGTATATTTCCAAAATTACTGACGTCTTCTTCAGTTTGTATTGGAAGTTCTCCTGCTTTTAGTTGCCGTTTAGCGGCAATTTTTGCTAACATGTCACGATGCCTCTCCTCATGCCTAACTCCTAAAGTTCGATCTTGAGGAAGATCAATAACTTTATCTTTAAGATCCTGAGTTAACAAACCTATATGTTCCTTTTCTTTAACATTAACCATTTTTGTCAGCCATTGGTTAATATCTTCTTCTATTTCAGAGTCTGCGTTTTTGTCTCGCAGATGATCTTGTAAGTTGAGAGCTAACTCGTGAACCATTTGGTTTCGTTTCTTTTTATTCTTGTTACTCAAAATTTCCTCAGGTTGTTCATTCAACCATACTGATATCTGGTCTTCTAATACGTCAATTCCCTTTGCTACATAGTCTTCATCCCAGCCACCACCACGTTCCATGTGCTTGATATGCTCCATCTCCTGACGAGTACCGTGTTGTGGTGCTGTCAAATCCGGTACATCAATGTCTTTTAGTCTTCTCAAAAAGTCTGTTACTAAGGGTGCGGACTCGCTACGAAGATTTTTCTCTTCGAAAAAGTCAAATTTGCATAACCATTTGTAAATTAGGTACTTTTGATATTTTTCTTTATCTGAGGTTGAGTCTGGTGCTAGTTGTTGTAACTTCTGGTGGTCCATAATGTCGCCAGCGAGGTCATAGATTACAGTTTTCTGGAACCCTGGTTCCTCATCATATTGTTTTGGTAAAGTTCTCATCCATATTTTGATTAAACCTGCCACTTTTTCCATGTAAGTCGTCTCTTCAGGATTCAATTTGGGTACGTCTTTTGTTTTTGGCTTCTTAGGGGTGGATGTTGTTGGTTGGTCGTCTGATCCCCACCGGTACACTGACACTGTTCTAGATAAATGAGGCATGACGTAATCGAAGCTGGTGGAATCTGACTGTCTTGCTTCCCTTAACACATCGTTTACTTGTTTGACTATTACATAAGCAACGGTACGCGCTTTATCCCAAGGAACTTTACCAGTGTCTCTTAAAAATTGACATACTTCTTCTTTGATGGCTCTTTGACTACCTGTACGTAGACTAGAATTGGAATCGAAGAAAGAAGAGCATATTTCAGTTTTAAGATCGCTTCTATTGCAGACTGAAATTCTATCTAAGTAATCGCCTATTTTTTTGAATATAAGTTTTTTATAATAATTTTGTGGTACTGGCAACCCAGTTACTTGGCTGGTTACCTGGTGGAACACAGCAGTGTCCACCCTACCATGTTTAGGAGTAAAAGTTCCCTGTTTCATTTGTAAAGACAGTAATCTATTAGCCAGCTCTTCAGCCAACTTATTCAGCTGAACAGTTCTGTATCTTGAATTTGCGAAAGTTAACGACAGGCTATCTAAAACTTCTATGATTTCTCCTTTCATTATGAGCTTGTAGCTTGTTGTGTGAAGCGGTATCTTTAGCAATGGAGATAGTTTCTTCATTAATAAGTCCACTATAAGTCGTCTATTCACGGTTTCGTCATTGTCTAACTGTAGTACTTGCGACCACTCTGCCATTTCTCTCTCATACGATTCGTGGAGGTTTGTATCTATTCCTTTATGATTTTCAGGATTTGTAACAAAGAACGTTTTGTTCAATTCCATTATTTTATTCCAAAGCTTTTCTCTTAAACTACATTTGAAAAGTATCTGATCTTCCTTCGGCCCGTGTAACCACATCGGCAGTTTATTCAAGCAATTCTCTATTATCATTTTAGTTTTCATTTCGTAATTGTTCTCGTTCATTTCAACGGCAAGTGCGTTTATTTTATAAACTAGATTGTGTAGTACTTCTTTTTGTATATGTTCATTGGTAATGTTTAATGAAAAGAACATTGGTACGTTATGTAGCCAGTGTAACACTTCATTTTGAAGGTACTCCTTATAAAAGTTCTTTTTAGGCACCATGTCTCTGGTTTCAGTCTTCTTGAGAGGTATTTCATTATTCATAGTATCGTAATTGTCACTAAATATCTTTTGTATGGGGTTCCGTGTGAACAGGTGGGTCGGACTGAAGTCTCTCATGGTAATGTCCGTTTGGATGCCGCGACCTTCATCTGTTTTTAGGGGTAGTGTAAATTTTGGGATCCGCATTCTTGATAGCGTCGGGGAAACAATTACCTGGATGAAAAATAAAAAGTATTGGAATGAATTTTTGTTTTTGGTGATATGGAAAATAAAAATGACCAGAATTAAGGGACTTTTCTTCGTTTCAAGGAAGCCTGTAGTTTCTATGGGATATATACAAGAAGTAGTTTTGCATCCTTATCAAATTTCAGGAGGCTGTCTTAAAATACATTTATGTAAAACTGCGACACCTGGTCAACAGTTAATAAATACTTATTAATTTGAGTTTGATGTTTGACATTATTTCTGAAAACACTTCTTTCCAGTTGCGTATACGGTAGGCAGTATCTCGCGACTGAATGCTCTAGGCGGAGCAGCAGAAGTCAGTGTCAGACTGACTAAAGCCCATCTGTATTCTTCCTAACGCCCTTTGCATTCCAGAACCGCAGTGACTCTTTCGGACAAATTCTTTGACCCAGGCAGGCACTAATGCGGGTTGTTCGAAAGAGATACCGCGCCCCCGGAACGCAAAGGGCACATGAAGGAACATAGACGGGTTTAAGTCAGTAAAAGTCTGACACTCCCTCCCGCCCCGCTCAGGACTGGGGAAGTTATTTGATAATTTCCCGTCTATAAAAAAAGGCAGGCGCTAAGCCTAGCGGTCTAAGTCTTAAAGAATTAGAGAACTTACGCCTTGGTCTCGCATAGCCTTATGAGTCCCACATCCATTATCAGTCTTCATGTACGGATGATGCAACCTCCTGTGCTGCGTGAGTCTCTCCTGCATCATCGGACATTTCTCCTGATCGCAAGAAGACTGGAAAAGGATCAAAGTTATATTTTAACGTAAAGAGGATGTAGTGACAAAGGTTGAAATGAGTAGGCTTAGATGGTTCAGTCATGTTGGGAGGATGAGTGAAAGGCGACTAACAAAAGAAATTTATATGACAGATGTGAATGGCAACGCAGAGAGGGGACGCTCTAGAAAAGCCCACCCTGACCTTATTGGTGAGGTTCTTCAGAAACGTCAGGTGCGCAGTACTCGTAACCGGCGTGCTTGTATGACCAGATGTTTGACAAGGTGAAAGGAGTATGTAAGGATCGTAGCAGTTGTGATGTGTGCCACCAAAAAACCAACTTACAAGCAGACATGATGATTGGATTCTTTGCTTAATATTCTTCATTTCTTTAACGTATCTAACGTCAAACTTCTTTGCTAGCTTCCTCTGGAATACCGCCCTATCTCGTGTAGGGCAGACTTCAGCTGACATGGAACTATACTTCTTCTTCTTTGAATTATTGCACTGGGAGACACTTATATCTTCATTAGCCGAACGTTTTGGTGAAGAGTTTAAAACGCAGTGTTCTGAAGACTTCAATAGCTCTTGAGAATTTGAACCTGTTCAACTGTATTGGTTAGTTAAATCAATAAAGTTATGAGGCACGAAGTTAAAGCATTTATTTCTATTGGACCATTAATAGGAAACCGCTGGATGCCAGCCGCTTCCAACCGGTCCTTTTGGAAATTTATGGGGAGGCCTATGTCCAGCAGTGGACGTCCTGCGGCTGATATGATGATGATGATGATGATGAAGGCCATTTACATATCTTTGATTAAAAGTTGTTTTTCTCTTAAATGCTCTTTTATTGTTTGTCTACTTTAATTGAATACAGATTTCACTAGACTATAATGACTTTACCTTAAAGAAAAACTAATAAAAATTCTCCAAATGTTGAAAATACCGGAATCCCGGTATTCTCCTAGACTCAATACCGATTCCGGCTTCGGAGAGAGGGACCGGTATTGCGATCTCATCCCTAGGCAGTATGCGTAGTTAACGTGTATATGAGGAGGAGTGTTATTGCACCCTATATTATTATACCTTTGTCTATACAAGGCGTTGATTTGCAACCTCGTCAAATTCAAGGAGTTAACTATGCTCGTAATTCTTAACACGAATCAATAATAAAATAAGTTGGTTTTGTGATTTTCAAATTCGAGCTAGCCATCTCGCCAGAGGGTTTAGGCGCTATGTACACATTGATATAGCCGCGCGACAACACTGCCTACCGCATATGCAACTTGGCGGTTCTGAATTTTGCAAGAGGAGTATTCTGGAATACTGTTATTTGATAGTTGCAACTAAAAAAACAAGTATTTATTAGATATTGGCCAGCTATCGTAATTATATTTGATTACTTCTATTTTTTTATGACAAGCTCCTAAAATTTGACGAGGATGCAAATCAACAGCTTGTATACGAAGAGTCACTGACTCCTAAGTCACGCAGGCCTACACCTAGTTTAGAAGTCAGAGTATCTAAAATATTTGTGACCTAGTAATAAGCCCGAAGTATTTCTGCTTTTTTGTTTTGATATTTTTAATGTCCCCGAACTGAACTGCCCCGTTGGTCTCGTGGTCGCAAGTGCGACTGCTGTGCAAGGGGTCCCGGGTTCGATTCCCAGGTCGAGCAAAAAAAGTGTTATTGGGTTTTTCTATGAAATTCTCAGTAGCAGCTCGGAGTTTGCATTTGTGCCCGGTTAATGGCAATAGGCTCGCCCCCTATTACATGGGACCTAAATATACCGGCGAACTGTGGGTGTACTTTGGTACACCTCTGCCTAACCCTTCGGGGAATACAGGCGTGATGGTATATTTTATATTTATATTTTTAATGTGATGGCTTCTTGCAAAAAATAAAGTAAGTATTTAGGTACCTTCAGTATTTAATGGGGCTCCAATAAATGTAACATCAATGCCAGTGGGGCACAATTCTTGGTCTAATACTTCGTCTTGCAGAGGCGCCATGATTCTTCTTCACGCCTTCTCTCTTGTAGTAAGCACGTTACTTTACTTCATTAGGGTACATAATATGATGAGTTTTTCAAGATTTTTTTAATAAAAAAGGGGTTGTTTTATAATGTTAGTGACATTGTTCTGCTTCGGAAAACCGTTTCTACTCTGGGCATTGACTTGTATGTATGGAGAAGTTTTACTGCTGTCGTCTTGATACACAAGATGGCCGCCGTGCTTTGACGTGTAGAATATGAACTATTATTATTTTTAAGTAAGTAATGAAATTGTAATAATGGCCCAGTGGTTAAGACGCTTGCCTTTCATTGATGAGGTTGCAGGTTCAATACCGGGCAAGTACCAATGGGAATTTCCATTTCTTTAGTACTTTCTAAGTTTAGGTATATTGGACATCACTGACAAAGGAAAACATCGTGAGGAAACCTGGACTGGACATTGCCAATCCGCCTTGAGCAAGCGTGGTGATCAATGCTCTTGCCTTCTCTGTATGAGAAGAGGCCTTTGCTTAGCAGTGGGTAAGTAATAGTTTGGTATGATTATTATATTGTTAGAAGTGATACTTAAAATGGCGGGCAAGACACGTTCTGACAAGTATTTGCTGTATACATTAAGAAGCTAAGGACATCTATCATGGGAAAGCAACCATAGATATATCTATATGGTTCGTTTCTATTAGAAATGAGCAAAGAGTATTTATGACTCAGTACTTCAGCAGCTCGGAGTTGGGATTGGTGCTCGGTTAATAGGCTCACCCCCTATTACCGCCGCCGATTTTGTGCGCCGGGCCACCCAGGGCCGATGCCTGCCGGGGCTGCGGGTTGTTCGAAAGAGATTCCGCGCCCCCGCAACCAACGCAATGGGCACAAGAAGGAACATGGATGGGATTTAGTCAGTAAAAGTCTGACACTAAGGGCGGGAGAAGTTATATGAAAATTTCTCAACCGAAACCAAAATCACATGAATTCGCATATCACCATTTCGGATCGCATTCGCTTTGTACCGCCTAACGTAAGACGCTGCGTAAAAAAACAGCTTCCTAGTCTCTGGGGTAACATACCATCACGCCTGTATTAAGTTCACCCACAGTTCGCCGGTATATTTTTAAGTCCCATGTAAAACGGGGCGAGCCTATTGCTATTAACCGGGCACAAACCCAAGCGCCTGGTACTGAGAATTTCATAGAAAAACCCAGTAACATTTTGCTCAACCTGGGAATCGAACCCAAGGCCTCTAGCGCAGCAGTCGCGCTTAGGACCACTAGGCTAATGAGGCAGTGCTTCTAGTTTTTTATTATCTAGTCGATGCTATACATCCTTCTTGATATAAAAAAATAATTAAAAAGAAATTCAAAAGAAAAATCTGTCAGATTCTTCCCGTTCACTGTATTAGAAAGATCACAAAATTCAAAATTGTTGTGGTACCTATTAATATTTTAACGTAAAATTAATACATTATTTTTTTAAATTCTTGAGAGAAATGTAAGTACCTACCTATCTTAACGGTTTTTTGAAAATACATACATACATACATAAACTCATGCCTTTTTCCTATGGGGTTAGGCAGAAATCACCGAACGCCAGCTGCTACGATCCTTACATACTCCAAAAAATATTTTTAAAATATTATATTGTAATTCGCGAAAATCACGTGTCGTCATTAATCTTTCTGACCAGATCTTTGACAGTCGTTATGAATAGTCAGAAGCCAGAAAGTCTGACAACCAGTCTTACCAACTGGTACCTATTGTGTTACCCAGGAACTAGGTTGTCGAAATAACATCGACAGTAGCTCCGGGAGCGAGTGCCTCTGACCTCCACAACCTAGTTACTGGGCTTCATCATCTGGGGATACATAGGTATCGTGTGGGATGGTTCACAGGAATACTCATCAACAAAAAAAATATCGCAATGATGGGAAGACCAAGTAACTCTTGGTTACGTTAAGAGGTCTTCTTACAACCGTTATATCAGGCCTCCATCACTCGTTCAAGGTTACTCTCTTAAGTGCCTACGGCTCGCTTGCGCCCGGGCGCAACGAATCCAGTCAGCTGTCACGCGCTCGCTTGAGTGTACTATTACCTACCGCAACAAAATAAACGGTACTCGCGCCTTCAATAATGTCTAAACCTCGCAATGCAATTTGTGGGGGAAAGAAAATACATATTTCAGTACATACAATAATACTACACAATAATACTTTATAGTCACCTATTCTTTTGTGTAATCATTTCTCAGCAAAGATAGCCCTAGCGCTGTGTTGTATGACGCGCGTTATTGCTCTCTCTCTCACGCACGAACGTGTTGTAGGTAATTATAGCGTTAAGTGTTGGGTTTTCTCTATGGAGTGAAGTATCTGTACTTATTTAATCTGTGGTTATATTACGATTACAATTCTCCACAGGCCAATACCCCATGGTGACGAATGGCAGGCTTGTAACAGGCCTGATCTGTGCTATTCCTGTCTAAGGCTACTCAAGATGTCAGTAAGTATTTTAACGGTTGTATGCTCATGAAACCTGGTCGAAAAATTTCAGTCTCGCTCTTCGTCCCCTTGAATTTTCTTACACAAGAAGCAGTTTTTCATCCTCGTCTTTCAGGAGGTTGTCAAAAGACACCACCTGGTTAATAATGAGTAAATACTACTAATACTACTTTTATGGCAAACAAGCCGACGGCCCACCTGATGTTAAGTGGTCACCTCTACCTATAGACATCTGCAATACCAGAGGCCTTGCTAATGCGTCGCCATCCCAGGGACAAAGATGGATTGTATCATGTGCGTGTAACTACACCGGCACTCGTACCCTTCAAACCGGAACACAGCGACGCTGCTTTGTGGCAGAAATAGGTATGGTGGTAGTACTTCCCCGGACGAGCTCCTTCACAAGCAGCTCTCATCATCATCATCGTCTGCTTAGCCTTTTCCCAACTGCGTTGGGGTCGGCTTCCAGTCTAAATTATTACCAGTGTTTAGATTACCAGTGTTTCACAAGCAGCTCTATTACTACTATCAAAACACGTAGTACAGTCCACGAGCCGTAAGCTGAGCTTTGCATTTGTGTGAGTAAGTACCAAAAGTAGAGAGATTGCTCCGGTTAAACCGGTTTCAACCAATCAAAGGACGCGTTGCACTCAAGGCCGACATCAAACCTACACTATCTGTATGGGCACTCACACAAATGAGAAGCTCAGCTTACGCCTCGCAGACTGTAGTAAGTGCGATTCTCTAAAATACCAACTCGAAAACGATTCTCACTCCAGTGACCGCTCTCACTTCGATAACGAACCCACTTGACCTTGGTTTAGTATTCGCTCGCCGGCGTGATCGTGTTTAACAGAATACCATTTTGTAATCTCACTGCGGATTCAGCTTTCGAATTACGAAGTGAGGCTTAGATAATCGCAATGCAATACCGTAATCAAAATGAGATGATCATGTAATTTTCCCTTTTCTGTAGCACATCCCCTCAGATCCGAACTAAACAGTGAAGACGGAATGGAAGGCGAGGGGATGGTGGCGGTGGTGAGAGGGCTGAGGGAAGAGGGCCTGGCTGTCACTCTGCTGCATGGCAACCGCCAATATACTCTACTACCTAACTCTTGTGAGTATCAGCATCATCATATCAGCTGAACGACGTTCACTGCTGGACATAGGCCTCCACTAAAGAAAGCCATAATGACCAGCCTCGTGCTGCCCGTATCCTGTGGTTTACCGCGACCTTCACCAAGTCACGGGTCCACCTCGTGTGGGGCCTTGCTAAACTTAAACGACGCGTCATGTTCGTGAACGGGCGCTGTCAGTTGGTATTGGTCATCTCAACTGCCATGGCCTACATTTGTGTTATTATTGTACCTTCATTGTTTGCACATAAAGAAGCAACAAGATTTAAACCAGGATTTTGTAAAAACCAGATTGGAAAGAGTGTTCATGGAGTTTAGACATACATTTTGGAACGAGCAACTAGCTTCAACTTTCCGACTAACTGGCCGACTCCTTGGCAGTTCAAAATTGCCTGTTAATGGTCTCATCATCATCTCAGCCATAGGACGTCCACTGCTGAACATAGGCCTCCCCTTTAGATCTCCACATATACCGGTTGGAGGCGACCTGCATTCAGCGTCTTCCGGCGACCTTTATTAGGTCGTCTGTCCATCTTGTTGGTGGACGTCCTACGCTGCGCTTGCTAGTCCGTGGTCTCCACTCTAGCACTTTTCGACCCCATCGGCCATCTGCTCTGCGAGCAATATGGCCTGCCCATAGCCACTTCAGCTTGCTAATGCGGTGGGCTATATCGGTTATTTTAGTTCGTCTACGGATCTCCTCAATGGTTAATGGTCTAATTGAAGAAAATGTATAGTACAAGAATGTTAAACTACCTTCCTTCTTTACCACCCCCATCAGCGTCAGCCCCGCGTCCGCCCATCACGATCGTGAACGCGTCGACGCAGCAATGCATCCCGAAGGTGACGGTGGACACCAGCACGGAGCCTGCAGCTCCACAGGCGCTGCAGTGTGACCGAGACGTACAGGCTGTTGATGGCAGATACACTTCCACGTACAAGGTAATATATATGTCGGAACTTCGTTATTATTGGCATCATAATAAATTAGTCATCGTGTGGGCGTTTAGCGGGGTAATCGAGACAGAGAAACAGCGGTTACACTACAATCACGTTTTCTTTATTTCTTCACCACTTAACAATTAAATTCGAAACGTAACGGACACTGAGCGAAACGAGTGACAGTTCCTAGATATTGAGGTATTAGTCTGCACCACGGCTGAGAGATAAGTGATCCCTCGTCCTAGCGCCTCCGCCCTAGACTCCGCCGTAGCACCAAGTTCGCTCAATAGGTGACGTCATCGCGATGGTGGCGCCACCTCTCGGAACTCGTGCTGCGCTTCGCTGTGCATCCGTACTAATGACCGTCTCCGACATATATATTTTTCTTTTATATAGCAAGGGCAGCACAAGGGCAGGCGGATCATGGATATGTTTTAGTCAGTAAGGGTCTGACTCTTGTCACAGAGTGGAAGAACTCGTTTATATTATTCTGAAAATAAGGCGAAGTACGCAGGCGAGAGATATTTTAGATTGCAAGTGTGTTTGCTAACACAGTGCACTCCCTATTCCCTCACTCTCATGGGACGGTAATCCGAAAAAGGGTATACAAGGCCTTGATTTGCATCCTCGTCAAATTCAAGGAGTTAACTATGCTCGTGATTCTTAACACGAATCAATAATAATATAAATTGGTTCTGTTTTTTTTTTGACGTGATTTTCAAATTCGAGCTAGCCATCTCGCCAGAGGGTTTAGGCACTAAGTACACATTGATATAGACGCGCGACAACTCTGCCTACCGCATACGCAACTGGGCGATTCTGAATTTTGCAAGAGGAGTATTCTGGAATACTGTTATTTGATAGTTGCAACTAAAAAAACAAGTATTTATTAGATATTGGCCAGGTATCGTAATTATATTTGATTACTTACTTAATTTTTTTATGACAAGCTCCTAATTTTTGACGAGGATACAAATCAACAGCTTGTAGATTGAGGAACAATCAGGCGCAGGACCAACTGCTTTCCATGCTTCCTCAGGCTCAGTAGTGTTATACCAGCAACTTTTGAAATCCGAACTTACCCGGTTAACGGGCCTGTTGGTCTAGTGGTTAGCGGCCCTGACTGCTAAGCCGGAGGTCGTGGGTTCGATTTCCACCCAGGACAAACTTTGTGTGATGAGCATGATTGTTTGTTCTGTGTCTGGGTGTGATTTATCTATAATATGTATGTATTTATAAATTATATAAGTATGTATATCAGTTGTCTGGTTACCATAACACAAGCTCTGCTTAGCTTGGGATCAGCTGTGCGATTCTCTAAAATGCAAGCTCGAAAACGAGTCCCACTTCGATAACAAACCAACTTGTCATTGGCTTCGCCGTGGTGACGTCACCACGGCGAACGAATATACACCAATGACAAGTTGGTTCGTTATCGAAGTGGGACTCGTTTTCGAGCTTGCATTTTAGAGAATCGCACAGCAGATAGCCGTGTGTGAGTTGTCCCAAGATATTTATTTATTTAACTACTACTGAAAAATAGATATAGGAATTTTAACGTTTCTGATCTTTCACCTAGACGATGCACTGCAATGTCCGTCCGACATCACCTCCGGTGCACTTGACTGAGTTCCCACCACAACGACCTGAGCGCTGTCCTGGTAAGCTAACTCCTACTCAAGCGTATGACAAGGGTGGCGCTGTCAAGTGGCTGAGAATTGGGTAGATGACACCACTAACCAATAATTTCAAGAAACAACTTCACAAAAAAACATTTAATTTTAGCACTAAAAACCTGATGATTTTTTAAATAAGTATAAAAATCGATTTTCAGTTGCTTTGAAATCAATAAATAGTCAGTGAATTGAGATGACAAAAAAGTGACGTCATAGTTGAGTATTGTCATAGAAAATCTATGGGGGAATGGCGTTTTGACAGCTCATAAAAAGTACGTCAATTGATTAGTGGTGTCATCTACCCAATTGGCACCATCGGCCATCAGCTCCACGTGGCATCTGCCCTGCCCACTGCTAGGTACTTCAGCTTGCTGATTGGCACATTATTGATATTTTTTTCTGTCCTTTTATTTCAATGACCCTCACTAACCTTCCAGCTGGTCACGGGAACTTCATAGTGGGTGGTGGTGGGAGTGGGTCCATCGGGGCTCCAATAGTAGCTAATGCTGCTGCCCCCAATTTTAGAGGCGGTCTGTCGTGGCCTGACAGAGGTAAGTCTCAATCAATAATTTATCAACACCAATATTATAAAGAGGTAAGATTTTTTTGTTTGTTTGTAACGAATAGGCTCCGGAACTACTGGACTGATTTTAACCATTTTTCACCAAAAGATAGCTACATTATTCCTGAGTATCATAGGCTTTATAACATCATGCTACGACTCACGGGAGTGGAGCATTAACCAAAGACGTAACTTTTGGCGGGTAAAATAAGCCACGCGGACGAAATCACGGGCAGTTCGATTGTTTTCAATACATATGTAGGTTTACAGGTAGTATAATAAAACCAGTCTATTATTGTACCACTGAAGGGCAACTTAACAGCTTGGTGGCCATAGTAGCCGACAGGATGGACAGCCCGATCATGTGGAAATGGATGACCACTCATTGTGCGTCATTCCAGTATTTAAAATAGTGTGTTTTTATGTATGTATATGTTTTGTTTTTAAAATTGTAATTATGTTTGTTTATGGATTTATGGTCTGAAATAAATTTATTATTATTAAGCCTCTTCCCTATACAGAGAAGGGCAAGCATGTTGCTCAATGCTCGTGGCATTGAGCAACATGCTTGCTCAAGTCGGATTGGTAATTTCAGACTTACATTAATCAGAAATCCAGGTTTCCTCACGATGTTTTCTTTCACCGAAGTCAGTGACTTAAAGATAAACTTAGAAAGTACATATGAATTGAAAAAGAGACAGTTACAAACAACATGTTTTATGGCATATGTACTTGACATACACGCGGATGATTGATTGATGATGGTTCGCTAGTTTATTTATTACTAGCTTTTGCCCGCGACTTCGTCCGCGTGGATTAATAGTTCCCGTTCTCGGGGGATTTCCGGGATGAAAACTATCCTATGTCCTTTCTCGGGTCCCAGACTATATCTGTACCAAATTTCATTGAAATCGGTTCAGTGGTTTAGGCGTGAAGAAGAGACAGACAGACAGACAGAGTTACTTTCGCATTTATAATATTAGTACGGATACTAATATTAGTACGGGTACTATTATTTGTTTGTGTTTGTAGGAGGTATTCTCTAGAAAAAGTAGTAAGTATGTTGTCAAAAAATATTTCACATATAGAAAGCTACACAATTGGCTAGTGGCATAGGCTATGTGTCAAGGTATATGTGACTTCCACGCAGACGAAATCGCGGGAAGATGCTAGTCCGTAGTATACAGTACAACCTCGATTATCGGAACCTCAATTATCCGAACGCTGATATAGTTTATCCGAACCCTCAATTATACGAACATTGGCGAGAATTTGTTGCTAAAAACGAGTTGCAGCTGTTTATCAATTAAAAATTGACTGTTTTATAAGAAAAGCATTTGACTTTTTTAGGTGTTTTATATTTCAACGTTAATATGTATGTCATATTTTAATAGACTGTACAGTTTTTAGGTGAAAAGGTGTTGTTTGATCTTATCCCACAAGATCTACATTGTTGACGGGCCTGTTGGTCTAGTGGTTAGCGGCCCTGACTGCTAAGCCGGAGGTCGTGGGTTCGATTCCCGCCCAGGACAAACTTTGTGTGATGAGCATGATTGTTTGTTCTGTGTATGGGTGTGATTTATCTATAATATGTATGTATTTATAAATGATACTAGCTTCTGCCCGCGACTTCGTCCGCGTCACAGTTGATGTGTTATCCTACGGGTACCGTACATTTTCCCGGGATAAAAAGTAGCCTATGTGTTATTCCAGACTATAATCTATCTTTGTGCCAAATTTCATCCAGATCCATTCAGCCGTTTAAGCGTGAAAGAGTAACAAACATCCATACATCCATACTTACAAACTTTCGCCTTTATAATAGTAGTAGGATAGTAGTAGGATAAGTATGTATATCAGTTGTCTGGTTACCATAACACAAGCTCTGCTTAGCTTGGGATCAGATAGCCGTGTGAGTTGTCCCAAGATATTTATTTATTTATTATTTATTGTGATTATCCGAACTTTTGATTATCCGAACTAGCCTCGGTCCCAATTAGTTCGGTTAATCGAGGTTCTAATGTATCGAAAAATCTGTTTGTAGGGGCTGGTCTACCAACAAGTTTATACTTTCCAGGGTCAGTCTGCTCCCCTCGACCTTCCCAAGAGGTGGATTCCTTCGTCAAGTCTCTGAGGAGGTATCCTTGCCTCTCCCCTGATAGGTCTTCGGAAGTTATGGAAAGGCTCGTCAATTATACTCAAGCTAAAGGCAGTAAGTATGATGAGTTTCTTTTTTGGATGGCAATTCAAGCCAACGGCCCTCCTGATGTTATGTAGTCACCGCTGCCTATAGACATCAGCATCTGTAGCCAAGTAACAAACGATAAACGCAAACGCTGAGTAGGCTTTAATAGATCTTCAACTTTACGTGCTTGGTTTTAAGTTGAAGATCAAGTAAAGATTGCATAGCGTTTTCGTTCGTTCCAGTCGCTAACGCTTAGAAATCTTTAATAGATTTTTAACTTAAGGCTCTGGGGTATAAAGTTTAAAATGTATTGGTACCTACCGAACGTTTACGATTATCGTTTATGACTTGGCTAGAGGGGCTGCAATACTAGAGGCCTTGTAATCGCGTTGCCATCCCAGAGATAAAGTTGAAATGTCTCATGTGCCTGTAGTTACACCGGCGCACATACCGTTCAAACAAGAATACAGCAACGCTGCTTTACGGCAGAAATAGGTATATTGGTAGTCCTTCCCCGGACGAGCTCCTTTAAAGAGAGCACTACTAGGTACTAGGTACTCACTATGTTTGGGAAGATGAGTGAAAGGCGACTAATAAATGGGATTTATATGGAAACGCCGGGAGAGGCCCTAGAAACACCACACCTTATTGGTGAGATTCTTCAGAAAGGTCGGGTGCGCAGTATTCGTAACCGGTGTGCTTATATGTATATGAGCAGATAATATCATCATCATCTGCCTAGCCTTTTCCCAACTATGTTGGGGTCGGCTTCCAGTGGAACCGGATGCAGCTGAATATCAGTATTTTACATGGAGCGACTGCCTATCAGACCTCCACAACCCAGTAATGGGTAATACGATACTCTTGGTAAGACTGGTTGTCAGACTTTCGGGCTTCTGACTAACAGTAACGACTGTCAAAGATCTACAATTGACAGCCGGGACCAACGGCTTTACGTGCTTTCCGAGGCACGGAGGAAACGCGCTATAGTAAATGGTCACCTATCCACAGACCAACCTCGGTAAGCGTGGCTTAACCCGGAAGATCAGTCTATGCGGCTGTAATTATTTAGCCACGAGCTCCTCAGATCAGATAATATATGAAATAATAAAATAATGAAGATAATATATGAAGTGCTTTAAGGATGGGAAATGATCAAATGCCTTCTTTTATCAGACTCTTACTGACTAAAACCTACTCATGTTCCGCCCAATGCCCTTTGCGGTCCAAAGTCACGCTGAGTCTTTCGAACAAATTCAAGCTAAAAACACAATTAACCTCTCCATATCTTCAGTGACCAGGTTCTCCCGCAATCTCTCCTCCCCAACGCGCCTCACGGAACCTCCGGGCTACAACCCTCCTGAGTCCAAGTCTACAAACACAAGAGCCTCTCGTTCTTACGAGCCCGACGTGAGCATCTACCCCAAGATGCAGGAGGACTCCCCCACGAGGGATAGGAAGAGGGAAGACTATGAGGTGGGTGGCTTTTTTATTTGTATAACACCATCACGCCTGTATTCCCCGAAGGGTTAGGCGGAGGTGTAGGTACCAATGTACACCCACAGTTCGCCGGTATATTTAGGTCCCATGTAATAGGGGGCGAGCCTATTGCCATTAACCGGGCACAAATCCAAACTCCGAGCTGCTAATGAGAATTTCATAGAAAACCCAACAACACTTTTTGCTCGACCTGGGAATCGAACCCAAGACCTCTAGCGTAGCAGTCGCGCTTAGGACCACTAGGCCAACGAGGCAGTTAAGTTTGGGCTATGTATCTGCCTACATCCTAGTGTTATAAATGCGAAAGTAAGTTTGGTCACACTGTCTTCGTTACCAGAAATATAACACGAATCAACATAAAAAGATATTCAAATAAATATATAAAAAAGGATAAAATCCTTAACTAATTAATAACGGTGATATTAAAATCCAAACACTCAACGCTCTTCCTCCTCTCTCCTACTTAATCTATGCTGTGCCCGACAGGGTCCATAATTGTGATTAATCTAATTATTCAATCTTGTAATACATTATGGTACGCAATAAAGATATTGAGTATGAGTATACTTTTTTGTCTGTCTGTCTTTCTTTCTTTATTCCTTAATTCTGTCTGTTACGGACGCTGGGCGCGAGGACCTATATTGCACTCACGGACACACAATACTCTCCGAAGACACACATTGCACATCTCCTTTTTCTTTGTTTTGTTAACCTCTTCCTCTCTCAATAGTTGGAGCTTTTACAATGTACGTAAGTGCAACTTAATATTGTTATGTTAAGGGTGTGAGCCTGGAGATCTGTCACACAGGTCCCGAACCCAGTATAGACTCCAGCTCACACAAAGGTTTGAATATTCCTGTAACTGCGATACTATGTACCAAAATTGTACCTTTTTGAGAGAAATAAATTACTATATTATTATTATTATATGTTTGTCATTCTTTCTTTCGTTTTCCTTTTTTTTCTGTTTTTCTTTCTTTCATTCTTTCTTTCTCTAGGTGCATCCTTTGAGGTGCTATGATGTGAGGTGCACCAGGGACATGTCCAGCAGGATGAGGGAGAATGTGAATAGTTACACCAGCTATGTAAGTATTGTTTTGTACTCTAGCTTTTGCTTGCAACTTCTTTTCTGCGTTCTGTGTTTTCTGACTACCCCCTTGGGAAAAAGACGTGAGTTTATGTATTTATGTATGTATGTAGTTTTAGGTTAGGGAGACATGGGAGAGATGGGAACTGTAACTCATTCAACGCCAATTCCGAATTCACTGCGAGCCGCGTCGTTCATCGCAACACGCGACGCCCTGCTTCTAAGTAGATGAGGCCTTAGAATTCGGTGCTTTACACCATTAAATAATTGATATTTATTTTTTATTTATTAACAGAACGGAGTTCAGCTCCGTAACGCATTGTATCGTAGACAAATGTTGCGTGGACGCGGCATTAAGAGCGTTTGCCAGTGTCTATTTTATTATACAAACGTATTTCTGATATTTCTTTCAGGATTTTAAGCCTAGAGCAATACTACTTTAACACGATTTAGATCTTAGTCGTGGCCATCACGGACCGTGTTGTTTTTATGGATTAAACTGATAACAAAATATCAATAAATTCACACCGAGAAACCACGCGACGCGACTTTAAACAATGGAATATGTATCTTTGCGTGTAGTAAATAAAGTTATACTTTGAGTCACTCTATTAAGAGCGTGCATCCAGAAAGTTGGCAACGTCGCAAACAGCTGTCAAATATTTCCCTGTTTTGATTAATTTGTCAATATTGCTGTATGAAAATAAGAAATATGGCTTACTAATGCACTAGAATATTAATAATGAATTGCAATTAAAACACTGAATTTGATGTTGTACCCGTTTTAGGTGTAAAAAAGGCATTTGTAAAGTTTCCAAATACTTTTTTTACATCTAAAACTAAATATTCGGTGTTACGATATTAATTATTGCATTTCATAATGAATATTCTAGTGCATTAGTAAGCCATATTTCTTATTTTCATACAGTAATATTGACAAATTAATCAAAACAGGGAAATATTTGACAGTTGTTTGCGACGTTGCCAACTTTCTGGATGCACGCTCTTAAAAGGTGCGCGCAGCCACCGCAGCCCGGTAAATTACACATTGTTTCAGCCCAGAATTTGGCCACTTTGAGTGCGTTGTCTGTGGCAGCCATTATATCTTCTTCGTCTTGCGTACACGTTGTTTTTTACAAACTTTTCTTTTTTTAAATTACAGCCGTACAACCATCCTGTATGTCCTCCAACAATTATAGAAAATACTGAATGTCATACGAGGCCATGTGATTGCCAGACTGTAAGTGCAAACTGAACGATTTCTTTAATTATTAGGTGTAAAGGGAAAACCCACACGAGGTGGACCAACGATCTGGCAAAGGTCGCTGGAGAGCGCTGGATGCGGGCAGCACAGGACCGGATATTATGGATATCTGTAGGGGTGGCCTATATCTGTGGTGTGGGTGTGTAGTGGACGTCGTTTGCTGATATGATGATGATGATAAAGATACATTTCCCAAAGCCAACGATACATATTCTTCTCATCATTGTGATATTTTTTTTGTTGTGCACCATATCTGAGAACCTTCTGGTTATGGAGATAATGAAGGTCAAAGTTTCAACTACTGAAAAAATCTAAATAGAAAGTCCCAATAGGACTTTGTCTAACTTGGGAATTGAGGGGGCAAGCTTCTATGCAAAGAAAATCTAAACACCTGCACTGAAACTGTTTTTTTAAATTAAAATATCAGAAACAAATCTCAAATATCAAATTAAGACTTTAATCCTTGGTTTCAGAGTTCAAATTCTGTCAACATTGAAGTCCAAGGTGAGTAATCTTTAGTATTGTATAATTTACCTCTCCTAGCTTCACCTATTTTATTTGTTTTGTGCGTCATTTTCCTTGAATATTTCTACTACTCCGAATTCAATGTTAGCAATCTCCTTTTAAACTGGGTTGGGAGCGGATCGCACCATCATCTTCCTGCCCTTATCCCATGTTACTTGGGGTCGGCGCAACAGGTTTTCTTCTTCCATACCATCCTGTCAGCCGTCATGCTATCACTCACTCCTTTCTCTTTCATATCATTCTTCACACAATCCATCCATCTTTGCACGTTCATATAATTACTGGTTAATAGACCCGCCGTATCCCTCCCTGACCTGCGCCTGATTCGCACTCGTTCTCTATAAGTTTTGGGTGTATTTGATGCAATTACGCATGCAGAAGCAACAAGAATATTGTAACCAGGATTTTGTAAAAACCAAACTGAAAAGAGTGTCCTTGGAGTTTCTTGCTCGTTCTTCTCCGTAGACCTATGTTTTGAAACGAGCAACTACACTTCCGGACTCCTAAATCGAGCCACCTTGCATAAAGAGTTTGTATCCTCCTTTTCTTCAAAAAATTATATGAATGACAAATGAATGAAAAATCTAATTCAGAACAATAGTACAGGAGCCTAATGTTGATTATGCCAGCTACAAACTTGCATAAAAACTTTTTGATCATTCATTTTAAAGTTATGGACGTTACTAAATCATTATGCTAGGTGGCTCGATTTAGGAGTCTGGGAGTGTAGATTCAACTTTCTAACTAACCTTCCTTGACAATTCAAAAGTGCCTGTAAATGGACTACCTACTTGAAATAAATGCTTTGTCTTTATCTTCATCGTTAATGTATGTTCATAGTATAACAGCTTTCATATCACCACCACGCTTAATGTTTCTATTAACTCCATAGCTGCTGTTAGGATGTTGTCCAAGGAAGTGGCGACTACACCAAGGGAACAAATTACTAGAAAAACTGTAAGAAATTCTTTTAGCTCTTTTCTAACTAAGATGACACGGTTGGCGCAGTGGCTGAGCGTTTGGTTGCTACGCTTCGTGTCGCGGTTTCGATTACCGCACGGAATATTTGTTTAGCCTATAGATAGTTGTTCCGGGTCTGGCTGTTTGTGTATGTTTGTTAATTACCCATGGTACGGGAGAAATTCTTAGAGCGACGCAACTGTTTTATAATAAAAACAGTAAATTTATAGGCCTTTACAGGGACACAATAACACATTATTGTCCCACTATCGGGCCAAAGTCTCTTTTCATATAAAGAAGGTATGAACACTGATCACCACGCTTGTTCAAGGCGGATTGGCGACATAAGACGTATATTAGACCAGGTTTTTTAATGATGTTTTTCTTTACCGATGTCAATAATGTACAAGACAAACATAGAATGCACATAGCATCCCCTAACAACCTTTTAGCTCCATAGAGACTTGCTTGAGCATTGTTCTAAAATCTGGGCCTTATAATCTTTTGTTCCAGGTAGCCGTTCCTGACTCCCCCACCATCCCGTCAACAGCTGAAGAGTATGTGGAAGGTGAATGCTACTACGTTGAGAATCTGGATATAACAACGTCAATTAAATCCATACAGACCAGTTCCTGCCCATCCGATACTACTTTAAAACCTAGGAAATCAGCTCAAACAGTTTTTAGTACTATAGATTTTCATTCAACTCAAAATAGAACTGTAGTCAGTAGGAAAACTAAATCACAAGAACAGATAAAGTTGACTAAAGAAGAATTGAAAATGACTCTTCTAGAACTTATTAATGAAGTCTCTGATTCTGGGTCTAAGAATATAATTCGCAATGAGCTTATTAAAAAGTTATTTATTACAGCTGATAGTAAAGAGAAAGATGACCAAAGACCGTGTGAAGACAATAGGGAGAAATTTAATAATGATAATGGTCAAAATTTTGTTTCGAATGCCTCTCCACCCGTTTATGATTATGTAGGAGATTACCATGAGCTTGTAGGTAAACTTAAACATTGCTACGGCGACACAAATCATGTCGTGCGTTCAGAAATAACACCTTTTAGAATTACCGAGAACAGACAACTTGACTTCGTTTTAAAAGACTGGATTAATAATCTAAATTTAAAAAGCATTGACGGGTATATAGATAGAACTGAAATCCTAAATTACGTTGAAGATTGCATTAAAGAGCTACTGAAAAACTGGCCTGCACAAGACTTCGATTTGAAATCGGAAATAGTGAACGTTCTACAAGAAATTCCAATTGAAGTAAATAAACATTATAACATAAAATCTTATCAAAGTAAACTAGTTGATTTGCTGTTGAAGAGGATGAGAAATGTAATAGTGAATCCACAAACTGGAAGAGTAAGGAGAAAACCCTTCGCGAGTAGACCAAGGAAGTTAATAACAGAAAAAGATATTAGAGACTTTCTAAGAGCACATTTAATGGACTTTTACCACGAATATGACGCAGTAGTCTGTGATGACATGTTCGGTGATTTAGAAAACGAAATGGCAGACCTAACAATGGATTCAATCGATTGTATCCGATGCGGACACATCGATGATTTCATGGACGAAATCGTTTCCATGCTCCAAGAAATTGGTCAAATGACTGAAAACGAAGCAAACTACGTTGCAAACGTTCTACTTCAAGATTTACAGGAAATGATCAATAGTTGCCATTACAACCAAACTTATATGGTTCTTAACGTTAGTAATAATTGTGTAGAATGCATGAATGTAACTAACAGTACAGATTTCAGTATCGGGTCGATAAATGAAGAAGATTTGAATGCGAATCTAGATCGTTATACAAGCGAACTTTGTCTACAGATCAACCAATGGCTGGACACCTTGAACATACCTCGAATTAAAGATTCGGGCTTCAGAGAAGTAGTTGTAAATGACTTAGCAGGAGACATAGTAGATAGACATAAATATGTAGATCTAAATCATACTAACAAAGACACAGAACAGGACCAATTGGAAGCTTTAAAGTATCAGATATTTAAATGGATCAATAAGTTAGTTGGCGATGAAAATCAAGAAACTATAGGACACGCCGAGAATTTATTGCAGATGATCAATAGCGTACCTGTTCCTATGCTTGTTATCCCTAAGAATCGCAATATGAATAACACAGGAGAGCGTGAAATGGATCCAACCGCGTTCAGAGATGGCCAAAGTAGTCCACCACCTTATGCAAGATCGGATCAGGAAATGCAAGATCTAGGAAACAATCAAGCAAGACCATGCTGTGGGCTAGATATATGTCAAAACAGTGGTAGAGATAATTCAAAACGTTATTCGAATACTCCTCAGGAAATCCAAGATTACCCTGAAGGTTTACCAGTCGCTGACAGGAGTGGCCGCGTATCTTACAGTCAGGGTCACCAACCTACTTATGCACCACAAGCTCAAGGCACTCCAAGGTTTAGACAAGAGCCTGGTAATTTAAGTCATGGTTCACCAAGTAATCCATGGGGTTCAAATACTTATTCGTCTGTGTTCGAACCTCCTGTAGTCGATATAAGTCAGGTATGCCCTGATAGGACTTGTGGCAGTAGGGAACCGAACCAACAACCTATGTATGACCCAAACGGTGGAGCCCCACAGAACCGTTCTGGGGGACCAACACCACTTTCCACGTCAATCAAAAAATTAAATGAAGATTATGATGAATATCTTAAAGAATGGGTTAAAAAGATTCCAATAGCAGCTAAAACATCGGCCGAGCAAACAGCAGCAGACACGGCACGGCTGACAGTCTACAATGAAATTTGGAAAGGTGTTACTAAAATGAAATTAGACCCTAACATTTTTAGCAATAACAAATATTATTGCCAAGATTTTTTCGAAGAGGAGATGGAACGGTTACTGCTTACTCTTCCAAAATCACAGGAGTTGGATGCAGCAAAGCCTACGTTGAAAGCACAGTTGCTGCAAAAGACCTTGGCTATGAATAACTTGATCAAATCCACTAATGCACCAGCTTCTTTTAAGCAACAACTCATAGATAACATTGATAATAATTTGCCGGAAAGGACACCAACTGAAAATGAAGAAGATAAGCAAAATGAGGAACTCGAAAAACAGAACTTGGCAGACTTGTACATACTTTACACGAGATATAAGGACGAAGACAACGTTAAAGCGACTGTTTACAAGAAGAACTTCTTGAAAAAACTAGATGAATACCTAGATAAAATAAAGAATGAAAATAATTTAGCAGATATGAACAAGAACTTGTATGCAAATGAAATCATTGATTCCTTTGATAAGATTCCTACTCCAAATTTTCCTGCTATTAAAGATGAAGCTGATGATATTTTACTCGCAACGGAGGTTGAGAATTGGTTATCCGATATTCCACAGAAACCTAACGGTGCAGGTTCTTTAGATAAAAGAAGAACGAGAGACGCAATAGTGAAGAAGATTCAAGAAATTGCAGGAAGAGATGGCTGTTGCGAGAATTCTTTTAGGGCACCACTGAAGGCTGAACTACCAAAATATTTAGAAAAGTTACCGGTACAAGAAGGGACTAACTTAGAATATATGGTTGATGAACTAGCAAATAGAATTAAGAATTTATCAACATCTGCACGACGTGTATCGTTTCAAGCACCACAGAATTATGACGAGTTTAGTAGGAATATGCCAGCTGCATCCAGCTTTCAAGACATGTCTGAATCAGGAAGCTCTTTTTTAGTAGTTGGAGGGAATATTGTGAAAGACCCTGGACCTAGAAGGACGCCTTGGAAGAATGATAAGCCGTCAATACCTGAAGACGAGATTGAATGGCTCTCTCTGGAACAGACAATGTCAAATACACCTCAGGGTATGCAGCCGCAGCAAGCATATTTTCCAAAATCAGAGCAGGCACAAAGTGCACGAAGCTATCGCGGTGATGGGAGTGGAGTGCGGCAGAACAGGTCAGGAAGACAAGATAGTATGCGTTCACCACATTACAATCCAAATGAATCTGCCCAAATGCCTGCCGCAAGAAGTTATCCAGGTGAAGGAAGTTTTATGAGAAACGCGTCAACGCCTCGAGAGGAGGTTGAATGGCTTTCTTTGGAGGAAACCCAAATTAAATCTCATATGCGCAGTGGTTGGCCAGAAGGACGCCAAAGTATGCGGTCGCCACAACGGTACATTCCAAACGAATCAAGTCAAATGCCTACCTCGAGAAGTTATTCTGAGGGCAGTCACGAAGTGCCAGGCCAATTTCTCCCTAATGCACAAACTCATCCCCATTGCCAAGGATCATATTGCCCTAACGTTCAAGGTCAATTGACTTCTAATCAGCAAGGTGGTGAAGTGTGTAGTAGGGTTCCATGTTGTCCCAATCCAGCCTGTCTCAAAAACCAAATTGGCCCAGGATTAGGATCGTTTCCAGAAACAGTTGCTCGCAGCCCAGGACCTACAGGACCATATAGGGATCGTTCTCCTAATGGCCGATTAAACGCAACCAGCCCATTCCCTCAAGGATCCTATGGCCAAGGTACTCCAAATCGGTACAACCAAAGTCTCGGACCTGAAATGCCACTAGGAACAAATGCAGCTTTCCCACGCCAAAGTCTTCAAGGATCTTATGGTCAAAGCGCACCTGTTCCATACAACCAAGTAGCACCACGCGACCCTGGTGGACAACAGTATCATGAGCAGCATTGTACAACTTGCCCGAACATTGGTCAAGGCCACGGCCTGTCTCTTAACGCCAATGGACAAAGTTTTGGTCCCCAAACACGTTATGGTCGGAGCAGTTTAAGGCAAATGCCACACCATAGACCAAGTGGAGCACAGATGGGTCAAGCTGGTCAAGAACCTTGGTCCAATGGCCCAGGATATCAACAAACAGGTCAAGCTTCTATTTATGGGGTAGCTGAGGGAAGTGGCCAAGGTTACTTGAACGCTCATCATAATGCCAGCGCCGAAGTTCAAGCAAGTATGCATTCAGCCACATTAAACCAGACAGCGCAAAGTCCTGGACCTATATCAGCCGCCAGTCAAGTGCCTGACCAGTTAAGACAGTATCATTTGCAAAAAATGGCAAACGGCGGTATGGGAATACTTGGCACAAGTCAAGTACCGGGACCTAGTACCGGGCCACCAAGTGCACGGACATTCTGTACACCAAATTCTCCAGCTTTCGGGCCTCAACAAGCAGTAGGAGCAGATGGAATCCCACCAGGTGGCCACTTACCAGCAAACAAAAGGGTTCTAAATCAAAAACCTCGTCAGAATCAGGGTGTCCAGCAGCCTCCGGTTGCTGATCAAGATGGACAGACATATTGCGTACCCCCAGCCTTTTTGGACCACCCAATGGGGTTTTCTACTCCTTGCCGACCGTTTCCTCGAAATGATCCTCAAAGGCCAAGAAAGCAGTCTGGAGAGGCAAGACAGGATGCTGAAGGTGGTGCAAGGTTGGACATGGATGGCCCAGACTCTGACAGAGACAGGGAAAGATGTCTGTGTATGAGACGAAGAAGATGGTGTAGACCACAGTTTGATCTCAATGATTGCCAAGACTTGGAGCAAGTTGATTGCATGCCTATGGTCCATTACCCATGTAACTATTAGATAAATAGTACCCTACATCAAGGTTGGCCCACGGGCCATTGTCTGCCCGCCATTGGTTTTAAATATGATTATTTCATTTCATTTAAATATTTTTTCTTCGGTATAATTTTAGTAGTTACTGCTATAAGTTTGCCGGTCATCGCCGGAGCCAAAAACATTTGGCCCACCTACAAAATCATGGTTGGTCTTGTTCTACATAATCATGTTTTTCTTTACTGGGATGTGCAAGATGGCCATACGTTCATGGCAGTTTCGTATCACAAAAAGTTTGCCTACCTAGAGCTTAATATTAACCACTTATACTTATCTTTCCAAAACCCCATGCCGTATATAGCTCTTTACACTTCCAACCTACAAAGTTTTTTTTATATTACTATTGGAAAAAATTTATACCGAATCGTATTCTTTGGGAATGAAAGTCGTGTAGACAAATGATAAATGAAAGTTATCATTAATTGGTCCGAACATATATTTTTAAAACCCCAAAATACTCTACGTTTTGTCGATATATTTGTAGTTTCAAAGATATATAGATTGTTTTAAATAAATATAGAAGATTCAGCTTTTTTATTATTTTAGTCTTAGTATTTTAGCTTTGGTACGCGAGCAAATTTCCGTCTTTACGACGGATTAAAAAAATAATCTTTAGTAAAAATATTGTCCTTGAAATAACGAACATAACATAAAAAAGGATCAGCCAAATAAGTCCAGCTGTTTTGTAGTTTTGAGCTTAGCAACACATTTATCCTTTAATTTATATTTATATAGGTAAGATAAGAACATTTCATCACAACGGTAAGCATACTTGATTACTAATTACTGATTTTGTGTTTCAGAAAATCAAACTAACCCGTATGATCAAGGAACTGTAAGTACTCTTTATTACTTGACATAAAATCTACATCATTCAACAAACTTCAAATTATGAAAGTAGTTTATGTATTTAATTTCAGGACCGGGACATAGCACCACCTGATGAGCCGAAAAAGGATGAAGAACCCCTCAAAAGGCTCTCAGACCAGTCATCAATCATCCACCCAACCCAACATCCATCGAAGCCAACAACGTATGAACAAGAATTGTTTAATGTTGAATCAGTAATAACAGCTACTAGTACTATAGATATATCTACAACTAGAAGCAAGTTCTGTGAAATGAAGAGCAAATCACAGGAAGAACTAACTAAGAAAAAGAAACAACAAAAGGTAGTTAAGAAAGCAGATCTTGGCAGCGGAGATCTGCAGCAACAGGTGACACAATGGCTAGAATTCCATAACGACAAAGTCCAAGTCAAATTGTTAGATGAAAAGATGAAAAAGTTAGCAGAGAAATTAAAAACACCAGGCGGTGAAGAAAAGCTGAGGACTAGGATAGAGAAATACTTGACAAGCCCGGAAGAATCTCCTAGTGATGGCGATGACAACTTTGTATTCAAAAAACAACTGTCCAGTGAAATTATACGGAAACTAAAGAAAATATATTTGACTCCAAGAGAAACTAATTTCAATGTTTATAGGGTGGAATCATCGAAGTATTCCAGTCGATCCAAAATACAGTACTTTAAAAAAGCAGTGTTGAATTGGACGAACAGTTTAAATATCAAGAAAAAAGATTTTCTAGGCAGGAATGTGAAGAAAAACGATGTATTCAAATATGTTGCTGATAAATTGGAACACCTAGTACTAGACAGACCGAAGTGTGATATTGAATACAAAGGGGCATTAAAATCAAATATAACTGAAATAATCAATGATTTGCCATTAGTCCTTAATAGACATAACAAAGAGGTTTACTTAAACACAGTAACAGAAAATTTAGTCAACGAAATATTTGAAAGTGAAAAGAAACTTCCTAGCACATACATCCAACCAACAACAAAAGAAATAAAAGAATTTATCAAAGATGAAATAAAATTCTTCTTTGAGAAATGCCACGTAACTATAAGTCCAAAGAGAAAGGAATATTTAGAAAATGAATTAATCGACCTTGTATTAGATCTCAAAAATATTACCGACATAGACGATGATGTTGCAGATGAAGTAGCAACTCTTCTGAAAGAAGTAGGCAAGCTACCAGAATACAAAGCCAAGTATTTTGCTAACTTACTTCTTAAGGATTATAAGGAATTTTACTTTCGTGAAAAATACTTCCAATTAAAAGGTGATGTATATGAAGGACGACCGGATGCGTATTCAGCATCACAAGGAGAAATGCATCAGGTGGACACAAAAGTTGACATTTACAGACAACAGCTTGAAAATGAAATAAACAAATGGATAACTAAACTAGATATTCCTACTTACAACAAGAATGTCATAGAAGGAGATTGTAAAGATTTGGCTAGCTTCATAATAGACAGGCATAAGTATTTGTTGTCACACCCTAGTGCCAGAGGAACGGATGCTGAAGAACTTGAACATTTAAAGTTCCTGATTTTTAAATGGATGAATAAGTTAGTCGGCGAAGAAAACACTTCAGTATTAGCAATTAAGGAGTTGATGACAAATATAAATAACATACCAAAGCATTCCTTACAAAATACAAGTGAAGTAAACGCGTCTCCACAAGCTATTGATAAACAAAATAATACTAATAAGTCATACATTGACATACTCGTAGAACAAGTCTGCGATTGGTTCTGTGAAGTGAATAAAGACCTTCATATACCGGAAAGCACAAGCCAAAACAAACTATTAATCAAAGAATTTGCTGAAGAAATTGAAAACAGTCTTGAAGAAGACGAAGTTATAGACAAGGTAGTTGACAAATGGACAGCAAAAGTATTCAATAATAAATTAAGCAAACATGATAAAGACCAATTGAAAAATAGAATCAATAATATACCGCATCCAAAGAATAATGACGCGAAAAATCTTAAAAAAGAAAAGGGTCTAATTAGAGCATACGAAGATATAGTTGATGAATGGTTAGATACAGTTCCTATAGCAAACAAAAAACATGAAGTTTTCATCAATACCAAGAACGAAATTGTACATGCACTAGCCGTCAAGATATTTAAAACACAAGGTAAAATAAAGCATTTAGCTGGTGAAGTTGTACAAAAGAAATTGCAAGAAGAACTATCTCATTGGTTGAGAAAACTACCGCTGCATGGAAGAATTGATAATCAATATGATAGAGATATGTACGCTGCAGATCTGGTAAAGAACATCAAAATGCATAATTTAAAAGATTCATTAGATAATCAGCAAAAACCAACAAGCGACGAACTAATGGCTGACCAGATTGAAAATGTGATGCTCGAAGGGATTAAAAAAATGCCGTTATATAAGGATAAAAGTCCGAAAGAAAAAGAACATCAAGAAATCACTGCGAAAGAATTAGCACACAAACTTACGACAGGCAAAGACCTCGCATCGGTTGACAAAGATATTGTCAAACGAATCAAGTTGCTAGATCCAAATCTAAACGATGAATACGCGAAAAATACGGCTCGCCAACTCAAATTATATTTACGAAATCTTGAGCAATATGCTGATTTACGCAAGCAACACGAAAAAGAAAACTTGTTTTTAGTTAATACGATTGAAGTCTGGCTAAAAGGTCTACCCATGTACGTGTCAGACGTTAGCCGATTTAGAAAACAGATAGCCGATTTCATTAAAAGTATGCAGCAGTTAATCTCTTCAGGAGTGGATAAGGCTGTAATGAAAAAGAAGATTCTAATATTCACGAGGTCGCTTCCAATAAGTCATGCAAAGAAATACGATTTGAGGTATTTGAATGAACAAGTATCTAAGCTTATAGAAAGTTTGATGATATTTCCATCTAGTGATGTGCCTAGTCCATCACCACCTAAAACGAATGTATTAGTTCGTGATGCTATTAAAGAGTGGACGAACACACTACCATTGAAAACAGTCCACTGTCCAATGGATTTGCGCTCCTTTATCGATGACTTAAGTACAGCTTTAACTTCACTCATACAAAACCCAGAAAACAACTTGACAAAGCAAAATGATATGACATTACATAGAGAAATAGTTAAATTCTTAAGAAGACTCCCTCTAATCTATGAACTGAGTACCGAAAATCACATCTCACGAATGGCAGGAAAACTTGTCAAAACTTTGAACACTCTGTGTTTGTACCGAAACGAGAATTGCACTAAAAATAGTGTAACTGTTTATGGTGTTTCATTACAAAATAACAGTGATAATTATAGTATTGAAAGCATAAAAGAAACTGATATAAACCACAACTTAGCGACGTACACCAAACAGTTAGTACAACAAATAAGCGAGTGGTTTGACCAACTAAACTTAATTATAAGTTCCCAAGAGGGGTTTAAAGAAGTAGTAATTAATGATTTAGCAGGAGACATAGTGGATAGGCACAAGTATTTAGAACTAAATCCCGAAAACAGAGGTACAGACGAAGATGAATTAGAACATTTAAAGTACCAGATATTTAAGTGGATCAACAAACTAGTTGGCGAAGAAAACTTCGAAACAATAGGGCATGCTGAAGAACTAATGCATAGGATTAATCAAATACCAGTTCCAATGCTGGTGAGACATCAAGATAAAAGTCCAGACTCGAATTCAGAAAGTCAATATCAAAGCTGCCCAAAAAATTTTCCAGCTAGTAATAGTCAAAGTATTCACAGTGCGGAAAGAACGTCAGATGCAGGAAAACCAAAAAGTTTCTCGAATTCGCCAACTGGCCAACAAGCAACTCCTAATCGTATGAGCAGCTCTAATGGTGTCGGTGAACCTGCTTCAGCACCTTGCTGTTCTCAGGACCCACCACCCGAGCCTCCACCACCAGAAGAAGGCACCAAAGCAGCGCTTTTCGAGAAATATGTCACCATTTTTAGAGAAGCGTGTGATGGTTTAGCTATAGACGAATCGTCGCCATACGCTGGAGTAGCAAAAACTGCCATATACAACGGAATTCTTAAAGCCTTTTTCAATTTGAAATCTAATCCGGAAATAGAAAATGACTATGGTTATTTCGAGTTTATACTTGAGGAGAAACTTGATAACTTCTTGGATGTTCTTCCGCAAACAGAAGAATTAAAAAAGCAAAGATATGCTTGGAAAGTAGACATTTTAAAAAACTCACTCGATCTGTTGGAGGAGTTGCATAAAATATCCGACAGGCCATGTTTCAGGCAACTAATCAAAAATAAATTCAATCGACAATTTGCCATAAAATATGAATTAGAACATTGTTTCCTTCTGCAGCAGGGATACTTGGCTGCATTGGCAGATGCATATATTTTAGAAACAAATTATAAAGAAAAGGATCCTCTGAAGGCTAGTATTTACAAGAATAGATTGATGAAGAAAGTTGATGACTTAGCTAATCATTTGTCGAAAGAACATAATGTAGGTTTCAGATTTTTCAACATTGCCCAATTAAGCCGTCTTGCTTTGAAAGTATTAGAACAAGTACCGATACCCTCAGACGATATTTTACAAGACGAAGTGGAAGAAATCCATATTGCAGATGTGGTGGAGAAATGGTATAAGGAATTGCCAACTCAACCTATAAGAAACGAATCCGATGGAGTTCTAAGAAAAAGAATGATGGACTTACTTGCAAAGAAGCTACATGAAATACATAAACGCATAAGCGATGACGATGAGTCTAAAGAAGAAAAGATGAAGCATGAAATGAGTCTATTCTTAGAGAAAAGAGCAGAATTGCAACCAGACGAAGATTTAAACATTAACTTTATGGTAGAAGAACTACATAACAGACTTAAGAATAGATGGTTACAAGTACATGATCCTCCAGAATACGATGACTTTGAAAAAGATAAGCCACTTAGCTCTTCGTTGGCTCAAGTTGATAACGCTGAAATTTTAGCTGCGTTGATGGATGACATTACAACTGCTAAGCAGCAGCAAGCCCAAGAGTCTGCTGGCCATAGAACTGTTGACGATCAAGGATATTTTATACAACCTGGACAGCCAATGCAGAATATAAGTCTAGATAAGTCACGTGGTGGTGGTCCCTGTGATCCCTGTGGGAGTTCCGCTGTTCCAGGCTCGTCACAAGGAGCAGCAATGCGTAGCATGGATGCGAACCTTTCGAGGCAAGCTTCTCATAAAACTAGCCTTGGTGGGCCATATCAGGGACATGTGTCGCAACAAGGCATGCCAATGCCGAAAATTCAACCACCTACACCACCCAGGAGCATTCATGGAGGCCATACAACTCGACAAAGTCCAACTAGGCCAAATTTGTCTCTACCATCGAGTAGGCCAGAACAGATTCCCATAATACGCCCAAAGTCACATAGCATGGGGCGTACGTCAACAAGAAATGAACGCAGTCAAAGAGCGCAAAATATCAATCAGAGTCTTCGCCAAGGATTGACAGGCCAGATAGGACAAGACCAGAATATTCCAGGTCAAATGCAGGGTCAGTTACTCGTCCCGGGTCAGCAAGGTCGAAGTCAAGGGCAGGCTCGTTGTACCACTCCTGGCAGTGCATGTAGTCGTGGTCCTACTCCTAGCCAAGGTGCTGGCACAACTGCTGAGGCTGCAAGCGGCGCAGGCACAGGTCCTGCATCATCAGGGGAAGACGCACCGGATCGTGGGTATCCTGTTAAATGTAGGTGTGTGGAAGCCTATCGGAAGAAGATGAAGGAGTATTATGAATGGCCATGTGGTAGGCATAGACATAGATGATATATTTATTAAATTATGTGCACGTGTTATATGTTTTGTATTTCTGTTCTGTTATTGTCAATAAACTGTTTTGAAGACTCGTGTTCAATTATCTTTGTAAGTTCTAAAATAGCCGTAGCGACATCTATCGCGCAGGATGCGAACTACCGTTTCCTACATTGCGCTATTAAAGTTCTGGGCAACATGCAAGATCCTGACAACGTCGGGCAGTAGCCCACCAGAGACTTGGTTGGAGGATACCCCTTTTTACCCTTATTTTTCAGTTTTTAACTTTACACCCTGTTGACATGTTTCTCATACATCTGCATTAGTAGTAATTAAAAAAAAACCATCCAAAGTATCTTACCAGCTCCAACATATATAAGCAGGCCCTCCACATTTTCAGTCTATTCGAAAATGCCTCGACGATGCAATTTTAAAAATCCCCAATCAAAAAACAATAAAAAACCGATTTCAAAAACTTTCATTTCAACACGAGGACAACAAAATAATAGTAAACGTAAACAGGACATCACAAAACTTTCACAATATTATTTAAAATATAAATAGCTGGGGTAGGGACAGTGGTGGCCACAACATTTTGAACACCTATTCAAATTTAGCCCCTGTTCATTCCCGTGCTGTTGTGGGCGTGGCGATGACTTCGACTGGGACCTCCCACACTTCGGGACCAGCCTCTCCTTACACTTGCATCTTACTCTCTCTTCTCTCTGCTCCCTCTCCATTATCAGAGGCTCATCAGCACCTTCATCTAAAACCACACGCCTCATTGGCGTACTCCAAAAGTTATCATCTTCTTGGTACTTGTTATTAGACCAATCAGGTCCATTGTCACTGTTTCGCTTTTTCGGTCTCGGATTGCATATGTCGTCTAGAGAGCCTAGTTCGATCACCCTCTCCTTCCGGGAGCGTCGGCTGCTACTGTAAGGGATTTGGTCTTGAAGGCCATCTCTTTTCTGCGAACGACTGTCGTTATCTTTGGAGTAACCTGGTGAGCATGGCGGTGTGTGCTGGTCAAAACCAAAGGGGCTGTTGCAAGGACTAGGGATGCATGGCGTACGAGGAGACGGCGTAGTTCTTTGGAATGACTTTTGTGGGTCCCAGAAAGTATTGCGGTCGGTTGATGTTTGTCGTTGCGATTTTGGCTCGGTGTTTTGACCTTGGCTGCTGGGTGGTGCGTCTGATAGATGACGCCAATTTTTCCTCTCGGTAGGTGGTATTTCTGATTCTTCAAAGCTGGTCTTGTCTGGATTCCAGTAGTATTGTTTTATGATTATCTGAAAACGTTAAAAAGCAAAGTAAGAAAGTAGAAAAAAAACTAGCTTTTAAATTGCATTGTCATGCAATGTGCAAATATGTATAAATTAAAAAAAAACAGCTCAATCGAACACCGAGAAGTGGGCCAAATTTGTATTGAACTGCACAATTGAACACTGAGGAGCATCTCAAATATGTATAAGTTTTGATTAGCCACAGACACCGGCCCAAGTGAAAGTAAATGTAAGCTGTAAAAATAAAGTAATAGTAAAAAACTTTTTAAATACTATCAGAAAATAAAATCACACATGGAGCGACTCCTTATCTGGTTTTCCACCAACCCACAACAAAATTAAGTAACAGGATACCACCAGGTGGCACTGCGTGACAGACTTTCGGGCTTCTGACTGTCAAACCACTAACTACTTCCCAACTCCAGGCTGCTACTGATAGATTACTGAATGGAAAATCCAATAACAATAACAAACAACAACAACATAACAATTTGAATTTGAATGCGCACTCTGGTATGCAGGCCGCTTCCAACCGGTCCTATTGGAAATTTATAGGGGAAGCCTATGTCCAGCAGTGGACGTCCTGCGGCTGATATGATGATGATGATGAACCTGGTACTCGAACTTAAGACCCCGAGATAAGCAGTTGTGCTTGCGACTATAAGATCAACAGCCCCTCTAGCCAAGTCGCAAACGATAATCGTAAACGCTCGGAGGTACCAATAGATGTTAAACTTTATACCGCAGAGCCTTAAGTTAAAAATCTATTAAAGATTTCTAAGCATTAGCGACTGGAAAGAACGAAAACGCTATGCAATCTTCATTAGATCTTCAACTTAAAACCAAGCACATAAGGTTGAAGATCTATTAAAGCCTACTCACTCAGCGTTTGCGTTTATCGTTTGTTGGGCAGTCTAATTTGCTAATGAAACGACTTTCTACCACATTTCAAGAACAAAACAAAAAATCTTACTGTAGGTTGTTGTACTTCATCTATAGGTTCAGGAATATTACTGCTAGAAATCGTAGGCCTTCTCGGCAAGTGACCAGCTTGAGGTGACGGGGTCGCTTTAGTACATGTAAGTGGAAATGGTCTGACATTTTTTTCATAGATGGCCGGATAAGGATTCTGATAAGATTTCTCCATCACGGTTGATTCAGGTCTCCTCGCCTGAGAACAAGGTTGATGAGACGAGCCTACAGGAATACCTGGACACGGTCTAGGCGCTTTTTCATTGGCCGCTGGGCATAAAGAACTTTGCTGTAGCATTTCCATCCCAATAGGTCTTAAGACCGTTTGACTCTCAGCATCAATAGGCCGCGGAGGACATATTTCGTTGCACTTATTATTTTTCATTAATGCTCTCGCGGCATCTGGAGGCAGACAGGTCCTCCGTTTAATGCTTTCTAAGTAATTCCTGTCGTCAGGACTTAAAGAGCATGGAGGGAAAGGGTCGGGTGGCTTGCTGCAAGGTCTCCCGCATACCTTGGAGGAGGCAGAAGCATTCTGCCTATCTAATAACGATTTATAGGCAGGACATATTGAATCATCCGCTGCGGTCCCGCCACCAAGAGCAGTAATATTCCCACAAGCATCTAAAGTCACATTTGCAGTCGCATCATACTTTCTAGAGTTTTCTGTGGACCTTAGTTTATCAATTAATTTCTCAGCATGTGTTTCGAAATCTTCTGCAGGATCCAAATGAATTGTATTTAAGAATTTTACTATTTCTTTCATCATTAATTCGTTGTCGGGGTCCTCACCTTCAGCTTCGATATCAAACAGTTTCTTTGATAGTATATAAATCATTTTGTTTCTACTTAAGAGCTCTGTAGGGTTTTGGCATTGTAGCGGTAATTCCCTTAACCAGTCGTTTATTTGTTCTCGTATTCTTGCTTGTTCCACTTCGTACATGATAGAATCTCCTGTAGGCACCGGTACATTCATGAGAGCAGTGTAAAGATCGCGACTAATTTTCTGTGAATTTATTGGTGAACATGGGTATCTGTTCATGAAAATTTTACAGAATTCATTTATTTCATTGGCAATTTTTGCTTTTAATCTAATTACTTGATCTTCATTGCATCCAGAGTAATGTAGATCGATGAATGCGTCCGCTAGTTGGTCTTTAGCTATCTCTAAACTTGCTTGTTCTTCCGCTGACAAATTCCGTTGGTCAGGTAAAACTTTCGATATAGTGTCACGTAGGTCTTGTTTGTATGTCTGTCCTTCTATTTCGTTATGAGCTCTATTGTGTGCTTCTAATATCTTCTCAAGAAGTTCGTCTTTCAAAGCTTGCATTTCTTCATCAGATAACGACACATTGCCGAATAAGTTCTGTAGTTCGTCTCTTAACACGGCTTCATATAATGCATCATCGTTAAATATTGCTGGGTCTACATTCATTTCGCCAACTGCCTGGATTAAGCTGTACGCTATTTCTTTCTTTGCGCTTTCGTTCAATGTTTCATCGTCAGAATCTATACTACTTATCTTTGAGTCTATATACTTTGTCAGTCCATTATAACTCAATCCATAGCGGCCTTTACCTACAGGGAAAAAATATATTAGCTTTTGTTTATAGCTTTATTTTGCTATTATGAATAAAAAAATAGTAAAAATGCTTATGGATAGTTAGTTGTAATTAATTGAATGTTATCATATTTGGACTTAAAAATGCTGGCTCATATTTTTAGGGATATTATCGCATGAAACGGAACCCTTATAATATGACTTTTTGTCCGTCTGTTAAGGGGCTTTTGTCAAGACCTACGCAGGAATTATAAATTAAATTTCGATGTTAGATCTTAAAAAAGTGAACACTTAGGTAACACCAATGAAAGACCAAAACAATGATTTAATATGGCGGGTTAGTTTGCTATAAAGATAAAAGGAATTTAATTTTATATATTGTGGCAGGTATATTTTAATTACTTTTTTTTCTGAGGATTCTTAAAATATTTTTATTAAAAAAAATTTTTTACAGTCGCCTGAAAAGTGCCTACACCTCAGAAAATAATGACCCCCGTCAAATATACAGTGTATCCCTGGCAGTATGGATCAAACTGTTTAGGGGTGTGGATAAGCTCATTCCCTAACTTTTTAACCCTGACAATGTCGCGATTTTTTTACGATCCAAAAGTTATAAATTATTTTATAGTTTCTTTTTTCACTTAGCATTGTGTTGCTTAGTAGTTTGATTCGGAACCCCAATCGTGCTAGCCCAACTAGCTCTTGGATGGTTTTTCTAAAAAAACTAACTTTTTACTTCGCAATCATTAAAAGTACTAATCGCAAAGTTCATACGACTCAATTTCTACCGACTTCCCTTCGGAAGTCTGGAACAACAGCTACTATACCGCAATTATTGAGAAATTACACAATCAGCAGTATCTACTAGTTCAAAATAATATAGCTATACTACAGATAATTTAACAGGTTAGCTGATGGTGAACTAAAGACATTATACAAACGCCTATAATTTGAATCAAACAAAGAATTAAGCAATTTTTAACTTTGGTAGCCCTTTACTGCTGTTGAATCTTCGCCACTAGAAAGTACTACTAAACACTAATAGACTATACTATATTATATACACTTGTATACTTACATAATACCATGCTAATATCCCACTGCAGGGCAAAGGCATCTCATACAAAAACAGCACGAACATTGATCACCACGCTTGCTCAAGGCGTATTGACGATTTCAGACTTATAAATTACAAGTCCAGGTTTTCTCACGATGTTTTCCTTCACCGATGTCAGTGATGTCCAAGACAATACATACCCAGTTTAAGCACAAAATGAAGATGCTTTTGCTTCGTCTATACACAAAAACATTACCTGTACCTTCATTCATAGCCCCTAGTGGTAGTCCTAATTCTCTGGCGTACTCTTCGGCTAGTTGACTCTCCATTAGCGTTCGTTTTTCATTCGACATCGGACAACCATGAAAAGTTGGTTTCGATTCCATAATCCTGCTGATTAACTTCTTGGTTCTATAAAGGAGTTTGAGGGCTATTTCCTCTGCTTCATCATCACAAGGATGGCAAGTCCTCATGCTGTTAAACCGTTTTATATTTGCGATCATGTTTTCAAGAATTTCATCTTGGTCTGCGTCGCTATTCTTTAATTTAAATAGCCCGCAAGCTAGGGTTGCCTTCAATTTTGCTTTATCATGTCCAGTTATGTCGTAGTTGGATAGTACATGTGTTATTTCTTCGTTTATGGCTGAAAGGAGCTGTTCCGCTTGCTTGGGAGTCAGACTTCTTTTTTGGCCTTCAAATAAAGGTTCCTTTATAAATTTGTAGCTCATGCCTTTGTAGCGGGAAACAATTTGTTTTGGGTGTTTTGGTTTAAAAATTATTACTGAGTTTTGTTTAAATTTTATTTATGATTGAATAGTTTTAACTCGCTACAATGTTAGTTTTTTGTCCGCTCTGGTCACTACTTCCTTTTCAATTATTTTCATGTTGTTAATAACGCGATGTTATTCAGAACAAAAATATTTTTGGTCTTTGGCATGATACAATTTTTAATGTTTTGTTTGAAGTTTATTACAACTATTGTAAGCCCAAATTAAAGTATATTTAACTCTTTTAAGATTTTAATTTAAACTCGTTTTTATGTTTACCGTTCAATTATTATTTTATTTACATTTCTGTAATATTATTTATTACTCGTACATATAAAGCATTCCTAAGCAGTCTAAAATCCTGTTGAAAATAAAAACATTACTATATCTACGACGTTATTTTTGTATTTAACTGTGTCCCGATTTCTACGAAAAAACAAATACAGTTAATAGTAAGTTAAAGTTGTTATAATATTACGTCTCGCGTGTAATAATCTAAAAAGTTTGACAATATTTTTCTTTATATGATTAGGCTGTTACGAACAAATCATCTTAAAATGAAACCAGAAGGGCGATTCCCGTAAGGTGCAGCGCAGACGACAGACTATCCGTGACGCACTTTTAGTCTGTGAAAATAGCCTATGCAAACCTATGCGCGCCATGCAGACTTTTTGTGCGCCGCAGACTCGATCGCACAAAAAGTGTGCCGTCTGCGCTGCACCTAAGTACAACAACGATCGCATACCAATCTCAGTCTCAATTTGGCAAAAATATTTCTAATTTGCTCACACTTTTGACAAGTTTCTGACATTGATTGTATCAGAAATGAAATTGCGACTAGATATTGAATGTTTTTTAGCGACGCGAGAAAAACTAGCCTTCTTAATTTGACTGCGATTTAAATTTCATCGTCATTTACTTGTTAGATTTGGCTTTGTTATGTTTGCAATGAATTTCCGTTTTATCCGTCAGATATTTGCCTTTTTAACGCGATTAAAGGAACGAATTAATCATATTAAATATTTAAAAAAGAGTTTTATACGTGTAGAATTAAATATTTAAACGGCATCCCTCATTATTTGTTTCTACTCTAATTTAAAATCATCAACTTCTATACCCATTATCGATTTGTACAATTCTTCAATTTTCTCTTTGCTGACATCAACTTCATCCTCTGAATCAAGAGCTTTATTTATCTTGTTGATCACTTGAAATCTTAAATGCTCTAGTTCATCTTCTTTCGTGAAAACTTTCTCTGGGTACAGTTTGATGTACTCTTGCCTTTCTGCTATATCATTAGCAATCTCTTCTGATAATTGTGTCTTCGCTTCTTCATCCAATTCTATTGGTACTGTATCTATCCAAGTTCTGACAGAAGCTTTGAGTTTATTTATCAAGGCTAAGGTCTCCTTCCCTGTCATGTCTGTGCTAGTTCTTGGTTTTGCTGGAGTGGAACTTTGTCCAGGAGTAAAACTCATTCTTGATGCTCCCTGTTCTGGTGCAACTTCATCAACAACTTCCTTGGCAGAAGCAGTGGAATCTCTCGAATCTCTCGATTTTCTTTGATTCTTCCCAGCTTCAGGCTCCACCATTTGTGGTATTTTATAATTGTCAACTTTTGCTAAGAATTGTTTGGTGTCTTCGATCATGGGTTTTAGTGTAGCATGGGGTACTAAGCCATTTAACCTTCTGTAAAGTTGTAACTTCAAAAAATCCAATTCGTCATATTGCGCTGGCAACTCAGAGCTAAAGGTCTGTAGAAACTTGTGTCTATCAACTATGTCAAGTGTCAACTCTTTTATAATTTGATCCTTTTCTTTATCCTTTAATTTGGTACCGGTAGATTCCAGCCAAGTCTTCAAATTGTCAGTTATAAACTTTTTGAACTCTTTCTCATCACCGTCTTTGTCTTTTTTTGAATCGAAAGGGGTTTTCTGCTCAGTTTTGTTGACAGCAAATGTTTCTAATAAATGCGTTAGGCGTGCTGATGGTGTTTCTATACTGCGTCTTGGTGAGGTAGGTCGTTTGCTTGCTTTGGAAACTGCTACTCTTGGTCTTCTTGTAGTAGATAGTATGTTTTTGATATCGTCTAGGTTTTTCGACCACTGTTTTCTTGCAAACTTGTCTCTTGCTAGTGATTCTTGTAATGCAATATTTACGCTTCCGCTCAGAAATGCGCCGGTGTTTTTTCTGTTGATCAGCACTGGCTCCGGTCTTCGAGTTCCGGAGAAATGTGCTTGTTCTGTTATGAAAGAAATATAAATAAAAACAACACAGGGTCGACAGTAAGGATTGAATTGTAGTTGTGCTGACTGTGATTGTGAATTTTGTGAAATGCTGGGCTGGATTGTATATGGAGAAAAAACAATTGGAAGTCTAGGGGGACTTCAAATTTTTTTCTACCACAACGAAATCGTATTTATAATTGTGACGTTTAAGGCGACACTTTACATGTCGTATTGTTCAAACATTCAGGTTCACTTGATTAATACAAAATATATGCTATGTCTATTGAGATAAAGTTGTTTTTTAATTAGCGACATATCACAAATATTTGTGCACTTACAAAATCTACGGGGGAATCGCGTTTTGACAGCTCATAAAAAGTACGTCAATTGATGGTGGTGTCATCTACCCAATTAAATTTGTTTTGTTTCGATGTGTTTAAGGGCCTTCGCCCACGTCCGACATTTTGCAGGACCGTTTATCGGACAGTTCAATGGATCCCTTTTCAATGGAGGATGAGAAACTTTACCTGTTTTTCATACCTCCAAATATTAAAATGTTAATGTTCCATTCTGTCCTATAAAAAATTCGGTCACCGATTATCTAACGTGGGCGAATAGCCTAATTGCAGCATTCGATATGTGTATTTGATTTCATTATGTTGATTACTTATTTGTAGATGATTTAAACTATTTATTATGTTGATGGGTAAAACACTAACATTTTTATATCTTAACTAGATTCTGCCCGCAACTTCGTCCGCGTCAAAAATAATATATTATCCCGCGGGAACCGTACCTTTTTCCGGGATAAAAAGTATCCTATGTGATATAGGTCGTTGTCGCTGAGACTGGCCCAGGAAGAGGTAACGAGATGACCTAGATGGTGCAAGAGTACCTGGACAACTTAGGGCAGATTTTTGCCCAACAGTGGGAAATTACGGGCAAGATAAAAAGTACGTAACCAAGATGAAATGACCCACATAGTTCTCACATTCACAATAAAAAATTAAATTCTAAATTAAGTATATAAAACAAACTAAATAGCAATATCAAATGAACATAGGTAATAATATTGTCCAAAATAAATTCTTCCTTATTTAAAATGTTCTTCAAGTACCTATAATAAACCAAAAATCTATACATATAAAAAAATATGGCTAAATGTGTTGCTAAACGCAAAACTCGAGAACGGCTAAACCGATTTAGATGATTCTTTAATTGTTGGGTTCGTAATTTTTAGGACAAGATTTTAATGAAATATTTATATTAATTGAAATGTCGACCGTAGAAATCGGAAAATACCGCAAATGAATAAAAAAGTTGTGTAAAATGTTAGCAGTTATTGAGTAAAAAAAATTGTGAGCAGCTCAATTCCAATTCTTCAAGATAGTCTTCATATCATACCATCACGCCTGTTTTCTCCGAAGAGTTAGGTAGATAGTCTTCGATAGTATAAAAGGCTTCCAAGTACAGATTCCTCTTCATAAATAACTTGAATTTGCTTCTTGATCGTGGCTAGGAATTTCTTAATTCTTTTGGAACAATATGAACAATGTTTTTCACACTAGGCATTGCTCCTGTATCATGAGTGCGTTTACAATTTTACTATTAACTATAGTTACAAACTCACATACCAACTGAGAGATTCACAGTGAATTAAAAATAAGCCTCCAGAGTCAGAGGTCAAAGGTCAATGTGATGTGAGTGTCCATGGAGTTTCTTGTTCGTTCTTCTCCATAATGACCTCCATTTTGGAACGAGCAACTAGCTTCTATTATAAACTGTAACTTCTTGACAATTCAAAAGTGCCTGTAAATGGTCTAATTGAAATAAATGCTTTGACTTTGACTTTGATGAGGAGAGGTGAAATGCACGACTAAAAACGTTGATGGATGGAGGGGGAGAGGCAGACGAAAGATAAAATGGATGGATGTGAAGAATACGAAAGAAAAACCAAACAAGAGCGAGAAAGACTCATGCCACGAGGGTTCCGTCACAAAGCTGTGCCAAGGTGCAGCTACTTCGCTCAAATGATACAGCCTAAGAATATCCAAGTCCGGATTGGGATAAACTTAGAATATAATATTATCTTTATTTGCTTAGAACTAAATAACGAAGTAGCTTTCATTAACTTTGCAGAAGAAAAAAAACAACGTTCTCCAAATATGATTCTACATCAGAGACGATGGTCCAAATACAAATGTAAGTTTCTAATCGAAAAACTTGCTCAAGCGATGGTCACAACGTCACCACCAGCTCGACAGGTAGAACACCGCGTGCCACATGGTATAAGACCCCATGGTTCATGGGTTTATGACAGAATTCCAGCTTCTATTATTCTCGATAGAATGAAAAATTGATTAAATCAAAGGTTTAAATTAGAAAGCAGTACTCCTGGGTAAGCCTCGCATTATTATTAGCTTGGAGCCTGTTCCCGATATTTTTTTGTTTCTTTTTTTGGCCAGTTTAGAGGTACCTATTAGGAAAAAAAAATCCTTATCCTTCTTTCAAAAGGGAGGATCCTCTGATCAGACGGGTGTTGTGTCTGGTGGACTACTGCCCGACAGTTGTCGAGATTTCATGCGTATATGGTCAGTTGTAGTTCGCACGTGGAGCGAAAGATGTTGCCACAATGCAACCAAATAAGTAAAGATAATAAATAAAGGGCAATAATAATTTGTTATGTACTCAACCTCTCTTGCTAAAAGGTGATTTCGAAGGCAGTGGAGGTGCCAATGCCATGATCATTTTGTACAACTCTCCGGCTCCTTTCATGATCTGAAGCGTAGTCTTAAGACCCATATGTTGTTTTGCTCTCCTAAATACCTGGTAATTAAAATTTTCCATTTCATCTTTCTCCGTGACTATTATTTCAGGATGTGCATTCAAGTATTTCTGTCTGTCTATTACGTCGCCAACAAGATCTTTGATAAATGCGTCTAAGATTTCTGGGTCTACTTCTATACCCAAGGAATTTATATAATCCTTTATAGATTCTCCAACTTTATCTTCATATGCCGCGAAAGCTTCATCATCATCTCCCAACATTTTATTGAGTTCGGTAACACATTTACCCAGTTTTTCTTTCAAAGACAATTTCAATTCTTCTTTTTGATCATTTTCAAACGATGTTGCATCAACAATATCGTAACAATCTGATAAAATCTTATCTTTAATAGCGTCTGTATCTTTGTTATTATCGAATCTTACTTCGGTCATGTTTTCTTTCAATTTATCTAATAATGTTTCTTTTAAGCTGTTTTTTTCTGACGCAGGTATAGAAGATTGGTCTACAGCGTCACTGATGGCTTTAGCAAAGCGTTTTTCGTATATAGAAGAAGTTGCACAAGAGTCTTTGGCTTTAGAAGCCAGTAACTTCTCCCGTGCCTTAACAACCAGTTCATCAGCTAGAGCAGTTGCTTGATGTTCGGAAAAGTCTGTGTGCTGCACAACTTTATCTATTAGTTTTTCTTGTACTTCATCTAAATCACCACTCAATAGTACTGCGTCAACTAAGTCATTAAAACCATCTGCTACGTGATGCTCGTGGTGTTCGGCTACGTCATGTCTATCAAAAACATCTCTTAATTCGTCTTTGACTGCTAATCTCCTGGCTCTTTTAATCATTTCATCAGCAACAGCGGTCGCTTGATTTTCGGATAATTTTGTCTCTTGCATAATGGTTTCTGGTAGCTGTTTCCTTGCTTCTTTTAAATCTCCACCCGTAGCTGCTATATCTACTAGCTCAGTAAACTCTTCTGCTAATTGGTTTTCCTGACTAGAGCCTATGCTATATTGTTGAAAAACATCTCTTAATTCTTTTTTCGCTGCTAATTTTCGAGCCCTTTCCATCATTTCATCAGTTAGAGCAGGTGCTTTATCTTTAGAAATTTCTGTGTCCCGCACAACTGTATCTATGAGTTTCTCTTTTGCTTCATCTAAACTACCACCCAATAGCGCTACGTCAACGAGCTTATTAAACTCATCTGCTACTTGATTCTCGTAGCTTTCGGGTATGTCATGTTTATTAATAACATCTCTTAATTCTTCTTTCACTGCTAATCTTCTAGCTCTTTTAATCATTTCATTAGCAAGAGCAGTCGCTTGTTCTTCGGGTAACTTTGTGTTTTGCACAATGTTCCCTATAAGATGTTTCCTTGGTTCTTTAAAATCTCCATCAGTTAATTCTGTATCTACTAGCTCAGTAAACCCTTCTGCTAACTGACTTTTGCAACTAGAGGTTATACTATATTGTTTATACACATCTCTTAATTCTTTTTTCCCTGCTAATTTTCGAGCCTTTTCCATCATTTCATCAGTTACAGCTGTTGCTTGATCTTCAGAAATTTCTGTGTCCCGCACAATTGTATCTACGAGTTTCTCTTTTGCTTCATCTAAACTACCACCCAATTGCGCTACGTCGACGAGCTTATTAAACTCATCTGCTATTTGATTCTCGTAGCTTTCGGGTATGTCATATTTATTAATAACATCTCTTAATTCTTCTTTCACTGCTAATCTTCTAGCTCTTTTAACCATTTCATTAGCAAGAGCAGTCGCTTGTTCTTTGGATAACTTTGTGTCTTGCACAATGTTCCCTATAAGATGTTTCCTTGCTTCTTTTAAATCTCCATCAGTTAATTCTGTATCGACTACCTCAGTAAACCCTTCTGCTAACTGACTTTTGCAACTAGAGGTTATACTATATTGTTTATACACATCTCTTAATTCTTTTTTCCCTGCTAATTTTCGAGCCTTTTCCATGATTTCATCAGTTAGAGCTGTTGCTTGATCTTCAGAAATTTCTGTGTCCCGCACAATTGTATCTACGAGTTTCTCTTTTGCTTCATCTAAACTACCACCCAATAGCGCTACGTCAACGAGCTTATTAAACTCATCTGCTACTTGATTCTCGTGGCTTTCGGGTATGTCATGTTTATTAATAACATCTCTTAATTCTTCTTTCACTGCTAATCTTCTAGCTCTTTTAACCATTTCATTAGCAAGAGCAGTCGCTTGTTCTTTGGATAACTTTGTGTCTTGCACAATGTTCCCTATAAGATGTTTCCTTGCTTCTTTTAAATCTCCATCAGTTAATTCTGTATCGACTACCTCAGTAAACCCTTCTGCTAACTGACTTTTGCAACTAGAGGTTATACTATATTGTTTATACACATCTCTTAATTCTTTTTTCCCTGCTAATTTTCGAGCCTTTTCCATCATTTCATCAGTTACAGCTGTTGCTTGATCTTCAGAAATTTCTGTGTCCTGCACAATTGTATCTACGAGTTTCTCTTTTGCTTCATCTAAACTACCACCCAATTGCGCTACGTCGACGAGCTTATTAAACTCATCTGCTATTTGATTCTCGTAGCTTTCGGGTATGTCATATTTATTAATAACATCTCTTAATTCTTCTTTCACTGCTAATCTTCTAGCTCTTTTAACCATTTCATTAGCAAGAGCAGTCGCTTGTTCTTTGGATAACTTTGTGTCTTGCACAATGTTCCCTATAAGATGTTTCCTTGCTTCTTTTAAATCTCCATCAGTTATTTCTGTATCGACTACCTCAGTAAACCCTTCTGCTAACTGACTTTTGCAACTAGAGGTTATACTATATTGTTTATACACATCTCTTAATTCTTTTTTCCCTGCTAATTTTCGAGCCTTTTCCATCATTTCATCAGTTAGAGCTGTTGCTTGATCTTCAGAAATTTCTGTGTCCCGCACAATTGTATCTACGAGTTTCTCTTTTGCTTCATCTAAACTACCACCCAATAGCGCTACGTCAACAAGCTTATTAAACTCATCTGCTACTTGATTCTCGTTGCTTTCGGGTATGTCATGTTTATTAATAACATCTCTTAATTTTTCTTTCACTGCTAATCTTCTAGCTCTTTTAACCATTTCATTAGCAAGAGCAGTCGCTTGTTCTTTGGATAACTTTGTGTCTTGCACAATGTTCCCTATAAGATGTTTCCCTGCTTCTTTTAAATCTCCATCAGTTAATTCTGTATCGACTACCTCAGTAAACCCTTCTGCTAACTGACTTTTGCAACTAGAGGTTATACTATATTGTTTATACACATCTCTTAATTCATCTTTAGCTGCTAATTTTCGAGCTCTATCCATCATTTCATCAGCTAAAGCAGTTGTTTGATCTTTAGAAAATTTTGTGTCACGCTCAATTTCATCTATGACTTTCTCTTTTGCTTCATCTAAACGACCACCCGCTAGTGCTAAGTCAACAAACTTATTAAACTCATCTGCTACTTGATTCTCATCGTTAGCGGCTATGTCATGTCTATTAAAAATATCTCTTATTTCATCTTTGACTCCTAATCTTCTGGCTCTTTTAGTTATTTCACCAGCAAGAGCGGTCGCTTGTTTTTCGGATAACTTTGTGTCTTGCGTAATGTTCTCTGTTAGCTGTGTTCTTGCTCCTTTTACATCTTCACGAGAATGTGCTATATCCACTAGCTTGGTGAACTCTTCTGCTAATGGATTTTCGTAACCAGAGACTATGCTATATTGTTTAAACAAATCTCTTAGTTCTTCTTTCGCTGCTAAATTTCGAGCTCTTTCCATCATTTCGTCAGCTAGAGCGTTCGCTTGTTTTTCGGATAAGTTTGTGTTTTGCCTAATATTTTCTATAAGCTTTTTTCTTGCTTCTTTTAAATTTCCACCCGTACGTGCTGTATACACCAGCTTTGTAAACTCTTCTGCTAATTGATCTTCGTAACTAGATGGTATGCCGTATTTACTAAAAATATCCTTTAGTGCTTCTTTCCCTGCTAATTTTCGAGCCCTTTCAAGAATTTCATCAGCTAGAGCGCACGCTTCTTCATAAGATAAATTGCCGTCTTTCATAAGCTTCTCTATAAGTTTCTTTCTTGCGTCTTCTAAGTCTCCACCACGAAGTGCTAAGTCTACTAAATCATTAAGTTCTCCCGTTAATTGCTTTTCGTAGGCAGGATCTATACCATATTTACCATATAAATCTTTCATTTCTTCTTGCAATGCCATTTTTCGCTGTGCGTCCATCGGTTTACCAGATTGAGTACTATGTCTCTTTTGAGGAGAACTCTCCAGAAGATCACGGAGTTGACTATCCATATCAGGGAATAAATCACTTAGCATGGTGGTTAATTCAAGTCTCAATTTACTTTTCTTTTCCTCTGGGATCTGTGCTTTTTTTATAGTTCTCTTTACTTCGTGTTTCATGGTTTCTTTCGGAGTCATTGGACCGGTTATTGATAGAGATGAACTCTTCGTTCTTCTTAGTTCATTTGAGTCACTTTTTCTTCTTGGATATCTTGTATCGCTTTTTTCTCGTTTAATTGATCTTGATTTCGATTCATCAAGTTCTTTTATGGGCATCAAGGCTTTCCCCTTCCTTCCATATTTGCCATTAACGTCTAAACTTGATTTTCTGCTTGTGTTTAGTGGTTTGGTTTCTAGATCTTTTATTTCGTTTCGCAAATTGCTCATATTTTTGGCTACCGCTTGAGTCAATTTACTTTTCAATTGATTTTTCTTGTCGGTTGGTAAATTCAGTTCGCTTACAAGTTTACTAATGTTTTTATTAAATGCATCTTGTACATCGTCAGTTAAGGGTTTATTGAAAGTTTCGATGGCCATTTCCCTCAATTTTTTTTTCAACGCAGCTTTCTTATCTTTAGGTATTGGTGCTCCGTCAATTGCCTTTTCTATTTCTTGTAAAGTATTATTAAGTGAATTATTAATTATTTCTGTAAGCCCTGTTTGATCTTCTTCCGTTCTGTGTGTATCTAGATTTTTTGCCAGTTTACTTTCTAATTTCTTTCTATTATCTTCTGACATGGTGTTTCTAAAAATTTCGGAGACATCATCTATAATTATGTACTTTTCTTCATTGGAAAGGGAAGAATCTAAATTTCGAGCCAGCATGGATTCTAATTTACTTATCAAGTGTGATTTTACTTCCCTACTGATCGGGCATCTTTCTATTACCTTGATTGTATCATTTAATATTTTATTTCTTATCTTATACAAGTCATGTCTTAAACCTGCGCATGCTTCACCAACATCTTTAGATACAGTTTCACCGACAGCGATTTTTAACATATCCTTTTTACCTTTAGGTATTGATAGATCATTAACTGCGCCATTAATATCGTCATTTAAAGTTTTAATAACTTCATCCGAAAGCCGACAGCCTTCGTTCTCTTTAAGTATGTTCTGTATACACTTTTTTAAACCTCTTTTTTTAATAGCATCTATTGGCGAATTGTCAATAACAATACCGATATCTTTTTCTAGCTTACATTGTATATCACATACACATTTAGGCTTAGATACGCACATGTTCAAATTGTTTGCCGCAACGGTCGATAACAATTTTTTTAAACAACATGCAACGCCTCTATCTTCAGCAATAGGACATCTTTCAACTATATCACAAATTCCACTGTCAATGCAACTTTTGACATTGTAAGGCAATGGTTTATCCATGTTTTTAGACAGTGACCCGTTTACTTGCTGCATCAAATGTTTCTTTTTATGTGTGTCGATTGGGAGCTCATTGACTGCGCTTTTGACGTCTTTTGAAATGATCTCCTTCAAATCACTTGTATCACTACTGGATCTAGCTGGTTTTATCGTTTTCATGCTTTTTCTAAGCATATCTTCGTCACTGATAGCATCAACTATCTCATCCATTATTTCCCGTTTCGCATCGTTTTCAATTTGTTGAAAATTTGAATCTGACCGATTAACATGCTTATGTATAATAACTCGGGATCTGCTCTTCATTTCTTCCTTCCTGTCCTCAGGTACTGGCAAGCGATCAATAATATTGAAAATGTCGTGTACCAGTTTTTTTTCTACCTTTTCTCTGAAGAATTTATTCGAAGGTAAAATGTTAATTTGTCTTAAAACTTCTTCGACTTGATCATATACTTCGTTAGGATCTAGAGGTAGGTTAGCATCAAGTAGAAAGTCAACTATGTCAATACCCAAGGCGTCAAATCCACGCGCTTCACCATCGTGTACCAACTTTACAAGTCCTGCAGTGATTTTATCTAATTCCCGTGGATTTAAATCAGTACCACCTGGCAAGGTACGTAGCCAATCAGTAATTACTGTGACGAGTTCGTCTCCACTTATCATCAGCTTTCCGTTAGGTTGCCCGCTCTTTGATAGTTGTTGCCCGCTCTTTGATAGTTGTTGCCCGCTCTTTGATAGTTGTTTTGCTAGCTCTTCAATTAATTCATCTATCGTTTGGAACGCTGTACCGACATCGTCCTCGAATCGATTGATTTCTTCTTTTATTCTGTCATTGCCTCCCTGAGACTGCATGGCGTTTAACTTTTTGGCTAAATCATAAATCAAGTTAGGATTTCGCTTTAGCTCTTTACACATACCGTGTTCACATATCCAATTAGATATAATTTCTCTCAACTCAGCTGTCAAATTAGAAGTCCCATCGTTTATTTCCACGTTCTTTGGTACAGCTACTATTTCTCTAGCTAATTTGTTTGCCATTTGTTTTAATGTAACCGTTTCTCCATCGAATAAGGATTGCTCTATAAGTAATTCAATGATTGCATTGTTTAATATACGCGTATATTTAATATCACAGACCGGCCTTTCAGCAGCAAGCGACTTGATTTTATTGACAATATTATCAGTAATGACTTCAATATCTATTTCATCATCATCTTCAAGAAATAGATTTGCAATCCACTTTTCAACAATGTCTTTGAATCTATCAGATTTTCTTGGTACGCTTAGAATTTGGTTTGTAAGTTTCTCAGCTAGATGGCTTCTGAAATGAGCGTCGTCGTCATCTGTTCCAGTAGTCCATACAGGATAATTTTCAACGAATTCACTGACCACATTTGTAACATTTTCGCTAAAGGTCTCATCATCCGGCAACCCCTTTAGGGTCCTCTGTAATTCTCTTATAGCAAATTCTCTCTTCTTTTTATTATCTGGACACTCGCAACTGACCACTGGTACGCCTTTCAGCCAATCACATACTTCTTCATCGATTCTTTTATTATAATAAGCTTGTTCTTGGTACTTACCACTGCAACTGCATGGTATGTTAGGATTCATTGTTTTAGCAGATTTGCAGGTACAAACCGGTTGGTAGTTAGAGGTTTCGGGGCCAAATGTACACTGCGTAGCTTTGCTACAGCAACAATCGTTTCTAGAACATTGACATGCCTCTTGCATCTGTAACAAGACGAATAATAATATTAGTGACTAGAATTCACAGGATTTTTAACGTTTTGGCAGCTCGGAGTAAGGATTTGGGCCTAGTTAATGGCAATAGGCTCGCCCCCTATTACATGGGACCTAAAAAACATACCGGCGAACTGTGTGTGTACATTGGTAAAACTCTGGTTAACCCTTCTGGGAATTTAGGTGTGATGGTATGACTAGCTTTCGCCTATAACATCACCTATCTGCCGGTGTAAGTCCGGTGAAAATTGGTCCAGCCATTTCGGAGATTGGCCGAAACAAACAAACGGCAAACATATTATTAAATTGTTTCTTAGTTTTAGTACTTATCGTGTAAATATTCTTATGTATTTAGTAAATAGCTGTTATTTTGACATTGCAAATAGACACCACAATTTTAAATCTATTTATTTTAAAAATAGTGCAGTGGGGGAAGATTGAAGGTTGACTGACGACCTAGTAAAGAAATCACTGGATACCAGCAGCGCAGAACCAGTCGTTGTGGCAATTGAAACAATTTTTTTTACCAATATTCTACATACCAAAGAAACCTCTAAAGAAGAATCTATCTATATATATGTAGGATTTATATTACCAGAACATTTCTGAACGCTAAAGAACTTTGTTTCAGAACGAATGAATGTGTGAGTGTAAGAGATGGAACGAATGATAGAAAAAAAGGAAGATCGAAGACTACGATGATAAGATGGTGTACGTTTTTTTTTGTCTAAGGTGAAAATAAAATACAAGTAAGTTGTAACATTGTTTTATTCTGGAATATCCCACTCTACAACTTGGGGGCTCGTCCGGGATACCAGAAAAAACAATAAATAAGAAGATTGCCTTGTGTGTACATCGCGGTAAGGTGAGCTGCGACCACGTGCGCCGGGCGAAAAAATTGACGACGACGAAATTTCAAACTTAATTTACAACGATGTCCGACGAAAAGCATCCCGTTCCAACATTCAGCTACGCCGATATAATTCCGAAATTTAACGGCGTCGACAAGACGTACTCGTCAGCAAAATGGGCGCAAGACATAGAAGACAACGCGGAGATATTCGGGTGGACGGCGGCGCAAAAGCTGATTCTGGCGAGAAGGTCACTAACGGGCACAGCAGAATTATGGCTCAAATCGGAAAAAGCCTTCAAAAGTTACGAAGAATTACGGACGGCTTTACTTAAAGAATTCCCGGAAACCGTGAACAGCAAAGAAATGCACGAACTCATGGCGTCCCGCAAAAAGAAAAGCACTGAAACTTATTACGAGTATATGTTAACGATGAAGGAGTTGGGTAAGCGTGCTAAATTCCCGGACTATGTGTCGATACAATATATCATAGACGGAATACAAGACTATGAATCGAATAAAACGATCCTGTACGGCGCGACCACATACTCGGTGTTAAAAGAAAGAATTATCATCTACGAAACCATGAAGAGTAAAAGTAAGAAAAGACAAGATGATACGACGAAGCAGCAGAAGCAGGACCTGGAAAAGAAGGGTCATTCGGAGAAGTCTATTAGTCGCCGGTGTTTTAAGTGTGGTGAGACAGATCACGTCGCCAACGCGTGCAAGAAAGGTGTAAAATGTTTCCGATGCAACTCGTTCGGTCATATCGGACGAGAGTGCAAGGAGCCAATCTCAAATACAAATTCGCAAGATAAGCATAAAGATGGCGGCGGCGGTCATAGTTCTCGTACTTCCATGTTGTGTACGAAGATTTTGCCGGAACTTGCGGAAACGGAAAGAAAACATGGCGGCCACGATGAAGATGAACGAGGAAGGAACGAACGTACAATACGTATGAATAAGTCAGTGTCAACGTCAAACTTCTGCCAATCATGTCAGTGTCATAAGTGTCAAAGTGAAATGGTGTTAAGCGTAAACAAAGACTTTGCGAGTAACAAATCAGTTAAAAACATTAAGATTAGTGGAATAAATGTTGATAGCCTCGTAGATTCTGGTAGTGATTTGAATTTAATAGCTTCTAACTTGTTTTTCGAGTTGAATGTAACATCCTACGAAAAGGTAAGAGTCACATTGTCAGGACTCGGTTCTGCAAGCGTTTTTTCTCATGGAAAGTTTAATGTTATCACAGAAATGGATGGTTATTGTTTTGATGTTTGTTTTTATATCGTTCCACAAGAAGTAATGCCGTATAAAGTTATTTTAGGCCAACCATTCTTAGTAAATGTTACTGCTGTCATTGATAAAGGTTCAGTCACGGTTATGCCACACCATAATGATGTTTTGCTGCAGTGTATGCTTGCCGAGGTTCCAGAACCAGTATGTTATGTTTCTGATCCACAGATACGAGAGGTGGCTCAGAGTTTGGTTGACAACTACCAACCTAAGGGGATAAAAGAGGCTCCGATAGAGATGAAGATTATATTGAAAGATGATATTCCTGTTGCACAGCGTCCACGAAGGTTATCACTCGCTGAGCAGAGAGAAGTTGAGAAACAAGTAAGTGAATGGTTACGAAATGGTATTGTTAGGCCAAGTTTTTCTGAATATGCGAGTCCATTAGTTCTTGTAAAGAAGAAAGATGGATCTACAAGAGTATGTGTCGATTATCGAATGATCAATAAAAAGATGGTCAAGGACGAATTTCCACTTCCAGTCATAGAAGATCTTATTGACAAGTTATCAGGGGCTAAGGTGTTCAGTAAATTGGATTTAAAAGACGCATTCTTTCATTTGAGGATAGAAGAAAGTTCAGTTGGGTATACCTCATTTGTAACACACCATGGTCAGTTTGAATTCCTCAGAGCACCATTTGGATTGTCAATTTGTCCTAAGTATTTCACAAGATTTATAACAATAATTTTCCGTGACCTCATAGCCAAAGGTCATATTCTTATATTTATTGATGATGCCATAATTCCAGCAAATGACTACAAAGAAGCAGTTGAGAGATTACAAGAGGCACTACAAATAGCATCAGATTATGGACTTGAAATAAACTGGAAGAAGAGTGAAGTATTGACGACGAAAGTTGAGTATTTGGGTCACATTGTGCAAGATGGTGAAATCAAACCCTCCACTGAAAAAACTGAAGCGGTTGTCAAGTTCCCTGAACCCAAGACGGTGAAACAACTACAAAGCTTTATGGGGCTAGCATCATACTTCAGGAAGTACATACCTCATTTTGCTAAAATAGCTAGTCCATTGACTGACTTGTTAAAGAAGGATCAAAGTTTTGCATTTGAAGATGAACACAGGTACGCATTTAATATTTTAAAAGAAAAATTAGGAAGTGGTCCGGTACTGAAGATATTCAACCCAAAAAGACGTACAGAGCTACACACAGATGCCTCGGGTATGGCCTATGCAGCAGTATTAATGCAGTGGTGTGAAGACAGTGGCCTACATCCTGTATATTATATGAGCCGGAAGACCAGCGATGCAGAAAAGAAATATTCTAGTTACGAGTTGGAAGCTCTTGCTATAATAGAGGGTGTAAAGAAGTTTCGACACTATCTCTATGGCATTCCATTTAAAATTATAACAGATTGCCAAGCCTTTCAGATGACGCTACAAAAGAAAGATCTGTCAACTAGAGTTGCCAGGTGGGCATTGTTATTACAAGAATTTGATTTTCAGGTTGAACACCGGTCTGGTACAAGGATGAAACATGTAGACGCATTGAGTCGTAACCCGTACATAGGAGTGACTACTAATAGCCTACATGAACAAATAAAGAAGGCACAGGAGCAAGATGAAGGATTGAATGCTATCATGGAGGTACTCTCTGAAAAACCCTATCTCGATTACTACTTGGAAGGCGGTGTGCTGTACAAAGGCCTGGAAAGAAAACTGATGGTACCTAAGAATATGGAGATGGAGGTAATAAAAAGAGTGCACTTAAATGGACATTTTGGTAAAAAGAAGATGACGGAGCTTATAAATAAAGATTATTATATAAAAGATTTATCAAAGAAATTAGAAGAGTTTATCATAACTTGTATCCAACATAGTTTTGGTTGGTAAAACTATAACGATGTGTAAGACTGTATTTTTGTCAGTATTAGTGTGTTTTTAGGATAAGTTGATAAACGATAACGTTGTGTAAGACTGTATTCTTATTAGTATTAGTATTGTGTTAAGCAGGCTAAAGGATTGTGTTCTGGTAGTGCTGTATCATTTCTGAGGCCAGAAATAACGGCAGGATGGCCGAGTTGTAGGATTTATATTACCAGAACATTTCTGAACGCTAAAGAACTTTGTTTCAGAACGAATGAATGTGTGAGTGTAAGAGATGGAACGAATGATAGAAAAAAAGGAAGATCGAAGACTACGATGATAAGATGGTGTACGTTTTTTTTTGTCTAAGGTGAAAATAAAATACAAGTAAGTTGTAACATTGTTTTATTCTGGAATATCCCACTCTACATATATAAAAATGAAACCCGTTTCCCGTTGTCACGCCATAACATGAAAACGGCTTGACCGATTTGGCAGATTTTTTTTAGAATATTCCTTGAAGTACGAGGTTGGTTCTTACGGAGAGATAAATTTAAAACGACCCACGGGGGCGGAGCAGTAACCAAAGACGCGGGTGAAACCGCGGGGCACAGCTAGTTAAAAATAAACATAATTATAAGCTAATGATAAATTAACAAATAACTCTAAACTACGATGAAATCTTTAAAAGCTACAGTCACAGTCAAAGTATTTATTGGAATTAGACCATTTACAGGCCCACAGTTCGCCGGTATATTTAGGTCCCATGTAATAGGGGGCGAGCCTATTGCCATTAACCGGACACAAATCCAAACTCCGAGCTGCTACTGAGAATTTCATAGAAAAAACCCAATAACACTTTTTGCTCGACCTGGGAATCGAACCCGGGACCCCTTGCACAGCAGTCGCACTTGCGACCACGAGACCAACGGGGCGAACTGTGGGTGTACATTGGTACACCTCTGCCTAACCCTTCGGGGAATACAGGCGTGATGGTACCATTTACAGGCACTTTTGAACTGTCAAGAAGTACACAGACAGTTGAAGCTGGTTACTCGTTGCTTATTTCACCCGCCATAAGTTACGTCTTTGGTTACTGCTCCACTCCCGTGAATAGTAGCGTCATGTTATATAGCCTATGTTACTCAGCAATAATGTAGCTATAACTGCCTCGGTGGCCTAGTGGTCCTAAGCGCGACTGCTACGCTAGAGGTCCTGGGTTCGATTCCCAGGTCGAGCAAAGTGGTATTGGGTTTTTCTATGAAATTCTCAGTAGCAGCTCGGAGTTTGGATTTGTGCCCGGTTAATGGCAATAGGCTCGCCCCCTATTACATGGGACCTAAATATACCGGCGAACTGTGGGTGTACATTGGTACACCTCTGCCTAACCCTTCGGGGAATACAGGCGTGATGGTATATTTTTTTTTTTTTTTTAATGTAGCTATCTAAAATTGCTAAAAAAAAAAACGGTCCTGTTTCGGAGCCTATTCGTTACAAACTAACAAATCTTACTTCTTTATAATGTTGTAGTATAGATAAAGAATGTAAGCAATGGCAGTTAAAAATAAGAAGAATGAACAAAGAATAATGAAGAAGAATGATAGCAAGTACAAATTAACAGCAGATGAAGAACTTACGGTAGAGGGCCCTCCGATGCCACTGAGAGTCGTCATGAGACGCGACAGAAGAGAGCCGGATGCTGCGTGGTACAAAATTGAATATACTAGTAAACATACGAGCTAATTTGAAGGTACCTGTCCACTGTGAGCTGCGGGATGTTTAACATATTCAGATTTTATCTTAGAGACTTTATATAGACAAAACAAATTTTTGGTGCATATTAAGGCAAGGCGCAAACGTGGACACTTTTGTGTCTTGTGTCAGATACAAGCTACCGATGAATATTTTATTACTATAGAACCAGTATGAAACCATCCACTCCCAGCGCATACGTAAACATTTTTTGTGTCCAGTTGCTTCCACTTAACACATACTCATGACGATCAAAAAGTGTTCGGTGTCGGTAACTGGAAACTAAAAGTGCCTACGTTTGCGAAGCGCCTAAGACATAATACAACAAACAATAAAAAACGTTTTTACAAAAAGACAACCGCATTCAAAAACTAAAAGTTGAAAAATAACTTTAGCTTTCGAAGTCGGCGGCTTTGGTTCTAATTTTGTGGTTTTGTACTGCCACCGACTTCCAAAGGTAAAGTTATTATTAGTTATTAACTTTCAAACAAAAAAAAAATTATTTTTTTTAATCGGTCTAGGCGTCTTCGAGTAGTCGGGGAAAATACATGAAAAAGAGACCTTTTTTGAAGTCGGTTAAAAAACACATTTTTTTTAAAGATATAACTTAACATAAATACAAAAACACAAGTGTCAACATCACAAATAAATAAAATTAAAAAAGTGCGGTGTGCGTCTCAAAGTTGCACCAAATGAGAGTCCAGTTCAGCATGTGTCAAGCAAATGCACCTGACTCTGACATTCTGCTAGATCCTTATAATAATATTTTATTCACAAATTAAGTATCTTGACTCGTAACCGGCGTGCTTGTATGACCTTCCCCCCTCGCAAACGATAATCGTAAACGCTCGGTAGGTACCAATAGATTTTAAACTTTATACTCCAGAGCCTTAAGTTAAAAATCTATTAAAGATTTCTAAACGTTAGCGACTGGAAAGAACGAAAACACTATGCAATCTTCATTAGATCTTCAACTTAAAACCAAGCATATAAAGTCGAAGATCTTTTAAAGCCTACTCAGCGTTTGCGTTTATCGTTTGTTACATGGCTACAGGGGCAGATGTATGAACGTGGACGAGGCGAAAGTAGTATGTAAGTATCGTAGCAGGTGGCGTTCTGTGTTTTCTGCCTACCGCCATGGGAAAAAGGCGTGAGTTTATTGTATGTATCTTGACATGCCTCGCGAGGTTGTCGACATGTGGGATGTGAGTACAGCAATCATTGACCCGATAGTCGTGATGCCCAATAGCATAATAGCCAAAAGCCTCGACCAACACCTAAGGAAGCTCTCGTTGAGCGGTTGGATCAAGGGCTTGATTCAGAAAGCGGTACTTCTAGACACGGCGAGTATTGTTAGGAGATTCCTTTCTTAGGAGCCCTGACCAGTAGCTTCGTCGTTACGAATAGTCAGAAGCCAGGAAGTCTGACAACCAGTCTTGAGAGATAACACGATACAAGAGGTATCGTGTTGCCCAGTAACTGGGTTGTGGAGGTCTGATAGGCAGTCGCTACATGTAAAACACTGGTATTAAGCTGCATTCGGTTAGGCTGGAAGCCGACCCCGATAAAGGTTAAGGGAGATTGATTGATCTAATTTCCAAAATATGCATGTTTCAAGAATAAATAAAATAGATCATCATAATTATCATTAATAGATCCCTTCACCTCTATAGTACCACAAACATACTATATGGCTATACCTAGCCTATCTTATTAATTACTAAATACTTAAGTTAACTTACAACAAAATAAAAACAATAAAAAATAAGTTAGTTCTGCCAAAACGTTTAAATGTATTCGAAATGTAATAATTTATATTCTAAGCATTAGTTTGACGTCATTAATTTAATTATAAAGAGATCATGGCTTGCCTCGTTTTAACAGAACTAAGCTTAATTAACAATATTGGTGCCAACTCCCTTGTTCACAAACTAAACTAAAATTAGAGAATTGACATCATTTACTAACATACAGCAAAGAAAAGGACGGTAATACCTTAAAACTAAGTTAGAGATGTCAAATTAGTTATGCCTTGAACTTTTCCGTGTTTTTAATCAATGCGTTCTGACATGTCAACTATAATTGTATAGAGGTTTAAGATCAACTAAAATTGACAAGTCTTACTCATGTCCGTCCCTTTCTTGTTTTATTGGAGAGAAAAAGACAAATAGTCTAAATTAAGTTTAGCTTGCGCATAACAGAATCGACACCATTGTAAATATAAAGCTATGTAAGATTTTACACAATATCCCCAAAATACAATAATTTCAACAATATAGCGTGTTACGGAAAGGGTATATTCATACAAACGGGGTGAAGGGTGTATCCGGAACTGAATCTCTATACAACAATTCAGCTCAAAAGCAATCACTTTGAAAATGCAAAATATTATTTTTATTTCGGCAGTAGGAGAAACAAATCTTTTACGTAGTTGTATCTTTGTTGAGTCATGAATATAATTGTGGATGGATGGAGAAGAAAGGGAAGCCGAAGAAAAGATGGATGGATTGTGTGAAGAATGAAATAAAAGAGAAGGGACTCAGTGATAGCATGACGGTTGACAGGTTGGCATGGAAGAAGAAAACATGTTGCGCCAACCACAAGTAAAATGGGATATGGGCAGGAAGATGATAATTATCTTTGTGTGTAGTTTATTGACACCGATCAGATGACTTTGTGTAGTGTTGCATGGAATTCAATTGGGAAACATTTGATATTTTACAAAAATGTTTATAACTTTATAATTTTGTGAGTATAGGTATTAAAAAAATGTTTCTATGTGGTTTGTTAACACCAAAAGAATCCGTGCCTTTGATATGTACCCTTACCCTATATACCCTTTCCGTAGCATGTTGCATAACATAATAAGTGCTGTTATTTTTTAAATACTAAATAGAGCATAGCCTAACCTATACCTAACACCATTGTATACCATGTTTTATGCAAATAAATTATTTTATTATTTATTTATTATTATAGATAGGCATTAGAAATACTTAGACTCACTTTCACCAAAATCAATAAATACATATAGTGACTAAATGTATTTAGGACAATATTGCGTCCCTGTCACATTGTTAGAAGGTGACAGTGACAGAATGATAATTTAAACACATTTAGCGCTAAATATGTTTACTGTAGTGCGATTGTCTAAAATGCAAACTCGAAAACGAGTCTCACTAAAGTGATCGCGCTCACTTTGATAACGAACCAACTTGTCATTGGTTTAGTATTCGTTCGCCGTGGTGACGTGACCGGCGCGTGGTCGTGTTTAACAGAATACCATTTTGTAATCTCACTGCGGATTCAGCTTTCGAATTACAAAGTGAGGCTTAGAGAATCACACTGCTGATTTTGGTGAAACTGGGCCTTAATCTTAAAGAATATTTTGTGAAAATGTTGCAATTGATTATGAGTACCTAATGCAATGTGTGTTCATGTATTTCGTGTTTAAAAACAACTAACAAAAACAATAGTTACCTTGGTCATCTGCACCGTTGTTCTGTAAACAAGACAAAATAGATTTTGATTTCATTGTTTGGCTAACTTCTGCCTAATAGTGGGCACAGGCAAGTAACTTTTTGCCAGGCTGCGGGTTGTTCGAAAGAGATACCGCGCCCCCGGAACGCAAAGGGCACAAGATGGAACATGGATGGGTTTTAGTCAGTAATTGTGTGATACTAAGGGGGCGGGACGTAGTCATTTGATGATTTCCCATGCAAAAAAAAGGCAAGTAACTTTCTTGCTAAGGTTTTCGTCAAACACTGAGAATATAATAATGGTAAACAAGCCGACAGCCCACCTGATGGTAAGTGGTCACCGCTACCTATACACACTGCAATACCAGAGACCTTGCAAATGCGTTGCCATCACAGAGACGAAGTTGAAATATATCATGTGCCTGAAATTACACCGGCACTCATACCCTTCAAACCGGAACCAGGCCTCCGTCACTCTATGTACTTGCGCGCTATAATTGCCTACCGCCCGGCCGAGCGGTCTCGGGCCGTTTGCGAACCACATTCAGTGCGGTTTTCGCAAGCGCACGCACGCACGTTGTTCAATTTTAATAGTTTCATTCGTTACCTACGATGCCGTCTGGTGCCTTATGTGCTGTAGATGGGTGCAAATCAAGTAAAAGAAGGAATAATTATGTTTTATCTAGATGTACTGCACAGTCAGCACCAATTTATAAAAAAAAATATTTTATAAACATTTACGATACAATTTTAAACTGCCACATATAAGTCAGAACATATTCACAGTTCTCAATAACATAGACACAAAAAGTTATGTTAATTTAATTTTATCGAGGAGGCGGCCCTACGATTGTTGTGGGATCGCGCGGTGCGAAGCGATCACAACTGTACGCTTGAGCATTTAGGCACATTTTAGTTTGCAGTGGTTGCTGACGCCAGTTGACGCGACGGAGTAGGCTATTATAGCAGTAGGTATTGGAAATTTTCTACTGAGTGAAGTATCTGTACTTATTTAATCTGTGCCGGAACTTAGTAATGCTTTGCGGTAGACATAGGTATGATGGTAGTACTTCCCCAGACGAGCTCCTTCACAAATAACATATCAAAGTTCGCTAGAATGTTTTGCTCTTCAAATTCAAATAGGCGTTTAATCGGAAGAGATCTCAGAATCGCCGCGAACTCAGAATATACAGTGAATACTTGTGATGAATACTTTTAAATACTCTTTTAAACTATTTGACGTTACATAATCGTGTCATGTCCACAGTTAATGTATTTTTTATACATTTACTTAGTAGTAGTACAGCACTTTGTGAAAGAGCTCGTCCGGGGAAGTATTACCCACCATAAAAATAATGCTATTGACTGCCTTGTTAGCCTAGTGTTCCTAAGCACGACTGCTACGCTACAGATCTTGGGTTCGGTACCCAGGTCGACCAAAAAGTGTTATTGAGTTTTTCTATGAAATTCTCAGTATCAACTCGGAGTTAGGATTTGTGCCCAGTTAATGGCAACAGGGTCGCCCCCTATTACATGGGACCTAACCATACTGCAAACTATGGGTATACAGTAGAACACCTCTGCCAAACCCTTCGGGGAATACAGGCGTGATGGTAATGTATAGTGGTATTGTTGATACGCACAAATGACTCACTGGACCTTTCATTCTTGCCGGGGCAAATCTTCTTGTGTTGGTTGTAGCGGTTCTTGAGCTTTGGGCACACTTGAAATACCTGCAGAAAGGACAATAATTTATATATGTAACTGGCTAACTAAACTAGAATTTTGGATATCTCGAGTTATCTATAGAAAATCTCGCTACGGCCAAGAAGAGCGGAGCGGTAAGCAAAGGCTTAACTGAATGCGTTGATTTAATGAGAAGAAAACAAACAGTGCCGACTGCTACAATTTATCTTGTTTCAGGGATTTTTAAAGAATAGCAGTCGGGTTTTTTAGTTTTTTAAATTACCGTATTTTATTTTTTATTTTTTTTGTGTTTTAAAAAAGAAATTAATATACCCAGTATCACTCTTACAGTAAATACGAATCTACCGACACCTCTCAAGCTAAAATCCATCGAGCCGTTCAGCCTGCAGAGCGAGCCAAACATTTGAATTTGGCGCCAAAAATCCGCCATTTTGTTTTTTTTTTTTTATATACCCAGTGTCACTCTCACAGTAAATACGAATCTAACGACACCTCTCAAGCTAAAATCCATCGAGCCGTTCAGCCTGCAGAGCGTGCCAAACAATTTTAAATACAAACATACCCTCGAAAAACATAACCCTCCTTCTGTCGCAGTCGGGTAAAAATTAAATTAAATTCGCCGAAGCAATTTGTTTGGAAGGAAATTTCAACTACATCTGACAATCCTGGTTACTTATCTATCTATCTACAGCCGTACAGAAAGGTCATAAAAAAAAAGAACCCTTAAAATCTAGTAATAGAACAAAAAAAGGTTAAAAAATACTCACAAGCGGTCTTTCTCTGCAAATCTGTTTGACAGTAAGACTCCGAATAAATTTGGACATATCGCTCAAGCTCAAATTCCCCACGGAACTCACAGGGGACTGCGCCAAGCGTCCGGTTCTGTCTGGCCGTCCGGTCTGGTCTATCCGGCTCGTCCGGACGTGGCTCTTAGACCTCGCTGGACTCCTGGATCCTACCGGGCTTCTAGACCTTTCGCGGCTGGATCCCCCACGACTCCTGGAGCCGTCAGGACTTGGGGAGCCGTCTGAATGGCACTGTCGAGTTCGACGAGAACTGCCAGCTTTCAAATAGTTGTAGCTACTGTTGAAGCGTTCTTTGTTTGGCGAATCTCTGAAAAAAATATTTCGTTTTATTTTTTCTATTCTTGCATTGTCATTCCCGTGTGAACCCATGTCATATGAAAGCTCTGGATCAGAGCTGATGGCTGACGGGGCCGCAAAGTTCTCGAATGAAGACCACGCACCGGCAAAGCGTAGGACGTCCACCCAGGTGGATTAAGACCGCAGGAAGACGCTGGATGCAGGCCGCTTCCAACCGGTCCTTTTGGAAATCTATGGGGGAGGCCTGTGTCCAGCTGTTGACGTCCCACGGCTGATATGATGATGATGATGATCATCACTGTTGAGCAATGTTGAAAAGTAGACACTAGGTTCACACAAAAGTAGTCAACTCTCATTTTTTCCCATGGGGGAAGGCTAAAACCACAGAACGCCACCTACTACGATCCCTACATACTCTTTTCGCCTCATCCACGTTCATACATCTGGTCATACAAGCACGCCGGTTACGCGTAAAGCATTACCATGGTCCTTTGTCGTTTAAAAATCAGGGTTTAGTAAGCCTTAACTTCTTACTTGATATTTCTGCTGTCAGAATACAGTTTGAAATTTCTCGTGTTTTTGATTCTATCCTGCAAATGGCAGGTGTTCGAAGTGACGTCAACATTTTTTCTAGTGTAAGTCTGTTGGTGTTTAGACGTTCTGGTCATGTCGTTGGTATCTGAAGAGTTTTGCTGCTGAAGACTTCGCAAACTCTTCGTTGTTCTTGATGGTTCTTGTGCTGCAAGAAGAATTGCTTGTGAACAAAAAAAAAATTAAGCGTAAAATGTATTTCTCCAGACCGATTTCGGCGACAGCGGCAAAACTAAATGCAGACTAGCCACGGACGTAGAAGATATTATAGTGCACACGAGTGTGCGCAAACACAGGTACACTGCGTTTTCCCTTACTCTCATATCCGATCTAATCCGATGGGACGGAAATCCGGCACGACCGGAGAAAGACCAGGCGCAGGACCAACGGCTTTATGTGCTTTGAGAGGCACGGGGGTGTCACGACACCACCAACTTCCAAACTCCGGGCTACTACTGAGAAATTCCTAATTTAAAAAAACACAACAATACTTTCTCTACCAAGCAGTCGTGCTTAGGACCACTAGGTTAACAAGGCTTATTTCTCCTAAACTACTTTTTTTTTCAATTAAATCACTTCCCCGGGAGTGTCAGACTTTTACTGACTAAAACCCATCCATGTTCCTTCTTGTGCCCTTTGCGTTCCGGGGGCGCGGTATCTCTTTCGAACAACCCGCAGCCCCGAATCTTCTAAAGGCAATACTTACAATTTCTAGCCTGCGTGTACCGAATGATCTTCTCGATGAGCTCAGTAGACGCTGTCTTGTAAGGGTCCATGCTGGGGTACTTCCGTAGCGACTGCGCGAACACCTCCATGTCGCGGTGCGAGGATCTGAGGTGGTGGGAAGAACTTGCTAGTCCTGCAACAGGGAATCGTACATAAAGTCAAAGTCAAAATATTTATTTGCTGTAATTTTAAGTCAAAGTCAAGGTCAAAGACAAAGTCAAAATATTTGTTTGCTTAACCTCTAAGTCAAAGTCAACTTTTATCAAAATCAAGGTCAAAATCAAAGTCAATGTCAAAATCAAAGTCAAAATATTTATTTCGCTAAGACCTCCATCAAAAAGTATCTATGGAGAAGACAACAAGAATCAATTACTATCTATAATGTATGGTATGATCGATACCTCTAAATAAACTTAAAAGGCACTGTACCTCTTTCCCCGGACATCTGGCTTGCTCTGCAATGCCTAACTCTTGAAGCCGTGACCCTCACACGAGAGCCGCTGTAACCAGCGCTAGGTCCAAAGGTCTGTGCGCTAGCATACCCATTGTCCTGCCCACTCCATTGCTGACCGATTTCGAAGTTTCCCTGATCTGTGACATATAATACGGTTCAGATAACCACGCCTGTATTCCCCGAAAGGTTACTCAAAGGTGTAACTAATGGACACCCACAGTTCGCCGATATGTTTTAGGGGGCCATGGGACGTGGGGGGCGGGTTAAAAACCCTCTTACTGACTAAAACTCGTCCGTGTTCCTAATAATGCCCTTTGCGCTCCAGGGCTGCGGTGACTTTTTCGAACAAATTACCGAATCAAATCCTGGCAGGTACTGGCCCTAGCAGGCCCCTTTCTACTAGTATAGTAGTAGTAGTGTCGTGATGGCCCAGTGGTTAAGGCGCCCGCCTCTCATTCACGAGGTTGTGGGTTCGCAACCGGGCACGGGCAAGTACCAATGTGACTATTTCTAATTCATATGTACTTTCTAAGTTTATCTTGGACATCACTGACATCGTTAACCATGTCAGAGGCCCTTGAGGCGGTTTAGAAACTCTGACACTAGGGTGTGTGGGGTCGTAAGACCCTATTGCCCACACGATAAAGAAGACTAGTATAGTTACCTCCTTGAATGCGACGAGGATGCAATACCTATTTCTGCCGTAAAGCAGCGTTGCAGTGTTCCGGTTTGAAGGGTATGGGTGACGGTGTAAAATTTCAACTTTGTCTCTGGGATGGCAACGCATCTGCAAGATCTCTGGTATTGCAGATGTGTATAGGCCGCGGGGACCATTTAACATCAGGTGGGCCGTCGGCTTGTTTGCCATCCAATGACATAAAAAAACACTGCACCTTGTAGATTCCCCCCAGGCTCGTAATCACTAGTAGAGTGGTCACAGACAAATTGAAAGAACCTTCTAGAAGATGAGAGTAACTTACTCCGACAAGGTTCCTTCCTCTGTGGTGGAAACTCCGACACAGCTTCCGGCGGAGACGTTGGGGTCACCATGCAGTGTGCCATCTGTTGCAACAAAACAGAACAATCTTATCATCATCATCTGCTTAACCTTTTCCCAACTATGTTGGGGTCGGCTTTCCAGTCTAACCGGATGCAGCTGAATACCAGTGTTTTACATGGAGCGACTGCCTATCTGACCTCCACAACCCAGTGACTGGGCAACACGATACCCCTTGGTTAGACTGGTTGTTAGACTTCTTGGCTTCTGACTATCCGTAACGACTGTCAAAGATCTATAAATGACTGCCGGGACCAACGGCTTTACGTGCTTTCCGAGGCACGGAGGAAACTCGCTATGGTAAATGGTCACCAACCTCGGTAAGCGTGGCTTAACCCGGAAGATCGGTCTATGCGGCTGTAATTATTTAGCCACGAGCTTATCATCATCATCATAATTATTAGCCGAACGACGTCCACCGCTGGACATAGGCCTCCCCTAAACATAGCCACACTGCTCGCATCCAGCAGTTTCCCGCTACTTTTATCAGGGAAAACCTGGGTTGTTGGATCTTTCAATTAATTTATATTTCTGTGTTTTTAGAGCTTTTAAGCTTGCTTTTCAGGTTGTCGGTCCACCTCGTGGCCCCCCACAAGATATTATAAGGAGCAACTGAGCACTATTTTTATTTTAGAAAACGAATTAGGGTTCCGCGCCATCACAAAGTGAGGCCGCTGTCCAGGAGCTGGACAGAAAAGGCAAGAAAAAAAAACAAAGCAAAGGCCTCTTCTCATACAGAGAAAGCACGAGCATTGATTACTACGTTGCTCAAGGCGGATTGGCAATTTCAGACTTATATACCATCACGCCTGTATTCCCCGAAGGTTTAGGCAGAGGTGTACCAATGTACACCCACAGTTCGCCGGTATATTTAGGTCCCATGTAATAGGGGGCGAGCCTATTGCCATTAACCGGGCACAAATCCAAACTCCGAGCTGCTACTGAGAATTTCATAGAAAAACCCAATAACACTTTTTGCTCGACCTGGGAATTGAACCCAGGACCTTTAGCGTAGCGGTCGTGCTTAGCACCACTAGGCTAATGAGGCAGTTCAGACTTATATCATTATAAAAACTTGCGGTTAGGCTTGCGGTTAGGCTTGCGGTTGGCGCAGTGGGTTACCGCAAGCCGCAAGTTGGTTGCTGTGCTGCGTGTCGCGTGTTCGGTTACCACACGGATCACATGTATGCTCTACAGATAATTGTTCCGGGTCTGGCTGTTTGTGTATGTGAGTTTATGTGTTTGTAAACGCACCCACGATACAGGAGAAATTCCAAATACTATGCAAAATATACTACAAAAAAAAGAAAATGGCGGTTTGCACTCCGGGAGTGCCGGCAGAAGTGAAAACTTAAATATTATCGTTGTGCATTTTTTATATTTTGGAATGGTTAGGGAATAATTTTGCACGAATTGCTTTAATTATCAGTATAAAAGTAATATAATTTATGTGGTAGAATACAATATTTTGCTATCGTGCGCAAACATGACAATTCGCGTCAGGACACGTGACCTGATCGAAAATCTTACGAATTTTCGATCAGGTCACGTGTCCTGACGCGAGTTTAACATTTTTTACCCATCACAAAAAAGTGTACAACGCCGCTAAAGAAGTTTTCACTTCAGAAATGACCAACTTTCTTCACGATGTTTTCCTTCCGAGATGTCCGTGAAAGATAGCCAATAAATAAAACAGCCTTCATACCTTGTAGCTACTTGTGTATCTCCCATCACAGATTTGAACTCCTGTGCTGTTCCTACCACAGTCAGAGCCCTTCACGCCATCCGTGCTGGTCTCCACTGACATCCTCTGTGGACTAGTGGACATCGAGTACACTGGCATTACACGGTAATCCCTCTGATAAGCGGAACGCGTCTCTGGTGCCATACTCATAGAGTTTATATCTGAAAAACCAAGGAAAACATGTTTTTGTCAGTTTTCTAATGGATCGTAATGTAATTTTTGGACTTCTATAATATAAGGACTGTCAGTGTAGTGGTCCTAAGCGCGACTGCTACGTTTGAGGTCTTGAGTTCACTTTCAAGGTCGAGCAAAGTTTTATTGGGTTTTTGTATGAAATTTTCAGTAGTAGCTCTGAGCTCGGAGTTAGGATTTGTGCCCGGTAAATGGCAAAAGGCTCGCTCCCTATTTTAGGTGTACATTTTTACACCTCTGCCTAACCCTTCGGGGAATGCAGGCGTGATAGTATATACGAGTATGTATTCTTATTCGAGTTAGCAGGGACACTAGGGTTTTTCAACTACCCCGTTGGTTTCGTGGTGGCAAGCACGACTGTTAAGCGTAGGGTCCTGGGTTCGATTCCCAGATTCCTCTTCCAGATCCAGATCCTGGATTGATTTTTTCAGAGAAAAAGTGTTATTGGGTTTTTGCATTAGGAATTTTTCAGTAACACCCCAGAGTCAGAGCCATGACAAAATCAAGTCCCCCGCCTGGACATAAATTGCCAAGGCCGATCTGGAAGTCTTTAAATAGACTCCGAACTCAGGTCGGTCGGAGCAAAGACAATATGTTCAGGTGGGGATTCAGTGATGGTAGCGACTTGAGCTGTTTGTGCGGTACAGCACATACGATGGCCCATCTTACATCGTGCCCTGCATGCCCTAACAGCTGCACGCAGGAAGTTTTAATGGCTGCCACCGACAACGCAGTCAAAGTGGCCAAATTCTGGGCCGCATCAATATAATTTTTAATAATAGTATATTTATTTATTTATTAAAATATAGTTTGTCATCGAAACGCTAAGAAGAAGATGACAAAATCAACGGGGCAGTGAACAGCGGGGTCACTAGCCCCTGCTGTCTAACTCCTAAGAACATCATCAAAAGACTCACGCAGCCTATGTCTAGATGCCCGCCTCCTGTCCAGGTGCAGCCGAGGCCTGCTGCAGACTGTGAGGGTCACTCCAGGAGTGTCCAGGCCCTCGACGATCGCCATCAAACCCTCTCCGTCCCCCTCCATACTGCTGTCTAATTCATTGCACGAGGTATCAGCTGGAATGTAGAATAATCAAAGTCAAAGAATTTTATTTTAATTAGACTATTTACAGGCACTTCTGAATTTTAAATACATAGTTATATAACATCACGCTACGCTAATATTTAACCCTAGATTTTGCCCGCGAAATTGTTCGCGTAAATGTCGGTTATAGTGGCGAAATAAAAAGTAGCCTATAGTCTTTCTTGGGATTCAAATTTACCCCTTACCAAATTTCATCAAAATCTGTTTAGTAATTTATCATGTAAGCGTTAAAGATACTCAGAGTTATTTTCGCATCTATAATATTAATATAGATAAAGGTAAGTTTAGATGCTATAAATCAATCTTACAGTCATTTTCAGCAGTCGGAGTATAGAGTAGCAGAGGTCAGGCCTGTAGCAGCCGTGCCATTCATCGCCGGGTGGTATTGGCCTGAAAAAAACACAGCAATAGAGCCCTGTAGACCACTTTACAAAGTCAAATTCAAGGCATTAATTAAAAAAGAAACCATTTATAGGCACTTTTGAAATAAAATGATCTATTAAATAAACACAATAATTATCATAGATATAACCATTATTTTGCATGTGTACACATATACCAAAAAAAAAAACACCATATTACTTTTAACGCGTCTGTGCTAGACCTTCTGGCATGTAGGTGTATGACACGATTTAGACTATAATATACAGTACGTCAAAAGATGTTAGATATATCACGATTTTGTGATCGCTCAGTCCAATAGGGCAAGATTAAAAAAGAAATGTCTATGCTGGTACCTATAACTATAAGATTTACTCAAATACCTATGCCTAAGAGAGGTACCTAAATAACATAGGTACATAACCAAAGTAGGTAGGTACCTAAATAGTAAGACACAGAAACATACTTACATTATAAAAATTCTAAAAATTTGACATAAAATCACGTTTGATATAATTATTACAAAACACACACAATTTTATTTCAGTAACAAAAACTTTAAATAAAAATAATAAGATTTAGAATTTTCGTAGCACCAACGTCATGCTGACAATGTCAATAAAATGTATTCTTTGTTAATAAATTACAGAAGATATAAGAAGGTTTCTACTTTTACTACTAAAACTATGTATACCTATGTAGCGACATCTATTGCACAGCATGCGAACTACTACAGCAAAACTGACGTTGCCTAGATCGCGCTATCAAAGTTCTCCGTGACATTAGCATACAAAATCCCGACATCAACCGTCGGGCAATAGCCCACCAGATACAACACCTGTCTGGTCGGAGGATTCTCCCTTTTCTATGGAGGATGAGAAACTTTACACGCTGTTTCTCATACCCCTAAACCTATCCTTCTAAGATACCCCGTTGGTCTCGTGGTCGAAAAAGCCACTTTAAAATAAACTAGCTTCAGTTACATCTGTTGTTACTGCTTCGCGTCTGTGGGTCTTAGCGTGATGTTATATAGCCTAGTTATTCAGGAATAATGTAGCTATCTATTGGTGAAAAAATGGTTAAAATCGGTCTAGTAGTCTCGGAGCTTATTCGATATAAACACACAAAAAAATCTGTTAAGTTTTTGAGATTAGCCGGAACAAACAGACGGAAAGACAAAAATTTCAAGTTGGGTTAAAAAAAAAATACAATTATTAAAGAAACTTAATAATTGTATCATTTAATTTAGTAAAAAGCTTTTATTTTGACATTACAAACAGTCACTTCAATGTTATTTATTTGTATAGAAATGTTATTATAAAAGTCGTGCTTTTAGATAATTAATCGTGTTTTTAATTAACGATGTCAAGGCTGAACAAAACTAAAGTCACACAACCAAAAGAAAAAAAAGAACGCTATGTTGTTTAACTGTCAAAGTGACAGCTGTCAGAAAACTCAACATTTTTGGCGCCAAGTCGCCATGTTGTTTTAACTATCAAAGTGACAGCTGTCAGAAATGTCAACATTTTGGCGGCAAGCCGCCATATTGTTGCAACAGAAAGGTAACGCGTGAACGCATTTTATTAAGCGTAATTGAAATGTATTGCAATAAAGTAATAACATTTCTAGGTTTATGGGGCGATTTTATTTTCTTAAAGTAATTTGTTTTGTGGTTGAAATGGCAAGGTCAATGTTTTGGGTAATAACAGGTATAGTAATAATATGGGTGGCGCAACATGGAATTGCAAGTTCATTTTGTAAAAATCTCCCTCGCTGAATTTCGATGAAGTAAACTTGAAGTGACCTGTCAATCTCTAGGATATGGCCGACGTATCTTGGCAATCCTGAAATTAGCTGCTTGGCTGCGCAATGGATCTTTTAGGAACAAAATTGTTTACTGCATGCTACATGGGACCTAAACATGCCGGCGAACTGTGGGTGTACATTGGTACACCTCTGCCTAACTCTTCGGGAAATACAGGCGTGATGGTGTATGTATACCTAGCGGTGTCACCCGCGTTCAGTTACGTCTTTGGTTACTGCTCCAATCCCGTTGCTCGTAGCGTGATGTTCTATACGTATAACCTTCCTCTGGAAGCACTTTATCTATTGATGAAAACCGCATTCAAATCCGTTTGCGAACTCTAATACCTCAAAATAATATAAATATAATACCAGCCTATAACTGTCCCACTGCAAGGCAAACGCCTCTTCTCATACAGATAAGGCACGAGCATTGATCACCACGCTTGCTCAAGGCGGATTGGCGACTTCAGACCTTAATTAATTGGTCTGTGGACGGTGAGCAATGGGTAGCTCACCGTCCGTACGTTCACTGAATAACGACAGACCGTGTCGACGGCGCGTTCGTGTTCCACGCGCGCCTCAAAGAGATGTCAGCAAACTTGGATGGGGCCACTGAGGGCCGATGCCTGCCGGGGCTGCGGGTTGTTCGAAAGAGCTACCGCGCCCCCGGAACGCAAAGGGCACATGAAGGAACATAGACGGGTTTTAGTCAGTAAAAGTCTGACAGTAAGGGGCGGGGGAAGTTATTTGATGATTTCCCGTCTTTAAAAAAAAAAAGACCTTAATTAAATTATATATACGTCCAGGTTTCTTCATGATGTTTTCCTTCACTGATGTCTTAGTTTTTTAATTATTCTTTTTTTAAACGTTGCCCCACACTAGGAATTTCTCCCGTATCATGGGTGGGTTTCCAAACACATAAACTCACATACACAAACAGCCAGACCCGGAACAATTATCTGTAGATCATACAAATATTTGTTCCGTGCAGTATTTGTAGAATATTCAGGCGCACGGGTCGAGGGTTCCGAAGAATTAAATAAAAGACGAGCAGAGTCTTCAACCACTTATATTGTTGTTCACAAGCTTCCGATGATTGCTACAGTACGACTGACTTACGACTGACGAATTTTGCCGTGAGGCGGCTATATTTATGACTTTCCTACGTGGGTGCAAGTAGTGCCATGACAAATAAAATAACAAAAGGTGTTTGCACCAATCACGTCACAGTATTTCTCCCATATGTCTCTACGGTGGTGGAAGTAGTGGGTAGGGCGCGACATCATCAACAAATGTTCCACCAATCAAATATGCACATTTTTGTCATTAAATTTACTTATAATCTAGAATCATATATTTACCTTAATTCTAGATGTATCCTAAGTTACATTAATGCTAAAAAATAACCTAGGACTAGATAATCAAAACATACATCATTTGATAGCGCAAAAGCATCTATATTTACATGAAAATCAAATATTGTTACAATTATAGATTTAATCTTCCTATTGTACATATTTAAAACTACAGAAAGCCCTCGTGCTCTCTTACAATTCCACCCCCCGCAAGAGGGTTCAACCGATTGCGCTTCCGTCAGTAGGGAGCACGACAACTTTTACTACGGGCCGACGCAGCGTACCCTTTGTAGTTTTGATATCTACAATTCTAACAATACTATCCGCACCTGGATGCACTTTGGCTATAATGCCTTTGGTCCATTCACTACGTGATTTGTTGTCATCGACCACTATCACTACATCGCCCACTTTTACGTTCGGCACTACACTGTTCCACTTTTGTCGTTGCTGGAGCGTAGGCAGGTACTCGCGCAGCCATCGCCTCCAAAAGAGGTCGGCCAGCGCGTTTACTTGGCGCCACATGCGCCGCGAGTCGATGTCGGCGGCATGCTGACGCGTACACGGAGCATCTCCCGCGGCAGTGCCAAGCAGGAGATGGTTCGGTGTCAACACGACGGGTTGCTCAGCATCGGTGCTCACGTAGGCTAGTGGCCGGCTGTTAATTACCAGCTCGGCTTCTGCGAGGAGAGTGAGTAGCACCTCCTCCCGAGGCGCGCGCTCTTTTAAAGTAGAGCGCAGCGCGTTCTTCACGGAGCGCACCAGTCGCTCCCAGCTCCCGCCCATGTGCGGGGCGGCTGGCGAGTTAAAGTGCCAGGCGATTCCCCGACCTGTCGCCTCGCTTCTAATGCGACCCACGTCTAGGTCGCGCAGGGCCTGGCGTAGCTCGGCGTGTGCTCCAACGAAGTTGGTCCCGCGGTCGGAGTATATGTCCGCGGGACATCCTCGACGTGCGATCAGGCGTCGCAACGCCAATATGGCTGAGTCTGCACTCAGCGACGCCGCTAGTTCCAGGTGTACGGCGCGTGTGGTGAGGCAAGTAAATAGAACGCCCCATCTCTTCTCCCGGCGCCGACCGATGCTCACCTCCATAGGGCCAAAATAATCCACTCCACAGTGGACGAATGCCCGGCGATTAATCTCCAATCTCGCGATGGGTAGGTCGCCCATCTTAGGCGTCGACGGCTGGGCTTTCTTAATCCTGCACGTTTGACATTCTCTTGCGATTGCTTTCACTGTTGACCGTAAGTTCGTTATCCAGAACTTTTCTCTTAAAGAGTTCACCACGGTTTCCTGGTTGGCGTGAAGCGCTGTTGTGTGGTATCTTTTAATGATAAGCCGAGTCAAGGCGTGCTTTCCGTCTAAAATAATGGGGTGACGCGCTCCGAAAGTAAGTTCACTGCAGGCGCCCAACCTGCCGCGTACCCGTATCAAACCATCTTCAAATAACATTGGGTCTAGTTTTTTAATCTTACTGTTCCGTGGTAGCGGGCGGGCTTCTTGTAGAGCTTTTGATTCTTCCTCGAAGCTCTCAGCTTGTGCTATCTTCAGTAAACGTAGCTCCGCCTCTCGTAGATCGTCGACCGTTACGGTTGTCGAGTCGCGTCGTTTGCGACAGCGGTCCGTGAAGACCTTTATACGTGCTACTACGTATAAGATGCGTGTCCACGTACTATACCTTTCATAGGGCAGCGCGGGTTCGGCCTTAGTAGTGACGTTCACGTTGTGTACCCGCTCTAGGTCTGCCTCTGACACTGCGTCAACTCCAGAGTCCACCGGCCATTGCTCCTGTGGGCTGGAAAGAAATGAGGGACCCGAAAGCCACATATTACTGTTGACGGGCCACTCCAACCGGGTGCCTTTATCGGCTGGGTTCATCGCCGAGGGAACCCAGCGCCAGTCTTTCATCTTTGACCTTTTATCTATCTCTGCTAACCTATGAGATACAAAACGTTGGAAGTCGGTTGCTTCCGAGTGGATCCATTTGAGTACTGTCCTACTATCTGTCCATAAGACCTTTCGGGTGATTTCAACTCCTAACTCTTTCTCCACGGTGTCGGCTACCCTGCAGGCCAACACTGCCGCCTGTAACTCAAGGCGTGGGATTGAAATCACCTTTTTAGGTGCCACTCTAGCTTTCCCCATCACGAAGCTAACGCGCCTAACGCCGAGTGCATCTTTTCCCACCAAGTAGGCGACTGCCGCGTAGGCGGATTCACTAGCGTCCCCGAAGACGTGAAGTTCTACCTCTGATAACTTTATACCGTACCATCGCGGGATGGTTATATTGTTTAAGATTATAAGGTTCCGTAACCACGCGAACCATAAAGTTGCCTCCGCTTCATGCAGCCTCTCGTCCCACTGGATTCCTGTACGCCATATCTGCTGCATTAATATGCGCGACTGAATGACGCATGGATACAGGAAACCCAGCGGGTCGAACACCGACATTATGAAGCGAAGAAACTCTCGCTTCGTAGGAACAACGTCACCCTCTATAATTGTCTTCGGTAACTTTTTAAATGATAGGTCAAAAGCCAATTCATCGGTCCCCGGTGACCAAATCATACCTAAGGTGCGCTCTGTGGCGCCCTCGTCTTTTTCTAACGAGACTCTGTCGGGCATCTCTATTTCGAGAATCTCCCTGAGTTGTGGCGAATTGGTGACCCACCCCCGTATATTAAACCCGCCTTCGGCGTGGATGTGAGCCACCTCCTCTATGCGTTTGCTAGCCTGCGCGACGGACCATGCACTATCTAAATAGTCGTCCATGTAATGACTGTTATGTATAGCCGACACTGCTTCGGGATACTGACTATTAAATCTGGCCGCATTTTTATTCAAAATATAGATTGCGGATGTAGGGGAAGACACAGCACCGAAAATCATTGAATTCATGACAAACGTGTCAGGTTCTCCACTATTATTTTTATTCCACAAGAAAAGCTGTGCCCCTCGGTCACGTTCTCTGATTTTTATACGTAGGAACATGTCCGCTATATCTCCGGTAAATGCTACCGGTCCCAATCGGAATCTAATTAGAATTCCTAAAAGAGAATTTAATAGGTCTGGCCCCGCGAGCAAGCAATCGTTAAGAGCGGTACCTTGAAAAGTGGCGGCGGCGTCGAAGACTAGTCTCAATTTCCCCGGCTTATTAGGATTCTGTACCCCAAAGTGAGGTAGGTACCACACCGGATCTTCGAAGCGGCCGTCCGCTTTACTCGCATAACCCTCGCTAATTAATCGTTCAATTTGATTTTCATATGCTTCCGCGTACGTAGGATTCTTATGCAACCTACGTTCTATTCCCGACAGTCTCTGTCGCGCATAAGCATAGTTATCGGGTAGCTGTGGATCGTCACGCCTCCACAACAATCCTACTTCCCATTCGCCGTTAATAGTGAAGCTACTGGTTTCATCTAATATTTTTAAAGCTCTGTCGATGTCTTTATGAGACCTAGGGATTTCGGTTATACCTATTGCTTCTAATTCGAATTGGTTTTTCACCATATCATGCAGTTCAGACAGAGGTTCCGCTAAACAGTTCACGGCTTCGTAGCCTACCCTAAACCCTTTACCTATGGGCCCATGCAGAACCCAGCCTAGCTTGGTCAAAGATGCAACTGGCTTACCGGACTTTCCTCGGCGAATCTCCTCGCCGACCAGCAACTCCCAGTTGTCCTGTCCCAGCAACAGCATCGGCTTGACTCCGCACATTTCCTCCAGGCCCAAGTCACGCAGGTGGGCGAGCTCCTTTATCAACGCAGCCGGCACCGTTTGGGCGGGCAAATCCAGCCTCTTGAACGTACGCACACTTATTTTGTGATTCACTTTATTTGGCCCGCGCACTGTCACATATATTTTCCTTGAGGATTTATCAGACACCTCATTACCGCGCGCACTTTTTAGCACTAAAGGTATTCTATCACCCGTTGCCTTTCCAGCTATCGAGTCGTCGATAAGCGATACTGTAGCTCCGTCGTCCAGTAGAGCGTAGCAATCTCGTTCGTTTCCGTTCACTGACACGGAGACGGGAATTATCTTCAACAACGCTTTGCCGTTATATTCTTTCACATTAGTGACGCTTTCAGTTTTATGCTCTCTATCTACGTGCAGTAAGTCGTGATGTGCATAGTGGCATTTCGAGCATTTGCTTGCTCGGCAGAACTTCTTCGCATGTTGTTTTATTATACAATTAAAACACATCCTCTGATCTTTTACAAATTGCCATCTCTCATCAGAAGTTAGTTTCGCAAACTTTTCACACTTCGGTAATTTATGATCTCCCTTGCACATAGCACACTGCACATTGTTCTTATTATCTTGTTCGCTGTCGCTTTGTACATGTAATCTCTGAACATTTTTAAAGTGAATGCCTGGCTTACTATGTGCGCTTCTCAAACTTTTAACATTAGCCGTTTGACCGGCAGCGCCCATGTCCATCTGCACATAAAATGACGTAGCTCGGGCTAAATGGCTCAGGAATTCAGATAATATCTCTAGGCTGGGTGACACTCTCACATCGATGCCCTGAGACGCCGCCATACCCATTGCGAAGTCGCCATATTGAGCCCTCTGCACAGGCGTTAATTTACTCAGTAATTCACTCACCAGTTGTGGGTTGTTCAGGTATCCATTCGCGTGCACATTCCTCAACAGCGACACACAATTCCTCACTGTAGATGAGAACTTTCTCAACTCACGACCACTTTCTGTTACTTTCGGTAACGCACGCACTTTCTTCAACGCACACTCCAATATTAAATTAGGATGTCCGAACTCTTCATCCAGTGCCTTCATAATCTCCGATGGGTTAGTTGATGTCCGCAATAAGTCTTCTACCGCTATTTTTGCCTCTCCCTGCAGTGACGTTTTCAAGCGCGCTAAGTTCTCGTGCGGCTTAAAGTTGTACATAGCTGTTGTGTCCCAGTACATGTTCTTGTACGATAGCCACTCTGCCGGGTCACCGTTGAAGTATGGCAACTCATAGGCTTGCCTGGGTACTGGCCGCGGACGAGCTAGGTTTGAAATAGCTTCTGCCAGCTGATCTATTTTCCTGTCTCGCGGCTTGCTTCTCTCCGTTTCTTCGGCGAACGATTGATCCCATTCAGGCACTTCACGTGGTGGCACTCGCGGAACACTAGCCGTTACTATCGGCGTATATTCGCGGAACTGTACGGTCGCGGGCGCACACTGAGGGAGCGCAGATATCGAGGTCGCATATACTGTATGCGGTTGCGCGGTCACTGTTTGCGGCGCGGTCACTGTTTGCGGTTCGTACGCTGTTTGCGGCGCGGTCACTGTCACTCCGCGGGAGGTCGCGGCACTCTCGGTTGCAGGCACTCCGTACGCAGTCGTTACTACTGCGGGCACTGGCACTGGCACTGTTTCTTGCGCGTCGTGAGCTTCTGCGATCACTTGTGTTTCACTCGGCACTGAGTGTGTGATCCAATCTTCCACACGGCGTGTTGTAGTTTCTTCATCGGACGAGTCTTCTTCGGCGACGGCATCTATCTCGGCCAGTTCCGCCTCCAACTTCTTCTTGACGAGATTTTCCCTCAGGCGCACTAATTCCCTCTCAGCCTTGTACTCGGCCCTCCGGCGGAGGTAATCGGCACTCTTCTGGCCGCTCTTCGATGAGACGTGGCTGGTTCTTGATCTCGGCGTCCGTACCACCCGTAGTATCTCCGATTCCCGAGGCACTGCAGCCGCGTCGCGATGGTCAATCACGCGTCCGGGGCCCGCCAATGGAATCACGGGTGCGGGTAATGCCGACGACACTGTAGGCGCTATCGAAGGTGATCCCGGTGCCATTTCAGACGGCACTCCTGAATCGGCTTCCATCTCTCGTCGCTTGTTCAACGCTGCCTCCAATTTGCGCAGCTTGCTCCTCGTGGCGACTGAGCTTCGTTCACTCATCTTGAATGCTTCAGACTTCTCAGGCTTGAAACTTCAAACTCTTCAGGCTTGAGATGTAATTCTTCAGACGCAGGATCCGGCTCGAAGGACCAAAATTGTAGAATATTCAGGCGCACGGGTCGAGGGTTCCGAAGAATTAAATAAAAGACGAGCAGAGTCTTCAACCACTTATATTGTTGTTCACAAGCTTCCGATGATTGCTACAGTACGACTGACTTACGACTGACGAATTTTGCCGTGAGGCGGCTATATTTATGACTTTCCTACGTGGGTGCAAGTAGTGCCATGACAAATAAAATAACAAAAGGTGTTTGCACCAATCACGTCACAGTATTTCTCCCATATGTCTCTACGGTGGTGGAAGTAGTGGGTAGGGCGCGACATCATCAACAAATGTTCCACCAATCAAATATGCACATTTTTGTCATTAAATTTACTTATAATCTAGAATCATATATTTACCTTAATTCTAGATGTATCCTAAGTTACATTAATGCTAAAAAATAACCTAGGACTAGATAATCAAAACATACATCATTTGATAGCGCAAAAGCATCTATATTTACATGAAAATCAAATATTGTTACAATTATAGATTTAATCTTCCTATTGTACATATTTAAAACTACAGAAAGCCCTCGTGCTCTCTTACAGTATTCGAACCCTCGACATGCAGTGCAGCAGTCGATCACTCGGCTACTGTGCAACCGTGTCGTCAACTTTGTTTTATACTATGTAGAGATTTATAAATGTGTGCATATCATGCTAAACACACGAAGCAAATAAAGGCGAAAGTAAAATTGTTTGTTCCACTTTCTTGCCTCCACGACAGATCTCTATAATAATAGACGGTTTTATCATTGAGCATCGCTTTGAGACATATATATATTTATTTAGGGTTCGTACAGAGCAAAGTCTAAGCATTATTTATTTAGGTACTAGATCCGGCTCGTGACTTCGTCCGCGGCTAAATTTGAATTACCACGGGAACCGTACATTTTTCCGGGATGAAAAGTATTCTATGTGTTTTTGCTTACTATAATCTATTTCAGTGCCAAATTCCATCCAAATTTGTTCAGCCGTTTAAGAGTAAAAGAGTAACAAATATTCCAGGAAAATGGTCTAGCACTGTAATTCTCCAGACCGATTCCGGCCACGGCGGCTAATCTTAACGCAGCTAGCCACGTACGCAGGAGATATTATAATGCACAAGTGTGTGCGCAGACACAGTTGCACTCCCTCTTCCCTAACTCTCATAGCCCGATGGGACGCCAATCCGACACGACCGGAGAGAGATCAGGCGCAGGACCAACGGCTTTACGTGCTTTCCGAGGCACGGGGGTGTCACACCACCAACTTCCAAACTCCGGGCTGCTACTGAGAAATTCCTAATGGAAAAACCCAATAACACTTTTTGCCCGACCTGGGAATCGAACCCGGGACCCCTTGCTCAGCAGTCGCGCTTGCGACCACGAGACCAACGGGACTATAATATACGTTGATACACCTACGTATATCGTTGACTAACTTCCACCCGCGACTTCGTTCGCGTGAAAGTTAATATTTATATTATCCCAAGGGAACTGTACGTTTTTTCTGGATAAAAAGTATTCTATGTGTTATTCCACACTACAATCTATTTCAGTGCCAAATTCCATTCAGATCCGTTCAGCCGTTTCAGCGTGGAGAAGAGACAAACATACGCACACACAAACTTTCGCCTTTATAATATTAATGCCAGATACCTACGTGTCCTAAAAAAAAAACAATAACGCTTTTTGCTCGACTTGGGAATCGAACCCCAGACCTCTAGCGTAGCAGTCGCGCTTAGTGCCACTAGGCTAAAGAAGCAGTTAAATTATGTTATTTCAACGATAAAATCCTACTAAAATTTCGTCTCAATTCACCCCTGCAATCCTATAGATACACTCCATTTTACCGAACCGTCTTTAATAGAGTCAGTTATAAACCAGTAAAAACCAACGGCCAAATCTCAGAGAGTAAACACACCATGTTTATAAATTAGCTGGTGGACGGATAAATTATGTCATTGAGGAGAATTGGGTCGACGCGACCGTTGGGATTGACGGTTAGACAATTTGATAACGGTTGCCTTTATACGTTTAAGTAGTTGTATGTAGTGTTTACGCTTTTAAACTTATATGAGGTCTGTCAGAACGAACACCGTCAAATAGTAGTAGAGCTCTTTGTGAAGGAGCTCGTCCGGGGAAGTACTACAACCATACTTATTTCTGCCGCAAAGCAGCGTTGCTATGTTCCAGTTTGAAGGGTATGAGTGCCGGTGTAATTACAAGCACATGACATATTTCAACTTTGTCTCTGGGATTACAACGCATTAGCAAGGTCTCTGGTATTGCAGACATCTGTAGGCAGCGGTGACCACTTACCATCAGGTGGGCCGTCAGCTTGTTTGCATCCAACGATATTTAAAAAAAAACTTCCAGAGATTAACTCTTACAAATAAACTTTACCTCTTTATAATAATAATAACTCCCCGCGTCTTCTTTTGCGTCAAATCAGCCCCCCTAGCCAAGTCACAAACGATGATCGTAAACGCTCGGTAGGTAACAATAGATTTTCAACTTAATACCCAAGAGCCTTAAGTTGAAAATTTATTAAAGATTTTTAAGCATTAGCGACAGGAACGAACGAAAACGCTATGCAATCTTCATTAGATCTTCAACTTAAAACCGAGCACATAAAGTTGAAGATCTATTAAAGCCTACTCAGCGTTTGCGTTCATCGTTTGTGACTTGGCTAGGGGGGCTGATAAATTATCTCACGGGAATCATACATATTTCCGGGATAAAAAGTAGGTATCCTATGTTATTCCTCACTACAATCTATCTTAGTTGCTTTCAACCAGACCCGTTCAGCCGTATAATATAAGCGTGAAAGAGTAACAAACATCAATTATCACAAACTTTTGCATTGGCTGAGTGGACGAGCGATCGACTGCTTCGCTGCGTGTCGCGGGTTCGATTTTCGCACGGAACATACATTTGTCTGACCTACAGATAGTTGTTCCGGGTCTGGCTGTTTGTGTATGTGAGTTTATATGTTTGTAAACGCACCCACGATACAGGAGAAATTCATAAAGTGGAGCAACGTCTTCAAAAAAATAAAAAAGGTATTTTATTTTTATTTTAAGTCACAAAACTATCTGAAAGTTCAAATGGTTCAGGGTCGCGTGTGGTCAGTGATGCGTGGTTGAGATACGCAATGAGACGCAGGGGTCGTTCACCTCATGGTTTTTCTGCTTCCGTAAGAATGTCTTTGACTGGGTTTCTTGTCCATTGTTCTTCATACGAAACGAATTTTTGGGAGGGGCGACTAGTTTTTTTTTTTTTTTTTTTTTGGAAATTACGGTCAAAAGTGCCTTTTGATTCATGGTTTAAATTTTATAGTAACTAGATTCAAACAAAACTTGTCAAACTGTGTAGTCAAACTTGATATTATATTATTATACCACGGGATACCGTGTCGACGCCGACGGCGCGTTTGTGTTCCACGCGCGCCTCAAAGAGATGTCAGCAAACATTGGAGGGGCCACTCAGGGCCGATGCCTACCGGGGCTGCAGGTTGTTCGAAAGAGATACCGCGCCCCCGGAACGCAAAGGGCACAAGAAAGAACATGGATGGGTTTTAGTCAGTAAAAGTCTGGCAGTAAGGGCGAGGGAAGTCATTAGATGATTTCCCAACGGTAAAACAAAAATTACCACGGGATCCGTACATTTTTCGAGGACAAAACGTAGCCTATGTGCTATTACAGACTATAATCTACGTATGTGCCGAATTTCATTTAGATCGGTTCAGCAGTTCTGGCGTTATTAAGTAATAAACATCCATCCATCCTCAGACATTTTGTAATTTCAAACTTTCGTATTTATTAGTAGGATAATGGAGGATCCATCGAGGATCCCAGGAGGTAGGACAGGATTTATGGCCTTGGAATCGAACCCAAGACCTCTAGCGTAGTAGTCGTTCTGAAGATCACTAGGCTAATGGTGGGTCCACACGATACAGACTTAACACAGACTTCTATAGAATTTTGTCTGTACAACAAATCAGTACAGACAAATGTCGGTGTACCAGAAAAGTCGGAAGTCTGCGTACATGTCTGTACGATTGTCGGAGCAAAACTCATGATTATTGAATTACTTAATTTATTCATTAAAATCGAAGTCTGAACTGATGAAAAGTCTGCACAGACATTTGGTAAAGACCTTTGAGTAAAAATTTTTACTCAGACTTTATAGTCTGTGCAGATATCTGTACAGACAAAAGTCTGTATCGTGTGGACCCACCATAACGGAGCAGTTACGTATTGTACCTAATATGACTTTTGTATGGAGTACCTATGCTGTTGGTACGGTCCCCGTGTCGACTTCCAGTCTAACCAGAATCTTGTTTTACATCATCTGACCTTGTCATCTTTGCATTTACGACTAGCTTACGCCCGCGACTTAGTCCGCGCGAATATCGGTTTTCTGTGGGTTTTTTTTTCACGCAACAAATATTCTCTTTTATAAAATGAAAGTAAACAGAGTTACTCCTGTAATATTACCTATCTGCCTGTGAAAATCCCATCAAAATCGGTCCAGCCGTTTCGGAGATTTGCCGGAACAAAAAGACATACAAAAAAAAAACTTTTTTGGTATAAGTATTAAGTACCTAAGTAAGTGTAAGCATTGTACTATACAACCGTGTACTATGCATTAACTTAAACCAACCGGTCCTATTGGAAATCTATGGGGGAGGCCTATGTCCAGCAGAGGACGTCCTGCAGCTGATATGATGATGATTTAGTTAAAACCTATAATTTTTACATCACAAACAGACACTTCAATTGTATTTGTATAGATAGTTATATTCTTGTATACCAGTAGCCCATACCAGTTTGCCTATTAAATAAACGATGTACGTTATACTTTATTTTGAATATAACCGTTGAGAATTAGTTGCTAGTAGTAGAGCTCTTTGTGAAGGAGCTCGTCCGGGGAAGTACTACCACCATATCTATTTCTGCCGCAAATAGGGTTGCCATATGTCAGGAATTTTCCGGACATGTCCGGAAATTTAGTGCTTTGTCCGGAATGCGGGGGGAATCCTAAGCCGTCAGGAATTTCTACAATTTCAGTAAAAACCACAATTCCATAAATCTCACATCCCTACCGCGCATCAGAGGAGAGGCGTTTCCTTCACAATGAGCAATTTTCAGATAGGTTAGTTTTAAATATCATCAAGAGATGGCGGTGCCATCTTTCCTCCACTTTTGGTTATTTTCTTTTTATTTGATTTGTGGCGGCACTGACTACTTGATGATTTACGCGTATATTATAGATAATATACGCGTATATTTATAGAGGTCAGTGTATGGGAAGAAAGATATGATAGTGATAAATTTTTTTTTTTTGGAAATCCGGAAATTTCATCCAATGTCCGGAATTTTCTCCGGAATACCCTAGCCGCAAAGCAGCGTTGCTGTGTTCCGGTTTGAAGGGTATGGGTGCCGGTGTAATTACAGGCACATGACATATTTCAACTTTGTCTCTGGGATGGGTTTTGCAAGGCCTCTGGTATTGCAGATGTTTACAGTGGTGACAACTTAACATCAGCCCCCCTAGCCAAGTCACAAACGATAATCGTAAACGCTCGGTAGGTACCAATAGATTTTCAACTTAATACCCAAGACTCTTAAGTTGAAAATCTATTAAAGATTTCTAAGCGTTAGCGACTGGAAAGAACGAAAACGCTATGCAATCTTCATTAGATCTTCAACTTAAAACCAAGCACATAAAGTTGAAGATCTATTAAAGCCTACTCAGCGTTTGCGTTTATCGTTTGTGAGGCAGGTGGGCCGTCGAATTGTTTGCTATCCAATGATATTAAAAATTAACTACTTCTAGAGATTAGGTACCTACCTCTTACAAACAAACATTAGCTCGTTATAATATTAAATTAGTGATAGTGTAGATAATCGGTTGACCGTGGTAAAATTTGCAATACAAAGTAAGTTTATGAATACTTTATACAGGTACAGTTGGACAAACTATTTGGTATGCAGACACCCTACTACGTTGTTCTATTAGGATACTGAGTATTTTTTTTTACCGCCCTAGGAGGCGGGAGGGAGTGACACACTTTTACTGACTAAAACCCATCCATGTTCCTTCCTGTGCCCTTTGCGTTCCGGGGCGCGCTATCTCTTTCGAACAACCCGCCCGGCAGGCAGGATGTTGAGTGTAATTTTTGTGTTCTATTGTGTTTAATGTTTTTATATCAGCCTCTTAAGCATGTCAATGTTATCTTGCACATATTATAACTAGCCCACGACTTCGTCCGCGTGACTTATTTCACCAGCGGCAGCGTTAAGTTTCGTCTTAGGTTACTGCTCCGCACCCGTAGGTCGTAGCGTGATATTATATAGCCTATGTTACTCAGGAATTATAATTATGTAGCTATTTATTCGTGAAAATATAGTTAAAATTGTTCCAGTAGTTTTGGAACCTATAAGATTCAAATAAAAAATCTTGCCTCTTTATAACATTAGTATACTAGTGAACTGCTCACGACTTCGTCCGCGTAGCTTATTCCGCGAACGAAGTCGCGGGCAGAACCTAGTAAGTTATACGAGTATTTTGCCTGTACACCAATTAATTTGTTTGTGTGTACAGTGTGTTTAATTAAGTTGACTAGTGTGCCTTGAAATTAATAAATGAATAATATATTCAGAGAATCTTGTTTGACTGCTTGAGGACATCTTGTACGGAGGCGTCTAATTATATTTGACTAGAGAACTGCCCGCGACTTCGTCCGCATGACTTATTTCACCCGCGTTAAGTTACGTCTACGCTCCGCTCCCGTTGGTCGTAGCGTGATGTTATATAGCCTATGTTACTCAGTGATAATGTGGCTTTCTAACGGTAAAAGAATTTTTGAAGTCGGTCTTGTATTTTGTAAGTTTTTCGTTACATCTATACATATAATAAAATTGTAGCGATGTCAAAACTGTACATTTAATATTTTTGAGAAAAAGTGATTGCTACGAGGTCGGGGAATGATTCTAATGCCGAAAATACAATTTTTAGAATTTTTGTCTGTTTGTCTGTTTGTCTGTTTGTCTGTATGTTTGTTAGAGCATCACGCAAATACTGCCGGACAGATCCTGTTCAATTTTTGTATATATATTCCACATAGGCCAAATTTGACCGTAGGCTATAAATTATTACGCTATCTGCTTTGGGGGCTGAGCAATGTTGCATTATGTTTTGTTCGCCTACAGATGACATCGCGTTTATAAAAATACGAGACTAAATATAAGAATACTTTAGGTAGCTGAGGCTTAAACTACTGAAATAATTATCATAACGCTATACCTTCAAGGAGCTAAGCAGTTAATCGTGACAGACTAGAACGGCTATTTTAGAGTATTTCCTATCGAAGCATGTGGTCTAATGGTTTGATGACCGCCTTACGAGTCGCTGGGTTTGAGTTCGAACCCCTATAACTGTTTTACTTTTTGTGATTGTTTAAATACATTTTTAATGCTAGAACATTTCCAAACTTTAATAAAATTGAAGTAGGCATTCTTCCGCCATAACATTTTGCATTCTTATTTTTTAAATATTTTATTATTTCTGCAAAAAAATAATGTCTACACAATCATAGTTTACATTGAAGTCAAAATTATTCATTTATCAAAATAAAAAAATAAACAAACTGATAGGTGTAGGAACGATAGTAGAGCGGAAAATATACGTATTGTTAGAAAAATTCTGTCTGTTTGACTCTATAAATTAAATTTTGACAGAATAGTCTTTAAATGTCGGGCAACACATGGCTGTATTGTCTATCGCGATTGAATTATTTTCGCATCGATGATTCCCCTAACAATAATTTACACCAGTTCAGACATGTACAGTACCTTCTAGATACATCACTGAGTTCTCTACCGGGAAGCAGGTAGTCTCGCAGCTTCAAGTAGTCATGAGGTGGTGGCTGTCTTCCTTCCGACAATCTACTTCTCTCTTTGGGTGGTGGGTTTTGTAATAAATAGTGAGGCTATTTGGGTATTTGTAACAAATAATGGAGTTAGGTAGGTAAGCATTATTGCATTATGTTTATTGTCCGTGAATATTTTACCACGGGACTGTTATAAAATACTTAAAATATTGAAGATTTTTAACATAATATTTATCCAATGAAATAAAAATCATCAAGTCATAGCCACAAGGAGTTAAGCAGTTAATTGTGTAATAGAATTCAATACAAGACCGATTCTGGCTACGACGGCTAATCTTAAAGCAGACTAGCCAAGTATGCAGGAGATATTAAAATGCACAAGTGTGTGAGCAAACGCTCCCTCTTCCCTAACTCTCATAGTCCGACGTGTCGGCAATCCGACACAATCGGGGAGAGATCAGGCGCAGGACCAACAGCTTTACGTGCTTTCCGAGACACGTGAGTGTCACACCACCAACGTCCGTACTCCGGGCTGTTACTGAGAAATTCGTAATGGAAAAACCCATTACCCCACGATCAACAGTCTTGCTTGCCACTACGAGACCAACGCTGCAGTTCAAATATGACATGTATGGGAATAGTTATTTTTAGTTAATTGTTACGTATATAAAGTGAATAGGTTCGCTGTTTAATGAAAACCATGTAAAATATTTTGTGTGGGTTCAATTCCAATCAATTGTTACTTTTTGTTATTATTTTAATAGGTTTTTGTTTTGATGCAGTATATAAACTAAACCCGCCTAAACCTGTTTTAGGTTTAGGCGGGTTTAGTATTTTCCCTTACAATATTTTTCGTAAGTAAAAAACGGCGCCCCAGACTATTTAAAGAGTTAGCAAGTTATATCGATAGTAGGATCGCCGCAACACCATGATGCTCTGACGCAGGTATTCTCCGGACATGTTGACATGAGACATGAGGACACGCAAGAGTGATATCATTGTGAGGATCATCCGGTGGACACGATGAAGCATAAGGTCGAGGTCTGCCCTGCTTTGGCGGAGTACCGCCGTGTCCTCATAGAGGCGATTGACGGCAACGGGCCTGCTGTTGGCGAGCGTTGGGTGGCTCGCCGTCCGATCAGAACCATACCCGTGCCGACGTCGCGTTGTGTTTCACAAACGTCTCGAAGAGATATCAGCACAGAAGACGGGGCCTGCTAGGGCCAGTGCCTGCCACGGTTGCGGAATTTGTTCGAAAGACTCACCGCGGCTCTGGAACGCGATGGGCTAATGCCCAGGAGAAAACGGTTGGATTTTAGTCAGTAAGAGTCTGACACTCCCTTCCGCCAGAACGGAAGAACTCATATGACGATTTTCCATCATTAAAAAAGAAGGATCACCGCATCGTGGGCCTACCAACCTCGACACTTCATACAAGTGTCGTACGATTTATCTGCAAACGTTATGTATGCAATACTTTACTGTCTGGGCTGCGCTACGCTACCAAAAAAGCATACTTCTATTCCAATAGCTAAACAGAAATAAATTAGCTACAACAGGAAGTGTACCATTAATGAAACCTAACGTGTATAAAAAATTTCTCTCAGACTTCAAGCTTTTACGATACATGTAGAATCATGCATCAATCATTAATCATGCATCGTATGCAGAATTTCTTCAAATAGGTAGGTACTGTCAACAAACCATATTCTGCATGCTTAAAAATGAACTTCAAAATGAAAATGAAGGTTACCTATTAGCGTCATTCTGCAATAGATGAAAGGTGATTTGGGAGGTAAAACTTTGCTTAGCCTTTTATAAGTCATATGCTTACTGTTTTTTGCCCATACTTTGTCCCAACGACATAATTATTTTTAAGTTGGTTATAACACGAAGTTCAGATTTAGTTGGCAGTTGCTCTGATTACAAGATTCATTTCTACGGTTTTGATTCTAGACAGATCGAAGCTACAATGTGAGTGTTAAAGCAGAACCTATTAAAAGTGCTTTTCAACGGTTAGGGAAAGAAAAACAAGTTAATTTTGACACCACATCACAGTATTTTCGAAAGGAATAGTAAAGCCATATCATATACCCTCCGCATAAATATGTTTAAATCCCAGGTATGGCGCAAGCTCATTACCAACCGGACAAAAAATCAGACTCCGGGCGTCTACTGACTAATTTCTAAAACCCACAGTCGAAACTATTATTAACCTTAAAAACCATTTGAAATAGTTGGAAGATTATGATGACATAGCATTCAATCCTTAATTGGTTAAGTAACACTAAGGCTGACGTGAGCGAAGCCGCGGGCAACAGCTAGTACAAAAATACAAATCTTTCCTCTTTATAATATTAGTGTAGATTATAGTGTGCTTAGACTAGCTTTTGGCCGCGACTTCAATAGTCAAATATATTCCGCGAGTAGAATAGTTCTAGGGCAGGCTTTTTTAATTTTAAGATACATTATTTTTTCTAGTGCCTAAATACAAAGTTTAATTAATAATGACCACGAGCTCCATAAAAAAAAAATACAAGAAGTCAAATCATTTATTTCAATTAGACCATTAAAAGGCACTATCGAATTATTGAAAGTCAATTACATGAAATTAAAATTATTGGTTTAGAAACTTACTCTAAAAAAATGTATTACAATAAGTTGCACATACAAAGTTTCATCCCCTATTTCATCTTCTTCAACCCCTTTTCTCACGACAAAAAGTAATCTATGCCCTTCTTCAATGTCTAATCTATCTCCGTGCTAAATTACATCAAAATCGGTTCAGTGTTAGTCATGAAAGCGTGACAGACAAACAGACAAAGTTACTTTCGCATCTTGTATGAATTAATACTAAAAAAAAGAATAAAATAAATATTTAAGGGGGCTCCCATACAACAAATGTATTTTTTTTTTGCCGTTTTTATAGATAATGGTACGGAGCCCTTCGTGCGCGAGTCCGTCTCGCACTTGGCCGGTTTTTTTTTTATATGCAACTCTGTCTGTATCCATGTTAACATGACATTCAGGCAGACAAAGACACGAGCAAGAGCTAGTTGTGTCATAATGTATGCGCAAGAGTCGCAAAATGCGTTATGTTTTGCTACAATTAGTAAGATACTGCAATTAGGAAAATCGTGAGAACTGTATGACCTTGTCGTCTTGTTTGACTAACCTTGTCTCACCTAATGTTATATTATGTATCGTGTATTAGATACTAGTTTTTGTCCACGACTACGTCCATGTAAATCAATTAGTACTTATTTATTTATTTATTTACTTACTTAATTTATTAACTACCTCGATAGCCTAGTGGTGCTAAGTGCGACTGCTGTGCTAGAGGTCTTGGGTTCGATTCCCAGGTCAAGCAAAAACTGTTATTGGGTTTTTCTATGAAATTCTCAGTAGCAGCTCGGAGTTTGGATTTGTGCCCGGTTAATGGCAATAGGCTCGCCCCCTATTACATGGGACTTAAATATACCGGGGAACTGTTGGTGTACATTGATACACCTCTGTCTAACCCTTCGGGGAATACAGGCGTGATGGTTATTTATTTATTAATTAAAACTTTATGCACATAATGTAAAAAACATATAGTACAAAGACAGATTTAATGATCTGTATGGCTTTAATTATTTATGCACTAATACCTTATTGTGTAGTAAAAAAACATGCTCAGTAACTCTTTATAACATCAGTTATCTATTAGTGAAAATTCCTTCAAAATCGGTTTAGCCGTTTTGGAGATCAACTGGAACAAACAGAGAGTCAATTTTTTTGTGTTGGTTTAAGCACAGTATAAACATTCTTAAACATATACGTATAATATGCATTTAGTAAAAAACTGTTATAGATACTTTAGCTTGATTTATATGTATAGGTAGGTAGATAACTAACGACCTTGAAATAAACATGTTTTAAACAAGAATTAGAGATTACCTGGTTTAAAATATTTGCCAACCAGTCATCGGATTGTTTTACAAATTTTTGGCGCTCTTTTTTAAACTATATACATAAATACCATCACGCCTGTATTCTTCGAAGGGTTAGGCAGAGGTATACCAATGTAAACCCACCGTTTGCCGGTATGTTTAGGTCCCATGTAATAGGGGGCGAGCCTATTGCCATTAACCGGGCACAAATCCTAACTCCGAGCTGCTACTGAGAATTTCATAGAAAAACCCAATAACACTTTGCTCGATATTTTCTTACGTTAAATAAATGCACTCTACATTATTAGGCACTGAACTACTTATTTACTTATTTACCTGAACGCTTAAATTAGTGACCCTGCTGGGACAATTAAGGCGTTAGTCTCCTTTATATTTTTTCAAACTGCCCCGTTGGTCCCGTGGTCGCAAGCGCGACTGATGAGCGTGGGGTCCCGGGTTCGATTCCCAGGTCGGGCAAAAAGTGTTGATGGGCTTTTCTATTCGAAATTTCTCAGTAAGAGCCCGGAGTTTGGAAATTGGTGGTGTGACACCCCCGTGCCTCGGAAAGCACGTAAAGCTGTTGGTTCCGGCTGTCATTCGTAGATCTTTGACGGTCGTCACGGATAGTCTGAAGCCAAAAAGTCTGACAACCAGTCTAACCAAGGGGTTTCGTGTTGCCCAGTTACTGGGTTGTGGAGGTCAGATAGACAGTCGCTCTATGCAAAACACTGATATTCAGCTGCATTCGGTTAGACTGGAAGCCGACCCCAACATAGTTGGGAAAAGGTTAAACAGGATGATGAGTCGCCTTTTAAAATGTGGAGAGTTTTATTTGAAACTAGCTTTTGCCCGCGACTTCGTCCGCGTGGATTAATAGTTCCCGTTCCCGGGAGATTTCCGGGATGAAAACTATCCTATGTCCTTTCTCGGGTCCCAGACTATATCTGTACCAAATTTCATTGAAATCGGTTCAGTGGTTTAGGCGTGAAGAAGAGTCAGACAGACAGAAAGACAGACAGACAGACAGAGTTACTTTCGCATTTATAATATTAGTTTAGATGACACTCACAAATAACGTGGCTTTCTATGAGTATAAGAATTTTCAAAATCGGTTCAGTAGATCCAGAGATTAACCCTTTTTTTTCGGATGGGAAATCGTCAAGTGACTTCGCCTAAGTGTCAGACTTTTACTGACTAAAACCGGAACCGGGACCTGCTCTAGCCACTCCTCAAAGAGGGTACTTACCGTTTCTATTAAAGCGTGCCCAGAGATTACCCCTACAACTTCACAAACTCACAAACATTACCTGTTTATAATATTAGCATAGATTATGTAAGATAAGCACAATATAGTTTACTGCTCACGCACACGTCAGTCACAGCGTAATAATATCGCGATCGTGACCACATTGTGTATGAAATCAGTAATTATACAATTTTAAACTATTAAGGCCATCGATCGTTATAACAACACGACTTCGAGTCAGTGAATTCTTTGCCATTCAAGTTAGGGAGTTTTACGGCCTTTTTTTATATAGTGATCTGTCTTCTTCTTCTTTATCGTGTGGGCAGTAAGGTCTAAACGACCCCACACACCCTAGTGTCAGAGTTTCTAAACCGCCTCAAGGGCCTCTGACATGGTTACCGATCTCAGTGATGTCCAAGATAAACTTAGAAAGAACATATGAATTAGAAAAAGTCACATTGGTACTTGCCCGTGCCCGGTTGCGAACCCACACCCTCGTGCATGAGAGGCGGGCGCCTTAACCACTGGGCCATCACGACAGACATCTGTAAGAAGTCCCTTTTTAGGGTGCCGTACCCAAAGGGTAAAACGGGACCCTATTACTAAGACTTCGCTGTCCGTCTGTCCGTCCGTCCGTCTGTCACCAGGCTGTATCTCATGAACCGTTTACATACATACATACATACATACATACATAACCTCACGCCTTTTTCTCATGGGGGTAGGCAGAAACCACAGAACGCCACCTGCTACGATCCTGACATACTACTTTCGCCTCGTACACGTTCATACATCTGGTCATACAAGCACGCCGGTTACGAGTACTGCACACCCGACCTTTCTGAAGAACCTCACCGATAAGGTCAGGGTAGGTCTTTCTAGGGCGTCCCCTCCCGGCGTTGCCACTCACATCTGCCACATAAATACCTTTTGTTAGTCGCCTTTCACTCATCCTCTCAATATGACCGAACCATCTAAGCATACCCTTTTGAACCTTTGTCACTACATCCTCTTTTAAGTCGCAACGTTCTCGTATAATCTCATTTCTCACTCTATCGTTCAAAGTTACACCACACATACTTCGCAAGGAACGCGTTGAACACCCTTTTGAACCGTTTATTTATTTATATTTAATAGTTAGATAGCTGAAATTTTCATAGATGATGAATTTATGTTGCCGCTATAACAAAGAATCATCATCATCTCAGCCATAAGACGTCCACTGCTGAACATAGGCCTTCCCTTTAGATGTCCACATGTACCGGTTGGAAGCGACCTGCATCCAGCGTCTTCCGGCGACCTTTATTAGGTCGTCCATCGTGTTGGTGGACGTCCTACGCTGCGCTTGCTAGTCCGTGGTCTCCACTCTAGCACTTTTCGACCCCATCGGCCATCTGCTCTGCGAGCAATATGGCCTGCCCATTGCCACTTCAGCTTGCTAATCCGGTGGGCTGTATCGGTGACTTTAGTTCGTCTACGGATCTCCAAACAAAGAATACTAAACATCAAAATAAATATTTAAGGGGGCTCCCATACAACAAACGAATTTTTTTTGCTCAACATTGATCACGGGAACAGGTAGACGCTTGTAATATTCACAGAATATTCAGTAATATATTCACTTTAAAAATAACTTGGCCGGTTTTTTTCATGCGAAATCATTAAATGACTTCTTCCGCCCTGGGCGGCGCGGAAGGGGCTGTCAGACTCTTAATACTGACTAAAACCCATCCATGTTCCTCCTAGTGCCCTGGCTAATTCCAGGGCCTCTTTTGAACAAATTCTGCAACTCTTGTAGGCTCATCTGGTTCTAGTGGGCCCTGTCGAGATTCCTTCCTGCCCTCAAGGAGTTGATATACAGACCTCATTATTGAAAGCGGCCCTTCTATAGGCAAGTATCTTCCTAACTCCACACGCTTACTTTTACATCGTTCTAGAACCGAAAGCCATAAGCTCTAACATACTAACAGAAACTATTGTTGGCACCATTATTTTCAAAAAATAAAAATAATACGATTTTGTGATAGTATTGAAAACTCGAAGTAAAGCTTCCTTGCAGTCAATTCATATTTGTGTGTAAACCTTATTGACTACACATATGTGCTGAACGGTAGCCTTTGAAAAATCCATTCATCGATCAGACAGAAGCGTTACTAACATTTTTCTCGAAATTCAAAAAAAATGTGATACATTTTCGAAGTCTTAGAGACGTCTTAAAAAAAAACAATAACAACGCCAATAGTACCTGTTACTTGACTGGAGTTCCTGTATTTCGGCTCCAGAACGGTTTAAAAGTAACCGTGTACATATATATCTACAGTCGTAAATCTAAGAAATAGTCAGAACACTCAAATTGGAGTCATGCTAGTTTCTTTACAAGGAATTATCCTTATTCAGAATCATGTTTTATGGTAGTACACCATTATGTAGGACGCATGACGTGGTCTTATGTGGGATTGACCTTCGATTACACACCTAGGACCTAGGTTAGGTTTTAAATAAAGACATAGATCGGACGAGTTTCTATAAGGCAATTTAATTTATTATAACTAACCTAAAAACAAAACTTATCAACTAGCTTCTGCCCGCAACTTCGTCCGTGTTAAAGTTAATTATAATTATTATTCCACGGGAACCATTTTTCTAGGATAAAAAGCCTATTTGCTATTCTAGGCTGTAATCTATCTCTGTACGCCCGTGCCTCGGAAAGCACGTAAAGCCGTTGGTCCCGGCTGTCATTCGTAGTTCTTTGACAGTCGTTACGGATAGTCAGAAGCCAAGAAGTCTGACAACCAGTCTAACCAAGAGGTATCGTGTTGCCTAGTTACAGGGTGGTGGAGGTCAGATAGGCAGTCGCTCCATGTAAAACACTGATATTCAGCTGCATCCGGTTAGACTGGAAGCCTACCCCAACACAGTTGGGAAAAGGCTAAGCAGATGATGATGAATCTATGTCTGTACTAAATTTCATTCAGGTCTAATCAACAGTTCTAGCGTGACATCCATCCATCCTCACATACTTTAGCATTATACCAAGTTCGATACCTAGTAGAATAGAACGAAGTAGGATAATTAAATTACAAAGTGTACACAATTAATTAAATTAAGTAAAAAAAAGAAAGGAAGTTCATTGGGCATCAAAAAACTGGTCCGAATCGCTGTCAATGGATAAGTGTCCAAAAGGCTGGCAGTATTGTCTCATTTTATGGCAATGGTGATTCCTTGGTCCAAGAAAAGGCTAGCCCTTTGGTCACTTGAAGAGTCGACCAGTGTAGCTTGGCGATGTTGTGAAAAACTAGATGAGCGCTCGGTCCCTATGGCCCTAGTGTTTCAACCCCAAACGGCTCAAACATATTATAACTTCCAAGAAGGTTATTATATTTGCGCCGCTTGAGGTTTTCGGCACCAGTAGCAGCCGTCCCAGCACAACACGTTGTGCTAGGAAGAGGGGATGGCGCAAGGATGTCGACACATGTTGCACTTGCATCCCACACCAAAGGCCTACCCAACTTCCAAGGTATTATAGTCATCCCATCTGGAATCATATAGCATACAAGTCACCTACTTGAATGGGATAGTTGACACCATCTTCAATTGACATACTTTTTATAAACTGCCAAAACGCGATTCTCTCATAGATTTTATATGGCAATAGCACGCTGTGACGTCACTTATCGGCCTACTCAATTGATTTACTATTTATATTTCGAAGCAAACAAAAATCGAATTCTCCAATAATTTGAAAATTAGTCGGGTTTTAGCACAGGGTTTTAGTGCTGAAATAAAGTATTTTTTAAGAGAAGTTGGAATTATTGGTGTCAACTATCCAATTTGACGACAGTGCAAAATTGGACCTTGTGTAAATTTCAGCAATGATAACAATAATATGACGTAGCTCTGACGTCCGGGATTTTGTACCATAACAACTTGTCATCGCATTTAAACATGGTAAATGATTTTAATTAAAATGCGCCCCATACTGGTATCCTCTGGTAATTAAAGAAAGCGCTGTATTTAGCTCATGAAGTCATGTCTAGTTAATTGTGGTCAGATCTCATGTTTCATTTAGTCATCATTTGGTTTCTGATGATCAATTTAATATCTTAGTACTGTAAGAGACTTCGACGCGTAAATGTCGGGTATTCAATATCCAACACATACCATCACGCCTGTATTCCCCGAAGGGGTAGGCAGAGGTATACCAACTTACACCCACAGTTCGCCGGTATGTTTAGCTCCCATGTAATAGGGGACTAGCCTATTGCCATTAACCGGGCACTTATCCTTACTCCGAGCTGCTACTACGAATTACACAATAACAGTGCTCGACCTGGGAATAGAACGCGAGACCTCTATCGTAGCAGTCTCGCTTAGGACCACTAGGCCAACGAGGCAGTTAGTTACTGTTAATATATTCTGGTAAATTCATTCAACTACTACTGCTACTACTCAGTTATTTTAAGGTGCAACCTCCACGGAAGCCCGCGAAATTCAAATATTCTTACGTTTTTTGCAATTTGCAAGTCATTACCTATTAGGTTTAATGTTGATTAAAGTAAGATTCGCGGGCGTAAAATGTATGTATTTTCAGAATCATAACCATTAAAATCAGTAAAATACTCCATAAGTCGGTATAATTCCAAAATGTCAAGATTTCATGAAATAGTCATTCTTTCGGTTTACCTGGCCCTATGGAGTTTTATTGCTGACTTAAATGGTTATAATTCTGAAAAAACATACTTCTTACGCCTGCGAATTATACTTTATCAACATATAACTTAATACTAACTTGCAAATTGCAAAAAACGTAAGCAAATTTGAATTTCGCGGGCTACTGTGAAGGTTCCACGTTAAGACTATGTACGACCGGGGCTGCGGGTTGTCCGGGGCTGTGGGTTGTCCGGGGCTGCGGGTTGTCCGGGGCTGCGGGTTGTCCGGGGCTGCGGGTTGTTCCCGGGGCTGCGGGTTGTTCGAAAGAGATACCGCGCGCCCGGAACGCAAAGGGCACATGAAGGAACATAGACGGATTTTAGTCAGTAAAAGTCTGACACTCCCTCCCGCCCCGCCCAGGGCGGGGGAAGTTATTTGATGATTACCCGTCTTACAAAAAAAAAAAAAAAAAACTATGTACGAAAAACTTTCATTGTACAAATTGTATAAATGTAAGAAATATACATATTATCACCTCGTGCTCAAGGCGAAGATCTCAATCCGGCGCCCTCAGCCCACATTTAAGAAAAAACTTTAGATTTGACTACAAGGTGAGTTGCTTTTTTCTGAATGAATGAATGCTGTATACAGCATTCATTCTCAGTAGCAGCTCGGAGTTTAGAAGTCGGTGGTATGACACTCCCGTGTCTCGGAAAGCACGTGTCGTCATTGGTCGTGCACCTGATCTCTCCCCGGTCGTGTCTGATTGCCGTCCCATCGGACTATGAGAGTTATGGAAAAGGGAGTGCATCCATGTTTGCGCACACACTTGTGCACTATAATATCTCCTGCGTACTTGACTAGTCTCCACTAAGCTTGGTCACCGTGACCGAAATTTGGTCAAAAGAATATTCTATTAAGTAATTAATTTAATCAAGTCTCTTGTTATTAAAATCTTTGCCTATTAATCTTAAAATATCGCTTGCATATAATTAACGTTCCCACATCAACTCATTATTTTCATAGAACAATCAGAATGCACTTTCGAAGAACTAAGATTAATCGCAAAAACAAATCGCGTGCGCTTACCTACTCTATTCAAGCTAAAACAAACTTTAAAACTAGTTTTTTACCGTTTGCAAACCGAAATAACATCGATTCTAACCCGTATTGTAAAGAAATAAGGTCCTAATTTGACGAAAACGAATTTTCAAGATGGCCGCGTCTGTTAAGTTGGTAACGCCATTGCTGCCTGTAGCCAACTTCAGTGCAATACCAACCGCCGACCGGGACGGTCACGTCGCCCGCAAAGAAAACAATAAAACTAAAATTACAACGTAGAATTGACAAAAACTTTAATCCACAGTGACTTTGTGTTGTGTCAATCCAAGTTTTTATGATAAACAGTGTTTGAAAAGTGCGTTTTGTGGTAAAAAATAACAGTCAAACGGCCATTGTTTCAATGAAAACTTCGAAATTGTTGTAAACAATGATTGGTTAGCGAGAATGGAAGACGTATACACAATTAAAGTTAAAACGAAACCCGATACGAGGAACTTGTATCCATCGGAGAGGCGTTATTCTGCCTCCACAGTGTCGGGACTAGCGTGGGTGCATATTGCATTAGCTGCAACGTCCTTTCTTCTCGCCTGCCTTGCATTAGTCAACCCGAATTCCGATCTACACCCTATTGACAACACCACACTTCGAGATGGCGGCAACCCAACCGAAAATACTCCCATAATCAAAGATCTCAACGACAATTCGAACGTATATTTGAATGATAACGACATTGAAAATGGAACTCAAATAAATTCAAACAAAGAATCGAATTTTAATTTGAGTGTCAACGGAAATCCGTTGAATTCGAATGGAACGACGGAATTTATCGGAAATAACAATGGTAGTAATTATATATTGGTTTTAGCGCCGGCTTTGATTACTATATTTGGGTTAGCGGCTGGTATAGCAAGCATTCTAGCGTCAGTTAGATGGTATATAGACCATAATATCACATGGCTTTTTGTCATCTCGTGTCTGTCGACGCTAATTTCTCTCGCATCCTTCATTATGATAGCTGTATGGTTCATTACTACATCTGACGGCGATATCACAGAGTTTTACAAAGACAAAGTACCTTTCAAAGATTATTTTGTAGTAAAACACACTGATGTTATAATCAGAAACGAATCTCATATGATCGTCGCTCTAAATGCAACTCTTGGGAAAGAAGAAACACCGAATGTCTTTACAAAAAGAGTGCTGTCTATAAACATATTAATAGCTGCTTTTCTAGAACTATTGTGGTCGATATTAAGCGTGAAAATTTCATATAAAGGCATGAAAAACACGTATAAAGAAGACAATGAACGACGGGGCAACTGCATATCAGTTGTAACAAAAATCAAGGGGAATGACACGAGGAAACTGCCTCGAAACGGGAAGCTCTTACCTCCAAAACCGGACCTAATTGACCACTACCCAAGCAAAAAAATAAAAAGGATATTTCTAGCGCAATCTCACAACGGATTTTATTTGAAAAATCAAGCGAATAAGGGGAAGCAAAACACGGAGACTAGCTCAGAGTTCTATAAAGAACGTATGATGAACTTCTTGAACCGCTGTGCGTCTTTAGAGGGGCAATCAAACCCGGAGAATACATCTAGTGTTCATTCCGAAGCCTTGAATTCAATCCCAGAAGGGGTAACCGTAGAAGTAAGTATTCAAGAGCCAGTTAATGAAGTGAGAGATCGCATGACTCCTGTCAGTTGGGGCGATACGCCTGACCACACAGTTTACAATCAAAACACATTAAATTTGGACAAAATATTCAAGTTTAAGCCTAAACAAAATAAAAGTGAAATGATTAACGGTGAATAGTGATTGTGTGTGTAGAATTGACAATGTTTAGTGTTTGAACACGCAAACTGTATTTTTTAAGCTAATGCGTTTGACGGTTGGCTTAGGTATTGTAATTTTTTGTAATCATGTACTATAAGGTACTGTTAAACGGGGTGAATAGAAATGCAAGGGTATATCAGAATGGCACTTTTTAAAGGATTTTTCATCACATAGGTACCATCACGTCTATTTCTCCGCAGGGTTAGGCAGAGGTGTACCAATGTACACCCACGGTTTGCCGTTATGTTTAGGTCCCATGTAAAAGGGGACGAGGCTACTGCTATTAACAGGGCACAAATCCTAACTCCGAGCTGCTATTGAGAATTTCATAGACAATAACACTTTACTCGACCTAAGAATCTAACCCAAGACCTATAGCGTAGCTGTCGCGCTTATGACCACTAGGCTAACGAGGCAGTTAAAAGGCACATTTTTTTTTTTACTGAATAATAATTTGGCAACAAACACTACGCTAGAGGTCTTGGGGTAATTCCTAGGTCAAGCAAAGTGTTATTGGGTTTTTCTATTAAATTCTCAGTAGCAGCTCGGAGTTAGGATTTATGGCAATAGGCTCGCTCCGTATTACATGGGACCTAAACATACCGGCGAACTGTACGTGTCACAGTGTGTACAGTCGGCAAAAGAGATAAGTAACGAGCCTCGCCTCATAAATTCAAAGTTTTTCAAAAACCGATAGAAGTTTTTTAATAAATTTTGTTTCTATTCATAGAAAATAAACAGTTTTTTTATTAAATTAAATTTCATTTAAAAACTACCCCTGGTTTGAGAGAAAACTTCGACTATATTAGACGGTCTGGTTGCTTATCTCTTTTGTTCACCGTACATTGGTACACCTCTGCCTAACCCTTCGGGGAATACAGGCGTGATGGTATAATTCCTTTTAGAATATTGTTCCGATTCACCCCTATTTTCTTTATTCACCCCGATTGACAGTAACCTACATTATTTACATTTCTAGGTATTTTACATAAGTACGATAAGTATTTTTTTGTTAATTTTGAGAGCTAGATGTAATTGAAAACCGTGGTCAAGCGTGAATTTTTGTACCAATTAATTCATTCGTTTGGCAAATTTTATAGCAATTTTCTTGTAAAATAACTATTGCAACTTTGAGATAAGAAATACCTATTTCATAGTGTGTAGTATGGAATCTAAAATGCTAGGTATATATTTGTAATATATTTCAATCAATCTTTAGAAGAAAATCTCTTAGAATGTAGCATGTGCTATGTTTTTGACTGTGCATAAAATGTATTTTTTAATCTCAGAGATGTGTTATTGTGTGAAAATGTGCTTTCGGCACATAAATATAAATAACTATCTGTTGCCCGCAACTTCGTTCGCGTTCAGTATTTTTAAGTTAATAGTGTTCATACTGTTTCTGTCTAACCCCTATGTGACATAGCGTGATGAATTGTACCTAAGATTACAGCTCAGGTTACTGCCAACACAACGCCAAAAGTTTTGTTCAAATCGGTGCAGGAGTTATGCGCGTACATACAAACAAACAAACACAAAAAATCTAAAATACATTTTTTTGGGTTCAGTATAATGTATTTAACATGTGAGAATTACTCTTTATAAAAAATATTGAATGTACAGAATTGGCCTCGTTACGATTTTATTATATGTATAGATAATAATTCCATATTATATCTACATAACAAATTAAAATCATACAAAACAAACGTACATTAAATAATGAACAATCAATAAATTACACATACACATTTGAATTATATAATGTCAAGAATTAAATGATTTGGAAAGGAGATATTTTCAAAAAAACTGCTATTAGGCGTCACATTTCCAATATGGCGGTGCAAGTGGAAAAGTTAAAATTCGGAAAGACTGTAAAATTACGCATTTTCATAACCTTAGTTTTCGAACCAAATGACTGGATTGTCAATTCACGATTTGGGAACTAAATTGTCTTAAATTGAATCGAGCGAGCCGCCAATCGTTTGAACATTAAATTCATTGTTGGCTATCGCAGAGTGAGGCCATTTTACTACCAAGACAATGCCCGATTTTTATGGTACATTGCCAATAAAAACAATTGCAACACTTTGTAAGGTCGCGCGTAGAACTGCGTTAAAATGTAAAATAGGAAAGTTTAGGCTTGTGTCTAGATAGTTTTTAGAGTTCCGTAACCAAAGGGTAAAACGGGACCGTATAACTAAGACTCTGTTGTCCGTTCGTCTGACACCAGGCTGTATTTCAAGAATCGTGATAGTTAGACAGTTGAAATTTTCACAAATGATGTATTTCTGTTGCCGCTATAACAACAAATACAAAAAAAAAACCAGCCAAGTGCGTTTTGGACTCGAGCATGAAGGGTTCCTTACCATTATCTATAAACACGAAAAAAAAACACGTTTCTTGTATGGGAGCCCCCTTAAACAATTATTTTATTCTGTTTTTTTTTGGATTTTTTGTTACGGCAACAGACATACATCATCTGTGAAAATTTCAACTGTCTAACTATCACGGTTCATGAGATACAGGCTGGTGACAGACAGACAGACGGACTGCGAAGTCTCAGTAATAGGGCCCCGTTTTACCCTTTATATAAAACGTACCCTATAAAAACGATTTAATAACCATTATCTAACAGATAAACTCCAATAGGTAATTGGGCATCAATCTGCACACAGCCTCTATTGGGAGGTACTTACAGCTTACAATCATTAATACTACGAATTCGATCCGTTGTTACCGAGAGAATCGATTATTTCTTATTCGGTTCATTGTGATTTTAATTGCCCGATTATTTTTACGTCGCGTCGTAGAAAACTGTACCGGTTTATATTGTGATTAAGCTTTTCAAAATGCATCATTCAAAGCTAGTTTTTGGCCAATTAGTAATTTATAATAATACCAGATTATTATTGTCCCACTGCAGGGCCTCTTCTCATACAGAGAAGGCACGAGCATTGATCACCACGCTTGCACAAGGCAGATGGAATTTAATTAAAGTCCAGGCTTCCTCACGATGTTTTCCTTTACCAAATGAAATCACCAATACGCCTTGAGCGCGCGTGGTGATTAATGCTGGTGCCTTCTCTGTATGAGAAGATGCCTTTTCCCTGTAGTAGGACATTAAATAGACTGTTGGTTGTTATTAATATTAATGGAAAAATATAGTTAGACTATTGTGTGGAGCCCATTGTCAATAGTCCCTTACGCATTACTTTATGAACCTTTGTAATAAGAGCTATTTTTCAAGCAAAAATATAGGAATCGAATTTAAATATTCTATTTAGAGTTAAGAGACTGATTTTTATACACTTGTGTAATAAAATTATAATTGTATGATTTTGTTTTATTTCATGTGTGTTTGCCTTCAAGTTAATATATTATCCCTCGAAAAACGCACATATTTCCGGGATAAAAAGTATTATTATTATATGTTATTTTAGACTACAATCTATCTCTGTGCCAAATTTCATCCAAATCAATTCAGCCATTCCGGCGTGAATGAGCAACAAACATCCATCCATGCCCGGGTAAATGTCGGTTATATTTAAAAATTCTCAATCATGATTCGAAAGACACGTGGCGCCATCTATTATCATAAGAACATTATTGTTGTTTTCCCGGGAACAGTACTTTTTTTCGGGATGAAAAGTACCATATGTCCGTTTCTGTACACCTGACAATTCATGTGGATAATTTCAGGATGATCGGTTCAGTTGTTTATGCGTGTAAAGGTAACAAACAAACTTACTTTTGAATTTATAATACAAGCTGTTGATTTGTATTCTCGTCAAATTCAACGTGATTCTTAAAACGAATCAACAATAAAATAAATTGTTTTAAAATTTATATTTTTTGACGTGATTTTCCAATTCGAACTAGCCATCTCGCCAGAGGGTTTAGGCGCTATGCACGCATTGATATAGCCGCGCGACAACTCTGCCTACCGCATACGCAACTGGGCGATGCTGATTTTTGCAAAAGAAGTATTCTAGAATACCTACTGTTTTTTGATAGTTGCAACTAATAAAACAATAAAAATAAAAATATATAAATATACCATCACGCCTGTATTCCCCGAAGGGTTAGGCAGAGGTGCACCAATTTAGGTACACCCACAGTTCGCCGGTATATTTAGGTCCCATGTAATAGGGGGCGAGCCTATTGCCATTAACCGGGCACAAATCCAAACTCCGGGCTGCTACTGAGAAATTCCTAATGGAAAAACCCAATAACACTTTTTGCCCGACCTGGGAATCGAACCCGGGACCCCTTGCTCGGCAGTCGCGCTTGCGACCACGAGACCAACGGGGCAGTTGAATTGATTGCAGTTGTTTAATAAAACAAGCATTTATTAAATACTAGCTTTTGCCCGCGACTTCGTCCGCGTGGATTAATAGTTCCCGTTCCCGGGAGATTTCCGGGATGAAAACTATCCTATGTCCTTTCTCGGGTCCCAGACTATATCTGTACCAAATTTCATTGAAATCGGTTCAGTGGTTTAGGCGTGAAGAAGAGACAGACAGACAGACAGACAGAGTTACTTTCGCATTTATAACATTAGTACGGATTGGCCAGGTATCGTAATTATATTTGATTACTTCTTTTTTTCTATGACAAACTCCTAAAATTTGACGAGGATGCAAATCAACAGCTTGTATTAGTTAGGATTAGGACGTTGGATGCGGGCAGCGCAGGACCGGTCATTCTGGCTATCTTTAGGTGAGGCCTATGTCCAACAGTGGACGTCGTTCAGCTGATATGATGATGGCTAACGGGATAAAAAATAAAGCATACAAAACTTCAAAAAACAATTTTATTTGGCGACAAAAAATAGTTGTAAAAAATGTATTCCTTACATTTCAATTTTAATAATACTTATAGTAAAAAAAAATCATCTAAAAATATAAATTGTTATTATGTGAGATTGAGAAACATTTGATTATTTATTTATTACATTGTATTGTCATCTGCACCTTGACTAATGGTGTTTTACAAAATGATTCAAAATGGCCGGATTTTGTACGACTACTAAATGTATCTTACCGTCTCCCGGGCGTATCTTACGCCTCTCGGGCGTATGCTACGTGGCCGTCCGGGCCACACATATTGTACATAATAATTATTGCAGAATCACCCTTTTTTGGAAAGCTAAATCACTGAATAGGTCGCAAGCGCGACTGATTGCCGGGGCTGTGGGTTGTTCGAAAGAGATACCGCGCCCCCGGAACGCAAAGGGCGCAAGAAGGAACATGGATGGGTTTTAGTCAGTAACAGTCTGACACTCCCTCCCGCCCCGCGCAGGGCGGAGGAAGTCATTTGATGACTTCCCATAGGTAAAAAAAAGCGCGACTGATAAGCGTGGGGTTCAATTCCAAAATCAGGTAGAATTATTGGGTTTTTCGATTGGGAATTTCTCAGTAGCAGCCCGGAGTTTGGAAGTTGGTGGTGTGACACCCCCGTGCATCGGAAAGCACGTAAAGCAGTTGGTCCTGCGCCTGATCTCTCTCCGGTCGTGTCGGATTGCCGTCCCATCGGACTACGAGCGAAGAAAGGGGAATCGCACCTATGTTTGCGCACACACTTGTGCACTATAATGCCTCCTGCTTACTAGGCTAGTCTTCATTGGGGCCGTCGAGACCGAATTTTGGTCGGGACGATATAATTAGTACATTATTTTAAGGAATATTTGAGTTTTTAGTAAAATTTTCATTTTTTAGGACATTTTGAATCATTATGTAAAAGCAACCATTCAAATATTAACAACTATTGTAGACTTAATAATTACTGTGCCATAGATAACAAAATACTGTGTATGGAAACGCAGATATGTTTTATCTACGGTTGTACTTTACGAAGCGGGTTTGATTTCCGTTTCACACAAAGCCAATTCATTCTTAACGTCAAGGGATTTTTTTATATGACAAAGCAAAATATACCATAAAAACAAGACATTACAGTTGAAATTTCAAATTCGTATTGACATGATAACGATTAGCAATTTTTTATGACGCTGTAATTATTTGTCATTCAAATTACAACTGTAACTTCATAGAGATAAGGTATATTATGTTTTGTCATATAATAATCCCTTACATGGTTCCTATTTTAAATCTATCAATTGACATACTTGTAGGAATTAGCGACCAAAATTATTCTAGTTTCGCTAAAACATACCAACCCACAATTTTTTAATTATGTTTAACTAGTTTTTGCCCGTGACTCTATTGCCACGTTGCCAATAAGCCGAATTCATGAGAAATAGTGTATCAAATTTTTTTTTTTTTTTTTTTAATGAAATTCTCAGTAACAACTCTGGAGTTTGGATTTGTAACCGGTTAATGACATGGGACCTAAATATACCGGCGAACTGTGGGTGTACATTGGAACATCTCTGCCTAACCTTTCGGGAAATAACGACTGGTGCAACGAACACTATCGTAACTGCAAAAAACAAATTTTTGCTTCTTTAAATTATTGATAATATAATTTAAAACTCTGTCGGATAAATTAAAAATTAAAATTAAAACGTCATAATTGAACAAAATCAAAACAGTTGATAATTTGACATTTGATTTGTTTTTTTTGACGGGCCTGTTGGTCTAGTGGTTAGCGGCCCTGACTGCTAAGCCGGAGGTCGTGGGTTCGATTCCCACCCAGGACAAACTTTGTGTGATGAGCATGATTGTTTGTTCTGTGTCTGGGTGTGATTTATCTATAATATGTATGTATTTATAAATTATATAAGTATGTATATCAGTTGTCTGGTTACCATAACACAAGCTCTGCTTAGCTTGGGATCAGATAGCCGTGTGTGAGTTGTCCCAAGATATTTATTTATTTATTTTTATTTATGTTATATGTAGCATAGGCTATATAACATCACGCTATGCTATGAGCGTTGTAACCAAAAACGTAACTTATTGCGGGTAAGGAAATTACGCGGACAAAGTCGCGGGCAGTAGCTAGTTCAAAATAAACATATTTAACTGTTCAAAGGCACTTCAGAAAATGTGGCTTGGTATGTTTTAGCATCTGAGTCCTAAACTTCAATTCAGAATCTTAGATAATTCACATACATTACTCAACTTTATACCTTAGCCTCATGTCGTATGCTAGAGAAGGAGGCGGCGGGACGGGAGAGGGAAAGGAGGGTCCCCGTCTCAGCGGCCGCCGCGGTAGACGCTCCGGGCGTCGGGAGCCGCGAGACGACTCCCGGCCACCGTAGACGCGGGTCTGTGGGCGGTGAGCAATGGGTAGCTCACCGTCCGTACGTTCAATAACGACAGACCGTGTTGACGGCGCGTTCGTGTTCCACGCGCGCCTCAAAGAGATGTCAGCAAACTTGGAAGTGGCCACTGAGGGCCGATGCCTGCCGGGGCTGCGGGGTGGGAGCAAGAGATACCGCACCCCCGGAACGCAAAGGGCACATGAAAGGAACATAGACGGGTTTTAGTCAGTAAAAGTCTGACACTCCCTGCCGCCCCGCCCAGGGCGGGGGAAGTTATTTGATGATTTCCCGTCTTAAAAAAAAAAAGCCTCATGTCGTCAAAATCATTTTTTGAGTGAACATACAAATATTATAAAGGGTAGTATTGTTTGGCGGGTAGCGCAGGACCGGTCATTGTGGCAATCTTTAGGGTAGGCCTATTTTATGTCAAACAAGCCGACGGTCCACCTGATGTTAAGTGGTCACCGCTGCCTATACACATCTGCAATACCAGAGGCCTTGCTAATGCGTTGCCATCACAGAGACAAAGTTGAAATGTCTCATGTGCCTGTAATTACACCGGCACCCATACCCTTCAAACCGGAACACAGCAACGCTGCTTTGCGGCAGAAATAGGTATGGTGGTAGTACTACCCCGGACGAGCTCCTTCACAAAGAGCTCTAGTAATGCTAAAACCAGGCTTATGCCCAGCAGTGGACGTGGCTTGGCTGATGTGATGATGATAGTTTTCTAAGATTCTGAATACAAGTTAAGTATAAAATAGTAAAATTGGTGGGTTAGACTATTAAGCCCAGTATTAAGCCCAGCAGTGGGATTTGGGCTTACGTAAGCGGTTCTTCAGTGAAGTAAGGATGTTCTAAGCAATCTAAAGCTGTCAGCCGCTTCGCAGGATCAAAGATCAGCATACCCTGAAAATACAGAAAAAAATATGTTTAATACCAGTGTTATAAATGCGACAGTTTGGATCGATAGATGAATGCGTTCAGGGGCAAAATGTCCAATTCTCGAAATGTCCAACTCCCAAAATGTCCAATCTTTGAGAATGTAGCTTTAAAACATATTTTGATTTTTTCAGTACTTTGTATTTATTATTTGTCATAAGTATAAAAAAGCGTTTTGATGAGTTACTGAACAAATTTGTTACATTCTCAAAGATTGGACATTTTGGGAGTTGGACATTTTGACCATTGGACATTTTGACCATTGGACATTTTGACCATTGGACATTTTGGGTAATTGCACATTTTGACACCGTTGGACATTTTGAGAATTGGACATTTTGCCCCTGAACGGATGAATGTTTGTTGCTCATTCACGCCAGAACGGCTGAACTGATCTGCATGAAATTTAGCACAGATATAGATTATTGCCTGGAATTAAAATAGAAAAAAAAAATACAATCCCTGTGGGTTAGTATATAACTTTAACGCGGACGAAGAGGAGGGTGAAAGATAGTCTATAAAAAAAAAAACGACGGGTAGCACTCCGGGAGTGCCGGCAGAAGTGAAAACTTGAATATTAACATTGTGCATTTTTGATATTTTGGAATGGTTAGGGAATAATTTTGCACGAATTACTTTAATTATCAGTATAAAAGTACTATCATTTATGTGGTATAATACAATATTTATTTATTGCGCTATCGTACACAAATATGACAATTCGCGTCAGCGTGTCAATTGTCATATTTGTGTACGATAAATTCGTAAGATTTTCGATCAGGTCATGTGTCCTGACGCGAGTTTAAAATTTTTTACCCATTATAAAAAAAGTGTACAACGCCGCTAAAGAAGTTTTCACTTCAAAAAATTGAAGTGTGTATTTTCAAATTAACAGCTGTTCACTAATAAACTGCACATGAAAGATATATACGGTACTTAACTATCTGTCTGTCTGTCTGTTTGTTTGCTCCGGCTAATGTCTGAAACAGCTGAACCGATTTCGACGGGACATTCACTCGCAGATAGCTAATGTTATAAGGAGTAATGTAGTACTTTTATTTTAGAAATTTCATTTATATTAATAAAAAAATGAGAGATACGCGAAACCAAAATTGAAACCAATGAAATAGTGAACGCGAACGAAGTCGCGGGCAACAGTTTGAAATAAGTGGTTTGATTTGATTAGACTACTTTTAATCCCCGACTTCATCTGTATCGGCGATAACTTCATGCAAATGAAGTTGCCAACATAAGTTTTTTTTTTAGATGGGTAAGCTCTTTTTTACTCTAGTCTTGGTCAAAGGTGACATAGACAAAGTCTACGATGGAGTGAGTAGTACGTCGATTCTGTAAAATTCAGACATGAACTCGCATCTCACGTCGCTATTCACCCTCACTTTGCTTAAGGTTCAAAATGACATTGATTTTTTTGACACTTTGAAGTGCGAAGTGAGCGTCGAAGTGACGGTGGAATTACCGTATAGAATGCCACTTCTTACGTGATCTCATACTTTATCTGTTAAAATTGCCCCGTCAATTTAGTTCAACTCGCTGACACGCTCGCAAGGGTGGCGCTAGTGTAAATTCGAATTATCAACCGAGTTTTTAGAATGCCAATCAAGAAAGTCACAGCGGATTCAGATTCGAAGTTTAGAACGAGGTCTTACAGAATCACACAGCAGTAAGTGTGATAAGTTAGTATTTTCATATTACCTTAATAAGATCTAGTGCATGTGGGTGTATCCTAGGTATAATTTCTGCCAAGTCCTGGGGCTGGTACTCCGGGAAGCTGTCCAGCATGATGGAGACGTTCTCCGGCCACTCCTCACGTGATGGTCTACCTATTAATCTGGAAAGAGAGGAAATAATAGAATATTATCTATCATACATGGGTACATTGGTATACCACAGGCGTGATGGTATATACAGGGTGGAAATTTATTATGCTACCTGGAGGGAAAGTACTCTAAATACTGAAGATAGCAAATTTTACTTAAAGGAAACATTCCTTTATTTTTAAAAAGAAACTAAACTGCATTTAAATAATTTTGAAAATTCCGTTGCCTCACCTGGGAATCGAACCGACTAAAATCCGAAAAAATAGCATCCTGTACTTTTATGGCACTAATCGATAGAGTCAATCATAGGGATCAAATCTCTGCAAACATGGTAAATTAAATTAAACAAAAACCATGAAATTTTAACCTAAACTTATTCTATTCGGACGAAAAAAACGAACAAATTAACTAAGTAGTTGCTGGAAATGAGCTTCACTTTCATGGATACACAAATTTATTCCTTTAAAAAAACTCATTTTGAGTGAGTTTTGGTAGCAAACAATTTTCAATATTCACCAAAACACCCTACTAAAAGTTATTCACAATTAATTCCTTAAAAGAATAAATTTGTGCATCCAAGAAAATGGAGCTCATTTCGAGCATGCAATTAGTCAATTCTCGATTTTTTCGTCCGAATAAAATAAGTTTTGGTTAAAATTTCATGGCTTTTTTAAAATTTAATTTATCATGTTTGCAGAGATTTGATCCTTATGATTGACCCTATCGATTAGTGCCATAAAAGTACAAGATGCTATTTTTTCGGATTTTAGTCGGTTCGATTCCCGGGTGTGTCAACTTTATTTTCAAAATTATTTAAATGCAGTTCTGTTTCTTTTTAAAAATAAAGGAATGTTTCCTTTGAGTAAAATTTGCTATCTTCAGTATTTAGAGTACTTTCCGTCCAGGTAGCATAATAAATTTCCACCCTGTATATGGTTATCTATCATGATCATCATCATATCAGCGGCAGGAAGTCCACTGCTGGACATAGACCTCCCCCATAGATTCTAAAAAAGACTGGTTGTAAGCGGCCTGCATCCTGCCTGATATTATTTCGTAACGAGGTCAATTCTGTTCAGATTTTTTTTTCGAACAGAATTGCTACATTTTAAATACATTATACTGAACCGAAAACAATAGCTTTTGGAATTTTTGTCTCTTTGTTTGTACACATAACTTTAAAACTTCTGCACCGATTTCAACAAAACTTTTGTTATTATGTTAGCAGTAACCTGATCTTAGGTACAATTCATCACGCTTCTTCACGATAGGGGTTGGGCAGATACAGTTTTTACATACATACATAAACTCACGCCTTTTTCCCATGGGGGTAGGCAGAAACCACAGAACGCCACCTGCTACGATCCTTACATACTACTTTCGCCTCGTTCACGTTCATACATCTGGTCATACAAGCACGCCGGTTACGAGTACTGCACAGTTTTATTTTCTGTTATTTTCTTCTGTATCTACCCCCATAGGAAAAAGGCGTGAGTTAGGTACATAATTATGTGTATGTGTGGAACAGACGTACCGGAAGATCTCATGCAGCTGGTCGGAGTCCGAGGCTCCAGGCAGCAGCGGGCGTCTAGTGTGCAGCTGGGCCAGCACGCAGGCGCCCGACCACACGTCCACCGCCGTGTTGTACGCCGCGCCCAGCAGCACCTCCGGGGGACGGTACCACAGCGTCACCACCTGCCAGAGATCATGTAGTGCACAAGTGTGTGCGCAAACACAGATGCACTCCCTCTTCCTTCACTTGTCTGATGGTACGGCAATCCGACACAACCGGGGAGAGATCAGGCGCAGTATCAACGGCTTTATGTGTTTTTGAAGCATGGTACCTTCACATCACCAACTTCCAAACTACGTGTTGCCTACTGAGAATTTTTAACTGAAAAAACCCAATAACAGTTTTTGCTCCAGCTAAGAATTAAACCCAGAACATCATCATCTGCCTAGCCTTTCCCCAACTATGTTTTAGTTTATTTTTTATTACTTAAGTATTATTAAATTTTTTATTTTATTTTATTTTAAGGCTGTAAATATGAATGATAATTGTAAAGATATGAACAAAATAGTAACTTTTGATATCTAAATAAATATAACTCAAAGGTGACTGACTGACTTAGTAATCTATCAACGCACAGCCCAAACCACTGGACGGATCGGGCTGAGACTTTGCATGCATAAAGCTACTATGACGTAGGCATCTCCTAAGAAAGGATTTTGATCAATTCTACCCCCAAGGGGATAAAATAGGGGATGAAAGTTTGTCGCGCGGATACGGACAAGGGGCCCTTGCCACTTCTCCTATTTTTTATATTTCTGTGGGCAAATAGCTGAGGTTATAAGATACTTAGGCTACTTTTATTTCAGACACAGAATTAGGGTTAAACGCAAAAACTTACCTGTAGAAAGAAAGAAAGAAAAACCATTTATTCCCGCGAAAGTGACGCATAACACAAAAATAAAGTTAAAATTAACAAAAACAATAATCTATATGTGTAGTAATGCACATTCACGCGAACAAAGTCGCGGGCATAAGCTAGTTTCTCAATAAAAAGAAATGAACATACCACACTGGTAAGCTTCATATCCGTATCGTAAGTCTTGGCGAGTCCGAAGTCTGCGAGCTTCACGCGGCCGCCGCAGGTGACCAGCAGGTTGTGTGGCTTCAGGTCGCGGTGCACGATGCGGTGGGAATGCAGGAAGTCTATGCCTGACAGGATGTCGTAGGACATGCTCTGGAAAAGAGAGGGCCGGTATGTTTTAGTTCCCAGGGGGCGAGTTACTGAGAATTTCATAGAAAAACCCAAGAACACTTTACACACGCTTACTTTACTTTATCTCTTAATTAGCAATCAAATATTTAGGTGACAAATTTTTGCTTTGTAGATTCGAAATCTTGCGTTTAGTCAAGGATTCTGCTGCCCCCATCTTATTGTAACATTTACATTTTGCGCAAATACCTACATAGTATAAAACTAAATTGCTTCTCGCTGTCTGTCCCTCTTAGATCTTTAAACTACGCAACGGATCTTTATACCGTTTTCCTTAAGGCGCGTGGCCATGCAAAACGCAGCGGCAGCCGTTTTTAGGGCAGTTTTTAGGAGCCCACTTCTCTATATCAAATAGAAATACCAACTAATAAAAAATACGTTAAATTTCTACACATTCTTGACTCGAAAATGGTAGATTTATTTTTAACTTTTTAGTAACATAATGCTTAATTATAGGGTCATAACGAAACTACAGAAATGAGAAATAATAATTTTTGACATGCATCTCCTCGTAAAGTGAACATTATTTTGATTTGCGACTTAAACTAATAATTAGGCAATTTAATAAAGAACATTATGCTAGTTTTATTTTTTTCAAAACACGAAAATTTGATTTTATATAGATTTTACTCTAAAATCTGAGCGTATTTTCTACGTATCTCTTGCGCCGCGTTAGTGTGCCGCCAAAGGAAAAAATGCTCAAGGTTATTTGGTCAGGGTAGCGCCTTAATAGAGTGATTCATGAGGAGGGTTTATACGCATAGAACATTGCGCTACGACCAACGGGAGCGGAGCAAGAACGAAAAAAGCAACGGCGTGAAAAAACCCACGACAAAATCGCAGGCAAAAATTAGTTATTTATTTAAAAACCTTACCCTTATGGTACTCTGTGACAGCGGAGACAGAGATCTCTTCAGAAAGGACTCCAGATCTTGATCAACATGCTCAAATACTAGGAACAGTACAAGTTGCTGATCTCTCTCCATGGATTGACCTCCGTGGCAGACGTCTAGGAGTCTGGAATGAAAAGGTACAGAACAATGTTAGGAAAAAGTAAAATGATGTAGTAGTAGAGCTCTTTGTGAAGGAGCTCGTCCGGGGAAGTACTACCACCATACCTATTTCTGCCGCAAAGCAGCGTTGCTGTGTTCCAGTTTGAAGGGTATGGGTGCCGGTGTAATTACAGGCACATTATATATTTCAACTTTGTCTTTGGGATAGCAACGTGTTTGCTAGGCTTCCACTTAGCATCAGGTGGGCTGTCAACTTGTTTGACATCCAACAAAATTAAGAAAAGAAATAAAAATGTTGTACAGAAGCAGCTTGAGCCTGGTCACAGGGAAAAACCATTTTACCTCTCTATAATATTAACAGTATAGATTTACAATAGCAGTAGGCAATTGGCAATAGGCATAACATTTCTGGCAAACTGTGGGTGTACATCGGTACACCTCTGCCTAACCCTTCGGGGAATACAGGCGTACCTAGCAGTAACTTGTTATAAGATTAAAAGCATAGTCACCTGACAATATTAGGATGTCTATACGCCTCCAGCTGTCTTAGGAGTGCTATTTCCCTCAACGTGGACAGAGGAATACCATCCTCAGTGAGGGCCACCTTCACTTTCTTCATCGCTACTATATTACCTCCATTGTGGAGGTCTCGGGCTTTGTATACTGTGCCGTATGCTCCTGGAATATTGAAAGACAACATATTTTTAATACTACACAAGTAGCCTCTTTTATTTTAAAAAGAAGTCTGACACCCAATCCTACCGAGAGGTATTGTCTTGCCCAGGAAATAGGGATGTGGAGGTCAGATAGGCAGTCTCTCCATGTAAGATACTGGTATTCAACTACATCTCAGCTAGACTAGAAGGCAACCCCAACAAACTTGGGAAAAACCAAGGCAGATGACAATTGAGGCCCAATTTGCATTGAGAAAGTATTGTGATCAATGCTTGTGCCTATTTTGTATAAGAGGGTCTTGCCTGGGTGGGATGATATTAGGCTATTAAGTTACTAAGGCCCAGTATGTGCCCACAGTTATTGTAATGTTTTTCAAGTCCCCTTAAAGTTCAGGCACAGGGTCACCGGCCAATGTAGGAAATGGGCCATCTTATCACAAGTAATTAAGTTGGACGGCCCCATTGATTTCGTTGTTACAAGTGACCACTGAACATAGGGTACTGGGCTAAACCTCAGGTGGTAGAAAGTATTTTTTGGATCATTTATTAAAGAATTTCAACATGTTAAATAAGAGTTTGGATTAGTTTCTGTTGCTGATATTGTTGTTGATATTATACATACTTGCAGCCTGTATTTAGTTATAAAAAATCGGACTGTTAAATATAATACCATGCATGTAAGTCATATTGCGAAAGGATCAAAAAGTGGGCCACTGTTTGATCTAATTTAAAAAATGGAATTATTCTTTCTCCTGACATAAATAGTAAATCAAATAAACACTTTTAAGTTAAAACATGATAAAGACAGACTAAAAAAACTATCATAAAATCTAAATCGTCCAAAATAAAGAAAAAACAAAACAATAAACAAACAAATAAAAGTTTATTTTTGAACACAAATTGCGCGAAAATATTATCAGCCGGCGCTTTGTAAAATTAGGTTATATAAATAGTAATTGTGTCTCCTACCTGTCCCAATAACATTTAACTCTTCATATTTCTTTGCATTTTGAAATAAAGCACTAACATCGCTGATAGAAGCCAAAGACGGCGGACTGTGCGAGGTACTGGCCCCCGACATGTTTTACACAAAAACTTAAACTTTTCTCACTAAAGAACAACTTTTAATGTCTTTTTAGTCACTTTAAATCACTTTTGGGCCTACAGGTAAAGAATTTATGCATTATTTTACAACAAAACACGTGTTGTTAACTTTTAGATTTGTCTGTAAACTTTATAAAAAGAAGAGGAAGGGGAAATCAAACGAGTCAAAGTCATTGACCAAATCGGCCACCTGCTAGTTATGCGACCGAATTAAAAAGTACCGATATAAACAAAACCGTTGTTTACATTCCATGTCTACTTTAAAAAGTCGAGTTTTAAATTTTTTGGTTTGTAACTGAGTGCAGCGCCATCTGTCGGTCAGTTTAACTTGATAACATTAATGTTTTGTCTTGAAGCGGATAGATGGCGGTAAAAACCTAAAATATTTTCTGTAATTATGACCCCCATAGACGATAGGTGGTCAGCAGCAGTAACAATAAATAGAAAGATAGTGTTTTTTGTAATCATCAATATAAACTGTATTTCATAAATTACAGAGTAAGTTTACATTTTTATAGGTCTTTTGTTTACAACTTTCATTTTAATATAGAAAATCATGAGCTTTAAAAAAATACATTTAAATAAAACACTAAAAAGAAAATTTTAAGAGACGAAAAGGTTAAAAAGAAGATCTTTGACATCTCCTACGGGCTCGTCCGGGATTTGAACCCGGGACCTCTCGCACCCGAAGCGAGAATCATACCCCTAGACCAACGAGCCGTGTTAGTGACGAGTGAATTTAAAGCTCGCATTTTCTTAGTAATGACGTCAATAGAAACGTCCGGATATTTGGCTATGACGTACTTCAAATGGAATGGTTTCTAGAAAAATACTTTATCGTAATTGGCGACAGTATTCATTCAATATTGTCATTTGGATCACTATACCAACAGGAGAGCACTTTTTTCTAAATTTTATTAAAAAAAAATTGTAAAATTTGTTCTGTATTTTAAAATCATTAATATGTTTTAATTTTTAAATCAAAACAATTTTGAGCACCAACAAAATATGACCGAACACCTCAAGGCGTTTTAGAAAGTTGACGCGCGAAAGGAGAAAAAAATTACCGCTACATGACACCCTCTAGCTGTCTCGTTCTTTATCACGCAAAACGTATTCACTATCTCGCTTACACGTATGAATCGGAGTAAAATTCGAGTCACCGCGTCAGTTGACTTCAGACAGTAGTGCGCGCGCATGTTCAAAATAACATGGCGGCATTTTCGAGTAAATAAAATACATTACAATAACTTTTTAACGTAAATTAGACTCTTCATTGTTTTTATTAAATACAAAATAGTGTTTGGAATATTATAAGATTATTTCTGTTGTCAATCAAACGGAGTGGACACGGAAATCGCGTGTGGAAGTGTGTGGCAAAATGTGAAAGTTCCTTCGTAAGAAAACAGTGGATCGTTTTTTTTACGTGGTATCCTACATATTTCTTGAATCTACAGCTGTTTTTACTCTTTAAAAATCTGTAAGTATTTTAATTTGTTTGTTTATTAGTTTTAAAGGCAGTTTTGTGATACGGTTCACTTAAAAGTTCTTTACGGATGTAAGAAAAGCGCCAATTGAAAGTTGTTCCTTTTTCGAAGGATTCATTGATTGGATGCAGGATGTAGGTTGTCAAGTCTGTCAGAAAGACAGGAATTCTCAATCATTTTCGGTTTAGGGTCGCAGATAGAATATTTTAAGCTTTACTTCCGAAATATGAATAATATTTATTACCTACTTACAAATTAGTCGTAATAGTTCTTAGAAAAATCCGTAATTATTTTACTGTAGAAGTTATTTCAGAAGTTTTCAGAAAAAATATTTTACTTACATTTGTACTTGCAAAAAATAATAGCAAAGAAGGGTAGGTAACCCCAAGATTTCGTCGCCACTTCCAGAACGGTACCAAATTCAACAACAAACATGAACTAGAAATGCTTGCTCATTTCATTCAATATTCGCCCTCCTTTTTAGATCCTTCTTGAATTGAGTCATCTAGGTACATTCTTGCACAATTAATCGTAGAACAAGTTTATATTTTGTTTTCAACTTATCATAATCTCCCATTTAGTCATAGAACAGTGGATATACCTAAGATAATATTTAAACTGTCAAAAAACATAATTTGTAAATTATACTGGGTTTTTGTATGGGTACAGATGTAAGAGTAACACATACCATCATACCATCACGCCTGTATTGCCCGAAGGGTAACCAATGTAACACACTCGTAGTTCGCCGGTATGTTTTTAAGTCTCATGTAATAGGGAGTGAGCCTCGTTCTACCGGGGCTGCGGGTTGTTCGAAAGAGATACCGCGCCCCCGGAACGCAAATGGCACAAGAAGGAACATAGATGGGTTTTAGTCAGTAAAAGTCCGACACTAAGGGCGGGACATCATTTGATGATTTACGACCGGTAAAAAAAAATTTGGGGGAGAGTCACAAAAGTTGAATACCCCCTGAATATGCCCTGCGGCCCTGCCCGCGGCGACTGACAAAATTCTACCCACTTCTCTCTAACCAAACAAATATTTAAAAAACAATGAACAAATTACCTATACACAAGATAAAAACCCGCAGAATGCCTGTAACGGTCGACTTCTCGCCATTAATTGCTCGTAGCTGTAACTTCACGCTAGCGTAGTATGTGGGTGAGCAGGTAACGTGTGCTAGGAAACGGAAAGCCACGAATTCTTTCGGCAAACGTACGTTCGTATTTACTTGTTTAGATTTTAAATGTCAAGTAGATTATAGTTTTTTTTTTAAGTACATAAAAACTCTTGGCATTTCTTGTACTTGCACCTGTTACTTCATCATTAAAATTTCCTTCTCAGATCCGATTTGGCTAACACGGAGATTTGCATATTGATATTAAATGTGATTATTTTGTCTTCCCTAATAAAAGGTTAGACACATTTGGTTTCGGAATAAACATCAAAATAAAACATTCTATGCTACATATTTAGTGCAAATAAATGTCTTGTTGACACAAGTAAGTCCAAAAGAATTTTGGGTATGACATCGTTAAAGCTGCAAAAAAAAATGCACACTGTAAAACAAACATAAAATATTGTAATCTTAAATAAAAATCTTTCGTACGTACCCAAAATGCATTATTTTTGAATAACTCAAAGTTTCCTGCATGTTATTAACAATGTATTGTAATGTTATCATTACGTTTTATAGGTTCTTATGCATGGTAGGCTTACGTAAAAAAAAAAACTGATCCGGTGATCAAAACATCTAAGTATACTTCTTTAAAAAATTACAAATCTAATTGATGTCTATCTAGATAATCTCGGGCTTATTAAAACGAAAGTCTCGTTCCTCTATCTGCTTAGTTATAATTTATATATGTATAGGTAGCTATATACCTTCAAGAAGAAAGCTAAACGCTGCTTAGTCATCTAGAGAATCGGCCGTAGAATTATGTAAACTTAAGTTGAATAAAGCGATTTCATTTTAAACAATAGGTAGGAAGTTTTCAGTGTTATTTAACAGCTGAATTTGTCCATCCTTGTCTTAGAATACCATCATAAATGTTTTTTTAATTGAATAATATTCATGATCCACTTAGTCTTTTCTAAATTACATAACATGCTAGCACGCTTGTATTCCTCAAAGGCTTAGGCAGAGGTGTACACCCACATTTCGCCGGTATGTTTAGGTCCCATTTAACAGGGGGCGAGTCTATTACCATTAACCGGGCACAAATTTAAACTCCGAGCTGCTACTGAGAATATCATATAAAATCCCAATAACACTTTGGTTGGTCTGTTAATCGAACTCAAGATCTCTAGCACAAGCAGTCGAACCACGAGGCAGTCAAGCAATAAACAAAAAATGTTGATATTATGAGTTTAAAAGTAGGTAGGTACATGGTAACATAATCATCCATCATCATGAACATATCAGCCGCAGGACGTCCACTGCTAGACATAGGCCTCCCCATAGATTTCCAAAAGGACCAGTTGTGTACATTGTTTACCTATTACTTAAATAAGCTGTCAATAAAGTCTAGTCAGACTAAACCTTACAAGACAGGTTTCCAACCCAAGCCTATGAACATTTCTGTCTTCAATAACCGACAAAATAAGAAAATAAACGGTCGTTTGGTAGCATATTTCAATCCAGTTTGATAGAATACATTTTAAAATAACGTTACAAAAACTTGATACAGCGCGGCTACGTGGTTCAAGTTTAGATGGGTTTTAGTTCTTCATGTGTTTTTTCGTGCCTGAACTGGGTAGTCAGTCAGCGAATGTTTTTCAATCAATAAAAAGCTCATCTATAAGGTTTTTTTTTGCTTTTAGGTAAGTGGTATTGGAGACCTGTAATTTTAGATCATGTATTTGAAAAGTTTAGATGCTTCCACAGACGTATTGTCATAATATATTAAGGATTTGGCATCGTACTAGTACGATGCAAAATGCTTCATATTCTGACTATTTTGTGTAGATTCTATCCCTGCTTTCTATTCATTTAAAATTACACAAAACTAAAAAACTCATTCTTGGGAAGTTTCGGTTAGGTGCGTATCATTTTAATGATAAGTAAGTTATTTGAAGGGAATCTAGACAACCACAATATGCCAAGAAAATTATTAGTGCCACTATCCTATCAAAGAAATTTTAACAAGTTTTATACTTAATAGTTTTTTGACCAAGAAATATGACTCCTTTTATTTGAAGCTCTTTATGGGTAAGTCGATTGGTCAGCTAGATATAAATAAAAAGTACAAGCAACAAAATAACTCCTAAGCACAACACACAGACCTGCTACGCCAGGGGTTCTCAACTTTTATATCACTCGGGCCAAATAGTCGATTTCGACAATTTCGGCGGCCACTAACGATTCCTATTTTAGTTATTTTTGGGACTTGTGCAAAACATCAATGGTATTGTGAAACGTTATAGTTATTAATAAAATAAAAAAACATAAAACACAGAGCATTGTATCAATAAATGCAATCAATATGTGATTTCTGTCAATATTTCTATTGTAATAGTTTTCTTATGTTTATATGTTAGGCGTTATATCTTTATGTTAGGGTTTCAGTCACTAAAAGTCTGACATCAGCCATCAGCTATGCTATTCTGAAATAGGCAAATCACTTCGAAAGTCGTCTCGATAGTCACGATTGCTTCGCGGAATATTAAATCCTATCACGGGGTCTCAACGGGAACGAATTATAATTAGTCTTGAAAAAAAATCATAGATGGCAGTATAGGTTACTCTAACAAAATTTGCAACCACTAAATTGCGTTAAACGGCAGATTTTGGCTGAAGTAAGATTAGTAAATATTAAAACTTCATTGCTCAAGGCTGATTTATCTATTTACATTCATAAATCACGTAATTTCGGCAAAAAATAAAACTGAAAACTTTAACTTCCATTCGAACGTGATTCGAACCCATAGAATGATAAAGTCGTTAAGATGCAGCTATCTGTTACCCATTTAGTTTAGAGCTATTTGCAATAGATGGCGTTTTACTCAATTTTTACAATAAGCGTAAGGGTAGCAACTATTGTTATTATTAATGTGTGCGCGGCTGATAAGTGGCGCCGTGTACGGACACGTGCATCTGTGTGCGTTTACGGTTGCCAGATATTGAGAAATACTCCCATATTTTTGTTCAGTTAAATTGTTCTCAAATATTGTAGGTACTACAATTTTTTTAAATTGGAAACGCGATTTTGCTTTATGGTATACCCAGATAGCAAAAGCGTGTAGTATTTATTAATTAACAAATAATAAGGAATAAAAGTTAATATGCGTAATTACTTACTACCTATTTAATTAATTTATATCAGACCAGACACCACTAACACTTAATAACGCTTTTTGGTAATTTGTTAAATAAACTATTTAAGAAAAGGTTTTTTAATTTATAAAGATAAACAATTTGTTATAACAATCAACATATTTATTAAAATAATAATTATTTTACACACAATCATTAAACCCGAATAAATAAATTTTCCCGTCATAAACTAGCAACACAGACGATTTACTGTTAAGGTTTTGTGTTTCAAGTGAACCGAAAATATTTTATGAAAAATAAATACCAAAACAATAAAAATAACAAGAGTTATCTGTGGAAAGATATTCCATCTTGTTTTCTTTGTTTTATGTTATGTTATGTTTTGACTTAAAATGGCAAATCACTAGAGACGTGTGAGCGAGACGATGCGTAGCTTCAGCTTGGTACTGTCGCGTTTTTTTTTTTTTAGGAAGTAGGTACCACTCTTATCGCAACAACAACACGGTCCTGCGGTGGCCAAAAATTACTTTAAGGCCCCCAGCCAGGGCTACTGTCGCGAGTTTGTATTCGCTTTTGATTTTGTATTTGCTTTGATGATTGGACACACTCACGTGTTCTGAGCGCTCTATCTGCCTATTTTTTTTGATCTGAGACTTACAAGTAAAAAAAAAAACTTTTTTTTTTCATTTTATTAAACCTGGAACTATCAAATTTACTAAACATTAATCAAGCAGATAGTTATTCTCTCTGATCAATTCATTCCTGTCATGTCTGATTAAGACTGTTGTCCTTGTCACTTGTTGTTTAACAACTGACGAGTGTGCGTCTACCTGATTCGAAAGTCATTACATTAACAACATTGCTGTATCGACAACGTTCCATCGACGAGTTAATGAATCGGCAGTAGGTACCCAAAATCAATGGTACGCTACATCTACAGTACTTATTCCAAATCGATGGCACGGTGTCGATACAGGCAGCGTACCTACTATCAATATTATGTAATAATATATCTTATTCCAACGATTTCACCCTTTCCCGCTACAACTCGAAAATTGTCCCACGGGAACGTAAAATCGGAATAAAAACTATCGTAAAAAAAAACCAGGTTGTAAACTAGTCGTGTACCAAACATCCAAATCCGTTCAGTATTTTTAGGGTGAAAGAGTAAGAAACATCCATCCATTCTCACAAACTTTCGTAGGTATTTATGATAACTGTTAAAGCCGCAAATCGTTGCGCGAATCATATTGTGATCAACATTCAAACTGAAAGTGACCTTCGAATTGTAAAAAACGCGAGAAAAGTTGATAGCTCACTCACACAAATAAAACTGTTGTCCTTGAACTCACGATGCGGTGCAATGAAGAGAACAGAGAATCTATAGAAAAACAACGCCCTCTAGAGTATCATTGCCATTTAGTTTCGATTCCACCTATTATTTAGGTTGACTCCTAGATGGCGTTGTAAAACTACTGTTTCTGGCAATTAGTGAGTCGCCGGTACTGCCATCTATTGAGAAAATGGAGAAAAAAAAATTGCCAGTCGAATTGCCAGTTTTAGGAAGGTCACATTTCTTTGTATGGGATTGGGTATCTGTATTGTAATCTGTGATCCTATTGAAAAACGTCAAAATACTCACTAGATGAAATACTCCTCACACGCGGTGGCGCTAGAGTGTCGAACTCACTCATTTTAAGAATATGAAACTAAAATCTCACCGCGGATTCAGAAGTCATTTCGCAAATGAACTTTTTAGAATAGCACTACTGATGATTACCCGTCCGAAAAAAAATGGACCCATATCAAAAGGCCACATAATGGCCCGCGGGCCTGCAGTTGAACAGCCTTGTGCTACGCGTAAACAAGCCCGGCTGGGCAAGGGCTCCACTGACCTGCATAGCTCAGAACCGGTTCCTGACCGCCTGACCGCCACTACGAGGAATGTGTACATGCGTGGATTACAGTTTGAGGTGCTTTTTTATCTTTGCGAGGTTGTGGGTCGAGTTTTGATGTTGGTGGGAAGATTTTCTCATAGATTCTTGGGGGTAAAGTGATTAAGTTTGGGATTGTTTGAGCACAAAGTCCTTATGTGCCAATTACTACATCTGCTATCACTTAAATGACTCCTTAAATCCTACTTAGGACAAAAACTTTTAAAACCCCGGATATTTGGGCGAATTGGGTAGATAAAAACACTTTGAGTTGTCTAAAAAGTGACGTCATAGTTCAGTATTGTCAAACAATATCTGAAGGGAAATTGCGTTTTGACAGCTCATTTTAAAAAAAAATCGCTTACATTTTAATTTATTGTTTATGTTTTAACTAATCGGGATACCCCCTGACAAAAATCAAGACAACTCCCAGACGCCGTTTAAACTTGGTCAAATCCGAGGAATACGGGGCGGTTAGTAGCCCTGCCTAGTGCGTACTACAACTACTAAGTTGTTTATTGTTCGAAGCTAATCCTAGTGTTAAAAGCGCCTGCCGGGGCTGCGGGTTGTTCGAAAGAGATACCGCGCCCCCGGAACGCAAAGGGCACATGAAGGATCATAGATGGGTTTTAGTCAGTAAGAGTCTGACACTAGGGGCGGGGGAAGTATTTGATGATTTCCCATCTATAAAAAAAATGTCCAAAATCTCTATCCAGAGAACCCCCAGGAAAGGTTAAAAAGAGTATGCTTAGATGGTTAGGTCATGTTGAGAGGATGAGTGAAAGGCGACTAACAAAAGGGATTTATATGGCAGATGTGAGTGGCAATGCCAGGAGGGGCCGCCCTAGAAAGACCTACCCTGACCTTATTGGTGAGGTTCTTCAGAAAGGTCAGGTGCTCAGTACTCGTAACCGGCGTGCTTGTGTGATGTATGAATGTGGACGAGGCGAACGGAGTGTGTAAGGATCGTAGCAGGTGGCGGTCCGTGGTTTCTGCCTACCCCCATGGGAAAAAGGCGTGAGTTTATGTATGTATGTAGAACCCCCAGACGCTCTTTAAACTAGAATAAATCCGAAGAATCTGGGACGATTACCAGCCCAACCTAGTGCGTACTACAACTAAGTAAGTTGTTTATCGTTCGCAGCTAATCCTAGTGTTTTAAGCAGTTATTTCAGTATAGTTTAGTACCACAGACGACGCGTTATCTCTACGCTAAGTGACACATTTTGAAGCATGGCATAATATGAACATTTTCACTTTTACGCTACTCATAATACAGTCTATTTGTATGCGGGTGTAATAAAAAGTTGCATACTGCAGGTGGGCTTACAAAATTATTTTAGGTTGTAATATTGTTTTTTTGAAAATCCTGGGCGACTGCTACGCTAGAGAGAGCAAAACATGTTATTGGGTTTTTCTATGAAATTCTCAGTAGCAGCCTGCAGCTCGGAGTTTGGATTTGTGCCCGGTTAACGGCAATAGGCTCGCCCCTTATTGCATGGGACCTAAATATACCGGCGAACTGTGGGTGTACATTGGTACACCTCTGCCTAACCCTTCGGGGAATATAGGCGTGATGGATGGTGGTTGGTTGAAAATCCTCTTGTCATACGAAACAAGAATGACCATTGCAGATGTCTAAACACTCTTAGCTGACTGCGTTTTTTTAATTAGTATATCTGATCTTCAATAAATTAGTATGTACATAAAAAAATGCATATCACTAAGGTTTTGAGGGTCCACGGAGTTTCTTGCTCGTTCTTCTTTATAGACACCTACGTTTAAGAACGAGCAACTAGCGCCAACTTACTGTATAACTTCTTGACAGTTTAAAAGTGCCTGTAAATGGTCCAATTGAAATAAATGCTTTGTTTTTAGACTAAGAGAAAACATTACTGCCTAATACTATGTTAATTTTAATAAATGCAGATACATAATTAATCTAACAAATTTTTAGAAAGATTATGAAGTCTATTTTTATCTAAATATGCTGTAACTCTTTATTTTAAATTTAAAACATAAATATACGTGGACTCATAAATAAAAACTTGCTTTAATATTTATATTTATTTAATAACGGTCGGCTTGTTGAGGTTTTACTGCTCATCCTTCTTTAAGAAACCGTTACGTAGTTGTTTTTTTATGACAGTGAAATGGTATTTAGAATATGTGAATAACTAGTAAAATTTCTTGCCATTTTTAGCAAATTCCAACGTGTTTTTTCTTACTTAGATAATTTTCTAGACAAGTCTCCGTACAAGACGAAGAGCTAGCCGTTTTTTGTACTGTTTTTTGTAACTATCTAGGTACTCTTTATTCATAAGAAATTCAACCGAATGAAAAATACATTAAATTTCTACATAGTCTTGACTCCAAAATGGTAGCTTTTATAAGTGGTATAATGTTTCATTAATCTCCTGACAACGAAACCACAGAAATGAGAAATATTTATTGATAACATGCATCTCCTCTCCTTATAAAGTAACCATTATTTTGATTTACTACTTACACTAATGGATAGGTAATTTAATAATAAACATTATGCTAGTTTATTTTCTAAGACCCAACTTTGTTTTTATAAAGATTTTATTCTAAAACCTGAGCATATTTGCTACTGTATTAGTTGCGCGGGCGCCTTGCCGGGAATCATCGTCATCATCATTATGTCAGCCGCAGGACATTCATTGCTGGACATAGGCCTCCCCCATAGATACAAAAAGACCGGTTGGAAGCGGCCTGCATCCAGCGTCTTCCTGCGGTCTTAATCAGGTCGTCCGTCCACCTTGCCGGGAATGCTCAAGGTCATTTCGTCAGGGTACATACGGCCTGAATTCTTTTTACTAAGTACCTTAACTTAGGTCTCAATGGAGATCTTAATGCAACTACTTTTCATTTCTACCTGCAGTTTATTTATAATTAAATCACTAAGTTACTAAAGTAATTAAAAATCAATTTCTCTAAGCCCATGAATCAAGAAATACTGCTGAGCTCATAATGGAAAACAGAAATCAAATAGGTACCTAAGGCATTGGTCCGACCGCCGCGCTGGCGAGAAAACGACTATCGGCGATTTTCTCTCTCAAGAAACGCACAATAAATGTACATTCCGTGTAAACGAAAGAGATGCATATGCATTAAAAGTTGCTCTCTGACTGTTCGTATTACCGGCGACGACTGGCTTTACTAGTTTTATCGCTGAGCGACGAGCTTTCAAAAATAAACTCGCTCAGCGATACTCGTTCAGCGATGCTCGCTCGCTTAATCATTTCATTACAGTGCGGCATTGAAAGTAGACGCATGGATAGTAGACCGCGGGTGAGTGGCGCGAGTAATCGCTCGTCGCACTTGCACACTCGCTTATAGCCCGGCGGCAAAACTATCGAAACTACACACTCGCTTCCCGCTGATCGCCAACTCTTTTATAGTTTCTAGTTCTACTCGTTTCTCGTTAATCGTCGGCGGTGGGACCACTGCCTAACTAACAGAAAGTTAAATGTTCACTTTTACGACTGCTAACATCATAGAAACTTGTGCGCAGTTCATTGACTCGGAACTAAACGGTATATTTAATATATTTTACAGAAATATGTATATGTATAAAATATGCTAATGTAAAAGGCCAGTTGTAAATGGGTTATCATCACGAAGTTGGCATAGTTTGCTTAACAACCAAAAACACTGGTCTAACTGCGTTTATTTTAAGTGGAAAATAAGAAAAAAAATATTTGCTTGCGGTGAACAATAATACTATAATTTATCTATGGTTAGGTATAAGCAGAGTTATATATGGTTCCTTATATTGAAGTAAATGACAGTTGATTGCGAAAAGCAAAAAAACCTTGCATTATTTCTGATGACATCATTTTTTTTATGCGACCCTTTGTTTAACAACCCCTGGCTCGGAAGCCACCGTTATTGAATTGAAATTCCAAGTTTGACGGAAATAATATTCACTAATTTCCATATTGATTGTAGTTTTTATTTTTCACAAAATATATTTTGAGATGTAGGGCCAACATCCTAATAGCGTTAGGGTTTCGGATGTTCCGGTTTGAAGGGTTATGGGTGCTGGAGTAGGTAATTATAGGCACATGTCACATTTCAACTTTGTCTCTGTGATGGCAACGCATTTGCAATGCCTCTGGTATGGCAGATGTCTATAGGCAGCAGTGACCACTTAACATCAGGTGGGCCGTCGCTCGTCGGCTTGTTTGCCATTCAGCGGCACGTTGTGTTCCATAAGCGCACCTGAAAGTGACGTCAGCACAGTCATGAGTCTGCTCGCGCGAGTGCCTGAGAGGGTTGCGGAATTTGTTCGAAAGATTCACCTCGGCCCTGGAACGCAAAGTGCATTAGTAGGTACACGGATGGGTTTTAGTCAGTAAGAGTCTGACACTCCCTTTTTCGCCACCCATAGCGGAAGAAGTCATTAAAAACCCTCGGTCTCTATTACATGCAACGACTATTATATAGTCGTTGATTACGTGGGACCTAAACCATAAACATACCGGCGAACTGTGAATAAACATTGATACACCTCTGCCTAAACCTTCGGGGAAGACAGGCGTGATGGTATGTACGTACACACACAGGTATGTATAAGAAAAAGAGGCTTGTTTGCTATCCAATGACATAAAATAATAACAAAGGTATTCTGTCTACAGACCGCCTTAAACTTACAAACACTTACTCAATAACACACACACATACATAACAGGTGTACACCATTGACGGTAGGTACGGTAAATGAGCTATGTGGGTCAGCAGCGCTGCTACTCGCGACACACCTGTTCTGTTCATCCGTTATGTGACGCGGATACGATGTGCTGTGAGGGGTAGGCAGGGATCTTGGTGTTTCTTCTTTTTGGGGTGAAAGGGTGGTAAATAGTTTTCTTTTATTAAAACTAGGAGGATTATTAATTTAACTGACTCGTTGGCCTAGTGGTCTTTAGCGCGACTGCTACGCTAGAGGTCTTGGGTTCGGTTCCCAGGTCGAGCAAACTGTTATTGGCTCGGAGGTAGGATTTGTGGTCGGTTAAAGGCAATAGGCTCGCCTCCTATTACATGGAACCTAAACAAACCGGCGAACTGTTGGTGTAGTGTACATTGGTAAATCTCTGCCTAAGCCATCGGGAAATACAGGCCGAGATGAAATACAGGGCGTGATGGTGTCTGTATGTATGTAGGAAAGCTGGTTTTATTATGTTTGCAGTCCTCTTAGCAGCATGCCCAACCTGGGAATCGAACCCAGGACCCCGAGCTCAACAATCGTGCTTGCAACCACAAGACCAACGAGGCAATTAAAGTGTTGTTGGGTTTTACCATTAGGAATTTCTGAGTGACAGCCCGGAGTTTGGAAGTTGGTGGTCTGACACCAACCGTGCCTTGGAAAGCACGTAAATTGTTTTTTTAATTTAAATAAGAGTTAGTGAAGAGGGAGTGCAACTGTGTTTGCACACATACTTGCGCACTGTAATATCTCCTGCGTACTTGGCTAGTCTGCATTAAGATTAGTCGCCGTTCCCGGAATCGGTCTGGAGAGTATTTCTTATTATAGCGGCAACAGAAATAATCAGTGAAAATTTCAACTACCTAACTATCGCGGTCATACTATATACGGCCTGGGGACAGAAGGACAGACAGACATATAGACGGATAGCGGAGTGCTAGTAATAGGATCCCGTTTTACCCTTTGGGTAAGGAACCCTAAAAACTGCCAAAATCCTGGTTTCCCCTCTTTTTATGGGACAAGCCCGCCACACTGTTCCCAAACCACTGCAACTCCTGTAAGCCAGAATCAACAGTGGCGACCACAAGAAAAGCGCCGAGACAATGAAGCTCGACGAGTCCCGGAGAAACGATTCAACTGTCTTGGATCCCGCAACGAAATTAATCAGAAAAGATTAGCGGAGGAGTAAGAAAAATATAATTTCCATACTTTCCCTTTTTCTACCCCTCTTAGCAACATGACCAACTTCGTCACTAAACCCAAAGAAAAAACAAAACATCATCGCGACATTTTATTTTGCAACTTCGTCGCGTGGCCGCCATGACACATTGTCTCTGGTTGCACAACCACTGCTTGGTTGCGCTGCATCCTCTTCTGACTCACCCATAATAACTTTGGTCTACTTATAAACCATCCGCTTGGTTGTTATGGTTACTTAACACTTAGGACATTGGTTTTAAGGTCGAGATTGTCATGTAAGGGGGTCAGTTTTGACGTCATTGATCAGGATCTAATAGTATACATTGCTTAATTGTTAAGCGGATATTAAAGCATCTAGTCTAGTCATATTTTGGCCAATGTATACGTAACATCATCACGCCTGTATTCCCCGAAGGGTTAGCCAGAGGTGTACCAATCAATGTACACCCACACTTCGCCGGTTTGTTTAGGTCACATGTAATAGGGGTGAGCCCGTTAACATTTACCGAGCACAAATCCTAACTCCGAGCTGATACTGAGAATTTCATAGAAAAATCCAATAACATTTTGCTCGACCTGAGAATCAAACTCAAGACCTCTAGCGTAGCAGTCGCGCTTAGGGCCACTAGGCTAACGTGGCAGTCAAAGAAAAAAGAAAAGAACTAAGAAAGTTTTAAAGAGAGTTTTAAAGCAAACTTCACTTCAAAGTAATAAACTTCTTAGTTTATCGAATTACAGTTGATCGAACATTATAAGTCGAACGTCTAAATAGCCAAACGAACGTCGAATAAAATCACGCTACGACCCACGGGAGCGGAGCAGTAACCAAAGACGTTACGTAAGAGGGGTGAAATAAATAAAAAAATAAGAAAAAAAAATAAGCCACGCGAACGAAGTCGCTGGCAGTTCACTAGTTTCCCATAAAATTTATAATTTACTTAACATAAAAACGACGTATAGGTAGTATGTAGCTACTTTATCTGTGCGAATATCAGCTAACCACAGCCGCATACGAAATCACGGATTAAAAAGTAGTCTTCTGTCCCAGATCCCAAGGTACCTCTTTGTTTAATTCCATTACGATCTCTTCAGTAGTTTTTGAGTGATGAGGTAACAGACGGATGAACCTAGTTCTTTTCGTAATTATAACATTAGTGTGGATGGTTAAGTTGGCATGAGATTTCATTTGACGGGCCTGTTGGTATAGTGGTTAGTGGCCCTGACTGCTAAGCCGGAGGTCGTGGGTTCGATTCCCACCCAGGACAAACTTTGTGTGATGAGCATGATTGTTTGTTCTGTGTCTGGGTGTGATTTATCTATAATATGTATGTATTTATAAATTATATAAGTATGTATATCAGTTATCTGGTTACCATAACACAAGCTCTGCTTAGCTTGGGATCAGATAGCCGTGTGTGAGTTGTCCCAAGATGAATCCCAAAATTTGAAGAGGACGTAAAATTTTTATGTTTGTTACTCAAGAATGTTGTTACGCCAGAACGGCTGGACGGATCCGGATGAGTCTTGGCACCGAGATAGAATAATAAAACCGGCAATAAAGTGTGGTTCTTGTGGGATGATATACTAACTTTGACGCGGATAAACCCGCGGGCAAAAATTAGTAAAATTCTAGCTTCTGCCCGTGACTTCGTCCACGGCATTGTCTTATTACAGTGCGTTAAGGGTCACTGGGTAGGCCCGAAAGGAGGTCAATCACCTGATGACAGCTGTTACGGAAATATGACGTACCCGCCATCTTTGAGTTATTGCACGCAACTTACTTCCGGTATTTAACTTTTTGATGTTATTTATTTATTTATTTACTTGCTTACCTAGTCCGCTTGCTTAGTGGTCTTAAGCGCGACTGGTATGCTAGAGGTCTTGGGTTCGATTCGTTAGAAAGTGTTTTTGAGTTTTTCTGTGACATACTCAGTAGCAGCTCGGAGTGAGGATTTGTGCTCGGTTAATGGTATTAGGGTCGCCCCCTATTAAATGGGACCTAATACATACCGGCGAAATGTCAGTGTAGGTACATTTGCCTTACCCTTCGGGGGATACAGGCGTGATGGTATGTTATGGTTATGTTACTTGCTTATGTAGCAAATTTCGCTTATCAACAGCACTTAATATTTTTGTTCAAAAACCGATTTCTTTTTCTAAAGTTCTAGCCTTTTTTTCTTGGAGTAATTCTTTAGGACAGTCTCTCTCGGAAAGACGGAGCGGTGTGTCGGACTCCTACCGATAAAATAGACTCCTTTTGACATTTAATTTTATAGCAGAACTAGCTTTTGCCCGCGACTTCGTCCGCGTGGATTAATAGTTCCCGTTCTCGGGGGATTTCCGGGATGAAAACTATCCTATGTCCTTTCACGGGTCCCAGACTATATCTGTACCAAATTTCATTGAAATCGGTTCAGTGGTTTAGGCGTGAAGAAGAGACAGACAGACAGACAGAGTTACTTTCGCATTTATAATATTAGTAAGGATGTAACCCAACAAACGTTAACCCAATTCCACAAAACATTTGGCAAACAAACCGCTACATTCCGACCATTGAATCCACAATTCAATACACATGTTGTGTTGAATATCGATTGAAGTATTCAGGTCTTAGTGTAAGACCTAGATTAAACACCTGTACCTAGATTCTAGTGCTTTACGTGGGTGGAGAGATAAGCGTTGTAATCTAGATTTTCTAGGAGTTATGGATGAATGTCGATCTCTTTAGGTCCCATGTAATAGGGGGTGAGCCTATTGCCAGTAACCGGGCACAAACCCTAACTCCAAACTGCAACTGAGAGATCCATAGAAAAACCCAACACTTTTGCTCGACCTGGGAATCAAACCCAAGACCTCTAGCGCAGCAGTCGCGCTTAGGACCACAAGGCTAACGAGGTAGTCAGTAAATTAGATATTGGGGCTGATTCTCTTGTTCACAAACTTAACTAAATTTAAGTTACATGCATCTTTCTCTTTCAAATTCTTAAAGAAAAGGACAGAAGATACGTTTAGTCCTGTCAATTTAGACAGCGCCTGAAGAAAATTGCCGTGTTTCTAGTCGCCATGTTTTTAATCGTGTCTAAATTATCTATGTGAGTGTCTAAATTTGACAGAACTTAACTAAAATTTTATCTTCTATCCTTTTCTTAATGACATGGAAAGAGAAAGATGAAGATAACTTAAATTTAGTTCGTTTGTGTACAAGAGAATCAGCACCATTATCAGACTAAGTATACCATTGACCTGTACCTCATTCCGCGCCACAACGCCGACCACAGCTGATCACCACTGTTAAACAAATGCGAATCGCGGTTATGTGTTTATTATTCTATTGGCAACCTTGTCCTACATACTACATAACGTTTCGTTTAATTAGGTAAGCGGCTATTGTGTGTCTGTAGCCTAAATTTTTTTGTGTGCCGCATAATTTATGTCATACTTTGATTTTAGCGATTTCATTCGCGTGAATGTCGAGGTTTTTTTCTTGCACAGAAGTCTAGTAGTTTTTGAAAGTAATTGTAGTCTTAGTTATTCCTTATAATATTAGTTGTCTGCCAGTGAAAGTCCCGTCGAAATCGGACCAGGCGTTTTGGAGATTAGCCGAGACGAATAGATAGACAAATATTTTATAAATTGGTTTCTTGTTTTTTTTTTGCCGTGTCGACTAAATTACTCTTCGTGTTAGGCCAGATCAGATCTTTAAGTGTGCCTTTCAGCTAATTCCAGTCATCCGTTTAAAAGCTTGAAAAAGTAACAAACATCCATCCATCCATCCATTTACACAAACTTTCGCATTTATAACAGTACCAGGATACCATAGAAAGGCATGAATATCTTCAAATAACACATTTCTTTTATTTTGTTACAGGCCTAACACCAAATGTGATCAACAACTGAAAAACAATTTAAAAACCAACAAAACCAAGTGTGTGTGTGTGAGTAATGTGAAAAATAATGTGAAGTGGAATGGACTACGCATAGTTTCGCGCCAAAACAAGATGGCTGCCGTTGTAAAATGGCGGTCGAGGAGCATCAGTGCTTTGATGCTTCTGATATTCATACAAATTGTTAATGGTAAGTCTTCTCCTTCTTTCTCGTTAAAGTGGTAGTGGGCATGTCACATGCCACGCAGAGCTGATGGCCAATGAAGCCTCAAAGTTCTCGAATGGAGACCACGCACCGGCAAGCGCAGCGTATGACGTCCACCCACAAGGTAGACGGACGACCTGATTAACCGCAAGAAGACGCTGGATGCAGACCGCTTCTAACCGGTTCTTTTGGAAATCTATGGGGGAGACCTATGTCCAGCAGTGGAAGTCCTGAGACTGATATGATCGTGATGAAGGTTTCCATCATACTTAATTTTAGTTCCCGGCCGAATTAGTTTAGTAGCAGTAGAGTTCTTTGTGAAAGAGTTCGTCCGGGGAAGTACTACCACCATACTTATTTCTGCCGCAATGCAGCGTTGCTGTAACGTGTTCCGGTTTAAAGGGTATAGGTGCCGGTGTAGGCACATGAGACATTTCCACTTCGTCTCTGTGATGGCAACGTATTTGCAAGGCCTCTGGTATTGCAGATGTCCATAGGTAGACGTGACCACTTAATATCAGGTGGGCCGTCGGCTTGTTTGCCATTCAACGATACAGCGGTCAACCTCCACGGAGACTAGCTAAATATGCATGAGATACCCCACTTTCATAGTGTATAATGCCTCACGTGTGCTGATGACAGCGTTGCTGGGATATGTCTAACTCTGAGTAGGCTATTGCAAGAAAAACGAGTCAAACGCTTTTCTCTCTTTTTTTTCTTGGGCAAACCCTCATGGACTTCCGCCATCTCGGGTAAGGCGGAGGGGTGTATCGGACTCCTACCGACTAAAACCCCACGGTGTTCCTTCAACTACCATTGGCCGAGGCACGGGTATCGCTATGAGCGCATATATTCATATTATTTCACATATAAAAGCAACATGAATATTGTAACCAAGATTTTGTAAAACCAAATTAAAGGAAAAGAGTGTCCATGGAGTTTCTTGCTCGTTCTTCTCCATAAAGACTTCGCTTTGGAAAGACCAACTAGCTTCAATTTTAAACTATATTTCTTGACACTTCAAAAGTGCTTGTAAATGGTCTGACTAAAATAAATGCTTTGACTTTGACTTTGACTTCTGTACTGACGGCAACGATACAATGATATCTTTAACTCTGAGCTACCTATTGTAGATGTTCAACTGTTTTGTCATGAAAAACGTGTCAAGCGCTTATCGCTGAGTTTCTGACTCACATTGTTACGTACTACAAAGGTCTTCGACGTTTTCCGTGACACTAGTTCAGCAGTTTCCGAGTTGTTACGCCACAGACACACTTTCACATTTATGACAGCTCACGTCATAATTAAATATTAGGTTATGAGTTATGCAAATGTAACTATGTGCATGCAATTGCTAATTAGACTGCGTTGTATGGCAGTGCTGATTCTTAAAAAAGTATAATGTAGATAGAAAACGCCTTACGGGAGCGGAGCAGTAATCGAAGACGTTATTTGCGGAAGAAAAGCCACGCGCAGTTTGTGAGGATGGATGGATGGATGTTATTCTTTCACGTATATACTGCTAAACGGATCTGGATGAAATTTTTAAAAACTTTTATTCCGGAAATGTTATTGGGTTTTTCTATGGAATTCTCAGTAGCAGCTCGGAGTTTGGATTAGTGCCCGGTTAATGGCAATAGGCTCGCCCCCTATTACATGGGACCTAAATATACCGGCGAACTGTGGGTGTACCTACATTGGTACACCTCTGCCTAACCCTTCGGGGAATACAGGCGTGATGGTATATATAATTCATAATTCATAATTCATTTATTCATTAAAACATAAGCTTACAGTTTACAAACCAAGTCGCTTACATCTATACTATAGGTGCTATTCATTTTAATTACATTACAATATTATAAGATAATGTCAGAAAGATAATGTCAAAAAATGACAAAAAATAATAATAATAATACAATACAATAATTAAATAATCCAAATAATTCAATAATCCAAATAATTCAATTATCATCATCATGACTAATTATAACTAAAAATACATTGTTATTATTAATTATTATTTCCAATTCAAATACATTAAAACATTATTATTTACAACACGTGGTGGATCGAAAAATATATCTGCATCTGGATTCGTCTCAAGAAAACTATTAATGAGCTTGATAGCTCTACCAGTGGGAGTGTTGTCCGCTAGGCGTAAGGGCCACTCAGGTGGATGGGAGAAGAGTTTATGTTGTCGCCTGCCAATGCCACGCATATATTGGCTAGGCACATATAAATAAATGCTCTCTCGTATTGCAGGGTTGTCTACTTTGTTTGTGATTATTAGGTAATAGTGCATTATTTTCATAAACTCTCGTCTAAATTGTAAAGTGTCGAGGCATACCATCCCTGACACAAACATCGACGGATATAGGAATGGATAGTATCCATACTGGCGTTTGAAGAGGTACCTAGCAAACTTCCGTTGTATTTTTTCCACCATCATTATATAAAGGCTTTCCCGGGGATCCCAAACGATAGCATTGTATTCTAACTTACTCCGCACATAGGCATAGTACAATAATTTTATAACGTGGATATTTTTAAACTGATACGATGTTCTCATGACAAAACCTAGACATTTGTTCGCGTCTTTGCATATTTTAGTTATATGCTCGTGGTAATTTAATTTGGCATCCATGATTAAGCCTAAATCGCGAATTGAAAAAACGCGCTCTAATGGAGTGCCTGCTAACTGGTATGTCGCTATGATTGGAGTACGAGATCGAGAAAAAGTTAATACTTTGCATTTTGAGCTATTAAAAGACAATTTATTTTTTTCACTCCATTCTACCACTGCGTCAATGTCACTTTGCAGTGCTGCGCTATCTTCAACCCCACCTATTGAGAGGTAAAGTTTTAGGTCATCAGCAAACATTAGGCATTCTGCCTTTGAGATGACTTTAGGCAAGTCATTGATCATTATTAAGAATTGGGTAGGGCCCAAGGTACTCCCTTGACTTACTCCAGAGCGAGTAAAGTATTCTTGAGATGTATACCCTCCTGTTCTAACAAACTGCTTGCGATCCCTTAAGTAATTGGCCATAAATTGTAGAAGTGGCGTTGCAAAACCCAGAGAAGCAAATTTTGATATAAGAACATCGTTATCAACTAGGTCGAATGCCTTTTTAAAATCAAAATATGCCGCATCGACTTGGCAACCAGGTTTGACTCTGCTGTTCACATAATCTACAAATTGAATATGATTGGTTAGAGTAGAGCGTCCAGGCCTAAACCCATGCTGACAATTATCTAATAGGGGCATGATTTGCTTTGAAATATACGTATTAATAATGGATTCAAATATCTTACCAAATACTGGTAACACCGCAATCGGTCTGAAGTTAGTGATATCGATAGATGATCCACTCTTAGGCACTGGAGTTACCCTAGACACTTTCCATCTTGCGGGATAGATACATTGCTGAAGCGACAGATTAAACACATACAGTAAAGGTAGTCCCAAAACACGCAAGCAGTCTTTTACCAAAAATGCTGGAATATTATCAGGGCCGTATGCTGACGTTGTTTTGAGACGCTGCACTGCACGTCGCAGGTCCGTAATGGTGATCTGGTCTATATTGACCGTGGATATGGAATCTGTGTTAATTGCACCACGCTTAGCAGCCTCTACGTCTAATAAAGGAGTAGTATCATGAAAGATTGAACCGAAATAATTAGCAAATGCGTTAATAGCTTCTTGTCCCGCTATAACTTTATTATTAAGTTTATATTCATTACTTCGCGACAAATTTTTTCGTTTATCCTTTACATATTTCCAAAAAAATTTGGGTTCAAGAGCTATACTACTTTCTGTCTTCACTATGTATTCATTGAATGCTATTTTAATGAGTTCTTTTACTTTGCCTCTGTAGTATTTAAATAATTGTTTGTTAAATTCTAATCCAAAACTTTTATACTTTTTTAAATTAAAATATTTTAGTTTAATATAGTGTATTATTTCTCGTGTGTACCATTTGGGATATACGTATTTATTGTTAAAAAATACTATTTTATGAGGGACTCTAGCACTGATTACATTGTTAAGTTTGTCATAGAGAATTTCAACAGCTAGGTCAACATCCTGTTCACGCAAAAGGTCCGTCCAATCTATATCTATAATGTCAGAATACAAGCCTTGAAAATCTGCTCTACGAAAATTCCACTCCGAACTCAAATTTAAATTTTGCCCTGGTGTCAGAGATGCTGGGATACTGTTAACAGTATTAACGGGTAGTGAAAGTAGAATCTCCAAAGGAGGGTGGTAAGCATCCATAGGAACAAGTGGCTCAATGTCTGAGGTCACACTAATACTTTCAGTGTTAACAGTAGTCAGTACGTAATCCAGGATGCATCCATAATTATTACAAATATCGTTACATTGTCGTAGTTTACAGTAATCTAAAAAGTTATAAAATTGTGTTTGGACAGATATATTGCAAGACTTCAAGTTAAAATCTCCAACTATCACAATTGGATAATCTGAATAGGTATCGACAGCATTTTCTATACAAATCAAGACATCTAGATATTGCCTGTCATTATAATTAGGTGGTAAGTAAACAACGCATACTAAAAATTTTACATTTTTTACCGTTAGAATAGCGAACAATAATTCTTTATCATCAGTTAGGCCATCTACATTTGTAATTCTTTTAACAGTGATATTACTCTTCACAGCCAAAAGTACACCACCCCATCCGACATCACCCGTACGATCCCTTCTCAGTACAGTATACTCTGGAGGGAACAGCTCAGCATCATATACAGAACTGTTAAGGAAAGTTTCAGTAAGGATAACAAGATCACATGACATTGTACAAATATTATTAAAAAAAGTAACAGTTTTTGTCCGGAGACCTCTTACATTTTGATAGCACAAAATTAGTTTTTTATAGAAGTTTTTTTTTTTATTACATTTAGTCTGTCTTTTGCGGGTCGTTCTGTTCGAGAAAAAACTTAGTACAATCTATTTTGGACTTGGTCTTCCGGGGGGTTATTAGTGGGTAACCATAATAATTGTAGTCCACATTAATATTATCGAGTATATTTTTGTAAATATGTTGTATACCCTTTCTATTAATTTTTCCAGTTCTAGACGAGAACATGTCAAATGTAGGTACAAGATTGGAATCATAAAAATAAGCATAATTAGTATTTGTTAATTCTAAGTTTAGTAGGCTATTAAATAATTCTATCTTATAATTGTATATGAGAGATCCACGTATGTATGTAGGGGTACATATAACTATGTTTGTATGTGATATATGCTTTAATGCTCCCCTTACGGTGTTTACTATTTCGATACAATCGCATGCGGTTCTAAAATCTTTATCGCCTAACATTATAAAACAATAATCACGCATATCATATCCCTTTAGTTTGTTATCAATATTCTCAAGTAAACATCTAATTGTACTATTTGGTGAGATATAGCGAATGTAGTCAAACTGGTAGCTAAACGTATCATCAACATCTTGCAGTTTACCCCAGGACGAGCTGTTGGTCAGAATTAACAATTTCGGTCTTTCGGTATATGTTGTTCGAGTAGTTTGATCTGAATCTTGTAAGTGACAGCTAACGCCATCTGTGGCCATTGTTGGAGTTTTGGGTCGTGTATCATCGATGTCATTCCGTTGAGAAGAGTCACAGTGGTCGAGAGGTTTCGTAATTGCTTGGTGAGTGGTGGTGCCATCTGTGATTGGGTCGAGGAGTTCCATGTCGATGCAGCTCGTATTAGCTTCATTGAACGTCAGATTCAGTTTCTTTAGAGAACTTTTTTTCTTTCTTTTATTCCGGATTGTGCTAGTTAGAATATTGTGAGGCTGTGAATAAATTTTTTGAAGATTTTTAGCTGTACTTTTTTGTTTGTCTAAGGAGTTTTTTAATATAGTGTTCTCTTCTAAAAGCTTCTCAATTTCTACATGCGCGCTTGAGAGTTCACTGTTTAGCTTTAGTATCTCCTGCTTGAGTTCTTCTTTTTCAGCGTCGTTTCCCGAAGATAGGTCGGGTAAACTTAAAATTCCAGAGTGTGTAGACCCAAAAGACCCAGAGGACAGATCTAAGGAGACATTGTCATTAGAAACTGCTTTATTGCGGCGGATTGTTACATTCTCCTGATCCATATTTTACAAGAATCGATAAAATTGAGTGTTAATTCGTAATTTGTAATTTTCTCGTGTCTTTAGAACAGCGCCCTCTGTTCACAGATTCAAAAATTGCGAGTGTATCAATAACTTGCTTAATCTATTACTTTTTACTACTCGATACTAGATGTCACTAAAACCATGTTATTAATTTCTCTATTCTCCGCTTAAGGTAATAGCGCTAGTGTACCATCACTTTTCAAAAACAGTGAAAAAAAACCGTCACTCACATTATGTTTTTTTTCAATTTTCTTTAACTGCCTTAATTCTTCAATGTTATTGGTTTCCACCGTACTTCTATTAACTTAAATTATGTTTCACTGCGTTCACAGCCATATAATTGTTTATTCACTTGTAAATATCAGTTATCACTTGTCACTGGATCAGTTTTAAATTATACACTTAGCGTTAGTTTCTGAACAGGATAACACTCGTGCACATTATTTGTCACAGAAGATTACTTCTGAACACAGTCTTTAATTATAAACTTTCAAAAACAATTTTTTAGGAATTTAATAAAACTTGCGGCTCGAGCACAATGTTTACGCGACGGCAGCGCCATCTATCCTCTATATATATTTATTCCGGAAAAATGTACGGTTCCCGTGCGTTATTTATATTAATTTTCACGCGGACGAAGTGGCGGTCAGAAGCTAGTAATATTATAAATGCAAGTTTGTGAGGATGGATGAATGAATGGATGGATGGATGGATGGATGGATGGATGGATGGATGAATGAATGGATGGATGGATGGATGGATGGATGGATGAATGGATGGATGAATGAATGGATGGATAAATGGATGGATGGATGAATAAATGGATGAATGGATAGATAAGTTTGTAATGTTTTTACGTTTCAACTTCTGAACGGACTTGGCACTGAGATAGATTATATATTTTAGTTTGGAATAACACTTAAGTTAGTTTTTATCCAGGCGAAACGGTTCCCGTGGGATTATAGGTGCCGCGGAGGAAATCGCGAGCAGAAGCGCTACTTAGTATATAAATAAAGTCAAAGTCAAAGTCAAATCATTTATTTCAACTAGGCCATTAAAAGGCACTTTTGAACGTCATTACATAAAAAAAAAAACATTAATATTGAATCTAGTTGCCCATTCCAAAAGGTAGTTTCGTATGGAGAAGAACGGGCAAGAAACTCCATAAATAAATGGAGTATACATAGACTACAATTCAGCGTACTGCCGATAATATTCTCGTTCTATTCTCGTCAATAAAACCTTGTATCGTTCAAGGCTGTTTAGTTCAGCGTGCAGTCAAGGCTTCGGGGTCATTCACCTTCTATTCGGTTTTAGATAATTGCTCTCAACCGTTTCGTGTTGGATATTTTATTTTTATGAGGGCTGCCATCACCTAAATTGCCGTAGCCGGACAAAAACTTCAAAAATTTCGGATTTAAGTGAAGTTCAGATTTAGTCCCGGACTTCCCTAAAAAAATGATTTCTTTTTAATAATGTTTTGCTTTTTTCTATTTGACTTTCCCGTGTGCTCGCAAGCGCGACTAATGAGCGCAGGGTCCTGGGTTCGATTCCTAGGTTGGGCAAAAATTGTTATTGGGTTTTTCCATTAGGATTTTCTCAGCAGCAGCCCGGTGTTTGGAAGTTGGTGGTGTGACATCCCCGCGTCACGGAAAGCACGTAAAGCAGTTGGTTCTGCGCCTTATCTCTCCCCGGTCGTGTCGGATTGCCGTGCTGCTGCATTCGGTTAGACTGGAAGCCGACCCTAACATAGTTGGGAAAAGGCTAAGCAGATGATGATGTTTTGTTTTCAATTATTCGGTATTTCTCTAAAACAGGGTCTAAGAAAATCTGTAAGTATTTTTTATTTGTAATGAATAAATTCAAAATCCCAATAACCCATTAAAACAAAATCTTTCACGTACCTATTGAAAGGTACATTTTAGGGCAAATAAAGGACATATTTTATAACAAAAAAAAAATGGATAAATTATAACAAAACACGCAGGGGAAGTCGCGGGCAAACGCGAAAGTCAAAATCAAAGCATTTATTTCAATTAGACCATTTACAGGCACCTTTGAATTGTCAAGAAGTTACAGTAAATTGAAGCTATTTGCTCGTTCCAAAACGTAGATCTCTATGGAGAAGAACGAGCAAGAAACTCCATAGACACTCTTTTCAAAATGGTTTTTACAATATCATGGTTACAAAATTCACCTTATTTTAATGCACCCGGCAAAATGTAGATATTCTACGCTTATGCCGTCCCCTTCTAGGAGAACAAGCGTGATGATATGTTAACAAAGAAATGCCGTCAATTACGTATAACTACAGCGGCCACTAAGAAATTGGAATTCATTTACTTTCACTGCCAAAGTGTACTTTCGTTTTTTTACGTCCATTGCGCGATTTTAATGAGATTCCCGAGATATTTGTTAGATTAATGTTACTATGTACTGCATTTATTATGTTCAAACAAAGGAGATAAGTAACCAATAATATTACCAGCCTATTATTATCAAACTATAAGGTCAGAGAAGCCACGAGGATCGATCACCACGCTTGCTCAAGGCGGATTGGCGATTTCAGACTTACATTCATTTTAAATCCAGGTTTCCTCACGATGATTTTCTTCACCGATGTCAGTGATACCATCATACCATCACGGCTGTATTCCTCGAAGTGTTAGGCAGAGGTGTACCAATGTACACCCACAATTCGACGGTATGTTGAGGTCCCATGTAATAAGGGGCGAGCCTATAGCCATTAACCGGGCACAAATCCAAACTGAGAATGAGCTGCTACTGAGAATTTCATAGAAAAACCAATAACACTTTTTGCTTGATCTGGGAATCGAAATCTAAGACCTCTAGCGTAGCAGTCGGCCACTAGGCTAACGAGGTAGTCTTTACGTAAAACACTGTTAAATAATCTGTTATACAAGAAGAAAAATCTTTTTAAAATCTCTCCTACTTTATATACGATGGAACGGTATTTTCATGATGATAATCTTGCGTTTTAATTACTTTCTAGCTTCTAACCTCGACTTCCACCGCATCAAATTTGGTATATTACCCCACGGGAACCGTACATTTTTTTCGGGATAAAAAGTATCTTAAGATTTATTCCACACTACAATCTATCTCAGTGCCAAATTTCATCCAGATCCGTTCCGCTGTTTAAGCGTGAAAAAGTAACAAACATCCATCCTCATACATTTTTTTCTTCCGGTATTGTGCTATGGGGACGGGCTGCAGACATAGAATCTATTTTTTTTTATTTTGCAAAAGAGGGCTGTCAGAGCCATCTATAATCTTGGCAGACGCGAATCTCTAAGGCAATTGTTTAAAAAAATTAATATCATGACGGTACCTTGTCAATATAATATATGAAAACATTATGCATGTTCGGAAAAATCTTCATCATTTTAGAAAAGTTGGTGATAGACATAATTTTGATACTAGAAATAGGAATAAATTAGAGCAACCGAGTTTTCGATTGTCAAAAGTACACACTTCTTTTATGGGGTACTGTGTAAAATGTTATAATAAAATACCGCTCAATATTCTCGAACTAAATGAGAGAAAGTTTAAAACATGTATAAAACGCACACTATGTAGTCAAGCATATTACAAATTAGAAGATTATATAAATGATAAAAATGCTTGGCTTAATGCTAGTCCTACTCCACAGCCACTCGGGCACACAAATTAATATACATTTTTTTCTAAACATAACGATGTTATTAGCACCTTTTTTATTGACCTTAATAACGTATACCGTTATTATAATTTTTACTGATTTTTTTTCTACTTACTACAGTTTATTTTTTGAACAGGTTCGCTGATGACCTTAGTTTTGTATAATTTTACATCATATATTTCAATTTTGTAAATGTGACTACCATGGAGCCATTTACTTGTTAAGTTACTATGTGTTGGACACTGAGCATGGCAGTTGAGAGCTTTGTCATGCTCACTTTAATGTCTTGCTGGCGGTGGCGCGTGGGTTAGATCGTTTGGTTCCCTTCAAGATGGTTGAGCTAAACGGTGCTGATGCACGCGTCATATTCGTGAACGGGTGCTGTCAGTTGGGATTGGTCATCTCTTAACTGCCATGTCTTACATCGTTATTATAATTTTGTTATTTTTTATATTCACCTTCATTGTTTTCACATATAGAAGCAACAAGAATATTGTAAACAAGACTTTGTTAAAAACCAAATTGAAGGAAAAGAGTGTCCATGGAGTTTCTTGCTCGTTCTTTTCCATAGTGACCTACGTTTTGGAACGAGCAACTAGCTTCAATTTTAAACTGTAACTTCTTGACAATTCAAAAGTGCCTGTAAATGGTCTAATTGAAATAAATGCTTTGATTTGATTTGATTTGATTTTCGTATTTATAATATTAGTAGGATGATAGGATCCTGTAAGGACTGTAGGATAGTAGGATAGGACTTGTAGGAATAATTTATAAGTCCAGATTTACTCACGAAGTTTTCCTTCACCAATATCAGTGATGTCCAAAATAAACTTAAATAGAACATAATGTAATAGAAAAACTCACTTTTTACTTACCCATGCCCGGTTACAAAACCACAGCAGTACTCAAGAGGCGGACACCTCAACCACTTTTTTTTTACCGATGGGAAATCATCCTATGACTTCTTCCGCCCTGGAGTTTGGAGGAATGAGAAACAGGGTGTAAAGTTTCTCATCCCCCATTGAAAAGGGAGGATCCTCCGAGCAGACGGGTGTTGTATCTGGTGGGCTACTGCCCGACGGTTGTTGTCGGGTTTTTGTACATATGCTAATGTCGCTGCAAACTTCAATAGCGCGATTTAGGCAACGTCAGTTTTGCCGTAGTAGTTCGTACGCTCTGTGCGATAGATGTCGCTACAACTGACTAAAACCCATCCATGTTCCTTCTTGTGCCCTTAGCGTTCCGGGGGCGCGGTATCTCTTTCGAACAACCCGCAGCCATGGTAGGCATCGGATCTCAACCATTGAGCCATGACGATGATTCTACAGATTATAAACGTAACTAATGATAATTAATAGTTTGTTTTGTTTCCGACTCATTAGTAAGTTCATCACGCTAGCTCGTATCACTCACGCGCAGAGTTAACGGTGTTATAACCTACATACTTGCCACGCCTATTATGTCTTGACGTGTGGTTATAGATTTTACAACTTGCTGTTGCTTTTTGTTTTGTTATCTATAGTATTTATATACCATTCATAACGCCTGTATTCCCCCAAAGGGTTAGGCAGAGGTGTACCAATGTACACCCACAGTTCGCCGGTATATTTAGGTTCCATGTAACAGGGGGCGAGTCTTTTGTTATTATCCGGGTACTAATCCTGACTCCGAGCTGCTACTGAGATTTTCATAGATAAACCCAATAACACTTTTTGCTCGACCTGGGAATTGAACCCAGGACCTCTACTGTAGCATTCGTGCTTAGGACCACTAGGCTAACGTGGCAGTTAGAGTTTAATAAGATAATATTGTTTATAATAATAAGATACTTAGTTTAGTCTTTGTAATGTATTATTCATACGCTATTGTATTAGGTACCTAATCCTGTGATGATAGTTGTATGTGTGTATAAATAAATAAATAAAATAAAATAAATAAATAAAAAAAAAAAAAAATATCTATGGGGGAGGCCTATGTCCAGCAGTGGACGTCCTGCGGCTGATATGATGATGATTGAAATCTTTTAAATGAGGAAAAGTGACTCAAAATCGGAGTTTTCCCTTTGAAGTAAGTTTTAGTCACTTTTAGAGAGGATAAAAATAATAAATAAATCTTCGAGCTCCTAAACCATAAAAAATCGTGGGATATAGGTAGAGTTGCCATAACCTAAATTTCCGACGCCGGACAAAAACTTAAAAACCCCGGACATTTGGGTGAAATTTAGTTCTTTTCCCGGACATCCCAGGATTGTTATTTTATTTATCGCTTATCTTTCAATTAATCGGGATTCGCCTAACACTAAAAGTGTCCGGGTTTCACCCGGACATTTTTTGACAACCCCGCCCGGACGTCCCCCGGACGCCCTCTAAACCAGGACAAATCCGGGGAAACCCGGACGGATGGCAGCCCTAGATATAGGTATAAGTATGATAGTTTCTAAATGTTTTTTGGACGTCGGAAGCCGGGCTGTATATTTATTTATTTAATTTTATTTTGAAATTGCCCTCAGGTTTTTAATAGGCAAGTTTAAAATGACATTATTTTGTCTTATTTATAGAGGGTCACGCTAAGAGAGGTCAAAATTATACCGTTTTTCATTTATAGAGGTGAAAATGTTAATGAAAAACACATATTTTATGTTGTTATTAATGTATTTAAATTTTTCAAAATAATACAAAACTTATGGTTTAAAAAATCGGTTATATTGCTATGGCTACACAGTCCTAATTATAGAGTTAAAAAACGAAGAAACTAAAATGGTTTGATAATTCTCAGATACATATTATGTATTTCAAAAGCAACGGGACATTATTATATGTAATTATCAGAAGCCGAAGTTTCTCTCATAATCCAAAGCCCACTTAACCAGTTTTCACTGTATCTTGTTCTGGGAATCGAACTCAGCACCTCACGCTCAACAGTCCTGCTTACAACCACAAGACCAACGGGACCAGAAACTACACAGATACATATAATCCACGTCCTAACCGTACCCGTCCGCACGGTTCAGTGAAGCGATCACTAACTGCATTGATAACCGCCAGTTAGCTATACTTACTGGGTATCTGTTACAACATGAACAGTAGCCACGATTGGCGCAGTGGCTGAGCCATTGACTGCTGAGGTGCGTGTCGCGGGCTTGATTCCCAGGTCGAGCAAAGTGGTATTAGGTTTTTCTATGAAATTCTCAGTAGCAGCTCGGAGTTAGGATTTGTGCACGGTTAGTGGTAATAGGCTCGCCTCCTTTTACACGGGACTTAAACATACTGGTGAACTGTGGGTGTATATTGGTACACCTCTGCCTACTATTACCGGGAATACAGGCGTAAGAGTATGAGTATGAAATGAATAACATGAGCCCAAGACTCCCAAACGCGGTCATTATTGTTCTCCTGATACCTATGTAGCGACATCTATCGCACAGCCTGCGAACTTCTACGGCAAAACTGACGTTGCCTAGATCGCGCTATCAAAGTTCTCCGCGACATTAGCATATATAGGTACAAAAATCCCGTCAACAACCGTCGGGCAGTAGCCCACCAGACACAACACCCGTCTGCTCGGAGGATCCTCCCTTTTCAACGGAGGATCAGCACAAACCACGGCCCATCTCACATCGTGCCCTGCGTGCCCTAACAGCTGCACGCAGGAAGATTTAATGGCTGCCTCCGACAACGCAGTCAAAGTGGCCAAATTCTGGGCCGCAACAATATAATATACCAATAATATAGTTAATATAGACTATAATGCCCTGGAAGTTGGGTAGACCTCTGGTGTGGGATGCAACATGCGTCGACACCCTTGCGCCATCCCATCTTCCTTGCACGACGTGTTGTGCTGGGGCGGCTGCGTCTAGTGCGGAAAATCTCAAACGGCGCAAATATATTAACCTTCATGAAAGTTATATGTTTGAGCCGTTTGGGGTTGAAACACTAGGGCCATGGGGACCGAGCGCTCATCTAGTTTATCGCGACATCGCGAAGCGACTGGTCGATTCTTCACGTGACCAGAGGGCTGGCCTATTCTTTGGCCAAAGAATCAGCATTGCCATACAACGTGGCAATGCTGCCAGCCTTCTGGGCACATGCCCCATTGACAGCGATGCGGATGAGTTTTTTGACGCCCTTTGACCTTACTTTTTTATTTTTTTTAACTGTACATAGTTTGTAATTTAATTATTATTTAGTTTTTTTTTCCATTCTAATTAAATGTAAGATCTATGAAATAAATAATAATATAGTTTGACATCAAAACGCTAAGAAGAAGAACGGAGGATGAGAAACTTTACACCCTGTTTCTCATTCCTCCAAACCTTTGCAGGGTGTAAAACATCACATCACATAGACATTACCTAGCACTCCTGCGCACAATCTCAAAGAGAGATATCAAGATGTTTCTCAAGTGGTTGCATCGTATCTCGTTAGACGCGCGCCCGTCACGGTACACGCCGCCGACACGCTCCAACTGCCATGCAAGTGGGTACCAGTGGACTTGAGTAGAAAATATTGATGGTTATAGAAGATGAGAATGTTAGCTTAAAATATTGCTCAGTAGCTCGTGAATGCCAGGGTTGCAGGATTTGTTAGAAAGAGTCACCGCGGCAGAGGAACGCAAAGGGCATTAGTAGGAACCAGGATGGGTTTTGAGTCGGTAAGAGTCTGACACTCCATTCCGCTCCGTCCAGGGGGGATGATTTCCTTAAAAAACTGGCTAAGTGCGAACCGGACTCGCGCTCGTTGAGTTCTGTACCATTATCTATAAAAACGGGAACACACGCTTGTTTTTTAAATACTTGTTTTATTTTAATTAATTAATTTATTTTCAAAGTGAACATAAATTTCAAGCGTCTACTTATTGCCGCTATCAATATCGAGCAAAAAAAGCAGCCTCCTTAAAAAAAAATGTTCTGTGTTTTAGTATTTGTTGTTATAGCGGCAACAAAAATACATCATCTGTAAAAATTTCAACTGTCTGACTATCACGGTTCATGAGATACAGCCTGGTGACAGACGGACAGACCAACAGCGGAGTCTTAGTAATAGGGTCCCGTTTTACCATTTGGGTACCCTAAAAATGATCGCAATTATAGTATAAACATGTTTCAGCCATCTTTCGGCTGTGTATTTTTACACCCATTACAATATTCTTAAGGAATAACAGACAAATACAGTACTAATAAAATTTAAAGAGTCACTCTGTGTCATTGACTTGTGCAATGCATGACATAACAATAGAGCACACAATGGAACGGCTGTCAGTGGCACAACTTTCACTGCCAGACACTGGAAGTGTAGCGTGAATATATTGCTATAAGTAGTGGAAGTAGTGATGTTATTACTTCTTTGATGTAGCACTGGTGGCACTTTTTTAAATCACGTACTTGTACTAAATTAAGAAAAGCGAAGTGTTTATATCCAATTTTTTTGTAAACATATACCATCACGCCTGTATTCCCCGAAGGGTTAGGCAGAGGTGTACCAATGTACACCCGCAGTTCGCAGATATATTTAGGTCCCATGTAATAGGGAGCGAGCCTATTGCCATTAACCAGGCACAAATCCAAACTCAGTTATCAGTCATGTATTATCCGATGTCTACCACTCATATGTTGTCTTACAAAAACTAACATACACCTTTTTTCTTATTCCAGGTTACGAAGAAATCTTCACAATATCACAATTATCACCAAAATCTGCGACACCAGACCAGTTCCCCCAAGATGTGGTGATGCAGACAAGTCTACCAGACAACGTAGGACCAAGAATAGAACCTAGCGTAAAATACGAAGAAGAGGAACCACCAGTCATTACCCACGAGGATCTAGAAGACCATGTCATAATAGCCAGGTCTGCAGACCCAGTCAGAGAATCAAGATCGATTAATATCGATGAAATCCCGACATCGAACAACGAAATCGATAACCATTTAGAGTTACATAACAAGAGGAAATACTACGACATTCATCCGACAAAAACTATGGGATATTTGAGGAGTGAGGATGAGGTTATCCTGTCTTCTGAAGGTTTTGGAGACAGGCTGGAGTTCAAGTTTCCGGGGGAAGGGAAGAGGGTTCCAAAAGCGCGCGCACTGGCGCCTTTGGGACCCAGACTTCGGCCTTCTGCAGTGCAGCCGATATTTGCGACAGCTACCCCTAGAAGGGAGGAAGGGAGACAGAATACTGAAATCCAGAACATTATCACAGGATTAGTCAAGCTTCTGAATGGTAATGTAAATGTACAACAAGCTAATTCCCAGCTGTTAAGGCCTGGACGGCCAATGGCGTCCAGGATCAATAACAGAGGTCCTCCAAAGATATCTGATGTTCCACCGCTGCCAGATTTCGATGGGCCTCTGACTCCGCCACCGCATCATTACCATCCTACTAAGACACCTCCTCCGTATCCCTTCGATAGGCCACCAGTCTACGTGAACCTGCCTGAACAAATCGTCCCCCCACTAAATCGACCAGGTTTCCACAGACCAATGCCGCCCTGGCAGAGGCCGAGACCTAGACCTCCAAATAGAAGACCTAACCCTGGTTTACCCATGTATAAACCTAACCTGCCACTACTACCAAATATACCAGACATTCCAAATATTGGAGAGAATGTAGAGGAGACAGTAAGCGAGAATGAGACAACTCATTCTGAGAATAATCTTCACCATGAAGAGGCTGAGGCTCCAGCAGTACCCGTAGAAGTAAACACGACAGAACGTGATACAACTAAGGACGAAAGTGAAGAGAAAGAGGAAATAACAACAGTTGCTGACACTACAACATCATCTACAACATCCACGACTACAACTACTACAACAACTACAACGACAACAACAACAACAGAAGCGCCAACTACAGAAAAAGCAACAACACCAGAAAAAACTACAACAGAAAAAGTAACAACAACAGAGAAACCGACAACTACAACAGAGAAAAAGATTGAGAAGCCAAAACAAGATAAAAAGAAAGACACAGTGATTGTTGATAAAGAGAAACAAAAAGATCAAAGAATCAAGGTTGATGATAAACCTTTAAATAAAACGAACGTTACAAGAGATAATTTTCTTGATCAGGCCATTCAGATTATTGAGCCATCATTAATTGATGTAAAGACTAGTGCTACTGAGGCTACTGCTAGCCCTACTCCTACTACAGGATTGATGGTACCTTCGCCGTCAGTCAGTGCGATGACTTCATCATCATCATCATCTTCTTCATCACCAGTAGAAGCTATAGAGACATCGGCTATAAATTCTGAGCCATTGCCAAGTAAGTTTCTTTTTTTATTATACTAGACAGGGTGTAATATTTAAATAACCGTTGAATACGCCTAGTTCACATCAAATTAAGTACATACATGCCTTATTCCCATAGGGGTAGGCAGGAACCACAGAACGCCACCTGTTATGATCCTTACACATCTGATAATACAAGCACGCCAGTAACGACCACTGCGTACCTGATCTTTTTCGAGAACCTTACCAATCTAAAATTATCGATTTTTTGTGACATATTGAGAACTCGATGTAACGCTTCCTTGCAGTCGATGCATATGTTTGTGTAAACCTTATTGAAGATGAATGACGCATTGAAAAATCCGTTCATCAATCAGACAGAGGAGCTACATTTCTAACTTCATTATGAGACGTCTTAAACAATAACAATGCCAATAGTAACTATTACTCGATTGGAGTTCCTGTGTTTCGGCTCCAGAACGATGTAAAAGTAATCGTGTATAACTTTTGGTTACTTTTTTTTAACCTTTTATATATTATAAAAAGAAAAGAAAAGAAAGAAAGTCTGACAACCAGTCTTACCAAGATTATCGTATTACCCATTACTGTGGAAGCCTGATAGGCAGTCGCTCCATGTAAAATACTGATATTCAGCTGCATCCGGTTCGACTGGAAGCCGACCCCAACATAGTTGGGAAAAGGCTAGGCAGATGATGATGAACCTTTTATATATTATAAGTTTTGTTTCCACTAATATTTCCATTTTAAAATAACTCTTTCCTCTTTGTAATCCTTAATTTCTTTTTTTCCTTCTCTTACTGCTAAATTATCCTCTCCATTCTCTTCAGGTCTTAAAACTCTTTCCAAATTTTCCTTCTCAAAAATACCATCTGCTTTCTTCTTCCAGCATCTCAAGGCACAATCCCCTACCATCCGTACCGTCCCCGGCCCGGCATCGTGCTAGATGATACGGACTTCAAACCGCACGGCTCCCGGTACCGGCCCGTGGCTGAGGCGTCCGTCATTACGGCTCCGGAGACACGGCCGCCGGGATACGGGGAGATCTTTGATGTGACCGTGTCTGCTATACAAGGGTTGGGAGAGAAGGGGGGAGCAGCTTCTGGTAAGTTGTCAATATATACATACCATCAAGCCTGTATTCTCCGAAGAGTAAGGCAGAGGTGTATGGAATTTAGTTGCAAAATTCCGTGAAATGCGATTTCATCGCTTTGTATTTGTAATTCATACCTACTACTAATAGGTAATATCAGCATATAATATACGGTTATTATTGTCATACAAATTATTCCTGAGAAGAGGCCGCGACGCGACAAACGCGCTCTTTATTTAATTCACAAATTAACAAAATTCGCATACTTTATTATTATCAATTATTATATTAGCAAATAGCATAGCAATAGCAAATAGCACGCTAAGACTAATGAATTCGCAAGCTAATGAAATTAATGCGAAATCGCATTAATTCACATCACTAGCACACATCCAAACTCCGAGCTGCTACTGAGAATTTCATAGAAAAACCCAATAATAAATGACGGGCCTGTTGGTCTAGTGGTTAGTGGCCCTGACTGCTAAGCCGGAGGTCGTGGGTTCGATTCCCACCCAGGACAAACTTTGTGTGATGAGCATGATTGTTTGTTCTGTGTCTGGGTGTGATTTATCTATAATATGTATGTATTTATAAATTATATAAGTATGTATATCAGTTGTCTGGTTACCATAACACAAGCCCTGCTTAGCTTGGGATCAGATGGCCGTGTGTGAGTTGTCTCAAGATAAAAAAAAAAAAATTGAAAAATTTCCATCTCCAAATTTTCAGTGCACATAGAAAACGTGCACCTCTCCGGGCACGAGCACGATGACATCATCGTGTCGCCCTCAGGGGAGCAAGGGTTCGTCTCCATCGACGGCAAGAGAACGTACCTCAACCTGTTCGATACCTCCACTCCTGGGCCCAGCATCAGGCCTACTAGGGTGCAGAGTTTGCCGCAATCTGGTAAGCATCAGAAATGACTAGAGAAAATCAAATTGGTCACTATTCTAACCTGTTTAATCCATACTATGCCCACTATTAAAAATGCGAAAGTTACTCTATCTGTTTGTCTGTTACGCTTTCACGCCTAAACTCCTGAACCGATTTTGATGAAATTTACAAAGGTTCAGAAATAGATAAGGACACAGGGAAAATTTTGTCACGAGAGAAAGGGCTTGAAGGGGTTGAAATAGGGGATGAAATTTTAGTAGTAGTTAGTAACCATAAAATTCTGTTATTTGGCACTACACGTTAAATATTATTCAACGGTTTTTCAAAAATTTGCATTTTAAAACTAAAAAAAGGCTGCCCAAAGTGGTGACTGCTATTGCACGCGGATGATTTCGCGGGCAAAAGCTAGTTTATGTATATTTATTTAAAAAAAACTTTATCCCTTTATAATATCAATCTAGATGTCAAAGGTTCTCATTGTAAACCCCATCACATAATCCTCTTCATCATTTCTTACAGTATCGCCCCTACCGCCACCGCCGCTAGCCCCAACGCTAGGCACCGGGGAAGCCATACCAGCGGATGACATCCCGCTACCACCGCCACCGGTGAGGAGACCAGCTCATCATCCAGCACATCCAACGCATCCAGGGCACGCGCCACATCCTCAGCTGCATAGACCCCAGCAAGGATTTAGGAGACCACAGCCTACTGTCAGGTACGAAGATGAGTTTTGAGATTTTCGTTGTGCATATATTTGATAGTCCAATGGTTCAAATGTGGGCAAGAACCAATATGACATTTTCGATTTATATGCATTTTCTAAGATTATCTCTGACATCGGTGATCAAAAAACATCGTGATGAAATCTGGATTTACAGTTCGTTTAAGTCTGAAATCGCCAATCCAACTTGAGCAAGAGTGGTGATCAATCCTCGTGCCATCTGTGTGTATGTAACTATGAGAAGAGATCTTTGCCCTGTAGTGTGACAATAATAGGCTGGTATTGTTGTTTATTTAATGAAAGTGGTTGCCTTGACGTAAGCACAACAACTGAGCGTCTTAGGCTTGATTTTCAGGTCGAGCAAATGTTTGAGTTTTTCCATAAGGAAATTCTCAATATTGCTTCAGAGTTTGGACTTGTGTCCAGTTTAAGTCAGTCGATTAGCCTCTATCACATGAGAAGTCCAATGTAATCATGTATAATATCTGCTTATTCTGTAACCACAGTGAAATTTAGGTTTTTAGAAAATTAGGCCGCAATCCCGTCTCTCAGTGTAGAGGGCACCAGTGTTGACGAGTATGTTATGCTATAAAATAATCTTCGGTTGGTTTCAGGATCGACACGTGTATCGTTGGTGATGACTCGACTTGTGATCAAGCGCAAAACGAGAAATGTAGGACAGAAGCTGGTAAGTTTATTATTCTCATTGTGAAGGAAGAGGGATTGCACAGAATATTGTAACTAGGCTTTTGAAAAAACCGAATTGAAAAGAGTGTCCGTGGAGCGTTGCTTGTTCTTCTGCATAAATACCTATGCTTTGGAACAAGAAACTATACTTGCACCACATTCAATGCAGAATATTCAATAACAAACAACTGTCAAATTAAGGAATCGTGCGGATACCAAAATGACTTTTTTACAAACTTTAAAATGTATTATTGTATTTTATAAGACAAACTGTTAAGGACACACATGTAATAATGCTAGTACTTACTAAATAATAATCGTACAAAAGTAAATTGTAACTTTCAATATACAGTGGACTCCCGATAATCCGACAAACGTTTTGCGGGGCAGTGTCGGACTATCGAATTTGTCGGATTATAGAGTACTCTGCGTAAGACGCAGAGACGTACAGTCCGCAATTTAGTAAAGTACCTTGTAATCCGACAAATTACAGATCAAAATAATAAGATTCCATCTGAACTACAAATCATACGACATAAGCATGTGAACCTGTAGTGAAGATTTGTCAAAATAATGTTTGTGATTCTACATTCAACACTGATAGGCATGTCGGATTACAGGGGGCGCCGGATTAGACAGGGGCCGGATTACCGAGGCTTCACTGTAATACTTTTGTAACATACTTACATACCCACATTTTCTAAAATGTTTGTTATTAAAAATTCTTTTTCGAATTTGGCAAAAGTAAAGATTCCCCTATATAATACCCATTAAATTCACTTTGACATTTGTTTTTCCCAGGTATATCCAGCTGTCAATGCCGTCCCGGCTATGCTCGTCGCATCCACCGCGACCCCTGCAGACGGGTGGTGTCCCTACTCCTCAATCTGAGGGTCGACAGACTCTATGAGAGAAAGGTAAGCTTTATCACTCTGAGTGGTTATTTGCTGCACTTCTTCTTAGCGTTTCGGTGATAAACTATAAATAGTAGTATGTAGTACAATGCCAACATATTGGCAGTACAATATGTTGGCTAAAATCACTAACTTAGATATTTGTGAGTCTCTGGTTCAATTTAAGAAAATATGTTGAAAAGATTTATTATAAACTAATGATATTACTATCTATTATTCTCTCACCCATCTCATTTTATTATTATGATGATTCTAGTTTTTTTTTTTCTTAATTTTATTCCAAATGTTATTCTAGATACTACTTTGTCACTAGGTAGTTAGTACTTGTTAGCTAGTTGTTAACTTTATTGTGCATGCTGTGGTCCTTGAAGGAGTACACCTACATAATACTTTTTTAATATGGATGTTAAGGCAGATTTAGACAGGGTCAGTGACTGGCGCCGAAATCGAGACAAGTTTGCGCTGACCCGAAAAATACCCCGTATAAATTGATTTCAAGTCAGTACAGTGGCGGGAAGTCAGCGCTGACTTGTAAATTCGCATAATTATGAATATTTAGAAGTCAGTCTAGGCGCGGGCACTGACGCCGATAACTGACTTGTGCACTGACCCTGTCTAAATGTGCCTTTATGTCATGAATCGTGTATATCTTTTGTTGGAGATCCTAAATAAATAAATAGGTTATTGTTGAGACCCAAAATTTAACCACTTTGACTGCGTTGTCGGTGGCAGCCATTAATGTGTTGTCAGTGAGTCAGTGTGTTGCACTACGCGTGTTTTCTATACAAACGCAGATACTTGTCAACAACGTAGGGACACACACTCCCGTCAAAATCTTCGTGCGTGTTTGTATCGTTTGTGTGTATTTGAATGGCCTTTGTTTTAATGATAGGAAATCATCAAATTTTAATGACTTCTTTCGCTCTGGGCGAAGCGGAAGAGAGAGTCAGGCTTTTACTGACTAAAACCCATCCGTGTTCCACCTAATGCCCTTTGCGTTCCAGTGCCGCGGTGACACTTTTGAACTAATTCCGCAACCCTGGCATGCACTGGCCCTAATGGCCCAGTGTACAATATTTGAATGGCTTAGTTTGGTAATTTGATTTTAATGTTTTTTTTCTATGTTCAGGTGGCATGGGACGCGAAATTAGCTGATAAGGATTCGGATCCTTATCAACAACTGAGCTACGAAGCTGTTAGAGCTGTAAGTCAAACAATTAAGCTAATTAATTAATCTTTATTATATTACATTTACAGTCACATCATCATCATCGTCATCATTTTTTGTTTCATTTTCATTCTTTTTCTTTCTTTTTTTTTCATTTTTTTTCTTTATTCTTTTTTTTTTCTTTTTTTTTTCTTTATTTATTAGTGAAGACCTGTAATTGGCTGCCAGATTAATTTACTGCTATCAGCCTGGTTTTTTTTAGCTGTAGGTCTTCCAGATTAATTAATTATATAAATAAATAAATAAATTAGTATAGATTAGAAATTTCAGAATGTTATTAAGAGTCTCTGCACACGGCTATTAAAATCGGACCGTTATCGGGCCGATTTTTGTCATTTTCTTCTCGCCGACGCGACGTGGTAAACTGTCAAAAATCGATCCGATTATTGGTCGCGTGCGGAGACGCTAAATAGTTTCTTTATTCATTTTGAATGATAATTATTGTTACAGATTGACTCTGCGTTCTCAATGACTCCGTTCTCGGATGACTTCGTGAGCGGTTCCGTGAACTCAGTGCACAAAGGAGATGAGAACAACCGCGGAGTTTATGTCAACCTGACTATATTGGTAAGAGCCTTATTTACATACCTACTAGCGACCTGCGCCTACGCATGAGCGTGTTTCACTGATACCACTTCCAAAATTAGTTTTGGAAAAAATTGTAATAGTACAATTATTTTTATACAATACTAGCTCCTGATCGCGACTTCGTCCGCGTCAAAGTTGATATACTATATCCACGAGGACCGTACATATTTTCAGGATAAAAAGTAGCCTATGTGTTATTCCGCATTATTATCTATATAGGTACCATCACGCCTGTATTCCCCGAAGGTTTAGGCAGAGGTGTACCAATGGTACACCCATAGTTCGCCGGTATATTTAGGTCCCATGTAATAGGGGGCGAGCTTATTGCCATTAATCGGGCACAAATCCAAACTCCGAGCTGCTACTGAGTATTTCATAGAAAAACCCAATAACACTTTTTGCTCGACCTGGGAATCGAACCCAGGACCTCTAGCGTAGCAGTCGCGCTTAGGACCACTAGGCCACCGAGTCAGTTGTTTACAGATAAAAATAAAAATACATAAAAAAATATCCTGAAGATTCCTGCCTACCCCTCACAGATGCAGGAGACAGCAGAGACCCTCCGTCCGTCAGTAGGCTCGGACATACAGAAGCACCTGCTGGGCGTCATCCGCCGCCGCTCCAACAACGTGGGCGCCTCCGCTCTGTACGTCGACACGCCGGCCGGCAGCGTGCTGCCTTTACACGGTGAGATGGATGGATGATTAGGAGTTCTGGACCCTTATTATTACCTAATTAATCTTGTTAGATTTGTAGCGACATCTAACGCTAAACATGCGAACTACTACGTCATAATAGATATTGCCTAGATCGCGCTATCAAAGATTGCAGCGACATTAGCATATATACAAAATCCCGACAACAACCGTCAGGCAGTAGCCCACCAGATACAACACCCGTCTGCTCGGAGGATCCTCCCTTTTCAATGGGGGAAGAGAAACGACACACCCTGTTTCTCATACCTCCAAATATCTACAGTCAGCAACAAAAGTAGATTAACATTTAAGATTCTTAAATCCTTATTATTTAGCACAATATCAAAAGAAATACTAAATTGAACTAAAATTATGACAAAATGAATTCTAAGGTATTGCCTAAAATTGTGAATAGCAGTGAATTGTGTTATTTTATTGTGTTTTGGTTCTGTCTTTTTAAATGATATGTAAAAGTAACATTGTTAGTCGACTTTTGTTACTGACCGTGCAATATTAATAATATGTAATTTCTTAGTTTACCTTGGAAATCACTGATATCGGTGAAAGAAAACATCGTGAGGAAACCTGAACTTATAAAAAATATAAGTCTGAAATTGCCAATCCGCCTTGAGCAAGCGTGGTGATCAATGCTCGTGCCTTCTCTGTATGTCTGCCTTTGCTCTGCAGTGGAAAAAGAATAGCCTGGTATTAACTTCTTTTAGTTTTTAACGCTTTTTAATTGCTATCTTCCAGATGTAGACGAGTGCTCATCACCAGAAATGAATGATTGTCATCAGCTGGCGACGTGCACCAACACCTGGGGAGGATTCAGGTCTGTACCTAGTATAATAATATACAAGCTTTTGCTCGCGACTTTGTCTGTGTATACTTGAAAATTAAACCACCGTTGACATAGTGGCTAAGCGATTATTTGTTGCGCCGCGTGTCCTGGGTTCGATTTCTACACGAAATAAACATTTCTATGACCTGTGGGTTATACAAATGTTTGTTACAACAACACATTGTTGTATGTTCCGGGTCTGGCTGTTATGTTTATCTATAATATGTATGTATTTATAAATTATATAAGTATGTATATCAGTTGTCTGGTTACCATAACACAAGCTCTGCTTAGCTTGGGATCAGATAGCCGTGTGTGAGTTGTCCCAAGATATTTATTATTTATGTATGTGAGTGTTATGTGTTTGTAAACGCATCTTGTATCTTACAAGAAGAATTCTTAGCGAGAAAGCACAATTAAAAAAGATACTTACTAAAAAAACTTTGATTTTACATCTATCAACCAGCACAGGTATATCTTTTGTTAAAAAGAAGATCCCTATGCAAGCTTTAAGTACCTATTGTCAAAGTTTCTGCAATTAGCTTCTTTTTTACATCCAAATAATTTTATTAATACAATATACAATAATTTTATTTTAGTTTATTTTTATTGATTTATTACTATTTATTTTTGGCTATATATTTTTAATTTGGAAATGATAATGTTGTATACTATGGATCTAAGTTATCTGAAATAAATGAATTTTATTTTATTTATTTATTTAAATTCTGAAAACCAAAAGTAGAAATTTTAAATAGTCAAGAAAATCCTATTGCCCCTCAGATGCCAGTGCCCCGACTCGACCCTGGACGCGTCTACCTCTCCGCTGAAGACCGGCCGGGAGTGCAAGTCCTGTGCATCATCGCACTGCAACGATAGGGGAGCCTGCAAATATGCTAATGGACAGCCTTATTGCAGGTATGTAGTACTCGAAAGAGATACCGCGCCCCCGGAACGCAAAGGGCACATGAAGGAACATAGATGGGTTTTAGTCAGTAAAAGTCTGACACTAAGGGGCGGGGGAAGTTATTTGATGATTTCCCATCTATAAAAAAAAGGTATAGTAGTACAAATAAATCATTAGCTGGCAAACAAGCCGACGGCCCATCTGATGTTAAGTGGTCACCGCTGCCTATACACATCTGCAATACCAGAGACCTTGCTAATGTGTTGCCATCACAGAGACAAAGTTGAAATGTGTCATGTGCTTGTAATTGGGTAGATGACACAATTAATCAATTGATGTATTTTTTTTCTGTCAAAATGCCATTCCCTCATAGATTTTGTATGACAATACTAAACTATGATGTCACTTTTTCTCATCTCAATTAATTTTTTGTGAAGTTGTATCTTGGATTTTTTGTTTAATGGTGTCATCTACCGCCGGTGTAACTACACCGGTACCCATACCCTTTAAACCGGAACACAGCAACGCTGCTTTGAGTCACAAATATAATATTATATATGGTGGTAGTACTTCCCGGACGAGCTCTTTCACAAAGAGCTTTACTACTGCCTATTGTATAGCTATTAAATTTTAACATAAAATATATAAACTAGTCTTACAGCCAATTACAGATTTACGTAATTGACTGTTGTCCACCCACAAGATGGACGGACGATCTGATTAAGACCGCAAGAAGACGCTGCTTGCAGGCCGCTTGCAACCGGTCCTTTTGGAAATCTATGGGGAAGGCATAGGCCTCCCCCATAGATTTCCAATAGGAAAGGTTAAGAACAACAAGCTAATGTTGTCTATTATCGTATCATAATCATCAAATCAGCCGCAAGACTTCCACTGCTGGACATAGGTCCAGGAGGTCTGGCGGCTGATATGATGATGATGATTATGAAGATAAAATTTTAAAGCGCTGTGGTTATTGTGACTAATAAATAAATAAAATCGTTTGATTAGTCGTCTAGTCTCAGAGTCAACCACACCATATCCCAAAACCCACTTCACCACTGTAACTCCTCTCCGCAGCTGCTCGTCCGGCTACTACGGCTCCACGTGCGAGGTGGACGGCGAGGTGGTGGGAGTGGCGGTGGGAGCCTCGCTCCTGGCGGCGCTCGTCATCGCTGTCACTCTCGCTGCTCTTATGTCTTGGAGGTAAGGCATACTACAGATCAAATAATAGTTCCTATGGGACAGATAATTCTTAAATACAGAGAAAAAACTTGACACTTAACGCTATAATTACCTACAAAGCGTTCGTGCACGGTAAAATGTACTTTACGCAGACGCCCGATAGTACCTACTCCGTCAGCCGTGGTGTCGAGTGATAAAGGGCCATGCCTGCCGGAGCTGCGGGTTGTTTGAAAGAGATACCACGGATTCGTGCCCCCGGAATGCAAAAGGCACAAGAAGGTACATAGATGGGTTTTAGTCAGTAAAAGTCTGACACACCCTCCCGTCCCGAGAAGTTAATTGATGATTTCCCATCTATAAAAAAAAATGGCTGTCTATGCTATAAGATATGGTTACCTACACAAAAGAATAGGTGACTAAAACGTATTATTGTATGTTCTGAAATGTTCTGAAATATGTATTTTCTGTAGATCTTTTGAAGCCTGATTTAAATAAATAAAAAAACAAATAATTGCCTCGTTAGCCTAGTGGTCCTAAGTGCGACTGCTACGCTAGAGGTCTTGGCTCCGATTCCCAGATCGAGCAGCGTCATTGGGTTTTTCTATGTAATTCTCAGTGACAGCTTGAAGTTAAGATTTGTGCTCGGTTGATGGCAATAGGCTCGCCCCCTATTACATGGGACCTAAACATACCTGTGAACTGTAGGTGTACATTGGCACACCTCTGCTTAACCCTTCGGGGAATATAGGCATGATGGTATGTATGTTATGTTTTTAAGTTCCTGTACATCACTGCCATCGGTAACCATGTCAGAGGTCCTTGAGGCGGTTCAGAAACTCTGACACTAGGGTGTATGGGGTCGTTAGACCTTACTGCCCATACGATAAAGAAGAAGATGATTAAGTTGCTCATGTCTAATCCGCAGTCGCAAATGGTCTCGTGAGCAGAAGGCGGCTGGTATGGGCTCTCCGATCTTCAACTACATGGCAGCCAACACCATCAAAACGCCTCCTGTTGGACAACCGCCCTATCAGGTAAATACAGGTGTAAGCTGTGGCCCTCGGATACTGGAGTGTTCAGAACTATGTTATGTTGACAGCCCCGTTGGTCTCGTGGTCGCAAGTGCGACTGCTGAGCAAGGGGTCCCGGGTTCGATTCCCAGGTCGGGCAAAAAGTGTTATTGAGTTTTTCCATTAGGAATTTCTCAGTAGCAGCCCGGAGTTTGGAAGTTGGTGGTGTGACACCCCCGTGCATCGGAAAGCACGTGTCGCCGTTAGTTCTGCGCCTGATCTCTCTCCGGTCGTGCCGGTTTGCCGTCCCATCGGGCTATGAGAGTTAGGGAAGAGGGAGTGCACCTGTGTTTGCGCACACACTCGTGCACTATAATATCTCCTGCGTACGTGGCTAGTCTGCATTAAGATTAGCCGCCGTGGCCGTAGTCGGTCTGGAGAATTACATTACATGTTACTATGACAAAAAAAATGAGGATGGTTGGAAATTCAAATTCAAATATTCTTTACAAGATATAAAATTAAAACAAATTTCGTTTAAATGTAAGTTATATTTCTAAGATTTACACGTGGCTGAACTAGGTAATCCTGTGTCTAGGTGGTCCTGTGTGTAAAGTTATCAAATTATTATTTATTTATAACTAGCGTCTGCTTGCGAATTCCTCCACGAAAATTTGATATAGTATCCCACGGGAACCGTACGTTTTTCTCGGGATAAAAGTATCCTATGTGTTATTCCACACTACAATCTATCTCCGTGCCAAATTTCATCCAGATCCGTTCAGCCGTTTGAGCGGGAATAAGTGACAAACATGCCTGCATCCTTACACAAACTTTCGCATTTACAATATCATTAATAGGATTTCATTTAAAATGAAATTGTACAAATTTAATTTTAAATGAAATTATTTTGTACTTTCTTTTAATAAATGCTTATTTTCTAGGTGACATTGGAAGAACGAATGCGATGGGCGCAGATAGCTGAGGCGATGGCACAAGCGAGTCATTATGCGGTGAGTTTACAAGTACTGTAATTAAATTGCTGTTATTTCGTAACACTTTTATTGTGATTTTGTTTGAAATATTTAAATTTTGAATTAATATTTATAATGATATTTATATCCAGTACTTTTTTTTTGTATGTTTAATCAAAAGAAAAATATTTGGCAAACAAGTTTTAATAATAAATTGTTAATTATATTATTTGAATTTCATATGTAGCCGGAAGCTGCGCAGATGGCGACGCGTCCATCGTCGGCCATGTTCGGAGGATACCCGACGCTGCCTCCAGTGCCGTTACCCAGGTACATAAATCATTTTTTTTTACTGTTTTCTCTAGTACTCTGAATAATATTAAGAATTTGATAGTTATTATATAGATACTATGATCATCATCATCATCTCAGTCATAGGACGTCCACTGCTGAACATAGGCCTCCCCTTTAGATGTCCACATATACCGGTTGGAAGCGACCTGCATCCAGCGTCTTCCGGCGACCTTTATTAGGTCGTCTGTCCATCTTGTTGGTGGACGTCCTACGCTGCGCTTGCTAGTCCGTGGTCTCCACTCTAGTACTTTTCGACCCCACTTTTCGATACTATGATATTGGCAGCATTGTGGTGTCTTTTACATAAAAACCATAAATTAAGAGTTGTTTTATTGAATTTTAAAGAGTGTACGTAGAGTTTCTTGCTTTTTCTCCTCCATCGAACTCTATTATTTGGTACGGGCAACTAGCTCCATTTTAAGACTGAGTCCTTGATAATTTAAAAAGTGTCTGTAAATGGTTTATTTAAAATTGTAAATGGTATTGAGTTTGAGTTGAAATTGTAATAAATGATTTTTGTCTTCACTACATAGTATATAACAAAGTCGCTTCCTGCCGCCTGTACGCTTAGATCTGTTAAACTACGCAACGGATTTTAATGCGGTTTTCATCAGTAGATAGAGTGATTCAAGAGGAAGGTTTTTACATTTAGAACAACATGTTAAGACCAACGGGTGCGGAGCAGTAACCAAAGGCGTAACTGAACATTGGTGTTCAGATAGTGTGCTTCATAATTAACAGCCAATAAAATAATAATTAATGATTATAATGATATTTCCCATAGGATGGGCATGCATGGCGGTCATCACAATGGCACATTAAACACTGTAGCCTCGAGGGCAAACACTGCAGCCTCTCATCATAATTTATATGGTAAGTTGTCTTTAGTTCTGCCAATAATGCCGTAAATGAACCATTCCACGTCGAACGAACCAAATTTTTTTACTTTCTTTTAGGTAATTGTATTAATTTTTTGATATTTAACGCTGATTAATTTTAAACCTATTTTAAGCATACATTTTGGATTTACATTGTACTGTAATTGCTGGATAGTAACGTGACATGTTTGGTATCTGGAATTAGTTAGACGTAATCAATTTTACTTATTATTGACAGGGTTGTGGATTAGCTTGTTTTGTCACAACTAAGCTCTGTTGTCAAACTAAAATTCTTCATAATTTTTAAATTTTTCAATTTTATTATTTTTGATATTTTATTCGTCGCGGTTTCTAAGACAATTTAATCATTTTTCAATTTAAATTCCTTTATGCTTTTAAGAAAACTGTTGAACCGATTTTAATATGACAATAAACTTATTGTCATATTAAAATCGGTTCAACAGTTTTCAGCTTGGGATTTCTATAGCGACAAGCAAATTCATCTTCATCAGCGATTACTGACATTTACACAAACGACATCCCGGTCGAAAGCTAGTTTATAAATATTATTATTTCTGTGCAGGCTACACAAATCACATGGCAACAGAATCCACCAGCTCTGAAGCATCATCTCACGTGCAAGAGAGAGCAGATCTGCTGGTGCCCCGACCTAAGTCCAGAGCGAGGAGTATGCATGTAAGTTACATTTAAATGTAAAGCTATAGTAGTAGTAGAGCTCTTTGTGAAGGAGCTCGTCCGGGGAAGTACTACCAGCATAGCTGTAAAGCAGCGTTGCTGTGTTCCGGTTTGTAGGGTATGAGTGCCGGTGATATTACAGGCAAGTGAGACGTTTCAACTTTGTCTCGGTTATAAAAAATTATTAGCAAGGCCTCTGGCATTGCAGATGTCTATAGATGGCAGCGGTGACCACTTAACATCAGATGGTCAAATGATTAAAAAAAACAACTTTTCATAGTACAGCCCTTGAGGCGGTTTAGAAACTCTGACACTAGGGTGTGTGGGGTCGTTAGACCTTACAGCCCACACGATGAAGGAAGGAGGAAATAGTAATACCCTCTCATTTACTTTTCTTTAATTTTTTCAGAACCAAAACGGAATATACTACGACGTTGAATACGAGAACGCGCCCGAAGCTATCTACGGCACTAAGGGGATTCCCCTTTCTACGTACACAGTGAGTAGGGGACCCCCCTTCTATAGGACATAGTATTTGTAAGTATCGTTGGCCTTTCTTCGGAACTCCTGTGAAAATGGTGCTTAAAACTCTATGAAAATGTTTCTTGATAAGTTAAATGTAACTTGAAAGTGACAAGTAACTTTGGAGTTAAATGTAACTTTAGAGTTAAATGTAACTTTAAAAGTTAAATGTAACTTTGACAAGTTAAATGTTACTTTAATAGCTAAATGTAACTTTGAAAGTTAAATGAAACTTTACAGTTAAATGTAACTTTAAAAGTTAAATGAAACTTTACAGTTAAATGTAACTTTGAATAGTTATGAAAGTTTATAGTTAACTGTAACTTTGAAAGTTAAATGAAACTTTACAGCTAACTGTAACTTTGAAAAGTTAAATGAAAGTTTATAGTTAAATGTAACTTTAAAAGTTAAATGAAAATGTATAGTTAAATGTAACTTTGAAAGGTTTATAAAAAAATATGTGGCTTTAAAATTAAGATGCAAGATTTTATTGTTAAGTGTTTTTAAATATGGAAAAGGTGGCTTTTTAAAACTTGAGTTAATTAAATATTGTTGAGATTACATTGTGTTAATTTAAATTATGTCTGTGTTTGAAGAAAAAATAACAAATAAAATTGCATTTATAACTTGTAATATTTTTAAGTACATAATGAATGTTTTATACAAGAATAAAAAAGCCACACCATTAAAATAATAAATAAAATATTATTTTTAATTTTAATAAAATAAAATGAACTTCGAATTGTACATAAGACTGCTTTCAACGAATATATTATTGCATAATTATTTTCTCGATTAATTAATGTGATTTTTATTAATTATAGTTTTTAAGATAAAAATTACTTATATTAAATTATAATTATCATCACTATATTTTTTTTCGGTTTATAAGCAGAGTCAAAAATATTTTATTTTTATTTTTTATAAATCTCTAACTACTATTACAATTTTTTAAATTAAATTGTAATAGTAGTTAGAACTACTATTACAATTTTTTATTAAATTGTAGTTTATGTAAGACTTCAACGCACAAAATTCAAAAGCACGAAATTACAATTAATTTTAAAATCAGAAATCACACTAAACCACATCATATTTTGTCCAGCAATTTTCGATATGCAACTGAAAATCATACGAGTTACGAAAACCACAGATAACTAAGATTTCATTTAATAAAAATCGAAGAAATCTGATGTCTTTTTTCATCGATATGTATTCAGTAATTTTCAAGATGAAACAGGCAATACATACATACATAGAAAATCTTAATAAAACTCTGCTTGTAAAGAATTAAATAAAAAAAGTGTAGTGAAGATATTTTTAACTTCTTAAACCCTGTATATTTGACTCCATTTGACTATATTATACTGAGAATATAATTTAATAAATAAAAAAATATGGCTAAATAGACTCATATTTACAAGGTTCCTTACATTTATTGTAAATAAATAAATAAGTAAATAATTATAAATAACTAAAATAAAAATATGATAATAAGCAAGAATCTCAATTTATTTTCATTTTTACAGGCCATCGATACAATATTATATTAATGTAATTAATTTACACTGTTAAACTTTTGTAATTAAGCCACTGAAATAACTGCTTGTCATGTTGTATACGTAACTTAGTAATATTTACACTATCCGGTCATTATTAAAAGTCAATAAGTTTGTCAAAGTTCAGCTTTGTAGAACATTGTGTCTATCACACCTAGGGTTGCCACCCTTTTGACAAAGTCATTGTAATCATCTGCCTAGTCGACTCTAACATAGTTGGGAAAACCAAACTATGTCGGGGTCAGCTTCCAGTCTAACCGGCTGCAGCTGAATACCAGTGTTTTACATGGAGCGACTGCCTATCTGACCTCCATAACCCAGTTAATGAGCAACTCGATACCTCTCGGTAAGACTGACTTCGTGGCTTCTGACTACCCATTTTACAAAGTATTGTATGTTATTTCGGGTAAACGCATTTAATACTTTAAAAGGGCAATAAAATAATGTTTTTTCTTTTTTGTTATTGTCTACATAAATAAAAACAAAAAAGTTAATTGATTTATTACGTGTAGCGGAACTTCGTACTTTATTATCTAAAAAGTATAATACTCCATTGACATCAAAAAATGGTGGCAACCCTAGTCTCACCACATACGAGCATCATAGTCATGAAAAATCATAATTAATCTTAATTAAGTAATTAAAAATGTTAATAAATAAGATCTGATATTTATATTTATTGTGAATTACAATTAAATGTAGATAATAATTTTTAAAATAGAAAAAGAAAATCGATTTAAGAAAAAAATTAAAGTAATATTTTATTGTATTTAATGTTAATTAAAGAATAGTCATATTTTTAGTATTGTATTTAATAAAAATATAAGTAAACCTATATTTGATGTGAAAAATAACCGGGTAATGCGAGATTGCCCGGCTCAACAGTTGGGTAAAGTGGAAAATAATTCATCGAAATATTTTTTTAAGTACTTATAAAAAGAATCCTGTTATATTTTTGTACTGAAATGTTTTATATATTATTATGTAAATTATAGTAACTTAAACAACGATACATTCTTTGTTTTAATTAAAAGTGTTTTAAGACAATGAATGAGGTTATACCAGAACGTTGCTGATTAAAAGAGGATGTAGGGACAAAGGTTGAAAATAGTATGCTTAGATGGTTCGGTCATGTTGAGAGGATGAGTGAAAGGCGACTAACAAAAGGGATTTATATGGCAGATGTGAGTGGCAACGCGGGAGGGGACGCCCTAGAAAGACCTACCCTGACCTGACCTGACCAGTACTCGTAAACGGCGTGCTTGTATGTAAGGATCTTAGCAGGTTCTGTGGTTTCTGCCTACCCCTATGGAAATAAGTAAGTTGAGTTTATATGAGATACAAACACGTATTCATTAACTCAACTCACGCCTTTTTAAAAGACAGTTAACTAAGTGTAAGTGTTATTGGGTTTTTCTACGAAATTCTCAGTAGCAGCTCGGAGTTTGGATTTGTGCCCGTTTAATGGCAATAGGCTCGCCCCCTATTACATGGGACCTAAATATACCGGCGAACTGTGGGTGTATATTGGTACACCTCTGCCTAACCCTTCGGGGAATACAGGCGTGATGGTATATTTTATTTTTATTTTTTTAGTTAACTAAGTCGAAAGTTAAGGACATGGTTTTTTCATCATAGTGATTTATTTTCTCTGCACCATACCTGTTAACCATTTGGTTACATAGATATCGAAGGTCGAAATTTTTTCTACTTACTTTTACGAAAAGAAAATATTATAACTATACTTTGACTATCCCCATACTACGAGCTGGTTGTGCGGTACAGCTAATACAGCCCATCTCACATCGTGCCCTGCGTGCCCTAACAGCTGCACGCAGGAAGACTTAATGGCTGCCACCGACAACGCAGTCAAAGTGGCTAAATTCTGAGCTGCAACAATATAATATATTATATTATAGTTTTTCATCGGAACTCTAAGAAGATCCCCATGTCTCTTATATTGTTGCATGCACCCGTAAGCACAATGCGTAGCGTGATTTTCACCAAAAATAAAAATCATATTTTTGCTTAAAATTACTGTTTGATGGGCAGTATGCGTAGTTAATTGCGTGATGTGTCTGTTAACACCCTGAATTAGATACAATTCAATACACCTGATCCTTTTCTTAACCATCTTTTCTGAAATAATCATAAATAATAAGAAATACCTACCTAAGTAATGTCGTGATGATTCCAAAGCAGTCCGCCTTTCATGCACGAAGCTGTGGGTTCGCAACCGCGCACGGGCAAGTACCAATGTGACTTTTTCTATTCCATATGCAGTTTCTAGGTTTAACTTGGACACCACTGACATCGGTGAAGGAAAACATCGTGAGGAAACTTGAAGGTCGGCTAATTAGTTACAATTACAGTAGAATGGGGATCCGTTTTCACTGGACCCCTTCAGGGCATTAGGTTCCTACTAAGAATTTTTACCCGATTAATGGCAACAGACTCGCCCCTATTACATGGGACCTAAACAGACCAGCAAACGGTGCGTGTAGATTGATATACCTCTGCCTAACTCTTTGGGGAATACAGCCGTGATTTTATGTTAGAAAAAATATTATTGCAATATTTTCCTCATAAAAAAACTAGCGTTAATGAAACATAAATTAATTCGGCCAACTCTGTAAAAACATTAACATCAAAAAAGAATTACAATAAAGTCTAAAAACGGCATAATCAAAAAGTTGTTTATACACCAATTAACACTTTTAGTAGCAAAAGATAATATTGACTTTATTTATAGCCGACATGACGTGCATTTGATTACCGTTACAACATTGTGTTAAGATGCCCTAACTGTATTTTGTGGAGCCATCTTATAATAATTAAGATTTTATCAGAAAAAAATATTTTTAATTTTTTAAATATCATCGAAATGCAAACAAGCTGACGGCCCACCTGATGTTAAGTGGTCACCGCTGCCTATAGACATCTGCAATACTAGAGGCCTTCTAATGCGTTGCTATCCCAGAGACAAAGTTGAAATGTCTCATGTGACTGTTATTACACCGGCACCCATACTCTTCAAACCGGAACACAGCGCCGCTGCTTCGTGGCAGAAATAGGTATGGTGGTAGTACTTCCCCGGACGAGCTCCTTCACAAAGAGACGTACTACTACATATTTTTTTTTATTTGAGGTGGTTAAGCTCTTATAAAAACATATAAAAACCAATTAGAAAAGTGTGTCCGTGGACTTTCTTGCTCGTTCTTCTCCATGGAGACCTACGTTTTGGAACGAGCAACTTTAAACTTTCTGTATAGGTAACTTCTTGACAATTCAAAATTGCCTGTAAATCGTCATCATCATCATATCAGCCGCAGGACGTGCAGTGCTGGATATAGACCTCCCCCATAGATTTCCAAAAAGACCGGTTGGAAGCGGCCTGCATCCAGCGATTACTTGCGGTCTTAATCAGTTGGTGTAATGATGAAATAAATGCTTTGACTTTGACTTTGATTTTGACTTTACCATTCAAATAGATACCTAGATAGTCTATTTACCAACCTTTTACACGACAAAAAATACCTACTTATCTAGTAATTTTAATACACAAACATACTTGCATATATTACTGCTTGTTTAGTTTCTAAAAGCGCAGTACATTGCCCTTTCTGCGTAATATTTATGTTTGCCCAACATTGAGTGAATGTTTGCCTTCATACTTGAGAATTCGTTGACTTCTATTTCTACGCTATGGTACAATCGAACCACTATCTATCTTACATACCTACTAATTTAAAAATGCTGTTTTTTTTTGTTGTATCTTTAAACGCGCAAATCTCGGGAACTGCCGGTCGAATTGGAGAAATTCTTTTTGTATATGATAGCTAGATTAATGAGGAATAAAATAAGCTATAATACATCACGCTACGACTAACGAAGTAACCTACAGCATTTGAAAAATACCACGTGGACTAAATTTGAAGAAGAATATTTTCAGTAAAATGAAATTTAAAGCCAAGCTAAGAATACAATTATCGACGTGCGTTAGATACAAGCACACTAAAACAAAAAATGCTACCTATACCTATTTAACATAATGCTACTACTAATGGGAGCAGGGCAGTAAACAAAGACGTATCTTATGGTGGTTGCGCGGGCCTGTGGACGGTGAGCAAAGGGTAGCTCACCGTCCGTACGTTAACTAACTAACGACAGACCGTGTCGACGGCGCGTTTGTGTTCCACGCGCGCCTCAAAGAGATGCCAGCAAATTGGAGGGGTCAGTCAGGGCCGATGCCTGCCGGGGCTGCGGGTTGTTCGAAACAGATACCGCGCCCCCGGAACACAAAAAGAATTAACAATGGGTTTTAGTCAGTAAAAGTCTGACACGCCTTCCCGCTCAGCTCAGGGCGCGAGAAGCTAATCGATGATTTCCTATCAGCAGTGCGATTCTCTAAGCCTCACTTCGTAATTCGAAAGCTGAATCCGCAGTGAGATAACAAAATGGTATTCTGTTAAACACGATCACGCCGGTGACGTCACCACGGCAAGTGAAAACACAACCAAAGTAAAGTGGGTTTGTTATCGAAGTGAGCGCGGTCACTATAGTGAGACCCGTTTTCGAGTTTGCATTTTAGAGAATCGGGAAGTATAACTACACACTCGTAGAAAACGCTACGGCTAACGGGAGCGGAGCAGTAACCAAAGAAGTATCTTATGCCGGTTGAAAAATAGCACTCGTTCTAACCCGTGGGCAGAAGCTTGGAATGTTTACACAGTGGACAAGCAACCTGTTACCCAAGACACATGACATGTTTCTAGACGCCGCACTGTGGAAATATTTCGACGGTTATTAACAAAAAAAACCGGAAAAATGCATTCGTTAATATTCGACGAATAGTGGAGATGTGCGCACACACATATAGATTTAAAGAAGATTCGAATATTGAATTTCTCAGTAGCAGCTCGGAGTTTGGATTTGTGCCCGGTTAATGGCAATAGGCTCGCCCCCTATTACATGGGACCTAAAAGTATACCGGCGAACTGTGCGTGTACATTAGTACACCTCTGCCTAACCCTTCGGGGAATACAGGCGTGATGGTATATTTTTTGTTATTATTAGATAAAGATTCATTTCTATCCACACTTATGTTATAAAAAGGCAAGACTTGTATTTTTGTATATAACGAATAAATATAAAACTACTGGACCGATTTCAATAATTATTTTGCTGTTAGAAAGCTACGTTATCACTGAGTAATATAAGCTATATAACATCACGATACGACTTACGGGAGCATGGTAGTGACGTTACTTAACGCGTTTGAAATAAGCCACGCGAATAGCTCACTAGTATAAAACAAAGTCGCTTTCCGCCGTCTATCCCGCTTGATCTTTTAAATTGCGCAACGGATTTTAATGCGGTTTTCATCAATAGATAGAGTGATTCAAGAGGAAGGTTTGCACGCATAGAATATCACGGTACGATCAACGGGAGCGGAGCACTAGCCAAAGACGTAACACCGCGGGGTATATAACTAGTATTATACTGCTAGTGTAGATTTGATTTGATGCATAATATACATATAGTAACTATTTGGTCTAGTAGTGGCAAGCACGACTATTGAGCGTAGGGTACTGGGTTCGATTTCCAGGTCACGCTTGCGTCCCTTCCGAAGCACGAGGGTGACACATCTCCAACTTCCAAACTCCGAGCTGCTACTGAGAAATTCGTAACGGAAAAACCCAATAAAACGTATTGTTATTTTGTAATACAATCAAGAGAAAAAAGTGAAAATGTATATGTGCCTTGAATTATAATAATACTTTCTTTTTAGGACATCTTTTTTCCTTTTAAAACACACTTTTTATTATGTACAAGGCCCCACTAAATAGTAACCAAAGTCATAACTCTTCTTTTACGTGCACAGTCGGTTAAACTATGTTATTAAGACGAAATACTTTGTTGAAAACGCTTATAGAATTTAAAATAACGTGTTTCTTTAAAAAGAAAACTACTTCATGCCTTGTTGGCTTAGTGGTCCTAAGCACGACTGCTACGCTAGAGGTCTCGGGTTCGATTATCATTAGCGGCTCTGAGTTAGGATTTGTGCCCGGTTAATGGTGAAAGGCTCGCCCCCTATTACATGGGACCTTAACATATCGGCGAACTGTGAGTGTACGGGCGTGATGGTATGTGTGTGTATGTGTACTGCCTACATGGCCAAGACTTTGTTCGCGTGAATGTCAGCGTATCATGGGTTTATATGTTTTGCGCGGAACCCTAAATCCCTTTTAAAAATACATGTAACCCAAGTTACTCCTTATATCATTAGCTCTTTGAAGGAAGATATAGGCTACCTTTTGTCACGAATAAAGGGCTTGAAGGCGTTGAAATAGGGTTTGAAAGTTTACATGGGAGCCAGTCTTTATTGAAGATAAAACCATGAAATTTTGTATTTAGGCACTTGATTGGAAATAAATGAACACCGCGGGTAAAAGCTAGTTTATCATCTTTGGATGGCAAACAAGCCGACGGCCCACCTGATGTGAAGTGGTCATCAGTACCTATACACATCTGCAATACCAGAGGCCTTGCAAATGCGTTGCCATCACAGAGGCAAAGATGAAAATCTCATGTGTCTGTAATTACACCGGCACCCATACCCTTCAAACTGGGACACAGCAACGCTGCTTTGCGACAGAAATAAGAAGGTGGTAGTACTTCCCCGGACGAGCTTCTTCACAAATACCTGTACTAGGTTCAATCTAGTAGGTACCGTGTCAACGGCGCGTTCGTGTTCCACGCGCTCCTCAAAGAGATGTCAACAAACTTGGAAGGGGCCACTGAGGGCCGATGTCTGCCGGGGCTGCGGGTTGTTCGAAAGAGATACCGCGCCCCCGAAACGCAAGGGCACATGAAGGAACATAGACGGGTTTTAGTCAGTAAAAGTCTGACACTAAGGGCGGGGGAAGTTATTTGATGATTTCCCGCAAAAAAAAATTGTTTCAATCTCGTTCAGGCAAATATGAAAGAAAAAAAAACTATATTTGAATGAACTTTGGTCTTGTTTTATTAGCCAACGAACCGCAGAGCGATAAAAAGCTTTAAAAGTTTTAATTATATTGGTCACAAACGAGTTTCTGTGTATTTATGATAAATTATACCTCTCAATATTTTTTTTCTGTTGGTATGTGTATTTGTTGTAATCCCGAAACTAATGGCTGTCTTTTTTTATGTAATAACAGTACATATGGAGAGGTCAGAGCCCTCGGGTAGGTAAATAGATTATCGATATTTTATTTGCCAATAGCTTTCGTTCGTGTGGAGCAGCTTTGGACAGGCATTTTTTTTATTTTGATGACTATGTAGCTATATAGTTTTCAGTTCATTTATTCAAAAAACAATTTACATTGCATGTGAATTTAAAATCTTAAAAAATAAAAATAAAAACAGGCAGCACAAAAAATATGAATAAGTGATAGAGCATTAAATAACATTACAATAAAATAAAATAAAGAACAAAGAAATTAAAAGGTAAATTAATTACAATGTCATTGGAGCAATGGGGGGAAAAAAAGCAATGTTGTCAAAATATAACAATGTCTTAAGTGGTTAGAGATCATCTATAGAGTAAAGACATCTCTCCAACAAGAATGCCTTGAGCGTTATATTATACCCTGCATTGATACCCGCGTTCAGTTATTGCTCCGCTCCTGTTGGTCGTAGCTTGATGTTTGTTTTTAAGGCTGTTAAATCATCAAATAGCTTCTTTTACTCTGGGCGAAGCGGAAGGGAGTGTCAGACTCTTACTGACTAAAACCCGTCTGAGATGCTCTTAATGCCCATTGCGTTTCAGGGTCGCGAGGCCTGTTTCGAACAAATTCCGCAACCCTGGTAGCTTGATGTTATAAACATATAAACCTTCCTTTTGAATTAGTCTTCCTATTGATGAAAACCTGGACGGACGGCGGGAACTCAAGAAGAGGGGTCTTATAAGTGTGGCACCGTTAGCTCTTAAACGGGTGAACCGATTTTAATGCGGTTCTTTTTATTTGAAAGCAGGTTTCCTAGAGATAGTTCTTAGATATGTTTTATCAAAATTGGTTTAGCAGTTTCAAGGTAATCAGCTCTTTTGTTAGCTGTGGGTATTTACTTTACTGTCAAACATATCCCATTAGTTTGTGTGAGGGATAACTTTTCTTAAAATTTATATATATACACTATATACAGGGTGGAAATTTATTATGCTACCTGGAGGGAAAGTACTCTAAATACTGAAGATAGCAAATTTTACTTAAAGGAAACATTCCTTTATTTTTAAAAAGAAACAGAACTGCATTTAAATAAGAGATTACAGTTGCCACACCCGGGAATCGAACCGACTAAAATCCGAAAAAATAGCATCTTGTACTTTTATGGCACTAATCGATAGGGTCAATCATAAGGATCAAATCTCTGCAAACATGATAAAAATTTAAAAAAATCCATGAAATTTTAACCAAAACTTATTTTATTCGGACGAAAAAATCGAGAATTGACTAATTGCATGCTCGAAATGAGCTCCATTTTCTTGGATGCACAAATTTATTCTTTTAAGGAATTCATTGTGAATAACTTTTAGTAGGGTGTTTTGGTGAATATTGAAAATTGTTTGCTACCAAAACTCACTCAAAATGAGTTTTTTTAAAGGAATAAATTTGTGTATCCATGAAAGTGAAGCTCATTTCCAGCAACTACTTAGTTAATTTGTTCGTTCTTTTCGTCCGAATAAAATAAGTTTAGGTTAAAATTTTATGGTTTTTGTTTAATTTAATTTACCATGTTTGCAGAGATTTGATCCCTATGATTGACTCTATCGATTAGTGCCATAAAAGTACAGGATGCTATTTTTTCAGATTTTAGTCGGTTCGATTCCCAGGTGAGGCAACGGAGTTTTCAAAATTATTTAAATGCAGTTTAGTTTCTTTTTAAAAATAAAGGAATGTTTTCTTTAAGTAAAATTTGCTATCTTCAGTATTTAGAGTACTTTCCCTCCAGGTAGCATAATAAATTTCCACCCTGTATATACCATCACGCCTGTATTCCCCGAAGGGTTAGGCAGAGGTGTACCAATGTACACCCACAGTTCGCCGGTATATTTAGGTCCCATGTAATAGGGGCGAGCCTATTGCCGTTGACCGGGCACAAATCCAAACTCCGAGCTGCTACTGAGAATTTCATAGAAAAACCCAATAACACTTTTTGCTCGACCTGGGAATCGAACCCGGGACCCCTTGCACAGCAGTCGCACTTGCGACCACGAGACCAACGGGGCAGTTAAAATTTAATAGGTATCTTATATAAGTACTATATTAAAGATGACAGTTTAGGTCTGGGTTATTTATCTCTACATAGTAAGTAAACACCGCTGGTCAAATAAAAATCGTGAGCGTAAGTCTATACTGAACGCGTCTACAATTAATCCAAGTCAAGTTATCGACATTGAACTTGAATTTCACTCACTTAAGTGTAAGTTCACGTCAAGTCACGATCTACGAACATATTCATTAAGTTAATTGATATCGGACTAGTAAACTGCCCGCGACTTCATCTGCGTACTTTATTTCACTCGTCTTTGGTTACTGCTCCGCTCCGGTATGTCTCAGCGTGATGTTATATAGCCTATGTTATTAGTTAGTGGTGTAGGTAGTTAGTGCCTATTTTGTTAGTAGTTAAGGCTACCGCCTCTCATGCACGAGGTTGTAGGTTTGCAACCGGGCACGGGCAAATACCAATGTGACTTTTTCTAATGCATATGTACTTTCTAAGTTTATCTTGGACATTACCGACATCGGTCAGAGGCCCTGGAGGTGGTTTAGAAACTCTGACACTAGGGTGTGTGGGGCCGCTAGACCTTACTGCCCACGCGATAAAGAAGAAGAAGAGACTATGTTACTCAGGAATAACGTAGCTATCTATTGGTGAGACAATTGTTAAAATTGGTGCAGTAGTTTCGGAGCCTATTCGCTACAAACAAACAAAAGAAAAAATCTTTCCTCTTTATTATATTAGTTTAGATGAGCTAATATTAACCAAACCAGTTTCTGGTTAACGGTTTTAGAGTATCGTAAACATGATTATTGAGTCATAGCAACGAGGAAGGTAGAGAATGGTATTATAGCAACTGCCTCGTTAGCCTAGTGGTCCTAAGCGCGACTGCTACGCTAGAGGTCTTGGTTTCAATTCGCAGGTCGAGCAAAAAGTGTTATTGGGTTTTTCTATGAAATTCTCAGTAGCAGCTCGAAGTTTGGATTTGTGCCCGGTTAATGGTAATAGGCTCGCCCCCTATTACATGGGATCTAAACATACTGGCAAATTGTGGGTGTACCATGGTACAGCTATGCCTAACCCTTCGGGGAATACAGGCGTGACTGTATATGGTGTTGTAATAAGTTGCAGATGCTATTTTCTTTGCAAACATAATTATGTATGTATGTTGGTACAGATTTTTTCCTCAAAGAGCCTAAATTACCATTACACACCATCACGCCTGTATTCCCCGAAGGGTTAGGCAGAGGTGTACCAATGTACACCCACAGTTCGCGGGCGCTATCAGTTGGGATTGGTCATCTCTTAACTACCATGGTTGACTTGTTTATTATTCGGTACCTATTATTTCTTTTGTTTTTTAGTCACGTCCATTGTTTTCACATATAGAAGCACAAGAATTTGGGTAACCATGATTTTGTAAAAACCATTTTGAAAAGAGTGTCCATGGAGTTTCTTGCTCGTTCTTCTCCATAGAGATCTACGTTTTCGAACGAGCAATTAGCTTCAACTTGCTGTAACTTCTTGACAATTCAAAAGTGCTTGTAAATGGTCTAATTGAAATAAATGCTTTGACTTTGACTTTTGGTATGTTTAAAGTCCTATGTAATAGGGGGCGAGCCTATTGCCATTAACCGGGCACATATACTAACTCCGAGCTGCTACTAAAAATTCTATTTATTTTTACCCGACTATGGCGAAGCAAAAAGGAGGGTTATGAGGTTGACCGGTATGTATGTATGTATGCATGGATGTTCATCTGTTCCCTCATAACTTCTAAACCATCTAACGTAAACTGACAAATGAGGTGTCATTGGAAGCGTCATAATTGTCCACTGGTTATAGGCTACGTCATATTACAATAAATTGTATGTGGCGCCCTCCAGGACTTAATCCGGTAAAACAGTATGTGTATAGTGTGTATAGTAATAGAACATTAATCTTTAGAACTAAAGTTTAGGGCAAAGTGGCATACGACCACGGCTTTCAGATGAGAATGTTTTCTTGTTTCATACTACTTTTTAGAACGTGATTTTTTTGTAGTCGGGTTTTTTTAAATTCTAACTATAAAGTTTGTATGGGATTCCATACTAGTCATCATCTGCCTAGCCTTTTCCCAACTATGTTGGGGTCGGCTTCCAGTCGCACCGGATGCAGCTGAATATCAGTATTTTACATGGAGCGACTGCCTATCAGACCTCCACAACTCTGTAATGGGTAATACGATACTCTTGGTAAGACTGGTTGTCAGACTTTCTGGCTTCTGACTAACAGTAACGACTGTCAAAGATCTACAAATGACAGCCGGGACCAACGGCTTTACGTGCTTTCCGAGGCACGGAGGAAACTCGCTATGGTAAATGGTCACCCATCCACAGACCAACTTCGGCAAGCGTGGCTTAACCCGGAAGATCGGTCTATGCGGCTGTAATTATTTAGCCACGAGCTCCTCCTATGGGATTCCATACTAGTGCCGTGTGGAAATCTTCGTGTGTGGGATGAACGACAGCCATGATGTTTTTCTTTCTATCGTAGATTATGCACTTTGTGTATAAAATCATATGTAAAGGTGTCTTGGTGATAGTTAAGCCTGAACTTCCAGTGTTTGCGAAGCTATGCAAGCTTGTTTGGTTTAATTGAAGAGTGTCCATGGAGTTTCTTGCTCGTTCTTCTCCATAGAGACCTACGTTTTGGAATGAGCAACTAGCTTCAACTTTCTGATCAAATGGTCGACTCCTCGACTATTGTAAAGTGCATGTGAATGGTTTAATAGAAATAAATGACTTGACTTTCATTCAGATTGTGCCAATGTGGACCATTGCCATTGCCATTCTTGTCAATTTGAATAAATGTATTTGTTTGTTTGTTATTGATATTTCATATTTATTTAACTGACCCGTTGGTATCGTGGTGGCAAGCACGAATGATGAGCTTGGGGTCCTGGGTTCGATTTCTAGGTTGGGGCATTTTTTTGCCTTTGAATGGCAAGAAAGCCTGCGGTCCACCTGAAGTTAAGTGCTTGTAGACATCTGCAATAGCAGAACCTTGTAATTACACCGGCACCCATAACCTTTATACCAGAACACAGCAATGCTGCTCGATGCTTATTAGGGCCTGCGCCCACGACCGAGAATCGGCCCGATTCTCGGCCCGATTATCGGGCCGATTCTCGGCTGTTTTTTCTAGCCGGCGAAGAAATCTGTCAAAAAAACGGCCCGATAATCGGGCCGATTATCGGTCGTGGGCGCAGACCCTTAATCTGAATTTTATAGCTACAAGCAATTGACATTATATCCCTGTATATCCTATAGCATTATTAACAGTCAACATTTCAACCAAAAAAGTTTCACATATATAGCTTCAAGCTCTCTATAGCGCATCTTCCGGTACGCTACAAGCTTTAGTGTCGCAATCTCACCGCGTAGCGGTCATCTCGCCCTCTATATAAGAAGCTGCGTTGCATAACCCGGACACTTCCGCTAATACAACGCCGGACATCACACGTACGTACACCTTTTATTATTGAGCTTTTTTATTTAAAAATATATTGGTACCATCACGCCTGTATTCCCCGAAGGGTTAGGCAGAGGTGTACCAATGTACACCCACAGTTCACCGGTATATTTAGGTCCCAAGTAATAGGGGGCGAGCCTATAGCCATTAACCGGGCACAAATCCAAACTCCGAGCTGCTACTGAGTATTGCATAGAAAAACCCAATAACTTTTTTATTTATTTAAAAAAATATATATTATTGGGATTTTCTATGAAATTCTCAGTAGCAGCTCGGAGTTTGGATTTGTGCCTGGTTAATGGAAATAGGCTCGCCCTTACATGGGATCTAAATATACCGGTGAACTGTGGGTGTTTGGTACACCTCTGCCTAACCCTTCGGGGATTACATTCGTGATTTTAAGTAGTAAAAGTCGTGGGCGTAAGCTACTAAACTTACTCCAAGTCAAGTTATCGACATTGAACTTGAATTTTATTCACTTTTTTAAGTAAAAGTTCCCTAACGAAGTGCCTGACCCTTCGGGGAATACAGGCGTGATGGTATATTATGTGATGTGTGTTTTTAAAAACAAACCAAAAATATTTATTATGTCAAAAAATTTTAGAAGTGGTAGATATGTTTTTTTTTTTATTTTGTGCGCGAAGGGTGTTTACGCGACCCTATTACTAATCCTCCACTGTCCGTCTGCCTGTCAGCGGGCTGTATCTCATGAACTGTATAAGTAGAGGATTGACATTTTGACCGGGTGTCCTTACCTATTTATGACATTTTTTCTCTAGCCTATGATGTCCCACTGTTGGACAAAGGCCTTCTCCAAGACCTTCTTTATATTCTTTTCTTGCGCTATCTCGTAGTCGTAGCAGCCCTCGTGGTGTTCTTATAACAGGTGTAAAAAGACACTTAATTAATCCGAAAGTTAAATAAATAAATAAATAAATATCTTGGGACAACTCACACACGGCTGTCTGATCCCAAGCTAGGCAGAGCTTGTGTTATGGTAACCAGACAACTGATACACATACTTATATAATTGATATACATACTTATATAATTTATAAATACATACATATTATAGATAAGTCACACCCAGACACAGAACTAACAATGATGCTCATCACACAAATGTTCCGTATATACCATAATTTTGATCCTTTTGGTTACAGAAATATTGAGGGTCAAAGTGCCAATATATCTTTATACTTACAACTATTTTTTCTGGAAACAAGTTTTCTTAATCATTAAACAAGTTTTGCGTGAGTTGCATTGCTTTAAACACTTTTTATACATAAAAATATTTTATTCCTGTTATTATCTACAATAATATGATATACAGCCTAAAATAAGGTATCATAAAAAAAAACAATAACAATTAAATTAAATTAAATGAAAACATAAAATAAAAGTAAATTTTGTAAATCTTTTTACACATTGCAAAAAAAAGTTATATTAATAATGTAATTTTATCCCGATTTTAAAATGATTCACAAAACAAAATTTTATTTTAGAAAATCATTATTATTTTGAAACTAGATTCTGAAAAAAAAATAAATAATAATAAAAATAAAAAGAAAAAGAAAAATTACCTAGGTGTTAAGCTAGATCAATATCAATACCTATGTGTGTCGAATCTCAACTAAATTTGTTCATTCGTATAAGGGTAATGACGACGAGGGTAAAAACCTAACATCCTCACAAATACAAAACACGACTGCTCCGTTGGTCTCGTGGTCCCAAGTGCGACTGCTGTGCAAGGGGTCCCGGGTTCGATTCCCAGGTCGAGCAAAAAGTGTTATTGGGTTTTTCTATGAAATTCTCAGTAGCAGCTCGGAGTTTGGATTTTGTGTCCGGTTAATGGCAATAGGCTCGCCCCCTATTACATGGGACCTAAATATATAGGCGAACTGTGGGTGTACATTGGTACACCTCTGCCTAACCCTTCGGGGAAAACTGGCGTGATGGTGGTATATATCCTCACAAATTGGGTTTAGGATTCAAATAGCACTGTCCTTACTATCAACAAAGTTTTAAAAAGCCTAAATGACTAATTTACCAAAATAACTCTCGAATGCTTTTGTATGGATCACTCTGTCTAATTAAATATTTTCTTACTCAAAAACTACTTAATCGATTTAAAAAAATCTAATTTTAATGGATAATATCCACATACTAAATATATAAATGCTTTCAAAAATAAACCACTTTACCTACCGATTTTGATGAAAATTGGTACGGGGTAAATTCAAACTCCAAGAAAGCACATGGGCAACTTTTATCTGTTTATTTCGGTTTGGTTAAAATCGCTTCGGAAATTAGTTAATAAATTAATAAAAAAGTAAATAACAAAAAAGTGTTATTGTGAGATATCCATAAGAAATAGACAGATACCATCATCGCGGAGTTTACTGTAGGCCTTTTCAATGTGTACATTATTTTGATAAATCACGTAGGGTTCAGCTTGCGTTTGCAATGTAAGCGGCAAAAATGAAATTATTTACGACATCACATTAGAAACCTCAAAAATAACAGTATTTCTCCGCTATTTAATGGATGTTATTATACATATTATAAACCTTCCTCTTTAACCACTCTATCTATTAAAAAAAACCGCATCAAAATCCGTTGCGTAGTTTTAAAGATTAACGCGTACAAGGGGAAAAGGGCGACTTTGTTTTATACTATGTAATGATAATCTTTCATTTCGAAAAAGAACTATATTTCGCGCAAAACAAACATTTACGCGAAGAAGTGGGTAAACGCAATTTTTTTTTAAATAAAATTCAGCCTTCTGGCTGTAATTATTTAATTATCAAAAAAATATTGATTTGTAAATAAAATCGGCGCAAACGAAGTAACAAACAAAAGTTAGTTTAAATAAAATACTCTTAACTGTTAACTACAACAAGCAAGTCCCGCTAAGACGTAGGCCTCATCTTCAATAAAATTTTATAGATTTCGAAATTCTATGTGCTATTGTCTAGAATTGTGCCTAACTGTTAGTCTGGAGACTGTACGGGACATAGTGCTAGGCTTTCAGCCTAGATAGGAATCTAGGCAGACAGCATTGGGCTTAAAATGTAACGGAATTGCTTGGTATTTATTTGAAGCTAGGATTTGGGTGTTAGGTAATTAGAATTAGTGACGATTTTTTTAAATAAATTGTTAACAAACACGAGGATATTTTCTTGTATTGTGGTTGCGTTTCTAAACCTAATATGAACTCACATAATTATACAACCAACCAGATTAAAATAACTATATTATAGGCCATATGAAGATATATGGTATGTGCGACAACCGAACTTGGACAAGCTGCAATTAAAAAAATGAGGATATTTGCGTGCAGATTTTTCGTTCAAATCAATTTCAGTTACATTTTAGTTCATTATTAATCATAATTAATATTTGGAAGAAATTATCTTTAATCCATCAAAAATAATTTTGAAATAATTATGAAAATTTATTATAACTAGGTACATAGTACCTACATTAATTTTATCATTATTTGTTATTTCATTTATTTATTCTCAAGTAACAATAGATTCATCATAGTTATTAAAATTGAATATAAACACAATCAAAAATTGTTTTACTTTTTGACTAAATAGGGCAAAGTTTTAAAAAGTTTTTGATTGATGCCATAAAAGTAGATAGATACAGGTGATATTGCGGTTCGATAGCCGAGTGTGGCAAGCGAATTTTCAAAAAATTTTGAATGCCTTTTTTTTACCATCACCGTCACGTATTCCCCGAAGGGTTAGGCAAAGGTGTACCAATGTACACCCACAGTTCGCCGGTATTTTAGGTCCCATGTAATAGGGGGCGAGCCAATTGCCATTAACCGGGAACAAATCCAAACTCCGAGCTGCTACTGAGAATTTCATAGAAAAACCCAATAACACTTTTTGCTCGACCTGGGAATCGAACCCGGGACCCCTTGTACAGCAGTCGCACTTGCGACCACGAGACCAACGCGACGGGGCAGTTAAAAATCTGTCAGTTGTTCCGTATCTGGCTGTTTGTGTATGTGAGTTTATATGTTTGTAAACGTACCTACGATACAGGAGAAATTCTTAGTGTGGCGTTAAAAAAAAAACATTTTAATTTAATTTATTTAAAAAGTTAAGTAATAATTTAAATTAATGTCTAATGTTAACTGGTTCAGAAGTAGCTATTTCGTCTAGACATTATAAAAAATTAGGCAATTTCTTAGGTATTTGTTTATTTATAATTAACTGACTGGATTTCCAGTCTATAATAAAATTTTATTTATTTATTTAACAACATCTTTACAGTAAAAACCTAAGCGATGCTATAGTATAACGTAATACAACTACTCTATGTATAATAAGGATAAAAATATAAAAAAAATAATTTAAAAATTTAAAAATCCCCCGCCACAAAATCCTATGTTCCCTTTAAAAAGTAAAAAAATAAAATACGTCGCGTTGGGGGACCGCTCGGGACGGTCGTACCCTAAATGCAACATCGGTCCCCCAACGCGACGTATTTCATTTTTTTACTTTTTAAAGGGAACATAGGATTTTGTGGCGGGGGTTTTTAAATTTTTTAAATACATACTTATTATAATGACGATTTTGTTAAGTTGTAAATACATACATAGGTTCCTAATAATTTAATAACCCACATGACAAATCATCTTTAGTTTTTCTTACCCACTTTCACCCCCATAACTTTTAAACGGCTCAACCGATTTTCATCAAACATGTCTAAGAACACTCGCACATAAGTCACCTTTCATATAAAAACTAAATGGAAATCGCTTCATCCGTTCGGGAGCTATGATACCACAGACAGACAGACACGTCAAACTTATAACACCCCTCTTTTTGCGTCGGGGGTTAAAAATTAAAAGTAAAATAACCATAATCTCGCTAAAATTAAAAATACAGAAGTGGCATTCTATACGGTAATTCCACCGTCACTTCGACGCTCATTTCGCACTTCAAAGTGTCAAATAATTCAATGTCATTTGAATTTGATTGAATATTTGATGTCATTGAATGGCGACGTGAGATGCGAGTTCAAGTCTGAATTTTACAGAATCGACGTACAGCTTGGAATAATTTCAGCAGGTCCTGAAAATATCCCATGACAATTAGCAAGTGCAATGTAGCTTTATAAAAATAAATATATAGGTACCTACTACATACAATTATAATGAACATAATACTCATTATTTTAACCCTAATGACACCAAAGGCATGCTTACATCATCATATCAGCCACAGGACGTCCACTGCTGGACATAGGGCTCCCCTTTTTTTTTTTAAGACGGGAAATCATCAAATAGCTTCCCCCGCCCTGGGCGGGGCGGGAGGGAGTGTCAGGCTTTTAGTGACTAAAACCCGTCTATGTTCCTTCATGTGCCCTTTGCGTTCCGGGGGCGCGGTATCTCTTTCGAACAACCCGCAGCCCCGGCAATAGGCCTCCCCTAAATATAGCCACAATGACTGGTCCTGAGCTGCCCGCATCCAACGCTTTCCCGCGACCTTTGCCAGGTCGTCGGTCCACCTCGTGGGGGCCTTCCCCCACTGCGCCTTCCAGTGCGTGGTCGCTACTGAAGTGCCTTACGACCCCACCGGCCGTCCGCTCTACGAGCTGTGTGCCCTGCCCATTGCAACTTGAGTTTCGCAATTTTGAGAGCTACGTCGCATCGGTTACCTTGGATCTTCTGCAGATCCCTTCATTACTACTTATACAAGCTGTTGATTTGCATCCTCGTCAAATTTTAGGAGCTTATCATAAAAAAAGAAGTAATCAAATACAATTACGATACCTGGTCAAAATTTAATAAAATACTGGTTTTTTTAGTTGTAACTATCAAATAACAGTATTCCAGAATACACTTCTTGCAAAAATCAAAATCGCCCAGTTGCGTATGCGATAGGCAGAGATGTCGCGCGGCTATATCAATGTGTGCATAGCGCCTAAACAGTCTGGCAAGATGGCTAGTTCGAATTCGAAAATCACGTCAAAAAATATAAATTTTAAAACCAATTTATTTTATTATTGATTCGTGTTAAGAATCACGAGCATAGTTAACTCCTTGAATTTGACGAGGTTGCAAATCAACACCTTGTATAAAGTTCCAGTCACACAATATAAGAAAAGCCCTTTACCCATTATTGCGTAAACTCATCATCTGCTTAACCTTTTCCCAACTAAGTTGGGGTCGGCTTCCAGTCTAACCAGATGCAGCTGAATACCAGTGTTTTACATGGAGCGACTGCCTATCGAACCTCCACAACCCTGTTCCTCGGCAACAAGATACCTCTTGGTGAGACTAGTTCTCAGACCTCCTGGCTTCTGACTATCCGTAACGACTGCCAAAGATCTACAAATGACAGTCGGGACCAACGGCGACACGTGCTTTTCGAGGCACAGGGCTGCCACACCACCAACTTCCAAACTCCAAACTCCTACTGAGAAATTCGTAATGGAAAACGCTGATAACACTTTTTGCCATCATTTTTTTTTGCGACCTGGGAATCGAACCCAGGACCGCTCATCGTGTGTAACCCAGGACCGCTCATAAGCCGTGCTTACGACCACAAGACCAACAGGGCATTTTCATTATTGCGCAAACCAAAAACCATTAATTACTATGCAACATTAAATTCTCTAGAACAGTTCGAAGATTTAAAAAAAGCTATTTAAAATAACGGTCGCGCGTTCGACGTTGCGTCAGAATTAACAGTATTTGATTATGGAACGCTGAGGTGCCTACATTTATAAACTTTACCGTTTCGAGAACCAGTTTTCCGTTCGGAAAGCTATAACAACGTTAAATTGGAGATTAGATTGCATTAAATAATGGGATAATTAATGGTGGGTCGTATGTATTGGTAGATAAGCTCGTGGTGGTAGAGGGTCAAGGGGGTCATGCGTGACCCCTTTAATATCAGCTAAAGACAGCCAATAATTGATTCTGGTAGTTGTTTGCCTCGTTAGCCTAGTCATTAACCGGGCCTGCTACGCTATAGGTCTTGGGTTCGAATCCCAGGTGGAGCAAATTGTTATTGGGTTTTTCTATGAAATTCTCAGTAGCAGCTGGGAGTTAGGATTTGTGCCCGGTTAATGGCAATAGGCTCGCCTCTTATTAGATGGGACTTAAAACTAACTGGCGAACTGTGGGTGTGCATTGATACACCGCTACCTAACCTTTCGGGGAAGACAGGCGTGATGGTATGTTATAATGGAATAATTAATGGTAGGTCGTATATTTTTATTTCATTATTGGTAGATAAGCTCATTCTGTTAGAAGACACGAGGGAGCCACGGTAACAGTATTTGTTCGAAAGAGTCACCGCGGCCCTGGAACGCAAAGGGATTTGATATTAGAAGAAACACGTATGGGCTTTAGTCAGTAAGAGTATAACACCTTCGGTTCCACTCAGATAAAAAATAAAAATATACCATCACGCCTGTATTCTCCGAAGGGTTCGGCAGATGTGTACCAATGTACACCCACAGTTCGCCGGTATGTTTAGGTCCCATGTAATAGGGTGCGAGTCTATTGCCTTTAATCCAAACTCCGAGCTGCTACTGAGAATTTCAATGAAAACCCCAATTTTACCCTTTTCGCTCGACCTGAGGCGAAAGGAGTACACATGTAAGGATCGTAAAACGTGGCTTTCTGTGGTTTCTGCCTACCCCCATGGGAAAAAGGCGTGAGTTTATGTATGTATGTTATAAAATTATCCATCCACTGTTTTTGGGCTAACACCCGTGTTAACCGACATTTACCACTTACGCAAATAAAGTCTTCGTCATAAGCCAGTCTAAGAATAACATCGTGAGGAATCCAGCCTCTTCAACACTATATGACAGATATTGCTTCCATAGCCATTAAAATACAGCAATACGTTATTATAGTCTACGACAACTTGTCATGTTCCTTCCAAGAGACACGTGATTAACAGCTTCTAGCAAACCGGTCGGTTAGGCCATTGAACCTAATCAGTAGATATATTGATTTTGTAACTGTTAATAATAAAGTAAATAGTTTTAAAGCCCTTTGCAATTAAAGTTTGATGTTGTTTTTTTGTGGTTCTGTGAGAATGAGGATTTTTGTAACATCGTGTAATTTATTTTTTACTTTTTGGACATTAGAAATTTTCTTGTGTCGTGATACTGATAAATCCCGCCGGAATTGATCCCGCGATGCGTAGCGTAGCAGCCAAAGGCTTAGCCACTGCGCGGTTATGTAAAAAAAGTGAATTAGATATATAAATATATTATATTCCCCGAAGGGTTAGGCAGAGGTGCACGGATGTACACCCACAGTTCGCCGGTATATTTAGGTCCCATGTAATAGGGGGCGAGCCTATTGCCATTAACCGGGCACAAATCCTAACTCCGAGCTGCTACTGAGAATCTCATAGAAAAACCCAATAACACTTTTTGCTCGACCTGGGAATCGAACCCGGGACCCCTTGCACAGCAGTCGCACTTGCGAACACGAGACCAACGGGGCAGTTAAAAAAAAACAAACAAAAAAAAATACAAAATTAAAAATACTTTAATTATACCGGTATTATTATCGTTTTTAAATACCCGTAAAATGATGTTTACGGTACTTCCAAAAGATCTCGTTTTTATGCATTTTAGTTGCCTTAAGTTAATTAATTAAGCCAGGTATTTGGAATACCGTTGCAATACTTGGAAAACGATATTTTTATACTTTTAAGCGCTGCGCAAAGGTGCACACGTGCTGGAGTTTTCAAATTGCAAAGACCAGCTATGTTATTCTGAAATAAAAAAAAAATATACCTTTACGCCTGTACTCCCCGAAGGGTTAGGCAGAGGTGTACCAATGTACACCCACAGTTCGCCGGTATATTTAGGTCCCATGTAATAGGGGGCGAGCCTATGCCATTAACCGGGCACAAAGCTACTGAGAATTTCATAGAAAAACCCAATAACACTTTTTGCTCGACCTGGGAATCGAACCCAGGACCTCTAGCGTAGCAGTCGTGCTTAGAACCACTAGGCTACCGAGGCAGGCTATTCTGAAATAGGCAAATCACTTCGAAAGTCATCTCGATAGTCACGCTTGCTTCGCCCCTGCCCAGACAATATAATTTACTTTAGAAAAAATATCTGTGCCCCTGCAGACAGATATTTTTTCTTCGTATAAAGGTGACCCTTCTAGAAGTACATGCGTGATGATATATTATGTATTTTCCTTGTTCCAGATAAATAAAGATGGCGGTAGACCGGTTGATTCGAGTACTGTTAATATGCGCTGTTGGCTACAGCAGCGCTTCAGTAGTCAACGACGGATTTAATTACAGAAGTAAGTCAACGTTATTGATTTAGTATGGTACTTCCTAGATCCTTTCCTTCCATGAATGTAGGATCCTGGACTGCCTCCGCCTGGGGAAAGGCAGAGGGGTGTTTCGGATTCCGGCTAAAACCCCACGGTGTTCCTCCAACTACCATTGGCCGGGGCACGGGTATCGCTCTGAGCATTCTTCCGCACCCCGACAGGTATAGGCCCGCCACCACCACACGGCGGGACCCGTCACCCAGTAAAGGCCAGTAAAGGCGCGCGGGGAACACCACGCGCGCCATCAATTGAACCACTTTTTAATATAGGTCACATTTAAAAAAAATATTCATTAAAAATGTTGCCCTGTCTATTTATTAATAGGTCAAACCATCACATGCTCAAACCTGCCCAAATAGATAAATAAATACAAAATGGTTGTTGTCCAAATTAATGTTTCTCATTAGTAGGATAATAAAGGATGACTCACGCTAGACCGTGTCGGGTCCGAGCCGAGTGTTGGCCGTAAGACGGTCATCTAATATTACTCAATTGTTGAATTGGCCGTCACTCGGTTGCCGCTCGGTATAGCGTGAGTGTGTTCATGCAATTATATGTGATACTAGCTGTTCCCCGCGGTTTCACCCTCGCTGCTCAGCACCTGTTGGTCGTAGCGTGATGTTACATAGCCTATAGCCTTCCTCAAGAAATGGACTATCCAACACTAAAAGAATTTTCCAATTCCAACCAGTAGTCCCTGAGATTAGCGCGTTCAAACAAACAAACTCTTTAGCTTTATAATATTAGTATAGATTAGATGACCGTGCTACGGCCGACACTCGGCTCGAACCCGACACGGTCTAGCGTGAGTCATCCTTAATAGGTCTATTTCAATGCAGATACGATTTTTTTACAAACTAAAACAGCACATAAAACCTTTCCTTTTTTTCTATGATTTTTTTTCTCTCAGAATTAGGTTAATTGAATTAAATATCTTTTGGGGTGTCAGAGGTTTTGCGCACTTAACGTTACGCGATATTCACTTACTTACAAATTTTATTTTATTCTCACAGCTGCCCGTCAGTCTCCAGGCAGTATCTTCACGGTGGGCAACGGTGAACAGTGCCTGGGCAACGACAGATCAACCGGCGGAGTTTGCTTGTCTAGAAACCAGTGCAACACACAGGGAGGCAAAGCCATCGGCTTCTGCGGTGTTTTCGCCACTTGCTGTTCTTGTAAGTACATTATAAAATACTTCCATACCTATTTCTACCGCAAAGCAGCGTTGCTGTGTTCCGGTTTGAAGGGTGCCGGTGTAATTACAGACATATGAGACGTTGCAACTTTGACTCTGGGATGGCAAGGCCTCTGGTATTAGGTACAGCTGATGTGTATAGGTAGCGGTGACCACTTAACATTAGGTGGGCCGTCGGATAACCTTCAAAAGACATAAAAAATACAGTATCTAGACTGTTCCATGTATCCTGGATTAGATTTCCAAGTCGGGCATAGTGTTATTAGGTTTCTCCATGACGAAGTTTCGGTAGCAGCCTGGAGTTTGAAAGTTGTTGGTGTGATATCGCCGTGCTTCGGTGCGCACGTAAGGCCATAGCTCCTGCGCCAGATCTTTCCCGGTCGTGTCGAATTGCCGTCCCGCCGGACTATGAGAGTGAGGGAAGAGGGAGTGCACCTGCATTTGCGCACACACTTGTACACTATAATATCTCCTGCATACTTGGCAAGTCTCCTTTGAGATTGGCCGGTGAAACCAACATTTTGTCGGGAGGATATCATTATTTTTTAGAGAAGCCTGCAAATACTGATTGAATTTAATAGCTATCCAATCTGCTGCGATGCTCCAATGCCGATCACCGAGCATTGAAATATACACCTAATTTCAATTGAATAACTATTAAATAGCAACAGGCTGGCCCCCTATTACATGGGACCTAAAAACATACCTTCGAACTATGGGTGTACATTGATACACCGTCCTCTGCCTAACCCTTCGGGGAATACGGCGTATGGGATTATAAAATTTAATTGATAAAATTTTAATCCTCCCCCGAACGCCAGTCTGGGCGGACCACAAAGATATAATTCATTCAAATAACCAACTTCTTCCTCCGTCCAGTGAATGCATGTGACGTACGCACCAACACGAAGGTAGCTGTCTTCATCAATCCGCCGCTGAACAAAGAGTCTTCAGGCTTGGAGTGTTCCTACAACGTTGAGATCAACAACAACAACGTCTGTCAGATCAGGATAGACTTCGAGACCTTCAACCTGGCTCCACCAACCACTGTGAGTATTTGAAGTCAAAGTCAAAGCATTATCATCTGTCTAGCCTTACCCCAACAATGGTAGTCGCGGGAGACGCTCCGGGCGTCGGGAGCCCCGAGATGACTCCCGGCCATCGTAGACACGGGAATGTGGACGGTGAGCAATGGGTAGCTCACCGTTCGTAAGTTAACTAACAACAGACCGTGGCGACGGCGCGTTCGTGTTCCACGCGCACCACAAAGAGATATCGGCAAACATCGGAGGGGCCACAAAGGGCCGATGCCTGCCGGGGCTGCGGGTTGTTCGAAAGAGATACCGCGCTCCCGGAACGCAAAAGAAGGAACATGGATGGGTTTTAGTCAGTAAAAGTCTGACACTCCAACGTAATCTCATGCATAAGAGGCGGGCGTCTTACTACAGGGTCATTATGGCATAAGTTAAGGAATATTTTTATTGGAATAAGTGACGTTTTCAGGTGGATCCCGTGGAGAATGTAACTCAGCGTCCAGGCTACACCTGCAGGAACGACATCTTCCAAGTCACCAACCTGCAAGCCAACTCCGACATCTTACCGCCTCTTTGCGGAGACAACAACGGTCAACATCGTAAGTGCATTATCATAATATTACATTCATACGTACATACATACATACATACATACATACATACATAAACTCACGCCTTTTTCCTATAAGGGTAGGCAGAAACCACGGAAGGCCACCTGCTACGATCCTTACATATTCCTTTCGCCTTGTGGACATTCATACATCTGGTCATAAGAACACACAGTCATGAAGAACCTCACCAATAAGGTCAGGGTAGGTATTTCTAGGGCGTCCCCTCCCGGCATTGCCACTCACATCTGCCATAACCCCTTTTGTTATCTATACTTAATATTATAAAGCTAAAGAGTTTGTTTGTTTGAACGCGCTAATCTCAGGGACTACTGGTTGGAATTGGAAAATTCTTTTAGTGTTGGATAGTCCATTTCTTGAGGAAGGCTATAGGCTATGTAACATCACGCTACGACCAACAGGTGCTGAGCAGCGAGGGTGAAACCGCGGGGAACAGCTAGTTCATAATATTAATGATTCCAATAAGGTTGTGGCGACATCTGTGGAACTACATGCGAACTATAATTGACGTTTAAATGTCAATAGCATATTATGCACAGCTTAGATTATAAAACAAAAGGATGCACAGTTCCAGAACGATGTAAAAGTAACCGTGAATACAAAATCCCGACAACAACCGTCGGGCAGTAGCCCACCAGATACAACACCCGTCCGGTCGGAGGATCCTTCCTTTTCAATGAAGGATGAAGAAAAGGGAGAATATCGTTGCGAAAAGACAGGATAGAAGGCGAAATATTTACTTCTATCTGCTTCTTAAACCAGTACTTTTTTTACAGTATACGTCCGCGTGAACGCCTCAACCAACAGCCGTGCTATCCGGCTCAACTTCAAGATTGCTGATCGTGGTTCCCAGCCGAACCTTCCCCAAGCCACGTGGAAGATCAAGGTTACACAGCTGGAGTGCTTCAATACTCTTGGGTAAGTCACAGGCAAATGCTGGATGCAGGGCAATGCAAGCCCCTTCGAACCGGTTCTTTTGGAGATGCTTGGGGAGGCCTATGTCCAGCATTGAACATTTTACGGCTGATATGATGAGTAACTAAGTACCAGTCGACTTTATTTTATGATATTTGTGATGGGGTTGCTCTTGACTCTAGTCTAAATCAGAGGTGACAAAGACAAAGTCGACGATGGAGTGAGCTTACCTAGCGGCCTCTTCACTCTAACTTTGAAGAGATTAGGGTTAAATGCGTTTGGAAATACAGACGCAGGTAGAGAGTTCCACTCTTTTGCAGTGCACATTAAAAAAGATGTTTGACTTGTCAAAGTCAAAGCATTTATTTCAAGTAGACCATTTGCAGGCTCTTTTGAATTGTAAAGGAATCACTCAGTCAGTCAGAAAGTTGAAGATGGTTGCTCGTTCTAAAACGTAGGTAGCCTGTGAAAGAGAAGAATGAGCAAGAAACTCCACAGACACTCTTCAATCAAGTTTTTCCAGAATCCTGGAAACATTATTCTTGTTAAATAACCGTTGTTGTAAAGCCGCAAGAACTTTTATAAGTGTGTCGAACCTCTGGCCTTGGAGCCATCAGCAGTAAGATGCAGCCTCTGGAAAGGGGGTGTCTCCCTGCCAAATGCATTCGTGACACCTGCGGAGAGTCCTCCACCTGGACATAAACTGCTATGGCCGATCTGGAAGTCTTTAAATAGACTCCGAACTCAGGTCGGTCGGAGCTAAGACAACTTGTTTAGGTGGGGATTCGGTGACAGTAGCGACTTGAGCTGTCTGTGCGGTACAGCACAAACGATGGCCCATCTCACATCGTGCCCTGCGTGTCCTAACAGCTGCACGCAGGAAGATTTAATGGCTGCCACCGACAACGCAGTCACAGTGGCCAAATTCTGGGCCGCAACAATATAATAGCTCTATTATAGTTTGTCATCGAAACGCTAAGAAGAAGAATAACCGTTGTCACTTATAGGCACATTGAAGAACCAAGGTGGTTGAAACGTATCCTGAAACTGACTTCTGCCCGCGATTTTGTGCTGGTGGAAGTCAAGTATACTATAGTACATATCTTATGACACCCATAGTGTAGCTTACTATCGTGTTTCCCAGTTACTGGGTTGTGGAGGTCAGATAGGCAGTCGCTCCATGTCAAACACTGGTATTCAGCTGCATCCGGTTAGACTGGAAGCCGACCCCAACATAGTTGGGAAAAGGTTAAGCAGATGATGAGTGTAGCTTACTATCAATGAAAGAAAATCGCCTGTATTCCTGGCTAGTCTCCATTGGATTGTCATACAGTTGGGAAAATAATATAATTAAAAAAAGTAGCACAGATTTAAAATTGATTTTTTTTTTCTTCCAGTAAATACCGGGATGGATTTCTGGAAGCTATCACAATGAATCTGCCTACAACGCCATTCGTTTCATCTGCCGATCGGGATGAGTATCTCATTGGTAAGTAGGACCATAATGATCGTCATTACTCGCTGCTATTAACTGCCCCGTTGGTCTCGTGGTCGCAAGCGCGACTGCTGAGCAAGGGGTCCCGGGTTCGATTCCCAGGTCGGGCAAAAAGTGTCATTGGGTTTTTCCATTAGGAATTTCTCAGTAGCAGCCCGGAGTTTGGAAGTTGGTGGTGTGAAACCCCCGTGCCTCGGAAAGCACGTAACGCCGTTGGTCCTGCGCCTGACCTCTCTCCGGTCGTGTCGGATTGCCGTCCCATCGGGCTATGAGAGTAAGGGAAGAGGGAGTGCATCTGTGTTTGCGCACACACTTGTGCACTATAATATCTCCTGCGTACGTGTCTAGTCTGCATGAAGATTAGCCGCCGTGGTCGGAATCGGTCTGGAGAATTACATTACATTACTCGCTGTAAAACCCACCCGAAATTGCCTAGAAAAATCCAACCTGTTAATGTAATTCTCCAGACCGATTCCGGCCACGGCGGCTAATCTTAATGCAGACTACCCATGTACGCAGGAGATATTATAGTGCATAAGTGTGTGCGCAAACACAGGTGCACTACCTTATCCCTAACTCTCATAGCCCGTTGGGACGGAAATCCGTCACGACTGGAGAGAGATGAGGCGCAGGACCAACGGGTTTACGTGCTTTCCGAGGCACGGGGGTGTCACACCACCAATTTCCAAACTCCGGGCTGCTACTGAGAAATTCTTAACGGAAAAAAACCCAATAATACTTTTTGCCCAGGACCCCTCGCTCGTCGACCACGAGACCAACGGGGCAATTGGACCAATACTCCATTATGAATAACCATAGAACCTTCAGAACCACCTGTTCTCGCGTCTGACCAAGCAGTTGTAATAATTTGTCGTTGTAATTTGCAGCACCTCCCGGTTGTCTTCAGTACTACCCTGACCGGTCTGGCGCCTTCGAGTCCTTCAACTATAATCGAGGTGCTGGCCCGTATATAGCTAACCTTGCATACTCGACGTGCTTCAAGAGAACTCCAGACGTATGTGGTATCAAGTAAGTTCATTTAATCTGCAATTCTTCCACTTAACATCCTACATTTTTCAAGTCAAGCCGACGGCGCACCTGATGTTAAGTGGTCACCGCTGTCTATAGACATCTGCAGTACCAGAGGCCTTGCAAATGCATTGCTATCCTAGAGACGAAGTTGAAATGTCTCATGTGCCTCTAATACCATACCCTTCAAACTGGAACACAGCAACGCTGCTTTGCGGCAGAAATAGGTATGATGGTAGTACTTCCCCGGACGAGCTCCTTCACAAAGAGCTCAACTAACAGCGTTTTCACGTTAAATTTCTAGGACACCTCTGTTTTCAACGGGGACCAAAAAATTTACAGCCTCATTAGCCTAGTGGTTCTAAGCGCGACCGCTACGCCTGAGGTCTTCGGTTTGATTCCCAGTTCGAGCGAAGTGTTATTGGGTTTTTATATGAAATTCTCAGTAGCAGCTCGGAGTTAGAATTTGTGCCCGGGTTAATGGTAATAGGCTCGCCCCCTACTACATGGGACCTAAACATACCTGCGAACTGTGGGTGCACGCACACCTCTGCCTAACCCTTCGGGGAATGCAGGCGTGGTGGTAAGTTATAAAAAAAAAAATTGACAAATGATCTTCCATTTTCCAGGTTCACGACCCAATCATTCAATCTAGCTTACCGAGACGCTGACAACATGTACGTGGACACGGACTGTGAGGTCAACCCAGTGACCCGTGGAGCCCCACAATCCGAAGACTATTTATTCATACCGGGAGCAGAAACTGTTGGAGGATTGAGAGGATCCAAGTTCTGCGGCGCCAGCGCTGCTAACGAGATCGTTGCCTGTAAGTAAATACGAATCATCATCATCATCATATCAGCCGCAGGACGTCCACTGCTGGACGTAGACCTCCCCTATAGATTTCCAAAAGGACCGGTTGGAAGCGGCCTGCATCCAGCGTCTCCGCATTGTGAAAAATAAAAATACCAGTCTATTAAGCTGCTTTTCCACCAGAGCCACTGCCTCGTTAGCCTAGTGGTCCTAAGCGCGACTGCTACGCTAGAGGTCTTGGGTTCGATTCCCAGGTCGAGCAAAAAGTGTTATTGGGTTTTTCTATGAATTTCTCAGTGGCAGCTCGGAGTTAGGATTTGTGCCCGGTTAATGGCAATAGACTCTTTTTTTTTTTTTTTTTTTTTTTATAGACGGGAAATCATCAAATAACTTCCCCCGCCCTGGGCGGGGCGGGAGGGAGTGTCAGACTTTTACTGACTAAAACCCGTCTATGTTCCTTCATGTGCCCTTTGCGTTCCGGGGGCGCGGTATCTCTTTCGAACAACCCGCAGCCCCGGCAGGCATCGGCCCTCAGTGGCCCCATCCAATTTGCTGACATCTCTTTGAGGCGCGCGTGGAACACGAACGCATGGCAATAGACTCGCCCTCTTACATGGGACCTAAAACATACCGGCGAACTGTGGGTGTGCATTGGTACACTTCTGCCTAACCCTTCGAGGAATACAGTCGTGATTGTATTTATGTTTTTTTTTTCTTTTCAGCTACTCCACCTGGACCCCTCTACGTTTACTCCCACACTGACAATTTAGTTGTCGATGGTATCCCCGAAGAAGGATTTAGATTTAATTATAACGTTCTGAATAACTGTGGTGGTTATATATAAAGATTTTCGTCTGCTATAACATTGCCATTTACATAAAATATTTATTAATTTGGTAAATCGAAAGGCCCCAAACCATATTTTGTTTTGTTTCTTTTTTTTTTTGTTTGTGCGGTTTGTGTTTTTCCAATAGATTTTTATTGAAAAATTGCGTTTTTAAGCAATTAATGTCCGACTTTTAAATAGATATTTGATTGTAGCAAATACTTGAATACTTTAAAACATTTTAGTGATGTTAAACAACAAGTTCACTGTAAAAAAATTGACAGCTGTCAAATATTTCAAAATGGCGATGTGTTAGCTTCTGAAATTAGTCGCTAGAGGCGCTGGTTGTTCAAAACGGTTAGCAGTGATGGATGCTGTTACCGTGGTAATGTGAAACAATGGTGCTTTTAACTATTATATTTATGTAATTTTAAGAGAGAAAAAGGCATTTATTAATTTACTAATGGAAGGAGGGAGATTTGCATTTATAGATTTAATAAATTTTGATACAAAATGTGTAATTATTTTTATTTTTTTGTTAATCCTTCCGTACCTATTTCTTCTTAGAGAAGGTCCAGTTTTCATCTACATCTACATTAATAAAGAGGAAAGATTTGTATTTTTGTATGTAACGAATAAATACAAAAACTACTGAACCGATTTCAAAAAATCTTTTACCTTTAGAAAGCTACATTATCACTGAGTAACATAGTCTGCTCCGCTCCTATGGCTCGTGGTGTGATGTTATAGAGCCTAAAACTTTCCTCTATAAATGGACTATCCAATACAAAACGACTTTCTCAATTCGAACCAGTAGTTCCTGAGATTAGCCCGTTCAACCAAACAAACAAACTCTTCAGCTTTATAATATTATATAGCAGAGCTTTCCAACCTGTGCGCCGCGGCGCCCTGGGAAGCCGAGGCGCTCATGTAAACTTAAAAAAAATCAAGAAAAATAAAAATTGTTGATAAATATCAATCTACAATATTATTTCAAATTATTGACAAACGACAACAACAACATTACACAACATCAAACAACATTACAACAACAAAAACAACAACATTATATTAAAATGCATGTTATTATAGAAGGGAAGTACGTGGAAGGCGAGTTGTTTGATTGATTTATAGTCAGTAAAAGACTGAACCCCCCCCCCCCCCCCCCGAAAAAGGTTGGGAACCCCTGTTATATGCTACAGATCTTAGACATTTAGGACAATGTCCTGAATGTTTAAGAGGATGGATGCATTTAGTAATTGCTTGTAGCAATATATTTTAATTTTCGATACGTTTATGATACATCAAATTCTATAAAAATGTTCCTTGGCGTTTTTTAAAAATAAAAAGCGCCATCTATGGAGTAATGGCAAAACTACAAAGCAAGCGCCACTCGATAGCAAAAGAACTCATTTTTCTCATGTTCAAAACAAGCTTTGCAAAAAGTTCACGAAAACAACAAAAGAGTGCGCTGTTTCAAGATTAGTTTATCAAACAGATTTTCTATTGGTAGTAAGGGGTAGGCAAACATTCTAAATACTATCAATCTTAAAAGCTTGGCAAGAAGTTCAAGTAAACGACAAGAGATAGCGCTGTTAAGAAGATTATTTTTTTGTATCAAGCTGTATTTCTTCAATGTAGGTAATTCTCCAGGCCGATTCCGACCACGGCGGCTAACCTTAATGCAAACTAGCCACGTGCGCAGGAGATATTATAGTACACAAGTGTGTGCGCAAACACAGGTGCACTCCCTCTTCCCTAACTCTCATAGCCCGATGGGACGGCAACCCGACACGACCGGAGAGAGATCACTTGTGGTCCTCCGCGTGGCTTATTCGCCCGCCATAAGTTAAGTCTTTGGTGAATGCTCCACTCCCGTGGGTCATAGCGTGATGGTAAATAGCCTACGTTACTCAGGAACAATGTAGCTATCTAGAAGTGAAAAAATGGTTAAAATCGGTCCAGTAATTTCGGAGCCTATTCGTTACAAACAAACAAACAAATCTTACCTTTCTCAGTAGCAGCCCGGAGTTTGGAAGTTGGTGGTGTGACACCCCCGTGTCTCGGAAAGCACGTAAAGCCTTGCGGTAAGGTCTTGCGCCTGATCTCTCTCCGGTCGTGTCGGATTGCCGTCCCATCGGGCTATGAGAGCTAGGGAAGAGAGAGTGCACCTGTGTTTGCGCACACACTAATTGTGCACTATAATATATACCTATCTCCTGCGTACGTGGTTAGTCTGCATTAAGATTAGTCGCCGTGGCCGGAATCGGTCTGGAGAGTTTCATATTTTTTTACAGATATATATGTTCCTGCCTGTAACTGCCTCGTTGGCCTAGTGGTCCTAAGCGCGACTGCTACGCTAGAGGTCCTGGGTTCGATTCCCGGGTCGAGCAAAAAGTGTTATTGCGTTTTTCTATGAAATTCTCAGTAGCAGCTCGGAGTTTGGATTTGTGCCCGGTTAATGGCAGTAGGCTCGCCCCCTATTACATGGGACCTAAAAATATGCCGGCGAACTGTGGGTGTACATTAGTACACCTCTGCCTAACCCTTCGGGGAAAACAGGCGTGATGGTATATATATATATATATATATGTTACTACTCTATCCCTGAGTTGACTACTGATAAACAGAGATTATGATGATTTCGACTTGTTAATTAAACCTTCATGATTTTATTTATTGACTAGCGATCTGCTCGTGACTTCGTCCGCGTGGCTTATTACACTCGCATTAAGTTACTTCTTTGGTTACTGCTCCGCTCCCGTGTTATACAGGAAAAGTTTTTAACCAGTGCGTTTTTTTTTTTTGGTAGTTCAGTGTCAGTAATAGAACACATTTCCGTGTTTTGTTAAAAAAAAAAAATAATTCATCCTTATCCGAGTTTGAAATAAGCAAAACATGGACATAATCTATTCGCCATACTATCAATGACAACTCTTGTCCGCCGCCCGGGCGCATGGCTGGGGTGAGGGGGTGCGGAATGCGCTAGCGCCGAGTGACAATAAAATATGGTTTTTAAGTAAACATGTTTCGTAAGCGATAACTTTTTTTTTGTACTAAGACATATCAGACGTGTTGAAGTTTATTATGGCAAAATTTACGCACTGGTTAAAATTTTTTCCTGTATAGTCTGTGTTACTTAGGAATAATGTAGCTATCTATTAGTGAAAAATGGTTAAAATCGGTTCAGGAGTTTTTAAGTTTATTCGTTTTATACATAAGTACATAAATCCGAAAATCCAACATCTTTCCTCTTTATAATATTAGTGTAGATGTAGATAAAGTAAGGTTGTGTTTATTTATCTAAAATTGTTATGACTTGTTTACTGACTTATTTTAAATTCAATTATTTATTTTTTAATTTAATCTATTGGCATGCAAACCTAATTGTAATTACTTGTTTCTGTTGATTTTGTACGCCATAAGTTGGCAAAGCATATTTTAGGCAACTAATGATTATTATTAATGTTTTTTTTTTTATATAAAATGATTGTTTTTTTTAATGACGTTTAAAAGTGCCTTTTAATGGCCTAATTGAAATAAATGATTTGACTTTGACTTTGACTTTAGTCAAGAACTTTCTCTCCAGGTACGCTTCAAGAATTTGACCCTGTATACTAAAATAAACTAAATAAATAAAACAAATCTGCCCTTTACAATACATTAAGTATCTACATGATTCCACTTTACAAGAATGGTTAAAAAACTCATATCCACCAAGATACCTACCTGTCTACAGACCCCCTAAACCCGAGCAAGCGTGAAGAAAGCGAGCTAGTACTAATACAAGTCTGTGGCCACTCTTAAGCACTAGGATTGAAAAGAAACATTTTATCTAGAAATGCATATTTTAATCCCAAATTATTACTGTTTGTGGTATCTATATAGAGGAGATATTACCTCCCTCGGTAGCCTAGTGGTCCTAAGCGCGACTGCTACGCTAGAGGTCTTGGGTTTGATTGCCAGGTTGAACAAAGTGTTATTGGGGTTTTTCTATGAAATTATCAGTAGCAGCAAGCGGTTCGCGCTTGCGACCATGAGACTAAGTGGCACATAAGATACTCAGTGGTACATGACTTATATGAGGCTAAGTGTGGGGTTAAACGTCGCGCAAAAATTGTTATTGAGATTTTCCGTTAGAAACTTCTCAGTAGCAGCCCGGAGTTTGGAAGTTGATGGTGTGACCCCTATGCCTCGGAAAGCACGTAAATCTGTTGGTCCAGCGCCTGATCTCTCCCCTGTTGTGTGGGATTGCCGTCCCATCGGACTATGACGTGTCTTACTAGTGAAGGAAGACTGAGTGTACCTGTCACCTCTGCCTAACCCTTCGGGGAATACAGGCGTGATGGTAAGATATAATTATAAGTGTCATGAATTTCCTTTGGTTACAATCAAGAAAATCAAAATGGCGAACGACAGCGGACAAAAAATTCGTAATTTAGAAAAATAAATGTTAATATCAAAGCCAGAAGCCTAATAATTTATTTTATTAAGGCAATTAAAAAGAATTTTGTTTGTTATATAAAAAAAAGAATCTAGTTGCCTCTTCCAAAACGTATGAAGAAGAAACTCCATACTTACTATAATCAATGTTTTACAATATTTGACACGAGAGTGCGATCTTAAAAAATTAAGATAATATTTCAAAGACAATAATTAAGCTGTAGATTTTGTGTGTTTGTTTTAACACACTAATCTCTAAAATTACCAATTGCTAAAATTAAATAATATCTATTGGATTATATATCATCACGCTACGACCCTACAAGAACGGATTAGTAATCAAAGACGTAACTTAAAACGAGTAAAAAAGTAGGTACATGGCAGATTTCATACATATGATATAACATACCATCACGCCTGTATTCCCCGAAGGGTAAGGCAGACGACTACCAATGTACGGTGAACAAAAGAGATAAGTAACCAGACCGTCTAATATAGTTGAAGTTTTCTCTCAAACCAGGGGTAGCTTTTAAATGAAATTTAATTTAATAAAAAAACTGTTTATTTTCTATGAATAGAAACAAAATTTATTAAAAAACTTCTATCGGTTTTTAAAAAACTTTGAATTTATTAGGCGACCCTGGTTACTTGTCTCTTTTGCTGACTGTACACACACAGTTCGCCGGTGTATTTAGGTCTCATGTAACACGGGGCGAGCCTATTACCATTAACCGGGCACAAATCCCGAGCTGCTACTGAGAATTTCATAGAAAAACCCAATAACACTTTTGGAATCAAACCCAAGTCAATTGTATTTCGTATACATTTTAGAATTATAAATAATTCTAAAATGTACAGGTACGAAAGTTAAAACTTTCTTTACTCAAACATCAGTCTGTATTTTTCGGTGTCGGTATTATCATCTCTGCTAGGTCCCGCGCCGGTACCCAGTGTTACTGCTACTTGCCACTCAGTGCGCAATAACACTGGATTTGTATGTACCTGTCGCGGGCAAACATGGAGCGTAGAGCGATATTGAAAATGTCTGGGATTAGAAAGTTTTGTTTGATAGAGTATAATTTTTGTAGGCACACACTAATCTCATTGGTCTTGAAGTCGCAATTGTGCCTGCTAAGTGTAGGGGTCCTGGGTTCGATTCCCAGGTCGGGCAAAACTGTAATTGTGATTGTTGATTTTCTATTAGGACTTTTTCAGTAGATGGTCCTGCTGTTGGTGCTGCGCCTGATCTGGCTCCGGTCGTGTCGGATTGCCGTCCCGTCTTATTATGAGAATGAGGGAAGAGGAAGTGCACCTGTGTTTGCGCACACACTTTTGCACTAATAAAACTCCTGCGTCTTTGGCTAGTCGCCATTGAGATTTGCCTCCGTGACCGAAATTGTGATGGATAAAAGGGATAAAAACTCACATTGTTCCGATTTTTCAGAAAGTAGCACGGAGCTCTGATTAAATTAATAACTTTGTCATTGGACTAAAAGCTATGAATTTTAATAAAACGCAATTATTAAAGTCGATCGAGAATTAAAAAAGATATAACCGACAGCGAACTCCATACAAATACTGTCTTATCATACTTTAATAATTAATTAAACTGAATTAAATTTTATAAATACTGTCGGCACTGTAGGTACTCATGGTTGGTCAGTTTCCCGTCAAATAACTTATTAAAAAGAATACAGCATGAATATAATAATATGGCTAGACATTACTACTTACTATATAAGCTTCTTCTTTTTCAAAGTCAAAGCATTTATTTCAATTAAACCATTTACAGGCACTTTTGAATTATCAAGAAGTCCGTCAGTTTGTCAGAAATTTGAAACTAGTTCCAAAACGTAGGTCTCTATGGAGAAGAACGAGCAAGAAACTCCATGGACACTCTTTTCAGTTAGCTTTTGACAACATCCTGGTTACAATATTCTTATTGCTTCTACTTTTGAAAGGCTACTACTACCTTCCTTCCTAACTCCTATTTGCAATTGCAATATTTTTTTATTCGAGATGCATAACCTCTAGAGACCATTGGTACACCTCTGCCTAACCCTTCGGGAAATACAGGCGTGATGGTATCTTATTCTAGTCTAGGTCAGAGGTGTCAGAGACAAAGTCGACAATGGAGTGAGCTTACCCAAAAGAAGCCTGTTCACTCTAACTTTGAAGAGATTAGGGTTGAAAAATTTACTTACCTATATAAGTGGTTTTAGAACCACTTATATAGGTAAGTAAATTCAATTCCCAGGTTGAGCAGAGTGTTGTTGGGTTTTTTTATAAAATTCTCAGTAGCTTGTAAATGTAAGTTTTTGAACTAAATGAAATTTTATAGTCAGGATAAAGGCATTAAGGCAACTGGATTTGTGCCCCGGTAATGGCAATAGGCTCGCCCCCTATTACATGGGAACTAAAAATACCGGCGAACTATGGGTGTACATTGGTACACCTCTGCCTAACCCTTCGGGGAATACGGGCGTGATGGTGATGGATAAAGGCATTAATATCCAGATTCATAGTTAGTCAGGTCCCGTCAAATAACAAAAAAAAATCGACGGGTTGCACTCCGGGAGTGCCGGCAGAAGTGAAAACGTAAGATAAATTCGTAAGATTTTCGATCAGGTCACGTGTCCTGACGCGAGTTTAACATTTTTTACCCATTCCAAAAAAAGTGCACAACGCAGCTAAAGAAGTTTTCACTTCAAAAAATCGATATAATCCGACTACATAACATACTCCCCCTTTTTTGAAGTCAATTAACAACACACGGCCACTGAAAAACTTCATATAATTACAGCCATTTCAATCCTTGCCCAATTCACAAGTTTAACCGCAACATATCCAGTATTACAGCTCATGATCCGGCCATTATTGAGAATGCACGAACGTCGGCGTACAATCTAATAGCTAGCACTCATTCAATACCACAATGGATGTGAATGAAAGACCGAATGAATGAGAACGAATGAAAACGAAACGCATCAGTTTGCAAAAGTTATTTGCTTAGCTAAGATTTGTTGGAACTAGAAAACTAATATTATATGTACCATCACGTCTGTATTCGCCGAAGGGTTAGGCAGAGGTGAACCAATGTACACCCACAGTTCGCCGGTATATTTAGGTCCCATGTAATAGGGAATCATAGGGTCTCATGTAATACAAAAAAATATTTTCTTTTAATAATATTAGTATAGATGATAAGTATAACATATCATAGCAATCATGAACATTATAATGTCCTAGTTCAAGCCACACTGTATGTAAGTATTGACAGCAAAGGTAGCTAGCACAATGCTTAGACTAAGCGTTTTTTTGAATAACTAGCTTTTGCCCAAGTGTTCGTCTGCATCAAAGTGAAAAGAATAATCTATGTGTTATTCCAGACTATAATCTATCTCTCTGCCAAATTTCATCCAGATCCTTTCAGCCGTTCTGGCGTGATTGAGTAACAAACATCCATCTAGGCATAATTTCGCATCTTACTAAGACGCATTCGCATTATACTACTTTTTAACCTGGAAAAATGTACGATCCCCAGCCTGAGGATAATCTATACTAATATTATAGGGAGGTAACATTTGTTTGTAAGTTTGTAGGTATGTTATGTAGGGGGTAATCTCTGGATCTACTGGACCGATTTTGAAAATTCTTTTACCCATAAAAAGCCACGTTATTTATGAGTGTCATAGGCTATAGAACATCACGCTACGACACACGGGAGCGGAGCAGTAACTAGAGATGTAACGAAAGGCAGGTGAAATTAGCCACACGAACGAAGTCGCGGGCTGTTTGCTAGTATACAATATTTAGAAACTAATTTGCAATTCATTATTTTCTTTTTAAATAAAAACTTTGCCACGCCCTCGGAATTTCTCCTGTGTTGTGGGTACGTTTACACAAACAGTCAGACCCAGAACAACTATCAGTATGCCATACAAATATTTGTTCCGTGCGGGAATCGAACCCGCGACACGCAGCGCAGCAGCCAATCACTCAGCCACTGCGCCAACCGTGCCGTCACTTGGGAATCAAAACCGCTGCTTACCCCACTAACACATCTCCCTTACATCGTGTCCATGCATAAAAACGTGCCAAATTAGGCAATACACACACAGGTAACAAAAAAAGCCTTTCGACTTACAGTTCGTGTAGACTACGCTTTAAAATAGTTATTTGAATTTAGAGGTGACGTGTTTTAAGCTAACATTTTTTGATAGAACTCGTCCGGGGAAGTACTACCTCCATACCTGTTTCTGCCGCAAAGCAGCGTTGCTGTGTTCCGGTTTAAAGGGTGTGAGTGCCGGTGTAATTACAGGCACATGAGACATTTCAACTTTGTCTCTGGGATGGCTACGCATTTGCAAGGCCGCTGGTATTGTAGATGTCTATAACTTAACATCAGGTGGGCCGTCGGCTTGTTTGCCATCCAATGTCATAAAAAAAAACTTATTGCTGCCGTAAAACAGAATTTCTTTGTTCCAGTTCGAAGGGTATGGGTACCGGTGTAATTACAAGCTTTGTATGTAGGACTGCAATGGTTTTTTCTTTGGAGCAAGCTCGCTACACTATCCCCAAACCACTGCAACTTCTGAAAACCAGAATCAACAGTGGCGACCACAAGTAAAGCGCCGAGACAATGAAGCTCAACGAGTCCCGGAGAAACGATTCAACTGTCTTGGATCCCGCAACGAAATGAAACAGGAAAGATCAGCGGAGGAGTAAGAAAAAACATAATTTTATCTTCTCTTCTTATCAAGCTACATTTCTGCAATGCCTCTGGTGTCACAGCGGTGACTACTACGATAATGTGGACTGAATGAAGTCGAGCCTATTGTCAATAACCGGGCACAAATCTAGAATCTAATTAATCGGGTATTTATAATAGCCTATTATTGTCCCACTGCGGGACAATATTTAGGTTTTTCTATGGAATTTTCAGCCGCAGCTTGGCAATAGGCTCGCCCCTATTACATGGGACCTAAACATACCGGCAGACTGTGGGTGTACATTGCTACACCCCTGCCTAACCCTTCGGGGAATACAGGCGTGATGGCATGTTGTTATGTGTGTTCTTTTGCTTTTTATTTTGTGGATAAATCTTGGATACGGAATGTATCCTGTTTCCATGACCGGTATTAGACCGCTATTGATGTGCCCCTCCATACCTCGGTCCTAGATCGTAGTATGTATAAAACAACAGCTACACAACGGATCTCTCTTTATATTTAATTAATGGTCTAAATAAATATCGTAACAAAAACTTTTCCCAAAGTTTTTCCATCTCGGCTGCGTGGCGTCATTTCAGGGGGTGGGTTGCACCGTATCTTGACGACATCTTTTTAATCAGAGGTTTAAGGGCTACTCAAACATAGGACACCGAAAACACACTTTTTTTCCGCATATTCTGGCGTATTGGTACGTATTACAAGCCTGAAAAATGGAATGAAATAGGTACTTGATAACTTCAAAATATTTTAGCAGTAAAAATACAGTTCGTATTTGGCCATATTGTTACGTCGTACGTACGAGATCTCTCGAGAAAGATCGTGATTACAGTGTGTTTGGCTAAAGGCTTCGAGAAGCATTCCACTATTATTATTATTAGTTGGAAGTTAGTTGTCATTGTAATTTCGACCGTACGCCGAGGGCATAAGGTACCTATTTCTTTATTCGGTACAAGTAGACATTGCCGGAATGTTCGTGAACATTGGTGTGTTGTATAAAAGCACAAGCGCCGACAAACGAGAGTCAGTCTGATTCAGGCGATACAACGAAGCGAATCGAAGTGAACTTGAAGTGCGATATCTAAGCGAATAGTGATCAGTACTGTATTTGTGATTAAGTTTAAGTGTTTTTGTGTTTAATAAAGTTATTTAATTGTCTGAGTGGTAGTAATTAATTTATCCCATACCCGGCTCGTAACAATTTGGTGTCAGAAGTGGGATAAATTATGCCGATTCTACCGAAGGACGACACGGACGGTATCCGTACCAGGAGTCAGCGACAGCAGGACATGGACCAAAGGCGGTTTGGAGATTCTCCAACACAGACACCGGGTGGTGTCCAGCCTACGTTAGTGCCAGTCGCTGGCCCATCCGCAGTTCCTACAGCATCAAGTGCGCCAGACTTGTCAGCTTTAATGGCGCTGCTACAGGAGCAGGCTCGCCGTCAAGAGGAGCAGGCTCGCCGGTTGGAAGAGCAGTTGCAGCGACACAAAGAGGAGCAGGCTCGCCGTCAAGAGGAGCAGGCTCGCCGTCAAGAGGAGCAGGCTCGCCGTCAAGAGGAGCAGGCTCGCCGTCAAGAGGAGCAGGCTCGCCGGTTGGAAGAACAGTTGCAGCGAGACAAAGAGGAGCAGGTCCGCCACCAAGAGGAGCAGGTCCGCCGCCAAGACGAGCAGATGCTCCTCATAAAGGATCTTCATGCAACTTTTGGCAAAGACCTAAAGGTGATGAAGGATCAGGTACAGCAGCACGAGAATCGCCTCTCAGAAGCCGAAGTTCAGATCGCTGGGGTGAAGAAGGCTTTGGGGGAACTGAAGACTGGAAACGTCACTGTAGCTTCAGTAGTTGCTGCACCTTCAGCGCGGGGCTTTAAGGTGCCTCCATTCGATGGCACATCTTCGTAGTCGGCTTATAAGATTCAATTTGAGGCCGTTAGGAAGGCGAATGGATGGACAGAGCCGCAAGCTATGACCGCGCTCACCTTGGGCCTTCGAGACCAGGCCCTAAACATTCTTGAGGCGCTCGGCAAGAATGTTACCTACGAGCAGCTGCTGGAGGCGTTAGAGTCCAGATACGGCGACGCGCACCTGGAGCACGTATTTCGTGCTAAGTTGAAGGATCGTGTTCAACGTAGTGCCGAGAACCTACAGCAGTGGGCCCTCGAAGTTGAAAAGCTGGTTCGGAAAGCATACCAGTCTGCCCCTGCACTTATCGATGGGAATCTGGTACAAGCGTTCGTTGATGGAATACGCGACCTAGAAGTTAGAGCCGCTGTGAGACTTGGGCATCATGAGACGCTGAAAGACGCCTTGGCCCATGCCTTAGAAGTAGAGGCAGTGAGGCAGGACCACCGAACACACCGTGTCAGGGAGGTTGTAGCATCACCTGTACGCGACCGGCCGCAAGGGTACAGTCCTAGGTGCTACACGTGCGGAGAAAGGGGTCATCTTCGGTCAAGCTGTCCTAAGCGCAGAACCCCGGGAGAAGATCAGCAGGGAAGGGCGGCTGAAGTGACTGCCCAGCCACAGCAGGAAAACGAGGACTGGAGGACTGGGAGGCGGGTGCTGGCTGGCATTGGAAGAGCCCCGAGAATCTTGATGTCGCAAGCACATGATGGGAACAGCCTGACCATCAAAGGCGAAGTTAACGGAACACCATGCAAACTGACGTTGGATACTGGAGCTTCTCACACGGTCGTCAATTCTCACCTAGCAAGTCGGTTTCTTGGGGGCTACGTCGATAACCACGACCGTATACGATTACTAACAGCTACCGGTCAGCACATAATCGTCCGAGGCAAGAAGGAGGTGGAGTTAAAATTGGGTGATAGAACTTACCAGCACAATGTCATCGTGGCCGATATAGTGGACGATTGCATCTTGGGCTTGGACTTCATGCGGAAACATCGTTGCGAGATCGACGTTGATCAAGGAGTATTGAAATGTGGTTCAGATGAAATCTTCATGGAAGGTGCACCATCAGGAAAAGTATACTGCTTGAAAGAGATTGTTCTTCCTCGCAGATCAGAAACAATTGTGCCAGTTAGTTTACCACAGAATTCTGGACACAAAGATCGAAGTGTTCTGATAGAAAGGGTGAACAATGACTTCCCATGGAAGATGGCACGTACTCTGGTCAAGGCCACCAACGTCTCAGCAGTACGCATACTGAATCCAAGTGACAAGGAGCATGTGATCAAGAAGGGCACTTTGATCGGTACTTGCGAGGAAGTAGCTTGGATGCGTCAATTGCAGGATCCGCCTACGGGAAATAAAATTCGTAGTGCAAAATTTGACGTGTCAACGCTTTTGGAGAACACCGATTTAACTAAAGGAGAAATGGACAAGGCTAAAAAGATGTTACTTCAGTACGCCGACACTTTCTCTTCAAACGATGCTGACATAGGGAGAACTGGACTTGTTCAGCATAAGATTAATACAGGCAACGAGTTACCAATTCGTCAGCGACCAAGAAGACTGCCAGTTGCACGAGAAAAAGAGGTGGAAACCATGATTGAGGGAATGGTGAAGGACGGTGTTATAGAACCTTCATCGAGTCCATGGTGTTCTCCTGTGGTCCTGGTAAAGAAAAAGGACGGCAGTATGCGCTTTTGTGTAGATTATCGACGATTGAACGACGTCACGAAGAAGGACAGCTACCCGCTGCCTAGGATCGATGACACACTGGATACGCTGACTGGTATGAAGTGGTTTAGCACACTTGACCTGAAAAGTGGCTACTGGCAAGTAGAAATAGACCCCAAGGATAAGGAGAAAACTGCATTTTCAACAGGAAAAGGGTTGTGGCAGTTTAAAGTTATGCCATTCGGTTTATGCAATGCTCCTGCGACGTTTGAACGATTGATGGAGCAAGTACTCGCCGGATTGATTGGAGACGCATGTCTTGTATATCTAGACGACATTATCATCGTGGGTCGTACATTTGAAGATCACCTTAAAAACCTCAACCGAGTGCTGTCGAAAATCCAAACAGCAAATCTCAAGTTAAGTCCGAAAAAGTGCTCGTTTTTCAGACAGCAAGTAAACTTTTTAGGACACATAGTTTCGGGGGAAGGTGTTCAAACAGACCCAGAAAAAGTAATCGCCGTCAAGGATTGGCCAGTTCCGAAAGACAAGACACAGGTCAGAGCATTTCTGGGTTTGTGCTCCTACTATCGAAGGTTTGTCAAGAATTTTGCCGACATTGCGAAACCTCTGCACAAACTCACTGAGGAAAAGCGGCAATTCTGTTGGGACGAGAACTGCGACGTCGCATTTCAGGAATTAAAGAAACGTCTGTGCAACACACCTATTTTAGGGTATCCTGACACTGAACATGACTTCATAGTTGACACCGATGCAAGTAATACTGGAATTGGGGGCGTGCTGTCTCAACGGAAAGGAGACCAAGAGGTTGTGATAGCTTACTTCAGCAAGTCTTTATCCAAACCAGAAAGAAATTACTGCGTTACAAGACGGGAGCTACTCGCCGTAGTAAAGACATTGCAGCACTTCAGTAAATATTTGCTGGGACGTAAATTCCAATTACGAACTGACCATGCTGCATTGAAGTGGCTATTACAGTTTAAGAATCCAGAGGGGCAAGTGGCGAGATGGATTGAACTACTACAAGAGTTTGACTTCATAACTGAACATCGCAGTGGGAGAACTCACGGTAACGCAGACGCCTTGTCAAGAAGACCTTGTCCTGAAGACTGTAAGCACTGTGCCAGGCAAGAGACTAAGGAAGTAGTGCCCGTGAGGATGCTTAGAACAGATCTCAGCAATGAATGGAAGGAAACCCTACAGCAGGCTCAGCAAAATGACTCGGACATCAAACCGATCTTCGAGTGGGTCAAAGCTGGTGCTCCTAAACCTAAATGGAGTGATGTGGCTGCGATGAGTTCCATCACGAAGAGTTATTGGGCGCAATGGAACAGCTTGGTGATCCAGGATGGAGTCTTGTGCCGTAAATGGGAAAACGCTCGAGGGGACAACTGTCATCTACAAATGGTTGTCCCTAAAGCTAAGGTACCGGATGTTCTACGGCTCTACCATGATGGATGTTCAGGAGGACATATGGGGGTAAAAAGGACCCTACTTAAAATTCGAGAACGCTTTTACTGGATCCACTGTCGAGATGATGTGGAGGACTGGTGTCGCAAATGTACCAGTTGTGCGGCCGTGAAAGGACCCCACACACGCAGCCGAGGTGCATTAAAGGTGTACAACGTTGGAGCCCCTTGGGAACGGATAGCACTAGACGTTGCGGGACCATTTCCAGAAAGTGAGAGCGGAAACAAGTACTTCCTGGTGGTCATGGATTACTTCACAAAGTGGCCAGAAGTCTTCGCCATTCCTAACCAAGAAGCTACAACTGTCGCAGATAAATTAGTACAGGAAGTTTTCTGTCGTTTTGGAGTACCTTTAGAGATACACAGCGATCAAGGAAGGAATTTTGAATCGCAAGTATTTCAGGAAACTTGTCGATTGATGGGTACCTACAAAACCAGAACCACCTCTTACCACCCACAATCTGATGGAATGGTGGAACGATTCAACCAAACGTTGGAGAGATATCTGGCAAAAGTCGTGGAAAGCAGGCAAAGGGATTGGGACAAGCACATACAGCCGTTTCTACTGTCCTACCGCAGCGCAGTCCACGAAAGTACGACTGTGACGCCAGCCTTCGCGAACTTTGGAAGGGAATTACGGTTGCCTGCAGATTTAATCACTGGAACTCCTCCTGATGCTCCACGTAGTGTAACAGATTACGCAAATGATTTGCGTAACAAGTTGAATGATGTTTATGAGCATATCCGACAATCCGGCCAACAGATGTCTGAGAAGATGAAGACCCGTTATGACCGCAAGGCAAACAGTAGGGGTTTCGACGAGGGTTCACTGGTGTGGTTACATAACCCGGTGCGGAGCAAGGGGAAGTCCCCGAAGTTGCAAACAAAATGGGATGGACCATACCGAGTCGTGACTAGGATCAACGATGTCACCTACCGAATACAGAAGGGTCTACGAGGTGCGCCTAAGATTGTCCATGTAGACCGATTGGCCCGATACTACGGGGCTAATGATGCTCGGGACGAGCATGTCTAAGGAGGGGGCAGTGTTACGTCGTACGTACGAGATCTCTCGAGAAAGATCGTGATTACAGTGTGTTTGGCTAAAGGCTTCGAGAAGCATTCCACTATTATTATTATTAGTTGGAAGTTAGTTGTCATTGTAATTTCGACCGTACGCCGAGGGCATAAGGTACCTATTTCTTTATTCGGTACAAGTAGACATTGCCGGAATGTTCGTGAACATTGGTGTGTTGTATAAAAGCACAAGCGCCGACAAACGAGAGTCAGTCTGATTCAGGCGATACAACGAAGCGAATCGAAGTGAACTTGAAGTGCGATATCTAAGCGAATAGTGATCAGTACTGTATTTGTGATTAAGTTTAAGTGTTTTTGTGTTTAATAAAGTTATTTAATTGTCTGAGTGGTAGTAATTAATTTATCCCATACCCGGCTCGTAACAATATTATAGCAGTTAGGGAAAGATTAATTGTGCATATGAATCTATAAGCGCGGGCCTTAATTATTTTTGCAAAATAAAAGATTCCTAGTTACTCCTTGTGCCATCAGCATCTGCCAGTGAAAGTAAAGTCAAAATCGGTTCGGCCGTTTCGAAAAATTTGCCAGAACAAACAGACAGAACAAATTAGAAAAAAAAATGTTTGGCTATTAATAGTCATATTTTGACATTATATACAGACACTTCAATTTTATTTATTTTCACAAATTTTTCCTTTCTGCGAGCCTTAAGTTCTGTAACTCCAAAACAAATTAATGTTTATTTATAATCACCCATAACCAAACAAAAACAGTTAAATCTCACTTCACCGAACTCCTTGCTAACAACAGTTAACCACAAGAATTGACTGCTATAATTAAACCGGAACGTTGCTATATTCCTGTTTGAAGGGTATGAGTACCGGTGTAGTTACAGGCACTTGACACATTTCAACTTTGACTCTGGGATGGTAACGCATCTGCAAGGTCTCTGGTATTGCAGATGCCTATAGGTAGCGGTGATCACTTAACATCTGCTGTGCTATTCTGAAATAGGCAAATCATTTCGAAAGTCATCCCGCAAGTCAAGCAGAATACTAAATCCTATTGTAAAACGTCAAAATACTCACTCGTCCTAATACTTCTCACTTACGTCATCACGCTGTGGCGCTAGTGTCGGACTCAAAAACTAAGAATACGGAATTAAAATCTCACCGTGGATTCAGAAGTGATTTCGCAAATAAACTTTTTAGAATAACACTACAAGACATCTTGTTTGCCATCCAACATCCAAGTCGTTGTTAAGTAATAGTTAAGGCGGTGCCATCGTCCCGGCTCAGGTGCACGATAATACGCTTTGAGTGACTTGTCCTTTCTTTGGTAAACGTTGCTTTTACAGTTTATACATATTTATACACTTTCGTGTAATTATACAGGTTTATGTATACGGGGTTATTTGTATAACTAGAGTAACCTATCTGCAGTATATTACTTGTAACATTTAACAAAGATTTTTAATAATTATTTAAGTTTTTTTTTTTACATACATACACAAAAAACTACTTCGTAAAATACTCTCATAAACTGCCTCGTTAGCCTAGTGATCCTAAGCTCGACTAGTGGTTTTAGGTTCGATTCCCAAGTCCAGCAAAATTATATTGGGTTTTTCTATAAAATTCTCAGTAGCAGCTCGGAGTTAGGATTTGTGTCCGATTAATGGCATAGGCTCGCCCCCTATTATATGAGACCTAAACATACCTACCTACCGGCGATCTGCGCCGGTAGGTATGTTTAGGTTATATGGTGAAAATTGGCTCACCTCTGCCTAACCCTTCGGGGAATACAGGCTGATGATAAGTTCGAATATTTGTTGAAAGTACTAGGCTTGCATACATCAAAAGTAGTTCCGATGTATGAACTAAAAAACATGAAATATTTACATAAATAAGAACACTGCGAACTCTTTGATAAAAAATATATTTTTTACTTTTAATTTTAGCAAAGGCACAAGTGTTTGTAGACAGGCTAAAGTGTAAAAATATGGAAAAAAATATTACTTTTTTATTTTGAAATAGTGAATGAAAATATTTTGCGAACGCGCCCCGCAGTCGAGAGGTCGAGAGGTAGTGAGGGGACGCGGTATCGATAGAAATATTATAGTATTTTTTTAAATTTAATTAAAAAACAAATGTGTGAATGTATTTATGTAATAAATAGTGATTCTGCGATAAGGAATCAGAAATTAGGAGATCCGCAGACGAACTTAGGTAACCGACGTAGCTCTTAAATTGAAAAACTAAAGTGGCATGGTAGAGCGAACGTCCGTTGGGGTCTTCTTCTTATCGTGTGGGCAGTAAGGTCTAACGATCCCACAAACCCTAGTGTCAGAGTTTCTAAACCGCCTCAAGGGCTTCTGACATGGTTACCAAAGTCAGTAACATCCAAGATGAACTTAGGAAGTACATATGAATTACTTAGTAATTAGTGCCCGGTTGCGAATCCACAACTTCGTCAATGAGAGGCGGGCGCCTTAACCATTGGGCCATCACAACACTTGGTTGGGGTCGTAAGATTCTCGAGTGACGACCACGCACCGGTAAGCGCAGTATGCGAAGGCCACCCACGAGGTGGACCGCGACGACCTGGTAAATGTGGTGATGCGGTCATTGTGGCTATCTTTAGGGAAAGCGCTTTCCCTAAAGATAGGCGCCCTTGCCCAGCAGTGGACGTCGTTCGGCTGGTATGACGGGCTAAAAAAACGGCTATAGAAACTATCCTATATGCTATGCTAGACTATAATCTATGTATATCTGTGCCAAATTTCATCCAGATCAGTTCAGCCATTCTAGCGTGACAAACCTCCACCCAAACTTTCACATATATAATAGTATAGTAAGATAGTAGGAAGTAGATTATTTATCGATACATTTGTCTCCGCATTTATCGACACTGTCCCAGCCCTGCCCTCTAATATGGAGTGAATGCCGAAAGTTTGCATATTTGTATATTTCAGGCAGAAAACCTTTTATAGTATTACTTTAACTGGAAATACTTCATCTTCATAGTACACAAATAGCCACGCTGTTCCATATACAGGATGTTTCATATACAGCGTGTTTCATATACTTACAGGGTTCGTGGGTTTCGTGTTGCCCAGTACCTGGGTTGTGGAGGTCAGATAGGCAGTCGCTCCATGTAAAACACTGGTATTCAGCTACATCCAGATAGACTGGAAGCCGACCCCGACATAGTTGGGAAAAGGCTAGGCAGATGATGATGAATGTTTCATATACAGGGTTAGTAGAGAAGGGTTATTGGGTTTTTCTATGTAATTGTCAGTAGCAGTTCGGAGTTAGAATTTGTGCCTGGTTAGTGGCAATGGACTAGCCAGTCTAACCAAGAGGTATCGTGTTTTAGTCAGTAAGAGTCTGACATTCCCTTCCGCTCCGCCCAGGGTGGAAGATTCCCATCACAGGAGACGTTTTTACTATGGTTTTTAATATTTATTTTTAATAAAATTAGGAAACCTACTCTAATATGTGAATAAAATCATTGATAATCTCTTTTCCTGGTTCTCTTCTTCTCTTTTCTCTTCTGCTGGCAGAAACTGGATGCGGAGAGCCGAAGATCAGGCTCAGTGGCGCTCCTTGGGAGAGGCCTATGTCCAGCAGTGGACTTCGATACGCTGATGATTAATCTCTTTTTTATACTTCAGAGTAGGTCCCTTAAAATAAGTTGCTTATATCCAAGACTACTTTAACTTTAACCCCTAAAAATATTGTAGTGAAAATAAAGCCATGTTATTTATTACCAAGAGTATCGTATTACCCATTACTGGGTTGTGGAGGTCTGATAGGCCTTCGCTCCATGTAAAACACTGGTATTCAGCTGTAGCTGGTTAGACTGGAAGCCAACGCCTACATAGTTGGGAAAAGGCTAAGCAGATGATGATGAATGTTTCATATACAGGATGAGTAGAGAAGGCTTATTAGGTTTTTCTATGAAATTGTCAGTAGCAGCTCGTAGTTAAGATTTGTGCCCGGTTAAATGGCAATAGGCTCACCCCCTATTACATGGGATCTAAACATACCGGCGAACTGTGGGTGGTCGTTGGTACTCTTCTGCCTAAACCTTCGGGGAATACAGGCGTGATGGTATGTGTGAAGATAAGTACTCTAGCATTTCATTTTCATTTGGTGCAGTATACCATAATTATTATTACTTCTACAGAACATCAGGCCTGAACGTCTTTGGTTACTGCGCAGCTCCCGTGAGTCGTAGCGTGATGATATATAGCCTGTGCTAAGCCTAATGAATCTGGCTATCATATACAAAAGTAATTTCTTAAATCCAACTGGCAGTTGTTGAGATTTGTGTGTTTAAACAAACAAACAAACAAACAAACAAAAATATCTACAGTTTTATTATATATAGATTAGTATACATATTTATATGTTTATGACTGGCTTCCGCTCATGAATTCGTCCCCATGTTTTTTTTCACCCGCGATAATTTACGTTTTTGATTACAGCTCCGCTCTCATACGTCGTAGCGTGAGGTTTTATAGCCTCAAATATTCCTCATTAACCTGGCTACCATACACAAAAAGATTTTTTCCAATCCGACTTTCAGTTCCAGAGATATGCACATTCAAACAAACACACAAAAAAACCCTTCATTTTTATAATATTAGTTATACATAGATACCTACATACATATTTATGAATAGTTCAGTTAGTACATAATATTGTCACAGGGTTGCCTCTCCCGCGCCGTGCTGTTGCTTGACAACAATGGATCGCTGAACGGAAGTCTCTAATTGGTACAGCCCTAGGCGTTTGGAAGTCGGATGCAGAATTTTTCCGAGTAACGAATACGTTGTAAAATCATAAGTTATAATGATTTTAGTTTCTTCTTGTTTGTATTTAGAGAAATACGTATATTTATTTTATTTTGTTGAAATTTTTAAGAATTGGAAGTTTTTCTTGAATATTTCTTGGGTGTGTTGCGTTACTTTTGTTGAGAATTAATTGGGTTTAGTTTTGTTAAATTGAACTAACTCATATCAACATTTATTCGTGTAAGAGAGCACGAGGGCTTTCTGTAGTTTTAAATATGTACAATAGGAAGATTAAATCTATAATTGTAACAATATTTGATTTTCATGTAAATATAGATGCTTTTGCGCTATCAAATGATGTATGTTTTGATTATCTAGTCCTAGGTTATTTTTTAGCATTAATGTAACTTAGGATACATCTAGAATTAAGGTAAATATATGATTCTAGATTATAAGTAAATTTAATGACAAAAATGTGCATATTTGATTGGTGGAACATTTGTTGATGATGTCGCGCCCTACCCACTACTTCCACCACCGTAGAGACATATGGGAGAAATACTGTGACGTGATTGGTGCAAACACCTTTTGTTATTTTATTTGTCATGGCACTACTTGCACCCACGTAGGAAAGTCATAAATATAGCCGCCTCACGGCAAAATTTGTCAGTCGTAAGTCAGTCGTACTGTAGCAATCATCGGAAGCTTGTGAACAACAATATAAGTGGTTGAAGACTCTGCTCGTCTTTTATTTAATTCTTCGGAACCCTCGACCCGTGCGCCTGAATATTCTACAATTTTGGTCCTTCGAGCCGGATCCTGCGTCTGAAGAATTACATCTCAAGCCTGAAGAGTTTGAAGTTTCAAGCCTGAGAAGTCTGAAGCATTCAAGATGAGTGAACGAAGCTCAGTCGCCACGAGGAGCAAGCTGCGCAAATTGGAGGCAGCGTTGAACAAGCGACGAGAGATGGAAGCCGATTCAGGAGTGCCGTCTGAAATGGCACCGGGATCACCTTCGATAGCGCCTACAGTGTCGTCGGCATTACCCGCACCCGTGATTCCATTGGCGGGCCCCGGACGCGTGATTGACCATCGCGACGCGGCTGCAGTGCCTCGGGAATCGGAGATACTACGGGTGGTACGGACGCCGAGATCAAGAACCAGCCACGTCTCATCGAAGAGCGGCCAGAAGAGTGCCGATTACCTCCGCCGGAGGGCCGAGTACAAGGCTGAGAGGGAATTAGTGCGCCTGAGGGAAAATCTCGTCAAGAAGAAGTTGGAGGCGGAACTGGCCGAGATAGATGCCGTCGCCGAAGAAGACTCGTCCGATGAAGAAACAACAACACGCCGTGTGGAAGATTGGATCACACGCTCAGTGCCGAGTGAAACACAAGTGATCGCAGAAGCTCACGACGCGCAAGAAACAGTGCCAGTGCCAGTGCCCGCAGTAGTAACGACTGCGTACGGAGTGCCTGCAACCGAGAGTGCCGCGACCTCCCGCGGAGTGACAGTGACCGCGCCGCAAACAGCGTACGAACCGCAAACAGTGACCGCGCCGCAAACAGTGACCGCGCAACCGCATACAGTATATACGACCTCGATATCTGCGCTCCCTCAGTGTGCGCCCGCGACCGTACAGTTCCGCGAATATACGCCGATAGTAACGGCTAGTGTTCCGCGAGTGCCACCACGTGAAGTGCCTGAATGGGATCAATCGTTCGCCGAAGAAACGGAGAGAAGCAAGCCGCGAGACAGGAAAATAGATCAGCTGGCAGAAGCTATTTCAAACCTAGCTCGTCCGCGGCCAGTACCCAGGCAAGCCTATGAGTTGCCATACTTCAACGGTGACCCGGCAGAGTGGCTATCGTACAAGAACATGTACTGGGACACAACAGCTATGTACAACTTTAAGCCGCACGAGAACTTAGCGCGCTTGAAAACGTCACTGCAGGGAGAGGCAAAAATAGCGGTAGAAGACTTATTGCGGACATCAACTAACCCATCGGAGATTATGAAGGCACTGGATGAAGAGTTCGGACATCCTAATTTAATATTGGAGTGTGCGTTGAAGAAAGTGCGTGCGTTACCGAAAGTAACAGAAAGTGGTCGTGAGTTGAGAAAGTTCTCATCTACAGTGAGGAATTGTGTGTCGCTGTTGAGGAATGTGCACGCGAATGGATACCTGAACAACCCACAACTGGTGAGTGAATTACTGAGTAAATTAACGCCTGTGCAGAGGGCTCAATATGGCGACTTCGCAATGGGTATGGCGGCGTCTCAGGGCATCGATGTGAGAGTGTCACCCAGCCTAGAGATATTATCTGAATTCCTGAGCCATTTAGCCCGAGCTACGTCATTTTATGTGCAGATGGACATGGGCGCTGCCGGTCAAACGGCTAATGTTAAAAGTTTGAGAAGCGCACATAGTAAGCCAGGCATTCACTTTAAAAATGTTCAGAGATTACATGTACAAAGCGACAGCGAACAAGATAATAAGAACAATGTGCAGTGTGCTATGTGCAAGGGAGATCATAAATTACCGAAGTGTGAAAAGTTTGCGAAACTAACTTCTGATGAGAGATGGCAATTTGTAAAAGATCAGAGGATGTGTTTTAATTGTATAATAAAACAACATGCGAAGAAGTTCTGCCGAGCAAGCAAATGCTCGAAATGCCACTATGCACATCACGACTTACTGCACGTAGATAGAGAGCATAAAACTGAAAGCGTCACTAATGTGAAAGAATATAACGGCAAAGCGTTGTTGAAGATAATTCCCGTCTCCGTGTCAGTGAACGGAAACGAACGAGATTGCTACGCTCTACTGGACGACGGAGCTACAGTATCGCTTATCGACGACTCGATAGCTGGAAAGGCAACGGGTGATAGAATACCTTTAGTGCTAAAAAGTGCGCGCGGTAATGAGGTGTCTGATAAATCCTCAAGGAAAATATATGTGACAGTGCGCGGGCCAAATAAAGTGAATCACAAAATAAGTGTGCGTACGTTCAAGAGGCTGGATTTGCCCGCCCAAACGGTGCCGGCTGCGTTGATAAAGGAGCTCGCCCACCTGCGTGACTTGGGCCTGGAGGAAATGTGCGGAGTCAAGCCGATGCTGTTGCTGGGACAGGACAACTGGGAGTTGCTGGTCGGCGAGGAGATTCGCCGAGGAAAGTCCGGTAAGCCAGTTGCATCTTTGACCAAGCTAGGCTGGGTTCTGCATGGGCCCATAGGTAAAGGGTTTAGGGTAGGCTACGAAGCCGTGAACTGTTTAGCGGAACCTCTGTCTGAACTGCATGATATGGTGAAAAACCAATTCGAATTAGAAGCAATAGGTATAACCGAAATCCCTAGGTCTCATAAAGACATCGACAGAGCTTTAAAAATATTAGATGAAACCAGTAGCTTCACTATTAACGGCGAATGGGAAGTAGGATTGTTGTGGAGGCGTGACGATCCACAGCTACCCGATAACTATGCTTATGCGCGACAGAGACTGTCGGGAATAGAACGTAGGTTGCATAAGAATCCTACGTACGCGGAAGCATATGAAAATCAAATTGAACGATTAATTAGCGAGGGTTATGCGAGTAAAGCGGACGGCCGCTTCGAAGATCCGGTGTGGTACCTACCTCACTTTGGGGTACAGAATCCTAATAAGCCGGGGAAATTGAGACTAGTCTTCGACGCCGCCGCCACTTTTCAAGGTACCGCTCTTAACGATTGCTTGCTCGCGGGGCCAGACCTATTAAATTCTCTTTTAGGAATTCTAATTAGATTCCGATTGGGACCGGTAGCATTCACCGGAGATATAGCGGACATGTTCCTACGTATAAAAATCAGAGAACGTGACCGAGGGGCACAGCTTTTCTTGTGGAATAAAAATAATAGTGGAGAACCTGACACGTTTGTCATGAATTCAATGATTTTCGGTGCTGTGTCTTCCCCTACATCCGCAATCTATATTTTGAATAAAAATGCGGCCAGATTTAATAGTCAGTATCCCGAAGCAGTGTCGGCTATACATAACAGTCATTACATGGACGACTATTTAGATAGTGCATGGTCCGTCGCGCAGGCTAGCAAACGCATAGAGGAGGTGGCTCACATCCACGCCGAAGGCGGGTTTAATATACGGGGGTGGGTCACCAATTCGCCACAACTCAGGGAGATTCTCGAAATAGAGATGCCCGACAGAGTCTCGTTAGAAAAAGACGAGGGCGCCACAGAGCGCACCTTAGGTATGATTTGGTCACCGGGGACCGATGAATTGGCTTTTGACCTATCATTTAAAAAGTTACCGAAGACAATTATAGAGGGTGACGTTGTTCCTACGAAGCGAGAGTTTCTTCGCTTCATAATGTCGGTGTTCGACCCGCTGGGTTTCCTGTATCCATGCGTCATTCAGTCGCGCATATTAATGCAGCAGATATGGCGTACAGGAATCCAGTGGGACGAGAGGCTGCATGAAGCGGAGGCAACTTTATGGTTCGCGTGGTTACGGAACCTTATAATCTTAAACAATATAACCATCCCGCGATGGTACGGTATAAAGTTATCAGAGGTAGAACTTCACGTCTTCGGGGACGCTAGTGAATCCGCCTACGCGGCAGTCGCCTACTTGGTGGGAAAAGATGCACTCGGCGTTAGGCGCGTTAGCTTCGTGATGGGGAAAGCTAGAGTGGCACCTAAAAAGGTGATTTCAATCCCACGCCTTGAGTTACAGGCGGCAGTGTTGGCCTGCAGGGTAGCCGACACCGTGGAGAAAGAGTTAGGAGTTGAAATCACCCGAAAGGTCTTATGGACAGATAGTAGGACAGTACTAAAATGGATCCACTCGGAAGCAACCGACTTCCAACGTTTTGTATCTCATAGGTTAGCAGAGATAGATAAAAGGTCAAAGATGAAAGACTGGCGCTGGGTTCCCTCGGCGATGAACCCAGCCGATAAAGGCACCCGGTTGGAGTGGCCCGTCAACAGTAATATGTGGCTTTCGGGTCCCTCATTTCTTTCCAGCCCACAGGAGCAATGGCCGGTGGACTCTGGAGTTGACGCAGTGTCAGAGGCAGACCTAGAGCGGGTACACAACGTGAACGTCACCACTAAGGCCGAACCCGCGCTGCCCTATGAAAGGTATAGTACGTGGACACGCATCTTATACGTAGTAGCACGTATAAAGGTCTTCACGGACCGCTGTCGCAAACGACGCGACTCGACAACCGTAACGGTCGACGATCTACGAGAGGCGGAGCTACGTTTACTGAAGATAGCACAAACTGAGAGCTTCGAGGAAGAATCAAAAGCTCTACAAGAAGCCCGCCCGCTACCACGGAACAGTAAGATTAAAAAACTAGACCCAATGTTATTTGAAGATGGTTTGATACGGGTACGCGGCAGGTTGGGCGCCTGCAGTGAACTTACTTTCGGAGCGCGTCACCCCATTATTTTAGACGGAAAGCACGCCTTGACTCGGCTTATCATTAAAAGATACCACACAACAGCGCTTCACGCCAACCAGGAAACCGTGGTGAACTCTTTAAGAGAAAAGTTCTGGATAACGAACTTACGGTCAACAGTGAAAGCAATCGCAAGAGAATGTCAAACGTGCAGGATTAAGAAAGCCCAGCCGTCGACGCCTAAGATGGGCGACCTACCCATCGCGAGATTGGAGATTAATCGCCGGGCATTCGTCCACTGTGGAGTGGATTATTTTGGCCCTATGGAGGTGAGCATCGGTCGGCGCCGGGAGAAGAGATGGGGCGTTCTATTTACTTGCCTCACCACACGCGCCGTACACCTGGAACTAGCGGCGTCGCTGAGTGCAGACTCAGCCATATTGGCGTTGCGACGCCTGATCGCACGTCGAGGATGTCCCGCGGACATATACTCCGACCGCGGGACCAACTTCGTTTGGAGCACACGCCGAGCTACGCCAGGCCCTGCGCGACCTAGACGTGGGTCGCATTAGAAGCGAGGCGACAGGTCGGGGAATCGCCTGGCACTTTAACTCGCCAGCCGCCCCGCACATGGGCGGGAGCTGGGAGCGACTGGTGCGCTCCGTGAAGAACGCGCTGCGCTCTACTTTAAAAGAGCGCGCGCCTCGGGAGGAGGTGCTACTCACTCTCCTCGCAGAAGCCGAGCTGGTAATTAACAGCCGGCCACTAGCCTACGTGAGCACCGATGCTGAGCAACCCGTCGTGTTGACACCGAACCATCTCCTGCTTGGCACTGCCGCGGGAGATGCTCCGTGTACGCGTCAGCATGCCGCCGACATCGACTCGCGGCGCATGTGGCGCCAAGTAAACGCGCTGGCCGACCTCTTTTGGAGGCGATGGCTGCGCGAGTACCTGCCTACGCTCCAGCAACGACAAAAGTGGAACAGTGTAGTGCCGAACGTAAAAGTGGGCGATGTAGTGATAGTGGTCGATGACAACAAATCACGTAGTGAATGGACCAAAGGCATTATAGCCAAAGTGCATCCAGGTGCGGATAGTATTGTTAGAATTGTAGATATCAAAACTACAAAGGGTACGCTGCGTCGGCCCGTAGTAAAAGTTGTCGTGCTCCCTACTGACGGAAGCGCAATCGGTTGAACCCTCTTGCGGGGGGTGGAATTGTAAGAGAGCACGAGGGCTTTCTGTAGTTTTAAATATGTACAATAGGAAGATTAAATCTATAATTGTAACAATATTTGATTTTCATGTAAATATAGATGCTTTTGCGCTATCAAATGATGTATGTTTTGATTATCTAGTCCTAGGTTATTTTTTAGCATTAATGTAACTTAGGATACATCTAGAATTAAGGTAAATATATGATTCTAGATTATAAGTAAATTTAATGACAAAAATGTGCATATTTGATTGGTGGAACATTTGTTGATGATGTCGCGCCCTACCCACTACTTCCACCACCGTAGAGACATATGGGAGAAATACTGTGACGTGATTGGTGCAAACACCTTTTGTTATTTTATTTGTCATGGCACTACTTGCACCCACGTAGGAAAGTCATAAATATAGCCGCCTCACGGCAAAATTTGTCAGTCGTAAGTCAGTCGTACTGTAGCAATCATCGGAAGCTTGTGAACAACAATATAAGTGGTTGAAGACTCTGCTCGTCTTTTATTTAATTCTTCGGAACCCTCGACCCGTGCGCCTGAATATTCTACAATTCGGTTTAAAGAAGTATTAATTTTGGATAGGTATTTAACGATAATTCGATATTTGAGGAGCTCGTGGCTAAATAATTACAGACCGATCGTCCGGGTTAAGCCACGCTTGCCGAGGTTGGTCTGTGGATGGGTGACCATTTACTATAGCGAGTTTCCTCCGTGCCTCGGAAAGCACGTAAAGCCGTTGGTCCCGGCTGTCATTTGTAGATGTTTGACAGTCGTTACTGTTAGTCAGAAGCCCGAAAGTTTGACTACCAGTCTTACCAAGAGTATCGTATTACCCATTACTGGGTTGTCTGATAGGCAGTCGCTCCATGTAAAATACTGATATTCAGCTGCATCCGGTTCGACTGGAAGCCGACCCCAACATAGTTGGGAAAAGGCTAGGCTGATGATGATGACATTTGGTAGATATATTGAATTAGATTGACGTATTCAATTTATTGAATGACTAGCTTTTGCCCGCGACTTCGTCCGCGTGGATTAATGGTTCCCGTTCCCGGGGGATTTCCGGGATGAAAACTATCCTATGTCCTTTCTCGGGTCCCAGACTATATCTGTACCAAATTTCATTGAAATCGGTTCAGTGGTTTAGGCGTGAAGAAGAGACAGATAGACAGACAGAGTTACTTTCGCATTTATAATATTAAGTACAGATTGTGGATTAGCTTATTCTGGTAAAACCAAACTCTGCTGCATGAAAAATGTAATAATACTAGCAATCGTTTAAACAATACATGCATTTCGCGTCTGTTACAGAAAAAACCCATTAAATTGACAAACAATTAAAGTGTAAATCCATGTAATTGAATTTAATTGATATTATCATTGGTTAGCCCGGAGGCTAAACATTTAAATGAATGTATGTTAATTGATTTAAATGAATTACTTACTATTTTTAACCCCCGATTTAAAAAGAGGGGTTATTATAAGTTTGACGTGTCTGTGCGTCTGTCTGTGGCGCCGTAGCTCTAAAAAAGATGAACCGATTTGAATGCGGTTATTTTTATTTGAAAGCAGGTTTCCTAGCGATAGTTCTTAGATATGATTTATCGAAATCGGTTCAGCCGTTTCAAGGTTATCAGCTCTTTTGTTAGCTGCGATGGGAATCTTTATTTTTCTATCGGGGGTTACTTTAAATGTTTAATTTTATTATTTGTGTATGTATTATTTAGACTGCCCCGTAAGCTTCGTGGTCGCCAGTGCGACTGATGAGCGTGGAGTTCGATTCCCAGGCCGGGCAAAAAAGTGTTATTGGGTTTACTCATTGGTAGATCTTTAACAGTTTTTACCACGGAGTAAATGGTCGTTACGGATAGTCAGAAGCCGGGATGTCTGACAATCAGTTTTGACAAGAGATATCGTGTTACCCGGTAACTGTGTTGTGGAGGTCAGATAGCAGTCGCTCCATGTGAAACACTGCATAAAGTTTAAATAAATAAACTTCATACTACTTAGGTCTGACAACCAGTCTTACCAAGAGTGTCGTATTACCCATTACTGGGTTGTGGAGGTCTGATAGGCAGTCGCTCCATGTAAAATACTGATATTCAGCTGCATACGTTTATACTGGAAGCCGACCCCGACATAGTTGAATAAAAAAAAAAAATAATAAATAATTACTCTAAAATAATGTAATGGCAGTGTTTTCTGCCAATCCCCAGGAGAGCAACCATGAGGTTATAGACATACTAGCTTCTGCCCGCGACTTCGTCCGCGTGGCTTATTTCACCCACGTTAAGTTACGTCTTTGGTTAATGCTCCGCTCCCGTGTGTCATAGCGTGATGTTATATAGCTTATGTTACTCAAGAATAATGTATCTATCTACTGGTGAAAAAATGGTTAAAATTGGTCCAGTAGTTTTGGAGCTTATTCGGTACAAGAAAAAAACATAAGTAGTAATAAAAATCTTTTCTCTTTTTATATTAGTACTACGAGTAGCTTTTGCCCGCGACTTCAACCGCGTGGATTAATAGTTCCCGTTCCCGGGGGATTTCCGGGATGAAAACTATCCTATGTCCTTTCTCGGGTCCCAGACTATATCTGTACCAAATTTCATTGAAATCGGTTCAGTGGTTTAGGCGTGAAGAAGAGACAGACAGACAGACAGACAGAGTTACTTTCGCATTTATAATATTAGTATAGATAAAGTGACCACACCCACTTTACTGTAATTGGATTAAATCAGAGCCCTAGAGAGTTGTTTTCTGGTTGCCATGGCAACAGACACCATAACAAAATTTGGGTATTCCCATTGGTTTCTTACTTTGAAATACCTTACTTAGTAGTAGAGCTCTTTGTGAAGGAGCTCGTCCGGGGAAGTACTACCACCATATCATATCAAGCAGCGTCGCTGTGCTCCGGTTTGAAGGGTATGGGTGCCGGTGTAATTACAGGCACATGACACATTTCAACTTTGTCTCTGGGATGGCAACGTATGTGCAAGGCCTCTGGTATTGCAGATGTGTATAGGCAGCGGTAACCACTTAGCATCAGGTGGGCCGTCGGCTTGTTTGCCACGCAATTATATAAAAAGATTTTTACTTTCTACTTCGTTATAGAAAACTTTGGCTTACACACTATTTCATTGTTTGTTAAAATTTTAATACTGATAGTCTACAGTCCGAATATTTGTAAATTCGTGAAAATTATGTATCTCATAAATTATATACCATTACGCTTGTATTCCCCGAAGGGTCAGGCAGAGGTGTACCAATGTACACCCACAGTTCGCCGGTAAGTTTTAGGTCCCATGTAACAGTTGGCGAGCCTATTGCTATTAACCGGGTATAAATCCTAACTTCGAGCTGCTACTGAGAATTTTATAGAAAAACCCAATAACACTGCTCGACCTGGGAATCGAGCCCAAGACCTCAAGCGTAGCAGTCGCGCTTTTCTAAGCCACCTCGTTAGCCTAGTGGTTCTCCACTAGGCTAACGAGGTAGCTAGAACACTATGTGTCTCTGAATATTTTACAGTCAATACTTACTCTTATTGTCTTTCTTATTACTTTCTAAGTTTATCTTGGACATCACTGACATCGGTAACCATGTCAGAGTCCCTTGAGGCGGTTTAGAAACTCTGACACTAGGGTGTGTGGGGTCGTTAGACCTTACTGCCCGTACGATAAAGAAGAAGTCAATTCTTAATTTCTAATACTTGTTTACACACACAGGTGTCACCCTTGTTCAGTTACGTCTTTGCTTACTGCTTCGCTCCCGTCGGTCGTAGCGTGATGTTCTATACGTAAAAACCTTCCTCTTGAATCACTCTATCTATTGATGAAAACCGCATTAAAATCCGTTGCGTAGTTTAAAAGAGACTTTATTTTATACTGTGTAGAGATTTAGTAGTTTTTTTGTAAGGTTCATTGTATTTATGTGTAATCCTGTATATAAAATGTTTAGTACATTTATTTCAAACCAGTACCCAAGTAGTATGAAGTTTATTTATTTAAACTTTATGCAACAAAAACTATAAAGGCGGACTTAATGCCTTAGGCATTCTCTACCGGGTAACCAAAATTCAAGCCAAGGTTCTTGTCCATTCTTATCTATACAAAACTACGAATACTAATCCGCCTTGAGCAAGCGTGGTGATCAATGCTCGTGCCTTCTCTGTATGAGAAGAGGCATTTGCCCTGCAGTGGGACAGTTATAGGCTGGTAATATTATTAATATTTAATAGAAAAAAAAAATACCATCACGCCTGTATTCCCCGAAGGGTTAGGCAGAGGTGTACCAATGTACACCCACAGTTCGCCGGTATATTTAGGCCCCATGTAATAGGGGGCGAGCCATTGCCATTAACCGGGTACAAATCCAAACTCCGAGCTGCTACTGAGAATTTCATAGAAAAACCCAATAACACTTTTTGCTCAACCTGGGAATCGAACCCGGGACCCCTAATATTTAACAGATAGCAAAAAAAAAATGTAATTCTCCAGGTCGATTCCGGCCACGGCGGCTAACCTTAATGCAGAGTAGCCACGTACGCAGGAGATATTATAGTGCACAAGTGTGTGCGCAAACACAGGTGCACTCCCTCTTCCCTAACTCATAATAGTAGGTAAGGAATGTGAAAATAACGTTTTTTTCTACTTCTCTGATAACCATCGTTTGATTAATTTCGTTGCGAAATTAACCAGTCTTACCAAGAGTATCGTATTACCCATTACTGGGTTGTGGAGGTCTGATAGGCAGTCGCTCCATGTAAAATACTGATATTCAGCTGCATCCGGTTCGACTGGAAGCCGACCCCAACATAGTTGGGAAAAGGCTAGGCAGATGATGATGATTAATTTCGTTGCGGGATCCAAGACAGTTGTATCGTTTCTCTGGGACTCGTCGAGCTTCATTGTCTCGGCGCTTTTCTGGCGGTCTCCACTGCTGATTCTGGCTTTCAGGAGTTGCAGTGGTTTAGGAGTTGGGGCTTGTCTCATAAAAAGTCGCAACACTTTACTTGACCTGGGAATCGAACCCAAGACCTCTAGCGTAGCAGTCGCGCTTAGGACCACTAGGCTAACGAGGCAGTAACATTATCTATTAGGTCAGTGAAAATTCGGCAATTAAGTTAATTTGATCTGAAGACCTTTTCTACTAATTATAATCAGTACTTTTTAGTTGTTCCTACTGCTATTCAATAAAATCTCTCTCATTGAATTTAGGTAAAGTGAGGTATAATTCTCTAGAATCGCAAGACGACAGCTTACTATGAACTCACTTTATTTGAATTTGCCGAAAGAGATTTTTACAGAAATTACAGTTTTTGTTTTTGGGTAACCTATAGTTAGTTTTTTTTTTTTTTTTTTTATAGACGGGAAATCATCAAATAACTTCCCCCGCCCTTAGTGTCAGACTTTTACTGACTAAAACCCGTCTATGTTCCTTCATGTGCCCTTTGCGTTCCGGGGGCGCGGTATCTCTTTCGAACAACCCGCAGAACCTATAGTTAGTGCGTTTTATATTTGAATAGTAGTAATTGACTCCGCTAGACTTATATTGAAAAAATCTAGCATTATTCATTTTATGCTAAGGCAATCGCTTTGAGGTAGGGAGGCAAATTGCAGCTCTGTGTTAATTTTAACTCAAACGCGGCAATATGATGATAATAATATTGATTAAATCATCTAATTTAAGAAAGATCTCAAATGAAATAATTGTTAGCTGGAAATTGTCACAACAATTAAAAATAAATAATTTTATTCCCACTTATATAATTTTACGAAAAATCATAACTTTATGCCTCAAGATCTTTTTTTGAAGAAATATTAGAAAAAGAGCCATGACCGCTTTTGCCATGTGTTTAAATGCACCAACATATTAGGTAAGTTATTATACTACAGAATAAAAACAACAATTTAATATGTAAATGAAGCCTTTATTTTTATTAAAAAACACACGTTTTAGTTTTACAAAGAACACAATACAGACAAAACTTACAATAAAACACATTAAAACAGGTTATTTCGGAAATAGGAACTAAGACATTATAAAAATAATATAACAATACACATACCATCACGCCTGTATTCCCTGAAGGGTTAGGCAGAGGTGTAATAATAATAATAATAATAATATCTTTATTTGCATAAAACATGGTATACATGATGTTACAATTTGAATAATAAAGTGCTTACATGTTTCGCCAGAATTATACTTAGCATGCAAATCTTTCACTTAACACTAAAATGCAAATTTCTTTTCCAGAAATTCTTTTAAACTATAGAAATTATTCGTAGTCAACCAATTAAACAATTTGATTTTAAATAATCTAGAATTTAAGTTTTTTATATTACTCGGTATCTTATTATACCGGCTGACTTTTTTTACCGTCTGGAGAACAATATGGTGTGTCGTGTATGTAGAATAGAAGCCATGTACGCTAATATTTTCTTGGTACCATTATGAAAGTAAAAGTTCCAAATATCCTCAAAATACATGAAAATGATACTCCCTACGGCGCTCGCGTAAAATTAATAATAGCGAAATTAAGAGATAGTAAATAGCGTAGGCTGCCATCGCGAATGAATGAAACATGATGGAAGTGTGAGCGAGACGCATGCATATCTTTCGCTCTACGTGTCCGCCGCTCCAGAAATTGTTCACGCACACATTTGCGCGTGTACCTACATACGATACCTTGCTACAAATGTACCGATCTAATTATGCCTACTACAGCTACAACAGCTGTAGTAGGCATAATTAGATCAGTACATTTCAAAGTATCCGTAACATAAACACGTCTCATTTAAGATCGGTAAAGCTTTTGATATTAATGTAAATTATTGTAAATAATACGTAAGTACCTAGGTACTTACGTAATTATTATTAGTAAATACGTAAGTACCTAGGTACTTACGTATTTCGATGGTTTTAATAATGAATAATAATTACTATAATTTTAATCTAAAACTATCGAAACAGATGCGTTGTGGAACCAGCGAATTGCCTAAAAATAAGGAAAGAATAGACGACTCGGTTGGTGCAGCGGTTGAGTGCTGACACCGCTGAACAACATAATACTTACCTACAATGCCTACCATAGCAGCTACTTTGCTCTCGGTAACATGAGTTGCCTGCCGCGAGGTTTAAAAAACCCGCGCTACGTACCTACCTACTTTTATTTTGTGTCCGATTTACGATTACAATAATGATGTGATCTGGATCATTATTTCATACTTTTACGTTCTAAATTTCTAATTCAAGTAAGCGTATTTGAAAGATCGTAATCAACTTATTTAGTTACAAACAATTGCACAGATTAATTAGAGAATGATTATTATTGTACCTAAAAATGTACCTACCTTTTCAGCGATATCGCAAAAATTGTTCGAAGTGTCCACCGTTTCTTTCTAAACATAAATTAGCACGTTTTTGCAAATTATTTGTTAGACTTTTTTATCACTTTTTCGAATTCTAAAAGCGTCTATTATTCGCTGTTTTAAATCATTTACACTGCGAGCTTCTTCAGTGTCTGTACACTAAGCGTTTTAATTCGCCCCACAAATAAAAGTCTAGCGGCGTTAGGTCTGGTGATCTCGCCGGCCAGTTCACAGGTCCACCTCGACCTATCCACTTATCACCGAATTGATTGTTTAAATATGCGCGCACAGATCGCTCGTAGTGAGCTGGACACCCGTCGTGCTGGAAGTACATGTCCTGCAGATAGAGTAGAGGGACGTCTTCTAACATTGTGTCTTCGACATGGACAGCGATGGCCGGCCTCTGCCTCTGGCATGACTGGGAAACTGGAACTGGCCATGGTCGAGTAACCACTGAACAGTGCGTAGTATCAAGTCTGTCTGGGAGTCTGGGAGCAGGGACACCGTTCCGTCTGAGCGCTTGTAGGTGTTCCTCATCAGCGTAGGTACATACGCCTCGCACCATTTAAATTTTGGCCAGATAGGTAGTAATACTTCACCATGGCAAGGTACTCAACGTTGGAGTATTCGTATGACATTTCGGAAACAATCACTGGGCGCACTCGCGAATACGTAAACAATCGACGTCACGCTATGACTAATCGCGGGCGACTGAATTATTTGGCGATGACGCAATACGCAAAGGGCACGCGTGCGGGTGGGGGATGCGCAAGCGGCGATATTGTACGAAAGGATATTATTATGATAGAATGAAAGAGGCCGACGACGGCAAGTCCAGTTATTTACCTATCGGCCGGCTTCAATCAAAGGATTGAATGGCGCTACGAATTCATTGATACTTTCCGCGCATAGAGTAGGGTGCCCATAAAATACTTTTATACAGTTTTTATTGGTTTATTTGTATTTTCTTAATTTAATTGTTTTTTGGTTTCAATATGAAAAGTTTACTTCAAATAAGTAATAGTATTTATTAATAGGATAACTTCATACAAGGATTTAAAACAAAAAAATATAAATATTTCTGCGCCAAAGGCTTCTACTTCGTTCACCTATTATACCCTGTTTCGCTCCAGACGGTAAAAAAAGTCAGCCGGTATATATGAACACAATTATATAAGCAGCTTTTATTATATTTAGCAAGCTTGGGCATATCATGTAGAACGAGTCTCTGTGGATCACGCCGGCTCCGAGAAATAACGTCATTGGCTGATTTAAACAAAGCCTTATGTTTATTAACGAACATGCATATTTCATAAATATAAAGGCACGGCAACGGTAATAACCCTAGTTTTTTAAATATCGGTTGACAGGATTCCTCCGGAGGCATCCCGTACAATGCCCTAATGCACTTTTTTTGCGCAACAAATGCTCGGTTTATATCTGTGCTATTTCCCCATATTATAAGCCCGTAACGTAGTAGGGATTCTACATATGCGTGATAGGTCATGATAGCTGTTTTAAGGCTCGTTACATTTTTTATTTGCTTAAGAGCGTATACAAATTTATTTATTCGTTTTGACACATTATCTACATGCTCTTTCCAGTTTAGGTTCTCGTCAATAATTACGCCTAGAAACTTTGTTTGTGCTACTTCTTTAATTTGTGTTATATTTAGTTTAATATTATATTTAGGATTATTACATTTATTGAAATTTATATATACGGATTTATTAAGATTTATTTTTAGGTTATTTATGTCAAGCCATTGTATTAATTTATCTATAGTGTTATTAATTTCAGTCTCATGAATGTTTATACAATTATTACCTTTTTCTGTCGCTATAATAATCGTAATGTCATCAGCAAATAATATACATTGGTGGTTGGTTATATTAACAATGTCATTAATGTACAGCAAGAATAAGATAGGGATGTATCAATATACACCCACAGTTCGCCAGTAATATGACAATAGTTAATAAAATGTATTCCATAGGTGTACTCTTTCACATATAAGAAACGACGGCATGCACATAACATAATAAAATTTGGTACCTAAGTAATATCGTGAAACAAAAAATATTTTTTTTCAGTAACTTGTAACTAATACAAATAAAATCAAAGTCAAAGAGCATTAAAGTCGAAGTCAAAGCATTTATATCAATTACACCATTTACAGGCACTTTTGAATTGTCAAGAAGTTACAGCAAGTTGAAGCTAGTTGCTCGTTCCAAAACGTAGGTGTCTATGGAGAAGTACAAGCAAGAAACTCCATGGACACTCTTTTCTCTATTCTTACCGAAATGTTCAGTTCTCACACAGCTCAAAAAACATTAACAAAATACAGCATGTTACGGAAAGGTTATATCATACATTACCAAGGGCGCCTGATTGTTTTGATGTCAACAAACCACATAGCAACATTTTTTAATACCTACACATACCATACCATCACGCCTGTATTCCCCGAAGGGTTAGGCAGAGGTGTGCCAATGTACACCCACAGTTCGCCGGTATATTTAGGTCCCATGTAATAGGGGGCGAGCCTATTGCCATTAACCGGGCACAAATCCAAACTCCGAGCTACTACTGAGAATTTCATAGAAAAACCCAATAACACTTTTTGCTCGAATACCTACACTCACAAAATTATAACGTTCAGAAACAGTAATTAAGTAAACATTTCAATTGAATTCTACACAACACTACACCAAGTCAGGTGATCGGTGTCAATAAACTACACACTAAGAAACAACCCCATAAAAGATTTGCTTCTCCTGACACGTTTGCTATGATTTAAACATAATAAACTGCCCAAATAAAAAATAAATATTATGAATTTTCAAGTTATTGCTTTTGAGCTGAAATGTTGTATAGATACATACACTCTTCACCCCGTTTGTATGGATATACACAATTCCTTAACACGATGTAGGTATACAAAAAAGTAAAAAAATAAAAGATAAAACAATAATATGATCAAAATAATCTTCAGTTCTTCAAAACGCAGTCTCATGATGATTTTGTAAAGGACATGCCCTTATCAGTTCTCCGTCCAGTAGTATAACGCACACGGGCAAGAAGAATGACAAGGGCACGGCACAATACAATCTTCTTTTTGCTTAGACTTTTCTTTCTTCATTGTAGAAAAACAATCACCTAAATAAAACTACAAGTAGCGCCATCTATTAGCGAGTAGCAAACAACTTTTAGTTTAGTAGTTGGTCACAAGATGGCGCGTATTACAATTTCTGCATCCTAAATGTGAACAAATTAGGAATTTGACACAGAATAAAATGCAGAAATTGAGTTTTGTTCAAAAGTTCTTGATTCTTCTTGTTAATTGATTTTAAGATCTAATTAAAACGTCCAAAGGCACGCATAAAGTCATACAAGAATATTTTTCACATTATTTCATGAAAGTATTTCCACTAAAAATCTTGTAACTTATTAATTTATTATAATAGACTGACAAAATATCGTGAAGCTATTTTCAAACACTTTTGTACTTAGACAGATCTTTAGGCAGTAATTATAATTCTTATTACTCTAAACAAATCCAAATTCACTGCCAAAACAAACAATCTAATATTTATTAGCCATCAGCCAAGTACCTGTAACAAAAGAACAGACTATTAATTTATTATAATATAAAAAGAAAATGGCTGCCCTCCAAAATGGCGGCAAACATGGAACCTATTGTACTTACAACCATCTTTTAATTAAATTTGTCAAAAAAAGCAGTGTTTTTTTCGCGCTTTCTTTTTAGTATTTTAATAGGGATCATTATAAGTATTATAAAGGTATTGTGTGCTTCTTTAAGATATCTTAGTGGGTCAATGGTGAGTTTACTCTGGAATAAGGGCCTTGTGCATTGTTTAGCGTTTTATTTTCTACTATTTATAATATAATAAAGAGGGAATTGTTTTGTTTGTTTATACCGAATAAAAACCGAAACTACAGGACTGATTTTACCATATTTTCAAATCAGATAGCTACATTATTCCCGAGTAACATACGCTATATAAAATCTCGCTACGACACACGTGTGCGGAGCAGTAACTAAAGTCAAAGTCAAAACATTTATTTCAATTAGACCATTAAAAAGTACTTTTGAACGTAAAATATAAGTGGAAAAACTAATCATAATGAATCTAGTTGCCCATTCCAAAAGGTAATTTCTTAAGAAGAAAAATGGGAAGAAACCAAAGATATAACTCAACCCAGGTGAAATAAGCCACGCGAACGGAAGCTAGTACCAACATAATAAACCAAACATAACCTACAAAAGACAGGTTATTAAAAACATACACTCAATCGTTACAAACTCAAAAGCAGACCCCATAAACTAAACCAAAACGAATCTTAAACCAACAAATAACAGTTTTATTACATTCCAATTTAGAACAGAATCGTTTAGACATAACGTCGGGGACACAGCCGGCACAATTTATAAAAATAAAATCACTCAACTATGTTTAGCGCTGGTAGGGGGTGGGGGGCGAAATTTTTCATGTTCCGTGTCATTGGAGACCCCTTGAGTTCTGTTCCTGGCATGTTGCAGACGATGGAAATCAAGATTAGGACGGTCTTGGGTATCTTGTTAATTGATAGGAAAGTAAGGTATTTTTTGTGTATTGAGGAAAGAATTGGGGCGGTTTTGAAGATTTTTGCTAGTGTAGATTGAGAAAAAGATTTCTGAGACTGTGTGTTCTTTCTAAGTTTATCTTGGACGTGTCTGAGATTGGTAAAGAAAAATCATGTGAGGAAATCTAGATCTTGTAATGATTATAAGCCTGAAATCACCAATTCGCCTTGAGCAAGCGTGGTGATCAATGCCCGTGCCTTCTCTGAGTAAGAAGAGGCCTTTACCCTGCAGTGGGACTATAATACTGTTGGTATTACTATTTTTATATTCGATGAGCTATAAGAAACAATCAGTGGTCTTTTCTAAAAACGAATAAGTTTAAAAAGTACATTAATGAAATATCTATGACGTTATTTCTAATAAGTGATACGAAAAACTTTAGCTACAGTAAAAAATAATAACCAACATCCAAAAGCACAATTTTTTTTTACAGATTCTGCAAAAAAAATCCCAAACCTTCGCCAAACCAAAAAATCTATCGGAACATTCGCGGAACACGCCGCGACCGGTCGATTAGACCCCAGATTAACGCTCGAGTGGACTGGTCACCGGCTACCGCTCGTAAATCTAAACGTGGTCCATTTGATCAGCCGTCCGAACCTCACGCCAATTTTAACTTGGTTTTTGAGGGTTAAAGAATAGTAGCCAGTTTGTGGACGATTTTGGATTGATTTTGGGGAGAAATGTGATGTATATGAGGAGAAGCCAATTGATACTTTAATTTTATAGTGGTAAGTTTGTGAATCGTGCTACTATAATATTACTATAAATGCGAAAGTTTGATAGATGATTGTTTGTTACACCATCACGCCAGAATGGATAAACGGATCTAAATGAAATTTAGCATAGAGATAGATTACCTATAATCTGGAATAACACATAATATGCTATTTTTATACCCGGAAAATTGAATGGTTCCTGTGAGATAATATAACAGAAACAGAATCGGCAGAATCTGGTAAATAACACGTCTTTTTCGTCATCAACATATCTAGGTATAGCTTTAGCAGTAGGTGGCGGTCTGTTCTTTCTGTCTACCCCCATGAGAAATAAGCGTGAGTATACGATTGTATACCATCACGCCTGTATTCCCCGAAGGGTTAGGCAGAGGTGTACCAATGTACACCCACAGTTCGCCGGTATATTTAGGTCCCATGTAATAGGGGGCGAGCCTATTGCCATTAACCGGGCACAAATCCGAATGCTGCTACTACGAATTTCATAGAAAAACCCAATAACACTTTTTGCTCGACCTGGGATTAGAACCCGGGAGCCCCGGGGTATATGATTGTGTGCAGAAAAAAAATTGAAGACTCTACAAAAAAAATATTCAACGTCTAAAAACAAACAACCAAAGACAGTCTCCTTTAACATTATCTCCGAAATATTTAACGATCCCACTTGAGAGCCATTAGCAAAGGCTGATAGATAACTGTACCCTTGTCAGTAACTGACTGGGAATTGAATTCTGAACCACCCTCTCCCCTTCCCATCACTCACGCCGCCGTTAAAATTACTATAGTTCGGTTATGAACGTTCAGAACGATTAATGAATTTAGCCAACATTTACAAGCTAAATTGAACGCAGATTATTAGTGGTACACCACGTCTGCCTAACTATGATTTGGGAAGTTTTGGGTAGTCTTCAATATTTGCTTTAATATCAATATATGGCAAATAAGAAGGCCCACTTGATGTTCAGTGGTCACCGCTATCTGCAATACCAGAGGCCTTGCAAATGCGTTGCCATCCAAAAAACAAAGTTGAAATGTCTCATGTGCCTGTAATTACACCGGCACCTATACCCTTCACACCAGAACACAGCAACGCTGCTTTGCGGCAGACGTAGGTATGGTGGTAGTACTTCTCCTAAGAGCTCCTTTACAAAGAGCTATACTACTGCTAATAATATTGAGAACCAGAGACCGAATTGATCCACTGTTTGCTGAACTGTGGTAAAAGCATTAATATTGGAAACAATAGATTTACATTAACCTTTGACAATGATCCGAGGTATTTGTACGTAGGCTTATTCAATAGAAACTTGAATTTTGATTATGCCAAAATGTATTATTTAAACTGATCATTGAGAGTAATATTGGCATCTTTTTAATTTAATTATTCTGAGATATAATAATACTAGCTTTTGCCCGCGACTTCGTTCGCGTGGATTAATAGATGTCGTTCCCGGGGGATTTCCGGGATGACAACTATCCTATGTCCTTTCTCGGGTCCCAGACTATATCTGTACCAAATTTCATTGAAATCAGTTCAGTGGTTTAGGCGTGAAGAAGAGACAGACAGACAGACAGAGTTACTTTCGCATTTATAATATTAGTACGGAAAGTACGGATTATGTTGGTTACCTAAATAAATAAATTGGTTTTAATCAGGCTTTCGGAAAAACCCAAATTACAGTACCTTTCCCATAATGTTGCCATAATTTCCAAAAAAAATCCTACTCTCAAAAAAATAATTCTCTAGGTACCATAATTTTTCTCTAAAAAAAATATAATATTATCACGACAATTAATAACATGAGGTAGTTAGCAGTGACAGAAAACTCATAAGAGGTCGTTATTAAGCCCCCGAATGACCCAAACGGGGGTCGTTAGAAACATTATTGGGGCGAAACAGCACTAAATCAATTTTTAATTCAACCCCCAGTTTGTACACTTATTATTAATTTAGTAACTCTTTTAAACTAAATGGGAGAGAGTCACTCGAACGTTTTAGAAGTAAATTGTTGTTTAGAATTGGGTAGATGACACCACTAACCAATAATTTCAAGAAACAACTTCACAAAAAAACATTTAATTTTAGCACTAAAAACCCGATGATTTTTTAAATAACTATAAAAATCGATTTTTATTTGCTTTGAAATCAATAAATAGTTAGTGAATTGAGATGACAAAAAAGTGACGTCATTGTTGAGTATTGTCATAGAAAATCTATGGGGAATGGCGTTTTGACAGCTCATAAAAAGTACTTCAATTGATTAGTGGTGTCATCTACCCAATTTTCGCACTATAATAGAAAGGACGGAGGAATATCTTTTCTATAAGAATCTATCTTTGGAATTTATCTTGTGGTCGTCACTGTTGATTCTGACTTACAGGAGTTGCAGTGGTTTGGGAATAGTGTGTTGAGCTTGTCCCATTAAAATCTATCTTTGGAAGGGGCAACTAGATTCAGTTCAATTTTCTTTTTAATCTTATTCAAAAGTGTCTTTTAATTGATATCTAATTGAAATATATAATTTGATTTTGACTTTGTTATGGTAATGTGTTTCTTAGGAGTTATTTGTTTATTTAAATAGGTATACTTACCAACAGATTTTATGTATAATATATCATAAGTAGCTATAGGTTTTAGGTTTTTACAGTCCTGAACTTAATCAATCGCCAATTATGGCATGTGATTGTCCTGATATTTATGCTTATTAAACTTATAATTATTAATCAGATTTTAAAATAATTACAATCACTTCGAAAAAAGGGGCGAAATATTGCCATGGCATGAATTAGTTTGACAGAAACCCAGTTAACATATAACCGAGAAATATCACCGAACCAAGAATACAAGGACTTGCTAAACAGACTTACTTCATCTTTAAGAGCGACTTTAATTATTTCTGTCGCTAAGGACCCCATGGCAGCGTGTGGGGGGTGGAAATGGAACTTGTTCCCTTTCACGCTATTCTAATTAGCGGGCTATTTGCATAGCGCCGTCACAATCTCAATAGCTGTCATTTTGGTAATTTATTTTTGGCTGTTTAAATATATATATACCATCACGCCTGTATTCCCCGAAGGGTGAGGCAGAGGTGTATCAATGTACACCCACAGTTCGCCGGTATATTTAGGTCCCATGTAACAGGGGGCGAGCCTATTGCCATTAACCGGGCACAAATCCAAACTCCGAGCTGCTACTGAGAATTTCATAGAAAAACCCAATAACACTTTTTGCTCGACCTGGGAATCGAACCCAGGACCTCTAGCGTAGCAGTCGTGCTTAGGACCACTAGGCCAACAAGGCAGTTGACTGTTAAAGTCGAATTTTAAACATGCAAGGCATTTTCTTTTCATAAATAATTATGATCACAATTATACAGTAGTTTAGAGCATCAAGGGGGTTTTTAGTACAGCGTCTGCGTGGAATTTTGTCAATTTTTTCATCATCATCATCATCATATCAGCCGTAGGACGTCCAGTGGACATAGGCCTCCCCCATGGATTTCCAAAAGGACCGGTTGGAAGCGGCCTGCATCCAGCGTCTTCCTGCGGTCTTAATCAGGTCGTCTGTCCACATTGTGGGTGGACGTTGTACGGTGCTTTTTATTTGGCTTTCTTTAAAGCCTAGAAAAAACCTCAGTAGCAGGACACGAGGTTAACATAAAATTTCTTACAATACCGGGCCTAACTCGAAGTTAAAAGATAACCCTGTCTGCCTTAAGTAGGACTTAATGCCCAGAAGTGACACAACCGACCTATTATTGTCACACTGCAAGGCAAAGGCCTCTTCTCATACAGAGAAGGCACGAGCATTGTTCACCACGCTAGCTCAGAGCAGATTGAAGTGGGTACAGCCCATTCAAACAGAGACTACACAGCTAAGTAGTACTAATGATGGCAAATTGCAGGAATTTGTAACAAGAAGTTGCGTGAAAAGCTTCCGTAAGTGAAAATAAACGAAAGATCATAAAAAGACTAAGTAATGTTCGCAAAACATCATAAATAACTTTCACATCTCACCCACTTTAGCTTTTGAAGTAAACGCCATAATCGTATAAAATATTTAATCGTATACCAACTAGAGCCATCTATTGTCGGGTAGCACACAACATTAATTCGTCCACTCACCGACAGATGGTGCTGCACTCAATAAATACCAATTACGCGCTGTCCACATTGTTTGGTATGGCGGGCAATGTATTGGTCTTTAATATTTGTTTTTAATATTTATTCTTATATAAACTGTTCTTAGAGTCTATATAACACACTTGATTTATAGAACAACGTGCTTAGAACAATAAATATGTACTTAGCAAATGGTACAGAAATTTAAAAGTCTATATAATTGGGTAGATGACACCACTAATCAATTGACGTACTTTTTATGAGCTGTCAAAACGCGATGCCCCATAGATTTTGTATGACAATACTAAACTACGACGTCACTTTTTTGGCATCTCAATTCACTATTTATTGATTTCAAAGCTACTAAAAATCTAATATATTATATATATAGGTATATATATATGTATATATATATATATTTTATAATCTAATATACAGGATAAGTTTTTAACCAGTGCGTAAATTTTTTTTGGTAGTTCATTGTCAGTAATAGAACACGTCATTTCCGTGTTTAGTTAAAAAAAAAAAAAAAAAAAATTTCATCCTTATCCGAGTTTGAAATAAGCAAAACATCCAGGACATAATCTATTCGCCATACTATCAATGAAAACTCGCGGCCGCCGCCGCCGCCCGGGCGCATGGCTAGGGTGAGGGGGTGGGGAATGCGCTAGCGCCGAGTGACAATGAAATATGGTTTTTAAGTAAACATGTTTCGTAAGCGATAACTTTTTTTTTTAGTACTAAGACATATCAAAATAAAATATATGTGTTTAATAAAACGTGTTGAAGTTTATTATGGCAAAATTTACGCACTGGTTAAAAAATTTTCCTGTATATATATTTATATATATATATATTATATAATATATATATATATAAAAATCTAATATTATAGTTATTTAAAAACTATCGGGTGTTCAGGGTTTAAGTAAAGTTACTTTTTTTTTTTTTGAAGTTGTATTTTTGAATTACTGTATAATGGTGTGTACTGCTCAATTCTGTTAATTTTGTTTTTTAAATATATTTAAAGTCAGGTTTAATTGTTTTATCTCACGAAAGTGTGTATGATGCAAGAGCACATTGTTTATACATATGTGTGCAAGCTTTGGAGGGTTCCATCTCGGCAAAACCACCTCACGCACACATAAACGTGTGTACGTACACCCATATTCTACACACACTATTAAGACTTTCTCCCCTTCGAAAGATATAATATCTATACCTAGGTAACTGATATTCTATAGCCATGATTGTTTAGCCTTCAAGTTAAATCTCTTTCAAACCATCTTATTAGTCAAAGTCAAATAATTTATTTCAATTAAATCACTAAAAGTCACTTTTAAATGTCATATTATACCGGGAAAAAAATGATCTTTTTTTTTAAAGGGACAAGCCCGCCACACTATTCCCAACCACTGCAACTCCTGAAAGCCAGAATCAACAGTGGCAAGCACAAGAAAAGCGCCGAGATAATGAAGCTCGACGAGTCCCAGAGAAACAATTCAACTTGTCTTGGATCCCGCTACGAAATTAAAATTGATTCTAGTTACCCCTTCCAGAAGCCACAACTTTAAAACCAACTTCTACCAAATCACACACATAATTCCCATCCAAAATCAAATGCCGCTAAACCCTAACCTCCCAGCTCACCCCCTAACCCCACTAAACCGACATCCAGCTTGTTCTGCTGACCGTACACAGCAATAAACAAGCACGTCTGCACCACTGTGCACTGCACAAGGCAGACCAATTGATGTGTCCAAACCCTTTTGTGTCCATAACTCACATCATTTTCAACCTTACTAACCAACTATATGGTTTAAATTCATGTTGGTATGTTATGTGAGTGTACATCTCCAGAACTACTGGCTTAATTGTTATGAGGTTGTTGGTATTGTGGAGATATGATGCGGTTGTAATTTTGAAGGTGATAGCGTAGTTTGTCATTGGTTATCGTCGGGCGTTAGCATTGAGGTTCTTGATCTAGTGTTTGCAAATTTGGCTGAGTTTAGCATAGGTCTGGTCTAAGGAAGAATCGTTTGATTGAATAGGAGCAATACAAGAAAGAAAGAAAGAAGAATGAAGTAGAAAGAGATTCGGATGGATTGGACTTATCTCTGTATGAAGAAAGACTAGAAAAGGAGATAAAGACATGACACCTACTGAAATCAAGCACTCTAAAACAAAAAGAAAAAGGGATTTACTAAACTATTATATAATTAATGAATTACTTAAAAATTATAATAAACGAAAGATTTTGAGTGATAATGATGAATTCTCTTTTTAATACGAAAGACTTTGAATGTCGATGACTTCTTTTTGATACGAAAATAATTTTGATGAGAGCGGACCACATCCCAAACTATGCAGTCGATTTTGTCCTCTCTATATGGTTCATTAATTAAAAATAGACTTATAACCTAGTAATTTTTAAGCCTTGTCATAGATTAAGAGGCGTCCAAAATGTCTGTAATTTACAACTATCCTAAATTGTAACAATAAGATACTAAAATTATAATTTATCAATCGTTTTTTATTACATTTTATAAAAAGTCTCAGATAATATGACACACACACATACCATTACGCCTGTATTCTTTGAAGGGTTAGGCAGAGGTGCACCAATGAATACCCACAGTTCACCTGTATGTTTAGGTCCCATGTAATAGGGGGTGAGACTACTGCCATTAACCGGGCACAAATCCTAACTCCGAGCTGCTACTGAGAATTTCATAGCAACACCCAATAACACTTTTTTACCGACTTGCGAATCAAACCCAAGACCTCTAGCGTAGCAGTCACGCTTAGGACCACTAGGCTAACGAGGCAGTTAAAATGAATATTTTCTTATTCGGTGCCATCTCTAAACATCTATAAATATGACCATTAATGATTACTGATTTCTACCATTTAATGATGTCATAAAATGGTCCAAATGATTACATGAACAGTCATAAAATATACTGTAAGTGTCATAAACATTTACTAATGATGTTTCGCTTTGGATAAGCGACGTAATAAATATTATTTACGAAATAAAATTTGATTTATGTGCTTATGATAATTATTGTGACATTTTCTTTTTTAAATTGAAGTGTGGATGCTAAGTTGAAATGACGGCAGAGGCGAAGAGTAAAGTAATTTTATTATAAAATGTTATTTGGATAATTCAATTTTAACTTAACTAGCTTTAATGAGAATGTGAGAAGCACGCGAAATGTAATTAAACAAATATTAAAACTAGAAGATAATTTGATAGACTTTTAGAAACGATCGAACCATCTTAACTCAACTTTCATTTTGAGAAATGCCTTTGATTTACCTAGGTTTTTTTTTTGACATTGATTGCAATTAGGTTTTGATGAACGTATTATTTAATATAGTTAACCTTTACTTATACATAAGCATAAATCACTAGTAAAACCATGTATGTAGTACTAATTGGCTACATTTTTGAACAAAACTATCTGCGAAAATAGCTCAACAGTGAAATCCATTATAAAACAACCCCAAGGTAACACTACCCACTAAAGAATTCATACACACTCAATTCTAAAAACGAAAATAATATTCCCGCCAACTACCAACCTAACAACACTAGCACAGATAAAATAAATAAAAGCCCGCGAGAAAAAGTTAACCAAACTCTGTCTATACTTCATTAGGGCGGGCACAAAAGCCGTTACCCTGTTGCTGAATATTTTACAAGTCATTCCGGACGAAACGTTAGTAATTTTGATGATATATCCCGCTAAGGGAGCATGATATGATGCGTTCTATGTACTAAAATATGCATGGGGTTAGTATTGACGTCTTGTCGATTGTGTACAGCGGCATCTGTTGGGGAGTAGGGGAAGCTGTTGTTTTGTTGCTCGACGGTAGATGGTGTTAGTGTTAATGTTTTAGTGGTTGCCAAATTGGGCTTTTGATTTGTTGTGTTAGTTATAAATTGGGCTGTTAGATTGTTGTAGGCGGGCGATAGTGGATCGTGCTGGGGATTGTGAAGAAGAAATGCCTTTTAAGAATATAATATGCTTGGTTTTTTAATACTTATGGTACATACAGAAATACATTTCTATAGCACACGGCTCACGAAAAAATTAATAAAAGCGAAGCGCACACACACACCGACTATCAATCACGTCCCCATTGTATAACATTGCGCTCAGCGAACCTCATTAACGCTTAAACACACAATTCCATCCAATTACATCATCGCGTCATCAATAATAAAATTTTAGTTCCGCTACTCCCCGCTGCGAGCGCCACGTAATCTCATTACGGACCAGACATATAATACAACCGATGCAGACGAATGAAAGAACTAAAACGGATGGAGGGTCGCTGAAAAAGCATTTTCATTCGCTAAAAATCAGTGCTGTGATAAAAAAACCTCGATACGGTAACATGAAAGCCATCTTTGGCGCTCCAACGTCGATTGTGAGAAGAAAATTTTTACGAATTTTTTTTAAACGTTGGAATGGTTTTTGAAACAAAAGAACCCCCCTTGTTATCTGCTTTTCATTGTGTTTTTTTGAGTTCACTCGCTCTCTGATATTTGCGAGCGTGTTTCGAGTGGATTTTTAGATTATAGTGAACAAATATTGCGTTTTGGATCGAGGTTGCTACCTGCATGTTTACGCTGATGAAAGCTTTACAGTGTTGAGGTAAACGTGCATTTTAATTTAACATGTAAATACGGGAAAATTTGGTTATAACTTTTATATGTCGTATATTGTATATGTGTATTCTTGCTATTAGCAAGCTTGCTATTAAATAAATAAATATACGACCTAAAACGGGCTTCCATTTAGAGAGTTGGACAACTATATTTTGGTAATATTTCTATTTATTGTGAGTGAGAGTAAGTGGGCCCAGTTAATGACAATAGGCTCGCCTCCTATGAGACATAAGACCTAAACATACCGGCGAATTGTGGGTGTACATTTGGACACCTCTGTCTAACCCTTCGGGGAAAACAGGCGATATGTGTATGTATGTAATATTTCTAAACGTACTTGTAAATAGCAGATGCACTTTAGAGGACATTAACAACGCTAAATGCTGTTATAAACGTGGCCCTATTGAACACAACAATTGTAAGATTGTCATTGACTCGAAAAGAAGAAAAAGAAGTAGCAAATAATTAATATAATTTGCTAGATATATTTATCGTGAAATAACGAAGCTTATTACATGCTCACATTGAAATAATGATAGCGTTATAACGATGTTATTTTGTCTATTGTTATAATGAGTGGAGTGTAGATTTTTTATACTGAAATGTTTGTAGTGAGCATAAAGATGTGTAGGTATTTTGGCCATGTCTTTGGAATTGTGAATTTTCAGACTTCATCTGGTCGAAATACATAAAGCTTTTAAATCGCCTTCCTCTCAGATCTGAATCAATTATGTACCGTTTTCTAAATTTCTAGTTAGTAGTGAGATATTGAAACAGACCCTACTGTTGTCGAAATAAACATATAATCAGCATTATATTGTTGTTGTGATTCAGGAAAAATTTACCAACCCCCGTCAAAATGTCTTTCGATTTTAAAAATGGGTAATAGTAATGATTTTTGATACTTAACGCTGAATTATTTTTAATCTATTCTAAGTTTACGTTTTGTAGGAACATAGGACTGTTCTTCTTGAATAGGTTGTAATATATCATATTTAACATATGAAATTAGTTGGAACGTAATTTATATAATTATTAAAAGATTGGGTCGAATTGAACCCGATTAGGTAGTACCTAGACACCTTTAAACTACCTACAAGTTAAGACCCAAATAAAACTTTATTTTAACACTGAAATGGAGATTAATTTTAGTTGCAATCAATAAATAGTTAGTCAATTGAGTTGACAAAAGTGACGTGAAAGTTTAGTATTGTCATACAAAATATATTGAGGAATCGCTTTTTGACAGCTCATAAAAAGTATATCAATTGATTAGTATTGTCATCTACCCAATTATCAACCAGTACAGTCACTAAAAAAGCTCGTCCTCCTCTCACAAGGCAACTCCAAAACCTAACCTCAAAAAAAAAACCGAAACACAAATAAGTACACAACACAAGGGTCTGTGTACTTGTGTACTGTGTTTCTCGTAATTAGCAAGGGCGTATATCGTTACCGCAATAATGTGTTAGCACCTGAGCCCAACTGATTAAGCCGACCACGGGAATTACGACGGGATTAGACTATGTGTTTTAAGGCTTATGGTGTTTTGTAAGTGATTTAAATAGGTACTAGGACTTAAGAGAATGTATAGCGGTTGTGTTTTTGTTTTTGGAGTGGATAAGGTTTACATGCATAAGGCTGCGGGTTTTTCGGTTTCAAATGGACTTTCTAAGGTTATCTTGGACATTAAAGACATCGGTGAAGGAAAACTTTGTGAGGGAACCTGGACTTGTAATTAATATGAGTCTGATATTGACGATCCGCTTTGAGTAAGTGGTGATCAATGCTTGTGGCTTTTTAAGAAGAGGCGTTTGTTTTACAGTGGGGCAATAATGGGCTGGTATTATTGGGTGAGCGTTACTGTAATTGAAACTCAGGGCATAAGACGAGCGTGTGGAGTAAATGTTACGTCAATCCGATAGAATTTCAAATTGAAAATACTCGGCTTGCACATAATTTTTGTTTTCTTTGAAGGTTGTTGTCAAATTAAATCAATGAGTGACATTAAATGAGCGTGTTGTATAAAATCAAACCAAAATTCTATAGAATACGTAGTTGTATTTCCAAATATTATAATGAATAATTAACTAAAAAGTACGTCGAACTTTTTCAATAAGCCAAATATAGCACCACAAACAATTAGAAAGTAATGCAAAATTTATCAGAGTTAAACATCAAAATTACTGCAAAAAATTGGACAAAATTTGGACACGTTTCGCCAGCCACTTCCAATTATCCAAAAACCAGAAAAAAACTCTGAAATCCAAACACCACTAACCTACTTCCTCTGGTTTGGATGATAACGACACGACACCGGGCGAGTGTATTAAATTTTATGTTATTTACAGAGGACGGAGGCATGGACAAACAAAACTTGGGAGCGGGGGACAGAGGGGGACGGTGGGACAATAACGGGGGGGACAGGTAACCGTGTCGCTTACAATGTAAGCTTTGAGCTCTGGTTACTGACAATGGTGGAATTTGTTGGTCATTTTCATCTTGTTGTTGAGAAGACGGATGAAGGAAAATTGTATGGAGGATGTATTGAAGGATATTCTGAAAGGTTTCTGTAGAGTAGGATTGGTTTGGTGTGTCTTTTTAGAGTGCTTTGAGGAACGTATGGTTGAGGTCAGCGTAAAAGCCGAAGTTTTAGTTGTAAAATTCATATAGGTAACTCCTAAAAATTTGTTGGGATAGCAATCTGATATGACTGTGGAGAGATCAAGTGCCAGACCAATGTCTGTACGGACTTTCTGAGGCACGGGAGTGTCACTGCACCAACTATCAAACTCCAGGCTGCTACTGAGAAATTCATGATTGAAAAACTTAATAACGCTTTGCCTGACCTGGGAATCGAAGCCAGAATCAGGAGTTGGGCTTATGACCACGAGCTTAACATAGTCTAAAGACAGCACCAACACAAATAATATGAATATAATGCCAGCCTATCTTTGTTCTTTTGCAGTGAAAAGACCTCTTCTCATTCATACAGAGAAGGCACAAGCATTGATCACCACGCTTGCTCAAAATTGGCGATTTCAGACTTATATTAATTATAAGCCCAGGCTTCCTCACGATATTTTCCTTCATCGACGAACATGAATGCCAATTTAAAATAACACATTGCCGAGTTCAGCAAAAATACAAAAATCATTGGAATATTTTTCAACTTTACAATTGATGTCCTGGGTTATTGTGTGTCCCCCATTCAGCTGGTCCCCATTTCGTGTTGATTTCAGAATACCTCGGGCATCGCGTTTAGGGTGAAACCGTTATAATTGAGTGTGCACATCCACGCCTAAGGTGAAATAGGGGTAAGCAGAGCATAATTGATTGTCATCCTCGCTTGGGAGTTAGTATTGTGTGATTGGAAGCTGGTGAGCTGAAGATATCTTTGTAAGAATCCCTCATTGTATAACAGTACATAATTTTATATGTATAGCACGCAGTAGTCTAGCTAAGATTGGTATTGTGGTGCCATTGTCAGATGTGGCTTTGATCAAATTAATTACTCATCGTATGCAGGTCAAAGTTATGGTTAGTGTGAAGAATGATATGAAAGAGAAGGGCGTCAGTGATAGCATGACGGTAGACAGGACGGCATTTCTGTTTTTTTTTTCTCAACAGATGAGAAAACAGGACATTGAAAAGACATCGTCATAATCATCTTGATAGATAAAGAAGGCGAACATTATTTTTAGATAGGCTCAATTCCATCAATAAAGCTTTATGTTAAAGGTCACTAACATTGAAACCATTTTTTCGCCATCATCATCTTCCTGCCCCTATCCCATTTCTCTTCTTCCATTCACCAATAGGTAACTAAATTATCAAGAAGTAACATAGGCTATATAGAACATCACGCTATGATTCACGGGAGCGGAGCAGTTTACAAAACACTAAACGCGAGTGAAAATATTCATGCGGACTAGTGAACTTCATACAATATTGTAATTATATAGGAAAGAAAGAAAGAAAAAAGAAAAACCATTTATTCTTGCACAACACCAAAAATTAAAAACAAATAAAAAATAACAATAATAATAATCTATATACGCCACTACCGCGCGAAAAGGCTGACGCTCAGCATAAAGCCGTGGTCCGTGCACGAAACACGGAACTACAGCGCTGGTTTTCAGCGTCAGCCGGCGTGTTGCTGTCTCGGAACTATAAAGTACGACACCACCCACAGTAATATAGGCAATATTTGATATTTTATCTCGACTTACTTATGTAAAGAATCTTTAACAAGCCTAATTTATTTAAACCATCATTACCGTATGCAATTTCCATAGAAGTATGAACCAAACTGAGTTACCGACAAGCCTCCGGGGTGTCGTTAAGAAGGAGCGAGGGAATACACGAAGATAGACAACAGAATAATGAATGAACAACCTCAAACTACGTAAACCTGGTTAGGGTTTCATGAAATTTGATCACACATAGCTGAGGAATGCCCAAGTCAATGCCAATGGCACAAAAAATAAAAAATAAGCTACTACTAACGCCATCTAGTTGCAAAAGTTGGAACTAAACGCAACAAAATTTTGCATACAAATTCTTGCTATTAAAATAATCATTATTTGTTTCAAAATCGAAGATTTATATCTAATAAAAATAATAGTAATCCTAGTTTTAAATAATTGCAGCCCTCTGGTGGTAATTACTCGATACAACATACAAGCTTGAGGGTCGAAAAAAATTAAGTAATCGCTTCAAATAGGGGTCCCGCCCGCATTTTAAAGGGCTTTGGGGTGCGTTTGATCGTGTTAGTGACGTTAAGCTCATGATGAGTCATAGGGGTAGTTTTGATTAGTAAACTTAAACATTATTTTCAATTACGGCCGATGTTGTCGCTACTCGACGATAGATGGCAGTATCTACCCCTTTCCGACACTAAGTGAATCTCGTTCTAGAGTATCGAATTTAAAAAATCGATAACACAATTAAAAACCGTTCCTAAAAAAGACTTAATAGCAATCAGTAGTTTCACGGAAAAATGCAAAATATTAAAAAAAAGTTGCCGCTACTCCCTACTAGATGGCGTTAGCGACTCGCTAATTTCCCATCAGACTTCTCAGTCGAGTGGAAGTGTTTAATTAATTCATTACGCTGCGTCTCGGCCCAAGGGGGGTGACAGGGGGGTAGGGCTCACGGTATTTATGTGAATAATGTATACAGATGTTTTTGATAGACTAACAACATGGTTGTGATGTAATCTGAAGTTAATTTTACATTTCAAAATGAGGGAGTTCATTTTCAAATTGCAATACACATTATGGCTTTAAGTTTAAGCGTTGATACAATAATTATGTAACACTATCTAGCTTTTGCCTTTGACGGGCCTGTTGGTCTAGTGGTTAGCGGCCCTGACTGCTAAGCCGGAGGTCGTGGGTTCGATTCCCACCCAGGACAAACTTTGTGTGATGAGCATTATTGTTTGTTCTGTGTCTGGGTGTGATTTATCTATAATATGTATGTATTTATAAATTATATAGGTATGTATATCAGTTGTCTGGTTACCATAACACAAGCTCTGCTTAGCTTGGGATCAGATAGCCGTGTGTGAGTTGTCCCAAGATATTTATTTATTATTTATTTAACTTTGTTTACGTCAAATTAGAATTAATTCAAAGTCCTACATTATCACGCACAATGGTCCATTGTAGGACTAAGTGAGGAAACCAAACCTCCTAACATAGAACATAGAAGTCCTAAATTATAACATTTGGAATCATAACATTTTTCGGGACAAAAAGTAGTAGTACTTATTCCAGATTATCAAATATATTTTTGTGCCAAATTTCATGCAGATACGTTCGAATATAAATTCATTTATTATTTGTCGCAGGTGGAATAGTAGTTCTTATCATAATAATTTATCTAATATTCTCTGTAACATGCATGGGGCGTACAATATCTAACAATCAGCCGTTCTGGATTGCTAGAGTAACAAACATCCAGCTATCAGTAATACTAGTCAGATTCTCGCCAAATGCCCCGTTGGTCTCGTGGTTGCAAGTGCGACTGCTGTTCCGGGTTCGATGCCCAGGTCGAGCAAAAGTGTTATTGGGTTTTTCTATGAAATTCTCAGTAGCAGCAGTCAGTAGCAGAGTTTGGATTTGTGCCCGGTTAATGGCAATAGGCTCGCCTTACATGGGACCTTAATATACCGGCGAACTGTGGGTGTACATTGGTACACCTCTGCCTAACCCTCCGGGGAATACAGGCGTGATGGTATATATTCCGCCAAATGCATTCTTAATGTGTGATATTCAAAATCACTTTGTCTAACATTTGAACTGGACTATCCAAAACCGTTTACTAGTAGGTAGCTAAGTACCTACATACCTACCTACCCCAATTTCATCAAAACAATAACGCCTTTATTTACTCAAGAACCGCCAATATTTGTGATAACAAACCAAATGTCAGGGGAATAACGTTTAATATACCTTACTACCTACCTACCTACCTACAATAGTCGTAATGGCCCTATGGTTAGATACTGAACAAGTACCAATGTGACTTTTCCAATTCATATGTACTTTCTAAGTTTATCTTGGATATCTCTGACGTCGGTGAAGGAAAACATCGTGAGGAAACCTGGACTTGTCTATAATAATATTATAAAGAGGTAAAGTTTGTTAGGTTGTAGGGGGTAATCTCTGGATCTACTAAACCGATTTTGAAAATTCTTTTACCCATAGAAAGCCACGTTATTTGCGAATATCATAGGCTATATAACATCACGCTGCGGCTTACGGGAGCGGAGCAGTTAACAAAAACGTAAGTCAACGCGGGTGAAATAAGCCACGCGGATGAAGTCGCGGTTGGTCTTGTTTTAAAAACACAATGCGAACGAAGTCGCGGACAACAGCTAGTACAGTAGAACCTCGATTATCCGAACCGTCAATTATCCGAACGGTGACTTAATTTATCCGAATGCTTAATCATACGAACATTGGCGCGAATTTGGCAATAGGCTCGCCCCCTATTACATGGGACCTAAACATACCGGCGAACTGTGGGTGCACATTGGTACACCTCTGCCTAACCCTTCGGGGAATACAGGCGTGATGGTATATTTATATTTTTATATAATTTATTTAACTTTGAATTTTAATTAGTTTGAATAATCGAGGTTGTACTGTTCTAAATAAAGACGTGTGTGTACTGACGTGATGTGGGGTATGGCAGTGAGCGTTGACCTTACGTTGACACAACCCTGCTGTAGCCCCTCGGACAGGCGTGGCGATTGTAGATATAAAGAGAATAGAAGAGATTCGGTTTCTTTAATGAGTAACGAATTTTCAGGTCAATTTTTCTTTTGTTTTCCTTTATTTTGTAGATTGTCATGATATTTCTGCAGATCTGTTGGTCTCGTTGGCCTAGTGGTCCTAAGTGCGACTGCTACGCTAGAGGTCTTGGGTTTCCCAGGTCGAGCAAAAAGTGTTATTGGGTTTTTCTATGAAATTCTCAGTAGCAGCTCGGAGTTTGGATTTGTGTCCGGTTAATGGCAATAGGCTTGCTCCTTATTACATGGGACCTAAAACATACCGGCGAACTGTGAGTGGCAACCAACACATTGTGGTGTGATGTACCAATGTACATTGGTACACCTCTGCCTAACCCTTCGGGGACTACAGGCGTGATGGTATGTGTGTATGATTTTCTTTCTATTTTGTAGATTCTCATGCTGTTTCTGCAGGTATGATAATATTATATTATTATTTATTAAACTGTATGCACATAATGTAAAAATACACCGTACAAAGGCGGAATTTTTGCCTTGGCCTATCCCTTTATACTGTTTTACTTTTTAATACGTCTTTGGATACTGCTCTGCCCCCGCGAGTCGTAGCGTGGTGTTATATAGCCTATACTATTCCTCAAGAATCTGCCTACTATTTAAAAAAGCTACTTTTTTATTATTACATACATACATACATACATAAACTCACGCCTTTTTCCCATGGGGGTAGGCAGAAACCACGGACCGCCACCTGCTACGATCCTTACACACTCCTTTCGCCTCGTCCACATTCATACATATAAACATATATATATAATATATATTCATATATTATTAACATTAATAAAAACACATCATTTAGATTAGTGCCATTTCTAGTCTTTCTAAATCTTTCACTAAAGGAATTGTACCTACTAATAGAAGGAAAATCAAAAGAAATATCAATTTGGCAACTAGAGGGCGTATTACCAGCGTTCAAACATATCTAAAGGTATGAAAGACTATCAAATACTACCATTAGGCTCGCCCCCTATTACATGGGACCTAAACATACCGGCGAACTTTGGGGGTACATTGGTATTGGTACGCCTCTGCCTAACCCTTCGAGGAATACAAGCGTGATGGTATTTTGTGTGCGAAAGACTATCCTATAGTACTTTGGATTCTATTTTCTGCGACACTAACTGTTGACCCTGTGTTTACTTACTATGTAATAGGGGGCGTATTTTACATGGGACCTTAAAATACTGGCGAACTGCGGGTGTACATTGGTACAACATTGTCTAAACCTTCGGGGAATACAAGCGTGATGGTATGAATAATACTTACAAAGGTGTTTGTAGACCGTTTCTGTAGCTTGACTTCTTGATCTTCATAACGCTGATTCTCTCTCAAATCTGTGAAAAAAGAAAATAATTTTATAAATAAACAGTACTATTTAGTCTATTTTTTTAGTTTTGTAATTAGTGTGTGCGTATTTATTGTCAGGCAGTAAGGGTAAACTTGCACTGTAAGGGTAAACTTTCGCATACGTTGTCAGGGTAAAATTACGCTTCGTTCTGTCAAAAGATAGTATCGAATGGTAAATTAACGCTAAGTTTCGACGCCGATTCGGATTTTGGCGCTAACACCCTTTAAACATACCAGCGGACTATTTATGGGTACATCTACATAAATACAAGGCGTTGATTTGCATCCTCGTCAAATTCAAGGAGTTAACTATGCTCGTGATTCTTAACACGAATCAATAATAAAATAAATTGTTAGTTTCTTTTTTCGTGATTTTGAAATTCGAGCTAGCCTCGCCAGAGGGTTTAGGCGCTATGTACACATTGATATAGCGCGCGACAACTCTGCCTACCGCATACGCAACTGGGCGATGCTGATTTTTGCAAGAGGAGTATTCTGGAATACTGTTTTTTGATAGTTGCAACTAAAAAAACAAGCATTTATTAAATATTGACCAGGTATCGTAATTATATTTGATTACTTCTTTTTTTCTATGACAAGCTCCTAAAATTTGACGAGGATGCAAATCAACAGCTTGTATTATGTGAATTTCGTGAGAAAATGTTCCCAAATGTGTAAAATATATTCTACTATACAAAGAAACATTGTGTACACTGTGACGTACTAAGCGCTTGACATTTGACTTTACGTGAATTGAAATTTAAATACGCTTAACATATCGACTTGTTATTACAAAGTTTAAATTGAATTCTGTAGTTTATTACGATTGAGCTCAACTTGTAGTTGTAGCAAGTTGACGGCCCACCTGATGTTAAGTTGTCACCGCTGCCTATAGACATCTGTAATACCAGAGGCCTTGCTAATGCGTTGCCATCACAGAGACAATGTTGAAACGTCTCATGTGCCTATAATTACACTAGCACCCACACCCTTCAAACCGGAACACAGCAACGCTACTTTGCGGATGAAATAGGTATGGTGGTAGTACTTCCCCGGACACTTATAATTAATATTACTTTTTTTATCATAATAATATGTACTTTCTAAGTTTATCTTGGACATCACTGACATCGGTTACGGAAAACACCGTGAGGAAACTTGGACTAATAAAAAATATAAGTCTGAAATCGCCAATCCGCCTTGAGCAAACGTGGTGATCACTGATCAATGCTCGTGCCTTCTCTGTATGAGAAGAGGCCTTTGCCCTGCAGTGGGATAATAATAGTCTGGTATTAATAATTTATTAATATTTATGCAATTGTATTCAAAAAATTGCGTCAACAAAATCTTACTGCATACAAATAAGCTTCTTGTGTGACTGTCAAATGATTTTGATAAGAATCTTTGACAGAAAAACGGAAATCTGTTTTTGTTCCGTGTAACGGAATGTAGAACAGAATATATATTATTATTAGGGTGACCATGTTAGGAGGTCGAATAGGATAACTGATGTCAATAATATCTAAAAAAATAATTAAAAATTGGCTTTTGGGCCATTCTTTATAAATAAAAATACCTTAAATGTATATTAAAGTAAGTACCTAAGTATCAATATTACTTAGATAAAATTAAATGCCACAATTAAATAAAAAATGAGTATTAAAAAATAATTAAATAAAAATATAATTGAAATAATAATATTATTTCAATTATATTTTTTATTTAGGTTAGTCTATTTATAATATTATTATGAATAGACTTAAAATTACAAAGTCATTGTAGAAAAACTGCTATCAAATTTTCAAGCAATAGTAGAGTTAACCATCTTGAAATCGGTTAAATCCATTCGAAAACGTGTACAGACTCGATTCATTCTCTCCCCTAAATTACCGTTACAAATGGCAACACTATAATCAAAAAATCAGGACTGTAATACAACACTACCATACAAGAACCATTATCAACAACGTTCCATATTCGAATTTAAATTTCAAATCTCGAACACGACCGTTACGATTCCGATCTTATAATTTCAAAAGGCGAACTTCGAGTTCGATTTTTTCCTTCTATTTTTGAATTTGAGAACTGTATGTGTCCCAGTTTTTTGTTGAATTTTAACCGTTTTTTTTTGGCTGTTTGTATTTTTTAAAGATTTGCATGAATGTGTATTCATGTATTCTTCCTTTTGAGGGCCAGATGAAAAGATTACGTTATTTTTGAACATTTCATTCATCATTTTGTAATATATTCTTGGAGTAGACATATTATTGACACAAGTAAAGTATAAAGATTTTTTGTTTGTTTGTTTTAATGCGCTAATCTCTGAAACTACCAACCGGATTGGAATAATTCTTTTAATATTTGATAGCCAGATTCATGAGGAATCGTATAGTGTATGTACCATCACGCTACGACTCACGAGAGCGGAGCAGTGACGAAATAAGTAAGTTAACTTTTTGTTTGTGTATGTTGTTTTCTTAGTGAATGAAGGTTTATATAGGATGTTGGCAAATAGGTCGCTACCTTGTGTTGATTATTTCCTCAATAGCTTCCCGATTGCCTTTTCATCTCCTTTGCGTTGTAGTATTTAATTGACCTGCCTACTCTTCTTTATTTTTAAAATAGACTTAGGTTTGATGCGAATTACCTGGCTGTTATTTTCAGATAAGAGTGTGCGTGGAGTTTCTTGTATTTTCTCTGAAAACTAACTACCTCGTTGGCCTATTGGTCCTAAGCGCGACTGCTACGTCAGAGGTCTTGGGTTCGATTCCCAGGTCGAGCAAAAAGTGGTAGTGGGTTTTTTTATGAAATTCTCAATAGCAACTCGGAGTTAGGTAAACGGCAATAGGCTCACCCCCTATTAACTGTTGGTGTACATTGATACACCTCTGCCTTATTCTTCGGTGAATACAAACGATAAATGATGGTATGTATGTATTTTTAAAAACGCCAAGTCCAAATCTTTCGTTACGTCTTTGGTTACTGTTCCGCTCCCATGTATCGTAGCGTGATGTTATATAGCCTATGTCACTAAGGAATAATGTAGCTATAAATTAGTAAATTTTTTGAAAAGTCTGCCCAGTAGTTTCGGAATTTATTCGGTACAAATAAACAAACAAAAACATCTTTTTTCTTTATAATATTATAAAGTATATAAGCATGTATATACTAGGTGCCTATGTACTACATTTTTATCACACCTAAAGCCAGTCCCTCGACAACGTGCGTCACAGCCGCGGGAACAAGCGCGATTGGTCTCATCCGCCGACAAATTGAACTTCTACGGATGTCCGCCATTGCGTTCTGTATTTAAAACATTACAATTCGATGTCTATGGGTCTTTAACGGTCGTTTTTTATTCTTAATCGGAAATCGAAGTTTGAATTGTTTTTTAATTTAGAATGTTGGTTAAAGTGTTCGATTTTTGAATAATTATTATATGTTTTTTTAGTTATCGAAATGTTTAAATCTTTGGACTACACTCTAGCCCCGCTCACTCTAGTTCGTTTTATAAGTCGTATTGTACCATTTTGTGCGACTGCTGTGCAAGGGGTCCCGGGTTCAATTCCCAGGTCGAGCAAAAAGTGTTATTGGGTTTTTCTATGAAATTCTCAGTAGCAGCTCGGAGTTTGGATTTGTGCCCGGTTAATGATAATAGGCTCACCCCCTATTACATGGGACCTAAATATGCCGGGCGAACTGTGGGTGTACATTGGTACACTTCTGCCTAACCCTTCGGGGAATACAGGCGTGATGGTATTTTTTTTATATATTGTACCATATTTTCTTTCAATATTATGTAGGTACTTTAAAATAAACAAATTTAAAATAAGAAAGACTTGACAGACAAGGTCTGACAAGACATAATTTGGTTTAAAGAAAAAAATATCTAAGTATACCAAAATAATAAATCTAAAAAGATTTTTGTTTGTTTAAACGTGCTCATCTCTTAAACTATCAGTTGGATTTTGTATATGATTTGTCCAAGTATGATTTTCTACCTGTCTTATGTTGCGTCTTTGGTTACTAGTAGTTCTACTTACAAATTGCACCTAAGACCATTAGCAGTACCTCATGCAATCAAAGGCAATTCCTACCAAAATCAGACTAAAATAATCCCTTTCCAATTTAAGATTAATAAGTGAAATAACTCACAGCATTCTGTTTATTTTAAAAGCCAAATGAAATATGGCCGCTGTTCACTGACTAATCTGACCCATTTGTAACTTTCTATAAGATTATTAGCTATATTTCTTTGTTCGTTAAGTTTAATACTTAAGTACAGATGTTACTTTTAATTATGCTTTTTCATTAACCTTTTGAACGCCACGGACGTTTATAGACGTCTAACGAAATCGTGCCAAACACGCCACCGACGTCTATAGACGTCAAGAAAACGAAATTTTTAAGTACTTATTTTCTACTTAAAAATGTCCTAAATTAAGTTTTTTGTGTTTCTCTTTCCTATTATTTAAAACTACATTAATGAAATATAGTAAAATAGCACAAAGATATATTGATTTCTTACATTTCACTAGAAAAAACAATAATCAAAAATTGCTAATCGAAATGCTGAATTGGTAGCTTGGCGTAGCAGTGGCGCCGATGTGTTTACGCTCTGGCGGTCAAAAGGTTAAACATTAAATAGGTAGGTACTTTAATGGTTTAGGAATAGGATATTATTTGGTATCAATACTATTATATAAAGAACTGAACAGATATTTTTTTTGTTTTGTTTAAACGCACTTATCTGAAAAACTATAAGTCAGATTGGGAAAAGTCTTGTCGTATATGATAGCCGGATTCATGCTGAATAGTATAAGCTTTGTATCATCACGCTACGACACATAGGAGCGGAGCGGTAGTCCAAAACGTAAATAGCTAAAGCTAGTATTAAAATAACCCTTCAAAAATAACAGTTAAAACATTATTCCAACTTCGAAATTCAAAAAATGAATCAAACAAAAGCAATTACTTAACCGTACAACGTTGACAATAGCTTCTTAAAATAAAAAAAAGAACACATTCGAAAATTTGAATCCCGAATGCGAACCTCCATTTTGGAAATTAGAGTTTTTTTTTAATTAAAAAGGTCGTTCCACGATATGATCGCGCTTTGTCATCGGTTTTTATTTACTTTTTTCCGTTTTTTTTGAGAGTACCGTTATTTAAAGAAGCGGTAATTATAAGAATTTTTGAGGTTATGTTTAAAGAGGTCTGCGCTTTGACAGAGGTCGGGCGAGTCGAGTAGCTGGTGGAAATAGTTTTCATTGTTGATTTTTGTTAATTTAAAAATGTCTGCTTATATTTCAACTGACTTCAAAAACGGAGGAGGCCTTTAATTCGTTGGAATATTTATGTCAAGAAGTTACAGTTTAAAGTTGAAGCTAGTTGTTCGTTCTTAAACGTAGTTTTATGGAGAAGAACGAGCATGAAACTCCATGGACACTATTTTCTTTCAATTATATAATTATATCGTCCCCGTAGAGCGAAAAGTCATTAAGTCTGAAAATGGCCAAAATGAGTTATCAATGTCACTAAGATCACCATTTTTTTCTCTAAATATCTGCCTAACCGTCATTCTTGTAGCCGCGTTGGTTTTTGTTTTACGAAGTGTGAAAAGTAAGTAAGTCTATATTTTGGACCCCACGGCATAATGGGAGAAATAACTAAATTAGTTAATGATTATAACATTAATATAAAATTTATATAACTTGAACTTAAAACGACTTAATTACTTTTCTCTGAAATAATCAAAGCGAATATATGCGTTTAGTTAGCCTAAAAATCACTAAATTGATTTAGTGAGTTTTTGAAATCAATAATTTGTTAAAACAGACGAAAGCGAAAATTAACTAACTTGACATAGTGACTTCTCACTCTTTATTTTTAAATGATTTGTACAATACTTCAAAGGCGAAAAGTAATTAACCCATTTGAATGATTTGATCGATGATAATTAATAACAATTGCCTATAGATAGTTACTTTAGAATTAACATAAATTTCATAGAAAAATGAGAATACATCGGTTATGGCGCCACCGAAGGATGTAGAACCATGACCATGACCAGCCACATCTGCTAAAGGGTCCCAAAAACGAAGGAAGCTTGCTAGATTGAGCTAAAGCTAGTTAAAGCTACTGAATCAAGCCGATTGTTGTGTCTCAAAATTGAGCCATCCGAGTCGTACCCTCAGTAGAGGTAGATGACAGTTCCAGCCCATCAGGAGACATCCTGGGTTGCCAGGTTAGGCTCAACTCTTAAACCTCAACCGAAAAAAATTGAACGTGCGGCGGAGTACTCTAGGCGATGGGAGTTAATTTAATTATGTATTTATTTAAACTTTATGTAACAATGAGTACAAAGACAGACTAAAGGCCTTAGACATTCTCTACCAGTCAATCAAATTTGGTGAAGAGATAACTCGGCAGCTCAAGGCAGGTGCAGAAAAACAAAAAATCGACAACTCAACTCATGAGACAACTCGTACATTGTGAGTTGGCCGCAGAAACGTTTAGTAATGTGTTTATGAACAATAAATACTGCCACAAGTGTGACGTAGGTATGTGGTCGACTGTGGATCTCGAAGGACTTGAATGAAGGCTGTGAGCGCATCTGTGCGCATCCCAATTGTTGAAGAATGCGTTCCCTGATGAAGATACGGTTCGGTTTATGCTCTGTCGGATCGAAGTAATTCAATGTTTGCAGACAGAAACGAAAGCAGGAATAATAGATACAGCTACCCACGATACCCTACTCATTTACCCAAACTAAGCTTATAGAGACATGCAAATAGGCCGATGCGATGCGATGCGGAGGACAGTATGAAATCGACAGACATGTTATTTACTAACATACCCTACGATGTCAATGATATGGTGCAGACCCTGCCGCGTCAGTTGGATGACGATGTCGCACATCGCATAATAATGCAAAAGTCGTGAGTTATTAAGCGATGTAGTAAGGAAATCTACAGTAAAAGCTTGGCTGCGATATTTGACAATAAGGCGCAATAACACAGTCTGCTGGGCTATGTTGGAGTTTGGCTTGGCCGGTCCAGTTGAAGGTCCGAGCAGAGCGAACGACGAATGAACGAAAATACAGTTTTCGAGTCATAGGATTGTCATTGCTCATCAGAGACTGAGAATAATTATGCCCATCAACACGCTATGCTATGGGACGAGACTATATACCTGGGCATGGCACCTGGACAGAGTGCCCACTCAACATCACATACGGTCGCCGAGCTGAACAATTAAGCTTCCCTGCGATATATCTCGGCGACGCTAGTCTGATTGTGGAAGGAATGAGGACAATGCGGTGTAACCCCTCAGTTTGTGTTGTATATGGCAATGAAGATGTTACGACTACAGGTGATGGTGGGGATTTACAATACCTTCCGATTTTCGCGACATGCAGAAAACATTACCCGAAAGCTGATCAACGATCATGAGAGTTCTTCGAGCAGCTAATTGAGATGGACTTTAAATCTCCTTTAAATACAATCTCCGATAGACAATCCCCAGATCGGTGAAGTACTGCATAAGTGAGACATCTCCGTCATGATTAGACTGTTGTATAAGCCCACAGCTTTAGAAAACCATACCAACCATAAGCGCAAATGTACCAGTGTGCATGGTTTGCAGGTGACCCTGTCGCTCTCATAGTTTAGCACTCCATACAACTTCTAATAGTCGTATTCGCGCGACACAACACCTGAATGTTACCTAGGTTTAAAAGATGCTTTACGTTCAACCAACGGCTGTGTACCCCGATACAGCCCCACCCGCTAAGTTTTTTTTATTGTTGCACTCTCTTTTGTTTTGTACCAACTATTTAATAGTATTTTGATTGATTTATGTCTTGTAATTAGTAGAATACAGCTTTACTTAATTTATTAAAGTAGTTTAATTACTTATTCATGTCATACTTAAAACAGAACTTAACACACAAGCTTCGATTATTCAGTTAGGTAGTATTTACAATACACATTTCGTATATCTTATAGTTAGTTCCACTTTACTTAACTCTAGTTATTTTTCTCCATAGTAATTTAGAATTGAGTGAAAAATCACTAACTACGGTCGACAACTAACTAATTTTCAAATAAGTCAAGGATTTTGCAGGGAAAAATTAATTAACTTGGTTTTTTCTACTTTTCTCAATTATTAGAAGCTTTTAAAGTATTGTAGATCTTATACTATAAACTTAATTTTATTACCTTCAAAATAAAGCTAAAACGGTTAAGATATGTAATGGCAGATGAAAGTTATGACGATTTATATTTTCAAAAACTTTAACTCTCATTATCTCAAAACATGGTTTTTCGAGTTAATGACTTTTCGCTCTACGGGGACGATATGTCCCCAATTCCTCAGACAAATATGGACCGATTTTGAAAATTCTTTTTTTGTTTAAAGAGTATACTTCCTTATTAGTTACATAGAAATTTTATCAAAATCGGTTCAATAGTTTCGATTTTAAATCAAAATAACTGAAAAAAATATGTCATCCATGTGAACAAAATAGCGTATTTTGCTTTCTTGTGACTTTTCAGTGGCGTTTATTTTGTTAATCTACGTAGTGTTACCGTTTCTTCATTAATTTGCATGATAGGAAGTTATCATCTGCCTAGCCTGATCCCAACTATGTTGGAGTCGGCTTCCAGTCTAACCAGACACAGCTGAATACCAGTGTTTCACATGGAGCGATTGCCTATCTGACCTCCACAACCCAGTTACTGGACAACACGATACCTCTTACTAAGACTGGTTGTCAGACTTCCCGGCTTCTGACTACCCGTAACGACTGTCAAAGATCTACGAATAACAACCGGGGCCAACGGCTTTACGTGCTTTCCAAGGCACGGGGGTTACACCACCAACTTCTAAACCAATTCAATTGGGTAGATGACACCACTAATCAATTTACGTACTTTTTATGAGCTGTCAAAACGCAATTCCCCCATAGATTTTGTATGACAATTCTCAAATATGACGTCACTTTTTTGACATCTCAATTCACTAACTATTTAATGTTTTCAAAGCAACTAAAAATTGATGATAATAGTTATTCAAAAATTTATCGAATTTTCAGGGCTAAAATAAAGTATTTTTTTTGTGAAGTTGTTTTTGGAATTATTATTTAATGGTGTCATCTACACAATTCTTTCAATTTGCATGATAGGAAGTAGACAGTAAAAAGTTAAGTCTGTAAATTCCCCGTTTGTCAACACGAATGGCGCATTGGCTGAGCAATTGGCTGTTGCGCTTCCATTTCCGTTCGGAAATAATATTTGTAGGGCTTACAGACAGTTGTTTCGCGTCTGGCTGTTTGTGTATGTGAGTTTGTATGTTTATAATTGCGATACAGGAGAAAATTCTAGTCTGGAGTAACGCTTTTGAAAAAAAAAAGAAATGCCTTTATTTGTACCGTAATAGCTTCTAAAGTACTGGACCGATTTTAATCATTTTTTCACCAACAGATAGCTACATTATTCTTGAGTAACATAGGCTATGTAACATCTCGCTGCGATACACGGGAGCGTAGCAGTAACTAAAGACGTAACTTAACGCGGGTGCAATAAACCACGCGGTCGACACTGGTAATTTTTTAATTCGTTTTTTTAGCCGATGTTATTTTTTTCTTTCTGGCACTGTTTACTTTACATTTGATATCGGCATTGCTTGTCATATATAAAAAATTGAATAGAAATTAAGTTTATTGAGTTTTGTAATTATTTGAAGCGGCCATTTTGTTTGTTTTCGGTCGGAATCGAACACGTTATCAGGTCGAGGTCAGTCCTTGCTATCTTTTATCGACTTCCGTTGAACTTATTTGTAATATTCAAACGTGTAACCACCGGATGAGAAGGTTTTGCGGTCGCCATATTGTTTTTTAATACGTAGAATTTTTTAGTTTAGGAGAATTTAACTTTATGCAACCAATTAGTACAAAGGCAGACTTTATGCTTTAGGCATTCTCTTAGTTTCGGGAGGTTCCTGCACCTCATCGGGCGGGAGGAAACGCCCGGATGTCACCATTGTGAGGATCGCCCCGAGGACACGGTGGAGCATACTCTGGCGGTGTGCCCTGCTTGGGCTGAGCACCGCCGAGTCCTCGAGGCGGCCATCGGCGGCGGCGCCCTCTCGCGTCCGGCACTGGTTCAGGCCATGGTCCGGAGCGAGGGGGAATGGGAAGCAGTCGCCTCCTTCTGCGAAGCTGTAATGCTAGAGAAGGAGGCGGCGGGACGGGAGAGAGAAAGGAGGGTCCCCCGTCCCAGCGGCCGCCGCGGTAGACGATCCGGGCGTCGGGAGCCACGAGACGACTCCCGGCCACCGTAGACGCGGGTCTGTGGACGGTGAGCAATGGGTAGCTCGCCGTCCGTACGTTCACTAGCGACAGACCGTGTCGACGGCGCGTTCGTGTTCCACGCGCGCCTCAAAGAGATGTCAGCAAATTGGATGGGGCCACTGAGGGCCGATGCCTGCCGGGGCTGCGGGTTGTTCGAAAGAGATACCGCGACCCCGGAACGCAAAGGGCACATGAAGGAACATAGACGGGTTTTAGTCAGTAAAAGTCTGACACTCCCTCCCGCCCCGCCCAGGGCGGGGGAAGTTATTTGATGATTTCCCGTCTATAAAAAAAAAAAAAAGGCAAACAAAGGCAAAAGCAAAGTTAAAAATACAATACAACAAATTACAAATTTAAAATAATAACAAATAAATTGAAATTCATAAAATAATTAAAATTAGACAATATTATAGTAACGTTTGATAAAATAAAAATAATATAATAATATACATTATAATAATATAAAATGTTGAATTTTATTTTTGTTTTATTAAATCTTTGATATGTAATTTAATGGTTGTTTAAAAACAATAGACATTTTATTGAAATTGTAATGGATTAATTTTTGTTTGAAATTAAATTAAATTATTCGTCATCATTATCATCATTAGCCTACAACAGTCTACATACTGCTGGGCATAAGCCATAATAAAATTCTTATTAATTATTAAATACTGTTGTTTTTTAAGTCATGAAGTTCTTTATGGATTTACAATAATTCATACAACTATGTGACAAACAGTCTAACAGATACATAAGGTCTTAATAATACGGATTTTTAGGCACCCTTTAGATACAAAATCCTAAAAAGCATCCAAAATAAATCCTAATCTACGTCACCGTAATAAAAATCCAACATGGCGGAAACATTCTCAGATAACGGCCATATTAATCCGAACGTCTGCAACAGAATCAAGATTTGAAATTGGAATCAATGGCGGCTAAGATAGGTTGTAAGGGAATGTTACTGGCAGTTTACTAGAGTGATATTTTATAGTTTTTCAACGGTTTTTGTGTTATTTTATTTTTGGAATATTGAGTTGGTATTTGTGACTTGCTGAATTTGATATGAAGTAATGGACTAATAGTGTTATTGTATTGGTTTTGGAAGAGCTTTCAAATGGTTTTATTGGAAGCAACATTTTTATAAACAGAATAATTGCAAACTAGCAAATAAATTAATATGAATGTGAATTTGTTTGTCTTGAATTTTAGAATAATATAGTACAATCCTAAGTAAAAGTAGGTACTGTTTCTTAGGGATTGAAAAATATATTACTAAGCGAGTGAAATTGTGAGCAAAAGCTAGTTTTTCATAAAATTGATAACTGCCGTTTCAAAATGGTAATAATTTTGTATATATTTTTTTTATTTATGGTGAATTTAAATAATCATAGTAAATATTCATAGGGAATATTAAAAATGTCATATTGTCAAAATATCGTCGTTGCGACTTTAAGACCTCCTATGTGACACTTTTGTTCAAAACACTTTTTCACTCCATTCAAGTGTACATTTTGAAGCCCTATCGAATGCAAAAACTCTCATGTGGCTATGACGTTTTATTCGTAATTTATTTACCCATTTCAAGATCTTCAATGTGCTTGCTCATCATAATTTGGTGCTTAAAATGTCTTATGTGTCGTATGTACACATACAAGTTTTTAAATGTATCATGCTCGTGGAGTATAGGCAATTTTTGGAATAAAATATCCTATGTGCAATTTACGCGGGTATTTTTTAATATTACTTTTGGTATCTTTAGACCGACAGGATTGAACAAACAAGTGAACGAAAAGACAAGTGAAATAGATAAATCGCGTGATTATTCTCCATTTTTAGACAATAGATGACGCTCATTTAAATATATGGCATAATATTTTCATGGCAGAACGTTTTTATGTCCGAATTTAAAATGGCAAAAACATCTGGCAAATCACAAGAAAGTGTACTGTGCTTTCGTAGACTTGGAGAAGGCCTATGACAGTGTGTGGAGGGAAGAGCTATGGTCGACTCTATCCATGTATGGTGTGGACGGGCGTTTGATACGAACACTGAAATCTTTATATAAAGATTCCAGCACTTGTGTTAGGATAAATGGGGCATACACTGGGTTGCGCTGACTGGTTTTACATCTCAAGAGGTGTAAGACAGCGCTGTGTGGCTGTTCAACATATATATGGATAGTTGTTTGACAGATTTGAGAGAGAGTGAGAGTGGATTAAGAATGAATGAGTTGCCTGTCAAATGCTTGTTATACGCAGATAATCAAGTTCTTCTTGCGTCGTCGGCGGAGCAGTTGCAAGACATGGTAACATTAACGAATGAAGCGTTTAAGAGAAAAGGGATGAACATAAATGTAAATAAGACGAAAGTGATGGTTTTTGAAAGAGAAGAGGATGTATCGGTATGTGATGTGAAAATAAATGATGTGAGTGTGGAGCAAGCGAATGAGTTTGTATACCTGGGCAGTATATTTACAAGAGACTGTAAGATTGATGCTGATGTGGAAAGGAGAGTAAATGCGGGAAATAAAGTGAATGGTGCTATACATGCGGTTGTAACCAACCAGTCGATGTCCAAAAAGGCTCGACTGGCTGTGCACAATGGCGTGCTGGTGCCTACACTTACGTATGGAAGTGAATGTTGGGTATGGCAAACAAGGCATGAAAGTCGGAATAATGCTGTGGAGATGCCTTCCTTGCGAAGTATGTGTGGTGTAACGTTGAACGATAGAGTGAGGAATGAAATTATACGACAACGTTGCAGTTTAAAAGAGGATGTAGTGACAAAGGTTGAAAAGAGTATGCTTAGATGGTTCGGTCATGTTGAGAGGATGAGTGAAAGGCGACTAACAAAAGGGATTTATATGGCAGATGTGAGTGGCAATGCCGGGAGGGGACGCCGTAGAAAGACCTACCTTGACCTTATCGGTGAGGTTCTTCAGAAAGGTCAGGAGCTCAGTACTCGTAACCGGCGTGCTTGTATGACCAGATGTATGAATGTGGACGAGGCAAAAGGAGTGTGTAAGGATCGTAGCAGGTGGCGGTCCGTGGTTTCTGCTTACCCCCATGGGAAAAAGGCGTGAGTTTATGTATATATGTATGTTAAAATGGCATACTTTTAAGATGGCAGAATTTTATTTGCATTATTACCTTTGGCATACTTATAATTTCGCATAATTTCGTTTAGTATAACTTTTATAAAGAGCGAGCGAAGCGAGCTCGGGCCTTGGGGCAACCCGACTCGGACAGGTTAGGTTAGAAGGGGATGGCGGAGTCTAGAGAGCGAGCGAAAAGAGGATTCTGCCATACAAAATTATGAGTTATAAATGTATGGCAAGTAAGTGATGCCAAATGACTTTCTGCGAAAAGAGGTTTATGCTATCAGTTGTTATGCAAAATAAAATTATGACTTAAAAAGTTCTGCTATAAAAGGTGTACCCGTTTTATTTAAAGGTATTTTAGTTTAAAAGCACTGATGTGTAACTGACAGCGCAACCAAAACCTCTAATGTGTCAAATAAAATTGTTTTCTTTTTTTTTTACTATCATGTACTTTTTTTTTAAACTTAAAATATCATATTAAAAAGCAGGCAGTCATGTGGCTATCACCTGTATTTTTTGTTGTAGTTGGTTTCATTATATTTTTTTCAGTGGATGGTTTTTATCGATTTTCTCGTAAAAGTAAATTTTACACATAAGAGGTCTTGAAATCGCAACGACGATATATTCATTCACAAACATCACAAAAAAAAAAAAATACCTCTAAGAATTAAATCAACATAAAAAACCAAGGTGACTAGATACAATTTAGATTCAAAATAACAAAATAAAATATTCACTTAACACGATTGAATGAAAAACTGAATAAGGTCAAATCTCATACATTTTTCAGTCATGTCGTAAAATGTTGTAGTCAGGGACACTATTATATAAATAAATAAATAATAAATATCTATGACTAGGTTCAACACGCGAGTTCGTTCGCATCAAATCTGACATATTATTATCCCACGGAAACTGTACTTGCCTCGTTAGCCTAGTGGTCCTAAGGGCGACTGCTACGCTAGAGGTCTTGGGTTCGATTCCCAGGTCGAGCAAAAAGTGTTATTGGGTTTTTCTATGAAATTCTCAGTAGCAGCTCGGAGTTTGGATTTGTGCCCGGTTAATGGCAATAGGCTCGCCCCCTATTACATGGGACTTAAATATACCGGCGAACTGTGGGTGTACATTGGTACACCTCTGTCTAACCCTTTGGAGAATAAAGGCGGGATGGTATGGAAAAAATACATTTCTCCGGGATAAATAATATCCTATATGTTATATATTTCTGTGGTTATTCCACACTGCAATCTATCTAAGTGCCAAATTTCATCTAGATCCGTTCAGCCGTTTAAGTGTGAAAGAATCTGACGGGGCTGCCTGTTGTTCGAAAACGATACCGCGCCCCCCAGGCGCATGAAAGGAACATAGACGGGTTTTAATCAGTAAAAGTCTGACACTCCCTCCGGGAAGCTATTTGATGATTTCCCGTCTATATAAAAAAAAAGAGTGTGAAAGGGTACATCAAACCATCCATCGTTACAAACTTTCGCATTTATATTTCGCACTTTACGGCAGAAATAGGTATAATGGTAGTACTTCCCCGGACGAGCTCCTTCACAAAGAGCTCTACTACTACTAACTACTATTATTTGAGCAGACATTTCAATTTTATTAATTAGTATCTAGATTTTACTAGGATTTCTAAAGTCTGGAAAGTTTTCATTTGCAATCTGATAGTACTTCAACTTCTCTTAACAAAATACTTTATTTAGGTATTACCTCGCGGTGTCACCCGCTTTCATTCACATCTTTGGTCACTGCTCTGCTCCCGTGTGTCGTAGCGTGATGTTATATAGCCTATGTTACTCAGGAATATTTTAGCTATCAATTGGTAAAGAAATGGTTAAAATCGGTCCAGTAGTTTCGGAGCTTATTCGTTACAAACAAACAAATCTCTCCTCTTTATAATATTAGTACGAAGAAACGCAATAAATAATTAAGCATTGAGTATCATCTTCCAAAAAGAAAGACATACAATCTGAATCCTCAAACAATTGGCTCACAGACACTCCATTCCCTGGCCACTTAAAAAAAAAACACGAAGCCTCCAAACAGCCAATGGCGGGCGTTCCCGCCAAAACGCGTTCCATTTCCAAATTATTTCAAACATGGCCGCCGTAACGAGGCGAATGGGCAAACAACAAATTGACCCCAATTCTTTGGTTAATGGCGCTTCTAACGGGACAATGGTGTATCACATTGATATTTGCCACGTTCCTGGATTCAAATGGATATTAGGTTTGATATTTTATGGTGTTTTATGGATATTTTGGCAAATATGTCTTACTATCTTACTATAATCTGTGATAAGACCTGTCGTATTGTATGGATCGGAATGCTGGGCCGTGAAGAAGACGGATGAACAAAGATTGCATGTTGCGGAGATGAGAATGTTGAGATGGATGTGTGGTGTGACCAGAATGGATAAGGTAAGGAATGAGTATATTAGAGGAAGTTTGAAAGTAGCGCCAGTGACAGAAAAGTTGAAAGGGAACATGGACATGTGAAGAGGAGGGATGAGACGCATGTGACCCAAAAAGTTATGAATGTAAATGTGGATGGATGTAGAGGAAGAGGGAGGCCAAAGAAAAGATGGATGGATTGTGTGAAGAATGATATGAAAGAGAAGGGAGTCAGTGATAGTATGACGGTTGACAGGTTGGCATGGAAGAAGAAAACATGTTACGCCGACCCCAAGTAAAATGGGATAAGGGCAGGAAGATGTTGATGATGATGTCTTACAATAAGCATTTGACCGCGAATTCAGCCTCTCTGCGTAACTCTTCGGGTAAAATACAGGCATGATGGTATGTTTTTATGTATGTAAGTGTTACATTGACATATTGAATTACTTATAACTGTAATTAGTTGAATTATTGTAAGAAAGCCGAGTCTTATGGTGGGTCCACACGACACAGACTTTTGTCTGTACAGATATCTGCACAGACTATAAAGTCTGAGTAAAAATGTTTACTCAGAGGTCTTTACCAAATGTCTGTGCAGACTTTTCATCAGTCCAGACTTCGATTTTAATGAATACATTAAGTAATTCAATAATCATGAGTTTTGCTCCGACAATCGTACAGACATGTACGCAGACTTCTGACTTTTCTGATACACCGACATTTGTCTGTACTGATTTGTTGTACAGACAAAATTCTATAGAAGTCTGTGTTATGTTTGTATCGTGTGAACCCACCATTAGTAATAGTAAGTAGGGTTCTGTGGGCATAAAGGGAACCATGCACAGAACCCTAAAACGGTCAGGTACTAAGCAGCTGTCAAAAAACCCACGAGACACACCAAAAATCTAGTTTATTAAAACACACAAATGACAATAAATGTGAAAGTTTGTGAGGATGGATGGATGACTGAAAGGGTGGATAGACGTTTGTTACTCTTCACGCTTAAGCGGCTGAACGGATCTGGATGAAATTTGGCACTGAGATAGATTGCAGTGTGGAATAACACATAGGATACTTTTTATCCCGGAAAAATGTACGGTTCCCGTGGGATAATATATCAAATTCGACGCGGACGAAGTCACGAGTAGAATTGCTAGTTGAAGTATAATGTAACCTTTTACTGTTTTTAAATGTATTTATAGTAATATACTTTAACGAACTCTTGTTTATTTTCCCGTGTTTTCCTATATCCTTATCAAATACAGGATAAAACCAACTAAAATTCCATAGTTATTAAAATATCACCTCACATTAACTTTTAGTAGTAGAGCTCTTGGTGAAGGAGCTCGTCCGGGGAAGTACTACCACCATACCTATTTCTACCGCAAAGCAACGTTGCTGTGTTCCGGTTTGAAGGGTATGGGTGCCGGTGTAATTACAGGTATATGAGACATTTTAACATTGTCTCTGGGATGGCAACGCATTTGCAAGGCCTCTGGTATTGCAGATGTGTATAGGTAGCGGTGACCACTTAACATCAGGTGGGACGTGGGCTTGTTTGCCATCCAATGGTATAAAAAAAACTGCCTCGGTAGCTTAGTGGTCCTAAGCGCAACTGCTACGCTAGAGGTCTTGGGTTCCCAGATCGAGCTAAATGTTATTGGGTTTTTTATGAAAATCTCAGTAGCAGCTCGGAGTTAGGATTTGTACCCAGTTCGAAAAGGCTCGCCCCCTATTATATGGGACCTAAACATACCGGCGGACTGTGGGTGTACATTGGTACACCTCTGCCTACTTCGGAGAATACAGGCGTGTGATGGTATGTTTTTATGTATGTAACACATTTGCCATATTGAATTATAATAATTGTAATAATGAAGTTAAATCATTCTAAGAAAGCCAAGTCTTAATAACAGGGTTCCGAGCATTTCCCTTTGAATACAGATCCCTAAAAACGGTCAAGTACTAAGCAGCTGTCAAAAAACCCGCGAGACACACCGAAAATCAAGTTTATTATTGCCAGACAAAAAAAAAAGAGTAATAATAATTTTTGCACATGGCAACCCCCGGAATACCGTTACTAAAGAGGTCCAGACTATTGTTCGGTTCAACAATAAAGTCCCGACTATTGTACTTACTTGGTGCAGCTGTAGAAATTATATTGTGTTTGTAAAACCGTTCTTTTATCGTATTTCAATCGGGAATTTGTGAAATGAAAACCGTTTTTCGAGTTCGGTAACCGGTTTTAATTTTGACGTTATAATTATTTTTTTAAATTTTGAATTTAGAATTGTGTCTGGCTGGTTAGCAGGGCAATTTTAGTAACTTTTAGGAACGATTACAATGTAATCTTAGTTTTAATCTGTCAAAAATGTTTTTGGATTTTAATAAATAATAATGCCAGTCCATTATTGTCTCACTGCAGGGCAAAAGCCTCTTCTCATACAGAGAAGGCACGAGCATTGATCACCATGCTTGCAACGGATTTTATTTCGGTTTTTATCAATAGATAGAGTGATTCTTGAGGAAGGTTTATATGCGTATAAAACATCACGCTAAGAGCAACGGGAGTGGGGCAGTAACTAAAGAAGTAACTAAACGTGTGTGACACGTAGTTATTACAATATAAAACGGGCCTAACCTTCATTCTACCTAATGGCATTTCATTGCAAGCAGATTTCTGTCTAAGCAAGCGAATTCTCTAGTCTAAACTAACCGATAAGAAATGTTTTAATAAGTGTCAAATCTCAATCGGTCAGCTATAAGAAACTGATTGTTTATTTTAAAAGTTAACTACTTAATCTTAAAGCCACTTTTTGTTTGAATTTAACGGTTAAATTCAATGTCGAATTGGAATTTTGGCGCTAATTGTAAATGTCAAATTCTATTGACAGCTGTCAAGGATTTCGTTGAATATTGTAAAAAGAAAACGTTCTTTTTAACCATAGAGATTAAAATAAAACTGATAGTTTCAATGCGAATGAGTTTGCCAAATGATACAACAATAAACTAAAAATATGTAATTATAATTTTCTGTCAAAAATGGGCCGATTTTAGGTAAGTAAAGTTCAAAGATTAGCTACTTTTGAATGCAATTATTTTAATTATACCTAAATACTTTTAAAAGTGTCTCTAAAATCCTACATAACTACAACTAGCCATAACCTAGACTGAATATATTTTACAAAAGTCTGTAAATCTCCAGTCTTTGTAACGAATAAGTCTATGAAAGTCTATAAAGGCAAAGCTACAAAGGGTAGATTCCCACTTGCACCCCCCGAAATACATTCAAGAGCCTCTTATGTAGGCTTACCCCACAAAAAAAGAAAATGGACTCCACCAAAGGACGTCCTAGAAGGAAATTTGATTTTTTTTGAAACAACGACCCAATTTCGTGTTTTCTGCCTAATGGTTTTATTGTTTTGCAATAAAATATAATTTTATTATGAGCACTTAAACTCTGAGAAGTTAGCTATTAAATGGTGAAAGTTTCATCGGAATTGGTTTAGCAGTTTTCAAAATATAAGCTGTCAAAATTTAATGAGCAACAAAAATAATAAAACCTCTTTTCTTATTAAAACAATAAACCTTTTTGTTCGGCACCAAAATTAGGTCTTCAATAATGCGTTTCGAAATTCGAATTATTAATCATTTTATTCGAAATTTGGTCTAAATTAATGCCATAATTATGATTTTTATACAAAGTCATAGCATTCTATATAATTAGACCATTTATATGCACTTTTAAATAGTCAAGAAATTAGACAGCAAGTTGAAGTTGTTACACTACCAAGATATTGCTTTAATAATAGTAAAAAATACGACGAAACCACGACAAAACTGATATTTTCTTTATCTATTTAGGTTTTATCATTAAGCAAGCAACATTCATTCATTACTTTCGGAATGTTTAGCAAAGAATATCAGTACACAGTACACACACAGTTACATCGTATAACTCAAAGTAGATTGTAAAATAAATAGATAAAAAAAACAAGTAGTCATTTTGACAGAACTTTGACAGCTACTGTATAGTGTTGCTAGTTATAAAATAATCTCAGAAAATTGTCCCCTTGCAAGGCAAAGGACTCTTCTCATACAGAGAAGGCACGAGCATTGATCACCGCGCTTGCTCAAGGTGGATTCGAGATTTCAGACTTATATTAATTACAAGTCCAGGTTTCCTCACGATGTTTTCCTTCACCGATGTCAGTTATGTCCAAGATAAACTTAGAAAGTACATTATTAAATAGAAAATGTTGCATTGGTACTTGCCCGTGCCTGGTTTCAAACCCACAGTCTCGAGCATGAGAAGCGGGTGCCTTAACTACTGGGCTATCACGACATTTGACTATAATGGGGTTTTTTACTACAGTAACATTTATTAATTGAAGCCTTGAAGAGTCTTATGCAATCGTCTCATATTTTATGTATGAATGAATGTCCTCCATCGAATTGCAATGGCGACCTATTCTCGACCGACTTTATTGATTTTAATAGCGTTCATACTTCATTTATAAGCCACAGTGTCTGTTTTAGAAGGAAAATATCTACGTACATTTAGTACTAGCGAACTGCTTTATTTCACCCGCGTTAAGTTACATCTTTGGTTAATGCTCCGCTCCTGTGAGTCGTAGCGTGATGTTATATAGTCCATGACACTCACAAATAACGTGGCTTTCTATGGGTAAAATAATTTTCAAAATCGGTTAAGTAGATCCAGAGATTACGCCCTACAACCTCACAAACTTTACTTCTTTATAATATTTGCATTGACGAACGCAATTTAGAAATTCAAAATCAGAAATGACAGTTGTTCTATTTTTAAATATTAGCGTTTATTGACAGTTGAAAATGACATTTGAAATGTTTGATTGACAAAGGTCATACGCAATGCAAACTTTTTGTATTTTTTCTGTTATAATTTATTTATATCATTCGATGGCAAACAAGCCGAGACGGCCCACCTGATGTTAAGTGGTCACCGCTGCCTATACACATTTGCAATACCAGAGGCCTTGCAAATGTATTGCTATCCCAGAGACTAAGTTAAAATGTATCATGTGCCTGTAATTACACCGGCACCCATACCCTTCAAACCGGAACACAGCAACGCTGCTTTGCGGCAGAAATAGGTATGGTGATAGTACTTCCCCGGACGAGCTCTATAACATTATTGAGAAAGAGTGCCCGTAGTTTAGGCCCAATTCTAACATTGGTTTATATCCAGTATCAGGCAGTTATCGGTACCTATGTTATCATTGGGCGAAGGCCAATCCTTATCTGTCAAACGTAGCATTGTATAATTTTATCTTGTATTTGATATTATATTACTTATATTCAATTTTAGGCTTACATTTTGTAATAATAATTGAGTTTTTATGTAACTTACATTAAAATTAGAAGGTTTCTTAGGTATCTTCTGAACATATTTCATCTTATTACTATGGGTGTACATTGGTACATCTCTGCCTAACCCTTCGGGGAATACAGGCGTGAAGGTATGTTAGCCTAGCCTTTTCCCAACTATATCGGGGTCGGTTTCCAGTCTAACCGGTTGCAGCTGAATACCAGTGTTGTACATGGAGCGACTGCCTCTCTGAACTCCACAACCCAGTAACTGGGCAACACGCTACCTCTTGGTAAGACTGGTTGACAGATATCCCTGCATCTTTATAACTGTAACGACTGTCAAAGATCTACTTATGACAGCCGGGAGTAAAGGCTGTCATCTTTCTTCTTGTAGTATTAAATTAACAAATTATCTTTCTTCAATGTAGATTTTAATCATTCCAAAAACTCCACAAAATGTGTCCAGCAATTTCAGAGTTAAACATCCACAAACAAACACATGGTTTTATGACGTAATTGTTTTAAAATTACTTATTAGAACTACTCGGAATGTCGAGTACCTACTTAGTTATAAAAAATCATTAAATTGTAATGGCAGCTGTGCGTGACGTCATAGGCCGCCATATTGAATTAGTATTATGTCATCATAGTTGCCATATTTTATACTAGAGAGCCTGCGACTTCGCCCGCGTGGCTTATTTGACCCACGTCACGTTTTTGGTTACTGCTCCGCATCCGTGTTTCGTAGCGTGATGTTATGTAGACTATGTTACTCAGGAATAATGTAGCTATGTATTGGTGAAAAAATGGTTAAAATCGGTGTAGTAGTTTTGGAGCCAGTTCGGTATAAACAAACAAACAAAAAAATCTTTCCTCTTTGTAATATTAATTATAATGTAAAGATCTATAGACTAACCAGATGTTGCTAAATACTATTATTTTACACAAACATACTGATAGGTACGTAGTGGCTTAAACCTAGATTAATTTTGTAATCAGTTAATTGACTGTCAAACCAAGCAAACTTTAGTGATTGGTAGATTCAAATTAGTTTGATGAAATTCACCCTTAGTGGAACCTTAGCTTACTGTCTGCCCCGTTATGTTGATAGCGTGAAGTTCTGTCGATCACTACCCCCTACTCCTCAGTTATTGATCCCAACATATATACTATGGTCTAATACACAAGATACAGCGATTTTTAAAAGCGTTTATGCTCCTTACAAACTTTGAAGACCAAATAACCAAAGATGCCACTTAACACGGGTGAAACCGCGGTATGTAACAAGCCTACCACACTATTCCCAACCACTGCAACTCTTGAAAGCTAGAATCAACAGTGGAGACTACCAGCCGTGCGATTCTCTAACATATTTCAACGCTGCGCTCGACGTCGAGCTCGTCGACTACACTACTGTCAAATCAACTTTACGCATAACGCATAGAGTTGATTTTACCGAAGTTTCGTCAACCAGCTCGACGTCGAGCGCAGCGCTGAGATATGTTAGAGAATCGCACGGCAGAAAAGCGCCGAGACAATGATGGTCGAGGAGTCCCGGAGAAACGATTCAACTGTCTTGGATCCCGCAACGAAATTAATCAGAAAAGATTAGCGGGGGAGTAATAAAGAAATAATTCCATGGGGTATAGCCAGTAATATCGAGCAATACCGGGTTATTGGGTTTTTCAAAGATATTATCAGTAGCAGCTCGGAGTTAGGATTTGTGTCCGGTCAATAGGCTCGCTCCCTATGTCATGGAAACTAAACACACTGGCGAACTGTGGGTGTAGGTACATGTTACACCTCTGCCGAACCCTTCGGGGAATACAAGCGTGATGGTATGTAATAATATAAGATTGGCTATTAGCCATTCTTTTGTGACTTACACCATACCAGGGTGTGGTCATTCAAAAATTCATAGTCCACACCACTTACTAGATATTGGAGTTATATTAACTTCATATAGACAATGATTTTGCGAAAAATATTCTGTATTAACTTCTGCCTGTGCCTTCGCTCGTGTGGTGTTTTTCAACGGCGTTTGAGTACTGCTTCGCTCCCGTGTGTGATAGCGTGATGTTATAAACCCCTATACTATACTTTATGAATTTGGCTATCATATACAGATTTTTTCTAATCGACTGGTAGTTCCAGAGATTAGCAAGCTTAAAAAAGCAAAAAGCTCTTCAGCTTTATTATATTAATAATATAGAAGTATGGAAGACTAGCTTTTGCCCGCGACTTCGTCCGCGTGGATTAATAGTTCCCGTTCCCGGGGGATTTCCGGGATGAAAACTATCCTATGTCCTTTCTCGGGTCCTAGACTATATCTGTACCAAATTTCATTGAAATCGGTTCAGTGGTTTAGGCGTGAAGAAGAGACAGACAGAGTTACTTTCGCATTTATAATATTAGTACGGATTAACTTAATGTAGACCACAATGATATTGCAATATTCTGTACAAGCACTCAAAATATTATCAATAATGATTGATAGAACCTTACTATTACTACCATTAATACGGCGAAAGTTTGTGAGGTTTGATGGATGTTTGTTACTTTGTCACGTAAAAACTACTGAACAGATTTCGATGAAACTTTACACTAATATTTTTCACACACATACTAACGCCTGTATTTCCCGAAGGGTTAGGCAGAGGTGTACCAATGTACACCCACACTTTGCCGGTATATTTAGGTCCCATGTAATAGGGGGCGAGCCTTCACCGGGCACAAATCCAAACTCCGAGCTGCTACTGAGAATTTCATAGAAAAACCCAATAACACTTTTTGCTCGATCTGGGAATCGAACCCAGGACCTCTAGCGTAGCAGTCGCACTCAGGACCACTAGGCCAACGAGGCAGTAATATTTTTCACTTTTTAGTTTTTGAAGGCGGTTGTCTTTTTTTGTATTTTTATTTATCTTTGAATAGGCATCCTAAAAATGGCCAAGCCAAAGCTGGTGTGTAAAATAATAATGTTGTAAATAAATTATCTATGATGTTACAACATACTAGCAAACTGTTCGCGACTTCGCTCATGTGGCTTATTTTACCCGCCATAAAGAAAGAAAGAAAGAAAGAAAGAAAAACCATTTATTCCCGCGAAAGCGACGCACAACACAAAAATAAAATTAAAAAATTACAAATACAATAATTAATAAGTTACGTCTTTGGCTAATGCTCTGCTCCCGTGTGTCGTAGCGTGATGTTATATAGCCTATGCTACTCAGGAATAATGTAGCTATCTATTGGTGAAAAAATGGTTAAAATCGGTCCAGGAGTTTCGGAGCCTATTCGTTACAAACAAACTAACAAAAAATCTTATCTCTTTATAATATTACTAGCTTTTGCCCGCGACTTCGTCCGCGTGGATTAATAGTTCCCGTTCCCGGGGGATTTCCGGGATGAAAACTATCCTATGTCCTTTCTCGGGTCCCAGACTATATCTGTACCAAATTTCATTGAAATCTGTTCAGTGGTTTAGGCGTGAAGAAGAGACAGACAGACAAACAGAGTTACTTTCGCATTTATAATATTAGTAAGGATTAGTATTTGGATAAAATAAAATTACCTACCAACTCCCTTTTTATATACTGGCAAGAAAATAACCAATAACGCACCACACATTGCTTTTAATCTTAAAAAAAAAACAACCTCTAAACAAAATAGGTAGGTTGAACATGATTTTGAATAAGAGAAGGATATAGTCCTTTTGTGGGGCTCACAATAGACCCGGATGTTGTAGGGTACAGCTGCTGGTAGGATGGTGACAAGATGTAGGGTGACCACGCTTTGCGGCAGTTGAAGGACAAGTATTTTTTTTGCGTGTGATTTTTTTTTTAAGTGTTTGTGAATTTTGTTTTTTTTTTGGCATTAAATTTTTGACATTTAACATTTATTGAGTACAAAATTTATTTTTTCCAATTTATTTTTTAATAAACAAGAAGTTACTTTAAGGTCATCAATATAAGGTTTAAAATTACCTAACAAATGTCGTTGGAAGAGAAGGATTGTTTGAATGTATAGATAGACCATTGTAATCAATCCAGTATCATGAATGCTTACCTAGACGCATTCCAATGCTAGGCATACACTGACTCAATCACAGCTGTCTTATCTAGAACTAGCTAAATACCTCGTTGTGTCACCCGCGTTTTGTTACATCTTTGGCTACTGCTCCGCTCCCGTTAGTCCTAGCATGATGTTATATACTTTTAAACCTTCCTCTTGAATCACTCTATCTATTGATGAAAACTGCATTAAAATCCGTTGAGGAGTTTATAAGATATAAACGGATAAAGGGACAGCCGGCGGGAAGCGACTTTGTTTTATAGTATGTAGAGATTAGTAATGCGAATCAGCTATCTAATAATAGTACTAACACACGGTTTGTACTGATAAATTATATTATCAAGAATTATGTAATAATATAGATTATTTTGCATGGCGAATAGATATTTGTCGTAATAATTAAGAGACTACTAGGGCTTTATTCATTCTATGTTCGTCCGCGTGGCGAGTGAAATACACCCGCTATGAGTTACGTCTTTGATTAATGCTCCTCTCCTGTGGGTTGTAGCGTGATGTTATATAGCCTATGTTATTAAGAATATTGTAGCTATCTATTGGTTGAATAATGGTTAAAATTGGTCCAGTAGTTTCGGAGACAATAAGCTCAATAAAAAATCTTATCTCTTTATAATATTAAAGTATAGATTTTAATTGTCTGTTATTGTTGTGATTTTTTATACAATTTAAATGACAATAACAAAATGGCTGCCAAGATTTTTGTTTTTAAATTAAATTTAAAATACTTATGTTATTGTGCGTTTTAGTGCTTCATTATGTTTGAAAACCAAAATTCCAACTCAAAATAACCTACATAGCTCATGCCAAATTACCTCTGACATAAAAAAAAAACAAAAAGTTTGCAAATTGCTAAACAAATCCACAAAAAAAAAACCGCCAAAATTTTTCTCAACTGACCGTTTGACAAAAAAAAACCCCGTCTCACAAATTCAAAACGCATGGCCACCTAAGTAAACTAAAATAAACTCAGGCGCAGCACATCTGCTGTACACGTGGTCACACAAAGGCATGGGGGCCAGTACACCATGGGAAGCGAGTTTAATTGGCTCCGTGCAGATTCCTGGGGCTACCGACGAATTGGACGGGGCTACAAATTGTTTATTCATTAATCTTTTAAGGGGTCGATTGAAACTCCATCATGACTCGATCGAAGGGTAACTCACTTCATCGTAGACTATGTGAATGTCACCTTTGACTAAGAGTTGAGTCAAGAGCTTACGCATCATGTATAAAAAAAGGGTTAGGCAGAGGTGTAATAATATACACCAACAATACACTGGATTTTTTAGGTCTCATGTAATAGGAGGCGAGTCTATTGCCATTAACCGGGCACAAATCCTGACTCCGAGCTGCTATTGAGCATTTAATAGAAAAAACTCAATAACACTGCTCGACCCGGGAATTCAATCTAAGACTTCAAGCGTAGCAGTCGCGCTTAGAACCACTAGGCTAACAAGGCAGTCAGTGGAAACTTCATGTTGATCAGTATTATTAAAACTCTACACAGTATAAAACAAAGTCGCTTCCCGCCGTCTGTACGCTTAGATCTTTTAAACTACGCAACAGATTTTAATGCAGTTTTCATCAATAGATAGAGTGATTCAAGAGGAAGATTTATGCGTATAGAACATCACGCTACGACCAATATGAGCAGAGCAGTGACCAAAGTCATAACAGCTAGACATTATAGCTAGTTGATTTATAATAAAAAATATTCGAAATTCAAACACATGGTCTCCAAAATGGCGGGAAAAGAACACGTGTCAGTACGTAACGGCTAAATTTTTAATACAATTTGAAACTATAACTAATTAATGAACTAAATTGAGTTTTTAGTTCAATGAAACTTAAACGACTGATAAAAATACGGGGCATACGAGTTCCCTTATCAGTGAAGTCAGAGGTCATTGAATAAATAATAAGTTTATAGTACCGGGTACAAACTCGAGTTGACTTTATTTAGTTTTTAATTATTTTACTTAGAATATCAAGTTCATTAGAAATATGTACGTAAATAATAAAATTGTAACAGTCTCGGTAGCCTAGTGGTCTTAAGCGCGACTGCTAGGCTAGAGGTCTTGGGGACGATACCCAGGTCGAGAAAAGTTTTATTGGGTTGTTCTATGAAATTGTCAGTAGCAGCTCGGAGTTAGGATTTGTGCCCGGTTAATGGCAATAGCCTCTATTACATAGGACGTAAACATACCGGCGAACTGTGGGTGTAGGTTGGTACAACCCTGCCTTACCATTCGGTATAAAAGTCCCTCTCACAGTCACACATTCATTTATCCACAATTTTTACCCGCATCCTAGCATTGAACTCACGCTTCCGTCACGTATACGTCTCGTCCCCGTTTCGGCCCAGTTTCGGCCCCGTTTCGTCGCTATCTCGTCCCCATATCGTCGGCATACTCCACATGCCTCCTTTGAAATTAAACATTCAACTATGTGATGTAACCCAAGGGTGGGAGAGCTCTAAATTAAAAAAGTATGCACAGTAGGGTGACCCCACACTCGTGTTTTAGGTGGATCTTCTCGAAATTGGGAATAGTATAATAGTAGGGTGGATTGATAGGTACTGTGGGTCATTTGGTTAATGTATTGTGTTTGTTAATTAAATTTTAATGTTGTTTTGAAGAGTAGTGCTGTTTACAATTTTTGGTTGGGCTTGTGTGGTGACATATTTGAAAATAATTGAAAGTCAGTTAAACCGTGTACAGATATTTTTTTGAATGAATCAAAATATTGAGAGAGATTGTGATGGCTGTGGGCTTGCAACAGGACACGGGTGAGTATTAATGTGACTTTTTTAATTCATTTGTATATTTTAAAATTTATCTTAAACTTTGTGAGAAAGCCTAGACTTATAATTAATATAAGTATGAAATCGCCAATCCTCTTTGAGCAAGCATCAATACTCGTGCATTCTCTGTATGAGAAGAGGCCTTTGCTCTGCAGTAGGAGAATAATAAGCTGGTATTAACATTATAAAATTGGCAATAGACACACCCCCTATTACATGGGACTTAAACATACTGACGAACTGTTGGTGTACATTGCTACACCGCTGCCTAACTCTTCGAGCAATACAAACATGATGACATGTAAACTCAATTATAGTAATTTAAGTTTAATGATATGAGGGCTGATTAACAGCTCCACAAATCAAAAACCCAGAGACAAGAGTCAATCATCTAAGTATGCCAAGTAAGAATGATGATAATGATAATGATATTGCAGCCATCAATTTTATTCATAGTCAAAGGAACACTATACTTCTTCCAACCAAAGAAATTCCACACAAGACAACAAATTAACACAACTGACACTTATTCAAAGGAATGTGAACCTTAAACAGATGATACTGATGGCAGAAGTGGAGATACAATATCATATATCACATAGAGTACAATATCGCATGACGCGGAAGGACAGGCGACGACAAGAGGGCGCCATTCCGAGAAATTAGTCGACGAATCAGCGATATTAAGCCTTTAGATAGTTATTTATAGTACACTTGAAGGATTGGTTTAGATTGAAGAGGGAACGGGAGTGAAGCACTTTCTTTTCACTAAGAATTTCTCTTGATGACCCAGTAGAAAAAGCACTCACCTCAAATGCAAAAGGTTTCCATACTGGGCAAGTACCAATGTGACTGTTCAATTCAGATGTACTTTCTAAGGTTATCTTGGACATCACTGACATCGGTGAAGGAAAACATCGTGAGGAAACCTGGACTTACTCGTATAATAAAGTCTAAAATCAACAATCCGCCTTGAGCAAGCGTGGTGATCAATGCTCGTGTATTCTCTGCCTTTGCTTCAGTGGGACATTATTAGGCTTGAATCATGTTAGTATATACATATATACATACCATCCCGCCCGTATTCCCCGAAGGTTAGGCAGAGCTGTACCAATGTACACCCACAGTGCGCCGGTATATTTCATGTTAGTATTTATTTAAAACTAGACTTGTAGAACTGACATCAAGAGATGAATCAACTTCAGCACTTGAAGTGACTGACACAGAACGAAGTCCTGCCTACACCCTCACGCAATGCTAGCGTGAAGATGATAGAACCAGTACTTTATTAAATAGAGCTCTTTGACGTTCAATTTATGGGGCGTTATTACGATGTATCACGCGTTGTAAGGCGTGGAGTCCATTACTATCGCTATATAGTAAGCGCGTGGTTTTTAAGGTTCAAGGCTGGGCAGCCATGATCTTGGTGGTATTCACGTGTATATGTGGAATTTCTGTGGAGTTTCTTGTTTATTCTTCTCCTTATGTAAATACCTTTTGGAAGGAGCAACTAGACTTTTCTTTCTCTTGTGTATGACGTTCAAAAGTGCTTTTTGTTATAATTGAAATAAATGTCTTTACTGTGACATTGTTGGCTGGTGTTTCAGTAAGTGTAAATATTAACAAAAGAAGTGCTATTTGTAAAACACGAGTATTACCTAAAAATATTGTTTAAATATAGGTATACGAGTAGATCGTAACAAAAAGATCCACATAAGTACCTACATATTTTCCAAAAACATGTGCTTTAAAATAATATTAGCATTGATTTCTGAACGATGTAGCGTGGTTTTTGTTAAATATTTGGCCTATTTAATTAAGTTAATACTGTTTAACATTACTAGGTGATAAGTGATTTTATACGTACAAAATAAAATCTACTTTAAACTAAATAATATATCTATCAGAAAAAAGCAAGTACTTATGCTAATATTTTTGGTAATTACCCAGAGTAATGTATTACGATCAATCATGAAAAGTAACAGGAAAACTATTAAAATGACTAACCAGTCAATTACTATAATTAGGAAATGTCCTACATACGCCGAACGCACGGTCATACTACACGAAAAATCTGAAACGACCGCCCGGCAACAGCACGTAAACGATCTAAAAAAATTACAAACAAAATAAAAACTATTTTCGAAACATTACTCACCGTTTTCCTACTATTATTACAGGCACAAACGGTAAACACACGCGTCTGAAAAGCAAAAAAAAAACACAATCGCCCGCCATTTTGAAAGGAATACGTCAAAAACTGACACACTCGCGCGAAATGGGCTCTAACGTTCTAATTTTGAAAAAAATATATGTCATTTTCATTGAGATGTGTTGGAGAAACGAACGACCGACCGCGGCGGAGACCAAAATCGCACTGAAATGTAATTTGAATGGAGCTCTGAATGACTATCAGAAATAGTCGAAGGGAGGAATTGGGTGACGTGTATTGGCAGCGCTTTTAGCGCTTTAGACAGCGGCGAGTTACAATTTAATTTAAAATTTTGTTAGTTGAATTTTTGAATATTTTGTTACACTTTTCATGTCTGTAATTCATTTAACGTAACTGTTCTTTTTAGTATGTAGTAAGTATCAAATTTCAATTGTTTTTCCTCACTTTAGCTTCGATATATTCCCGTCTCTGTCTCTCACTTGTGGTTAGACAGCTGTGCGATAGTGACAGGGCTAAAGCTTAGCCAAAGTATGTGCCAAATACCGTATTCAGCTTAAATCTATATTGGGTTCATCGCTTTAAATATTCATGGCCGTTCATGACTCCCCAAGGATTTTAGCGATCCTTTAGCTTGTTAAAGGTTTAACAGATATTGAGGGTCAAATCTATCACTATTTATATACGATAACGTACAAATTTGACACTACTTGATACTTGTATGAAAATTCTTGATACTTTAATCTTTTTAGTTACTTGATAAGATAAACTAGACTAATATTTTAAAAAGGGCAAAGTTTTTTTTGTTTGTTTGTAAGTCATAATCTCAGGAAATACTAATCCGATTACCTACAAAAAAATATTTTACTGATAGAAAGCTGCACTACTGCCGAGTGCCATAAGATATGTTTTATGGCCTACTTTGACGCCTTAATGGACGAAGTCACGGAAAAAACATAGTGATAAATTAAATAGAAAAATAAATAATACTAAAACGTAAAGCGCTTTTTACGATAAAGCGACGAATGTGTTGTCAAACGACCGACCAATCGTGTGACGGTTCGCAAATTACAGCGATTCTTAAAGTTTTTGTGTTGCTATTCGTATTGTAGTACAAAATATAAGTAAATGCTTGTATTTAAATGCATTTAGGTAGATTTTAATGTCGCTATTAACTTGAGAGACCATTTAAAAAATATTTTTAGCTTACTTTTGCCGGCAATTATTTCTGTTTTTGCAGACGCAGTGTTTGCGGAATAAAAAGTAGACTATGTCTTTTCTTGGGGTACAAACTGACCCCGTACTAAATTTACTGATAAGTGTACAGTCCCGCGGTATAATTATATCATCTTTGACGCAGATAAAGTCGCGGGTATGAGCTAGTATTTGCAAAATCTCATATTCCTTGATGACGTCATCTGAATCACAAGTACCCTTTCAGATTGCGGGATTATTGCATCATCTTTTTATAGCATAGAGTTACTAAGCCACAGGGGTCTTTAATATTATTAATTGTCAATTTTAGAACCCTAAAAATCGGTCCAGTGCAAGTCTGTGTATATTTAAAAATTTATAAGACTACGCGTGGAAATTTTCACCCGCGTTGATTTACGTCTTTGGTTACTGCTCCGCTCCCGTGTGTTGTAGCGTTATGTTATATAGTCGATGTTACTCAGGAATAATGTAGCTATCTATTGGCGAAAAAATGATTGAAATCGGTGTAGTAGTTTGTTAGCTAATTCGATGCAAACAAATAAAAAAATCTTTGCTCTTTATAATGTTAGAATAGAAAAAAAACACGTTTCTTGGATGGAGCACCCTTTTATTATTTGCTGTTATAGCGTCCATAGTAACTAACTGTGTGAATAATTCAAGTACCTATTAGTTTTCGCCCGTGACTTCGTCTGCGTAAATGTGACGACATTGTAAAGTTTCCACAAAAAGGGGGTTGAAAACACGACAAGCAAAAATCCTCAAAAATTCTTACGCTTGAAATCGTCCTTTATGTCACAAAACATTTACGTAAGCGACGAATTTTTTGACATAACCTAAAAAATGTCTAAGTTATGACATCAAAGTAAGCATTTTAATAAAAATTAACTTCTCTCTATATGTTAAAAGAACAAATTTTAACAACGCGAGGTATTTCTCATACAATTTCGTACCTACCTTTTGTTGGGTTGAAAAGGGGGCTACTAGGGGTTAAATTTTGCAGCTGCTCCGTATAATTCCGGACAGCGGGGGTATTATTATTGAAGTGTCTGTTGCTAAGCAGGATTTCTATGGGCAGTGGTCGTTGAACGTCACTTTGATTTGTCAGGATAATTATAACAGACTTTGGTATAAAAAAAATTGGTCTACCGGTTTGTCTCGCATGCCATATTGGTCTGCGGGTTCGAAAGAGATACCGTGCCCCCGGAACGCAAAGGGCACAGGAAGAAACATGGATAGGTTTTAGTCAGTAAAAGTCTGACGCTACGGGCGGGAGAAGTCACTGGATGAGTTCCCATCGGTAAAAAAAAACGACGGGTTGCACTCCGGGAGTGCCGGCAGAAGTGAAAACTTGAGTATTAACGTTGTGCATTTTTGATATTTTGGAATGGTTAGGGAATAATTTTGCGTGAATTGCTTTAATTATCAGTATAAAAGTACTATCATTTAGTATATTTATTCCCCGAAGGGTTAGGCAGAGGTGTACCAATGTACACCTACAGTTCGCCGGTATGTTTAGGTCCCATGTAATAGGGGGCGAGCCTATTGCCATTAACCGGGCACAAATCCAAACTCCGAGCTGCTACTGAAAATGTCATAGAAAAACCCAATAACACTTTTTTGCTCGACCTAGGAATCGAACCAGGGACCCCTTGCACAGCTGTCGCACCTGCGACCACGAGACCAACGGGGCAGTTTCAGGAAGAATCCTGTTTATTTAATACATGTAAATTCAGTTACTTAGCCATGAAAACTTTTTAAACCCGTAATTGCAACGGAAAAAAAATTAAACACTTAGCAAGGCGTTACAACAGCCTTCTAAAAAATCCCATAAAAAACTTTAAAAGAAAAAAAACGCGATGGCCAATAGGCGGTCGAGAAAAAAGTCCTTTTCGATGTTCTTGTAGAGCTGAGTGTCTTCCAATGTTACCAAAGTTTGAAAACAGTTAGACTTTACGTACTTTTTTTGCGGGTTGAAAGAAACTCTCGAATAATGGGTTGAAGCAATTGGGGGTGAACTTTGCTAAGGGGTTGAAAATTTTTTAACACAAAAAAATAATTGAGGATATTTTTTTCCGGTGTTGTGAATTCGGTGTTAGAAAGTTTTTAGGGTTGTCCCTTTTGTGTGTAAACGCGATAAGTCACGCTTTTTTGTTAATGTTTTTGTGAATTTTTAACAAAGTTGGTACTTATGTAAATCCTTTGCAATATAGTGACCTTATTCCGTTGTAAGTTGTTAGGATTCGCATTCAAATGAAAACACAATTAAGGAACTCGACCCTTGTTTTTTAAAATACGCTAATTTATTTTGTGAACACGTGGCTAAGACGCCTAATGTCAATGTGACATTTTCAATTCACATGAACTGTGTTTATTGACTGCTGTTGTGACTGCCCCGTTGGTCACGTGGTCGCAAGCGCGACTGCTGGGCAAGGGGTCCCGGGTTCGATTCCCAGGTCGGGCAAAAAGTGTAATTGGGTTTTTCCATTAGGAAATTTCTCAGTAGCAGCCCGGAGTTTGGAAGTTGGTGGTGTGACACCCCCGTGCCTCGGAAAGCACGTAAAGCCGTTGGTTCTGCGCCTGATCTCTCTCCGGTCGTGTCGGATTACCGTCCCATCGGGCTATGAGAGTTAGGGAAGAGAGAGTGCACCTGTGTTTGCGCACACACTTGTGCACTATAATATCTCCTGCGTACGTGGCTAGTCTGCGTTAAGATTAGCCGCCGTGGCCGGAATTGGTCTGGAGAATTACACTGTGTTAATTCCAACATTTATGCAGACGAAGTGACGGGCAAAAGGTAAAAGGTACTTGAATTATTCACACAGTGTGTTACTATGGACTACTACAACAAATAATAAAAGGGTTTCCGTACAAAAAACGTGTTTTTTCTACCTATACTAATGATATTTTTAGAAGGAAAGATTTTTTTCTTTCTTTGTACCAAATAAGCTCCGAAACTACCGGACCGATTTCAACCATTTTAATACGTTTCTAAGTTTAGCTTGGACATCACTGACGTCGGTGAAGGAAAACATCGTGAGGGAACCTGGACTTATATAAGTCTGAAATTGTCCATCTGCCTAGAGCAAATGTAGTGATCAATGCTCGTGCCTTCTCTTTGCCAGAAGAGGTCTTTGTCCCTGCAGTGGGGACACTAATGACTTTAAATGACTATACTTCAGTTTGATACTGATAAAAATCTCGTATTCTTTTCGGATTGCCGTTTATTTATTTATTTAAACTTTATGCAACAAAAGTACAAAGGCGTTCTATCGGACTATGAGAGTAAGGGAAGAGGGAGTGTACCTGTGTTTTCGTGCAATTGATTGATTAAATTGCAATGGTATGTTTCGAATATTAAATTCTGGATTCCATTCTATTATAAATCAATCTTATCTTAACGCTGCAATCTTTAATTCATGAGAAATTCGCTTTTAAATATTGGCAAGTGTATATATGTGTATATGTAAGTGGCAATGCCGGGAGGGGACGCCCTAGAAAGACCTACCTTGACCTTATTGGTGAGGTTCTTCAGAAAGGTCAGGTGCTCAGTACTCGTAACCGGCGTGCTTGTATGACCAGATGTATGTGGACGAGGCGAAAGGAGTGTGTAAGGATCGTAGCAGGTGGCAGTCCGTGGTTTCTGCCTACCCCCATGGGAAAAAGGCGTGAGTTTATGTATGTACAGTGGCGACCAAAAGTCCATACCCAATCTCAAAACGTATTAGGTTGACGTTTAGTTTGACTTACGACCTTTTACTTTCAAGAATAGACACATATCGTTGTGAATGTAGTTCATAATTTCAACATTTCTAAATGAGACAAAATGGTCTAGCGGTTAAGCGCGCCCAGTTGACGGCGTTAATCAATGAGCCGCGAGTTCGAATCTCACATTATTTTTGTCTTTTTGTTTTTACTCAATTTGAAGAAATGAACAGAAATATAATATTCTTTAGCTTGTTCGCTTTGTTCACACATTTCGTAAATTTAAAATAGTCATAGAAAACTAATAAAGAATTTAGATTTCTGTGAGGTAGACATGAGTTTTGTGCATATTTAACTTGATTGGAATGAGCGTTGTCGTTTGGTTGTGGTTGTTGGTTAGTAACGAGTGATTTAATAGATACTCGTAGTGGTATTGTAAGTATTCTCGAAACGCAGGCAAATAATATTACTGAGGCGAGGGCGACTATTATTGGGCTGCATAAAAGTGGTCCCAATTAATATCTTATGAAACCTGACTGAATGTGAGTATTATATTAACGAATTGTAAATTAAACTTTTATTTGAAATTTATACCTAAGATACCTAAAATTATTTGGTGGCATTTCGATTAATACTTATTATTGATTTTTAAATATATAATGACGCCAAAAAAAATGTGTTTATTATGGAATTTATAAATAAATAGTTTTAATATATTAAAATTTGTTATATTAAATAAATATTATTAAATTATATAAAAAATTAAGTCACTTTAGTATTTTGTTATAAATGCCTAATATTACTTTTTTTGTTGTTTTAGAGGAATACTATTATTAGTCTCCGGAGCAAGAAATACGAGGAAGAGTATAGATAGCCTATCCTACCTACTCAACAGTGAAGTGGATTAAGTTTGGTGGTTTCGCACTGGATAACACACTGTTTACAACAACAGCTGCATGCATCATAAACCAGAAAAAATACGTTTCGTTTTTAATATGTGGGGATGACGTGCAACAGTGCTACTTATGAAGAAGTATTAGACGGTGTTATGCAACATTTAATAACCTGGATGTTTTAGTTTTAATAATTAGACGGTGTAACTAAATATTTAGTCATAATTATATTATATATTCGTAGATAGTTATTTAATGATCTTAAATTGAGGTTTAGTTTCAATCTTCTTTTCATCAAGAAAACGAATTATTAAACTATTACCTCACTAAGTTTATTGTGACGTTACATAAAAAAAAACCTGTTCATAAAGTCTGAATTATAGTTTAGTTTTCAATTAACTCTGCTGAATACCAATTCAGAAACTTAATACGTGAGCATCACCAAATTTATTTGTGTTATTAAAATATCCTTCTCTTATTATGTTATTATGAATTTTATTGACTAAGTGGGTATTCAACAAAAAATCTTATGAACAGTTACAAGAGAACTTCTTTTATTTCGGTAGGAATGTGACGTTACAATTCTCATAAGTTTGTTAATTTTAAAAATAAATTTTTGTTATCACACAGCACGCCTTTTTTTCCTACTTCCAATTACAAAAAGTTAAAATAAAATCACATAAAAAGTTAAATAAATAATACAATAACTAATATTTGCTTCTTATAAAAAATAAATAACATTCATGAATACGTAATAATTCAACATAAACCTAAAAAGATTTTGCCTAACATTATTATGGTTTCAAGAAACAAAAAACAGCCACACATAGTATAACATTTGAACTCGGAATTCAATGATCGTAAACCCTTTCTTATCCAAACCAGCTGCCAGGACATGTTATAATTATGCGAAATTTAGCAATGCAATGTTAAGAATACGTCGCGCGTCGGGTAGGACTCGTACGGTAAACAGAAATATAATGCCATTTCGCGTAGTGCGACGATGGTTCATTAGTGTGTGTTATCTGTGGAATGTTGAGACATCACTCGTAAACACACATGCGCACGCGCTGACTGGATCGCGCCCGTGTTCATAGGAAAGTGAACCTTAGCGTGGGTATGGATTTCTGAGCGCTTACTGTATGTATATGTATATGTTTATGTACTGACGTGACTGTACTTAGCTAGTGTTCATTGAGATTGACTCCCATGACCGAAATTCGGCCAGCAGAATTTTAGCAGATAAAAGGAATCAGCTATAACCCTCTACATTATCACAAAAAGAGCTCTTCAGCTTAATATACTAAATGTCACTCTACAGTCCTACAAATTCCCATCTCTAAGCCATTAAATTACATTAAAAAAGCAATATTTCCGTCTGGCAACACACGTAGGACACGGTAAAGCAAATACAATGTTTGCTGGAAAGCTGCCTCGTAATTATACTCTTGGGCTGGATGGTGGGGTGGGGGGAGAGTGATAAGCGGAGCGGGTAGCGGGCAGAACGCTTTTACCAACACGCTTGTATTCCCCGAAGGTTTAGGCAGAGGTGTACCAATGTAAACCCACAGTTCGCTGGTACGTTTAGGTCCCATGTAACAGGGGGCGAGCCTATTGTCATTAACCGGGCACAAATCCAAACTCCGAGCTGCTGCTGAGAATTTCATAGAAAAATGCAATAACACTTTTTGCTGGACCTGCGAAACGGACCCAGGTCCTCTAGCGTAGCAGTCGTGCTTAGGACCACTAGGCTAATGAGGCAGTTACGAATACTTCTAGCATTGGAAAAAGTCGTTTCTGACATTAATTGCAGAAAGTACGCTGTTTTTTAAGCAATTAAGAAAGAAAGAAGAGTTTATTTGTAAGAATATAGAGCAATTAATGATAGCGTGCGGTCCCACGTTATGTCACGTCTTTTATTACTGCTCCGCTCCCAATAGCATTACGCAATAAATGGCCTATAATTTAACGCAAAAGATTTTAAAATCAGACCAGCGATTTCTAAGATTAGCGCTTTGTAAAAATATAAAAAAAAACAATATGTATCTGTTTATTAAATAGGATTAAATAAATAGTTTTCCAACAAGGGGTGATTTTTTTAACAATATCCAAAGGGTTGAAATAAAAATACGAAAGGGGGCGAATTTTAAAATATTTCAGTTATTTTTTTTTCAAATATTTACAAAATTTGCTTGTTTTTTATCGCTACCCGCTCCGCTTACCACTATACCCGCACCCGGCGACCTACATACCATGGCATGATCTTTTAACGCGACGCTTTGTCTTTCTGCAAATGTGTTCAGAGGCTCTAATAAGGCATAATGTACGCTTGTGACGTAATAATGATGACGTCACGTTATGAGGTGAGTAGGAGAGGTAGTCTAAAATGTCTGGTAGTGTTTAATAGTACTATGTTTTGTAGAGTTTATGTTTGACTAGATTTTGCGCTTGACTTTGTCTGCGTAGACCAGTTATCCTGGGTGTTAAGCTCACCTAAATGTAAGCTCTAAATAAGCTGTAATTTTACCTGATATTTACAGCGGTGAGCAATATAAGCTAACTCACTGAAGCTCACTTCATCAAAATTCACCAAGAGAGTTTTTTCTATAACAACATTACAGCTATGCTATTCTGAAATAGGCAAATCATTTCGATAGTAATCTCGATAGTCACGCTTGCTTTGCACAATCAAATCCTATTGAAAAACGTCAAAATACTCACTCGGTATAATACTTCTCACTTACGTCATCACGCGGTGGCGCTAGTGTCGAACTCAGTCATTTTAAGAATACGACACTAAAACCTTACTGCGGATTCAGAAGTGATTTCGCAATTAATTTTAGAATAGCACTACTGTTCATTACTATTTGATGAGGCCCGCTGTACAGTCAGTTAGGCAGATCATGAGTCAGAATATTATTGGATAGCAAACAATGACGACCCGCCTTATGTTCATCAATCACATCTGCAATACCAGAGGCCTTGCAAATGCGTTGCCATCCCAGAGACAAAGTGGAAATGTCTCATGTGCTTGTAATTACCCCACCCATACCCTTCAAACTAGGACACAGCAACGCTGCTTTGCGGCAGAAAAAGGTATGGTGGTAGTACTTCCCCGGACGAGCTGCTTCACAAAGAGCTCTACTACTACATACTAAAATCCACAAGGATAACCACACGAAATAAACAAGGTTATAGCTCGGTATGGCTTACTTTTAAAACTGTAGTGCGATTCTCTAAAATGCAAACTCGAAAACGAGAACTAAAGTGATCGCGCTCACTTCGATAACGAACCAACTTGTCATTGGTTTAGTATTCGTTCGCCGTGGTGACGTCACCGGCGTGATCGTGTTTAACAGAATACCATTTTGTAATCTCACTGCGGATTCAGCTTTCGAATTACGAAGTGAGGCTTAGAGAATCGCACTGTTGGCCACAATTTTAACTAAAAGCTGGGATTATAAAGTCTGTTTTAACAGCAAATTATTAAAAGAAAACCCGCGGAGAATAATCTAGTTTAATATAACAGCCGACACAGTAGGTGTTTTCATTAAATGAAGGTAAAAAAATATATATTTTCACCTTGTAATAAGTAAAAGAAATTGCGGTTAAAAAAATGTATAATAATAAAGAAATATTGCGGTGTTTTTCTTCCTTATTTTTCAGTTTTTGTTGGAGAATTTTATTTGTAGGTTAATATTAGATCTGTTATGCTTAACTTGTTTGTTTCTGGGTCTATTGTAGTTGTTGTAATACTGTTAAAAGAATCCAACACATGTCATTATTGCTTCGAAAAATGCATGGAATTTATTGGTTTTTTTTTTGTCGTAAATGGTTTTGGACCGTGCTTGTATGACCAGATGTATGAACGTGGACGAGGCGAAAGTAGTATGTAAGGATCGTAGCAGCTGGCGTTCTGTGGTTTTTGGCTACCCCCACGGGAAAGAGGCGTGAGTTTATGTGTGTGTTTATGTTTGTGTGTGGTGTGGTGTGATTTTGGATATTCTGTACTAATCCATGCTAACTTGTATGGACTAGCAAGTAGCTTCAACTAACTTCTTGACAATTTAAAAGCGCCTGTAAATGGTCTAATTGAAATACATGCTTTGAGTTTGACTTTAACATTATGAATGCGAAAGTAACTCTGTCAGTCTGTTACGCCATCACGACAAAACAGCTGAACCAATTTTGATAAAATTTGGCACATGGTATTTCTAAACCCCAAGAAAGGACATAAGCTACTTTTTTTTCCGCGACTTCGTCTGCGATAACCGATATTTATGCGGACGAAATCCCAGCCAAAAGCTAGTTTAAGATCCATATTCTAAGCGTAACTTTGGGACGTGTATCGAATTGTTGTTACTGGATTGTTTAGTATATTGAATTAGTTTGACGTAATTAATTTAATTGTTGAGAGCTTGTGAGTTGGCTTCTTGTGGCAGCTTTAAGCATAAAGCCTATCTATAATGGCTATTTACCAAATATATTTAGACATGGTACTGCCTCGTTAGCCTAGTGGTCCTAAGGGAGACTGCTACGCTAGCGATCTTGGGTTCGATTCCCAGGTCGAGCAAAAAGTGTTATTGGGTTTTTCTATAAAATTCTCAGTAGCAGCTCGTTTAGGATTTGTGCCCGGTTAATGGCAATAGGCTCGCCCCCAATTACATGGGACATAAAAAACATACCGGCGGACTGTGGGCATACATTGGTCCACCTCTGCTAACCCTTCGGGGAATACAGGCGTGATGGTATGTATGTATGTATGTTAATAGCTATTTATCAAATACATATATTAAAATACTAGTTAAGTGCCTGCGACTTCGTCCGCGTGGTATATTTCACTCGCCAAGTTACGTCTTTGGTTAATGCTCCGCTCCCGTAAGTCGTAGCGTGATGTTATATAGCCTATGTTACTCAAGAATAATGTAGCTATCTATTGGTGAAAAAATGGTTAAAATCGGTCCAGTAGTTTCGGAGCCAATAAATTCAATAAAGAAACGAACAAAAAAATCTTATCTCTTCATAATATTAAAGTATAGATTTTAATTGCCTGTTATTGTTGTGATTCATTCATTGGTGCAGTAATTTCGGAGCCTAATCGTTACAAACAAACAAACAAATCTTACCTCTTTATAATATTACTAGCTTTTGCCCGCGACTTCGTCCGCGTGGATTAATAGTTCTCGTTCCCGGGGGATTTCCGGGATGAAAACTATCCTATGTCCTTTCTCGGGTCCCAGACTATATCTGTACCAAATTTCATTGAAATCGGTTCAGTGGTTTAGGCGTGAAGAAGAGACAGACAGACAGAGTTACTTTCGCATTTATAATATTAGTGAGGATAGTATGGATGGAACAGAATGTTGTATGAAATGATCTGCCAAGTAATTTCATCACAAATGAATGAAAAGTAATGAAACAGGCCCTAAGTCTATGATCAAATCCCAGTTATGTCATTTTTGACAGTCAGAAAAGTACTCCTATCAGCTGTGCGATTCTCTAAAATGCAAGCTCGAAAACGAGTCTCACTTCGATAACGAACCAACTTGTGATTGGCTTAGTATTCGTTCGCCGTGGTGACGTCACCACGGCGAACGAATATAAACCAATGACAAGTTCACTCGATCACTTTAGTGAGATTCGTTTTCGAGTTTGCATTTTAGAGAATCGTACTACTGTAGTGCGATTCTCTAAAATGCAAACTCGAAAACGAGTGTCACTAAAGTGATCGCGCTCACTTCGATAACGAACCAACTTGTCATTGGTTTAGTATTCGTTCGCCGTGGTCACGTCACCTGCGTGATCGTGTTTAACAGAATACCATTTTGTAATCTCGCTGCAGATTCAGCTTTTGAATTACGAAGTGAGGCTTAAAGAATCTCACTGCTGTGCTGTGAAAAAGAGATGGCGCTACCAGTCGTATAAAGCCCTATTTCTCTCTATCTAGCACCGATAAAATGGCGCTAACACTACACTTTGAAGACTCAGTTTAAGAATCCAAACATCGTTTTTATTTCGCCATGAATCCCTTTTTATACTAGGAGTTAAACAATCCATCGGTAAGTATGTAGCCCCCTTCAAATTCTTACGGTAAACAATATCGATAAAAACGGATGTAATTGGAAAGCCCTTTACGATAATTATTATAAGAGCTACAAAATTTTATGTAGGTATACGTAAGAGATGTAAAAATGGAGTATATAATACTATTTATCCTGCCTTTTATGTTAGTTTAGTTGTTGTTTTATAGAAAATGCAGTGTTTAATAATGCTTGTTTGTTTCTTGCATAAAAGGGGGTTTTTGCGCAACTGAATTACTATTCCAATTCATTTATTTCAATTATTTCGGTCATGAACAGAGTGTTTAACAGCCTAATGGTATTAAGCGCGACTGCAACGCTAGAGGTCTTGCATTCGATTTCCAGGTCGAGCAAAAAGGATTATTGGTTTATCCTGTGCAATTCTCAGTAGCAGCTCGGAGTTACAATTTGTGCCCGGTTAATAGCAATAGGCTCGCCCCCTATTACATGGGACCTAAACATACCGGCGGTCTGTGGGTGTACATTGGTACACCTCTGCCTAAGCGTTCGGGGAATACAGGCGTGATGGTATGTTATGTGTATTATTTAAGTCATTTAGAAACACTTTTTAATTGTGAGTTGGTATAGTACAATGTTGGATAACTACTTAAAAATATTTTGGGCTTCATTTATACCATAGACATTATCATGATATCAATCGAAAGTTGCCCACTGCTGGACATAGGCCTCCCCTAAAAATAGCCACAATGACCGGTCCTGCGCTACCCGCATCCAACGAGTAACTTTGCACTGTAATTTATTTAAACAATTTTAACTTATGAGGGTTTATTTTCAACACAGAATTTGAAATTGTAACAGTATTATCTACCATTTTTCGAATTTCGGTTTTGGATTATAACGCTGATTACATTTTTATGGTATTTTTAGAAAGAGATTTTAGTGAGAAATATTTTAAAATTCAACCCAAAATCTCAACCCTGCATTTTAATGTCAAAAAATGGGATTAAGTTTAAAAAAAAAAATATACCATCACGCCTGTATTCCCCGAAGGGTTAGGCAGAGGTGTACTAATGTACACCCACAGTTCGCCGGCATATTTTTAGGTCCCATGTAACAGGGGGCGAGCCTATTCCCATTAACCGGGCACAAATCCAAACTCCGAGCTGCTACTGAGAATTTCATAGAAAAACCCAATAACACTTTTTGCTCAACCCGGGAATCGAACCCAGGACCTCTAGCGTAGCAGTCGCGCTTAGGACCACTACGCCAAAGAGGCAGTTCAAAAAAAAGTAAAGTTTTAAATCTATCATATTTTTTAAAGTTTGAGAACCACATTATCTCTGCTATCAATACATTGGACATACTATGACGAAATCTACCACAGACATATGTGTATTCTGATAGTACAACTAATAACGATAAGTAACTATAATAATTAATAATAATGTTAGTCTGTTGTTTTGCGGTAGGGCAACGGTCACTTCTCATACAGAGATGGGAGTAACTCTGATCACCAGCAGTGATATTCAAAGTCAAAGTCAAAGCATTTATTTCAATTAGACCATTAACAGGCACTTTTGAATTATCAAGGAGACGATCAATAGTCAGGAAGATGAAGCTGGTTGCTCGTTCCAAAACGTAGGTCTCTATGGAGAAGAACGAGCAAGAAACTCCACGGACACTCTTTTTAATTAGGTTTTTACAAAATACTGGTTATATTATTACTAGCTCTTGCCCGCGACTTCGTGCGCGTCAAAATTCATTGGTTATCCCACGGGAACTGTACATTTTACCGGGATAAAATGTATCCTATGGATTCTTCCAGACTACAATCGATCTCAGTGCCAAATTTCATCCAGATCCTTTCAGTCATTTAAGAGTGAGAGAGTAACAAACATCCATCCATACATTCTAACAAATTTTCGCATTTATAATATTAGTAGGATTGTTTCTATGGAGTAGTGTATTGTGTAGTGAAGTGAGATTGAAGTGACCTATAAATTGCTGGCATTAAATGGGATAAGAGCTCACATCAAACTCATTTCACCTAATATTAGCGAAGTAGATTTTTACAGAATACACCGGCTGGCTTGTTGAAGATTTCAGACATCAATTCTAAGAATACACTGTTTTTAGTCTTATGACATTAGCTTAGCTAAACAATGAGAGAAAAATATTCGTGGGGGCGAAATAGAAAATATGAAAGGGGTTGAATTTTAAAATATTTCTGACAATTATTTTTATCAAAAAATTAACAAAATTCTATTTAAGTGAAAAATTTCAACACAAAGAATAATGTTTTCCATGAAATATGGATTCTATTAAAATTTTATCTAAATCAAAGATGGCGGGCTACAATAAAATATACTAAACCCTTGTTTGAAGGGTACGGAAACGACTTGATAACGGTATGACTACTACAGAGTCCGGTGCGGACAGGATGTGACGTAATACTGAGGTAAATGTTGCCAGATTATAAAATGTTTGCACAGATAATGTTTAACTATAATGTCTGGGGTAGAACGACCTACTTTTTTTTTGTGAGTAAAATAGTTTTATTTATTTATGATATAAATAATCACTGTTTCTTTATTTCAAAAAGCCTTTGCGACGGCCCACCTGATGTTGAGTGGTCACTGCTGCCTATACACATCTGCAATACCAGAGGCCTTGCAAATGCTTTGCCATCCCCGAGACAAACTTGAAACAGCTCATGTGCCTGTAATTACACCGGCACCCATACCCTTCTAGCGGACCACAGATAGAAATAGGTATGATGGTAGTACTTCCCCGGACGAGCCCCTTCACAAAGAGCTCTATTTATTTACTGAGCTTATTTATTTTTCAAATACCGTTGTTCCAGCTAAGAGCCAAGTTAATTACTTATTTCGAGGAACTGTGATATTTAGTACCTACTAGGCAATATTTTCCCAAGAACACATAATTTTAAAATTAATTAAACATCTTTTCAGCCCTCTTCTTTACTTAAGATCAGCGTTGTTATTCTGTAAAACCCTCCTTCCGTGAAGTGAGCGTGTGGCGACCTGTCAATCCCTAGCATCGTATAGTGACAGCCAATGATATTCAGTTTTAGCTCACTTCACCTTAATTCACTGAGGGAGATTTCTTACAGAATAAGCCGGCTGGTGAGTTGCGGTCGTACGCAAGCCTATTAGAATATAAATCGCTCGCCCGCTATTACATGGGACCTAAAAACATACCGGCAAACTATAGGTGTACATTGGTACACCTCTGCTTTACCCTCCGGGGAATACAGGCGTGATAGTAACCGTAATTCGGAACCTACTTTCAAAGGTAAATAAAAAATAATAATTGCAAAATCCGCAATTCTTTTGCATAAAACTCAGTGCATAATAAATAATAAATTGGACTCACCTTGTTGCACGATCTCGTATGGTCAGCCTCTGTAAATAAAAGGGGAGTGTGAGTAACCCTTATAAATAGGGGGGGCCCATATTACAGAAGGGATATTTCCTGACTGAGATAAAACTGTGTGTATTGCTGAGCTGTTGAGCTCGTTTTCTGATTTTAAAAATGGGTTGAGTATGGGGTTGTACGGGGTTGAATTTTAAAATTTGTCGGGTAAAATGTTTTGCAGGTATTGTTCTGAGAATTATTGTAGTAGTTTATGTGCAATGATTACTCAATTTTAGACACACACACACATACAAAATGTCAACTATACTTTCTTAAACTATTCTTGAAAAACCTCAAAACAGTCCGTCGAAAATGCTAACACATAATTACCAGCACAATCACGTGAAAACCTCATCCCATTGTCCGAAAAACCCACCTACATCCCGCACTCCCACACATCCGCTTTCAACCCCTTTATTTACCCAATTTCACCCCCTTTAACCCCAAAACCTCATTATCTTTATGCCTCAAACATTTAAAACGACCGCATTAAAACGTCCTGTCCTCATAAAAACGCATGGACGCCCTACACCCAGTTGCGGTCAGTTGAAACCCGGTAATAACCGGTTTTAACCGCTTCAGTCTGGTTCGAACCGGACTTCAATGGTGCTTTGATGTTGGTTCGTTGCTAATTTTCAATTTTGCTAACTTTAAAGTATCAAACGTTGAAGAGATTAGTATTGTGGTTGGCCGGTGAGGGGTTTTTTTTAAATATGATTAGGGTTGTGTATTTTGTGTTATTTAGCGAATATTGTAGTAGTAACTTGGATCAGTCAGTAGGTAGGTTAGTAAGATCTATTGATAAAGTACTATAGTACTATATATATAAGATATAGTACTAAGATCTATTGATAAAGAACGCGCATCCCTACATACATATTATATTAGGCTGTGCCCCGCGGTTTAAGCCTAATATTTTCCCCCGTTTTTGCCACATTTTTCATTGATGCTCCGCTCCAATTGGTCGTAGCGAGATGTTATATAGCCTATAGCCTTCCTCGACAAATGGGCTATCCAACATTTTTCAAATCGGACTGGTAGTTCCTGAGATTAGCGCGTACAAACAAACAATTCTTCAGCTTTATAATATTAGTATAGATAAAACAAAATCGCTCGCTTCCTGCCGTTTGTACGTTTTGATCTTTTAAACTACTTCATGGATTTGGATGCGGTTTTCAGGAATATGAAAACCGCATCTTAATCGGTTGAGCAGCGCATAGAGTGATTCAAGAGGAAGGTTACGCTACGACCAATGGGAGCGGAGCAGTGAAAAAGACGTAACGGAAAGCAGGTGACACCGGGTTTATAGCTAGTTAATCTTCTTCATCGTGTGGGCAGTAAGGTCTAACGACCCCACACACCCTAGTGTCAGAGTTTCTAAACCGCCTCAAGGGCCTCTGACATGGTTACTGATGTCAGTGATGTCCAAGATAAACTTAGAAAGTACATATGAATTAGGAAAAGTCACATTGGAACTAGTTAATGAAAATCACATCTTTTAACTGTCTGTAAGTAAGGTTTAACGATGCGAAAGGTAATATACACGTCACCTTTAGCTTGTGCGTAGGTTATTATTGTCTCACTGTAGAGCAAAGGGCTCTTCTCATACAGAGAAGGCACGAGCATTGATCACCACGCTTGCTTAAGGCAAACAGGAGACTTTGATGTGTAGGTTTGTAAAAAAAAACCTTTAACCGCTAACAAGAACCACTTACTACAAGATACTTTGTAATAAGAATTCATGAAAATATAAATGCACTGGCGTCTGCCCGTGACTTCGCCCGAGTAGAAATCAAGTACACCATAAAACATAAGTGTAAGCTATCTATCATTTTTGTAATCAAACTAGTCCTTCCCAAGATTACCTCTTACAAACAAAAAACAAAAAATCTATCTTTTTAATATTAGTATAAATAACTATGAGATTATACAGAAGTATAATATACTAGTAGTATAATATTAAGATACATGGTTCAAAGCTATTTAAAATCCACTATTTATACCCACTGTTACCTCCAAGTAATCCTAAAATAAAAATACCCTAAGTTAGTCGTTCCCACAACAATAAAAAAGCAAATAAATTAAAAACCGCCAGCCCTAACTCCAGGTAACAACAAAGGCCCTAATCAACTAAATTCAAACTCAAACTTGCAAACCCTAAACCGGCTGGAACCGGTGAAAACCGCTTTCAACCGCTTAACAAACTGGACAGATTTTTTTTTCAATTTCGCCCCGTTTTTTGCGAAATCTGTCGCCAATTACGAACGTTTTCGCGAACTTTAATTAATAACTGCGAATTTTCAAGGAGTTTCGTATTAACTAAATGGACGGGGCACCTGTAATTGGTAGTTTTGTGTTACTTTAGAAAATAATGTCGATTGAAATTTTAGTATTGCGACGGTGGAAGTTTTTAGGGGGCGGGCAGCGGAGTTACACGGGTAGAGTTTGAAAAGGGAAGTTTTTTGTGAGTGACATTTTTATTTTTTTGTTTATTATTTTTTTTTGTTAATTTGTATTTGCAGGAAAAAAAATTTTTTTAGGGGTTGAAATTTTAACAACCCATTTTGACCCCATCTACCTGACGCGACTTTTTCCTAATACAGCATCAGTGCTGTTTTGTATGAAAATGAAATACGATGTAACCTCATTATTAACAATGCATATTAAACTATACAAGAATAATATTGACCAATAACAAACAAGTATGTCCAAAAATAGTCATGATATGAAACCAGTCTACTATTTCAAACAGTTCTTCAACCGGGGGCGTAGCTCAGATGGTAGAGCGCTCGCTTAGCATGCGAGAGGTACCGGGATCGATACCCGGCGCCTCCAAACTCTTTTTATATTTTCCTACATTTTGTTTTCATTTTCTAGCTTTTTAAAACAGGCAAACGTGTTCACTGGTTTGAAAATAACATCTAAACGCGTATTCTTGTAATCTTTTGCGGTATGCATTTGCAAGCGGAGTTATTCGCGTGGAAGCTGATAATGCATACAAGAGGATGTAGAAAAGTTGTTGCTATTCGATAATAGATGGCGGTATGTTAAGTTTTAGTTTGAGTTGGGATTTCTATTTTTAAATTGTGCATTCTATTTATTTTTATAAAAGAGATAACGGTAGAATTGTTGTTCCATTTTTAAACTGAATGACAATAGGGAGAGCTTTAGTTCTTTTTCTATTTTCAAAGATAAAGAAAGAGATCTATCTAGGTTTATCTGGCAATGTCAACACAGAAAATGTTTAAAAAATGTTATTTTTAACTTTCTTCGTGAATGATTTGACTTTTATCTATAGAGGATTTTTATCTAAACGCATAAATGTAAAATGATAGGCGTTTTTCTCGTAAATGCTACAATTGCAGCATGAATATTTTATTCTTTTAGTTTAAAGACGTTCACTATTATCTACGTACTTTTCTAAGTCAATCAACCCAATGCAAATCGATAATAAATTAAAAATACCACACGAAAATCCTTCATATAACATCTAAAGCCTACAAAAACTGTTATTTTTAAACAAATTTTCGTCAAAAAACGAAATTTCCAAATGGCTTCGTTAGATTACACTCTATAGGCCGCGATTGACAGTTCATATCAGTTTCGGCGGGAAATCTGACATTTGACGTGCAAATGTCATTAGTGAGCATTCACTATGGAACGATGGAGTTTTTCTGGCCAGTTTGTGATCTTTTGATAATGGTAGGCTTTTTTAAAATGTGAAATGTCTGATTTTATTCTTTGCGAGGAATAAAATTCTACAATATTACATACAATCACGCCTGTATTCCCCGAAGGGTTAGGCAGAGGTGTACCAATGTGTACACCCACAGTTCGCCAGTATGTTTTTAGGTCCCATGTAATAGGGGGCGAGCCTATTGCCATATTGTCTACAATATTATTATTTTGATAATATACTGTAGTATTTAAAAGTGCATCGTAGGACTGCTCATTGTGGCTATATTTAGGGAAGGCCTATGTTCAGCAGTGGACGTCTTTCGGCTGATAATTTTGGTGATGATGATTTAAAATAATGTGTTCCTCGTATTCGTTAAAAACACAATTTTCCTTTGTTATAACGCTGCAGTCTCTAAATAAGTGTTTTTTTTGTACAGTTCATTGAAAGAAATAATTAATAATATCTTTTCTGTTTGCTAGTAAAACTCCCTAAATCTTTAGTGATAGTGCATTTGTGTTACACTGCACCTAGTAGATATTTTTTATTTAATTGTTAATAGGTTGTTACTTTTTAAAACAACAAAATTAGATTACTGGGCTTTCAAGCAAACCTGTTGGCCAGATTTTCCTTCCAGCAACATAAAATGACAACGATAATAAAAAAAAATGTAAGTATGTATAGAAAACGCAATAATAACTGTCATCATTGCTTAATAATTTGTAGTACTTTGTATGTATGTAATTTCGTGGTTTTTATTCAAAGTATATCGTCTTCAGAATCATATAATTATTATTGTTATAATGTGCCTATATACATAATACCGTACCTTCTTTTTTCTAAACGAAATTACCTTTTGTAAGGGTTAACTAAATTCAATCTTTTTTATTTTCTAATACATTTTGATGTTTAAAAGAACTTGTCATAATAAAATAAATGATTTGTCTGTGACTTTACCACATTAAAACGAGTTCCTTTGTAGTTTATCAAAGTATTTTAAAAGCTATTGTTTTCAGTACCTACCTACTAAAAAAATTATGTCTAGATCAAAAATAATCTCACAAAACATTTAAGTTCTCCGAAACGCAAATAATCTGTAACCACACATCGCGACAAACAGAATCAGAAACCACAGCAGGATTCGAGAACAGACCACAAATCCGATTTTTGCTATCTCAACCTAACCACAATGTTCCAGCCAATGCTGCCAACATAACAACGTAAGTATTAAAGGAAAACTTTAATCAACTGTTGCCAAACTTGCGAACTTAGCCGTCTAAAGCATCTATAGACATTATTATAGCATAATTTCAAAGTTTTGGCCTAACCGGGAACGCGAAGTATGCTATTGAGAATAGTTGGCAGCAGAATTTGTGTACAGCGCCATCTAGCGGTGGATAGCGCGAATAGCTTCGGTCGAAGAATGTACGGTGATTTATTGTAGGTAAAAATGTTCGGCGGGCAATTTGGCGAATAATTTTGGGTTGGAATTGCCGCATTGATAGTTGGGGGTATTTAGTTGATATTTCTGGTCGTCTGGGAAAAGGGAAATGGTGAAGATATTGCAATTATCGATTTAAAATTAATTGCAGTGTTTAGTAAGGTATTTACTAGGAAAACGCTCTGAATTCCCACGAGTGTATTTTCGTACAAAAAAAAAAACCAAAATTACAGACTTATAGGCTGAAATTAAAAAAAAAAACCATTTAGATAAAGCTTGTCTTGACAGTTACGAACACAACAAAAAATATCACAGTATGATTCTCTAGTGATAATCTTTCATATATGCTGCAATTGATTTTATTTACAGAGAAAAAGATAGAATAAATTGAGTTTTTTTAACGAATTACCTACTGTAGTAGGTACTCTAAATGACCTTTATTTTCTAGCGAATTGCCCGCGTCTTTCTCCGCGTGTCTTATTTCACTCGCGTTTCTTTGGTTACTGCCTCGCTCCCGTGAGCCGTAGCGTGATGTTATATAGCCTATGTTACTCAGGAATAATGTAGCTATTTATTATTGTTTTTTAAAATCAGTCTGTTATTTTGGAACCTATTCGGTATAGATCGTCTTGACATTCGCTTAATATTATGATTTATTGATTGAATGTACCTGTACAACAATATTGTAACTCATTTTTTTTTAAGAGTATGTATGGACTTTTTTGCCCATTCTTCTCTATACGAAACTGCCTTTTAGAAGAGGCAACTAGATTCAATATTATTACATTTTTTTCTATCAATTGACATTCATTTATTAATTATTTTTTCATTTACGAAAATTAAATTGCAAAGAATTACTGATTTCTTATGGGACCATTTGACATTAGGTTAGCTACATGACATTCAAATGTCAAAGTTTTAACAATGGCGGACCTGCTAACAGTCTTGACGCCATTTTGAAAATGCCATGGTGCCCTTTATTTCACTTTTATGGGAATAAAATAGGGTGTACAATTACTAGCGTGTGCCCGTGACTTCGTCTGCGTTGAAGATAGTTGTTTATCATAATAGACTTAGCCTTTTTTTCTTTTTCGGATGGGAAATTATCAAATGACTTCTCTCGTCATGAACGGGGCGGGAGGGAGTGTCAGACTTTTACTGACTAAAACCCATCCATGTTCCTTCTTGTGCCCTTTGCGTTCCGGGGGCGCGGTATCTCTTTCGAACAACCCGCAGCCCCGGCATTATACATAGCCTACTTGGTAATAATGTAGCTGTCTATCAGTGAAAGAATATTATAGGACTTTTTTATACATAGTATGACTACCTCGTTAGTGTAGTGGTCCTAAGCGCGACTACTACGCTAGAGGTCTTGGGTTTCATTCTCAGGTCGAGCAAATTGTTATTGGGTTTTTCTAAGAAATTCTCAGTAGCAGCTTTTTTTTTTTTTTTTTTTTAAAGATGGTAAAATCATCAAATGACCCCCCCCGTCCTGGGCGTAGCAGCTTGGAGTTAGGATTTGTGTCCGGTTAATGGCAATAGGCTCGCCCTCTATTACATGGAACTTAAAACATATAGGCGAACTGTGGGTGTACTTTGATACACCTCTGTATAACCCTTCGAGGAATAACAGCGTGATGGTATCTATGTAGATCGAATATGAATGGTCACAAAAATTATTAACTTCAACATCGAAAAACTCTTTCAAAACGACAATATTTGAATGTTGGTACTACGGACACAGACCGACCAATCGGAGAGCCGAAACCCATCATTAAATTCACATCAGTAAACATATCAATCATGGGCCAAAGATTAAAAATACCAACAGACAGACACATATAATCACAAAAAAAAAATCCTTCACAATTTTTTTTGACAAAGATATTTTTTTTTTCACTTTATACAATTTTTTTTTTGTACAAAGCGTTTATCTTTTAATCGGCTGGTGGTCTTCATTTACCTGGGCGAGGTTCAAAAGGGCACTTCTTTTGTGTCCAACTGTAATTTGCAAGAGAAGAATATTTGCCGCGCCTTTTGAGATTTTTCATAGCTGTGAAAACGTCTTTTTTTAAGTTTTTTATAGGACCGTTTCTGTTAATGGTCTCCGTTGAGTTTTTAGTTGGTAATGTCATCTACACTAATATTATTAAGAAAGTTTGTGAGGTTGTAGGGGGTAATCTCTGGGTCTACAAAACCGATTTTGAAAATTCTTTTACCCATAGAAAGCCACGTTTTTTGCGAGTGACTTAGGCTATATAACATTACGCTACGACATATGGGAGCGGAGCAGTAACCAAAGACGTAGCTTTACTTATACTATTAAAAAGGGGGAAATATTATTTTCGTTTGTATCGAATAGTCTCCCAAACTACTGGGCCGATTTTAAAATAAAAAACATCAATAGATAGCTACATTATTCCTGAATATCATAGGCTATATAACATCACGCTACGACCAACGGGAGCGGCGCAGTAACCAAAGACGTAACTTGACGCGGGCGTAATAAGCCACGCGGACGAAGTAATAGCTCGCTAGTTTAATATATTGTGGTTCATTCTTAAATTTACTAGTAGTACTTAGTAGTAGAGCTCTTTGTGAAGGAGCTCGTCCGGGGAAGTACTACCACCATACCTATTTCTGCCGCAAAGCAGCGTTGCTGTGTTCCGGTTTGAAGGGTATGGGTGCCGGTATACTTACAAGCACGTGACACATTTCAACTTTGTCTCTGGGATGGCAACGCATTTGCAAGGCCTCTGGTATTGCAGATGTATATAAGCAGCGGTGACCACTTAACATTAGGTGAGCCGTTGTCATCCCAGAGACAAAGTTCAAAACATCTCATGGGCCTGTAATTACACTGGCATACTCTTCAAACCAGAACACAGCAACGCTGCTTTGCGGCAGAAATAGCTATGGTATGTAATGTGTCTTTAAACATCAGCACATACACATACCATCACGCCTGTACTCCCCAAAGGGTGAGGCAGAGGTGTACCAATGTAAACCCACAATTCGCCGGTATGTTATTTTTAGGTCCCATGTAATACGGGGCGAGATTATTGCCATTAACCGGACACAAATCCAAACTCCGAGCTGCTACTGAGAATTTCAAAGAAAACCCCAATAACAATTTTTGCTCGACCTGGGAAATGGAACCGAAGACCTAGCGTAGCAGTAGGCTAACGAGGAAGTTTTTTTTTTTTTTTTTTTAAATGACTGCTCACACACTGCTATCTGATCCCAAGCTAAGCAGAGCTTGTGTTATGGTAACCAGACAATTACTGATATACATACTTATATAATTTATAAATACATACATAAATTATAGATAAATCACACCCAGACACAGAACAAACAATCATGCTCATCACACAAAGTTTGTCCTGGGTGGGAATCGAACCCACGACCTCCGGCTTAGCAGTCAGGGCCACCAACCACTAAACCAACAGGCAAGTCAAGTTAAAACATCAGTTATAGAACAAAACCATCACGAGGCCATATTTTCTGCAAATTCGCTACCGGATCAGGATACACATAGGAACACAACATAAGTAATAATGCTAGCTAACGGTTCCCCTCTGAAGGACACGCACACTAGCGCGTGGTGTGTATGTGTGCGTGCAGGAATGTGCATAGCGTATGAAGGGGAGTTGCGAGGTAGGGATGGGAAAAGGATTGTCGATGATTTTTAGTGATTTATTAATGGGTGAGATGAAATTAGTCAGAAAATATTTTATAGAAGGGCAGGTGCGTAGTACTCGTAACCGGCGTGCTTGTATGACCAGATGTATGAATGTGGACGAGGCGAAAGGAGTATGTAAGGATCGTAGCAGGTGGCGTTCCGTGGTTTCTGCCTACCCCCATGGGAAAAAGGCGTGAGTTTATGTATGTATTTATTTATAGAAGGATAAAATTTCGAGGCAGGTAAAAATGTGTTTTGGAAGATATTTAATTTGGTAGAAATGTCAAGGATTTTTAAGACGTAATTTTTGTAATTTGTTTTTCTGAATTGATTGATAAAATTTGTCTTGTATTTAATTAATTAAGTATTTATTCGCTTTAGATACTGTTTTTTGGTTTATCAACTATTTTATTTTGTGTAATTTTTTTTAATGTAATTTAAATTGAATTAAAACAAATAACAAAAACACAACAGTAAATTTAAACTTTTAAGCCAAATAATATAAAAAATAACAAGTAAAACCACGCACAAAGTACAAGCTACAGAGTGAAAAATCAACTGTCATAAAATTAATTGACAGCAAAGAGCGGGTAGGCGTATAACGAAACGAATTGAATTACGAACACCCCTTTTTAGAAGTCGGTTATAATTTACTGTTTTACACAAGTTAATATTGACTTTTATTGAATATGAAATCTAGATGGATGTTGTGAAATGTTTCTTGATGTTTTGGATGTTGGATGTTTCCTGTTAAAGACTTGTTTGTTTCAGTTTCAAAGTCAAAGGTGAATGTCAAATCATTTATTTTAATTAGACTATTTAAGGCTCGTTTTGAACATCATTTTATGTAAGAAAAAAATTGTAATATTAAATCTAGTTGGCCATTCCAAAAGGTAGTTTTATATGGAGAAGAATAGGTAAGAAGTTTGTTGGTTTATTCTGTTTTAAGATAGCAGTAACAACTGTTTTTTTTTAAATTAATTACATATATTGATTTAAGACTTCAGACTACTTACTGACCGTCTGTACGCTTAGATATTTTGAACTACGCAACGGATAGTAATTCGGTTTTCATCAATAGATAGAGTGGTTCAAGAGGAAGGTTTATACGTATAGAACATAACGCTACAACCAACGGGAGCTGAGCAGTACCCAAAAACGTTACAGAACCGCGAGAGTATTTCGCTAGTACTGCAAATATTTCAATTCACAATTTGTTCTTGCTTCTGAAAAGGTGCAGCAATGAAAAATGACATCTCAAAAATTGATATCCCTTAAAATTCATCACAAATCTCCTTCCAAAATATCTACCTCACCTTCCACTTACTTACTTAAAACCCCATAAGACAGCAGACGATGGTATTCCAACTCCGTCGCCCTAAGAAAATTGAGTTTGATTGCGCTAACCCGAGCGGTGACGTCATACTTTCCTATTAAATTATGTTAGTCAGCGAAGGTCCATCAACTTAGGTAATAACTCGAAAATTGCTAATAGGTACGTGTTAATTTTGATGGTGTGATAGCAGGGTGGGCAGCAGCAGTGAACTGTGGAGGTGTTTAATAGCCTCGGAGATTTAGGCGTCTCCCCTATTACATGGGACCTATATATACCGGCGAACTGTGGGTGTACATTGGTACACCTCTGCCTAAACCTTCGGGGAATACAGGCGTGATGGTATATTTTTTATATATTTTTTTTTTATTTTTTTACTTAGGCTTGGTAATTTTGATTGGTACCATATTGGTAGCGGAATTTGTTCGAAAGAGTCAGAGTGATGATGTTAAGTGGTCACCGCTGCCTATAGACATCTGCAATACCAGAGGCCTTGCAAATGCGTTGCCATCACAGAGACAAAGTTGAAATGTCTCATGTGCCTGTTTTACCGGCACCCATCCCCTTCAAACCGCAACACAGCAACGCTGCTTTGCGGCAGAAATGGGTATGGTGGTAGCACTTTTCTAGACGAGCTCCTTCACAAAGAGCTCTACTACTACTATGAAATGATTGGATGATTGGACTATGAGAGTGTGAGAAGAGGGAGTGTACCTATGTTTGTACACACATCTGTGCTACACAAAGAATTCTGGTATTTTTGCGAAAGAAAAATCATTTGATTAAAACAACATCCACCTTTTGTGCATGATTGATTTCCTAGTTCGACACAAATATTTGTAACACCAGAGATATTTGATTAGAATTTGATCGGGGATTCTGGATTTGTGCCAAAGAATTTTGAATGAAGAAGCGCTAAAGTCAGGAGGAAATCTAGGCTTACTTTTCTTTTGTTCAGAAGAACTAAGCGTTGAGAATAGTTTGCTATGTTTATAATTTAAGATTTTAGTAGTAGTATCGCGTCTGTGGATGGATGTAAAATGAATGTGGATGGATGTAGAGGAAGAGGAACGCCAAAGAAAAGATGGATGAATGGTGTGAAGAATGATATGAAAGAGAAGGAAGTCAGTGATAGTATGACGGTTGACAGGTTGGCATGGAATCCAATCATCAAATAACTTCCCCCGCCCTGGGCGGGGCGGGAGGGAGTGTCAGACTTTTACTGACTAAAACCCGTCTATGTTCCTTCATGTGATGTAAAATGGGATGAGGGCAGGAAGATGATGAGTAGTAGTATCGCGTCTTTCTATTGTGGGCTTATCTATAACTAGAGAACTGCTCGCGACTTCGCCCGCCTGGCTTACTCAACCCGCGCTAAGTTACGTCTTTGGTTACTACTCCGTTCCCGTGGGTCGTAGCGTAATGTTATATAGCCTATGTTACTCAGGAATAATGTAGCTATCTATTGGTGAAAATTTTGTTAAAATCGGTCCAGTAGTTTTTAAGTTTATTCGTTACATACAAAATTACAAATATTTCCTCTTTATAATGTAAGATGTAATTCTCCAGGCCGATTCCGGCCACGGCGGCTAACCTTAATGCAGACTAGCCACGTACGCAGGAGATATTATAGTACACAAGTGTGTGCGCAAACACAGGTGCACTCCCTCTTCCCTAACTCTCATAGCCCGATGGGACGGCAATCCGACACGACCGGAGAGAGATCAGGTGCAGGACCAACGGCTTTACGTGCTTTCCGAGGCACGGGGGTGTCACACCACCAACTACCAAACTCCGGGCTGCTACTGAGAAATTCCTAATGGAAAAACCCAATAACACTTTTTGCCCGACCTGGGAATCGAACCCGGGACCCCTTGCTCAGCAGTCGCGCTTGCGACCACGAGACCAACGGGGCAGTCAACTCAGGGGGGGGGGGGGGTCGGGGTTGTCTTCTTTATAATATTAGTTTAGAGAAGTAATATTAAGAAGCTGAAGAGTTTTTTGGTTTGTTTAAAAGCACTAATCTCTAGAACTGCCAATCGAATTGGAAAAGTCTTATTGCATATACGATAGTCAGATTCATGAGGAATACTATAGACTTTATAACATCACGCTACAGACCACGGGAGCGGGGCAGTAACCAAAAAGAAACCAGAAAGAAATACAATAAACTAAGTTATCGCCCCCTATTACATGGGACCTAAAAACATACTAGCGAACTATGGGTGACATTGGTACACCTCTGGCTAACCCTAACTGGAGAATACAGGCGTGATTGTACGTTAATGTTGAATACAATAAACCCAAAGCACTTAAAGCTAAAAATAACTATACCTTTAGAGGTAAAACAAGCAAGCGAAGTACAAATAACACAAAGGTAAGTTGTACAGAAATAAATACGACTTGAAAGGTACAAACTGATTCTAGGAAGAATTAGATTACCTAGTTTCTCTGGAGAAGGAACGGGGAAGGTACCTAGCATTTGTAGTGCCAGTGTGGCTGTATCTAGGACAAGTCGATATTTTTATTTTTAGCCTGGCTTGCTCCTCTGTAGCATTGGTATGATTTTGTTGAAAATATTCTTGACTCAACTGCCTCGTTTGCCTAGTGGTCCTAAGCGCCAATAGAGGTCTTGAGTTTGATCCTGGGGATCGAGCAAAAAGTTATTGGGCTTTTCTATGAAATTCTCAGTAGCAGCTCGGAGTTAGGATTTATGCCCGGTTAATGGCAATAGGCTCGCCCCCTATATGGGGCCTAAAAATACCGGCGAACTGTGGGTGTACATTGATACACCTCTGCCTAACCGTTCGGGGAATACAGGTATGATTTTGCTGAAAATATTCATCTTTGTCTTAATCCGCGTGATTTTTTTACCAGAGTTAATTTGCGTTTTTGGTTACTGCTTCGCTTCTGCCAGTCGTAGCGTGATGTTATAAAGCTTTTGCTATTCTTCATGAATCTGGCTATTATATGCAAGAAGATTTATTCCAATCCGACCAGCTGTTTCAGAGATAAAGGTGTTTAAATAAACATAAAACTCTTCAGCTTTATAATATGGTCTTGCAGCTGCGTTGCCATCCGAGATAAAGTTGAAATGTCTCATTTACCTGTAAGTCCTATACCCATCAAACCTGAACACAGAAACGCTGCTTTGCTGCATACATAGGTACGGTGGTAGAACATCCCCAGACGAGCTCCTTCACAAAGAGCTCTACTACTACTAACTTCGAAATAGACTAAAATATCTCCTTCACCATAGTAACAAATCATTATTAAGTGCCAAATCACTTTTAAGTGGAGTCATTAACTATAAATTGAGAGTAACTAAGGAATTAATTATCCTAATAATTGTTCAAAGGAGGGCCTTCTTAGACCTGTCTGGATCCATGATTTATTCTTCAAATAAGTCAAGAATTCAAATTCAGCTTTGTCTAAACTAAAATTAGAGTTATTATTGCTTGCTTAGGTCATGGATGACTTTTGAAGAAGCTATTTCTATTATAATTATGAAATATCTAGATTCTGCCCGCAACTTTGATTACGCGGATTTTTCAAGTTACGTCTTTGGTTACTGCTCCGCTCCCGCGTATTGTAGCGTGATGTTATAGACTCCATACTATTCCTCATGAAGCTAGCTATCATTTGCAAAAAGATTTTTCTCAATCCGATAGGTAGTTCCAAAGATTAGCGCTTTTAAACAAAAATATTCTTCAGCTTTAAATAGGTATAGTATACAAAAATATATATACATATACTATCACGCCTGTATTCCCCGAAGGGTTAGGCAGAGGTGTACTAATGCACACCCACAGTTCGCAGGTATATTTAGGTCCCATGTAACAGGGGGCGAGCCTATTGCCATTAACCGGGCACAAATCCAAACTCCGAGGTGCTACTGAGAATTTCATAGAAAAACCCAATAATAATTTTTGCTTGACCTGGGAATCGAACCCAAGACCTCTAGCGTAGCAGTCGCACTTAGGACCACTTATAGGCCAACGAGGCAGTATAGTATACATTTCTTCATAATCCTTTTCCTTAAGACAATGTAAGTACCTACCTCTTGTCTCATGATTGGATAGGCACGAAAAAGGAGGTACCTAAGCTGCTGTATCGTATGTACCATGACAATCGACTTCCATACGACTTATAAAGCATTGAAGAAACATGAGTAATTTACTAGAATAGTTTTACTACATCTACAACATAGTGTTCATACATAAACTCACGCCTTTTTCCCATGAGGGTAGGCAGAAACCATGGAACGCAACCTACGATCTTGACATACTCCTTTCGCCTCGTGCAGTGTTCATTTCAGTACTAAATACTTCACAATTTGGCTTTTTTTTACTACCTATCGTATTTTATTAGCAAAAAACACCACTTTTTCTACTTAAAATACTAACGTAAAGTCCAAATATCGATTTACGAAAACATTTCTCAACAATACACAAAAAAATAAAAAAAAAAATTCGACATTATTATTTTATCGACAACGCCCTTGTCCCATCACTAGCCGGGCACAGACGTCCCTATCGATCCAGCATCCGTAAGGTACCTTTCCACTATCGGCCGATGACCCCGTGACCTATTGTGAGTATTATAACGCCTTTAAAATATTAAATATAAGCAGAAAATGCCCCATTTTAGATTTGATGAAGGTGAGTTAGGAAAAAAAGGAAAAAAGAAAAAATATTTTTTTGTAAAAAAAATATGAAAAGGGTCTATGAATTTGAATTTAAGTCTATGGTTTTGAATCTATGAGTAAAATTGCCCGCTTTTAATCATTTTTTCATCTATTACGTTTTGACCACGGAGTATTTCCTTACTCCAGCTCCGTGGTTTTGACAGTCCATAAGATTATGACAATTGTTTAGTAATAAAATAAAATTTGCCGTTCCATACATTTTAAACAGTGAAGATGTCGTATTTTTGTATAAAATAGCCGATTTCGTTTTTTTCGCTGGTTTTTTTTTTAAATTACATTTTATGAAGGGTCTGCATACCTGAAGCAAATTTTTCATTTTTCGTCATTCTTCGTCATTCTTCGTGATCATTCATCATTTTTACCATAGAATCAGTACATTATTCTACGTAAAGAATAATGTAAAGAATCAATGTTAAAAACAAACTATTTCGATGTTCTTTCTACCAATTATACATAACATAGCCTATACTTAGCCTCGCCCATAATGACATAAGACTTAAGTAGCTGTAAGTACAAGCAAGCAGTGGGTGTTAAAGTACCCATCTGCCCACATCTTTGCCCAATTTGGCAAACTTCGCCCACTGTACTAGGTGACATTTAATTCATTAGGTATATACCTTCTATGAGGTAAAAATACTCATAAATATGAACAATTTTATTTCAGGATCTACTCTGAAATATGAAAAAGAAGTTGATTGTTCTATAATAATACTAGCCTATCTTCTTCTTTATCGTGTGGGCAGTAAGGTCTAACGACCCCACACACCCTAGTGTCAGAGTTTCTAAACCGCCTCAAGGGCCTCTGACATGGTTACCGATGTCAGTGATGTCCAAGATAAATTTAGAAAGTACATATGAATTAGAAAAAGTCACATTGGTAGCCTATCATTGTTCCGTTAAAATAAAGAACAAGTTTTCTTAGATGCGTGATCCAATCTGATGGCACAGATTAACATGTTCATCCTGTCTTCATAAGATCTTCATGAAGAAAGCAAGATGTTCTTTCTTTTTTATTTATTCACTTTCATTGTTTTCACATATAGAAGCAACAAGAACATTGTAACCAAGATTTTGTAAAACCCAACTCGAAAAGAGTCCATGGAGTTTCTTGCTCGTTCTTCTCCATAGAGACCTACGTTTTGGATTAATTTAGCTTCAACTTCCTTTAGAGGTAATTTTGACTATTCAAAAGTGCCTGTGAATATTTGCTATACTGCACTACAATCTGTCTCAGTGCCAATTTCATCCAGATCCGCTTAGCCGTTTACGCGTGAAAGAGCAACAAACATCCATCCTCACAAACTTTCTCATTAATAATATTAGTAGTAGGATAGATATTTTCAATTAAAAAAACGATCGAATGTACGTAACATTCTTGCTTAGGCCCTTTGGGCAATGTTGTACACGATAGGCTATTTTGGGAACATAGCCCGTCTGACCTTCATGACCTCTAGCTAAACTAGATGATCGGTATTGCCCAGTAATTGGGTAGTGGGGGTCAAATGACAGATGTTAGATGTAAATTACTTATATAATACAAGCTTTTGCCCGCGACTTTGCCCGCGTCAAATGTAATATATTATCCCATAGGAACCGTATATTTTACCGGGATAAAAAGTACCCTATGTGTTATCCCACACTACAATCTATCTCAGTGCCGAATTTCATCCAGATCCGTTCACCCGTTTTTGGATGAAAGAGTAACAAACATCCATCCATCCATCCATCCACCCATCCTCACAAACTTTCGCATTGCATTTATAATATTAGTAGGATTAGCTTCTGCCCGCAATTTCGACTGAGTAGTTTTTTTCAGCCGCGTTAAATTACGCCTTTGGTTACTGCTCCGCTCCCGTGTATTGTAGCGTGATGGTATATGCCCTACACAATTCCTCATGAATTTGGCTATCATAATACAAAAATATTTTAGTAAACTGCCTCGGTAGCCTAGTAGTCCTAAACGCGACTACCTACTACTCTAGAGGTTTTGGGTTCGATTCCCAGGTCGACCAAATGTTATCGGGTTTTCTATAAAATTCTCAGTAGCAGCTCAGAGTTAGGATTTGTGCCCGGTTAACGTCAATAGACTCGCCCTCAATTACATGGGACCTAAACTTACCGGCGAACTGTGAGTGCACATTTGTACACCTCTGCCTACCCCTTCGAAGAATACAGGCGTTATGGTATGTATGTACTTCACACCGTGAAATAAACAAGGCAAAAAAGAAGAGTCCTTTTTTATATTATGGTAATATAAATACATTCTTATAGAATATTTTATGTAAAGTGTCGATAGATTGATGGGTATTGAGCAACTAGCTATATTGCTTTCCCCCTTGCTATATCGCGCCTGTTTTGAAGGGGGATAGGCAGATATTAAAGTATTTTCACTCTTTGATAGGTTGTGGCAAAATAATTGGCAGTGTTTTAAAGATTATAGATATTATAATCTTGTGTCCGGTAATTCATTCGCGTGGTTTTTTACAGTAAGTTATATGTTTGGTTACTGCTCCGCTTTCGTGTGTCGTAGCGTGATGTTATATAGCTTAAACTATTCCTTATGAATTTGGCTATAATATACAAGAAGGTTTTTTCAAATCCGACTTTTAGTTTCAGAGATTTGCGCATTTAAACAAACATAAAATCTCTTCGGCTTTTTTATAATTATTAGTACCTACAAATAAGGGCAAGTTTCCTCACGACGTTTTTCCTTTAACTATGTCAGTGATGTCCAAGACATACTTAGAAAATAAAGATGAATTAAAAAAAATGGTACTTGCTCGGCATCGATCCAGCAACTTCAGAGGCCGCCTTAACCACGTGGCCATCACATTTTATATCAACTTTTTTTTTTATGGCAATTTTCTATTAAGGTTACTTTAGTATTGCCCGCGACTACGTCCGAAGGTCCGAGGATCGGTTAGAAAGTTGACTAAACTTTCTAACCGATTTTCTATTTTTTTTAAAGTCAAAAAAGTCAAAGCATTTATTTCAATTAGACCATTTACAGGCACTTTTGAATTGTCAAGAAGTTACAGTTTAAAATTGAAGCTAGTTGCTCGTTCCAAAACGTAGGTCTCTATGGAGAAGAACGAGCAAGAAACTCCATGGACACTCTTTTCTTTCAATTTGGTTTTTACAAAGAAAGAAAATGAAGTAGGTATAATTATTATAATTTTTTAATCACTTTTTTGTAATGTTTATACTAATACTAGCTTTTGCCCGCGACTTCGTCCGCATGGATTAGTAGTTCCCGTTCCCGGGGGATTTCCGGGATGAAAACTATCCTATGTCCTTTCTCGGGTCCCAGACTATATCTGTACCAAATTTCATTGAAATCGGTTCAGTGGTTTAGGCGTGAAGAAGAGACAGACAGACAGAGTTACTTTCGCATTTATAATATTATAGTACGGATTCTGCCGACGGATTTTGAAACATGGCGGAACATGAGGTTAGCCTTTATGCATAAACGTGTAGTACGCAGACACAGGTGCACTCCCTTTTTTCCCTCACTCTCATAATCAGATAATTCGCAGGACCAACGGCTGCACGTGCTTTCTGAAGCCCAGGTGTGTTACACAACCAACTCCGGGCTGCTACCGAGAATTTCCTAATGGGAAGTCCCAATACCACCTCATCCGATCTGGGAATCGAACCCAAAACCCAGGGTACCATCACGCCTGTATTCCCGGAAGGGTTAGGCAGAGGTGTGCTAATGTACACCTACAGTTCGGCGGTATGTCTTTCTTTATAAGCAATCGAAGTCTTTTGCTTTTTTTTTTTTACTTCAAAATATGAATGTTGTATTAATTTTGATACTTATCTTTAAATAAAGTATCTTTTTTTTTAAAAAAAAAAGCAAATAATTTGATATTTATTTTACTTTAGCTAATGTTTAAAGTTGATTGGTCTTGTGCCCATAGTTTATTTTTATTTATTTATTTAAACTTTGTGCTAAAAAGTACTAAGGCGGACTTAATGCCTTGGGCATTCTTTAGCAGTCAACCAAAGGTACTTTCTTTTTAATTGTCGTTTAGGTACGAAGCTATTCTCTCATCCATATACATAATATCACTTATTATGTACCAGATGTATGAACGTGGGCGAGGCGAAAGGAGTATGTAAGGATCGTAGCAGATGGCGTTCTGTGGTTTCTGCTTACCCCCATGGGAAAAAGGCGTGGGTTTAAGTATGTATGTATGTATACTTAATATCATATTCGTAGCTCAATCCTCAATAGACTACAGCATCTTGCAACAAATATTATACCTTCCTAGGTACAAGTTTCCTTAAGCAAAACTTATCCTTTTGAAATATTACCTAAGTTGCATCTCAAACAGAACAAGTTGCCTATTCATAGTCTGGAACTCCACAGAAACTAGGACAAAATGTACCTGTGTATATTGAAAATTGTTTTTTTTTTTGCTTATTTTTGTAAAAGCTGAGACTAATCTTTATTAAATTAATGTAAGTTTTATTAAATTGTGATATTTACTGTCATTTATTAAATGTTATTTTAATTAAGATGTAGTTTATCTTTTTTTGCTATAATTTTCAGTTAAGAATATGATAGACTTACTGGAAAATCTTTTTAATATACCTAAGTAATATGCTAACTGCCTCGTTAGCCTAGTGGTCTTAAGCGCGACTGCTACGCTAGAGGTCTTGGTTTTCATTCCCAGGTCGAGCAAAGTTGTATTGAGTTTTTCTATGAAATTCTCATTAGCAGTTCGGAGTTATGATTTCTGCCCGGTTAATGGCAATAGGCTCGCCCCCTATTACATGGGATATAAACATACAGACAAAGTGCCTGTATATTGGTATACCTCTGCCTAACCCTTTGCGGAATACAGGCGTGATAGTATGTTATTCCCGTAAAAACTGAGACCCATCTTTATAAAATGTAAATCTTAATAAGTCCCGATATTAACTCCCATAATTATATTAAATACTCGCGAATTATTCGCTACTTCATCCGCGTGGCTTATTTCCACCGCGTAAAGTTATGTCTTTGGTTACTGCTTCGCTCCCGTGAGCCGTAGCGTGATGTTATATAGTCTATGTTAATCAGGAATAATGTAGCATTCTAATGGTGAAAGGAATTTTGAAATCAGTCCAGTAGTTTTTTATTTAAGTTTATTTGTTGAATACATACAAAACTTTCCTTTTTTTTTATTTGAGTTGGGGACTTTCTTTTTATAATATTAGTATATAGATTATTGAAATTAAGATGTAGTTTCTGTTAATTTCTATAATTTTCATTTGAGAATAATTATGACAGACTTACTAGAAGATCTTTTTAATAAGTACCTAATATGCAAGCAGCATATCTACATTGCTCTTAAAATTTTATAGGAAATAAAGTTCCTATTTCCACGCGATTTTTAAAATAGTCTGACAGGCTTTTAGCAGTCGCCTGCAGATTGCTAGGTATTGGGCGTTCTATTCATAGTCCAGACCTCGAAAGAATGTAGCACAAATATAATTGGAAGACTATCGGAGTCGAGTGGTCGATATTTCTATACTAATTTGAGAACTAGGCTGAATGCTGGCCTTTTCAGACAAATTGGTTGAAATCTATTTTTCAATAAGACCATTTACTTGAGTAGGTACCATTTACTTTTGAAATAGGTATTTAAAAGATGGCCGGGATTTAGACTTTTGAATGTTTTTTTTTGTACCAGAACCCAAAGGCTTTCATTTTGAAAATGTCTTATAACTTTTAGAAGAAATGAGACTTTTTTCTATTTTTGCGCAAAATTATTGCAAGATTGCTTAAGGCACCTGTCTTTAATATTGATTTTAACTCAATGCCATTTATTTCTAACTCCCAATGTAAGGTTTTGAAAAAATACAATCTCACCACGTGGGTTTAAGTTATTTCAACCTTTACCCCATGTGACTACCCGTGGGAATTTAATCAGTTTCCCACGACTGGGAAAATGCTCAAAATTAAGGCGGACTCAATCAGAATAATATTAAAGTCCTAGTTCTTTGAATTTATGTTTCTTCAGAGAAAACTAAGAAGACTCATAATATATTATGAAAAGTCAATTTATTTCTAACTTTCAGGTACCGTTCGATTACAAATCGATCATACCCTAAGCTCGAACGACAAACTTAGAAAATTATGGGTTCCCGCGCAAGACTTGAATTATTGGTTTCATTAAGTCGGCTAGGAAACTTATTGCTTTTCATAGGACCTAGACATTGAGGCCATACAATATTGGGCCTATGTTTCGGCTAAAATCTTCTTACATACGTTATTTTTCCGTACGGAGTAGAATATGTACGCGTGTCTATGAAACGCAGATTTAAAGTCGTCAAAAACGCCATTTCGCGGATCTCGTGTGTCAATCACCTCATAAGTCGTAACACGTGCTCAAGTAAATCATTGTAAGTGATATATCACGCTTGTAGTTAATTTCCTGTCACCAAATCCGTAGTAGAGTGACATTTCGAGAAGTAATGGCTGCCACAACGCGAACAATCTACCAAGGTAACGTTGGCGCGAGAATACGGACTCCATTGTATCCCCTCCATTTAGCAAAATATGGACGCCGACGGTATTGCCTTAGCTCCTTGTAGTTCCTAGCTAGCCTATTGCTCTTTAATCATCTCCAGACTACACCTCAAGTAAGAAAATAACCCGCCTATTTCTGATCAGGAACAGGGCAAAAATCGAAGCAAGATTTAATATTAATTCTCCAACGAACTAGACTCATAAAAGCAGTAAGTAACAGAACCTTTCGAAGTATAATAAACCTTACTATCTTCAGTATAAAGTCGGCTTTTGTACGAGTAGTCTGAGAGGTGTAGATGCTATTTTTACTCCCCTTCGCATCTGCACCAAAATCGATAATCATTGCACGTGTTTAAATATTATATTGTGGCCTCTACCGTCGGGAGCGCGGTTTTAAGATTAACACCGGAAGATCTGAAACAATTATTTGTATTAGTGCACTTACCTTTGCCGTACAGCTTCGCACCGACCACAGGAAAGAAAAAACAGAAAAAATAAAATAAAACAAAAATAAAATAAGGAAAAAAACAGAATTTAATGTGAGTAAAACGTATCAAACAAAACGTGGGTGTATGGAGACGGGAGAAAATAATAAAGGAAATTAAATTTTGCGAAATATCGGGAAATGGAAAGAAAAACGCGACACATGCGCCTTAGACGAAGGTAGTGGCGCTCTGGACCAAAGCCTTCGGGGGCCCGTTTATATACCCGCCCGCGGGTGGAAGAGGTAACGGGCGGCGGCCATCTTTGCAGTCGCCATAGCAACGAGGAGATGGCCTATTACGGGAGGGTGGCGCAGATTAGGTGTACGATCAGCAGCCGAAGCTTATAAGATGATATTAAAAAAATAATTTAATTCCTGTTTGACAATAAATTAATTAGTGTTAATCCGTGTGATTTAATTAGTGAGATTTTTGGGATTTTTCGTTGTTTTTTTTTTGTTTTTTTGTTAATTATTTTGCCTTGATTGCGTTTGTGAATATTCTTATTTGGGTGAAAGTTTGATTAAATTAGGTTAAGCAGTTTCTGAGATTAGTTTTTATAAACGGGGTAATATTGTGAAAATGAGGAAGTTCTGTTGTTATTTGAATTAAAACATTGTTTATGCTGTGTTTTTCTTTTAATTTAACGAAACCTACCTACTGATTAAGGAATATTTTGTAATATCTCAGGCCCGTGTTGGGCGCCAAGATATTTTTCTACCTTATAACTTGCTAAATTGTGTTCTTTTTACCTAACAGTCTATTTACTTTTTAAAATAGTTATTTTGCAACAAAAGCAAGGCAAACAGGTACCCAGGGTGTATATTATTTTCGTATTACTTGATAAAAAGTTGTGGTTTTTTTCTTATTTACTAAAACTTCACATAGGTAATTCTTTAGAACTAGTTTGTTTGAGTACAATTACAATAAAACGAATTAGAAAACACTTGACCGTTGGAGTCCCACGTTGGGCGCCAGTACAATCAAAATACTAAATCCTTGATGACAACGAAGAAGTGGAACATTGATGGTGTGTAGTATGCTTGCGTATAACTTCTAAATGTTTAAAGAAAATATTTGATATCAGTGTGGTATCCGTATAGTTATCCGTTGAAATAAGTACAAAGTGCGTACTATTCGGCAGCCATTTTGTTTCTCATGGCGGCATCTTTCTTTCGAAGTCATAGCTCGTCTATATCTAGACTAGTCAGTGTTATTCGTGAAAAGTCTATTTTCCACGTCATGCCTTATTTTTTAACTGGCTTTCAAACATAATGTTGAAGTTACATTTTACAACTATCAAATATTCACGCAACGACATTTTTATTGGTGATGATGCTATTTTCGTAAAATAAATAATAAAAAAATACGATTTTTCAACAAATAACCATAATCGCTCGTTACAAAATTAATTAAAGAATAAAATAAGCTTTTTTTGCTGCCCCTACCCCTCGCTGCGTCCGTTTCAACCCTCCGTTTACTCACACACTCACAAAATTGCACACACCCCTAAATTCCGGCCTATGAATACGGCACACTAGCTTAGAAAATGTTGCTTTCCAAATACAAACACAGATGGCGTTGTCCTCAAGAATTGTAAAGGAACGCCCGACGCAGTGTATCACAGTGTCTCTCCGTGTCTCCGTCGAACCGTTCTATTGTTTCACACACAGGATGCCGTATCGACGAATACTGTTGTCCTTTTCACGCACTATGGAGTTTTATGCGTCTCGCTCGCTTGCACAGCGGTTGACAGATGTAAATTCGCAGGAAAAAAATTGATTTTCATCTCGTCATTGCAATTAAATTTTTGCGAAAAGTCATTGTGCAATGCATTTTGCTAGATTTTGGTTGTTTTTGTTTGGTTTTTAAGGTTTTAGAAATGACCTTTTACTAGTATTATTTATTGTACACGTGTGTCTAAATTCATTACGCGTTCTAAGAAATTCCTATTTCAAAAGCGAAGTCAAAACGATATACCTATTTCAGTCGTCTACGTTCGTTAATATTTAAGCAATGTTATTCCTTGATCTCCCCGCCAAATTAATAATTAACCCTACCTTTTCAAATATAAAGTCGAATTTGAGTTGTACATGCCGATTTTTGTAACATTGTAACTTTCTGCCCGCGCTGAATATTTTATTACATTTGTGGTTGGTTCTATTCGATCATAGATGGCAGTAGTGGGACGCTTAATTACTTTATTCGTACTTTTTAGGTTAAAAACGTTTAAAAACCCGGTGTAACAGCTTATAAATATTTCCTACCTGCTTTATTCTATAATTCTATGCGAAACAGTAAATCTACTAGTACAGAAAATAATTTTAGTTTCCGCTACTCGACACTAGATGTCGCTAGATACGTTTGCATATTCTTATGGGATCTTAAGTTATGAAAACTATTATCTACCCTTTCATAACTTAGTAATATTCAAGTGTATTATTTACACAGTTATTTACGTATAAATGAACCAATTTCAGTGGAAAAAAACTAGATTACGACAGACATCGAACTTAAACGCATAAAAAAAATAAAATTATTAAGTAAAATATACGCTTAAAAATATTTCTGTCTGAAATTTATCTAAACTATTCTCATAGGTATGGTGATATCCATGATATTCAGTATTGCACGTGGAAGGACTTTTAGATACCAAGGTGCCATGGATGTAGGATCTAAATCAACATTGTCATCATATCAATCTATGACGGCATGTCGAATGCATCACCCACGGTCATCGGTGTTGAGACTGTATATTCCGCGGAAGTGTGGAGGTCGTGGCTTCTTAAATGCTAAGACTCTCCACAACCGCGAGATATGCAGTCTCAGGGAATTTTTCTTAAAGTCGACGTGGAAATGCACCGAGATGTGGTGGCAGTGGATAAGGGCCTCACGCCGCTCTCCTTGGCTAAAGAGAACTGGCGCAAACCAGTAGTGCTGGAGACTAAAGATCGCGAGGAGGTATGGCAGAGTAAGGAGCTTCACGGACTATTATTATATTATTTATAAACACAAAATAGCCATCCACTGCTGAACGTAGGCCTCTCCCAAAGAGCGTCAACCATCCCGTTTCTACATAATAAGTCAATAATTTTATTACATAAAAAAAACAGCTATCTACTCATATTACTAACTTACATTACTATACAATAATATACCGGCGATTTGTGTGTGTACATTGGTTACACCTCTGCGTAATCCTTCGGGGAACACAAACGTGATGGTATGTATTACTATACGTTAACAGTACAATATTTCACTGTAGCACTAAGTCGCTGGGCATCGCGTACCACGTGTTCGCGGCAGCGACGGAACACAACGCCCTGCAGCTAAAAGTCCTCTGAGACAGACATGAAGGGAAGAAGAAAAAGATTTCTTCTTCGTCAATGAAGTATTTATTCCGTATTATAAAGAGATTAAAAAATAATACTTATAAGTTATTGATATTGTTATGTTATTGGTTGTCATTGCAATTTATTATTTAATTACAGACACAATATGAGACATTTCAACTTTGTCTCTGAGATGGCAACGCATTTCCAAGGTCCCTGGTATACTTGCAGATGTCTGTACCCCACACCACCACTTAACATCAGGTGGGCCTTCGGCTCGTTTGCAATACAGGGGCATAAAAAAACTAGCTTCAACAGTCTGTCTATGTTCTTGACAATTCAAAAGTTCCTGTACTTAATTATGGTGTAATTGAGATAAATGCTATGACAGTCATATCATTTATTTCAATTAGGTATGTATCAAGTAAGGAAATCTAGTTGGTGATCTAAGAAACAAACTCAGAGGTCAAACATACATACCATAAGGCCTGCATTCCCCGAAGGGTTAGGCAGAGGTGTAATCAATGTACACCCACAGTTCGCCGGTATATGTTTAGGTTAGGTTAGGTTTAGGGGGGGCGAGCCTATTGCCAGTAACTGGGCACAAATCCTAACTCCGAGCTGCTACTGAGAATATCACAGAAAATCCCAATAACACTTTTTGCTCAACCTGGGAATCGCTCCCAAGACCTCTAGCGTAGCAGTCGCGCTTAGGACCACTAGGCCAACGAAGTAGAGGTCAAAGACTCTTCTAAAATCTAGTTAGCTTCTTGTAACAGCCAAATCATATGAGAACCATGTAGGCCTAGATGATAATAGAAAGACGTACTGAAAAGTATCACGTGCGTGTAATTACACCGGCACCCCTTCACACCGGAACACAGCAACGCTGCTTTGCGGCAGAAATGAGCATGGTGGTAGTACTTCCCCAGACTAGCTCCTTCACAAAGAGCTCTACTACTATTTTACTACTTGATCTTTTGTATTGGCAATAGGCTCGCCCCCTAGTACATGGGACCTAAAACATACCAGCGAAATGTGGGTGTGCATTACACCTCTGCCTAACCCTTCGGGGAATACAGGCGTGATATTATGTTATGTGATTTTTTGTTCTCTTTTTTCCAATCATCATCTGCCTAGCCTTTTCCCAACTATGTTGGGGTCGGCTTCCAGTCGAACCGGATGCAGCTGAATATCAGTATTTTACATGGAGCGACTGCCTATCAGACATCCACAACCCAGTAATGGGTAATACGATACTCTTGGTAAGACTGGTTGTCAGACTTTCGGGCTTCTGACTAACAGTAACGACTGTCAAAGATCTACAAATGACAGCCAGGACCAACGGCTTTACGTGCTTTCCGAAGCACGGAGGAAACTCGCTATGGTAAATGGTCACCCATCCAGAGACCAACCTCGGCAAGCGTGGCTTAACCCGGAAGATCGGTCTATGCGGCTGTAATTATTTAGCCACGAGCTCCTCCAATCGCGCCTACAAAATACCTAAAAGCAATTAGGCACTTCAGACACAAAACAAATCTCATTTTTCAGAACAATCTTTTCAACAATTTATTAATTACGATCATTGCATCTGTTCTGCAGCCTCGTAAACACTTGATGCACGCATTCTTCTCGAGTGGCGGCCATTTTGGATTACTCCTGCATTCTACACATACAGGTGAATATTAAAAAACTTAAGCGTGTGGAGTAAATATTTGGGGTTCCGTTGCGAATTGGAATTGGTGATTTTTTGCTTGAAGACGAGAGTTTTGTTAGAATTCGTGATCAGTGTTAGTTAGAAGTTAGAAGTGTTGGAAGTTACTGATACGGACTATGGAAACTAGTACTAGCGTGAAAACTAAACGTATTGTAAATTAAATTGATGAAAAACAAATTGTTTCTAAAACATTATATGTATAACATATAAAAAAGCTTAAAAATTACCGTTTCCCTGAGCTATAATTTAGCATGAAGGCTTTTTTGATGCCAATTAGTTATTTCTTTTTGTGTTTGTCGTATTAAATTAGACAAAAATACTATAGGTTAGTCGTATTTTCAATTCTTAAATGGATTAAATCTCGCACTCTTGTTGTGCCAGTGCTCAACGCCTGAGGTATATACCAGTTTTACTAAAACACTTATTTCAAGTATATATTTTTGCAATAGCTGAATAACTATATAAATTATCTTTGAGAGCCTTGTGCTACGTTGCTTTGCTACGTAACCGGTCTACGAGGCCGTGCTACAAGCCTGCGCTACGAGGCTGTGCTACGAGCCTACGCTACGCGGTGGTACTACGAGTCCGGCTACGACGGTCTGCTACGAGCCTCTTGTGCAAGCCTGTGCTACTGAGCCTATATATCATGCCAGTATGTGCTAGAAGCCCAAACTATGAGCCTGAGCTACAAACCCTAGTAAGAGAAAAATGTAAAAACCATAATCATCATACCATCACGCCTGTATTCCCCGAAGGGTTAAGCAGAGGTGTACCAAAGTACACCCACAGTTAGCCGGTATGTGTCCCATGTAATAGGGGGCAAGCCTATTGCCATCGGGCACAAATTCTAGCTCCAAATTGCTACTGAGAATTTCATAGAAAAACCCAATAACATTTTCAGCTTTCACTTTTATTTTTTTGTTCTCTTCAAAAAACCATTGTAAAATAATCCGACTCACGCTTGACCGTACGTGAATATGAAGTCCAGGAACTCATAACAGAGGTTAGCAAAAACAGGCGCAATTAAAACCTGGATAGGTTTAATGTACCATTGTAGAGAAATGTAATGAAAATGCAAGCCAGGAATAGTTTTTTAAATACTTGGCTATTTGAAAAGGGTCGTCCTGCATAATTAGAGATTTATTCTGGCAAAAATGAACTAACCCAGTCTCACAATTCGTCAAATGCATTATATTACTATCCAGCAATGTACATCCAAAACTTTTGCTTAGAATAGACTTAAAATCGAAAGATTGAATCAAAATCGGTGTGGGTTGGTTGGTGTTAGTGGAAATAAACACACATCAATTCGTATTTGGAATGGTCTTGTGTGTGTATTACCCGCATGGCTATGTAGCGGTGTTTTTTTTTTTATTTTGCTGTACGGAGCTTCCACATTGAAAATGATTGAATTTGAAAAGATTTTAAATAATTATATAAACTTTTTGTAATTAGTGATTTTATTTGTACTTCACTTACATTTCACATTTAATACCAGCGTATGACTGTCCCACTGCATGGCAAAGGCCTCTTCTCATACAGAGAAGGCTCGAGCATTGATCACCGCGATTGCTTAAGGTGGATTGGCGATTTCAGATTTATATACATTAAAATAAATGATTTGACTTTAAATAGACTTGACAGGCACTAAGAATCGCTACATCTATTAATTATAGACATGCCTTTTTTTTTTTTTTTATATAGACGGGAAATCATCAAATAACTTCCCCCGCCCTGGGCGGGGCGGGAGGGAGTGTCAGAATTTTACTGACTAAAACCCGTCTATGTTCCTTCATGTGCCCTTTGCGTTCCGGGGGCGCGGTATCTCTTTCGAACAACCCGCAGCCCCGGCAGGCATCGGCCCTCAGTGGCCCCATCCAATTTGCTGACATCTCTTTGAGGCGCGCGTGGAACACGGACGCGCCGTCGACACGGTCTGTCGCTAGTGAACGTACGGACGGTGAGCTACCCATTGCTCACCGTCCACAGACCCGCGTCTACGGTGGCCGGGAGTCGTCTCGTGGCTCCCGACGCCCGGATCGTCTACCGCGGCGGCCGCTGGGACGGGGGACCCTCCTTTCCCTCTCCCGTCCCGATAGACATGCCTAAATCGAACATTTGTAGCAAAAAGTTTCGAATTATTGGATTCTCAGTTTTGGCATACCTATATAGTCCGGTCAATTTAGACCAAAAAATGAGAGTGAAGTTACATAAAGTCCCAACAAGCTGAATTTCTGTGAAATTGTTCAAAACATAATTATAAACAATATCTAGAAGTTCCCCATCATTCCCCTGTAAGGAAAAAAAAATATTCAAGGTCAAAGGTCAAAAAAATGAGTTTTTCGCGATTTTCAGCAAAACGGTAAGTTTTATCATAAAAGTACCTCAGACAAAAATTGTAGATCATAAAATTATCTATAAAAACTGTATCAATACTTTTTTCTTACGAGCCACCGCTTCTGAGATATAACGATTCAAAAAGTTATAAAAGTTGTTATCGTCATAATATGCACACGTTTCCACGCCACCTATGAGGTAGTGTACTTAGCGCGTTTTTTTAACCCCCGACGCAAAAAGAGGGGTGTTATAAGTTTGACGTGTCTGTCTGTCTGTCTGTCTGTCTGTCCGTCTGTTGCATCATAGCTCCCGAACGGATAAAGCGATTTCAATTTAGTTTTCTTTGTATGAAAGGTGACTTATGTGCGAGTGTTCTTAGACATGTTTGATGAAAATCGGTTGCGCCGTTTAAAAGTTATGGGGGTGAAAGTGGGGAAGAAAAACTGAATGTATTTACAACTTAACAAAATCGACAATAAGTATGTACCTATAAAAAGTATAAAATAAAAAATTTAATAAAAAAATTAAAAAACCCCCGACCTAAAACCCTAAGTACCCTTTAAAAAGTAAAAAAATAAAATACGTCGCGTTGGATGACCGGTCGGGACGCTCGTACCCTATATGCAACATCGGTTCACCCCCATAACTTTTAAACGGCTCAACCGATTTTCATCAAACATGTCTAAGAACACTTGCACATAAGTCACCTTTCATACAAAGAAAACTAAATTGAAATCGCTTCATCCGTTCGGGAGCTATGATGCAACAGACAGACAGACAGACAGACAGACAGACAGACACGTCAAACTTATAACACCCCTCTTTTTGCGTCGGGGGTTAAAAAAAACGCGCTAAGTACACTACCTCATAGGTGGCGTGGAAACGTGTGTATATTATGACGATAACAACTTTTATAACTTTTTGAATCGTTATATCTCAGAAGCGGTGGCTCGTAAGAAAAAAGTATTGATACAGTTTTTATAGATAATTTTATGATCTACAATTTTTGTCTGAGGTACTTTTACGATAAAACTTACCGTTTTGCTGAAAATCGCGAAAAACTCATTTTTTTGATCTTTGACCTTGAATATTTTTTTTTCCTTACAGGGGAATGATGAGGAACTTCTAGACATTGTTTATAATTATGTTTTGAACAATTTCACAGAAATTCAGCTTGTTGGGACTTTATGTAACTTCGAATGTCTAAATTGACCGGACTAATATGTATACAGGACAAATTCTTAATTGTGTGGAACAATTTTTTGGTACCTTGGTATCTGTAATAGAACGTTTTTCTATTAATTGTCCGATACTTCTTTATGTTACTTTTTTATGCATTTTGGAACTGAATTGTGTACGACATTATAAAAATATGGAATTGCCACATTCACATTGCATAGAGGTATTCGTGCTTTATGTAATCGGCTGAACGCACGTGTAAAAAAATACCCAGATTTTTCACAATTTCAAAATGAACCTCCCTTACAAAACACGCCCTAACTTCGCCAGTTATTTTCAATTTCCTAACTCCAGAACAACAATGCACTAAACTGCTGCTGACCGTACAACGTTACAGTTATCGTTTTGTGTCTAACCGTACCGCGCGCTGTTAATGAACATTTTTGTGCATACTTTTGTGTACAGCGGTAGGCGAGATTGGATTTTGGCTGTTGTGAAAATGGACTGTATTTTTTTTGTTTTTTTAAGTATCTATGAAAAGAATTGAGAATATTTTTTTTGTTAACCCTTCAGTGGTCGCGCGGATTACATAAAATATGTATGTACTAGCTTCTGCCCGCGACTTCGTCCGCGTCACAGTTGATGTGTTATCCTACGGGTACCGCACATTTTCCCGGGATAAAAAGTAGCCTATGTGTTATTCCAGACTATAATCTATCTTTGTGCCAAATTTCATCCAGATCCATTCAGCCGTTTAAGCGTGAAAGAGTAACAAACATCCATACATACATCCATACATCCATACTTACAAACTTTCGCCTTTATAATAGTAGTAGGATTCCATGGTAGCTGGTCCAAAACGCTGACTTTTCGCGTAGTTTTTTTATTAGCTGATTTAAACAAGACCGTTAAAGATTTCTGTTTGTTTTTTGTTTTAATTTAATTTTGGAAGAGATAATTTGTCATATTTTAATAAGAAAATAATAATACAATTGAATTTCATTTAAAAAACGACAAAACAAATTGGCCTACATAATACCATCACGCCTGTATTCCCCGAAGGGTTAGGTAGAGGTGTACCGATGTACACCCACAGTTCGCCGGTATATTTTAGATCCCATGTAATAGGGGGCGAGCCTATTGCCATTAACCGGGCACAAATCCAAACTCCGAGCTGCTACTGAGAATTTCATAGAAAAACCCAATAACACTTTTTGCTCGACCTGGGAATCGAACCCAGGACCTGTAGCGTAGCAGTCGCACTCAGGACCACTAGGCCAACGAGGCAGTTCTACCTAGCCTTGCCTAGCCTTGGCCTACATAATATTTAGGCCAATTTGTTTTGTCGTTTTTATGTAGTCCGCGCGACCACCCACGTGACTTTTTAGGCGCGACCACTGCAGGGTTAATCAGCTGATTATTGTTCTAATTTATGTCAAATCCCTCTTTTTATGCAGAGAAAGCACGATCTCTGATTAAAACCCTTGCTATAAGCGGATTTGCGATTTCAGAATTATTGAAAAGAGAGTCCGTGGAGTTTCTATACAAGAAAAACTAATATAGCATACAATTATGAAACATTTGAACTCACTACGTCATGTCTGTTAAGAACTAATATTACTACTACGGCTTAAAGAAATAAAGCAAATTTATTTTAATTTAAACTTTATTTTTCTTCATCAAGAGTTCAAATAAATACAAAAACTAAACATGTACCTTTAGATCTACGACAATAACGTGTGTAAAAAGACAAATAAGTAAGCTAAAGTTACATTTGTTCCCATTATTGGGAAAGACAAAACACCTTCCAAATATCATCTAATAATCTCAGAGACTGATCTGACAGCTTTCATCCATCTTCAAAATAGACTGGGCCGACGGCTTGTTTGCCACCAAAAAAACACAAACGACTAAGATCCACATCACCCCGTGCCTGTACTTCATAATGAAGTACTCAACTCATTTGTCTGTTCGTTAATCTGCAGTGAAATCAGTTGTTCAGAACATTTAACTAAATGACTTGGAAATATTCTCATTACTGACTAATACCACCTTTGGAAGCAACAGTATTACTCATGTGATGTTTTAGTCTATTTGTGTTTAAAAGTCTGCCAGTCTGTGTTGTGTTTAGTGTCGTGATGGTCCAGTGGTTAACCTTCGCCTCTCATGCACGAGGTTGTGGGTTCGCAACCGGACACGGGCGGGGAAGTACCAATGTCACCATCATCATACCATCACGTCTATATTAACCAGGTCAAGCAGAGGTGCACTAAATGTACACCTACAATTCGCCGGTATGTTTTTAGGTCCCATGTAATAGGCGGCGAGTCTATTGCCATTAACCGGACACAAATCCGAACTCCTAGCTGCTACTGAGAATTTCATAGAAAAACTCAATAACACTTAAAAAGTACCAATGTGACTTTTTCTAATTCATATGTACTTTCTACGTTTATCTTGGACATCACTGACGTTGGTAACCATGTCAGAGGCCCTTGAGGCGGTTTAGAAACTCTGACACTAGGGTGTGTGGGGTCGTTAGACTTTACTGCCCACACGATAAAGAAGAAGAAAGTCTGCTAGTACAGACTCTTGCAAAATATAGCTGTTGTGTATCGAATATCTTTGCTAATATTATAAAGAGGTAAAGTATGTGAGGTTGTAGGGGGTAATCTCTGGATCTCCTGAACCGATTTTGAAAATTCTTTTACCCATAGAAAGCCATGTTATTTGTGAGTGTCATAGACTGTATAACATCACGCTACGATCCACGAGAGCGGAGCAGTAACCAAAGACGTAGCAAACTGTACACTGTTTAACTCATTGTAAGTGAGTGATGAAGACATTTAATTTAAAGAGGTTATGAGAGATTATGAGAGGTTATGAGATTTATGTGTGGAGTTTCTTGGCCAATTTTCGCCATACGAAACTACCTTTTGGAATGGGGCTACTACATTCAATATTATATTTTTTTTCTGATGTACCCAATTGACGTTCAAAAGTGTTTTTTAAGGGTCTAAATTAAATAAATGATTTAACTTTTTTTTCTTTGACTTTAATGCTATACAAATATTTGTTCCGTACGGGAATCAAACCCGCGATACGCAGAGCAGAAGCCAATTGCTCAGACACTGCGCCAACGTTGCCGTCAAATTAAAAAGATAATTTATTGATGATTATTTTGTTCATACTACAAAAAACGATAATAGTAAATCGGCCACAACAAGACCGACACAACATCGGATGAGTTGGACGCTGTTAAACAAACAGGCGAAAAACAGGAGGACACTGGCAAGGAATGGTATCCACATCAAGTATCTCATGTACGAGCGAAGGAGGCAGTAGTTCGATTCCTGTTTGTTGCAAACTGTGAGTTTTTCGACGGAGCCTGAAACAGAGTAAACCAAGTAAAAATATATGTTTTATTTTTTAAAACAAGTTTTAAATTGTATTGTCATGCAATGTGCACATGTATTTAAAATTTCAGCTCTATCGGACATCGGGAAGTGAGTCAAATTTAACTTGTATGATTTGATTAGTCACAGACACCGTGTCAGGTGAAAGTAAATAAGAGCTTGCAATAATAGGCAGTAACGGGGATAAAAGTGATAACTTAATGTTACATGTTGGTGACGCGGTCTCATCAGCATGTCGGTGACATGGTGTGACTTTAATGACGGTGAAGATTTTACGTTATCATGTCGGTAACGAGTTCACGTTATGTTAGTGACTCGTTCTTTTTATTATTTTGATGGCACAGTCTCTAAAGCATGTTGGTGACGCGGTCAGATTCTCGATGTGTTGGTGATGCTTTCTTATCAGCGTGTTAATGCTCCAGGCTTATTAGCATGTTGGTGACGCCAACCGATAAGTTTTGCCCCACTAAAAATCACTCAGCAATGACGAACGGGTAGGCAGTAACTATACACCGCCTGCTACGATCCCTACATACTCCTTTCGCCTCGTTCACGTACATACATCTGGTCATACAAGCACGCCAGTTACGAGTACTGCACACCCGATCCTTCTGAAGAACCTCACCAATAAAGTCAGTCTTTCTAGGGCGTCCCCATCCGGCGTTGCCGCTCACATCTGCCTTAAATTGCTAGTCGCCTTTCACTCATCCTCTCAACATGACCGAACGATCTAAGCATACTATTTTGAATCTTTAAAAAGCTCAATATAGTAAAGAAAATCCCACACACCTGTTCCAGAATTATGCACATTAAGAAACATAACAGATATTATCATACAGCAGATTGAAAGAATTATATTGTAAGTCCTCCAAGGATTCTGCCGACCCTGACATGTCTTGCAAGTATTAATAACCATTATATAATACAACTATAGCTTTTTACCGCTGTAAAATTCCCAAAAGGGGAGAATTCTATGATAAGAAACAATCCAAAGGTAAAATAAAGTTACATATAGACAAACACAGTCAATAATTGTAAAGGTTTTTTTACATTGTTTACTTTGAAAGAATATTGACAGCAATACCATGGTATTTTGACAGATTTCGGAAAAGTCAGTGCAGTTTTTTTATGTCATTGGATGGCAAAAGTGTCGATGGCTCACCTGTAAGTGGTCACCGCTGTCTATAGACATCTGCAATACCAGAGACCTTGCTAATGCGTTGCCATCCCAGAGACAAAGTTGAAATGTGTCATGAGCCTGTAATTAACCCGCACTCTTCAAACAGGAACACAGCAAGGCTTGCTTTGCGGCAGAAATAGGTATGGTGGTAGTACTTCCCCGGACGAGCTCCTTCACACAGAGCTCTACTACTACTAATATCAGTCAGTTCTTTGGATCTCTATGTTTAGTATTAAGATATACCTATTGCCTTTCAATGACCTATTGGTTTCTGGGCCGCCGGCGTACTGGTATTGGACCGCCATTGACGGACCCCTTCACCATTTAACACAACATTCCACTAGAAAAGGTGTTTTCTTCATACATTTAGCAGTTAGGGTCATCTGCATAAGTATATCTCTATACCATACTCTACTCTTTAGACTAAACTCTATAAAAAAATATCTGTCAAAATTAATCAAAATCTCAAATAAACATTATTGACAACACGAGAAAAATAAATAAAATATACAAAAAAAATATCGCCAAAAGTGCTGCGTCGTATTTAATGCAACACCGCATTAACAACAACAATTAATTAACTACAACAGCAACAACAACAGTTCATTAACAATGTGTAGATTGTTCCGTTCCATGGACGGGCTTTGGAGAAGCTACAATATGGTATTAGCTATATTCTGTGCGGTGCTCTCCGGCGTTCTAGGGCCTCTTGTTAGCCTAGTATTTTACCTTTCAGGTTAGTACGCATATAAACTCACCTCAACCTCAACTGCTTCGTTGGTCTCCTGGTCGCAAGCGCGACTGATGAGCATCGGGTCCTGGGTTCGATTTCCAGGTCGAGCAAAAAGTGTTATTGGTTTTTTCCATTAGTAATTTCTCAGTAGCAGCCCAGAGTTTAAAAGTTGGTGGTGTGATGAACCCCCGTGCCTCAGAAAACACTTAAAGCCGTTGGTCCCGGCATCCGTAGATCTTTGACATCGTGGTAACGGATAGCCAGAAGCCAGAAAGTCTGACAACCAGTCTAACCAAGAGGTATCGTGTTACCTAGAAACTGGGCTGTATAGATCAGATAGGCAGTCGCTCCATGTAAAACACTGGTATTCAGCTGCATCTGGTCAGACTGGAAGCCGACCCCAACATAGTTGGGAAAAGGCTAAGCAGCTGATGATGTTTTATTAATGATATGTTGTTATTCACAGGTCCAAACGGCGGCCCCGCAACGCTATGCAGAAACGAGCGCGACTTGTGCATTCTCCTAACCAACATCCACTACTTGATGTGGATATTCTTCTCCGCCAGTATTCTCCAGTTCCTCTCCTGTTCCTTCAGAAGCATCTGCCTTCTCCACTGCGCCATGGGCCTTAACGTCCTCGACATCTGTCTTTCCCTCTTCCTTTTTAGCAAATATTTGATCTATTGCACCGTTTTCGACCGTCAATGCCTTAGCCATAAGAACGATGATATAATGTTCGTTTCAAACATGTTTGTTATAAATTTGCTGCATGTTTTGTTTCTTGGTACTGTTTTGTTTTTTATGGGACAATATAAGAGGAGTATGCAACATGGGATATATTAGGTTTGTTTTATTTTACTAGCTTTAGCTTTCTTTGAGGCGCTGGATGCAGGCCGCTTTCAATTGGTCCTTTTGGAACTCTATGGGGAGGCTTATGTCCAGCAGTGGATGTTTTGCGGCTGATATGATGATGATGATAAGCTTGTGCCAGTTGTGTAAATGTCGGTTGTCACGGACGCTAAAAAAGTTGCGGAATAAAAGTAGCCTATGATACATTTAGTGCCTAAACGTATTTAGAACATCATTGCATCCCTGTCACATTGTTAGAAGGTGGCAGAGACAGAATGATAATTTAAACACATTTAACTCTAAATACGTTTAGTGATTTTGGTGAAAGTGAGCCTGAACTGCCTCGTTAGGCTAGTGGTCTTAAACGCGACTGCTTTGCTAGAGGTCTCGGGTTTGAATACCAGGTCGAGCAAAAAGTGTTATTGGGTTTTTCTATAAAATTCTTAGTAGCAGATCGGAGTTAGGATTAGTGCCCGGTTAATGGCAATAGACTCGCCCTCTGTTACATGGGACCTAAGCATACCGGCGAACCGTCGGTGTACATTGGTACACCTCTGCCTAACCCTTCGGGGAATACAGGCGTAATGGTATGTGTGTGTGTATGGGCATAATGTTACTTAGTTTGATGTGTAGTATGCGTAGGTATTTATAGTTAACTGTTATGTGATGTTTCTTGTTACATCCCATTTAGGTACAGCCTACATCTGTTTTATAAAGAACTAGCTTTTGCCCGCGACTTCGTCCGCGAGGATTAATAGTTCCCGTTCCCGGGGGATTTCCGGGATGAAAACTATCCTATGTCCTTTCTCGGGTCCGAGACTATATCTGTACCAAATTTCATTGAAATCGGTTCAGTGGTTTAGGCGTGAAGAAGAGTCAGACAGACAGAGTTACTTTCGCATTTATAATAATAGTACGGAAAAAGTACGGATGTAATGCATTGTAGATAAGGTTGTAATTCTCCAGACCGATTCCGGCCACTGCAGCTAATCTTAATGCAGACTAGCCTTGTACGCAGGAGATATTATAGTGCACAAGTGTATGCGCAAACACAGGTGCACTCCCTCTTCAGTAACTCTCATAGCCCGATGGGACGGCAATCCGACACGACCGGAGAGAGATCAGGCGCAGGACCAACGGATTTACGTGCTTTCCAAGGCACGGGGGTGTCATAATATACCACCAACTTCCAAACTCCGAGCTGCTATTGAGAAATTCCTAACGGAAAAACCCAATAACAGTTTTTGCCCGACCTGGGAATCGAACCCGGGACCCCTTGCTCAGCAGTTGCGCTTGCGACCACGAGACCAACAGGGCAGTAAGATAAGGTTAGCAGGAGGGCGGCGAATCTTAAATATTGGCATGTATCCAACTTCGGCTATTGCTGCGCACGACATTCAATTTTCCGTCATATCTTTAAAATGTTAACGGTTTGATGAATATCGTTTAGTTACCATAATTTAGATGTCACGGGAGAAAATAGTTGGAAAATTTTATTTTGTTGAAATGTAGTCTGCAGTGCTGTTGTGGCTGTGTTACCTTGTAAAAAAAATGGTGATGAGCTTGAGATGACAGCTTACCTTAAGCTCACTTTATTTCAATTCACCGAGAAAGGTTTTTACAGAATGAGTTTAAAACTTTGATAGAAAATCAATCTACTTATTATGTAAACCTTGCCTTTCCCCGCTACTTTGTTAGCATGACTTATGGTTCAATATTTATTATACAGTAAATATAGACTAGCTTGCACGGATAACGTAGCTACCAATTAGTAAAAGAATTTTCAAAATCGGACCAGTACTTTCGGAGATTCGCGCGTTCAAACAAACAAACTAAATTACAATAGTCACTTTCTTTCACAACAAAATTCTGAGACCGATAATCGGTCCGATTATCGGTCGAAGCGTCTCCGATCAAAAATCTGTCACCGATAGCCAGACGTGGGACAATGGGCAACTAGATTCATTAGTTTTAATTATTTTGACGTTCAAAAGTACCTTTTAATGGTCTAATTGAAATAAATAATTTGATTTTGATTTGACTTTGACTTTCAATGGAGAAAATGGTACATATGAATTCTTAAATACCACACGCCCTACAAAAAATCACTCCCACAAAATTATGGATCTATAGACCCGATGCGATAATCCTACAAAGAGTCCGACGTGCCGGAGGCTTTTCAAAGCAATAAAAACCGTTTAAAATACGGTTCGATTCGGTCAGGTGACGTTACAATATAGTGTTGGACACAAATAGCTTAGACAAACTCATAAAAGAGAGTCTATTGTGCCTCACCGTGTGTTTAGGATAGGGGCCAACACATACTAGGTCTTGTACAACCCTGGGTCTTCGCAAACTGACCAACAATACGAGGTGCAATTTTGCATTCTCGTCAAATAGAAGGTAGTAACTATACTAGTGACTTTCAACACGAATCTTCTTTATAAATACATGTAAAATTGAATACTGTTTGTTTGTAATTTCAAATTAACAGATTTTCACTAAATGCATATAAAATAATATTTTTTTTTATATTCTTTTTGTCTATGTCTACTAAAGAAAAAGCTTTTTATTTTTTAATACACTAGCTGTTCCCCGGGTATTTGGTCACGTAGTGGTTATTTTTTATTAAAATAAATACATATATTGTTAAAATAAATAAAAGAGCCTAAGTTACTTCTTAGGGCATTAGCTACTTGCGAGTGAAAAACCCGTCAAAATCGGTCCAGCCGTTTTAAAGATTAGTCGGAACAAACAGACAGACATTTTTTTTTATGTAATTACCCTATATACTTTTATATGCATTAAGAGAAAAGCTGTTAATTTGAAATTACAAACAGATACTTCAACTTTATTTATTTGTATAGATAATTAAAATCGCCAGTAAGTATATTTAAGTCCCATGTAATAGGGGGCGAGCGTATTGCCATTAACCGGGCAGAAATCCAAACTCCAAGCTGCTACTGAGAATTTCATAGAAAAACCCAATAACACTTTTTGCTCGACCTGGGAATCGAACCCAGGACTTCTAGAGTAACAGTCATGCTTAGGACCAACACGCTAACGAGGCAGTTACAGTTAACGTGGGTGTACATTGGTACACCTCTGCCTAACCCTTCGGGGAATACAGGCGTGATGGTATATACAGGGTGGAAATTTATTATGCTACCTGGAGGGAAAGTACTCTAAATACTGAAGATAGCAAATTTTACTTAAAGGAAACATTCCTTTATTTTTAAAAAGAAACTAAACTGCATTTAAATAATTTTGAAAATTCCGTTGCCTCACCTGGGAATCGAACTGACTAAAATCCGAAAAAATAGCATCCTGTACTTTTATGGCACTAATCGATAGAGTCAATCATAGGGATCAAATCTCTGCAAACATGGTAAATTAAATTAAACAAAAACCATGAAATTTTAACCTAAACTTATTTTATTCGGACGAAAAAAACGAACAAATTAACTAAGTAGTTGCTGGAAATGAGCTTCACTTTCATGGATACACATTCCTTTAAAAAAACTCATTTTGAGTGAGTTTTGGTAGCAAACAATTTTCAATATTCACCAAAACACCCTACTAAAAATTATTCACAATGAATTCCTTAAAAGAATAAATTTGTGCATCCAAGAAAATGGAGCTCATTTCGAGCATGCAATTAGTCAATTCTCGATTTTTTCGTCCGAATAAAATAAGTTTTGGTTAAAATTTCATGGCTTTTTTTAAATTTAATTTAACATGTTTGCAGAGATTTGATCCTTATGATTGACCCTATCGATTAGTGTCATAAAAGTACAAGATGCTATTTTTTCGGATTTTAGTCGGTTCGATTCCCGGGTGTGGCAAGCGTATTTTCAAAATTATTTAAATGCAGTTCTGTTTCTTTTAAAAAATAAAGGAATGTTTCCTTTAAGTAAAATTTGCTATCTTCAGTATTTAGAGTACTTTCCCTCCAGGTAGCATAATAAATTTCCATCCTGTATATTATAACTAGCTGTTCCCCGCGGTTTCACCCTCGCTGCTCAGCACCTGTTGGTCGTAGCGTGATGTTACATAGCCTATAACCTTCCTCGATAAATGGACTATCCAAAACAAAAAGAATTTTTCAAATCGGACCGGTAGTTCCTGAGATTAGCGCGTTCAAACAAACAAACTCTTCAGCTTTATAATATTAGTATAGATTAAAATTGACAATATAACTCTTGTATATTCCGTGTTTTCTGCCTACCCCCATGGGAAAAAGGCGTGAGTTTATCTATGTATGTAACTCTTCTATAATTGAACGGAACTGCTGTTTTTTTTGCATATAAATTATCACACTTTGTCCCTTAACAAAACTTCTTCCTATTCCTGACTACACATCCCGATTCCCCCTCTTCGATACATCAGTACTGAATGCAATGAACGCCATGTAAACCCATGTTCCATACAGCGCTGGGAACAAAACACAGTGACTGTTGTGCGCAAACAATGGCGTCTGTTACAATGACAGGTGGAAATAGAATCCGCGGTGTTTTGCTTCGACAAGTGTGTGTGCTAGCTTTGGACTTGGGATATTTATTTTTGACTAGTAAGTGTCTGCGACTTCTTTCGTGTCATTTCTCTGTGTTTAATTTGCACTGATCGGAATTTGGGTGATATTTGAGACGATATCACTAATATGGATATGACGATGAATATTCCAGGGAATCCGGGAGTATAAGTAAATAAATCTGATAATTCTGTTTAGGCTTGAAAAATATTTTTTATATCATTGAAAATGTATTGAAATCGCTTTTGTTACTTACATTTATTTATTAGTATTTAAACAGTAAAGCCTTACAAATGAATTTTATTTTTATTGCGTAAAGTATCAATTACGTTAAAAAAAAAGTATAATCCCCAAGAATCATTCAAAATTCTATTCCTGGGAAATATTTTGGTCAAAATAACGATTCCCGGAAATTTTAGGTCATATCCATACTTTTGATAGTAATAGCACCCAAGATTCCGATCAATGTTTATTTGTCATTTTTCTATCACGGATTTCTTCTTATTACATACTCAATACATAAACACGGGGCTGCGGCTGCGGGTTGTTCGAAAGAAATACCGCGCCACCGGAACGCAAATGGCACAAGAAGGAAGGCAGGCATCGGCCCTGAGTGGCCCCTCCGATTCGCTGACATCTCTTTGAGTCGCACGTGGAACACGAACGCGCCGTCGACACGGTCTGTCGTACGGACGGTGAGGTACCCATTGCTCACCACCCTCAGACCGCGTCTACGGTTGCCGGGAGTCGTCTCGCGGCTCCCGACGCCCGGAGCGTCTCCCGCATTGACCAAGACTAGAGTCAAGATCTTACCAAACGAGAATAAAAAAGGAAAAAAAAGAAAATTGCCTAGCTCCACACTTTAACCAGTCGTCTCATCTCGCACTAACATTAAAACAATAAGTTAAAATAACTGAATCACTTGGCGGCGAGCGCTGTAAACTATTAACTAAGACTATTATCGCGCTATTGTTGCAAGGGGGTGGGCAGAATGGATGGCATATGGTTTGGAATTGAGTTTTAAAGTTTAAGTTGGTGTTTGAACTTGGATTTGTCTGGTTAATTAAGAGTTGAATGTTGCTTTGTTTATTTGATCGAGGAAGCTGTTTTTGGGTTCCGTAGCCTAGATAGGAACTTAGGACTGTATATTTTTACGGTAGTAGATAAACGGCTGAAATTTACAGAACGGTTGAAATTTATACCCCACGTCAGATAATCGTAGACCGATTTTTTGTCAGCGAGCAATAGAACATAATATGAATTCTAATATACCAACGCACATTTCCCACAAAATGTCAGCCCACAAAACTATGGATTTATTAAATCGGACCGATAATCGGTTCCTACAAAAAATCGGTCATAGCCGAAAACTAATTTTAAAAAACCCTTATAACTTTTTTCTAGCACACAATATCTTAAGATGATTTTATTTGTTTTAAGAAACTTCAAACTCTATTTTTGGAAATCGGTGGCTTTATAATACTAGGTAAGTAGATTAACAAGGTAAAAACTACTGAAAAGCCACAATAAAGCAAAATACACAATTTCGTGTACCTATACGACAATTATTTTATTATTTTTATTTAAAACCTATATCCAACAATGGACGTCCTGCGGCTGAATGATGATGATGATGACGATTTAAAAACGGATTTCGATCAACCTTTAAAAAAAATACAACCTAATTGAAAACCTCCTCCTTTTTCAAAGTCGGCAAAAAAAAGATTCACAACATACAAACAAGGTAACATGCCTAAAACTCCGCGCCAAACAGTTCTCACCACCAACAATACACTACACATGACCCACATACCACCCTTACCTTAAAATGTTAATTTAAAACATGTCCTCGTATCTAAACAAGATGTTACAATATTGTTATCAACAATACCAGTCTACCAGTTCCGACGTCTGGTCTGTCGGACCGGTTTTGGTGCCTACTAAGTGTTCCAGTCGAGTTGTGGTTGCGAAGTGAGTTGGCAGTGAGATTGAAATATAAAATAGTAATTATCAGCTTTTAATAAATTGTCCCACAGCAGGGCAAAGGCTTCTTCTTGTGCAGAGTAGGCACGAGCATTGATCATCACGCTTGCTAAAGGCGGATTGAATAAGAACTACTTTTTAATAACTAGTTTTTGCTTGCGATTCCGTCCATGTGAATTATTATTTTCTTACGGATCCCTCATAATTTTAGGGATTATTTTTGTAGCCCAGCCCAGCTTTCTATTAGTAAAATAATCTACGGAATCGGGCCAGAAGTTTCTGAGATTATTGCGTTTAAGCAATATCAAACAAACTTTATCTCTTTTTAAAATATTACCAGCTATACCCCACGGGTACATCGTTTTAAGTTACTACCGAGACGTACCGTGATATAGCTAAAACCTACCTCGAAAAAGAGACTATAGGAAAACGAGAAGAGTTTTTTTTTTAATCGAACTTGTACATCTTCGTATTAGAGCATTCAAACAAGTTCATTAGCTTTATAATATTCTATCTCAAAAGCGAGAAAAACTCACAACACCAAACCACTTTCGAGTTCCCCCTAGTAACATCCCATCCCAACGATATCAGAACGTTTCCTGTGTACCCCGTTTTGTTTCATCCCTATTTGCATCCCCAACGTGTTCGAATGTGACCAAGTATTGTTGAGCACACCCCTAGCAAGATGTACCGTGTTGATGTCTGTCAAACTGTAATGGTATAGGCTACTAGCCAGTGAAAACAAAGTCAATTGTGCACGATAAACTGTATAATATGCTAAAACTTATAGAAAATACAATATTAACAAAACTATGGGACCGTCGACAATAAAACAAAACCCCATCTCATATGTCCTCTTGACGGATGCGCGCGCCGCATGCGGGAGCGCGCATGCGCGGCTCGCGCTTTACCAGTCCAACCGCGTATGTGTGTTATAGTCTCCCCCTCTAACCCTAACGAACGTCCTCATATTAACTAACATGTTGTGTTCGGTAACTTGAATTGTTTCAGTGGCAAAAGTTTCAACTGATAACTGATTTTGATAACGATCTCTTCAGGTATATACGTGGATGCTGTTGTGGCCTTTTAATTAAAATGAAACAATAAACACATACAGGCATGATTATTTCTGCCGCAAAGCAGCGTTGCTGTGTTCCGGTTTGAAGGGTATGTGTACCGGTGAAATTATAGGCACATGAGGCGTTTCAACTTTGTCTCTGTGATGCTTTTGCAATGGCTCTGGTATTGCAGATGTCTATAAAAAGCGGTGGCTACTTAATATTAGGTGGGTTATCAGCTTGTATGCCATCCAAAGATAAAAAATCTTGGAAAAAGGGTTTTTCATCGCCACAAATAGAGTTCAAAATTGAGTGAATGACATAATTCCACGTGGCTTTTTGTCATCTGGCACTTAATTATAAGCGTAGCAATAATTTTATTAGCAGATAAAGTTATCTGCTAACTACCCCATAAAACAAACATTTCCTAATTGTTTTGTTTTTTTTATTTATTCGAGATGAGTTTGCTCTTGCTTTTAGACTAGGTCGTAGGTGACAGAGACAAAGTCAACGATGGAGTGAGCTTACCCAGAAGAAGCCTGTTCACTCTCACTTTGAAGAGATTAGGGTTGAATGCGTTCGGAAATACAGACGCAGGTAGAGAGTTCCAATCCTTTGCAGTACGCATTATAAAATCTTTATACCTAATGTTTTTTTTTCCAGATTTTTTTAAAAGCCCTTGTTGTTGAATATTTTCCCACAGAAAGTATACCCCAATTAAAAATAACCTATCTATATCTCATAATCAGAAATATTCAATAACTAGAGGTTATTTTACAAAACAAACAAAAGCCACGTGACAATTTCCGCAGCTCCCGCAGCCGGCGACACGTCCGCTCCCAACAAAAGTCTGCAACGGAATGCCGCTATCAGTTCGAAATTCAAATTTAACGGTTGACCGGAAATGCGGTGTCGGACACGTCCGGCAGCCGCGTTCCGTTGGCGCGTTTAGATTTCGAACTTGTGGTGTGATGTGGGGGGGGGGAGGTAGTTTGTGTTATTTTGATGAATGGAAGTATCTACATAGATTGCTAGCTTTGCCTGCGAGTCTGCGTGGATATTGCCACCCGAGTTTAGGTAGGTACGTATTGTATTATTGCTCCGCTCCCGTGTGTTGTAGCGTGATGTTATATAGCTTATGTTACTTCCGAATAATTTAGCTGTCTATTGGTCTTTCTTCTTTATCGTGTGGGCAGTAAGGTCTAACGACCCCACACACCCTAGTGTCAGAGTTTCTAAACCGCCGCAAGGGCCTCTGACATGGTTACCGATGTCAGTGATGTCCAAGATAAACTTAGAAAGTACATATGAATTAGAAAAAGTCACATTGGTACTTGCCCGTGCCCGGTTGCGAACCCACAACCTCGTGCATGAGAGGCGGGCGCCTTAAGCACTGGGCCATCACGAGAGATCTGGATCATCATTTTCTATTGGTTAAAATTTGTTAAAATTTGTCATGTAGTTTTGGAGCTTACTCAGTACAAACAAACACAAAAATATCTTTCCATCTTTCCGCTTCATAATACAGTAGAATAAATAAAATATTGAAGTATCTGATATGTTTGTGATGCAAAAATAACAACAATTTTTAGATAGCTGATGGTACCTATAAGGAGTAATTTAATCGGTTAAAAGAAAAATGGTAATTTTTCAAATAGATTTTTGTACTTTAGCTTAATTTGAAATTGTATTTCAAAAACGTTTTTAACAATTTTTTTTTACTTATGCACCATGTATAATGATAATGCAATTTGAACCAACATCGGTTAATTTCCTTTCAAGATTTAAAATGTATATTCTCATATACATTTTGAATCTTGAAAGTAAATAGTAATAAATAAGTCTACAAGTATTATTTTAATAAATGCAATAGCATCATAAAGATAATAGAATCTAATAATAATGGATAACATTTAATTTCTTATACATTACAGCCTCTTTACAACAGTCTATGATAGGGTTATGCGTTCCCGCCAAATCGACCTGTCACTTTTGACAGATGACAGCAGTTTTCGCGGCAAACGGTGTTGGAAGATGGCGGGTGCGTGCCTTATCGCTGTATCGGGACTTATTTTCATTGTTATACGAGATTTTAAATTCTGAAATATTTAGATGCTTTTGCTTAGTATTATAAACGCAAAGGTCTGTGAGGATCGATGGATGAATGGATGTTTGTGACTCTGTCACGTCTAAACGGTTTATCGGATTTAGCTGTTTGCTACAGATATGTTATACTAATAAAATACAGCTGAAGAGTATTTTTGGGGAACTGCCATTCGGATTGGCTGGGATCCTTTTTGTGTATGATAGCCAGATTCATGAGGAATAATATAGGATATAATTATTATAATATTGCTACGACACACGGGACCGAAGCAGCAACGGATTAAGTAACTTCTAGCGCGAAAAACAGTCACAGGCAGAAGCTTATTATAGATATTTATTAATCTAGTCTATCACGTATTTTATGCCGTTTCTGTGTTTACGTGAAATAATTTAGGTACATTGGTTTAATTCCGAAGTCTACACAGACGAAGCTGTGTGTAGAAAGAAGCCAGTGAGTTACAAATACTTCTCGATAGAGTTATCTTAAAACCGTTCTTGTTATTGAAGTCTCCGTTCTATGAATAACTAAGGTAGTTTTTGAACTTGTTTAACATCGAAAAGAAAATGTTATTTATTAAAAAAAAAAACACATGATATACAGGGTGGTCAAAAAGTCGCGGATCAAACGAAACAGGGAGACAAAGGAGGCAATTTTTTTAATACAGGGTCACTTTTCTGTAATACATTTTTTCTCAAATGGTGCTCATAAAGTGAGAAGTAATTTTTTGTAATGCTTCAAAATTTACGGAAAAAAATTTATTGCTCGTTAAGTTTGATAGCAAGAGCTACAATACATTTTTTGTAGTATTGATACATAATCTAGTCATAATACTACTTACACCTTCTGTTTTATTGTTTTTAGTCAATTTAATTTTCTACTGATTCATCATCATCATCATCATCATCATCTCAGCCATAGGACGTCCACTGCTGAACATAGGCCTCCCCTTTAGATGTCCACATAAACCGGATAAAATTAAATTGTCTACTGATTAAATTGTAAAAAATCTCGGTAGTTTCATGGAAAAAACAAAAATAATATATATTTTTGTGCGATGAAGTTATGGCTATGCTGGAAAAAGATTTTATATTGGAAATTACCTCCTTTGTCTTCCTGTTTCGTTTGATCCACGACTTCTTGACCATCCTGTATTGTAAAAATTAAAAAATATGGTGAAAATCAATTTTCAAATGATAGGTAAACGTAAAATTGCAACCCTTTAGAGGTCTTAATTACTTATGTCCCGAATCCATGGTAAAACTTTATGTCACGATGTCTCATCCATGTAAATGGATGGTGACATCTCCCATATTTCTACCTCACGTAAAATCGTGAACACAATGGAAACACACCCAATCATCCAGACATAATACGTTAAGATTAATTCAATTTTAAAATATAAAAGAAAATTGCTTTTCTACTAGTTTGTCGCCATAATGGCTAATGATATGTTCTGTGAAGTGATTCACATATTTATATAGATATTATCTTAGCTAGACTTTCATAAAAATGTTGAAGCTATGCTGTTGACTACCCCGTTGGTCTTGTGGTTCGCAAGCGCGACTGCTGAGCGTAGGGTACTGGGTTCAATTCCCATGTTGGACAAAAGTGTTATTGGGTTTTTGCTACGAAATTCTCAGTACCAGCTCCGAGCTAGGATTTGTGCCCGGTATAACATATGGGACCTAAAACATACCGTTGTACATTATTACACCTCTGCCTTCTTCGGGGAATACAGCCGTGATGGTATGTAGAATTAGGGCTCCGCGCAAAAAAAAATTGTAATTGTATAACCGACATTGACGCGAACAAACTGGGAATCGAACCCAAGACCTCTAGCGTAGCAGTCGCGCTTAAGAGCAGTAGGCTTGCGAGGCAGTCGCCCCCTATTACATTGGAGCTAAACACACCGGCGAACTGTGGGTGTGCATTAGTACTCCTCTGCCTAACCCTTCAGGGAAAACAGGTGTGATGGTAACTAGTAAAGTCTACCAAACAATAATCCTGCACTCATTAAAAACTTATCCTGTAAAAAAAGCTCCAACAAATTATACTACACGACATCATAATAAACTTCAAGAAAGAAAAAACAAAATTGAAATCTCCAAAACACAAATAAAAGAAATAAGTACATTACAAAACGCGAGCGAACAACTGAAAACAAAACAGTGTTCGAGATCGTATAATGTAAATATAAAAATTAATATAAGAGAGTATAAGAGACTTATTAAATATTCCGGTAGCGACAAATAATTGGTATTTTATACAGATCTCCGGGGCACGCCGGGTGCAAGGACTAGTTTATGTTAACGTGGATACGACTGACGGGTTTTATATTTACAAGATTTTGTTTTTAACCCCCGACTCAAAAGAAATTGTGTAATAAGTAAGTTTGTCTATGCCTCGAAGGGGTTGGCTCCGTAGCTCTAAAACAGGTGAACCGATTTGAATGCGGTTTGTCTTTGGAAGCAAGTTTCCTAGCGATGTTTCATCAAAATCGGTTTAGCCGTTTCAAAATTATCAGCTCTTTAGTTAGCTGCGGTAGGGATTTAATTCTTCTGTCGGAGTTACTTTTAATTTTATTATTTCACCTATCTAGATGGGTGAAATCTTGCAAGTTAAAGGCAATCCGCAGGATTCGTACAACATACTTTTTTTGTTGTTTTGTGATAGAATTTTTACCACTTATTAAGGCAACTAAACCATTCATTTTCATGAAACATTAGTATGTTTAGAAGTCTGAATTAATTATTAATTATATCAATTCAAAGATTCAAATAATTAAACGTCATATAATCATAAACTAAACGCAACTAAACGTAGTTCTGTTTTTAGAAATTGCCATTTGTAAAATATCGCGAGGCTCGAAATGATAAATAATTATTTAAAAATAAATAAAAATATACCATCACGCCTGTATTCCCCGAAGGGTTAGGCAGAGGTGTACCAATGTACACCCACAATACGCCGGTATATTTAGATCCCATGTAATAGGGGGCGAGCCTATTGCCATTTACCGGGCACAAATCCAAACTCCGAGCTGCTACTGAGAATTTCATAGAAAAACCCAATAACTCTTTTTGCTCGACCTGGGAATCGAACCGGTTTTATTTAAAAATAGAAATACTTAATAGTAAATATAATTAACCAATTACACATTATACTTTAAAATGAATAATTATTGCGTACAATCTTAATAATTAACTATTTCATTACCTAAGGGAACCTTTTTACCATCAATGTTTTTTTTGTTTTGGCAATTATTTCATTGACAGGTTACGGAAATCTTTTTAAATTTTTAAGTCTCTGTTCAGTTCTTTGTTGTTGTTTTGGACTGTGGTTTGTAACTGCATCTGAGCAATTTAGCAAATTATCTGGCCATTTTTACGTTGAGTCGAGCCAGTAAGGATAAGTTAAACACTACAAAAATAGCACCAGCTATCTACAACATCCTTTTTCACCAAAACAATGTTTATGTCCTTACACGAGATATGTGCGGCTGCAGATGAGGATACAAAAATACCGATATGTTTTACTTAAATTATTTAATTAATGAAATTATTACAGTAATTACGTAAATCTAAAGGCGTGACAAATGTTCGATGTGAGAACGATAAGTGGCACATTATTACATGAAAAAATTAGTCATTGGTGGTTCGATGCTTTGGTCACACGAAGGCGAAATTTTAGGAACGCTGAGACGGCGAATCACACGGTACCGGGTGAGCGCTGTGCGGAGTTAGTCACCATTGTTGCTGCATGTTAGGGTTCCTTGCTATAATTGTGGGGTTCCGTCAGCTATGTATATATAACATCTCCCTCCACAAGATCGGCAACTATTAGAAAACTGTAGTTGAGAATAGTGACGATGGCGAAGCTGGATCGATCTCTGTGTCGCCGGCCTCCTTGTCTTGTGCCTTACTATTGATTTCATTAGTGGCTTTTCGTTGTTGGTTTAATCTACGGCGACGAAGAATAACGATGATAATGAGTACACCTGCACCAGATAGTAGCACATATACTGGTATAGTAGTGTGGTATATGGCTTCAATGTTCAACGGCTGTAGCGAGACTGGTTCTTGTAGAGCGATTTCAGAGTTACTTGAATGCAGACTGCCAAGATCTATAGTTTCTAACTTTATGGTTTTTGTAGTTAAGTTATACGGATTTTTCTTAATGATTGGTAAGTCCATAATTTTCAAAATCTTCCCTTTGACTTGATCATGGCGATTGCTTATAGTGAACGCCGTAGTTCTTAGCACGCAGCCTTTAGGTATGATAGATAAATAGCTCCCTTGTAATTTTCTATAGTGATCTTCAGAACAGGTTAAACGGACTTGCGTTGGGTTGGGAAAGGTCACGACAAAGTGTTGATCGTCTAGCTGCTCCATAGCTTCAGAAGACAGGATGACTGACGTGAATTGGCAGGATTCGTTAATTCTTTGGTTGAGAATAAGATGCTGGATACAGTGCGACTGCTGGCCATGGTGGTGACTTAAGTTATCTTCGCAAAGGTAACCGTGACTGTACTTCGGACATTCTGTCTCTATATACAATAGATCTTTTTCCTGAACCGCTATGAAAGGAGAAGTTGGAATTAGGACCCTATTGTTACGATTAGGAGCCAGGGAGAGTTTATACAGGATATAGTTAGTAGGGTAAACTATTGGAAGTTTCACAACTATTACTATTTTATTCCCATTATAATAGTAACCTAATCTAATTATGTCGTAATATTCTCTAAGGCTGATATCTAAAAATTGGTTCTTATCATATAACATATCTAACTTACTTATCATTTCCTTAAATATAGCATAGTTCAAAATAGAATTATGCGTACTCTTAGCTCTAATAAATGCCAATAAATTTTGTAACGCGTAAAATTCTCTAGATAATTTGTCTATATTATCTCCCAATATCATAAGTAACTGTGCCAAATGAGCATACTCAATAGTAACTGTTTCATGCCTAGCATTACTAGCTAAAATGGAATTTATTATTTTCTCGATTTTAACCTGGTTTTCTACTATTCTATCTGTAACGTTTGAACTACGTGAGACCCACTGCTTGCTTAGACTTATTTGGTGATTTATTTCAGATGCTAAATTATTTTCATTTTGTTGTAAGATTGAAATAGCGTTATCGTACTTTATTGCGTCAGTATAATCTAGATTGCCAGAAATGCTTTTTATAACTGAACCAAGACCATCTATAAGACCTCTTTTTATACGTTTTGCTTCAAGTGTATCTAGCTGTTCTGATATTTCTTCTACTTTCGTACCCAGATATTGAATGTGGGGCTCATATGCTGACGACACAGTAATCAGTTGTGGCGTTAGATTACGCAATTGCTCGTTAATAGTTTCTAAATTACTACGTATACTATCAAGATTTATAATTTGGAGAAAGGAATGGAAGTGAGATATAATTTTTGCGGATCCCAGGTTAAAGGGCAAAATACCTGGTCCATCGTTAAGACTGTCGAGCGTTATCTCGTTCGCTCGAGCCAGGGTCAGAGCTAGTGCCAGGACTGGTAGTATTTTCGGTGTCCTGTAACAAACGAGCACTATTAGGCACCCGTTTTAAACGTGATTTAGGCACAACGCCTTTTTTCTTTTTAGTGTAGATATGAATAGGCAAATTCGCTGCTACTGTATCTTGAGTATATCGAGCTGCTAGTTTTTGTCTATGACATAATGGGTTTTTAACAAACACTTGTTGTTCAGGCTCATAATCTTTTTCAGGCTCGCGATCCCTATTAATATTTTCAGTAATTTCAGTACGACGCTGAAGTGAAGTGTCATTGAGAATATCGTACACTTTTGACATAAGTTTACGGTGTTCCTGAATATACTGCTGTAAAAGATGTTCCGAAACATTCATATCTAATGGATCCCGGGGATCAAAATGACCGGTTATTATATCGATGGGCCTACATTTCGTGAAACTATGAATTGAGCTATTATATGCTAATATAGCATACGGCATGAGATTGGTTACTGGTTCTCTTTGCTGTTCTAATTTCAATATGCGCAAATGTTCTAATAGTGTAGAGTTTAGCCGTTCAACCATGCCATTTTCATTAGGTGTATTGGGGCAGGTTTTATGGTGTTGAATTTTGTGCAACCTTGTAAATTCAGCAAACACTTGGTTATTGAATTCCGGACCATTATCTGTTACGATAGTTAAAGGCGCGCCATGATGAGTAGAAAATTTTAATAAGGCTTGCACGACACTAACAGCAGTGGCATCTCTCAATAAGTATGCTTGACCATACTTAGAGAATGCATCTACTATAACAAGGTACTTATTCATTTCAACACTTAGCAAATCTAAATGCACAATTTCAAAAGGCTTAGTAGGTGGGGGTACTATTTGAAACCTTGGCTTAACTGGATGGCGGTCATATTTAGCTTGCCCGCATATTCTACATTCATTAATGTACTTGGCCACATGTTCTTTCATTTTTGGCCAATAGCATCTGCGTGATAATGCTAAATAACACTCATTAATGCCCCTATGATTGGTTTTGCCTTCATGATATTTTTTAATAATGTCCTGTTGCTTATAATAATCCGTAACGTTTTCTACTTCGGTTTTAGTAAGTACTAATTTCATCGCGGAATTTTTGAAACACTTTTGAATTATTGGTACTATAGAATACATCTCTAACATAGGATTAATCAGAATACCTGTCTTTATTTTTGGATTAACATACTCCTTAATGGAATTAGTAACGTCCTGTTCTAAATTAGATTTTGAAATTTGTATAACTGTCCTGGTATGGGTTTCAAATGGCTTAGTAACTCTAGGCTTGCTTTTTATATCTCCGACTACTTGAAAATAGACTTGACTATTAAATTTATTAAGAGGATCATCTGAAATAGGTATTTCTAGTATGGGATTTTCCAAATCGCTATGAGCGCTTAGAGTTCTAGAATCCGCGCTTTCAGTTCTTGAGTTTGATTCTGAGGGTGATCCTTCTGAGGTGTTAACTACTATCGAGCTAGATTCTTCATTATGAATTTCTATTCTAGATAAAGCATCCGCATTAGTATTAATTTTTCCTTGCTTATAGATAACTGTAAATTCAAATTCACTTAGACGTAATCTCCAACGAGTTAAACGGGAATTTGGCTCTTTTATATTCATGACCCATTGTAAAGGACGATGGTCAGTCACTATTTTAAATTTCCGTCCAAATAAATAGGGTCTGAAATACTTTGTAGCCCAGACAATAGCCAACAATTCTTTTTCGATAGTGCTATAGTTTATTTCGCTGGTGTTAAGCGTACGCGAGGCATAAGCTATAGGTTTATCAGAACCAATAGGACCTTGTGAAAGTACTGCTCCGATTGCCATATTGGAGGCGTCAGTGGTAAGTATAAATTCTTTAGTGAAATCCGGGTATTGAAGAATTGGATCATTGACCAGAAGGGTCTTACATTTTTCGAAACATTCGATATAATTCTGATCAAGTTTAATTTTAGATCCTTTCTTTAGGCTTTGAGTCATTGGCTTGGTTATTTTAGCAAAATCGGGGATAAATTTCCTATAATAACCAAGGAGTCCTAAAAACCTTTTTATGTCCGTGGGGGTTTTAGGTAAAGGATATTTTTGTATAGCCGCGATTTTATCTGGGTTAGGTTTTATTCCATCTTTGCCTATAATATGTCCCAGATAAGCAGTTTCTAATTTAAGGAACTCCGATTTGTCCATTTGTATCTTAAAGTTGGACTCGCGTAATTTTTTAAAAACTTTTTCTAAATTAACTATGTGCTCTTGGAGTGACGTACTAAAAACTATTATATCGTCTAGGTATACTAGACAAATAGTATTTTGAAGTTCTCGCAATACATTATCCATGACCCTTTGAAATGTGGATGGACTATTTTTAAGGCCCATAGGCATTCTAAGGAACTCAAAATGCCCATGTTCTACGTTAAATGCTGTTTTTGGGATATCCTGGGGGTCCATTTCCACTTGATAGAATCCACTGGCTAGATCTAGCGTAGTGAAATATTGACAGTTGCCCAATTTGTCTAGGACATCTGCTATATTGGGGATCGGATATTTGTCGTCGATTGTTTTTTCATTAAGTTTCCGGAAATCTACTACAATACGCCATTTGGTTTTTCCTGAGGCGTCAGGTTTCTTAGCTACTACCCAAATAGGAGAGCTCCAGGCTGAGTTTGAAGGCCTTATTATTCCTTGTTCTAACATTTTACCTATTTGTTCTTGCACTTCCTGTCTATGAATGTATGGATATCTATAGCTTTTAGTGTAAACTGGAATCTGATCTGTGGTTTTAATTGAATGTTTAATTTTATTCGTAAACGTTAATTGTTCTCCTTCAATATAAAAAAGTCTGCATATTGCGAGCACAATGATTCTAGATTAATACGTTCCTCTTGATTTAAATGCTCTGTACGAAGGCGCGATAGTACGTCTTTTACGCGTTGCTCTTGTTGTTTAGTGCGCCTGCACTCAACGTTATACATTTCTGCGGTGATAGCGCGATCCATAGAAAAGATTGCATCATTACGGTTTGGATTTCTTACTTCTATTATACCCCTACTCTGTTTAACCGTTGTAAGACATTCACGTATAATACAGCTAGAAATAGATTGTTCGGGAATATAAGCATCTCCGTTACAGACATTAACCGGAAGTTTTAGTAATTTAGACGAACCTGCTGGAATAACGTCTTCATATAAATTAGTATTACGTGAATCATACACTTTAATAGGATTTGAAGCATACTTAGTAGTGAATAATTTACTTTTGTAATCTATTGTAGCTTCCCATTTTTCTAACAAGTCAGTACCAATAAGTCCATCAAAATAGTCATGGAACTTATAAATGTCAAATGAAATTGTACCTGGGTCGTTAAATTCATTAAAAGAAGGTAAATTAATCGAATAGTCGTTTCTGGTTTTAGCATGAACACTATGCACCTCGAATGGAGAATACGTTAAAGGAAAATTGCTAAAATATTTTTCGACAGCATTGGGACTGAGAAAGGACTGGTTCGCGCCTGTATCAATTAAAAGCTTAAGAGGCGGTGACGCAATTTCAATATATGGTAGGTGTCGTTGGGTCTGAAGATTTATTTCTATTTTAATACGTCGGACTTCGGAACTTTCTGAAAATTCTTATCTTTTTCATTATCACTTTGAGGCTGAGACGTAGACGCAGAAGGTGGCGTCTGTGTATTATCTACGCATTCTTGAACCTGAGGGTACAATTGATATTCATGAAATAAACCTTCTGGGTGCTCATAAAAGTCATAGTAAAATCCATCGTAGTCTGTATAAAAATCATTTAACGTAGAATCGTTATAACAATCACTAAAATGCATTTCCCGGGTTTTAAAGTAGTTACTGGGCGGTGGATTGCCTGATTTGTACCAATCATGCCTTGAAGTAGCGTTTGTCGGTGGTAACGGCCTAGCGACGTAGTGGCTAACACCACTCATTGGCCGTGGTTGCGTTGTTCCACCCTGCTGGTTAGGAGGAGTCTGCTGAGGTGCCTGAATTGAGATATTTTGCCTATTATAGTTCGGTGGGTGTGCTCTAAAAATTTGCATCGTACGAGTCGGCCCAAACTGACGAGGTTGAAAATTAATTGGTCTCCACTGCGGTGCTGGTTGAGTTGGAAATTGAAAACGAGCGGGACCTGGCATGCTAAAATTGTTAGGCCTAGGAATAGGCACATTAAATTGTGCGAGCATTTTAGGATTACTACTATTATTATTTCTTTTATCAGGCAAAGAGTCGTTACGATTTTGCAGGTACATGGTATTGGTTTCCTCATGAACGAATTCTAGTGCTTGTTCTATACTTTGCGGGCGCATACAGCGCACGCGTGATCCTAGGGGATCCTTTAATCCGCGCACGAATGCTTGTAACGTTAATTTTTTATATAAATCCCTTTTAGCGTCTATAGTAGTTTGTAAGAGATCATGTAATGAAACATAGGTCATAATCGTGCTAAAAAGATTCTGGCAACGCTCGTAGAACTCTTGCGGAGTGTTAGAGCCCTGTGTTAAAAGAGATAAATCACTATAAAGAGCGGTCTCATCCCTTTGGTCGGCAAAGTTATTTATTAATGCCTTACGAATGCCATTCCAATCACTTGCTATGCCATTTGAGTTGATTAAGCGAGCAGCAGAACCTACGATTTTATTCAATATTCCGTTAATAAGAGCCGTGTTAATTAATTCTGAACCACCCTTAACATTATAATATTCTTTTACCAACTGATCACACAATTGAATAAACCTAGTCAGCACATTCGGGTTCCCGTCGAACTCGGGAACGAGCCTTACTGCTTTAAAAATTGTATCTAAATCCAAAGACATTTTCCCAGAAAACGATTCTGTGTCCTCGTCTACTGTATCTAAGTTAAAATTTCTTCTAGAATCTATTACTGAATTCCTATTATTTCTATCTAACCTAGGATTCCTAAATTCTCGTGGAAAGAAAATTTTGGAAAGTTATATTAGTACAGGCTAGGAGTAAGCGGTCACTAGAAAAAATCTAATGTACTTACATGAACATTATATCGGTCACTTTGCGTTATCAATGTCTGGATACCTCGTTGCAGCACGACGTGTAGATTCTGGATACTCTGGAGCGACTGGATAGCCGCACGGGCGACTTTGCGATACGGAAATCTTCCTGTTTACGCGAAACCGACCGCGAGTATCCTACCGACTGCGCCAGATATGTGCGGCTGCAGATGAGGATACAAAAATACCGATATGTTTTACTTAAATTATTTAATTAATGAAATTATTACAGTAATTACGTAAATCTAAAGGCGTGACAAATGTTCGATGTGAGAACGATAAGTGGCACATTATTACATGAAAAAATTAGTCATTGGTGGTTCGATGCTTTGGTCACACGAAGGCGAAATTTTAGGAACGCTGAGACGGCGAATCACACGGTACCGGGTGAGCGCTGTGCGGAGTTAGTCACCATTGTTGCTGCATGTTAGGGTTCCTTGCTATAATTGTGGGGTTCCGTCAGCTATGTATATATAACACACGGAATAATATTTATTGGGACTTAACCTCAAAAATAAAACTGGTTATAACTTTTAGGTACTAACTTCTAAGAATCTAAGAAATTTATAAGGGCTTGCCTATCATATTGACTACCAATTAAAACAAAAAATATCTCAAAACACGATATTTTATTAGGTGTACGAAACTCCCATACAAGCCTGCCGATCGCCTTTGACCCATTTCGATTCAGTTGGAATTTTGAATAACTAGTTCATGAAGATATTAACTTAAACACTATAGATACCTACAATTGTAAATCATTATCGTCATATCAGCCGCAGGACATCCACGGCTGGACTTAGGCCTCCTCATAGATTACCAAAAAGACCGGTTAGAAGCGGCCTGCATCTAGCGTCTTCCTGCGTCCGTCCACCTTGTGGGTGGATGTGTTTTGACAATAATAAATGATTATTGATTATTACTATTGACTAGCTTCCGTCCGCGACTCCGTCCGCGTCAAAGTTAATATCTTCTCCTATAGGAAACGTACCTACATGTCTCCAGGATAAGAAGTATCCTATGTGTTATTCCACAGTACAATCTATCTCATTGCTAAATGAAATCCAAAACCGTTCAGCCGTTTTACCGTGGAAGAGTAACAAACCATTACTATTCTTACAAACTTGCGCATTTATAATATTAAGTAGGAAGTAGGATGTCAAAAAAAGGCATATTTGACAGACAGAGACTAGGATCTGAGATTTTTCCTAAAACTTGGCATAAAAATAGCCCCCCTATATAAGTAAACAGAAATAAAGTTATTTCTAAGACTGTCGTATCCACGTTAACCAGTCGTGCTCATATTTTTAACCCCCGTTTATTCAAGCGTGGCTTACAGTCGAGTCTGACAAACAGACACAAATACAACCGTTTTTCTTATTAGTTTAACGTTACTTGTTGCATTTACTTGAAGAATATCAATGTTTTGTGTGTTTTGAAGTGCATCTGGGAGTTTTAACTGACTATACCGAGCCATTACCGCCGACTTAGCGTAACCGACAAAAACCAAATTTTACAGGAGAAGCTTTTTTTAAAATATCTTTGCTAATAATTGCGCTATTAATGTAAATTAGCATTTGCTATAACTTAAATAACTGATTTATGCGGGAAGGTCGACGAGGCATGGTCCGTTATAGTTTAAAATGTCGTTTGCGATGAAAAACGCAGTTTAGGTAAAAATGTCGCTTACGCTAAGTCGGTGGTAATGGCTCGATACGCTGAAAGGGGGGGTTCAAGGAGTAAGACGAAAAAAGACGAAGGTTAGCAAATTCTTCTCATTACGATCTTTTTTTTTCTGGAACATACTTGCGAATTTTGTGATGACCCAGTGGTACCCATAGAAAGTTTATTAAAATCGGTTCAGTAGCTTGGTTGTTAGATAAAAAATATATTATAGTAAACGAAATTAATAGCGTATTTTGCTTTCTTGTGACTTTTCAGTAGTGTTCATTTTGTTAACCTACGTAGGGTCACCATTTCGTCATGAATTTAGATGATAGAAAGTCGATACCTAGGTACTAAAAAGTGAAAAATAAGTTTTTACAAAAAAGACAACCTCTGAGCCAGACTCCATGCCGTTACCTTATAGCTCAAACGATGAAAGTAAAACTTAAAATATTTGTTTTTTTAATTTATTTTAATGGCAAACAAGCCGACGGACGGCCCACCTGATGATAAGTGGTCACCTCTGCTTAGACATTTGCAATACCAGAGGCCTTGCACATGCGTTGCCATCCCAGAGACAAAGTTGAAATGTGTCATGTGTGCCTGTAATTACACGGGTAACGCTGCTTTGCGGTAGAAATAGGTATGATGGTAGTACTTCCCCGGACGAGCTCCTTCACAAAGAGCTCTACTATTAAACTACAACTTTTATTTGCCAAACACAAACAGACTTTTATTACTGCACTAGTCTTAACCCATAACTATTTGATATTAAACCTATAAAAGTGTAATAACTACAAACTAAACTGCAATGTCTCGGAAAACGGTTAGCATACTAATTTAACTGAATCTTTTAACGGTAGTTAAATAAATTTAAAATTTAAATTATTTTAAAATAGTCTCGCTTTTAAGTTTATTGTGAAGGGGCGGTGTGGTAGTTGAATTTTGATTAGTTTTGTTATGAAATACAACTTGTAGTATTTTTTTGATAGTTCGCTAGTTATAGCTACAAGTAATTTATTTTTATCGGTGCGTGCGCGCGCGAACTAATCTTGTCTGCGCACAACCGATTTTTTGACCGATTGTCGGACCGATTTTTGGCAGATTTCTTCTCGGTGACAAATAAATCTGATGTACTTACTTAGGTAGCCTAAGCTACGCCATACCATATCTCTCAATATTTACCAGTCAGTTCCTTCAAAACCGTTTTAGACGTTTCAGATATTAGCCGGAACAAACCGAAAGAAAGACAAAAATTTAAAAACACCGTGTCAACATTTTTATGCATTTTTAGTAATAATCTGTTATTTTGATATTGCAAACAGGCACTTAAATTTTATTTATTTTAGAAATAAACTAAGTATTTGAGTCCCACACAAAATAATAATAACATTCACAAAGTCGCGGGCAATAATTAAACATAGAATCTCAATTTGAATACAAATTATTAGTGAAGAGAATCGTGAACCACGGTGTTTTGTAAAAACCAACAATTGAAAAGAGTGTCCATGGAGTTTCTTGCTCGTTCTTCTCCATAGAGACCTACGTTTTGGAACGAGCAACTAGCTTCAATATTAAACTGTAACTTCTTGACAATTCAAAAGTGCCTGTAAATGGTTTAATTGAAATAAATGCTTTGAGTTTGACTTATACTTTATTGGTGAAGTGCTTCAGAAAGGTCGGGTGTGCAGTACTCGTAACCGGCGTGCTTGTATGACCAGATGTATGAACGTGGACGAGGTGAAAGAAGTATGTAAGGATCGTAGCAGGTGGCGTTCTGTTGTTTCTGTCTGGCCCCACGGGAAAAAGGCGTGAGTTTATGTATGTAGCTACCCTGCGGTGTCACCCACGTTCAGTTACGTTTGCGGTTACTGCTCCGCTCCCGTTGGTCGTAGCGTGATGTTCCATACGTAAAACCTTCCTCTTGAATCGCTCTATCTATTATTGGAAACCGCATTAAAATCCGTTGCGCAGTTCAAAAGAACTAAGCGTTCAGAGGGAAAGATCTAAGAGTATAGACGGCGGGAAGCGAATTTGTTTTAAACTTCGTAGAGAAATGGTTGTTATAATTCATTTGCTATAGCACTAGGTTCTATCTATATATCTAGGTTCTTCGTCTATGTCGGTTATCGACAGTGTAATTTTTTTGCACTGCGTAAATGTTGGTTATCTTAATTTTAACCCGGAACCCTACTTGTTTTGCTAAAATAACACTAGCCGCCTTAATTACTTCTTATAAAATTAGCTATCTTCCAGGGAAAGTTCTGTCAAAATCGGTGTAGCCATTTAAGAGATTTGCCGGAATAAACAAAGCGACAGAAAAACCTTTTTAAAAATAATTATCTTTGTTTTTTTTTTTTTGTAAAAGTAGGTACCGTGTAAACATTAATAATCCTTACTAATATTATAAATGCGAAAGTAACTCTGTCTGTCTGTCTCTTCTTCACGCCTAAACCACTGAACCGATTTCAATGAAATTTGGTACAGATATAGTCTGGGACCCGGGAAAGGACATAGGATAGTTTTCATCCCGGAAATCCACCGGGAACGGGAACTATTAATCCACGCGGACGAAGCCGCGGGCAAAAGCTAGTATTTAATAAAATAATAATCTGTTATTAATTGACACTATTATTTTGTATCCATTGAATGAATAAATGATGATTCCAATGACACTTCAATTTTATTTATAAAAAAAATTTAGGGTTCAACACAAAAAAAAAGAACGAACGCACAGAAGACGTCGCAGGCAATAATTTAATTTAAAATTACAAACTCAAAACAATAGTGAAAGGCATCGCACATATCGAGAGCATTATCTTTTTCTTTTTTACCCGACTTTACCAGAAGGAGAGTTATGTTTTATTCCTAATACTCGTGTCTTTTACGTATCCCAATGTTCGTGATAGTTCGTAAAAGTCCCCCTATCGATATGTTTAACGACATTACATGCATTTTATTGCTGAATGTACCTTGTCGTAAAAACACTCTCTTTTTTATAAAACTTTAGGACTTAAGTAGTAGTAGAGCTCTTTGTGAAGGAGCTCGTCCGGGGAAGTACTACCACCATACCTATTTCTGCCGCAAAGCAGCGTTGCTGTGTTTCGGTTTGAAGGGTATGGGTGCCGGTGTAATTACAGGCATATGACACATTACAACTTTGTATCTGGGATGGCAACGCATTTGCAAGGGTTCTGGTATTGCAGATGTCTATAGATAGCAGTGACTACTTAACAGTAGTGGGCCGTCGGCTTTGTGTCATACGACTAAAGAAATATAGTTACTGTACGATTCGTTTTGCTTAAACTTAAATAATATTATATACATATTATGTGCATGCATGTTTTCGTGTTTTGTTCTGGACCATACCTGGGAACCTTTTGGATACGTAGATAATGAAGATCAAAGTTACAACTTCATTTTTTTTTTGGGAAAACTCGTTTTAATTGTTAAAACTGTAGTTTACCTGCCTCTGCCCTGTCTGCCTCACTTGCCTTGCCTTTCAACTGCCTTGTTGCTTAAGCTCTCAGGTCGAGCAAAAGCGTTATTGTTTTTTTTCTATGAAATTCTCAGTAGCAGCTCAGTGTTAGGATTCGTGCCTGGTTAGGCTTGCCTCCGATTACATGAGACCTAAAAATACCGGCGAACTGTGGGTGTACATTGGTATGCCTCTGCCTACATTGGGGAATACAGGCGTGATGGTATGATGACCTGGTACGATCCTTACATACTCCTTGCTCCTCCACGTTCATACACTGGTCATACAAGCACGCCGGTTACTAGTACTGCGCACCCGACCTTTCTGAAGAACCTCACTAATAAGGTCAGGGAGTATCTTTTTAGGGCGTCTCCTCGCAGCGTTGCCACTCACATCTGCCATATAAATTTCTTTTTTTTTTGTCACCTTTGACTTTGACTCATCCTCTCAACATGACCGAACCATCTAAGCATACTCTTCAACCTTTGTCACTACATCCTCTTTTAATCCGCGACGTTCTCGAATAACCTCATTTCTCACTAGAAGATTTTGCTTCGAAAAAAATTCGCTACCAATTTTGTACTATCGATTTACCAATCCGACTTTACCAATCCACTTCCTGCCTCAAGAGCTATACCAGAAAAAATATGACACAGCCATACCCCCTGAGGTGAAGTCGTAATGATAAATCCTGGACACCGGAGCAATAAAATGTACTACTTCGGAGTATCAAACATTTATGAAACAGTCCACAAGAATATTGATTTTTGCGTTACATTTTAGCGGCCAATGAGGTTTCGTTGGGACGCCTTCTTGCAGTTGTCACGGATGTGCAAAGAGGGTGAGCACAGTTGGAGTTTTGTTGAGTTTTATTTGTTAGGATTATTTATCGATACAGCTAAAGTATTAAAATAAGTGTGTAGAAAAAAATTATTCTCCTGGACGATTTTGGTCATGGCGGCTAATAAGCCAAGTACGCAGAAGGTATTATGGTGCAAAAATGTGTGCGGAAATACAGATGCACTCCTTCTTCCCTAACTCTCATAATCTGATGGGACAGCAGTCTGATACAACTGGGGAGACTGAGCAACTAGATTCAATAGTTTTACGAGGGGAGATCAAAAAGTAATGAGAATCGGTTACTTCAGGTCCGCATAAAAACGCAAAAAAAGTTTTTTTTGCTTGCTTATGTACTCACTACTTCAGCCTAAAAAAATCATATACATATATCACGATTTCCAGGAGTTATATTCATTTGAATACGAACTGTCGAAGAGATAACACCAACTTGGAGAAAAACGAAATTAGAGCAGTCATCAAGTACCTCTGTTTGAAAAAAAATTCTACAATAGACATACACAGTGACTTAGTGGGAAAATTGGGGGACTCTGCTCCTCCATATTCTACAGTTGCACGTTGGACCAAGGAATTTAAACTGGGCAGAGCATCCACTGAAGATGAACATCGCGAAGGACGCCCATCCACGTCCCTCACTGAAGACAACGTGAAAAAAGTCGAAGATGTTGTGTTGCCAGATCGAAGAGTGACCATCAGGCATGTAGCTGAGGTCACAGGGATCTCATATGGCAGCATTCAAAAAATCCTTGCGAACGAGTTGCATATGAAAAAGGTCTCCGCGCGTTGGGTACCCAGGATGTTAACCGACGAGCAAAAGCAGCGGTTCACAAAGCCGCAGTTGCGATGGCTGCCATTCAAGAAACGGGATTCGAACTGCTCGAACACCCTCCCTATTCGCTAGATCTGGCTCCTAGTGACTTCTACCTCTTTTCTCGGCTCAAGGAACTCCTCCGAGGTAAGAAATTTGAAGACGATAGCGAAGTGATGGTCACTTTTGAGGCGTTTTGGGAGGGTCAAGAAAAATATTTTTTTCAAAGGGAATCCTGGGTTTAGAAAAAAGATGGAATAAATGTATTGATTTGTAAGGAGACTATGTAGAAGAATAAAATATTATTTTAACTTTAATTACCGCGTTTTATCTTCATTCTCATTACTTTTTGATTCGCCCTCGTATTTTAGTTAATTGACGTCCGAAAGTGCCGTATAATGGTCTAATTGGAATAAATGATTTGACTTTGACTTTGACTTTGAGAGACCAGGCGTAGGACCAACGGCGATACGTGCTTTCCGAGGTTATTTTATAGGAGAGTATGCTCATTTTACAGTGTTATTGAGTTTTTCTATTAGGAATTTCTCAGTAACAGCCAGGAGTTTGGAAGTTGGTGGTGTGACACCCTCGTGTCTCGGAAAGCATGAAAAGCCATTCGTCCTGCGTCTGATCTCTCCTCGGTTGCATCGGATTCCCAACCCATCGGACTATGGGAGTGAGAGAAGCGGGAGTGCACCTGTAATGTCTCCGCACTTGTGCACTATAATATCTCCTGCATACTTGGTTAGTCTCCATTGATATTGGCCGCCGCGACAATTTTTTTTTTGTTAGTATATAAATCCGAAATCGGTGTGAAAAATATTACTAAATGAGAAGTTGAATACCAGCCAATTACTGCCCCAAGACAGGGCAAATGCTTCCTCTTACGGAGAAGGTACAAACTACCACGATCACCACACTTGCTCTAGGCTGATTTGCGAATTCAAACTTATTTATAGCTTTGGTTGACTGGTAGAGAAAGCCTAAGGCTACCTTTGTTACATAAAGTTTATAGAAACAAAAATTTACATTACAAATCAAGGTTTCCTCACTATGTTTTCCTTCACCGATGTCAGTGATGTCAACATTTCCCCCTGCTTTATCTCGCTGGTTGTAAGACCCTGGGTCTGCCGTCAGATTGTCAGCAGCAGCAGTCTTCCTTTGATTTCCATGTCCCAACGGACTTTCCTTTCCTTGGGTCCCACGAGGTAACTATAGCTATAGTTTAACCCACGGTGTCACTCGCGTTCAGTTACTTCTTTGGTTACTGCTTCACATCCTTTTGTCTCTTGAATCACTCTATCTATTGATAAAAACCACATACACATACATATGTTGAAACACTAGGGCCATGGGGACCACGCGCTCATCTAGTTTATCGCGACATCGCGAAGCGACTGGTCGATTCTTCACGTGACCAGAGGGCTGGCCTATTCTTTGGCCAAAGAATCAGCATTGCCATACAACGTGGCAATGCTGCCAGCCTTCTGGGCACATGCCCCATTGACAGCGATGCGGATGAGTTTTTTGACGCCCTTTGACCTTACTTTTTTATTTTTTTTAACTGTACATAGTTTGTAATTTAATTATTATTTAGTTTTTTTTTTCATTCTAATTAAATGTAAGATCTATGAAATAAATAAATAATATGTAAATGAAAACCACATTAATAAATTGGTATTATTTAATATCAAAATGTAAATTGTTATTTCTGGATAGTATTACACATATTCATGTAATCTATTAAACTACTAATAGACTGTGAATTAGCTCGTTTCGTCAAAATAACCTCAATTTTTTTTTAACACGAATTACACCATTATATTGCCACATCAACAGTTTCTAACATCGTGTAATCTTTCCACCACGCCCACATACCGCCCCGCCCATTGTAGGCGTGGTCTAAACATGGAGAAGATAAAACTATATATAGGATGACTACATAGGCTGTCACACCAGCTTCCTTTGTCTGCAAAACAGTCAGTTTTGAAAAGATTTCCCGTCAGCCATTTTAGTTCCACAATCAAGTTGGGAGTTGTATTTTTTATTGATTTATTTTTACACACAAACACACATAAACTCACGCCTGTATTCCCCGAAGGGTTAGGCAGAGGTGTACCAATGTACACCCACAGTTCGACGGTATGTTTAGGTCCCATGTAATAGCAGGCGAGCCTATTGCCATTAACCAGGCACATATCCTAACTCCGAGCTGCTACTGAGAATTTCATAGGAAAACCCTATAACACTTTTTGCTCGACCTGGAAATCGTACCCAAGACCTCTAGCGCACCAGTCCCGCTTAGGACCACTAGGCTAACGAGGCAGTTACATAAACATATATACGTTTACACATACATAAACTCACGTCTTTTCCCAATGGGGGTAGGCAGAAACCACAGAACACCTGCTACGATCCTTACATACTCCTTTCGCCTCGTCCACGTTCAAACATCTGGTCATACAAGCACGCCGGTTACGAGTACTGCACACCCAAACTTTCTGAAGAATCTCAGGGTTTGATTTTACAATACACAGTAGGTACCTCTATGCGGTAAAATATCTATCTGAATGAAAAGAAAGAAAATATGTTTTATACCTACCATGTGTGGACGAAAACCATAAAACAAGACATTCGATAAAAAAGATGGATGGAAAACAAGCCGACGGCCCACCTGATGTTAAGTGGTCACCGCTGCCTATACACATCTGCAATACCAGAGGCCTTGCGAATGCGTTGCCATCGCAAAGAAAAAGTTAAAATGTCTCATGTGCCTGTAATTACACCGTCACCCATACCCTTCAAACCGGAACACAGCAACGCTGCTTTGCAGCAGAAATAGGTATGGTGGTAGTACTTCCCCGGTGAAACTCCTTCACTAAGAGCTCTATTAATACTACAACTACTAGTACTAGATTTTTGTAATACAGCATTGCCGATGTCAACATACTCCATTCTCTCTTGGTAGTGACCAAGAGAGAATGGAGTATCGCGGACTGCCGGCCGTCGGTAAGCTGTAGTGACAGCTTACCGACGGCCGGCAGTCCGCGATCGACTGTGTTACATTACTACAGCAATAACAGGTTAAAGTAATCAAATCCTTACTAATATTATAAATGCGAAAGTAACTCTGTCTGTCTGTCTGTCTCTTCTTCACGCCTAAACCACTGAACCGATTTCAATGAAATTTGGTACAGATATAGTTTGGGACCCGAGAAAGGACATAGGATAGTTTTCATCCCGGAAATCCCCAGGGAACGGGAACTATTAATCCACGCGGACGAAGTCGCGGGCAAAAGCTAGTACAATATATTTCGAAAAATTTGAGAAAGTTTTATGTGGGTTGGTTTGTTTTGGCATAATTAAACCCATTTGGTACTGAACACCTCGAATATGCAACTCATTAACTAAACAATAATAAAAATCGACACGTTTATTTTGGTTTGAATATTGAAGACATCTGAAATTCTAAACTGTGATGTTCTTCGTTTTTTTACGGTGTATTTCCAAAACCATAACTATACAAAACGTACTTAACAATGACAAAATGATATACATGTATGCATGTAGGTTATGCAAAGCACATCGTGTTCACGTGTTATAGATGTATACAAAATATTGTAGTTCAGAAACATTAATTCTAAAAGAGTAAGTATAGACATTCTTGCTCATTTTTCTCCATACGAAACTACCTTTTAGGAGAAGCAACTAGATTCAATTCTTGTTAATTTTCTTTAAAAGTTGCTTTTCAATAATGTCACTTATTTTTATTATATTACTAGCGAACCGCCGCCGGCTTCGCACGGATGCTCGTGCTTTTCGGGTGGAGGTTCTATAAATTTTCTTACATATAAACCTTGTCTGGGAAATTACGGATAAAACAAAAAAAGAATCATCCAAATCGGTCCACCCGTTCTCAAGTTATGCGCTTACCAACACATTTTGCGACTCATTTTTATATTATAGATTTGTATGTCATTGTTGAGAAAACAGCGCTCTATTTACTATTTTTTTGATCTTTAATGTACCTATGTTTCACAATAAATGATTTCTTTCTTTCTTTCTTTCTTTCTTTCTTTCAATTTTCTTTAAAATAAAATATTTAACTTGACTTTGTAAAGGGAAAACCTAATAGGGCAACAAAACCTAAATTTTCCCAATAAAATAATTTTCTTCAAAAACATCAACCACGCTACTTTACTCCACGTGACCCTCACTGCACCCCGCCTCGAACATTACTGCACTATGTTTACGACCACCACGAAGGGCACAGGGCAGTCAAAGTTAATATTTTATTTGCCTGCCAACGACTTTTATAGTCTGAAGACTTGAGGTGAGACAATTGGTGCACCCACCCTAGTCTGGCGCTGTCAGGGTCGTTTTTGGTGTTTCTACCCTTGTTTTGTAATTTTATTGGAAATAGAAACATTTGGTGATTTTCGATTTTTGGAAATGTGTCTTTTGGAATAGGAATGGCAATGTTTTTCGTTTAAAACTATTTTCTGATTAAAAAAATACATAAGTACACACAATCACGCCTGTATTTCCCGAAGGGGTAGGCAGAAGTGTACCAATGTACACCCACAGTTCGCAGTTATGTTTAGGTTCCATGTGAGCTAGAATATTTCCATTAACCGGGCAGAAATCCTAACTCCGAGCTGCTACTGAGAATTACATAGAAAACCCAATAATACTGCTCGACCTGGGAATCAAATCCAAGACCTCTAGTCTAAATACTTATTGACTAAAACGTGTCTGCGTTTTGTAAGGAGCGCGCAGTTGGTACAGTTTTCTTAAAATAACGGTTAAGTACGAGCCGGACTCGCACACTATGGGTTCAGTACCTTCGTACAATATTTCACTACGTTTAAAAAAATGTTGTATGGGAAACTCTTTTACATACATAAACTCACGCCTTTTTTCCATAAGGGTAGGCAGAAACCACAGAACGCTGCTACGATAGTTACATACTCTTTTCGCCTCATCCACGTTCATACATCTGGTCATATAATCACGCCAGTTACTAGTACTGTGCACCTGACCTTTCTGAATGACCTTACCAATAAGCTCCCAATAACACCAATAAGACCTCTTTTATTTTTAACTTTATTACCTTTTTATAAGAAAATCATATAGGTTGGCAAACAAGCCAAAGGCACATCTGATGTTAAGTGGTCAAACGATGACCACTTAACATCAGATGGGCCGTCGGCCTATAGGCATCTGCAATACCAGAGGCCTTGCAAATGCGTTGCCATCCCAGAGACAAAGTTGATCCGTCTCATGTGCCTGTAACTACACCGGCACCCATACCCTTCAAACCGGAACACAGCAACGCTGCTTTGCGGCAGAAATAGGTATGGTGGTAGTACTTCCCCGGACGAGCTCCTTCACAAAGAGCTCTACTACTGCTATTATGGTTGTAGTGCATTAGGAGCGGGCTCGTTAACCACTGGACCATCGCACGGAACCCTAAAAATACTAAAAAACAAGAGGATTACACTGTCCTACCCCCAATTGTTTTACAGTAAAAGTTTCAAGTTCCTTCAGGCCCCATGTGTTCACAAAATTCAGTTAAAAAAACGCAATATAAGTTGACCAACTTTTGTTTTTGATAGTACAAGAAGATTATGTGGATTTGGAGTTTTTATATTGGGACAAATACACTGTTTTGATTGGTCGGGGGTTTAAGGTTAATTGAAGATTTTTTTCTGTTATTTTTTATTGGTGCATTTGAGTTTTTTTAATGATGATAAGTGAAGTTTCTGTACGCCTGGTGTTTTTTATCCGCGTTAAGTTACGCCTTTGGTTATTGCTCTGCTCCCGTGAGTCGTAGCGTGATGTTATGTAGTTTTTTCTAATCATGATGAATCTGTCTAATAAAATAATAAAACAACCGCCTTCAAAAACTAAAAAGTGAAAAATAACTTTAGCTTTGGAAGTCGGTGGCTTTGGTTCTGTTTGTTGTTTTGTATTGCCACCGACTTCCAAAGCTAAAGTTATTTTTCACTTTTTAGTTTTTGAAGGCGGTTGTTTTTTTGTTTAAAAGTTTTTTATTTTTTGCTTTTTAGTATCAACTTCCTGTCATCCAAATCCATGAAGGAACTGTCATACTACGTAAATTAGCTTAACACCACTAAAAAGTCATAAGAAAGCAGAATACTTATGCGATTTCGTTTACTTGGAGGACCAATTTTCGAATACTACTGAATATATCTGTGTTACCCTTTCGAGTGTACACGCGTGATGTTATGTTGTGTGATGGTATAAACAATGCTTAGATATGATATAGCAACAATCGCGGTTAATCTGCTGTTATTTATTGAAGAGTTCCCTCGATTTCTACAAGATCCCATCATCAGATATTGAAATGGTGACAATGGGACCACACGGGAAGCACCAGCTTTCAAATAAAAACTTTCAAAGAATCATGACAATCGGTTCACCCGTCGGGAAATTCGAGGTAACAAACATAAAAAAAAAAAAAAAAAAAAATACAGTCGAATTGATAACCTCCTCCTTTTTGAAGTCGGTTAAAAATAATGCAAAAAGATTTTTTCATTCAGGTATAAAAAAGCGAATTCAGCTTTAGTTTATTAGTAATATAAATAGTTTAGATGAGATTTTCGTATCTACAATATGTTTTTTAATCCCTACCGGTATTTCTAGGGGTAAAAGTAAAAGGGGGGAAGTAAAGGGAGCAAAATGAATAATTTTTAATACGGTACCAACTCTGAAATATATATCAAAAAGCCAATCCTATTAATCTCAATCTCATCTTAGCGACAATCAATAACATTTTTTTTTTTGGTAAATTACAGGCTTACCAGACTACGGCGTAGCAAAAGTAGGGTTATGATTTTGAACGGTATGCATGTGTATGTTTGTTCATCTGTTCCCTCACAACTTCTAATTGACAAAAAAGTTAGTAAAATTGCCGATTGAGTCACTAAAACTACATCACGCTACAAGCCGCGAGAGCGAAGCGACCGAATCCTAATGTTGGTGAAACCGCAAGATCATCATCATCATCATATCAGCTGAATGACGTCCACTGCTGGACATAGGCCTCTCCTAAAGACAGTCACAATGCCCGGTCAGTTCAGTTCATTTATTCAAAAAACAATTTACATTGTATGTGAATTTTAAATCTTAAAAAAATAAAAATAAAAACATGCAGCACAAAAAATATGAATAAGTGATAGAGCATTAATTAACATTATAATAAAATAAAATAAAGAACAAAGAAATTAAAAGGTAAATTAATAACAAAGTCATTGAAGCAATGGGGGGAAAAAAGGCAATGTTGTCAAAATATAACAATATCATTAAGTGGTTAGAGATCATCTATAGAGTAGAGACATCTCTCCAACAAGAATGCCTTGAGCCTTGTTTTAAAAAGAGCTTGTGTATAGTGTGGTTTTTAATTCAAGCGGTAACCTATTGAATATTTTAACTGCCTGGTATAGTGGACTATGTTTAACAATGTTAAATAGTGGGAAGATTTTACTATCAAAGTCTTTTCTACGGCTTTTTTTCCTTACCAGTCTGCCTTCATTAGATTCATAATCATGGATATATTTTTTAAAAGTGGTCAAAAGTACCAATATTTAAAGTCCCGGACTTTACATATTGGTACTTTGAGAATGCCAAGATCTTTAAAAGTCCTGCGCTGCCCGCATCCAGGGACTTCGGGCGACCTTTACCAGGTCGTCAGTCCACCTCGTGGGGGGCCTTCCCACACTGCCTTACCTTCCGGTGCGTGGTCGTCACTCGAGAGCCTTACAAATTATTGTAGTACATTTTTTTTAAAAGGGATGTATGTTGTTTCTTGCCCATTCTTCTCCATACAAAACTATTTAGAATGGGCAACTAGATTCAATATTATAATTTATCGTGTAATTGACGTTTAAAAGTGCCTTTTAATGTTGTAATTGAAATAAATGATTTGACTTTGACTTTAACCCCAACGGCCGTCCGTTCTACGAGCTATGCCCTGCCCATTGCAACTTGAGTTTCGCAATTTTCAGAGCTCTATCGGTTACTTTAGTTCTTCTACCGAAAAATCCCGCAACCGTAAGATATAGCTAGATATATTTATAAATACAGGTATTTCTCCCGGCCCCGCTTATCCCGCGTATAATATTAAATAAAATCTATCCGTTTGAGAGTGACGTATTGGTTTCAGTTCGGTATAAAACGATTGAGAATAACCTTGGTTTACATGAAGACGGTTTAGTGATACCACCATTTATGGTGTTCACCCCATGGCGCCTGTAATTGGCGCTCCATGCGCCTGCCATGTACCTGAGATTCGGAGAGCATGCTAACCCGTTGATCCTGCGCCTGATATCTGAAAGTCAAAGTCAAAGTCGAAACATTTGTTTCAATTAGACCATTAAGGCTGTCCGCCCATGTCAGAAAACCGGTGACTGATTTTTTTTGAACCACAAGGCCAACGGTGCAGTTTAGAGGGGCCACTAAGGGCCGATGCCTGCCGGGGCTGCGGGTTGATCGAAAGAGATACCGCGCCCCCGGAACGCAAAGGGCACATGAAGGAACATAGATGGGTTTTTGTCAGTAAAAGTCTGAAACGCATTCCCGCCCCATCTTTAAAAAAAAAAACTTTGCCGTTCCCTTACACTTAAGTTGACTTACTACAACTAACCATCACGCCTGTATTCCCCCCGAAGGGTTAGGCAGAGGTGTACCAATATACACCCACAGTTCGCCGGTATATTTAGGTCCCATGTAATAGGGGGCGAGCCTATTACCATTAACCGGGCACAAATCCAAACTCCGAGCTGTTAATGAGAATTTCATAGAAAAACCCAATAACACTTTATTGCTCGACCCGGGAATCGAACCCAGGATCTCTAGCGTAGAAGTCATGCTTAGCACCACTAGGCCAACGAGGCAGTTGCATTCTGAATTCTGAATTTCGAGGCATTCTGAATTTCATTCTAATCAATAAGAATTTAATCTCCTAAACCCATGTAAGCTACGTCTAACCTTACCTTAGATTCTTGTCACGTACCCCCAGCGTTTCCGACCAGACATACCGGTGTATACAGACATACGAGTGTACATTTTGTATATACATATGTATATATGTACACTTAGCAACGGAGCCGAATGTACGGATCGCATCAAATTTAAATATACATGCTGGCTATACGTGCTTGCTCATTATTTAGAAACAGGATGATGGTAAAGTTTTTGTTGATTGAAAGTTAAATGATATTAAATTTATTCGATAAAAATAAAATGCCCCGACCTGCCTTGCCTCGTTAGCCTAGTGGTCTTAAGCGCGACTGCTCCACTAGAGGTCTTGGGTTCGATTACCAGGTAGAGCATAGTGTAATTGAGTTTTTGTATTAAATTCGCAGTAACACACGGAGTTAGACTTTGTGCCCGGTTGATGGCAATGGGCTCGCCCCCTATTATATGGCGATAAAACATATCGGCGAACTGTGGATGTACATTTGTACACCTCTACCTAACTCCTCGGGGAATACAGGCGTGATGGTTTGTGTGTAAATAGGTGTAAACAAACATTTTAATGCAGCATATTTATTTGATAAAGTCGGTGCTTCCTAGCCGAGAAGGGTAAGTTAGGGACTTCTTAATCAATTATTTGTCAGTTGTTAGTTTCATCAAAATCGGTTCAGCCGTTTCGGAGTTTGGCTGGAACAAACAGTTAGGCAGACAGACAGATAGATAGAGGAAGATACATTTTTTTTTGGTATATCTTGGTGTAGTTACTAAGGATACTTTTTATCCCGGAAAAATGTGCGGTTCCCGTGGAATAGTCACATTTGTCTTGAACGAAGTAGTGGTCAGTCTTAAAATAAAAATGAAGAGACTATGGTGCCGATTCCCTTGTTCACAAACTAAACTAAAATTAGAGAATTGACATCTCTTACTAACATACAGCGAAAGAAAAGGACGGTAATACCTTAGAACTAAGTTAGAGATGTCAAATTAGTTTTGCCTTGAACTTTTCCGTGTTTTTAATCGCCGCGTTCTGACATGCCAACTATAATTGTATAGAGGTTTTAGATCAACTAAAATTGACAAGTCTAATTCACGTCCGTCCCTTTCTTGTTTGATTGGAAAGAAAAAGATAGAAATAGTCTAAATTAAATTTAGCTTGTGCATAACAGAATCGACACCATTGTCACTTAAGTGAGATATCAAAAACTCCACTTCCAAAGTAATGCTCATTATTTTGCCATAACTTATTCAGTTAAATACTTTGCTCAAAAATGAATTCCATTTTACAGAATTAAAAAAACATCAACCTGTAGCGAGTAGGGTTGTGAGTTTGTATCGAAAGTAACCACGCGGTAAGTGCTGTATTTTGTACGAAAATTATAGCATTGGAATTGTGTAGTGATGGGGATGTCGATAAGTTATCGATGTCGATGAGTTTTTAATGTTTTTTTTTGTAATTATTGTAAGCAAACTTTTGTCTAAGTGATGTTTATTAAAACTGAAACAATTAAGTATTTAGAAAAAATATCTTTAGCTTTTGAGGATGTTTTATATTAAATTGTCACTTATCTTCCTTTTTTGGCAATGCCAATACAAAATTGTCATAACAATTTTTTAAATTTGACTTTTATGAATACTCAACATATTAGATAAAATATGAAGTATGTCATTTTAAAACACACCCGTATCTTATTGTATCAAATAGGTACGCAATCTGCAGTAAAATTAAAAATATACAGAACAATTAATCGTTTTTATCGATAAAACACAAACATCATCCCATCACTAGCCTAATAGTCTTACCAAAGTGCAGTCTCGACGTCATAATGTCGATAATGTACAGCACTAATTATCGTATACAACTCGTCGCATATCGATAATGTGTTTAAGTTACATCACTATTTAGTCTGGCTACCTTTTAAGGTAAATATCGATACTAATGCATATTGTAAATATACTAAATAATTGTACACCGCGGTCTTACCAGTGTTAAGTTACGTTTTTGGTTGCTGCTCCGCTCCTGTGGGTTGTAGCGTGATGTTATATAGCTTGTATTATTCCTTATGAATCTGGCTATCATTATCATGAAAATATGTTTTTCGATCCGACTGGTAGTTCCAGAGATTAGTGCGTTTAAACAAACAAAAAACTCTTCAAGTTTATTATCATCATAGTTTCTATTAATCCTACTAAAATTATTAATGCGAAAATTGTGAAAATGGATCAATGGATGGTTATTTGTTAGTCTTTCACGCTTAAACGGCTAAGCGGATCTGGATGAAATTTGGCACTGACATGATTGTAGTGTGGAATAACAAATGTAGGTACGGTTCCCATGGGAAAATATTTTAAATTTGACGCAGACGAATTCGCGGGTAGAAGCTAGTATTAGTATAGATAGTAGTTTATGTTTATTGAAATCACATAATATTACGCTATCTCTACAAATAGGCAGGCAGAACATAGAGGCATAGTTCTCAAATTTCACCAGATATTTAAGTTCCATATCTTATATCTTACATCACTGACATCGGTGAAGGAAAATATCGTGAGATAGATAGATAGATAGATAGATAGATAGATAGATAGATAGATAGATAGATAGATAGATAGATATTCTTTATTTGTATAAACATGGTATACATACAAGAGCATGCAAGATTAAAATTAATTGTTTAGATCCAGTCATGTTTAGCCGCAAGTATCGGCGTACAAATATTTCTATAATATTGAAAACTACTGAGAAAACCTGAACTTATAAATTAACTAGCGCCATAAGTTACGTCTTTGGTCAATGCTCCGCTCCCGTGCCTCGTAGCGTGATGTCATATAGCCTATCTATTACTTGGGAATAATGTAAAATGCTCGTGCGTTCTCTGTATGAGAAGAGGCCTAATAAATATTATTATATTTTTTAATTCGTACGTAAAGCTGCAGGCAAAAGCTTTAATATAACAACAAAAAACATTTCAAATCAACTTAAAACCACTTCTATAACAGAAACAGGAACACTAGAGTCTCCACGCCGTCTGTGTTCCTCGGGACATCGTGTAATGGTTTCGAGATCGCGTGGGAACAAACTGTAAACATTTATCAAGTGCGCTTACAGTGGGGTGACTATGTCATCTAGAGGCTCCCCAGCCTGAGGTAACGGAGGACCCGTCCCAGCCTGAGAGTGTTATGGAGTGCATTTCAGATTTAGTAGTAACACCAGATATTGAACATGGTGCTTCTCTTGTTCTCCAAGAAGGCATTAGTTCTATATCTGGTACTAAAGTTTGTGGCTGTCCCATTATGTTTTCAGACAGTTTAGGAAGGGGGCTTGGGAAGTTACTGAACAACAACTTGAGGGATTCTGCTCTGAATTATTGTTTGCCTGGGTCATCCTATAATGATATAATGTCAACAGTAGCAAAAACGGATTACAAGCCAAATTCTATTATTACTATATTAGTAGGTAATAGCATAAATGTTACTAAAGATGACATAACTGACAGAGTCACTGAAATTTTAAAAATTAATTGTCATAAAATAATTATGTGTGCTTTTCCTTACTTTGAGCACCTCTCAAACCGGCAAAATAATTTTATTCATAGCTTAAATAATCACATGCATTTTCTAGTTAGTCACTATAGTGACAAACTTATGTTCCTGGACATCAACAGTTTTGTTGAAAAATTGAGATCGACTAGGGATACAGCGTATCTGCCCATTAGTTTTAGACGTCAGATAGCTTGGCTATTAGCTTTTAATATAAACTCAGACATAGTTAGTATGTCGAAGTCATCCACAATTAGCACCACGATATTTAGTAACAATACTAATGTTAGGGTGGTGTCAACAAATAATATTTTAAACTAGTTATTAAGACAACAGAAGGTACCAGTAACAATATAGTTAATCTTATCAACAAAAAGGTACCTTCTAGCAATCATTTACTAAAATGTAAAAAGGGGGCTAAACAACATTCCTTAACATTATTTCACCAAAATATTCAAGGCTTTTCTTCAAAGCAATTAGAAATTGAACTGTTTTTAGAAAAAACAATGTTCGACATTATTTGTTTTACTGAACATTGGTTAAAGGATTATGAAATGATAATTAATTACAAGAATTATAGTGTGGGCAGTTGTTTCAACCGCAAATCCATGCTGCGTGGCGGTTCCCTAATCTTAATTAAAAACAGTATTAAATCTAAGCCACGTAAAGACATAGTTGAACTATCGGTTGAACACATTATTGAGCTGTCCTGTGTTGAGCTAGATAAGCATGTTATAGTTTGCGTTTACAGACCCCCAAATTATCAAAATTACTCTATATTTGAGTCGATAATGGAAGATGTTTTGGCAAAACTTGGAACTGGTAATAAATCGGTAATAATCTGTGGTGACTTCAATATTAATATTTTAGAAGACAATTCAAATAGCAGTCGATTCGTAGGCCTCTTTAAATCATTCAACTTGTCAAATGTGTTCCTAGAACCAACAAGAATAACTTTAAATACTGCTACATGTATTGATAATGTTTTCTGTTGCTGCGAGTACTTGGATAAAGCCATTGTAAATTATCTTCCTTCTGATCACAGCGGACAAACCGTTACTTTTGAGTACAACACACCATTACAAAAAGTGCAAATACAGTCAAGACCAATTACATCTGGTAATTTGAATAAATTTAATAACACTCTAATTAGCCAGTTATGTGTTCAGTGCCATAATATGAATAATGGTAATATTTTGTATGAAGAATTTTTTTCAGTTGTACAAACAGAGTTCAATAATATTTTTAAGAAAAAAACTAAAACAATTTCCCCTAAATTTTTATTCAGTGACTGGGCGACTAAAGGTATCAGGAAAAGTAGGGAAAGACTTTTTGAGCTCTATGGCCTTAAGCCTTATATAAACACGGAAACTTTTAATAAGTATGTTACCACTTATTCTAAAATATTTAAAAATACTTGTAAATCAGCAAAGGCCTTGTACATTAGCAACAAGGTTAAATCAGCAGACAACAAAATAAAAACGGTCTGGAAAATTATCAATAGTGAAACAAATAGAAACAAAAGCCATAATACTGATTACACTCTGGAGACTTCCCGTGGTCTCATTAGCGCTAATATAGACGTGGCTCAAGAATTTGCAACATTCTTTACGAATATTCCAATTAAAACTACGGAAACTTTAGATTCCTCGCCCTCACTTGCTATAGATTTACTAAGAGCGAATGTTTTAGCCTGTCCTAAAGAATTTAAATTTAAACATATTAACCCTGTGGTTGTTATAAAGGCTTTTAAACAACTCAAGATCAAAGCTACCGAAGATCTGTGGGGCATGTCTACTAATGTTTGTAAATCGATTATTGAAACAGTAGCACCCTATTTAGCTATAATATTTAACTTGTGTATAGACCAAGGAGCTTTTCCGACGTTAATGAAATACAGCAAAGTTATACCATTATTTAAATCTGGGGATAGCAAAGACTCTAACAATTACAGACCTGTTTCTGTTTTGCCGGTTTTCAGCAAGGTGTTTGAAAAAGTGATGCTAAATCAAATGCTCAATCATTTTAACTGTAACAACATCCTACACGATCAACAGTATGGTTTCACCAGAGGGCGCTGCACTACTGACGCCGGTGTCACTTTAATTAAACACATCTTCAATGCTTGGGAGGACTCACAAGATGCCATTGGCATTTTTTGCGACCTCTCAAAAGCATTTGATTGCGTAAATCACGAGACACTCCTCCTGAAACTTGAGCATTACGGACTCGGTCAACTAGCGCTTAGCTTAGTAAATTCGTATTTGAATGACAGACTGCAGCAAGTTCAAATAAACGGGGTAAATTCTTCAGGTTTAAAAGTAAAGATGGGGGTTCCGCAGGGTTCAATATTAGGTCCGTTTCTATTTTTAGTATATATAAATGATTTACCTCATTTACTGGAAAACCAACCTCAAATGGTGTTATTTGCCGATGATACTTCACTGATTTTTAAAGTGAATAGACGGGCACAGCACCTTGACGACGTAAATAACGCTATGCTTGAGGTTCATAATTGGTTTACGAAAAATAATTTGGTTTTAAATGAGAAGAAAACTAAATGCATACGATTTGCTTTACCGAACGTTAGAAGTAGTGCATGTAATGTTATATTGAATAAGGAAATACTAGAATTCGTCGACAAGACAGTTTTCCTGGGGGTTACGCTTGACTCAAAACTGCAGTGGGGTCCTCATTTAATATCTCTTGCAGGGCGGTTAAGTTCAGCCGCTTACGCTGTCAGAAAAATCCGACAATTAACGGACGTGGATACCGCAAGGCTGGTCTATTTTAGCTACTTTCATAGCATCATGTCTTACGGTATTTTGCTTTGGGGGCGGGCTGCAGATATAGACTCCATTTTTATTCTGCAAAAGAGGGCTGTCAGAGCCATCTATAATCTTGGCAGATGCGAATCCCTAAGGGAATTGTTTAAACAAATTAATATCATGACGGTACCTTGTCAATATATATATGAAAATATTATGCATGTTCGGAAAAACCTTCATCTTTTTAAAAAAGTTGGTGATAGGCATAATTTTAATACTAGAAATAGGAACAAACTAGATCAACCAAGTTTCAGATTATCAAAAGTACACACTTCTTTTATGGGGTACTGTGTAAAATTTTATAATAAAATACCGCGCGTTATTCTCGAACTAAACGATAGAAAGTTTAAAACATGCATAAAACGCACACTATGTAGTCAAGCATATTATAAACTAGAAGATTACATAAATGATAAAAATGCTTGGCTTAATGCTGGTCCTGCTCCACAGCCACTCGGGCTTCCAAATTAATTAATAAACATAATGAAATATATATATTTCTTTTTAAAGGGAATGTTGTTTCTTAGCACCTTTTTTATTGACGTAAATAACGTTTACGTTATTATTATTGTTTCTTTTTTAACATACCACAGGTCATCTGTCAAATAGGTTCACTGAAAAACTTTGTTTTATATAACTTAACATCATTTATTTCGATTTTGTAAATGTGAGTACCATGGAGCACTTACTATATTTTTTCTCTTAAGTTACTATGTGTTGGACATTAAGGGCAAGGCGGTTGAGAGCTTTGTCATGCTCACTTAAATGTCTCGCTGACGGTGGCGCGTGCATTGGATCGTTCAGTTCCCTCCAAGATGGTTGAGCTGAACGGTGCTGAGGCACGCGTCATGTTCGTGAACGGGCGCTGTCAGTTGGGACTGGTCATCTCTTATCTGCCATGGCCTACATCTTTATTAGTATTATTTAATTGTTTAATATTCACCTTCATTGTTTTCACATATAGAAGCAACATGAATATTGTAACCAAGATTTTGTAAAACCAAATTGAAGAAAAGGAGTGTCCATGGAGTTTCTTGCTCGTTCTTCTCCATAGAGATCTACGCTTTGGAACGAGCAACTAGCTTCAACTTTAAACTGTAACTTCTTGACATTCAAAAGTGCCTGTAAATGGTCTAATTGAAATAAATGCTTTGAATTTTGAATTTTGAATTTTATGTCTTAGGGGGTGAGACAATACTGTTTAGGATTGCGAAGGATATTTGGGGCTAGATTCGATGGGATGGTGAGTGAAATAATCGTTATTGTAAAAGCGAAAGGTTGCTGAATTAACACGAAATTTCGGAAAACTGCTTGGCTTATGAAGCTGATTAGTTGGTGGTTGGTGGTTGGCAGTTGAATCGTTTCTCCGGGACTCGTCGAGCTTCATTGTCTTGGCGCTTTTATTGTGGTCGCCACTGTTGATTCTGGCTTACAGGAGTTGCAGTGGTTTGGGAACAGTGTGGCCGGCTTGATTGGTTGGTAGGTAGTTTATAGGTAGGGGATGTCAATTAAGAACTAGTTTGACTTTGTTATTGACTTTTAAAATTTCTCGAATACAATGCACTGCTATAAGTACTTTTTTTTCTTCTTTAGTCTGAACTTCAGTCACGGTGGGAATTCTCGCTTAATTTTGTTTTCGCGTGGATTGATTAATTAATTTTTTCCCGTCAGTTATGAGCATCCCGTACAGCTCTATAAATGGCCTTATTTAAATCTTGAATGGTGCAGGTGGTTGTGCACGACGGACAACCAAGGAGGTGAAGCATGTCCTGTGATGGTGCTCCACACTGGCACTGCGTTTGGGATGGGCGAAGAATGCCAAGTTATTTTAACAGGAAATTTCGCTGAATACCCAGTACGCAGGAGATTTTATAGTGCACAAGTGTGTGCACAAACACAAGTAAACTCCCTAACTCTTATCATAAGACTACAAAGCAACAAAAGTAAAATTCTCGACTCCTAAATTCGTAAAGTAAAAGTCTCATATTCTTCCAAAACATGGTGTTTCTATTTTATGTGCAATGAAACCGTTCGAAGGGTACTAAAGTAGTTAGAATGGCGTATTACCTCCCGCCAACTGAATTACATCGACATTACTGTTTTTAAACATTTTTTACTCCCACTGACATCGGTGAAGGAAAACATCGTGAGGAAACCAGGGCCTGTAGCCATGTAACAAACGATAAACGCAAACGCTGAGAAGACTTTAATAGATCTTCAACTTTATGTGCTTGGTTTTAAGTTGAAGATCTAGTGAAGATTGCATAGCGTTTTCGTTCTTTTCAGTCGCTAACGCTTAGAAATCTTTAATAGATTTTTAACTTAAGGCTCTAGGGTATAAAGTTGAAAATCTATTGGTACCTACCGAGCGTTTACGATTATCAATTGCGGCTTGGCTAGAGGGCCTGTACTTATAATAATACTAGCAAACTGGCCGCGATTTCGCCCGCGCGCCTTAGTTCACTCGCCTTATGTTACGTCTTATGTTACTGCTCCGCTCCCGTGTGTCGTAGCGTGATATTATATAGCCTACTAGCTTTTGCCCGCGACCTCGTCCGCGTGGATTAATAGTTCCCGTTCCCGGAGGATTTCCGGGATGAAAACTATCCTATGTCCTTTCTCGGGTCCCAGACTATATCTGTACCAAATTTCATTGAAATCGGTTCAGTGGTTTAGGCAGGAAGAAGAGACAGACAGACAGACAGAGTTACTTTCGCATTTATAATATTAGTACGGATGACACTAATAACGTAGCTTTCTATGGGTAAAATTATTTTCAAAAACGGTTCAGAAGATCTAGAGATTACCCCCTACAACCTCACAAACTTTACCTCTTTATAATTATTAATATAAAGTCTGAAATCGCAAACCCGTGAGCAAGCGTGGTGATCGCTCGTGCCTTCTCTGTATGAGAAGAGGCCTTTGTCCTGCAGTAGGGCAATAATAGGCTGATATTTTTTTTTTCAAGGTTTTAGTTTAAGAATAAAAAATCATAACTCCATTCTTGTGTACTGTACGGTAGAAGGCAGAGATGTTGGTATCCATTGTACCTATATATCTTATATCTTATCTTGGGACAACTCACACACGGCTATCTGATCCCAAGCTAAGCAGAGCTTGTGTTATGGTAACCAGACAACTGATATACATACTTATATAATTTATAAATACATACATATTATAGATAAATCACACCCAGACACAGAATAAACAATCATGCTCATCACACAAAGTTTGTCCTGGGTGGGAATCGAACCCACGACCTCCGGCTTAGCAGTCAGGGCCGCTAACCACTAGACCAACAGGCCCGTCAAATATATATAATATATCTTGTTAGTTATATTTACAGCTTCTGGTCATCTAATGAAATAATATAGCGCTTCTGTCTGATTGATGAATGGATTTTTCAGTGGCTATAGCTGAGTGTCGATAAAGTTTACACACACAGACGCATTGACTGCAAGGAAGCGGTAAAAGTACTTAATATTTCACAAAAAAAGGATAATTTTAAATTTTCGTGTTTTTTCTTATTTTTTGTTCAAAGTAAAAGTCAAATCCTTTATTTCAATTAGACCATTAAAAGGCACTTTTGAACGTCAAATAATTAAAAACTATTGAATCTAGAAAATATATTTAATGTTATGTTGAAAATAGAAATGCCAATAGTTTATTACTATGATAAAGTTTATGGTTTTCGGTCCCAGAACGATGTAAAAGTAACGGTGTATAAAAACCGAATAACACTTTGCCTGAACCGGGAATCGAACCCAAGCCAACAGCGCAGTCAATTCGTGTAAGCCTAAAATTAAATAGTCTCAAATCCAGACTCCAGACTATTATAAAGCTAATACTACCCACACTAAACTTTTTAATCCGACTACCAGACGTTACTAGAATAATATACAGGGTGTGCCTGCATTTTATCACCGTAACAAGCTACAGGGTGGTTCGCGAAATATAATATTTAAGTGGAGACGAATGCTTTTATGTTATTACTGCAGTTTATTGCACTTCTGTTGCAAATGTATTAGTTTGTTGCTGGACGTTTTAACTGTTGGTACCGTGTCCCTTGGGTTGTAAGGGACTTGGCAGACTTGTAGGGTATGAACGCTTTAACAAAAAAAAATAACAAAAATTCTGTAACCTGAAAAAATGCTAGGTCCATACTTGGATTTGCTTGTTATATTAACTAGGTTATGCCCGAGACTTCGTCCGCGCGAACGTCAGTCAAAATCGATCTAGCCGTTTAAGGGATTAGCCGAAACAAACACACAAACAAAAATATTCTTAAACATTTTTCCAATTCGACTGATAGTTTCTGAGATTACGAGATACGCAACGGATTTTAATGCGATCATCAAGAGTTATTCAAAGGCAAGGTTTATACGTATAGAACACCACGCTACGACCGACGGGAGCGGAGCAGTAACTAAAGAAGTAACTGAACGCGGGTGACACCGCGGGGTACAAAGCTGGTATTAATACCAGAACCAGAATGTGCCCAGCACGGCACTGTCACGATCCCATGACAGAAATGTTACACAGTCCGTGCCACGAAAGATGAGACTTGGCGAGTGTCAGTTTAGGGAGCTTGCGCAGGTGCTAAGTGTACGAAATAGTTATCCATAATTTGTATATCTATTCAGAGATTTTTCGATGACATTGGAATTAAAACAACATACAAAAATTCTTCACAATATTTATTACAAAATAATAAAGTTGGAGGTCAAGTCTCATCTTTCGTGGCACGGACTGTACGTCAATTAAACTCATAAAACAACATCAATATAATTCCTTTTATACCTACAAAATAGTAGTGAACTATTTTGTAGGTATTAAAGGAAGCTTGACGCTGGGGGCACGTTTTTGCTTGTTTGACGTGACATCAAAAGGTTTCAAATCTCTTTCAGTCCGTCCTGTGTTGCAAGCGGAACCAGTTGGACAAGTATGTTCAGTCCTTAAGCTACACGGCAGAGTATAAGTAATGGATGGCCATTTTTCAGAAATTGATTGCTGCTGCGTTTATTCTTCAAAACAAGTAAATTGATAAAATATGGAGTTGCGACTTTATTTTTAAGAGACTAGCTTTTGTCCGTGACTTTGAACGAATGAATATCGATTACAACTTTTCAAAAAAATACTTTATGTTATTCCTGAAAAACCTGTTATTCTTCAGTTAATGTTATTGTAAAATGAGATTTTTAGTTGCTGTAAAATCAATAAAATTGAGTGTGCATAAAAGTGACGTCATAGTTATAGTATTGTCGTGCAAAATCTATGGGGAAATCGCGTTTTGACACCTCGTAAAAAGTGTGTCAATTTGGGTAGTTGGCACCACTAACCAATAATTTCAAGTCACAACTTCTCTAAAATAGTACTTTATTTTACACATGGAAATCGATTCATTGTCAATTTATTGTAAAATTAGATATTTACTTGCTTCGATATCAATGAATAGTTAATCAATTGAGTAGGCCACGTAGTGACGTCACAGCGTGCTATTGCCATACAAAATCTATGGGAGAGTCGCGTTTTGACAGTTCATAAAATCGATGTCAATTGATTTGTTATAACCGATACTACCCAACTGTCAAGCACGCATTGTCACGTTAATTTTCAATTCAAACGGGAGGGCAAATCTTTTATCCTTAATTGGCTTTGTATGTTATTATTAGTGAGTTTATTATTTCTTGCATGTTTGTAAATGCAACAACGATATAGAGGAAATTCCTAAAGTGTGGAAGAAGGGGGACACCATTTAAAAAAAAAAGGCAAAGTAAAACTGCACAATAACTTATAATTCATAATCCTCATTGGTTTCATAAATCCTACAAATAAATTCTACTACAAACAATGCTATTACAAAACGAATATTTTAAAACTATTACAAAGTCCATGATCAGTTTTTTAAAAGACATTATAAGACAGGCAGAGTCGGGGACAAACGTTATGTAAGACAAACATGACATCATCACATGACAGAAAATTTGAGAATTTTTTAATACTTTAAAATTTAACTTGGCGGACTGCACCTAAAAGTCCGCGAAGCGTAAGCTGAGCTTTGCAGTTGTGTGAGTGCCCATACAGATAGTGTAGGTGTGAGGTCGGCCTAGTGTGCTACACGTCTCTGATTGGTTGAAACCGGTTTTAACCGGACCAAACCCTCTACTTTTGGTAATGACTCACACAAATGTAAAGCTCAGCTTACGCTTCGCGGACTTTACATTATTTATAAAGTAATAATCATAAAAAATAAAATACTTTTTGCAACACTATTCATTAAGTAGTCTTTACCAAAAACAAATTAAGGTATAATTAAGTCAGTGATAATCGAATTACAAATCTTGAAAACATTTTTTTCCTGAAAATTTTTATGCCACAACGTTTATATTATTGTGGAATAAAATTATTCTGGAATATAAAAATTAAGACGTAAAACATCTATAGCCTAATTAATGCCCGCCTCTCATGCACGAGGTTGTGGGTTCGCAACCGTGCACGGGCAAGTACCAATGTGACTTTTTCTAATTCATATGTACTTTCTAAGTTTATCTTGGACATCACTGACATCGGAAACCACGTCAGAGGCTCTAGAGGTCGGTGTAGAAACTCTGACACTAGGGTGTGTGGGCCGTTAGACCTTACTGCCCTCACGATAAAGAAGAAGATTTAGATCAACATCGACCTTGTAGCTAGATATCTACAAGGTGCAAAAAGACATATCAGAGACGTTAAACTACGCATACTGCCCATCAGACTAAGTAACATTGTAACAAAGGTACGATAGGGACAAAAGAAGAAATCTACACCAGGGGCGTAGTTTGCCTTAAACGGGCCCCCATATCCTAATTTATTGGGGGGGCCCTTCTACCTCACTGCGGCTAAGCCCAAATAGAGAGTAAGAATTTTTCGCAAAATAAACAATACCTATGTTAATTTTTTTAGGATCCAGGATCTTTAACATACAGCCAAAGAGTTTAAGTGAGGTATTGGATAGTATTTGGAATTTTGGCTTAAACGGGTTCGGGGCCCCTGTAGCTGGGGGGCCCCGTATCTTAGATACGGGTCTGGGCACAGCTATAAATCCATCATTTCAGCCTGACTGTACTAGTATCATGAGATACAGGACCTTTCTGGTGTATATTTTTAGCTGTAGAATATTTCTTCGCCTCAGCAACTGCTCTATAATAAACGTCCTTCAGATTCCTTTTAGTCAATATCTTGATCTCGTCATGAGGAAGTGGCTTCGTTCCTCCTTCGTTGATAACTGTTTTGCTGTTCACGATGTCAGTGACTTGTGCCTCGTCTAGTACTGTCGTGGTCTTCGTGTGCTTGCCGAAACTCTTGATGAATTTGCGTAGCTTGCCGTGCGTCGTATGCTGTTCTCTCGGGATGGCCCTTTTGTTTCTACTAATGTCCTGGTTCTCGAGAAACTGCAAATGGTTAGAGAGGTTTTTTTAAACTCAAAATCAAAGTCATAGCATTTATTTCAATTAGACCATCTGATAGGAAAATTGCCGCCGAGGTAGACCGCGGTGAAGGTGATGTGAAGACCTGGTCTTGTTTGCGGGGTGAGCAAGGCCAGACATCGCACAAGACAGATAAGTTTGGAAGGAAATAAGGGAGACCTTTGCCCAGCAGTAGGAAGCTCGACAGACTAACAAAAACATAATCTGTGTGAATCAACATTAAAAATAATCTCAAGAAATGGAAAAAAAATCGACGTATATTGATTCATTATCATATCAGCCAAACGATGCCACTGCTGGATATAAGCCTCCTCAAAGATAGCCACAATGACCGGTCTCGGGCTGCCTGCATCCAGCGAAAAAAAGTCCGTTAATTATGAATACTTACATGGAAAAGCTCGTAAGCAGACAGTTGTCTATTAAGGAACGATATTTGTTTTTCTAGATACGGTTTTACGCCAAACAACTTGCTCTGAAACCAACGATATAACATTTAAAGCATTGGCTACTTTTTATTTTACAAACGGTGAAATGCAGTACCGTCCCGACCGAATGTCGGCCACAGCGGCAAATTCAAGGCTTGCCAAGTACGCAGGAGATATTGTTACCATCACACCTGTATTCCCCGAAGGGTTAGGCAGAGGTGAACCAATGTACACCCACAGTTCGCCGGTATATTTAGGCGGGGAGATATTGTTGTATGCATATACTTGTGTATATGCAAAAATACAGATGTACTGCCTCTTTTCTCACTCTCATAGTCCAATGGGACGGCAAACTGACACGACCGGGGAGAGATCAGGTGCAGGACCAACGGCTTTACGTGCTTTTCGAGCCACAGGAGTCAGAAAAACCTATTAACGACAGTCAAATAAATAAATACATAACGTCACGCGTATATTCCCTGAAGGGTTAGACAGAGGTATACCAATGTACACCCATAGTTCGCCGGTATACCCGGCGGCCGGTAAATAAATAAATATATAAAATAATCTTCTGAATAAATAAAAATGAATGGCTAAACGTGTTGCAATGCGCAAAACAAAAGAACTGCTGGACCAATTTTGCCGATTGTTTGTTTTGTTTTCAATTATCCGGGCTAGGTTTACATAAAAGATTTTTTTGGAAAATCCCCGGAAATGTCGGATATTTGCACCAGTTCGCCGAGACGGTTCAAGGCCGGGTCACACCGGATGCGTGGCGTGACGTGATGCGTGGCGTGACGTGCATACGCGCGTGCGAGCACTGTCACACCGGCCAAGACCGGTGCAGCACACGTCACGCACGCACGCATCACGTCACGCAGAACTGCTGCACGCAGACGTACTAACGCAAGATCATCCAATAATGCAATAAACATTCGAGAAAAAATTGTTACATACTTTAACAATTGAAATTTTCTAATTTTTGTACTAATTTGAACTTACCATCTATTTCCAGCGTATTCCCAATTCTCTCCCATAATAATAATTTGTAACTTTTTTTTTGTACTCTTTATGTTTGGTGTTGCAGAGACATATTTGCGGACGATTTCTATTAGTTTTTCCTTTAAAATTGTCTCCATTGCGAAAAAAAACACTCATAAACTGCTTTCTGTTTGTAAATAAATACAACTTTGCGTGCGTGCGTACGTGCAGCAATGACCGATGCGTATGCGTGCGTGCCCGGTGTGGCATCTAACAGGGAGTGCCATATAATACAACGTCATCACTGCACGCGCGTGTGCGACGTTGCCGCTCCGCTACTCACGCGTACGGACTCGGTTTGTGACAAGATGCGGCTCTGCGTGCGTGAGTCACGCGCGTGCACACGTCACGCATCTGGTCTGACACCTTTCTTACAGTTTCATACATTACAACTGGTGCGTGCACGCCACGCATCACGCCACGCATTTGGTGTGCTTTGGCCTTTATAAATAAATATTAAACAGTTCAGTTAGGGCCCCAATAATTTTTTGCTCCAGGGGCCTTTAGTTACCTACCTAGATACGACTCTGTGCATACCTTTTCATCCGGCGTCATGTCATCGTATTGCGATAGAAGGTCTTGCGCGCTGCGGAGACAGTCTACGTACCGGTTTCTGTCAACGTTCCGTTCATGTTCTAGGGCTTCTGTTAGAACAGAACTTTCTAGAATAGATTAATCTTTATATTATCATCTCCACGTAGTAGAAAACAAACTCGCTTCCCGCCGTCTGTACGCTTAGATCTTTAACTACGCAACGGATTTTAATGAGGTTTTATCAATAGATAGAGTGATTCAAGATGAAGGTTTATAAGTATAGAACTTCACGGTATGACTAACGGGAGCGGAACAGTAAAGTCGTTACTGAACGCGGGTGGGACCGTGGGATACAGCTAGTATCTATAAAATGTAGCTGCTACCCTGCTGCTTCAAGTTTATCTTGGGCATCACTGACATCAGTGAAAGAAAACATCATGAGAAAACTTGAGCTTATTACTTAAATTGAAATCGCCTATCAGCCTTGACTAAGCGTGGTGATCAATGTTCTTGTCTTCTTTTTTTATGCCTCGATGGCAAACAAGCTGACGGCCCACCTGATGTTAAGTAGTCACAGCCACCTATAGACATCTGCAATACCATACAAATGCGTTGCCATCCCAGAGACAAAGTTGAAATGTGTCATGTGCCTGTAATTACACCAGCATTCAAACCGGAACACAGCAACGCTGCTTTGCGGCAGAAATAGGTATGGTGGTAGTACTTCACCGGACTTGCTCCTTCACAAAGAGCTCTACTACTTCTCTGTGTAACAAGAGGCTTTTGCCCTGCAGTGGGATAGTAATAGGCTGGTTTTTTTATATACCCTCTTGCTTGGCCTGCAACTCATCAATCAGTTCGTCATCTTCTTGACTGGAAGACTTAAACAGGCTATCAGAAGACTCTTTCTCTGGTTCTTCATCTTCTTTAGAGTTAACCAGCCAATCCAAGAAGGATTCTAGTTCTGGCGGCAATTCTGCAACATAATTAACCTTTGGACCGCTTCGCCAAGCTACGTAGACATCCTTTAATACCTACAATATAGTAGTAGGAGAGGAAGGGGGAGGCCAAAGAAAAGATGGATGGATTGTGTAAAGAATGATATGAAAGAGAAAGGAGTGAGTGATATCATGACGGCTGACAGGATGGTATGGAAGAAGAAAACGTGTTGCGCCGACCCCAAGTAACATGGGATAAGGGCAGGAAGATGATGATGATAGTAATGAGTTCGGAATTATATCGATGTTGTATTATGAGTTTTATTTAAGTATAAAAGTCTGTCATAGGATCGTGACCGTGGCGTGCTGGGCACACTTTGGTTTGTCATCTAATGACTGTGGCGGTCAAAAGCTTATATAAGTTCTACATACATATATACCATCACGCCTGTATTCCCCGAAGGCAGAAGTGTACCCATTTACACCCACAGTTCACCGGTATGTTTAGGTCCCATATCATAAGGGGCGAGCCTATTGCCATTAATCGGGTACGAATCCTAACTCCGAGCTGCTGCTGAGAATTTCATAGAAACAGCCAATAATGGTTTTCTCGACCTGGGAATCGAACCCAAGACCTCTAGCACAGCAGTCGTGCTTAGGACCACTAGGCCAACGAGGCAGTTGCCATCCCAGACACAACGTTATAAATGTTTAATGTGCCTGCCATTATACTGGCATCCAAATCCTTCAAACCGGAACCACGGTAATATAATAATACAGTAGTGTAACTCGGCCGCATGACAGAAATAAATGCCTACAGCCGCGCGGTACGTAAACATGCGTTACGGGCTGCCCGTCTCCAGTATTTTAATCTGTCTGCACCGCGCGCGCGCCCCAGGATCGAGGCGCGTAGGTATAGCTCGCGTTTCGTCCGTTTGTATGAAGTTGGAGTACTGTATTATAATATTACCGTGCCGGAACAGAGCAACGCTGCTTTGCGGCAGAAATAGGCATGGTGGTAGTACTTCCCCGGACGAGCTCCTTCACAAAGACCTCTACTACTACTACTAACTATATCAAGGGCTGTATTATCGTTATAAACTTACGTGCACAAGTTTTTTGCTGAACTTGGTAGTCCACAAGGTCTGTCAGCAGACGGACTAGCTGTCGCATCAGAGAATTCGCAACGCTTCCTTGTTTCACATCATCTTTTGTTTCTTTAACTTAAAGTAAAATAATAATCACTTAAGTCAGTTAAAGAACTTTTTTTTAAAGAGTTGCACAAAAAGTTGCACAAAGTTTTTGTGCAAAAGTTTGTGCAACTTTTGCGAAACTCATTAAAAATATAGCTCTGTTATGCCACAAAAAAAATGCACAAATGACCTGATGCTAGACTACTATTATAAAAGCAAAAATTTTGATCAATGGTTCTTTGTAAGTCTTTCACGCTTAAGCAGCTTAACGAATTTAAATGAAATTTGGCACTGATATATATTTTAATGTGGACTTTTTATCCCGAAAAAAATTACGATACCCGTGGGACAATATAAATATGTATAGGTGTTAAAAAATCAACATTACAAATTTCGTGTACTTGCTCAGTATCGAAAAACTAATATAATGCAAAGAAAAAAAACTTTTTTACAAAAATGACAACCGCCTTCAAAAACTAAAAAGAGAAAAATAACTTTAGCTTTGGAAGTCGGTGGCTTTGGTTCTGTTTGTTGTTTTGTATTGCCACCGACTTCCAAAGCTAAAGTTATTTTTCTCTTTTTAGTTTTTGAAGGCGGTTGTCATTTTTGTAAAAAAGTTTTTTATTTCTCGCTTTTTAGTATCAACTTCCTGTCATCCAAATCCATGAAGAAACTGTCTTGTTATGTAAATTAACGAGACACCACTAAAAAGTCATAAGAAAGCAGAATATGCGATTTCGTTTACTTGGATGAGAAATTTTCAAATACTACTGGATAAATCTGTGTAACCCTTGAGTGTACAGGCGTGATGTTATGTTGTGTGATGGTGTAAACAATGCTTTATAGATATGCTATAGCAACAATCGCGGTTAATCTGCTGTTATTTATTGAAGAGTTCCCCCGATTTCTGCAAGATTCCATCATCAGATATTGAAATGGTGACAATGGGACCACACGGGAAGTACCAGCTTTCAAATAAAAAAAGAATCATGACAATCGGTTCACCCAGTCGGTAAATTCGAGGTAACAAACATAAAAAAAAAAAAAAAAAAACAGTCGAATTGATAACCTCCTCCTTTTTTGAAGTCGGTTAAAAATAGAAAAGTTAGCTATTAAAAGTACCGGTTTTTCTTGATATGATGTCTGGACAATTGACCGCAATAGTCTTGGCCTGCTGTACTGCCTGAGCAGCCTTTTTGCATATCTCCTTCATATTAACAGACAGGGCCGCGAACAGGGATTTCTGGTCGATTTCTGGATAATCCGCCTGAAAACAGGTTTTAAATTAACCATCTTTCACCAACTGCTTCGTTAGCCTAGTGGTCCAAAGCGCGACTGCTACGCTAGAAGTCTTGGGTAGAAAAATGTGTTACAGGCTTTTCTATAAAATTCTCAGCAGCAACTCGGAGTTAGGATTTGCGTCCGGTTAATGGCAATAGGCTCGCCCCCTATTACATGGGATCTAAATATACCGGCAAACTGTGGGTGTACATTAGTACACCACTGCCTAACCCTTCGGGGAAGACAGGAGTGTGTATGAAAAAGCAACAGAAGATAGTTTTTTTAATGACTTAGGGTCCGTTCACCACGGTCTGTGGGCGGTGAGCAATGGGTAGCTCACCGTCTGTACGTTATTAACTAACGACAGACCGTGCCGACGGCGCGTCCATGTTCCGCGCACAAAGGTGTCAGCCATTGGAAGGGGCCACTAAGGGCCAAATGCCTGCCGGGGCTGCGGGTTGTTCGAAAGAGATACCGCGCCCCCGGAACGCAAAGGGCACATGAAGGAACATAGATGGTTTTTAGTCAGTAAAAGTCTGACACTCCCTCCCGCCCCGCCCAGGACTGGGGGGGGGGGGGTCATATGATGATTTTACCATCTTTAAAAAAAAAAAAAAGGGTCCGTTCACACCGAAACGCGACGCTGCGCGCACATTTTAATAGAGCAACTCATAATTTAACTTTATTTGCTACAAGAAACAATACACATCATTGTGAGAATTCAGAATACGTTTCATATTCAAACAATGAAATATCTCTATAGAAAAAAGAACTCACTTCAATTTCATCCTTATTGTCCGTATCTTTCTTACTAGCAGTGTGGTAATCAATCTTCTTGTATAACATTCGTGGTAATTGTCCCAAACTAGAAGAAGGAAACGATAAATCAAGGCAATAAGGTTTTCAAAAACGCAGTCGTAAATAAAACGTATCAATAAACATAGAATGCTGGTCATAGGCCTCCTCCATATATTTCCAGAAAGACCGGTTGGAAGCGGCCTGCATCCAGCGTCTTCCTGCGGTCTTAATCAGGTCGTCTGTCCACCTTGTGGGTGGACGTACTGCGCTGCGCTGTTCCCAAAGAAAACAACAATAACGTTCTGATGATAATAGATGGCGCCACGTGTCTTTCGAATCATTATTGAATTTTAAATATAACCGACATTCATCATCTGCCTAGCCTTTTCCCAACTATGTTGGGGTCGGCTTCCAGTCGAACCGGATGCAGCTGAATATCAGTATTTTTACATGGAGCGACTGCCTATCTGACCTCCACAACCAAGTAATGGGTAATACGATACTCTTGGTAAGACTGGTTGTCAGACTTTCTGGCTTCTGACTAACAGTAACGACTGTCAAAGATCTACAAATGACAGCCGGGACCAACGGCTTTACGTGCTTTCCGAGGCACGGAGGAAACTCGCTATGATGGTAAATGGTCACCCATCCACAGACCAACCTCGGCAAGCGTGGCTTAACCCGGAAGATCGGTCTATGCGGCTGTAATTATTTAGCCACGAGCTCCGTAAATATAACCGACATTATGCATTTAAATCTAGTATACGATAAAAATCTTACGTCTTTATACGATTGCTGGATCGCCTCACCCGTCCTTTGACCCCTGAGCTGTCTGCATTAACACTAGGCACCCCCTCTGAGGGGTCATTGAGCACTTCGGCTGAATGAGGGTTCATTTTCAAATTCTTTGCAAACTTTCTTATTTTGTTCTGTACCCATCTGCCTGAAAGTAAGGAATTGTTATTTCTACCATTATATTGCTTGTGAGTCAAGTTTTTCATTGTGGTTGAGGTTAAATTGCAGCCCGAACAGTAGTACTATTTCTGCCGCTAAACGTTGCTGTGTACCGGTTTGAAGGGTGTAAGTGCCAGTTTAATTATACGCACAAGACACGACATTTTAACTTCAGTCTCTGGGATGGCAACGCATCTACGAAGCTTCTGGTATTGCAGATGTCTATAGGCAGCGGACTGCTTAACATTAGGTGGGCTATCGGATTGTTTTCCATGAAATGCTGATTTGCGGCAGAATCTGGCGGTGGTAGTACTTCCCCGGAACGAGCTCCTTCACAAAGCGCTCTACTAGTACTTACACAACAACGTAAACAACAACACAAATATTCAAATTCTCATCGTTCTCACCTGATCTTTTAATAAAATCATTGTCTTTAACTGCAAGCTTGTCCCTTACAGAATTATCAAATTTGTCTTTCATGTAATTATCCATTTTGTCCGTTTGTATCCCATACTCATCGTCATATATATCATTCCAAAATATCAAGTTGCTGTCATCTGCATTTCTCTTAACTATTGCTTTAGGCTTTTTTTTATTAGTCTTTTTTGTCGTTTGGCTTGTCTGCTTTCCAGGATCTTTTGCTGTTGTTGCATTGTGTCCATGGCCAGTTAGAAATGGTATTGGAATTGTTATATTAAAATCTGTTGAAATTAGAACTTTGTGGGAATCTTACACATACATACATACATAAACTCACGCCTTTTTCCCATGGGGGTAGGCAGAAACCACTGAACGCCACCTGCTACGATCCTGACATACTACTTTCGCCTCGTTCACGTTCATACATCTGGTCATACAAGCACGCCGGTTACAAGTACTGCACACCCGACCTTTCTGAAGAACCTCACCGATAAGGTCAGGGTAGGTCTTTCTAGGGCGTCCCCTCCCGGCGTTGCCACTCACATCTGCCACATAAATACCTTTTGTTAGTCGCCTTTCACTCATCCTCTCAATATGACCGAACCATCTAAGCATACCCTTTTGAACCTTTAGGGTTCAAAAGGGGGGGGGGGGGGGGTGCCCCCCCCCCCCCCCCAGGGGGCTATGGGGGTCCCTTTTTTTTTTTACCTTTTAGGGTGAAAAAGTTGTTTGAAAGAGATGGGTTCTAACATATTTAGGATATCCATTTTATCCCGGAAACTGTACGGTTCCCGTGGGATAATATATCAACTTTGACACGGACGAAGTCGTGGAGAAAAATTAGTAGGTAGGCTATACAGGTTGATTGGAAGATGGGTGCAAAGCTTTAAGGCGAAGATAGTACAGACAATTTTAAGAACTGTTATTATTATAATTTTTTAAAGGAGATGGCTAAATGGAAGTTTAGACCACTGCCCCATGTGCCAGGTACCATGTATAAATATGGTACCTAGCACAATGTAATGCTGAATGGCTAAATATTAGTATTTCAAGTAAAAAAGTTTCAGATACTTTTTGGGAATAATATAATGGTAAAATAATATTGCCTAAAAAGGAAAAAAGGTGTGTTTGATAGTATATAATTTTCTTCAACTGACACTTTCGAAAAATAAAAAACTAAAAACGAAAATGAGGTTGTATATTTTTAAGCGAATGTTTGTGATGAAAAGTTTTTTTTTTAGATACTTTATTATGTTAAATAGTTCACGAAAGTGCTAGGAAAATATTAAACACTACATAAATAAATAATTCATGAAAGATTTTTTAAATATTATGAGGTTATGTAAGATTCATATACATTCCAGAATGTATCTGACCCGGGGGCAGTCATTTAGCCATCACCTTTAAATTTTCGTTTTATACTAACCTAACCTAACCTAACCTAACAGGGTCCATGACTGTATTTTTTTAGCTTTAAGCTTTTTGTAACATCTTTTATACACATTATGGTACCAAATAAATTAATATGAATATAATTGAGGGTGAAAACGCAGAGCAGTCAGCTAGTAGAGAGATTAAATTAAAAAGTTAACATACCTACCATAACCGTCCGCAGCAGTATCTGTAGCAGTAAGGTTAGCCACATTAGTGTTATTTACAACTTGACTCAATGTGACATTATTATTATTGTCTTCAACAGAGAGTAGAACTCTGGACCTATGACCGATGTTCTCGATCATATCAGAATCGTACATGGGGTAAACAGACTCAGTGGTGCTACTAGCGTTACTGACGTTGGAGGTAACGGTATTAAACAGTATTAATGTTTCGGTGTACGTTGAGCTGAAAAGGAATTGGATTTTGTTTTACAGGTTTTATATTTTTGAATACGCGACCTCTTCACAGGTTGATAAATTCTAGCGACTACCTTGGGCTATAGACAGACAAAAAGTTTATCTATCCTTCGCAACCCCATATTTCTCACCGAAATTGTGTTTTCACCTTTGTGTATAACTTTATCTTTCCTTTTGCCGGTAACCCCTCGAATAAGTCTTTGCGACTCCTTTGAAGGTTTTTTTTTTATAGACGAGAAATGATCAAATGACTTCCCCCGCCCTGGGTGGGACGGGAGGGAGTGTCAGACTTTTACTGACTAAAACCCGTCTATGTTCCTTCATGTGCCCTTTGCGTTCCGGGGGCGCGGTATCTCTTTCGAACAACCCACAGTCCTTTGAAGGTTACGACAAACAGTTTGAAAAACACAGCTTTAGGCGATCTAAGTTATGATGCTGCAGACAAACTGTATAAAAAACGGACACCTATGCACCATTTCTTTTAACAATTCCCCACACTAGGAATTTCTCCTATTTAAGCGTGCGTTAACAAATATAAATAAGCTCACATACGCAAACAGTTAGACCATCAGTAAGCTATACGAGTACGATACTTTTCCGTGCGGCAATCAAACCCGCGACACGCAGCGAAGCAGTCATTTGCTCAGCCACTATCCTAACTGTGTCATCATGTCCATGGCTAAAGTAAGAATTCCCGCCACTAATTTACACCAGACTTTGGACCGAACATGGAAAATGCAGGCAGGCCAAGGAGACAATTGCCACGTGATTGATGGGCTCTTCATGAGGAAACACTCCGATCTATCACCCCGTTTTGTCCCCTAATGGGGACTGATCAACGAGGCGACAGATTGAATTTTATTAACCCCGGGGTCCCCGAGATGCTAATAGGGAGAACGATCAAACATTTTTTTCCAATCTGTCCCCATGATAAGTGGACAAAATAGAGTGACAGATCGGAATATTCCTTCATTAGGTTAGACTTTTGACTAATGAAACTACAGCTGCAGTCAAACACAGCCGCCATAACCGCTCAAGGGTCTTTTCAACTCTTCTTGGGAAATCCTCATGGATTGCCTTCACCTCGATGTGTTTCGGACTCCTACCGACTGAAACCTTACGGTGTTCCTCCCATTTTCTTTGTCCGGAGCACACGAGTTACTCTGACGTCCGCACTATGATTCTACAAATCCTACATCACCAACTTTTTGTTAGAAGCTAAAATTAAATATAATTTATAAAAACACTTACCCATTAGCATTTCTTGTTTTATCTACTTTGCTATCGTAATCCAGAGATTTAAACCAGTTAGAGACAAGTGAGAAGAAGTCACTGAGAGTCATATTATCATTAGGATTCGCCTCTCTAACTAGCCTATCAGAATTGGAAGAATTAAAACTAGAACTTGTACTGGGTACATCTGTTAGATTTATTGTCATCTGAGTTGCATTAGGTTGTAAATCAATATTGCTATTATTGGATACTTTCATCGTAGCATTCTCTTTACTTTCTCGAGTCATGGGTAATTTGCCATTTTTGTTACTTCCACCAAATATATCTTCATTGCTGTAAACTCCCGTTGAGGTTAATTCAACCCAAGCTGCGGTCATATTAGCTGCGGCTAATCTTTTGTGCCTTTTTGTCTTGTAATTCTGATTTACATCGAAATTATCATTGACAGTAAACAAATTCCAATCATTTGATTTCGGATTAATTTCAGTGAATTTTTGATATTGGTAATTGTCGTATGGTATATTTGTATTATCATTTATAAAAAGCAGTTCATTATAGACAGGGACAGCTAAAGGTAAATTGAAAACCACGTTAAATTTATGCTCTTCAAATTCAGGGTTACTTACAGTTAAAAGTATTTTTCCAAAAAAATTATTGGTCCATAAATTGTCGTATTTTACCTCGCTTGTATTAATCGATACTACAGAATCAAGAGGGTCCATTTTCGGAGTGGATGATTCATGTTTTACCAAAACCGTATCCCTATATTCAAATGCGTGTGGAGTGCTAAAAATTCTAATATTCGTATTTCGAACTTTTTCAATGTAGTCTTTTAAAATTTTCTTTTCATTATTAGTAAAATTGCTTTTCAAGTTAAGATTTTGTACAAATGTGTCAATACTACTACTTCTGTTACTTCTTGTGTTATCGCTCCAATATCCAGAAGTATTCTGGTAATAAGGAAAGTCAAAAGAACCTTCAAAAGCATCAGTTGCCAACAAGTGTCTTTTAGCCTTAGTCATTGAAAAAGTTAAAGTTGGGTCATCATCCTCCCTTTCTTCAAGACTTTTGAAGACTGTTGTAGTTTCTGTACTGGCATTAATTGTCTTTGCATTGTAAACGTAGTCCCCAACAGGGAACGATGTTGAGTTGGTGGGGGTATGAAGAATATGTTTCGTACGACTAGTTCCTGCTTTTTTAAATGGTTTTATCTTGACGTGTTTGGAAACCAATTTTGCAATTTCAGCGTTATTTTGACTGTCCTCTCTTGTAGTGGAGGAAGGTTTTATTTCAATTCTTATACCCTCCGATCTGTCACTTCCTAACAAATTTGCGCGGTGCCCGCTCTGTTCTGGGGACAATAATTTTATTATGATTAATGTTATTTTGTGTATGAACGTGGATGAGGCAAGAGGAGTACGTAAGGCGATCCTTACATACTCCTTTCACATCATCCACCTGCTACGATTAGCAGGTGGCGCTCTGTAGTGTCTGCCTACTCCCATGGGAAAGAGGCGTGAGTTTATGTATTTATGTAAGTTATTTTAATGTCAGTCTTTAAAATACAATGAGATATTACAACTTTGTCTTTGGTATGGCAACGTATTTACAAGGCCTCTCGTATTGGAAATTTCTATAGGCAGCGCTGCAGCGAGAACCACTTCGCATTTGAAAGACCGTCGGCTTGTTTGCCATCCTATGATAAAAAAAAACCTTTGATAAAGACCTTTTTCGAGCGTTGCGGCATTAAGTATTCTACGTAGAAGATATAAGTGAAAGTAAAATATACCATCACGCTTGTATTCCCCGAAGGGTTAGGCGGAGGTGTACCAATATACACCCACAGTTCGCCGGTATATTTAGGTCCCATATAAAGGGGGCGAGCCTATTGCAAAAAATAAAAAAAGAAAGAAAAAGAACAAAGAAGAAGAAGAAGAAGTAAATTAGAACTAATTATAGTGCTCATAGTCTGATAGGACGGTGATCCGACACGACCAAGATCATATACAGGGCGGCCCTACGGCTTTTCGTGCTTTCCGAGGCACAGGGGTGTCACACCACCAACTTTCAAACTCCGGGCTGTAACTGAGAAATTTCTAATTTAGAAACCCAATGATATGTTTTTAACACTCACCGGGGAATCGAACCCAGGGCCCCGTACCATGAGATGGGGCAATCAGTCAGTGGAAAATTATAGAGAAGATCTTCTTCTTATCGTGTGGGTAGTAAAGTCTAACAACCCCACACACCCTAGTGGGCCTCTGACATGGTTAGCGATATCAGTGATGTCTAAGATAAACTTAGAAAGTACATATGAATTAGAAAAAGTCACATTGGTACTTGCCCGTCCCCGGTTGCGAACCCACAACCTCGTGCTTGGGAGGCGGGCGCCTTAACCACTGGGCCATCACGACACTTAAGATAGAAAATGATGTCTACTTAATAGTAAAAAGAGTGAACAAACCAGCCGTTGTGATTACATGATCACCAGATAAATCATCGTCTAGAGTTTCTTTGTATTCATTCTGACGTGTCCTTGGGCTGACAGCTTTTCTGGTGACGACTCTTGGGACTCTACCTTTATCGACAGAAACATATTTTATATCTGAATCGACACGTCAAAATATGTTTTATTTGGAGCGTTTATTTGTAAATAAAGAAGAGTCATTGTCAAATTGACAGTTCAAGGGTAGTCAGCATTTCCCTAATCATTCGAATAATCAAGTCGAAGAAAAAGAGTGTCCATGGAGTTTCTTGCTCGTTCTTCTCCATAGAGATCTACGTTTTGGAACGAGCAACTAGCTTCAACTTTAAACGGTAACTTCTTGAGATTCAAAAGTGCCTGTAAATGGTCTAATTGAAATAAATGCTTTGACTTTTAACTTTGACTATCAAAATTGAAAATTTGAAAGCCTAAGACAAGTCCTAATATTATACGAAAGGTAAACGAAAGGAAAGTCACTGCCTTATTGCCAATAGCATAAATATTATATGCAAGATTTTATAAGAAACAGTTTTATTTTATTCCCGAATCGTAAATTATGTCACTTTAAAGTTGAAAACTGTGCGCAACATTCTATTTTACCTGTTAAAGATATGCCTACAATTTTAGAACTATGCTATACGTAGTACTTTTCGGCAAACTCATTTAGTAGCTGGTAGTCACTTATTTTACACTAAATTCATCATCATCATCTGCTTAACCTTTTCCCAACTATGTTGGGGTCGGCTTCCAGTCTAACCGGATGCAGCTGAATACCAGTGTTTTACATGAAGCGACTGCCTATCTGACCGACTGGTTGTCAGACTTCTAGGACAACTGGGACCAACGGCTTTACGTGCTTTCCGAGGCATGGGATTTTACACTAAATTCAACGCCCATAAATACGGTAAAAATAGCTAAACATTAAAGCTTTGTTAACACGGTAAAGTGAACAAGGTACGTTACTTTTCGATACGCAAGCGAGATAGACAAGCGAGATATACGGAAATGATTAATGGCCTGACGACGTCTCAGTTGTTAACGCGCATACTATAGTAGTCTCTTCTACACAATTAGAGAGTAAAGCAAAAACATTACCTTTTTTATTCGTCCCAGAAACAGCAGATTTGTAATCATTTGCTTTCAATTTGACCTTATTATTAGTAGCACTGTCAGCTGTTGGTGAATCCTTTTCATTTCTAGATTCTTTCTTGCCATCTAACACTCCATAATCGCTGTAGGCTTGCGCCTGTTCTACAAGTCTGTCATACTTGTGAGCTAGATAATCTTCTACGTATTCAACATCGGTGAGGTCGCCCGCTCTTCTTTTGTATAGATATTCTTCTTGTAGCTTGTATGTCGTCTTTGGGATGTCCACCTGGTGGAAAGAGTAATTGGAAGTGAGTTTGGTTGGTTTCGGCGCCGTTACTTAGACTTTTTTCTCTTTCTTAAAAAAAAACGTTGCTCCACTCTGGGAATTTCTCCTGTATAGTGGGTAAAGGACCAGCATTTCTCATACCTTATTCAAACTTGACTTTGACTTTGAGAGGTAAAGGACCAGCAGTTCTCGTACCTTATTCAAACTTGATTTTGACTTTGACTTTGAGAGGTAAAGAACCAGCAGTTCTCATACCTTATTCAAACTTGACTTTGACTTTGAGAGGTAAAGAACCAGCAGTTCTCGTACCTTATTCAAACTTGACTTTGACTTTAAGAGGTAAAGGCCCAGCAGTTCTCGTACTTTATTCAAACTTGACTTTGACTTTGAGAGGTAAAGGACCAGCATTTCTCGTACCTTATTCAAACTTGACTTTGACTTTGAGAGGTAAAGGACCAGCAGTTCTCGTACCTTATTCAAACTTGACTTTGACTTTGACTTTGAGAGGTAAAGGACCAGCATTTCTCGTACCTTATTCAAAATTGACTTTGACTTTGAGAGGTAAAGGACCAGCAGCTCTCGTACCTTATTCAAACTTGACTTTGACTTTGACTTTGAGAGGTAAAGAACCAGCAGTTCTCGTACCTTATTCAAACTTGACTTTGACTTTGACTTTGAGAGGTAAAGAACCAGCAGTTCTCGTACCTTATTCAAACTTGACTTTGACTTTGAGAGGTAAAGGACCAGCAGTTCTCGTACCTTATTGAAACTTGACTTTGACTTTGAGAGGTAAAGGACCAGCAGTTCTCGTACCTTATTGAAACTTGACTTTGACTTTGAGAGGTAAAGGACTAGCAGTTCTCGTACCTTATTCAAACGTGACTTTGACTTTGAGAGGTAAAGGACCAGCAGTTCTCGTACCTTATTCAAACTTGACTTTGACTTTGACTTTGAGAGGTAAATGACTAGCAGTTCTCGTACCTTATTCAAACTTGACTTTGACTTTGAGAGGTAAAGGACCAGCAGTTCTCGTACCTTATTCAAACGTGACTTTGACTTTGAGAGGTAAAGGACCAGCAGTTCTCGTACCTTATTCAAACTTGACTTTGACTTTGACTTTGAGAGGTAAATGACTAGCAGTTCTCGTACCTTATTCAAACTTGACTTTGACTTTGAGAGGTAAAGGACCAGCAGTTCTCGTACCTTATTCAAACTTGACTTTGACTTTGAGAGGTAAAGGACCAGCAGTTCTCGTACCTTATTCAAACTTGACTTTGACTTTGAGAGGTAAAGGACCAGCAGTTCTCGTACCTTATTCAAACTTGACTTTGACTTTGAGAGGTAAAGGACCAGCAGTTCTCGTACCTTATTCAAACTTGACTTTGACTTTGACTTTGAGAGGTAAATGACTAGCAGTTCTCGTACCTTATTCAAACTTGACTTTGACTTTGAGAAGTAAAGGACCAGCAGTTCTCGTACCTTATTCAAACTTGACTTTGACTTTGAGAGGTAAAGGACCAGCAGTTCTCGTACCTTATTCAAACTTGACTTTGACTTTGACTTTGAGAGGTAAATGACTAGCAGTTCTCGTACCTTATTCAAACTTGACTTTGACTTTGAGAGGTTAAGGACCAGCAGTTCTCGTACCTTATTCAAACTTGACTTTGAGAGGTAAAGGACCAGCAGTTCTCGTACCTTATTCAAACTTGACTTTGACTTTGACTTTGAGAGGTAAAGAACCAACAGTTCTCATACCTTATTCAAACTTGACTTTGACTTTGAGAGGTAAAGGACCAGCAGTTCTCGTACCTTATTCAAACTTGACTTTGACTTTGAGAGGTAAAGGACTAGCAGTTCTCGTACCTTATTCAAACTTGACTTTGACTTTGACTTTGAGTTTGAGAGGTAAAGGACCAGCAGTTCTCGTACCTTATTAGGATCCTTATTGGTCATCATGGAGTTGATCTCGTCAGGGTACAAAGGCATAGCACATTTCCAATTAGGATTCTGGACTCGAACAAATGGTGGGTTGAAGTTTTGAAACTTGGGTGGTGGGGCTGGAGATACTTCCTGGGGGGGTCAAATTGAAAGACATGAAATCAAATACAAACGATTGAGAACCTCCTCCTCATATTTTGAAGTCGTCCTTTGTTGCACAAAATATTATGCAAATTTTGTTTCTTTCTCCAAACAAAAGCAGCCTTACTTATAAAAATAACGCTAAATAATACTTAGCTACTTATCAGTTGTTTAACTCTTAAATCCTTGACTAAAAATCAATTATTTTTCACATAGCAACCACTTTCAACGGTGTTTTAGGTGAAAAATCTTACGTATAAACGTTAATCAGCGTTGAGATGTTGCCTAAGTGACAGAAAATTTAAACAGCGGCGACCCGTTGTTTAAGTATAGTTCGGAAGTAAGATGGCGGGCTACAATCAGCTGTGACGATGACATTTTTGGTTGATGGATTCTATTGTAAATTTTGACAATTATGCTCAATTGTTCGTTCGATTTCGTTCTTTAGTCGAATAATTTGGTCATGCTCTATGTTGACCGTCTTAAGTTTTGGCAGATTAAAATAGTGTTTCATCGTTCAGTCAGTCACATAAGAGGTAGCTGAGTATGAATTAGCGTTATTTTTATAAGTAAGGCCCAAGTTGCTTAACATTGTGTTTAGCTACAATTTGATTTGACTCGACTGCCCCGTTAGTCTCGTGGTGGCAAGCAGGAGCGTTGAGCGTGGGGTCTTCCCAGAGGGGTTCGATTCCCCGAGCGGGCAAAAAGAGTTATGTATTGGGTTTTTCCATTACGAAAATCACAGTAGCATCCCGGAGTTTGGAAGATGGTGGTGTGACACCTCCGTGCCTCGGAAAGCACGTAAACCCGTTGGTCTTGCGAGTAATCTCTCCCCGGTAGTGTCGGATTGCTGTCCCATCGGACTATGAAAATTAGGGAAGATAGTGCACCTGTGTTTGCGCACACACTTGAGCACTATAATATATCCTGAGTACTTGACCGTGACAGATGAGGTCGATCCGGAGAATACCTACATCTATTTTTACAGCTACAACTTTTATTTTTGTAAATAAAATAAATAAATATCTTGGGACAACTCACACACGGCTATCTGATCCCAAGCTAAGCAGAGCTTGTGTTATGGTAACCAGACAACTGATATACATACTTATATCATTTATAAATACATACATATTATAGATAAATCACACCCAGACACAGAACAAACAATCATGCTCATCACACAAAGTTTGTCCTGTGTGGGAATCGAAACTACGACCTCCGGCTTAGCAGTTAGGGCCTCTAACCACTAGACCAACAGGCCCGTCAAATACGTTTTATGGGTCCATAAATGAATCACATACAGAATCCCTCCTCCTCCTATCTCCTGGTTTATCCATCTCATCATGAGTATCCATGTCATCAGTCAGCACCTCTTTGAAGTCCTCATAACCAAGAACCTCTTCATCCTCGCCGGCATCAACCTGCATTATCTTTCGTAGTTTAAAGATATTGTCTGGTTTTGACAGTTTGGTTTTCGCACTAGGATACGAAAGTAGGCTTGTCATTTTATAGTTGGGGTTCCTGAAAAATTGGATAGTTTAATGGATGATGACTGCTAGAGGTACTGCTGGGCGTGCGTTCCGTAACTGCTTTGTTAGCCTAGTGGTTCTAAACGCGACTGCAGCCACGCTAGAGAATCCAAGATGGATTCCCAGATCGGGCAAAGGTGTTATTGGATTTTTCATCAATAAAATTCTCAATAGCAGTACGGAGTTAGGATTTGTGCCCGGTTAATGGCAATAGGCTTGCCCCCTATTACATGGGACCTAAACATACCGGCAAATTGTGGGTGTCCATTGGTACAACTCTGCCAAACCCTTCGGGAAAAACAGGCGTGATGGTATGTATGTGAACAAACTAGATTTTACCCGCGACTTTGTTTGCGTTAATTCTGTCCCGGACAAGATCGGAGAAGCTGCTACTGAGAATTTCATAGACAAACCTAATAATACTTTGCTCGACCTGGGGATCGAACCCAAGACCACTAGCATAGCAGTCGCTTAAGACCAATAGCCTAACGAGACAGTTATAGGCAGATAGGCTATTAGTATACAAGGCGTTGATTTGCATCATGGTCAAATTCAAAGAGTTAACAATGCTCGTGATTCTTAACACGAATCAATAATAAAATGAATTGTTTTTGAATTTTTTGTTTTTTTGACCTGATTTTCAAATTCGAGCTAGCCATCTCGCCAGAGAGTTTAGGCGCTATGCACACATTGATATAGCCGCGCGACAACTCTGCCTACCGCATACGATCCTGAATTTTGCAAGAGGATTATTCTGGAATATTGTTATTTGATAGTTGCAACTAAAAAACAAGTATTTATTAGATATTGGCCTGGTATCGTAATTATATTTGATTACTTTATCGTAATTAAATTTGACGAGGATGCAAATCAACACCTTGTATAAATACTTACATAATCGTCGAAACACTTAACATGACCTCAAAATCACTAGGGCTGGCTGTCACAAGCTTCTTTTTCTGCATTTTCAGTTCACGACTAAAGAAATCTCTTTCGAACTTGGTCGTGGTATCAGGCTTTAATGCTTTATAACTATTAGCTGTAGTCCGAGGATTAAAGTTACTCGTCTCATCTTTGATTGTCTTGTACTTCAAATAAGGCTTTGGTATCTGATCTATTCTTTTATCTATTCCGAGAATATTAACATTCTTATGCGGTTTAGGATGCTTGCAAAGCTTATTGCTTCTATCACTTTTGAAGAATTCGTCTAGACCGAAAGGGTCTGACATTATTTCTGGCAAGTTTTTGTTCAAAAATTTGTCTAAAAGCTCGTCTAATTTCTTTGTGTTCTTATAAAAGGGATGCATCATTGCTTTTTCGTGTGTTGGCGAATCTTTGGGTGCATGCTGGCATTTCTTCACTGGTATCCTTAGCTTTCCTCCAGGCTTATACTGGACTAGCAACTTCTTCTTCTCTATAATAAAACCAGTCGGTTCTTCGGATTCATTTCCAAATCGTCTTAACCTAGTATTGTTACTGGGTTTCGAGTTTTTAAGGCCATGTCTCTCGCCTCTTTGGTGTTTTGTGAAAATGGACCTTCGCTGTCTAAGAGTACGATATCTATTTGGGTAATGGTATAGTTTCAATGATCTTCTGGATCGTTCTGGTGATTTCTGTAGACGTTTGTTTATGTACTCTTCACCGGCCTTGTTGAACTTTTTCAGGGCTTTTATTTTAGCATCTGTTTGTACTAGTTTCTTGTAGAAGTCTGTGAGAAAATAATGGTTTCAACAATGTAGTAATACCAGCCTGTTATTCTCCTACTGTAGGACAAAGGCCTCTTCTTATAGAGAAAGCGTGAATATATTGATCAAATGATTAGGTACTTTATGTTAAGAAAAATCGGTTATTTTTTTGGAAATAATTTTATTGTAGTCTTATTTAAGATTAGGTGAGTTGCAGTCAAACGCAAGCCCATTAGAATATAAAAAATAATAATAATAAGAAGCCCTCAAGCCCTTTCTCAGGAGCCCTGACCACCGTTGGCTTGAACCCTGATCCCGACGCCGGTGGCTACTATTTTTTATATTTTTAAATGTTTTCATTTTTTATGATAATATTTAAAAATGTAATTTAATTATGTATTTGTAATGAATAAATGGAATAGTATATCTTATATTTATGTGCAGAAAGCACAATTATTTTTACGATTGACCTTTAAAACTTGTCAATATTCCCTGAGATTAGAAAATATACACTTTTATCAAAAATATTATGTACCTCGTAACTTCTCACTGCTCTGTGCGTCTATATTCTTGTCTGAATAAAGAATGGTAGATAAATCCATGTCGTGGAATGGCATCTTACGTTCGGAATTCTCCAAGGAACTCTGAAAATAATTATAACATTTATTATCTGAGGATATCTTAGAAATTATTATCGGTAAGGTTCTTTAGAAAGGTCGAGTTACTAGTACTTGTAACCGCGGCGTGCTTGTATAACCAGGCCCTCTAGCCAAGTCGCAAACGCTCGGTAGGTACCAATAGATTTTAAACTTTATACCCCAGAGCCTTAAGTTAAAAATCTATTAAAGATTTCTAAGCGTTAGCGACTGGAAAGAACGAAAACGCTATCAGGTGGCGTTCTATGGTATCTGCCTACCCCAATGGGAAAAAAGCGTCAGTTCATGGTTGTATGATGTATCTTGGAAACATTAAAACGTATTATGATCAAGGTTTGATTCAGAAAGCGGTACTCCTAGACACGGCGCGTATTGTTAGGAGATTCCTTTCTCAGGAGCCCTGACCATCGGTGGCTTGGACCCTGGTCCCGACGCCGGTGGGCTACTATTTTTTATATTTTTGAATGTTTTTATTTTTTTATAGTAATACTTAAAAATGTAATTCATATGTATGATAAATAAATAAATGGAATTATGACGTCAATCTCAGAACTATTTTAGATGCGAATGTTTGGATCGATATATGTTTCTCAATCACCCCAGAGTGGTAGAATGAAATTTAGCACAGAGATAGATTATAATCTAGCATAATATACCATCACGCCTGTATTCCCCGAAGGGTTAGGCAGAGGTGTACCAATGTACACCCACAGTTCGTTGGTATATTTAAGTCCTATGTAATAGGGGCGAGCCTATTGCCATTAACCGGGCACAAATGTAAACTCGGAACTGCTACTGAGAATTTCATAGAAAAACCCAATAACACTTTTTGGTCGACCTGGGAATCGAACCCAGTACCTCGAGCGTAGCAGTCGTGCTTAGGACGACTAGGCTAAAGAGGCAGTTAAGTTTAATTAAAATAGCACATAGGATATTTTTCATCCCGGAACAATGTAAGGCTCAGACAGAGATTTTGTCGGTTGTGACTAATCCGTATCGACTGTCAAAGATCTACGAATGACAGCCGGGACCAACGGCTTTACGTGCTTTCCGAGACACGGAGTCTAGACGAAGTGAAATACATTTTTTTTCTTCGTTCTTCTTCCTTTACAAGCAACAATATTAAGTAAAGCACCCATTCAAAATAACATAACAGTTCCAAACTCACCACAAATTCACCTCACTAATTTATAAGTCAGTCAATTAACCCTTAAAACGCGCTCGCCATTAGCACTCTAAAAGGGGTACTTTGCGATATTAACCCTTAACAATAAATATGTCAGGGTATATTTAAAAGTGCCCAGGTGGTACGCAGGACAGTTTGAGTTACTGTACCGTTTATAGGCGGTCGTGGGGTTAACTAACGGAGTTTGGTATGGAGTAGTGAATAGATGGAGTGTTAATGTGCGAGAGTCAATCTTAGGCTAGTCAGCTCTGATGAGTGAGCTTTTATACCATATACTTTTACCACGAATTGTAGTAATCTGGGAGAAAATAATTGCAAGTAAGTGGAGGCTGCAGACGTTTAATTTCACTGCACTGCCCTTAACACTAATACAGAGGCAAAAAGTTTATAGACGGTGTAAAAATTAAAAATTTAAAAAACCCCCAACACAAAAACCTAAGTTCCCTTTAAAAAGTAAAAAAATAACAAAAAAAATACGTCACGTTGGGGGACCGCTCGGGTCGATCGTATCCTAAATGCAACATCGGTCTCCCAACGTGACGTATTTTTTTTGTTATTTTTTTACTTTTTAAAGGGAACTTAGGTTTTTGTGTTGGGGGTTTTTTAAATTTTTAATTTAATTTTTTATTTTATACTTTTTATAGGTACCTACTTATTATAATGTCGGTTTTGTTAAGTTTGAGACCCCAATCGAGTATATTTACAAACATTCGGTTTTTCTTCCCTACTTTCACCCCCACAACTTTTAAACGGCTCAACCGATTTTCATCAAACATGTCTAAGAACACTCGCACATAGGTCACCTTTAATACAAAAAAAAAACTAAATTGAAATCGCTTCATCCGTTCGGCAGCTATGATGCCACAGACAGACAGACAGACAGACAGACACGTGAAACTTATAACACCCCCCTTTTTGCGTCGGGGGTTAAAAAAAGGAAGGAAATCAAGTAGGTAGGTATATTTTAAACAATCAATTCTAAAGTAATAGAAAATCATTAGCATTAGCATTTGCACCTGCCATGTTATATCTCTTCATCACTTTTGTTAAACTGTTAGAGAACGCCTAAGGCATTTTTCGCCTTTTACCTTTTCTTAACATACATACATACATAAACTCACGCCTTTTTCCCATGGGGGTAGGCAGAAACCACAGAACGCCACCTGCTACGATCCTTACATACTACTTTCGCCTCATTCACGTTCATACATCTAGTCATACAAGCACGCCGGTTACGAGTACTGCACACCCGACCTTTCTGAAGAACCTCACCAATAAGGTCAGGGTAGGTCTTTCTAGGGCGTCCCCTCCCGGCATTGCCACTCACATCTGCCACATAAATACCTTTTGTTAGTCGCCGTTCACTCATCCTCTCAATATGACCGAACCATCTGAGCATACCCTTTTGAACCTTTGTCACTACATCCTCATTTAAGCCTTTCTTAAATAACCAATATATTATATTTTTTTAAGACAGTCTATGTGGTTCAACAACCAATAATCTATCACACATAGCACAGTCTATTAAACCAATAAAGCTAGAATTTTTACAGAGTTCCCAAATCACAAGCTTCATTACAGTTGCTATTAAAAGCTAGCACTCCATTTTCAACTACTCCCTGTCATACTTTTAAAAGGCAATTTCTGTTGCGACAGTTCTGAGTAATTTTAAAATAAGAATAGTATTGTGGTTGTGCTTAAAGAAAAATAAAGCGAATACCTAAATATATTGTTCACTGTAGAAAAAGTATCTTATTGGCCTAATAATTATAAAACACAGTTTCAATATGCAATGACAACACTGCCTCATTAGCCTAGTGGTCCTAAGCGCGGCTGCTACGCTAGAGGTCTTAGGTTCGATTTCCAGGTCGAGCAAAAAGTGTTATTGGGTTTTTCTATGAAATTCGCAGTAGCAGCTCGGTGTTAGGATTTGTGTCCGGTTAATGGCAATAGACTCGCCTCTACATGGGACCTAAACATACCGGCGAACTGTGGGTGTACATTGGTACACCTCTGGCCTTACCCATCAGCGAATACAGGCTTGATGTCTGAATGAAGATATGAATAATAATATGAAGTCTCTTGCCCATTCTTCCCCCATAACTACCTTTTGGAAGGGGCAACTAGATTACTTTTTTTTGTTTGTTTTATGCAACACCGGATTGTAATAACGCTTGACTAGACTTGTAACTAGTAACTGGACTTGTGCCTCTATACCTTTCTCATCATGATCTGCCTAGCCTTTTCCCAACTATGTCGGGGTCGGCTTCCAGTCGAACCGGATGCAGCTGAATATCAGTATTTTACATGGAGCGACTGCTTATCAGACCTCCACAACCCAGTAATGGTTAATACGATACTCTTGGTAAGACTGGTTGTCTGACTTTCGGGCTTCTGACTAACAGTAACGACTGTCAAAGATCTACTAATGACAGCCGGGACCAACGGCTTTACGTGCTTTCCGAGGCACGGAGGAAACTCGCTATGAAAATGGTCACCCATCCACAGACCAACCTCGGCAAGAGTGGCTTAACCCCTTTACCTTACTACACTTACATATTATTTATTTCCATATAAGTGCTTCCCAACCCAATATCTTTTCACTTATGAGCCTAAAAACTTTATTAATTAAATAAATAAACAATACAATTAATAGCTTGCCTACGGGACCCGGAAACGCACGCGTACTCGTGCGAACTCATACGATCGTAATTTGCAATCAATGAAATTCCAAATTGATAGCTGTTGAACAAGCTGACCCGAAACTTTGTTAAGTTAAACTTAAAACACACTTGAAATTAACTTGGATAATAACTTGTGTGGATTTTGTTAAGGGACAGATTGTGTTTAAGACTTTGCCAGCTTATTATTGTCCCACTGCAGAGCAAAGGCCTTTTCACGTACAGAGAAGGCACGAGCATTGATCGCCATGGTTGCTCAAGGCGGATTGGCATTTTCAAATTTCCTATTAATATATTTATAAATGCGAAAGTTTGTGAGGATGGATGTATGTTTGTTACTCTTTCACGCTTAAACGGCTGAACGGATCCGGATGAAAATTGGCACTGAGATAGATCGTAGTGTAGAATACGACTACCAACTTTGACGCGGACGATGTCGCGGTCAGAAAGCTCATACATACTTATGTATATATAAATGCGAAAGTACTTTGTCATGTTTATTTTAATTAGACCATTAAAATGCACTTTTAAAGGAAGTTTCGTATAGAGAAGAACGGGCAAGAAACTAGATAACTTACTAACTTTCACGACTAAACTACTGAAATGATTTTGACGAAGTTTGAGGTACGGGGTAAGTTTAAACTCCAAGAAAGGGCTACTTTTTATTCAGCGACTTCGTCTGCATTGACGATGTTGGCGGCAAAATATAGTTTGTATTGGGCACTCAAATTTCTCCTGCGTACTTAGCTAGTATCCATTAAGATTAGCAGCCGTCATCGAAATCGGTCTGTAGAATAATATTATCCATTGAATCACAATTATTTACTTAAACCAAACAACAGTCTCGACAAACAGGCTTCCCCTTAACAAATCTCTTATATTAACCGGTCATTATGAACATGTGACGGGCGGCGAACTAAATCATGCTGCGTCTCGCTCACTGACTCGAGAACAGAGCGAGAGGGAAGCTAACGAAGTAACATATTGAGTGAGTAAACGCTTTTCTTCAACCCAGTAGGGTTGGGTCACAGTGTTAGCGGGGTTTAAAATGTAATATTTTAACTTTGTTTTTTTTTTTAAACGTCGTTGGATGGCAAACACGCCCTCGCTGACTGCCCGCCTAATTTTAAGTGGTCACCTCTTCATATGTATATGCAGTAACCAGAGACAAAGTTGAAATGTCTCATGTGCCTGTAATTACACCCATAATTATATCCTTCAAACCAGAGCACAGCAACGCAGCTTTGCGGCAGGAATAGTAGGTATGCTGATAATATTTCCCCACAAGAGCTCCTTCACAAAGAGGTCTACTACTACAATAACTACTATACACTAGTACATACTAAATACAGTAACTTAAAACTTAAACCTGGTACAAGATTAGCGCAAATTATAAAACGGCACAGCAAATAATTTGTTATTTAAGTTATGGCTTTAAATCAAGTGTGTTAAAATATTGTTTTATATTGACAAGATAAAAAAGATGAATCAGGTGGTGGTATGGTGGAGTGAATTGCTTCGGTAGCCTAGTGGTCCAAAGCGCGACTGCTACGCTAGAGGTCTTGGGTCCGATACCCAGGTCGAGCAAAGTGTTATTGGGTTTTTCTATGAAATTCTCAGTAGCAGCTCGGAGTTTGGATTTGTGCCCGGTTAATGGCAATAGGCTCGCCCCCTATTATATGGGACCTAAACATGCTGCGAACTGTGGTACAATGGTGCGTCTCTGCCTAACCCTTCGGAGAATACAGAAATGATGAAATTATGTATGTAGTTGAGTCATGGGGCCGAAAGCCAAGTCCAAATTTTAATTTCCATTTCAAAACAAACAGTAGCACCATACCTTCTCAATAATATTCCCTAATCCTTTCACCATACGACTGTTTCTACTTTGTATTATATTTATACAAAAACATACAATTATACGTAACACATCACAATATATATCACGCCTGTATTCCCCGCAGGGCTAGGCAGAGGAGTACCAATAACAGAGACATTTTATTATTGCTCTGAGACCAATTTTCTTTAATTTTGTTTAATTTACAACCACCCAAGAATACCACTACATTATATTTCATTGATATCTCATTAAGCTTACTCACAGACAATATACATAAAGGTACGCTCACACGATCCCACCTGCCTCTTATAAAGCTGTAATTACACTGTCGCCTTATGGATGGCATATCTATCAGTCCCGAGTAATTATATGAGGCAATAAAATAGAGGCTTACTTGCAACGGGGGGGAATCAATTTATTTTGTTTAATTATGTTCAAGGGGTACAAAGTTGCAGGTGCCTGGGGTTGTATTTTTAAAGTTACCGTTTTCAGGTGTAACTGTTGCGTTGTTAGGGGTATTTGAAAATGGGTTTTCTTAGAAGTTTTTTTTTGCAATAAACAACATTAGCAAAAAAGACAACCGCCTTCAATTTCCCAATTTTTGTGTTGTCTTTTTTTGTAAAAAAGTTTTTTATTTTTCGTGTTTTTAGTAAGTACCAACTTCAACACAACAACAACATCACGCCTGTATTCCCCGAAGAGTTAGGCAGAGGTGTACCAATGTACCTACAACCCACAGTTCGCCAGTATATTTAGGTCCCATTTAATAGGGGGCGAGCCTATTGCCATTAACCGGAGACAAATCCAAACTCCGAGCTGCTACTGAGAATTTCATAGAAACCCCAATAACTATTTGGGTCGACCTGGGAATCGAACCCAAGACCTCTAGCGTAGCAGTCGCGCTTAGGACCACTACGCCAACGAGGCACTTCAAATATGTTATGAAATAGAAATACCCCTACAACCTCACAAACTTTACATACACACTTACATAAACTCACGCCTCTTTCCGATAGGGGTAGGCAGAAACCACGGAAACTTTACCTCTATACAAGCTGTTGATTTGCATCCTCGTCAAATTTTAGGAGCTTGTCATAAAAAAATAGAAGTAATCAAATATAATTACGATACCTGGCCAATATCTAATAAATACTTGTTTTTTTAGTTGCTACTATCAAATAACAGTAGGTATTCCAGAATACTCCTCTTGCAAAATTCAGAATCGCCCAGTTGCGTATGCGGAGGGCAGAATTGTCGCGCGGCTATATCAATGTGTACATAGCGCCTAAACCCTCTGGCGAGATGGCTAGTTCGAATTGGAAAATCACGTCAAAAAAAAAAACAAAACCAATTTATTTTATTATTGATTCGTGTTAAGAATCACGAACATAGTTAACTCCTTGAATTTGACGAGGATGCAAATCAACAGCTTGTATAAATTAGTGGTAATAGATTATAGACCTACACGTCAATTCAACATACCAAGAATAAAACCTTCAACCACACCACAAACACGAGGCGAAATAACACAAAAACACTATAACCCAGACTTACCTAGATACATCTATATCTAGATTTTTCTCATCAAGATAACAACAAGAAAATTTTTAATCTGCGTGTTGCCTCAGGGATGCTATTGTCCACGACAGCCAGACGGACGGTACCCCTTTGTTATTGTATATTATATATATGTATATGCACGGGTACATTGCAGTGGGCCGGGTTATTTGGATCGTGTACTTGTATTTTTGCGTGTGAAAATGTTTAAAATGTGTGTGGTGTATATTGGTGGAGAGAATGGATTTGGTTAGGACAATATACATATTCTAATATTAATCTATACTTCTAAACTAATATTATAAAGAGGAACGATTTGTATCTTTATATTTTTGCATGTAACGAATAAACTTAAAAAAATATATAAATATAATCACGCTTGTATTCCTCGCAGGGTAAGGCAAGAGGTGTACCGAAGTACACCGACAGTTCGCCGGTATATTTAGGTCCCATGTAATAGAGGGCGAGCCTATTGCCATTCACCGGGCACACAAATCCAAACTCCGAGCTGCTACTGAGAATTTCATAGAAAAATCCAATAACACTTTTTGCTCGACCTGGGAATCGAACCCAGGACCTCTAGCGTAGCAGTCGCACTCAGGACCACTAGACCAACGAGGCAGTTAAAAACTATAAGACCGATTTAAAAAAAAATACCAATCGATAACTACATTATCACTAAGTAACATAGATTATATAACATCACGCTACGACCGACGGGAGCGGAGCAGTAACCAAACACATAACAAGGGTGAAATAAGCTACGCGGATGAAGTCGCGGGTAGTTCTCTAGTAGTACACAAAGTCGCTTTCCATATATAATAAATTGCCGGATGTAATGAAAAATAACACAGTTCAGAACTTTAAAAAGAAATTAGTTGCCTTTCTAATAGAAAAATGCTACTATTCGATTAATGATTTTTTAATAGATAAAACTTTTTAATCAGCTATGTGTAAAATAATAAATATAATTAACACTAATTTTTTTTTTGAACAATGACTATGTACCTGGTATAAATTTAATTTAATTTTATTGTAAAGTAACATTTTAATTTGACTTATCATTTTATCAATATTAATTAATAAATATATAATTGTAACAATTCTAACTGTGACATTAATTTGTAATTTAATTTTTTTAGTCAGCTTATGTAATTTTTTAATTTTTTTATATATTTTGCGTGCCTACTTCCAGGCAGAATGTACACAGCTCACTCCTATCTAGTCCACCTAAATTTTTATGTAACCTACATTCCTTGCAAATAAATGATTGATTTGATTTGATTTCCACCGTCTGTACGCTTAGATCTTTTAAACTGCACACCACTATTTATTGCTAGTCTAAGTTTTTGTCAGCATTGTATTATGTTTTTATTGTAGTGTAATTAGCATAGGCTCATCCCCTATTACATGGGACCTAAATATACCGGCGAACTGTGCATATTATGTATATTAAAGCATCTTTGCTATAGAATTCTCAGTAGTAGCAGCTCGGAATTTGAATATGTGCCCGGTTAATAGCAATAGGCTCGCCCCCTATTACACGAGACCAAAAACTTCCCTGCAAACTGTGGCTCTACATTAGTACATCTCTGCCCAACCCTTCAGAAATACAAGCCGTGATGATGGCACGTGTAGAAAAACACAAAACCCTGCAGCTGTTTAAAAACACCTAAAACACAGTGTACACCTCATCAGCGCCAATAAACGTCTGTAATATTACTAGTAAACTAACAGACCACGGGGACAACAATGGGAAAACATCAGACTATCATTACGACTTGCACAAAGGGACTGGCGAGGTATAAAAAATGTCCTCCGTACCGAGTTCAACTTGCATTCGCGACAATATACTATAGTCTAGGAGTTAGGGCGGTTTTTGAAGTGAAAACTTCTTTAGCGGCGTTGTGCACTTTTTTTGGAATGGGTAAAAAATTTTAAACTCACGTCAGGACACGTGACCCTGATCGAAAATTCGTAAGCGGCGTTGTGCACTTGTTTTGGAATGGGTAAAAAATTTTAAACTCGCGTCAGGACACGTGACCTGATCATGGCACTTTTGAATGGTCAAAGAGTAGGTCACTTAGTAAGAAAGTTGAGGCTTTACTTTAGCCAAATTTAAATATATATAACTCAAAGGTGACTGACTGACTGACTGACTGAATGACATAGTGATCTATCAACGCACAGCCTGAACCACTGGACGGATCGGGCTGAAATTTGGCATGCAGCTGTTAGATGTTATGACATAGGCATTCCCTAAGAAAGGATTTTGATAAATTCCACCCCTAAGGGGATAAAATAGGGATGTAAGATAATACTTCTTAACGCGAGCGAAGCCGCGGGCAAAAGCTAGTTCGAATATAATCTTTAATAACAAACATACAAAAATTGGGTATGTTAGCATTTGCTGTACATTATAAAAGTAATAAATATTTAAGATTTCAATTTAGCTTTGTATTATTTAGTAAGTACTAGCATTATTACATGTTTTTCCTCAGAACTATATCGTATAAATTTCAATAAAACATTTTAAAGGTTGTGAAAAAGTATTTTTTGTACCCGCACTATTGTTTAATTTCACAGTTGTTTGTTATTGAATATTCTACAATGAAGTTGGCGCAAATATACTAGCTTTAATGTAGGACTACACTTGAGTCTTCAAATTATATCTCAGATGACGAAACCAAACGTCCACTAGCTCCTAAGCCGCGACATTACGACGAAATCAAAAAAATAAACACTCCCACAGTCGTTTCGGTTGCACCAGACGCTTTCATTCAGTGCTGTGTACCTTTAAAACATTTGTACTACTAAATACTGGCTCTTTGAAGGAGGGAAATGTCCGGTGGAGATGATAAGGAATGTGGAGCTAATGATTGAGGTATGTATGTATGATTAAAAGAGGATGTAGTGACAAAGGTTAGAAAGAGTATGCTTAGATAGTTTGTTGTTTTGTATCGCCATCAACTTTCAACATACATACACACATACATACATAAACTCACGCCTTTTTCCCATGGGGGTAGGCAGAAACCACAGAACGCCACCTGCTACGATCCTTACATACTACTTTCGCCTCGTTCACGTTCATACATCTGGTCATACAAGCAGGCCGGTTACGAGTACTGCACACCCGACCTTTCTGAAGAACCTCACCGATAAGGTCAACTTTCAAAGTGAAAGTTATTTCTCACTTAATTAGTATTTTTGAAGGCTTTTTGGAGGAGGTTCTCAATTCAATTGTATTTTTTTGACCCCACAGGAAGTTTCTCCAGCCCCACCACCCAAGTTTCAAAACTTCGCTCCACCATTTGTTCGAGTCCAGAATCCTAATTGGAAATGTGCTATGCCTCTATACCCTGACGAGATCAACTCCATGATGACCAATAAGGATCCTAATAAGGTACGAGCACTGCTGGTCCAAAAGAGGATGTAGTGACAAAGGTTGAGAAGAGTATGCTTAGATGGTTCGGTCATGTTGAGAGGATGAATGAAAGGCAATTAACAAAATGAATTAATATGGCAGATGTGAATGGCAATGCAGACAGGGGACGCCATAGAAAGACCTACCCTGACCTTATTGGGGAAGTTCTGCAGAAAGGTCGGGTGCGCAGTACTCGTAACCGGCGTGCTTGTATGACCAGATGTATGAATGTGGAAGAGGCGAAAGTTGTTTGTAAGGATCGTAGCAGGTGGCCTTCTGTGGTTTCTGTCTTTGTTTTAGATCCCACGTAATAGGGGCGAGCCTATTGCCATAAACCGGGCACAAATCCTACCTCCGAGCTGGTACTGAGAATTTCATAGAAAAACCCAATAACACTTTGCTCGACCTGGGCATCAAACCCAAGACTAGCACTCGCGCAAGACCACTAGGCTAACGAGACAGCTAGTTTCAAAAGCTTTTTCAATACGCGTCACACTCTTTGGCAAAAATAAATCTAAACACCAAAAAAAAAGAGTTACTACCGTCTAGCGACTACAAATCATTTAGGCCTCATCCACACGGGACGCAAAGTCTTAAGGTGTCGCGGGCAAGCATGATTTGTAGCCGCCCTTAGAGATATAGGGTGTTACAAGTTTGAAAAGTTTTCTTATTAGATTTTTGGAACGTGATTTAATAAACTTTGGGGAATGCAAGCTGGGGTTTTGTTTTGAGTGCATTGATCGGTTGGTTCATCATCGTCCTAAGCGCGAATGCTACGCTACAGGGTTTGAGTACGATTTCCAGGTCGAGCAAAAAGTGTTATTTTGTTTCTCTACGAATTTCGGTCGCAGCTCGGAGTTAGCCCCCTATTATATGGGACCTAAACATATGCACGAACTGTGGGTGTATATTTGGTACACCTCTGCCTAACCCTTCAATATTTTATTAAATACATCACGTCTATATTCCCAGACGTGATGTATTTAATACAATTTTGGTGATGCAAGCTGTAGCTTCGTTTTGAGTGCCATCCATCTGCTTAGCCTTTTCAGAACTATGTTGGGGTCGGCTTCCAGTCTAACCGGATGCAGCTGAATACCAGTGTTTTACATGGAGCGACTGCGTATCTGACCTCCACAACTCAGTAACTGGGCAACACGATACCTCTTAGTTAGACTGGTTGTCAGATTTCCTGGCTTCTGACTATCCGTAACGACTGTCAAAGATCTACGAATGACAGCCAGCACCAACGGCTTTACGTGCTTTCCGAGGCACGGGGGTGTCACACCACCAACTTCCAAACTCCGGGCTGCTACTGAGTACCGGGTTTGACTGTTTGTGTGTTTAAATTTCTATGATACAGGAAATAATCCTATTTTTTTTCATAACAAAACAAAAGATACTATCCTCTGGGATAATTTTGGAATTTCGTCTTAATTGTGCAATTTTTTTCAAACAAAGTCGCGAGCAAAAGCTACTATATTATTAAAATCCACCCTGTATACACTTAAGACGTCTACCAATCGACTCGACCTGGCTCGAAGCATAATGTACCGATATTTATCGCATATAAGAGGGTAGCTTTTATTTCTACCAACTTACTTACTACCACCCTTTTATTTTACCTATATCCTTATTATTAACTTTATAAGATTCAATTTCCCGTGGCAAAAAAGTACAAAAAGGGTAGCTTGATTTTGAACTTTGTGGCAGAAGAGTTAAGGTTGATTTTAGGTGTGTTTTTACACTGAAATGAAGATTAAAATTTGTAGTATTTATCAATGGGATTGTGAAGTGAATTTTGCATAGATTCTTATAAGTTTAAAATATGTCTCCCGTGGTGTGTTGTGTTGTATGATACTTTATGGCAATATAAGTGTTTTTAGAGGTGCAAGTTTAGTGAATTATGGGTTTTTGAACTTTTTTTGTTGTATAGGGGATCCTATGGTTTGTGGTTCAAAAGAAATTACTTTAGAAGGAACTCTTATGTCTCTTGGGTGTCGTAGAAAACGATTAAGGGATATTTTTGTATGCCGAAGTCAAGCAGACAAACAAACGAAAATTAAAAAAATATTTTTATTTACCTCGACTGCCTCGTTGGCCTAGTGCCGCGACTGCTACGCTAGAGGTCCTGGGTTCGATTCCCAGGTCGAGCAAAAAGTGTTATTGGGTTTTTCTATGGAATTCTCAGTAGCAGCTCGGAGTTAGGATTTGTGCCCGGATAATGGCAATAGGCTCGCCCCCTATTACATGGGACCTAAATATACCGGCGAACTGTGGGTTTGCATTAGTACACCTCTGCCTAACCCTTCGGGGAATACAGGCGGGATGGCATGGATGGTACTACTAAATCTTATAGCGTAAATTAATGAATAACTGTTTTATTTACACTTGCTATAACAAAACAAAAGTACCCTACAAAGTACACCACATCAAAAAAAAATTGTAGACACAACATCAAAAAAAATGCTTCAGTCCAGTCTAACATCACAAAGAGGAAGCTAGGTAATATTTTAAAGCCTTCAAATAAGTCTGGCGACTAATACATCACGCAGACAAAGGGAAGGGAGCCGGCAGATATAATACCGACTACAATGATCGGAGCTGAAGGGAAAAACAATGGGTTTGTGGGGTAGTTCGGGTGGCGAGGATTGGCGTGAAAGGGTACAGTGGGGGTGGAAAAATCTACAGTATTAAGGTGAAGAGATCCCGTGCGTCGGAATTCACGCAAAGCCGTTGGTCCAGGCTGAATTTCGAAGATATTTGACAATCGTTACAGATAAATAAATAAAAATAAATATCTTGGGACAACTCACACACGGCTATCTGATCCCAAGCTAAGCAGAGCTTGTGTTATGGTAACCAGACAACTGATATACATACTTATATAATTTATAAATACATACATATTATAGATAAATCACACCCAGACACAGAACAAACAATCATGCTCATCACACAAAGTTTGTCCTGGGTGGGAATCGAACCCACGACCTCCGGCTTAGCAGTCAGGGCCACTAACCACTAGACCTACAGGCCCGTCAAAGCCGCAAAGAGATAGTCGGAAGCCGGGGATTCTAACAACCAGTCTTAACGAGAGGTATCACGATGCCCAGTAACTGGGTTATAGAGGTCAGATAGGCAGTCGCTCCGTGTTAAACACTGCATCCGCTTATACTAGAAGCCGACCCCAACACAGATGGGAAAAGTTTAGGCTTTTAAGTTAGGGTAATAACTGGATTAATTTATTAAAGAACATAATACGCGCCTACGAGCTCTTGTAATTATATTAATCACTTGCCCACCACTCTCATTTTTATAAATAGTACCCAAGTTACTGCTTACAACATCAGCTATCCCCCATTGAAAGTCCTGTCAAAATTGGTCCACCCGTTTCGGAGATAAGCCGTAAAAAACAGACAAACATAAAAAAGTTAAATAATTTTAATTTTTTTTTTGTTAAAATGCTGTTATTACATTTTATTTATTTGTACAGTTCCTAACAACTGGCCAGTAAAAATACCAGACCCTTCTTATTACTTGCCCTCCACAAATCACCCCTAACAACTGCCAATACAAAACATACTAACTACACAAGTCCTGCTCGCCACCCTTGACTAAGGGATAATATTACAACGACTGTTTGTAGAAAGGGGGAGAGCAGTACCAGAGATTTCTAGGTCAAACTTGTAATAATAACTGTAATATTGATTGATTCTTCAAAGTTAAACAACACTTCCTTAGACACATGGTAATCAGCCGGTTTATTCTGTAAGAAATCTCCCTCAGTGAATTAAGGTGAAGTGAGCTAAAACTGGGCTGTCACTATACGATGCTAGGGATTGACAGGTCGCCACACGCTCACTTCACGGAAGGAGGGTTTTACAGAATAACACCGCAGGTACGATGGATACGGATTCACAATCCTTCGTCACTAATACAATATACCATCACGCCCGAAGTTTTAGGCAGAGGTGTACCAATATACACCCACAGTTCGCCGGTATATTTAGGTCCCATGTAATAGGGGGCAAGCCTATTGCCATTAACCGAGCACAAATCAAATAATTATTTATTTTATGTTATTACCTATTTCAAATGTAAGTAATCGTTTATTGTCACGTGTGTGCCAAATTTCAGCCTGATAGCTTCAGTGGAAGTGGGTGAAATATTGATTGCAAAATTTCACAACACACATTATAAACATTTAAAGTTAAATAAAAGAATTAAAAAAATTAAAATAAAGTTTATGTAAAGGGACTGCCTCGTTGGCCTAGTGGTCCAAAGCACGACTGCTACGCTAGAGGTCCTGGGTTCGATTCCCAGGTCGAGCAAAGTGGTATTGGGTTTTTCTATGGAATTCTCAGTAGCAGCTCGGAGTTTGGATTTGTGCCCGGTTAATGGCAATAGGCTCGCCCCCTATTACATGGGACCTAAATATACCGGCGAACTGTGGGTGTACATTGGTACACCTCTGCCTAACCCTTCGGGGAATACAGGCGTGATGGTTTTATTTTTTTTATGTAAAGGGCATCTAATAATCTTAGAGACAGATTTGAAAGCACATAATTATTATTTTTCAAATCTTGCTTTCAAATCTGCCTCTGAGATCCAACTTAAAAGTAGTGTGCTATAAGTATATATGCCAAAAAAACATTATTTTTATGTTTAACGTATAAAACTGTAAATTTAGTCTCTGAGATTTTAAAAATACTCTTTAGAACAATACATCGGCCGTCAAAAATACTACACTACCACCATCACGCCTGTATTCCCCAAAGAGTTAGGCAGAAGTGTACCAATGTACAGTCACGAGCAGAAACATGTATACACTTGGCAAAAATGAAAAGCAATTTTCTCGTGAATGAACAATTGCAACGTTGAGATAAGATCGATTTCATAGTAATATAGGATCCAGAATATGATATTCGTAACACCACTATATTTTAATCGATCCTTTGGGCAGAAACTACTTTAGAATGTCGCTAAGTGAATACATGTTGATGCTCGTGACTGTACACTCACAGTCCGCCGGTATCTAATAGGTCTCTTATAATAGGGGGCGAGCCTGTCGCCATTAACCGGGCACAAATCCTTACTCTGAGCTGCTACTGAGAAAACAGTGAACAGAAAAACACGTCACGCGGGCCCTGAAAAATATCCACCAGACAATATCTCACCGGACCACGTCACCCAAAAAAGGTACAACACTAAAAAACGTACAGATTGAGAAAAATGTTCCCCAAATCTACCATGAAATGCGTCTTATTTATTTACTGGCAACACTGTAGGGAATGGCAAAGGTGTTGCTATTGAAAATAATGGCTGGCTTCAAAGGTTTTAGACGGCTTTCTTTGGTGACCGATTAGAAAGTCAGTTTGTTTTTTTTTTTTTTAGATATTTGAGATGGTTGAAGTTAAATATTGGTTTTATAAAATACACGGACAAAATTTTTGATGTCTTATGAGCTTCCCCATTTTGCATACCTTTTAATTTTATTATTTAAAAGTTTGCTGTTTTTGTTAGTTTATTGCGAAATAGTAAATACAACACTTATCTAAAAATATAACTGTATTCTACTAATTAAAAACATTCATAAACTAGTCGCAATTTCATCTCAGCCGAAAAGCAGTTAATAAAAAGATAGAGCAAATATTTTGGTTGACTGCTTTTTTAGGTATTTTTGACAAATAGAGACTGAGATTAAATTGCGATTCCTAAAAAAGCTAGTCTAGTAGAATTAAAAAATTATATTACTTACCGAAAACGCTTCTAAAAATCAAAAATAGCTTGACTTACGTAATTAAAATGAAAGAATACTAAAATCTAATCTATACATATAATAAAATCGTAGCGAAGTCAAAACTGTACATTAAATATTTTTGAAAAAAAGTAATTGCTATGAGGTCGGGGAATGATTCTAATGCCGAAAATATAGTTTTTAGAATTTTTGTCTGTTTGTCTGTTTATCTGTTTGTCTGTTTGTCTGTGCGTTTGTGCACGCTAATCTCAGACACGGCTCAACCGATTTGAATGCGGTTTTCACTAATGTATAGTGGTAGGCTTAACTTAAAACTTAGGCTATAAATTATCACGCTATTTGCTTTGAGGGATGAGCAATGTTGTATTATGTTCGTATTCTTCTACAAATTCTCACGGTATTGAAATAGACGAGATATTATGTAAGAATGTTGTAGATAACTGCGGATTGAATTTCTAAAATAATATCATCACGCCATATCTTTAAGGAGCGAAGCAGTCAATCATGTTAAACTAGAACGGCTATTTTGGAGTAATTATCATCGAAATAATTAGTCTAATGGTTCGACGATCGCCTTGCAAATCGCTGATCCTGAGTTCGGTCCCCCAAAACTGTTTTACTTTTTGTGTACTTTTTATTGTTTTTTGTTATGCTAAGAGATTCCCAATAATAATAAAAAAGCAGAATGCACATTTTCTTTTGTTTAGTTATTTTTTTTTACCTTTTATATTTATTTTCTGTAGTAAATAATGTCTATTTTTACATAATTACATTTAAAACAGCAGCGAAGTCAAAATAGTGCATTTAAAAAAAGTTATAGGTATGGGAACGATAAATAGTAAAATATTGTTCTAATGGTTTGACGGTCACCTTGCAAATCGCTGACCCTGAGTTCGGTCCCCCAAAACTGTTTTACTTTTTGTGTATTTTCTATTGTTTTTTGTCATGCTAAGAGATTCCCAATAATAATAAAAAAGTAGTATGCACACATTCTCCCATAACAGTGATTTGTTTAGTTATTTTTTTTTAATCTTTTATATTTCAGTTGTAAATAATGTCTATTTCTACATAGTTACATTTAAAACAGCAGCGAAGTCAAAATAGTACATTTAAAAAAAGTGATAAGTGTGGGAACGATAAATAATAAAATATTGTTCATGTGACTCAATTTTTACAAAATAACGTAGTATTTAGAGGTCTGACCACCACATGGCTTTACATTATTAAGCTATTTGAATTCTTCTTTTCATATCGATAATAATAATGTATGCCACTTGAGCCAAGCAGGCCGCGATTATTGCCGTGTCAGAGGTGTTATTCAGATTTTCAAGGGTGCAAGTGACCAGACAATTGGGACACTCCGGTATATGGGGCATAGTCTGATCAGGAGCACTGCAATTGCACTGGATGTCAAACAGGTCTATGATGCCCTATTTCTCTAAATTATGTTTGCAATGACCAACTTGGGTGCGCACCAAACGATTTAGTGCCTTCCAGATAGATCACTGCAGTTCACTACCGGGAGGCAGGTATTCACAGGGCGTCAAGTTGTCGTGAGGTGGTGAATGTCTTCCTTTCCACAATCTACTTCTCTCTTTGGGTGGAGGAGTTAAACAGCTAATCGTGACATATGTGGGGATGATTACTTAATTTGTCAGGTCAATAAAGTGCATAGCTTCGCGGTATAACGAAAGACATGCAAAATATTTAGCGTGATATCAATCACAATTGATTGTTATTTTTTGTCATTCTTTCGACAGGTTATAATGATACAATGTTTAGGCACATTTTAACATAACGTTTAAAACTGAAAAAAGAATGAACCGAACAGAATTTGACTGATTGCTCCACAAAATTTAACTTAAAGAGTTACCAAGGTATATGGTCGCTGTGCCGTGGGCCTCGACACTTCATACAACTGATGAACGATTTATCAGCAAACATTTTGTGTGCAATATTTTATAGTCTGGGTATGGTCTGGTTGTGTGTAATATTTTATTGTTGTGCCGTCATTGGGGTAGCCGCGTATTAGCTACGCGGCTACCCCAATGACGGCACAACAATACTGCCAACCAGGAGTAAGTTATATTCTTTCCATGGGGCTTCAGGATTATTTTATAAGAAAATCTCGGTGTAAGATCCCACCAAATTGAATTGGTACCAAAAAGCCTACTTCTTTTCCAATGGCTGAACAGAAAAAAAATTACAAGAACAGGAAGATACCAAACATCTGTTTTACACAAATGCCAATTCCGTTGCAGTCAGTCTTCTATCGTTGAATGTATCCTGTCACAGACTTTAGCTCTCAAGAGACATGGTTTCATGACGCGACTGTGTGCGCATGCAGAATTTCTTCTCTAAGGTACTGTTATGAGTTTATTCTACATGCTTTAAATTAAACTTTAAATGGAAATAATTATATTGTATAGGTTTATGTTACCTATAACCACCATTTTTCAAGAGAAATTGCGTAATTTGTGAGGTAGACCTTTACTTAGTCTCTTATTTTTTTTATACTCTCTGTTTTTGCCCTTCCTCTAAAACATTATATGTATTGTTGTGTTAAAATGAAGGTCAGATTCTGTTGACAGTTGCTCTGTCTACAAGATGCATATTAACGGTCTTGATCTAGACCAGACATATCCAAATTAAAATGTAAGGTGCTTTATTAAAAAAGCATCTATTAAAGATGTTTCAATGATTTAAGATCGAAGAATAAGTAAATTTTGACTCTACATTATATTATTTTCGACAGCGGATACGGTCATAACATACACCATACCTGTTCATGACCTAGGTATGACGCAAGTCAATTACTAACCGGGCACAAAACCAGACTCCAGACTCTTAAGTGTTCTGCAGTCACCTTTGCAACCATTTAACCTCCTTGGAGGATTTTGAGGACATGGCAGTCAAGACTTAATTCCTTAAGTTACAGTTAGGTCCACGTGCGCGAAGCATCGGGCACAGCTATATATACCATCACGCCTGTATTCCCCGAAGAGTTAGGCAGAGGTGTACCAATGTACCTACACCCACAGTTCGCTGGTATATTTAGGTCCCATGTAATAGGGGGCGAACCTATTGCCATTAACCGGGCACAAATCCAAACTCCGAGCTGCTACTGAGAATTTCATAGAAAAACCCAATAACACTTTTTGCTCGACCTGGGAATCGAACCCGGGACCCCTTGCACAGCAGTCGCACTTGCGACCACGAGACCAACGGGGCAGCTATAATAGAATATATTTAAACAAACAGAAAAAAGAAATGGCAGTGGTACGAAGTGTATCAGAAATCAGTTTTCGAAAAGGGTAATAAACTCATAACACACATCTTTCTTCCACAAACATGCTTTAGTCCCTGGTACGGAGCAAGTCCAACCAGGCACAAATCCAGACTCCGGACACAGACATACTCACACGAAGATACATATAAATTACTTATAGAAAACCCACTATCGTAACTTTTAGCAGTCACCTTTGCCACCATGCCTGCTTGGAGGATTTTGACGACATGGCATTGACTACTTAATTTCTTAAGTTACACTTATGTCCACGTGAGCGAAGCTGCGGGCATCAGCTAGTTATAAATAAATGAATAAATAACAAAATAAATTAAATTTAAAATCACTCACCAGCTCACGAAAACTCGGGCCAAATTCTGTTGAAAGAAAAAAAAACAAATCAATACAAAAACAAAAATAAATTATACTTAACCCTATTAGTAAGGGGGTACTTAATACTATTATAAGTATTAAGTTAAAGTAAAGCAGCGTTGCTGTGTTCCAGTTTGAAGGGTTTACGAGCCGGTGTAATTACAGGCACAAGGCACATGTCAACTTTGTCTTTGGGATGGCAACGCATTTGCAAGGCGTCTGATATTGCAGATGTCTATAGGCAGCAGTGACCACTTTACATCAGGTGGGCCGTACGCTTGCTTGTCATCAAGTGACATAAAAAAGCACACAGAAGATATAATGGTGTACAAATGTGTGCGCAAACACAGGTGCAATCCCTTTTCCCTAACTCTCATAGTCCGATGGAACGGCAATCCGACACTACCGGGAAGAGATCAGGCGCAGGACCAACGGCGACACGCGGTTTCTGAGATAAGAGTTTTTTTTTACCGATGGGAAATCATAAATGACTTCTCCCGCCCTCGGCGGTGTGGTATCTCTTTCGAACAACCCGCAGCCCCGGCAGGCGTCGACCCTAAGTGACCCCTCCACATGATTTGCTGACATCTCTTTGAGGAGCGCGTGGAACACGAACGCGCCGTCAACACGGTATGTTGTTAATTAACGTACGGACGGTGAGCTGCCCATTGCTCGCTGTCCACAGATAGACAGTCTAAGGTGGCCGGGAGTCGTCTCGCGGCTCCCGACGCCCGGAGCGTCTCCCGCGGCGTAAAATAAATATACCAACCCCAAGTCCCGATAAATTAAACCAAATAAACATACCAACATCAAGAGGTCCAGGTATACTGCCATGTCCAGACAGAAGATCATCATAGCCTTTCCTGAAAACAGAAGAGTCTATGATTCATCACAACCACAGCTCAAATCTAAACTAATATTATAAAGAGGTAAAGTTTGTGAGGTTGTAGGGGGTAATCTCTGGATCTACTTAACCGATTTTGAAAATTCTTTTGCCCGTAAAAGCCATGTTATTTGTGAGTGTCATAATAGGCTAACATCACGCAAGGACGCACGAGAGCGGAGCACTAACCAAAAGTTACTTAACGCGGGTTAAATAAGTCATGCGGACGGAGTCGCGGTGTAATTACGGGCACATGAGACATTTCAACATTGTCTCTGGGATGACAACGCATTTGCAAGGCTTCTGGAATTGCAGATGTGTATAGGTAGGGATGACCACTTAACATCAGGTGGGCCGTCGGCTTGTTTGTCATCCAATGATAATTGTGAAGAGATACACAGAACAACCAAAATTGATTGACCATTTTGTCACGCAGAACTGATGGCCGATGGAGCCGCAAAGTTCTCGAATGGAAGCCACGCACCGGCAAGCGTAACGTAGGACGTCCACACACAAGGTGGACGGACGACCTGATTGAGACCGCAGGAAGACGCTGGATGGCTATTAGAAATCTATGGCGGAGGCCTATGTCCAGCAGTGAACGTCCTGCGGCTGATATGATCCGTACTAATATTATAAATGCGAAAGTAACTTTGTCTGTCTGTCTGACTCTTCTTCACGTCTAAACCACTGAACCGATTTCAATGAAATTTGGTACAGATATAGTCTGGGACCCGAGAAAGGACATAGGATAGTTTTCATCCGAAGTCGCGGGCAAAAGCTAGTGATGATATAATATGAAACTATACTTACTTCTCATCCTTCTGAAACTCATTGAGTTCTAGTAACCCATCATTTAATGTCTTACTGCTCAGCAGATCAATCTTCCTCTTCAATCTCTCACTGTCGACCACTCCGCAATCTTTGCACTGCCTGCAAGTTGTGGCATATCCAATGGTGTCTTTCTCATCATTGCATTTCTTGCAATCCAGCTGCTTGCAATCTCCTCCAATGTTTGGTACATTCTTGAAGACGACTAGGAAGGCAACGATGATGGAGATTGTGAAGAGTAGGAGGAGGCAGCCGATACAGGCGTACTCTGAGCTGACTATTTTCTTTAACCTGTAAAATAATTATAGATTGTAAAAAATTAAAGAAAAGAGAAGAAAGGAAGGAAAGAAGGTTTTTCAGAAATGTCTTGCGCAGTACTCGTAACCGGCGTGCTTGTATGACCAGATGTATAAGTTAATACATACATAAACTTACGCCTTTTTCCCATGGGGGTAGGCAGAAACCACAGAACGCCACCTGCTACGATCTTACATACTCCTTTCGCCTCAACCATATCCATACATTTGGTCATACAAGCACGCCGGTTACGAGTACGGCACACCTGACCTTTCTGAAGATAAGGTCAGGTGCGAATGAGTGAGTGCCTGAGGAATGAAATTATACGACAACGTTGCGGATTAAAAGAGGATGTAGTGACAAAGGTTGAAAAGAGTATGCTTAGATGGTTCGGTCATGTTGAGAGGATGAGTGAAAAGCGACTAACAAAAGGGATTTATATGGCAGATGTGAGTAGCAATGTCGGGAGGAGACGCCCTAGAAAGACCTACCCTGACCTTATTAGTGAGGTCCTATATGTAGTAACAAAATCAACTCACGCGCATGAAACACAGGAACATGAATCTTCTTCCTTCTTAGGTGGTGGTGGTGGGGCTTCGTTTTGCTGCGACCATAAAGAAGACTAAAGGATCATTAACAGAAGATTCGACCCCTTAGGGGGTGGAATAAGGGATGAAATTGGAAATTATGTCATTTAAACCTCTTCACCCCCGACCGACATTTTGACCGATTTTTTTGTCGGCGAGAATGGTACATCATATTATAAGAGATAGGATTTGTTTGTTTGTAACGATTAGGCTCCGAAACTACTGGACCGATTTCAACCATTTTTTCACCAATAGATAGCTACATTATTCCCGAGTAACATAGGCTATATAACATCACGCTACGACTCACGGGAGCAGAGCATTAACCAAAGACGTAACCCTGGTCATTATGGCTATCTTTAAGAGACGCCTTGTGCAGCAGTAACCGTCGTTCGGCTGATATAATGATGATGATGATAAGGAAACCACTCACCCAAAACCACCAGCTGTCTTTCTTTTCATTTTTGTAAGGCTGAAAGAAAAATGAAAAATACATGTGAAATAATTACTTATTTAGCAAAAAGTGTTATTGGGATTTTCTATGAAATTCTCAGTAGCAGCTCGGAGTTTGGATTTATGCCCGGTTAATGGTAATAGGCTCGCCCCCTATTACATGGGACCTAAATATACCGGCGAACTGTGGGTGTACATCGGTACACCTCTGCCTAACCCTTCGAGGAATACAGGCGTGATGGTATATTTATAATAAGGATTAAAAAATGTGAAATGTTAACCTACTTTTGTTGCTGACTGCACCTGATGATGATTTGATTTGATATGACTTTACTTGGTTCGTGTTTGCACACATACTTTTCTAGTCTCCATTAAGATTAGTCGCCGTGACCGGAATCGGCCTGGAGAATACATTACATGTCCAGCAGTAGACGTCGTTCGGCTGATATGATGATGATGATGTTGATGATGATGATGATGATGATGACGATGTTGATGATGATGTTGATGATGATGTTGATGATGATTATGATGTTGATGATGATAATGATGATGTTGATGAGTATGATGATGATGATAACGATGATGATTATAATGGTAATGATGATGATGATGATGATGAAGGGTCAGAATACTAACCCCAGTCTGGTTTCTGGATTGATGTCGACCTTCAGGCCTCCGTTCCGTGGAAGATATCTTGTAAGAAGCACTCCGCTTGCGATGCTCCGAGTTACTTAATTCACCGGATTTCTGAAAAAAAAAGTCAAAGTCAAAGCATATTTCAATTAGACCAATTACAGGCACTTTTGAATTGTCAAGAAGTTACAGTTTAAAATTAAAGCTAGTTGCTCGTTCCAAAACGTAGGTCTCTATGGAGAAGAACGAGCAAGAAACTCCATGGACACTCTTTTCCTTCAAGTCAAAGTACAGATAGTGATCTATACTATTATAATGGTGATACCTACTAATGACACGCGATAGGCTGCTGCGCTGAATGTCACAGGTTCCATTACCGCACGGAACAAATATTTGTATGGCCTACAGATAGTTGTTCCAAATCAAATCATCAAATCAAAGCATTTATTTCAATTAGACCATTTACAGGCACTTTTGAATTGTCAAGAAGTTACAGTTTAAAATTGAAGCTAGTTGCTCGTTCCAAAACGTAGGTCTCTATGGAGAAGAACGAGCAAGAAACTCCATGGACACTCTTTTCCTTCCATTTGGTTTTTACAAAGTCTTGGTTACAATATTCTTGTTGCTTCTATATGTGAAAACAATGAAGGTGAATATAAAAAATAACAAAATTATAATAACGATGTAAGACATGGCAGTTAAGAGATGACCAATCCCAACTGACAGCACCCGTTCACGAGTATGACGCGTGCATCAGCACCGTTTAGCTCAACCATCTTGAAGGGAACCAAACGATCCAACCCACGCGCCACCGTCAGCAAGACATTAAAGTGAGCATGACAAAGCTCTCAACTGCCATGCTCAGTGTCCAACACATAGTAACTTAACAAGTAAATGGCTCCATGGTAGTCACATTTACAAAATTGAAATAAATGATGTAAAATTATACAAAACTAAAGTCATCAGCGAACCTTTTCAAAAAATAAACTGTAGTAAGTAGAAAAAAAAAATCAGTAAAAATTATAATAACGGTATACGTTATTAAGGTCAATAAAAAAGGTGCTTATAACATCGTTATATTTAGAAAAAAAAAATGTATATTAATTTGTGTGCCCAAGTGGCTGTGGAGCAGGACTAGCATTAAGCCAAGCATTTTTATCATTTATATAATCTTCTAATTTGTAATATGCTTGACTACATAGTGTGCGTTTTATACATGTTTTAAACTTTCTCTCATTTAGTTCGAGAATATTGAGCGGTATTTTATTATAACATTTTACACAATACCCCATAAAAGAAGTGTGTACTTTTGACAATCGAAAACTTGGTTGCTCTAATTTATTCCTATTTCTAGTATTAAAATTATGTCTATCACCATTTTGTTTGTGTGTTTTTTTAATGCGCTTGATTGATCAATTGAATGGTAATGTCTATTACCAAACCTTTTGACCGCTACGTCAATAAAATAAAAACATGCCTTCTGCTCCTAAGTACAAATTAATCTTTTAATACCTTCAAAATAGTAGTTAGTTCGGAGTTTTACATACATACATACATACATAAACTCACGCCTTTTTCCCATGGGGGTAGGCAGAAACCACGGACCGCCACCTGCTACGATCATTCATACATCTAGTCATACAAGCACGCCGGTTACGAGTACTGCGCACCTGACCTTTCTGAAGAACCTCACCGATAAGGTCAAGGTAGGTCTTTCTAGGGAGTCCCCTCCCGGCATTGCCACTCACATCTGCCATATAAATGCCTTTTGTATTTGTTGTTACAAGTTAGAGGATTATATTCAAGATAATAATGCTTGGAAACATGCTGGTCTTGCTCCTTAGGACAATTTTAAGTCTTGACAAAATCAACTGGTTGCTTATTTAATCATAAAACTAATTTGTTTTGACCAATAATTGTTTTTCTCCTCGACATTAATTCTACATTTGAGTTTGACTCACACACTGATTCGTTGTCTTTGAAATGTTAGAAGTAATCATCTACGATCACAATATTGGCGTTAAATGATATGATTAATTTAGCTTTCATTTCTAATTTGTAGCACTGAGTACGTATTGTAGTACTTTGAGTGACTTTTATTTTTTATTTTTTTGATTGATCGTTTTGACATTTATATTTTTTTCTTATGGAATGAATGTAACTATACAACTTATTGTAATACATTGTTTTTTAAAAGAGTATGTATGGAGTTTCTTGCCCGTTCTTCTCCATACGAAACTACCTTTTGGAATGGGCAACTAGATTCAATATTAATGTTTTTTTTTTATGTAATGACGTTCTAAAGTGCCTTTTAATGGCCTAATTGAAATAAATGATTTGACTTTGACTTTGTTGTTTTTTGTTTTGTTTTCAGAGTTTTATTTAAGTGAATATATTGTCATGGGATCGTGACCGTGACCTGCTTGGCCCATTTTGGTTTGTTATCTATACATGACGGGGGCGCTCAAAAAGCTTATAATGTCAAAAGGCTTATAATAATTGACGGGCCTGTTGGTCTAGTGGTTAGCGGCCCTGACTGCTAAGCCGGAGGTCGTGGGTTCGATTCCCACCCAGGACAAACTTTGTGTGATGAGCATGATTGTTTGTTCTGTGTCTGGCTGTGATTTATCTATAATAATATGTATGTACTAATAAATGATATAAGTATGTATATCAGTTGTCTGGTTACCATAACACAAGCCCTGCTTAGCTTGGGATCAGATAGCCGTGTGTGAGTTGTCCCAAGTTTTTTTTTTTTTTTTTTTTATCGTCGAACTTACCCGCTCAATTTTGCTTCTAGATCCCAAATATTGTCTCTTTTTCTTTTCTTCTCTGTGGACATTTAGAAGATTCCTTTTTTCAGGATCACTGTAAAATACACCTTGTTCATAAAAAGTTTAATTACAATTTTCTTTGGACGTTTCACAATCAGGTCACAACTACCCTTCACTTCTTCATCACAACTTATAATGTATCTGCTTAGCCTTTTCCCAACTATGTTGGGATCGGCTTCCAATCTAACCGGCTGCAGCTTAACATGGAGCGACTGCCTGTCTGACCTCCACAACCCAGTTACTAGGCAACACGATACCTCTTGGTTAGACTGGTTGTCAGACTTTCCCGCTTCTGACTATCAGTAACGACTATCAAAGATCTACGAAAGGCAGCCGGGACCAACGGCTTTACGTGCTTTCTGAAGCTTGGGGGTGTCACACCACCAACTTCCAAACCCCAGGCTGCTACTGAGATATTCTCAATAGACAAACCCAATAACACTTTTTGACCGACCTGTGAATCGATTCAGGACCTCACGCTCATTCGCCGCGCTTGCAACGACAAGGCCAAAGGAGCAGATGAAAAGCAAGAAGTCATTAAAAAAAAAAATGATATGTGATCACCGCTGCCAATAGACATCTGCAATACCAGAGGCCTTGCAATTGCGTTGCCGTACCAGAGAAAAAGTTGAAATGTCTCATGTGTCTGGAATTACACCGGCACCCGTACCCTTCAAACCGGAACACAGCAACGCTGCTTTGCGGCAGAAATAGGTATGGTGGTAGTGCTTCCCCGGACGAGCTCCTTCACAAAGAGCTCTATTACTAATAAACCGAGTGTGCGTGTCACCCCCTGCCATTACATCTGTGTCATAAAAACATTGATTGGCAGGGGCCATAGTCCTTCCATAGTGTCAGGAAACTAATCCATTTAAGCCACCCAGACCCATAGCCCTATGTTTCCATATTGTGCAATAGTCCTGCGCCAACCGGGGATTGTCCTTGGCTGCATTTGCATAGTGCAAACAGGGATAATTGCCGGTTGGTTTTCCATTTCAGTGTGAAGACATGTAAGGGGCCTCTGCGAGTTGGCTTCGGCTCCTCGTACGCCTTTCAAAGGTCCGGGACTTTAGGGTCCCGAGATTGTTAACCAATAACTAACATAAATATAATTGCACTTACTCTTTCTCCCTCGTCATGATTTCTTTAAATATATTCAACAGTGGTGACTGCGTTCCTCTATCAATCTTTTCATGGCTACAACAAAACTACATCTTAAATATAAATATTTTTTGATAATTTAAAAAACTTAATATAACCGTCACGCCTGTATTCCCCGATGGGTTAGGTAGAGGTGTACCGATGTACACCCACAGTTCGCCGGTATATTTAGGTCCCATGCAATAGGTGGCGAGCCTATTGCCATTAACCGGGCACAAATCCAAACTCCGACCTACTACTGAGAATTTCAGAGAAAAACCCAATAACACTTTTTGCTCGATCTGGGAATCTAACCCAGGACGTCTAGCGTAGCAGTCGTACTCAGGACCACTAGGCCAACGAGGCAGTTAACCTAAACTTAATGTAACTTAGGCTATAAATATAACATCACGCAACGACCCACGGGAGCGGAGCAATAACTTAAGACGTAACTTATTAACGCAGGTGAAATAATCCGCGACGGACGCGAGCGAAGTCGCAGGCTGAAGGTATAATTACATAGATATGACCCTGGCAAGAAGACGTATCAGCGGTGTTATTCTGTAAAACCCTCCTTCCGTGAAGTGAGCGTGTGACTACCTGTCAATCCCTAGCATCGTATAGAGCCGGCCCAGTTTTAGCTCACTTCACCTTAATTCACTGAGGGAGATTTCTTACAGAATAAGCCGGCTGTTGTCAAAATATTGACTTACCGTGAGTCCATGTTTTTATTGTTCAAGACTTGTTTGTGCAAACATAAGCCTCAATGATAAATCATCATCATCAGATCAGGTGCAGGACGTCCACTGCTGGACATAGGCCTCCCTCATAGATTTCCAAAGGATCGGTTGGAAGCTGCCCGCATCCAGCGTCTTCGGCTTAATCAGATCGTCTGTCTACCTTGTGGGTGGACGTCCTACGCTGCGCTTGCCGGTGCCTTCATTCGATGTTTAGTGGATCCCGTCACTATTGCTCAATGCGAAAATCTTTGCCCAGGGCTTACACAAAAATGTACCAAAACACCACTTCCGCGCTGAATCTGAACTTAGCTGCCATTGAATGAAATGGAGTATACCTTAAGAGCTTTCATATGTAGGTCTCGTCACTTTTGGACAATGTTGTAACGTGGGCCCAAAGTCCATAAAATAATATCCTTGGTTCTTTAAAGAAAATATCTAGATTACCTACCTTTTAATTCCTTGATTTAGTTTAGAGAAAAAATCCTTACCTATTTTCGCTTAATTTCATATTCGTTATGACATCCGTACGTTATTTTTTCTGGCGTTTTATGGCGTTTCGATTGTAAAGAGGATTTGTGGCGGGAGTAAGGAGGTTTTAATTTACGTGGTGGAAGACTTGTTTGTCTTGGTATGGAAGTGTTAAGAGGAGAGTTGGAACGCAATATTTATTAATTTATACCTTTACTAATACTAGCTCGCGGAGCTCGTGGCTAAATAATTACAGCCGCATAGACCGATCTTCCGGGTTAAGCCACGCTTGCCGAGGTTGGTCTGTAGATGGGTGACCATTTACCATAACGAGTTTCCTCCGTGCCTCGGAAAGCACGTAAAGCCGTTGGTCCCGGCTGTCATTTGTAGATCTTTGACAGTCGTTACTGTTAGTCAGAAGCCAGAAAGTCTGACAACCAGTCTTACCAAGAGTATCGTATTACCCATTACTGGGTTGTGGAGGTCTTATAGGCAGTCGCTCCATGTAAAATACATGCATTTAGCTGCATTCGGTTCGACTGGAAGCCGACGCCGACATAGTTGGGAAAAGGCTAGGCAGATGATGACCTTTACTAATACTAGCGAACAACCTCGGGATCGCTCGAATGCAAATTTTCCGACATTTCCGGATCTTCTAAAACATTTCTTTCATATATAAATTAGGTACTAACAAAAAAAAAACAAGTTAGCAACACATTTCGCCATTTTTTTTTTATATTCTGGGACAACTCACACACGGCTATCTGGTCCCAAGCTAAGGGCTTGTGTTATGGTAACCAGACAACTGATATAATTTATAAATACATACATATTATAGATAAATCACACCCAGACACAGAACAAACAATCATGCTCATCACACAAAGTTTGTCCTGGGTGGGAATCGAACCCACGACCTCCGGCTTAGCAGTCAGGGCCACTAACCACTAGACCAACAGGCCCGTCATTACATTTTAACCGATATATTTTTAGATATTATTAAAGCTGAAGACACTTTTTGTTTGTTAAAACGCGCTATCTCTGAAACTACGCCATTCCGACTATTAGAAGTGACCTTTGCCTTGCAGTGGGACAGTAATAAGCTAGTCATCATCATCTGCCTAGCCTTTCCCAACTATGTTGGGGTCGGCTTCCAGTCGAACCGGATGCAGCTGAATATCAGTATTTTACATGGAGCGACTGCCTATCAGACCTCCATAACCCAGTAATGGGTAATACGATACTCTTGGTGAGACTGGTTGTCAGACTTTCGGGCTTCTGACTAACAGTAACGACTGTCAAAGATCTACAAATGACAGCCGGGACCAACGGCTTAAACAGTAATAAGCTAGTATTTGTGTATATTTTGTTCTTTTGGTGAAAGAATCAACAAGTTTTATAATTGTACTAGCTTTTATCATTAACTGCCCAGTTAGTCTCGTGGTCGCAAGTGCGACTGCTGTGCAAGGGGTCCCGGGTTCGATTCCCAGGTCGAGCAAAAAGTGTTATTGAGTTTTTCTATGAAATTCTCAGTAGCAGCTCGGAGTTCGGATTTGTGCCCGGTTAATGGCAATAGGCTCGCCCCCTATTACATGGGACCTAAATATACCGGCGAACTGTGGGTGTACTTTGGTACACCTCTGCCTAACCCTTCGGGGAATACAGGGGTGATGGTTTTTATTTTGCCATTTATAATATAAAGTATGGAAGTATGTATTTTATTAGGTTTGTAAGTCCTCTGCAATTGAAATAACAGTATTTTAAGAAGGAAGAGTTTCAAAATTATGTCTCACTTTTTAGTACAACTTCGGTCCTAATAAGGCGGTGACCAGTGATTGAGCGGAAGCGGAATCAGAAGCGGGGGTGTAGTGAATAAAGTTCTGTAGGTAATCTAGAATTTAAATTGACTTGCCCGAATCTGATAGCTGTCAAATTATATTTCGTTTGACAGCTGTCAGTTTTGTACAATATGATGTCATAAATGTCAAACATCCTCTTGCAATATGAAGGCGTAGCACGAGCGACCGAAGTTATTTTTTTTACTTTTAATTTAATAAAAGTAATAAAAGTTAAAGTTCTTATCTAATTGTTTTATTGTTTATTTTTTCATTTTGTTTTTTTTTTACTTTTACTTTGTAAAAGTTATGAAAAAAGGAAATGAACATAATCAAATCTTACAAATAAGACCCATTGTCCTTTCTTCTATACATTGCAATTATACAAGCTGTTGATTTGCATCCTCGTCAAATTTAAGGAGCTTGTCATAGAAAAAAAGAAGTAATCAAATATAATTAAGACACCTGGCTAATATTTAATAAATGCTTGTTTTTTTAGTTGCAACTATCAAAAAACAGTATATAATAATAAAATACTCCTCTTGCAGTTGCGTTTGCGGTAGACAGAGTTGTCGCGCGGCTATATCAATGCGTGCATAGCGCCTAAGCCCTCTGGCGAGATGGCTAGTTCGAATTTGAAAATCACGTCAAAAAATATAAATATTAAAACAAATTAATTTTATTATTGATTCGTGTTAAGCATCACGAGCATAGTTTACTCCTTGAATTTGACGAGAATGCAAATCAACAGCTTGTTTAAAAGCTTTATTTTTAACAGATTTTTTTTCCGCTACCCACATCTAAGCCCACAGCCTAAACACGCCATCGCCTTCAATTTATACATGTTTACCGCTTATACATCAAAAACTAAGTACAAATGTTATAAAAAACCTGTTTTTTAAGATCACTCAAGTATATTGCCTCGTACGCACTCTTTATGAGGGTTCAGCAGTAAAAGTATATTTGATATGTTGCGTTTTCCCGCCAAAATAATTGCTCCATGGATGTATTAGTACGCACTAGGGGCATGTAATGTCAATTTGAAGAGTTCGGTGGAGAAATTTATTGGTTGAAGGATCTTAAAGAGTCTTTGAGAAGGTTGAAGAGCTCTTTGTGAAGGAGCTCGTCCGGGGAAGTTCGACCGTACCTGTTTCTGCCGCAAAGCAGCGTTGCTGTGTTCCGGTTTGAAGTGTGCCGATTTATAAATTAATTAATTAATTAATTAACTGCCTCGTTGGCCTAGTGGTCCTGAGTGCGACTGCTACGCTAGAGGTCCTGGGTTCGATTCCAAGGTCGAGCAAAAAGTGTTATTGTGTTTTTCTATGAAATTCTCAGTAGCAGCTCGGAGTTTGGATTTGTGCCCGGTTAATGGCAATAGCCTCGCCCCCTATTACATGGGACCTAAATATACCGGCGAACTGTGGGTGTACATTGGTACACCTCTGCCTAACCCTTCGGGAAATACAGGCGTGATGGTATGTGTGTGTATGTAAATTAATTAATATTATTTATTTATTCATTACTGCTTTGTTGTGTGTTGTTTTCTGTTTTGTGTTTGTTTGTTTTGGGTTGTGGAGGTCTGATAGGCAGTCGCTCCATGTAAAATACTGATATTCAGCTGCATCCGGTTCGACTGGAAGCCGACCCCAACATAGTTGGGAAAAGACTAGGCAGAAGATGATTTATTACTGCTTTTACGGTATTTTGTTTTTTTTTTTTATGGGACAAGCCCGCCACACTATTCCTATTCACTGCAACTTCTGAAAGCCAGAAGCAACAGTGGAGACCGCCAGAAAAGCGCCGAGGCAATGAAGCTCGACGAGTCCTGGATAAACGATTCAACTGTCTTGGATCTCTCAACGAATTTAATCAGAAAAATTAGCGGAGGAGTAAGAAAAAACATAATTTCCAACACACACGTGGCTTAGCAGTCAATTAATTTGATCGATATTATTATCTCAATAAACTGCCTCGTTAGTCTTGTGGTCCTAAGCGCGACTGCTACGCTAGAGGTCTTGGATTCGATTCTCAGGTTGAACAGAGTGTTTGTTGGGATTTTTTATGGAATTCTCAGTTCCAGCTCGAAGTTAGGATTTATGCCTGGCAATGGCAATAGGCTCGCCCCCCATTACACGGGACCAAACATACCGGCGAACTGTGGGTGTACATTGGTACACCTCTGCTTAACCCTTCGGTTAATACAGGCGTGCTTTATTATAGATATTATTATTTCAATTAATATATTTACTAAATAAACCAACTTTTTAGTCTTAAAACCGCCCTCGACCCGTTACAGGGTAACAACACCGCATCTCAACAAGGTAACAACACCGCATCTCATCTCCAGTGTCGTAATACCTGTCTACTTCAATTTTTTTTTCTCTAGAATTTCGGAGATCCGCATCGCGTAGGGTGTGCGGCTAGGGGTGGCCCCCGCTGAATGTAAATGTGACCCGTTGATAAATAAAGAAAGAGGTTAAACTGTTAGAGGTGGGCTACGTAAACATCGTCTTGGTCAGGGTTGGCACGTAGGAGAAAATAACAGACAGAATATAGTTTTTATTAAATTATCTAGGTGTGTCGTGATGTCCATGATAGTCGTGTCGTTAATCGTGGCTTGGAAAGCAGGTCAAGGTCAAGGCTTGGTCCCGGCTGTCATTCATAGATCTTTGATGGTCGTTACGGATAATCCGAATCCAGGAAGTCTAACAACCAGTCTTAACAAGAGATACCGTGTTATCCAGTAACTGGGTTGTGGAGGTCAGACAGGCAGTCGCTCCATGTAAAACACTGGTATTCAGCTGCATCCGGTTAGACTGGAAGCCGACCAATATAGTAGGGAAAAGGCTAAGCAGATGATGATGAGTTATGTCGTGATGTCCCAGTGGTTAAACCAAACCTAAAACCCGAACCTTCCTCGAACTAGGTAATACTTATATAATTACTGTCCCACTGCACGGTAAAAGCCTCTTCTTATATAGAGAAGGCACGAGCATTGATCACCACACTTGCTCAAGGAGGATTGGCGATACCGGAGTTATAAAAAGGTCAAAGCATTTATTTCAAATAGACCACTTACAGGCACTTTTGAATGTCAAGAAGTTAAAGTTTAAAATTGAAGCTAGTTGCTTGTTCCAAATAAATATTAATATTAATTATATTGTATATCCGTACTTCCGTACTAATATTATAAATGCGAAATTAACTCTGTCTGTCTGTCTGTCTGTCTCTTCTTCACGCCTAAACCACTGAACCGATTTCAATGAAATTTGGTACAGATATAGTCTGGGACCCGAGAAAGGACATAGGATAGTTTTCATCCCGGAAATCCCCCGGCAACGGGAAATATTAATCTACGCGGACGAAGTCGCGGGCAAAAGCTAGTTAATTATAAGGCTAGGTTTGCTTACCACGCTTGCCTTCATGACTTGCCTTTACGAAACAAAACATATTCCATGACTTTTCCTCTGCGTGACAACCCTGTCAGCTAATATGTGAGTGACAGATGGTCATAAATTACACGCGTCACTGGATGTGTCCCGGGCGACGGGATCAAATGTTACAACTGTGGGGACATGGTTCCGCATTTATTTATTTATTTATTTATTTAAACTTTATGCACAAAAAAAAGTACAAAGGCGGACTTAATGCCTTAGGCATTCTCTACCAGTCAACCAAAGGTGGTGAAGAGATAACATGGCAGGTGCAAATTACTGTACAAGAGTAATATAACAATGAAATGTACACAAGTACAAAAAAAAATTAAAATACTCCATACTCTAAATGTACAAAAACAATAATATTATAATAATGCAATATATATTATTCCATATACATACATTTTTACATATATACAAACATACATACATACATACATACATAACTGTATACCTACATATAAAATACATATCCTATGAAGGTTCAGAAAAGAAGCAGCAGCGCAGCGCGCGGACCAGCGCGGCAGCGCGGTTCAGCGTATGGGTGTTTTTATCTTAGTATAGTAGACAGTAGGTATGAAAAGAGAGAGAGAGGAAACTGCCTCGTTAGCCTAGTGGTTCTAAGCGCGACTGCTACGTTAGAGGTCTTGAGTTCGATTCCCAGGTCGAGCAAAGAGTGTTATTGGGTTTTTCTATGACGTTCTCAGTAGTGGCTCGGAGTTAGGATCTGTGTTCGGTTGATGACAATAGGCTCGTCTCCTGTTACATGGGACCAACCACACACCGGTGAACTGTGGGTGTGCATTGGTACACTTCTGCTTATCTCTTCGGGGAATACAGGCGTGGTATGTGGGTATAGTAAAGAGAGTCTGTGTAAGTTCTCAAGAATTGGGCTCTACGAAGGCGTAAGCATAAATTGGACAAAAACCACAATCTTAAAATAGTTTTTTTCTGATTAATTTCGTTGCGGGATCCAAGACAGTTGTATCGTTCAATGTTCAATGTTCAATGTTCAAATCATTTATTTCAAGTAGACCATTTACAGGCACTTTTGAATGTCAAGAAGTTACAGTTTAAAGTTGAAGCTAGTTGCTCGTTCCAAAGCGTAGATCTCTATGGAGAAGAACGAGCAAGAAACTCCATGGACACTCCTTTTCCTCAATTTGGTTTTACAAAATCTTGGTTACAATATTCATGTTGCTTCTATATGTGAAAACAATGAAGGTGAATATTAAACAATCAAATAATACTAATAAAGATGTAGGCCATGGCAGATAAGAGATGACCAATCCCAACTGACGGCGCCCGTTCACGAACATGACGCGTGCATCAGCACCGTTCAGCTCAACCATCTTGGAGGGAACTGAACGATCCAATGCACGCGCCACCGTCAGCGAGACATTTCTCCGGGACTCGTCGAGCTTCACTGTCTCGGCGCTTTTCTTGTGGTCGCCACTGTTGATTCTGGCTTTTAATATAATAGAGTGGCTGGATTGCCCTAAACAAAGTCTCTATACTTCAATCAACGTGCACGAGGCGAAAGGGGTATGTAAGTATCGTAACTGGTGGTTCTGTGGTTTCTGCTTACCCCCATGGGAAAAAACATGAGTTTATGTATGTTCCGTCAATTCATTATGCCAAATGAGTTATAGAACTCATTTGGCATAATGAATTGACGGATTACTATGCAGCAATAACAGCTCAAAATATATTTTGACATCTTTGTTTGGTTCGTTTTGATAGAACTAACCCCGATTATTTCGTTTAGGTACTTTTTGACTGTTTGCGTTACTTAAAGCTCAGATATTTTTTCGCCATATAACATGTAACAGTCAACATCATATAATATGTCAAAGACACTGATTCAATTTATAAATCAATAAAAAAAAACTAGTGTTATTTTTACTCTCACATAAAAAAACTTTTTTACAAAAAAATGACAACCGCCTTCAAAAACTAAAAAGAGAAAAATAACTTTAGTTTTTGAAGGCGGTTGTAATTTTTTTGTAAAAAAGTTTTTTATTTCTCGCTTTTTAGTATCAACTTCTTGTCATCCAAATCCATGAAGAAACTGTCATGTTATGTAAATTAACGAGACACCACTAAAAAGTCATAAGAAAGCAGAATATGCGATTTCGTTTACTTGGATGAGAAATTTTTAAATACTACTGTATACATCTGTGTAACCCTTGAGTACAGGCGTGATGTTATATTGTGTGATGGTGTAAACAATGCTTAAATATGCTATAGCAACAATCGCGGTTAATCTGCTGTTATTTATTGAAGAGTTCCCCCGATTTCTACAAGATGCCATCATCAGATATTGAAATGGTGACAATGGGACCACACGGGAAGCACCAGCTTTCAAATAAAAAAAGAACCATGACAATCGGTTCACCCAGTCGGGAAATTCGAGGTAACAAACATAAATAAATAAAAAAATACAGTCGAATTGATAACCTCCTCCTTTTTTTGAAGTCGGTTAAAAAAGGAAGGTTTTCAAATCCCACATTTAACCACGGAACCCAGCATCTCGACGCGACACGAAGTAAGGTAAACAGGTTTATGAAGGTCTCGTCCCGTGGGCCACATTTAAGGGCGCCGTGCCCCGTGCCCATAACTGGTGCGCTCACCCTACGTTAATGATGTTCGATGTTCGATACATGTGTAATTTGTATTACTGATTCTTGGCTTTGGCGAGTTTTTGGTGCACTCACCTTACTGTGAAAGGTTAGGCAGAGGTGTACAAATGTACACCCACAGTTCACTGGTATGTTTAGGTCCCATGTAATAGGGCGAGCCTATTAATTGCCATTACCCGGGCACAAATTTCAAGTCGGAGCTGCTTCTGAGAAAAAACCCAATAATATGATACGAGTACTAAGCGGTTTGATACACTGCAGTGAAATTTTGAACAAGCAATCAAAACTTAAACTCGGATTTCCAGGCATAGTATAAATAGTAACCAGCCTATTACTACCTCACTACAGAGCAAATCTCGCCTCTTCTCGCTTGCTAAAGGTCGATTGGCGATTTCAGACTTATATTAAATATACATACATTATACATAGGCGTGAGTTTATGTCCACGTTTCCCCACAATGTTATTTTTCACCGATGTTAGTGATTGTCAAGATATAAAGAAGACTTACATATGAAATAGAAACAGTGGTTAAGACTCTCGCCTCTCATGCACGAGGCTGTAGGTTCGCAACCGGGCATGAGCAAGTACCAATGTGACGTTTTCCATTTTATATGCACTGTGTAAGTTTGAAGAGCAGCTCGGGGTCAGGATTTGAGCCAAGTTAAAAGTCAGACCATTTACAGGCACTTTTGAATTGTCAAGAAGTTACAGTTTAAAATTGAAGCTAGTTGCTCGTTCCAAAACGTAGGTCTCTATGGAGACGAACGAGCACGAAACTCCATGGACACTCTTTTCTTTGCAATAGGCAAAGGCTCGCCCCCGGGACCTAAACATACCGGCCAACTGTAGGTGTACATTGGTACATGTCTGCCTAACCTTTCGGGGAATACAGGCATGAACCAGGTATGTGTATTTCATGGGCGTAACTATGGCGATTCTCAAATCCCAATCTATGTTATCACACCTGTCCAAATTACACCTCAGAAGCGGCATGATACGGAGATCTTCAGAGCCATTCAATTACCTCCAACATGTGTGCTACATAAGCCTGGATCTCTCAGGATCGGCCTGGGTACAGCTCTGCAATCCCGCTGTTACGGGCTACTCGTAAACTGGCGCAGAACGGGGATACATGCTATTAGCTGGTCTGTGGGGTAAGTTATAAGTGGATGGAGGGACTGGTTTGTCCTGGTAAAATCTTCCTGAATTATTATTGTTTGTTATTTCAATAAGTGTGATAAGTTATATTTCACGTGAAACAACGCGTCACCGACATGCTAAATTGACATCGTCACCAAGATGCTGACGCAGTTGCGTCACCGACTCGCTAATGTGACTTTAAGTTTTTACTTCAGTCTTCTGGGGCAGTCCCCATCACTGTCTGTTATTTAATTGAATGTTTTGGTATTTATCATGGGAGCAATAAGGTTTTACGACCCCACAAGAGTTTCTAAACCGCCTCAAGGCCCTCTGACATGGTTACCGATGTCAGTGATGTCCAAGATAAACTTAGAATTAAAAAAAGTCACGATGTTACTTATCCGTGCTCGGTTACGAACCCACAACATCTTGAATGAGAGGCGGGCGCCTTAAAAAACTTGTGGGTTTCCGTCATCGGTAATGTGTGGGCACCACTGACATACCTACTAATATGAAGAATTGCACCAGACTAGCGTTAGTTATTGCAAACTTTTGAGCTTTGACTTCAGGTGCCAGACTGAAGACTGACAATTTTTTGGGTATTTTTTTTTTTACCTCATTTTGTCACGATTTATCGAATGCCTATTTTTAAACAATTAAAACAAATATCTTGTTTCAGAAGCACACTATCCAATTGTAGTTTTATGTATGTAATACCTATATCGCTACCGCTCATCGCGGACACCGCCGCACCCTATCGAGGTATCGATGGATACCGCGAGAGTCGTCGCGGTATTTTTACAGTGGTTAGCTTTTTATGGTGTCATCCGTAGTCGCACTGCGGTGTATTGGCCACTGAAATATTTATCAAAAATTTTACTATTATTATGATAACTGTTTTGTTAGCCTAATGGTCCTAAGCGCCTAAAGATCTTGGATTCGATTCCCAGGTCGTACAAAAAGTGATATTGGATTTTTCTATTAAATTCTCAGTAGCAGCTCGGAGTTAGGAGTCAAGCCGTGCTGATGGCAATAGGCTCGCCCGCTATTTTATGGGACTTAAACATATCGGCGAACTGTAGGTGTACATTGGTACACCTCTATCTTACCCTTCGGGGAATACAGGCGTGATTGTATGTAAATGTTTTTAAATCTATCCGTCTGTCACTCTACGCTTAGATCTCTAAAAATACGCAACGGATTTGAATGCTGTTTTCATCAATAGATAGAGCGATTCAAGAGGAAGGTTTATACGTATAAATGAGACCAATGAGGGCTAAGCAGAAACTAAAGATGTAACTGGATACGGGTGACACCGCGGAGTATGGAGCTAGTAAAAAATAAGTAATTCTACAAACTTTTAGTAACGTAAACTTAAAAATAAAAGACAAATTAATAATAAAATAATAATATTTTTTAAAGTATGAAAAAAAAAGCAAAAAGCCAACGTCACGCGGTGTTCCCAGGCGGTCACCCATCCAAGTACTGACCGCGCCCGATGTTGCTTAACTTCGCTGATCGGACGAGAACCGGTGTATTCAACGTAGTATGGACGTTGGCGATAGACGATTTCAAATAAGTGTTCAGTAGCTTATCTACTTCTTTATCTGTCTGAGTTTCGTGATAACAGACATTCGCGGACAAAATTGCAAAAGCAAGCAGATAACGAATATTATTTTTATAGAAATAACTCATACTATACAAAAAATATTTCAAACTAACTTTTGCCCGCGACTTCATCGGCGTAGTAGAATAAAGCCAAAGTCGTAAATCATCACACAAGAAAACAAAACCGGGATAATTAATTATCCTTTGTGTTAAGATTGATCTGTATTTATGCGTACTAAATTTCAACTAATTCTGTTCGATCGTTTAAGCTTGAAAGAGTAACAAACAAACATCCATCCAACCTCACAAACTTTCCCGCGACTTCCTCCGCGTCAATTTGAATATATTATCCCGCGGGAACCGTACATTTTTCCAGGATAAAAAGTATCCTATGTGTTATGCCAAACTACAATCTATCTCAGTGCAAAATTTCATTGAAATCCGTTCAGCCGTTTAGCGTAAAAGAGTAACAAACATCCATCCATCCATCCATCCATCCATCCATCCATCCATCCATCCATCCATCCATCCATCCATCCATCCATCCATCCAACCATCCATCCATCCATCCATCCATTCATCCATCCATCCATCCATCCATCTATCCATCCATCCATCCATCCATCCATCCATCCATCCATCCATCCATCCATCCATCCAACCATCCATCCATCCATCCATCCATCCATCCATCCATCCATCCATCCATCTATCCATCCATCCATCCATCCATCCATCCATCCATCCATCCATCCATCCATCCATCCATCCATCCATCCATCCATCCATCCATCCATCCATCCAAGACAATCGGTGACCGATTTATTGTCGAAGAGAATGGAAAATATGAATTCTAATATACCAACGCACACGTCCTCAGAAAAAATCGGTCCTACAAAACTATGAATCTATTGAACTGTCCGATAATCGGATAGTCCTACGTAGAGTCGGTTGTGGGCGGAGGCCATCAAGTGGGCCATCGGCTTATTTGCCATCCAACGATGTTAAAAAAAAAATAAAAAAATTAAGTTACCTTTGACGCAGGTATAAAAGTCCCTATCGCAGCTAACAAAAGAGCTGATAACCTTGAAACGGCTGAACCGATTTTGATAACACATATTTAAAAACCATCGCTAAAAAACCTGCTTTCAAATAACAAAAACCGCATTCAAATCGGTTCACCCGTTTAGGAGCTACGGTGCCACAGACAGACACGTCAAACTTATAACACCTCTCTTTTTGAGTCGGGGGATAAAAAAAAACGACGGGTTGCACTCCGGGAGTGCCGGCAGAAGTGAAAACTTGAATATTAACGTTCTGCATTTTTGATATTTTGGAATGGTTAGGGAATGATTTTGCACGAATTGCTTTAATTATCAGTATAAAAGTAATATCATTTATGTGGTATAATACAATATTTATTTATTGCGCTTTAAATTCGTAAGATTTTCGATCAGGTCACGTGTCCTGACGCGAGTTTATTTTTTTTTACCCATTACAAAAAAGTGTACAACGCCGCTAAAGAAGTTTTCACTTCAAAAATAACAATGGCCAATTTTTCAACCACAGACTATACTATAACATGTTCTAATACTATCTGACATGACGCCATGTAACTCAGTATTGTTTACAACTCTGCCTTACCTGTTATTACAAAGGATTTGCTATATCTTATGTTATGACTTGAGGCGAGAGTTCGCGAGGTTATTTCGTTGGATGTGGAAAGTCCTGACTATTATTACGTAAGTAGATCTATACTAATATAATAAAGAGGTAAGATTTTTCTTTTTGTTTGTTTGTAAGGAATAGGCTCTGAAACTACTGGATCGATTTTAATAAATTTTTCACTATAGGTAGCTACATTATTTTTGAGTAACATAGGCTATATAACATACCGTGTCGACGGCGCGTTCGTGTTCCACGCGCGCCTCAAAGAGATGTCAGCAAACTTGGACGGGGCCACTGAGGGCCGATGCCTGCCGGGGCTGCGGGTTGTTCGAAAGAGATACCGCGCCCCCGGAACGCAAAGGGCACATGAAAGGAACATAGACGGGTTTTAGTCAGTAAAAGTCTGACACTCCCTCCCGCCCCGCCCAGGGCGGGGGAAGTTATTTGGTGATTTCCCGTCTATAAAAAAAAAAAAAAAGGCTATATAACATCACGCTATAACATACGGGAGCGGAGCATAAACCAAAGAAGTAACTTATGGCGGGTGAAATGAGCCACGCGGACGAAGTTGCGGCTAGTTCGCTTGTGTAATTATATAAACTTATATTTTCTGATAAAGAACTGCTTCGTAAGCCTAGTGGTCCTAAGCGCGACTGCTACGCTAGAGGTCTTGGGTTCGATTCTTAGATCGAGCAAAAGTGATATTGGGTTTTTTCTATAAAATTTTCAGTAGCAACTCGGAGTTAGGATTTGTACCCGGTTAATGGCAATAGGCTCGCCCCATATTACATGGGACCTAAACATTGCGGCGAACTGTGGCTGTATTGGTACACCTCTGCTTTACCCTTCGGGAATTACCTACAGGCGTGATGGTATGTAATAAATGTAACGTTGATAAATTAAAAGTGTCTGTAAATGATTTATTTGAAACTACATAGTTACATACCCCGCGATGTCTGCTCCGCTCCCGTTCGTCGTAGCGTGATGTTATTGTTATCATCATCATCAGCTTAACCTTTTTCCAACTATGTTGGGGTCGGCTTTCAGTCGAACCGGATGCAGCTGAATATCAGTATTTTACATGGAGCGACTGCCTATCAGACTTCCACAACCCAGTAATGGGTAATACGATACTCTTGGTAAGACTGGTTGTCAGACTTCCCGGCTTCTGAGTATCAGTAACAACTGACAAAAAAACGTCAAAAAAACAAACGGACTGTCAAAATTATTACATTGAATGTGATACAAAAATTGTTAAAGAACACATTGTAATTTGCATTCTTACTGAATTTGAACCTACAATAAGATTTTGTATTCTTACATCTCCAATTACAAAAAAAAGAAGTCTGTCCGCCTCGTCCGTCAACAACAATTCATCTCAAAAACAACTAAACCACTTGAGATTCGGTTTGAATTCATTTCTAACGTTACTTTAAACAGCATCCCGAGGGATAGTCGTGAGGATATTATCGCTTCGCTATTTCATCCCCATCATCCTAGCAGTCACGGTCTGATTGTGTTGGGGCGGGCGGACGGGGTAGTCAGAGGGTGAACCAAGAAAAAAACTATAAAAATATATTTGCTTGCTACTTCTCGGGGCTTTTTTTTTTGCGCGGTATACTAAGTCATCATTTGCCTAGCCTTTTCCCAGCTATGTTGAGGTCGGCTTCCAATGTAACCAAATGCAGCTGAATACCAGTGCTTTACATGGAGCAACTGCTCCATGTAAAGCACTCCAACCCAGCAACCTCCACAACCCACTTACCGCGGGCAACACGATTTTGGGCGTCTTAGTTAGACAGGTTATCAGACTTATTGGCTTCTGACTATCCGTAAGGACTCTCAAAGAAGAATGACAGCCGGGTGTAACGGCTTTTACGTGCTTTCCGAGGCACGGGGGTGTCACATCACCAACTTCCAAAGTCCGGGCTGCTACTGAGAAATTTGTAATGGAACAACCCAATATCACTTTTTGCCCGACCCGGGAATCGAACCCAGGATCCTACGATCATCAGTAGCGCTTACGACCACGAGACCAATACGGCAATTGCGCAGAACCCTTATTATTTTTCTACAATCATATTGAACCTATGTTACTCCTTTTAACAGCAGCTATCTGCCAGTGAATGTCCCGTCAAAATCGGTTCAGCCGTTTTGGAGATTAGCCGGGACAAACAAGAAGACACAGATAAATAAAAAATACCGGATGGTCTGTGTTGATATTTGTTTTGTAAAAATCTATGCAAGTTTGAAGGTTTTAGTCAGTAAGAGTCTGACACTACCTTCCTTCCGCTCCGCCTAGAGCGAAAGAAGTCCTTTAGCGATTTCTAGGTGGACTGTCGGCTTGTTTGCCATCCAATAACATTATTTATCAACTGGAAAGATGTAGTAAGTAGCTAGGTACCCACTTATCTATTCAGAAGCCATCGCATGATTGTACGACACGCCTTACCACTTAGCGAAGACGTCAATCTATAATTAAGGATTTACATACACATAACTAATAATAAGTAAATCTATTCTTAGAAAGAAATCGGCTAAGAGCGAGATGGATGGTTTAGGTAAGGTTCCGTATCTAAATCTTCGAAACGCAAGCGCTAGTGGTTTTAAGCGCAGCGTAGGACGTCCACCCACAAGGTGGACAGATGACCTGATTAAGACCGCAGGCAGAAAATCAGATCAATCAGAGAAAATCAAGGAAATCATCAAATAACTTCCCCCGCCCTTAGTGTCAGACTTTTACTGACTAAAACCCGTCTATGTTCCTTCATGTGTCCTTTGCGTTCCGGGGGCGCGGTATCTCTTTCGAACAACCCGCAGCCCCGGCAGCAAGCAGACGCTGGATGCAGGCTGCTTCCAAAGGTCCTTTTGGAAATCTATGGGAGAGGCCTATGTCCAGCAGTGGACGTCCTGATATGATGACGATGATGATCAAAACCTTGCTGAAAATATAGTCAAAAGTCATCATAATTTCATTTTAACCATTAAAACACACTTATGAACGTCATAATTTACTGGAAAATGGGAATTCAAGCAGGTTATCCGCTCTTTGTGAAGGAGCTCGTCCGGGGAAGTACTACCACCATACCTATTTCTGCCGCAAAGCAGCGTTGCTGTGTTATGGTTTGAAGGGTATGGGTGCCGGTGTAATTACAGGCACCGGAGATATTTCAACTTTGTCTCTGGGATGGCAACGCATTTGCAAGGCCTCTGGTAGCACATGAGATATTTAAACTTTGTCTCTGGAATAGCAAGGCCTCTGGTATTGCAGATGTCTATAGGCAGCGGTGACCACTTAACACCAGGTGAACCGTCGCCTTGTTTGCCATACAACTAACCAACCAAAAGGGTTTTATCTCACTCCTTTTCACACACACAACCCTAAAAAACCAGCCACTTAAAACAGCTTAAAAAGTAGTCAGAACTACAATCAATTCACGATAATTATCTACATGACTATTTGTCAGATACAATCCCACCGTAATACGTAAACAACAGGAAGTGAGATTAGTTTAATGATTATCTTTAAACATGTAATATCCATTATATTGCGTGATTTGCTATCATTTCTAATTACTTTACCGGAATTTTGATTTTTAGAAATACCCAAGCAATCAATCATGATTTTTAATTTATCGTTGTTTTATTTAAATTGTTACAGATTCAGGTGACGGAATTGCTGAGTTGGTCTCGTGTTGGGTTTGGTTACCTGGTCGGGCAAAAAAGTGTTGTTGGGAAATTTCTCAGTTAACTGCCTCGTTAGCCTATTGGTCCTAAGCGCGACTGGTATGCTAGAGGTCTTGGGTTTGATTCCCAGGTCGAGCAAAAAGTGTTATTGGGTTTTTTCTGAGAAATTCTTAGTAGTAAGAAATAATTTTCCGGTTTATGTGGACATCTAAAGGGGAGGCCTATGTTCAGCAGTGGACGTCCTATGGCTGAGATGATGATGATGATGATGAAGAAATAGCAGCTCGGAGTTGAGATATTGTGCCTGGTTGGCAATAGGCTCGCCCCCTATTACATGGGACCTAAACATACCGGAGAACTGTGAATATAATACTTACCTCGCTTGGGAATCAAATCCAGGGACGCTAAGCAGATAATCTTGCAAATAGACTTTCTTAAAATAAAACATCTTCTTGCAATAAAAAGACTTATTGCATAAACCCATCCAAACAATGGCGGCGAGAAATTCAAAGCTTTTAAATTCCATTTAACACATTACAGACGAGACGTAACTCTGTAAATATTTTGTAAACACCTCGTCACTCCACCTGGGTCCGTCTGCAATTCATAACACTAACAAAATACCGGTCAAGTGCGAGTCGAACTAGCGCTCGAAGGGTTCCGTACCATTATCTATAAAATTTATTTATACTACTACATTAATTTAATTTATACTATTTTATTTCTATTTTAATTGATTTATTTCTATTTAAATTTTGCCAATAATTCCTATAACATGGGGTATATTATGGAGTTTATAATTTTAATATGGATCTTGGATATCTGAAATAAATGAATTTTATTTTTATTTTATTTATCAAAAAAAAAACATGTCTGTTGTATGGAAGCCCCCCTTAAATATTTTTTTTTATTTTAATTTAATTATTTATTTTTAAAGTGAATATAATTATATTATTTATATATATATATTTTTTTTTTTATTATTATAACTAAATATTCTGTGAATATTTCAAGCGTTTACCTGTTGCCGTTATCAATATCGAGCAAAAAGGAGCAAAAAAATCTCGTTTGTTGTATGGGAGCCCCCTTAAATATTTATTTAATTGCGTTTTTTATTATTTTTTGTTATAGCAGCAACAGAAATACATCATCTGTGAAAATTTAAACCGTCTAGCTATCACGGTTCATGAGGTACAGCCTGGTGACAGACGGACGGACGGACAGACAGACAGACAGACGGACAGCGAAGTCTCAGTAATAGGGTCCCGTTTTACCCTTTGGGTACGGTACCCTAAAAACGGGAAAAAAATCATGTCTGTTGTATGGGAGCCCCCTTAAATATTGATTTTATTACGTTTAACTGCCCCGTTGGTCTCGTGGTCGCAAGTGCGACTGCTGTGCAAGGGGTCCCGGGTTCGATTCCCAGGTCGAGCAAAAAGTTTTATTGGGTTTTTCTATGAAATTCTCAGTAGCAGCTCGGAGTTTGGATTTGTGCCCGGTTAATGGCAATAGGCTCGCCCCCTATTACATGGGACCTAAATATACCGGCGAACTGTGGGTGTACATTGGTACGCCTCTGCCTAACCCTTCGGGGAATACAGGCGTGATGATGGTGATGGTTTATTACGTTTTTTATTATTTGTTGTTATAGCAGCAACAGAAATACATCATCTGTGAAAATTCCAACTGTCTAACTATCACGGTTCATGAGATACAGCCTGGTGACAGACGGTCCTACAGACAGCGTGTCTTAGTAATAGGGTCCCGTTTTACCCTTTGAGTACGGAACCCCAAAAACAATAAAATTATATCATTCTCATATATTTCCCCGTAGGATTGTCCAGACCAATCTCTACATCCGTACTAATATTATAAATGCGAAAGTAACTCTGTCTGTCTGTCTGTCTCTTCTTCACGCCTACACCACTGAACCGATTTCAATGAAATTTGGTACAGATATAGTCTGGGACCCGAGAAAGGACATAGGATAGTTTTCATCCCGGAAATCCCCCGGGAACGGGAACTATTAATCCACGCGGACGAAGTCGCGGGCAAAAGCTAGTAGTATAATAAAACAAAGTCGCTTCCCGCCGTCTGTACGTTTAGATCTTTTAAACTACGCAACGGATTCGAATGCAGTTTTCATTCTTCTTCTTTATAGTGTGGGCAGTAAGGTCTAACGACCCCACACACCCTAGTGTCAGAGTTTCTAAACCGCCTCAAGGGCCTCCGACATGGTTACCGATGTCAGTGATGTCCAAGATAAACTTAGAAAGTACATAATTATGAATTAGAAAAAGTGACATTTGTACTTGCCCGTGTCCGTTCCGGTTTTAATTAGTAGATAGAGTGATTGAGAAGGATTTTTGAAGTGAAAACTTCTTTAGCGGCGTTGTACACTTTTTTTGTAATGTGTAAAAAATTTAAAACTCGCCTCAGGACACGTGACCAGCAGTGTGATTCTCTAAACCTCACTTCGTAATCCGAAAGCTGAATCCGCAGTGAGATTACAAAATGGTATTCTGTTAAACACGATCACGCCGGTGACGTCACCACGGCAAACGAATACTAAACCAATGACAGGTTGGTTCGTTATCGAAGTGAGCGCGATCACTTTAGTGAGACTCGTTTTCGAGTTTTCATTTTAGAGAATCGCACTGCTGATCGAAAATCTTACGAAGTTAATAATAATAGCGCAATAAATAAATATTGTATTATACCACATAAATGATAGTACTTTTATACTGATAATTAAAGCAATTCGTGCAAAATTATTCCCTAACCATTCCAAAATATCAAAAATGCACAACGTTAATATTCAAGTTTTCACTTCTGCCGGCACTCCCGGAGTGTTTAAGGATCGTAGCAGGTGGCGTTCTGTGGTTTCTGCCTACCCCCATGGGAAAAAGGCGTGAGTTAATGTATGTATAATAATATCTCCTCCGTAATTGACTAGTCCCCATTAAGTTTAGCCGTCGCGTCGTGGCCTGAAGAATACATTACATGGTTTAGATCATTTATGCAGAATTAGAATCAAATAATATGACGGCTAAAAGATTTTCCCACGCTGTATTCCGTTAGACAGGACTAATATTGTAATAAAGCATGCTGTAATTGGGTCAGACTTTATTAAATTATGCATCAGGGGAGCTATTATGAAAGTCGCTCGAAAGCAGAAAATTTACGTGTGATTTTTCAACTGCTCCGTTGGTCTTGTGGTCGCAAGTGCGACTGCTGTGCAAGGGGTCCCGGGTACGATTCCCAGGTCGAGCAAAAAGTGTTATTGGGTTTTTCAATGATATTCTCAGTAGCAGCTCGGAGTTTGGATTTGTGCCCGGTTAATGGCAATAGGCTCGCCCCCTATTACATGGGACCTAAATATACCGGCGAACTGTGGGTGTACATTGGTACACCTCTGCCTAACCCTTCGGGGAATACAGGCGTGATGGTATATTATATTTTCAACACAATATTAGTAGTAGTAGTAGTAGAACTCTTTGTGAAGGAGCTCGTCCGGGGAAGTACTACCACCATACCTATTTCTGCCGCAAAGCAGTGTTGCTGTGTTCCAGATTGAAGGGTATGGGTGCCGGTGTAATTACAGGCACATGAGACATTTCAACTTTGTCTTTAAGATGGCAACGCATTTGCAAGGCGTCTGGTTTTGTAGATGTTTATAGGCAGTGGTGGTTTTCTTACTCCTCCACTAATCTTTTCTGATTAATTTCGTTGCGGGATCCAAGACAGTTGAATCGTTTCTCCGGGACTCGTCGAGCTTCATTGTCTCGACGCTTTTCTTGTGGTCGCCACTGTTGATTCTGGCTTACAGAAGTTGCAGTGGTTAGGGAACAGTGTGGCGGGCTTATCCCATTAAAAAGAAAGGCAGTGGTGACCATTTAACTTCAGGCGGGCTGTCGTCTTGTTTGCCATCCAACAAAGTAAAAATAAAACAAAAGCTATACCAATATAATGAAGCTAAAGAGATTTTTTTGTTTGTAACATGGATAATTATTTTTATATATAATAGCCAGATTCATGAGGAATAGTATAGGATACTAGCTTTTGCCCGCGACTTCGTCCGCGTGGATTAATAGTTCCCGTTCCCGGGGGATTTCCGGGATGAAAACTATCCTATGTCCTTTCTCGGGTCCCAGACTATATTTGTACCAAATTTCATTGAAATCGGTTCAGTGGTTTAGGCGTGAAGAAGAGACAGACAGACAGAGTTACTTTCGCATTTATAATATAATTAAGTATAGTAAGTAAAAGTACGGATATATTAACATCACGCTACAACTGACAGGAGCGGAGCAGTAAGCAAAAATGTAACTTAACGGGTGAAAAAAAAAACACTCGAACGACGTCGTTGACAGAAGCTATCATGGATATAAAGAAGATTAGTCTGGATTATCAACACTAATCTTTCTTTATAAAAGGGATTAAAAATTAATATTTTATAGAGAAAAGATTTGCAATTTTATTTGTAATGGATAAACTCAAAACCGACTTAACCGATTAAAATGATGCTTTGCGGCAGAAATAGGTATTTTCTGCCGCAAAGCAGCGTTGCTGTGTTCTCGTTCGACGGACATGGGTGATGTACATCCCCGGACGAGTTCCCTCACTAAGAGCTCCATAAATGTGTGTATTCTCCAGAACGACGGCTAATCTTAATGCAGACTAGCCAAGTACGCAGGAGATATTATAGTGTACAAGTGTGTGTGTAAACACAGGTGCACTCCCTCTTCCCTCACTTCCATAGTCCGATGGGACGGCAATCCGACACGATCGGAGAGAGATCAGGCGCAGAGCCAACGGCTTTACGTGCTTTCCGAGGCACGGGGGTGTCACACCACCAACTTCCAAATACCGAGACACTAGAATTCCATAGAAAAATCAATCAACTTTGCTCGACCTGGGAATCGAACCCAGGACCCCTCGGGGCACAAAGAGCTCTACTAGAAAGAAAGAAAGGAAGAAAAACCATTTATTCGATGCGAAAGCGACGCACAACACAAAAATAAAAAATAAAATAAAAAATAAACAATAACAATAATGTATATGCGCCACTACCGCGCGAAAAGGCTGACGCTCAGCATAAAGCCGTGGCCCGTGCACGAGACACGGAACCACAGCGCTGGTTTTCAGCGTCAGCCGTCGTGTTGCTGTCTCGGAACTATGAAGTACACTACTGTGCTGTGTGTGTACTACTACTGTTAGCGAGTGCTTACAAGATTGCCCTCTGAGAGATTAGGTCAAGTTAGTCCGGAGTACCTAGGTAACATAATATGATTAAGGGTACAGCCAGACTCAGATTGAACAGCTAACTGACTTTTGAAGTCTACCTAGTTCTGCGGAATAACGGGTTTGTGTAATGCCTTTGTGTCTGACTTAATTGTTTTATGGTCTAATTCTCTAGGAGAAGAGAAAATTTTACAAATTTTTAGGAACAATTGCAATCTAATCTCAGTCTCAATAATGATGTCAAAATTACTTATTTTTTTCTTTTTATAAATTTATTATTTATTTTTCAAACATAAACTGTATCATGTTCTTCTTGAGAAATAAAGATTCTTCTTTAAACCTAACTGAAATGGCTTCTAGATTAATTACCAGGGTTGTGTTCCTGTGGTATAAAGCTAGTAGTAATATAATAATAAAAATGTTTTAGGGTTTAGGGGAACTGCCTCTTTGGCCTAGTGGTGCTGAGGCGACTGCTACGCTAGAGGTCCTGGGTTCGATTCCCAGGTCGAGCAAAAAGTGTTAGTGAGTTTTTCTATGAAATTCTCAGTAGCAGCTCGGATTATGGATTTGTGCCCGGTTAATGGCAATAGGCTCGCCCCCTATTACATGGGACCCTAATATACCGGCGAACTGTGGGTGTACATTGGCACACCTCTGCCTAACCCTTCGGGGAATACAGGCGTGATGGTGATGGTATGGTTTTAGGGTTTACTAATAGGATTTCCTCAGTAGTGGCAGCCTAGAGTATTGAAATTTGTGGTGTGACACCCCCATGCCTCCAAAAGCGCATTTGTAGATCTTTGACAGTCATTACGGATAGTCAAAAGCCTGAAAGTCTGACAACCAGTTTTACCAAGGGGTATCGTGTTGCCCAGTAAAATAATTCCATTTTGAAACAATTGCAAGCGTAAATACAAAATATGACTGTGTTGCCACACTTTAAACATCAAAAAGATACAAAAATATAAATATTTATAATATTATGTTAAATCTGTCACGATGAGGGGTAGCCAGCGAATAAGGTAGTGAGACAAATCTTATTCTTATTGTAACGCGAATAGGGTAGGGGACACTTTTGATGGCCGTGTGTATTTTGTTTTGTAGTTAATTGATTGCTGAAATATTTCGATTTTTCGTTGCTTTTTTTTTAGATATCAGACATAGTTGATTTTTTATTTGAAGCTGATGAATGTTTTCGATTAAAAAAAAAAATGTTAAATAAGAATAAAACAGGGCATTATCACGTACAAAAAACAAAGGTTTTATTACATTTATTTCAATTTGGATGAATGGATGTTTGTTATTCAATCACGCTAGAATAGCTAAATGGATCTTGAAGAAGATCCATTTACAGACACATTTAAATGGAATCGGTCAGTTATTTAGAAAGTTGAAGCTCGTAGCTTGTTCCAAAACGTAGGCAGGTCTTTATTGAGATGAACAAGCAAGAAACTACGGAAAGTCTCTCAAAAATTAAAAGCATTGACAATAATGTGTATTGCGCATAAAAAAAGAATAGTTTATTGTTACAGAAAGGCGTACAAAAAACAACGAAGTTGAGCAAAATAGACATTAGGGCTTAACATATTTATTATTAGCTGGCAACGATGTTTCTAATGCTATAGTGAATGGAGTGTAGTCAAGTGTATCTTGTGCCGACGGCGGCATGGCTGCAGCGTAGCCGACGCTTGGCAGTTGAAACGATAAGCGTCGAAAATATGATGATTCCCCGTGGAGAAACAGTTATAGCTACGTCATAGCAATCTATTCTACTAATATTATAAATGCGAAAGTTTCTGAGGATGGATGGATATATGAATGGATGGATGTTTGTTACTCTTTGACGCTTAAACAGCTTAACGGATCTTGATGAAATTTGGCACTGACATAGACTGTAGTGTGGCATAACATAAGAAATACTTTTTATTCCGGAAAAAATTACGGTTCCCGTGGGATAATGTATGTATTTATAACAATACTCATGTATTTATTTAAACAATTTTACGACAAGTTTGACGCACTGGCTCATCGATTGGCTGCTACGCTGCGTGTCGCGGGTTCAATTCCTACACGGAACAAATATTGGGACTATAGGAGACTCCAGTATATTACTTACAACACACAAAAAGTTTCGTCTAAAAAGGCAAATTCTAGAAAACTTACATATGAAAAATTCTTTTCATGTATTACCGTAGGACGCCAATTGTATCCCCTACCCTACAATAATGAGATTCTCTTGTAAACATCTGGTTAAGATAGGATTAAAATATTATTCCGCTTGGTCCATCTTGCCTCCCGAGAATTACTAATTTCTCTTTTGTTTGATTTCAAGTCTTTGTAGCCGCTTATACGGGAGGGGGTAAGCAGGAATGCAAGTACATCCACCTCTTAGAGTACTTCATAAAGTTTTTAAACGATAGAAGTAAATTGGCAGTAATCGTCACGTAAGGAAAGTCAAAGTCAAAGCATTTTTTTCAATTACGGTTTAAGATAATTATTTTTCTCTTAAGATTTACATTAATCATTTATTTTGTTTTCAAAAAAAGAAAACAAAAATCAATCAAAAAATCAAATAATTCATTTAAAATGAATCATACAATGAATCATTTTTTTTTTTTGTTTATGTGTTTCCCTATTACATGGGACCTAAATATACCGGCGAACTGTGGGTGTACATTGGTACACCTCTGTCTAACCCTTCGGGGAATACAGGCATGATGGTATATATGGTTTGTTTTTATAATAACAATAATCGATTAGAGTTTTTAGTAGGGTAGAAGTTAAATGTTAGTGTAGTTACACAGTAAGTGCACGCATATGTTCGTAACACATAATGTTGTTAATTAGACCATTTACATTTACTGGTCAACTAGTTATACAGGAAGACAGTTGCTCATTCCATAACGTAGGTCTCTGTAGAGCCCAGGATTGCGAAATTTGTTTGAAAGAGTCACCGCGGCCCTGAAACATTCTTCTTCTTCTTTATCGTGTGGGCAGTAAGGTCTAACGACCACACACACCCTAGTGTCAGAGTTTCTTAACCGCCTCAAGGGCCTCTGACATGGTTGCCGATGTCAGTGATGTCCAAGACAAACTTTAACATTGAAATTAACTCCTATTGCGCTGAAACATAAAGGACATTAGGGGGAACACGGATGGGTTTTAGTCAGTACGAGGCTGACACTCCAAATGACAGCCGGTGCCAACGGCTTTATGTCCTTTTTTCTATTTATTTTCTATTTATTTTATCGTATTAAAAGATGCCGCTACGTATTTCAAAACATCGTAGCGTGATAGTCAATGCTCGCGCTTTTGCTCTGAAGTGAGACAGTATATAATATATATTTTTTTAAATATCATTGCATATCAAACGAGCCGACGGAGCGGTCAGCGCTACCTATAAACATCTACAATACCAGAGGCCTTGCAAATGCATTGCCATCCCATAAGTCAAAATGTGTCATGCCTGTAATCTTCAAACCAGAATACAGCAACGTTGCTTTGCGGCAGAAATAGGTATGGTGGTAGTACTTCCCCGGACGAGCTCCTTCACAAAGAGCTCTACTACTACAACTATACTAGGCTTTTATTATTATAACTACAAATGGTCTTTTTATCAATCTAAACATGTTTGACATAATTGTAACATGATGCATAGTTTGTTATCATTATTTGAAAGATGATCGATAAGATTTTTGAAGGATATGTAATGCCTTCGATAACCGTGACCGAATACCATCACGCCTGTATTCCCCGAAGGGTTAGGCAGAGGTGTACCAATGTACACCCACAGTTCGACGGTATATTTAGGTCCCATGTAATAGGGGGCGAGCCTATTGCCATTAACCGGGCACAAATCCAAACTCCGAGCTGCTACTGAGAATTTCATAGAAAAACCCAATAAGATTTTTTGCTCGACCTGGGAATCGAACCCGGGACCGTGACCGAAATTTTGCAAAAAATTGGTGGCCACCATCTTATAGTCTTATTCTTTGTTTCCGTCTCCGAAAACAAACGACAACTACAGATGTTTGATTTGATAACAATGACCGTCAAAATGATGATGACGATGATTCTTGCCCATTCTTCTTCATACGAAAGTACCTTTTTAAATGGGCAAATAGATTCATTTTTTTTCTTGTTTATGAATTTCAAAAGTACCTTTCAAAATGCATGTGACAATAAGGATTATAAATATAATCGTTGATGGATGGAGAGGAAGAGGGAGGTCAAAAAAAGATGAATGGATTGTGTGAAGAATGATATGAAACTGAAGAGAGTCAGTGATAGCATGACGGTTGACAGGACGGCATCGAAGAAGAAAACGTGTTGCGCCGACCACAAGTCACATGAGATACGGGCAGGACGATGATGATGGCATAGTCTAATCAAAATAAATGATTTGAGTTTATCTTTGACTATGATTTTTAAAGAAAAACCATATTTGACAGAGATTCGATTGTAATATTTTTGTCCAAAGGCCAACTCCAAATTAACTTTTTTATATTAACTGTACATAGTTTGTAATTTAAGTATTATTTAGTTTTAACTTTGTAGTTTAATTATTATTTATAAGTTTTGCGTAACATAAATAAATTAATAATTATAAAACTCCAAATTAATAACGATCAAAATCCAGTCGTAATCTCACCTCTGCGACAATCTCAAATACTTGACAAAATATAGATAAACTAGCTTTTTCCAGCGACTTCGGTCGCGCGGTTTCTCACCCACTTTGGGTTGTCTTTTGGTTACTCCACTCCCATGTGTCGTAGCGTGGTATTATACTATATACCCTATACTATTTCAATGTTAAGGCCTATACTAATTCTCATGACATGGCTATCATACACTGAAATCAATTTTCAAACGTACGATAGTTTCAGATATTAGCGAAAAAGATGATTTTTTTAGTATAATTATATTAGTGTTTAGTACATACCTATTAGTATTAACAAGTCGTGGTCGCAAGCGCGACTGCTAAGCGAGGGGTCCTGGGTTCGATTCCCAGGTCGAGCAAAAAGTGTTATTGGGTTTTTCTATGAATTTCTCAGTAGCAGCTCGGAGTTTGGATTTGTGCCCGGTTAATGGCAATAGGCTCGCCCCCTATTACATGAGACCTAAATATACCGGCGAAACTGTGGGTGTACATTGATACACCTCTGCCTAACCCTACGGGGAATACAGGCGTGATGGTATATGATAGTACTATTAGTTAATACATACTTAAAGGCATTTTTAACAGATTGAAACTGAAATTAAAATACAACAGTTTTAAATACAGAAATCGCCTCCGTTTGACAACGAAGAACTAGCTCCATCTAGTGGCGAATAGCAGTAGTAATTTTGTCAAAATTTTAATTTTATCTTTAAGTCAAGTTTTTAACTTTGTAAATACCATCTAATTTCATCAATATATCCTACAAAAATATATAGGAAATGCCTAAAGAGTTATTTACCTATGAATAAACATTTAACTTGACTGTTCATGGCAAGGTATAGGCCGGTAGCGACATCTGTTTCGAACTTTTTTCTCAATCTTCAACCCCGTTCTCGCTAAGGTATGAACAGTATTCATGACTAGCTTATACTCATGACATAGTCTGCGTAAAATGTCGGTAATCTATGGAGATTTATTTTTTTGCGCGGTATTGTAATTGGTATCTTGTGAAGTGAGTCTTGTCAAAACCGGTCTAGACGTTTAGAAGATTAACCGAAATAACCAGACAGATAAAAAACCTATAGGTATTGTTGTCAATTTTTGAAGTGAAATCTTCTTTAGCGGCGTTGTACACTTTTTTTGTAATGGGTAAAAAATGATAATTTCGCGTCAGGACACGTGACCTAATCGAAAATTCGTAAGATTCTCGATCATGTCACGTGTCCTGACGCTAATTGTCATGTTTGTGTACGATAGCGCAATAAATAAATATTGTATTCTACCACATAAATGATAGTACTTTTATACTGATAATTAAAGCAATTCGTGCAAAATTATTCCCTAACCATTCCAAAATATAAAAAATGCACAACGTTAATATTCAAGTTTTCACTTCTGCCGGCAATCCCGGAGTGCAACCCGTCGTTTTTTTTTTATTATTGACGGCAATTAACACACTTCATCCGCACTGTGCAGAGCGGAAGGGAGTGTCAGACTCTTACTGACTAAAACCCATCCAAGTTCTTCCTAATGCCCCTTGCGTTTCGGACAACTCTGCTTGGCGGCAGAATCACGTATGTCGTCATCATCTTCCTGCCCTTATCCCATGTTAGTTGGGGTCGGCGCAACATGTTTTCTTCTTCCATGCCGTCCTGTCAACCGTCATGCTATCACTTAGTCCCTTCTCTTTCTTATCATTCTTCACACAATCCATCCATCTTTTCTTTGGCCTCCCTCTTCCTCTCCATCCATCCACATTTATATTCATAACTCTTTTGGTCACATGCGTCTCATCCCTCCTCTTCGCATGCCCATACCAAGACAAACGGTTCCCTTTCAACTTTTCTGTCACTAGCGCTACTTTCAAACTTCCTCTAATATACTCATTCCTTACCTTATCCGTTCTGGTCACACCACACATCCAGCTCAACATGCTCAAAACTCAAACTCAAAGCATTTATTTCAATTAGACCATGTACAGGCACTTTTGAATTGTCAAGAAGTTACAGTTTAAAATTGAAGCTAGTTGCTCGTTCCAAAACGTAGGTCTCTATTGAGAAGAACGAGCAAGAAACTCCATGGACACTCTTTTCATTCAATTTGGCCTCATCTCCGCAACATGCAATGTTTTTCATCCGTCTTCTTCGCGGCCTAACATTTCGATTTCTGATTACGTACCTATGTTCTTCGCCGTATTGTATTGTGTTGTATTTTTACAGGGAGCTTGACAATCTACAGTTATTATTGTCAGATGTTACTGATAATATTATCAAGTTCATAACATCAAATTATTGATAATTTAGATGCTTATCAGCCATAAGATTTTATAGAAACGACAATACTGATAATAAGTGATAACAATCGTGTTGATAAGACAGCCAATCAGCACTCGCCATCAGTTTGCTAAACACGGTAACAATTTTACTACTAATAAGAATGCGAAAATTTGGATGGATGGATGGATGTTTTTTACTTAGCGCCAGAACGGCTGAACGGATTTGGATGAAACGCACGGAGATAGATTTCAAAGTCACTAACATACTATCACGGAAGGTTTAGGCAGAGGTGGTCCGATATCCGATACCCACAGTTCGCCGGTATGTTAAGGTTCCATGTAATACGAGGCAAGCCTGGCAATACGCTTGCCTCGTATTGCGAGCGTGCCTGCTACACTAGAGGTCTTGCCCCAGGTCAAGCAAAAACTGTTGTTGGGTTTTTCTATGAAATTCTCAATAGCAGCTCGGAGTTTGGATTTGTGCCCGGTTAAGTGAGCAATTGGCTCGCCGTGCACCTATTTCATGGGACCTAAATATACCGGCGAACTGTGGGTGTACATTGGTACACCTCTGCCTAACCCTTCGGGGAATACTGGCGTGATGGTGGTGGCAGCTCATCTCAGACTCATTTCACCTAAATTCAATGAAGGAGAGTTTTACCAAATTGACCGGCAAGCGCAGTGTAGCACATCCTCCACAAGGTGGACGGACGACCTGATTAAGACCGCAGGAAGACGCTGGATGCAGGCCGCTTCCAACCGGTACTTTTGGAAATCTATGGGGGAGGCCTATGTCTAGCAGTGGACGTCTTTCGGCTGATATGATGATGATGATGATGACTGGTTTCAGAGTTATTAAAAGGATATTCTGTACTTAAAAAAATCATACTCAACTGCCCCGTTGGTCTCGTGGTCGCAAGCGCGACTGCCGAGCAAGGGGTCCCGGGTTCGATTCCCAGGTCGGGCAAAAAGTGTTATTGGGTTTTCCCATTAGGAATTTCTCAGTAGCAGCCCGGAGTTTGGATATGTGCCCGGTTAATGGCAATAGGCTCGCCCCCTATTACATGGGACCTAAATATACCGGCGAACTGTGGGTGTACCTAAATTGGTGCACCTCTGCCTAACCCTTCGGGGAATACAGGCGTGATGGTATATTTATTTATTTTTATATTAAAAAATCATGGAAGAACTTTTTACACTGTTCCTTCATCCATCCAAAGAACCTCAAATTCATCCACGACCATACAACTACCGCCATCTTTTGAAAAGAATAACAAAAAAACTAAGTTAAATAAAACTAAAAGCAACATTACATGCATTTTCATAGTACCCCTTTCCGATTCTTGTGTAGTTCTCACTCCCCTCGAGAGATGGCGCTGTTTACAATATAGAGGTTGACTTTTCATTCTTCGTTCCTTACCAAATGGTGGCAAATGATACTCTATTAATAAGAGTCCACTGTCTGTCTGTCCGTCTGTTTGTTTTAAGGCTATATCTTCAGAACCGTAATAGCTACTAGAGCCGCTATAACAACAAACAATAAAGAAATTATAAAGCCTAAAACAAAAACACATGCCATCACGCCTGTATTCCCCGAAGGGCTAGGCAGAGGTGTACCAATGTACACCCACAGTTCGTCAGTATGTTAATAACCGAGCCTATAGGCAGTAACCGGGCACAAATCCTAACTCCAAACTCTGAGAATTTCATAGAAAAACCCAATAACACTTTATGCTCGGCCTGAGAATCGAACCCAAGACCTCCAGCGCAGCAGTGGCCTCTAACACACAATAGGCTAACGAGGCAGTCAATCTTAAAGTAATCTCTTCAAAGTTAGAGTGAACAGGCTTCTTCTGGGTAAGCTCACTCCATCGTCGACTGTCTCTGACCTAGACTAGACCACCATCACGCTTGTATTCCCCGAAGGATTAGGCAGAGGTGTACCAATGTACACCCACAGTTCGCCGGTATATACCTAGACTAGAGTCAAGAGCTAATCCATCTTAAGCCTCTCCTGTCAAAAATCGGTAAAAATATCGATACGAACGATTTCTTGAGCGATTTTTTGGCCGATTTTAACATATGAATTTGTAGTGGCCAACTACCACACGTCATGTCAAGCTGAGTGACGCTGTCAGCTATCTCTCTATTGTTTTCTGTGCTTTCCTTCGGAGACTATTGTAAAAATTAATTTGATTTTATTATAACTTCTATTCAGAATATTTACTTTTATTTACCGGACAAACAGCCACAAATTCTAATACAACAACACACACGGTGGACAAAAAAATTGTCAAATGTCTGCTGTACCAATTTTTTGACCGATTTTGGACCGATTTTGTGTCGGCGAGAATAGACTACTATGAATTTTAATATACCCACGCAAGGCCGACAAAGAATTGATCGAAAGGTCGGTCGAGCGCGCACAACAAATAAAAAACAAAATTGTTGTTTCATTGTAGGCACTTTCCTTCTGAAAGATAGTAACGAATTAAAAATCCTCAAGTGATAGATTAAGATATAAGAAAGGATAATTACAATGATATCGTCACGAAATGACAAGAGTCGAAAGATAAAAGGTACAACGAGAGACGCACATACACTATTTTGTATACTTATACAATGTGCAGTTATGCATCCTTGTAAAATCTCAGAAGGTTATCATCATTAGCCTGCAGCAGTCAAAGTCAAAGCATTTATTTCAATTAGACCATTTACAGGCACTTTTAAATTGTCAAGAAGTAAATTGAAGCTAGTTGCTCGTTCCAACCCACTGCTGGACATATGCCTCTCATCAATACTTGGCCCAAATTGTATGTATTACTTTCGGTTATCACCTTTATCGAAACAGGCATCTCTCTTGGACAAAATTGACCAAATTATTAAAAATACAATATCATCACTTCTAAATGCAGTGTCGTGATGACCCAGTGGTTAAGGCGCCCGCCTCTCATGCACGAGGTTATGGGTTCGCAACCGGGCACAGGCAAGTAGGTACCATTGTGACTTTTGCTAATTCATAATGTACTTTCTAAGTTTGTTTTGGTCATCACTGACATCGGTAATTATATCAGAGGCCCTTGAGCCGGTTTAGAAACTCTGACATTAGGGTGTGTGGGGCTGTAACACCTTACTGCCCACACGATAAAGAAAGAAAGCAGTTCTGAATGTGGTTCTGAATGACCGAGTATGGCTACAAGCCCCACAAATTCATTTTGGTGGTCGCGGCATCCGTAAAATTTCTAGTAGTAGTTCTTGTCTTCTGTCCACAGCACCGATAAGTTAACTTCGAAGATTTTGTCACCATCCATGGTTAACTTGAAGTGCCGTGTTTAACCGAAGCGGTGAACGCCTGGAAAGTACCTTGCCCGGAAACAGATCGACCCGTGAACCCATCTTCCCAGAGACAATGGGACGAGCGGCTAGCGTAGCAGTATCGCTTGCACAAGACAAAGACACAAGACCAACAAAGCAGTTAAAAAAAAAATGGAAATTCATTTTATCATTGATTCGTGTCGAAAATCACCACAATAATTACCTCCTAGAATTTATCGAGGATGCAGAATTACGCCTTGACATACGCGATAGTGCTAAGGAATTTCAAGATAGAGAGGTATTTCACCAAACTATAGTAGGTATACAAATAGAAATTATTAATTTTCCTCGTTGTGATATATTTCTGATTGTTTTGGCAATGAGAGGCGGCGTAACGGATTAGGAATGTCGGATTAGCGATACGTGATTTATCGGCGCGAAAAACTGGAATCAACTGGTTAGAAATATGTGGGGAACTATATTGGCACTTGGAATGTGTGACGGTGTTGACTGTCATACATGTATAGCCGTATTCGTAATTGCCCCGTTGGTCTCGTGGTCGCAAGCAAGACTGATCAGCGTGGGGTCCTGAGTTCAATCCCGAGGTCGAGCAAAAACTGTTATTGGGTTTTTCCAGTAAGAATTTCTCAGTAGCTGCCCGGAGTTAAAGCACGTAAAGCTATTGGTCCCAGCTGTCATTCGTAGATATTTGACAGTCGTTACGGATAGTCAGAAGCCGGGATGTCTGACAATCAGTTTTGACAAGAGATATCGTGTTGCCCAGTAACTGCGTGGTGGAGGTCAGATAGGCAGTCACTCCATGTTGAACACTGGTATTCAGTTGCATCCGGATAGACTGTAAGCCGACCCCGACATAGTTGGGAAAAGGCTAAGCAGATTATGATGATATGTATGGCCGTATTCAGACAGCCGGTGTCGATCTATTGGCGCTTATTGAAAACAATTCGTGAGGGTTGTCAGTGCTGATTGAGGCAGTCGGTACCGTGTCGTCTTCTTCTACTTAAGCAATCAAAAATTATAGAAATATAGCTCTACTAAAATATAGAGGATGTAGTGACAAAGGTTAAAAAAGTATGCTTAGATGATTCGGTCATGTTGAGAAGATGAGTGAAAGGAATAACAAAATAAAACTATATGGCTAATGTAAGTGGCTGTAAGTCGCTGGGAGAGGACGCCCTAGAAAAACCTACCCTGACCTTAGGTATTGGTGTGGTTCTTCAGAAAGGTAGGTTAGATAGATAGATTTATTTATTTGCCAGAAATATGGTATTTTAAAGATTTTATAAATATAGGTACATAATAGTTCTACATATTCCGCCTACTAAATTCAGCATGCAAATGAGACAATAATTTTATTTCCTACTCAAACAACGTCAATTCCAATGTCGAAAAAGAAAAAAAAAAGAAAGTGGTCAATAAAACATTGCCTACATATCAATTTACAAATATTAAAGAATAATAATCATATTACAAATTGTCTAAATATCCACTTTTAAGTAACGCCTACAAATTAAATTACAAAATAATATCAATAGCTTAAATTAAAATTTCAAATTAAATTTTCATAACATGTAACTTTCACATTTGTGCTAGAATTTATAAATTCCTTAATAATGTAGAAACTATTTTCTAAGCCATGCTTTGAGATGCTTTTGGAATAAGCTGGTTCCCAGTTCTCTAATAACTTTTGGTATCTTATTGAATATTTTTATTGCCACTCGACTGGTATTTGTATGGCAGTACGCTGCGGTACGCAGTACCCAGTGTAAATAAAGGTGTTACAATAGTACAATGGTTATAATACAAATCAAATCAAAGCATTTATTTCAATTAGACCATTTACAGGCACTTTTGAATTGTCAAGAAGTTACAGTTTAATATTGAAGCTAGTTGCTCGTTCCAAAACGTAGGTCTCTATGGAGAAGAACGAGCAAGAAACTCCGTGGACACTCTTTTCATTCAATTTGGTTTTTACAAAAACTTGGTTACAATATTCTTGTTGCTTCTATATGTGAAAAACAATGAAGGTGAATATAAAAAATAACAAAATTATAATAAAGATGTAAGCCATGGCAGTTAAGAGATGACCAATCCCAACTGACAGCACCCGTTCACGAATATGACGCGTGCATCAGCACCATCTAGCTCAACCATCTTATAGGGAACCAAACGATCCAACCCACGCGCCACCGTCAGCGAGACATTAAAGAGAGCATGACGAAGCTCTCAATACCTTGGTTATAATCATTTGTTTTATACTATGTAAAGATTATACATCAGCAATCGATGCTCATGCATATACGAAAAATGGCCTTTGCACTGCAGTGAGACAATAATAGCCTAGCATGATTATAATTATAACTAATTAAATACGTAGGTAAAAGTATTAATATCTCAATCGTTTCGACAAGATCTTTGAAGACCGCAGATATACCTATATACGTAACTTTATCTCACTAACAACAAGATTATCGATACTTATCAATACGTTTTCGAGAATATGTATCACTTAGGTTCTTAAAAATAAATCGATAAAGATTTTATCGAAAGAGATTTATTGCGGGCGTAATAATTCTTTATTCTGATTATGAAAATCTTTTGCAGTCGTTCGTCAGATCATGATTTTGTTGTGACTATCTGCTGATGTGTTGGCTGTGTCAGAGTCAAAGTCAAAACTAAAATTAACTGCATCGTTAGCCTTGTAGTCCTAAGCGCGACTGCTTTTTATTTTTTTTTAAAGATGGTAAAATCATCAAATGACCCCCCCGTCCTGGGCGGGGCGGGAGGGAGTGTCAGACTTTTACTGACTAAAAACCATCTATGTTCCTTCGTGTGCCCTTTGCGTTCCGGGGGCGCGGTATCTCTTTCGAACAACCCGCAGCCCCGGCAGGCATTTGGCCCTTAGTGGCCCCTTCCGATGGCTGACACCTCTGTGCGCGGAACATGAACGCGCCGTCGACACGGTCTGTCGCTAGTTAATAACGTACGGACGGTGAGCTACCCATTGCTCACCGTCCACAGACCGTGTCCACGGTATCCGCCTGCGGGAGGCGCAATGGTGCCGTTATTGGCAATCCATTGCGCCGGCGGACGCGGCGTCAGCGGCGGCTGCGGGTGCGGCCACGGCAACGGTGGCGGTGGCGGCGGCGGCGGCGGCGACGGCGGCGGCGGCGGCGGCGGCGGCGGCGGCGGCAGTGCGGGGCCTTCCCCCGGCCCTGGCGGGCACGGCGCAGGCCTTGCCCCCAGCCCGGTGATCGGCCGGCTTGTTAGCTCCCGCACATGCGTCGCAGTGCGGCGGGGCATCACAAGCCGCGGCCTTGTGACCGGGCTGACCGCAGCGGAAGCATAGGGCGCTGCGGTCCACCTCCGAGGCGCAAGCGCGACTGCTGGAGTCTTGGGTCCAATTGGGTAGATGACACCACTAATCAATTGACGTACTTTTTATGAGCTGTCAAAACGCCATTCCCACATAGATTTTGTATGACAATACTAAACTATGACGTCACTTTTTTGTCATCTCAATTCACTAACTATTTATTGATTTCAAAGCAACTAAAAATCGATTTTTATAATTATTAAAAAATTCATCGAGTTTTTAGTGCTAAAATTAAATGTTTTTTTTTGTGAAAGTGTGTCTTGAAATTATTGGTTAGTGGTGTCATCTACCCAATTCCCAGGTCAGCAAAAGTGTTATTGGATTTTTCTATGAAAGGCCTCTGGTATTGCAAATGTCTATAGGTAGCGGTGACCACTTAACATCGGGTGGGCATGAGCCGTGGGCTTGTTTGCCATCGAAAAATAATTCTCAGTAGCAGCTCGGAGTTTGGATTTGTGCCCGGTTAATGGCAACAGGCTCGCCCCTATTACATGGGACCTAAACATACTGGCGAACTGTGGGTGTATATTAGTACACCTCTGCCTAACCCTTTGGGGATTACAGGCGTGATGGTACGAGTATCTTTGTTATGTTATTTCAATTACAGGTAGTTTTGAATTGCCAAATGTGGAAGCTAGTTGGTCGTTACAAAACGTAGGTAAGTCAGCGGGCCTAGACAAGTGGCATAAACGCTTGTAGAATAGAATGAATTATCGTCACGAAATTTGATTTAACGTTTAGAACGTCAAATTGGTAGCCAAGTGTATTAAATTCTATTCCATGAAACGAAACGCCATTGATACGTCAATATTCTGCATACAAATCGGTAGACAAGTGGCACGTATGACAAGCGAAATCGACTGTGAGCGTTTCTAATCTAACGCTTACGAAGCGTACGCTAGGACCCTGTAGACAGACGCTACGCTACTCTAACCAAGATGGCGATGTTTTGGTCAGCTGTTGGAGTGCTCGTTTTTTTTTTGAAAAAAATCACAAAAACATTTTACACTTTACATTTTGCATTTTTACAATATGTATTAATTATAATGAATTTTGCAACATAACGAAGAAGGCTGGCTCAGGCGTCATATAAGTAAATATCTCTTATAGAAAATTAATGAAATTCCGTATTTATTGTTTAGAGAGAGATTTAGGCTCGATAAACAAACATTTTATAAGTTGTGCCAGGATTCACGTGTTACGTAGATTCTGGATATCCGCACAGACCCTGGCCAATGACACCAATATTAAATACTGCACTTCGTTCTCGTGAAGAGGTATACACCACACGACATGTTTAGGCATAACATGACATAAACATACATACCATCACGCCTGTATTCCCCGAAGGGTTAAGCAGAGGTGTACCAATGTACACCCACAGTTTGCCGGTATGTTCTTAGGTCCCATGTACCTAATAGGGGGCGAGCCTATTGCCATTAACCGGGCACAAATCCAAACTCCGAGCTGCTACTGAGAATTTCGGTCGAGCTGGGAATTGAACCCAAAACCTCTAGCGTAGCAGTCGCCCTTATGAGCACTGGGCCAACAAGGCAGTTAAATAAAATGGTGAAATAAAATAATTTGTATAAGAATAAAACTTTTTTATTTTTAGTAGTATATAACCTTTTATAAAGAATAAAATTTCGTTACATAAATCTCGAACTTAAAATTAGCATGCATATCACCTTATACTTTGGTATGGCAGTCACATTTAGTTACATCGTCACAACATTTTGAAAATTGTGCCAAATCCTGGCACCATTTACAAAATGTTGTGAACATGTTATAAACAGCATCAGAAAGAATATCTGTAGAAGGTAGACTAGTGGATCGCTGCTGCGTCAATACATCAACTTGTCTTCAGAGACTTTTTTTTTTTTTTTTTTTTTTTTTTTTTTGTTGCCGGGGTGGAAAATCCTCATGGATGTCCACCGCCCTGGGTGGGGCGGAGGGGTCTGTCAGACTCTTACTGACTAAAAACCACCCCGGTGTTCCCTTCCCATACTTACGCTGGGGATCCCGGGAACGTACGCGCCTTCCGCGATCCCCAGCTGGTGCCGGCCGCTGCGGGCCTCCTCAGGTCTAGGGGGGGTGAGGTGTTTAGCTCCCCCCGCGACGTCAAAGAGTGGCGCGTTTGGAACACTAAACGCCGCCACCTCGGGTCCAGTTGAATAGAGGGCGGCGGGCGTCCCCAAGTCCGCCGCCCCTGGATCCATTCAGGGGGGCCTGAAGAGGGCGTTGTCCGCCCTCCGCCGACGCCCAGTGCGCCTGCTGCGGGTCGGGAGAGAGGTTGTGATCTCTCTCTCCCTTTCCGCAGCCTCCTTCTGCGAGATGACTGTTTCGCAGAAGGAGATCACCGCGTCCCAGGACTCTTCACTACTGACCATCGAAGTGACGACGGCCGGTAGCGACAGGTCACTACCTACTTCTGAGATGAGAGCACGGCGCGGCTCCTCCCAAGCGGTACATTCTGACAGCGTATGCCGCGCCGTGTCCTCCCGGCAGTCCACGCAGTGGTGACACCGGGCGTCCGGCTCCCTGTTTATGCGACACAGGTACTTTCCGAAGCAACCATGCCCCGAGAGCACCTGTGTCGCCCGAAACGTCAGAGAGCCGTGCTTTCTCCCGAGCCATTCCGCCAGTACCGGCCGGATCGCCTCGATGGTGATGAGGCCGGCGGAAGGGCGTGAAAGCCTATCCCGCCATTCCGCCACCAGGACCTCGCGAAGCTGCGACCGCCGCAGTTCAAGCTGGCGCTGCATCGGCCGCTCGCCTCGCGCCCACGCTTCCTCGCGCCACCGATACATTGACGCGAGTACTTTCGCCTCCAGGTCCCAGGGTGGGGATCCAGCCAGCAGGCAAGCCGCTTCGTAGAGACTAGTCTAGCTACATCAACTAGCTCTTGTTGGCTGACCAACAAGAGCTAGTTGATGTAGCAACTGGCTAATGGCTGGCAACACTCGCTCAGGTAGGCGCCTGTCACGCCTTTCCTCGTATTCAAGTCGGCGTTGCTCGACGGCTACAAAAGCATTCGTCGCTCTCTCACACGGCGTCAATTCTCTGTTCCTACGCGTCCTAAATAAGGCACGATGATTTGGTGTTGTAGCCGTTGACCGCGGAGAGGCTGACGAATGTCACAAGCTTCGTGCTGGAGGAGTTCGCGGCAGAGGAGGAGGGACAGGGGCAAGCTGGGGTGGTGGCGTAGTTGTCTCCCGAAGCGGTGCCAAAGTTGTGCGTGGTGGGCTTCATGCAAGTGCTGTGGCTTCAGCTGAAAATAATATTTTTTGTGAATCATTTGGTGTATTGTGATATTCAATAAAATTAATTTTACAGTTACTTAAAGCAACAGTTATTTACATAATATTTAAATTGGTCCGTATAATTATTACATTAAACTAAACTGCCCCGTGGGTCTCGTGGTCGCAAGCGCCACTGCTGAGCGAGGGGTCCTGGGTTCGATTCCCGGTTGGGCAAAAAATGTTATTGGGTATTTCCATTAAGAATTTTTCTCAGTAGCAGCCTGGAGTTTGGAAGTTGGTGGTGTGACAACCCCGTGCCTCGGAAAGCACGTAAAGCCGTTGGTCCTGCGCCTGATCTCTCTCCTGTCGTGTCGGATTGCTGTCCCATCGGACTATAAGAGTTAGGGAAGAGGGAGTGCACCTGTGTTTGCGCACACACTTCTGCACTATGAAATCTCCTGCGTACGTGGCTAGTCTGCATTAAGATTAGCCGCCGTGGCCGGAATCGGTCTGGAGAGTTACAGTTACACATGAAACTAACTGTTTTGACTATATTCTTATTCCAAAACACAGAAATCTAGTCCACTTCCCCCTTCTACTGCTGGCGGCATCTCACGAGAGCTGCCACTGCCGCTGCTGTAGTCTTCCAGTCTGCCCACACCTAAAAAGCGCAATTAATTAAATATTGTGTCAAAACTCTGTTATTATGAAAATATATTTTATATTGGTGAAAATATATACAAATACTTAAATACAATTTAATTTTCTGAAGTTGCCGCGATCAAAATCAATGAGGAAGACAATAATATTATTTTTGAGTCATACTTTTTTCCATTTGTCTGGTGGTTTTTGAACACCACCACCAACAGAATTTATTAAACTGGTTAATACCAGCCACAGCCGCTGTCCCCTTACTAATCCTTTGTGGATAGTGAAGCTTGAGCAAGTCATTGTTTATATTATGTTTAGGTGAAAATACTGAAATAATAATAAGATTTCCACAATGAATTACCTTTCCAAAATATATATTAGAATTACAAATTGCTCTGGGCTAGCTCGCAACTTCAGTTCCAATCATAGAATAGTATTAAAATGTTAATAAAATAATATTATTGCTAGTAACCATTAAAACCACAGTATTATATTGACAATAATGATTAATTATTACATGATGATTTATATTACGTTTGTGGGTGTACTACAATGATTTAATTCAGATTATTATATTATATTTACAATACTTACCGTTTATAAAAAGCTATCCAATTTCACTTGAAAATATATAAAATATTTTTGTTTACCGACGACCCAATGTCAACGAGACGTTTGCGTACGACAAACCATAGAGAACACTTGATGTTTTTCTGAAAAACGAATAGACTGAGCGGTCGACAAGTGGTTATACATTTGGCTACCAATTGAAAATCGCTAACGCTTAAGCTTTCATATTCATTAGAATAGAAACGACACCGAGCGTTTGACACTTGTCTAGGGGTGCGGAAAAGAACGAGCAAGAAACACCAAGGACACTCTTTTCAATCAAATAACAAAATTCTGGTCACATTATTACCGTTGCTTGCCATGTGTGTTACTGAACTGAACTTCCACTTTGGTCTCGTCGTGTCATGCACTACTGTTAAGCCCTGGGCTGTAGAGGTCCTGGGTTCGATTCCCCGGTCAGGCAAAAAATGTTATTGGGTTTTTCTATGAGAAATTTCTCAGTGGCAGCCCGGAGTTTGGAAGTTGGCAGTGTGACACCCCCGTGCCCCGGAAAGCACGTAAAGCTGCTGTTCTTGCGCCTGATTTCTCCGATTGCTGTCCCACTAGACTGCTGTCCGACTAGAGAGTTAGGAGGGAAGAGGGAGTGCACCTGTGTTTTTCGCAACATATTTTTTTTCGTGAAATATATAATTCTGATATTGATGTTAGGGTACATGAAATCACTTTCATATATTTTTCGTTCAATGACTAATAATAAATCAATGTAATCACTGAGATGTGAATCTATAACGATCAATAATAATATGAGATCTACATCGATAAGAGGTTTACGGTGTTTGCAGATAAAACTATAATTGAAGTTACGCTTGGCTAATCCAAAAATAAACATTGATAAAACTGCCTGTCTCTTTAGTCTAGGCATCCTAAGTGCGACTGCTAGGCTAGAGCTCTTGGGTTCTATACCCGGGTCAAGCAAAGTATTATTGGGTTTTTTTATGAAGTTCTCAGGCAGCTCGAAGTTAGGATTTGTGCCCGATTAATGGCAATAGGCTCGCCCCTTTTACATGGGACCTAAATCATACAGGCGAACTGTAGTTGTACATGGTAGGCACACCTCTGCCTAACCCTTCGGGGAATACCGCACGTGGCGCCCTGATGGGTTAGGCAGCTGTGTATCAATGTACATCGCCAGCCCAACGGTATGTTTAGGTCCCATGCAATAGGGGCCGAGACTAATGCTACTAACCGGGCACAACTCCTAACTCCGAGCTGCTACTGAGTATTTCGTAGAAAAACCCAATGACACTTGACTCGTCCAGGAAATCGGACCCAAGATCTCTAGCTTAGCAGTCGCGCTTAGGACCACTAGGCCAACGAGGCAGTCAAATATTAGCGGTGGGTGGTACGTTAATAATCTATACTAATATTATAAAAAGGAAAGATTTGGCAACGCCGGGAGGGGACGCCCTGGAAAGACCTACCCTGACCTTATTGGTGAGGTTCTTCAGAAAGGTTGGGTGTGCAGTACTCGTAACCGGCGTGCTTGTATGACCAGATGTATGAATGTGGATGAGGCGAAAGGAGTATGTAAGGATCGTAGCAGGTGGCGTTCTGTGATTTCAGCGTACTGCCATGGGAAAAAGGAGTGAGTTTATGTATGTATGTGTATGTGTATTTTTATACACAGGAAGGAATTTTTAGGAATTCCTCAGTAGCACCCCGGAGTTTGAAAGTTGGTGGTGTGACACCCCCGTGCCTCGGAAAGCACGTAAAGCCGTTGGTCCCGGCTGTCATTCCTAGATCTTTGACAGTCGTTACGGATAGTCAGAAGCCAAGAAGTCTGACAACCAGTCTAACCAAGAGGTATCGTGTTGCCCAGTAACTGGGTTGTGGAGGTCAGATAGGCAGTCGCTCCATGTAAAATACTCATATTCAGCTGCATCCGGTAAGACTGGAAGCCGACCCCAACATAGTTGGGAAAAAGGCTAAGCAGATGATGATGATGTGTATTTTTATCTAAGCCCTCGGGGAGTTCCCGACTACTATAGTATATTATTTGTATTATCACTATACCTAATTACTATTGGTATATAAATTTGATTAGCATAATAAAGGACGATTAAGTTTATTAATTATCTGCGTAGTTATAAATTTTGTGTAGCAACTGAATTTGCACTGGGTCACCGTATTGACGTAAGCATTGAGATAAATTGTTATCCAGTTATGAAGAGTTACGTTTTCGATTGTATGTATGTATGTATTCCATTGACAATGAAAATATATGACAATTTAAAAGTAACCGTCAATAGTGTAATTTAAATTTATTAATAATAATTCAACTACAAAGTTAAAACTAAATAATAATTAAATTACAAACTAAGTATGTACAGTTAATATAAAAAGTAAGGTCATAGGGCATCAAAAAACTCATCCGCATCGCTGTCAATGGGACATGTGCCCAGAAGGCTGGCAGCATTGCCACGTTGTATGGCAATGCTGATTCTTTGGCCAAAGAATAGGCCAGCCCTCTGGTCACGTGAAGAATCGACCAGTCGCTTCGCGATGTCGCGATAAACTAGATGAGCGCTCGGTCCCCACGGCCCTAGTGTTTCAACCCCAAACGGCTCAAACATATAACTTTCTTGAAGGTTAATATATTTGCGCCGTTTGAGATTTTCCGCACCAGACGCAGCCGCCCCAGCACAACACGTCGTGCAAGGAAGATGGGATGGCGCAAGGGTGTCGACGCATGAAATAGTGTAATTGAAATAAATACTGATAATGCTATAAAAATGACTTTACTTTTCTTTTGACCGAAATTCGGTCGGAAAGATATTATTATTATTCTATACCCTGTGCCTTCACCAGCGTTAATTTACGGGTTTAGTTACTGCTCAGATCCTGTGGGTTGTAGCGTGATGTTATTAGCCTATAGCTTCCAATAAACGAGCTTTTTACGCAAAAGATAACGAGTTCAAACAAATAAACTCTTCAGCTTTTCTAATATTACCAGCCACTGCCCGCTACTGCAACCGTGCTAAGTTACGTCTTTGGTTACTACTCCGCTCCTGTTGATTGTAGCGTGATGTTCTATACGCATAAACCTTCCTGTATAATTACTCTATCTATTGATGAAAACCGCATTAAAATCTGTTGCGTAGTTTAAAAGATCAAAGCGTACAGACGGCGGGAAGCGACTTTGTTTCATACTATGTATTTATTTGATACTATGTAGAGATATTGGGCCTGTATGTAACTGCCTCATTAGCCTAGTGGTTCTAAGCGTGACTGCTACGGTAGAAGCCTTGGGTTCGATTCCCAGGTCGAGCAAAGTGCAATTGGGTTTTTCTGTGAAATTTTCGGTAGCAGCTCGGAGTGAGAAATTATGCCCGGTTAATGACAATAGGCTCGCCCCCCATTACATGCGACCTAAACATACCGGCGAACTGTAGGTGTGCATTGGTTTCGGGGCTGCGGGTTGTTCGAAAGAGATATCGCGCCTCTGGAAAGCAAAAGGCACATGGAGGAACATGGATGGGTTTTAGTCAGTAAAAGTCTGACACTAAGGGCGGGGGAAGTCATTTGATGACATCCCATAGAGAAAAAAAAAAGGTGTGCATTGGTACACCTCTGCCTTACTCTTCGGGGAATACAAGCGTGATGATATGTAAGTAGAGGTTTATAATAATATAATATCAAGATTATATCTACATGCAGCAGTGGGTATACATCAAGTAAAGATAACAATCGTTGATACATATCAAATGATAATTAATCTAAATTGTTGCATCTAATCTTTTTGTAAAATTGCCGCCGATGTCTCTGAGTCAAAATAATGATAGTCTATTCCGTCATTTGTAAGAATAATGTTTATGATTATTACCTAAAATTAGCCTCTGGTAAAAATATTAGAATTCTGTGTAAATTCTTTTAGTCATAGTCAAGGTATTAGTGAGTAATGGAGTTAATCGTTTTGCTAAAAGAAAGATGTTTCAAGCTTGTTCTTCTCTTTGGATACCTACCTTTTTTTTTGTAAGGATGGCAAATCATCAAATGACTTTTTAGGCTCTGAGTGGAATGGAGTGTCAGTCAGTCAGTGTCTTACTAAATAAAACCCATCCATGTTCTTTCTAATGCCCCTTGCGTTCCAGGCAAACAAAACCAAACAAACTCCGCAAGTAGAGACCTGCCTACGCTTTGGAACGCGCAACTAGCTTCAAATTATTAACTGACCAACTCCTTGACATTTCAAGAGTGCCTGTAAATTGTTTAATTAAAATAGCATTTATTTTAATTAAACAATTTACAGGCACTCTTGACTTTGATAACCATACCATGTATTTTTTTCTTACTTTTTGAAGTACCTAATTGATATATTAGGTACTTCAATGACTTATAATTTAGATATTATATTTAAGTAATCCTGGGACCTGAAGAACACAAGATTGGTGCGCCGAAATGGCGAGACGGGAACGACGTAGACTATAAGGGAATTGGTAAGACGTAGCGCAAAGTCACGACAAATGGGAGAAATGGAGGCCTTTGCCCAGCAGTGGGCAAAAAATAAATAGATAATAATTCTGATTCATTTGAAATATTTTTGAAGTGTTATTACTAGATAGTAATGTAACACAATTGAAAATTTGAGTTTCTGTAACATACTATGGATGAAAAGTTTTTTGTTTGTTTGTTTCAACGCGCTAATCTCCAGAACCACTGGTCGGATTGAGAAAATTCTTTTTGTATATAATAGCCAAATTAATGACGAAAATTATAAGCCATATAACAACACGCTACGATACACGGGAGCGGAGCAGTAACTAAAAACGTAACCGAACGCGTGTATCTATTTACGTTTTAGAACGCGCAAGAAGCTTCAACTTTCTTATAACTGACCGACTGTTTGACAATTCAAAAGTGTCTGCAAATAGTTTATGTGATTTCAAATTAAATGCTAAACCATTTACAGGCACCTTTCAAAGTCAAAGTCAAAACATAACTGACTTTGACTATTGACTTTGACTTAAAATTTCACCACAAAAAAATACTTTCGAAATATTGAAGTACGCAATATTTTTCACGATCGAACTCAGCAATCGATCAATATTCAATGTTGATGATATAGCGGCGAGTCCATTGATGTTAGCATCGGCATTAAGGCAGCTGTTATCACTCATAATCAGCTTGATTGTCGGTCCGTTTATCCTTTGCCAAACGTAACAGAAAAAACAGATTTTCAATTCGATTATTATAATTTTAATTGTGATTGTGCAATTATTTCGTGCGTAACTGCAGTTAAAATCAGATATTGCAATCTTTGTGATCTTTCAGTGATAAAATCACGGTATCAGCGATTTGATAAGGATACGCTGTTACCTGTTAGTACATATCCGGATTTATGTAATTATTTTAAATAACTAGAATTGAGGAAAATCTGACTTCGTTCGAAAGTTGGGTTTTCGAAGGCCTCGTACGAGAACGCTACTGTAAAAGTATTGGATTTTAATGGAGTTTCATGTTGAAAATACGAATACCCCATATATATAACAATAGCCATATCCAGAGGCAAAAAAAATAAAATAAAAATATCTTGGGACAACTCACTCACGGCTATCTGATCCCAAGCTAAGCAGAGCTTGTGTTATGGTAACCAGACAACTGATATACGAGGTGCATTCAATAAGTACCTAGCCTCATCGCCAGAGGGCGCTGTAGTTTCACAAGAGTTTTACCACAGTGTAGCACATTCTTTTTTAATTCTTTTTTCAAATTTTCATTCCAATCCCTTCATTTGTTTTAATTTGACAACTTATGGAAGCGAACGTGTCGATCGGTTTTACAAAAATGGAAAAAGAGCAATATCGTTCGGTGATTCGATTCCTATTTTTGGAAGGGAAAACGCGCATCGAAATCAAAGAGCGTTTGGATGCTGTGTACGGTAACTCTTCTCCATCGATGGCCACCGTCAAGAATTGGTTCAACGAGTTTGCACGTGGCCGTACGTCGGTTTTTGATGAACCACGTCCAGGTGCACCGAAAACAGCTGCTACGGAGGAAAACATTAAAAAAATCCATGATTTCGTATTGGCAGATCGCCGATTGAAGGTTCGGGAGCTAGCTGAGACTGTAGGCATTTCAGAAGGAACAGTGCATCATATTCTTCACGAGGAACTCGGCATGAGAAAGCTGTCGGCGCGATGGGTGCCGCGTTTACTCACACCAGAAAACAAGCGCAACCGTGAGACCACATCGGAGACGTGTTTGGCGCTGTTTAAGCGGAATCCAGCGGAGTTTTTCCGTCGTTTTGTGACCGTCGATGAAACCTGGATCCACTGGTACACACCAGAGACCAAGGAGCAATCAAAACAATGGATCCAGACCGGGGAACGTGCTCCAAAGAAGGCGAAAACTGTAAAATCGCCCGGAAAAGTTATGGCCACCGTTTTCTGGGATTCACAAGGTGTGATCTACATCGATTACCTCGAGAAGGGTAAAACAATTACAGGGCTTTACTATGCCGATTTATTGGGCCGATTCGACGCCGAATTAAAGAAAAAACGACCCCATCTGGCGAAGAAGAAAGTGCTGTTTCACCACGACAACGCACCGGTTCACACGTCTGCCGTTGCCATGGCCAAATTGGTCGAATTACGCTACGAATTGCTGCCCCATCCGCCGTATTCTCCAGATTTGGCCCCTTGTGACTTCTTTCTGTTTCCTAATCTGAAAAAATCACTCGCCGGGAATAGATATGGATCGAATGAGGAGGTCATCGCCGCCACGGAGGCCTATTTTGCAGAGTTTGACAAAAACTATTTTTCGGACGGGTTAAAAAAGTTGGAGCATCGCTGGGCTAAGTGTATCGAACTAAAAGGAGACTATGTTGAAAAATAAATTGCCACTTTTCCAAAATTTTCGTTTACTTTTTGTAGGCTAAGTATTTATTGAATGACCCTCGTACATACTTATATAATTTATAAATACATACATATTATAGATAAATCACACCCAGACACAGAACAAACAATCATGCTCATCACACAAAGTTTGTCCTGGGTGGGAATCGAATCCACGACCTCCGGCTTAGCAGTCAGGGCCGCTAACCACTAGACCAACAGGCCCGTCGACATGTTTAACTAGTGCCAAAACTGAAATGTCACACAAGTCATTTTTTTTTTCTTAAGTAAAACGAATTTGCCTTTTGTGCGTTTACAAACATACAAACGGCCAGACCCGGAACAAGTATCTGTAGGCCATACAAATATTTGCTCCGTGCAGGAATCGAACCCGCGACATGTGCAGCATTCAATCGCACAGCCACTACGCCAATCGTGTCGTCGATTAATTAGGGCCATAGCGCAGACACAGAGGCCCTAAGTAGAGCCCTAACCTAGAGGTTAAGGCTCTACTTTAGACATGACGTGTTTTTTCCAAATGTCATTTACCTTCTTAGGATAAAAATGTCACAATAATTAGAACAATAAGCCCATATAATAAAACTAAATTTTTTTTGTTTGTTTGTGTGTTCATTTAAACGCGCTAATCTCTGAAACTACCAGTCGGATTAACAAAAATCTTTTTGTATTTGATAGCCAGATTCATGAGGAATACTATAAGCTAAATAACATCACGCTACGACACACAGGAGCGAAGCAGTAACCAAAAACGTAACTTAAGGCGGGTGAAAAAAAACCACACAAACGAAATTGCGGGCAGATGATAGCGATAATATATTGACGTATATAAACACAAATAGATAACGTAATCATTAATGTTTTCATTTTTTTCTTCGCTCAGCTACTTAATAATAATAGTCGTCTTAGATCAATCGGATTTAATAGAGCTAAAGCGTACCAATTTAATGCTGATTAATTTTAAATCTATCTAAACAAATAAATAAGATTGAAGCGTCTGAGGGATGACACACATGTGACCAAAAGAGTAATGAATATAAATGTGGATGGATGGAGAGGAAGAGGGAGGCTAAAGATGGATGGATTGTGTGAAGAATGATATGAAAGAGAAAGGAGTGAGTAATAGCATGAAAGCTGACGGGATGGTATGGAAGAAGAAAACGTGTTGCGCCGACCCCAAGTAACATGGGATAAGGGCAGGAAGATGATGATGATGATGATGATGATTGAAGCGTCTGTTTATAATGTCGAAATAACAGCACATTTGTAATTAGTAGGAAGGAGGATGGGATAGTCAGATAGGATAATGGGATATAGGATAGTAGGATAGGAAAGTGGGATATGGGGTGCGGAAGAATGCTCAGAGCGATAGCCGAGTAATGGTAGTTGGAGGAACACCGTAGGAATTTAATCGGTAGGAGTCCAACTTACCCCTCTGCCTTCTCCGAGGTGGAGGCAGCGTATGAGGAATCCCCATGAAAAAAAAAGGATAGTAGGGAGAAGTCAAGAGGATTAATGCTGATAGCTAAAATACAGGCTCTGCATAGTTTGGGTAACGATTTCCCATTTTTAGTGCAAAAACTCAAAACATTGCTAATTATTAAGTCAAAACTAGTAGGATAGAATAGTGGGATATTGAAGTACAATAGAATAGTTGAACAGGATAATAGGAAAGTTGGACAGGATACTAGGATAGGATAGTTGGACAGGATACTAGGATAGGATAGTTGGACAGGATACTAAGCTAGGATAGTCATCATCATCTTCCTGTCCTTATACCTAAGCTAGGATAGTAAGCATAGGATAGTATGATTTCTTATCATATGGCTTCCCATTGGCTGCTTACGTAAACGCAGTACCATGTAGGTGTGGCGTTAGTGATAAGACGCACATTGTTATCATCACAGTACTATCTGTCTCTCTATCTTGGAGCATGCTGATGTAATTAACACGTTTTGTAGACGGATATTGTTAAGAGTGATCTCATGATATTTAATATCCTGTTTTAAGAGGTGATAAGGATTTAGCTGGAAGATAAAATGTTGCAATTTCTTTTTATTTTCTGTGTGAAGCCCGCCATACTGCTCTCAACCACTACACCTCTTGAAAGCCAGAATCAACAGCGGAGACCGACAGGAAAACATTGAGGCAATGAAGCTCGATGAGTCCCGGAGAAACTGTTCAACTGTCAATAATTAATCAGAAAAGATTAGCTGAGGAGAAAGAAAAAATAGAATTTTCATTTCACTGCAAGTACAATGCTGCACTGGAAAAAAATGCGACAGAGACCGGTTGAGGTTATGATTAACCTCAAACTCAAGCACGTAAAGCCGTTGGTCCTGCGCCTGATATCTTCCCGGTTGTGTCGGATTGCCGTCCCATCGGACTGTGAGAGTTAAGGAAGAGGGAGTGCTCCTGTGTTTGCGCACACTATTGTACACTATAACATCTTCTGCGTACTTGGCTAGTCTGCAGTAAGATTAGCCGCCGTAACCAGAATCGGTCTGCTCGACCCGGGTAATCGTACCAGGACCCCACGCTCAACAGTCGTGCAATAAAAATTATTGCAACAATATTGAAGTTTCTTTTTGTTATTTTCCTATTCCAAGAATATTAAAATCTAGGACATCTAATTAAGAATTAAAGACTAATTTAGTGCTACTCTGTACAACATCGTGAGGAAACCTGCACTTAAAATTAATATAAGTCTTAAATTGCCAATCCATCTTAAGCAAGAGCGTGGCAAGTAGCAAAATAATGTCATATAAAAGGTACAATAACGTTTTCAATTTAACTTTCAGTCATACGAAAACGTTTTATAATAGTTTTTTAAACGTAAATATAACGCGGGTTTGGGCGCAGATTATATAACATTTCAATCGTGTAAAGGTCGTGTTGCAGTCGCGTTAGCGACAAATTATGTTGAGTAAAAGTCACGTAGACGTTGTGAGTTTAACTAATAAGGTTTGTAATCGTCTAGTAATCCAATGAATAACTATATCATCGTATGAGAGTGTCAGCGACAATTTGTGTGACATTTATTGTGTTATGGCAAAATTATATTATAAAGTTAAGTAAAATGTCGTATGAATCATTATTAAGAATTCTTTAATATAGAGAAAGCATATTGCGGTGGAAGATGAAGAGCGATGACTTATACATGGGAATTAAATTTTTTCGATGATATGTATGGTTATCTTTGTCAATATTTTCATGGGCCTTCATAATATTGGAGTTTTCATATTGTTTATAAAAATAAAATATATTAATTGACAGCAATAGTCTCGGCCATATTGCCAATAGACATTGGGCGACTGCATTTCGACCTTTACATAACTATTGGTCGTATACATGTTTTTATACGATTTATGGCGTCCACCATGACGGTTACAATTAGAGTTCTGTTGGAAAATAGTAAAATCCTTTGCGTATAGTCATGGAAATAGGTACTTCTGTTTTATTCACAGGGACATCGTGGTGATTCTGGCGTTGATAAGCTTGTGAATCTCTCATTAAGTTTATCACATTTTATTTTAATCATAGATTGGCACACGTTGTAGGAATAAAAAATATTCTATATATATAAAAATGAATTGCTGTTCGTTAGTCTCGCTAAAACTCGAGAACGGTTGAACGGATTTATCTTATCTTAGTCTTGAAATGTTCGTGGAGGTCTAGGGAAGGTTTAAAAGGCGAGAAAAATTTAAAACGACCCACGAGGGCGGAGCAGTAACCAAAGACGCGGGTGAAACCGCGAGGCACAGCTAGTCAGTTATATTAGAATAACGTTTCCAACTAAAAGTTATTTAATGGTTTTGTATATGACCTATTATGACGATTTTATAATAGATAACTATAAAACCATTACATAACGGTTTGTTATTTAAATGTTGAATAAAAGGTTCTAAATTTACGGAACATGGCGAGTCATCACTATTGTCCGACTGAAACGTTTACTCGACTTAACATTATATAACCGTCTTATAAATTAATTGAGACGACGTTTACCAGACGCATTAATATGATTTAAATATATATAACTAATGCGTCGAACTGAATACTATTTTACAACTGTTTAGTTACTTCATAACTATTTCAAACCCCTTACATAACTGTTAGTCGTATAATTCTAAACTTATATAACTTTTTTGCTAGTTGGGGGTGATCTATGTTCGTGTCTTGTCTGTATGAAAAGAGGCTTTTGCCCTGCAGTGGGCCAGTTATAGACTGGTATTACTATTAAATAGCTTTGAGTACCTTGGATTTTGAGAGTGAGGGAAGAGGGAGTGCACCTGTATTTGCGCACTCACTTGTGCACTATGACTCCGATGCCAATGGCTAGTCTTGCTGAGATTGGCAGCAACGACAATCATGCCTGTATTCCCCAAAGGGTTAGGCAGAGATGTACCAATGTGCACCCACAGTTCGCTGGTATGTTTTAGGTCCCATGTATTAGGGGATGAGCTTATTGCGAGCAGATTGCAAGCAATGACCAGTAATCTGTTAAACGGAGGACCTCTAAGGAACTATTATTTTTGAGAAAGAATGCAGACACCGCCAACACAACCTCAATCATTGCTGTTTCTTTTATTTAAAATCCAGACTTCAATTACACATAGAGGGACGCCCTAGAAATACCTACCCTGACCTTATTGGTGAGGTCCTTCAGAAAGGTCGGGTGTGCAGTACTCGTAACCGGCGTGCTTGTATGACCAGATGTATGAACGTGGACGAGGCGAAAAGGTTATGTAAGGATTTTTGTCGAGAAAAGGGTTGTGAGTTTGTGTATGTATGTATGTATTAATTAATTATCAAAATTGCACTGTTATCAGTCAAAGTAAAAAGTATTTTCCTTAAAAAATCACTGTTTCAATAAATCCTATTTAAGTCCTTTTGTAGTCTACACTAATATTGTAAAGCTGCACAGATTTTTTGATTGTTATTTATTTATTTAATCGTGCTAATCTCTGGAACTGCCAGTCGAATTGAAAAGAATACTAATATTTTTTCATTGCTTCATTAGCCTAGAAGTCCTAAGCGCGACTACTACGATAAAGGTCTTGGGTTCGATTCCCAGGTCGAGCAAAGTTTTATTGGGTTTTTCTATGAAATCACACTCAGAGTTAGGATTTGTGCCCCGTTTATGGTAATAGGCCCGCTCCCTATTACATGGGACCAAAACATACCGGCGAACTGTGGGTGTTCTTGGTACACCTCTGCTAACCAATGGCATAACTGAATGCGGACCAAACTGCGAGGAATTGCTATGATCTTTACATAGTATAAAACGAACTCGCTTCCTGCCGCCTGTACGCTTAAATCTTTTAAACTACGCTCCAGATTTTAATGAGGTTTTCATCAATAGATAGAGTGATTAAAGAAAAAGGTTTATATTTATAGAACATCACTCGGAAACTTAAGGGTGCGGAAACTGCGGGGTTTTTAGCTTTATACCCGCAGTCTACACTTAATTTCATAAAGAGAAAATAATTTTTAGTTTTTACCTAATAGACTCCGAAACTACTGGACCAATGTTAACAGTATTTTCACCAATTTATAGCTACATTATTCCTGAGTAACATAGGCTATATAACATTACGCTACGACCGATTGAAGTAGAGCAGTAACCAAAAGCGTAACTTAACGCGGGTGAAATAAGCCCCTCTGACGAAGTCGCTAGCAGTCCGCTAGTCTTTAATGATAGACGCTATCGGTTCTTAGAATTTCCTGGTAGTGAACATCAATTTCCGCCGGTACAAGGAAATATTTAACAAATATTAGAACATAATTTACTATCTTTGAAATTGAAGTGTTTTAATTAAAGAAAGAGAATAAGGTTCCGTATATAATTTTAATTTTATTTTTCCGTGTTATTGGGCTTTTCTATGAAGTTCTCAGTAGCAGCTTGGAGTTAAGATTCCGGTCCGTTTATCGGCGAAAGCAAGACCTTGAATGCAGGCTGCTTTCAACCGGTCCGGCTGGAAATCTACGGGAGAGACCTACGTCCAGCAGTGGACGTCCTGCGGCTGGTATGATGATGATGATGATGATGATGAATGGCAAAGACAAGAGTGTCCGTCTAGTTTCTTGCTCGTTCTTCTTCATAAAAACCTACGTATTGGAACGAGCAACTAGCTTCAACTGAAAACTGTAACCCCAGACAATTCAAAAGTGCTTGTAAATGGTCTAATTGAAATAAATGCTTTGCCTTTGACTTTATGTTTGACGAGACCGAAAATCCGCCTCCGCCTAGTTCGCCTTTGTACGGTGTATTTTTTACATCTAAATATATATAACTCAAAGGTGACTGACTGACTGACTGACATAGTGATCTATCAACGCAGAGCCCAAACCACTGGACGGATCGGGCTGAAATTTGGCATGCAGGTAGATGTTATGACGTAGGCATCCGCTAAGAAAGGATTTTGATAAATTCCACCCCTAAGGGGGATGAAATTTTGAATACCTCTTAACGCGAGGGAAGCTGCGGGCAAAAGCTATTTGTACATAAAGTTTTAATCAATAAATAAAATCACAAGGTGGAAGTGTGACACCCCCGTGTCTCAGAACGCGCATAAATCTGTTAGTCTGAGCCTGATCTCTCCCCGGTTGCGTCTGATTGCCGTCCCATCGGCCTATGAGAGTTATGGAAGAGTGAGTGCACCTGAGTTTACGCACACATTTTTGCACTAGAACATCTCCTGCGTAATTTGCTAGTCTGCATTAAGATTAGCCGTCGTAACCGCCGTCATTTTTTTACATGGTGTAATTTCTTTTGCTGACTAATCACTGTTGATGATCTCCGTGATCAAAATTCTTGAAATACTTGTACCAAAGATTACGAACTATCATCGGCCATCGATAACAATAGTCCTTCAAGAGAAACATTCATTATCTCCGGTTAGATCGAAAGGTGATTGTAGAAAGCAGGAAAACGGTAGTCCGGGAAAAATTCCTTGTTATACTCTGTTTCAAATGAGTAGGTTGAAAATGTAAACAAATGAGGTTGAGGTAGCAGCTCGGAGTTAGGATTTGTGCCCGGTTAATGGCAATAGTCTCGGCCCCTATTACATGGGACCTAAACACATCGGCGAACTGCAGGTGTACATTGGTTGACTGCCTAACCCTTCGGGGAATACATTGATGATACATTTTTGCTCCATTTTGTTATTGTTTCATTTGAATTTTTAGTACTTTATTGAATTAAATATTTTTGTATATGAAAGCCAGATTCGTGAGGAATAGGTAGTATAGGCTACATAACATCGCGCTACAATTAGGCCACGGGAGCGAAGCAGTAACCAAATAGGCAGAAAAAGAAGGCTCGAAAGAAAAAAGAGTTTATGATGTTTTTTATTTGACAATTGAGGTTGTTTCAGTAAACTCAATTTTCTTCAACGCATTAACAATTTAATTATTGCTGGAAAACATCATTTTTCTTCTTTAGTTAGTCGTCATCTGCTAAGCCTTTTCCCAACTATGTTGGGGTCGGCTTACTGTCTAAATGGATTGCAGCTGAATACCAGTCATTTTACATGGAGCGGTTGCCTATCTGAACTCTACAACCCAGTAACTGGGCAACACGATACCTCTTGGTAAGACTGTTTGTCAAACTTCCTTACTTCTGACTATCCTTAACGACTGTCAAAGACCTACAAATGACTCTCGAGACTAACGGCTTTACTTTGCTTACTGAGGCACGGGACTGTCACAACACCAACTTCCAACCTCCGGGCTGCAACTGAGAAATGCGTAATGGAAAAACCCAATAACATTTTTTGCCCGACCTGGAAATTGAACCCAGGACCCCACACTCATCAGTCGCACTTGCGACCACGAAACCAACGGGGCAGTCCTCTTTAATTATTAATTGCTGAAAAATATAACCAGTGTCGATTTTTGCAAAAGATTTGTTTACAAATTCATCAACAATTTTTCAAACCGAGTATACCGATATGCCAAAATAATCAGATCAAGATAATCTTATCACACCGCACATCAGCGTTTCCTCTGACTTCAAACGGTACCCAAAATCATTATCAGACATGTTTACAATATATCGATTGTTCCATAATCATTAATTATCTAGGATTACCAAAAGATATTGAGTATAAAATATACTTCAATAATCACAATCAACGCATTACAAAAGTGGTCTTTTGACTGTGTGTGCAAAAAATAACACCAAAAGCCCAAATAGCGGAATGTTAAGTAAGTCCAAATATTTCCTTTTTTCAAATATCCGAATATCCCAAATTCCTCAAACGGTTTTTTTTCGAAAATGTGATTGTTTATTTTTAAAATAGTGACGGAATCAGTGTGTCTGTGTAAACGGAATCGGGAAATTCAATTTGTAATTAAAATTTTCTGCTTTAAAAAAACCAATTTAATTTTATACCGGTTAAATTATAGTGTTGAATTATAAAGTTTAGGTCTAACGAAACGTTTTTATAAAACAATCATGGCGGATTGACAGAACAACGTTTGAATTTCGAAGTGATTTTTTGCCTTAGGTCCAATTTCGACCCTAAAGTTTTATTTCATGATGTGTATTTAATAGTACCTTTCTGTAGAATTTAAATTAGTATTTGTGCTTTTAACTTAATTGTAAAGAGTATCAGTGAAGTTTCTTGGTCTTACCTACATTTTGGAGCGAGCAACTAGCTTCAACTTTTTAACTGACTGACCGACTTCTTGACAATGCAAAAGTATCTAAATACTTTAATTTTGACTTTGACTTTTGACAGTCAAAGTTTACTTAGACAGATATTTAGCTAATTTGTTTCCCAATATGTTAAAATTACTGCCATAAAGACTTTTTGAAGCTGTTCAAGCTTTAATATTTCCGAAAGTAATTAGAACAGAAACAATTAGTTACCAACAAAATAGTTAAAAACAAAAAAAAAACAGCATTTCTTTGTTTCTAATAGCTGCCCTAGACTAAGAATTTCTCCTGTATCGTGAGTGCATTTACAAACATATAAACTCACATACACAAACAGCCAGACCCGGAACAACTATCTCAACTACTTCAACTAGCAACACAACTAGCTTCAACTTTAAACTGTAACTTCTTGACATTCAAAAGTGCCTGTAAATGGTCTAATTGAAATAAATGCTTTGACTTTGACTTTGACAAATATTTGTTCCGTATCGAATCGAACCCGCGACACAGCGTAGTAGCCAATTATCTATTATAATTGCATCATAATTGTATGACGTCATTATAATTAAATTAACGTAAATCTTAGATAATTCTAGTTTACATAAAACTTGCCAGTACTTGTTAAATATGACTCACTATAATCTTTAAATGAATTATCGGATTTAGATTCTAATTAGTAACGCACGTCAAAGATTATAATAATATAAACCTTATTTAAATATTTTTACTGCCATGTAATTTTTAAATATTAAACATAATACTGGTAGTGTAAGATAAATGAATTACTGTTTAAATGGCCGATAAATCCCATAGATTGAATAAACTTTTGTGAATGTTTTACTTCCCTTTTATTTTATTAAATTTAATTCTGGTAGTCCAAGATTGAAAAGAACTTAAAGCCGTTGGTCCTGGCTGTCGTTCGTAGATCTTTGACAGTCATTACAGATAGTCAGAGGCCGGGAAGTTTGACAACCAGTCTAACCAAGAAGTATCGTGTTCCCCAGTAACTGGGTTGTGGAGGTCGGATAGACAGTCGCTCCATGTAAAACACTGGTATTCAGCTGCATCTGGTTAGACTGGAAGTCGACCCCAATGTGGGAGGAAAAGGCTAGGCAGATATAGGTAGTTTCAGATTAATGAATTACTGTGCAAAATTATGATAAATTAATTCTTTGCACTTTTTATCATTTAACATAGTCTGATGTTATAAATTATGGAGATTAATTGTTATTAAACACATGTTTTTTTATATAATCTTGGTGTTACAGTCTACGTGAATTTAATACGCGTTCATTATTTCTGTATTCGGCCAATCAGCAACGAGAATTTTGCTATCAAACAAATTAAATCTATCAAAGTTTTTAATTCGTTGGCGTTGTTTTGATCTAGATTTCTTGGATTAATGGACTTTTTTAGATTAGAATATGATAACAAAACAATACATTTGAAACAATAAAAATTATAAAATTGCAATAATCCTAATTACTATCAAAGTTCATTAAATTTTTATTAATAAGCACGCTAGCTTTTGCCCTCGACTTCGTCAGCGTTTCGTACTGATCTCTAATTTTTTGACAGAAAAGCATATTATCCTGTTACTCGCCGCCGATGTCCACTTAACATCATTAGTGCGATTCTCTAAAATGCAAACTCGAAAATGAGTCTCACTAAAGTGATCGCACTCACTTTGATAACGAACCAACTTGTCATTGGTTTAGTATTCGTTCGCCGTGGTAACGTCACCGGCGTGATCGTGTTTAACAGAATACCATTTTGTAATCTCACTGCGGATTCAGCTTTCGAATTACGAAGTGAGGCTTAGAGAATCACACTGCTGATGAGCCGTCGGGTTCTTTGCCATCTAACAGAAAACCTGTTCTTCATTTCCAGAAGCCCTTTTAGTGCTGACAGCGCTTGCGCTCGTCCAGGCCCGCCCGGGCGAAGAACTAGTGCAGGTGGATGTCAGAAACTCCCCCTGTGCAACAACTACTACAGGACCTGGCTGTGATCCAGTCCCCTCCCCCACGACTGTTGGTAAGTGTAAAAAAAGTCATCATCATCATCATCATTATTTACATCAGCTGCAGGACGTCCACTGCTAGACATAGGCTTCCCTCATAGATTTATAAAAAGACCGTTGAAATAGGCTTGCATTAAGCGTCTTTCGCGCCGTTCGTCCTTTCGAGAACTTTGCGGTCCCATCGGCCATTCCAAGACACTGCTGGATTGCTCAAAATAAACACTTTATTTTACCCCTGAAAACTTGATTCATTTTTAAATAACTATAAAATTAGATTTCCAGTTGCATTAAAATCAATAAATAGATCAATAAATGAGATAACAAAAAAGTGACGTCACAGTTCAGTATTGTCATACAAAAACTACGAGAAAATTGCGTTTTGACAGCTCATAAAAACTACGTCAATTGATTAGCGGTGTCATCTACCCAACTGTCAAATTTCACCACAATCGTTTCAGTAATTTCGCCACGACGTTTGCACAAACATACAAACTGTAACACTTAATTTCTTTTTCAGCTCCCCCGCCAAATGATGAAGACTGCGAGACCTTAGAGAATGGCTGCCCAGCTGACTGGCATGTACATAAGCTTCTTCCCCATGAGACGTACTGCCATAAGTTCTATTACTGTGACAAGGGTGAACTGGTAGAGAGGTACTGCGCTCCTGGTACTTACTTCAACTACGAAATCCAGGCAAGTAAAAAAACTTAATGAAAAATTAAACTACCTCGTTAGCCTAGTGGTCCTAAGTGCGATAAATTGATAAATATATCATCACGACTCCATTCCCCAAAGGGTTAGGCAGAGGTGTACAAATTTACACGCACAGTTCGGCAATATCTGGACTGCCTCGGTAGCCAAGTGGTTCTCAACGCGACTGCTGCGCTAGAGGTCTTGAGTTCCCAGGTCGAGCTAAGTGTTATTGGGTTTTGCTATAAAATTCTCAGTAGCAGCTCGGAGTTAGGATTTGTGCCCGGTCAATTAATGGCAATAGGGCCGTCCTCTGTTACATGGGACCTAAACTACCGGCGAACTGTGGTTGTACATTGATTTACCTCTGCCTAAACCTTCGGGGAATACTGGCTTGATAATATGCTATGTATAAAAACTATAATAATTCAGATCAAGTATTATTTCTGCCGCAAAGCAGGGTAGCTTTATTTCGTTTTGAAGGGTATGGGTGCCGGTGTAATTACAGGCACATGACACATTCCAACTTTGTCTCTAAGATAGCAACGCATTTCAATTTTCCTCCTTTCTATGACTTAGCAGAATTTAGAAAATTACCTTAATGATTGATAATGTTATGATAAAACATAGTTCCGATAATACGCAATTCCGGCCGTCAGGAAAAATCCCTCACCAATTGCGAATATTATCAATTTGTGAATTTTAAACCGATTAGAAAAGATTATAAAGAAACCTAATAAGGTAAGGTCAGATACGTAAGGGGACGGCCAAGGAACCTTGTACCACTTTCAATGATAAAGTTAATAAGGAAAATAGTCATTCAAAATGGCAATGATACAAATGACTCAGCAAATTAACGTAAAGCCGTTGCTCCCGACTGTCATTCGTAGATCTTTGACAGTCGTTATCTTAGTGTCAAATTTCATCCAGATCCGTTCAGCTGTTGAATGAAGCTTGAAAGAGTAACAAACATCCATCCATCGTTACAAACTTTCACATTTATAATTTTAGTCGTATTTAACTGCCTCGTTAGCCTAGTGGTCGTAAGCGCGACTGCTACGCTAGAGTTCTTGGGTTCGATTCCCCAGGTCGAGGAAAAAGTGTTGTTAGATTTTTCTATAAAATTCTTAGTAGCAGCTCGGAGTAAGATTAGTGCCCGGTCAATGGCAATAGGCTCGTCCGCTATTACATGGGACCTAAACATACCGGCGAACTGTGGGTGTACATTGGTACACCTCCGCCTAACCCTTCGGGGAATACAGGCGTCATGTTATAGTATAGATAATATGTTTGTAGTATTTATTTTAACCTCAATCTCCAATCCAGGTCTGCGACTGGCCCTACAACGTGGACTGCGCAAACGATGGTTCCTACGAGTACCCCTCGACTTCTGAACCAGAAACGAACCCCCCCATTGATGATGTACTGGACAACGGCTGCCCCGCCGACTTCAGCATCCACCATCTTCTTCCTCACGAGTCCGAATGCAACAAGTTCTACTACTGCGTCTTCGGAGAAAAAGTGGAACGCACTTGCGCTGAGGGAACCCATTTTAATTTTGAGATTCAGGTCAGTATGTCATTAAAATATAAGGTGCCTAAGGAACATAAGAAAAAGAAGATGACTGTTTATACGTGTGTGGTCTGTTGAGGATAGTTGCTTTACCATCTAACTTCTCGTTTACTTCATTCCTGTCCGGGGAAGTACTAACACAGTACCTATTTCTGCCGCAAAGCAGCGTTGCTGTGTTCCGGTTTGAAGGGTTAAGTGCCGATGTAATTACAGGCACATGAGACCTTTCAACTTTGTTTCTGGGATGGCAATGCATTTGCAAGGCCTCTGGTATTGCAGATGTCTATAGACGGGGGTGACCACTTAACATCAGTGGGCCGTTGGCTTGTTTGCCATCCAGAGATATGAAATAAAAAGGGTTTTTAAACGAGTAATTCCCAAATCATTATGAGAATTGAATTCTAGAGATTCGAATTCGTTATCATTAAAGAAATAAAGAATTCGACTACTAATGTTTTTGAAATGTTTTGTTTATTGTTTTCACGTAAAACAAGTTGTTTATCAAACGTGTGAACAAAACAATTCCCATACAAAGTTTGAAACATATTTTTTAACAAGTTCTATTGTGGGTGTAAACGAGGGGTTAGGATAACTTATTTGGCAGATATCTTGATACAGATATTATATCTGGAAGATATTAATTATCTGATAACTATGAAATTAGCTATTATTGTTGATGAGTGGCAGTTTTTACTTTTCTTTGTATTATTTAGATCAGAATTCTTTAAAATTTTCTTTTTAATACTTATAATTTGGTTCTTATATATTTTTGTTTAGGGTTGTTCGCACAATTCCGTTCCTTCATCAACAATAATAAATTGTGTGTTTATAGATCAAAAAAATTGTTAAGATCTTCGGATCATTGCGTAGATAAATACAAGATTAGTTAAATAAGACTTTTTTATTTCCTAAATCTCGGATATTTGATTATATTTTGTGGGTATACAAAGACAGGTATTGTAAAAGATGTCAAGTGCGAATCAGACTAACACTCAAAGAGTTCCGTAGGTAACCTATTACTATATTTAACACTACATACAAAAAAAACACGCTTGTTTCTTGTATTGGATTTTTTAACTTTATTTTTAAACGACTTAAAAAAAATCAAAAGTTTATTTTATGTACGGCCATAGACACACACACTTTGAAAATTTCAACTTTCTACCTATTACTGTTTATGAGATACAGCCCTGTGACAGACAGACGGACAGCAGAGACTTAGTATTAAGGTACCGTTGGTAACCTCTGCTTGCGGAACCCTAAATATCATGAAGCAGATAAAAATGGCAACAAAAAACACTCTTTCTAACAATAAAACATTTATTATTTAATTGTAAAAATATTCAATGTCTTGATAATTGTTGATAAGGTCAGATAATAAAACTGTATTTGAATTCAATGTACGCATCGATAATAATTATCATACATTTTTATATACAGGAAAAATTTTTAACCAGTGCGTAAATTTTGCCATAATAAACTTCAACACGTTTTATTAAACACGTATATTTTATTTTGATATGTCTTAGTACTAAAAAAAAAAGTTATCGCTTACGAAACATGTATACTTAAAAACCATATTTTATTGTTACTCGGCGCTAACGCATTCCCCACCCCCTCACCCCAGCCATGCGCCCGGGCGGCGGCCAAGAGTTGTCATTGATAGTATGGCGAATAGATTATGTCCATGTTTTGCTTATTTCAAACTCGGATAAGGATGATTTTTTTTTTTTTTTTTTTTAACTAAACACGGCAATGTGTTCTATTACTGACACTGAACTACCAAAAAAAATTTACGCACTGGTTAAAAACTTATCCTGTATAGCTATTGTGTTACATTTTCGGTTACTGCTCCGCTCCCGTTGATCGTAGCGTGATGTTCTATACATATAAACCTTCCTCTTAAATCACTCTATCTATTGATGAAAACCGCATTAAAATCCATTGCGAAGTTTAAAAGATCTTAGCGTATCTCGTGGGGGCTTACTAATGGCGTCTATCTGTCAAATTAAATGTCAAACTGACAGCCAACTGCCATAGACAACGCAAAGTCAAAAGTTTATTTGTGAAACATAAGTACAAATTAGGTCATATCTACCTGTCTGTCTGAACTACGCATAACTCAATGACAAACCAAATGAACAACAATAATGGAATTTAAAATAAGACTGTCATAGATTCAAATTGTTACTAAAGATTAAGATAACAAAAAAGTAATCTTATAATTATTATGAATAGTGATCATTTTCCCTAAACAGTATAAAGATATTTTTTTCCTATGTAAGATACAATTTTCATAGAATTTTTTGATCCTCAAATTCAGTTCATATCAACTCGTCAATTCAACTCGTTTCAGATTTATCAAAACACTAGCTTTTGCCAGCGACTTCGTCCGCGTGGATTAATAGTTCCCGTTCCCGGTGGATTTCCGGGATGAAAACTATCCTATGTCCTTTCTCGGGTCCCAGACTATATCTGTACCAAATTTCATTGAAATCGGTTCAGTGGTTTAGGCGTGAAGAAGAGACAGACAGACAGACAGAGTTGCTTTCGCATTTATAATATTAGTACGGATTTATGAAAAAATGAGAAAAAAATCAAGTTATTTCTTGTTAATTAAAATGGTTTAGCTCCTTTCAGTAATTACTATAGAAACCCGTTTTTATTGTTCTGTGATAGAAACAAGTAAAATAGAAGGAAAAACTAATATTGACGATTGTGTCATAAATAAATACCGCCTCAGCTCCGTGGATCCAAGGTTCGATTCCCAGGTCAAGCAAAAAGTATTATTGAGTTTTTCCATTACGACTTTCTCAGTAGCAGCCCGGAGTTTGAAAGTTGGTGGTGTAACACCCCCGTGCCTCGGGAAGCGCCTGATTTCTCCCCGGTCGTGTCGTATCGTTCAATCGGACTATGAGAGTAAGGGAAGAGGGAGTGCACCTGTGTTTACACACACACTTGTACACTATAATATCTCCTGCGTACTTGGCTAGTCACTTCTGGCCGTTGTGACCGAAATAGGTCTAAAGAATATTATTACATGAATAATAGTAAACAAAAGCAATCAAGCAAAAACAATAAAATCCAATCAGCTATAGATAAAACTCGAATTCTTGATAGATAAAGAATTTACTATTAAACTATAACACAAAGGAAATGAATAGACAAAACGATAAAGGGATTAAATAAATCAAATATGGCCGACGCGACGTTGTTAAGAACTTAATGATAAATCTGATGAGTAAGTTTACACCTGTCTATAATAAAATTATATCTGAAGAGTTCTTTTGTTCAAACGCGCTAATCATTGGAACTAAAAGTTTTAATGGAAACAATCATCATCATCATCATCATCATATCAGCCGCAGGACGTCCACTGCTGGGCATAGGCCTCCCCCATAGATTTCCAAAAAGACCGGCTGGAAGCGGCCTGCATCCAGTGTCTTCTGGCGGTCTTAATCAGGTCGTCCGTCCACCTTGTGGAAACAATATATTATAAACAAAATAGACAGATTCGTAAAGCCTCTGATAGTCATTACGGATAATCAGTAACCGGGAAGTCAGACAACCAGTCTTACCAAGAGGTATCGTGTTGCCCAGTAACTGGGTTGTGGAGGTCAGATAGGCAGTCGCTCCATGTGAAACACTGGTATTCAGCTGCATTCAGTTAGACTGGAAGCTGACCCCGACATAGTTGGGAAAAGGATAGGTAGATGATTTTTGTTTTATTAATTTATCTACCTACAGTGTAAATAATAATGTCTTTAGATTTTATTATTTTAAGATCTTAATATAAGATACCAAATATAATAAATTACGTCCAAACCTAGATTTATATCAATTTGATTGATAATTCTTTTCAAATGATTAAGTTTTGCCGACTTTAAAAAGAGCAATTAGGTAATCGGTAAAAATCTTTTTAAATTTTGATCTTTATGACGTAAATATATGGGATTATAGAAGAGGTAAAAATAAAGGATTTTTTTGGGGATGTGGGTAATTAAAATGCAGCAATTTTATATTATTTATTACTGAAAAAAAAAATCTTTTTTGTAATTTTTATTTTACAATACTTAAACGTAATGTAACTTAGTTAACTCGATGTTCTAAAAATATTAATAGCAAATAGATACATAATTATAAAATTAACGTGTATGCTATCCTTCTGTATAATGTCATCAAGAAATTCTTCTGCACCGCTGACAATAGGGAAAATTAAAATGAGAAACAAGATAACATTAAAAATAAATACAATAATTACTTACATAAAAAAATCGTCAACTGGAAATGTGCTTAATAGAATGGCGGCACTGGATGGCAATTTCTGCCACCTCTGGTTCAGATAAAAGTCAGCTCTTAGGTCTAATAGAAAATCTTTGGCTCATAAACTATTATCATAATTATAAAAACAAAAATAAAATTTTATATTTCGTTTATCTTCCGGGTTTGAAGTATCTCTCGTATTATTCTATATCTAGTTATTTAAAACTGCTTTTCATAAAAAAATACAAAAATGTAAAATCTTCAATTTTTGTAACTAACATTTTCCCAGGCATGGTCCTGAATGAAAAATAAAAACAGTTTCGTTTCACGTACTTTTCAGACGTTACTTATGCAGCTTTAGGGAAATAATATAACATTTGCAAATCTATCTAATATCAGAGCCACTCTAGCCATAATATATGAACTTGAAACCAAAAATAAAAATACATATGTCAATTCCAGGTTTGCGATTGGCCACAGAACGCTGGCTGTGAATTCTACGTACCTCCAACCGGTCCCTGCGACGCGACAACCGCTGGACCCGGTGGTTGCAATCCGGAACCTGAGACCACACCTGCTGCCACCTCAACAACAGCTAACCCCAGCCCCTGTGATGCCACAACCGCTGGACCCGGTGGTTGCAATCCGGACCCTCAACCCACAACTTCAGCTCCCAACCCAGCCCCAACAACATCTCCCTGCGACGCTACGACCGCTGGACCCGGTGGTTGCGGCACCCTACCCAACAACTGCCCAGCTGACTTCGACATCCACTGGCTGTTGCCTCATGAGAGTGACTGCACCAAATTCTATTACTGCGTTCGAGGTGAATTAGTTGAGAGGGGCTGCGCCCCAGGAACTCATTTCAACCCTGTCCTCCAGGTAAATATTTATTTGTGGGTTATATCATTTTTTTGGTCAAAAATTTGATGTAGGTATTTGAGAAAACGATATAGGAGAGAAAAATAGTCACAGTCAAAGCATCTATTTCAATGGAACCACTTGCAGGCACTTTTTAACTGTCAAAGAGTCGGTGAGGTAGTCAGAAAGTTGAAACTATTTGCTCGAAATAAAATGGAATATAAGTAGTCAAAAGTGGGTCACTAGTTTTTGAAAAATTAATACAGGCTGCTTGCTCAAAGTACCTAACTATTCCACATGGACGAAGTGGCGGGCAAAAGCTACTTAGGTATAGAAACGTACCTCTTTTTGGCAATCTTGTAAGAAACCTGTACACTCTTTTGAAGTACAATTTAAACTAAACTTAAAAATCTAGCACAACGTCGTTCTAGTAAAATAATTTTATCATTCAATTAGGGATATCTGATAAACAATTTATGTTCTTAATTAAAAACGACATTACTAATTAGTTGAGATCTATATCTTTGGTCACAATTTGTGATCTTAATCAATCGGTATTTTTCCCCTTTGAAGGAAGGTTAGATTTCATAGTTATATGTTTAATTCCAGCTCAATTTAACTTGTATGATTTGATCATGTAAGATAGATAATTACAGTAATAAAATGGATAATGTTGACTTTCTCGAATCGGTTTTAAGATCTAACAAACAAACTCAACATGAATTACGAATCAAAAACTGAAAATAATATTTCAATTCCAGGTTTGCGATTGGCCCCAATATGCTGGCTGTGAATTCTACGTACCTCCAACCGGTCCCTGCGACGCGACAACCGCTGGACCCGGTGGTTGCAATCCGGAACCTCAACCCACGACTCCCATTCCAACAACTCCATCTCCCAACCCAGCCCCCTGCGACTCTACGACCGCTGGACCCGGTGGTTGCGGCACCCTCCCCAACAACTGCCCAGCTGACTTCGAAATCCACTGGCTGTTGCCTCATGAGAGTGACTGCAGCAAATTCTACTACTGCGTTTGGGGTCAATTAGTTGAGAGGGACTGCGCCCCAGGAACTCATTTCAACCCTATACTGCAGGTAAATATCATACAAAGACAGGAAGGTTGAGCGAGAGAATACACAACTTTTCTCAAATTTAAAACTGGTTTTCCAAATAAACAAAATGTTTGAATCTGTATCCTTTAATACCTCTGCAACCAGAATTCTCCCATAATGGTACTGAATGTAAAGGAATTACAACAAAGCCACTGCAACCATTCTAACCACTCTAGGCACCTTACGCACGATCCCATTTGAACCTATAATAAAAAATAAAAACGTGTTTTAATTCCAGGTCTGCGATTGGCCCCAAGATGCTGGCTGCGAATTCTATGTACCCCCAGTAACGAACCCTTGTGATGCCACAACCGCTGGACCCGGTGGTTGCAACCCGGACCCTCAACCCACAACTACAGCTCCAGTCCCAACAACTTCAGCTCCCAACCCAGCCCCAACCACATCTCCTTGCGATTCTACGACTGCTGGACCCGGTGGTTGCGGCACCCTACCCAACAACTGCCCAGCTGACTTCGACATCCACTGGCTGTTGCCTCATGAAAGTGACTGCACCAAATTCTATTACTGCGTTCGAGGTGAATTAGTTGAGAGGGGCTGCGCCCCAGGAACTCATTTCAACCCTGTCCTTCAGGTAAATATCTATTTTTAGGTTATTTTTAAGTTAATACTTTAAACCTTTAATATCTTCGTAACCGAGAAATACCCAGGTATGGTGCTCAGTGAAAAAATTTGTGGAATGATTGGACAAATATGTTAATTTCGGTTTAGTTACAAGTTCTTTTACAGCCGTTATTTATATACCACAAAGGCTTTAGGGAAATAATACAACATTTGCGAAACGACTTAATCCCAGACTCACTCTAGCTCCGAGCACATATGAACTTGAAACAAAGACTGAAATATACATTTCAATTCCAGGTCTGCGATTGGCCCCAAAGCGCTGGTTGCGAATTCTACGAACCCCCAGTAACGAACCCTTGTGATGCCACAACCGCTGGACCCGGTGGTTGCAATCCAGACCCTCAACCCACAACTCCAGCTCCAGTCCCAACAACTTCAGCTCCCAACCCATCCCCAACCACATCTCCCTGCGACTCTACGACCGCTGGACCCGGTGGTTGCGGCACCCTACCCAACAACTGCCCAGCTGACTTCGACATCCACTGGCTGTTGCCTCATGAGAGTGACTGCAGCAAATTCTACTACTGCGTTTGGGGTGAATTAGTTGAGAGGGACTGCGCTCCAGGAACACATTTCAATCCAATCCTCCAGGTAAATACATTTTTTAGGTTATTTACAAGTTAAAACTTTAATCTTCAATAACTTCGTAACCAACAGTTTCCCAGGTATGGTCCTGAATGAAAAACAGAGCTGAATGATGGGATAGAATTTTAATTTCGTTACAAGTATTTTTACAACCGTTATTTATATACCACAAAGGCTTTAGGGAAATAATACAACATTTGCGAAACGACTTAATTCCAGACTCACTCTAGCCACTAGTGCATGTGAACTTGAAACCAAGACTAAATTATACATTTCAATTCCAGGTCTGCGATTGGCCCCAAAGCGCTGGTTGCGAATTCTACGAACCCCCAGTAACGAACCCTTGTGATGCCACAACTGCTGGACCCGGTGGTTGCAACCCAGACCCTCAACCCACAACCCCAGCTCCAGTCCCAACAACTTCAGCTCCCAACCCAGCCCCAACAACATCTCCCTGCGATTCTACGACCGCTGGACCCGGTGGTTGCGGCACCCTACCCAACAACTGCCCAGCTGACTTCGACATCCACTGGCTGTTGCCTCATGAGAGTGACTGCAGCAAATTCTACTACTGCGTTTGGGGTGAATTAGTTGAGAGGGACTGCGCTCCAGGAACACATTTCAACCCCACACTCCAGGTAATTATCTATTTTTAGGTTATTTTTAAGTTAAAACTTTAACCTTCAATATCTTCGGAACCAAGAAATTCCCAGGTATGGTCCTGAATGAAAAAATGAGCGAAATGATGGGACCAATATGATTATTTTGGTTTCGTTACAAGTACTTTTAACAACCGTTATTATGTAACACAAAGGCTTAAGGGAAATAATACAACACTTACAAAATTATTATGCTAGTCCATATAAACTGGAAACTAAAACTCAAATATACATTTCTATTCCAGGTCTGCGATTGGCCCCAAAGCGCTGGTTGTGAATTCTACGAACCCCCAGTAACGAACCCTTGTGATGCCACAACCGCTGGACCCGGTGGTTGCAATCCGGACCCTCAACCCACAACTCCAGCTCCAGTCCCAACAACTTCAGCTCCCAACCCATCCCCAACCACATCTCCCTGCGACTCTACGACCGCTGGACCCGGTGGTTGCGGCACCCTACCCAACAACTGCCCAGCTGACTTCGACATCCACTGGCTGTTGCCTCATGAGAGTGACTGCAGCAAATTCTATTACTGCGTTTGGGGTGAATTAGTTGAGAGGGACTGCGCTCCTGGAACTCATTTCAACCCTACACTCCAGGTAATTATCATAACAAGACAAAAAGGTTGTGCGTAACATAACTTATGCCACACGTTGTACTTTCGAGTACTTTCGGTACAAGCGTCGTGGGGGTATTTCAAGTTAAGTTTTATCAGTATTTTCCCAGGTATGGTACTGGATGAAAAGGAATTACAACCCTCGCAAAACAAATGAAATATTACATTGAAAAAAGCAATTTAACTCTTCCCAAAGCTATTACAACCATTCTAACCACTCTAGGCACTTTAGTCACTACCCCACTTGAATCTGTAACCAAAATTAAATAACATATGTTATGATTGTAATTCCAGGTCTGCGATTGGCCTCAAAATGCTGGCTGTGAATTCTACGTGACCGCACCTCCCTGCGACGCCACAACCGCTGGACCCGGTGGTTGCAATCCGGACCCTCAACCCACAACTTCAGCTCCAGTCCCAACAACTTCAGCTCCCAACCCAGCCCCAACAACAACATCTCCTTGCGATTCTACGACCGCTGGACCCGGAGGTTGCGGCACCCTACCCAACAACTGCCCAGCTGACTTCGACATCCACTGGCTGTTGCCTCATGAGAGTGACTGCAGCAAATTCTACTACTGCGTTTGGGGTGAATTAGTTGAGAGGGACTGCGCCCCAGGAACTCATTTCAACCCTGTCCTCCAGGTAATTATCATAACAAGACAAAAAGGTTGTGCGTAACATAACTTATGCCACACGTTGTACTTTCGAGTACTTTCGATACAAGCCTCGTGGGGGTATTTCAAGTTAAGTTTTATCAGTATTTTCCCAGGTATGGTACTGGATGAAAAGGAATTACAACCCTCGCAAAACAAATGAAATATTACATTGAAAAAAGCAATTTAACTCTTCCCAAAGTTATTACAACCATTCTAACCACTCTAGGCACTTTAGTCACTAGCCCACTTGAATCTGTAACCAAAATAATAACATATGTTATGATTGTAATTCCAGGTCTGCGATTGGCCTCAAAATGCTGGCTGTGAATTCTACGTGACCGCACCTCCCTGCGACGCCACAACCGCTGGACCCGGTGGTTGCAACCCGGACCCTCAACCAACAACTTCAGCTCCAGTCCCAACAACTTCAGCTCCCAACCCAGCCCCAACAACAACATCTCCCTGCGATTCGACGACCGCTGGACCCGGAGGTTGCGGCACCCTACCCAACAACTGCCCAGCTGACTTCGACATCCACTGGCTGTTGCCTCATGAGAGTGACTGCAGCAAATTCTACTACTGCGTTTGGGGTGAATTAGTTGAGAGGGACTGCGCTCCAGGAACTCATTTCAACCCTGTCCTCCAGGTAAATATCTATTTTAAAAGTTCTCTACAAGTTATTAAAAAATAATTCATCGAATTCGAAACAGTTAATCGCGAAAAACAATGAAAAGTAGAACTATACTTATTTGGCGCAGATTGGAATGCAAAAAAATATTCCAATTACTGTTGATAACCCTACCAGCTACATGAACCTAAACTAAAATTATATATTTATTTCAATTCCAGGTCTGCGATTGGCCCCAAAGCGCTGGTTGCGAATTCTACGAACCCCCAGTAACGAACCCTTGTGATGCCACAACCGCTGGACCCGGTGGTTGCAATCCGGAACCTGAGACCACTCCATCAGCAACCTCAACAACAACAACACCTAACCCCAGCCCTTGTGATACTACAACAGCTGGACCCGGTGGTTGCGTGACGGTTCCCATTCCTGAACCCTCAACATCGGTCCCAGATGTAGACAGATGCGTAAACGAATGCAATGTCGCCCCGTGGGTTCATGAGACCGACTGTGACAAGTACTGGATATGCAACGGACAACAGTCACTCTTAGTCACATGCTCTGAAGGTCTACATTTCAACCCCAGCACTAATACTTGTGACTTCATCTGCAATGCTGGTTGTGTGAGAAGTGCCGTGCAGGCTACTGAGCACGCTAGCGGTGTCAGCGTATTTCTACCCTGGGACAAAGTTGACAGCGACATGGTAAAACTCTTGAACTTGAATTGAACAAAGAAGACTATCTGATCCAAAAGTATTGAAAAATAATCTGTGAAAATGTTCTATGAATAGATTGATATATAAAATAAATTATTAGGTATTGTACAAATAAACGCATTGTTAAATATGAAAAAAAAATGTTTTTGATTTTGTTTCAAAATTTATTTATTTATTAGAGATCGATTGAAAAAAATGTTAGAAAAATTGTTTTACTTTGATGATTGTTTCGAACTTTCTGAAGTACTTTTGAATTTGATTTTGGCCCTTATTCAGAAAATATTAATATTTCTAAACGATTCTAAATACCTCTCTTTAATTGTCTTGTCAATTATAAAAGAAGAGATATTAAATTAATTAGGAAATTAGTTTTTAATCGTTTATAAATCTTAATGATTTCACGAATATGAATCTTAAAATATCTTGAAAATTGTATAAAAATATCAGGAATTAAATTAAAAAAAATAAATAAACGAACATGTTTTTCTTAAAATATTATTTTATTTTGTAAAAGTATTGTAAATAAATATGACATTCACAATTTCAATCGTATCTTAGTTTTTATGTTTTATAATAAGTTTATCCTAGCTTAAAATTACATAAGGCACATTAAACAATGTCTGATATTGAAACCTATAAGTTTTCTTTTATAAAACTTCCTTTCAACTTTGTTCTGGTGTTATCTGGGTCAAATTAAAAAATAACAATCTACCTAGACCTTCCATACTATGTTAGGATCGACTACCAGTCTAAATATTATTTTAAAATATCTTTGGATGGTATAACAAACCGACAGCCCACCTAATCTTAAGTGGTCACCGCTGCCTATTCATATCTGCAATACCAGAGGCCTTGCAAATGCGTTACCATCTCAGAGACAAAGTTGAAATGTCTCAGGTGCCTGTAATTACACCGGCATCCAATACTACAAATCTGAACACGCAGCGCACGCACTTTGCAGTTGAATACCAGAATTCTACAAGGATTGACTGCCTACGAGTAGATGCTCGTAGGTTGTTCTGATCAGATGATCAGAACAACCCATCTAGTTAGTAAAAAACACAGCAGGTCTTTGTTATCATCTGCCTAGCCTTTTCCCAACTATGTTGGGGTCGGCTTCCAGTCGAACCGGATGCAGCTGAATATCAGTATTTTACATGTAGCGACTGCCTATCAGACTTCCACAACCCAGTAATGGGTAATACGATACTCTTGGTAAGACTGGTTGTCAGACTTTCGGGCTTCTGACTAACAGTAACGACTGTCAAAGATTTACAAATGACAGCCGGGACCAACGGCTTTACGTGCTTTCCGAGTCACGGAGGAAACTCGCTATAGTAAATGGTCACCCATCCACAGACCAACCTCGGTAAGCGTGGCTTAATCCGGAAGATCGGTCTATGCACACCAGGTCTTTGTGAAGTGGCTATTAAAAAAATACAGTACCATACATTTTGACCCGGTTTTTTTCTAAAATTACCCACAACAGAAATTCATTTCTCAGGATCATGGTCTGAATCCACGTGTGGTGGTTCGATGTCCCTCCCACAGGCTTAAAATATACCAACTGTACAATCTCACACATAATTCATTTGTTTGTTAATTTCTAGTGAAGTAAGTGCACTAATAATATTTATGTAATATTTGTTTTACTTTAGACTGCTGATGAGAGCAATTTTTTATACGTACATTTGATTGTCCCATAGTCCTAATAACATGAAACAATTAGATACCTACGTTTACCTAATTGGTGACTTTATAATTATATATTTTTTTAAACATAACCTCCCAAGAATAATGCCTCAACTAAGAAAAATCGTTGAACAAGTAAATGATCAATTAAACGATATTTACTAAATTGCCTACAAACACACCGTTAAAAAACTTGGGTCAACATTTGGGTCATTTTGACCCAGTTTTTTTTTTTTTAAATTACATTATATAATTTAAAAATTACACAATTTATTATTGCTTTGGACCGTTGCTCTTACTAAAATTATCAATACAATAACCGTATAACAATCATGATTCTTTACAAAATAATCAACAATTTTTATTTAAAAAATACTACACTGGAATGTTATGTTTCTTCAGGTTCTGTTATATAAACTTTATTACTGACTGTCGGCGTTGTGGTTCGCCTCCAAGACCTGTAAAAGAAATGTTTTATTCAAATTATTTTATTGCACAAGAAAATACCACACCATTACGCCTGTATTCCTATAAGGGTTAGGCAGAGGTGTACCAATGTACACCCACAGTTCGCTGGTATATTTAGGTCAGAAGATAATAGAAGCTAGTTAATCGCTTGCAAGTTTTTTTTATCGGTTTGCTCTTGACTTTAATCTAGGTCATAGACAAAGACAAAGGAGGTGGCATAGACAAAGTTGATGATGAAGTGAGCTTACCCCGAAGAAGCCTGTACACTCTAGCTTTGAAGAGAAATAAGAAACATAAAAAGTAGGTATTCCACCATTTTGATATTTTTTTTATTTAAAATCAATTACTTTACAACATTAATTATTTCTAGCTTTCATTAAAAAAATACTGCTAAATCAATTATTGTAGAAGTGGACATCTATTGAATTAATTTTTAATATAATTGCTTTGTTTTAAATTATTAAACCTACATAAGGACATAATTACCACAGAGTATTCAACTTCCAAACCCCGGCTGCTACTGAGAATTGGTAGAAAAACCCAAAAACACTTTTTGCTGAACCTGAGAATCGAACCCAAGACCTCTAGCGTAGCAGTCGCGCTTAGAACCACTAGACTAACAAAGCAGTCCAGTTGTAGGCTGGTATTAATATTACACATACCCTCTTAATCTTCTTCCCATACATGGACCAGAAGGTAACTTTTACTTCTGTTGGTTTTCCTGTCCTCGCGTCGAACACACGACAGCTGTCGAACGGGGGACAGTAGAGGTGTAGGGAGACAGCCCCGTCCACGTGCGACGGGTTCTCAACACGGTGGAGGCCTAGGGCGTCTAAAAACCAAAAAAAAAAACATTTAGGTGACTGGTAATCAGTGACTGTTACGTAAAAACATTTTTGTTTGTCATTAAATAGCAAAGCCTACGGCCCGTCTGATGTTAACTGCTCACCTCTACCTATAGACATCAGAGGCCTTGCAAATGCGTTGCCATCCTAAAGACAAAGTTAAAATATCTGATGTGCCATTGAGATTTCACCGGCACCCATACCCTTCAAACTGGAACACAGAAACGCTGATTTGCGGCAGATAGGTATGGTGGTAGTACTTCCCCGGACGAACTCCTTCACAAAGACCTCTACTAGTACTATGTCAAATACCCCAAAGGTAAGCGTGTTTTTTTTTCAGGCTGGTAAAGCATCACATGACTTCTTCTTACGCTCTAGGCGGAGTGGAGGGGAGTCTCAGAGACTTACTAACAAAAACCCCACAGTGTGCCTCCTAATGCTCTTTGCTTTCCAGAGCCGCGGTGACTCTTTCGATCTAATTCTGCAACCCTGGCAGAAAAGTGAGAGCAAACGCGGGCGTTCTATATGGTTGAATTTGCTGTAATTTATATTATAGGCGCTTATGGATCTCCTATTAACAATATAAAAGCAAGTTCTATTAATTCCAATTGCAGGAAAAGCACAGGCGCTTTGTAAACAAACAAACACTTAGAGAAGCAGATTTTCTTATACTTTTACTGCTTTTTACAGCTTTATTCTTTGCAACCTAAACAGGGGTCATTGTACTCATCATTATGAACAATTATAGGACCAACTCGCAAAAATCAGCTAATCATACATGAGAACATAAATGTATTGATCAGCTGTTGTTTTTTTCGCTTTTTTCATTCAGGACCATACCTGGGAAAACTTGAAAACTTGCAATAATTTCATGTCTTTTAGAAAACCATTTTCAAATGTTTTAACTTAACTTAAAATACGTCTTATGGAAGTATTTAAACTTAAGTTTTTCTTTTCGCTTTTTTCATTCAGGTCCATACCTGGGAAAACTTGAAAACTTGCAATAATTTCAGGTTTTTTAGGAAAACTATTTTCAAATAACCCCTGTACCACTACATTACCCGAATGCCCAATGTACCATAGATAGCACAAACAGTGTTTTTTATCACCAAAAATAAAATTCGTATTCCAACAAAAGTTTTTAGCTCAATATTACTTAGTTTTAGAGGGCCCACTTAGGGCCGATGCCTGCCGGGGCTGCGGGCTGTTCGAAAGAGATACTGAGCCCTCGGAACGCAAAGAGCACAAGAAGGAACATGATGTGTTTTAGTCAGTAAAAGTCTGACACTTCCTCGGGCCCTGCCCAGGGCGGGAGAAGTTATTTGATGATTTCCCATCCGTAAAAAATATAACTTGGCTTGATAGTCAGTATACGTAATAAACGGCTATGTAATAATTGTGTCTTTTTACACCCCGAGTAGCGACATCTATCGCACAGCTTGCAAACTAGGACGCCAAAACTGACGATGCCTAGATCGCGCTATCAAAGTTCTCCGCGATATTAGCATATATAATACAAAATCCCGACATCAACTGTCGGGCAGTAGCCCACCAAACATAACACCCGTCTGGTCGGAGGATCCTTCCTTTTCAACGGAGGATGAGAAACTTTACACATTGTGTCTCACCCCGTAATAACAGAAATAAGATTAATAATTAATAAATATTATTATTTACTGTCAATGTGTAACAACTTATTATTGCAATTTTAAGGTTATTTCCTATTTATATATTAACTATTTCATCAGACAATAATAAATAGTTCAAGACCCCATGTAGCGAAACCCGCGTCATTATTGCATTTTTTTATATCATTGGATGGCAAACAAGCCGACGACCCACCTAATATTAAGTGGTCACTGCTACCTATACACATCTGCAATACCAGAGGCTTTGCAATGCGTTGCCATCCCAGAGACAAAGTTGAAATGTGTCATGTGCCTGTAATTACACCGGCACCCATACCCTTCAAACCGAAACACAGCAACCTTGCTTTGCAGCAGTCATAAATAGGCTGATAGGCGAGGTCTTAATCCGAAAAAAATACCATCCATCACGCCTGTATCCCCGAAGGGTTAGGCAGAGGTGTACCAATGTACACCCACAGTTCGCCGGTATATTTAGGTCCCATGTAATAGGGGGCGAACTCCGAGCTGCTACTGAGAATTTCATAGAAAAACCCAATAACATTTTTTGCTCGACCTGGGAATCGAACCCAGGACCTAGCATAGCAGTCGTGCTTAGGACCACTAGGCCAAGGAGGCAGTTCCGAAAAAAAAAAATTGTACCTTCTTATTTGAGAATTCATCATCATCATCATCATCATCATCATATCAGCCGCAGGACGTCCACTGCTGGACATAGGCCTCCCCCATAGATTTCCAAAAAGACCGGTTGGAACTACCTCACATGATTAAAAATAAATTTGAGAATTACTAACCATTAATATAACAGACATCATTAATTTCCATTCTCGACCTCCCCCTGACTTTCATGTCCATTGCATCATACCCCTCCTCTTCACTGTCATCCTCATATCCATTTTCCCGCCTCATCTGACAGCTGTCACTTTGCCTCCTCTTTTGACAGCTGTCACATTCGCAACTGTCAGTTTGATAGGTGTCATTGTCAGTGATTTTCAGTTCGGATACGCTGTCCGGTACGTCTTGGCTTTCGGAGCAGCATTTTCTTCTGGATTTAGTGTTGTTCTTGTTTAAGACCTTCATTACTTCCGGCTGTACGTTTTCAGGCCACTCGTATCTGGAAATCAGTAATTGTTTTTAATTAGTTTTGTTATTCAGGTCATTGTTCGATCGGTTCATCATGTAATGAATTACAATTTGCAATATGCTAGTGATTTTAAACACGAATCAATAATAAAATAAGTAGGTAAGTTCTTTTTTTTTTTTTTTAAAGTTATCCCAAAAAAAAACAAAAACCGCTCATTTTTCCGGAATAAAAATTATCTTAATGTTTCACGTTATAATTTATCTCAGTGTCAATTTTCATCCAGATCTATTCAGACAAACATCCATCCATCCTCACAAACCTTCGCATTTATAATATTAATTGCACTTAAGTACTACGCAGACGAAGTCGAAGGCAAAAGTAAGTAACAAATTAATTAAAAAATTCTATGCAAGTTATTGATGCACGCAAGTTTTAACCTTATTTTTGTAATGTCTTAGTTCAATGTCACCAAATTGTAGGTCTGTCTGACCTACCCGTTAAAGTACAATGAACTATTAAATTATACCTAATCAACAAAATAGATAGGTAGGTAAATAATAATACCAGCCTATTATTGACCTACTGCAGGGCCAAAGGCCTCTTCTCATACAGAGAAGGCACGAGCATTGATCACCACGCTTGCTCAAGGCGGATTGGCGATCTAACATAAACTTATTGTAGAACATTTTTTTTTTTAAAAAGCATGTATAGAATAATAATATTGTGTTGTGGAATTTGTTCAGAAGAGTTACCGCGGTCCTGAATCCCAAAGGGAGGGAGGAACACGGGTGGGCTTTAGTCAGAAAGAGTCTGACACTCACTTCCGCTCCGCCAAGAGCGAAAGAAATCATTAAGGTGATGATTTCCCATCCTTAAAAAAATGATCTAATTAAAAAATCAATTATTTGAAGTGCTTTTTTAAGGATCTATTTAAACGGCTGGTTGACACATCTCGTGACCTAAAAGCCGGCTTTTACCTTGGATTGCCATCCAACGTGGCAATGCTGCCAGTCATTTGGGCACTTTTCCAGTTGACGGCGATGCGGAAGAATTTTTTTGATTCGTCATAGATTTAGTTTCTTTATTGTTTGTTATTATTAAGTTTATTTTTTAACTAATTTTAAGGTTTTAATTATTTAATAATAATTATATAATTAAACTAAGTGTCTGAATTCCAAAAAAAATGACTTTGACTTTGGTACTTGCCCGGTGTCGAACCCATAACCTCGTCTTAACTAATCCACGTAAATATTTGTTATTACTTACTAAAAGCCAGTTCAAACTGCATTTCCACGTTATCAGTGTAAAGTTAAATGCGTCCTTTGTGTCAACAATTGTCTGATAACACTGACCTGGGAACTGACCTTTTACCCGACTGCAGCGGAAGCAAAAATAAGGGTTATGTTTTTAACCAGGATGTATGTTTTTTTAAATACCGTTTGCTACCTATAGACATCTGCAATACCAGAGGCCTTGCAAATGCGTTACCATCCGAGAAATAAAGTTAACATGTGTCATGCGCGTACCTGTAAATACACTGGCGAGGGAGTGTACCTGTGATGGCGCACTCGCTTGTGCAGTTTAATATCACCTGAGTACTGGCCTTGCATAATTGCTCTTGCATAATTGTGGATGGATAGAAAGGAAGAGGGAGGCCAAAGAAAAGATGGATGGATTGTGTGAAGAATGATATGAAAGAGAAGGGAGTCAGTGATAGTATGACGGCGGACAGGACGGCATGGAAGAAGAAAACGTGTTGCGCCGACCCCAAGTAACTTGGGATAAGGACAGGAAGATGATGACTTGCCTAGGCTTCCGACTTCTATGAAATTTCATCAGATTTCCCTAAGACCTTTCTTACTTATAAATTACTAGCTTCCAATTGCAACTTAGTCCTTGTGGCTTATTTTACACGATATTATGTCAAGTTACTTTTTCGCAACTAGATTCAATATTATTATTAGTTATTCTTGTTTAAATGACGTTCAAAAGTAATTGAAATTAATATGACTTTGACTTTGGTTACTGCTCTACGCCCTTGCGTCGTAGCGTGTTGTTGTATAGCCTATGTTACTCAGGAATAATGTAGCTATAGCTAGTGAAAAAATGGTTAAAATCGGTCCAGTAGTTTCTGAGCTTTTTCGTTACAAACAAACAAAAAAATATTTTCACTTTAAAATAGTTTGATGACGCAGTCATCTAGATAATTATTATAATTCAAATAATATTATTATTGATAATATCAGCTGTTGTTACTATTATCATTATTACGTCATAACTATTATTTTCTTTACGCATTAAATGGGGGCAGACCCCGGATCTCTAAATTTCGTCTTGTTATCGATAATAATACGCATGTTTTTTGTTATCATATAGTTTATCTAGTCATGTGATATTTTTGTTATATCCTAAATACCTATCTTGAACGAGGTTATTAAGCATGTGTATACTTATGTGTAGGTATGTATTATTCTCCAGACCGATTCCGGCCACGGCGGCTAATCTTAATGCAGACTAGCCAAGAACGCAGGAGATATTGTGCGCGTGTAATCCTTACTAATATTATAAATGCGAAAGTAACTCTGTCTGTCTGTCTCTTCTTCACGCCTAAGCCACTGAACCGATTTCAATGAAATTTGGTACAGATGTAGTCTGGGACCCGAGAAAGGACATAGGACAGTTTTCATCCCGGAAATCCCCCGGGAACGGGAACTATTAATCCACGCGGACGAAGTCGCGGGCAAAAGCTAGTAACTCATAAATCATCAAAAATGTACGGTTTTCGTGGGACAATATATCAAATTTGAAGCGGACGAAGTCGCGGGCACAAGCTAGTTAAAATTAATAATCATGGGTATGGGTGCCGATGAAATTACAGGCACATGAGACATTTCAACTTTGTCTCTGGGATGGTAACGCATTTGCAAGGCCGCTGGTATTGCAGATGTTTTTATAGGCAGATGTGACTACTTAACATCAGGTGGACTGTCGGGTTGTTTGCCATTCACATACCATCACGCCTGTTTTCCCCGAAGGGTTAGACAAAGGTGTACCAATGCACACCCACAGTTGGCCGGTATGTTTAGGTCCCATGTAATAGGGAGCGAGCCTATTACCACTAACCGGGCACACCCAACTCCGAGCTGCTACTGAGAACTTCATAGGAAAACCCAATAGAACTTTTTGCTCGACCTGGGAATCGAACCCAAGACCTCTAGCGTAGCAGTGGCGCTAAGAACCACTAGGCTAACGAGGGAGTCAGTCTATGTCATTCAACAATGTTTATAAGGCGGCCCCGAGCATCGACCCTTTAGCAAATTCAGTCACTGCCCTAGTACCGTCACTAACCTGCATACTTTATCTATTTTGCCAACAGTACATAAATATTATTTTGAACTTGATATCTTGAACTAAACTCGGATAAAATTGCATCAGTTATTCAATGTTTGCATTCAGCCATTGTTCAAAAGATCTATTTAATGGGCGATGAGAGAATGGAGTTGTGATTAAAAATAAAATGAAGGCAAAAAATATATATCAGCCTATTGTCCTACTGCAAGGCAAAAGCCTCTTCTCATATAAAAAAAATCGGCAATCCGACACAACGGGGAAAGATCAGGCGCAGGATCAAAGGCTTTACGTGCTTTCCGAGGCACGGGGATGTCACATCACCAACTTTCAAGCACTGGGCTGTTACTGAGAAATTCTTAGTGGATAGACCCAAAAACACTCTTTGCCTCGGAAAGCACGTAAAGCCGTTGGTCCCGGTTGTCATTCGAAGATCTTTGACAGTCGTTACTGATAGTCAGAAGCCTAGAAGTCTGACAACCAGTCTAACCAAGAGGTATCGTGTTGCCCAGTTACTGGGTTGTGGAGGTCAGATAGGCAGTCGCTCCATGTAAAACACTGGTATTCAGCTGCATCCGGTTAGACTGGAAGCCGACCCCAACATAGTTGGGAAAAGGCTAAGCAGATGATGATGACTCTTTGCCCGACCTGGGAATCGAACCCATGACCCGAGCTCAACAGTCGTGCTTGCCACTACGAAACCAACAACGGGGCAGTCAGATGCCGATTGCTTGTGTCTCAAAACACTATCTGCGTTTGCGCATCGCCTTAAGCTCTCAACTGCCGCAGATAATAAACGTTAAAATATTATTGCAATAATAATCCTAAATATTATTAATTTCGTCATTGTGTTTATGTTAGATCTGTGACGAGGTCTCAACGCATGTTTTTGTACGACGATCTGGTGATATCTGGTATCCTGACGTCGTATGTTTATGTTCATAAGTCCGTATGAAGAGTTTGTTTATCATTTGTTTAAGTTTCCATTTGATTGCTAAAGCTAGGTTTATCTGTACATATAAATTATATTGAAGTGGCGGTTTGTTATGTCAAAGCATAGCATAGCAGAATACTTCCTACGTTTTGGAACGAGCAACTAGCTTCAACTTTAAACTGTAACTTCTTAACATTCAAAAGTGCCTATAAATGGTCTAATTGAAATAAATGCTTTGACTTTGACGTTGACTTTGAACGATTAACTATATTTGCGCCACATTCAATGCTAAATATTCAATAACAAACAACTGTCACATTAAGAAATAGTGCGGGAACAAAAATCAATTTTTCACAACCTTTAAAATGTTTTATTGTATTTTATAAGTCTTTCTGTCTTATGAAGCTTCTTGACAGTTCAAAAGTGTATGGAAATGGTCTAATTGAAATAAAAGCTTTGACTTTAGCATCTTTTTACTAAAGGTTTACTCGGTACTGATACCTAAAACCGAAATTCGGTCGAGAGGATACTAAGAGGTACATAAAACAGTTTATTTTTATTTTTTGTATATCTGTCTGTTTGTCCCAGCTAATGTCCTAAACGGCTCTACCGATATTGACAGGATTTTCACAGGCGTATAGCTGGTGTCATAGGAAGTAACTATACTAGAAAGGTTTAGGTAGTTAACTAAAGGTAAACAAATCGTAGAAAAGGTTTTTTATAGTTGACACTTCCTTGTTTAAAAATAAGTTACAACAAAATTAATTCTAATTTCGATTTATGCGATACTTTTCTCTTTTATTAATGTATGTTAAACTTTATCATTTATTCGTAAACTACTCTTCATAGATGTCATTGTTTGGACACCACTTTTTTGTTAGTTTTATAAAATAGTATAATATTTTGTAATCTGTCTATTGTAAAGAGCCTAAAAAGACAGGTTCCCAAAACCTTTTAGAAGGTACGATGAATTAGATAACGTCGCTAAATTGAAGAGTACGCCCGTGATGTAGTATGGCAACTAAAATTGCAGGTATTACGTTTAGTCGATTAACCAGGCGCCTTTGAAAATTGCGTGGGTCATGTAATAAAACAACAACAGAAAATGTTTAAATTAGATAAAATGATTGATAATACCACTGAACTTATTATTATTAACGTGGCAGATAGTTCCTCAAATTCTGATATAGACTAGAGCCTATTATTATACGACTTTAAATAATACGATTTTAAAATTTGAAGTGAAAGGTTTAGCATCCATGAGTCACGTGGTTTGTTTTGTTTACATTTAGTTAACTACCTAAACCTTTCTAGTATAAGTCATTATTTTTTTAGAAAATTATGTAAGTTTATCTAAGAGTACCTACCACGCAAGAAAATTAAAATATTTTAATTTTAAATAGATTTTAAAAAATTTAAATAGATTCGGGTTGAAAATCACCAGCATAATTACCTCCTAGAATTTAACAAGCAAGCAAAACTGCACCTTGAACTCTACAAATTAAAATGTCAATTCCCTTACCTGACTTCATCAAGCTTTCCGCTCAGGAGTTTCATGAAGCAATGGGAGTCAGCATGGTCGTGGATGGCAGACGCGTGTCCTGGGCCCCAGCAGAGGATCATGATGTTGAAGGCTCCATTACCAGCATCCACCAGGTTCCTGGTGTACCTAGAAGGAGAGATGAAGAGCTTGGTTTAGGCTGAGTGGAAAGACATTCAATTTTCAGTCTAAAGAACAGTATTTTCTGTAAATGTATGCTTTAGACTGATTTCTGTTGCCGGGGCTGCGGGTTGTTCAAAAGAGATACCGCGCCGCCGGATAGCAAAGGGCACAAGAAGGAATATGGATGGGTTTTAGTCAGTAAAAGTCTGACACTCCCTCCTACCACGCTCAGGGAGAGAGAAGTCATTTGATGAATTCCCATCGTTAAAAAAAAAAGGTGCACTCCCTCTTCCCTTACTCTCATAGTCCAATGGGATGACAATCCTTATGGGAGAGATCCTTACATGCGTCGTTAGCCTTGTGGTCCTAGAGATCTTGTGTTCCATTCGCTGATCGAGCCAATGTTATTTATTGTTTTTCTATAGAATTCTCATTAGCTGGCCAGAGTTCGTATTTGTGCCCGGTTAATTACAGGCACATGACACATTTCAACTTTGTCTCCGGGATGGCAACGCATTTTATTCTGCCATCCAAATATCTGAGGTATATTGATAAGAGGCTTAGTAACTATTTCTGTAATTAATTGGGAATGTTATCAATATAACCTCTTGAAGGGTCATGGATGAAAAATAATCGTGTTGACTGTCCGGTGTGTATTTTTATCATTGGATGGGAAACAAGCTGACGGCCCACCTGATCTTAAGTGGTCACCACTGTCTATACTAGACATCTGCAATACCAAAGGCCTTGCAAATGCGTTGCCATCCCAGAGACAAAGTTGAAATGTGTACAGCCACATATGACACATGTATGAGTCGACCTGATTAAGACCGCAGGAAGACGCTGGATGCAGGCCGCTTCCAACCGGTCCTTTTGGAAATCTATGGGGGAGGCTTATGTCCAGCAGTGGACGTGCTGCGGCTGATATGATGATGATGATCACACCGGGACCCATACCCTTCAAACCAGAACACAGCAACGCTGATTTGCGGCAGAAATAGGTATGGTGGTAGTACTTCTCCGGGCGAGCTCCTTCACAAAGAGCTCTACTACTATCAATGCTTATCTATTCATACATTTTTTTTTGCTCAAGATCCTTCAGAGAAAATATTATCTTTAGATAACACACGCCCCCTGCGACCTGTATGATAACACGAACGGTGGAAAATTAGGTTTCTGTCAAGATAATGAGTTACGAGCTATCATAATGATAATACATAAATATCAAAACATTGAGTCACCTTATTTTTCACTCAACTTCTGCCCTGAATGCCTTTTGTTTTTTACATAGATATCACGCCTGTATTCCCCGAAGGGTAAGGCAGAGGTGTTGATGTACACCTACAGTTTTCCGGTATGTTTAGGTTCCGCATGTAATAGGGGGTGAGTCTATTGCCATTAACCAGGTATGAAACCTAACTCCGAGCTGCTACTGAGAATTTCATGAAAAACCCAATAACACTTTGGTCCACCTGGGAATCGAAACCATGACCTCTAGCGTAGCAGTCGCGCATAAAACCATTAGGCTAATGAGGCGGATCAGAAGCAGCTTCATTATTTTATTCTAGATTCTTAAGTACTTGCACCTCCTAGAAGATTGATAAGTACTGAATAAAAAGTCATAACTTTTAACTCACCTAAAACGATCAAACTTGGCAAACTTGCTCCAATCCTTCGGGTCAGACTTGTAACCAGCCATCAACTTCTGAACATCCTGTACATTGACGTGGTCTCGAGAAAACACCCTGTGTAACTCTCCAATCATATTCTCCAAACCGGTAATTTCACTGTGAACAAATTTAAATTGATTAGGGGACTGTGAAAGACAACTAAGATTCTGAAGAGATATATGCGAACTTAACGCGGGTGGCTTAATCCATGTCTTTGATTAGTGCTCCGCTCCCGTGGGTCATAACGTGATGTTATATAGCCTACTAGCTTATGCCCGCGACTTCGCCCGCGTGGATTAATAGTTCCCGTTCCCGGGGGATTTCCGGGATGAAAACTATCCTATGTCCTTTCTCGGGTCCCAGACTATATCTGTACCAAATTTCATTGAAATCGGTTCAGTGGTTTAGGCGTGAAGAGGAGACAGACAGACAGACAGAGTTACTTTCGCATTTATAATATTAGTACGGATGTTACTCAGTGATCATCATCATCATCCTGCCCTTATCCCATGTTACTTGTGGTCGGCGCAACACGTTTTCTTCTTCCATGCCGTCCTGTCAACTGTCATGCTATCACTGACTCCTTTCTCTTTTGATATCATTCTTCACACAATCCATCCATATTTTCTTTGGCCTCCCTCTTCCTCTCCATCCATCCACATTTATATTCATTACTCTTTTGGTCACATGTGTGTCATCCCTCATCATGTTACTCAGTGATAATGTAGCTTTCTAACGGCAAAATGACTATTGAAATCGGTCCAGTAGTTTTTAAGTTTATTCGTACATACAAAAATACAAATCTTTGCTCTTTACAATATTAGTGTAGAAGTGTAGATTTAGATTGATAATAATCGGTTTGAAGGGTACAAGTGCCGATGTAACTACAAGTACATGACACATTTCAACTTTGTCTCTGGGATGGCAACGCATTAGCAAGGCCTTTGGTATTGCAGATGTCTATAGGCAGCGGTGACCACTTAACATCAGGTGGGCTGTCGGCTTGTTTGCCATCCAATGATAATAAATCTACCGATAATCGTTGTACAATCAGAGATATAATTAAATGATATACTAAAATATCAATGTGACTTTTTTAATTACACAAATAATTTTATCTTGTACTAGTTTCTTAGTCTGAGCAGACTTCAGCATTAAGCCAAAGTCCTAAATTGTCCTACGGGAACAAAAAAAAAGTATTTATTCTTTAGGAGACCATGTAATCATGAGTTTTGCTGTGTACATTAATCTCCTACACTATAAGTCGTCGTCATCTGCCTAGCCTTTTCCCAACTATGTTGGGGTCGGCTTCCAGTCGAACCGGATGCAGCTGAATACCAGTGTTTTACATGGAGCGACTGCCTATCAGACCTCCACAACCCAGTAATGGGTAATACGATACTCTTGGTAAGACTGGTTGTCAGACTTTCTTATATTCTTATATTATTGAATAAGGGATTATTTAAAGGGTCGTTCCGCTTGTTAATAATTTTCTAAACCGAGTTCGGTCACTAGCCAAGTACGCAGGAGATATTATAGTGCAGAAGTGTGTAAGCAAACACAGATAACACGACGGGGCAGATCAACCGAATCATGAGCTTTCCAACACACGAGGCTGTCACACCACCAACTACTAAACTCCGAGCTGCTACTGAGAATTTCACAGAAAAAGCCCAATAATGCTTTTTGCCCGACTTGGGAATCAAAACCAGGACCCCATGCTCAACAGACACGCTTGCGACCACGAGGCCAAAGAGGCAGTTTAACAAAAAATCATCATCTGCTTAGCCTTTTTCCCAACTATGTTGGGGTCGGCTTCCAGTCTAACCGGATGCAGCTGAATACCAGTATTTTACAGCGAGCGACTGCCTATCTGACCTCCACAACACAGTTACTGGGCAACACGATACCTCTTGGTTAGACTGGTTGTCAGACTTCCTGGCTTCTGACTACCCTTAACGACTGTCAAAGATCTACGAATGACAGTTTAACAAAAAATATAGACTAAAAAAATGCAGTACTTACACATCAATTTTCAAAGGTCTCTCAATGGGTAGAACCTCCATGTCAGCACACTGTGACACCCTCACCTTGCAGTTGGCGTTATCAACGTCCATGGTGATTCCTGCAACAAATATAATAAAAATTATAACATGTGTATAAATAAACACACGCCTTTTTCCCATGGGGATAGGCAGAAATCACAGAACGCCACCTGCTACGATCCTTACATACTCCTTTCGCCTCGTCCACATTCATGCATCTGCTTGTATGACCAGATGTATGAACGTGGATCATACATCTGGTCATACAAGCACGCCGGTTACGAGTAGGTACTGCGCACTTGATCTTTCTGAAGAACTTCACCAATAAGGTCAGGGTAGTTTTTAAATAATATATATACCATCACGCCTGTATTCCCCGAAGGGTTAGGCAGAGGTGTAACAATGTACACCCACAGTTCGCCGGTATATTTAGGTCCCATGTAATAGGGGGCGAGCCTATTGCCATTAACCGGGCACAAATCCAAACTCCGAGCTGTTTCCCGAGAATTTCATAGAAAAACCCAATAACACTTTTTGCTCGACCTGGGAATAGAACCCGGGACCCCTTGCACAGCAGTCGCATTTGCGACCACGAGACCAACGGGGTAGTTTTTAAATAATTACTTAAAATAATTCGTATTGAATGGATAACTAGCTTATAACCTCTACTTCATTCGTGAATGTCGATTGTGTTCCTAAAAGGTTCACAACAAAAGATTTTCCCTCTGGAACTTATTGGGAGGTAGACACAATAATGTGCCTATCCACACTACCTCTATACAGTTAATTTCAAAACAAAATAACAGCTTTTTACTAAATGCTTAATAATGAATGTTAACACGGCACATACACTAAAAAAACATATTAAAACATTTTTGTCTGTCAACGACACGTCTGAAACGGCTGGACCGATTTAGATGGGTTTTTCATTAGCATGTAGCTGATGTTATAAGGCAGACTACCGTTTTAGGGTAGGTACCGCACGAAAAATTGAAACCCCTCAGATATCTATTTACGCTAGTAGACTATAAAATATCATAGACTGCTATAGAAATGTTGCTAGTTCATCTCCCATATGCGCAAACGCATAAGGTCATTATAGGTACTCTATAAGTCAATACTTCCTGATTGGTCACGTAAGACGGAAATCATAGTTCTCCTAAAAAGGGCTTTGTTTTTCTTTTCTACATTTCCTATAGGTCTAAGAGCCCAGCCCCCCTAGCCAAGTCGCAAACGATAATCGTAAACGCTCGGTAGGTACCAATAGATTTTCAACTTAATACCCCAGAGCCTTAAGTTGAAAATCTATTAAAGATTTCTAAGCGTTAGCGACTGGAAAGACTGACCGAAAACGCTATGCCATTTTCATTAGATCTTCAACTTAAAACCAAGCACATAAAGTTGAAGATCTATTAAAGCCTACTCAGCGTTTATCGTTTGTTACATGGCTACAAGGGCAGATCTGTCAGACATACGTCATATAAAGATTTAGAGAGAAAAAAATTCGGGAGAAGCAAAAGAATTATCAGAAACGGACTAAAAGTTCCAGAGATAGGCGCGTCTTAACAAACAAACTCTTCATCATCATCATTATATCAATCGAATGACGGCCAAAACCGCATAAAATCCGTTGCGTAGTTTAAACGATCTAAGCGTACAAACGGCGGGAAGCGACTTTGTTTGATTCTGGTGTCGATTCTGTTATGCACAAGCTAAACTTAATTAGGACTATTTCTATCTTTTTCTCTCCAATAAAACAAGAAAGGGACAGACATGAATAAGACTTGTCTATTTTAGTTTTAGTCTGAAACCTCTATACAATTATAGTTGACATGTCAGAACGCGTTGATTAAAAACACGGAAAAGTTCAAGGCAAAACTAATTTGACATCTCTAACTTAGTTCTAAGGTATTACCGTCCTTTTCTTTCGCTGTATGTTAGTAAGAGATGTCAATTCTCTAATTTTAGTTTAGTTTGTGAACAAGGGAATCGGCACCATTATTTAGAGAAGTATTCTTTACTCATAAATTAAAACTGTCTGTTCTCTGTTTCTGCTGACCGTACTTCATTGGAACAGGAGTAGAACAATGGCGTCATCTTTAGTAGCGTCAGCAAAACAAACAATAAACGTTACATTGTCTTCTCATTGCGTAATGTATTCCTATGAGATAGGTAGTCCGTTATTACACGTAGGATAAATTATGAAATATCACAATGAGGGAGAGAGATCGTGGACTGATGAGCGTGGGGTTCCGGGTATGATTCCCAGGTCAGGCAAAAAAGTATTATTGGGTTTTTCCATTAGGAATTTCTCAGTAGCAGCCCGGAGTTTAGAAATTTGCACCCCCGTAAAGCCCCGTAAAGTTGTGGAGGTCAGATAGGCAGTCGCTGGTATTCAGCAGCATCCGGTTAGTCTGGAAACCGACCCCATCATAGTTGGTAAAAGGCTAAGTAGATGATGATGAGGGGGTCAAATCGGGAGCGGTGAATGCCTATGCGAATCCCGAACCCCCCGGCCATAGGCAGAGGTGGAACACCGTGGTGGTTTTAGCCGGTAAGAGGCCGGCATGCCCCTCCGTAACCCTCATGACGGAGGAAGTCCAAGAGGATTTTATTTTGTCGTAAACCGCGCGATTTCTGCCCCCCTAGCCAAGTCACAAACGATAAACGCAAACGCTGAGTAGGCTTTAATAGATCTTCAACTTTATGTGCTTGGTTTTAAGTTGAAGATCTAATGAAGATTGCATAGCGTTTTCGTTCGTTCCAGTCGCTAACGCTTAGAAATCTTTAATAGATTTTCAACTTAAGGCTCTTGGGTATTAAGTTGAAAATCTATTGGTACCTACCGAGCTTTAACGATTATCGTTTGTGACTTGGCTAGGGGAGCTGAACGGAAACATAGTAAATAAGATTTTACCGCATTTTAGTATTTAAAGATGCTAAAATGCGTAGGTAGAACTGCCTCGTTGGCCTAGTGGTCCTAAACGCGACTGCTATGCTAGAGGTCTTTTGTTCGATTCCCAGGTCGAGCAATAAGTGCTATTGGGTTTTTCTATGAAATTCTCAGAAGCAGCTCGGAGTTTGGATTTGTGCCCGGGCTCGCCCCCTATTACATGGGACCAAAACATACCGGTGAGCTGTGGGTGAACATTGGTACACCTCTGCCTAACCCTTCGGGGAATATTTAAAGATTTAGTATTTATTTTTAGTATTTAAAGATTGTTTGTGTTTTTGATTCATCTTAATATTTTGCAATGTTACGGAACCCTCCATGTGCGAGTTTTAATTGGTTATTCGTTACTTTTACAGTTCACAATAAAACTTAATTTAAAGGCCAATTTAGAAGTTTCAGATTTTTTTAATGTGTCAATCATTTAACTGGTTTATAAATACTGCTTGTGTGTTAAGCCGGCTTTTCACTGCGGGATGTAATATAATATATATTACATCACGAGATATAATTTAATATCGCTCACCATACTATTTAAGAAACCTCTTTACACTAAGCTGTAATATATATTATATCCCAAACTATAAATATTTTTTCGACCGAATGGGCGATAAAGAGGAGATATATATTTTACCTCACGTCCCGGACAACGCACCCCCCCTGCCTCGCCCTCACTTTGAACGGAACGGTGCAGACTGTAGAACTGTTTGAACCAAATATATATCTTTCAGTGTGAACAGCAACTGCGGGATGTAATATATATTCCAGGATGTAATATATATTACATCCCGCAGTGAAAAGCCGGCTTTAGATTATAACGCTCATCACACGACAGAGCAACCATAATGGTCGAACTTTTATCATTGATTTAATGAATTCGCTGCTGATGCAATGATAGACATATTTTCAATTTGAAAATCATTAAGTTAATATTATAAAGAAGCCAGATTTTTTGTTTCTTTGTTTGTACCGCAAAAGTTACTAAACCACTGGACTGATTTGAACTATTTTTTTACCAATAGATAGCTACATTATTCCTGGGTGACATAGACTTTATATCATCACGCTGCAACCAACGAGAGTGGATCAACAACCAAAGGCGTAAGTTAACGCGGAAGAAACAGCGGGAAAGTTGCAAAATAAGTTTGAAAGAGTCCCCGCGGCCCTGAAAGCAAAGGGTTTTAGGAACAACACGGAGGGGTTTTAGTCAGTAAGAGTCTGACACTCCCTTCCGCTCCGCCCAGAGCTGAAGAAGTTATTTGATATTTTCCCATCCCTAAAAAAACCTATCCTATGATAACAAATAATCTTATTGGCTAACACTCATAACATACCATCACGCCTGTATTCCCCGATGGGATAGACAGAGATGTATTAATGTACACCCACAGTTCGCCGGTATGTTTAGGTCCCATGTAATAGGGGGCGAGCCTATTGCCATTAACCGGGCACCGGGCCTATGTGTACACCACACAAATCCATCGCTTCGCAATTCCACAACTTTAATGGAAAACCAGCCTTAAGTACATGATGCAAAAGTAGACTAAAGGATTACATCAACAGAATGTCTACAACAACATACTGCGATCACCAATCTATAGTCCAAGAGCCTATCGTCATGAGACTTACGTCATATCAACATGGCTGAAATTTTGAGAATAGATTAATTTGTATGTAATTGAGTAAGTGTGCGTAGATGGTAGCTTCAATGTCAAGCCATTTTCAGGTATCAAGTAAGTACAAAAGGTTAGTCTCGTGGTCCTGGAGTTCGGATCTCAGGTCGAACAAAAATTGTTATTGGGTTTTTCTGTAAGGAATTTCTCAGTAGCAGCCCGGAGTTTATACCGGGGTATGTACCGGTTTATTTAATATTGAAAAGTTTCTAATGAAAAAATCCAAAAACACCTTGCCCGTCCTGGGAATCGAACTCAGGACCGACTCAACAGTCGTATACTAAGATGACGTGAGTCAGACGACTTCGAGCTCTTGGTCTACAATTGATAACTAGCGGTTTTCGCACTAACAACGTCCATCAGAAACGACTGCATTCCTGAATTGTATACATGTAGTTAGGTGCACTCGTTTTTCATAATAGTTCGCAGAAACAAAAGAAATTTGATTTCAAAGCCGATGCGTTTACGTAAACAATTGATATTGTACCTATTAATCTACTAAATAAGGTTCAAAACTAAATACCAGAAGCCTAATTCTACTAGTTGAAAATATTGAATTCAAAATTCCTGCACATACCTACGTACATATAACATCATGCCTGTATTCCCCGAATGGTTAGGCAGAGGTGGACCAAAGAGTGTAAAAATGTATCCACAGTTCGCCGGTATGTTTAGATCCGATGTAATAGGTGGCGAGCCTATTGCCATTAACCGGGCACAAATCCTAACTCCGAGCTGCTACTGAGAATTTCATAAAAGGAGGTATACCAATGCACACCCACAGTTCGCCGGTATGTTTAGGTCCCATGTAATAAAAAACAAAACTACGAGCTGCTACTGAGAATTTCATAGAAAAACCCAATAACACTTTGCTAATCTATACATAAATAATGTTAAATAAAAGCTTTTAAAATAGGTCAAAGTCTGGTCGCAATCTCAATAAGCGATACGCAATCGTTGCTATCTCAAAAGTGTAGGTAAGTTAGAGGCATTTTCGCCAAAAAATAGAATACTTAATGAAGAGTTTTTTGTTTGTTCATGAATTTAGTATTTCTTTAGGTTTAGGTATTATTCTTAACTTGGAAAAACAGGAAAAGCTTTTTAAAAAACAGTTTTTCCTAAGTGATGTTTTGCTTTTTATCTAAATCGGTTTAGCAGTAGCCCCTACAGGAAAGATAGAGATTCTATAAAAGATTATGTTTTTTTAAATCAATCGTTGCCCCCTCTTGCCCTCTCTTTTAAAATGAACGCGTACTTTTTAAACAATTAAAAAAACAAACCTTACTTTTCAATCCAAAAAAAAACGCACAGCAATTTATATTTTTTTCTATACCTTCCAAATTCCAAATTCAAACTTACTCCTGTCTATAACTTGGTATTTGCAACGACAATTTAATATCTAACCAATTAAATTTAACGTAACAAAACCGAACACTGTCCCGCAATTAACTTATCGACTAGGTAATACAAAAACACTGTTCATTAATTTAAAAAAAGATGTACACAACACTATACTCACAAGAAATCTCGAAGTTTCTCAAAGAAAGCCAAGTTTAAACTAAGTAAAGTAAATAGTGTAAAGTAATATATTTATTAGGAACGTACGTCTGTGCGTGTGCGCGAACCAACTTGTTGTGTACTGTGTTTTTCTTGCACCTATGTTATAAGCGCGCGAAAGTTTTTTTTAAGGCTACCGCTCACGGTTCGCAAGCAAGAATTACAAAGTTGCAAGAAAATTCTCTTGAATTTTTCGACTGTTATAAGTGTTTTAAGAAAGTCTTTTAGTAGTAGTTGAGCTCTTTGTGAAAGAGCTCGTCCGGGGAAGTACTGCCACCATACTCGTACCTTTTTCTGCCGCAAAGCAGCGTTGCTGTGTTTCGGTTTGAAGGGTATGGGTGCCGGTGTAATTCCAGGCACATGATACATTTCAACTTTGTCTCTGGGATGGCAACGCCTTTGCAAGGCTTCTGGTATTGCAAATGTGTATAGGGAGTGGAGACCACTTAACATCAGATGGGCCGTCGGCTTGATTTCAATACAACGAAAAAAAAAATGTGTACTTGTAAACGGCGTGCTTGTATGACCAGATGTATGAATGTGGTGAGGCGAAAAGAGTGTGTAAGGATCGTAGCAGGTGGCGTTCTGTGGTTTCTGCCTGCTCCCATGGGAAAAAGGCGTGAGTGTATGTAAGTATGTGTACTGTTTAGATTGTTTTAAAAATTCTTATGACTTATACTACTGTAGAAGCAATAAGATTATTGGGAGGCCGCTATAAATCATTCGCGATAATATCGATATAAAACGTGTAAAATTTCACTTATCGAAACCGAAAGTTATAAATGTTCTTTCAGTCACTACGATATGACCCCCCCCCCCCCCCCGGCCTGGGCGGGACGGGAGGGAGTGTCAGACATTTACTGACTAAAAACCATCAATGTTCCTTCGTGTGCCCTTTGCGTTCCGGGGGCGCGGTATCTCTTTCGAACAACCCGCAGCCCTGGTCTATTTTTTTTTTGGTCTGAAGCATACCTTCTGTTTACGGAGACATTACAAATTAATTAGAAAAAGTCACATTGGTACTTGCCCGTACCCGGTTGCGAACCCACAACCTCGTGCATGAGAGGCGGGCGCCTTAACCACTGGGCCATTACGACACGATTCATATTATGTACTTTCTAAGTTTATCTTGGACATCACTGACATCGGCAATCATGTCAGAGGCCCTTGAGGAGGTTTAGAAACTCTGACACTAGGGTGTGTGGGGTCGTTAGACCTTACTGCCCACACGATAAAGAAGGAGATGGATATTGAAGGTCAAAGCTTCTTTCCAAAAACAAATTTAAATGTTTTAGCGAATATCTAAACACCTCTTCCTCTTCTTAGCGTTTCGATAACAAACTATATTATAATAAATAACTAATATATACTATTATTATAAATTATATTGATGCGGCCCAGAATTTGGCCACTTTGACTGCGTTGTTGGTGGCAGCCATTGAATCTTCCTGCGTGCAGCTGTTAGGGCATACAGGGCACGATGTGAGATGGGCCATCGTATGTGCTGTACCGCACAGACAGCCCAAGTCGCTACCATCACTGAATCCCCACCTAACATATTGTCTTTGCTCCGACCGACCTAAGTTCGGAGTCTATTTAAAGACTTCCAGATAGCCATGGCAATTTATGCCCAGGCGGAGGACTCTCCGCAGGTGTTATATATGGCTTTGGAAGGAGGACACCTTCACTCCAGAGGCTGTACCTCGCTTTTGATGACTTTTAAACAACTCTAAAACTCTTGTACTATTAAACAAAAGTAAAGTGTTTTGCATGCGCTAGATTACGCGTTATCATAAACAGTGTTTTTTTACAGCCAAACAGACTAAAAGTCGATTCAAAGATATAATTTGTGCTCAAAGTCAATTAGTTTGATAAGTATCACGCGATTTTTTACACCCCCTAATATGTCGAACAACAAGTGGTCCTAAGCGCCACTGCTATGCTAGAGGTCTTGGGTTCGGTAACCAGGTCGAGCATAAAGTGCCATTGGGTTTTTCTATGAAGTTCTCAGTAGCAGCTTGGAGTTTGGATTTGTGCTCGGTTAATGGCAATAGGCTCGCCCCTATTGCATGGGACCTAAACATCGATGATCTGTAGGTTGAACATTGGTACGCCTCTGCCTAACCCTTCGGGGAATACAGGCGTGTTGGTATGCCTTAAATAATAATAATAGTCAATTCAACTTTAAATACCATTCGTAGTGTCCACTTTGAAGTATTATCGTTGTCATTCATTCATTCATTTAGTAATTTGTTAATATCCCATTCTTATTTTTTAACTAACCTGTATAATCCTACTGCTGGGCAAAGACCTTCCCCAAGTCCTCCCATAATTATTTTTTGCGCCACGTGAAACCAGCCCTCTCAGTGCGAGTCCAGGTCATCTCGCCACCTCGTCCTAGGTCACCGTCAAAGCCATCCCATCCCTAAAAAAAGAAGACCAACACCAAGAAATTTCAAGATTGTATAGAAATTAGCAGCAAAGATTCTCGTGTAAAAAAAACCTTAAGTACTTCACTAATAAACAACTAAATCCAGAAATTCAGAACTCAAGAAAGATTACCAGAACCTAGCAACAAAACAACGATAACATTGTTATCAACAAAAACAAGTACCTATGTGCGAAATCGTTATCAGCACATCGGCCTCCCACGAAGTCCACGAACGAGTAGCCTGATAAGGTGATTGATAAGCATCTAATCTTAGCTATTAATGCGCAATATATAAGACTTGTGTTATGTACAAATTTACTTAATTCAATAATAGTCAAACTGATAAGCATAGTGTATCTGGTGTAAGGAACCATCACGCCTATATTCCCCGAAGGGTTAGGCAGAGGTGTACCAATGTACATCCACAGTTTGCCGGTATATTTAGGTCCCATGTAATAGGGGGCGAGCCTATTGAGAATACTGAGAATTTCATAGAAAAACCCAATAACACTTTTTGCTCGACCTGGGAATCGAATCCGGGACCCCTTGCACAGCAGTCGCACTTGCGACCACGAAACCAACGGGGTAGTTAACGGGGCGGTATGGGGGGTGTAAGGAACATCTATCCTTAAACTGAAACCATGAATTCTCTACTCTGGTCTGACAATCAGACAAGATTTTTTATAGGAAAACCAAATCCTTACTAATATTATAAATGCGAAAGTAACTCTGTCTGTCTGTCTGTCTCTTCTTCACGCCTAAACCACTGAACCGATTTCAATGATTTTTGGTACAGATATAGTCTGGGACCCGAGAAAGGACATAGGATAGTTTTCATCCCGGAAATCCTCCGGGAACGGGAACTATTAAACCACGCGGACGAAGTCGCGGGCAAAAGCTAGTAAATAAATATAGGAAATAGATATGGAGGTTATCCTTTCTGTATCATCCTCAGCGGCTGGTAAAAAAATATTTTGCCTTTGTTTTAGGTCAACAAATATCGTTATTGCCATGAGGGACGACTAAAAAAGCAACAATTTTTCAAACTTGATCTGTCGAAAAACGGAAATGTTTATATATTTTCCTGTAAAAAAATCCACTTGTTCTGAAGTCAGAACAGTGTTCTGAGTGCACTGGCGAAGTTTGTGGATCGCATTCAACCCTAATCTCTTCAAAGTTAGAGTGAACAGGCTTCTTCTGGGTAAGCTCATTCCATCGTCAACTTTGTCTCTGTCACCTCTGACCTAGACTAGAGTCAAGAACAAACCCATATCGGAAACAAAAATCTATGTGTCTCTATTCGTGGATGGAATCTGTTGACAGCTGCAGTTGGCATTGACACAGCTGCAGTAATCATTCCAATAATCAACTGGTTCCTTTTAAAGCCGATCTTCTCTTTCAAATCAGCTAAAAGACAAGATAAAAAAGAATCTCTGAACAACTTTAATTTTAAATAAAACTAATCTATACTTTAATTTATTTATATTTACAAATAAAACCTTGACTTTGACCTAAAAATTAAAATCTTATTCTTGTTTCAAATCCTTGCAAGTAAAAATTCTTGTTTCCAGTCTCGTGGGAAGCAGCACTAAGACAAGAGCAAGACAACGCCTCCCGCCGATTATTGGCATACTTGATTAGAGATGCGCCCGCTACAGGCCGAATATAATTGCAATTGGTTTTTGTGGCCGAATATTGGAAATGAATAAAATTCAATTTTTATTTTTGCAATGCTAATTTAGAATTGGATGGTTTTGGTGATAGTACGAGAGCCCACGACCAAAACCATGTCTCATAGCAATACGGCAAAAACCCTATAAAATCGTTAGATTGTATGATTCTGAACCCGACTAGGTGTGTAGTAACGGTCGAAAGTGTAGCAACTACGTGGCAGGCCATTTCTGCTGTGTCAAAAAAAAAAGACAGTCGGTATTATAGCAATACGTCTGATAGTGAAAATGTACATAGATTTTATAATTGTATTACGAAAAAGTTTGTTTTCAGACATTTTGCGCGTAGCATATAGCCTGAGCGCATTTTTGAAAATGTCAACAAATTTAGCCGACGTGTATCATAGCAATACGGATTTTTTTTTTTTCAACTTTTCGTGTTGATGCCATGATTACCAAAAACCTGTTTTCAGACACTTTAAGTGTAGCATATACTTTTTTTCAACTTCATCCCAGTTTCCTTTTGTGCGATTTATTTCAGTCCTTCAACTTCAATGTTACGGTTTCGGGTAAATTCTTTGTTAATTATCATCTAATAAATTCAGGGTCGCAACGTATTCATTGGTTTGTAACAGAAAATTCAAGATGCCTCAATACGATTTTTAAATGATATCTGAGTATCGAAAAGTTGTCTGATAGAGAAGGTGCTACACTTAATTTGTCTGATATAAATTTTTTGCACATGTGGACAACTTATTTTATCATGTCCAACAATTTTCAGACATATTGCTATGATACCGATCGGTAAAATTTGTTAACATTTTCAAAACGGTCTCAAAATTTAATGCGTTCACATTTCCGTCTGAAAATTGTTTTGTTCGCATCGAATAACCAAAATTTACTAATAAAAAAGATTTTCAGACGTATTGCTATGAGACATTTTTTTTGTCTCATTTTTAATTTTTTTAAGTGATTTTACGGGTTTGCGCTACACCACTAACGTCTGAAAAATATGTTTCCGGTATCTCTGAACTATCATTCAACTACAGTCTGCAAATCAGACATATTGCTATGATGCAGTTCGGTAAAATTCTTTGACAATTTTGAAAATTCGGTCTGATCAAACGCTACGCGGAAAATGTCTGATATTGGTATTTTCGAGTTCAGGATAATCGTATCTATCGATTTGATGCGGTTTTGGCCGTATTGCTATGAGACAAAAATTTTGGTCGTGGGCTCTCGTACTATGAAGTAAGCTTTGAAGTGGATAGGTAAGTGGAATATGCTCACCTCACAAAATTTCAACGATGTCGATATTAAATGTCTTTAAACCATTTATTACAATTAGACCATTAAAACGTCAAATACAAAAATATATATTCAATTTACCTTCTAAAAGGTAGTTTCGTGTGCAAAAGAATGGGCAAGAAACTCCATACTTTCTCTTCAAAATCAAATGTTTTACAATATATTGTACGAGTATACAAGATTACATGAGATTACGTTTTTTTTGCATGGAGGTACTCACAGAACGCCTGCTACGATCCTTACATACACCTTTTGCCTTGTCGACATTCATACATCTCGTTATACAAGCACGCCGGTTACGAGTCCTCCCGACTTTAACTTACCAATGAAGTCAGGATTGGTCTTTCTATTGCGTTCCTCCCGGCGTTGCCACTCACATCTACCTTAAAAATCCCTGAAACTGTAGACCACCAATCTTAATTTTTTAAGACACGGATTTTAAAAGAATAACACTGCAGGTATTGATTAGGTAATGCAGATTATACATTGGTACACCTCTGCTTAACCCTTCGGGGAATACAAGCGTGATGGTATGGTATGTATGGAGATTGCATTGCAATTGCCATACGGAAGAAATACTACCTAGATATTTATTACTTCTCAGTATTATTGCAGATTAAACAGCCGTATTAACATTCCTTGCTCTAATCTATACTAATATTATAAAGCTGAAGAGTTTGTTTGTTTGTTTGTTTGTTTGAACGCGCTAATCTCAGGAACCACCGGTCCGATTTGAAAAATTCTTTTTGTGTTGGATAGCCCATTTATCGAGGAAGGTTATAGGCTATATAACATCACGCTACGACTTACGGGAGCGAAGCAGTATTCAAAAACGTAACTTAAGGTGGATGAATAAAGCCACGCGAACGAAGTCGCTGGCAGAAGCTAGTACTGTATATTAACACAGTTTTATTAGGTTTTGCTCTACTTTATGTATATAAATACAATTTTATTAAGTTTTAGTAGTAGTACAGCTCTTTATGAAGGAGCTCGTCCGGGGAAGTACTGCCATCATACCTATTTCTGCCCCAAAGCAGCGTTACTGTGTTCCGGTTTGAAGGGTTTGGGTGCCGGTGCAATTACAGGCACAATCTTTCTTTTTTAAAATATCAGTATAAAAGAGTAGGTACTTCCCACTAACCTACTTAATATTATAAACGCAAAAGTTTGTGAGGATGGATGGATGGATGGATGTTTGTTACTCTTTCACACTTAAACGGCTGAACAGATCTGAATGAAATTTGGCACTGAGATAGATTGTAGTATGAATAACACATAGGATACATTTATTTATTTATTTAAACTGTACTGTAAGAAAAAGTCTCTACCAGACAATTACATCTCGTCTCTTACATTTAAACCCGGAAAAGTGTACGGTTCCCGTGGGATAGTACGAGTTATATATGAAAGGTGATGGCTAAATGACTGCCCCAGGGCAAGATACATTCTGAAATGTATATAATATGATGATGGATTATTATGAACAGTGAAACTACAACCAAAATTGAGTTGCTCTGCAAAGAGAGAGGAGGTTTATTTTAGTAGGTACATAAACTAGTTTAATATTTTACAAAACATCCTTTAACCTATACACTATTTTTACCTGCAAAGAGAGAAACAACATTCAAAGCTATTGCTTCACCAGTTCTTAATCACTATTAATAATTATTCTAATTACAATAAAATTGGTTATATTTTCCATGAATCAATCTGACAGATCCCTCCACAGAATTAAGCAATTCCACAGAGAAAATAATTATACATCAACAATTACAAAATAAATGAAGTGTCACGCACTTTGTTTACATGTATATGAATCTTACATAACCTCATAATATTTAAAAAATCATTCATGAATTATGTAGTGTTTAATATTTTCCTAGCACTTTCGTGAACTGTTAAACATAATAAAGTATCTAAAAAAAAAAACTTTTTCATCACAAACATTCGCTTATAAATATACAACCTCATTTTCGTTTTTAGTTTTATTCTTTTTCGATAGTGTCAGTTAAAGAAAATTATATACTGTCACACACATCTTTTTTCCTGTTTAGGCAATATTATTTTACCATTATATTATTCCCAAAAAGTATCTGAAACTTTTTTACATAAAATACTAATATTTAGCCATTCAGCATTACATTGTGCTAGGTACCATATTTATACATGGTACCTGGCACATGGGGCAGTGGTCTATACTTCCATTTAGCCATCTCCTTTGACGCAAATGAAGTCGCGAGCAGAAGCTAGTAGATAGACATATAAAAGACTAACGAACTGCCCGCTATTTCGTCCGCGTTGCTTATTTCACCCGTAAGTTAACCATAAGTTACGTCTTTGGTTAATGCTCCGCTCCCATGGGTCGTATCGTGATGTTATATAGGCTAAATTATTCGGGAATAATGTCGCTAAAAATTGGTGAAAAATGGTTAGAATTGGTCCAGTAGTTTCGGAGCCTATTCGTTACAAACAAACAAACAAATCATACCTCTTTATAATATTAGTATAGACGAAAAATGAGAGGCCGAAAAATCTCAAAAGCCGAAGGGCATTTGGCAAACGCCGTCATTTTACAAACTGGCACAACACTAGTTGTACAATTACAAACAATGTAATAGTTCCTTGCCCTTAAGTAGCTCACCAATCAACTACTACGTCATTTTATAATAATTTACTCACATATTGTTATTCATAATAATTATTATGTATCTACTTTTAACCGCCTCGTTAGCCCAGTAGTTCTAAGCGCGACCGCTACGCTAGAGACCTTGGGCGATTCCCAGGTTGAGCAAAAGTGTTTTCTGTGAAATTCTCAGTAGCAGCTCGGAGTTAGGATTTGTGCCCGGTTAATGGTAACAGGCTCGCTGTCTATTACATGGGACCTAAACATACCGGTGAACTGTGCGTGTAACATTGGTACAGCTCTGCCTAACCCTTCGGGGAATACAGTCGTGATGGTATGGGTGTCCTCCCCTTCTTTTCGTGTCGATTGACTCGTTTCAAATTTTGTCCGACCAGTATTGACAACCTGTACAGCTCTATCATTGCCCTCGTTTAGATCTTGGATGGTGCAGGTGGTTGTGCACGACGGGCAACTAAGGAGGTGACGCATGTCCTGTGATGGTGCTCCACACTGGCACTGCGTTTGGGATGGGTGAAGAATGCCCCGATTGGCCGAATTAGTTATACAACTCCGGGCTGTAACTTAACTTCAACTCCGAGCTGCTATTGAGAACCATCAAGCCTGTATTCCCCGAAGGGTTAGGCAGAGGTGACCAATGTACACCCACAGTTCGCCGGTATATTTAGGTCCCATGTAATAGGGGGCGAGCGTATTGTCATTAACCGGGCACTGAGAATTTTATAGAAAAACCCAATAACATTTTTAGCTCGACCTAGGAATCGTACCCAGGATCTCTAGCGTAGCAGTCGCGCTTAAGGCCACTAGGCCAACGAGGCAGTTAAAAGTGCTATTAAGAATTTCATAGCAAAACCCAAGAAGAAGATGACCATTACCATAACGCCTATATTCCCCGAAGGGTTAGGCAGAGGTGTACCAATGAAATAGTGTTATTCTGTAAAAATCTACTGAGCTTGAAGACCTGATTAAAAGACGCTGGATGCAGGCCGCTTCCAACCGGTCATTTTGGAAATCTATGATAGAGGCCTATGTCCAGCAGTGGACGTTCTGCTGATATGATGATGAGCTTAAGGTGAGCCGTCAATCACTAGTATTAGGAGGTCTATTCTTTAATTATCTCTCTCGTAAAATGTTAAAAAAAAAAAAAATCACAAAGGTTTATCATCTCTGAGAATTTAGGCCTTGCAAAAAGGCTAGGCGGATGGCACACAATACACAATTTTTCTAGGTATGCACACATTTCTTACTGAACAATTCAATGATTAATGTTTACGAAACATGGAATATTGTCTATAGACACAGTGATACTTGTTCGATCTAAGCCGGTATTGTATTTGACGGTATGACAATAGCAGACCAGAAGTTTCGATGTGTAAAAAAAAAACGACGGTTTGCACTCCGGGAGTGCCGGCAGAAGTGAAAACTTGAATATTAACGTTGTGCATTTTTGCTATTTTGGACTGGTTAGGGAATAATTTTGCACGAATTGCTTTAATTTATCAGTACAAAAGTACTATCATTTATGTGGTAGAATACAATATTTATTTATTGCGCTATCGTACACAAACATGACAATTCGACACGTGCCCTGATCGAAATCTTACGAATTTTCGATCAGGTCACGTGTCCTGAAGCGAGTTTAACATTTTTTACCCATTACAAAAAAAGTGTACAACGCCTAAAGAAGACACGGCAATCCAACACGACCGAAGAGAGATCAGGCGCAGGACCAACGGCTTTACGTGCTTTCCGAGACACGGGGGTGTCATACCGCCAACTTCCAAACTCCGGGCTGCTACTGAGAAATTCTTAATGGAAAAAGTCAATAACACTTTTTGCCTGACTTGGGAATCGGACGCAGGATCCTTCGCTCAGCTGTCGCGCTTGCAATAAGACCAACGGAGCAGTTAAGTTTCGGTAGTAGCAGAGCAGAAAAGTACTACCACCGTACCTATTTCTGCAGCATAGCAGCGTTGCTGTGTTCTGGTTTGAAGGGTTTGGGTGCCGGTGTAATTACAGGCACATGAGACGTTTCAACTTTGTCCCTGGAATGGCAATGCATTTGCAAGGCCTCTGGTATTGCAGATGAAATTGAAGGAAAAGAGTGTCCATGGAGTTTCTTGCTCGTTCTTCTCCATAGAGACCTACGTTTTGGAACGAGCAACTAGCTTCAATTTTAAACTGTAACTCCTTGACAATTCAAAAGTGCCTGTAAATGGTCTAATTGAAATAAATGCTTTGAGTTTGAGTTTGAGTTTGATGTCTATAGGTAGCAGTGACAACTTAACATCACCAATATTTAAAAAACAGAAACCGTAGGACTATTTATAGACTGATATTATATGCTACAAACTCTTAACTGCCCCGTTAGCCTAGTGGTCCTAAGCGTGACTATTGTGTTAATGGTTCCGAGTTCGATACCTAAGTCGAGCAAAGTGTGGGGTTTTCTATGAAATTCTTAATGCCTGGTTAATGGCAATAGGCTCGCCCCCTATTACATGGGACCTAAAAATATACCGGCGAACTGTGGGTGTGTCCATACACCTCTGCCTAACCTTTCTGGGAATATAGGCGTGATGGTGTGTTATTTCTTTTTGTAAAGACCTTTGCTTATCAGTCAATGAATGTTTATTTTAGATCGTATTTTGTTTTTGTAATAAATGCTAATATTATCTAACATTTCTAAGTGTTATTTGCATGGCTCCAATTGTTTATAATAAATTTCCCAAAAGTTGGAAAGATCTAAGTACCGACCAATTTAAGCAAAAAGTAAAATTATTTCTTGTTAACAAAGCCTATTATAATGTAAGTGACTTTTTAAATGATAAATTTGGTTCGATATAATTTAATACTCAATTAGATAATATGACAAAATAATAAGATTTAATATTAATATAATTATAAATATACCTTGACATTATATACATTAATTTAGAGACTGACTATTATAACTCATTAATATATACTTACACATTTATATAATGTTAACTGTAAATGGTTTAGTGATAGAAATAGATCGATGATGGGAATTTATCCATATTAATTAACCAAAATTATATTTGCACGCCATTGTTCATGGCAAACATGTCTAGAACTCTCTCCAATTTAATATCTTGCATGCGATTGTTTATTGTATGTACACATGTGTTTGAGCAAATAAATAAATTTATTTTATTTTATTTTATTTTATTTTAAAATCAAATATATAAGATTTATTTTTTTAGTAAAATGCGTCATTTCGATAAATATCTGATAAGGATCTCTTAGTATTTGGAAGTGGGGAAAACATTTTATCTACTTGGCTTAATACGTCATAAGTAGCGTCATGTAAAACAACAATGTTTTATTTCATTATTGTGCACTAGCTTTTGCCCGCGACTTCGTTCGCGTGGATTAATTGTTCCCGTTCCCGGGGGATTTCCGGGATGAAAACTATCCTATGTCCTTTCTCGGGTCCCAGACTATATCTGTACCAAATTTCATTGAAATCGGTTCAGTGGTTTAGGCGTGAAGAAGAGACAGACAGACAGAGTTACTTTCGCATTTATAATATTAGTACAGATAATACTCACAGCTGTTCTGAAAATGGCGACGGGACAAAATATTTCAGGTAGGTAAAATAATAGAAATTAAAAAAATATTATTATTTAACTTTGTAGTTTAATTATTATTTATAAGTTTTGTGTAACATAAATAAATAATTAATTAATAAAAAATGGTATATTTGTATATTTTACTAATATACATAAACTGCGTGGTTAGACCAGTGGTTCTAAAGCGCGACTGCTACGCTAGAGGTCTTGGGTTCGATTCCCAGGTCAAGAAAAGTGTTATTGGCTTTTTCTATGAAATTCTCAGTAGCAGCTCGGAGCTAGGATTTGTGCCCGGTTAATAGCAATAGGCTCGCCCCCTATTACATGAGACATGAACATACCTGCGAATTGTGGGAACCTATACATTGGTACACCTCTGCCTAACCCTCGGGAGAATACAGGCGTGATGGTATGATGGATGGTTTTATGTGTATTTTTTCATTAATTATCATATTAGGTACTTAATGATAATTGATATTGTCACATGTTCACATGTTAGATTATTTCATTATGACTAGTAATTTCGTGGAGTAGGAATAAAGCCTCTGTAGGACACACATTAAGAGGACGAATTGGAAATGTTGGCATCAGTGATCTCTATTTTTGTCAGTAATTACGAAACGTATAAAAATGTGAGTTGGTGTTCTGAATAGTTCATGATGAAAGCCTTATTTTGTTAGTTTTCATTACATGATTAAGTAACTTTAGTAACAGAGAAAAAAATATCAAACATACCTCTTTTTAAATAGAGATTCACATCTTATGGGCAAACGGGACCGATTTTAGCCTCTCAACTTGCTCTGTAGACAAGTCTATAAATAATCTTTAAAATTGTAGAAGGATTTTCTCAAGTTATCATTTCCGACTAAATAAAATAACAAAAAGCTTACTTACCGGGGTGTGTGCGGGTAGCGGGGGGCGCGCGCCTGGTCTAGAATTATTGTTAAACAATTCGTCGCCTTAAGTATAGCCAGACTAGTCGACGTACAGAGCCACCCAGAGTTACCCCATCACGGTAAACCCAAAAGTAGAATTGTGGTTTTACCAGGCGATGTGTGTAAAATACAGATGCAGATGTTATGATACTCGTATAAAGATAATAATACTCCTAAACTGTACTGGATATTACTCCTATTTAAACAGATAAGGCATAATTGGAAGCATCGTGTTGTCCCCCGGGTTACTAATCAGTTGAACTATAATACAGTTATTCATAATTATCGATATGTTAATTGAAATATGCCTTAAAACTAATCACAAAGCTGCGTAAGTGTATGCAAATCACGTGTTGTATAACGCTACGAAACACGTGAACAACAATATCATACGCATTGATAATATTACTATTACATGGGACCTAAATATACCGGCGAACTGTGAGTGTACATTGGTACACCTCTGCCTAACCCTTCGGGGGGTACAGGCGTGATGGTATATTTATATTTGTGATAACAAATTAAACTGACAGGGATTTTTAGATCTAAGGTTGGAGAATTTGTTTGAAAGTGTTGTAATGTAATTCTCCAGGCCGATTCCGGCCACGGCGGCTAACCTTAATGCAGACTAGCCACGTACGCAGGAGATATTATAGTGCACAAGTGTGTGCGCAAACACAGGTGCACTCCCCAACAAACAAAAACGTCATATAAGTCTTGACTTATACGACGTAAAGTTGGATAGCAGTCTTATAATGATAGTGAGATGACTACTAGGTCCTTTAGACGTCTTCAATTTAACTTATTAGTCGTGCGACGAATATGTTAAAATAAGCTGGTCTTAGCAACGTTGGTAAGACTAAACTAAACGACGTTATATTACAGTATTAGCTAAAACGTTTGTACGACAACGCAATAGTCATACTGACGTTATAGTCCATTAAACGTTTTGAACTCAACAAATTAGGTCTTTGAAAAACCTTTATATGACATCTATATAATGTAGCAGTTGTATAGGCGTTTTCACAGTGACGTTTATATAACGATCGTTATCCTGTTTTACAGCGGGCAATTGGAGACTCTTAAATGACTTGGTTGTTTATTTAATACTCAAATATAACCTATATATTACATGATGTCCGTTTAATGTCATGCCCTGACTTTAATCAAACTTGTAGTCGCATTTAAGTCAGGTTTTTACTTTAAAACGTCTAGGCCGACATATTTACGGAACGTTTTATTAAATTTACTACGAAAAATGGTTTTTGTTTTCAAATTTTGACCCATGTTTCTTGGGCATATTTTCAAATAAAATTTACTTGAATGTTAAAATGTTTTGAAATCTGCACAATATGAAAAGGGTTTTAAATTTATGAGGAGCCCTAATAACTATAGCTGTCATGGCGTATTGCATGGTCTTGAAATAACCTTAATACGACTTTATGTCTTTACAACGTCGTAAAGAGATAAGTCGATACCAGAAGTATCAATTAATGTAAGGGACAAAACACGGTTTTTCAGGAGAGCCAAAAAACGATTTTATTTTTTTAAATCTGGGTATAACTTTTTACTGTCTGCTCCAATTTTAATTGTGTCTAGAGCAAAGTTTCTTAGAATTTCCTCTTCTTTCATGCTCTAAACGAAAGATTTAGGAATACCCAGCGGATTAAAATATAGCATGTCCTTTACATTAAAAAAATATGTTTAGTTGTGCCTTACGTTACTAATATTTTATGTGTAAACCGTCAAGCATAGTGTAAGCAGCAAGAGAAATAGAGAATTATACGTAATCCTATTGTAAAGGACTTTTACAGTGTTGCAATTTGATGTAACTATAGATTATCTACTAAAATTATGGTATTTTTACACCATGGAAATAGGTTCTTTAAATGATTAATGTTAGTTTCAGCTTAGCTATCACAGATTTAAATGAAAGGAGATGGCTAAATGGAAGTATAGACCACTGCCCCATGTGCCAGGTACCATGTATAAATATGGTACTAGGTACAATGTAATGCTGAATGGCTAAATATTAGTATTTCATGTAAAAAAGATTCAGATACTTTTTGGGAATAATATAATGGTAAAATAATATTGCCTAAAAAGGAAAAAAAGGTGTGTGACAGTATATAATTTTCTTCAACTGACAAAAAATAAAACGAAAAAGAATAAAACTAAAAACGAAAATGAGGTTGTATATTTATAAGCGAATGTTTGTGATGAAAAAGTTTTTTTTTTAGATACTTTATTATGTTTAATAAATAGTTCACGAAAGTGCTAGGAAAATATTAAACACTACATAATTCATAAATGATTTTTTAAATATTATGAAGCTATGTAAGATTCATATACATTCCAGAATGTTTCTGGCCCGGAGGCAGTCATTTAGCCATCACCTTTAGAAATAATTCTTAAAAAACTCTAATCATGAATTAAAGTAAGGGACATGGTATTTAAATCGACTGAGGTTGTAAATTATTAACACTATGACTTACTTTATTTTTCAGAGAAAAAAAAAATGTAAACGTCCGTTACATCATTTTTTTTTCATAAATCGTTTTACGCAGGCCAAATTTTTTTAACGTAAGGGATTTTTTTTTAACGATAGAATTTTTTTAATAATACCAATCGATAGAGCAGAAAATTCTGAATCCAATGATATATATAACTCATTTTCGCCAAAATGTCCCTTACGTTAATTGATACTTCTGGTATCGAAGTGTGTGACAAAAGCAAGATGTCCTACATTTTTAGAAATAAAAATATTTTTATTAATAAAAATATAATCATTTAAACACAAAATTGCGATGGGGCATGAAAATCTGAAATAAAAACACATAGGTATATTATCATATAACTTTAATACCCAGTCGAACTAAACGGCATGAGAGACAGATACAGTTATTAGCGAGATATATAAATATAAGTTAAATAACACTCAACTTTTATTTCCTTGTAATTATTTATTTTGGACTCAAATCTTGAAACAAAACCACAATCATGTGTCACTAACAAGAAAAATGATTAAGTCTTACAGGTGTTGTTCCTTGACTCAAATAAAACGTTTTGGTCATTCAAAAACACCTGTATGACAACAATACAACAAACGAGCCGTTGTAAAGTTATGATGCGACTTCTGCGCGACGAAAATAGTAATTCCATAACGTTCATACGACTTTTGAATGACTTTAACGAAGTCAGCTTGTGACTTTTGTATATCCATTATACGACAATGTTGGTCGTATAACTGGGGCCATTTTCGCGTTTAGTAAACGTTATTATAACGTTAGTGAGACTTAGGTATTACGATCAATGGAATTAAGATAACGTTTATTAAACTTTTAAACGACGTTAAATTGTTAGTTGGCCCTCTTCCCTAACTCTCATAGCCCGATGGGACGGCAATCCGACACGACCGGAGAGAGATCAGGCGCAGGACCAACGGCTTTACGTGCTTTCCGAGGCACGGGGGTGTCACACCACCAACTTCCAAACTCCGGGCTGCTACTGAGAAATTCCTAATGGAAAAACCCAATAACACTTCTTGCCCGACCTGGGAATCGAACCCGGGACCCCTTGCTCAGCAGTCGCGCTTGCAACCACGAGACCAACGGGGCAGTCAAAAGTGAAAGTGAAAGTGTTACCACCGCCCTGGAACAAGGATAGGTTTTAGTCAGCAAGAGTCTGACACTCCCTACATACCTTTGTGCCTATTGGCCTAGTTCTGTTCTGTCTCCTGCTTGTTTGGAGGGAAATGGTTTTTTTTTTTTTTCTTACTCCTTCGCTAGTCTTTTCTGATTAATTTCGTTGTGGGATCCAAGACAGTTGAATCGTTTCTCAGGGACTCGTTGAGCTTCTTGTCTCGGCGTTTTTCTTGTGGTCGCCACTGTTGATTCTGGCTTACAGGAGTTGCAGTGGTTGGGAATAGTGTGGCGGGCTTGTCCCTTAAAAAACAAAATGTAACACTCCCTTTGGTTTCGCCCAGATCGGAAGAGGACATTCTGATGATTTCTCTTCCTTAAAACCTGCTGGGGCTGCGGGTTGTTCGAAAGAGATACCACGCCCCCGGAACGCAAAGGACACAAGCAGGAACATGGATGGGTTTTGGTCAGTAAAAGTCTGACACTCCCTCCCGTTCCGCCCAGGGCGGGGAAGACATCTGATGAATTCCCATCGGTAAAAAAAAAAAATTATATATACCATCACGCCTGTATTCCCCGAAGGGTTAGGCAGAGGCGTACCAATGTACACCCACAGTTCGCCGGTATATTTAGGTCCCATGTAATAGGGGGCGAGCCTATTGCCATTAACCGGGCACAAATCCAAACTCCGAGCTGCGACTGAGAATTTCATAGAAAAACCCAATAACACTTTTTGCTCGACCTGGGAATCGAACCCGGGACCCCTTGCACAGCAGTCGCATTTGCGACCACGAGACCAACGGGGCAGTTAAAAAAAAAACCTTAAAAAAGACTTCTTTAGATTGCGTCTCTTAGTTATATAGTCATTGGCTGTTATGACTATCGGCAAGATGATCACTAAGATTAACATTGTTATTACGAAATTATTAATAAACAAGGACTTTATATTGTACATAGAAAAGTACAGACAGCTAGAGTCAGTAAATCATATCGACTTACCTATTTGTTCATTATCATCATCATTAGCCATAGTGCCCGGTTAATGGCAATAGCCTCGCCCCCTATTACATGGGACCTAAACATACCGGCGAACTGTGGGTGTACATTGGTACACCTCTGGTTAACCTTTCAGAAAAACAGGCGTGATGGTGTGATGGTGTGTCATCATCATCACACAGCCGAACGACGTCCACTGCTGTGCATGAGGCCTTCGCTAAAGATAACCAAATCCTAATGCCCTATCTGCTCAAGAGCCGCGGTGGCTCTTTCGAATAAATTCCGCAACACTGGAAGAACCTAAAGGAATCTTCCAACACCTAACATACCATGACCGTGCTAGGAGCGTGTCAGGCAAAAGAATAGTCTTTGTATTAAAAAAGTATGAGACCACTGAATCGTTTCGTCATCGACCAAAACCTTCGCGTGTCATGGACGAAACATCAACAAAAGGCTGGTCCGAATTGAAAATATCCTTTTGCGTTATATGTATAGGCCGTTTATTGGAAAAGGCCTCATCAAGCTACGACCAAAGGGAGTGGCGCATATATACATACCATCACGCCTGTATTCCCCGAAGACAAGCCCGCCACACTGTTCCCAAACCACTGCAACTCCTGTAAGCAAGAATCAACAGTGGCGACCACAAGAAAAGCGCCGAGACAATGAAGCTCGACGAGTCCCAGAGAAACGATTCAACTGTCTTGGATCCCGCAACGAAATTAATCAGAAAAGATTAGCGGAGGAGTAAGAATTGTATTCCCCGAAGAGTTAGGGAGAGGTGTAACAATGCGCACACACAGTTCGCCGGTTTGTTTTAGATCCCATGTAATAGGGGGTCAACCTACTGCCAATAACCCGGCACAAATCCTAACTCCAAGCTGGTTCTGAGAATTTCATAGAGAATCCCAATAATACATTGCTCGACCTGGGAATCGCACCCAAGAACAGTAACGTAGTAGTCGCGCTTAGGACCACTAGACTAACGAAGCAGCAAGGCTAGGGTAGCGAAGCAGTAACCAAAGACGTACTCGTAACTTCTACATGGCATCAAACAAAGTTGCTGATTGCCGTCTGTCCCTATGTAAGCTTAGATCTTTTAAACTTCACATCAGATTTTAATGTGGTTTTCATCAATAGATAGACAAATTCATGAGGAAGGTGTATTCGTTTACAACATCACGCTATGACCAACGAGGGCGAAGTACTAATCAAACACGTAACTGAATATGAGTGACACCGCGGCGTAAATAAAATCATTTTATTATTGTATGATATTTGCATGTGATTTTCTCGAATATTCGTTAGGTTATCACGGTAGCACACAGACAGACAAACACTATTATTATCAGGTATTTACATAAACTTTGTGAAACGTCTTGTTTTGCTTTCATCATTTTGTATTATATTATTAACTAGCTTCAATCCACGAATTCGTTTGCGTTGTTTTTTGTTTTGCTCGTATTAAGTTACATTTTTGGTTACTGCTCCGCTTGCGTGTGTCGTAGCGTGATGTTTAATAGCCTATGTTATTTCCTGATAATTTAGCTATTTGTTGGTGAAGAAATGGTCAAAATCACTCCAGTAGTTTCGGAGCTAATTCGGTACAAACAAACAATTTCTTTTTCCTCTTTATAACATTAGAATAGGTTATTCTCCAGACCGATTTCGGTCACTCATTGGAGACTAAACAAGTTCGCAAGAAGACTAAACAAGTTCTAATATAAATGTGGATGGATGGAGAGGAAGAGGGAGGCCAAAGAAAAGATGGATGGATTGTGTGAAGAATGATATGAAAGAGAAAGGAGTGAGTGATAGCATGACGGTTGACAGGATGGTATGGAAGAAGAAAACGTGTTGCGCCAACCCCAAGTAACATGGGATAAGGGCAGGAAGATGATGATGCAAGAGATATAATAGTTCGCAAATAAGTAAAGTAAAGTAACGTAAAGTAAAGCTTATTGTTCATTGTTACAGAGGTTGCTTATAGCTAGGTTAACATAGTACACAAAAAAAGAGATCGGTAACTGTTAACGGATCGCATTTATAGTTAAAACCAGTGGTTCCCAAACTAGGCGGGGCGTGTATCTTGGGAACCAGGGTTGTGGTACAAGACGATAAAAAAAAACAGATCAAACTTAAATGTGTGTAAATACAGGTGCACTCCCTCTTCCCTCACTTGTAGTCCGATGGGATGGCAAGACACGACCGGGGAGAGATCAGGCGCAGCACCAACGGTGAAACGTGAGTTGCAAACCACAGGACTGTTACATCACCAACTTCCAAACTCCGGGCTATTACCGAGAAATTCCTAATAGAAAAGCCTAATAACACTTTCTGCTCTACCTGGGGATCGAACCCAGGATCCCACGCTTAACAGCCAGGCTTACCACCACAAGACCAACACGGCAACGGAGCAGTCATACAAACAACATAACATGCCATATTCATGCCTGTACTCTCCGAAGGGTTAAGCAGAGGTGTACCAATGTACACCCATACCCGTTCCCCGGTATTTTTTAGATCCCATGTAGGTAATAGCCTATTGCCATTAACAGGGCACAAATCCTAACTTCGAGTTGCTACTGAGAATTTCATTGAAAAAATCCAATAACACTTTTTGCTTGACCTAGGAATCGAACCCAAGACCTCTAACGTAGCAGTCGCGCTTAGGACCACTAGGCTACTAGGCTAACACGTGCTTTCAGAAGCATAGAGGTGTTTGGGGAATCTACCCGTGTCGTTTTTCTCAGCCTCCTTTATTTACATCTTTGGTTACTGCTCCGCTCACATATCTCGTATCGTGATGTTTTTTAACCTATACTATACCTAATGAACCTGGCTATCATGTGCAAAAAGAATTTTCCAATCCGACTGATAATTCTAGAGATTACCACGTTTAAGTAAACACAAAATATTTTCAGTTTTAAGGCCTATTCAAACCTGAGCGATATTCGCTGCCGCTGTGGGTAGAGGAACATACCGCGCGGGTTTCGGTCAGGTATTTATCAAGTAGGTACCGCGGCTAGAGCGACCTGAGCGATATTCGCTGCCGCTGTGGGTAGAGGTACATACCACGCGGGTTACGAACGGTAGCGAATACCGCTTAGGTCTGAACAGTAATATTACCGCATACCCACTGGGTTTTCTCTGCCGCAGGCGGTAGCGAATACCGCTTAGGTCTGAATAGGCCTTTATTGGGTACTTGACACCACTAAATAATAATTTCAAGTCACAACTTCTCTAAAAAAGCACTTTATTTTACCCATGAAAACCGATTCAATTTCAATTTATTATAAAAACTAGCTTTTGCCCGCGGCTTCGCTCGCGTTAAGAAGTATTCAAACTTTCATCCCCTATTTATCCCCTTGGGAGCAGAATTGATCAAAATCCTTTCTTAGCGGATGCCTACGTCATAACATCTACCTGCATGCCAAATTTCAGCCCGATCCGTCCAGTGGTTTGGGCTGTGCGTTGATAGATCACTATGTATGTCAGTCAGTCAGTCAGTCACCTTTGTGTTATATATATTTAGATATATTTAGATTCGATTTTTACTTACTTTAAAATCAATAAATAGTTAGTCAATTGAGTAGGCCGTTAAGTGACGTCACAGCGTGCTATTGCCATACAAAATCTATGGGAAAATTGCGTTTTGACAGTTCATAAAAAGTATGTAAATTGATGGTGGTGTGAACTACCCGATTAACTCAACATAATACAAAACATAGTCGCTTCCCGCTGTCCCTTTGAATCCCTTTAAATCTTCTAAACTACGCAACGGATTTAGCCCAACGAGCTATGGAGAGGGCTATGCTCGGAGTCTCTCTGCGAGATCGAATCAGAAATGAGGAGATCCGCAGACGAACCAAAATTACCGACATAGCCCAGAGCATCAGTAAGTTGAAGTGGCAGTGGGCAGGGCACATGGCACGCAGAGCTGATGGCCGATGGGGCCGCAAAGTTCTCGAATGGAGACCACGCACCGGCAAGCGCAGCGTAGGACGTCCACCCACAAGGTGGACGGACGACCTGATTAAGACCGCAGGAAGACGCTGGATGCAGACCGCTTCCAACCGGTCTTTTTGGAAATCTATGGGGGAGGCTTATGTCCAGCAGTGGACGTCCTGCGGCTGATATGATGATGAACGGATTTTAATATGGTTTCATCAATAGATAGAGTGATTCAAGAGGAAGGTTTATACGTATAGAACATTACGGTAAGTAAGCGGAGGACACAGCGGGGATTGCAGCTAATATTGCACGCAAAATCATTCCATCGATAGGTCGATAGGTACGTACATAATGCAAGGGCTTTAATGAAACTGGTTGAGGTAGGTCAAAACCGGTTGCCATGGTAATTACATAAACATAACTGGTTGCGTCTAGCTATTCCTAAAACAGGTAGGATAGCGGTGAGACACCTTCGCAGAATAGCTTAGCTTGTAAATGTTCGTGAACGGGCTCTGTCAGTTGGGACTGGTCATCTCTTAACTGCCATGGCTTAATTCTTTATAAAAAAAAAGTTAATTGTTTTATATTTACCTTCATTGTTTTCACATACAGAAGCAACACGAATATTGTTACCAAGATTTTGTGAAAACCAAATTGAAAGAAAGTGTGTCCGCGGCGTTCTTCTCCATAGAGACCTATACGTTTTAGAACGAACTTCAATTTTTAAACTGTAACTTCTTAACTATTCAAAGGTGCCTGTAAATGGTATAATTGAAATAAAGGCTTTGACTTGTACAATGCAAATTGAACTCTATTATTGAAGAGTTACGTCTTTAGTTACTGCTCCGCTCACCGGAGTCGTAGCGTAATGTTATATAGCCTATAGGGATAGTTTCAGTGGTTAGAGCGTTTAGACAAACAAATAAACTATTCAGCTTTATTATATTAGTGACTGCCCCGTTGGTCTCGTGGTCGCAAGCGCGACTGCTGAGCACCTCCTGGGTTCGATTCCCAGGTCGGGCAAAAAGTGTTATTGGGTTTTTAATTAGGAATTTCTCAGTAGCAGCCCGGAGTTTAGAAGTTGGTGGTGTGACACCCCCGTGCCTCGGGAAGCGCTTAAAGCCGTTGGTACTGCGACTGATCTCTCTCCGGTGGTGTCGGATTGTTGTGCCATCGGACTATGAGAGTTAGGGAAGAGGGACTGCACGTGTACTATAATATCTCCTGCGTACTTGGCTAGTCTGCATTAAGATTGACCGCCGTGGCCGGAGTCGGTCTGGAGAGTTACATTTTTACGATTCTTAAAAAAAACGAAAATGATTCTAAATTTTCATGTTTTATTTTTTATCTTTGTTATTTTTTCAAAATATGGCTTTTGCTTCCAGAACGATGTAAAAGTAGCGGTGTATTTTGTCCTTTATATTACCTACAACTTATTTAAAAGTCATCACCCCAAGAGAAAGTCAGCAACATACAATGAATTTAACTAATCCCAACAAACAGATTATAAATATTGTAAACTCGTAAAGGAAAGCATTTTTCTATCTGTTACGCTTTCAAAATACCACAAATTCAATAGAAGAAAAACAACATTATTTCGCGCCAATCACTTAACACATACGCCATTTTGTTACCATAGACAATTCGCGCGCAAAAGTAGTATACCATTTCTAAAACCGGAATAAAAACTTTTTGGTTCAGAAACGTCTTATCCTTTCGCTAAAACTCTATGGAGTTAATACCTTTTGGTATTTTAACGAAATCGTGCAAAAGTAGTATACTATATTTTGCTACAAAAGGTTAAAAAGGCGTAAGGGATCGAAAAATGGCCTAACATACGTCTTTTTGGACTTAAGAATCAGCGCTAAGGCCATTAAAATTCGCAGGCCGTAGTTCTAATATAGGTGAATGAGCGAATTTGTACGTTTTATGAATTATTTAAACTACTAAGTGTTAGAAGTTAGGTGTTTTTGGTAGTAAGGTAATACTGATCACGTTTTCGGGATCGGCAGAGGTAATGGTAATAAATAAATAGCTTGTGCCCGCGACTTCGTCCGCGTGAATGGTTGTGTAGTGGAAACAGACGATATTTGCCAGAAAAACTGACTTTTTAATTGAATTATGTTTACGATTTGATGGGTTTTCATATTTTGCTAGCATCCCTATTTTTTCTAAAATAAAAGTAGCCTAGTTAATCCTTATAAAGAAAGTCAAAGACAGTCCCATCAAAAACGGTCTAGCCGTTGCGGAGATTAACCGAATATTAGCCTGATGACACCGTTGGCTCAGTGGCTGAGCGATTGGCTGCTGCGCTGCGTGTTGCGGGTTCGATTCCCGCACGGTACAAATATTTTTATGGCTTACAGATATCATGCCGGGTCTGGCTGTTATTGTACATATAAGCTTATATGTTTGTAAATGCACCTACGATACAGGAAAAATTTCAAGTGTGGGTCACCATAAAAAAATGAACAGACAGACAGACAAACCACATTTAACATACATTTATTAACAAAATAAAATTATCTCATTTGATTTCAAATTCAAACTCTATTGAAATTGAATCTTATTCATGTTTAGACTTATTAATCAACTTACTTTCATCATCATCATCATTTCAGCCTATAGTCGTCCACTGCTGCACGTAGGCCTCCCTCAAAGAGCGCCAACCATCCCGGTCCTGGGCAGCCCGCATCCATCCGCTGCCCGCCACGTAATAAACACACACTCTTAACATACCATCACGCCTGTAGGTATTCCCTTGTAAAGGTTAGGCAGAGGTATACCAATGCACACCCACAGTTCGCCGGTATGTTTAAGTGCCATGTAATAGGGGGCAAGCTTATTCCCATTAACCGGGCACAAATCCAAACTCCGAGTTACTACTGAGAATTTGATAAAAAACCCAATAACACTTTGTCCCACCTGGGAATCGAACTCAAGACCTCTAGCGTAGCAGTTGCGCTTAGGACCATTAGGTTAACGAGGCAGTCATATTTATCAATATAGAGAGTTATATTTTTTAATTATAATCAATCAAGTTATTGAAATAAGCACTTAATAATACTAAAAACTGTTTGTACTTGCAATCCCGTTTCTAGTAATGTCCTAGGTTGACCTTTAACCTTATCTGACCTTATGACCTATATTTACCGTTAACGACCCTTTGATGAGCTTTGATATTTGCTCACTAGCTTTTGCCCGCGACTTCGTCCGCGTGGATTAATAGTTCCCGTTCCCGGTGGATTTCCGGGATGAAAACTATCCTATGTCCTTTCTCGGGTCCCAGACTATATCTGTACCAAATTTCATTAAAATCGGTTCAGTGGTTTAGGCGTGAAGAAGAGACAGACAGACAGAGTTACTTTCGCATGTATAATATTAGTAAGGATTACTAGTTTAGCCTAGTATTGCCTCACTGGCAAAGGCCTCTTCTTATACAGAGAAGGCACGAGCATTGATCACCACGCTTGGTTAAGGCGGGTTGGCCAATTTCGATCTTAGTGGCCAATCTATACTGATAAAATATACTGATAAATTTATACTGCCTGGAACTCTTTTAGGTCCGCGCGTATACCATTCCAAGCAGTATTAATTCCATGCAAACATGAACTTTAACTTTAACTCATAGAAGATTTAATTTTCTTTAGCACAGTGTAAAATGGCCCGGTGGGTGGAAATCGTAGGTACAGATTTGTTTGGCGGTTTTATCTTTGGCAGCGAAAACCTTCGCACGTACAAGTATATCTGATATTTTTCAATGACATCTGGGAAAGTAGGTAAAATTTTTATACCTATGTAATTTATTCATACCCAGCTCCTACCCGCGCTTTATCCGTATCAAAATTCATTCATCTGCCTAGCCTTTTTCCCAACTATGTTGGGGTCGGCTTCCAGTCGAACCGGATGCAGCTGAATATCAGTATTTTACATGGAGCGACTGCCTATCAGACCTCCACAACCCAGTAATGGGTAATACGATACTCTTGGTAAGACTGGTTGTCAGACTTTCTGGCTTCTGACTAACAGTAACGACTGTCAAAGATCTACAAATGACAGCCGGGACCAACGGCTTTACGTGCTTTCCGAGGCACGGAGGAAACTCGCTATGGTAAATGGTCACCCATCCACAGACCAACCTCGGCAAGCGTGGCTTAACCCGGAAGATCGGTCTATGCGGCTGTAATTATTTAGCCACGAGCTCCTCCGATCCGTATCAAAATTAAAATAAGTATTATCCCACGGGAACCGTAAATTTTTCCGAAATAAGAAGTACGCCAGACTATAATCTATCTTTGTGCCAAATTTCATCCAGATCAGTTCAGCTGTATTAGCATGAGAGAGTAACAAACATCAATCCATCTTCACAAACTTTAGTATTTATAATATACTAGCGGGCCCGGCAGGCGTTGTCCTGCCCCGAAAGTCCAGCCTACCTACCTACCTAAAACAAAGTATTCTATGTCCGTCTCCTGGTTCTAAGCTACCTTCCCACCAATTTTCAGCCAAATCGGTTTAGCCGTTGTTGAGTTATAAATAGTGTAAACAACACGACTTTCTTTTATATATAAAATATAGATATACCTATTATAGTGAGAAGTAAAGATACCTAGTAAGATTCGTGTCAATACATACACATACCAATACATACGAGCACACACGCAAATAATAATCTACCAATCTACTTTTCTATCTTTGTCATTCCTTCTTTGATGTTTTTAGATAATTCCATAATCTTTAAGCCCAGTAGGAGGTGGCCACGTTTATCGTGGCATCAGCAGCGTTTTAAAAACAAAATTGAATGAAAAGAGTGTCCATGGAGTTTCTTGCTCGTTCTTCTCCATAGAGACCTACGTTTTGGAACGAGCAACTAGCTTCAATATTAAACTGTAACTTCTTGACAATTCAAAAGTGCCCGTAAATGGTCTAATTGAAATAAATGCTTTGAGTTTGAGTTTCGAGTTTTTAATGTCCTCTAAAGTAGGTACAGGTGTAGGAAACTATCTTGGTTTATTAAACAAAAGCGAGCATCATTATGTGCCTACTGTTTTCTCAACTGGAGTCGGCTTCCAGTCTAACCGAATGCAGCTGAATACCAGTGTTTGACATGGAGCGACTGCCTATCTGACCTCCACAGCTCAGTTACCTGCAACACGATACTTCTTGGTAAGACTGGTTGTCCGACTTCCCGGCTTCTGACTATCCATAACGACTGTCAAAGGTCTGCGAATGACAGCCGGGACCAACAGCTTTATGTGCTTTCCGAGTCACGGGGTTATCACGCCACCAATTCCCAAACTCCGAGCTGCTACTTAGAAATTCCTACTGAAAAACCCGATAACACTTTGCCAGAACAACCTACCTACTTCATCATCGTCATCATAATCAGCCGCGCCCGCAGGACGTCCACTGCTGGACATAGGCCTCCCCCATAGATTTCCAAAAAGACCGGTTGGAAGCGGCCTGCATCCAGCGTCTTCCTGCGGTCTTAATCAGGTCGTCCGTCCACCTTGTGGGTGGACGTCTTACGCTGCGCTTGCCGGTGCGTGGTCTCCATTCGAGAACTTTGAACCTACCTACTTACTTTAAAATATTCTAGAATAAAATTGATAGATTTGATAATTCAATCAAAATAAAGCTTTTCACCGACATCCACTATCAATATTCTTAACTGCCTACTTATTGTGTTTTTTATTTTGCCCAGATTATAGATAAGATAGTATTGTTGATCTTATTATGTGTTATTTTCTGCCAAAACTCAGAGATAATGTCAAGTGGTAGCCTGACACACCTCTTGAGTCTTAGATCACTTGTTTATCTTACACACCAACCATCACGCCTGTATTCCCCTAAGGGTTAGGCAGAGGTGTACCAAGCACACCTACAGTTCGCCGGTATGTTAAGGTTCCATGTAATAGGAGACGAGCCTATTGCCATTAACCGAGCAAAAATTCTAACTCTGAATTTTTCTCTGGATTTGTGCCCAGTTAATGGCAATAGGCTCGCCCCCCATTACATGGAACCTAAATGTACCGAACTGTGTACATTGGTACACCTCTGCGTCACCCTTCGAGGAATACAGGCGTGGTGGTAAATATAAATCCTAACTCCGAGCTGCTACTGAGAATTTCATAGAGAAATACAATAACAATTTTTACTCGATCTGGGGATCGACTTAAGACCTTTAGCATAGCAGTCGCGCTTAGGACTACTAGGCTAACGAGGTAGTCACGAGATGTTTATCTTACAATCATCTGGGGTATCATAATAATGACTTAAAACAAAGACAGGTTATAAAAATAGTGTTATTAAAATAGACTGATTGATTAGCTTGAAGATCGTACACTAACATTGTCAAGAAGTTATTCTTTGCCGTTCTTTACAGCTCATTCCAGAAAGTACTATTATCAAACAGAGATGAATTATATTTATAACTGCCCCGTTGGTCTCGTGGTCGCAAGTGCGACTGCTGTGCAAGGGACCCCGGGTTCGATTCCCAGGTCGAGCAAAAACTGTTATTGGGTTTTTCTATGAAGTAGCTTAGTGCTATCTCTCAGTAGCAGCTCGGAGTTTGGATTTGTGCCCGGTTAATGGCAATAGGCTCGCCCCCTATTACATGGGACCTAAATATACTGGCGAACTGTGGGTGTACATTGGTACGCCTCTGCCTAACCCTTCGGGAAATACAGGCGTGATCGGTGATGGTATATTTTTTTATATTATATTATATTTATATAGTTATTGTTACAGGCACTGTAGGGACATCAGCTAGTTAAGTCTTCATCATCATCATATCAGCCGCAGGATGTCCACTGCTGGACATAGGCCTCCCCCATAGATTTCCAAAAGGGCCATTTGGAAGCGGCACCCAGCATCTTCCTGCGGTCTTAGTCAGGTCGTCCGTCCACCTTGCGGGTGGATGTCTTAAGCTGCGCTTGCCATTCGAGCTCTATCCAACCTTATTTTGATTAGTTCATTTATTTATAAGAGATAAACATACATACATATCATCATGCCTGTATTCCTCGAAGGGTTAGGCAGAGGTGTACCAATTACACCCACAGTTCGCCGATATGTTTTTAGGTCCCATGTAATAGGGGGAGAGCTTATTGCCATTAGCCGGGCACAAATCCAAACTCCCGAGCAGCTACTGAGAATTTCACAGAAAAACCCAATAAACACTTTTGCTCGACCTGGGAATCGAACCCAAGACCTCTAGCGTAGGTAGCAGTCGCGTTTAGGACCACTAGGCCAATGAGGCAGTAAGAGATAAAATCTGATCAAAATTACGCCACAAGGGCAATATCTATGGTATTAAACAAAGTCGCTTCCCGCCGTTTTCTGTCCCTCAGTACGCTTAGATATTTAAACTACGGAACGGATTTTAATGCGGTTTTCATCAATATGTATAGTGTGTTTTTTAATCTCATAGACTGATTTGACAGCTTCTTACGTCAAATATAAAAATAATGTGCTTTCGGCCCATGAACATAAAGCACACTATTTTCAAGTTTGACGTAAGAAGCTGTCAAATCAGTCTACGAGATTAAAAAACACACTTTAGAGTGATTCAAGAGAAAGGTTTATACGTATAGAACATCACGCTACGACCAAAGGGAGTAAAGCAGTAACCAAAGATGTAACTGAACACGGGTGATGCGTTAGTTAGTACGAAATAATAAGGAAATAGTGTCTCAATAAACTTGGATGAACTTCCTTGATACCGTAATCCGAGCCTATTGATTACAATACCTACTTATGACAATTTTCGTGGGATAACCCAAATTAATGTCCCTAAGTGGTAATAGCTCAACGTTCGGGTAAGACTTACTCTTGTTTACTTACTAGGCTATCTGGAAAATGTTATTTAATAATAAATTACTGTGTTTTTGCATATGATAACAAGAGCGCAATAAATCATAGTACAGTCTGTTGTCAACATTATCTGACCCACCCTAAACACAACCAAAATTGGACCCTCTGCCTATGATAATAAGGTTTAATTTCAATTTATCGATGAATACAGACACGCATAAACCCACCCAACGTTGTCGGAGCCACCGGCATTATAATTATCATTTTGTTAAGCTATTTTAATCATTATCTCGTTGACATTAAAGTTAAAAACCTTTTAAGTCACCTTACATAATTAGAACCCAATCTTGAATTTCGTGGAATCTTAACAAGTTCTTGTGGCTTGGCGGTTTGATGTTGGATTGGCGAGGAACAACATGTGGGTTCGAAAACACAGTCCACCTGTTATCAGTTTCTTTTTTAATTTGATTTCATTTCTACAAAATTGTTTGCATTATTAAAGAACGGCCAATATGATTTACGCCTAATAACTTATCTTGTAAACAGGTGGGTAAATTAAAAAAGTTTAAGTTCACATATATTTGCTTCGTGAGGTAGATAATAAATTCGTCTACTTAAGTGACAAAAGTTACACTACGCCTATTAGCATTGACTGTGCACACACATTTGTAAATCGTTTCGCATAACTCGTTAAGTATTTTTAAGCAATTTGGTGTAAAAAAGCATCATGTCGCAGCTTAATGACTATACCAAACATAAAATCATATTTTTACATGAGCAGAATGTTGGAATTAGAGAGATTGGTCGTCGTCTTAATATAGCAGTAAGTGTTTTTTTTTATACCTATTTTATTTAATTGATTGTGATTAATGAACGCGTAGTTGGCTATTTTACTATTACATTCACTCCTTACAAGTTACATAAACGGTTCCTAAAAAGTTTTTTTTTTGTTTTAGAGAAATACGACTGTAGCTAAGACGTTATGGAGACAAAGTAAATATTCAGCGGATTCGTCCAGGGGCAAAAAACATCAAGTATAGTCCCGAATGCGATTGCCCATTAGTGTAACCGCAATAAAACACCATATTTCAGTGGAAACAGTGAGAAGGCATTTACACGCTGCTGGAATAAGGAATTATAAACCGGCACAGAAAATAGCATTGACACCTGCTGAAGAGGGGTCCGTTTTGCCCAGGAATATTTAAATTTTAATTGAGAAGAAAATGTTGTGATCTTCACTGATGAAAAAAAAAACATTTAAATCGAACAAAGATGAACGTAACAAGGAACGGTGCGCCATCACTCCGCTACTAATTAATCTAGGATATTTTTAAACACACCATGTAAGTAAATGCTCAATGGATAGATTGTTAAACCATTAAAATGTTGCCAATTACGTGGTGATGTTATTGTCATAAATAGTTTTTTTTTTCTATTTTAATGACATGTTTATTCACTACGTATAATAGGCAGCTATAAATCTTTAAAGCATTTCACAGATAAAATAAATTTTCTCGATAACAAACTTTCAAGATGCCTTTTTTAATGTTTATAAATGGTTAGATTTGATTATGGCATCCTCATAATATATTGTATATTAATTTGGAAATATGTGAGCATTTACTTACTTTATTTACCTAAGTGTTTTAATGAAATAATAAACATTTTAAATTTGCAATTGTTTAGTTTTATTTCTATGCGTTGTCCATTAAAGAACTGTAAAAAAAGTATAATAAAATAATTAAAAAAGAAACACCTGAGCAGAAGCTATATTTAGGTTAAACTTGATTTCGAACGTAAACAACGATTAGTGACCACAAGACTAAAGAATTTAAACCATATATATACTTTAATAAAGTTTATTCTTGCACAGCACAAGCAGCCAACCTTATCCTAGTGCAAATAGATTATTTTGTATTTTATCCCTTCATTATTATTTAATCACTCCATTAAGACATGATAATAAAAAAACTACCTATAAAATAGACAAAAATAAATTGTAAAGAGAAGTTGTTTTTGCAATTTAGTAAGGCAAGGAAAAATATGTTTGCGCGTTGTCACTGCATACCCTTAGTTAGTAGCATTTGAATACCAGTTTTACAATGAATACAAATATTTATTTTTCAACTACCCACTTATTACAAGTTATGCCAAAATATTACCATTTTAGAAACTTTATATTTGAAGATTATCCGTCTATAGTTCTTTACAATAATACAAGAAATACTTTTAGAATAAATTCTAAATTGAAAGCAAAACAATATCTTCTTCGCGGGATTTGATCTCGCAACTTGTCACTCTCAGTCTTACACACAGACCACGAGACCAGAGTTACTTGACCGAACTCATTTAAATAAGCTATTACACTTATTATATTATAACAAGTTGTTATAAGATTTAACCCAATGCTAACGTGATAAAGATCAAATTTGCGTGTGTGTATTTTTATTGTATTTATTCCTTCTCAGTTCTCGAGCACTTGACTGATAACCTCATATAAATTGAAATTAAATCTTATTATCATAGGCAGAAGGTCCAATTTCGATTGTGTTTAGGGTGGGTCAGATAATGCTGACAACCGACTGTACGTACAAACAGTTATTTATACGTGACGCAATTATTTTCATTAAAAGTATCCGAACGGCGAAAACGTCAACTGTCAAATAATGACGTTTGTGTGAACGTCAAAATGTCGATGTCAGTCACATCACAATGACATTAATGACAGTAACTAAATCTGGATTTTGTAAACATGTCTATTGTTTATAGCGTATTTTGTTATTATTTCCACGTTATTTCTCAATTTACCTTTCAGCACTAAAAATAAAAAGTAACTACCTATTGAAACTAATAAAATAAGTCTAAAACATAGTTTAGTGTAAGTGAATAGTGTACAACATAAGTTTTATGAACCTAAAATGTCGGACGTCGAAGTAGAAGTGCCTTCAACGTTTAAAAAGCGTAATATTAAGAAAAGAGGCGGCAGGAAACGAAAAACATCGAGCTCTGAAGGTAATTTGCAAGTTATAGTTAGTTTTTATTAAGATTATTGATAAGTTAACTGTAAAATCCATAAATGTTTTTGAGGTTATGTTTTTGATGGAAAACATTACGAAAATATAATTATTCGTTAAATGCACTTGATGAACTCGAAGGGTTCCGGACCTTTGGATGGCGTACGAGGAACTGAAACCAACTCGCAGACTCTCAGCCTTGGGGGAGTGTTACCATAAGGCACTAAACACACTTATTCAGCTCTATTCAGCTTTTGTCTACATAAAACGCCACTTGTATTTCATTCGTTCAGATGCAGAAAGCTAAACACATGTTTACGTGTCTCCCTACTAGAATTGTGTTTTCTAAGTGTATTTACACCCTAATAGTAAAGTTCTTGTTTCTAAAACTAATTTCCATACTCAAAATACGCGCTTAGACGTGTAGTTGTGTACACTAGTCCATTATTAATTTATTAATAATTTCATTATTAATTTCTTGCAACCCATGTCTTATGCACAGACAGAAGATTTACTTGCTGTATGCAAATAAATCGCAAGCACGCTGCCTTGTTTTTATTTTATTTATTTTTTTGTTTTTGTGTAACACTTAATTTTAGTACTTTACTTCTTTCTTAATGTTAATTTATTTATTTTGAGTATATTGTATGCGTCTTGTAGTCTGAAACACAGGTTCAACCTAGTTCAGACAATTAAGAAACAGTGCTCTATTTTAATTTTTAAGATAAATTTCATTGTAATTGTGCCTCTTTTTATAAATAAACGTTTTTTTTTTTTTTATTTATTATTATACCCAATACCAATACAAAAAGTAATAACACACAAACAAACAAAACCTAAAATAAATCTTCACAATTTCAGAGAAAAACAGCTCCGAATCAGATGAGCAGACTGTAGTACTGCCAACCAAGAGACCACAGAAAGAGAATCCGAATATACAGAGAACTGCAGGACCCAAGAAGTCCAAACCTGAAGTGGATATCGGTGGAAGTGATAGCAGTGACGAGGAAAAGGTAAGAATAATAATAGCATAATCATCATGCCTGTATTCCCCGTAGGGTTAGGCAGATGTACCTAACATACTCTGTCTTAGGTCCCATGTAATAGGGGCGAGCCTATTGTTATTAACTGGGCAAATCCTAACTCCAGCTGCTACTGAGAATTTCATAGAAAACCCCAATAACAATTTAAATAATAACTTAGAGCAGTTACTGAGAATTTCATAGAAAAACCCAATAACACTTTTTGCTCGTCCTGGGAGTCGAACCCAAGACCTCTAATGTAGCACCCGCGCTAAGGACAGCTAGGCTAACATGCCAGTTTATAATAAAGGCAATAATAACATGAACATCGGCCTACCCACTGTAAGGCCTAAGCCGCTTCTCATACAGAGAAGGCATAACCATTGATCACCACGCTTGTTCAAGGCAGATTAGCAATTTCAGTCTTATACTTTAACTAAATTATATTGATGGAGACCTCATTGTTTATACCGGGCAACTACCAAAAATATCTTGGGCATCAGTGAATGTTATGAGAAAACCTAATACTAATAATCAATATCATCATCATATCAGCCACAGGACGTTGCCAGGGCTGCGGGTTGTTCGAAAGAGATACCGCGCCCCCGGAACGCAAAGGGCACATGAAGGAACATAGACGGGTTTTAGTCAGCAAAAGTCTGACACTCCCTCCCGCCCCGCCCAGGGCGGAGGAAGTTATTTGATGATTTCCTGTCTTAAAAAAAAAAAAAGCCACAGCACGTCCACTGCTGGACATATAGAAATTCGCTCAGGAGAATATTATTATTACATATTTAAAACCAAATTCATGTAAATTTTCCAGGCTAAACAGCGAACAACACTATCAGTACAGCAACAGAGAGAGAATGCAACAGCAACATATGAGATGGACACAGAAAGAGATAGAGATGCCCAAGCTATCTTTGAGAAGGCACAGAAGATTAATGAGGAGTTATCGGGGCAGGCTGATGATAAGGTATGGTAGAATTTTGTTTTTATTAGCTGGCAACATTTTTGTTTAGCTGTCAGATGAAATATGCAAATGAGCATTTAAAATCCTTTTAAATTTTATTTAAAAAGATTATTATGCAAATTCATTTTATTATATTTTGGTTATTTCTATCAAAATGGATCAAGTAATTTCTTCCATTTTTCGATGCAATTGTAATAATTTTAAATATTGCAAATATTCGTATGAGCAGTAGCAGTTGCGCAGCTTCCTCATCAATTTCGACATCCGCATCCGCAAAAATTAATGCGGATATTATTATTTTATTTCTGCACCCATGTAATTCTATCCTGAGATCCGCGTACGCGGATTAGAGCCTTAAAAAACCCGCATCCGCATTAGCGGATGTGGAACAATGTGCATTCGCAACTTCCCTTGTTCCAATTATAAGTTTTGAATGTACATTTAACTGTTATTGCTGGAATATAATAACATAATCTATTTAATTAAAAAAAAAAATTTGGTTCTTCTTCTTGGCAGATCTAGAACAATATTCAATATCCTTGCACCATTCCAGGTATACCGCGGCATGAATAACTACGCACAATATTACAAGAAGCGCGACACGGCCGCTGGGAACGCGAGCTCTGGTCTTGTAAGAAAGGGCCCCATTAGGGCTCCGGCGAACCTTCGAGCCACTGTGAGGTGGGACTACCAACCTGACATCTGTAAAGATTATAAGGAGACCGGATTCTGTGGATTTGGAGGTCAGTATTATAAAGGAGAGAGAGGTGTAAGAAAGATCTTGAGCTAATTGGTGCTGATCTACGCGTCATGTTCGTGAACGGGCGCTGTCAGTTGGGATTGGTCATCTCTTAATTGCTATAGCTTACTTCTTTATTATTTCTTTTGTTTACATTTACTTTTTTTTGCACATATAGTAGCAACAAGAATATTGTAAACTAGATTTTGTAAAAACCTAATTGAAAAGAGTGTCCATGGAGTTTCTTCTCGTTCTTCTCCATAGAGATCTACGTTTTGAAACGAGTAACTAGGTTCAAGTTACTGTATAACTTCTTGACAATTCAAAAGTGCCTGTAAATGGTCTAATTGAAATAAACGTTTTGACTTTGTATCAGTTAGGTGACAGCACGCCTCCCGCGAACTTTCAACTTTGTTTCATTTTTTTTTCACCACTTTGGTGGCAAACAGGCATACGGCCCGCTTGATGACGAGCGGTTGCTAACGATACCAACGACACCATTACCACACACCATATACCACCACACCATCACCACCACCAACAATATTAAGATATATACGGAACTGACATCAAAAACACAAATTTAAATTTTTTTGTCTGTCTGTTTGTTCGTTCCTGCTAATCTCTTCTTTATTCTCGTTTTATTGGTACGTTTTATTTTAGTTTTTTTTTTATTTAACATTTCCGTTGCTCCAGATTCATGCAAGTTCCTTCACGACCGGTCCGACTATAAGCACGGCTGGCAGCTGGAGCGCGAGGAAACGGAGGCGGGGGCGGGCGCGGGGGCGGACTCCGACTACGAGGTCAACAGCGATGATGAGCTGCCTTTCCGCTGCTTCATCTGCAGGAACAGCTTCACCAGTCCTGTGGTAACCAAGTGAGTTTCGTAAGCTGTTATTTTCAATGAGTTATTGTCCGCGAATTCGTCTGTATATATTTTTCCGGTATGCTTGTATGACCATATGTATGAATGTGCACGAGGTGAAAAGAGTATGTAAGGATCGTAGCAGGTGGCGTTCTGTGGTTTCTGCCTATCCACATGGGGAAAAGGCGTGAGTTTATGTATGTATGTATGTATATTTTAGAATTCTTAGAAGTCCTAAATTATGTTTGGTAAACATAAATACTGACCTAAAATGTAGCATAGGTGAAGTCATTTGTTGATTTCCCACCCGAAAAAAAAACGCCAGTTACGAGTACTGCGCACCCGACTTTTCTGAAGTACCTCACTAATAAAGTCAGGGTAGGTCTTTCTGAAAGGGCGTCCCCTCCCGGCGTTGCCACTCACATCTGCCATATAGATTCTTTTTTTTAGGGGTCCTGGGTTCGATTCCCAGGTCGGGTAAAAAGTGTTATTGGGTTTTTCCATTAGGAATTTCTCAATGGCAGCCCGGAGTTTGGAAGTTGGTGGTGTGACACTCCCGTGCCTCGGAAAGCACGTAAAGCCGTTGGTCCTGCGCCTGATCTCTCTCCGGTCGTGTCGGATTGCCGTCCCGTCGGGCTATGAGAGTTAGGGAAGAGGGAGTGCACCTGTGTTTGCGCACACACTTGTGCACTATAATACTCCTGCGTACGTGGCTAGTCTGCATTAAGAATCGATCTGGAGTATTACATTACATTACATTACATAGATCCCTTTTGTTAGTCGGTCACTCATCCTCTCAACATGACCGAACCATTTAAGATTTAACTCTTTTTACACGACTGCCCCAAAAAGAAGAGTATTATGTTTTCAGGGTTAATGTTTGTATGTGTGCGTGTGTTGTTCACACCATCTCTGCCAGTCTGTTTTCTACCTACTATTTTATATTCTGTTTTGTTTAGCTGTAAGTCTTACATAGCTCTTAAATAAATAAATGTATGTTTCTTTATTCCACCATAACGTCTAAATGCTTGCATTGATTTAGATGTTAACTAGAACTAGGCTATTGTATTAGGTTTAAGACCTGTGATAATAGTTGTACGTGTGAAATAAATAAATAAATAAATGTTTTTCTCGAGTTTTTTAACTAGGCTATTGTATTAGGTTTAAGACCTGTGATAATAGTTGTAAGTGTGAAATAAATAAAATAAATAAATAAATGTTTTTCTCGGGTTTTTTAATCTAGACCAATATCTTCTTGTCCTTAGATGTAAGCACTATTTCTGCGAGAAATGCGCCTTAGAGAATTACAAGAAGTCGACGCGGTGCTTCATCTGCAACGCGCAGACTAACGGTATGTTCAACCCGGCTAAGGAGTTGGAGGCTAAGCTGGCGCGGACCCTCAGTGATGACGACGATGATGATGATGATGATGATGATTAAGTTATAAAAGATTTTCTAAAAAAAAAAACTGTTTTTATTAATTCACCTGGTTTTTAGCGGAACCCAAATTTTTCCCAAAATAAAAGTTGGCAAAATTGCTCCTTATAACATCAACTAGATGCCAGTGAAAATTTCATCAAAGTCGGTTCAGGCGTTTTTTAACCGTGAAAGCCGGAACAAATGAATAGACAGAAATTGTGTTTTGGGGCTGAAAACTTTGGGTTACTGCTCTGCTCCCGAGTGTCGTAGCGTGATATTAGGTCCCCATGACACTCAGGAATAATCTAGCTATCTACTGATTGAAAAACGAAAAAAAAAACTAACAAAAATTCAAAATTAGTCTAGCAGTTTTGGAGCTTGTTCGGTACAAATAAACAAACAAAAAATCTTTCCTCTTTATAACATTATAGTCTTGTGTTTAGAATAAAAGTTAGTATTTTGACTTTAACATTGCCTACTGCCTGGGATACCAAACCTGTCAACCCTTTTGGAAAACCAAGCGTTGTAATATGTTAATTACATAATTATGTAACGCTAAATTCTCTATATCAAACCCGTGTAGATCACAATGGCGTAACAAATGAGACATTGGTCGCATTCATTTACTAGATAAGTACCTAACGTTTTACATTTTTGTTACGCTCATAAAAAATACTAGCTTTTGCCCGCGACTTCGTCCGCGTGGCCTATTTCAACCGCCATAAGTTACGTCTTTGGCTAATGCTCTGCTCCTGTAGGTCGTAGCGTGATGTTATATAGCCTATTTTACTTAGGAATAATGGGTGATCTACTAGTGAAAAAATGGTGTGTGTAAAAAAGTGTAAAATCGGTCCAGTAGTTTCGGAGCCTATTCGTTACAAACAAAGAAACAAATCTTACCTCTTTATAATATTAGAGATACTAGCTTCTCCCTGCGACTTCGTCCTCGTACATACATACATAAACATACGCCTTTTCCTATGGGGGTAGGCACAAACCACAGCACGCCACCTGCTACGATCCTTACATACTCCTTTCGCCTCCACGCTAATACATCTGGTCATACAAGCACGCCGGTTACGATTACTGCGCACCTGATCTTTCTGAAGACCACACCCACAACGTGGACAGACGACCTGAAAAACTCTCGACGGTTTCAACTGATCCTTTTGGAAATCTTTGGGGAGGCTTATATCCAGCAGTGTCCTAGGGCATACATCTTATCAATAATTATGACAAATTAACCTGGAGTTTTGGAAGTTGGTGGCGTGACACCCTCGTGGCTCTGAAAGCACGTAAAGCCGTTGGTCACGGCTGTCATTCGTAGATCTCTGACAATCGTTACGGACAATCAGCCGGAAAATCTGACAACCAGTCTTACCAAGAGATATCGTGTTACCCAGTAACTGGGTTGTGGAGGTCAGATAGGCAGGCGCTCCATGTGCCTAAAACACTGGTATAGAGCTACATCCAGTTAGACTGGAAGCCGATATAGTTGGGAAAAGGCTACGCAGATAGCCATAATTATAAACTATACCTGCTTATGTAGGTATTTTCTTATTTCCTTCTAAAAAGTATAAATATATAAATATTGTGTACCCCTCACTAAGTTTTTTTTAATACTAAAACTAGTTTCTATTTGCGACTTTGTCTCCGCGACTGTCGTTAGGTACCTTTTGGAGTCATATAGGTACGTAATTTGTCTGCGCGGTACCTTAATTACTTTTTAAAAATAAAAGTAACCTCAGTTATCCGTATTACATTAACTGCCCCGTTGGTCTCGTGGTCGCAAGCGCGACTGTTGAGCGAGGGGTCTTAATTGGGTTCGATTCCCAGGCCGGGCAAAACGTGTTATTGGGTCCCTGGAGAGTTACATTTTACATAACATTAGCTACATGCCAGTGTAAATCCCAACAAAATCGTACCAGCCGTTCCGGAGATTAGCCGAAGAAACTAAATGACAGACAGACGGACACTTAAAATTCTTACCTACCGTGCAAACATTCATAAATGTATTTGGTGAAAAGCCTATTATGTTTTTTTGACATCACAAACGGACACTTCAATTTTCTTCATTTGTATAGGGAGATAGGTTTTTTTTGGCAAATAGTACATGTTTTCGTCCGCTCTGGGCGGAGCGGACAGGAGTGTCAGACTCTTTCTGACTAAAACCCATTCGTGTTCCTCTTAATGCCCTATGAGTGCCATAGTAGCGGTGACTCTTTCAAACAAATTCCTGGACACTGGCCCAAGCGGGTCCCGTCTACTATGGTGACATCTCTTTAAGGCGCACGTGGAACACAACGCGCCGTCGACCCGGCCTGGTTCTGATTGGACGGCGATCCACCCAATGCTTGCCGTCCGCAAGCCCGCGCCTGCGATGGCCGGCAATCGCCCAGCGACTCCCGGCGCCCGCTGTATAAGATAAACTACCGACCCGCCTGGCTTCGCACGGGACTATTTACCTACTAATTTAAACGGTAAACCTCTAGAATATGGATATCCATATCTGAAATCATTATCACGCAGGAAGCTAGCGTGATAATCAATGTTCGATTCCTAGATAAGAGATTTTGTTACGTCTGATAATTTATAGTCTAAGATGCCTTAAATGCTGAACCTACGATATTAATAAGGCTGAAATTTTGAAATTAGATAGAGGAACGTATTGTAAGTAATACTAACTATGTAATAATAATGTATTCTGTAATAATAATAATAATAAATCATTTTATTGTCAGGCAACTGAGGCCCATAGAAAAAATACACAAAATAATGTTATACAATAATAAACTAATACATATAAAAAACATAATTAAAAACTAATTGACACGTAAAGTCGGCGTCGTGTGTCGCGCGGTGTCGGGTATCCGGCCTCGGAATCGCCGGAACACTACACCTCTCGGCCAAAATTCCTCCTTCATAAAAGTCGACAGATGTTGAGTTGGCACCCTCACCACGAAGGAATTGAAACTCACGCCATGGTGAGATTCCAACCGCTCGACCCTCAGAGTGAACTTGGTCTTGATGCTGATATACTCTACAATCTCCGCGACCTTTGTAGAGTAATGCAAACGGGACACGTACAGTGGCGTCACTGGTACAGCAGGACGCAGCAGGAAATTCGGCCCGCTCGGCGCAGTACCGCACTGGTTGCGACAAGCTGGCTTCCTCTTTTTCTTCTGCACCTTGATAAAGCCATCTTTATCGCACGTATCTTGCTCGGTTTTACGCTGTGCCAGATCCTTGAGAGTAGTATCACAGCGCCTCTGCTTACCCCCTTTAACTTCATGCCGCTTGACTTGCGACACAGCTGGCTTGTTTGCAGCCACTATTGCAGCGTAGGCACGTTTAGGGGTCAACGTACCTACGCATGTCGTCGTCTCAGGTGGTGTTGAGGCGGGCACGGCGGCGACGGGACACGATGCATCGCACACAATATTGACAGCCGGTGACGCATCACATTTCACCGACTCAAAACTGCCGAAGGAAGCATTTTGCGCCCCGCGACGCGTGTTCACGTTGGAAGCGTCAGGTGTCCTACTTACAGAAGCAGCCTTGCGTAACAACACTACCTCGGCTCGCAATTCACCTATGGTGTTATCCGACGCCTCCAACTTAGACTGCAGCTCGGCCAGGCTTGCTTTCAGGAATGTGATGTCCTTCAACAGCCTGGTGACGTCAACGTGGTCGAATGTGACAGGGGGCAACTTATGCAGGTCCTTAGCCACAAAAGCGGGCACGTCGTCCGGGTCAGTAACCTTCAACAAGGTGATGATGTCCTGGATACTCTTCTCCGTCCCATCCCTCCTGCGAGATGGCATCTCCTCGATCTTTCCAAGCGTTTGGAATAGCAGCAACTTGCTACTGCTGATCTCATCTTCTTTGAAGCTCGACTTGCATATCTGCAAGATGCTCACTTCGTCCATGGTATCGATGGCATGTTGTATGAATGCCAACAACTCGTTGGCTATAAGCTGCTGTGAACCCATAGCTCAATGACGGGCAACGGCTGTTGCCGCGCTACACGTGTACTAATTATTTGCACTGTGGTAACACGTCCGTATCCGAGCGCGCATCGCACTGAACTCGTAATAGCCAAGAGCCTCGACCAACACCTGAGGAGGCTCTCGTTGGCTTGATTCAGAAAGCGGTACTCCTAGACACGGCACGTATTGTTAGGAGATTCCTTTCTCAGGAGCCCTGACCGCCGGTGGCTTGAACCCTGTTCCCGACGCCCGTGGGCTACTATTTTTTATATTTTTAAATGTTCTTTTTTTATATTAATATTTAAAAATGTAAATAATATGTATTAAAAATAAATAAGAGAATAATAATGTAATCTCCAGCCCGATTCGGCCACGGCGGCTATCCTTAATGCAGACTAGCCACGTACGCAGGAGATATTATAGTGCACAAGTGTGTGCGCAAACACAGGTGCACTCCCTCTTCCCTAACTCTCATAGTCCGATGGGACGGCAAGCCGAGCGACACAATCAAGGAGAGATCAGGCGCTGCACCAACGGCTTTACGTACTTTCCGAGTCACGGGGGTGTCACACCACCAACTTCCAAACTCCGGGCTGTTACTAAGAAATTCCTAATGGAAAAGCCCAATAACCCTTTTTGCCCGACGTGGAAATCGAACCCAGGACCCTACACTCAACAGTCGTGGCTGTTATCAGTCTGATCTGAATACTCCGGGATCTTAGTCCATGAATAAAACAAAGTAATGCCTAAGTACCTACTTATCCCAATTAAAACTATAACAATAATTATGTCCTAATTGATCCAATATCCATCATGAAATACTGATTATTCGCATTTTACAATAATTTTCTTTTTAATCGATTTGTATGGTAATTATTTATAAGATGGCGGTTGGTTAGTAGAAGAGATGGTATTTCATTGCATGTAATTGTGCATTGATTTGTTGGCTACTGATGGGCGAACATCAAAGATGAGTAAGTATTTGGACTTTCCGTCATTTTGATAATAAAAAATTAAATTAAAAATTTTAAAAATCCCCAACACAAAAACCTAAGTTCCCTTTAAAAAGTAAAAAATTAACAAAAAAAATACGTCACGTTGGGGGACCGCTCGGTACGATCGTATCCTAAATGCAACATCGGTCCCCCAACGTGACGTATTTTTTTTGTTATTTTTTTACTTTTTAAAGGGAACTTAGGTTTTTGTGCTGGGGGTTTTTTAAATTTTTTATTTAATTTTTTATTTTATACTTTTTATAGGTACCTACTTATTATAATGTCGATTTTGTTAAGTTTGAGACCCCACTCGAGTATATTTACAGATATTCGGTTTTTCTTCACCACTTTCACCCCCACAACTTTTAAACGGCTCAGCCGATTTTCATCAAACATGTCTAAGAACACTCGCAGATAGGTCACCTTTAATACAAAAAAAACTAAATTGAAATCGCTTCATCCGTTCGGCAGCTATGATGCCACAGACAGATAGACAGACAGACAGACAGACACGTCAAACTTATAACACCCCTCTTTTTGCGTCGGAGGTTAAAAAAAATAAATGATTGCATTGATAGGAGGAACTGTTTGTTTCCAACGTAGCGGACATTTGTTTTGTTTATTCATTTTTTATTGTACTCATCATCACCTGCTTAGAGATTTTCCAACTATGTTGGGGTCAGCTTCCAATCTGACCGGGTGCAGTTCTACATGGAGCGACTGCCTATCTGACCTTCACAACCCAGTTACTGGGCAACACGATACCTCTTGGTTAGACTGGTTGTCAGATTTCCCGGCTTCTGACTATCCGTAACGACTGTCAAAGATGTACGAATGACAGCCGGGACCAACGGCTTTACGTGCTTTCCGAGACACGGGGGTGTCACACCACCAACTTCCAAACTCCGGGCTGCTACTAAGAAATTCCTAATGGAAAAACTCAATAACACTTTTTGCCTGCCCCAGGCAATAACTGGGTTGTGGAGGTCAGATAGGCAGTCGCTCCATGTAAAGCACTGGTATTCAGCTGCATCCAGTTAAGCTGGAAGCCGACCCCGACATAGTTGGGAAAAGGCTAGGCAGATGATGATATTACTTAGTCAGATGGGCATTAAGCGTAATTATTGGCAATACAGGAAAAGTTTTTAACCAGTGCGTAAATTTTTTTTGGTAGTTCAGTGTCAGTAATAGAACACATTTCCGTGTTTAGTTAAAAAAAAATAAAAAAAAAATTTCATCCTTATCCGAGCTTGAAATAAGCAAAACATGGACATAATCTATTCGCCATACTATCAATGAAAACTCTTGTCCGCCGCCCGGGCGCATGGCTGGGCTGAGGGGGTGGGGAATGCGCTATCGCCGAGTGACAATAAAATATGGTTTTAAGTAAACATGTTTCGTAAGCGATAACTTTTTTTTTAGTACTAAGACATATCAAAATAAAATATACGTTTTTAATAAAACGTGTTGAAGTTTATTATGGCAAAATTTACGCACTGGTTAAAATTTTTTCCTGTATAATGTATATTTTTACATCCTTGGACTTATTTCTTTCACAGATTCCCGTCTTATATTTGTGCTACTATGCACAATCGCGGTACACGCTGAGAATCCGTGCCGCCATCGTCACAAGGGCGCCTACCCACACCAAACTGATTGCGAGAAATATGTTTACTGCAAACGAGGAGTCCCGACGGAGGGACAGTGCCCTGATGGAGAGGCATTCAGCGTTGCTGAGAGTGTAAGTTCATTTGTTTCTTGTTGTAAAAAAAAAAAATACCATCACGCCTGTATTCCCCGAAGGGTTAGGCAGAAGTGTACCAATGTACACCCACAGTTCGCCGGTATATTTAAGTCCCATGTAATAGGGGGCGAGCCTCTTGCCATTATCCGGGCACAAATCCAAACTCCGAGCTGCTACTGAGAATTTCATAGAAAAAACCCAATAACACTTTTTGCTCGACCTGGGAATCGAACCCGAGACCCCTTGCACAGCAGTCGCACTTGCGACCACGAGACCAACGGGGCAGTTGTACGTTGTGTTTAGGGATTGCAATCCCGCAAAACGGGATCCAGCGATCCCGCGGGATCCCGCACCCTTTATCAAAGTGCTGGATCCCGCAACTTCAAAACGCGGATCCGCGGATCCCGCTTTAAATTTGCTTTAAACTAATATTGGTCTAGCTTATTCATGTCAGCTCGATCGACGATGAGCTTTTGACTCTGCATTTTGGAACACGAAAAATACCAATACATGTCGGAATTGCACACGGAAGGTTGTGTACAACTACTCAATATTCAACATTACAAAAAAAACACCATACATAGATTTATTAGGACCCCCTTTCATTTTGGTTTTATTTTTGTTGTTATAGCGGAAATAGAAAATGCACACTTTGTGGTTTTTTTTTTGTGAAAATGTTTGGTTCATAAAATATAGCCCACTGACTGACAGACAAACGTTCTCCTGAGACTTAGTGATAGGATCCCGTTGGCACTCATCTCATCACCCCAAAACTCAACCTCATCAAAAACATTCATCCTATTAAGATAAGATGGCGACCATAGTATCCAACTAACGAGTTTGGTCAATCGGTAGCAATTAATTGGGAACCATTGTCGGACCCACATGGAGACCGTCTTTTAAAAAAAACGACGTGTTGCACTCCGGGAGTGCCGGCAGAAGTGAAAACTTGAATATTAACGTAGTGCATTTTTGATATTTTGGATTGGTTAGGGAATAATTTTGCACGAATTGCTTTAATTATCAGTATTAAAAGTACTATCATTTATGTGGTATAATACAATATTTATTTAATGCGCTAAAAAAAAAAAAAATTTTTTTTATAAATTCGTAAGATTTTCGATCATGTCACGTGTCCTGAGGCGAGTTTAAAATATTTACCCATTACAAAAAAAATGCACAACGCCGCTAAAGAAGTTTTCACTTCAAAAAAACCTGTAGTTTTAAATGATTTCATAAAAGAAATTAAAAAATGCGGGATCCCGCGGGATCCGCGCGGGATTGGTCAATCCCGCATATGAATCCCGCGGGATTGAATAAGCTGCGGGATTGCAATCCCTAGTTGTGTTGTATTGTTGTAACTGGATTATTATTTAAGTGTCGTGTTGGCCCAATGGTTAAGGCGCCAACCTCTCACGCACGAGGTCGTGGGTTCGCAATCGGCACGGGCAAGTATCAATGTGACTTTCCCTAATACATATGTACTTTCTAAGTTTATCTTGGACATCACTGACATTGGTAACCATGTCAGAGGCCCTTGAGGCGCTTTAGAAACTCTGACACTAGGGTTTGTGGGGTCGTTAGATCTTACAGTCCACACGATAAAGAAGAAGATGACTGGATTATCAATCCATGATGATTTAAAGACTTTAGTACTTGCTATTTTTTGCCTCGTCTTGCCTTTTTTTACGCGACTGCTACGCTAGAGTGCTTGGGTTCGATTCCCAGGTCGAGCAAAGTGGTCTTCTATGAAATTCTCAGTAGCTGCTCGGCTCCTGGAATTTCATACAAAAACATTTAGTTAGTATTTATTCTGAAACGCCTGGATCGACTTTACGTGACTCTCACTCGCAAATAGCTAATATTATAAAGAGTAACTTAGACAACTTTAATTTTAGAACGGGAAAGAAGTCTTGTGAAACAGCTAGTCATCATCTGCCTAGCCTTTTCCCAACTATGTTGGGGTCGGCTTCCAGTCGAACCGGATGCAGCTCAATATCAGTATTTTACATGGAGCGACTGCCTATCAGACCTCCACAACCCAGTAATGGGTAATACGATACTCTTGGTAAGACTGGTTGTCAGACTTTCGGGCTTCTGACTCTCAGTAACGACTGTCAAAGATCTACAAATGACAGCCGGGACTAACGGCTTTCCGAGGCACCGAGGAAACTCGTTATGGTAAATGGTCACCCATCCACAGACCAACCTCGGCAAGCGTGGCTTAACCAGAAAGATCGGTCTATGCGGCTGTAATTATTTAGCTCCTCTTCCTTGGGAAACAGCTAGTATTGATTAAATAATAATCTTTTTAATTTTATTTAGTCAAACACAAACTGTTAGTTCTCTCGACAGACTCAAACTATAGCAAACTATATTATCATTCAACAGGCATGCCTCCCAAAAGAAAAAGCAGGCTGCAAGAAATCAAAACGTTCAGTGGCTATCTTGGACCCAACAATTTCTGCATCATCATACAACAGCGGACCAACTTACATTGGTCCTGTCGAAGATACAGATGAACCAGCCAGAGGACTTTGGTCTGCGGTCGATGTGGATTCCAGAACGCCCTGCGGTCCTTCTGACTACTGGTCTGAACCGGACCTTTATGACTGTACTATGTACTACCTTTGTTACCATGGCGAGATCTTGCATGCGTCCTGTCTAATTGATCAAGAATATAGTCGGACAGCGCAAGTAAGTATACACGCTTACTTTTACCACAGATTAAATAAGTACAGATACTTCACTCCATAGAAAAAACCCAACAATTAACGCTTTAAATACCTACAAAACGGTCGTGCGCGGTAAAATGTACTTTACGCAGACGCCCGATAGTATGTACTTCGTCGTCTGTCGTGTTGTGCTAGAGAGAGAGAGCAATAACGCGCGTCACACAAGGGCTGTCTGATCCGACTGGATTCCGCGCCCGGGCGCAGGTTTGCCGCAGGCACTTAAGAGAGTAACCTTGAACGAGTGACTGAATCCTGCTTTTACATCGTTCTGGAGCTCGGCCGTAAGCTCTAACATAGTATCAGAAATTATTGGCACTATAATATTAAACTGCCTCGTTGGCCTAGTGGTCCTAAGCACGACTGCTACGCTAGAGGTCCTGGGTTCAATTCCCAGGTCGAGCAAAAAGTGTTATTGGGTTTTTCTATGAAATTCTCAGTAGCAGCTCGGAGTTTGGATTTGTGCCCGGTTAATGGCAATTGGCTCGCTTCCTATTACATGGGACCTAAACATACCGGCGAACTGTAGCAGCAACTGTCTCAGCAGCTCGAAGTAGCTACTGAGAGTTTTTTTGAAAAACCCATTAATACTTTGCTCAACTTGGGAATCGGACCCAAGACGACACGGTTGACGCAGTGGCCGAGCGATGGACTGCTGGGCTGTTCGATACCCGTACTGAACAAATATTTGTATGACCTACAGATAGTTGTTCCGGATCTGGCTGTTTGTGTATGTGAGTTTATATGTTTGTAAACGCACCCACGATACAGGTGTAATTACTAGTGTGGGGCAACTTTTTTTTTAAACAAATAAAAAAAAATAAAGTCTTCTTGTTTAGCAGTCGCGCTTAGGACCACTAAGCTAACGAGGTGCTAATCCTTATTCTACTTATTTTCCAGGATTGTCTTCCCAAAGACCAGGCCGGTTGCCACGTTGCAGAGACCGCTACTTACGACAACTTTCCCCGATGTGGTCGCTCAGATTCTTGGGCCCAACCCAACCCGGATGATTGTACCACTTATTACCTATGTTACTACTCCGAGATCATGCTGGCCAGCTGCCCGTACCTGTTGGAATTCAGCCCTACGGAATTTGTGAGTACAACTTTATTATCTACCGAAAGAAAAAAAAAAGAAAGAAAGAAATAACGAAAAAAAGAAAGAAAGAAAGAGAAAGAAAGAAAGAATGAAAGAAAGACTGAAAGAAATAAAGAATGAATGAATGAATGAATGACTGAAAGACTGAAAGAAAGAAAGAAAGAAAGAATGATTGAAAGAAAGAAAAAAAGAATGATTGAAAGAAAGAAAGAACGAAAAAATAATGAAAGAAAGAAGGATAGAAAGAAAGAAAGAAAGAAAGATAGAAAGAAGGAAATAAAAACTGTTTATTGCCACAGCCTGTTATGGAAAGGGTCGTGCTGGCCCAGTGGTTTAAGCGCCCGCCTCTCATGCACGAGGTTGTGCGTTCGCAACCGGGCACGGGCGAACGGTACGTGTACCCATGTGACTTTTCCGAATTCACATGTACTTTCTAAGTTTATCTTGGACTTCATTGACATAGGTAACCATGTCAGGCCCTTGAGGCGGTTTAGAATCTCTGACACTAGGGTGTGTGGGGTCGTTAGACCTTACTGTCCACGCGATAAAGAAGAAGACAGAAAGGGTATATCAATAAATTAATGTTTCTTAACTTTATAGCTTTGTGAGTATAGGGTGAGTTTATTGTTATGTGGTCTGTAAACACCATAAAAAAAAACTTGTTTACAAAAAAGACAACCGCCTTCAAATACTTTGAAAAATAACTTTAGCTTTGGAAGTCGGCGGCTTCGAATCGAACTGAAGACCTTTAGCGTAGTGGCGCTTAGCACTACTAGGCTTTTTTTTTAAGACGGAAAATCATCAAATAACTTCCCCCGCCCTGGGCGGGGCGGGAGGGAGTGTCAGACTTTTACTGACTAAAATCCGTCTATGTTCCTTCATGTGCCCTTTGCGTTCCGGGGGCGCGGTATCTCTTTCGAACAACCCGCAGCCCCGGCAGGCATCGGCCCTCAGTGGCCCCTTCCAAGTTTGCTGACATCTCTTTGAGGCGCGCGTGGAACACGTCGTTAGCAAACGTACGGACGGCGAGCTACCCATTGCTCACCGCCCACAGACCCCCAGCACTACTAGGCTAACGAAACAGTTGGTGGATATCAGTGATGTCCAAGATAAACTCAGAAAGGTAACATTAAACTTTTTATTTCCCAGCTATGTCTCCCTAAATCGGAAGCTGGTTGTTCTTCCCGTACAACCATAGCACCACCAACCACCTACGTTCCCTGGCCAGTATGCGGTTACCACGACAACTGGTTGCGACCTTACGCCTCTGATTGCAGCCTATATTACCGCTGTTCTTACGGCGAGGTATTAGTGGAGACGTGTGCATATGGATATGAATTCAGTCCTACAGAACTTGTAAGTACTTTTTTAAGGGTTCCGTATCCAATAAGGTAAAACGGGACCCTATTACTGAGACTTCGCTGTCCGTGTATCTGTCTGACCATCTGTCACTAGGCTGTGTCTCAAGAACCGTGATCGTTAGACAGTTGAAATTTTCACAGATGATGTATTTCTGTTGCTGCTATAACAACAAATACTAAAAACCTGAATAAAGTAAATATTTAAAGGGGCTCCTATACAATAAACGTGATTTTGTGAACTCTTGAGGTCTTTCTATGAAATTCTCAGCAGCAGCTCGGAGTTTGGATTTGTGCGCGGTCAATGGCAATAGGTTCGCCCCCTGTTACATGGGACCTAAAAAACATACCGGCAAACTGTGGGTGTAGATTGGCACACCTCTGTCTAACCCTTCGGAGAATGATGCTATGTATTATAAAAAAAAGGCACAAGTGATCTGTCACTTTTGCTGAATTGGGCCTGTTTGGCGCAACTGTATGGCACACATTTTTTTTTCTTTTTCTATATATCTCATGTTGTTTTATTTACAGGTATGTCTGCCTAAAGAAAAAGCAGGTTGTAAGCATAGTACTTCCAGTACGTCATCAACAACTACCAGTACGTCAACAAAAACTACCAGTACGCCATCAACAACAACAACAACCAAGTCTCCATCAACAACTACAACAACTAGTACGCCATCAACAACAACAACAACCAAGACTCCATCAACAACTACAACAACCAGTACACCATCTACACCAACCAGTACGCTTTCAACAACTACCAGTACGACATCAACAACTTCCAGTACGCCATCAACAACTCCCTGTACGCCACCTACAACTACCAGTACTCCATTAACTACAACTGAAAGTCATTGGCCCTCCTGTGGAAGTAAAACTATATGGCTGCGACCTGATAACAGCGACACTAGTTGCCAACACTTCATACTGTGTGTTTATGGTACCATCACTCGGGAAATATGCCCACCCGGATATCTTTTTGACGCAGATCTATTGGTAAGTGTATTTTTTTTTTCAATCTAAATATGTATAACTCAAAGGTGACTGACAGACTAACTGACTGATTGACATAGTGATCTATCAACGCACAGCCCAAACGACTGGACGGATCGGGCTGAAATTTGGCATGCAGGTAGATGATATGACGTAGGCATCCGCTAAAAAAGGATTTTGATAAATTCCACCCCTAAGGGGATAAAATAGGGAATGAAAGATAATACTTCTTAACGCGAGCGAAGCCGCGGGCAAAAGCTAGTACGAATATACGGGATGTACAGTAGAACCTCGATTATCCGAACTAATTAGGACCGAGACTAGTTCGGATAATTGAAGTTGAAGTTTTTGGGATAAGATCAAACAAAAACAGCACCTTTTTACCCGACTGCGACAGAAGGAGGGTTATGTTTTTCGAGGGTATGTTTGTATGTATGTATGTTTGTATGTATAATTGTTTGGCACGCTCTGCAGGCTGAACGGCTCGATGGATTTTAGCTTGAGAGGTGTCGTTAGATTCGTATTTACTGTGAGAGTGACACTGGGTATATAAAAAAAAAAACAAAATGGCGGATTTTTGGCGCCAAATTCAAATGTTTGGCTCGCTCTGCAGGCTGAACGGCTCGATGGATTTTAGCTTGAGAGGTGTCGGTAGATTCGTATTTACTGTAAGAGTGATACTGGGTATATTAATTTCTTTTTTAAAACACTAAAAAAATAAAAAATAAAAAACGGTAATTTAAAAAACTAAAAAACCCGACTGCTATTCTTTAAAAATCCCTAAAACAAGATAAATTGTAGCAGTCGGGACCCATTCGGGACCATCTGCAATGTAATATAGGTATGTGCTCTCAATTCACTAATCGTCCATTTCTAGAATGGGTCCCGACTGCTACAATTTATCTTGTTTTAGGGATTTTTAAAGAATAGCAGTCGGGTTTTTTATTACCTACATACTGTACAGTCTATTAAAATTTGACATGAATATCAACGTGAAAAAATAAAACACCTAAAATAAATCTTATAAAATAGTCAATTTTTAATTGACGAACGAGTTTAGAGTAACAAATTCTCGCCTGTGTTCGGATAATCGAGGGTTTGGATAATCGGGATCCGTACCTCACAAGGAAAAACGGAACCATTATAGGATCACTTTGTTGTCCGTCCGTGCGTATGTCTGTCACTACTCTTTATTTCGGGAACGCGTGGAGATATCAAGCTGAAATTAAAACAAAAAAAAAAACAAACTTCTAAGTTAACTTAAAAAAAAAGATACGGCCGTTTATGCCGCAAAAAACGTATATTTCGATAGACTCAAGGGCATCAAAATCGATAATACAGTATCCCGTTAACCTAGAGGGTACTTCCCGTTGACCTATAAGAAATTTGCCAAGTAATATCGTCATAAACTACAAATACAGTAAAAGTAAAAAAAAGTAAAAGTAAGTATCAAATGTTGTTTTAATCTTTTACAGTAATTTGCACCTGCCATGATATCTCTTCACCACCTTTGGTTGACTGGTAGAGAATGCCTTTTTTTTTTTTTTTTTTTTTTTATAGACGGGAAATCATCAAATAACTTCCCCCGCCCTGGGCGGGGCGGGAGGGAGTGTCAGACTTTTACTGACTAAAACCCGTCTATGTTCCTTCATGTGCCCTTTGCGTTCCGGGGGCGCGGTATCTCTTACGAACAACCCGCAGCCCCGGCAGGCATCGGCCCTCAGTGGCCCCATCCAATTTTGCTGACATCTCTTTGAGGCGCGCGTGGAACACGAACGCGCCGTCGACACGGTCTGTCGCTAGTGAACGTACGGACGGTGAGCTACCCATTGCTCACCGTCCACAGACCCGCGTCTACGGTGGCCGGGAGTCGTCACGTGGCTCCCGACGCCCGGATCGTCTACCGCGGCGGCCGCTGGGACGGGGGACCCTCCTTTCCCTCTCCCGTCCCGCCGCCTCCTTCTCCAGCATTACAGCTTCGCAGAAGGAGGCGACTGCTTCCCATTCCCCCTCGCTCCGGACCATGGCCTGGACCAGTGCCGGACGCGAGAGGGCGCCGCCGCCGATGGCCGCCTCGAGGACTCGGCGGTGCTCAGCCCAAGCAGGGCACACCGCCAAAGTATGCTCCACCGTGTCCTCGGGGCGATCCTCACAATGGTGACACCCGGGCGTTTCCTCCCGCCCGATGAGGTGCAGGAACCTCCCGAAACATCCGTGTCCGGTGAGGACCTGCGTCAGGCGGTAGGTGAGATGCCTAAGGCATTAAGTCCGCCTTTGTACTTTTGTTGCATAAAGTTTAAATAAATAAATAAATAAATACAGGGAAAAGTCTGAAAATTATACATTTGTAATTAAATCATAAAAAACAGGGTCATAAAGTAAAGAACGGGGGTCCAAATTTTGACGTGACTTAACAGTGTCATGCGAGGTATTGTATAAAAGGGCGTCATTGGTACACGCTTTTTATGATTTCGATTTACGATGAAGAATTAAAAAAAATGCTCGAAAGAAACGGCGAGACTCGACTCCTGAACTATTTATAATTTGTACCTACAAAGCAAATGCTCATTCTGATTCACCCCGAGTTACATAAATAATTCGGAATCTTCTTTTACAGGAATGTGGAGTCGCACGTAATGTAGTATGCCGTACTACAACCAGTACTACAACAACTACAACAACTTCTCCACCCCCAACAACAACACAAAAACCTAATGGAACTTGTTCCACCATTGACGTATGGATTCGACCAGATTATACTGATTGTGAATATTTCTATCTCTGTGTTTATGGAGTGAAAACACATGAAAAATGCCCTTCGGGACATGAATTCAACCCAGTGGCTAAAGTAAGTGTTGTTTCAAACTGTTGTTAAGTTTATTATGGTTCGAACTTCATGGCGGCTTGAAAGTTTGCTGCGAGTGTAGGATCGCGCAGGTTTATTCAAGTCTAAAATTATTTAGGCCTTAACCACTGGGCCATCACGACACGAACTGCCAGAACGCCATTCCCACATACTTTTTGTATGACAATACTAAACTATGACGTCACATTTTTGTCATCTCAATATCAATTGATTTCAAAACAATTAAAAATCGTCATTCTTGTTACAGCAATGCCAACCAAAAGATGTAGCTGGTTGTACAATAACTACAACAACAACAACAACATCAACCACAAGTAAGCCGACTACAACCAGCACAACAACCAGTACTAGACCGACGTCTTCAACCAGTACTAAACCGACGTCTACTACCAGTCACAAACCGACGTCTACTACCAGTCACAAACCAACGACTACTACCAGTCACAAACCGACGTCTACGACCAGTACTAAACCAACGTCTACTACCAGTCACAAACCGACGTCTACTACCAGTCACAAACCAACGTCTACAACCAGTCACAAACCAACGTCTACGACCAGTACTAAACCGACGTCTACTACCAGTCACAAACCGACGTCTACTACCAGTCACAAACCAACGTCTACGACCAGTACTAAACCGACGTCTACTACCAGTCACAAACCGACGTCTACTACCAGTCACAAACCGACGTCTACAACCAGTCATAAACCGACGTCTACAACCAGTCACAAACCAACGACTACTACCAATCACAAACCGACGTCTACTACCAGTCACAAACCGACGTCTACTACCAGTCATAAACCAACGACTACAACCAGTACTAAACCGACGTCTACAACCAGTACTAAATCTACAACCACTCATAAACCGACGTCTACTACCAGTCACAAACCGACGTCTACTACCAGTCACAAACCAACGTCTACAACCAGTACTAAATCTACAACCACTCATAAACCGACGTCTACAACCAGTCACAAACCAACGTCTACTACCAGTTCTAAATCTACAACCACTCATAAACCGACGTCTACAACCAGTCATAAACCGACGTCTACAACCAGTACTAAATCTACAACCACTCATAAACCGACGTCTACAACCAGTCACAAACCAACGTCTACTACCAGTACTAAATCTACAACCACTCATAAACCGACGTCTACAACCAGTACTAAATCTACAACCACTCATAAACCGACGTCTACTACCAGTCATAAACCGACGTCTACTACCAGTCACAAACCGACGTCTACAACCAGTACTAAACCAACGTCTACTACCAGTCACAAACCAACGTCTACAACCAGTACTAAATCTACAACCACTCATAAACCGACGTCTACAACCAATACTAAATCTACTACCAGTCATAAACCAACGTCTACGACCAGTCACAAACCGACGTCTACAACCAGTACTAAATCTACAACCACTCATAAACCGACGTCTACAACCAGTCATAAACCGACGTCTACAACCACTCATAAACCGACGTCTACTACCAGTACTAAATCTACAACCACTCATAAACCGACGTCTACAACCAGTACTAAATCTACAACTACTCATAAACCGACGTCTACTACCAGTCACAAACCGACGTCTACTACCAGTCACAAACCGACGTCTACAACCAGTACTAAACCGACGTCTACTACCAGTCACAAACCAACGTCTACAACCAGTACTAAATCTACAACCACTCATAAACCGACGTCTACAACCAGTACTAAATCTACTACCACTCATAAACCGACGTCTACAACCAGTCACAAACCAACGTCTACTACCAGTCACAAACCGACGTCTACTACCAGTCACAAACCGACGTCTACAACCAGTCATAAACCGACGTCTTCTACTAAATCTACAACCACTCATAAACCGACGTCTACTACCAGTCATAAACCGACGTCTACTACCAGTCACAAACCGACGTCTACTACCAGTCACAAACCGACGTCTACAACCAGTCATAAACCGACGTCTACAACCAGTCACAAACCAACGACTACTACCAGTCACAAACCGACGTCTACTACCAGTCACAAACCGACGTCTACTACCAGTCATAAACCAACGACTACAACCAGTACTAAACCGACGTCTACAACCAGTACTAAATCTACAACCACTCATAAACCGACGTCTACTACCAGTCACAAACCGACGTCTACTACCAGTCACAAACCAACGTCTACAACCAGTACTAAATCTACAACCACTCATAAACCGACGTCTACAACCAGTCACAAACCAACGTCTACTACCAGTACTAAATCTACAACCACTCATAAACCGACGTCTACAACCAGTCATAAACCGACGTCTACAACCAGTACTAAATCTACAACCACTCATAAACCGACGTCTACAACCAGTCACAAACCAACGTCTACTACCAGTACTAAATCTACAACCACTCATAAACCGACGTCTACAACCAGTCACAAACCAACGTCTACTACCAGTACTAAATCTACAACCACTCATAAACCGACGTCTACAACCAGTACTAAATCTACAACCAGTCATAAACCGACGTCTACTACCAGTCATAAACCGACGTCTACTACCAGTCATAAACCAACGTCTACAACTACTCATAAACCGACGTCTACAACCAGTACTAAATCTACTACCAGTCATAAACCAACGTCTACGACCAGTCACAAACCGACGTCTACAACCAGTACTAAATCTACAACCACTCATAAACCGACGTCTACAACCAGTCACAAACCAACGTCTACTACCAGTACTAAATCTACAACCACTCATAAACCGACGTCTACAACCAGTACTAAATCTACAACCAGTCATAAACCGACGTCTACTACCAGTCATAAACCGACGTCTACAACCAGTCATAAACCGACGTCTACTACCAGTCATAAACCAACGTCTACAACTACTCATAAACCGACGTCTACAACCAGTACTAAATCTACAACCAGTCATAAACCGACGTCTACTACCAGTCATAAACCGACGTCTACAACCAGTCATAAACCGACGTCTACTACCAGTCATAAACCAACGTCTACAACTACTCATAAACCGACGTCTACAACCAGTACTAAATCTACTACCAGTCACAAACCAACGTCTACTACCAGTACTAAATCTACAACCACTCATAAACCGACGTCTACAACCAGTACTAAATCTACAACCAGTCATAAACCGACGTCTACTACCAGTCATAAACCGACGTCTACTACCAGTCATAAACCAACGTCTACAACTACTCATAAACCGACGTCTACAACCAGTACTAAATCTACTACCAGTCATAAACCAACGTCTACGACCAGTCACAAACCGACGTCTACAACCAGTACTAAATCTACAACCACTCATAAACCGACGTCTACAACCAGTCACAAACCAACGTCTACTACCAGTACTAAATCTACAACCACTCATAAACCGACGTCTACAACCAGTACTAAATCTACAACCAGTCATAAACCGACGTCTACTACCAGTCATAAACCGACGTCTACTACCAGTCATAAACCAACGTCTACAACTACTCATAAACCGACGTCTACAACCAGTACTAAATCTACTACCAGTCATAAACCAACGTCTACGACCAGTCACAAACCGACGTCTACAACCAGTACTAAATCTACAACCACTCATAAACCGACGTCTACAACCAGTCACAAACCAACGTCTACTACCAGTACTAAATCTACAACCACTCATAAACCGACGTCTACAACCAGTACTAAATCTACAACCAGTCATAAACCGACGTCTACTACCAGTCATAAACCGACGTCTACAACCAGTCATAAACCGACGTCTACTACCAGTCATAAACCAACGTCTACAACTACTCATAAACCGACGTCTACAACCAGTACTAAATCTACAACCAGTCATAAACCGACGTCTACTACCAGTCATAAACCGACGTCTACAACCAGTCATAAACCGACGTCTACTACCAGTCATAAACCAACGTCTACAACTACTCATAAACCGACGTCTACAACCAGTACTAAATCTACTACCAGTCATAAACCAACGTCTACGACCAGTCACAAACCGACGTCTACAACCAGTACTAAATCTACAACCACTCATAAACCGACGTCTACAACCAGTCATAAACCGACGTCTACAACCAGTCATAAACCGACGTCTACTACCAGTACTAAATCTACAACCACTCATAAACCGACGTCTACAACCAGTACTAAATCTACAACCACTCATAAACCGACGTCTACTACCAGTCATAAACCGACGTCTACTACCAGTCACAAACCGACGTCTACTACCAGTCACAAACCGACGTCTACAACCAGTACTAAATCTACAACCACTCATAAACCGACGTCTACTACCAGTCATAAACCAACGTCTACAACTACTCATAAACCGACATCTACTACCAGTACTAAGCCGACGTCTACTACCAGTCATAAACCGACGTCTACTACCAGTCATAAACCGACGTCTACAACCAGTCATAAACCGACGTCTACTACCAGTCATAAACCAACGTCTACAACTACTCATAAACCGACATCTACTACCAGTACTAAATCTACTACCAGTCATAAACCGACGTCTACTACCAGTCATAAACCGACGTCTACAACTACTCATAAACCGACGTCTACGACCAGTACCAAATCTACAACCACTCATAAACCGACGTCTACAACCAGTCATAAACCGACATCTACTATCAGTCATAAACCAACGTCTACAACTACTCATAAACCGACATCTACTACCAGTACTAAATCTACTACCAGTCATAAACCGACGTCTACTACCAGTCATAAACCAACGTCTACAACTACTCATAAACCGACATCTACTACCAGTACTAAATCTACTACCAGTCATAAACCGACGTCTACTACCAGTCATAAACCGACATCTACTACCACTCATAAACCGACGTCTTCTACTAAATCTACAACCAGTCACAAACCGACGTCTACTACCAGTCATAAACCGACGTCTACTACAAGTCATAAACCGACGTCTACAACCACTCATAAACCGACATCTACAACCAGTACTAAAACTACAACCACTACTAAAAAGACCCCAACAACTAGTACAACAGAGAATCCTCTACCTGAATGTACTATTACCGATAAATGGTCAAAACCAGATCCGAATAATTGCAGATTCTTCTACATTTGTGTTTATGGTGATATTCTCTATGACCAATGTCCGGATGGCAAAGAATTCAACCCCATAGCACTTGTAAGTATATTTAAAAAACATACATACATAACCTTAGCCTAGTGGTCCTAAGCACGGCTGCTACACTAGAGGTTCTGGGTTCGATTCCCAGGTCGAGCAAAAAGTGTTATTGGGTTTTTCTATGAAATTCTCTGTAGCAGCTTGGAGTTTGGATTTGTGCCCTATTACATGGGACCTAAAACATACCGGCAAAACTGTGGATGTACACCTCTGCCTAACCCTTCGGGGAATACAGGCGTGATAGTATCTATGTAAAAAAACTGACCAATTCTGTCTTTCTAAAATAGTAACGTTTTTTCAGGAATGTCAACCGCCCGAGCAAGCTGGTTGCAGTATAACGACGACTACTGCTGCCCCTACTACAACTAAATGGCCTTATTATTGTGACCAGTACGAAAGATGGTCAAAACCAGTCCCCGGCGATTGTATCTCCTTCATCATGTGCGTCTATGGACATCTTATGGAGAAGCAATGCCCTGTAGACATGGAATTTAGTCCCACACAACTTGTAAGTCTGCAAATTCTTTTATATATCCCTAGCTTTTACCAGCGACTTCGTCCGCGTCAAAGTTGATATATTATCCCACGGGAACCGTACGTTTTTTCGGGATAAAAAGTATCCTTTGTGTTATTCCACAATACAATCTATCTCAGTGCCAAATTTCATCCAGATCCGTTCAGCCGTTTGAGCGTGAAGAAGAGACAAACATACAAATTTTCGCCTTTATAGTGTTAGTGTGACGATACGGCTAAAACATAATATGGCCGAGGGCGCGGGATTCGCATAAGCATTCACCGCTCCCCCGCCAGGCCTCGACCCGCTGTAACTCAGCGGATCCTCCTCGATTCAGCCTCCATGACGGGTCTTACCGATCATAACGGTGGTTCACCTCTGCCTACCCCTTCGGTGAATACAGGCGGATGATATGTGTGTATGTTCTTTCAATTCGGTTTGATTCCCAGGTCGGGCAAAAAGGGTTATTGGGTTTTTCCATTAGGAATTTCTCAGTAGCAGCCCGGAGTTTAGAAGTTGGTGGTTTGACAGCCCCGTGCCTCGGAAAGCACGTAAAGCCGCTGGTCCTACGCCTGATCTCTCTCCGGTCGTGTCGAATTGCCGTCCCATCGGGCTACGATAGTTAGGGAAGAGGGAGTGCACCTATGTTTGCGCACACACTTGTGAACTATAATATCTCCTGCGTACGTGGCTAGTCTGCATTAAGATTAGCCGCCGTGGCCGGAATCGGATTGGAGAATTACATTTTTACATGTTCTTTCTAAAACGGTAACGTTTTCAGATATGTCTACCTTCCGAGGAAGCTGGTTGCACTGTAACGACGACTACTGAATTAACTACTACTACAACGTCTTGGCCTTACAATTGCGACGAGTACGAGACATGGTCAAAACCAATCCCTGGCGATTGTGTCTCCTTCGTGATGTGCGTCTATGGACATCTTATGGTGAAGCAATGCCCTGTAGACATGGAGTTTAGCCCCACCAAACATGTAAGTATGCAAATTCTTTTATTTATCTAAATCAGGGCCCATAGAAAATACAATTAATGCTGACGGCCGATGGGGCCGCAAAGTTCTCGAATGGAGACCACGCACTGGTAAGCGCAGCGTAGGACGTCCACCCACAAGGTGGACGGACGACCTGATTAAGACCGCAGGAAGACGCTGGATGCAGGCCGCTTCCAATCGGTCCTTTTGGAAATCTATGAGGGAGGCCTATGTCCAGCAGTGGACGTCCTGCGGCTGATATGATGATGATGATGATAGTTATGTAAAATACTATAGTTACATAAACAATATTGAAAAAACTACTTCACACGTAACAGAAAGAGAGTTGAAATTTTCACATCAATTGTGAAAATTTCAACTCTCTAACTATCACGGTTCATGAGATACAGCCTAATGACAGACAGACAGACAGACGGACAGCGAAGTCTTACTACGGAACCCTAAAAATCAATTCTAATCACTATTTTTTTCACAGGAATGCTTACCAAAGGATGAAGCTAATTGCACCACCATACCTGGCAGTCCACTGGCTCCCTTCATCTTCCACCGCAGTGGTGACTTGCAGGATTCTCCTGGCCTTGATAACCCTGACAGCGAAATATGCCCTCCATCTTCTGAAAAAACTCTGTACTTCGCAGAAGATAAAGAAGACTGTACAAGATACTACCTTTGTTCTTTTGGGAAGGCCTTCTTGAGATCATGTCCTGATAATTTCTCTTTCAGTTTTGAGAAGCAGGTTAGTTATCTTTGTGATTTTTTTGCAGCTCGGAGTTTGGATTTGTGCCCGGTTAATGGCAATAGGCTTGCCCCCTATTACATGGGACCTAAAAACATACCGGCGAACTGTGGGTGTACATTGGTACACCTCTGCCTAACCCTTCGGGGAATACAGGCGTGATGGTGGTGATTTTTTTCATCCGCGTTATGTTACGTCTCAGCTGCGACTGTCAAGCGGTGGGTCCTGGGTTTGATCCCCAGGTCGAGCAAAATGTGTTATTGGGTTTTTTCATTATAAAATTTCTCAGTAATAACCCGGAGTTTGGAAGTCGGAAAGCACGTAAAGCCGTTGGGCCTGTGCCTGATGTCTCCTCGGTTGTGTCGGATTGCCGTCCCATTGGACTATGGACGCGGACTTCATCCGCGTCAATTTGGATATGTTATCCCACGGGACGGGTCTGCTACGCTAGAGGTCCCGGGTTCGATTCCCAGGTCGAGCAAAGTGTTATTGGGTTTTTCTATGAAATTCTCAGTAGCAGCTCGGAGTTTGGATTTGTGCCCGGCTAATGGCAATAGGCTCGCCCCCTATTACATGGGACCTAAATATACCGGCGAACTGTGGGTGTACATTGGTACACCTCTGCCTAACCCTTCGGGGAATACAGGCGTGATGGTATATTTATTTTTATCCTACGGGAACGATACCTTTTCTGGGATAAAAAGAACCCTATGTACTATGCCACACTACAATCTATCTCAGTGCTAAATTTCATCCAGATCCGTTCAGCTGTTTAAGCGAGAAAGATCATTTATACGTCCATCCTCACATGCTTTCGCATTTATAATATTAGTAGGAATAATCGATTAGGATTCAATTTTAACTTTAGTTTCTTCTTTTCAGATATGCCTGCCTTCAAACCAAGTTGTCTGCAAGACAAAAGCTTGAAAACTGTGACAGTTTTTAAAATATTACTATAAGCATATATATATATAATAAAATGTCTATCAATCATTTGTGATAATTGTCAATACATAATATTACGTCAATATATTTATTTTTAAATGGGTAGTATGTACCATTAAACACTCATGCCAAGACACAACTTCTCAAAAAAAAAACACTTAATTTTAGGCTTGAAAAGCCTATGTCATATTTAGTTAACAAGAAAATTCGATTTTCGGTTGCTTTGAAATCAATAAATAGTTAGCGAATTGAGATGTCAAAAAAGTGACGTCATAGTTTAGTATTGTCATACAAAATCTATGGGGGAATCGCGTTTTGACAGCTCATAAAAAGTACGTCAATTGATTAGTGGTGTCATCTACCCAATTGTCTCCTTAGAAGATGCCCGGCGACACAGCCCGGTTATTTAAACCATCAGCCCGCTATACGAAAATTAACCTAAACCAACCACCACCATTCAACCAACCATTCATCCAACCATTCGTGACACCTGCAGAGAATCCTCCACCTGGACATGAACTGCCATGGCCGATCTGGAAGTCTTTAAATAGACTCCGAACTCAGGTCGGTCGGAGCAAAGACAACTTGTTTAGGTGGGGATTCAGTGATGGTAGCGACTTGAGCTGTCTGTGCGGTACAGCACATACGATGGCCCATCTCACATCGTGCCCTGCGTGCCCTAACAGCTGCACGCAGGAAGATTTAATGGCTGCCGCCGACAACGCAGTCGAAGTGGCCAAATTCTGAGCCGCAACAATATAATATACCAGTAATATAGTTTGTCATCGAAACGCTAAGAAGAAGAAGAACCTAAACCACTTTATTTCTTCATCATAGTACCACAAGTTTATCCTATTACAAAAACCAGCTTCTATTTAAGATGAGTTTTCCTGTAACTGTATACCTAATTTGATGATCAGAAAATAAATAAACCTTGATTTGACAGAAATATTATTGTATTATTTTATCATAATAAATAGTTCAATATGAGTAGATGGAGAGGAAGAAGAAGGTCAAAGAAAGGACGCAGAAACTCCACGGATGCTCTTTTCTAATAAAGTTTTTACAAAATCCTAGTAACAATATTCTTGTTGCATCCATTATGTATATGAAAACAATATAGGTAAATAATTATGTGTATAAATTCATACATACATAAACCCACCCCCTTTTCCCGTGGGGGTAGGCAGAAACCACAGAACGCCACCTGTTACGATCCTTCCATTCTCCTTTTGCCTCGCCCAATGTCATACATCTGGTCATACAAGCACGCCGGTTACGAGTATCTACTGCGCACCCGACCTTTCTGAAGAACCTCACCAATAAGGACAGGGTACAGGGTCACACCACCAACTTCCAAACTCCGGACTGCTACTAAGAAATTCCTTATGGGAAAAAATCCAATAACAAATTTTTGCCCGACCTGGGAATGGAACCCAGAATCCTAGGCTCAGCAGTTACAGTACGTGCCACGAAAGATGAGACTTGTCGAGTGTACTGACACTCGCCAAGTTGATGGGGAGCTTGCGCAGGTACTAAGTGTACAAAATAGTTATCCATAATTTGTATATCTATTCAGAGATTTTTCGATGACATTGGAATTAAAACAACATACAAAAAAAATTCACAATATTTATTACAAAATAATAAAGTTGGAGGTCAAGTCTCATCTTTCGTGGCACGAACTGTACTTATCATATTATTAAAAAAGATAAAATTGTGTTCTTAAGAAGTAACACTAGAAGTGCGGGTCCAATTACTAAAAATCTATACAACATCACGCCTGCCTGTATTCCCCGAAGGGTTAGGCAGAAGTGTACCAATCACCCACAGTTCACCGGTATGTTTAGGTCCCATGTAATAGGGGGCGAGCCTATTGCCATTAACCGGTGATGACCGCCGTAGAATCTTTCTTTCTTTATCGTATGGGCAGTAAGGTCTAACGACCCCACACACCCAAGTGTCAGAGTTTCTCAACCACCTCAAGGGCCTCTGACATGGTTACCGATGTCAGTGATGTCAAAGATAAACTTAGAAAGTACATTATTATGAATTAGGAAAAGTCACATTGGTACTTGCCCGTGCCCGGTTGCGAAGCCACAACCTCGTGCATGAGAGGCGGGCGCCTTTACCACTGGGCCATCAGGATATTTTATGTATAACACGAACGAAGTCGCGAGCGAAAACTAGTAAAATATACAGTTCTGTTATTTAAAAGCAATAGAAACATTCTTAATTACACATTTTTAAAAGTAAATCAATTCGTTTTAGTTGTAATTAGTCCAATTTATTTGAGAATGCTATTACATGCATTTTCTTAAGAAAAGTAGTAAATAGTGCTATTTGAAAATGTTGGCAAGAATTAAATTTTGTAAGTACCTAAGTTAGAATATATACAAATAAATAAAATTTTAGATTCTGTGTGTAATGTCAAAATAACAACATTTTTACTAAATGCACAATGAAAGTAGAAAAAAAAAACAAAAATAAAAAATAAAAAAAACTCTCTCTGTGTCTGTTTGTACCCGTTAATCTCCGAATTGGCTAAACCGATTTTGACGGGACTTTCACTATCATAGTTGATTTTATACGGAGTAACTTAGGCCAAAAAGAGAGAGGATAGAGAGGTTTGGAAGAAGAAAGGGGAGGCCTTTGCCCAGCAGTGGGAAAATTAACAGCCTAAGAAAAAGAAAACTTAGGCTAATCGTGAAATTTGTGAGGATGGATGGATGTTTGTTACTCTTACATGCTTTAAACGCCTGAACGTCTGTTGAATATTTTTCACGCAGATGAAATCGCGGGTAGCAGCTAGTTTATTAAAGATCGAGTTCCTTAACAATTTCTCCTTTACCAATGACAGTATGAACAACATTTTTAATTAAAATTTTTGTTTCAGTTACATTTTTATTCGTATTAAACTGTCCATCATCGCTGCTGGTACCACTTGCTAAACAAGATGGCGTCACTGCGACTAACGCTAACAATTTAGTGGTACTTACATCTTTTATTTTTTTATATTCTTTGATAAAAAAGTGCATGTAAAGCCGTTGGTCCCGGCTGTCATTCGTAGATCTTTGACAGTCGTGACGGATAGTCAGAAGCCAGGAAGTCTGACAACCAGTCTAACCAAGAGGTATCGTGCGGCCCAGTTGTGAAGGTCATTTAGGCAGTCGCTCCATGTAAAACACTGGTATTCAGCTGCATGCGGTGAGACTGGAAGCCGACCCCAACATAGTTAGGAAAAGGCTAAAATATAAAAGTGAACAAGTACGTGCGCAAACTCCAGTACGGAGTACACCTGTGTAAGTTTGTATTGAATCAATGGTAATAGTTGTCGTTAACAAGTGCCTTTTACCTCGTATATCCTCTCGACTGAATTTCGGTCATGGCGTCCAATCTCAATGAAGACTAGCCACTTGGCTAGTCTCACTTGGCTAGTTCTGCGTAACTGCGTACTTACGCAGAAGATATTATATTGTACAAGTGTGAGCGCAAACACAGGTGCACTCCCTCTTCCCTAACTCTCATAGTCCGATGGCACGGCAACCCGACCGGAAAGAGATCAGGCGCAGGACCAACAGCTTTACACTTTCGATTTTTACATACATACTATCACGCCTGTATTCCCCGAAGGGTTAGGCAGAGGTGTAGCAATGACACCCACAGTTCGCCGGTATGTTTTTAGGTCCCATGTAATAGGGGGCGAGCCTATTGTCATTAACCGGGCACAAATCCAAACTCCGAGCTGCTACTGAGAAATTCATAGAAAAACCCAATAACACTGTTTGCTGGATTTTTATTCACAGGTGAAAACCAATCAGATTAAAGAATCTCCCAACAAATCAAAAGTAACTGAAGTTATACAACAAATCGATGTAAAAGATAATGAAAACAAAGTTATAAGTAATGTTAATCAAGTTATTGTGACCGATGAAGGAGACGAAATGGTACCAAGTACAGTTCAGAATGATGATAAAGGAATAGTACATAATGAAGCCAATTCATTAAATATTTCTTTGCCTCTGCTGTCGACTAAGTCAGTAAATGGCTCTTCTGGTAATAATAAGGTTGATAATGCTACGGTGAGTCAGGATGAAAAAACTTCTTATAAATCATCTCAATTAACTACTAATATAAATGTGAAAGTTTATGAGGATGGATGGCTGGATGATTGCATGGATGAATGGATAGATGTTCACATGATAACTAATGATGATGTGAGTGATGATGGATGAACAGAGTTAGCTGAAATTTGGTACACGTGTAGACATTGATCTAGCTTGGAATACGTTTTATCAAGTTTTTGAGTTTGTATGTTACCTGTGGATAATGCAGTGGACTGCAACGCTGTTACTGAATGTTTTGTTAACCTTATATGTTATATATGTTGTAGTTGTTTGTTATCCCTTAATAAATAAATAAATAAATATGTGATAATTTGAGACTGGTTTAAATCAGCGCAGACGAAGTCGCAGATAGTCTGATATTAATACTGATTTTCTTTTACAGGTACCTGATCTCCAAAATAGACTTGCAAATGAAACACGAAGAAATGTATTAAATACTACCAAAAATATCAAGAATAACACTTCAAATAATATTGAAATTAAAGAAGTTAGTACAGTGCCTAATGGTAATACATCTAATGTGAATGTGAACAGTACTTTGAAACGAAACAATAAACTTACTCCTGTAGATAATGAAGGTAGTGGAAGAAATAGTACAAGTTTAAATAATAGTACAACTTCCAATTTGAAGAACAGCTCTACCAATCTTGTAAATGAAACAACTGCAGCTCATACACCAGAACATATAAATGGAAAAAAAATCACTTCGAATGATGACAATTCTGAAATATCCTGGAGATCTGACGTTCCCAAGAAGAGGAGAAATAAAAACAAAACTGCTAAATTAGATTCTGAAAGTACTTCACGTGGCAAAAGTAATTTTAATGCAAACAACGGTAATGGCAGTGTAAATAATAATATACCTGTTGATAATATCTTAAAAAGGAATGGTAGCAATGAAGATCAAAAACCTAATAAAAACGACGAGGATAAAGGTATTATTGTAATTATAAATTCTGGAAACATCGATGGCTTGTCTATAAATGCTCAAGTAAAAGCAGATAATAATACTATTAAAAATCTCAACCCGAACAATTCCAAAGTAATAAGCGATTTAGTTAATACAACGATAAATAATGTTTTAACAAACATACTAAAACAGAACATCAGCAATTTAAATACAAAACACATATTTCTTATCCTAAATTCTGGTAATATTACAAACGTACATGTTAATTCTCCTAACTTAGAAAATAATGATAAAAATATTACTTCAACAGATAGATCAAGAAAGTATTTAAATGATTCAACTACAATTAAAACGGAAACTCTGAAACATTCTTACGATGAATCATATCCGATTATTGACATGAAATTCAGAAGAACTGGAAATCAAAATCAAGTAAATAATGTAGATGAAGAGAAACATAATTCTACTGCACCTATAGATAATAACCAAAGTAATTCTACACCTAAATACGAAGCTATTGACAATGCCACTCAATCTAAAGGCAAAGTTGATGAAAATCCAGTTCCAGACAAAGATATATCAAGCGCAGAAGCACCACAATTCAGATCTCTAATACCAAACAAACGAAGAAAATTGCAACAAGGCTCCACAGTCGCTTTTCGCGAGCCAAAGACAAATAAATCCAATAAGTCACCACTAAAAAGAATGCCTGAAGTCCCACCAATATTTAATTTAAACCCTTTGACTAATGTACTTAGTGGCGCTTTCGATTTTATGAAAAGATTTAAAAGAAATCCAGAAATCGAAGCAAAAACTAATTTGCCTAGAAATATAAATTGCGTATCAAAACAAATGGATGACCAGACAGTAATATCTTGTAAGAATACAAACAAAATAATTCTACCAACTAGAAAATCGTTAGATGATAATAGTCCCAATGCAAAACTCTACGACACTGTTGACCTAGAATGTCCACTCTCTGTTATAGTAAAATTATACGCTCAGCAAATTTTCGACCAGCTACCAAAAATTATTCCTGAAGATGGAATTGTGAATAAAATTGTAAATTCTTTCATAAATGGGGATGAAAATGAAGTCGATTTAGCATCTTTAGAACTGTACAATGTCCCAATTCCTGTAACGTTGAAACTTCAGATAGGACATGGAAAAACAAAAGATTTTATGGAACAGCTAAATAGCATAGTCGATGCTACATTATGTTCGTTGGGTTAAGTAAAACGGATGACATAGCATACATACATAAACTCACGCCTTTTCCCATGGGGGTAAGCAGAAACCACAGAAAGCCACCTGCTACGATCCTTACATTCTCCTTTCGCCTCGTCCACGTTCATAAATCTGGTCATACAAGCACGCCGGTTACGAGTACTGCGCACCCGACCTTTCTGAAGAACCTCACCAATAAGATCAGGGTAGGTCTTTCTAGGGCGTCCCCTACCTGCGTTGCCACTCATATCTGCCATATTTGGATGACATTAGCTATTAAAAATGACATAATATTGAAAACAGTATGTATTTATGTTAGTGTTATTGTAATATAATAATCATGTGATCGGGAGTATTTTAAACTATTTTTTAATGATGGAGATAACGTTTACATCTGCCGAAAACAATCAATAATTCTCATCAACATTTTTCGATCTAATTAATTTGAAATCAATTCTTAACATAAGTTTGAGATAGTACAAATCTAACAAATTTTGAAAATTCACATTGAGTTATTTTAACGTGATTAATTTACCTATTGTCAGATTGTCGGTTGGCTCATTTTGGCAGAAGCCTTCAGTAACAAATAAAAACACATAATTTAAAACATGAAACTTTTTATTTACAACACTTTTTTTCGCACCTCGCTGGTCTTTCAGTTTTAAATAATTATTATTATTACTTATAATCAGACTAGTTTAATTCTTAAGCAATGTTATAATATACAATAAATATACTTATATCCTACATTAAAATCAAAGACTTTCATTATAAATAAAAGAAAACATAGATAACGGTGCGAAATATTTCAAATATTTTGGTTAAAAAAATAAATAACCTTAATTAAAGATTTCAGGAAGAAAATATTTGAAATTCAGATTCTTTTTTGTTGTTTGTTTATTTTTCAGAAATTGATTGTCAAGAGAGATTAATCGAGAAATCTTGGGACTTAAGAACGCACTTAATTGGATATGTAGATAAAAATTAATTGGAAAAAAAAGGAAAAAATAAATGAAAAAGAGTAAAAAAATAAATTGAATAAAAATAAAAATGCGTACAGCCCTACTAGAAGAAACATAATATCTAGCAATGTTATACCTTCTAATTTTAAAGCTAAATTACTATCACAAGAAAGAGAGAGAGATACTTTCTCCATCTCCTTCCGTCTTCTAGCAGATTCCTCACTTCTTCTCTACCTGATAACCAATTTAACAAACAACTTTTTTTTTGCTGTAGATCTCAAAGTTTCATTCGTATAATGATTAATTTTATATACAGATTACAATATTAAGTAATCTCTATTACAATATTTCGCTTTTGACCACTTGGTACTTTTAGTGCCAGACGGACAACTGACGTAGTACCATTAGGTAAGTGGTCTAATAACGATATAAAAGTATAAAATGTCTTTTGTAAATAAGATTACTTAATAAATGTTTTAGTGCCAAAGTCATTTTGTTCAGTGGTCGTAGTGCCAGGTTATCAAGCCGTTTTTTCTTTTAATTTTGCCGAGCAGCCAGTTCGTGATTCGCGGACGCAAACCTGTGGAAGACAAACAAAGATTTAGTATATTGTAGCGACATCTATCCCGGAACTTGCGAACTACAATTGACGTGTCCTACACCGCGCTGTTAAAGTTCTCCACGACGTTAGTATGTATGCAAAATCCCGACAACAACCGTCGTGCAGTAGCCCACTATACACAACACCCGCCTGGTCGGAGGATCCTCGCTATTCAATGAAGGATGAGAAACTTTACACCCTGCTTCTCACATCTCTACAATACAAACTGTTGTATGTGAATACAATTAATTGAAATGATTATTGTAGGTTTCTTTTTTGCTGGCTTTTAGTGCCACACTCCTCGGCGAAGGCCTCCCCTCATTCCTTCTACATTCCTCAATATGGTCCCTCATATTGCCAATTCCTAAAGAAGCCTTTATTACGGGACAAAAGATATAGCTAGACGGACAGGCAGACACCAGAGTCTTAGCACTAGGGTTCCATTTGACACACTAAAAAGTACCACATTACAAAAAACAACTCACCTTAGTCTCAGGATCGAATTCAAATCCACTTCTGCACTGCAATTTCGTGGCGGAGTTACTTGCGCAGTAGTAATAAGACTCGCAGTTGTTAGGATCAGGCATGTAACCGTATGTACCGACAGGGCAAACTTCCTCAGCCAGCTTCTTCCTTTCATTCTCTGCTGCTTCATACTCTGCAATCAACGCTTCTAAAGAAGCTTCTAGTTCTGGTGTCGTGTTTGGCTTTTGTGTTGTAGTAGTCATGGGTGGTGCCTCTTGATCATTAGTGCCAAGTGAACAACCGCCTTCGATGATTTCTACGCAAGTCTGTAAGGAAAATGTTTCGTTGTATTATTTTTCAATCATAAAACTAACTTAAATATAATAATAATTAAATTATAAACTCGTCATCATCTGCTTAGCCTTTTCCCAACTGCGTTAGGGTCGGCTTCCAGTCTAACCGGATGCAGCTGAATACCAGTGTTTTACGTGGAGCGACTGCCTATCTGACCACAACCCAGTAACTGGGCAACACGATACTTCTTGGTTAGAGTGGTTGTCAGACTTCTTGGCTTCTGACTATCCTTCACGACTGTCAAAGATCTACGAATGACAGCCGGGACCAACGGCTTTACGTGCTTTCCGAGGCACGGGGGTATCACACCACCAATCCAGCAACATATCAAATAAAAAATATAAACTTACTTGTGTTTTAGGATCAAATTCAAATCCGTTAGCGCAGTACAATTTCAATGGATGCCCATTTATACATCTGTAGAAAACTATACAGCTTTTTGCGTCAGGTATGTTTCCATTCATGTCAATGGGGCACGCGATTGGAGCTACGTTCTCTTCTTCCGAGGTTTCGGGTCCAGTGGTGGGTTTAACCGGGGCTGGTGTGGTTGTCAACTTTTTACTGAAGGTCTGGACAGATACACCACCTAATGTACAGCCACCTTTTGCGATTTGCACGCAAGACTGGAAAACAAAAAAAACTATATTAAGTCTTTTGTAATTTGTTTTTTTTTTCTATGAGAATACTTAGAAATTCAACTGTTAAGGGGGTGGAAAGGGGTGAGCCTGATTGTATGATTTTTTTTTAATAATAATAATAATATACCATCACGCCTGTATTCCACGAAGGGTTAGGCAGAGGTGTACCAATATACACCCACAGTTCGCCGGTATATTTAGGTCCCATGTAATAGGGGGCGAGCCTATTGCCATTAACCGGGCACAAATCCAATCTCCGAGCTGCTACTGAGAATTTCATAGAAAAACCAACACCCAATAACACTTTTTTGCTCGACCTGGGAATCGAACCCAGGACCTCTAGCGTAGCAGTCGCGCTCAGGACCACTAGGCCAACGAGGCAGTTCATTGCATTTTTTTTTTATTTCTTAGGTTAATCAACTTGAAACTCAGCACCAATGCAATAATTAACGTTATCTGCCTAGCCTTTTCCCAACTGTGTTGGGACCAGACTACCCTGAGCGAAACTGCTACGCTAGATAGAGGTCTTGGATTCGATTTCCAGGTCGAGCAAAAGCGTTATTGGATTTTTCTATGAAATTCTGAGTAGCAGCTCGGAGATTGGATTTGTGCCCGGTTAATGGCAATAGGCTCGCCCCCTATTACATGGGACCTAAATATACCGGCGAACTGTGGGTGTATATTGGTACACCTCTGCCTAACCTATCGAGGAATACAGGCGTGATGATGATTTTAAATTACTAACCCCAACAACTGGATCAAATTCGAATCCTTCACTGCAATGCAGCAGGATGTCAATTCCTGCAGTACACATGTAGAATGATCCACAGAGCTCTGGGTGGGGAATATTGCCAAATTGTCCGGGGGCACAAATGGGCGGTGGGACGGTCACAGTTGCCGAAGTTGTGGCAGCATCAGCATCGTCTCTGGGCGAGTCCTCAGGAGAAGCATCGGCTTCTGAAGACTGGTCTTGGTTTGAATCATTGCCTGAGTTTGTTCCAAGAGTGCAGCCATTTTCGGAAATTTCAACGCAAGTCTGAAATTAATTATAAGTATTTTATTAGTGTAATTCTCAGTAGCAGCGAGGAGTTAGGATTTGTGCCCGGTTAATGGCAATAGGCTCGCCCTTTTTACATAGAACCTAAACATACCGGTGAACTGCGGGTGTACATTGGTACAGCTATGTCTATACTTTCGGGGAATATTGTGATGGTATGTAGGTAGGTGTATATTATTAGGAGTGTTCATTTTTTCCGTTTTTTTTTAACTCAATGAATCCCTAACATTTTACTTAGTATACAAGTCATCTAACTTCTATACAAGGTGTTGATTTGCAACCTCGTCAAATTCAAGGAGTTAACTATGCTCGTGATTTTTAACACGAATCAATAATAAAATAAATTGTTTTTGAAATTTATATTTTTTGGCGTAATTTTTTAATTCGAACTAGCCATCTTGCCAGAGGGTTTAGGCGCTATGCACACATTGATAGCCGCGCGACAACTCTGCCTACCGCATACGCTACTAGGTGTTTCTGATTTTTGCAAGAGGTGTATTCTGGAATACTGTTATTAGATATTTACAAATAAAAAACAAGTATTTATTAAATATTTACCAGGTATCGTAATTATATTTGACTACTTCTTTTTTTTATGACAAGCTCGTAAAATTTGACGAGGATGCAAATCAACACCTTGTATAAATAAAAAATCAAAAACTCGAGAACAGCTGAACCGATTTGGCTGGTTCTTATTTTGTTATGTTAAGATTTTCAAGATATTTTTTGGGACCATTGAGAGATCGTGTTTAGGGCTTGCGATTTAACGCGCTTTCCAAGCCACTGGGGAGTTACACCACCATCTTCAAACTCCAGTTTGAAGGGTATGGGTGCCGGTGTAATTACAGGCACATGAGACATTTCAACTTTGTCTCTGGTATGGCAACGCATTTGTAAGGTCTCTAATTTTGCAAATGTCTATATGCAGCGATGACCACTTAATATCAGGTGAACCGCATGTTTGCTTGCCTTCCAATGATAAAAAAACGACGGGTTGCACTTTAATTATCAGTATAAAAGTACTATCATTTATGTGGTATAATACAATATTTATTTATTGCGCTATCGTACACAAACATGACAATTCGCTGACGCGAATTATAGTCATATTTGTGTACGATAAATTCGTAAGATTTTCGATCAGGTCACGTGTCCTGACGAGAGTTTAACATTTTTTACCCATTCCAAAACAAGTGCACAACGCCGCTTACGAATTTTCGATCAGGGTCACGTGTCCTGACGCGAGCTTAACATTTTTTACCCATTCCAAAGAAAGTGCACATCATCTGCCTAGCCTTTTCCCAACTATGTTGGGGTCGGCTTCCAGTCAAACCGGATGCAGCTGAATATCAGTTTTTTACATGGAGCGACTGCCTATCAGACCTCCACAACCCAGTAATGGGTAATACGATACTCTTGGTAAGACTGGTTGTCATTCCAAAAAAAGTGCACAACGCCGCTAAAAAAGTTTTTACTTCAAAAAATCGTAGCTATTTCATTGACTTACCTTAGTTGTACGGTCAAACTCTAAGCCGTCACTGCAGAAGGATTCAATAGCTAAACCATTGGAGCATACATAAAAGGCGTCACACCTTTCTGGATGTGGCATATTTTCAACCAAACCAAGAGTACACACAGGTACTTGGTCTTCTGGAGCTTCAACGTTTTCTGTCGTCGATTCCATACAGGACGAGCCTTCCTCGGGGATGGTCACGCAATTCTGTGAAGGTACATGTTGAACATTTTGTTATAAGATCTGCAAATGACAGCCGGGACCAACAGCTTTACGTGCTTTCCGAGGCACGGGGGTGGTGTCACGCCACCAACTTCCAAACTCCGGGCTGTTACTGAGAAATTCCTAATGGAAAAACCCAATAACACTTTTTGCCCGACCTGGGAATCGAACCCGGGACCCTTCGCTCGGCAGTCGCGCTTGCGACCTCATGGTCGCATGGTCGCGTTGGTCTCATGACCAACGGCGAAGCTTGTAGAAGGATGCGAGCGCTAATATAATTAAAGATTGTTTATTTTTTCTTCTGATTCCTAACACTGTTGTAAACACTTACCGCTACATCAGGATCATATTCTTCACCAGCACCGCAAGAAATTTCTATAGCCTGAGATCCGGTACAGTAATAGAACGCGTCGCATCTGTACGGATGAGGAATATTTCCGAATACTCCTTGAGGGCAGACTGAGTTTGGAGTTTCCACCTCTTCTTCTGTAGTTGTCGGAATTGGTGTGGTTGTGTCGTCAGCATCTGTTGCTGTACTGGTGCCGAGGGTGCATCCACCTTCAGCTATGAGCGAGCATTCCTAAACAAAAAAACAATTGTTACGAAAAGATTTCCAAATGAATTATCCCATCTATTCACATGAATAAAATTGAAGTAACATACTATCACGCCTGTATTCCCGGAAGGGTTAGACAAAGATGTACAAATGTACACCCACAGTACGGCATGTGTAGGTGATGCCCATGTTTAAGCGAGCCTATTGCCATTAACTGGACACATATCCTAACTCCGAGCTGCTACTGAGAATTTCATAGAAAAACACTTTGTTTGACCTGGGACTTGAACCCAAGACCTCTAACGTAGCAGTCGCGCTTAGGACCACTGCCGTGGTTATCATTAATGTAAGTCTGAAATCATAACCCGCTTTAAACAGACGTCAATGGTCGAAACGACAACAGTCAATGCTCGTGCCTTCTCGGCATGAGAAGAGGCTTTAGCTCTTCAGTGGGACAATACTAGGCTAGTACAGACCGACCAACATATCTGTGAAATGGAGAAAATGGGAACTACGGCCGCCATGTTGAAATGTCACTCGATTGTCAGTGTCTACTACAATACATTTGGGTGCTCTGTGTTTTCTGTTGATATTCCTACATTTTCAGCGTTTAATACCCCGAAAGCGATTACAAGTGATGTGCGAAGCATCATTCTTAAAAGGTCAAAGCCTTTTTTGAAGTAGAAGCTCGGGCGGAGGCTCCGATTATTCCATTTTTAATCAAGTATACAAACAAATTTCGGCAGCTACAGGTGAGTGTTGTGTACTTTGTTTTTGTAAATTACCCGATATATTTTTCATTGATTACTTTTTAACTTAACAGTATGTAAATACTTAATTAATTTTGTCTATATTTCAGGTGTGAGTCAAGGGCTAATTTCAAAAATAGTTAAAGAAGGGCATGCAGCAGAAGAAGCTGGTACAAAAATTCGGACCCCAGGCAAAGAGAGGAAACGTCAAAGTGGGTTTATTCATGTTGATGATTTTGACAAGGGTGTTATCCGGAGGAAAGTTCATATTTAGTTTTTTTTACATATTTAGTTCACAGATAAGTTGGGGGGTCTGTAGATATACTATAGTAAGGTCACGTGATCTCCTGTCAACTGGTGGAAGCTTGTAGAAGGATGCGCGCGCCGTGGCTTCTTGCTTGTACTGCTTGGACGGCGCTTAGAACAGACAGCTACCTTTTTTTTATTTTTTCTTTTTTAAGACGGGAAATCATCAAATAACTTCCCCCGCCCTGGGTGGGGCGGGAGGGAGTGTCAGACTTTTACTGGCTAAAACCCGTCTATGTTCCTTTCATGTGCCCTTTGCGTTCCGGGGGCGCGGTATCTCTTGCTCACAACCCGCAGCCCCGGCAGGCATCGGCCCTCAGTGGCCCCATCCAAGTTTGCTGACATCTCTTTGAGGCGCGCGTGGAACACGAACGCGCCGTCGACACGGTAGACGTGCTACCATTGACGTGTGTTATTTATTTTCTGGTTATGTTATTTCATGAATTGGTCATTCCTTTTGTTATGTGTGGATTTCATTGGTTTAAACGCTGATATAATTAAAGATTGTTTATTTTCTCTTCTTTCAATTCTGATTCCTAACACTGTTAACACTCTTGTTGTTGTTGTACTGTTGCTGTTGTTGTTGTCTTGTTGTTGTTGTTGCTGTTGTTGTTTGTAACACTTACCGCAAAATCAGGATCAAATTCTTCACCATCACCGCAAGAGATTTCTATAGCCTGAGATCCAGTACAGTAATAGAAAGCATCGCATCTGGACGGATGAGGAATATTTCCGAATACTCCTTCAGGGCAGACTGGAGGTTCCACCTCTTCTTCTGTGGTTGTCGGGATTGATGTGGTTGTCGGAATTGGTGTGGTGGTCGGAATTGGTGTGGTTGTCGGAATTGGTGTGGTTGTCGGAATTGGTGTGGTTGTCGGAATTGGTGTGGTTGTTGGAATTGGTGTGGTTGTCGGAATTGGTGTGGTTGTTGGTATTGGTGTGGTTGTCGGAATTGGTGTGGTTGTCGGAATTGGTGTGGTTGTCTCGTCAGCAGCGGGCGCTGTACTGGATCCGAGTGTACATCCACCTTCAGCAATGAGCGCGCAATCCTAAACAAAAAGAAAATTGTTACGAAAAGATTTTCAAATGAATTGGCCCATCTATTCACAAGAATAAATTGAAGTAACATACTATCACGCCTGTATTCCGGGAAGGGAATTTCATAGAAAAACCCAATAACTTTGCTCGACCTGGGAATCGAACCAAAAACCTCTAGCGTAGCAGTAGCGCTTAGAACCACTAGGTTAACGAGGCAGTAAAATTGAAGTGCCTAATTTAATCTCTACATAGTATAAAACAAAGTCGCTTCCGCACGTGTGTCCGTCTGTACGCTTAGATCTTTTAAAACCACGCGAGACTAAAGCTAGTTAGAAATACAACTCACCTGTGTCTGAAGACTGTATTCATGTCCATCACCACAAATCTGGAAGATAGGATTGCCTGCTGCACAAATATAGAAGGCATCGCATCTATCCGGGTGGGGAACATTGCCAATGACTCCCGGGGGGCAAATGGGTGTCGGTGTAACTTCATCCTCATTATCCGGGGCGGTCGGAGCAGGTACGTAAGTTGTTTCTTCAGGTTCTGCAGTGGTTACGGAACCTTCTGTAGCCGCAGGAGTGGTGTCTGGTGGTGGTTGGGATACTGTTGTACCCTCATCAGGTTTCCCAGTACTGGGTCCAAGGGTACAGCCACCTTCAGCTATTAAAGCGCAGTCCTGAAAAAATACATGTTAACGAAGTATTAATCATAATTCTCCCGGCCGGATTTTAGGCACGACAGCTAAACTCAATGGGGTTTAGCCAAGAACGCAGGAGATATTGTAGGGCACAAGTGTGTGCGCAAACACAGGTGAAATCCCTCTTCCCTCATTCGTAGTCAGACTAAAAGGATCTGGATGAAAGGTACAGAAATCATCATCTGCCTAGCCTTTTCCCAACTATGTTGGGGTCGGCTTCCAGTCGAACCGGATGCAGCTGAATATCAGTATTTTACATGGAGCGACTGCCTATCAGACCTCCACAACCCAGTAATGGGTAATACGATACTCTTGGTAAGACTGGTTGTCAGACTTTCGGGCTTCTGACTAACAGTAACGACTGTCAAAGATCTACAAATGACAGCCGGGACCAACGGCTTTACGTGCTTTCTGACGCACGGAGGAAACTCGCTATAGTAAATTGTCACCCATCCACAGACCAACCTCGGCAAGCGTGGTTTAACCCGGAAGATCGGTATATGTGGCTGTAATTATTAAGCCACAAAAGCCATGAAAGGTACAGAAATACATAGGCTAATTTAATCTTGGAAAAATGTAAGATTATCGTAAGATAATATATTAACCCCAATAAAAAATTAATATCATTCGACCTGATTAAGACCGCAAGACGACACTAGATGCAGGCCGCTTCCAACCGATCCTTTTGGAAAATTATGGGGGGAGGCCTATGTCCAGCAGTGGACGTCCTGCGGCTGATACGATGAACTTTGGCGCGGTAGAAGTCGCAGATAGAAACTAGTTTGAAATCAAATTAGACTTACCCGGGTATCAGGATTGAATTCATGTCCTTCGCTGCAGGTTTGTAATATGGGTATGCCTCCAGCACACACGTAGAAGGCATTACATCTATCCGGATGGGGGACATTGCCAAATACTCCCGGGGGGCAAATAGGTGCCGGTGCAACTTCATCCTCATTATCCGGGGCGGTCGGAGCAGGTACGTAAGTTGTTTCTTCAGGTTCTGCAGTGGTTACGGAACCTTCTGTAGCCGCAGGAGTGGTGTCTGGTGGTGGTTGGGATACTGTTGTACCCTCATCAGGTTTCCCAGTACTGGGTCCGAGAGTGCAGCCACCTTCAGCTATTAAAGCGCAGTCCTGAAAAAATACATGTTAACGAAGTATTAATAACTACCTGTTGCCCGCGACTTCGTTCGCGTTCAGTATTTTTAAGTTATTAGTGTTCATACTGTTTCTGTCTAACCCCTATGTGACATAGCGTGATGAATTGTACCCAAGATTACAGCTCAGGTTACTGCCAACATAATGCCAAAAGTTTCGTTCAAATTGGTGCAGAAGTTAAAAAGTTATGCGCGTACATACAAATAAACAGACAAGAATTCTAAAAACCATTTTTTGGGTTTCAGTATAATGTATTTAACATGTGAGAATTACTCTTTATAAAAAATATTGAATGTACAGAATTGGCCTCGTTACGATTTTATTATATGTATAGATAATTCTCCCGGCCGGATTTTAGGCATGCACGACGGCTAACCTCAATTGGGTTTAGCCAAGAACGCAGGAGATATTGTAGACTTACCCGGGTATCAGGATTGAATTCATGTCCTTCGCTGCAGGTTTGTAATATGGGTATGCCTCCAGCACACACATAAAAGGCATTACACCTATCAGGATGAGGGACATTGCCGAATACTCCCGGGGGGCAAATAGGTGCCGGTGCAACTTCATCCTCATTATCCGGGGTGGTCGGAGCAGGTACGTAAGTTGTTTCTTCAGGTTCTGCAGTGGTTACGGAACCTTCTGTAGCCGCAGGAGTGGTGTCTGGTGGTGGTTGGGATACTGTTGTACCCTCATCAGGTTTCCCAGTACTGGGTCCGAGAGTGCAGCCACCTTCAGCTATTAAAGCGCAGTCCTGAAAAAATACATGTTAACGAAGTATTAATAACTAGCTGTTGCCCGCGACTTCGTTCGCGTTCAGTATTTTTAAGTTATTAGTGTTCATACTGTCTCTGTCTAACCCCTATGTGACATAGCGTGATGAATTGTACCCAAGATTACAGCTCAGGTTACTGCCAACACAATGCCAAAAGTTTTGTTCAAATTGGTGTAGGTCTTAAAAAGTTATGCGCGTACATACAAACAAACAAATAAACAGACAAGAATTCTAAAAACCATTTTTTTGGGTTCAGTATAATGTATTTAACATGTGAGAATTACTCTTTATAAAAAATATTGAATGTACAGAATTGGCCTCGTTACGATTTTATTATATGTATAGATAATTCTCCCGGCCGGATTTTAGGCACGCACGACGGCTAACCTCAATTGGGTTTAGCCAAGAACGCAGGAGATATTGTAGACTTACCCGGGTATCAGGATTGAATTCATGTCCTTCACTGCAGGTTTGTAATATGGGTATGCCGCCAGCACACACATAGAAGGCATTACACCTATCAGGATGGGGCACATTGCCAAATACTCCCGGGGGGCAAATCGGAACCGGAGTAGTCACCTCCACACCCTCCGTGGTCGTTTGGACTGGAGCTAAAGTTGTTTCTTCACTTGTGTGAGTGGTGGCTGGTGTTGTCACACCCCCGTCAGAGGGGGTAGATCCTGTGTTTTGTCCAAGGGTGCAACCACCTTCAGCTATGAGTGCGCATGCCTGAAAAAAATTGAATGAATGAGTGCTGTTTGCTAGAATATAACCACATTGTGTTGTTTATACTTTTGCAGCTATCATCGTTTTACTTGCTGTACTTAGCAATGTGTCATTGTTCCAAAATATTTTTTGATTTATTGTAGAATGGTAAAATTGACATAAAATTTCTTAGTAGCAGCCTGGAGTTTGGAAGTTGGTGGTGTGACACCCCCGTGCCTCGGAAAGCACGTAAAGCCGTTGGTCCCGGCTGTCATTCGTAGATCTTTGACAGTCGTGACGGATAGTCAGAAGCCAAGAAGTCTGACAACCAGTCTAACCAAGATACTGGGTTGTGGAGGTCAGATAGGCAGTCGCTCCATGTAAAACACTGGTATTCAGCTGCATCCGGTTAGACTGGAAGCCGACCCCAACGCAGTTGGGAAAAAGGCCAAGCAGATGATGTTGGTAAAATTGACATAAAGTTTCACTATATTCGACCTTCCATTCGTACAAAGTCTCCTTGTTAATTTCTACTAGCTAGTTAGCTAGGTGGTTGGCTAGTTTAAAATAAAGATTTTACTGATACTTAGAAATAACTCTACAAGAGCACCCTTGTAGGGGGGTCAGCAGAACAGGCCGCAAATGGAAGAGGCCTGCTGAAGGCGGACCAACACCAGTCGGGGGCATGGATCTAGCATCAAGAGTATACCGGCCCTCCGACTCAAGGTGGTAATAAGAACCGTCGGGTTTTAGTTGGTAAGAGTCCAGCGACACTCCCGCTTTCCCCACATGAAAGGAGTCCATGAGGATTTTTCAAGTTATTAAGTACGTGTTGGACACTGAGCATGGCGGTGGAGAGCTTTGTCATGCTCGCTTTAATGTCTCGCTGATGGTGGCGCGTGCATTGGATCGTTCGGTTCCCTTCAAGATGGTTGAGCTAAATGGTGCCGATGCACGCGTCATGCTCGTGAACGGGTGCTGTCAGTTGGGATTGGTCACCTCTTAACTGCCATGGTTTACATCTTTATTATAATTTTGTAACTTTTTATACATTCACCTCCATTGTTTTCACATATAGAAGCAACAAGAATATTGTAACCAAGATTTTGTAAAAACCAAATTGAAAGAAAAGAGTGTCCATGGAGTTTCTTTCCCGTTCTTCTCCATTGAGACCTACGTATTGGAACGAGCAACTAGCTTCAATTCTAAACTGTAACTTCTTAACATTCAAAAGTGCCTGTAAATGGTCTAATTGAAATAAATGCTTTGACTTTTTTGACTTTGACTTCAACGAAAGAAAAAAGGGTTACTGAGAGAACTACCTCGTTAGCCTAGGGGTCCTAAGCGCGATTGCTACGAAAGAGGTCTTGGGTGCAATTCCCAGATCGAGCAAAAAGTGTTACTGGGTTTTTCTATGAAATTCTCAGTAGCAGCTCTTAGTTAGGAACTGTGCCCGGTTAATGGCAATAGGGTCGCCCCCTATTACATGGGACCTAAATATACATACACCGAAATGTGGGTGTGCATTGGTACACCTCTGCCTAACCCTTCGGGGAATACAGGCGTGATAGTATGTGTAAAAAGGAGTTGCTTACCCGAATCTCAGGGTCAAACTCATGTCCATCACTGCAGGTCAAGAATATGGCTTCTCCAGCGGCGCACATGTAGAAAGCATCGCATCTTTCAGGGTGGGGAATATTACCGAAGGCACCTGGTGGGCATATTGGAACTGGTGGTTCTGTGACTGCTGGCGTGGTGGTGCTCTGTGATAGTGTACAGCCACCCTCGGCTATTTCAACACACACCTGAAATTTTAATTATGTTACAATGCCTAATGCGTCTGGTGCCGAAAATCTCAAGCGGCGCAAATATATTAACCTTCATGAAAGTTATATGTTTGAGCCGTTTGGGGTTGAAACACTAGGGCCATGGGGACCGAGCGCTCATCTAGTTTTTCGCAATATAGCCAAGCGACTGGTCGATTCTTCACGTGACCAGAGGGCTGGCCTTTTCTTGGGCCAAAGAATCAGCATTGCCATACAACGTGGCAATGCTGCCAGCCTTCTGGGCACATGACCCATTGACAGCGATGCGGATGAGTTTTTTGATGCACTATGACCTTCCTTTCTTTTTTGTTTTAACTGTACATAGTTTTTAATTTAATTATTATTATTTAACTAAGTTTTGTGTTCGACAAATAAACGATGCCTAATTCATTGTGATGAAATCTTTCTGAATCTAGTGGTTTGTGAAATCCATAATTATCTCTAAATAGTATAAAGAAAAATCGCTTCCCGCCGTTTGTCCTTATGAACTAAGCAACGAATTTTAATGCGATTTACTTAAATAAATATAGTGATTCTAGAAGAAGGTTTACCTAATACGTATAGAAAATCAAGCTAAGACTAACGGGAGCGGAGCAGTAGCTAAAGAAGTAAATGAACACGGGTGAAACTGCGTGGTATATAAGCTAGAATTAGAGGTGGATAAATATTTGTTACTCAATAACGCCAGAATGGCTGAACGAATCTAGATAGAATATGCGTCAGAGATAGATTACAGTCTGGAATCCACAGTCTGGACAGCCCCGTTGGTCTCGTGGTAGCAAGGGCGACTGCTGAGCAAGGGGTCCCGGGTTCGATTCCCAGGTCGGGCAAAAAGTGTTATTGAGTTTTTCCATTAGGAATTTCTCAGTAGCAGCCCGGAGTTTGGAAATTGGTGGTGTGACACCCCCGTGCCTCGGAAAGCACGTAAAGCCGTTGGTCCTGCGACTGATCTCTCTCCGGTCGTGTCGGATTGCCGTCCCATCGGGCTATGAGAGTTAGGGAAGAGGGAGTGCACCTGTGTTTGCGCACACACTTGTGCACTATAATATCTCCTGCGTATGTGGCTAGTCTGCATTAAGGTTAGCCGCCGTGGCCGGAATCGGGCTGGAGAATTACATTTTTTTTTACAATTGTCTCTAAATAGTATAAAGAAAAATCGCTTCCCGCCGTCTGTCCTTATGAACTAAGCAACGAATTTTAATGCGATTTACATAAATAAATATAGCGATTCTAGAAGAAGGTTTACCTAATACGTTTAGAAGATCAAGCTAAGATTAACGGGAGCGGAGCAATAACTAAAGACATAAAGGAACACGGTTGACACCGCGTGGTATAAAAGCTAGAATTAGATATGGATAGATATTTGTTACTCAATAACGCCAGAATGGCTGAACGAATCTAGATAGAATTTGCGTCAGAGATAGATTACAGTCTGGAATCCACAGTCTGGACAGCCCCGTTGGTCTCGTGGTAGCAAGGGCGACTGCTGAGCAAGGGGTCCCGGGTTCGATTCCCAGGTCGGGCAAAAAGTGTTATTGAGTTTTTCCATTAGGAATTTCTCAGTAGCAGCCCGGAGTTTGGAAATTGGTGGTGTGACACCCCCCGTGCCTCGGAAAGCACGTAAAGCCGTTGGTCCTGCGCCTCATCTCTCTCCGGTCGTGTCGGATTGCCGTCCCATCGGGCTTTGAGAGTTAGGGAAGAGGGAGTGCATCTGTGTTTGCGCACACACTTGTGCACTATAATATCTCCTGCGTACGTGGCTAGTCTGCATTAAAGTAAGCCGCCGTGGCCGGAATCGGCCTGGAGAATTAATTACATTTTACACAGTCTGGAATTACAGCACATAGGCTTTTCATTGGAAAATTGTACCGATCTCGTGGGATAATATATCAACTTTTACGCAGACAAAGTCGTGGGCAGTATCTTTTTTTTTTTGTTAGCCTATTCTATCCCACTACTGGGCAAAGCCTTCCCTCTACTCTTTCCATCCTTCTCGTTCCCGTGCCTCATCCGGGCAGAAGCTAGATAAGAATGATTATTACTTACTCTTGATTTCGGATCAAATTCATAACCCTCACTGCAAGTCAGGGAAATTGGGGGACCAACTGTGCACATATAGAACCCATTACATCTTTCTGGGTCCGGTATGTTGCCGAACACACCTACAGGACAAATAGTTGCAACCTCTTCTGAGTCTTCTGAAGGCGGAGCGTCAGTTGCTTCAGAGCCTTCTGTGGTTTCAGAAGAGCCTGTTGTTGGTTCATCAGTTGCTGTTACTTCCCCAGAATAATCACCAGTTGTCGAATAGTCAGTGGTGCTATCAGAAAATTCTGTGTTGTCATCTGTATAATCCGCTGTTGTTGATGGCAGATCTGTTGTTTCATAAGATGCTGTTGATTCGGCTGATCCGTCAGTTGATGATGATTCTGTTGTTGAATCATCTGTTGTTGAATCATAGTCGCCTGTCGTGTCTTCATTAGATGATTCTGTCGTTGAGGATATTTCGTCTGATTCGTCGTTAGAAGGTCCAGTAGTTGTGTCTACAGCTGGAGTGGTTTGTGACCCGAGGGTACAGCCTCCTTCAGCTATGGCTACACAAGTCTGTAGACAAATAGATTCAGTGAATACGATGTTTGTAACAATATTTAGGGGAGGCCTATGCAATTGACGTCGTTCGGCTGATATGATGACGATGATGAACTATTAGCTGATATACGCTGTATATTGGGTGTAAAAAGACACTTAATGAAAACTTTATTTTAAGTTCTAAGTTCTTATCATTATGACCACAGTTTAAAACCTTCTGGTGACGGAGATATTGAAGATCATAATTCAAATTTATTTTTGTTAAAAATATACACAAATGTCAGCGAGGAAGGTAGAGTGAGTGTCCTTCAATCTCATAGTCCAATGGGACGATAACCGATCCGATTGAAGGAAGACTAGGAAATAAACCAAAGGTTCAACGTCTTTTTAGAGCCACGAGACTACAACACCGACAATTTAGCTGCTACTGAGAAATTCCTAATGGAAATACACAAAAACATTTCCCAAGCTGGAAAACAAATCCAAAAGCCCACGCTCAGCTGTTGCGCTTGCCACCAGATGACAGTACCGCTTTTTAACCAATTCGAAAAAAGGAGAAGGTTCTCAATGTCCAGAATCTTTCTTATCAAGGGTATATCTATCGTACTACTATTATAAATGTGAAAAGGAGATGGCTAAATGGAAGTATAGACCACTGCCCCATGTGCCAGCTACCATGTATAAATATGGTACCTAGCACAATGTAATGCTGAATGGCTAAATATTAGTATTTCATGTAAAAAAGTTTCAGATACTTTCTGGGAATAATATAATGGTAAAATAATATTGCCTAAAAAGGAAAAAAGGTGTGTGTGACAGTATATAATTTTCTTCAACTGACACTTTCAAAAAAGAATAAAACTAAAAACGAAAATGAGGATGTATATTTATAAGCGAATGTTTGCGATGAAAAAGTTTTTCTTAGATACTTTATTATGTTTAATAGTTCACGAAAGTGCTAGGAAAATATTAAACACTACAATATAGCCAAGCGACTGGTCGATTCTTCACGTGACCAGAGGGCTGGACTTTTCTTGGGCCAAAGAATCAGCATTGCCATACAACGTGGCAATGCTGCCAGCCTTCTGGGCACATGTCCCATTGACGGCGATGCGGATGAGTTTTTTGATGCCCTATGACCTTCCTTTCTTTTTGTATTTTTTTTTTTTAACTGTACATAGTTTTTAATTTAATTATTATTGTTTAACTAAGTTTTGCTGCATGAATAAAACACCACATAATTCATGAATGATTTTTAATATTATGAGGTTATGTAAGATTCATATACATTCCAGAATGTATCTGGCCCGGGGGCAGTCATTTAGCCATCACCTTTGTGAGAGTGGTTGGATGAATATAATTATGAATATAATTATGTATATCCTCTTTGACGCGTAAATAGCTGAACTAAAGAAAATCTGACACATACAGATATTGATTTTCCTTAACACATCGTACCCGTTATTTGTATCACTAGTAGAATTTATTACTTTTACCGTACACAAATCACGGGTAGAAGCTAATAACAATACGACTTACCTTCTGAATAGGGTCAAACTCAAATCCTTCGCTGCAGTACAGCTGTATCGCTGTGCCACCCGCACACATGTAGAACGAGTCGCAACGACCTGGATGTGGCACGTTGCCAAATTCACCTGGAGGGCAGATTGGTGCTGGTGTGGTCGGTGGTGGTGGTGCCGTGGTATTAGCTGGACCGAGGGTACAGCCACCTTCAGCGATCAATACACAGGTCTGTAAAAAAGACGGTGAATTAAAAATCTAAAATTCCTCATTCTCTGTTCTTCTTTTCTTATCGATTGACTCGTTTAAATGATGTCCGTTGTTATCGCGTGGGCAGTAAGGTCTAACGACCCCACACACCCTTTTTTTTTTTTTTTTTTTGAAGACGGGAAATCATCATATAACTTCCCCCGCCCTGGGCGGGGTGGGAGGGGCTGTCTGACTTTTCAAAGTCAAAGTCAAATTATTTATTTCAATTAGGCCATTAAAAGGCACTTTTGAACGTCATTACATAAAAAAATATTAATATTGAATCTAGTTGCCCATTCCAAAAGGTAGTTTCGTATGGAGAAGAACGGGCAAGAAACTCCATACATACTCTTTTAAATAACAATGTATTACAATAAGTTGTATAGTTACATTCATTCCATAAAAAAATATATAAATGTCAAAACGATCTATCAAAAATAAAAAGTCACTCAAAGTACTACAATACGTACTCAGTGCTACAAATTAGAGATGAAAGCTAAATTAATTATAATATTTAACGCCAATATTGTGATCGTAGATGATTACTTCTAACATTTCAAAGACAACGAATCAGTGTGTGAGTCAAACTCAAATGTAGAATTAATGTCGAGGAGAAAAACAATTATTGGTCAAAACAAATTAGTTTTATGATTAAATAAGCAACCAGTTGATTTTGTCAAGACTTGAAATTGTCCTATGGAACAAGACCAGCATGTTTCCAAGCATTATTATCTTGAATATAATCCTCTAACTTGTAGTATGCTTGTTTACAAAGTGTGCTTTTAATACAATTTTTAAATTTTCTTTCATTTAATTTTAATATATCACTAGGTATTTTATTGTAACATTTAACACAGTACCCCATGAAAGATGAGTGCACTTTGGACAATCTAAAAAATGGTTGAGCTAATTTGTCCTTATTTCTAGTATTAAAATTATGTCTATCACTTATTTTATCAAAAAGATGTAAATTTTTTCTTACATACATAATTTATATTTATTTATTTTTTACTGACTAAAACCCGTCTATGTTCCTTCATGTGCCCTTTGCGTTCCGGGGGCGCCGGTATCTCTTTCGAACAACCCGCAGCACCCCACACACCCTAGTGTCAGAGTTTTTAAACCGCCTCAAGGGCCTCTGACATGGTTACCAATATCAGTGACGTCCAAGATAAACTTAGAAAGTACATATGAATTAGAACAAGTCACATTGGTACTTGCTCGTGCCTGACTGCGAACCCACAACCTCGTGCATGAGAGGCGGCGCCTTAAGCAGTGGGCCATCACGACAAGTAACTAACGGAGGCTACGAAGTATAAATTATAATTCCAAGTTCCCTTTACGATATTTTTCTTTTACCGATGTCAGTGGTGTCCAAGATAAACTTAAAAAGAACTAAACCATTGACGGGCCTGTTGGTCTAGTGGTTAGTGGCCCTGACTGCTAAGCCGGAGGGTTCGATTCCCACCCAGGACAAACTTTGTGTGATGAGCATGATTGTTTGTTCTGTGTCTGGGTGTGATTTATCTATAATATGTATGTATTTATAAATTATATAAGTATGTATATCAGTTGTCTGGTTACCATAACACAAGCTATGCTTAGCTTGGGATCAGATAGCCGTATGTGAGTTGTCCCAAGATATATTTTATTTATTTATTTATTTTATTGAGAACTTACCCTATTCTTAGGATCAAATTCAAAGCCATCACTACAGAAGAGCTGTATTGGCACGCTTCCTGCACACATGTAGAAGGAATTGCACAGTTCTGGATGGGGGATGTTTCCAAATACGCCAGCAGCACAAATGGGTGGCGGAGTGGCTTCTGGCGTCACACCACTGCTGGTAGTAGTTTCTATCGGTACAGTTTGATCTTTATCAGGGTGTTCTGTGGTACTTGGACCTAGAGTACAGCCGCCTTCTGCTATAACTACGCATTCCTGTAAAAGATGCGAAAGTCAAAGTTATTCTCATATATAAACAAACGTCCTTTTTCCCATAGGAGTAGGTACAAAATTACAGAACGCCACCTTCTACGATCCTTACATTACTCCTTTTGGCTCTTCCACGTTTATTCATCTGGTCATTCAAGCACGCCGGTTATGAATATAGCACACGTAACCTTTCCAAAGAAACTCACCAATAAGGTCGGGGTAGGACTAGTCAAAGCATTTTATTTTAATTTAACGATGTTTAGGTACACCATTGAATTGTATTATCTGTATTACATTATATACTGTATGAAAAAAAATACGGTACATTAATTTTTTTGTCTCTGGCTTTGTCCTCCGGCTAATCTCCTAAACGGCTGGACCGAATTTGACGAGACTTTTACCACCAGATAGGTAATGTTTTAAGAAGTAACTTAGGCTACTTTTATTTTAGGAAAACATGTTGAATTCTGTGCATGAATAAAATAAGAATAATAATTCAGAAGCTTATTTGTTTGTTTGTTTAAACGCGCTAATCTCTGAAACTACCAGTCAGATTTGATAATTTATTTATGTGGATTATAGCCAGATTCATGAGGAATATTATAAGCTATATACCATCACGCTACGATACACGGGAGCGGCGCAGTAACTAAAGACATACCATAACGCGGGCGAAAAAAATACACAAAGTTAGTAAATTAGATAAAGCTAGTTACTCACTGCAAGTTTGGGGTCAAATTCGAGCCCCTCCTGGCAGGGAAGTTGTATCGCTGTCCCGCTCATGCACACGAAGAACTCGTTGCACTTTTCTGGATGTGGCACGTTGCCGAATGCCCCCTCGGGGCAGGGGTTGAAGGGTTTCGCCGTGGTAGTCTCACCACCATCTACAGTCGTGGACAAAACTGTTGTAACATCTACAGTTGTTGTGACTGATTCACCCGGAGTTGTTGTGTCAGATTCATCTGTTGTTGTATCAGATTCAACTGTTGTTGTGTCAGATTCAGCTGGAGTTGTTGTGTCGTCGACTGGAGTGGTTGCAGCTGGTGTAGTATCAGTTTCACCTGGTGTTGTTGTGTCATCAACTGGAGTTGTTGTGTCATCGACTGGAGTTGTTGTGTCGTCGACTGGAGTTGTTGCAGCTGGTGTAGTATCAGATTCACCTGGTGTTGTTGTGTCATCAACTGGAGTTGTTGTGTCATCAACTGGAGTTGTTGTGTCATCAACTGGAGTTGTTGTGTCGTCTAATGGAGTTGTTGCAGCTGGTGTAGTATCAGATTCACCTGGTGTTGTTGTGTCATCAACTGGAGTTGTTGTGTCATCAACTGGAGTTGTTGTGTCGTCTAATGGAGTTGTTGCAGCTGGTGTAGTATCAGATTCACCTGGTGTTGTTGTGTCATCAACTGGAGTTGTTGTGTCATCAACTGGAGTTGTTGTGTCGTCGACTGGAGTTGTTGCAACTTGTGTAGTATCAGATTCACCTGGTGTAGTTGTGTCATCAACTGGAGTTGTTGTATCATCAACTGGAGTTGTTGCAGCTGGTGTAGTATCAGATTCACCTGGTGTTGTTGCAGCTGGTGTAGTATCAGATTCACCTGGTGTTGTTGTGTCATCAACTGGAGTTGTAGTATCATCAACTGGAGTTGTTGTGTCATCGACTGGAGTTGTTGTGTCATCGACTGGAGTTGTTGCAGCTGGTGTAGTATCAGATTCACCTGGTGTTGTTGTGTCATCAACTGGAGTTGTAGTATCATCAACTGGAGTTGTTGTATCATCAACTGAAGTTGTTGTGTCATCGACTGGAGTTGTTGTATCATCAACTGGAGTTGTTGTATCATCAACTGGAGTTGTTGTATCGTCAACGGGAGTTGTTGCAGCTGGTGTAGTGTCAGATTCACCTGGAGTTGTTGTGTCAGATTCAGCTGGTGTTGTTGTGTCAGATTCATCTGTTGTTGTGTCAGATGTGTCTATAGTTGTTGTATCAGACTCACTGCCCTCCGTAGTCGTCTGCCCTGGTGTGGTAGTCGACGGGAGACTTGCAGGAGTCGTGCCTTTGTTGTATGAGCAGCCCCCTTCAGCTATTAAAACGCACGCCTGAAAAATATTAAACGTATTATAGAAATCTAAACTAAAAAGCTGAAGAGTTTGTTTAAGCGCGCCAATCTCCGTGACTACCAGTTGGATCAGAAAAAATATTCATTTATTTGATAGCTAGATTCATGAGGAATAGTATGGACTATATAACATCACGCTACGACCCACAAGAGTAGAGCAATAACCAAAAAAATATATATCTGGACGCGGGGTATAAAGCCTAGCCTAGTAATAAAAATAGTCCGCCTTGAGCGTAGTTATCAATGCTCGAGCCTTCTCTGAATGAAAAGACAATAAAAGGCTACTTTTTTTTATTGGACTAGCACGCCTCCCTTTTTCTAAACACTACAAATCAATAATACAAATAGAAAAGCGCCGAGACAATGAAGCCCGACAAGTCCCGGGGAAATTATTCAACTGTCATGGATCCCGCAACGAAATTAAATAATAGGCTAGTATATTATTTAAAATCTTGTGTAAAGAATTATATGAAAGAGAAGGGAGTCAGTGATAGCATGACGGTTGACAGGACGGCATGGAAGAAGAAAACGTGTTGAGCCGACCCCAAGTAACATGGGATAAGGGAAGAAAGATGAAGATTACTATTTAAAAATATCACTCACCCCAGTTATTGGGTCGAATTCAAAGCCATCACTACAGAATAACTGTATTGGTTGCCCTCCAGCGCACATGTAGAAAGATTCGCAAAGCTCCGGATGGGGAACATTGCCCCAAGTTCCTGGGGGACACGGTGTGTTGATGGGCTCTTCTGTGGTTGGTGCTGGAGTGGTGGCAGAGTTGTAGGTGCAACCACCTGCTGCGATGGGGACGCATGTCTGGAAAAATTTGTTCGTTATTAAATATTTGCAACCTTAAAATTAGATTAAAAAGAACCTAAAAGAAACTAAAACTTTAAGGCATCAGAAAAGTTTATGGCCTAGTGCCCAAAAGACTGGCGGCATTGCCACTTTGGATGGCAATACTTAACCTCTAGGCAAGGTAAAAGCCCGCCTTTACGTTACGAGAAGTATCAAAATACCGTTTAGATAGTTGTTGGTTATTTCTAAATCGAAAACGTTAAAAAGAGAAAAGATCAGTATAATTATTTGTAATTGCAAAACTCAAAAACTTCTGAACCGATTAAAAAAATTCTTTCGCTTATGGAAGCTACATCATCAACAAGTAACATACGCCATATTGTATTTTCAAAAAATGTTGGGATCATTAAAAAAAAGCTTGCAGTTGTAGAGCTCTTCGTAAAGGAGCTCGTCCGGGGAACTACTACCACCATACTTATATCTACCGCAAAGCAGCGTTTCTGTGTTCCAGTTTGAAGGGTTTGGGTGCCGGTGTAATTATAGGCACATGACACATTTCAAAAGTCTCTGGAACCGCAACGCATTTCCAAAGCCTCTGGTATTGCAGATGTCTATAGGCAGCGGTCACCACTTAACATCAGGTGTCAAAAAGCTAATAATACATTAATTAAACTCACAGCAAGATTAGGGTCAAACTCAAATCCATCACTGCAAAACAGTTGAATGGCGTTGCCAGCAGCGCACATGTAGAACGAGTCACAGCGGTACTCATGAGGGATATTGCCCCAGGCACCCACTGGGCACCTGTTCGGTGGTTCCTCTGTGGTAATCGTGTCAGAAATGTCCGTTGTCGAGTAGCCTGTGGTTGATTCTGTAGATTCGGGGCCCATAGTACAGCCGCCGGGCTGGATGCGAACGCAGGTCTGAAAAAACAGAAGATTAACATAACATACGGAGATTTTTTTACCATCAAAACCATCACGCCTGTATTCCCCGAAGGGTTAGGCAGTGGTGTACCAATGTACACCCACAGTTCGCCGGTATATTTAGGTCCCATGTAATTGGGGGCGAGCCTATTGCCATTAACTGGGCACAAATCCAAACTCCGAGCTGCTACTGAGAATTTTATAGAAAAACCCAATAACACAGAGTTTTTTTTATTTGTAACGAATAGGCTCCGAGACTACTGAACGATTAAAAAAAAAATACTAATAGATAGTTACATTATTCCTGATTAACATGGGCTATATAATATCACGCTACGACACACGGGAGCGGAGCATAAACCAAAAAGGTAACTTACGGCGGGTGAAATAAGCCACGCGGGCAAAATCAAGGGCAGTTATCTACTTATTATAGAATCGTCAGACTAATTAAATAATGTGTTACGTTACTGTAGGTTTTGGGTTCGAATCCCAGATCGAGCAAAGTGTTATTGGGTTTTTTTATAAAGTTTCTATTAAGTTAATGGCAAAAGGCTCGCCCCCTTTTACATGGGACTTAAAATGACACTGGCGATCTGTGGGTTTGCATTGGTACACCTCTGCCTAACCCTTCGGGGAATACATTCGTGATGGGTATGTAAGAAATCTTACCCTCAAATCAGGATCAAATTCGAATCCTACAGCACATTGCAATTGCACAGCTACTCCACTCGCACATAAGTAGAAAGAACTGCAAAGCTCTGGATGTGGAACATTGCCATAAGTGCCTTCAGGACAAGGATCATATCTCTCCGTTGTACTCCCTTCAGTGGGCAATGTTGTGTCATAATCTGGATTCGTCGACCCAGTCACATCCGTAGTAGTGTAATCATCATCGATAGTAGTATAATCATCAACAGTTGTTGAGTAATCCGTCGTTGTTGAGTAATCCGTCGTTGTTGAATATTCTGTTGTTGACTCAGTTGGTTCTGTATAATCGTAATCGGTTGTAGTTTCCGCTCCCTCTGTTGTTGTTGATCCGTAATCTAAAATTGTTGATCCGTAATCGTCTGTTGTTGATCCGTAATCGTCTGTTGTTGAACCGTAATCGTTTGTTGTTGAACCGTAATCGTTTGTTGTTGAACCGTAATCTGCAGTTGATGTGTCTGTGTAATCTAATGTACTGGTTTCGTAATCGGTTGATGGATAATCTGTTGTGCCTTGGTCTGCTGTTGTTGTTGATGCCGATGCCTCAGTGGTAGGAACAGGTGTTGTTGTGACATCAGTGGGAGTGGTAGGGTCGTCTGCTGGTGGTAAGTCCGTGGGTTCCTGAGTGGTGGGGGCATCTGTTGTCGTTGGTTGTTCGTCAGTAATTGTTGTCGATGCCTGTGAGGAAATTAAGGTTTTGAAGTTAGTTCAGACATTTTTTGTTAGCAATAAATTGTGGTGGTGAAATCCTATATTGTTATTGGGTAAGGTAAAAGATTCCAAAGTTGTTGGCACTTGTAGTGACGTGAAATCAATAGACTATACTATAGTAGAGTTTTCAGAAGTTAACTCTAGTATAGTAGAGTCAAGGACTCATGTAAAGTATTCAATGACTTTTAATTTAGTCCTATAAAGTCTTCAGTAGGGCCCAAATATCGTAGACCGAGTGTGAATCAAAATACATATTATCTCATATTCACATTCGGTATCCAGATTTTACAATGACTTAGAATCAATAGACGAGTATAAAGTTAATATACTAGAGTACTACTCGGGATCCGAGCAGTAACCAAAGGCGTAACTTAACGCTTGTGAAATAAGCCACGCGGACAAAGTCGCGGGCTAGAAGCTAGTAGCCTCATAAGTTGTTAAGCATACCTCAGGAGTTGTTGGCTCAACTGTTGTTGAGTCCTGGGCTGTAGTCCGCGTGTAGTCCGTTGGAGGACTGTCCTCTTCTGTCGTTGTTGGAACCTGTGTAGTAATTACCTCATTAGTTGATGTCGGAGTGTTGTTGTTATTTGTGTAGTTGGTTTATGTGTTGTAGTTGTGTGTACCTCTGTGGTAGTAGGTTCGTCAGTGTTGGTAGTAGTGTGCACTTCTGTGGTTGTGGGTATCTCACTGGTTGAGGGTTCGGCAGTGGTAGTGGTATCGGGTTCCTCCGTGGTAGTGGGTACCGCAGTGGTAGTGGGTGCATTTGTGGTAGTGGGTTCTACTGTGGTAGTAGGTGCATCTGTGGTAGTAGGTTCCTGAGTGGTAGTGGGTACCTCAGTGGTAGAAGGTTCCCCTATGGTAGTGGGTTCTACAGTGGTAGTGGGTTCCTCAGTGGTAGTGGGTTCTACAGTGGTAGTGGGTTCTACAGTGGTAGTGGGTACCTCAGTGGGTTCTACAGTGGTAGTTGGTGCATCTGTAATAGTGGGTTCCTCTGTGGTAGTGGGTTCCTCTGTGGTAGTGGGTTCTACAGTGGTGGTGGGTTCTACTGTGGTAATAGGTTCCTCAGTTGTAGTAGGTGCATCTGTGGGTTCCTCAGGTGTAGTAGATGCAAATGTGGTGGTGGGTTCCTCAGTTGTAGTAGGTGCAACTGTGGTGGTGGGTTCCTCAGGTGTAGTAGTTTCAACTATGGGTTCCTCTGTGGTAGTGGGTTCCTCTGTGGTAGTAGGTTCCTCTGTTGTAGTTGGTGCATCTGTGGTGGTGGGTTCTACTGTGGTAGTAGGTACCTCAGTGGTAGTGGGTTCATTTGTGGTAGTGGGTTCTACAGTGGTAGTGGGTTCTACTGTGGTAGTGGGTTCTACAGTGGTGGTGGGTTCTACTGTGGTAGTGGGTTCTACTGTGGTAGTGGGTACCTCAGTGGTAGTGGGTTCCTCAGTTGTAGTAGGTGCATCTGTGGGTTCCTCAGGTGTAGTAGTTTCAACTATGGGTTCTTCAGGTGTAGTAGGTGCAACTGTGGGTTCCTCAGTTGTAGTAGGTGCATCTGTGGTAGTGGGGTCTACAGTGGTGGTGGGTTCCTCTGTGGTAGTGGGTTCCTCTGTGGTAGTAGTTTCAACTGTGGGTTCCTCAGTTGTAGTAGGTGCATCTGTAGTAGTGGGGTCTACAGTGGTGGTGGGTTCTACTGTGGTGGTGGGTTCCTCTGTGGTAGTGGGTTCCTCTGTAGTAGTAGGTTCCTCTGTGGTAGTGGGTACCTCAGTAGTAGTGGGTGCATCTGTGGTGGTGGGTTCCTCAGTTGTAGTAGGTGCAACTGTGGTGGTGGGTTCCTCAGGTGTAGTAGTTTCAACTATGGGTTCCTCAGGTGTAGTAGTTTCAACTATGGGTTCCTCAGTTGTAGTAGGTGCAACTGTGGGTTCCTCAGGTGTAGTAGTTTCAACTATGGGTTCCTCTGTAGTAGTAAGTTCCTCTGTGGTAGTGGGTGCATCTGTGGTAGTGGGTTCATTTGTGGTAGTGGGTTCTACAGTGGTAGTGGGTACCTCAGTGGTAGTGGGTTCCTCTGTGGTAATAGGTTCCTCAGTTGTAGTTGGTGCATCTGTGGGTTCCTCAGGTGTAGTAGTTTCAACTATGGGTTCCTCTGTGGTAGTGGGTTCCTCTATGGTAGTTGGTGCATCTGTGGTGGTGGGTTCTACTGTGGTAGTGGGTTCCTCTGTTGTAGTTGGTGCATCTGTGGTGGTGGGGTCTACTGTGGTAGTGGGTTCTACTGTGGTAGTGGGTTCTACAGTGGTAGTGGGTACCTCAGTGGTAGTGGGTTCATTTGTGGTAGTGGGTTCTACAGTGGTAGTGGGTACCTCAGTGGTAGTGGGTACCTCAGTGGTAGTGGGTACCTCAGTGGTAGTGGGTACCTCAGTGGTAGTGGGTTCCTCAGTTGTAGTTGGTGCATCTGTGGTAGTGGGTTCCTCAGTGGTAGTGGGTTCCTCAGTTGTAGTTGGTGCATCTGTGGTAGTGGGTTCCTCAGTTGTAGTTGGTGCAACCGTGGTAGTGGGTTCCTCAGTTGTAGTTGGTGCATCTGTGGTAGTGGGTTCCTCAGTGGTAGTGAGTTCCTCAGTTGTAGTTGGTGCATCTGTGGGTTCCTCAGGTGTAGTAGTTTCAACTATGGGTTCCTCTGTGGTAGTTGGTGCATCTGTGGTGGTGGGTTCTACTGTGGTAGTGGGTTCTACTGTGGTAGTGGGTTCTACAGTGGTAGTGGGTACCTCAGTGGTAGTGGGTTCATTTGTGGTAGTGGGTTCTACAGTGGTAGTGGGTTCTACAGTGGTAGTGGGTACCTCAGTGGTAGTGGGTTCCTCTGTGGTAGTAGGTTCCTCAGTTGTAGTAGGTGCATCTGTGGTGGTGGGTTCCTCAGTGGTAGTAGGTGCATCTGTGGGTTCCTCAGGTGTAGTAGTTTCAACTATGGGTTCCTCTGTGGTAGTAGGTTCCTCAGTTGTAGTTGGTGCATCTGTGGTGGTGGGTTCCTCAGTTGTAGTAGGTGCATCTGTGGTGGTGGGTTCCTCAGTTGTAGTAGGTGCATCTGTGGGTTCCTCAGGTGTAGTAGTTTCAACTATGGGTTCCTCTGTGGTAGTAGGTTCCTCAGTTGTAGTAGGTGCAACTGTGGTGGTGGGTTCCTCAGTTGTAGTTGGTGCATCTGTGGGTTCCTCAGGTGTAGTAGTTTCAACTATGGGTTCCTCTGTGGTAGTAGGTTCCTCAGGTGTAGTAGTTTCAACTATGGGTTCCTCTGTGGTAGTAGGTTCCTCAGGTGTAGTAGTTTCAACTATGGGTTCCTCTGTGGTAGTGGGTTCCTCTATGGTAGTTGGTGCATCTGTGGTGGTGGGTTCTACAGTGGTAGTGGGTTCCTCTGTGGTAGTAGGGTCCTCTGTTGTAGTTGGTGCATCTGTGGTAGTGGGTGCATCTGTGGTAGTGGGTTCATTTGTGGTAGTGGGTTCTACAGTGGTAGTGGGTACCTCAGTGGTAGTGGGTGCAACTGTGGGTTCCTCAGTTGTAGTTGGTGCATCTGTGGTGGTGGGGTCTACTGTGGTAGTGGGTTCTACTGTGGTTGTGGGTTCTACAGTGGTAGTGGGTACCTCAGTGGTAGTGGGTTCATTTGTGGTAGTGGGTTCTACAGTGGTAGTGGGTACCTCAGTGGTAGTGGGTACCTCAGTGGTAGTGGGTACCTCAGTGGTAGTGGCTTCCTCTGTGGTAGTAGGTTCCTCAGTTGTAGTTGGTGCATCTGTGGTAGTAGGTTCCTCAGTTGTAGTTGGTGCATCTGTGGGTTCCTCAGGTGTAGTTGGTGCATCTGTGGTAGTGGGTTCCTCAGTTGTAGTTGGTGCATCTGTGGGTTCCTCAGGTGTAGTAGTTTCAACTATGGGTTCCTCTGTGGTAGTAGGTTCCTCAGTTGTAGTTGGTGCATCTGTGGTGGTGGGTTCCTCAGTTGTAGTAGGTGCATCTGTGGTGGTGGGTTCCTCAGTTGTAGTAGGTGCATCTGTGGGTTCCTCAGGTGTAGTAGTTTCAACTATGGGTTCCTCTGTGGTAGTAGGTTCCTCAGTTGTAGTAGGTGCAACTGTGGTGGTGGGTTCCTCAGTTGTAGTTGGTGCATCTGTGGGTTCCTCAGTTGTAGTTGGTGCATCAGTGGTAGTGGGTTCCTCAGTTGTAGTTGGTGCATCTGTGGTGGTGGGTTCCTCAGTTGTAGTTGGTGCATCTGTGGGTTCCTCAGGTGTAGTAGTTTCAACTATGGGTTCCTCTGTGGTAGTAGGTTCCTCAGTTGTAGTTGGTGCATATGTGGTGGTGGGTTCCTCAGTTGTAGTTGGTGCATCTGTGGGTTCCTCAGGTGTAGTAGTTTCAACTATGGGTTCCTCTGTGGTAGTAGGTTCCTCAGTTGTAGTTGGTGCATCTGTGGTGGTGGGTTCCTCAGTTGTAGTAGGTGCATCTGTGGTGGTGGGTTCCTCAGTTGTAGTAGGTGCATCTGTGGGTTCCTCAGGTGTAGTAGTTTCAACTATGGGTTCCTCTGTGGTAGTAGGTTCCTCAGTTGTAGTAGGTGCAACTGTGGTGGTGGGTTCCTCAGTTGTAGTTGGTGCATCTGTGGGTTCCTCAGGTGTAGTAGTTTCAACTATGGGTTCCTCTGTGGTAGTGGGTTCCTCAGTTGTAGTAGGTGCAACTGTGGTGGTGGGTTCCTCAGTTGTAGTTGGTGCATCTGTGGGTTCCTCAGGTGTAGTAGTTTCAACTATGGGTTCCTCTGTGGTAGTAGGTTCCTCAGTTGTAGTTGGTGCATCTGTGGTAGTGGGTTCCTCAGTTGTAGTTGGTGCATCTGTGGTAGTGGGTTCCTCAGTGGTAGTGGGTTCCTCAGTTGTAGTTGGTGCATCAGTGGTAGTGGGTTCCTCAGTTGTAGTTGGTGCAACTGTGGTGGTAGGTGCATCTGTGGTAGTGGGTTCCTCAGTGGTAGTGGGTACCTCAGTGGTAGTGGGTACCTCAGTGGTAGTGGGTACCTCAGTGGTAGTGGGTACCTCAGTGGTAGTGGGTACCTCAGTGGTAGTGGGTGTCTCAGTGGTAGTGGGTACCTCAGTGGTAGTGGGTTCCTCTGTGGAAGTAGGTTCCTCAGTTGTAGTAGGTTCCTCAGTTGTAGTAGGTGCATCTGTGGTAGTGGGTTCCTCAGTTGTAGTTGGTGCATCTGTGGTAGTGGGTTCCTCAGTTGTAGTTGGTGCATCTGTGGTAGTGGGTTCCTCAGTGGTAGTGGGTTCCTCAGTTGTAGTTGGTGCATCAGTGGTAGTGGGTTCCTCAGTTGTAGTTGGTGCAACTGTGGTAGTAGGTGCATCTGTGGTAGTGGGTTCCTCAGTTGTAGTTGGTGCAACTGTGGTAGTAGGTGCATCTGTGGTAGTGGGTTCCTCAGTTGTAGTTGGTGCATCAGTGGTAGTGGGTTCCTCAGTGGTAGTGGGTTCCTCAGTTGTAGTTGGTGCATCTGTGGTAGTGGGTTCCTCAGTTGTAGTTGGTGCAACCGTGGTAGTGGGTTCCTCAGTTGTAGTTGGTGCATCTGTGGTAGTGGGTTCCTCAGTTGTAGTTGGTGCAACCGTGGTAGTGGGTTCCTCAGTTGTAGTAGGTTCCTCAGTTGTAGTTGGTGCATCTGTGGTAGTGGGTTCCTCAGTGGTAGTGGGTTCCTCAGTTGTAGTTGGTGCATCTGTGGTAGTGGGTTCCTCAGTGGTAGTTGGTGCATCTGTGGTAGTGGGTTCCTCAGTTGTAGTAGGTTCCTCAGTTGTAGTTGGTGCATCAGTGGTAGTGGGTTCCTCAGTTGTAGTAGGTTCCTCAGTTGTAGTAGGTGCATCTGTGGTAGTGGGTTCCTCAGTTGTAGTTGGTGCATCTGTGGTAGTGGGTTCCTCAGTTGTAGTTGGTGCAACTGTGGTAGTTGGTGCATCTGTGGTAGTGGGTTCCTCAGTGGTAGTGGGTGCATCTGTGGTAGTGGGTTCCTCAGTAGTAGTGGGTTCCTCAGTTGTAGTTGGTGCATCAGTGGTAGTGGGTTCCTCAGTTGTAGTTGGTGCATCTGTGGTAGTGGGTTCCTCAGTTATAGTTGGTAAATCTGTGGTAGTGGGTTCCTCAGTGCTAGTTGGTGCAACTGTGGTAGTGGGTTCCTCAGTGGTAGTGGGTTCCTCAGTGGTAGTGGGTTCCTCAGTGGTAGTGGGTTCCTCAGTTGTAGTTGGTGCATCTGTGGTAGTGGGTTCCTCAGTGGTAGTGGGTTCCTCAGTTGTAGTTGGTTCCTCAGTTGTAGTTGGTGCATCAGTGGTAGTGGTTTCCTCAGTTGTAGTTGGTGCATCTGTGGTAGTGGGTTCCTCAGTTGTAGTTGGTGCATCTGTGGTAGTGGGTTCCTCAGTGGTAGTGGGTTCCTCAGTTGTAGTTGGTTCCTCAGTTGTAGTTGGTGCATCAGTGGTAGTGGGTTCCTCAGTTGTAGTAGGTGCAACTGTGGTAGTGGGTTCCTCAGTTGTAGTTGGTGCATCTGTGGTAGTGGGTTCCTCAGTGGTAGTGGGTTCCTCTGTGGTAGCAGGTTCTTCAGTGGTAGTGAGTTCCTCAGTTGTAGTAGGTGCAACTGTGGTAGTGGGTTCCTCAGTTGTAGTAGGTGCAACTGTGGTAGTGGGTTCCTCAGTGGTAGTGGTAGTGGGTTCTTCAGTGGTAGTGGGTTCCTCAGTGGTAGTGGGTTCCTCAGTTGTAGTTGGTGCATCAGTGGTAGTGGGTTCCTCAGTTGTAGTTGGTGCATCTGTGGTAGTGGGTTCCTCAGTTGTAGTTGGTGCATCTGTGGTAGTGGGTTCCTCAGTGGTAGTGGGTTCCTCAGTTGTAGTTGGTTCCTCAGTTGTAGTTGGTGCATCAGTGGTAGTGGGTTCCTCAGTTGTAGTAGGTGCAACTGTGGTAGTGGGTTCCTCAGTGGTAGTGGTAGTGGGTTCTTCAGTGGTAGTGGGTTCCTCAGTGGTAGTGGGTTCCTCAGTTGTAGTTGGTGCATCAGTGGTAGTGGGTTCCTCAGTTGTAGTTGGTGCATCTGTGGTAGTGGGTTCCTCAGTTGTAGTTGGTGCATCTGTGGTAGTGGGTTCCTCAGTGGTAGTGGGTTCCTCAGTTGTAGTTGGTTCCTCAGTTGTAGTTGGTGCATCAGTGGTAGTGGGTTCCTCAGTTGTAGTAGGTGCAACTGTGGTAGTGGGTTCCTCAGTGGTAGTGGTAGTGGGTTCTTCAGTGATAGTGGGTTCCTCAGTGGTAGTGGGTTCCTCAGTTGTAGTTGGTGCATCAGTGGTAGTGGGTTCCTCAGTTGTAGTTGGTGCATCTGTGGTAGTGGGTTCCTCAGTTGTAGTTGGTGCATCTGTGGTAGTGGGTTCCTCAGTTGTAGTTGGTGCATCAGTGGTGGTGGGTTCCTCAGTTGTAGTTGGTGCAACTGTGGTAGTAGGTGCATCTGTGGTAGTGGGTTCCTCAGTTGTAGTTGGTGCAACTGTGGTAGTAGGTGCATCTGTGGTAGTGGGTTCCTCAGTTGTAGTTGGTGCATCTGTGGTAGTGGGTTCCTCAGTTGTAGTTGGTGCATCAGTGGTAGTGGGTTCCTCAGTTGTAGTTGGTGCATCTGTGGTAGTGGGTTCCTCAGTTGTAGTAGGTGCATCTGTGGTAGTGGGTTCCTCAGTGGTAGTGGGTGCATCTGTGGTAGTGGGTTCCTCTGTGGTAGTGGGTTCCTCAGTTGTAGTTGGTGCAACTGTGGTAGTGGGTTCCTCAGTTGTAGTAAGTGTATCTGTGGTAGTGGGTTCCTCAGTTGTAGTAGGTTCCTCAGTTGTAGTCGGTGCATCTGTGGTAGTGGGTTCCACAGTTGTTGTAGGTGCATCTGTGGTAGTGGGTTCCTCAGTTGTAGTTGGTGCATCTGTGGTAGTGGGTTCCTCAGTGCTAGTTGGTGCATCAGTGGTAGTGGGTTCCTCAGTTGTAGTAGGTGCATCTGTGGTAGTGGGTTCCTCAGTTGTAGTTGGTGCATCTGTGGTAGTGGGTACCTCAGTGGTAGTGGGTACCTCAGTGGTAGTGGGTACCTCAGTGGTAGTGAGTGTCTCAGTGGTAGTGGGTACCTCAGTGGTAGTGGGTTCCTCTGTGGTAGTAGGTTCCTCAGTTGTAGTAGGTTCCTCAGTTGTAGTAGGTGCATCTGTGGTAGTGGGTTCCTCAGTTGTAGTTGGTGCAACTGTGGTAGTTGGTGCATCTGTGGTAGTGGGTTCCTCAGTGGTAGTGGGTGCATCTGTGGTAGTGGGTTCCTCAGTTGTAGTAGGTTCCTCAGTTGTAGTAGGTGCATCTGTGGTAGTGGGTTCCTCAGTTGTAGTAGGTGCATCTGTGGTAGTGGGTTCCTCAGTGGTAGTGGGTGCATCTGTGGTAGTGGGTTCCTCAGTTGTAGTAGGTTCCTCAGTTGTAGTTGGTGCAACTGTGGTAGTTGGTGCATCTGTGGTAGTGGGTTCCTCAGTTGTAGTTGGTGCATCTGTGGTAGTGGGTTCCTCAGTGGTAGTGGGTTCCTCAGTTGTAGTTGGTGCATCTGTGGTAGTGGGTTCCACAGTTGTTGTAGGTGCATCTGTGGTAGTGGGTTCCTCAGTTGTAGTAGGTGCATCTGTGGTAGTGGGTTCCTCAGTTGTAGTTGGTGCATCTGTGGTAGTGGGTTCCTCAGTGGTAGTGGGTTCCTCAGTTGTAGTTGGTGCATTTGTGGTAGTGGGTTCCTCAGTTGTAGTAGGTGCAACTGTGGTAGTGGGTTCCTCAGTGGTAGTGGTAGTGGGTTCTTCAGTGGTAGTGGGTTCCTCAGTGGTTGTTGTTAAAGGTTCCGTTTTTATTGTGGTGGTTGGGTCGTCTGTTGTTGTAGTAGTGTCCTCCTCTGTTGTTGTTGTTATAGTCACCGCAGGAGTTGTTGATGCTTCTGTTGTTGGGGCTTGTGTTGTTGATGATACGTTACATTGCACCATGAATGGCCAACTGCAGTACTGTAACAGAAAAATATTTTTAAATACATGACAAAATTATATTATATTTTTATAGTCTTGTCAATCTTCATGTCTGTTTGATTGAACACGCTTATCTCAGAAACTACTAGTTTGATTTGTAAAAATCTTTTTGGTTTGGTTAGCCCTTTTATCGAGGAAGGCTATAGGCTGCATAACATTATGCTACGACACTTGGGAGCGGAGCAGTAACTAAAGACGTAACTCAACTTACGCACGTATAATTAGACAGATCTTAAGCAAGGAGTATTTGGGTGACAACTTTATATAGCTTTTAATTCTGATTTTGACTTTGCACGACTTGACATACCTAATAATATTATTTCACATACCCAGTATATGTTGCTGTAACTAATCAACGCATATAACGCGTAACTAATCATATACAAGGTGTTGATTTGCATCCTCGTCAAATTTTAGGAGCTTGTTATAAAAAAATAGAAGTTATCAAATATAATTACGATACGTGGCCAATATCTAATAAATACTTGTTTTTTTTAGTTGCAACTATCAAATTAATAACAGTATTTCAGAATACTCCTCTTGCAAAATTCAGAATCGCCCAGTTGCGTATGCGGTAGGCAGAGTTGTTGCGCGGCTGTCGGCTATATCAATGTGTACATAGCGCCTAAACCCTCTGGCGAGATGGCTAGCTCGAATTTGAAAATAAAGTAAAAAAAAAAAATTTCAAAACCAATTTATTTTATTATTGATTCGTGTTAAGAATCACGAGCATAGTTAACTCCTTGAATTTGACGAGGTTGCAAATCAACGCTTTGTATGTCTACATATGTGAAAGCTTGTAATTAGCAAACGTCTTCAAATATGCATGATATCCAAAACTGTTACTAGTCTGTAAGCTTTCTTCAAAATTAAATAAAGAAATAACTAATATTACTACTATTATAGTTAAATGCGAAGTAAAGATGGATGGATGTTTGTTTACACAATCACGTCAGAACGGCTAAACACATCTGCATAAAATATGCATGCGAGCAACTAGCTTCAATTTTAAACTGTAACTTCTTCACAATTCAAAAGTGCCTGTAAATGGTCTAATTGAAATAAATGCTTTGACTTGACTTTGACTTTATGGCACAGACAGAATATAGTGTGAAATAACACACAGGTTAGCTTTTATCCCGAAAATATGTACGTTTCCCTTAAGGTGCTCCCTCACCGGGAGCATTCACGTGTATTGTAACATTATAGATTCGACTTTGAGCATTACATTACAATAATACCTCCCTGACTAACGAGCATTTGCGTGTAATGTAACATATTGATTCGACTTTGAGCATTACATTACAATAATACGTTCCTGCCTAACGAGCATTTGCATTTCATAGCAAGATATCAGACGAAGCGGTCACTGTCACGTAGGCTATTGAGCGGGCGGGCGGGGGGCTGGGGGAAGTGGAGCGCATTGATGTTACAAGTTGTATCAAGATATTAAACATTGTATCATTACAAGGTACGCATTGTAATACTCGGTTATTCTCCTTCACTGATGTTACTACTCAAATCTGTAACGTTACATTACACGCGAATGCTCCCGGTGAGGGAGCACCTTTAGAATAATATATTTACTTTCACACGAATTACGTCGCGAGCAGAAAGTCAGCCAGAAAATGGCAATAAAGATTTGATTTTAAAAGTTATTTCCACATTTTCTTTACATCTTTGTATATTTTTGCCATTTCCATTTTTTGCCAATGCTATACCAGAGGCTTTGCAAATGCATTGCCATCCCAGAGCCACACTAAAATATCACATGTGCCTTAAACCAGCACCCATACCCTTCAAACCGGCACACAGCAACGCTGCTTTGTGGCAGAAATAGATATGGTGGTAGTACTACCCCGGACGAGCTCCTTCACATAGAGCTCTACTAATAAACTAGTCTTTCTCACCTGCAAATTAAAGTCGAACCAGGTGCCAGGAGCGCAGCTCATTTCAACTTTTTCACCATTGACACAGCTGTAGAACTTCCCGCAGTCTGCCTCGTGGGGCAGTAGGTGATGGACTTCGAAGTCTGCTGGACACCCATTAGGTAGGAAGCCTGGTGATGTTGTTGTTGTTGATGGCACTTCTGTTGTAGTTGTTGTAGGTTGCTCATCTGGTGGTGTAATGGAAGGTTCCTGAGTTGTTGTTGTTGATGGCACTTCTGTTGTAGTTGTTGTAGGTTGCTCATCTGGTGTTGTAGAAGGCCCCTCGGTAGTTGTTGTAGTGGAAGGCTCCCCAATTGTTGTTGATGAAGTAGTTGTAGTTGGGACATCTGTTGTAGTTGTGGTTGGAGTTGTTCCAGCACCAGATTCGCAGTCTACCAGATGTGGTAAGTCGCAACCCTGAAATAAAAAACAAGAATTGAAGGCATTTTAATTTCGATAGTGTAGCATATTTTACAAGAGAAAAACAAGAAAATTATCTAATTAATTTTTCAGACATGCTTAGCACAATATAGGTGGTTGAAGTGTAAATGTGTTACTTAACGCAAAACTCAAGAACAGCTCCACTGATTTGACACGTATTTTTTTTGTTGAATTCGTTATTTCCTGAACAAGTTTATTTTTGTAATCGACTGAATATTCGGTGCACTGTTACAAAGCCGGGGCGGTAAGCTAGTCTATACTAATATTATAAAGAGGAATGTTTTTATTTTGTTTGTTTGTATCGAAAAGGCTCCGAAACTACTGGACCGAATTTAAAAAAAAACACCTATAGAAAGCTACATTATTTCTGAGTAACATGGCTATATAACATCACGACATCACGCCTGTATTCCCCGAAGGGTTAGGCAGAGGTGTACCAATGTACACCCACAGTTCGCCGGTATATTTAGGTCCCATGTAATAGGGGGCGAGCCTATTGCCAATAACCGGGCACAAATCCAAACTCCGAGCTGCTACTGAGAAATTCATAGAAAAACTCAATAACACTTTTTGGTGGACCCGGGTATCGAACCCGGGACCTCTTGCACAGCAGTCGCACTTGAGACCACGAGACCAACGGGGCAGTCCTGTACCTATGTTTCACAAATAAATATTTCTGATTTCTGGTTTCTAAAAATCGTACGTACCTGGCCTGCAAAATCAAACAGGGTCCCGGGAGGACACGCCATAACAACTTTGTTTCCATTGCTGCAGCTGTAGAACTTCGCACAGTTCGTCTCGTGAGGGAGTAAGTGATGGACAGTAAAGTCTGCTGGACAACCGTTAGGCAAGAACTCTGTCGGCGACTCTGTTGTAGTTGTTGTTGTTTGGTCAGCTGTTGTTGTTGTTGATGATGGGCCTTCAGTTGTTGGTTGAGATGTTGTGGCTCCAGGGTAACATGTTACCATAAAAGGCCAGTTGCAGATCTAGAAGCAAAAGATTATGGTTTAATCTCTACATAGTATACAAGTAAAAAAAAATAAGTAAGCGTCGATAGAAGAATAACGATCCCTACCGCAGTTAATAAAAGAGCTGATAACCTTGAGACCGCAGAACCGATTTTGATATCACATAGCTAGGAAAAATGCTTTAAAATAAAGAAAACCGCATTCAAATCGGTTCACCCGTTTAAGAGCTACCGTGCCATCCCTCTTTCTGAGTCGGGGGTTGAAAACAAAGTCGCTTCCCGCCGTCTGTACGTTTAGATCTTTTAAACTACGCAACGGATTTTTATGCGGTTTTCATCGATAGATAAAGTGATTCAAGAGGAAGTTTTATACGTATATAACATCACACTACCACCAACGGGAGAGGAGTAGCAACCAAAAACATAACCGAAACTGTAAATAGCTGTTCTTATAATTACCTGCGACTCAAAGTCAAATAACGTCCCGGCCGCACAAGGCCTATCAACTTTAATTCCATTGCTGCACTGGTAGTACCTAGAGCAATCTGTTTCATGCGGCAACAAGTAATGGATACTGAAATCCGCCGGGCAACCATTGGGCAGAAAATCTATTGGTGTAGTTTCTGTTGTTGTTGTTGGCCCCGGCGCTGTTGTTGAAGTCGATGTAGTTGTTGTTGTTGGTTGCGGTGATGGTGATGAACATTGTACGGCAAAAGGCCAGTTGCATACCTGTGAATTTAATTTATTTAAATTTAATAATGATATAATTATTTGACCTACCCTGACCTTATTGGTCAGACTCTTCAGAAAGGTCGGGTGTGCAGTACTCGTAACCGGCGTGTTTGTATGACCAGATGTATGAACGTGGACGTAGTATGTGAGGATCGTAGCAGGTGGCGGTCTGTGGTTTCTGCCTACCCCCATGGGAAAAAGGCGTGACAGTCGCCCGTACCCAGTCTCCAATCCCATGAGTTGTGGGACCCTACCACCATCTCTTCAAACATACCATCACGCCTGAGCGCTCCGAAGGGTTAGGCAGAGGTGTACCAAATGTACACCTACATTTCGCCGGTAAATTTTTTGGCCATTTAATAGGGGGCGGGCCTATTGCCATTAGCCGGGTACAAATCCTCACTCCGAGCTGCTACTGAGAATTTTATAGAAAACCTCAACAACAGTGCTCGACCTAGGAATCGAACCCAAGACCTCTAGCGTAGCGGTCACTAGGCTAACGAGGTAGTATTTTTTTATAATTATAATATAATTAGTATAGAAATATGTACGTACTTGTAAATTGGCATCAAACAGCGTGCCAGGCGCACAATTCATCTCAATTCTGTTTCCATTGCTGCAACTGTAGTACTTCGCGCAGTCGGTCTCGTGCGGCAGCAAGAGATGGACACTAAAGTCGGACGGGCAGCCATTAGGTAAAAACTGGGCTGAAGTTGCAGCTATCAATGTCAGGAAGGTGATAGCTTTGTACATATCTGTGGAGAAGAATGAAGAATAATAATATTAATCATCATCATACAATCACGCCTGTATTCCCTGAAGGGTTAGGCAGAGGGGTACTATAAATGTACCCACATAATTCGCCGGTACGTTTAGGTCCCATGTAATAGGGGGCGAGCCTATTGCCATTTACCGGGCACATATCCTAACCTAACTCTAAGGCGCTTTGCACATGGAGCAACTTAAGTTGAGGCTCCTATCAATATTTGAAAAGTTTCCTATAAAAATGATAGTTGCTATAACGTTTACGGTTGCTGCATCTTTATGGTAATTTGTGAGCTACTTTCATAGCCGAGTTGCTCAATCTACGCAGCGATCTTTAAAAACCGGTATAATATTTAACAGTTGCTAGTTGCGGCAATTAGGAACTAACTTAGTCATCGATTACAGCAACTGAAAACTTTTGACGATTACCGGAACTCGAAACTCGAGTTGCTATGTGTGTGCAGTCCCATTGAAATATATGTAAACAGCTAGTTGCCAGTTGCTGCAATAGTTGCTCTGTGTGCAAAGCGCCTAATTCTGATTTCATAGAAAAACCCAACAACAGTGCTCGACCTGGGAATCGAACTTAAGACTTCTAGCGTAGCAGTCGCGCTCAAGACCACTAGACTAATGAGGCGATCATTAACTTAATGGGTCCTAATGTGAGATGCGCGCCGGTTACGAGTTCTTGTAATAAGTATGGCAAAAGCTTTTTAATATTGGTAGGTATTACTTAACCAAATGAAATAATACTTTTTCATTAATTAGTCAGATGTTAATTCATAAAAAATGTTAGATTTCTCGATATGAAACTGCTTTTTATCAATATTTACAATCTTAAAGTCATGGTTAAATTGCATGGATTGTGCAATGATTGTATTTATCGTTAATTTCTGATTATAATTATCTATGTGTTTCTAATTTTACAACAATTCGCGACTTCGTCTAAGTGTGGTAATTACTTTGGTCAAACTTTATGAGCAGAGGTGTATCAATGTACACCCATAGTCCGCCGGTATATTAAGGTTCCATGTAATAGGGGCGAGCCTATTGCCAGTAACCGGACACAAATCCGAAATCCAAACTGCTACTGAGAATTTTGTAGAAAATCACAAAAACACATTGTTCGACCTAGGAATCGCACCCAAGACCTCTAGCGCAGCAATAATGCTTGAACTAATGTTTGTTTATTTTTATCGAGTACCTAAATACTTAGTTTCAAATACTTAGGTTCAGTGGTTTATGTGTCAAAGCGTTACAGGCATACAGACAAAGTTATTTTCGCATTTATACTAGGTAATAAATATGAATACCTAGTATGGATTCTACAAACCGAGATTCACGGCGGTCAATCTCAATGGAGACTAGCCAAGTACGCAGGAGATATTATAGTGTACAAGTATGTGTGTAAACACAGGTGCACTCCCTCTTTACTAAATCTCATAGTCCGATGGGACGGCAATCCGATACAACCGGGAAGATAAAAGCCGCAGGACCAACGGTTTTACTTGCTTTCCAAGGCAGGGTGACGTCACACCACTAACTTCCGAACTCCAGACTGTTACTGACAAATTCCTAATGAAAAACTTCAATAACATTTTCTACACGACCTGGGGATCGAACCCAGGACCTCTCACTCTCAACAGTCGCGCTTGCCACCACGCAGCCAACGGGGCAGACTTACTATAGGGATTATAACACATACTATCACGTCCGTATTCCCCGAAGGATTAGGCAGAGCTGTACATTAGTACACCCGCAGTTTGCCGATATGTTTAGGTCCCATGTAATACAGGGCGAGCCTATGGCCATTAACCGGTCACAAATCCTAACTCCGAACTGCAACTTTTTTTTTAAATAGGTTAAGCCCGCCCCACTGTTCCCAAACCACTGCAACTTCTGTAAGCCAGAATCAACAGTGGCGACCATAAGAAAAGCGCCGAGACAATGAAGCTCGACGAGTCCCGGAGAAACGATTCAACTGTCTTGGATCCCGCAACGAAATTAATCAGAAAAGATTAGCGGAGGAGTAAGAAAAACATAATTTCCACTTCCCTCCAAACAAGCAGGAGACAGAACAGAATTAAGGATGTTTACAACTGGGAGAAGCCCAGATTGCCAATTATCATTAACTTAAAGGGTACTAATAAATAAATAAAATAAAATAAATAAATAAATATCTTGGGACAACTCACACACGGCTATCTGATCCCAAGCTAAGCAGGGCTTGTGTTATGGTAACCAGAGAACTGATATACATACTTATATAATTTATAAATACATACATATTATAGATAAATCACGCCCAGATACAGAACAAACAATCATGCTCATCACACAAAGTTTGTCCTGAGTGGGAATCGAACCCACGACCTCCGGCTTAGCAGTCAGGGCCACTAACCACTAGACCAACAGGCCCGTCAGAATGTGAACGAGAATGTGAACTGTTACATTTGATTCCAGTAACAGGTATGGCAAAAACGCTTGAACGCACGGAAATTTGTTCTAGTTTTAGTCCGAGCTGTTACTGAGCTTTTCATAGAAAAACCCAATAACACTTTGCTACACCTAGCATTGCTTGACTATAACTACATCATCATCTGCTTAGCCTTTTTCCCAACTATGTTGGGCTCGGCTTCCAGTCTAACCGGATGCAGCTGAATACCAGTGTTTTACATGGAGCGACGGCCTATCTGACCTCCACAACCCAGTTACTGGGCAGCTACTTGACTATAGCTACAATTAAGCAACATACATACATAAAATTACTCCAAATATCCTTACAAAGCTCGCGACACCGCATTTGTCATAAATTTGATAATAAAATAGAAAATATTAGAAGTCACTACTTTTAAAATACACAAGCCCATCGCATTTTAACTAATTTGAGAATATTATATCAACAAAACGCGAGAAACTTCAAAATTGAACTGTAAATTATAATTAAAAATAATAATTATAATTTACCGTAACTAAAGTATGTTGTTTTTTAAATTAGACATTGTTTTAATTAAATGTTTTTCAATTAATTTAGTGTTGATAACATTCTTTTAATGAGATTTTATTTGAATTAAATTCTTTAATGAATTTTATTATAATCTATTTTTCCGTACAGGTGAGTCGAATAAGACTGTTATTTTTATTTTTAAGTAATAAATCATTGTTATTTATATATTTTAATGTTGTACTTGGTATTATTTAAATAAAAATATAATGAATAAATGATAACAATTAGAAAACAAGTAAAACACACTAATTTAATTTTAAAAAACATATTATCTTTAATAATATTATAAATGAGAAAGTAACTTTACGAATAAACCGCAGAACCGATTTTGAAAAAATTTGCTAAGGGGTAAGTTTCAACCCCATGAAAAAATATAAACCACTTTTTATTTCGCGACTTCGTCTTCCTCCGATAACCGAAGGCAAAGTCGCGGGCAAAAACTAATCATACATCCATAAAAAAGCGAAAGTTTTTTGGATGGATGGATGTTTATTACTCAGCTACGCCAAAATGGCTGAACGAATCTGGATGAAAGTTGGCACTGAGATAGATTATAATCTGCAAAAGAGAACACAGGCTACTTTTTATCCCGGAAAAATATACGGTTCCAGTCAAAATCAAAGTCAAGTCAAAGTCAAAGCATTTATTTCAATTAGACCATTTACAGGCACTTTTGAATTGTCAAGAAGTTACAGCAAGTTGAAGCTAATTGCTCGTTCCAAAACGTAGATCTCTATGGAGAAGAACAAGCAAGAAACTCCATGGACACTCTTTTCAAAATGGTTTCTACAAAATCATGGTTACAAAATTCTTGTTGCTTTTATATGTGAAAACAATAGACGTGACTAAAAAACAAAAGAAATAATCCGTACTAATATTATAAATGCGAAAGTAACTCTGTCTGTCTGTCTGTCTCTTCTTCACGCCTAAACCACTGAACCGATTTCAATGAAATTTGGTACAGATATAGTCTGGGACCCGAGAAAGGACATAGGATAGTTTTCATCCCGGAAATCCCCCGGGAACGGGAACTATTAATCCACGCGGACGAAGTCGCGGGCAAAAGCTAGTATCTAATAATAAAGAAGTAGGATACTATATTAACTTTGATGCAAACGAAGTCGCGGGCAAAAGCTAGTTTATCTAAAAATATAATCACTACTCACCTTAAAATTAAAAAAAATCTCAGATCACAATTGGAGTTACAATTTCCAAATTAAAAACATCACTTTTGCCCTGTAGGCCACACTGTTTAAAAAAAACAGTTTTTATTTTTCGCACTGCTAAAAAAATTGATGTTTATTTATCCGCATATGTAAATCAAATAAATTATAACTGGCGGTATCAGCCAATATCACAGCTACTTATACGACTATCATCCAATCAAATGCGTCACCGAAAGGCATAGTTATCTCCATTTTACATGTTCACTTTAAAATATTTTAAGGCTGATTAGACAAAATATTTTTTTCTTGTTCCTGTTTAACATACCTATCTATTTGCAATTATTTTTTGAAGCCGATGAAATGAGCGATGAAAATTTTCATCGGCCACAAAAAATCCGCTGTTATATAGTTATGTGCAACACTTACACGGTCAAAAGTTATGGAACAGCACACTTTTTTTATAACTGATTTCTGCATTTTTTTATGCCGATGAAAAAGCGAAAGCCACATCAAAATGTTAACTTAGTGGTCCTAAGCGCGACTGCTACGCTAGAGGTCTTGGGTTTGATTCCCAGGTCAATCAAAAAGTGTTATTTTTACAAGAAACTCTCAGTAGCAGCTCGGAATTAGGATTTGTGACCTGTTAAAGGCAATAAGCTCGCCACCTATTACATGGGACCTAAACATACCGGTGAACTGTGGGTGTACATGGTACGTAAAATATTATATTTACACCAATAAGGTCAGGGTAGGTCCTTCTAGGGGCGTCCCCTCCCGGCGTTGCCGCTCACATCTGCCATATAAATTCCTTCTGCTAGTCGCCTTTCACTCATCTTCTCAACTATTTTTTGTTTTTTTAATATACCATACATACATACATACATAAACTCACGCCTTTTTCCCATGGGGGTAGGCAGAAACCACAGAACGCCACCTGCTACGATCCTTACATACCAAGCTCAACAAAACAATGAAAGAGAAGGCAGTCAGTGATAGCACGACGGTTGACAGGACGGCATGGAAGAAGAAAACGTGTTGCGCCGACCCCAAGTAACATGGGATAAGGGCAGGAAGATGATAATGATATCTTCCTACAAAAGAAAAGAGTGTCCATGGAGTTTCTTGCTCGTTCTTCTCCATAGAGACATACGTTTTGGAACAAGCAACTAGGTTCAACTTTTCGCGTAACTTCTTGACACTTGCCTCGTAAGCCTAGTGGTCCTAAGCGCGACTGCTACGCTAGAGGTCTTGGATTCGATTGCTATGTCGAGCAAAAAGTGTTATTGGGTGTTTCTATGAAATTCTCAATAGCAACTCGGAGTTAGGATTTGTGCCCGGTTAATGGCAACAGCGAGCTCTTTATTATATGGCACCTAAACATACCGGCGAACTGTGGGTGTACAGTTTCACGCTTCTACCTTACCCTTCGGGCAATACAGGCGTGAAGTTAGGTTTGTTTTGTTGTTCTTGACAATTAAAAAGTGCCTGTGAATGTTCTAATTGAAAAAAGTGCTTTGACTTTGAAAACATCATCAATATCAACTTAGTAATTTAGCAGTAATATATAAAAATACAATAATTATGCTTTTTCACATACATTTTATCTAATTTTATTTTTCTTATAATCCGATAACTTAACAGTTCATAGAAAATGATGCTCACATCGTCATTTGATTTGCAATATCGTCATTTTACGTCAAAATCATTAATCAATTGATCCTACCAATCACTGAGTTCGCTCCGATGATTGGTCTGTTTATTATAAAAAAGCATCTGATTGGTTATGGCCTTATTTATACCCATTTAGCAATGTGCCTCCCTCCAAAATGGTTTTTTTTAATACCTTTTTGGTTCGTTTTTAAACATACCACCACGCCTATATTCCCCAAAGGGTTAGGCAGAGGTGTACCAATGTACATCCACATTGCGCCGGTATGTTTTAGGTCCCATGTAATAGGGGGCGAGCCTATTGCCATTAACCGGGCACAAGTCCTAACTCCGAGCTGCTACTGAGAATTTCATAGAAAAACCTTATACATAACACTTTGCTCGACCTGGGAATCGAACCAAAGGTGACATAGTTTGATGGGTAGTATGCGTAATTAGCGGCTAATTTTAGATAATAATGATTAAGATTCGTGACGTCACGAATCCGGTTTGGAAGGAACTAATTATTATCTAATATGTATATAGATATAGATATATTTATCTCGTTTTGATAATTTTCTAAAAGCCCCAGCGACTGTCATTAACTTTATGTTTTTAATTTCATTGAAAGGCATACAAGCTGACGGCCCACCTGATGTTAAGTGGTAACCTCTGCTTTTAGACATCTGCAATTTCAAAGGGTTTTATTTTTTTTCTTCTTTTTTTTTCTTGGGCGGGGCAGAAGGGAGCGTCAGGCTTTTACTGACTAAAACCCATCCATGTTCCTTCTTGTGCCCTTTGCGTTCCGTGGGCGCGGTATCTCTTTCGAAAAACCCGCAGCCTCGGATTCCAAAGGCATTGCAAATGCGTTGCCAACCCAGTATGTTTAGGTCCCATGTAATAGGGGGCGAGCCTATTGCTATTAACCGGGCACAAATCCTAACTTCGAGCTGGCACTGAGAATTTCACAGAAAAACCCAATAACAGTTTTTGGTCGACCTGAAAATGGAACCCAAGACCTCTAGCGTAGCAGTCATGCTTAGGGCCACTTGGCCAACGAGACAGGTCTGAAAATTGTTTATATTCGTGAGTGTTTTCACCCCCTGAAATATGGCAGACGAATGAAAAGTAACCTTGCTTTATTATTTCATAATTATTGTTTATTTACTCACACCTATGTATTGTTAATGTAAACTAGAGGAGCGGAAACACCTAATACAAGCAAATCTTTGCTTAAAAGGTGACTCCAAACTAACAATGTTATTTACATAATGTTGATGAATAAACATTTTTAATTTTAATTTTTAGTAGAGTAGAATAAGATATGAAGATGATTCTAGATCGCTCGAGGAAAGTAGTGGGGGTAATCGTTCATTCATAAAGACCTTAAAATTGAATACTGCGCATGCCCTTTCCACTTTTGCCGAGCGATCATATACCACCGCGCGACCTGTACCGTCCGTACTTTGTCCGTTTGATACCTTTAATCACCTAAACAACTAAACCAATTTTGATGACAGCGGGAAAAAACAGTAGCTTGGAAACAAAGACTAAGTATTTTTCCTCATTCTTCATTTCTATTTTAAAGCATTGTTCAATATTTTAATGATAGCGTAATCCTTTAAGAAAAAGATTACAAATTACTGATAATTATCATCATTTTTGTTAATAAACATTTCAATGTTATTAGAAAATCAACTCGAATCGTTGCGCAATTGTTGCAACGGGTAGTAACTATAAAATAATGTTTGCACCGAGTTGCCGTGTCTGGCCACACCACGGATAAACCCGCGATGGTTTGTGTTGGTGTGTATATGTAAAATTACATGTCTGTAATTTTTGTTATTGGAAATAAATTAAAAAAAAAAAAACATTTTGTATGCCTTTATTTATGTTCGTTTACCGATGGGAAATCATCAAATGACTTCCCCCGTCCTGGGCGGGGCGGGAGGGAGTGTCAGACTTTTATTGACTAAAACCCATCCATGTTCCTTCTTGTGCCCTTTGCGTTTCGGGGGCGCGGTATCTCTTTCCAACAACCCGCAGGGCATCGGCCCTCAGTAGTTTTAGAAAGTCATACCGTTGAATCTTTTTTATCAAAGTTTAAAGATTCAAGTTGCAACAAGTTTTCTTTGTAACTTGTTGTAACGTGAATTTAATTAATATATCTGTCTATCTATCTAACTAAATAAATAAAAATGAATACCTAAATGTGTTGCTAAGAGCAAAACTCGAGAACGAGAACAATAACTTCTTATATCATCAGAAATTTGCAGTGGAAGTCCTGTCAAAAGTGGTGCACCCTTAACGAAGATTGGCCGCAGCATTTTGCTGGTACGTGTAGGTCACATGTAATGTAGGTAATAGGGGACGTGAGACTGATAGGGAGCTTGATGTAACCATATCATACCATCACGCCTGTATCCCCCGAAGGGTTAGGCAGAGGTGTAGGTACTAATGTAAACCCACAGTTTTTTGTAACCATTCACATTTATTTTGTAAAAACCTGTTATGATATTTATTTGAATGTATGTGAAGATTATAAAGAATTACCTAGCATGCTAGTCAGCTCCCGGAAGGGAACGCAGAGGGCGGACCAGAGGCCGCGATCCGTCGACTATTCCTTCCTTCCTGAAATGAGATAAGAAATAAATAGTTAAAAACAACTTCATCTATGTAAAACATTATAAAACATCCACACAGGCTACAGGGAATCACGCGCGCCTCAAATAGATGTCAGCAAACATTTGGAGGGGCCACTGAGGGCCGATACCTGCCGGGGCTGCGGGTTGTTCGATAGAGATACCGCGCCCCCGGAACGCAAAGGGCACAAGAAAGAACATCGGTGGGGTTTTAGTCAGTAAAAGTCTGACACTACCTCCCGCCCGCCCAGGGCGGGGGAAGTCATTTGATGACGATGACCGACTCCTTGACAATTCAAAAGTGCCTGTAAATGGTCTAATTAAAATAAATGCTTTGATTTTGACTTTGGACCTACTATGAGACCAGCGGGCTAATATTTGCAATTGCTACCAATATATTGGCTGTTTAAGAGAATTATCCGATAGGAGAACAAACATTATCTACATATATCTATTAATAACTCCCAGCTCATATTATAATAACTTCAAAACCCTGATAATAATTATGAACCCAAATGTCGCAAGCCTTAGCGAAAACATTTCTCGGAATATTAATTATCAGATAAACGAAACAATGAAGTATTCTTAAGTAACTTTTAATCTTCTTTTTAATTAAAATATCATGTTTTTTTGTTTGTCAGTTTGTGTCTTACTCGATTTATTATGTCATCGGATAGTAAACAAGCCGACAGCCCACCTGATGTTAAGTGGTCACCGCTGTCTATACACATCTGCAATACCAGAGGCCTTGCAAATGCGTTGCCATTCTAGGGACAAAGTTGTGATGTATCATGTGCTTGTAATTACATCGGCATTCATATCTTTCAAACCGGAACACAGCAACGCTTTGCGGCAGAAATAGGTAGTGGTAGTACTTCCCCGGACGAGCTCCTTCACAAAGAGCTCTACTACTAGAAACTTAGGGTTTGTCGATGGAAAAGTTAATATGACAAGATCGCTTGATTTTGTAGACTGAATTTAGATTTAGCGTTTTTAAACAACAAACAAAAATATTTTCAGCTTTATAAAATTGGTACAAACCATCACGCCCGTATTCCCCGAAGGGTTAGGCAGACGCGTACCAATGCACACCCACAGGTCACCGGTATGTTTTTAAGTATCATGTAATTGGCGACGAGCCTATTGCCATTGATATAAATTATTTGAAATTGACTTTGACTTTGCCTAAAAAATGCCTCAGAAGTAAAGTCGCGGGCCACAGCGAGTGTTAACAATAGTATTGTAATACATAACACTTTTATTAATATTTTTCATTCGATAGCACTGATTTTTTCAGGAAATCATTGATAAAGACTGACAATGACAGTGATGAAGATAGAGGCAACGTATAAATATTGAATTTTGAAGGCAACGAGAATATTACGCTTAATTGTTACATGTAATAAATATTTCGCACAAAATGTATGAATCAGGATCATCATCATCATCTGCCTAGCCTTTTCCCAACTAAGTTGGGGTCTGCTTCCAGTCGAACCGGATACAGCTGAATATATATATTTTACATGGAGCGACTGCCTATCAGACCTCCACAACCCAGTAATGGGTAATACGATACTCTTGGTAAGACTGGTTGTCTAACTTTCTGGCTTCTGACTAACAGTAACGACTGTCCAAGATCTACAAATGACAGCCGGCACCAACGGCTTTACGTGCTTACGTGCGTTTCCGAAGCATGGAGGAAACTCGCTAAACTCAAAATGTATGAATCAGGATATGCAAGAATAAAAAAAATATAATAACATAACATACTATCATGCCTCCCCGTAGTATTCCCCAAAGGCTTAGACAGAGGTGCACACCCACAGTTCGCCGGTATGTTTAGGTCCCATGTAATAGGGGGTGAGCCTATTGTCATTAACCGGGCACATTTTCTAACTCCGAGCTGCTACTGAGAATTTCATAGAAAAACCCAATGATACTGCTCGACCTGGGAATCGAACCGAAGACCTCTGTCGTAGCAGTCGAGCTTAGGACCACTAAGCTAACGCCTACTACTAACTACTATGATAATATAACCTTGGTATTTATTTATCATCAAACTGAAATGGGGGCATTAAACTCTTTATTGTTAAAAACAACTTTTTATTTTAACATCGTTCGATGGCAAACAAGCCGACGGCCCACCTGATGTTAAGTGGTCACCGCTGCCTATACACATCTGCAATACCAGAGACCTTGCTAATGCGTTGCCATTCTAGAGACAACGTTGAACTATCTCATGTGCCGTAATTACACCGACACCTATGCCCTTCAAACCAGAACACAGCAACGCTGCTTTGCGGCAGAAATAGGTATGGTGGTAGTACTACCCGGACGAGCTCCTTCACAAAGAGCTCTACTGGTACTAGACTATTACTATGGGAGACTTCCCCGTTAGTCTGGTGGTCGCAAGCACGACTGCTGAGCGAGGGGTCCTGGGTTCGATTCCCAGGTCGGGCAAAAAGTGTTATTGGGTTTTTCCATTAGTAATTTCTCAGCAGCAGCCCGGAGATTCGAAGTTGGTGGTACTGCACCTGATGTCTCTCCGGTCGTGTTGGATTGGCGTCCCATCGGACTATAAGAGTTGGGGAAGAGGGAGTGCACCCGTGTTTGCGCACACTTGTGCACTATAATATCTCCTGCATACTTGGCTAGTCTGCATTAAGATGTTGCCAGCCGTCCGGATAAAGCCGGACATGTTAGGCTTTTTGACCTCTTGTCCGGCCATATTTGACTGCGTCCGGCTTTTGTTAGGCTTTTTAAACTATCGATTAATTCTTTTCTACAAGAAAAACAAGAGGATCCTCGCTTTAAGCGACTGTTGTGTCGCTGAGTAAATATATGTATTGATAGTCAGACATAATCACTATGTGCGAGTATGATTTTTCAAAACCGCGGCATGATGCAACTGTCGAGAGAGTAATCTCGTTAATTGGCCAGCAATGGACAAAACAAAGGAATAGGTTATGTCCAAAAACCATCGCCAAAATTTTAAACGACGAATTTAATGTGAGACATGTAACTTGTAAACAATGTTATGCGAACAATTATTAAAGAAACAGATCTCGTAAACCGTGTTTTTTTTTTCAAAACAAAAGTATATTAAAAATCCCTTTTTTCCGGCTTTGGAATTCAAAAGTCCGGCTTTGGAATTCAAAAGTCCGGCTTTTTGATTTTTAGAGATGGCAACCCCGCAGTGACCAGAATTGGAGATCACCTTGAGCAAGCGTGGTGATCAATGCTCGTGCCTTTTCTGTATGACCAGAGGCCTTTGCCCTGAAGTAGAACAATAGCCTGGTATTTTTAATATTACCTTCATAAAATTTCGCTTGAAAACAAAGTCAAAACCTTTGTCACGGTCAAAATTATCAGTTTATTAACTAATGATAGATAATATTTAACTTGATAAATATTACATTAGAATTAATTAACATTTTTCGTCATTGATTAAAGATAAAAACCAGTTATAGCCAACTAACTTTTGCACGCAACTTCGTCCGCGTAAGGCTCTCCGCCTGCAACCGATTATCGGACCGATTTTAGACAGATTTATTTATCGATGAGAAGAAACCTGTCATAAATCGGTCCGATAATCGGTTATAAAATCAGTCGTGAACAAAGAGCCTTAATGTCAGTTATATTTAAAATTCAATCATGATTCGAACATCATAAAAACGTTATTGTCGTTTTTCTCTTGAACAGTACTTTTTTTCGGGATGAAAGGTATCCTATGTCCGTTTCTGTACACCTGACAACGTATATGCAAAATTTCAAGATGATCGGTTCAGTGGTTTAGGCTTGTAAACGTAACAAACAAACCTACTTTCGCATTTATAATATTAGTTAGGATTTGTCAAAGATTACAATAAGTTAGAAGCTATACACACGTGATTAACATTCGGCTTCACGAGCGAAAAATATTACGTGAAAGATTGATTGGGTGTTTAAACAGCCAATCATAGCATGACAAGGACCTTGGGCATTTTTGTATAAACACTGGGTCCATTTTTCAAGAGTGGTGAAAACCATGCATATGAAATCACACAAGGTGTAGCTAAATTTCATTTAGTTCAAGTTACAAATCAAGAGCAAAAATGGTATTTTTTAACTTTTATTTTATTTAATTGACAATTACAATTAATTAAAGAATGATATACGCAAAGTCTGGTTCATAAAAACACAATCATATTTTCAGTTCAAAATAAATAAAATGTTTTTTTTTTTTTGACTAAAATATGTCCACACACAAATTTTGCGTTTAATTTGAACTTAATTATTGAGAGATTGTGGGTTCGTTAGATGTTTTTCAAATTTTTATCTAGCCTATAATTTCCCACTGCTGGGCAAAGGCCTTCCCCAAGTAATTCCAAATATGCTTTTCTTGCGTCACCTCGAACCAGCCCTCTCAATGTGAGTCTAGGTCGTGTCGCCACCTCTTTCGTCTTTTTCATTCATATTGATAAAAATAAGTTACAGTGAACAGGCTTCTTCTGGGTAAGCTCACTCCATCGTCGACTTTGTCTCTGTCACCTCTGGACCAAGACTAGAGTCTAGACCTTACCCATCTAGAATAAAAATGATAAACTATCATCTGCTTAGCCTAACTATGTTGGGGTCGGCTCCGAGTCTAACCGGGTGCAGCTGAATACCAATGTTTTACATGGAGCGACTGCCTATCTGACCTCCACAACCCAGTTACTGGGCAACACGATACCTCTTGGTAATACTGGTGGTCATACTTCCCGGCTTCTGACTATCCATAACGACTGTCAAAGATCTACGTATGAGAGCCGGGACCAACGGCTTAAAAAAGATAAACTATGTATTCAAAAATTGTATGATGACTTATGTTTTTTCAAGATTATTTTAAAAGGAAAATGGGCACACCTAATAATAAAACTTTGCACTGATTAAAGTAATGACTTTACAAAATGCATTGACTCATTTGATTTTAATAATACACACGATGACTTCTTATTTAAATTATCTCTATATTTACAGTGTCTCGTTAGCCTAGTGGTCCTAAGCGCGACTGCTACGCTAGAGTTCTTGGGTTCAATTCCCAGGTCGAGCAAAAAGTGTTATTGGGTTTTTCTATGAAATTCTCAGTAGCAGCTCGGAGTTAGGATTTGTGCCCGTTTAATGGCAATAGGCTAGCCCCCTATTACGTGGGACCTAAACATATCGGCAAACTATGGGTGTATATTGGTACACCTCTGCCTAACTCTTCGGGAAATACGGGTGTGATGGTATGTTATATCAACCGTGTTCCTTCTCTATGCTAAATAAAGGTATATTTTTTTCTTTTAGTGTTGAAAAGAGTATGTTTAGATGGTTCGGTTATATTGAGAGGATGAGTGAAAGGCGACTAACAAAAGAATTTATATGGCAGATGTGAGTGGCAACGCCGGGAGGGGACGCCCTAGAAAGACCTACCCTGACCTTATTGATGAGGTTCTTCAGAAAGATCGGGTGCGCAGTACTCGTACCCGGCGTGCTTGTATGACCAGATGTATGAATGTGGAGGAGGCGAAAGGAGTATGTAAGGATCGTAGCAGGTGGCGTTCTGTGGTTTCTGCCTACCCCTATGGAAAAAAATGCGTGAATTTATGAATGTACTAGCTTTTGCCCGCGACTTCGTCCGCGTGGATTAATAGTTCCCGTTCCCGAGGGATTTCCGGAATGAAAACTATCCTATGTCCTTTCTCGGGTCCCAGACTATATCTGTACCAAATTTCATTGAAATCGGTTCAGTGGTTTAGGCGTGAAGAAGAGACAGACAGACAGAGTTACTTTCGCATTTATAATATTATTAAGGATGTATGTTTCTCTTTTAAGTGGCTTAACCACTAACAGTGGCGTTTAGTGGCCCATAAGGCGGCAACTCTACCACGCCATACACTTATCTACCACATTGCATCACACAAAAAAGAAACAATGAATCATTTCAGTCAACAAAACCAATTTGATGGTCAAGATTAGATGGCAATCGAAAAAAATAATTGTACTTAATTAAATATAATGAATATGCGTCTCGATTAATTAATATTGTATACAGTTTATTTTATCATTAGAAAGACTAATGTGATCTTTAGATATAGGACATGGTTTTGCCATTTTGCGGAGATTTGTATGGTTAGTGGCGATAATGGCAGAAGCGGAAAGGATTTTGATAACAGAAGTACCTAGATGTTTACACGTGTTCAGCAGGCGAGGGAAACGTGATGTTTGAGAAAATCTAACGAAAAATTGGTGCGGGTCATCTGCGGGTCAGAAAAACGGTCAGCATGTAAGTATATGGACAAGAGTACATAAAAACTCATTAAACGCTCCTGACCTGAAAGCTAATTCTTGTAATTAAAACGTTCAAAATCTAGACACAATCAGGACTGATTATACTAGACAAAATTGTAGTCCGTAAAATAAAGGCATTTTTGACGGATGAAGACTGAAATTCAATTGAGAGTTGTAGGTACCAGGCAAGTACCAATGTGACTTTCTCTAATTCATATGTACTGTCTAAGTTTATCTTGGACATCACTGATATCGGTGAAGGAAAACGTCGTGAGGAAACCTGGACTTATAAATTTAATAAGTCTGAAATCGCCAATTCGCCTTGAGCAAGCGCGGTGAAAGCTCGGGCCTTCTCTGTATGAGAAGAGGCCTTTGCCCTGCAGTGGGACAATAACAGGCAGGTATAATTTATTAAATTTCTCAATAAAATTGCCTGATCAAATGTTGATTAGAAAAAGTATTAAGTTTCTTGCTCATTCTTCTCCATCCGAAACTATCTGTTGGATGGAGCAACCGGATTCAATTATTTTTCTTGTATATGAAGTTCAAAAGTACCTTTTAATGGTCTAATGGAAATTAATTTATTTAGCCACACCCCCCCCCCCCCCCCCCTATTACATGGGACCTAAATATATCGGCGAACTGTGGGTGCATTGGTACACCTCTGCCTAACCCTTCGGGGAATACAGGCGTGATGGGTATGTTCTTATCTACAAAAATCAAAAATAATAATTAATTGAAAATCATTGTATGTACTTCTGATAACATCTTTTAATCCAATTAAATTTAAACAACAGATGGTTTCTGATAACGAATAAAAATCGAAATTATTGTCCTATCTTTTCAATCTTAATTATTATTTATACTTGTATTTGGTAACGTATCTCGTGACCCTAGGGTCCCGGACCTTTGGAAGGCGTACGAGGAGCCGAAGCCAATTCGCAGAGGCCCCTTACATGGCTTTACAATGAAATGGAACACCAGTCGACAATTATCCCTGTTTGCACTATGCAAATGTACCCAAGGACAATCCCCGGCTGGCGCAGGACTATTGCAGAATATGGAAACAAAAAATAGGGCTATGGGTTTGGGTGGCTTGAATGGACTGGTTTTCTGACACTATGGAAAGACTATGACCCCTGCCAATCAATGTTTATATGACACATAAAATGGCAGGGGGTGACTAGCACACTCGATAAATGGGCCCCCTAAAACGGACGTAGCGACAAGAGGGCAACACAGACTGAGGTGCTTGAGGAGTGGAGAGGTATTTCAAGGCTATCAGGACAATCCCGGAAGTACGGTCAAGATCCCTACCAGCACCTTAGTGAAACACTTCCTTCCCCCGAACACGAATGCTCTTGCGAATCTCCACTCAAACCGGCCAATGATGATTATTATTATACTATTATTATTCTATTATATTCTAAGAGGAAATTTGGCTGATAATGCTCTGCCTACTATGAGCTACAAGCTTCTGCCCATGACTTCGTTCGCGTGACTTTTTTCATCCATGTTAAGTAACGTCTTTGGCTACTGCTCCGCTGCCGTGTGTCGTAGCGTGATGTTATTTAGCCTATGCCCTATACTATTCTTTATGAATCTGGCTATCATATACAAGAAAATTTCTTTAGATCTGACTGTCAGTTTCAGAGATTCGCGCGTTTAAATAAACAAACATAAAAAACTCTTCAGCTCTATTATATTATAGTAGAAATGTGTCCGTACCCCGTTGTTCTCGTGGTTGGGAATGTTAAACATGAGGCCCGGACTTCTTTCTTTACTCCGTGGGTGCTGAGTTCGATTGCTAGGTCGGTCGTCAAAGTAATTGGGCTTTTCCACTAAGACAGTTTTCTGTAGCAGCCTGATGACACCACCGCTACCTTGGAAAACATAAAAAGCCGTTGACACCAACGGCTTTTTATGTCCTTAAGTCCTTTCTAAGTTTATCTTGAACATCACTAACATCCGTGAAGTAATAGTAGTTTTTTTAAGAACAGGATGGAGTTATTTTTTTAACGTTGATATCGAAAGCGCCATTTCAAAATCAATATAAATCAACACAAATATCAAATTGTATACATTAAAATAATTAGATAAGTTCCGAAGCGGCTTCTTTGCATAATAAACAAATTATTTATTATCAGATCCATCGGCGTGATAGTGTATCGAAAAAACTTCAAATACATACATTTTGAGTGCAAATTAAAATTGATTATGATCACTATTTTTGTAACTAGATTTCGACCGGCACTTCGTCCGACATACCATCACGCCTGTATTCCCCGAAGGGTAAGCCAGAAAAAAAAATGTAATTCTCCAGACCGATTCCGGCCACGGCGGCTTATCTTAATGCAGACTAGACAAGTACGCAGGAGATATTTATTATAGTGCACGTGTGTGCGCAAACACAGGTGCACTCCCTCTTCCCTAACTCTTGTAATCCGATGAGACGGCAATTTGACACGACCGGAGAAAAATCAGGCGCAGCACCAACAGCTTTACGTGCTTTCCGAGGCACGGGGGTGTCACACCACCAACTTCCAAACTCCGGGCTACTGCTGAGAAATTCCTAAAGGAAAAATTCAATAACACTTTTTGTCCGACCTGGAAATCGAACTCCGGGATCCCTCGCTCAGCAGTCGCGCTTGTTGTTTGTTGCTTGTTGTTGTCGCTGTTTTTTTTTAAACATTGGATAGCAGACTAGCTGACGGCCCATCTGATTTTAAGTGGTCACCGCTGCTTATAGACATCTGCAATACCAGAGGCCTTGCAAATGCGTTGCCATCCCAGAGATAAAGTTGAAATGTCTCATGTGCCTGTAATTACACTAGCACCCATACCCTTCAAAACGGAACACAGCAACGCTGCTTTGCGGCAGAAATAGGTACGGTGGTAGTACTTTCCCGGACGAGCTCCTTCACAAAGAGCTCTAGTAAAATAGCTATTCGCTTATTCGGTACAAACAAACAAACAAAAAAGTCTTTCTTCTTTATAATATTAGTCACTTTATAAGTGATAGTAATCTTGTGTTATAAAATATGATGTAAAATTATAATTTTCCAAGTGTTAGGTATAGTGACGTGAAAATGACGCGATAACGTGAAGTCAATCCTGATTCTTTGACGTCAACTTAGAAATACGTTGCATGCGGTTCTTTCCCGGAGGCTTAGATGACAGTTCATAATACCATCCATCACGCCTGTATTCTCCGAAGGGGTTGACAGAGGTGTACTTATATACACACATTACCATTAGGCTAACGAGGCAGTAGTATGTTTCTATTACAGTTAAATATTAATGTCATGCAAGAGGTTGCGGGTTCGATACCAGGCAAGTACAGACAGCGTCATGAACTCTTAAATCTCTTTTCAAACCAATTTTCATGCAAGAGGGGTTAGCAATTGATGACGCTTTGTCTATAAAAATTAGACTTTTTAAGTTCATATGTTCATGCATTCTATTCAGAGGAGGCCTTTGTCCGGGAATACAGGCGTGATGGTATGTATGTATGTATGTATGTATATATGTATGTATGTATGTATGTATGTATGTATGTTTGTATGTATGTATGTATGTATGTATGTATGTTTGTATGTATGTATGTATGTATGTATATATGTATGTATTATTTAACCCCCTAACCGCCTGAGCGTTTTACCGCTAGTGTGTGTGTATAAGGATTTATTTTATGTTTTTCCCCACAAATACAGTTGCAATAAATACATAAAAAAATATCTTTTAATTTTTATACTGATTTAGGATTCAAAGTTTGTTTGATGATATAATTTATAATATGGTTTGTCGGCAGGTTATTATTACGTATTTACAAGTTAGATAATAGATAAAGAAAGTTTTATGTGTTAATTTTTATTTTTATCCTGGCATAGTAACACTTGCTGCCACGAACTTTCTCATTGGCCTAGTGGTCCTAGGCGCGACTGCTACGCTAGAGGTCTTGGGTTTTATTCCCAGGTCAATTAAAATGTTATTCTATAAAATTTTCTGTAGCAGTTCGGAGCCTATGGGACCTAAACATACCGGCGAACTGTGGGTGTACATTGGTACACCTTTGCCTAACCCTTAGGGGAATACGTACAGGCGTGGTAAATGTATGTATAAGTAACACTTATCTATAAAAAAAGACTTAAAAGATTTGATAGTTCCTCTGAACCGAATTTCAGGGCGGTCTATCTTTGACAGCAGTGGCTTAGCAATTGGCTGCTGTGGGTTCGATTACCGCACGAAACAACTGTTTCCGGCCGTGTCGACGACGCATTCGTGTTCCACGCGCGCCTCAAAGATATGTCAGCAAACCGGAGAGGTCACTCAGAGCCGATGCCTGCCGGGGATGAGGGTTGTTCGAAAGAGATACCGCCCATTTTAATTGTCAAGATTTAAGATTTTCAGACCTTTTGAATGGTTAAGGAGTCGGTCAGTTATAGTCAGAACGTTGAAGCCAGGTTCTAGTTTTTAGCTGTGGCTAATAGATGGCAGTTGGACAATGGGGTGGGCAGTATAAGTGGTTGACAGCAATGTGATGTGTCTTGTGACACCCTGTATACAAAAGTCGACGTTACGTCTATCGTATCACAGTTTCTTTCTGTTATCAATCAGTAATCCTTGAGTCTTATGCTGTGATTATATCCATGGTACAGTCAGCGACATACACAGAAAGTCGAAAAAATCACACCTCCCAAAAATGTTGGTAATGGTTCAGACTTTTATTTTGTTCGGGAGGGAGTATCAGACTTTTACTGACTAAAACCCATACATGTTACTTCATGTGCCCTTTGCGTTCCGGGGGCGCGGTATCTCTTTTGAACAACCCGCAGCCCCGGCAGGCACCGGCCTTGATTGGCTTCTCCAAATGTTTGCTGACCTCTCTTTGATTTCTCTATAATATTGTAGTATGGATCTAGATTTTAAGGCATTTTAAATATTTTTATGTAAGTATTATTGAATTAACCTTTACGACAATAAAAAATAATATTACTTATTAATTACTAATAGTAAGGTTGAACTGAAATACAATGCTCATTTTACAAAAAAAAATGTTTTTTTTTGCAAGACTATAATTTTCTAAACTCCAAAATCTTTAAAAGAAACAACGTAACAGCCAATCTCTTTACCGCCGACTGTACTGACACAAAGAAAAAAATAATATGAAGAAAAAAACACGAATCTAATCGTCTATCTTTATAATCTCATTTTCTTAGAAACTGCTATAAACTTTGTTATTAGTTCGGTGGTTTTTCACGACAAATATATCTTGACCTCCGACAATGGCGCTGCTTGTACGAAAAACGTCATTCAAACGTCAAATTCAATACATTTTCATTTAGTTCCAATTTTCGCCACGGGTCAACTTCTACTGGACTTTTGTGGTAGTATCTAGGTATTTTTAAAAGTAATTGGACTGTGATTTTAAAGGATTTTGTGGCAAATAATCCGTTTTAAATTGTGATATTAATAATTATAGGTAGTGATTTTAATAGCATTACGGCTTTTGTATATTATAGGTATTATGACTCTTAGTTTCTGCCCGCAACTTCGTTCACGCGTTTTTTTTCACCAGCGTTAAGTTACGTCTATGATTACTGCTCCTCTCCTGTCTGTGGTAGCGTAATGTTATATAGCCTATACTATTCCTTATGAATTTGGCTATCATATCCCAAGATTTTTTTCGAATCCGACTGGTAGTTCCAGAGATTAGTGCGTTTAAACACACAAACAAAAATCTCTTTAGCTTTTTAATATTAGTATAGATCGGGTAGTACCTAGCCACTAAGCAATTGAACTACTTTTTATGAGTTGGGGTAAGTAAGAATCAAAACAGTCAGTCAGTTTGAGTTTGTTTGGAGCAAACGCAGCGTGGGACGTCCACCCACAAGGTAGACGGACGACCTGATTAAGACCGCAGGAAGACGCTGGATGCAGGCCGCTTCCAACCGGTCCTTTGGAAATGAGGGAGGCCTATGTCCAGCAGTGGACGTCCTGCGGCTGCTGATGATGAAGTTTGAATCCGAAGGAAGGACATAGTAGGCTATTTTTATATCGCGACTTCGTCTGTGTCCACGATAACCCACATTTACGCTGACAAAGTCGCAAGAAAAAGTTAGTTTTAATATAAATACCTACTAGCTTTTGCCCGCGACTTCGTCTGCGTGGATTAATAGTTCCCGTTCCCGGGAGATTTCCGGGATGACAACTATCCTATGTCCTTTCTCGGGTCCCAGACTAAATCTGTACCAAATTTCATTGAAATCGGTTCAGTGGTTTAGGCGTGAAGAAGAGACAGACAGACAGAGTTACTTTCGCATTTATAATATTAGTAAGGAAGTAAGGATTAATTTACGAAACACCCTGTATATTATACAGTTCCCTGATGTTCCGATTACTCTGAATTTGATAACGATCGAAATTATAATGTAGTAGCTAATCAAATTAGGCGTATGACAAACTTTATCAGCTAGTTTTTAAGGTGTCATGTTATTGGAGAAGCGAATAATAAGTAATAAAATAAATTAAATAATTAGTTACTTTTTATGTAAGACCACCAACATCACGCCTGTATTCCCCGAAGGGTTAGGCAGAGGTGTACCAATGTACACCCACAGTCCGCCGATATGTTGTAGGTCCCATGTAATAAGTGGCGAGCCTATTACCATTACCCGGGCACAAATCCAAACTCCGAGCTGCTACTGAGAATTTCATAGAAAAACCCAATAACACTTTTTGCTCGACCTGGGAATCGAACCCAGGACCTCTAGCGTAGCAGTCGCGCTTAGGACCACTAGACCAACAAGGCAGTTACGTTAAGAACATATTACTTTTTTTATACCACAGAATATGGCAAGCAGGCTAACGGCCCGCCTGATGTTAAGCGGTCACCGCTGCCTATGGACACTTGCAACACCAGAGGCATCACTCGTGCGTTGCTGACCCTGTCAAAACCTCAAAACTCCTTTTTTGAAGAACCCAATACATAAAAAGTTGGCAGGCTCGTCCCACAATTAATCCGTACTAATATTATAAATGCGAAAGTAACTCTGTCTGTCTGTCTGTCTCTTCTTCACGCCTAAACAACTGAACCAAATATATCTGTACCAAATTTCAATGAAATTTGGTACAGATATAGTCTGGGACCCGAGAAAGGACATAGGATAGTTTTCATCCCGAAAATCCCCCGGGAACGGGAACTATTAGTCCACGCGGACGAATTCGCGGGCAAAAGTTTGTTGTATTTCTCGATCTATGTATTTTTCTCACCTAGGTACTATACTTTGTTGTTGCATCACCCTAAGGTAGACTGGTAGAAAATGCCCAAAGCATTATATCCGCCCTGGACAGTAAGTATATTTTTTTACATTATGTGGATGAGATTTAATGAATAAAAATATACTAGCTATATAGGTACCATGCGGTGTCACCAGCATTCAGCCTAAACCTTCCTCTTGAATCACTCTATCTATTGATAAAAAGCGCATGAAATTCCGTTGCGTAGTTTAAAAGATCTAAGCGTACTTCGAAGCGAAGTCTAATCTCTATTTAATTTAAAACAAAGTCGCTTCACTTTGTTTTAAATTAAATAGAGATTATACTAGCTATACCCCGAGGTTTCAGAAGCTCCCGTGTGTCGTAGCGTGATGTTTTACAACCTATAACCGTCCGCAATAAACGGGCAATGTAACTAACGCAAAAAGATTTTTACAAATTAAGCCAGTAGTTTCTGAGATTTGCGCGGTAATATAATTTATTCAGCTTTTTTTAAATTAAATCTACATACTTACTTATGGTACCTTAGGTAGACCTAGTGGTCCTAAGCGCGACTGCTACGCTAGAGGTCCTGGGTTCAATTCCCAGTCAAGTCAAAGTCAAAGCAGCTCGGAGTTTGGATTTGTGCCCGGTTAGTGGCAATAGGCTCGCCACCTATCACCTGGGACCTAAATATACCGGCGAACTGTGGGTGTACATTGGTACACCACTGCCTAACCCTTCTGGGAATACAGGCGTGATGGTATCATCTAATACCTAATTTCCAAAAAGTGATCGACCAAATAGGCCGGCAAATCAATCAGTTGCGCTATGAAATTATCTATTTCCTAAGAAAAAAAAGCGTAAAAATATTAAAGATATGAAAGATAATTCCAATGGGCGAGATTCGGATCATTACAACATAAAACATTTTTTTTTAATAAGTGATTGTAAATTGATAATGATTTGTTATCATTATATCAATGTTCTTAGTAATTACTCATGCTGTGCGTACTACGTGGGGAAAACTACATGGAATACTCAGGTGGTGACGCAATGATTACGTGACGGGTACCCAGCATAAATTGACTGTCAAAGTCAAGGTCAAAAAAATATGTATTTTAATTACTGAAAGCACTTTTGAACAATATGTAAGTGAAAAAAGAATATTTCTAAGTTATTCTAGGTACTTGATGCTTTCAAAAGATTATTTTAAAATATATAAATCTTCCGATTTAAAAAAATCTTTTTGCATTAATTAGCCTGTTAATAGAGGAAGGTTATAGGCTATTTAATATCAAGCTACGACCCACAGGAGCGGAGCAGTAACCTAAGATGTAACTTAACGCGAGAGATTAAAATCCACGCGTTTTTGCGAGTAGAAGCAATTATGCTTAGAACAGTTTTTTTTTTAATATCAATGGACGGCAAACAAGGCGACGGCGACGGGCCACCTGATGTTAAGTGGTCACTCTGTCAATATAGACATCTGCAATACCAGAGACCTTGCGAATGTGTTGCCAACCCTGGGACAAAAATGAAATGTCTCATGTGCCTGTAATTACACCGGCACGCATACCCTTCAAACTGGAACACAGCAACGCTGCTTTGCGGCAGAAATAGGTATGGTGGTAGTACTTCCCCGGATGAGCTCCTTCACAAAGAGCTCTACTACTACTGCGGTCCGTGTTTGCTTTGTGATACTTTGGAATAAAATATGGCCATAAAGCATTTCTACAGGTACGGTCAACAAAAGAGATAAGTAACCAGACCGTCTAATATAGTTAAAAATTACTTTCCAACTGGTAGTCGTTTTTAAATAAAATTAATTTTAATTAATAAACTGTTTATTTTCTATTAATTAAAATAAAATTCATTCAAATTCTTCTATCGGTTTTTGTAAAACTTTGATTTCATTAGGCGACTCTAGTTACTATCTCTTTTGCTGACTGTACATTAGACTAAAACTTCAAAGAATCGCAGGTGCCTGATAAGCAATTAGCCACTTCTTATCATCAAGTAGGCCGCTTGCGCACACTGGTCTGTTTTTCAATCTATCAATCATTTATTTACAAGAAATAAAATGATTAATCTCAATGCAGACTAGTCCAGTTCGTAGGTGATATTATAGCATACAAGTGTCTGCGCGGAGGAGCTCGTGGCTAAATAATTACAGCCGCATAGACCGATGTTCCGGGTTAAGCCACGCTTGCCGAGGTTGGTCTGTGGATGGGTGACAATTACCATAGCGAGTTTCCTCCGTGCCTCGGAAAGCACGTAAGGCCGTTGGTCCCGGCTGTCATTTGTAGATCTTTGACAGTCGTTACTGTTAGTCAGAAGCCCGAAAGTCTGACAACCAGTCTTACCAAGAGTATCGTATTACCCATTACTGGGTTGTGGAGGTCTGATAGGCAGTCGCTCCATGTAAAATACTGATATTCAGCTGCATCCGGTTCGACTGGAAGCCGACCCCAACATAGTTGAGAAAAGGCTAGGCAGATGATGACAATAGTGTGCGCAAACACAGGTGCACTCCCTCTTCCCTCACTCTCATAGTCCGATCGGACGCGCAATCAGACACGACCGGGGAGAGATCAAGCGCAGGACCAACGGCTTTACGTGCTTTCCGTTGCACGGAAGTGTCATACTAGTAACTGGGTTGTAGAGGACAGGCAGTCGCGTCATGAAAAACACTGGTATAACGACCCCAAAAATATACCATCACGCCTGTATTCCCCGAGGGTTAGGCAGACGCGTACCAATGAACACCCACAGTTCGCCGGTATATTTAGGTCCCATGTAATAGGAGGCGAGCCTATTGCCATTAACCGGGCACAAATCCTAACTCCGAGCTGCTACTGAGAATTTCATAGAATAGCCCAATAACACTTTTTGCTCGACCTGGGAATCGAACCCAAGACCTCTAGCGTAGCAGTCGTGCTTAGGACCACTAGGCTAAAGAAGCAGTTCGGTCTAGGTAGGCTAACGATCCCAAAATAGTTGGGTAAAGGCTAAGTAAATAAATTGAAGTTAACAAAAATCAAATAACATTGACATTGATGAAGGCAAAAAATTACCTAATGACATGCAATGATAACAATTAGATCAAAAACTGATTAAAACAAGGAAAAACTAAACAATTTTGTAATTATTAAGACATAATATTAGCCGTCTAATTATGATAAATCAATTAATTTAACACGTTTGTATAATTGATTGTAATCGGAACAATTAATTCAAATCAAATGATTTGATCTAGAAATATTTTTTGACATAAAAGTTGATAAGATCATTTCTCTTCCTGCATATTTTCGTTCTTATCCTTAGATATAAAACGCATTGGATTGTTTGTCTGTCTGTTAATGCGGATATAAGATTGTGAGAGTGCAAGACGCGACGGCGCGTGAGCATCTTTTAGAATTCGTTTATTTTTTTACTAGCTTTTGCCCGCGACTTCGTCCGCGTCAAATTTCTTTGGTTATCCTACGACAACCGTACATTTATCCGGGATAAAAAGTATTTTATATGTTATTCCGGACTACAATTTATCTCACTGCCAAATTTCATCAAGATCCGATCAGCCGCTTAAGAGTGAAAGAGTAACAAACATCCATTCATCCATCTATCCATTCTAACAGCTTTTGCCCGCGACTTCGTCCGCGTGGATTAATAGTACCCGTTCCCGGGGGATTTCCGGGATGAAAACTATCCTATGTCCTTTCTCGGGTCCCAGACTATACTCTGTACCAAATTTCATTGAAATCGGTTCAGTAGTTTAGGCATGAAGAAGAGACAGACAGACAGACAGAGTTACTTTCGCATTTATAATATTAGTAAGGATAGTACGGAAAAGTACGGATAGTAGGATTCGAGTTGGGTAAGCTCTTGACTCTAGTCTAGATCAGAGGTGGTGGAGTTGACACAGACAAAGTCGACGATGGAGTGAGCTTACCCAGAAGAAGCCTGTTCACTCTAACTTTGAAGAGATTAGGGTTGAATGCGTTCGGAAATACAGACGCAGGTAGAGAGTTCCACTCCTTTGCAGTGCGCATTAAAGACATTCGGAAACGCTTAGTGCGAATTGATGAAATGGTAACAAGGTGGGGGTGGTAATTTGTGGTGTGTCTAGATGTCCGATGGTGGAAGATGGGATGAGGTCGTGTGAGGTGTGAGATTGTATTTTTTCTGTGTTAAAATCACACGGCCCGTAGTTGTTTCGTGTCAGGCTGTTTGTGTATGTGAGTTTAGGTGTTTAGAAATTACTAGTGTGGGGTAAAGTTTTTAGCAATAGTCTCGCCCCCTATTACATGGGATTTAAAAGTAGGGGCGAACTGTGGGTGTACGTTGGTACACAGTTTCTTCTCTTAGCCGATATATTGCCATAATTTAGGCTTGCATTAGCCAATCACTATCAAGCTTAGTGTTCACAAGGAGTTCAAGGTTTAAAGCAATAGCTACAATCGTACAAGGTCCTATTATCAGCGCGCGCGGATTTTAAAAGCAAAACTAAATATTGTTATTGTCACATAATTATCAACCTAATCTACGGTTTGTATAAAGTCGTAATCCTATTAAATCTCTAACGCTTTAAAGGCTACGTTTTTAGCTGATAATGATACCTGACTGATTTGTGTGTAGGCAAGGTTAGGGAAAGATTTTTATTATTTTATTTTGCTTTATCGTGTACTAACTTCTGGTGTTGACGTCATATTTATATTAATTTATTTGAAAATCATAATATAACATACCACCACGCCTGTATTCCCCGAAGGGTTAGGCAGAGGTGTACCAATTTACACCAACAGTTCGCCGGCCTATTACCATTAACCGGGCATAAATCCTAACTCCGAGCCGCTACTGAGAATTTCATAGAAAACCCAATAACACTTTTTGCTCGACCTGGAAATCGTACCCAGGACCCCATGCTTATCAGTCGCGCCGTGCACCACGAGATCAATGGAGCAGTGAAGGCGTTTATTTGCATACCTTAATTTGTGTAAAAGATGTTACAAAAGCCTTCAAGTTAAAGTACAGTTATGGACCCTGGTAGGGCACAGCAACATAGTATTAAATTAAAATAAATTCAACAATACATTTTAAAGAATAGAAACCATTCTTATAAGCGTGTGTGTGTTTTTTTTCAACCACACTATATTAGGGTACGTCTTTGGTTACTGCTCCGCTCCGCTGATGTTATATGGCCTTTGTTGAATCTGGCTATATTATAGATAGTTCTAGCGATTAGCGCGTTTAAACAAACAAACAAAAATCCTTCTTGTTTATCCTCCTTCATGATTTTGACTATCAAATCAGATTCATCAGAAATAGTATAAGCTATATAACATCACGTTTCGTCCTACGGGACTGGAGCAACAACAAAAGATGTAACTTAACTCCTGTTACTCAAGCCACACACACAAAGTCGCGGACAGAAGCTAAGTCTTTAATATTTTGACAATGACTTTGTTACAGATAGGTGGCAAACAGGAAAGTGCCATACATCTTATGACAAGAAACTACTAGTCCATTTTAAAGATGGGCTGTCATCCTACATTAACCCAACCTCATCACCATATTCATCATCATCATATCACGCGAACGACGTCCACTGTTGGACATAGGGCTCCCCTAAATATAGCCACAATGACCGGTCCTGCGGTGCCCACATCCAGCGATTCCTCACGCTTACTTTACGTATTTAAAGCAAGCGTGAGGAATCGGTAAATGTATATTCACCGAGGGATATTTTTAACCCCCGACGCAAAAAAGTCTAAAAAAGTCTGTCTGTCTGTCTGTCTGTGGCATCATAGATCCCGAGCGGATGAAGCGATTTCAATTTAGTTTTTTTTGTATGAAAGGTGACTTATGTGCGAATGTTCTTAGACATGTTTGATAAAAATCGGTTGAGCCGTTTAAAAGTTATGGGTGTGAAAGTGGGGAAGAAAAACTAAAAATGATTTGTCATGTGGGTTATTATTACACGAAAGCACTTATTGCTGTTTTGTAATGTTCAGTTCAAACCTCATCGAAGTGACCGCATACTATAAAAAGGCAAATTCATTTGGTTTTTTTAATAGATCATCGCAGATTCACTACGAACGATGTTACGATGTTAAAGAATTTACAGTTTCTTGTCAGAAGGCCAATTATTTATTTTTTAACACGTTCGGTGCGGCATCGGGTCGATTATATCCGATGCTCATCTTTCCACCGGTGCGGGGTAAAAATTACTGTGCCAACCGCTGGTGCGGGACCAATATATTTGGTGTCCTTATGAATATGAATGAGATAGTTAGTGTTTTGTAATTGTCTCGTAAATTGAATATTATAGGTGCAAAAAAATCTCATCGGGTCTTTTAGACCCGATGCCGACTGAAGCAAAATTTTTTACGTCTAGTGCGTTCATCGGTTCTAAACGACCCGATGCCCGATGACCCGATGGCCGCACTAGATTTCATACTAGTTGAGCTAGTGAGGTCCGTGTGTTTCGATGAGTTCTTATGCTTATAATGGTAATACAGGTGAAGAAATTAATCATGCAAAATCTATAAATAACCGGAGAGATTTCGAATGCCTTTCGCTAATAGGAAATGCTTTTAGGTGTTAAGTTTTTTTGTTCGAAAGGGATATTACGATATCGTAATATTTTTTGGTGGTCATTATATTTAACCCCTTTATTTTTATATGCCATGGACAGGTCTAAAAAATATATTATACATTTTATCACTATCGATATATTTTTTTTATCATCCACAGATCACATCACTAAAAATGTATCGACACTTTTACAAATCAGTGCGGATAACGGGTCGAAAAGATCCGACAGGCAAATCCTTTATTTATATACAAACCACTCGGTGCATTTACCTACGATTTCGGCCTTCTATTGAGTGATTATTTGTCAACACATTGCTATAAAGAAATATTCTTTAATCATTAAACCCATAAAGATAAGTCCTCCTAAACAGATGTAAGTCGAACGGGTCTTTTCGACCCAGCAACGCACCAGGAACAAATCGTGTATCGGTTATAAAAGACCCGATGCCGCACCAACTGAAAGTTATCAAATTTGACTAACGCAGTGAACGTGTTAAACATTATTGGATGGCAAGCAAGCCGACGGCCCACCTAATGTTAAGTGGTCACCGCCGCCTATACACATCTGCAATACCAGAGCCCTTGCAAATGCGTTGCTAATGTTACCATTCCAAAGACAAAGTTGAAATGTGTCATGTGCCTGTAATTACACCGACCCAGACCCTTCAAACCGGAACACATCAACGCTGCTTTGCGGCAGAAATAGGTATGAGGGTAGTACTTCCCCGGACGAGCTCCTTTACAAATAGCTCTACTACAACTAAATCAACATTTTTATTGCAAAACAAAATATTACTTACCGGTTTCAAAACTCACTGAGTTCTAAAGTCACTAAGATTTCACTGAGAATTTATTTTACACATATTTTTGTAAAGTGGTAGGTATTTCACTGTCACGCAACGAACACTAATGATTAACATCTGATAATGATTTAATAGGTACATTATGTTATTAATTAATCTATCAATATTAGTTGCCAAAGATACGTAGGTTTTTAATTATCGGAAATACAGCGGGTTTAATTTTTTTATGATATTTTTTATTTGATGACGTATTCTTCCGACCGACGCCGGGACGACGGGACGGGACGGGACGGGTCGAGCAAAAAGTGTTATTGGGTTTTTCTATGAATTTCTCAGTAGCAGCTCGGAGTTTGGATTTGTGCCCGGTTAATGGCAATAGGCTCGCCCCCTATTACATGGGATGGGACCTAAATATACCGGCGAACTGTGGGTGTGCATTGGTACACCTCTACCTAACCCTTCGGGGAATACAGGCGTGATGGTATATATGATGTTTTCTCCAGATCTATTCCGATCACGGCGGCTAATCTTAAGGCAGACTAGCCAAGTACGCGCAAGATGTTATACTGCAGAAGTGCGCAAAGACAGGTGCACTGGTGCACATCCTTTTCCCTAACTCTCATAGTCCGATGGGACGGCAATCCGACACGACCGGGGAGAGACCAGGCGCAGGGCCAACGGCTTTATATGGCGGTGTCACACCACCAATTTCCAAACTCCGGGCTGTTACTGAGAAATTCATAAAGGAAAAGCCCAATAACACTTTTTGTCCGCCCTAGGAATCAAACCAAGAACCCCACGCTCAACAGTCGTGCTCGCCACCACGAGTCCAAGCGACATTTTTCTTTAGTAAAATAATATGCGTTAGGTTAGTACCACGATGAGTCAGTGGTTACAGCGCCCTTCTTTCATACACAAGGCTGTGGGTTCGCAACCGAGCACGGACAAGTACCATTGTGTATGTGTGTTTATCTAATTCTAAGTTTAGTACTTCAAAATTTTATCTTGAACCTCACTGACATCGGTCAAGAAAAACATCGTCAGTAAACCTGCACTTGTAATTAGTATAAGTCTAAAATCGCCAATCCGCCTTGAGCAAGCGTGGTGATCAATGCTCGTGCCTTCTCTGTATAAGAATAGGCCTTTGCCCTGCAGTGGGACAATAATAGACTAGCCATATATGTGACCATATAAATTCCTTTGTAAGTCGCCTTTCACTCATCCTCTCAACATAACCGAACCATCTAAGCATACTCTTTTTAAACTTTGTCACTACATCCTCTTTTAATCCGCAAACAGCTGTGTCAACAAAAATCCCCAATGAGTAATAGACAAAATAAAATCAACCTATTTATTAAAATGCAATAAAACAGATTATCTTAGTTAATACCTAAAGGTGTTAAAAGCTAAAGAAGTGGTTTTTTATCCGCAAAATGAACGTGCAAGTGATTTGCAGGCTAATGTTCAATTTCAACCAACCGACCAACATCGGAACGCATTTCACATCTGCTGGAGAAAATTGAGGCTTCAATATACCATCATCATCCATCACGCCTGTATTCCCCGAAGGGTTAGAAGGTGTATCAAAGTACACCCACAGATCGCCGGTATACGTTATTTAGGTCCCATGTAATATCCTATTGCCATTAATCGGGCACAAATCCAAACTCCGAGCAGCTACTGAGAATTAAATAATAGTTCAATATAATAATAGTTTATTCCTGGATCGAAATTTACGTCACTTTAAAGTTGAACCAGTCTTGTGTTTGATTCCCAGGTCGAGCAGTGTTATTGGGTTTTTCTATAAAATTCTTAGTAACAGCTCGGTGTGGGGATTTGTGCCCGGTTAATGGCAATAGGCTCGGCCCCTATTACATGGGACCTAAACATAGCCTAGCAAGTAGCGTAGCCTAGCAGTCGCGCTTAGGACCACTAGGCTACCGAGGCAGTACATAGTTTCAATAAAATAAAAAAGCTTACCAAGTATTTAGATTTTCTTTTTCACTTTATCACGTCAATCTTTTTTGACTCTTGCAACACTGGTATTAGTCAGTTTTCTAGAAATAACACTTTCTCAAACAGTTCAAAAAACTTTTTAAAAAAACATAACCCTCCTTCTGTCGCAGTCGGGTAAATACGAGATAGCAAAAAAAAATAGAGAAAATATCAGATCTTTTTATAGAAATGTATCTAAAATCAGTCTCATTAATTTTCTAATTACGAATTTTATAAAACATAAAGATGGTGAACTTCAAAACTTTTCTTATAATTATGCACTTCATTGGTAATAAAAATGAGATGCATTTACAAAGAATAAGTAATGACAAATGCTGTAACAGTGTCCTAGAGTAGGTATAATACAAATAATTTTATTATCTACATATTATAAAACAAAGTCGCTTCCCGCCGTCTGTACGCTTAGATCTTTTAAACTACGCAACGGATTTTAATGCGATTTTCATCAATAGATAGAGTGATTCAAGAGGAAGGTTTATACGTATAGAACATCACGCTACGACCAACGGGAGCGGAGCAGTAACCAAAGACGTATGTAAGTGAAGATGGGTGACACCGTGGGGTTTATCGTTATAAAAAATATGAGTTTTAGATAAAATGTAATCCATTTTTATTGCAGCAGTATTACTGGTATTAAAGAAAAGTTTGATATCGATAAAGTTGTAGATTATTTCGTTACATGACATACAGATTTAGTTGTTAAATCATAATTTATTAATCACTTTTTAAGACTTTCAGATCCAATATGTCATGATAATATATTTTTTTCCTTTCTTTACAAAATTTGTAAATAACATGTTGTCACCGTCTTTTTGGGTGTTTTAATAAGTGTTTATTAGTCATCAAATTCCTTGTGCACCTGTGTTTGTGCAAACACTTGTGCACTGTAATAAATAATAATAATAATTTCTCGCGTACTTGGTTATTTGCCGCCTATCTATTGATATTTGCCGCCGTCACCTAAATCGGTCTGCAGAATATTCGTACCTACTACCTACATATTATTTTACAAATATTTTGAGATACCTAGATTTTTTTTGGTGTAAGGCGTGTGTAAGGACATACAATGTGGCAATGCTGCCAGCCTTTTGGGCACTGTCCCTTTGACAGCGATGTGGTCGAGTTTTTCAATGCCGTATCAACTTCCCCATTGCTTTTTCATTCCTTATAATTTTATTTCTATAAAAAAAAAATTGGTTGCCTGTAAAGTCGGTATACGGGCGAAAGTTTTACGTGACAACGACTTTGAGTGGTAAAATAATTTTAATGTGAATATTCATTCGTATAGTAGTGCCTTTCACTTTTTATGTCTGTCTCTCTCGCTCTTAGGCGGGCTAACCATGCCCGAGTGGAAGGGACGCGTGCCTCTCACTCGCTCTCATTGTGAGCGCATAACGTGAGCGGAGCGTAACGCAGTTTCTTGAAGTGTCACCCGGCAAACCAATTTATAAGACGTTGTCACGTCAAAAATGTGTTTTGGTTAATTAAGTAGAAAAAAATATGTTTTTGTTTTATAAATAATTTTGCAAACACAATTAGCATTTTGTAAACAGCCTGTATTTATAGACGATATTTATTTAAGGCGTATGAGAATTTGTTATTAGGTAAACATACAGAAACGTGGTTCCTGTATTGTTACTGTTTTGTTCTGAAGTACTTACTATTACCTATAGGGTACGAAAGCAAGGGCTACATGTACCTACGTACCTGTACAGGTACCTAAATACGTTTTTAAATACTCTAAAGTCGATTAACAATGTTACTTTTAAGGTGCTCCCTCACCGGGAGCATTCACGTGTATTGTAACATTATAGATTCGACTTTGAGCATTACATTACAATGATACCTCCCTGACTAAGGAGCAGTTGCGTGTAATGTAACGTAATTGCTCGGTTCTTCTCCTTCACTGATGTATGCCCGTTTTGTATCATTACAAGGTGCGCATTGTAATGCTCGGTTCTCCTCCTTCACTGATGTAATGCTCAAATCTGTAACGTTACATTACACGCGAAAGCTCCCGGTGAGGGAGCACCTTTACAACTTATTCAAACAGACATGAAATTACACAATTCACTGCTATCAGAATTTTAGGCAAGAGAGAAGCAAACCTCACGCCCCAGCCACCGCTACAGAAAGAGATACCTCTTGCTTAAGGAAACACTTTTAAATTAGTCATCATCATATCAACCGATTTACGTCCACTACTGGACATCGGCCTACCCTAAAGATAGCCACAATGACCGGTCCTGCATTAGTATTAATCGTTAAATAATCTTGACAAATATGACGCAGTAAGTATAAAGTACAGATAACCATCACGCCTCTACCTATTCCTTATAGGGTTAGGCAGATTTACCTACCAATCTACACCCACAACTGTAGGTATACTCACAGTTCGCCGGTATGCTTATTGCCATATTAAATGGGCACAATCCAAACTCCGAGCTGCTACTGAGAATTCTATAGAAAAAACCCAATAACACTGCTCGACCTGGGAATCGGACCCAAGACCTATAACGTAGCAGTCGCGCTCGAAACCACTAGTCTAACTGAAACAAACCACTAGGAAACCTCTAACCAAACGACAGGTTTTGCCCGACGTGGGCATCGAACCTAGGACCTCATGCTCAGCAGGCACGCTTGTGACCACGAGACAAGCGGGGGCAGTAAACACGGATACTCTTATCTCCTTACTTGAGGAAGCACTTTCAAATAATCCAGCCATTTTCAGTGCAAATTAGACTATGATAAACTAGCTTTTACCCGCCACTTCCTCCACGTCAAAATTGCTATAATATCCCACAGGAACCGTACGTTTTTTCGGGATAAAAGGTATCCTATGTATTATCATACTTCCCCGACTGCCCCGTTGGTCTCGTGGTCGCCAGCGCGACTGCTGAGCAAGGGGTCCCGGGTTCGATTCCCAGGTCGGGCAAAAAGTGTTATTGGGTTTTCCCATTAGGAATTTGTCAGTAGCAGCCCGGTGTTTGGAAGTTGGTGGTGTGACACTCCCGTGCCTTGGAAAGCACGTAAAGCCGTTGGTCCTGCGCCTGATCTCTCTCCGGTTTTGTCGGATTGCCGTCCCACGGGCTATGAGAGTTAGGGAAGAGGGAGTGCACACACTTGTGCACTATAATATCTCCTGCGTGCCTGGCTAGTCTGCGTAAAGATTAGCCGCGATCGGAATCGGTCTGGAGAATTACATTACATTTTTACATTCCATACTACAATCTATCTCAGTGCCAAATTTCATCCAGATCCGTTCAGCCGTTTGAGCGTGAAGAAGAGACAAACACACAAACTTTCGCCTTATAATATTAGTGTGAATCTTTGAATCTTTTTCCGTTATTTTTTATCCCTAACTTTTTTGGCGCCATATTTCCTCGAAGTCGTTAATGATTAATTTATATCAGATTAGTGAAATTACGAGTGTGGTGATAACGTTCAATTACGTCAACGTTGTAATATGAATGCACAACAAACGTTTTGGCGCCATTGATAAAGTAACAGTAGAGCTCGAGCTCGTCCGGGGAAGTACTACCACCACATCTATTTCTGCCGCAAAGCAGCGTTGCTGTGTTCCGGTTTGAAGGGTAAGGGTGCCGGTGTAATTACAGGCACATGAGACGTTTCAACTTTCATCTCTGTGATGGCAACGTATTTGCAAGGCCTCTGGTATTGCAGATGTCTATAGGCGGCGGTGACCTACCTATTACTGGAATCAAATGTAACAGCTCACATTAGGACCCATTATTTTAATGATAATTGCAATTCGTGGTGCTTGGCAATCTGGGCTTCTCCCAGTTGTACACATCCCTTTGTGCCTATTGGCCTAGTTCTGTTCTGTCTCCTGATTGTTTGGAGGGAAGTGGAAATTATGTTTTTCTTACTCCCCCGCTAGTCATTTCTGATTAATTTTGTTAAATCGTTTCTCCGGGACTCGTCGAGCTTCATTGTCTCGGCGCTTTTCTTGTGGTCGCCACTGTTGATTCTGGCTTACAGGAAATGCAGTGGTTTGGGAAAAGAGAGGTGGGCTCGCATATTTAAAAAAAAAATACAGCGTTGCTATCCAATGAAATAAAATAAAAAAACATTTTGTGAATGGTGCTCACATTCACCGCCGTTCCCGAACATGATGCATGGATCGTGCTTACAAGTGAGGTCCAATTGTTCCTTCTCTGTGCGTGGGGATTTTATTCTTTTGACGATTGAAATAAAACACAATTCCATACATTTTTCTAACCGTTTATTTATTAGAAACATAGCAACAATACCCTTATTTACTCTACAGTAATTACAAATGGCGGTGGACCACCTACAGGGCCGTCGCTTGGGGGCCCAGGGTGCAACCGGGGCCCATCGGAGCAACTAGGGTTCACGAAAGACAACTCGAGTGCAACTCTAGGCATTGCACGCATTTTAATTATCATCGCGTTTACTTGCATATAGATATAAAAATTATATGATTTTGTAGTCTGGCAACTGCTGTGACAGTTGCGCTACAAGATTTTTTTCCTTTGGAATGTGTTGCGCTACAGTCTGGCAACTGTTGCGCCACTTTTTCTTTATATTACATAGTATAAAACAAAGTCGCTTCCCGTCCGTCTATAAGCTTAGATCTTTTAATCTTTACAACGGATTTTCATGCTGCTTACATCAATATATAGAGTGATTCAAGAGGAACGTTTATACGTATAGAACATCACGCTACGACCAACGGGAGCGGAGCAGTAACTAAAGACATGACACCGCGGCGTATATAGCTAGTATACATTATTTTGCTTTCCATATACTATAGGTAAGTTATTATTCTTTGCCGTATATAACGGCCCTGTGTTTTACAAATATATTGTTTTTTCATCTAATAACGCACTAGGCAAGCTATGGCCTATTACAGGGACGTATTAATGCTAGATTGGTTGCCTTGTGCGTTTTCTGTATTTGGTTTTCAATGAAAAGCGAGATTTTTTTTATATCCTACTGACCAGGAGGATTCATTTCGCGTTCTGTACTGCTGGTCTGTAAAAATCTACCTCAGTGAGTATAGGTGGAGTAAGCTTGAGTCGGGTTGGCCTAGTAATTAAGGCGCCCCCTACTCATGCAAGAGGTTGTGAATTCGGTACTGGGCAAGTACCAATGTGACTTCCAATTCATATGTATTTTGTAAGTTTATCTTGGACATCATTGAGGAGCTCGTGGCCAAATAATTACCGCCGCATAGACCGATCTTCCGGGTTAAGCCACGCTTGCCGAGGTTGGTCTGTGGATGGGTGACCATTTACCATAGCGAGTTTCCTCCGTGCCTCGGAAAGGACGTAAAGTCGTTGGTCCCGGCTGTCATTTGTAGATCTTTGACAGTCGTTACTGTTAGTCAGAAGCCCGAAAGTCTGACAACCAGTCTTACCAAGAGTATCGTATTACCCATTACTGGGTTGTGGAGGTCTGATAGGCAGTCGCTCCATGTGAAATACTGATATTCAGCTGCATCCGGTTCGACTGGAAGCCGACCCCAACATAGTTGGGAAAAGGCTAGGCAGATGATGATGATCTTGGACATCACTGATATCGGTGAAGGAAAACATCGTGAGGAAATCTGAACTTATAATGAATTTAAATCTGAAATTGCCAATCCGCCTTGAGCAAGCGTGGTGATCAATGCTCGTGCCTTCTCTGTATGAGGAAGAGGCCTTTGCCCTGCAGTGGAACAATAATGAGCTGGTATTATAATACACTCCCGGACTTCTAAATCGAGCCACCTAGCATAATGAGTTTGTATCATCCTTATCTTCAAAAAAAAATATATGAATGACAAATGAATGAAAATGAATGAAAAATCAAATTAAGAACAATAGTACATGAGCCTAATGTTGATTATGCCAGCTACAAACTTGCATAAAAACTTTTTGATCATTCATACATTTTTTTAAAGTTATGGACGTTACTAAATCATTATGCTAGGTGACTCGATTTAGGAGTCTGGGAGTGTATTTATAGGCTTGAGACGAGCTGTTGTTAGCATTTGGTCGAAGAACAACTCATATCAAACTCACTTCATGTGAATTGACCGAGGGAGATTTTTACAGAATAGACCGGTAAGTTGCGTAGTTTGAAACGCAATTTTTAAGGTTCTGTATAAAAATCATTTAACACCAACCAATTTAAAAAGTAAATAAAGAATTTCTCGCTTCATGTCACATAATGAGATCACTAGGTATAATTGCGCTACATATTAAAAAGGGGATAAGCAGAAACCATTTCCATGATTAATATTCCATTGCATTGGTACCTACATAAACTAAAATAACAACATGTGGTTAAAAATTATAAAAATAAAATTTAAAATTGCCAACAAATGTAAAATATATTAACTCAAATTAAAATTGCAACCTTCTTATTTATAAATTGTACTCGTCCTTATCATTTTCATATTGATAGAGTGAGAGGAGACTAGTATGGCTGTAATTGGGGAAGATTACTGTCAAATTAGTTCCACGTAGATGGTGCTAGGAGTTTGTTACTAAGGGTTATACATAAATTACTTTACACGTTTAGGGCGTTATATCAAAGTGTGATATTGTAGGGGGGAGGGGAGGGGGAGAAGGCGTGAACTTTAGGAGTAAACGACAAACTTAAAAAAAACCCCTGCACACAGGTCTCAGGCGTTTTCACATTAGGACGTTAGCAGCGCGACAGTAGCGCGGCAGAAGTACATTCCTTCACATCACAAGAACAGATCAAAGTTTAGGTCAGTATGGCGCACTTCATTTTAAAAATAGATGCTGTGGGCGACAGCTCTTCTGTTTTTTTATTATGAAATTCTGACGGGGCGACAGCCGCGCTGCTAAACCGCGTAAATGTGAAAGCGGCCTCACAATTATGACCAACTGTAACCACGATTTGTGGGGTAAAAAGAAAACAATGAAATTCGTGTAATATAATTTATGCTTACATTCACCTCTCCAAGAATTCCTTGCTAAAAACTTCGCCGAGAGATGTCGCTACTTGTTTTCTTGTCGCCGATTGGCTGACAACCTTCAAGATGACTTTCAGCGAACTCTAGCGGCGAATCTTTCAGTCTTCTTCCCCATTGGAGATTAACAAAGCATAATAAATATTTGGTAACTTTATTGCTGTGTTAAATAAAATCATATCACAATATCTACCAGTGTAGTGATAATGGCACTATTTCATTTTGGTACTTTGTACTAAATTTCTCGTGATGCTTTACAAATAATGACTTTATGCAAAGGGCATAAAGCTGAAATTGCTTTAAATTAATTGTATTGTTTTGTTGTGATCCAATTTTCTTGTGATTAACAAAGATTTGCAAAAAAATACTTAATGCAAAGAATATAAAGTTGAAATTGCTTTAAATTTGTTATGTTGTTTTATTGTGATCCAATTTCTTATGCAAGAATCCTTGTTTATCAAAGGTTTTTTGCAAAAAAGACATAATGCAAAGAACATAAGGTCAAATTTGCTTTAAATTAGTTAAGTTTGTTGTTTTATTTTGACCCATTCGCATTATTGTTGTATTTAAATGACATTATAAGCATTAAATTACAATAATTACATAGCCATTGCGTTTCTAACAAACTCAAGTTTTCTTTTCCAACATTGAACACAATACAATTTGTTTACTTAAATTATAATTTCAATACAATATATAATTTTCATCAAAATATACAAATATTACCCTCTATAGTAGATTTTTAGAATCTGTAAAGGTCTTCGGTACAAGCCTGCTGCACTATTCTCAACCACTGCAACTCCTGAAAGAATCAACAGTGGCGGCCACAAGAAAAGCGCCGAGACAATGAAGCTCGACGAGTCTCGAAGAAACGATTCAACTGTCTTGAATTCCGCAACGAAATTAATCTGTTCGGGCTGTCATTTGAAGACAGGGTAAGCCGGGAAGCCTGACAACCAGTCTTCTCAAGAGGTATCGTGTTGCCCAGTTACTGGGTTGTGGAGGTCAGATAGACAGTCGCTCCATGTAAAACACTGGTATTCAGCTGCATCCGGTTAGACTGGAAGCCGACCCCAACATAGTTGAGACAAGGCTAGGCAGATCATATAGAAAAGACACTTAATGGAGAAAAAATACATTTAAGACTTTTCAGCTTCTAAAAATCTACTGAATTAAATACTGATTGTTTATCACCTAATTACGATCACAAATCACACAATATATTACGCTAATTTTGTACATAACAATATCAAACTATATACAGGGAAAGTTTTTGATTAGTGCGTTAATTTTGTTTTGATATAATTTAGTAATAAAATAGAAACTTTTTCTTCTTCTTTTTATATGCCATCGGATGGCAAACAAGCCCACGACCCACCTGATGTTAAGTGGTCACCGCTACCGATAGACATCTGCAATACCAGGGCCTTGCAAATGCGTTGCCATCCTAGAGATAAAGTTGAACTATCTCATGTGCCTGTAATTACACCAGCACCCATACCATTCAAACCGGGACACAGCAACGCTGCTTTGCGGCAGAAATAGGTATGGTGGTTTACAAAAGATAAACTTATTTTATGGGTACTCGCCACCGGTAAGCAACAGTGGCGCGGTAAATAGGTATCAACTGTACACTCGGTCCGTACGCCGACGCAGGTTACTGACCGCTAATTTCATCAGCTACGAACTAAACAGAGTCGAGTTTTAATTTCAGTTCCAAAATGGAAAAGATAAAACGTATTAACAATTAATGGAAGTGTGTTATTACTGATACTGAACTACCGAAAAAAAAAAAATTACGCACGTATTAAAAACTTTTCCTGAATAATGCTAAGATTAAGCCAAGTATATTTTAAACAATAATTAATATTAAGGTAAACGAGATACCGAATTGGTGAAAATTTTGAGTGCTTAGTGCGATATTTTCTAGTCAATTAGAAGCGGTAATTCGCGTTTACGTCAAAAATGTTTTTTTTTTAAATAACGCCATCTAGTAACAAGGGCGAGAAACGCAATCGAGTTTAGTTAGCGAAAACGCAATATCAAAGTCAAAATATCTCTCATTTCTCGAAGTTATTGTGTTGTGTGTTTGGTGGTATTCAATAAGTGTAACGTAATTAATTTAATTATAGAGAGATTGCGGATTGGCTCGTTCTGACATAATTAAGCTCAATAATTCCATACAAATCGTAGTTAAAATAGACCTAGAAAAACTCGCACTAAACACTCTGTAGCATGAAAAAAAGGTGAAGCACAACATTTTTTCTTATTGTTTTCAGTTAAGAATTTGCAGAAGATCGACAGAATAGAAGACAAAGTGTGGTGAAATTATTGCTGAAGCAATTAGCTTTTAAAAACATAACTGTCATTATTTGCAGGAGCGGATTTAGGTATAGCATTTATGGGCTGCAAGGCTGCAACGCAGGGCCCCGAGGATATTATAGGGCCCTGAGACAGTGGACATAATTATTGATAGCAGTTATTCGTCAAAATAGCAATTAATTAGGTGGGCCCCCAAGTATTACTCCAGGGCCCCACAAATTCACAGTCCGCCCCTGATTATTTGACAGTTGAAGGAAATGGTTTACGTAAAGCATGAATGTGCTTAACAAATAATTTCCCAGGTTACATAGACCACTAAAATAATACGCAAATCTGATTCTAGGCACCTCGTTTAAAGTATTAAAACGCTTTCAATTTAAGCGATATTTTTTTCGAGCGATAGTTGCGCCACTGTCGCGTTATAGTGTGCAACAAAGCGATATAATTATGGGACACAACAGATTGAACATAATATCTGGACCATAGTTGCGCAACTGTCGCGCCACTGTTTGGCGATAATGACAGAAAATCTTAGTATATCGCTTAAATTAAAAGCAATCTTTACATTAGGATTTCTTATTTTTTTAATTACATTTTGTACAGTTATCACACCGCCATTTTATAAATAAAACACCTTCACACTCATTATTTTTTTATACATCTTTAGGCCAATGCTGTTGTAGTTTACGAGAAAGAGACTTGGTACATATTGAATTGACATTTTCTAGGATACCGTATCATTACTGGACCGGGTATAAGGAAAAAAACAAAACTTCACGACATTTTAAGGGTCGTTTTTTAAGGTTCCGTACGCGAAGGGTACCGACGGGACCATCTTACTAAGCTTCCTTGAATTTATTATTTTTGTATTTATGAGTACTGTAAAACGGGGTAAATAGCAAAACACAGGGTGAATAGCAACACACGGGTTGAATCAGAACGAAACTTTAAAGGTGGTTTCAGTGTCAAAATAATATAGTTTGTTGCCAAAAAGCTTTCAATTTTTATCGAATTAATATATACCATCACGCCTGTATTCCCCGAAGGGTTAGGCAGAGATGTACCAATGTACACCCACAGTTCGCCGGTATATTTAGGTCCCATGTAATAGGGGGCGAACCTAATGCTTAATATTATTAACTATTTAGGACCATTTTCACCAAAATCACTAAATACATTTAGTGTTTAAAGGAACGTGTTTAGAACATCATTGCATCCCTGTCACATTGTTAGAAGGTGACAGTGACAGAATGATAATTGGGTAGATGCCACCACTAATCAATTGACGTACTTTTTATGAGCTGTCAAAACGCCATTCCCCCTTACATTTTCTATGACAATACTCAACTATGACGTCACTTTTTTGTCATCTCAATTCACTAACTATTTATTGATTTCAAATCAACTAAAAATCGATTTTTATAGTTATTTAAAGAATCATCGGGTTTTTCGTGCTAAAATTAAATGTTTTTTTGTGAAGTTGTTTCTTGAAATTATTGGTCAGTGGTGTCATCTACCCAATTTAAACACATTTAGCGCTAAATACCGGGTTACTTTTCATTCACCAGCCATTTTTCAGGGAGTGAAAATACTCCCGAATATAAATAACTTTCATAAAGGAACCAACTATGAAATATGAAAAAAAAAATCTGCTGTTCCTTATAAAAGTGCACTACAACACTATCAAAATGTACGGAACAGCGGTATTTTTTTTTTCATATTTCTGGGTTGGTCCTTTAGCAAAAGTTGTTCATATTCATAAATACTTTCACACCCTGAAATATGGCCGGTAAATGAAAAGTAACCTTGTATGTTTAGTGATTTTGGTCAAAGTCGGCCATAGTGTCCTTTTTAGTAACAAACTATATTATTCCAATGTTTAAATCGCTTTTAAAATCTTGTTCTGATTTATAGTAAATGTTCCTATCCACCCCATTTGTCAGTACCTACGTACGTAATGTGCCAAATCTCATCTTCCTTGTGTAAATAATCGCATCTGATTGCCAATAATTGATTCAAAGTGTACATGTCATCTTGTCTAAATATTTAAAACGTTTTGAACTCTGCTATCATCTCAGAATCTTTGCCAGTTGCTAAGCTGTTTCGCCAGCGACAAACCAGGCAACACTTGTAGCCCGCAACATCGCGCCATGTTGCGATATGTTGAGCGATTTCTTGTTACAAATAAGCATTTTTTAAAACGTCCTGTTGAGCGAGTGTCGGGCAATATACGAGCAACTATTAGTTGCCAAGTTTCTATATAACTTTTAAGGCACAGATGATAAATAAATGGAGTTTGTGTTGTCACTAGCAACGCTGCTTCGTAGCAGAAATAAGATTAACTCTTTAAAATGTTAAAACTTCCATTTATTTAAAACTCTGCGCTTAAAACAATTCATTTCATAATTGATAGTTTCTTAACAATAATTTTGTACCAAACTATTATTTATTCAGTGTACTATTTTAACAGAACCACTACATCTAAATTCATTCTCACATTGCTACAGTGTCGTTGGAACATCGTGAAAGCGGAACAAGCGTTTTGGTAACAACTGTTGGGCATCACTTTGTTGCTTTAAAATTGGTTTTGTAGTAAAAACGCAGCGTTTTTGTGACGATTTTTATATATTCTGAGCGTCACTTTCTCGTGAATGAACTGTTTTTTTTTCTTTCTTTCTAATTAAAAAATCTGAAGTGCAAACGTCTTTGATCGCTAACTAGATAATAAAAGATCCAAAAACGTTGCGTTCCCGCTACTCCACCACTGCATAAACATCATACAAATTACAAAACTCTCATCCAAACCAAACTTTACACAAAGCAAACACACTAACACTAATAAACGCCGCGGTTTACCTGCGTCGCAACTGCGTGACAACTGCGTGGCAACTGCGGGGCGACAGCGTGGCAACTTTTCATCGTTGATCATTATTGTTGCGATATGCGATTCTATGCTAGTACCTATAGTAGTTAGGTTTAAAAGGGCCTACTTTGTTTAAGCCTAGGTATTTAGCCTGTTCGTCTGTTAACTCCGTTAGGTGGGCGTCGAATGTTGGTAGATGTAGGCTTGCTACGTACTCATCCATTTTCTTAGGTAATAGGTAAACGTCAGCCTGCAATAGAAATTAATATTTTTTATAAAAACATCCTTTGTTATATCGATATTTGTCAAAACACACACACGTATCATCACGCCTGTATTCCCCGAAAGGTTAGGCAGAAGTGTAACCAATGTCCACCGGTTTATTTTTAAGTCCCATGTAATAGGGGGCGAGCCTATTGCCATTAACCGGGCACAAATCTTAACTCCGAGCTGCTACTGAGAATTTCATAGGAAAACACAATAACACTTTGCTCGACCTGGGAATCTAACCCAAGACCTCTGGCATAGCAGTCGCTTAGGACCACTAAGACTAACGAGGCAGTTCCAAAAAAATCAAACCTTGAAAGAAAAAACAAAATCAACCAGTATATTAAATTGGGTTCAAAGGTCTCTTCACAAAACAGGAGCATTGATCACCACGCTTGCTCATGGCGGATTGGCGATTTCAGACTTATACACGGTTACTTTTACATCGTTTATGAGGAGCTCGTGGCTAAATAATTACAGCCGCATAGACCGATCTTCCGGGTTAAGCCACGCTTGCCGAGGTTGGTCTGTGGATGGGTGACCATTTACTATAGCGAGTTTCCTCCGTGCCTCGGAAAGCACGTAAAGCCGTTGGTCCCGGCTGCCATTTGTAGATCTTTGACAGTCGTTATTGTTAGTCAGAAGCCCGAAAGTCTGACAACCAGTCTTACCAAGAGTATCGTATTACCCATTACTGGGTTGTGAGGGTCTGATAGGCAGTCGCTCCATGTGAAATACTGATATTCAGCTGCATCCGGTTCGACTGGAAGCCGACCCCAACATAGTTGGGAAAAGGCTAGGCAGATGATGACTTTTACATCATCGTTCTGGAGCCGAAACACAGAAACTCCAGTCGAGTAATAGGTACTGTGCCCGTGCCTCGGAAAGCACGTAAAGCCGTTGGTCCTGCGCCTGATCTCTCTCCGGTCGTGTCGGATTGTCGTCCCATCGGACTATGAGAGTTAGGGAAGAGGGAGTGCACCTGTGTTTGCGGACACACTTGTGCACTTTAATATCTCCTGCGTACGTGGCAGTCGACATTAAGATTAGCCACCGTGACCGGAATCGGTCTGGGGAGTTGCTTTTTTTTGTCGTTTTCTATTGGCGTTGTTCTTTTATTTTAAGACGTCTCAAAGCAGGTGTCAATTTATCTCTTTTTTGTCATTGGAGTTAAATGTTAGTAACGCTTCTGTCTGATCGAGAATGGATTTTTCAAAGGCTACCGTTCGCATGGGTAGTCGATAAGGTTTACACACAAATATGAATCGAGTGCAAGGAAGCGTTACTTCGAGTTCTCACTATTTCACAAATGAAATATTCGTGTTATTTAATTTTTTGCTTATTATTAAAAATAATAGTACCAATAGTTTCTGTTACTATGACAGAGCTTATGGCTTTCGGCTAAAACGATATAAAAATAACCGTGTATTTATTATAAGTCCCGGTTTCCACACGATGTTTTTCTTCACTGACACAACTAGAAAATACATATGAAATGAATAAGCTACATGCTCACATGGTGTTTGCCTGTGCCCGGTTGTGAACCCACAACCCCGTGCATGAGAGGCGGGTGCCTGAACTATTGGGCTATAATGACTATCCCCCGAAATCGAAAAAGACAAACGCCTTCAAAAACTTTCACTTTGTAGTGAAAAATGAATTTAGTTTCGAAAGTCGGTAGCTTTGGTAATGATTGTTGCCACCGACTTCCAAAACTAAATTCATTTTTCTCTTTATAGTTCATGAAAGATTTTGTCTTTTATGTAAATTGATTACTATTTTTCGCTTTTTTCGTATTTACTTCCTATCATCCAAATCCATGAAGAAAATGGTAACACTACGTAAATTAACAAGATTAAACACCACTGAAAACTCACAAGACAGCAAAAACTCAATTTCATTTTTTTCTTATATGTAATTTTTTTTTCAGCTAATTCGATTTAAAGACCAAGTTACTAAACCTATTTTGATAAATTTTACATGGGATCTGAAAGTATACTCTTTCAAATAAAAATAAAAAATCCAAATCAGTTATTAAATGACGGAGTTCTCAGGTGACAAACCAAAAAAAAAAACAAAAATACAACCAAATTAAAAACCTCCTCTTTTTTGAAGTCGGTTACAATTACAACAACAACATAACCATCACGCCTGCATTCCCCGTAGGGTTAGACAAAGGTGTACCAATGTACACCCACAGTACGCCGGTATGTATAGGTCCCATGTAACAGGGAGAAAAAAAAAAGAAATATATGTATTGGTTCATGTAAATGGGCCATAAATGTGTCGTGATATCGTGACAGCCACGTTCACAAATTAAACTAACATACAAAAACAACACTGAAGTACACCCATCAAACTCCATACACGCGACTTACCTGTTGTTCCTTATTGACTTTTCCTGCCTCTTCCTGCAGTACAAAATCTTCTAAAGCAGATATCTACATTCTACTAAAGTGTCCCTATAATGTCTCTTCATTTATTTAGTCTCCTTTTTTAAGTTAATTAGTTTATTTTTTCTTTATATAGGGACCATATTAATTTCCTCCTATTACGTCATCATTCCTCACTATTTCCTCTAAATTCCTCACCTCCTCTCAAATATTTACAACCACAAAATATATATCTATGCACGGACCACATTAATTTCCTCGTATTACGGCATCATTCGTTACTATTACTTATCTCATACTTCCTCACTATTTACTCATAATTCCTCAAAATTCCTCACCGCTCCTCAAATATTTACTACCACAAAATTCCTCCACATTCTTTCAAACCCATTTATATATTGCTTTTCTCATATTTCACACAATTCCTCCTTAATTTCCCGTCTCCTCATTACTCCCCACACCTCATAGGTGTTATATTACGCACATCAAAGTAACCCAAACCATTTTTTTTCCACAAAAAAAAAACCCTCCAATCTCCTCATCTCTCCTCTCTCTCCTCGCCACTCCCCTCACCTTATACCGATGGTGCGGCGCGTTGTATAGCTCGATGAGCGCTAGAGCTTGGGTGGCTGCTGTCACGGAGACCACGAACGAGGGTAATGATGAGCAGCATAGGTTGGCGAGGCGTCCTTCCGCCAGGAGGACTATGCGCTTGCCGTGTGGCCAGATTATATGGTCTACCTGTGGGGGAGAAAGGAATGGTGTTAGAACTTTGGGTTAGCAGTATATCAATACGGGTTGTAGAAAGGCACTTAAAGAAGCAGACAATGTGTTTTTTTTCTGCCATTCGATGGCAGACAAGCTCACGGCACATGTTCGTGTAATTACACAGGCACCCATACCCTTCAAATGGGAACACAGTAACGCTACTTTGAAGCAGAAATAAGTTAGGTGGTAGTAATTCTTTTTTTTGTTCCCGGGTTGGTCATGGATGGTCCACCGCCGTTTTTTTTTTTTAAATCATCAAATAACTTCCCCCGCCCTGTGCGGGGAGGGAGGGAGTGTCAGACTTTTACTGACTAAAACCCGTCTGTGTTTCTTTATGTGCTCTTTGCGTTCCGGGGGCGCGGTATCTCTTTTGAACAACCCGCAGCCGATGGCCACCGCCCTGGGGGGGTGGGGAGGTCTGTCAGACTCTTTCTGACTAAAAACCACCCCCGTAATCCACAAGTATTTTTACTCCCCGTATATATCTTGACTAGGTGCCCACCTGGCTCCTGACTCGCTCCCACAGCAGGTCGGGAGTGCGCAGCGCGTGCACATCTATCTCCGTGTTGCTGTGCCCCATGTTGCACACCACGCAGCCGTTCTTCATCCGCTCCATGTGCTCGCGCGTCACCACGCCTTTGTTCCCGGTCGCTGTGATCACGATGTCTACTTGACGGATTACCTGCAAATACATATGACGGCGTAAGCGATGGCAAAAATCACAGTTTATTAATTAACACAAATTCACAATTAATAACCACTAACAAAATAATTAATCACTAAATGGGCAAACTGGCAATTTTATTCTGGAGGAGTGACTTGATTGGAGTCTCGAGCAAAAGTGATCTTATCACAATCCCCACTCTTATAAACGACTCTGTCCACGTGCCGCCATTAAAACACCTGATGTCACGGCGTTTACCCCTACTACAATAGTCAAATCAGCAACTTGATGTTTAAAAGTTATCGCTTTCTCCGACTCATATACATATATGTCGCCGCGTAAGTTGATGTGATCGGCCAACTGATGCCCGGTTCCTACATCTTACCGGTAAGTGTAACCATAGTACTAAACAAATGCTTTTGTATTTTCGCTGTTATTGGAGTTTATTTTTCAGCATACACTGGTAGGTTTATATCCATAATTTTTGTGAACATTTCTTACATTCAAAATTGACTGTGACGTGACCACGCGGATGAAATAAGCCACGCGGACTAAGTCACGGAGAGATCGCTAGCTAATAACTAATAAAATTAATAACGTAAACATTTTTTTATTTAGATAGTTTTCTTACCTCATTTAATTTGACGACTCTAAACCCATCCATGGCGGCTTGCAGCGCGCAGATCGGATCGATCTCTGTCACGTACACCTGAAATTATAAATTACATTTAAAAACCTCCAACAACAATTTGCCCAACCCGTGGCTCAAACCTAGAACCAAAAGGAGGAAAAAATATGAATACTCATTCTTTTTACCCGACTGCGACAGAAGGAGGGTTATGTTTTTCGAGAGTACTATGTATGTATGTAAGTATGTATGTATGTATGTATAATTGTTTGGCACGCTCTGCAGCCTGAACGGCTCAATGGATTTTAGCTTGAGAGGTGTCGTTAGATTCGTATTTACTGTGAGAGTGACACTGTGTATATCAAAATAAAAAAACAAAATGGCGGATTTTTGGCGCCAAAATCAAATGTTTGGATCGCTCTACCGCCTGAACGGTTCGATGGATTTTAGCTTGAGAGGTGTCATTAGATTCGTATTTACTGTGAAAGTGACAATGGGTAAACTAAAAATAAAAAAAGTAAAAAATAAAAAACGGTAATTTAAAAACAACGGTCTGGGTCCCGACTGCTACAATTTTAAGTGCAATCGGGTACAACGACTTTCTTGTTTTAGGGCTTTTTCATAAATACTTAGAAAAGCAGTCGGGTTTTTTAGTTTTTTAAATTACCGTTTTTTTATTTATTTCTTGTTACAAAGTCATGTTATAGTTCCCTCTTTTTCTCTCGCAAGTGAGTGAGGTGAAGCTGTATTTGCGCACACACTTATGGGTATTTGGGTAGTCTTCCTATTAAAATAACTTTTCAGCAGATATAAATTAAATATTACTAATGAAGAAAAGAGTGTCCATGGAGTTTCTTGCTCGTTCTTCTCCATAGAGACCTACGTATTGGAACGAGCAACTAGCTTCAATTCTAAACTGTAACTTCTTGACATTCAAAAGTGCCTGTAAATGGTCTAATTGAAATAAATGTTTTGAGTTTGAGTTTTGAATAAATATTAGTTTTGACAAAATTAAGAACAATTTAGATCGTCGCTTACAATAACAGCACAACTTCGAAAAAGAAAATAGTTTTCCATTAGAGTTTGAACTTTAAATCGTGGGCGCTAAAATATTTTTTGCCATGACAGAATAAAAAGGTGAAGGCTCGCAGGCGGCGTGCTAGTTACTTACGGTTGGATTTTTAAGTCAATTCCAGCCGGGTGTTTGCCATGTCGGGTCGTTACAGTCACGTACGATAACAATAAATCAATAAAATGATACTCACAACACAACCGAGCGCTTTAAGCGCTTGGCAGCATCCCTTGCCGACCTCCCCGTACCCGCAGACCACGGACTGCTTGCCGCCGAACATCAAGTCTGTACTGCGCTTTAAAGCGTCGATTATGCTTTCTCTGTAACGAAAATAACAGATGGATAAATATTTAGGTATTTAAAAAAGAGTAAGTATGGAGACTCTTGTCCTTTCTTCTGGATACGAAACTATCTTTTGGAAGGGGCAACTAGATTCCATTATTTTTTCCTTGTAAATAACATACTATGATGTCTGTTTTCCCCGAAGGGTTAGGCAGAGGCGTACCAATGCACACCCACAGTTCACCGGTATGTTTAGGTCCCATGTAATAGGGGGCGAGCCTAATGCCATTAACTGGACACAAATCTAAACTCCGAGCTGCTACTGAGAATTAAATAGAAAAACGCAGTAACACTTTGCTCTACCTGGGAATTGAACTTAAGACTTCTAGCGTAGCAGTCGCGCTTAGAACCACTAGGTTACGAGGCAGCTTAAATGTAATTTTGTTAAATACTTCACCTTTAGTTATTAAGGCTAACGAACCCACACACCCTAGTGTCAGAGTTTCTAAACCGCCTCAAGGGCCTGACATGGTTACCGATGCCACTGATGTCCAAGATAAACTTAGAAAGTACATATGAATTAGGAAAAGTTACATTGGTACTTGTCCGTGCCCGGTTGCGAACCCACAACCTCGTGCATGAGAGGCGGGCGCCTTTTACAAGTATATAACTTACCGACACGAGTACAGGTTATCGAACTTGGTCTTGGTGACGCTGTCGTTCACGTTCATGGCTGGTACGCACAGCTTGCCGGCCTTCGACAGCTGGTAGAGGCGGTGGACTCCTGTTACGCTCTCTTCTACGATTCCTGGGGAAAGAAAGAGATGGGGGGAGTTGAGAGATGTTTTTATACGCGAAGGGGTATAAATTTTGCAGTCTCATCATTATCTGCTTAGCCTTTTTCCGACGATGTTGGGGTCGGCTTCCAGTCTAATCGGATGCAGCTGAATACCAGTGTTTTACATGGAGCGACTGCCTATCAGACCTGGTGACGCGACGCTGCGCGCACCTTTTAATAACTTTATTTATTGCGATGCACCTTCTCACAATGAAATAAAATTGTCCCAATGAAATGAGTATCTTTTGGTGTAGTAAATAAAGTTATATTTTGAGTAACTCTATTAAAAGGAGCGCACAGCGTCGCGTCTTGGTGTGACCTAACCCTTATCCGTATAAGAAAGGTTTTAATTTTAGCAGTCTATGTATGTATAATGTAAGTTTATCTGTGTGCGCATATCTCATATCCTATCCTACTAATAATATAAATGCGAAACTTTGTGGGGATGAATGGATGTTCGTTACTCAATCACGCTAGAACTGTTGAACGAATTTTGATACTGAGATAGATTGTGTGGAATAACACATAGGATACTTTTTATACCGGAAATATGTACGGTTCCCATGGGATAATATATCGTACAAAGTCGCGGGGAAATGCTAGTAATATTATAAATACGGTATTTTGGCTGTTTATAACTCTTTCACGCTTAAACGGCTAAACGGATTTAAATAAAAGACACTGAGATAAATTATTTCTCAAATAGCACATAGGCTACTTTTATCCCGGAAAAAAGGTACCGATCATATATCAACTTAAAATTGAACGAAGTCGCGGGCAAAAGCTAGTACACCATAAGAAGAACACCAGCATACCTATCAGCAGATGACCAAACCAGTACTCACCTTTAATATGTTTAAAAGCAGCAGCGTGTTTCTTCAGCATGAGATGGGTGGCGTCCCCTCCATCATCGAGGATCATGTTGGGGGTCCAGGTGGCAGTGGGAGTGCAGCACTGGTCGATGCACCACCAGAACGCTTCCTCGCTTTCTCCGCGCCAGGCGAAGATGGCGTACCCTGGAAAGTAAAAGAGAGCTATTCAGATCTCTAGTTTTTATGCCATTGGATGGCAAAGAAGCCGACGGCTCACCTAATGTTAAGTGGTACCTAAGAAATTTGCTATACCAGAGGCTTTGCAAATGCGTTGCCATCCCAGAGACAAAGTTGAAATGTCTCATATGCCTGTAATTACACCGGCACTCATACCATTTTAACAGGACCACAGCAACGCTGCTTTGCGGCAGAAATAGGTATGGTGGTAGTATTTACCCGGACGAGCTCCTTCGCAAAGAGCGCTACTATATTAGTTTGTCAGGTATTACTATATCAGTTGTAGTTCCCATGTTGAGCGATAGATATCGCTACACCAAATTGAGGTTTGCATGTGGCGCGATAGATGTCGCCACACGTATGCAGCGTGTGTACTGATGTAGGCCCTAAAGGCACTACGTCAAGATTCTTACCAGCGTGTGCTAAAGCGGCTGCGACCTCGTTCTGAGTGCTGTATATGTTGCAGGCGGCCCAGCGCACGGTGGCGCCCAGGGCGGCGAGCGTTTCAATCAGCACCGCCGTTTGAGCGTTTATGTGTGTGCAGCCTACGATCTGCGGAAGAAACGTTCATGTATATTAATAACTAGCGAAATGAAATATGTCGTGATGGCCCAGTGGTTAAGGCGCCCGCCTCTCATGCAACAAACGAACATATAATAATAAGCGTGAAAGAGAAACAAACGAACTTTCGCATTTTTAATATAAGTAGGAAGTACGATAATAATACGAGGACCGTCTCAAACTCTCAACGGACTGTTGGATCAAGGGCTTCATTCAGAAAGCGTTAATAGACACGGCGCGTATTGTTAGGAGATTCCTTTCTCAGGAGCCCTGACTACCGGTAGCTAAGACGGTGTTCCCAATGCCGGTGGGCTACTGTTTTTTATATTAATAACAGCCTTTTATTGTCCCACTGCTCGGCAAAGGCCTCTTCTCACTCAGAAAACATGAGCATTAATCACCACACTTGCTCCAAGCGGATTAGAGTTTTCAGACTTAATAATTACAAAATATTATTATTGCCTATAATGGCAATAGGCTCGCCCTCTATTACATGGGACCCAAAACATATGGGCGAACTGTGAGTATACATAGGTACACCTCTGTCTAACCTTTCGAGGAATACAGGCGTGATGGTATGACTAATTACAAATCCAGGTTTTCCCACGATGTTTTAGTTCACCGATGTCAGTTTAATTTAGAAATTACGGCCCGAGATCATGGACTACTTATTAAAATTTGCTTACATAACCTCCAAATTGGGTTAAGCTGTAGTTTAGCTAAAGCCGACCTCATTAACCGTATTCACAAGGTTTCAAACATTTACATGAATGCAATGCTATTGAATTAAACACAGTTTACAGCAAGAGATTTCTTTTTGAAGCTGGTAAATCGTCTAAATGACTTCTTTCGGTCTGGGTGGAGCGAAAGGGAGTGTCAGACTCTTACTGACGGGCTGCGGGTTGTTCGAAAGAGATACCGCGCCCCCGGAACACAAAGGGCACATGAAGGAACATAGACGGGTTTTAGTCAGTAAAAGTCTGACACTCCCTCCCGCCCCGCCCAGGGCGGGGGAAGTTATATGATGATATCCCCGTCATTAAAAAAAAAAAAAAAGCCTAGTTGTCCTAAGCACTACTGCTAGACTAGAACTCCTGGGCTCGATTCCCAGGCCGAGCAAAAAGTGTTGGGTTTCCTATGAAATTCTCAGTACCAGCTCGAAGTTTGGATTTGTGCCCGGTTAATGGCAATGGGCTCGCCCCCTATTATATGGGACCTAAATACCCGCGAACTGTGGGTGTACATTGGTACACCTCTGCCTAACCCTTCGGGGAATACAGGCGTGATAGTATATTTGAGAACTTGCGAAAGCTAGTTATCTACATAAAAAATCTAGGTCCTATCAATCACCAATGTTAAGAGTACAATAACACAGTGAACTGTAGACCTACATTAATATCAGTTGATTGGCCAATCAATCAAACAACTTCAGTCGTTTGCTCTATCAATCAATCTGTCAATATTTCAATCTGTTGTCTGAATCTGTGCTAGTCTGTGATTGGTCGACTATGAGGCAGAAAATGGGATGAAAAAAATGTTGTGAAATGTACTAACACATCTCTCATCATCATCTGCCTAGCCTTTTCCCAACTATGTTGGGGTCGGCTTTCCACTCTAACCGGATGCAGCTGAATACCAGTGTTTTACATGGAGCGACTGCCTATCTGACCTCCACAACCCAGTTACTGGGCAACACGATACCTCTTGGTTAGACTGGTTGTCAGACTTCTTGGCTTCTGACTATCCGTAACGACTGTTAAAGATCTACGAATGACAGCCGGGACCAACGGCTTTACGTGCTTTCTGAGGTACGGGGGTGTCACACCACCAACTTCCAAACTCCGGGCTACTACTGAGAAATTCCTAGTGGAAATACCCAATAACACTTTTTTATACATGACTAAATAGGAGAATGGTTTCAGAGATTAGAGGACCCTTAAACACATAAGAACTTCCCTTGTAATTGGTATATATTTTCTTTCAAATAATCATTTTTTTATTTAATTTGAAAAACAGGAGATTATCTCTTAACAAAATATAACACTTTCGTTGAGTCAGTTCTTTAATTTTTCATGTGTATTAATAGCTTCTGCCTGATACTTCAGACGCGTGATTGTTTTCACCCGCGTTTAATTACGTCTTTAGTTACTGCTCACCTTACCGTGTGTCGCAGCATGATGTTATATACCCTGCACTACTATCTATATACATACAGAAACACTCGCCTTTTTCCCATGAGGATAGGCAGAAACCACAGAACGCTACCTGCTAAGATCCTTTCATACTCCTTTCGCCTCGCGTTCATACATCTCTGTAGTGCTATTCTCTAAAATGCAAACTCGAAAACGAGTCTCACTAAAGTGATCGCGCTCACTGCGATAATGAACCAACTTGTCATCGGTTTGGTATTCGTTCGCCGTGGTGACGTCACCGGCGTGATCGTGTTTAACAGAATACCATTTTGTAATCTCACTGCGGATTCAGCTTCCGAATTACGAAGCGAGGCTTAGAGAATCACACTGCTGGTCATTCAAGCACACCGATTATGAGTACTGCGCACCCGCTTCCGAAGATCACATATCTAAAAATATCGACCCGACCTTTCTGAAGAACCTCACTAATGAGTTCAGGGTAAGTCTTATTATTGTAGTATAAGTATTTACCTTAGCATCTTTCAAGGGCTTATCATCCTTGGCTCTTGCTCGTAGCGCCATGATCCCCGGCATCTCTTGCTCAGCAATCTCAATCTCCCGTCTGCCGAAGGCATGCTGTTCGACGTTCCTGACGCAGTAGGCAGGGTTCGGAGTACCAGCGGCGATGGCCTTCTCATGGGGCTGGACCCCTTCATCTTCGTCTGATGAGGACCCTGGAACAATTGAGGATGAGGTTAAGTGGAGTTTAATGGTGATGGTGTAAAATGCGCCTAGTTTGGCATGGCTTTGATGCAGTTAATAATTTGCTATTCAAGTTGGGGTTTTAAAATTGTGTGCTTTAAAATATGTTTTACAGTGACAAGATAAAAACATGACGGTTAGATATTTTTTTTAAATATTTCATTAAATAAATAAATAAATAAGAATGCCTAGTTCTTTAATCATAAAATAAAGAATCATTTTTAATAAAATTTAACATAGAGCTTAAACAAAATGTAAAGAACATAGGTAATTTATTTTTTCAGAGAGCTATGGTTAAAAACGAGCGAACCTGGACTAAAGTCGTTATGCCGGGAGCGCCAGAAAACGGGCGTCGTTGCTGAAACGTGTTTATGGGAGATTTGCTAGAAAAACAACACATTGGGAAGTATGGAAGGATGTGGGAGACAACGTTACCCAGCTATGGGAAATTACAGGTGTAGAGAGAGAGAGCAACATACAGGAAAGAGTGGCTATGGGGAGAGCTTTGCCCAGCGGTGGGACACGATACAGGCATAGAGAAAGCAACACAGGGAAGAGTGCAAGGCTATTGGGAGAGCTTTGCCCGGCAGTGGGACAATACTGGTGTAGAGAAAGCAAAACATAGATAAGAGTGGAAGACAATGGGGAAGGGCTTTGATCAGCAGTGGGACAATTGATGTGGTGAGAGAGTAACATAGGGTAGAGTGGAAGGCTACGGGAACAAGTCCAGCAGTGGGACAATGCTGGTTAGTTGAGAGAAAGAGAGAGAGATGAAATACTTACAAACATCACTTCCAGAAACAATTGAAAACCTCTTCTTTGGTGCTTTAGGTTTCTTCAATTCAATTATGGTATCCATTTTAACTTTAATTACGAATTGACCGTTTGTTTATGTAGCATTAGATTGCGATAGACTGTGCTAATTTTATTAATTATATTACGAACTGAGATCCTAACGTTTAAATAACAACTTTAAAAACAAACAAGCAGATACCAATTTTTTTTTTAATGTTTTTTCAGGCTAATCTCTAAAATGGCTGCACAGATTTAAAAACAGGTTTTTCTCGGGCAGATAGCTGTAGTACGGAGTAACTTAGGCTAACTAGGCTAGGCTTAGCTTGTAAACAAGAAGAATGGCAGCTATTCTCACTGAGAGAAATTTTAACAAAAAAACAAAACAGAAAGTGACCATCAATTGATGCAGCGCCTAAACATATTAATCTCTATTGCCAACCGCATAAGGATTACATTACGCATGTAAATAAGGCAAAAGTACTATTGATTTATAGTTTAGCCGAGTACACACGATAAACTATTCTTGGTCGACGTTTGGCCTTGAGAAAAACTGTGTGTGTATAAGATCGCAACTAGCTTAACGTCATGGATATATGAAATTTATGACGCAACGTCCACAGACGTCTTATTTTCGGCAAATTATGGCTTTTCCCCGACGGTACGGTCAGCTGAGCAATTAGCTGCTTTGCTTTTTTTTTTTTGACGGGAAATCATCAAATAACTTCCCCCGCCCTGGGCGGAGCGGGAGGGAGTGTCAGACTTTTACTGACTAAAACCCGTCTATGTTCCTTCATGTGCCCTTTGCGTTCCGGGGGCGCGGTATCTCTTTCGAACACCCCGCAGCCCCGGCAGTGGCTGCTGTGCTACGTGTTGTGGAGTGCCCCTTTGGTCTCTTGGTAGCATGTGAGACTGCTGAGGGAGGGGTCCTGGATCCGATTCCCAGGTCGGGCTAAAAGTGTTATTGGGTTTTTCCATTAGGAATTTCTCAGTAGCAGCCCGGAGTTTTGAAGTTGGTGGTGTGACATCCCCGGTGCCTCGGAAAGCACGTAAAGCCGTTGGTCCTGCGCCTGATCTCTCTCCGGTTGTGTCGGATTGCCGTCCCTTCGGACTATGAGAGTTAAGGAAGAGTGCACCTATGTTAGGCCTACTCAACACAAGACCGTTTCTGTGAGTATATACCTAGTACTGCTTTGTAAGAAAACTTATTTGTGCCTGATGCCATCCAATTTGCGTTCAGCAAAAAAGTTTAAGAAACTAATTTCGGAGAAGTACCTAAGAGTAATAAACTTGAGGACTGTACTGACAGTGCGGTTCGTAAAAAGTATTCTAGATATACTCTTGTACAATACGAAATTAAACTGGGGAAAAAAATTATATAGTATCATCGTCTCTCAAATCGTTCAGAGAACAATGGAGAGGGCTATGCTCGGGGTCTCTGTGCGAGATCGAATCAGACATAAAAACCTCAATAAAGGACAGGCTACTGCGTATTTCGTGACTTCGTCTGCCTCCACGAAGACCAACATTTACGTAGACGAAGTAGCGAGCAAAAAAGTTAGTCGACAATAAAAATAAAGATAATCAGGCTTTCCGCACACGTCTGATTTTTTAACCGATTCTATCGGACCGATTTCCTTTAGCCGTCTGTCAAAAATCGATCCATTAATCGGTTCGAAAAATCGGTTGTGTGCGGACACGCGTAGTCAACTTAGGTCCCATTGGCACCAGACCTTAGCCCGGGGAGGCCCACAGTCGAGGATCGCGGAAGGCGCGTACGTTCCCGGGATCCCCGACGTAGGTGAATCCAGGGTGGTTTATAGCCAGTAAGAGTCTGACAAAACCCTCCACCCACTCCAGGGCGATGGACACCCATGAACATTTTTACCCCGCAGCCAAAAAACACGCTGGATGCAGGCCGCTTCCAACCGGTTCTTTTGGAAATCTATGGGGGAGGCCTAGTCCACTGCGGCTGATTGATGATGATGATAATGAACCAAGAAAAGAAAGGCCCGTTGGCTCAAACTGGATACGAAACCCCAAAAGCTACTACCAAGAGGTGTACTCACATATACACATACTATGACGCCTGTATTCCTTGAAGGGTTAGGCAGAGGTGCACCAATGTACACACAGTTCGCCGGTATGTTTAAGTCCCATGTTAGGGGCGAGCGTATTGCCATTAACCGGGCACAAATCCTAACTCCGAACTGCCACTAAGAATTTCATTGAAATACCCAATAACACGATTTGCTCCACCTGGGAGTCGAACCCAAGACCTCTAGCGTAGCAAACGTGCTTAGGACCACTAAGCTAACGAAGCAGTCGAAGTGTACTACATCTATCATAACCTATCACCTTGAGCCAAATGGAGTACAAACATATACAGAAAACGACATATCGCCCGGAAATATCCACATCAACGTGCCATAAATCGAAATAAAGTCCGTCCAAACACCATAAACTGTAAATACTCATGATTGTATTACGCCATCGTCCACAGACTGCGTTTGACGTTTATGGGTCAACCACATTAGTTATGACAGCGCAAAACAGGCGCCATTACTGTCTGCGTAGTTTATCAAGTACACAACGATAAAATGACTTAATTATGGATTTCCGTGGTAATATGGATGCAAACCCTGACCTGCGGTGCTATTGTGTGAGGAATCATCCTCGATTTTAGAAAAAGATCGCTTGTTATTAAGATCTGCCCATCTGGTATCGAGGTCGCAAACGCCACTGATGAACGTAGGGTCCTAGTTTCGATTCCCAGTTCGGACAAAGAGTTATTGAGGGTTTCTCCAATAGGAAGTTCTCAGTAACAGCCCGGAGTTTGAAAGTTGGTAGTGTGACACCCCCGTGTCTTGGAAATCATGTAAAGATGGTGGTCCTAGCTGCCCTTCGTAGATCTTAGACAGTCGCTACGGAAAGTCAAGAAGCCAGGAAGTCTGACCACCAGTCTTACCAATAAGTACCGGGTTGCCTAGTTACTGGGTTGTGGAGGTCAGATAGGCAGTCGCTCCATGTAAAACACTGGTATTCAGCTGCACCCGGTTAGACTGGAAGGCGACCCCAACATAGTTGGGAAAAAGCTAAGCAGATGATGATGATGGTGTCAAATACCTAATTGTATTTTTTCAATGTTGTGCTGTTGACCTGAACTCCCGAAGAGGCCGGTAGAAATCGAGTTGTATAGAGACCTCGGTACAGACATACATACCATCACGCCTGTATTCCCTGACGGGTTAGGCAGAGATGTACCAGTGTACACCTCCAGTTCACCAGTATGTTCAGGTCCCATGTAATAAGGGGCGAGCACATTGTCATTAACCGGGCACTAATCCTAACCCCGAGCTGCCACTGAGATTCTCATAGAAAACCCCAATAACCATGCCCTATTTATGGAATATGAAATTTTGTATGTATTTTTTGTAACGCTGTTAGTTTTCTAAATAAATAAACACTTCGCTCGACCTGGAAATCGAACCCAAGAGACCTCTAGCGTAGCAGCGCTTAGGACCACTAGGCTAACGAAGCAGTATGGGACCTCGGTACTCGTAAATATATCAATTTTAATAATGATTGTTCTACAGGAAAATTAATCAACGACGGCTCATTAAAACGACATAAGGTAATCATGCACAGGTACATAAAATCATGTGGTGGTAATTGGTGACACTAACACTTGAAACTAAGGTTAAAATAAGGACATTTTAAAGGAAAAAAAACCGGCTAAGTGCGAGTCGAATGTGTTTATGTAAGGTTCCATACCAGGGCCGCGGTATGATATGAAAAACGCTGGAGAAACAAGTACTCTTTTTTATACCACTGAAGGTGGCAAACAAGCCAACTTGATGTTAAGCGCTGACCGCTACCTATGTACACTTGCAACACCAGAGGCATCACTCGTGCGTTATCGACCCCGTAAAAACGTCAATACTCCTCGTCCTTTCTTGACGAACCCCATGCTGTAGTATCTTATGTTTTTACATTTGATTATTATTTGTTGTTAAAGCGGCAATAGTAATACACGCTCTGTGAAAATTTCGACTCTCTACCTATCACGGTTTATGAGATACAGCCCGCTAACAGACAGTTTAGGCAAACGCAGTGTGGGACGCCCTGCTGCACGGTGGATCAAAGATATAAAGAAGGTGGCGGGCAGCGTATGGATGCGGGCTGCCCAGGACCGGGATGGTTCGCGCTCTTCGGGGGAGGCCTACGTACAGCAGTGGATGGCTATAGGCTGATATGATGATAGGTAGACGGACAGTAAGGTCAATAGGGTCACATTGGCACCTTTCAGGCCGACTGCCTCGTGCCTAGTGGCCCTAACCGCGCCTGCTACACTATCGGTCTAGGGATCAATTCCCAGGTCGAGCAAAAAGTGTTATTGGGTTTTTCTATAAAATTCTCAGTAACAGCTTGGAGTTAGGATTTGTGCCCGGTTAATGACAATAGGCTCACCTCATATTGCATGGAACCTTCATGCGGTACAGGCGAACTGTGGATGTACATTGGTACACCTCTGCCTAACCCTTCGGAGAATATAGGCGTGATGGTATGTTTGTTTGTTGCGGCACCCTTCGGGCACGCAACCTTAAAATACCTACTACAAGTCTAGACTTGTGTTGTGACTTGTGGTGTGAGTTTTATTTCACCTTGATTTTCTAGTTAAATAAATGTAGGTAAACGCTTGCAAATATGGTGTTTTGCATCGACGCCGGTCTGTTAGGTAGTTGTATGACCTAGTTCTAGACTTCCTTTGTCATTACATACATTAGGTAATTCTTTATAATATTAGGTATGTGTTTGAAGACTGTTTGTAATGTGAAAAATCACAGCTTTTTACAAAAAAAAAATAAAGCCGACCACGTTAGACAATCGGTGACCGATATTTTTGTATGGGAGGGAATGGAACATTATGAATTCTAATATATCAACTAACACGTCCTACAATTAGTCGGACGTGAGTGGAGGCCCTAAGGGCGATTGTGCACTACAAGGAATTTTACTGTCCGAACATCCGATTTTTTACGGTCCGAAGTGGCATGAAAAAAACGGATGATTGGCTTGTGCACTTGTCCGCCTTTACTCGGATGATACGCCTCAGTTTAGGGTAGCTCTGTCTTTGAAACAACACGCCACGCACGCGAAATTACTCTGAACGATGAGTTTCTTGGAATGTCGGCAGTTTGCTTGCTTACCGTTTAACCGAACCGTTCCGGAATGGGGAAAAGTAAAATGTCGGACGGTAAAATTACGTATAGTGCACAAACTAGTATAAACATTATATAGCGTGCCATATCGGACCGTAAAAAATCGGACTGCCGGACAGTAAAATTCCTTGTAGTGCACAATCGCCCTAACACAGAATATCAGGATAAACATTATTATACAAATTTATCTGTCTGTTTGTGCCGAGTAGTCTCCGAAATGGCTGGACCGATTTTGACAGGAGTTTCACTGGCAGATAGCTGTTGTTACAAAGAGTATCTTAGGCTACTTTTATTTCGCCTCCTTCTGCGAAGCTGTAATGCTAGAGAAGGAGGCGGCGGGACGGGAGAGAGAAAGGAGGGTCCCCCGTCCCAGCGGCCGCCGCGGTAGACGATCCGGGCGTCGGGAGCCACGAGACGACTCCCGGCCACCGTAGACGCGGGTCTGTGGACGGTGAGCAATGGGTAGCTCACCGTCCGTACGTTCACTAGCGACAGACCGTGTCGACGGCGCGTTCGTGTTCCACGCGCGCCTCAAAGAGATGTCAGCAAAATTGGATGGGGCCACTGAGGGCCGATGCCTGCCGGGGCTGCGGGTTGTTCGAAAGAGATACCGCGCCCCCGGAACGCAAAGGGCACATGATGGAACATAGACGGGTTTTAGTCAGTAAAAGTCTGACACTCCCTCCCGCCCCGCCCAGGGCGGGGGAAGTTATTTGATGATTTCCCGTCTATAAAAAAAAAAAAAAAAGGCTACTTTTATTTAAAAAAAAAAATTAGGGTACCGCGCAAAATAGAAAAAAAAACTCAGTTAACACCGACATTCAAGCGACGGAAGTCACGGGCAAAAACTACCAACACGATAAACTAACTTACACGAGAAAGAACTTCTTTTTTCTGACTTGTTTTGCTGCTAATCTCGGAAAAGGCTGAACAGATTTTGACGGTGACGATTCTGATGAAAAAACCCCCGAGATAATTGACATTTACGCAAACAAAACCGCGAGTATAAGTTAGTCAATAATCATTACTAATGTCGTTGAATTAGGTAGGTGCTGCCCCTATGTAGGTACCTAACCTGTCTGCTAAACAAACATTACACGATGTATTATCAGAATGTAATTACAATGGTATAATTATATTTTTTGTGTACTTGCTTATAATACACACACACACACACACACACTGGTACGCCTCTGCCTAACCCTTCGGGGAATACAGGCGTGATGGTAAATGGTTGCTTATAATATGCTTTTTGCTCTTAACGTTTCGGCGTATTAAGAAATTCAAAGCGACGGAAATACCTTTTCGATTTAGGTTGGGGTACCTTTATCTTCTATGAGGATTCGAATAGTATCGGTGAAAAAATTCGCTACAACTCACGGGAACGAAACAGTAACCAAGACTATAACTATGCGGGTGAAAAAAAAAACCAGCAAATTAAAGCTTTGTAATTGGGTAGATGACACCACTAATCAATTGACGTACTTTTTATGAGCTGTCAAAACGCCATTCCCCCATAGATTTTCTATGACAATACTCAACTATGACGTCACTTTTTTGTCATCTCAATTCACTAACTATTTATTGATTTCAAAGCAACTAAAAATCGATTTTTATAGTTATTTAAAAAATCATCGGGTTTTTAGTGCTAAAATTAAATGTTTTTTTGTGAAGTTGTTTCTTGAGATTATTGGTTAGTGGTGTCATCTACCGATCTACCCAATTATAAGTAGGTATCGTCTTTAGTTACTACTCCGGTTAGCCGTAGCATAATGTTATATAGACTATAACCTTCCTAGATAAACGAGCTATATAACACAAATATTTGTTTCAAATAGGACCAAGAGTTCTGGAGACGCGCTTCTAAACGAACAAACAATCTCTACAGCTTTATAATATTAGTATACATGCTATTAATGCACTTCTAAAAAGTCCATACATAAGTAAATAGGCACTTAATAACGAGAATAAACCGTCATAGCAAACAAGTTTCAAATTAAATGGAATTCGTTTATTAGGTTTAGTCCATTCTAAGAATTACTTGTTCAAATTGAACAAAACGTTTGAGGACAAAAACTTAGTTAGCATTTCTATTATCCTCGTACATAATAGGTACCTGAAAATGTGGGTGGATGGAGAGTAAGAGGGGGAGGCCAAAGAAAAGATGGATGGACTTTTTTTAATGGGACAAGACCGTCACACTATTCCCAGCCACTGCAACTCCTGAAATCCAGAATCAAAACGAAAGACTGCCAGAAAAGCGCCGAGACAATGAAGCTCAACGAGTCCCGGAGAAACGATTCAACTGTCTTGGATCCCGCAACGAAGTTAATCGGAAAATATTAATAAAATTACCATCACGCCTGTATTCCCGGAGAGGTTAGGCAGAGGTGTACCAATGACGAAAACGACGAACGATGAATAAATAAAGATTAGCGGAGGAGTAAGACAAACAATTTCCACTTCCCTCCAAACAAGCAGGAGACAGAACAGAACTAGGCCAATAGGCACAAAGGTATGTTTACAACTGGGAGAAGACCAGATTGCTAAGTACCACTAAGATGGTTTGTGTAAAGAATGATATGGTTTGACTGCCCCGTTGGTTTCGTGATCGCAAGCGCGACTGCTGAGCAAGGGGTCCCGGGTTCGATTCCCAGGTCGGGCAAAAAGTGTTATTTGGTTTTTCCATTAGAAACTGCTCAGTAGCAGCCCGGAGTTTGGAAGTTGGTGGTGTGACACCTCAGGTCCTGCGCCTGATCTCTCTCCGGTCGTGTCAGATTGCCGTCCCATCGGGCTATGAGAATTAGGGAAGAGGGAGTGCACCTGTGTTTGCGCACACACTTGTGCACTATAATATCTCCTGCGTACGTGGCTACTCTGCATTAAGATTAGCCGCCGTGGCCGGAATCGGTCTGGAGAATTACATTTTTACAATATGAAAGAGAAGGGAGTCAGTGATGGCATGACGGTTGAAAGGACGTCATGGAAGAAAAAAACGTGTTGCGCCGACCACAAGTAACATGGGATAAGAGCGGGAAGATGAAGATACTATGTTTAAGTCTATATAATCCTGATCAATAATAATATTGAAGTGGGACAATAATAAGCTAATATTATTATTTCCAAAGCGGTAATATTGAAGTTTATTAGCGAACCTTCTCGGAAAACGGATCGCTATTGATACCAATGATAATAATCTTGACTAATATTACAAAGCTGAGAGTTTGAGAGTGCTTAGTTTTGCTGAAAAGTTTGTTTGTTTCATTGGTTGAACGCGCTAATCTCAGAAACTACTTGTTCGAATTGAAAGTGGTCCTAAGCGCGACTGCTACGCTAGACGTCATGGGTTCGATTTCCAGGTCGAGCAAAAAGTGTTGTTGGGTTTTTCTATGAAAATCTCAGTAGCAGCTCGGTGTTTGGATTTGTGCCCGGTTAATGGCAATAGGCTCGCCCCCCTATTACATGGGACCATGGTGTGTGTGTATTATATGTAGAGTTGTAGACTAATAATACAAAACTTTGTAGTTTGGACTCCGACGGCTGTTTATTCAGCCCGTTGGTAGAACTTTGATCAATAATGGAAATTACCAGTCGCTATTGAAGTCCATCATTTGTTATTATTTTAATTGGACGAGATCGTGCTATATACCTATGATATAATTAACTATTATTGATTGAAAATGGTTTCCTTCCAGTCAAAGTTTTGAATAGTCATGCTTTTTAATTGTTTTATTTAACGTTTGTAATCATTCTCATTATTTAACACTACAAAAAAACACACGTGTCTTGTATGGGGACCCCCTTTATAAAATAACGTACCATCACGCCTGTATTTCCCAAAGGGCTAGGCAGAAGTGTACCAATGTGCACCCACAGTTCGCCGGTATGTTTAGGTCCCATGTCAAAGGAGGCAAGCCTATTGCCATTAACCGGGAAGAAATCTTTAATCTTTTTCAGTCTTTGTCGTCATGGCTCAGAGTTTGGATTTATGCTCGGTTAATGACAATTGAGTCGCCCCGTATTAAATAGGACCTAAACATACCGGCGAATTGTGGATGTATTCTGGTACACCTCTGCCTAACCCTTCAGGGAATACAGTCGTAGTAGTAATGTGAGTGTCACATTTTCGCATTTAACTCAATTGACATTCATTACCTCAACAAATTGCATGGTAGGTACTTAACCCCTTACCGCATACCATATTTGCACACCAAAGTTTTCATTCTAAAATTCAAATTTTATTCAAGTTTGAATGCTGGCAACACTAAAGATCTTGGTTGCATGTCGTCCCATATTTGGTATAAACAATATTATTTAATGTAATGCATAATGTACCATATATGCACATTTTTTATTTCGTTAATAATAATATAAAAAGGGGGCTATTTTTTTTTAAATTATTTTTTATGGGTTCCCTAAACTCAAAACTACAACATATATTTTTTCCACAAAGATGCAAAAGTCCATGCAGTAAGGGGTTAATAAAAAAATTGACGCAGCACTAATGTACAAACGCAACTATAATTAATCATTAAACCCATCACCATTAGGGCGCTTTCAATTTAGACGGTTGGTGCCGGACTGCTGCCGCACGGTTGTTACGACCATGAGCCGTACTGCTGCCGGACGACAGCAGTACGACGTAAATCGTCTTATTTGAAGAGATACGCGGCTGCAGTCCGTTCGAATTTCTAAGAAACACGATGCGTTGACAGCACTAGCTAACAACGACTGAGCTGAGACACTGACACAAGCTGTCAGTGTCTCAGCCGTTCCGTATACGGACGTGCGCCGCACTGCTGTCGCACGACTTTGCGTCGAGACATTTTGTATGAAAAATCATAACCGTCCGTGCGCAGTACGATACCCGGACTGCAGCAGTCCGGCACCAATCGTCTAAATTGAAAGCGCCCTAACTCTTCAAGTGAGAATTACGCGCAATTGTGCCTATTTAATGAAAACATGACGTTTTCAGTCAATTATAATAACTTATGGTGGGTCCACACGATACAGACTTTTGTCTGTACAGACATCTGCACAGACTAAATTTGGTCTTTACCAAATGTCTGTGCAGACTTTTCATCAGTTCAGACTTCGATTTTAATGAATAAATTAAGTAATTCAATAATCATGAGTTTTGCTCCGACAATCGTACAGACATGTACGCAGACTTCCGACTTTTCTGATACACCGACATTTGTCTGTACTGATTTGTTGTACAGACAAAATTCAATAGAAGTCTGTGTTAAGTCTGTGTCGTGTGGACCCACCATTAGGAGAGTTATATCGACAATTGTAATGATTAGAATTCGCTTGTAAATACATTGTCGATACTAATTGTTTTGTTACCATGCAATCTGATGTAAAATCAAAAAATCATAACTCAAAATACACCTACCATCACGCCTGTATTCCCTGAAGGGTAAGGCAGAGGTGTACTAATGTACACCCACAGTTAGCCAGTATGTTTTATTTAGGTCCCATGTAATAGGAGGCGAACGTATTGCCATTAACCGGGCACAAATCCTAACTCCAAGCTGCTACTGAAAATTTCATAGAAACACCCGATAACACTTTTTGCTTGACTTGGAAATCGAACTCAAGACCTCTAGTGTAGCAGTCGCGTTCAGGACCGCAATGGGGGGGGGGAAAGGAGTTCAAACCTTCAAGAAATTTCATCACTTAGTCTAGCAGCCTTAACATAAGCTAAATCATCATCTGCCTAGCCTTTTCCCAACTATGTTGGGGTCGGCTTCCAGTCGAACCGGATGCAGCTGAATATCAGTATTTTACATGGAGCGACTGCCTATCAGACCTCCACAACCCAGTAATGGGTAACACGATACTCTTGGTAAGACTGGTTGTCAGACTTTCTGGCTTCTGACTAACAGTAACGACTGTCAAAGATCTACAAATGACAGCCGGGACCAACGGCTTTACGTGCTTTCCGAGGCACGGAGGAAACTCGCTATGATAAATGGTCACCCATCCACAGACCAACCTCGGCAAGCGTGGCTTAACCCGGAAGATCGGTCTATGCGGCTGTAATTATTTAGCCACGAGCTCCTCTAAAGGCTAAAGCTGGATTTAAATAAATACCTATATGTAGTCAGTGCCTAAGGCTATCGAAAAGTTCATTAATCTAGTCTTGCTAAACGAGGGGTCATTGATACTTTAATACAAAAAGCCGGCTAAGTGCAACGTCTAGTCTTACTGACATTACGCAATTCATATTCGTAATATTCTTCTATTATATATTTGCTTACAGCTGTCAATCTCGATGTAAAAAAATGTAATTCTCCAGACCGATTCCGGCCACCACGGCGGCTAATCTTAATGCAGACTAGCCTCGTACGCAGGAGATATTATAGTGCACAAGTGTGTGCGCACGCAACGGGGGCACTCCCTCTTCCCTAACTCTCATAGCCCGATGGGACGGCAATCCGACACGACCGGAGAGAGATCAGGCGCAGGACCAACGGCTTTACGTGCTTTCCGAGGCACGGGGGTGTCACACCACCAACTTCCAAACTCCGGGCAGCTACTGAGAAACTCCTAATGGAAAAACCCAATAACACTTTTTGCCCGACCTGGGAATCGAACCCGGGACCCCTTACTCAGCAGTCGCGCTTGCGACCACGAGACCAACGGGGCAGTCAATCTGGATAAAGACTAGCCAAGTACGCAGGAGATATTATAGTGCACAAGTGTATCGTGAACCGCACATTTATCTTTATATGGTAGATATAGGAATATATTTAAATCTAACTGCCTCGTTAGCCTAGTGGTCCTCCGCCGCGGTAGACGCTCCGGGCGTCGGCGTCGGGAGCCAAGAGACGACTCCCGGCCACCGTAGACGCGGGTCTACGGGTGGACGGTGAGCAATGGGTAGCTCACCGTCCGTACGTTCACTAAATAACGACAGACCGTATCGACGGCGCGTTCGTGTTCCACGCGCGCCTCAAAGAGATGTCAGCAAATTTGGATGGGGCCACTGAGGGCCGATGCCTGCCGGGGCTGCGGGTTGTTCGAAAGAGATACCGCGCCCCCGGAACGCAAAGGGTACATGAAGGAACATAGACGGGTTTTAGTCAGTAAAAGTCTGACACTCCCTCCCGCCCCGCCCAGGGCGGGGGAAGTTATTTGATGATTTCCCGTCTTTAAAAAAAATAAAAATAAAAAAAAAAGCCTAGTGGTCCTAAACGCTAATGCTACGCTAGAGGTCTTGGTTTCGATTCCTAGGCAGCGTTATTGGGTTTTCTATAAAATTCTCAGTGGCAGCTCGGAGTTAGGATTTGTGCCCGATTAATGTCAACAAGCTTGCTCTTTATTACATAGGACCTAAACAGAAGAGCAAATTGTGGATGTGCATTGTTACACTTCTGCCTAACCCTTCGGGGAATACAGGCGTGATGGTATGTATTGTGTACTTTTGATAATTTAATAAATATCATCATCATAATTGCGAGATGTAAATTTTGATTAACATACAATTTGAACAAAGTTGCAATTTGCAAAATCAAACATTTTATTTCAATTCAGCCTACCTTAGCGAATCACACATAATTAAGCAATACCTATTAATTTGGTAGAACACCGTGTACATATAATTTTTCTATACTAATATTAAAGAAGAAAGATTTTTTTGTTTGTTTGTAACGAATAGGCTCCGAAACTACTGGACCGATTTTAACCAATTTTACACCAATAAATAGCTACATTATTCCTGCGTAACGTAGGCTAAATAACATCATGCTACGACACAGGGGAGCGGAGCAATAATCAAAGACGTAACTTATAAATATAAATACCATCACGCCTGTATTCCCCGAAGAGTTAGGCAGAGGTGTACCAATGTACACCCACAGTTCGCCGGTATATTCAGGTCCCGTGTAATAGGGGGCGAGCCTATTGCCATTAACCGGGCACAAATCCAAACTCCGAGCTGTTCCTGAGAATTTCATAGAAAAACCCATTAACACTTTTGCTCGACCTGGGAATCGAACCCAGGACCAGGACCCCAGGAACCCAGGAACCCAGGACTCGTAACTTATGGCGGGTGAAATAAGCCACACGGGCGAAGTCGTGTGTAGTTCGCGAGTATCATGTTATTATGTTCAATTCCATTTGGACATAAGAATATTCAAGTTAATAAATTGGTTGTCATAGACATAAAATATTATTGTACAACACAAAATTAGTGTTAAGTTACCAATACGGGGTTCCATCTTGAATTTTGAAATAATATATTATACTAATATTATAAAGAGGTAACATTTGTTTGTAAGTTTGTTTGTAAGGGGTAATCTCTGGATCTACTGGACCGATTTTGAAAATTATTTTACCCATAGAAAGCCACGTTATTTGTGAGTGTCATAGGCTATAAAACATCACGCATCGACACACGGGAGCGGAGCAGTAACTAAAGATGTAACGTAATTTGAAATAAAGGACGAGAGATGAAAATAACGACTTTTATTTTCGAGTAACTTTTGCCCGCAACTTCGTTCGCATAAATGTAGGTTGTCGCGGGGTTTTAATAATTTTCGCGGACCCTAATTATTTTTCTAAAATAGAACTAAGTTACTCCTTATAACACCAGCTATCCGCCAGTGAAGGTCCCATCAAAATCGGTTCAGCCATTTCGGTGATTAGCCGAAGCAAACAAACAGACATATTAAATAAACAAGCAGATAAATTAGATCTATGTGCGGCAGTTAAACACTAAAGTTTATAATAACTGAGCCATTTTGATAATTAATCAAAAGTTCCTGAAGCCCTGAACTTGACCCTCAAAGTAAATAAACATCTATATCCACGGTTATAAGTCTTAAAATTAAACAACAGACAAGCCAAGAGGTCTAGTTTTTACTTAAAATCAAAAAGCAAATAAAAAAATAATGACTAACATAAGAAAATCAAATATGTTTTAAAACAGTAGGCACCAATGTCAAGGAACTAATCTTAAAAGTTTTTCCTCATCACTATTTTTAGGGTTCCGTACGGAAACAAGCGAAACGTTAAAGGAATGGGGTATATGATTATTCTATTAAACAATAATTCCAAAAATACTTTATTTTACCTCTGAAAACCCGATTCATTTTTAAATAACTATAAAATTAGATTTTTACTTGCTTTGACATCAATAAATAGTTGGTGAATTGAAATGTCAAAAAAGTGACGTCATAGTTTAGTATTGTCATACAAAATCTATGGCGGAATCGCGTTTTGACAGCTCATAAAAAGTACGTCAATTGATTAGTGGTGTCATCTACCCATTGATATACATATCAATGCATCTACCCAATTAGGTCTACGTTTGTCCGTTTGTTACACGTGGTAATTTTTTCTGAAACTTTTTGTGTGTGTATAGTTTGAGGCTTATTATTTGAACCTAATGCAAGAAAATAGTACAAAGGCAGGCTTAGTGCCTGCCGGGGCTGCGGGTTGTTCGAAAGACATACCGCGCCCCTGGAACGCAAAGGGCACATGAAGGATCATAGATGGGTTTTAGTCAGCAAATGTCTGACGCTCCCTCCCGTCCCGCCCAGGGCGGGGGAAGTTATTTGATGATTTCCCATCTATATAAAAAAAGGGCTTAGTGCCTATTCTATATTGCCTTTGCCCAGTAATGGGTCAATAGAGGTTGAAAAAAAAATTGTTTTGAAAGGTAGAAAAATACAAAATGGCAGCCCTGTTTTAGGAGGTTACAATAAAATGTGATAAACAAGTCCTTTTGTGTAAAATATAAATGGTCAAGTAATCAATTACCTTGTTTGCGTTCTTTTTTTATATTAAACTGTCCTTAAGCCAATTTAATAATGATAAAACCCCTTCCCAACAAAAAAATATTTTGCTAGTCGTATCCCACTAATATTATGAATGCCAAAGTTAGTAAGGATGGATGAATGTTTGTTACTCTTTAACTCTTAAATGGCTGAACAGATTTGAATGAAATTTGGCACTGAGCTAGAATGTATGAAATAACACAGGATACTTTTTATCTCGGAAAAATGTACAGTTCCCGTCACCCGTGAGATAATATAACTTTGACGCGGACGAAGTCTCAAAGTAAATGACAGAGTTACGCCCGAACATGCAAAAATATATATAAACATGCGAACTGATAACCTCTTCCTTTTAGAAGTCGGTTAAAATACAACAAAACATCTGTAACGTACAATAGAAGTAATAAAAACCGCAAACATAAAAATCAAACTTCAAATTGAAATAAACCAACCACAATTGCAACAAAACAGTTTCTATAAAAAGATAAAATATTTACGACCAGTATTATTTCGCATAAAAAAACCATTACATAAAAAAAATACCTAATCTCTCTACGGAACTTTAACTGTCAAACAAAAGAGAGGCAACTTGACAGTTCTTTTTTCAAACGTAAGAAAAAAAAAGTCCACGCAATTTGTACGGAACTTTTTTCTCTGCGAGACAGACTCATGCGCAGGTTATGTTGAACTGGATTTCCTTCGAGACGTCAAAAGGTATATAAATGCACGTAAGGCGCTCCTGCTCACAGTATTCTTACAACCTTTGAAAGATGCAATCGTTCGTTATATTTTGCGTGGTCGTGGTGGCTGGAATTCATGCCGCGGTGAGTATTTACTGTCTTGACTGTTGAGCGTGAGGTTCGATCACCAGGTTGGGCAAAAAGTGCTGTTGTGTTATTCCAATAGGAAGAACCCGCTCTCTGGAAATTCCTGGGATTTGTGCCCGGTTAATGACAATAGGCTCGCCCCCTATTACATGGGACGTAAACATACCGGCGAACTGTGGGTGTGCATTGGTACACCTCTTTGTAACCTCTCGAGGAATAAAGGTGTGATGGTATGTGTGTGTGTGTCCATTAGAAATTGCTTAGTAACACCCCGGAGTTTGGAATTTGGTGGTGTGACACCCCCGTATCTCGGAAAACACGTAAAGCCGTTGGTGCTGCGCCTGATCTCTCTCCGGTCGTGTTGGATTGCCGTCCCATCGGACTATGAGAGTTAGGGAAGAGGGAGTGCACCAGTGTTTACGCACACACTTGTACACTATAATATCTCCTGCGTACTTGGCTAGTCTTCTTTAAGATAAGCTGTTGTGGCCGAAATCTGTCTAGAGAATACATACATAACATAGATTGTGCAAAAATCTCTCGGTCAAATAAAGTGAAGCGAGATTTAGATAACTGGTTAGTCTACAGCAGGGATGGCGAAGCTTTATCGGTGATAGTGCCATTTTTTATAGAAAAATAATAATGTGACTATGACGTGCCATCAAAGAATAGGCTTAGTCATTGAATGGAGAAGAATACAACTAGAAGCTGTTAACACTCTTTGTTTGCAACTAGTTTGTACAAGAATCGTAATATTTACTATTTTATGTTTATTTTAATAAAAGGTTAGTGTGATTTCTGCTGTTGTAAATTGTTTTCGATCAAATACTTATACAGTTGTCATATAATTGGCGTGCCCGAACTACTGGCACGCGTGCCATTAGTTCGCCATCCCTGGTCTACAGCATCAGGTGGTCTGTTCTCTGAAAATTTATCTCGGTGAAATAAGCATCATGAAGTGGCTGTCATTCATCCTAATGCTTTTAAGGGTTCCATACCCAAAAAAATGGGACCCTATTACTAAGACTTCGCTGTCCGCCTGTCTGTCTGTCTGTCCGTCTGTCACCAGGCTGTGTCTCATGAGCCTTGATAGTTAGAATGTTAAAATTTTCACAGATGATGTATTTCTGTTGCCGCTATAACAACAAATAATAAAAACCAGAATAAAATAAATATTTAGAGGGGCTCCCGTACAACAAACGTGTTTTTTTTGCTCGTTTTTGCTCGATATTGATAACGGAAACCGATAGACGCTTGAAATATTCACAGAATGTTTAGTTATATATTCACTTTAAAAATAAATTATTTAATTAAAATAAACAAATATTTAAAAGGGGCTCCTATACAACAAACTTTTTTTTTGCCTTTTTTTATAAGTAATGGCATGGAACCCTTCGTGCGCGAGTCCGGCTCGCACTTGGCCGGTTTTTGTATTTCCCGTGAAATTATTTAGAACTTTGACTTAATTTTTGAGTTTAAGCAGACAAAGTGTCGAGCAGAACCTAGCTTAAAATATGTTTTTATTAGCAACAAAGAATTGTGTTTTTTGCTATGACATTTTTATGACAATCATAAATCATTATACAATGCATTATGAAACAATGCGTGCTGTACAACTTTAGTATCGTTTTCCTTCATATTTTATTTTCAATCACATTTTCAAGGATTTCAAAGTACAATTCAAATCGTACATACATACACTCACGCCTTTTTTCCATGGGAGTAGGCAGAAACCACGGAACGCCACCTGCTACGATCCTTACACACTCCTTTCGCCTCGTCCACATTCATACATCTGGTCATACAAGCACGCCGGTTACGAGTACTGCGCGCTTGACCTTTCTGAAGAACCTCACCAATAAGATCAGAAAAGTCAAATTACTTACTTAAATTAACCCACTGCCAAAAGACACATTTAAAAGGCGCTTTTGAACGTCATAAACAAAGAAAAATCAAATGCGAAAATGGCACACACACACATAACATACCATCACGCCTGTATTCCCCGAAGGGTTAGGCAGAAGTGTACCAATGTACATCCACAGTTCGCCGGTATGTTTCGGTCCCATGTAATAGGGGGCGAGCCTATTGCCATTAACTGGGCACAAATCCGAACTCCGAGTTGCTACTGAGAATTTCATAGAAAAACCCAATAACACTATGCTCGACCTGGGAATCCAACCCAAGACCTCTAGCGTAGCAATCGCGCAACGAGACAGTTAGCCAAAAGGGGAGGGGATGATAGAAGACTTGTAGTCTTCTATCAATTTTTCCCACTTACTTATATCAATCACTTATATCAATCTCTCTCTTTCTCTTACAGAACGTGACATTACCACCAGCACAATTAGAAAAAGTAAAAGAAATAGGAGCAGAATGCATCAAAGAAACCGGAGTATCCTCTGAAGTTCTAGCCAACGCAAAGAAAGGCCAAATCGCCGAAGACGAAAACCTCAAGAAATTCACTTTGTGCTTCTTCAAAAAAGCTGGCATCGTCGATGGTGATGCCAAACTGAATATTGAAATGGCCTTGACAAAATTACCGCCAGGAGTTGACAAGGATGATGCTAAGAAGGTGCTTGAAAGCTGCAAATCGAAAACTGGAAAGGATGCTGCTGAAACCGCCTTCGAGATCTTCAAATGCTACCACCAGGGCGTGAAAACCCATATCCTTCTAGCCGGTCTTTAAACGCCATTATTGGGTAATGGACACCACCAAACACCACCTTTTATGATATATCAAAACGCAATTCCCCCATAGATCTTTTCTGTGACGTTATGGTGGGTCCACACGACACAGACTTAACACAGACTTCTATAGAATTTTGTCTGTACAACAAATCAGTACAGACAAATGTCGGTGTATCAGAAAAGTCGGAAGTCTGCGTACATGTCTGTACGATTGTCGGAGCAAAACTCATGATTATTGAATTACTTAATTTATTAATTAAAATCGAAGTCTGAGCTGATGAAAAGTCTGCACAGACATTTGGTAAAGACCTCTGAGTAAAAATTTTTACTCAGACTTTATAGTTTGTGCAGATGTCTGTACAGACAAAAGTCTGTGTTGTGTGGACCCACCATTACTTTGCCAAATCTATTGATTAACTAATTTTCGTCTTTAAAACCATGAAAAATCTGTTTCTTTTTTATTAAAAATGAATCAGGCTTTCAGGGCTAAAAATAAAGTGTTGTTTATAGGATTCATATCTTGCAATTATTGGTAAATAGTGTCAACTAGCCAATTAGATTGTCAACTATTTCTATAACTGATAATGTTAATTCTCGGTTCATTCCTTTTAGTTGTTAAGTTTTTAGAAGTTCTCTTGATGAAAATGGGATATTTATTTTCCAAATATTGGTACAAGACATGGTGACATAACAACCGTTTTACTAGCTCTGGCTCGCGACTTCGTCTACTTTTCATCGTTTATCGCAAACGCAAAGAAATCACCGGAATATTAATCAAGAAGTAGCCTATGTCCTTTCTTGGGATTCAAACTTGTCCCGTATCAAATTTCATCAAAATCGGTTCAGTGGTTCTATCGTTACAGCAGACAGAGTTACTTTGGATGGATTAAAATTACTTACTTTGCCTATACTAAGAGAACTTGCTTAAACAACAGCAAATTGGGATTTTCTGTCCGTATTTCTTGTTTATTATATTATTGTTCCTGTCCAAAGTTCCCGACTAAATAATTGTTGTTATTTATTATAAACACTGAACATTAAAGTTCGTATCTACAATATTACTTTGTTTTTATTTTAAGTGCCTACCAAAATCGTATCTTTATGAGTAGTAGTAGAGCTCTTTGTGAAGGAGCTCGTACGGGGAAGTAATACCACCATACCTATTTCTGCCGCAAAGCAGCGTTGCTGTGTTCCAGTTTGAAGGGTATGGGTGCCGGTGTAATTACAGGCACATGACACATTTCAACTTTGTCTCTGCGATGGCAACGCATTTGCAAGGCCTCTGATATTGCAGATGTCTATACATCTATATTTGACATCAGGTAGCCCGTGGGCTTGTTAGCAATCAAACGAAATTTAAACAAAATAAAAATCACCGTGGTAGCCTAGGTTAAGGCGCCCACCATGAAGTTATAGCTTTGAATTCGACCAAGTATCAATGTGTCATTTTCAAAAATAAATAAAGTAGCTTTTTTAGTTAATTTTACTACTTTTATAAACGCAAAAGTTTAGACTGCCCCGTTGGTCTCGTGGTCGCAAGTGCGACTGCTGTGCAAGGGGTCCCGGGTTCGATTCCCAGGTCGACCCAAAAGTGTTATTGGGTTTTTCTACGAAATTCTCAGTAGCAGCTCGGAGTTTGGATTTGTGCCCGGTTAATGGCAATAGGCTCACCCCCTATTACATGGGACCTAAATATACCGGCGAACTGTGGGTGTACATTGGTACACCTCTGCCTAACCCTTCGGAGAATACAGGCGTGATGGTATATGATGGTATTATCCCGGAAAATTTCACGGGGGTTAACTTTGACGCGAAGTAAGTCGCGGGCAGATCTTGGATTCAAATATTTTTTTCAATATTTTTACCGAACTTCGCGAAACCTTAGCAAGTAACGTTGTTTAGCAACCGATACAGGAAAATACAATATTTTAAATAAACATTTTTTTCTTAAATACACGTGATAGGTACAAACTTTATTAAAGTACTTAAATAAAATATAGGTAGGTAATATCAGCCTACTAATGTCCCACTGCAAAGCGAAGGCCTCTTCTCATACAGAGAAGGCACGAGCATTGATCACCACGCTTGCTCAAGGCGGATTGGCGATTGCAGACTTATAGGATAAGTTCTGAATTTGTTCACCAATAGATAGCTACATTATTCCTAAGTAAAATAGGCTATACAACATCACGCTACGACCCACGGGAGCGAAGCAGTAACCATAGGTAAAACCGCAGGGTGTTAGCTAGTCTATACTCATTAATATTATAATAAAGAGGTAAGATTTTTGGTTTGTTTGTTTGTAGCGAATAGGCTCCGAAACTACTAGACCGATTTCAAACATTTTTTCATCAATAGATAGCTACATTATTCCTGAATAATATAGGCTATATAACATCACGCTACGAAACACGGGAGCGGAGCAGTAACCAAAGACGTAACTAAACGCGGGTGACACCGCGGGACATCATCATCATCATCATCATATCAGCCGCAGGACGTCCACTGCTGGACATAGGCCTCCCCCATAGATTTCCAAAAAGACCGGTTGGAAGACCGCGGGATATATAGCAAGTTATTTATAAAACCTACAAATAATTGACTCACCTCAATTTGTTTACTATTCAGAGATTATGGCATATATTACGCCTTATTTTTTACAGTCATTGTATAAAAAACAATGTTATCAATACTATTAATATCTACAAAACTAAATAAACAACATTAGTTTGCAAAACAAAAACAAAGCAACAAAGCTAGCTTCTGCCCGCGACTCTTCCCGCGACGTTTATTTTTGGCACGAACCCCTAATTCTTGTGCAAAATTAAAAGTAGCCCATAAATTACTTCTTAGGTGCTTTTCTCGCCGACGAAAATATCTGCCAAAAATCGGTAAGTACCCATAGTTCGCCGTTATGTTTAGGTCCCATGTACGAGTAATAAGGTGCGAGCCTATTACCATCAACCGGGCACAAATTCTAACTCCTAGCTGCTACTGAGAATTTCATAGAAAAACCCAATTACACTTTTTGCTCGACCTGGGAATCGAGCCCAAGACCTCTAGCGTAGCAGTCGCGCTTAGGACCACTAGGTTTACGAAGCAGTTACATAAATACATCCAAATCTTTCCTCTTTATAATACTCATCATCATCTGCCTAGCCTTTTTCCCAACTATGTTGGGGTCGGCTTCCAGTCGAACATAATATATTCCTCTTTATAATATTAGTATAGATTATAATACTGCTTATCAATAGGCATTATGTAGGTACTACTTTCATGCCTCTGGTATTTAATCGGAGTCCATAAAAAAAACGATAAGGATAATTAAATAAATTGAAATTAACTTCTACATCTCCGGAATAACTGTGTTTTATTCTGACAAAACGAACTAACCCACTTCAAGGTTTCTCTAATTTTTTTAAGTAATTCTGTAATAATGATCAATTTAAAATCTAGGCTCGTTAGCTTACTGGTCCTAAAAAACGCGACTGCTACGCTAGAGGTCTTGGGTTCGATTCCCAGGTCGATCAAAAATGTTGTTGGATTTTTGTATTAAATTCTCAGTTATAGCAGCTCGGGGTTCGGATTTGTGCCAGGTTAATGGTAATAGAATCGCCCCTATTACATGAGACCTAAACGTGCGGCGAACTGTGGGTGTACATAGGTACACCCCTGCCTTACCCTTCGGGGAATACAGGCGTGAAGGCATGTTTAAATAAACAACAAAAAATTGTTTGTTTAACGCGCCAATCAAGAAGTACAAGTCGGATTAGAAAAAAATATTATTATGTATGATAGCCAGAATCACGAAGAATTGTATGAACTATGTAACATCACGCTACGACACACGAGAGCGAAGCAGTAATCAAAGACGTAACTAAACGCAGGTGACACCGCGGGGCATATAGGTTTATATCTGGTTCGTGATGGCCCAGTGGTTAAGGCACCCGCCTCTCATGCACGAGGTTATGGGTTCGCAACCGGGCACGGGCAAGTACCATTGTGACTTTTCTAAGTCATACGTACTTTCTAAGTTTATCTTGGACATCACTGACATCGGTAACCATGTCAGGCTCTTGAGGCGGTTTAGAAACTCTGACACTAGGGTGTGTGGGGTCGTTAGACCTTACTGCCCACACGATAAAGAAAGAAGACGAGAGCGGAGCAGGAACAAAACAAGTGACTAACGTAACGCGGGTAAGCAGCTAGTTAGACATACAAACAAAACATGTTTTTAAACCTAGCAATAAATCCCAGTAAGTACCTCTAAATCTTATCACACGATTCTTATCACTATAAACCAATTTAAGAAATCTTTCCCTGATAATATTCGAAACACATTACCCCACATTTATTTACTGAAGTTGGATAAGCAGACAGCTACTGTTATTTCGGCGTACCTAATAAAATGTATGACTGCAACTGTATTCACGTCTGAAAATAGTAACTAACGAACACACCAACATAATTAATGTATACGCAACAAACTCATTAAAATGGTACCACTTTTATTACCGCCAAAAATACCGAACGATTATTCCAATTCCAAAAACCGTAAACATCAACTGAACCGTAAAAATCAATCACCGCACATCACTAACACTTGCACATGGAAGAATTTTTAAATTAAATTCGAATTCTTTTTTCAAATACGTTCGCTTCGTTTGGCGCGCTTGAAGTATGTGACGGATGGCCGTTCGTACGTATTTGAGTTTAGAAAAGCAATTTATAGAGAAAAGTAATATTATGTTCAATGGTTTCTGCTTTCCTCCATGGGAAAAAGGCGTGAGTTTATGTATGTGTGTATATCTATATACTAATATTTTAAAGAGTAAACAATTTTTTGTTTCATTGTTTGCACGGAATAAGCTCCGAAAGTACTGTACCGATTTCAATATATTTTTTCACATTGACAGCTACATTATTCCTGAGTAACATACGCTAAATAACGACCCACGGGAGCGAAGCAGTAACCAAAGACGTCAATTTACGCGGGTACGTATAAATACGTACCCGTAGTAGTACGAAATACGGATACGTATAAACCTTCCTGATAAATCACTCTATCTATTGATTAGACCGCTTTAAAATCCGTTGCCGAGTTTATAAGACCTAAGCGTACAGATGAAAAGACGGCGGGAATTGACTTTGGTCTATGCTACGAGATAAAGAAAAATCTCAAAACTTTTCTTTACTTTCGCTACCTCTGCGGGTTGTTCAAATCTTCGGTATTTTTCGAAGGAGATACCGCGCCCCCGGAACAAAAAAGGGCACAAGAAGGAACATGGATGGGTTTTAGTCAGTAAAAGTCTGACACAGTCTCCCGCCGCGCCCAAGGCGGGAAAAGTCATTTGATGATTTCCCATAGATAAAAAAAACCTTCGCTACCTACCCTACGTCAGTGATGACCAAGACTAATCTCAGAATACCCATTTATGACATTTTGATAAGGTCACACGTCACATTTTGAGCACGCATCCTTTTATTTTTTAATTAAATTATAATTTTAACTAATATTTGGGGAGCATATCTTGATGTTTTTATCTACTTTAAGTGACTTTCATCAGCGTAGGTGACAGAAAGTAGACATTTTTGAAAAATGAAGATAACATCAGCCTATTGTCCCACTACAGATCAATAGCCTCTCATACAGAGAAGGCACGAGCATTGATCACCACGTTTGCTCAAACCGGATTTCAGACTTTAAAATCATTATGTTACCGGCCAAACCTGATTTCAGGACAAACTAGTTTCGCCTAGGCTAAACTAGTTCTTCCTATGCGCGATAGGATTAACTAGTATAGCCTAGTCCAAACTAGTTTGTCCTAAGTCCGATAGGATAAACCAGTTAAGACTAGGCCAAACTAGTTGATTCTGATATAAATACATACACTCTAGGATAAACTGGTATGGCCTAGTCTAAACAACATCTCAATTATTAAAATTGTTATTTATTTTTACATGGTTTGCTTTGATGGCACTTAGATTGCAGAGTATCATTGCCTTCTCAATTTTATTAAGATAAAATTATTGCTTCTATTAAAAAAACACTATTCGTTAAGCTATGATTATTTATATTACCAATTATGCGTAGCTTTTAACGACGAATCATTATGTATTTAATAAAATGATTATTTTTCCAATTTATTAATTACAGAGTATTTTATTCAGTTTATCTATATTTTTTGACTTTCTAGATATACTATAATGTTTAGACTAGGCCATATATATCAGTTTATTCTAGAGTGTGCGTATTTATATCAGGATAAACTAGTTTGGCCTAGCCTAAACTGGTTTATCCTATCGGGTTTAGGACAAACTAGTTTGGCCTAGGCTAAACTAGTTAATCCTATCGCGTATAGGAAGAACTAGTTTAGCCTACGCCAAACTAGTTTGTCCTGAAATCGGGTTTGGCCGGTAACAATTATAAGTCCAGGTTTCCTCACGACGTTTTCCTTCACCGATATCAGAGACATCCAAAATAAACTAAGAAAGTACATAATGAATTGAAAAAGACACATGAGTACTTTTCCGGCTTGAACTTGCAACGTAATGCGCGAGAAGCGGGCGCCTTAGCAACTAGGCCATCACATTTTCGAAATCTAGGAAAAACATATTTTTTCTGTCCCCTCCAAGTTGTTCCACAAACGTTTATTAGATAAAGGTGAATCGCAATCAATAATGTCGCAATGCACCGGTGTCATGAACTGTGAATTATTTAGTAGGTACCTACCACGCGCCTCTTTTATTTCCTGGGATCTAAAAATAACTAGCTACCAACTACGTAAGTACTAAGTTGACATACGTTTAGTCACAGCGCTGTGTGGTGGCCTTTTTCTTTAAAGATTGCACGTAACATCACGCCTATATTCCTCGACAGGTTAGGTATGTTTAGGTCCCATGTAATAGGGGGCGAGCCTATTGCCATTAACCGGGCACAAATCCTAACTCCGAGCTGCTACTGAGAATTTCATAGAAAAATCCAATAACACTTTTTGCTCGACCTGGGAATCGAGCCCAAGACCTCTAGCGTAGCAGTCGCGCTTAGGACCACTAGGCTACCGAGTCAGTTACTACGTACGTACGCACTACGTATTAAGTCGACATACGTTTGTCACAGAGCTGTGTAGGTACTTTGTAAGGTTAATTAAATCTAGACAGGCATTTTAATTTGTGCAATTTATTTCATCAACTTTTCTCGAGTTGCGTATGATGGCGTTGTCGACCGGTTTCTTACTGATCCTTGGCATCTAACAAGCTCATACATTACAGACATATCTGATAACCTGCATCATGCGAGACGAGAGTACACAAACCCACAGGTTGCGTTGCATTTTTTTCAAAACAGGTAAATAAAAAAAAGGAAAATTCTAAAACCAAAACTATTTCAAATTCTAACATCATTACTGAAGGAATTCCTAGTCATTATTTTTGACAGTTACGGTTTTTTAACCTCATGAGTCAAATCAACATAAATGACAGTTACGGTTTTTTGATAAAACCGTAACTGTCAAAAAGAATAGATATAGAATTTTCGCTAGTGTTCGTAATTTAAATTTAGACTGCCAGTACTTTACTTACTTTGTAAGCCAATACATCTTCAAGCCTTAACACCTTGCTGCGGGTTGTTCGAAAGAGATACCGCGCCCCCAAAACGCAAAGGGCACATAAAGGAACATAGATGGGTTTTAGTCAGTAAAAGTCTGACACTCCCTCCCGCTCCGCCCAGGGCGGGGGACGTCATTTGATGATTTCCCATCTATAAAAAAAAGCCTTAACACCTTCTTACTCCAGAATCAGCTATTTTTTCCTCTCGAAAAATGTGCTGATCTAATAAACATACGTCATGTTTGCCGCAGGTGCGTAGATTCTTACAATTTGCTGACACAGCAAACGTTACAAGATTCTCCTCCGCAAATAGTCGCAAGTATTTATTTTTTATACAAATACCTATCTTCCCGCGGTTGGATTTTTTCACCCGCGTTAAGTTACGTCTTTGATTACTGCTCCGCTCCCGTGGGTTGTAGCGTGATGTTTTATAGCCAATATTATTCCTCATGAATCTGGCTATCATATCCCAAAAGAATTTTTCCTATTCGACTGTTTGTTCCAGAGATTATCGCGTTAAAACAAACAAACAAAACATCTTCAGCATTTTTATATTGTAGTACTAGCAATTGCCCGCGACTTCGTCCGCGTTAACGTTGATATATTATCCCACTGGTACCGTACATTAATCCGGGTTAAAAAGTAGTCTATGCGCTATTCCATACTATAGGTACTATAGACCTATAGGTAGACTATCCGTCCCAACCAGGGAGAGATCAAGAGCAGGACCAACGGCTTGACGTGCTTTTCGAAGCACGGGGGTGTCACACCACCAACTTCTAAAGTCCAGGCATCTTTATGCCAAATTTCATCCAGATCCATTTAGCCGTTTTATCGTACAACAACACTGTCATCATCATCACCACCATTCTCAAAAACTTTCGCATTCATAATAAGGATAGTAGGATTCTTCTTCTTCTTTATCGTGTGGGTAGTAAGGCCTAAACGACCCCACATACCCTAGTGTCAGAGTTTCTAAACCGCCTCAAGGCATAGGGGGGATAGTAGGATTGATTATATTATTCAGTGATTGACAACCTTTGAGAGATGAGATGACGAAGAATTTTTTATAGAAAAAAAGGTCACCGGTTACCCTTTTAAAAAAATTCAATTACTATCCTTTGGGCTTGTTTGTTCACATTTTTTAAAAGGTTTTTCGCTCGTGGAAACTGTCGCTTTTCACAGCGGTTTAAGATGGAAATTTGTTTACTTAATAGCCCCGGTAATTGTGAGTGCAAACAAGCGTTATGGTGGGTCCACACGACACAGACTTAACACAGACTTCTATAGATTTTTTTCTGTACAACAAATCAGTACAGACAAATGTCGGTGTATCAGAAAAGTCGGAAGTCTGCGTACATGTCTGTACGATTGTCGAAGCAAAACTCATGATTATTGAATTACTTAATTTATTCATTAAAATCGAAGTCTGAACTGATGAAAAGTCTGCACAGACATAATTTGGTAAAGACCTCTGAGTAAAAATTTTTACTCAGACTTTATAGTCTGTGCAGATGTCTGTACAGACAAAAGTCTGTGTCGTGTGGACCCACCATTATTAAAATTTGTGGGTTATGAATCGCGTTGTTTGAGTCCCGTGATTTATATTTAACTGTAACTAACAAAGCATTTTGCGTCGCCGTATTTTATAAATAGGATTTTTGAATAAAAAGGAATGCAGCGTAAATTACGCGATTTACAAAGTTAGGTTCGTTGACTGACTAAAGTCAGTAAAAGTCGGACACTCTCCTCTACTCCGGCCAGAGTGGTCATCATTTGATGATTAACCATAAGTACTTAATTAAAAAATAACTCCATTTGCAGTAGCATATTTTTTTTCGGGTTTGAAATTATCATATGACTTCTTCCGCTCTGGCCGGGACGGGAGGCAGTGCCAGACTCTTACTGACTAAAACCCATCCATGTTCCTTCTTGTGCCCTTTCCGTTCCGGGGGCGCGATATCTCTTTCCAACAACGCGCAGCCCCGGTTCCGTGGCATTAGAAAAACACACAACACAATACAATTCAATACGACCCAAATTATATAATATATCTATAATATGTATGTATTTATAAATTTTATATGTATATCAGTTGTCTGGTTACCATAACACAAGCTCTGCATAGCTTGGGATCAGATAGCCGTGTGTGAGTTGTCGCAAGATATTTTTTATTTATTTAAATCCCTCATCATCTGCCTTTTCCCAACTATGTTGGGGACGGCATCCACGACCCAATCCTTAGAAAAAAAAATAGTCTTACCACCATCACTAATTTCAATCTTCTTATCACCATCATTAATCTCAATCTTCTTAACCTCCTCCTCCAAGATAGGAGGCACCACCACCTGCTTCTCACAAAACTTAGTCATATCCGATAGCCACAGAAGAGTCGACTGACCGCAAAACTAACGTATACCTAAACGTACAGATATAAGTGATAACAAATGATAAATGGGGACACAAGACACCTTGCTGACAACACAGTCAATATTTTTTAAGTAAACACTTTGATAAATTAAAAAATAATAACAATACATTTTTTTTTGTCTTGGTTATGTCAAAACCAACAGATAATTAATTCTCTTCTTTTATTTTTTGATGATTTCGAATGTTTATTGTTTACTAGCTGTGCCTCGCGGTTTCACCCGCGTCTTTGGTTACTGCTCCGCCTCCGTGGGTCGTTTTAATTTTTTTTCTCCGTAAGAACCATCCTCGTACTTCAAGGAATATTCTAAAAAAAAACAGCCAAATCGGTCAAGCCATTTTCATGTTATGGCGTGACAACAGGAAACGGGTTTAATTTTTATATATATAGATTTAATAACTAAATTATAATTTAACACCAAAACGTCTTTTTATTAAAACACGGTAAGATCTGTCTCTTTGTCTGTCTTGCAGTCCCCCTATCTCTCTCTTTCTCTACCCCTCTCTGCCCCTTCATCTCTCTTTCTCTGTCTACTTTTCTCTATCTCGCTCGCTCGATCTCTATCTCCCTCTCCCCTTACTTTCTTTGTCGCTATCTCTCCGCCCCTTTTTTTTTTTTTTTTTTTTTTTTTTCTCTCGTGGGGAAGTCCTCATGGACTGCATCCGCCTGGGGTTAGGCGGAGGGGTGTGTCGGACTCTTACCGACTAAAACCCCACGGTGTTCCTCCATCTACCATTAGCCGGGGCACGGGTATCGCTCTGAGCATTCTTCCGCATCCCGGCAGGTATTGGCCCGCCACCACCACAAGGCGGGCCCCGTCACACGGTGCGGCCGTCTACCGCCGGCCGCACGGACTCTCTCTTTCTCTTCCCCTCTCTTTCTCTGTCTACTTTCTCTATCTCGCTCGCTCGTTCTTTGTCTTCCTCTCCCCTTACTTTCTTTCTCGCTATCTCTCCGCCCCTACTTATATTTCACTATCTCTCTACCTCTAATTCTCTCTCGCTCACTTTCTCCCATACCCTGTGTCTCCCTCTCTTGACCTCTTCCCGTTTCTTACACTCTGAGTCTTCCTCTCTATTTTTTAATATTTTTCCTACATTTTTTCAACATACCACAAAGAACCTAAACCGTTGCACATAAAAACATGACAAAAACATGAGCAATTGTTCGTGAAGTTCATTAAAAGAATCTCCCAAAAACTCGTAAAATAAATAAATAAATAAATAATCCAGGTCACATAAAAACATATTTCCACGGACATCGTTAAGACTATGTACATAAATACAGTGTTCATAATCCTCACATCACATATCAAGTGCCTTCATATAAAAACTATGCAAAGTACACGCACTCATATTTACTGCCATTATTTGCTTAGGCAGGGTTGGCAGAAGAAAAATATAATACCTCAAATGGAATCTGATCGTAGCTGATAGCAAAATGTAAGAATAATACGAGTAATCCCAGGTATTCTAGATTCTAGTATATGCTCGCAATATTGCCTTTTTTTTTTTAGATGGGAAATCATCAAATAACTTCCCCCGCCCTGGGCGGGGCGGGAGAGAGTGTCAGACTTCTACTGACTAAAACCCATCTATGTTCCTTCATGTGCCCTTTGCGTTCCGGGGGCGCGGTATCTCTTTCGAACAACCCGCAGCCCCGACCGCAATATTGCCTAAGACCCACTTTTAAGACACACATTTAGCGGTAAACGTGTTTAAATTATCATTCTATCACTGTCACCTTCTAACAATGTGAAAGGGATGCAATGATGTTCTAAATACGTTTAAATTGATGTTCTAAATGTATTTAGTGATTTTGGTGAAATTGGCCCTTAAGATTAAAAAATAATAATACCCTTCCGATCCAGTTTCGGTCATGACAACCAATCTTAATGGACACAGTCAAGTACACAGGAGATTTCTAAATTCAAGTCATATGGAACTTTTTTAGTAATAACTAAAGTAGTAAGTAGTGGAGCTCTTTGTGAAGGAGCTCGTCCGGGGAAGTACTATCACCATACCTATTACCACCGCAAAGCAACGTTGTTGAGCTCCGGTTTGAAGGGTGTCGGTTTAATTGCAGGCACATTAAGACATATTTTAAGGGTGTCTCTGGGATGGCAACACATTGGAAGGCCTCTGATATTGCAGATGTCTATGGACAGCGGTGACCACTTAACATCAGGTGGGCCGTCTGCTTGTTTGCCATCCAATGATATTATTTTTATTTTAAATAAATGAATAGGAAAAGGAACTCTCAGTAGCAGCTCGGAGTTTGGATTTGTGTCCGGTTAATGGCAATAGGCTTGCCCCCTATTACATGGGACCTAAATATACCTGCGAACTGTGGGTGTACATTGGTACACCTCTGCCTAACCCTTCGGGGAATACAGGCGTGATGGTTGATGGTGATGGAATAGGAAAAGGAAAAGATTGCCTATAAAGGATTGGAAAGGAAAAAAGGATGCCTTTGCCTAGATTATTAAGTGAAATAAACTTGCTAGGTATTTTCATCTACTACCACCCCTATCCTACAAAGGTCATCGACCCGACATAGCGTTTCGTCTCTTCGTGACAAAGCCACTAGATAACCGACGATCGTAACTTTGTTAGACATTTCACAAACGTTGGCTGATCTAGTTAGTTTTATGATCAAACTAGATAATACCTTAAGTTCTGAGTAAGTAAGTTGAAATTACGATGACAAACATTCGCGTTTACTGTCTGAACAGCAAATTTTGAATGTGGGGTCCTGGATACGATTTAAAGGTCGGGGGCAAAAAGTGTCAGGGTTTTCAGGGGTATTTTTTTTATATGGGACAAGCCCGCCACACTGTTCCCAAACCACTGCAACTTCTGTAAGCCAGAATCAACAGTGGCGACCACAAGAAAAGCGCCGAGACAATGAAGCTCGACGAGTCCCGGAGAAACGATTCAACTGTCTTGGATCCCACAACGAAATTAATCAGAAAAGATTAGCGGAGGAGTAGTTTTCAGGGCTAGCAGTTCGGAGTTCGGAAGTTAGTGGTGTGACACCCCCGTGCCTCGGAAGGCATGTGTCGCCGTTGCGTTGGTCCTGCGCCTGATCTCTCGCCGGTCGTGTCGGATTGCCGTGAATTAAATGAATTTAGATAAATTGAGCTTGAACTATCATCTCACAGATTCTGGGGACAGTCGACAGTTCACCATAAGCAATAATTTGAAGCGAAATAATTCTAGTATAGTTCGTTACTTCATTGTGAGAGACGAGCGTAGCTAAGTGGAAGAGGCAAAACAAAACCTCGTGGTGGAATAAAGAATATAGTTACGTTTTGATGTGTATACGGTGTTCATTGAACTATGAGAGAAGGGAAGAGGAAGTAAACCTGAGTTTGCGCACACACTCGTGCACTCTACTGTCTCTTGCGTCATCATCATCATATCAACCGAACGACGTCCACTGCTGGAGACAGGCCTCCCCTGAAGATAGCCACAACTCCTGCGTACTTATCTAATACCGTTATCGACGAAAAATAAGCGCGAAAATCAGCCGAGATCTTAAAAACCGTTGCGTGGACATATTTAGGCCCCATGTAATAGGGGGCGAGCCTGTTGCCATTAAGCGGGCACAAATCCACCGAGCTGCTACTGAGAATTTCATAGAAAAACCCAAAAACACTTTTTGCTCAATCTGGGAATCGAACCCAAGACCTCTAGCGTAGCAGTCGCGCTTAGGACCACTAGGCTACCGAGGCATTTATTGGTATTGTCTTATTTATTATAAAATAGTTTGTTATCGATTTTGTGCCCGGTTAATGGCAAATAGGCTCGCCCCCTATTACATGGGACCTAAAAAAACATACCGGCGTACTGTGGGTGTACATTGGTACACCTCTGCCTAACCCTTCGGGGAATACAGGCGTGATGCCATGTATGTGTGTAGTTTGTTATCGAAACTCTAAGAAGAAAAACCGTTAACAAGAAACCAATATGGTGAAAATACAACGATATTTATCTGCAAACGACATAGTTACAAATATTTCCGTCTCCGTGTCATTTCGACACATTTCTGTGACAGTGGTAGATAAAGATATTACTCACGTACACAATCGATGGGTACACAACAATATTGTGTTTCGTTTATCGGTCAAAACACACAACTATCTATTTCAGAGCTGTCTAAAGTAAGGCCGGTGCGTGCGGCCCGTGGCTTTTTTACCCGACTGCGACAGAAGGAGGGTTATGTTTTTCGAGGGTATGTTTGTATGTATGTATGTATGTATGTATAATTGTTTGGCACGCTCTGCAGGCTGAACGGCTCGATGGATTTTAGCTTGAGAGGTGTCGTTAGATTCGTATTTACTGTGAGAGTGACACTGGGTATATAAAAAAAAAATGCGGATTTTTGGCGCCAAATTCAAATTTTTGGCGCCAAATTCAAATGTTTGGCTCGCTCTGCAGGCTGAACGGCTCGATGTATTTTAGCTTGAGAGGTGTCGGTAGATTCGTATTTACTGTAAGAGTTATACTGGGTATATTAATTTCTTTTTTAAAACACTAAAAAAATAAAAAATAAAAAACGGTAATTTAAAAAACTAAAAAACCCGACTGCTATTCTTTCAAAATCCCTAAAACAAGATAAATTGTAGCAGTCGGGACCCATTCGGGACCATCTGCAATGTAATATAGGTATGTGCTCTCAATTCACTAATCCTCCATTTCTAGAATGGGTCCCGACTGCTACAATTTACCTTGTTTTAGGGATTTTTAAAGAATAGCAGTCGGGTTTTTTAGTTTTTTAAATTACCGTTTTTTTTATTAGAGACTACTAAGCGAACTGTTAAGTTACATCTTTAGTTACTGCTCTGCTACCGTGGGTCTATAGATAGCGTAATGATAATATATATAGATAGCCTATGTTACTTAGGAATAATGTAGCTATCTATTGGTGAAAAAATGGTTGAAATCAGTGCAGTAGTTCCGGAGCCTATTCCATAATAACAAACAAACAAAAACATCTTCCTTTTTATAATATTAAGTATGGATGGATTTGCTCGTCACCCTAGTTCAGGGTTTCTTAAAGTGGGGTCCACGGACCCCTTAGGGGTTCGTAGCATGTGTATCAGGGGTCCGCAGTAGGTCAGTTTGTAGAGTGTAAACATATTAAGAAATTGTATAGTAAACTCGACGAGACGCATTGTCGTTGTTGAGTGGCGGATTAAATACGTAATCACAGACAATTTAATATTCTGATTGAAGCCAAACAGCAGCACCCTTCTCATTAGTATTATTTCATTAGTTTTAGTAGTACTTAAGTACCATTTTTTTTTTTCATTTCCAAATATTTTTTTGACAGGGGTCCGTGGAATTTTTTAAATTGTGAAAGTGGTCCGTGACTACAAAAAGTTTAAGAAACCCTGCCCTAGTTGGACAGAGGTTATAGAGACAAAGTCGAAGATGCTGAGAGGTTACCCAGAAGAAGCTTTTACACTCTAACTTTGAAGAGATTAGGGTTGAATGCGTTCGGAAATACAGACGCAGGTAGAGTTCCACTCTTACACATTTGACCAGCCCTGATTAAGATTATCGTTCATATCTTAAGTAGTATAGTATCTAACACGCAAAAATAGTTTATTATTTGTTGTTTTCTTGATGTAATCGAATTATGTCAAGAGGTTTGTCGATCGAACAACAACATACCATTTGGTACTAAGGCTGGCCGCATATGTTCCTGATCTGGAATTCAGATTCGGAGGCATGAATGCACGACTTGCTTACAAAATGTTCAACAAGACGCACATGCTTTATATTTTCCGAACGAAAGAAAACCTGACGCTCGTTCCCGAAACCAGCCACGCGATGTGATCGTACGTATGCGGCCAGCCTTAAGGTGGCTTCGAATTGGCGAGGCGAGGATAGAAAGAAAAAATATACCATCACGCCTGTATTCCCCGAAGGGTTAGGCAGAGGTGTACCAATGTACACCCACAGTTCACCGGTATATTTTTAGGTTCCATGTAATAGGGGGCGAGCCTATTGCCACTAACCGGGCACAAATCCAAACTCCGAGCTGCAACTGAGAATTTCATAGGAAAACCCAATAACACTTTTTGCTTTTTTTTTAGGCAAGGCAAAGGATCCGTGTGATTTCAATTCTCGCCTTAGAATAGGCGAGAATTGAAATCACACGGATCCTTTTACATCGAAAGATATACAATGCGTACATACCGCTAGTGTTGGCTTGCCCCGGCTCCCGCGAGATTTGTATATCTACATACATAGTATAAAACAAAGTATCTTCCCGCGGTCTGTCCCTCTACACTTAGATCTTTTAAACTACGCAACGAAAACACGCAACTACGCTACGGCGTTTCCAATTGTCTTTTTTTCCGACTTCAATACTAACTTCTTTCAAATTAGAGTGAACAGGCTTCTTCAGTGTAAGCCCACAGATCCCATCACAGAGAATTGCCGCATAATCTCGCTTTTATGTATATCATCATCATCTGCTTAGCCTTTTCCCAACTGCGTTGGGGTCGGCTTCCAGTCTAACCGGATGTAGCTGAATACCACTGTTTTACATGGAGCGACTGCCTATCTGAACTCCACGACCCAGTAACTGGGCAACACGATACTTCTTGGTTAGACTGGTTGTCAGACTTCTTGGCTTCTGACTATCCGTCACGACTGTCAAAGATCTACGAATGACAGCCAGGACCAACGGCTTTACGTGCTTTCCGATGCACGGGGGTATCACACCACTAACTTCCAAACTCCGGGCTGCTACTGAGGAATTCCTAATGGAAAAACCCAATACCACTTTTTGCCCGGCCTGGGAATCGAACCCGGGACCCCTTGCTCAGCAGTCGCGCTTTGCGACCACGAGACCAACGGGGCAGTCCTCGCTTTTATGTATAGTGTTCAACTGAAGAAAATCAATACATCATCATCATCATATCATCCGAACGACATCCACTGCTAGCCATAAGTCTCCCCTAAATATAGCCACAGTAATCATAAATCAATACCTAACCTTTGAATTGAACATAGTGATGCCAAAAGAAACAAAATAAACTGTTATTTCAAACCAGAATGAATCCCAAACGGCACAAAATGAATAAGAAGGAATGAATATCTTCAGAATATGTTAAAGAGACTACACGATGAGATAGTCAGCAAAATAGCATATTCAGTGAATGTTTTATAAAGAGAAATATGCTTCGTTGAATATTATGCTAATAATATGCTTAAGAAAAACAAAATACATGAAAAACTTGCTTGAAACGAAGGGAAATGTATTAAGAGCGTTTACGTTGCGCGAAGCAAGTGAAGATTAGGTAAATCGGAGCAAAATTCACTCACACAGACGCAAGCGCGTTTGTGTGCGTAGAGAAGCGCGCTCGCTCACGGACTATAGTCGGAATAAAAAGCATTTTGATCCATTTGATTATTTTTGTTTGTGATATATAGTTTTATTTTTTTACAACATATTTTTTATGCTTATATTAGACTAGGTGTGCCCGCGGTTTCATCCGCGTTTATGGTAAGTGTGTTATAGCGCGATGTTTGATTAAAACGATATATCTCCTCAGATATTCGTTGAAATCTAATGATGTTCAGGGCAATTTTGTTCAAAATGAAATACTAATGATGAATAATGTATTTATTTAGATAAAGATAATATCATGTTTATGAAAAACTAGCTGTGCCCCGCGGTTTCACCCGCGTTACGTTAGGTTTTTGGTTACTGAACCGTTTTCGTGGCTCATAACGCGATGTTATGTAGCCGGATATAGTGCCAATCCCACATACAACTCCCTGCACGATCGCCCGCTACTCGCGCACGCGTCCGCCTCGCTCTTGTCGGCGTAATCTTGTGCCGTGTACTATGGTATATTAAATGTGTTATAGTTATAATCTGTTATTCTGAGGTACAGGCTACGGAATGTCATTATTTTGCTGCGAAGTTATTTTAAAACTGTGATATCTACTAAGATTTTCATTGAAATTAAGTGATGTAAAGGGCAATTTTGTTCAAAATTAAACACGTGTGATGAATAACGTATTTATGTTGATAAGGATTAATACTATATTCATAAAAACACCTTCGTAAATAATGCATTATTTTAAAATAAATTTTCTGGCAAAAAGTTAGGCATTTACTACCGCGGACTTTTTTTTTGTATATTTTTTTTTTTAGAGGAACCATTCTTCCGTACGTTATTTTTGCGTAACTTTAACCGTTTACGCACCGCACGCAACGAAAGCCCTCAAAAGCTCGTTTTTGCCACATTTTTCATTGATGCTCCGCTCCAATTGGTCGAAGCGTGATGTTATATAGCCTATAACCTTCCTCGATAAATGGGGTATCCACAAGAATTTTTCAAATCGGACCGGTAGTTCCTAGGATTAGCGCGTACAAACAAACAAACAAACTCTTCAGTTTTATAATAATAGTACAGATAATAGTAAAGATAAAGCATTTACTAAAATTGGAGTCATTTTCTACACACTTTCCGATGCGCTTCCTTAAAATCAGATCGGATTCTAGCGTTGATTCTATGCAGACGTGTTTCTCATGGCTCCTATGTTGTCTAAACTACAAAAGATTGCAATAGGAGTAGCAATATCAAGTACGGTTGTAGATACACGAAAAAGGAGGAAAAGTGAAGCTTATAGGCTGAAGAAATAAATAACAGACAGAGAAAAAAAAGTAGTTTAAAAAACTAAAACCCGACTACAAAAATTCACGTTCTAAAAAGTATGAAACAAGAAAACATTCTCATCTGAAAGCCGTGGTCGTATGCCACTTTGCCCTAAACTTTAGTGCTAAAGATTAATGTTCTATTACTATACACATACTGTTTTACCGGAATAGGTGGCATACGACCACGGCTTTCAGATGATTTCTTTGTAGCACTCAACACAACACAACTGGAGACTGGAGTGCTGATCGTGTATGACTGTGACGTTTAATCGCACGAATGTTCTATACACCATTCGATTTAGAATCCGATTTTAGGAAAAGGACGGTCGAAACATCCGATTTTTCAATTTTGTAAAAATAATAACATTAGAATTATAGACCGATCACATGTCAACCGACGGTCTATACAGTTCTTACATCTATTTTGAGAGCTAAAATCAATGAACATATTGATATTAACGCTATCATGACTGTCTCTCAAAATGGTTGTAAGAATGAATGCCGTGGTACTAAGAAGCTACTCCTCTTTAATATGGCCATTAACCAGCACGTTCGTCGTTCTCGAAGGGATCTGTCGGCATGTTGGATAGACTATTAAGAAGGCCTATGATGCGGTGAAACATACATGGCTCATGAGGGTTTTTGAAATCCGTTCCTTCTTCATATATATATATTTTTAATAGCATTTTAATTGGTAATGGTGTACTTGATATTTTGCTCTGCTTACCCCTTCAAACCGTACAGACGTGATGTTATATTATGAAATCGTGAAAACAAAACAGACATACGATCACAGCAATTTCGGTTCATTTGTTATTAGTTATTGAAGAGTTCCAGAAGAGATCCTAATGTATTATATACTAAAACCTTCCCTGAAATTATACACTCAAATAACGAAATCCCCATTCAAAAAGAATAAGCAGTTTTTGAGAAATTCATTCCTATGAAATTCGATCGTATGTTTGTATAGTACATACAAACATATAATCTACAATTTTTTTAAGTCCGCTAAAAAATATACTTTTATATATGTAAAATGGCTATTAGTATAAAATAAATAACTTCTGGCCGTAGCAAAATTTTCAATTTCCAAATTTTCCTTTTCCTTTTTTTTTTTTGATAAAAATATCTTGGTTTTCTTTCCCATTGTGTCTAAAACATAATTTATTGTTACTCTTAATATTATATCAGTCATTAAAATTTATAAAAAAAAATCTTACTACCAAAGTACTAAAATGTTTTAGTCGCGCTATAGCGAAACGGGCTTTGTATTTACGAGAGCGCGGGCGCAGAAAGTTTGGACGTGACCTCTCCGAGTAAAGGCTCGCGGCCGACTGAATTGGCTACCGCTCGCGCGCCTTAATTTATAGTAGTTTTAAAATATTTATTAAAAAATTATAAAGCTAATTACACGAAAATTTTGAATTGCAAGTTTTAAAAGAGATGTTCTTCTATTAGAATATGTTATTATTATAATGATAAATGCAAGTTAAAACGTTGAAAAAGATCATTTTATCTACGTGTATTTTGTTAAAAGTTAGACATTGTTTTGATTTTATTTTCCGTAGTAAGTAACCTAAATCGGAAAATCTGTCTTGACAAAAAAATTATTAAGGATATTACCAATTAGCAAATATTTTTGTTTATTGATTCTATCAGCAATTTTTGGAGATTAACGGCTTCGAAATTGACTCTGAACGTAAAATACGCAAATCTTACTTTAGTTATCTTAATATAATTTACAAGCATGCTATTTAATTTTAAAAAAACCTCTCACGTCCTCTAGAAGACAAAATTTCCTAATATTATTCGTAAATTGCATGTTTGTACGATAAGTTATTAATGGGTATTAACAGGTTTGAAAATCATTGATTTTGAGGCAAATAGCGCCTGGACGGCGCGCCGCCGGCGTAAACCCTCTTAAAGAACAAATGGTTGGACTGAAAATATTTCATAGTCATAGTCAAAGCATTTATTATCCGATTTCAAGGGTATGGGTGGCGGTGTAATTACAGGCACATGACACATTTCAACTTTGCCTCTGAGATGGCAACGTATTAGCAAAACCTCTGGTATTGCAGATGTCTATAGGCCGTGACCACTTAACATCAATTGATCCGTAACTTTTTAGCAACAAAAAAATTAACCATTTACAGGCACTGTTTAATTGTCACGGAGTCGGTCAGTTAATCAGAAAGTTGAAGCTAATTACTTGTTCTAAAACATAGGTAGGTCTCTAACTGCCAGGGTTGCAAAGTTTGTTCGAAAGAGTTACCGCGGCCCTGAAACCGAAATGTAAATAGAAGAAACACGGATGGGTATTAGTCAGTAAGAGTCTGACACTAGTCGAGTCTGGCAGAGTGGAACGGTCCACTCTGCCCAGGGTGAAAGAAATCATTTGATGATTTTCTATACGTAAAGAAAAAAAGAAGATAGGTCTCTATGCAGAAGAACGAGCAAGGCAAGCGAACTTCACAAACACTCTTTTCAATTAGGTTTTTACACAAAAATAAAAAGTTATAAAGGATGAGGAGGCCATAAGCGATGACCAATCCCAACTGACAGCTCCCGCTCACGAACTTGACATGCGGATTCAGTAAAACTAAGTTAGTTTTACTGAATCCGCATGTCAAGTTCAAACAACGGGTCCAATTCGGAAAAATCGTGTTGCGCTTTTAAAGCCCTTTTGTCGAGTTTTACAAAATCCTCCCCTAATACATAGGACCTAAACATACCTGCGAACTGTGTACGTTGGACCACCTCTGCCTAACCCTTCGGGGAATACAGGCGTGATGATGGCAAAATCCTGGTTACAATATTCTTATTGTTGCTTCTCTATGTGAAAACAATCAAAGGCAAGTCAAAGTCATTTATCTCAATTAGACCATTTACAGGCACTTTTGAATTGTCAAGAAATTATACAGCAAGTTGAAGCTAGTTGCTTGTTCCAAAACGTAGGTCTCTATGGAGAAGAACGAGCAAGAAACTCCACGGACAAAGGACACTCTCTCCAAATTGATTTGGTTTGGATTTTTTTAGATATTCGAGAGCCTCCTATATGTGCAAACAATGTGGAAACAAACGACAGCTTATAGAGATGTATGTAACAAAAGGCGTATTGCGACTTGTGGGCGACGGCCCGGATAAATTTGGATAAGCCTTGATAAAAGTATTGCTCTCTTACGGGTTGCGAATATACAGCAGCAATATCCTTGGGCAATTTCCATGTATCGTTTTGCCCAGATGGGTTGTGGAGGTCAAATAGGCAGTCGCTCCATGTAAAACACTGGTATTCAGCTACATCTGGTTAGACTGGAAGCCGACCCCGATATTGTTGGGAAAAACCTTGGTACACATCCCATCGCGCCTGTATTCCCCGAAGGGTTAGGCAGAGGTGTAACAATGTACACCCATAGTTTGCCATTATGTTTAGGTCTCATGTAATAGGGAGCGAGCCTATTGCTATTAACCGGGCACAAGTCCTAACTCCGAGCTGCTACTGAGAATTTCATAGAAAGCCCCAATAACATCCTTAACTGACCGACTCCTTGACAATTCATTTGCCTTTAAGAAGGATAAAAGGCTGAAATCGTGTTATTTTTCACACAATGACCAACATTGAATGATGAATGATGGCCAACATTGTCGGCCCCGCAGTTGAGAGATTGCCTGCTGAGCTGCGTATAGCACGCGTATTCGATTCCCGCGCGGAACAAATATTTGACTGACCGATAGTTATCCTAGTTCTGGCTGTTAGTGTATGTGAGTTTATATGTTTTTAAACGCACTTACGATACCTACAGGAGAAATTCCTAGTGTGGGGCCAATGAATCCAAGTCATATTTTAGGAAATCTAGGACTTTTCTAAAAGTGAAGACTCCAGAAATTACGAAACTAAAATTCAGCTTAAAGTGCTGTAGAAGTAAGCCTGACGAATTGCCGTCGTGTAATTTTCGGCAGGTGTGTTACTTATCCAACGTCTGAGGGGCTTGCACGAGCATGCGGGGTAAGAGTTACGTAAAAACGATCGAATTTTGAATTGGAAATACTATTTTCAGAAATAGTAATATGTATTTAGTACTAGCTAGCCCGCGACTTCGTGTGCGTCAAATTTAATAAATAAATAAATATCTTGGGACAACTCACACACGGCTATCTGATCCCAAGCTAAGCAGAGCTTGTGTTATGGTAACCAGACAACTGACATACATACTTATATAATTTATAAATACATACATATTACAGATAAATCACACCCAGACACAGAACAAACAATCATGCTCATCACACAAAGTTTGTCCTGGGTAGGAATCGAACCCACGACCTCCGGCTTAGCAGTCAGGGCCACTAACCACTAGACCAACAGGCCCGTTAATTTGATATATTATCCCACGGGAACGAAACAGTTGGCGGCTTTGGTTCTGTTTGTTGTTTTGTATTGCCGCCGACTTCCAAAGCTAAAGTTATTTTTCTCTTTTTAGTTTTTGAAGGCGGTTGTCTTTTTTGTAAAAAAGTTTTTTATTTCTCGCTTTTTAGTATCAATTTTTTTATCCAAATCCATGAAGGAACTGTCATGTCATGTAAATTAACATGACACCGGTAAAAAAAGTCATAAGAAAGCAGAATACGCGATTTCGTTTACTGAGATGAGAAATTTTCAAATATTACTGTAACTGTACTGTACTCTTCCGAGTGTACAGGCGCGATGTTATGTTGTGTAATTGCGTAAACAATGCATATTTATGCGATAGCAGCAATCGCGGTTGATTTGCTGTAATTTTTTGAAGAGTTCCGTTGTCTGTCTCCGTAATCCATCATCAGATCTATATGAAATTTAAATGGAACCATTTGGGAAGTTTACCCTTTCCAACAAAAAAGAATAATCAAAATCGGTTCATAAACGACGAAATTATCCGCGAACAAACATAATATAATAAAAAGCCCCTATCTCAAAAACTACTACCGTTAAGGAGTACTGTAGCATCATCATCAGGACAGCAGCATCAGATGTTGACACCCTGAAGCATATACCTGAGTAAGACATGATTACGTAACAAAAACACCATACGAGCATACAATTTTCGGTGGTTGCCCTCGATTTCTCCTGGATTCCATCATCAGATCCTGGACTGGTGAAAATGGGACCACATCAGAAGTGAACTCTATCCAACAAAAAATTTTTTTTTTAATCCGTCTATAATTGACGAAAAAAAAAAAAATTATACATACAGACGAATTGAGAACCTCCTCCTTTTTTGAAGTCGGTTAATAAGCCACGCAGACGAAATCAGTTAGAAATTATGAAGCTACTTGCTCGTTGCAATCAATAGGATTCTATGAAGAATAAGGTTTATTGAAATAAATAATTTTGATTTGATTTGTCGTTTAAAATTAAACCAAAATGCTATCGGATCTCGTCGTATTTCCAATTCGAAAATTTACTCCAATCGAATATTTCATGACCGCGTTCATACAAAAACCAACTCAATAATAACGCAACACAAAGGTCAAAATTCAAAGTGAGAAACCTATCAAAAACCGAAGGTTTGCGCAAACAATACTAAGTTATTCCACGAAATGAAACAAAGTTCTCTTTATTGTTCCTGTGTTTTTATATTTTCCGCTTTTCCCAGGGCTTTGCTAGTTTATAGGTATTTCTACAACATAACATACCATCACGCCTGTATTCCCCGAAGGGTTAGGCAGAAGTGTACCAAGTTACCAAATACCAATGTACACCCGCAGTTCTCCGGTATGTTTAAGTCCCATGTAATAGGGGACGAGCCTATTGCCATTCGTTATTATCATATTAGCCGCAACGTATCCACTATAGATACATACATACATGGACATAAGCCTTCCACTATAGATTTCCAAAAATGCCAGTTAGAAGCGGCCTGCATCCAGCGTCTTCCGGCGGTTTTAATCAGGTCATTGCCATTACTCGGGCACAAATGTTAACTCCGAGCTGCTACTGAAAACCAATAACACTTTGCTCGACCTAGGAATCGAACCCAAGACCTCTAGCGTAGCAGTCGCGCTTAGGACCACTATGCTAACCAGGCAGTTATCGATTTATCTATATTAGTATTATAAAGAAGAAATACTTTTTTGTTTGTTTGTTTTTCTCTGAAATTACTGGACCTATTTCAACAATTTTTTCACCAATAGATAGCTACATTATTCCTGAGTAAAAAAATAAACCATCATACTATCACATTAGGCTAAGACCCACGGGAGCGGAGCAGTATCCAAAGACGTTACTTAACACGCGTAATAATGTCCACGCGGAATGAAGTCGCTGGCAGCGCGCTAATCACATCACACTAATATTATAAAGGTTTGTATGTTTGTCTCTTCTTCACGCTCAAACGGCTGAACGGATCTGTATGAAATTTGGCACTGAGATAGATTGTAGTGTGGAAAATCACATAAGATACTTTTAGATTTACTTTTAGATACCAGATTTTTATCCCGAAAAAAAGTACGGTGCTCGTGGGATAATATATCAACTTTGACGAGGACGAAGTCGCGGGTAAAAGCTAGAAATGTATAAAACAACAGTTTGCTTTTGATACATTGGAATATTAGTAGGTAAAAGTTGTTCATAGAGCACAATGACCCCATTTCAGGTACATAGTAAACAGAAAGTTTATCTATACTAATATTATAAAGAGGAAAGATTTGTTCGTTTGTAACAAATAGGCTCCGAAACTACTAGACCAATTTCAACCATGTTTTCACCAATAGATAGCTACATTATTCCTTAGTAACATAGGCTATATAAAATCACGCTACGACACACAGGAGCGAGGCAGTAACCATAGACGTTACTATACATTTTGCTTTCTATAATTGGCACATTAGTAAAAGTTGTTCATAGAGCACAATGACCCCTTTCAGATATACATATAGTAAACAGAAACTTTATTGTATGTATGTATGTTCGAAGACAAACATTTGTGTCTATGAATGGAACCCGTACGGTATTGACAGAAAGTCCACACGGGAAACGAGGATAGTTTAATACAATACATTGAGAATATGTGTATGTTGCCTATTGAGTGATATAGGTAAGAAGTTAGCTGGTACGATGGAATTACATATCTTATACCATCACGCCTGTATTCCCCGAAGGGTTTGACAGAAGTGTACCAACGTACGCACACATTTCGCCGGTATGTTTAGGTCTCTTGGGCCACTCAGGGTCGACGCCTGCCGGTGCTGCGGGTTGTTCGAAAGAGATACCGCGCCCCCGGAACGCAAAGGGCACAAAAAGGAACATGGATGGGTTTTAGTCAGTAAAAGTCGGACACCCCCAGCCCCCATCCCGCCTTGCCCAGGGCGGGAGAAGTCATTTGGCGATTTGCAATACGTAAAAAAATGTTTAGTTCTCATGTAATAGGAGGCGAGCCTATTGCCATTAACCGGGCACAAATCCTAACTCCGAGCTGCTACTGAGAATTTCATATAGAAACCCAATAACACTTTGCTTGGCCTGGGAATCCAACCCAAGAGTTCTAGCGTAGCATTCGCGCTTAGGACCACTAGACTAACGAGGCACTTACAATTACAATGGTAAGTATGGGAGTTTTTTATTCTTTCTTCTATGTATAGACAAAGCTACCTTTTGGAATGGACAACTATATCCACAATTTTTTATTGTAAATGACGTTCAAGATTGCCTTTTAATAGTCGTACTGAAATAAACGATTTGACTTTGACTTTGCCTTTGAAATAACAATGTGCTTATCAAAAGTGATGTTTACAACAATATCTATTATGACCTGTAATTGCGAAATCTATCTTCCGCGTTAAGCCCAATTTACACCACCGCAGAATGTATTGGAAGCGTCAATTTCGCCTCAAGACGCGGAAAGGCTCGAGAATTCTCGCACTGCGCGAAAATTCTCGAGCCTTCCCGCGCAATCGCGCGATATCGCTGGAATGCGCGACTGCGCCTTGAAGGACGTTCAGTTATAGTCTATTAAGATTAAGTCATTCATTCATTTCATTTTCGCCTCATGACGCGAGAAGGCTCGAGAATTCCAGCGAACTCGCAACACTGCGAAAGTCTAAAGACCGACCCGATCGACTCCCCGTTCGCGCCCCCGTTCCCGTGGGTTCCACGAACAGAACCGAGAGTAGCTCCCTAGCTAATGTCGGTTCTGTTGTTCTGTTCGAGGAATCCGCGCGCGTTATCGAGAATTCTCCTGAATTCTCGAGAACGCGCGCGGATTCCCCGGAAGACGCGCGAATTTTTGTGCCTCGTATTTAGTTTGAGTGTTATACAATTGAAATAAAGTCCATTATACTATGTACAGTTTCGTTGCAAAAAGTCGCTTCCATTCCAACCCGCGGCAGTGTAAATTGAGCCTTAGTCTAGATTACTTGACAAGACCGACCAGACCAACTCTCTATTCACGCCACTTCCCGCGGATTCCACACACGGCACCGACAGTTAACTAGGAGAATTCTCGAGAAATCGCGCGACTTCCGGGGAATTCGCGCGAACTTCTTTTTTGTTCGTATTTAGTTTGTATGTTACACAATTGACATAAAGTTCATTATGCTATGTAGTCGGTTCCACTACATTACCGCAGCAGTGTAAATCAAGCCTTAAAGATTTAGCGATATAATGATACGCCATATTTATCATCGTAATCAACTTCCTTCATTAAATGGTACATAACAAAGTCACAATACTACTTATCATAACACACATAACACTAATATTTCAATAGCATCGCGTCCATTTAATTTGCCTGTCCGCAGTACACAGCTGCAGCAAATTGATTGGTCGACCCGCGTAGTAGCGCGCGCGGGTAGCCACTACTTGCAACTACTTGGCCGCAATGCACATAAACTAATGTTGTGACGTGTTCATGTCATATTTTTGGAGGGGGCGCGTTTTTAGGTCACTGGCCTCCTGTCGGTAGTTTTATGTTTGATGTATACTACTAAACTCTCATCTTCAATTCACGGTCAAGAAAAACCGCACTTTTCGTGGGAAGTCGGAACTGATTGATAGATTAGTACTCGTATCAATAAAATAGTCATTTGAGTACCTTGTCTTCTAGATAGGGTGTTTTAGGGTACACGGGTTTACACCACCCCCACTTATAAACATACCTTTACATAGTATAAAAAAAATTCGCTTTCCGCTGTCTGTGCGTATATACAGATCTTTTGCACTCCGCGGACTCCTCAACGGATTTTAGTGCGGTTTTTATCAATAGATAGAGTGATTAGGGAAGGTTTATTATACGTATAGAACATCACGCTGCGACCAATGAGAGCGGAGCAGGAGGCCGTATATGTATATACATCCCCAAAAACCCGACGGCTATCACGATACTTTCAGCAACTCACAGTATGACAAACGTGAAAGTTTGTAAAGATGTTTGGGTGTTTGTTACTCAATCATGTGTAAACCGTTGAACAGATTTGGATGAAAATTGGCACATACATAGATCATTTCCGTGATTAACATTACAGCATACTTTTATCCCGGTAATGTTTCCTTGGGATTATACTACTTGCTAGTATATACTGATATTATAAAGAGGTAAGATTTTTTTTTTGTTAGTTTGTTTGTAACGAATAGGCTCCAAAACCACTGGACCGATTTCAACCATTTTTTTACCAATAGCTAGCTACACTATTCCTGCGTAACATAGGCTATATAAAACCACGCTACAACACACGGGAGCGGAGCAGTAACCAAAACTTAACGCTGGTGAAATATGCCAGAACTGCCGAAGCTAGTATTAAATAACACAAATCCAGTAAATAGCATCGGGAACAGTGAAAACATGACAGAAACTCACGCTTTATAGCTGCATAAAATTATTAATAGCTCCAATGTCTCAGTGCGAAGGAAAACAGTGCTCAACCGGTCGGGACGCCTGCCTTGACCCGCCATCAATAATATGCTGTGATATCTATGGTTGTGTACAATGTTACGTGCGTCCTAGATACATTGGGAGACTGGTAATTAAATATAAGTGTTTTGCATGCTACGCGGTAATTACGTGAATTCAAGCCTTTTTGGTTTTTTTACTCGTAGAGTTATTACGCTGACGTGGAAGTGGGCCGGTCATGTCTGCAGACGGCCAGACGGTCAGTGGAGCAGACACGTGTTGGAGTAGAGACCACGTTTAAGCAAGCGCAGTGACAATTAGGACCTAGGACCGGCATGGTTGACGCTCTTTGGGTGAGGACTAAGTACAGCGGTTATGACGATAAAGCCTTTTTAGAACGTAAACCCATGGGTTACGTAGAGGTTAATAATGCGTGATAGTATATTGTATATACCAGGTTTTGTTGTCCCAATCCAGGGCAAATACCTCTGCTCATACAGAGAAGGCGTGTGCATTGATCACCACGCTTGCTCAAGGCAGATTAGCGGTTTCAGACTACTAATCCATAGTAACCCTGTCTGTCTGTCAGCTACGTTTTCACGACTAACCCACTAAACCATTTTCGATGTGTTAAGGGGTAAGTTTGAACCCCTAGAAAGGATCTTTTGATTCTGCGGGTTTGTTGACAGTGATTAATTTACGGAGACGAATTTCCGGGCAAAAGCTATCATCATCATTTCCATGCCCTTATCCCAAGTTACTTGGGGTCGGCGCAACATGTTTTCTTCTTCCATGCCGTCCTGTCAGCCGCCATACTATCACTGACTCCCTTCTCTTTCATATCATTCTTCACACAATCCTATCATTTAATAAAAATGTCATGATGTCCTTCAAAACTTTTCCTTCACTGATGTCAGTAATGTCCAAGATAAATTTTGTAAATGCATATGAGATAAAAAAGTCACATTGGCACTTGCCCGTGCACGGAACCCACAGCCTAGTGCAAGACAAAACGAACCCTCAAGTTCTACCCCTGATGCTAAAGCAAGTGCCGCGGTAGACGCTCCGGGCGTCGAGAGCCACGAAACGACTCCCGGCCACCGTAGACGCGGGTCTGTGGGCAGTGAGCAATCGGTAGCTCACTGTGCGTACGTTTACTACCGACAGACCGTGTCAACGGCGCGTTCGTGTGCCACGCGCGCCTCAAAGAGATGTCAGCAAACTTGGAAGGGGCCACTGAGGGCCGATGCCTGCCGGGGCTGCGGGTTGTTCGAAAGAGATACCGCGCCCCCGGAACGCAAAGGGCACATGAAGGAACATAGACGGGTTTTAGTCAGTACAAGTCTGACACTCCCTCCCGCCCCGCCCAAGGCGGGGGAAGTTATTTGATGATTTCCCGTCTATAAAAAAAAAAAAAAAAAAAAAGGCCGCATATGGTGAAGGGGCCTGCCAATGGCGGTCCAAAACCAACATGCGTCAAGCGAATACCGGGCTCCCGAGTCATGGTAATAGAAGGAACCGTAGGGCCACAGTATCTCTTTCGAAAAAAAACCGCAACTCTGGCAGGCACTGGCCCTAGGCCCCATCTACTATGCTGGCGCGCCTCCAAGAGATGTCAGCATAGTAGATGGGGCCGGCTAGAACCAGTGCTTGCCAGGGTTGCGGAATTCGTCCAAAAGAGTACCACGGCCCTGGAACGCAAAGGACATTAGGAGGAACACGGTTGGGTTTGAGTCGGTAAATGTCCGACATAACCCTCCATTCTTCCCAGACCGAGGGCATCCAAGAGTATTTCCCCACGAGAAAACAAAAAAAATGTGGTACCAGCATATGGACGGTTATAAGCCACTCTGCGTGAAATGAGTACAGTGATCGAGCTACCTCAAGACCTCAGTAAAAGGGTACTCCTCATTAAGGGTCTTGCATCAATTACTTGTTTGCGAAAGCCAACTCCAACGTGCTTTAGGTCTAAACCTCATAAACTATTAACGTTGACTGACCTGGATCTCCAGAACTCTGTGCTTCAAGAATCGCAGTCGCACTTGGCACCACTAGAACAATGAGATGGTTACTTCTTTTGGATAAGCCTTTGGAACTATGGTTCCTACTCAAGACCTGGGCCTCTGCTGATCTTCAGAACGGAAAATATTGAGAGGATTTTGCTAGTTTTCTAACCTGTAGTTTATTATGAGCACGACAAAATTTTGGGTTATATTCAGTCAGCTTTGTGGAATGTAAAATCTAAGGACACAGGAGATTCCAAGCCATCATTCTAAACTCCTCTCCTGTTTAAATTGCATAGTTAAACTGCTCAATTAATATCCTGGCTTTATGTTGTCCCACTGCAGGGCAAAGGCCTCTTCCCATACAGAGAAAGAATGGCTGCCACCACTATACCTATTTATGGTCGATACACCCCATTCACGATGTTTGTCAGTGGTGTCTAAGATGAACTTTAAATTACCTACATAAAATAACACCAGCTGATGATTATCCCACTGCAGGGCAGATGCCTCTTCTCATACAAATTCACGAACATTGATCACCACACTTGCTCAAGGCGGATTGGCGATTTCAGACTTATATAAATTCTAAGTCCAGGTTTCCTCACGATGATTTTCCCTTCACCGATGTCAGTGATGTCCTAGATAAACATGACAATGTGAAAAAGTGGCTTTGGTATACTTGGCCTGTTTGCTCTCATGCAATTATTTTTAGTTACTGTTTTATTCTGGATGAGTTGCCGAAAATCGAGCTAAGTGGTGTGCGATTGGAGAGGCCTATGTAGAGCAGTGGACTGTTGCACACTGATGATGATAACGCAATTTAAAAAGCCACACTGGTTATCTTGTGCTTGCAAACTATATAATCAGCCTATTCAAGGTCCAAAGGTTCGTTAAATTGGACAGTGAATATTGTTAAGAACAACTCCATCTAAATAGAGTAAATAAGATACACACAGAACTACTATTAGTATAATTAGCAACACAGACAAAACAGTGCGAGGTAATTATGATGAGCTCGTCAGGTCTCACATTATGATGAACTTGCAACTGATGCTTTGTGCGTGGTGAGAAAATGAGGATGTTTTTCAGATGAAGTGTTTGAAGTAACTGCTTGACCGTGGTCCTAAGTGCGACTGCTACGCTAGAGGTCTTGGGTACATACACTTCTGCCTAACCCTTCGGGGAATACATGTGTGTATGTTTAAAGCATTCGTATTTTTCTCCAATTTTATTTAAACATCGTTGGATAGCAAATCCGGCGGCGTCCGACCCGTGGTCACCGCTACCTTTAGACATCTGCAATACCAGAGGCCTTGCAAACGCCTTGCCATCCCAGAGACAAAGTTGAAACGTCTCATGTGCCTGTCATTACACCGGCATCCACACCCTTCAAACCGGAACACAGCAACGCTGCTTTGCGGCAGAAATAGGTACGATGGTAGTACTTCCCCGGACGAGCTCCTACACAAAGAGCTCTACTACTACTAAAACGTTAATGTTTTTCAGATGAAGTGTTCTTCTTTCTATTCGTGTCGATAGACTCGTTTCTAATTCTGTCCGACCTTGAGCAACCTGTACAGCTCTATCATTACTCTCGTTTAGTTCTTGGATGGTGCAGGTGGTTGTGCACGATTGGCAACTAAGGAGGTGACGCATGTCCTGTGATGGAATTAGAATGATCTACATAAAAATTAAATTAAAAATTTAAAAAACCCCCAACACAAAAACTTATGTTCCCTTTAAAAAGTAAAAAAAATAAAATACGTCGCGTTGGGGGCACCGCTTGGGACGGTCGTACCCTAAATGCAACATCGGTCTCCCAACGCGACGTATTTTATTTTTTTACTTTTTAAAGGGAACATAGGTTTTTGTGTTGGGGATTTTTTAATTTTGTCATTTAATTTTTTATTTTATACTTTTTATAGGTACCTACTTATTATAATGACGATTTTGTTAAGTTTGAGACCCCACTCGAGTATATTTACAGACATTCGGTTTTTCTTCCCCACTTTCACTCCCACAACTTTTAAACGGTTCAACCGATTTTCATCAAACATGTCTAAGAACACTCGCACATAAGTCACCTTAATTACAAAAAAAAACTAAATTGAAATCGCTTCATCCGTTCGGCAGCTATGATGCCACAGACAGACAGACAGACAGACACGTCAAACTTATAATACCCCGCTTTTTGCGTCGGGGGTTAAAAAGTCGGGTGCTTCGTGCTAGCAACCTACATATATGACCTATATGTAGGTGGCTTTTAGGATCGATCGCAGTCTAATCTCAGTTTAAAAGTCTCTATTGGCGAAAGAATTTTCAGAATCAGACCAGTAGATGCAAAGGTTACCGCATCAGTTTTACAATACTGAAATAGAAAATTTAGGCGAGGGTTTTAGGAAATTCAGCCCTCAAAAGAATGGAAAAGTTTCTTGTATGAAAAACCTTATTTCATGGATTAATCAACTTACAATTGTAATATAAAAAAATATATATACCATCACGCCTGAATTCCCCGAAGGGTTAAGCAGAAGTGTGTCGCCGGTATATTTTAGGTTCCATGTAATAGGGGGCGAGCCTATTGCCATTAACCGGGCACAAATCCAAACTCCGAGCTGCTACTGAGAATTTCATAGAAAGCCCAATAACACTTTTTGCTCGACCTGGGAATCGAACCCAGGACCACTAGCGTAGCAGTCGCACTCAGGACCACTAGGCCAACGAGGCAGTTACAATTGTATTAATTTTATAACTTGTTGAATAAATGTATTTTGTGTTTTTCGTTTTTGTATTTTTTGTATTTGTATCAACGTGAAACTTGGCTCGAATGCGAACCTACCTACCAACTCCTACCTATCCTATCCTACCTATCTACTTCCACCTAATTCAATGCAGAATATTCAACAACAAAGAGATTCTTTTTCGAATTTGGCTAAAGTATAAGCAGGTACCTAAGTAATAAAATTTGAAGTTTCTACTGCCTATTAACCGTGGTTTCACCCACATTATGTCTTTGGTTACTGCTCCGCTCCCGTGCGCCATAGCGTGATGTTAATAGCCTACACTTTTGCTCATAAACCTGGCTATCAAATACAAAAATATTTTTTCCAATTTGACTGAGAGTTTCAGAGATTAGCACGTTCAAACAAACATACTCTTCAGCTTTATTATAGTATAGATAGATGTAAGGATAATTTATATTCTTCTAAACAACCGGAGACTCAGAATTAGGTATAATTCCATTGAACTAGGTCAAAAAGGCCATCTTTCTCGCATTGTTAGGCCTGCTCCAATTTCCATACACATAAGAGACGACTGTGTATTGAATAATCCTACTACTATTATAAAGGCGAAAGTTTGTATGTATGGATGTATGGATGGATGTTTGTTACTCTTTCACGCTTAAACGGCTGAATGGCTGGATCTGGATGAAATTTGGCACAAAGATAGATTATAGTCTGGAATAACACATAGGCTACTTTTTATCCCGGGAAAATGTACGGTACCCGTAGGATAACACATCAACTGTGACGCGGACGAAGTCGCGGGCAGAAGCTAGTCTATACTAATATTATAAATGAAAAAGTAATTCTGTCTTGCTGTCTGTCAGGCTTTTTAAAATTCGTTGAAAGGCAGTCGACGGCCCACCTGATATTAAGCGGTCACCGCTGCCTATACACATCTGCAAAACCAGAGGCCTTGCAAATGCGTTGCCATCCCAGAGACAAAGTTGAAACGTCTCATGGGCCTGTAATTACACCGGCATGCACCCATACCCTTCAAACCGGAACACAGTAACGCTGCTTTGCGGCAGAAATAGGTATAATGGTAGTACTTCTCCGGACGAGCTTCTCGTCTCACACTCGCGGTTCTCTTCTGCTTTCAGGACTAAACCACTGAACCGATTTCGAAGAAATTTGTTACGGGGTAAGTCTGAACCCCAAGAAAGGACATAGACTACATTTTATTCCCCGCCCCGTATTTAACTGTCCCGTTGGTCTCGTGGTCGCAAGTGCGACTGCTGTGCAAGGGGTCCCGGGTTCGATTCCCAGGTCGAGCAAAAAGTGTTATTGGGTTTTTCTATGAAATTCTCAGTAGCAGCTCGGAGTTTGGATTTGTGCCCGGTTAATGGCAATAGGCTCGCCCCCTATTACATGGGACCTAAATATACCGGCGAACTGTGGGTGTACATTGGTACACCTCTGCCTAACCCTTCGGGGAATACAGGCGTGATGGTATTTTTTTATTCCACGACTTCGTCTGCGTCCGCGATAGCAAACATTTGGGCGAACGAAGTTGCGGCTAAAAGCTAGTGAGGCATATGTGTACGTGTGATCATTTATCAGGGAGTACTCCAACCCTGGCGCCTATGATCTTAATTAATGGGGAACCCTCTACTTTACGTGCCTACATTTAATTAAGCTAGATGGCATTCAGACGAGCCACAATCACAACAACTAAAATATCGCCGGCCACAAAATTGCCCACTATTTATTTTTATAGTCACATTTGGTTGGGAAATGATCAAATAACTTCTCCCGCCTTGGGCGGGGCGGGAGTGTCAGACTTTTACTGACTAAAATCCATGTTCATTCTTATGCCCTTTGCGTTCCGGGGGCGCGGTATCTCTTTCGAACAACCCGCAGCCCCGGCAGAAATCGGCCCTGACTGACCCCTCCGATTTGCTGACATCTCTTTGAGGCGCGCGTGGAACACAAACGCACCGTCGACACGGCCTGGCGTTATTCAACGACAAGACAACGCCGAAATGTCTCATGTGTCTGTAACTACACCGGCACCCATACCCTTCAAACCGGAACAAAGCAACGCTGCTTTGGGACAGAAATAAAAATAAAAATTCATATAAATGTTTTTATTTTGAAAACATACTCTATGAGACACTGTAGCACGATTAATTGTGGCCCGTCTACACAGACCTTATGAGTTTTATGATATAATTGTAGATAAAGGTCATATTTGATTGAAGTACATGGCTGATGACTTTTATGTCGTTTATTAGATAGCATAGATATACAAAACTAATTAGGGAAGTTCTTCAAAGGTCAGGTACAATCGAGTAAGCGTGTTCGACAAAATATTTGTAAGTAATTACAGGCACATGAGACATTTGAGCTTCGTCTCTGTGATGGCAACGCTTTCGCGAGGCCTCTGGTATTACAGATGTCTATAGGTAGCGGTGACCACTTAACAGCGGTAGGCCGTCGGATTATTTGACATCCGACGAAATTAAAAAAAAACGTAATTAGAGCCCTATTCATGGTATAGGGCTCACATGGTGGAAGGTAACCACAGTACCTAGGCCCTCAGAAAGGAAGAGTCGTCGTAAATACATAAGCTCACGCCTTTTTCCCATGGGGGTAGGCAGAAACCACAGAACGCCACCTGCTACGATCCTTACATACTCCGTTTGCCCCGTCCACGTTCATACATCTGCCCCCCTAGCCAAGTCGCAAACGATAATCGTAAACGCTCGGTAGGTAGAGGTACCAATAGATTTTCAACTTAATACCCCAGAGCCTTAAGTTGGATGGGGCCACTAAGGGCCGATGCCTGCCGGGGCTGCGGGTTGTTCGAAAGAGATACTGCGCCCCCGGAACGCAAAGGGCACATGAAGGAACATAGACGGGTTTTAGTCAGTAAAAGTCTGACACTACCTTCCGACCCGCCCAGGGCGGGGGAAGTTATTTGATGATTTCCCGTCTATAAAAAAAAAAAAAAAAAAAGGAGCCTTAAGTTGAAAATCTATTAAAGATTTCTAAGCGTTAGCGACTGGAAAGAACGAAAACGCTATGCAATCTTCATTAGATCTTCAAATTAAAACCAAGCACATAAAGTTGAAGATCTATTAAAGCCTACTCAGCGTTTGCGTTTATCGTTTGTTACATGGCTACAGGGGCTGGTCATACAAGCACGCCGGTTACGAGTACTGCGCAACCGACCTTTCTGAAGTATCGTAGTGTAGTGAAATCCAGATAGAAAGAAAAGAAAAATGTTTTCTCAACACAGACCATGTGAGCAAAAAAATATTAATAAAAAGGTTACTCAAATGAAACATCGTGTGTCCCACAGCTGTGCTAAACAGGGCCTAGTTCAGCAAAAATGCCAGATCAGCTGTGCCTGACCCTGGTTTTCAACTAGACCTTTGTGTGTGACGTAACATACCATCACGCCTGTATTCCCCGAAGGGTTAGGCAGAGGTGTACCGATAGTGGTCCTAAGCACGACTGCTTCGCTAGAAGTCTTGCGTGCGATTCCAAGGTCGAGCAAAAGTGTTATTGGGTTTTTATTATGAAATTCTCAGTAGCCGCACGGAGTTATCATTTGTGCCCGATTAATGGCAATAGGCTCGCCTCCTGTTACATGGGATCTAGACATACCGGCAAACTGTGGGTGTAAATTGGTACACCTCTGCCTAACCCTTCAAGGAATACAGGCGTGATGGTATGTTATGCTATGAAATTTTTCTCATTGAATTTTTCGACCTTAATTCAGTAATCTACATAGACGAAGTCGCGAACAGAAGCTAGTAGTACACACAAAACCAAGAACGTATATTTACTGTGTTTATATTATACACAGACAGCTATAAATGGCTTTACTGCGCACTTTACGCCGAGCAAATGTTTGGTAGATTAGAATTTATATCTCGAAAAACGGAGCTAGGAAAAAATATCCGAACGTTAGTATTGCAAATCAGATATCGACCATAAAAAGCCGGGCAAGTGCGTGTCAAACTCGCGGTTGAAGAGTTCCGTATAACCGTACCTACACACCATCAAGCCTGTATTCCCCGAAGGGTTAGGCAGAGGTGTAACAATGTACACCCACAGTTCGCCGGTTTATTTAGGTCCCATGTAATAGGGGGCGAGCCTATTGCCATTAACCGGGCACAAATCCAAACGCCAAGCTGCTACTGAGAACTTCAGAGAAACACCAAAGAACAACCACCGTACATACATCATTCATTAATCAGCAGTTTCTATAAGTTCACATACTATAGGCAAGAACTGATTAGGACCGCAGGAAGACGCTGGATGCAGGCCGCTTCCAACCGGTCCTTTTGAAAATCTATAGAGGAGGCCTATGCCCAACAGTGGACGTCCTGCGGCTAAAATGATGATGATGATGATAGGCTAGAAGTTATTAAGAGAATTTAACACTACAACACAAAACATAACCCTCCTTCTGGCGCAGTCGGGTAAAAAGAAACACGTTTCTTGATAGGGTAGCGAGTAGCCCCTTTAATTTTTAACTTTATTACATATGTTTTAATTATTTGTTGTTATAGTAACCACAGTAATACACACTGTGAAAATTTCAACTCTACCTATTAAGGATTAGGTCAAAGCATTTATTTCAATAACACTTTTACAGGCAATTTTGAATTGTCAAGAAGTCGGTCAGTGTTAGACAGAAAGATGAAGCTTTCGCTCGATTCAAATCACGAGTTCATGAGATACAGTCCGTTGCCAGACAGACCGACAGAACCTGAGTAATAGAGTTAATAGGACTCTATTACTCAGGTTCTGTCGGTCTGTCTGGCATAGAGTAATAGAGTCCTATTAACACCCTTCGCGCTAGGAACTCTAAAAACGAAGCTAGAACAAAGCCTTCACCCGAAAACAGTAACAAATAATCGCAAATCAGATATCGAGCATAAAAAAATCCGATACCTAGGTACTAGGTATTTTTTTAGGCCAAGGATGTCCGTGATTCCGGAGTACAATGCTGAAAGCACTTGTCCTCAATCGAAACATGAAAACTTACGTAAGCCCTACTTGAGTGTTACTAGTGAAAAAGTCAATGTTTGCCTTTGTAAAAGACTAGTGAAGTGCCCGCGACTTCGTCCGTGCCAAATATTATATTTGACTAGCTTCTACACGCGACTTTGTTCGCGTCAGCTTTATATAATATCCCACGGGAACCATACATTTTTCCGGGATAAAAAGTATCTTATGTGTTATTCCACACTACAATCTATCTCAATGCCAAATTTCATCCAGATCCGTGCAGCCGTTTAAGCGTGAAAGAGTAACAAACATCCATCCTACCGCCCCGTTGGTCTCGTGGTGGCAAGGGCGATTATTGAGCGTGGGGTCCTGGGTTCGATTCCCAAGTCGGGCAAAAAGTTTTTTTAGGTTTTTCCATTAGGAATTTCGGAAATTTGGAAGTTGGTAGTGGAACACCCCCGTGCCTTAAAAAGCACGTAAAGCCGTTGGTCCTGCGCCTGCTCTCTCCCCAGTTGTGCCGGATTGCGGTCCCATCGGACTATGAGAATTAGGAAAGAGGGAGTGCACCTGTGTTAGCGCACACACTTGTGCACTATAATATCTCCTACGTACTTAGTTAGTCTCCATTAAGATTAACCGCCGTGACGGAAATCGGTCTAGAGAATACACATACATATTATAGTACGTACTTATTATAGTCACAAAACCTGACAACAGATATAAAAATCGTTCCCTCGTGTAAGCAACCTGTCCTTCTAGTAATCGAGCCAGCAATATCGTATGACATTCAATAACTAATTGAAGGGCATTCGGTATTCCTATAAGGTAGTAAGCACATAACATACATACATACATTCAAGCCTATACAGCCGTGAATGTATGTATGTATGTTATGTCCCCAAAGGGTTAGGCGGAGGTGTACCAATGTACACCCACAGTTCGCCCGTATGTTTATTTCCCATGTAACATGGCAATAGGCTTATTGCCATTAACCGGACACAAATCCTAACTCCTACCTGCTACTGAGAATTTCATAGAAAACCCAATAACGCATTTTGCTCGATCTGGGAATCGTGAACCCAAGACCTTTAGCGTAGCAATCTTTGTAATATTAATACATTTAATTATACAAAATATTAGTATAGTACATATAATGACAAAGATATAAAATTGTTCCCTCGTGTAAGCAACCTATCCTTCTAGTAATCGAGCTAGCAATATCGTATGACATGCAATAACTAATTGAAGGGCAGTCCTTATTCCTACCTATAGGTTAGTAGCTGCAGTCAGCAACAGAAGTACAGTTGAACCTCGGTTATCCGAACCCTCAACTATCCGAACGCTGACTTAGTTTATCCGAACACTCTATTATCCGAACATTGGCGAGAATTTGTTCCTAAAACGCGTTGCAGCTGTTCGTCAATTACAAATTAACTATTTTATAAGAAAAGCATTTGACTTTCTTAGGTGTTTTTGACTTTGACCTTGACCCAGAACACCTACATTTCGATTATTCGAACTAGTCTCGGTCCAATTAGTTCGGATAATAAAGGTTCTACTGTAGATTAACATTTCAGATTTTTACATCCACGACATCCACGTTCTTGCGCACAATATAGCTCGTGGCTAAATAATTACAGCCGTATAGACCAATCTTCCGGGTTAAGCCACGCTTGCCGAGGTTGGTCTGTGGATGGGTGACCATTTACCATAGCGAGTTTCCTCCGTGCCTCGGAAAGCACGTAAAGCCGTTGGTCCAGGCTGTCTTTCGTAGATCTTTGACAGTCGTTACGGGTAGTCAGAAGCCAAGAAGTCTGACAACCAGTTTAACCAAGGGGTACCGTGTTGCCCAGTTACTGGGTTGTGGAGGTCTGATAGGCAGTCGCTCCATGTAAAATACTGATACTCAGCTGCATCCGGTTCGACTGGAAGCCGACCCCAACATAGTTGGGAAAAGGCTAGGCAGATGATGTTCTTGCGCACAATATCAAAGGAAATACGAAATGGATCTACAATTAATATAAAATGAACTCATTGGTATAGACAAAATTCTGAATAGCAGTGAATTGTGTTATTTCATGTCTTTTTAAATAATATATAAAAGTATTGGGTTTTTCTATGAAATTCTCAGTAGCAGCTCGGAGCTTGGATTTGTGCCCGGTTAATGGCAATAGGCTCGCCTATTACATGGGACCTAAATATACCGCCGTACTGTGGGTGTACATTGGTACACCACTGCCTAACCTTTCGGGGAATACAGGCGTGATGGTATATATATTTGGTATAGACAAAATTCTGAATAGCAGTGAATTGTGTTATTTCATGTCTTTTTAAACAATATGTATTTGTAACAAAGTGTTAAGTGTTATTAGGTTTTTCTATGAAATTCTCAGTAGCAGCTCGGAGCTTGGATTTGTGCCCGACTAATGACAATAGGCTCGCCTATTACATGGGACCTAAATATACCGCCGTACTGTGGGTGTACATTGGTACACCACTGCCTAACCCTTCGGGGAATACAGGCGTGATGGTAAAAGTAACACTGTTAATAGAGTTTTGTTGCTAACCGGACTATGTACGGTTAACATTTTGAGCTCCATTCTTTATTATTTTCTTGTTTTTATCGTTCAAAAGTGCCTTGAAATGATCTAATTTAGGAGTTCCCTAACTTACTTATGAGGCACCTTTCTACAAAGAAGTAATACCTAAGCCCCCTGCCAAGATAACATAATTGTACATTACCTACTATCCAAGATTACACAGACAGACAAAAAATACACATACCATCACGCCTGTATTCCCCGAAGGGTTAGGCAGAGGTGTACCAATGTACCCACAGTCCGCCGATATGTTTTAGGTCCCATGTAATAGGGGGCGAGCCTATTGCCATTTACCGAGCACAAATCCTAACTCCGAGCTGCTACTGAGAATTTCATAGAAAACCCAATAACACTTTTTGCTCCACCTGGGAATCGAGCCCAAGACCTCTAGCGTAGCAGTCGCTCTTAGAACCACTAGGCTACCGAAGCAGTTAGACCCCTAGTCTAATCGAAATAAATGATTTGACTTTGACTTTATTTGGGTTCTTCTTCAGAAGAAGGTCGGGTGCGCATTACTCGTAACCGGCGTGCTTGTATGACCGGATGTATAAGCGTGGACGAGGCGAAAGTAGTATGTAAGGATCGTAGCAGGTGGCGTTCTGTGGTTTCTGCCTACCCCTATGGGGAAAAGGCGTTAAGGTAGGTCCACACGACACAGACTTAACACAGACTTCTATAGAATTTTGTCTGTACAGACAAATCAGTACAGACAAATGTCGGTGTATCAGAAAAGTCGGAAGTCTGCGTACAAGTCTGTACGATTGTCGGAGCAAAACTCATGATTATTGAATTACTTAATTTATTCATTAAAATCGAAGTATGAACTGATGAAAAGTCTGCGCAGACATTTGGTAAATAAAAATTTTTACTCAGACTTTATAGTCTGTGCAGATGTCTGTACAGACAAAAGTCTGTGTCGTGTGGACCCATCATTAGTTTATGTATGTATGTATCTGTGTTGACTAAGAGAAAATAGTAAATTACCAATCGATGCTTCATAGGCATTACGATAAGTGCTTATACACGAACAAACTTTGCATGTGAATCAATAATATCAACTCGAAGTTTATTATCATTCATGAAACCTAAAGTGGAATAATAACGGGTTTACGAGCTTTTGTTAGAAACCGTGCTTTCTATTTTAGGTTCAGTAAGGTTATGTAAGTAAATAGGTCGAACGAAAAAATAGTAATCCTTTTTACGTTCAACTATCAACCGTAAGAAGATACGTGTGCCTTTTGAGATATATTTTAGTAGTAGTAGAGCTCTTTGTAAAGGAGTTCGTTCCGAAGTACTACCACCATACCTATTTCTGCCGCAAAGCAACGTTGCTGTGTTCCGGTTTGAAGGGTATACAGACAGAGTTACCTTTTCATTTATAACATTAGTAGGGATTAGGAATCAATACCCAAGACCTAGATAGCCAAGATAATACTTGCGTCACCACACACGAGCCAATCCGTGGACATTTGTAACGTGACTCAGTAGATATCGCGTTTCAAAGCAAGTAAATCCATAATCTGCTACGCGTTCGTGATCAAGGAACCACCATCACGCCTGTATTCCTCGAAGGGTTAGGCAGAGGTGTACCAGTGTACACCCACAGTTTGCCGGTATGTTTAGGATCCATGTAACAGGGGCGAGACTACTGCCATTAACCGGACACAAATCCTAACTCCGAGTACTTTGCTAGACCTGGGAAACGAACCCATGACGTCTAGCGTAGCAGTCGCGCTCAGGATCACTGGGCTACCGAGGCAGTTACCTATTATTATCAATACCCAAGACCTAAATAGCCAAGACAATACTTGCGTCACCACGCACGAGCCAACTAGTGGACATTCGTAACGTGACTCAGTAGATATCGCGTTTCAAAGCAAGTAATCCATAACACTGGGGAACAAAATCAACCTTTTTTTTTGTTTTATCAGGTTTTTCAACGGTTTCTCACTAAATTGACGTCGCTGATTTCAGATCTATCCTCATTTTTTACACAGCAGCTTTAGTTTTTGAGATACAGGTACCCCCCTATTTCGCACTACTTAGTTCACATTTTATTCCGATCAGATAAGGAATTTCGCAAATTTCTAAAATTTTTCGACATGTTAACATTAAGAAGAAGGTGTGCAAACGACCCCAATAGTTTTTGCACCATTTGTGATGAGTATATGATTAAAGAATGTAGTGTAAGTGCGTCCAACTTCGTGAAACAAGCCTACTTGGACTGCTTTGAAAAGCCATTAGAAGTTAAAAGTAAGCCCTGAATTACGCATTTTGTATGTGGAAGCTGTGTTTCATCGTTACGTGTATGAGCAAACAAAAAAAGACCCTACTTTAAGTACCAAAGTCCTACAATTTGGCGTGAACCATCTAATCACCATGACGACTGTTATTTTTGTGTTGTGAATATTAACGAAATAAACCGCAAAAATCGTTCCAAGTGGGTCTATCCTAACTTGCAGTCTGTAATTAGACCGATTCCGACTTCTACCGATAAATCAGCACCTCGGCCCGAACCCAGTACCTCCGATCTAACATTTCAAGAACTTTCAGAAGGTAGTGATGATACTGTGGATATGCAGGGATTTTTGATGGTCCTCAGATCAGGCAGTTAATAAAGCGCCAAACCTTTATTAACCCCATGACAGATATCGAAAAATCAGCGTGGCCAGAGTTCGTTTGGTTGGTTAAAAATTTCTTAGGAAATAGAAAGCTACCTAACTTCTCTGAACGCATTACACAGCTGATGCTGCACTTCCAGCGACTCGGATGCAACATGAGCATTAGGCTACACTTTCTATTTAGCCATTTAGACTGTTTTGTCAGAAAAATCAGGCATCCAAAGCGAAGAGCAGGGACAACGCTTCCATCAAGACATTCGCACAATGGAAGAACGATACCAAGGTCGTTGGAATGATAATATGATGGCTAATTACTGCTGGAGCATTCAGAATAATAATGTGGACTCGGCCCATTCAAGAGAGTCTTATAAAATATATTTTTTTCGTGTAAGTTTTCCTTAATAACAGAATTTAGTTCCGAAATTTATGCATTTTTCTTAAAATCTGCCACCATCGATATCTCAAAAAGTAGAGCTGCTACTGGAAAACGGACTTTAGATTTGTAATCAGCGCGGCAAAATCATTTAGAATCAGCTATGACATTTCATAAAACAAAACCCCTGTTCCCCAGTGTAATCTGCTACGCGTTCGTGAGCAAGGAAGGAAACCATTAAATTGTTACCAAATCTATGCTAAGGTATAAAGAGCTGAAGAGATTTTTTGTTGGTTTAAACGCGGCCGAAATGTATGGAACAGCAATTTATTGCTAGCACGCTGCCATTTCTGGAGCTCGTGGCTAAATAATTACAGCCGCATAGACCGATCTTCCAGGTTAAGCAACGCTTGCCGAGGTTGGTCTGTGGATGGGTGACCATTTACCATAGCGAGTTTCCTCCGTGCCTCGGAAAGCACGTAAAGCCGTTGGTCCCGACTGTCATTTGTAGATCTTTGACAGTCGTTACTGTTAGTCAGAAGCCCGAAAGTCTGACAACCAGTCTTACCAAGAGTATCGTATTACCCATTACTGGGTTGTGGAGGTCTGATAGGCAGTCGCTCCGTGTAAAATACTGATATTCAGCTGCATCCGGTTCGACTGGAAGCCGACCCCAACATAGTTGGGAAAAGGCTAGGCAGATGATGACGCTGCCATTTCTGATTTTTGTTTTTTATATGTAACACTTAATTTTAGTACTTTACTTCTTTCATAATGTTAATTTATTTATTTTACGTAGATATGTATGCCTCTTGTAGCCTGAAACACAGGTTCAACCTAGTTCAGGCAATAAAGAAAGTGCTCTATTTGAATTTTTAAGATAAATTTCTTTGTAATTGTGCCTCTTTTTATAAATAAACAATTTTTTACCTTTTTTTTTCAATTGGTAACAATCGAAAAATTTTCGTCGCTGAGGGGGCTTTTTTTTTTATAGACGGGAAATCATCAAATAACTTTCCCCGCCCTGGGCGGGGCGGGAGGGAGTGTCAGACTTTTACTGACTAAAAGCCGTCTATGTTCCTTCATGTGCCCTTTGCGTTCCGGGGGCGCGGTATCTCTTTCGAACAACCCGCAGCCCCGGCAGGCATCGGCCCTCAGTGGCCCCATCCAATTTTGCTGACATCTCTTTGAGGCGCGCGTGGAACACGAACGCGCCGTCGACACGGTCTGTCGTTGTTTAGTGAACGTACGGACGGTGAGCTACCCATTGCTCACCGTCCACAGACCCGCGCCTACGGTGGCCGGGAGTCGTCTCGCGGCTCCCGACGCCCGGAGCGTCTACCGCGGCATCGCTGAGGGGGCTTGAATTTACAAACTCAATCTCAAATCTTAATGGCATTCCATAATGTGAACATACAGGTAGTAGGTGTTAATAAATAGGAACAATTAACTGTACCCTGTTGGGCTTAGCAAAATAGTAAACAAATCCATGGTGTAAATTTTCATGACAAATTTCCCTTCCATTATACATTAGCTATGTTAATCAGACCGGCTGTCAAGTAGAGGGGGGCGGGGATGGGTGTAGAACAAAAGCTGCAATGTACAGCTAAATGGAAACTATTTGCGTTGGTAACCGTATTACGTAATTAGGTTGGAAGGTAGGGTTGCCTACATTTCGACGGCTGACTATAGTATTTTTCAGAATAAACTAAAAAAAATATATAGTATTTTATTGAAAGAGTAAAAAATAGACCAAGGATTATCTTGTTTTCTATGATACTAATATTATAGAGGGAAAGATTTTTTGTTTGTTTGTACCGAAGCTACGAAACTACTGGACCGATTTTAACCATTTTTCACCAAGGGATAGCCACATTATTCCTGAGTAGCATAGGCTATAAAATATCACGCTACGACCCAGGGAAGCGGAGCAGTAACCAAAGACGTAACTTAATGCGGGTGAAATAAGCGACACGAACAAAGTCGTGGGTAGAAGAAGCTAGTACTATATATTTCTTTAACAGCCTAGACAAAAACACAGACCCAAAATACAATACAATCTATACTTCTATACTAATATTATAAAGTGGTAAAGTCTGTGAGGTTGTAATCTTTGGATCTACTGAACCGATTTTGAAAATTCTTTTACCCACAGAAAGCCACGTTATTTATGAGTGGCATAGGCTATATAACATCACGCTACGATCCAGGGAAGCGGAGCAGTAACCAAAGTCGTAATTTAACGCGGGTGAAATAAGCGACGCGAACGAAGTTGCGGGTCGTAGTTCGCTAGTATTAAATATATTTCTTCAACAGTAGGTATCTCAAGATACAATAAAATACTAGATATTACAGTACGGTTGACAACCCTAGTGAGGCTTCCTCGGATTTCGGGTGTACACAGTAACAAAGCGTATGAAGTGACCGGAAAAATCAATTGAATATGTCATTTTTGGAATTATATTATGTAAGGACTTAAGGAGGCTGTGCTTTTCAGGTTCCGTACCCGAAAGAGTGCCAAATGAAGGGAGGCGGATAAGTCTCCGCGATCTGTCTGTCTGTCTATTTGTCACAGGGCTGTATGTTATGAACCGTAATAAGTGGAGAGTTAAAATATTTACTAAAGTATATACCATCACGCCTGTATTCCCAAGAGGGATAGGCAGCAGAGGTGTACCAATAAATGAAATAATAAGACGTTTCTTATATGGGACATCCCATAAAATGAACGTAGTTTTTTGTATGTAGGTTTAAGGTTAAAATTTGTACGATGGCACTGAAACTCTACGTGTGCCAATCCGCCCTGAGCAAGAGTGGTGTTCAATCCTTGTGCCTTCTCCGTATGATAAATTCATAACTTTTGTATGATTAATTTATTACTGAAATGGTATTTGTAAGCAAATAGGTATGTCAAAGTCAAAGAATTTATTTCTATTAGACCATTTACAGGCACTTTTGAATTGTCAAGAAGTTACAGTTTAAAATTGAAGCAAGTTGCTCGTTCCAAAACGTAGGTCTCTATGGAGAAGAACGAGCGAGAAACTCCATGGGCACTCTTTTCTTTCAATTTGGTTTTTACAAAAACTTGTTTACAATATTATTGTTGGTGAATATAATGTACAGTAATAGGCCGTTTAAGAGCATACCATACCGTCATCACGCATGTATTCCGTTAGTTCGCCGGTATGTTTAGATCCCATGTAATAGGGGGCGAGCCTATTGCCATTAACCGGGCACAAATCCTAACTCCGAGCTGCTACTGAGAATTTAGTAAAAAAACCCAATAACACTTTTTGCTCAAACTGGTAATCGAACTCAAGATATCTAGCGTAGCAGTCGCGCTTAGAACCACTAGGCTACCGATACAGTGCGTGCCGTTTAAAAGCAATCTAGCAGTAATAGAATGTGTTTTTATATAGACACTAGCGGGCCCGGCAGACGTTGTTCTGCCCTGAAAGTGCCCCACCTACCTACCTGCCTAGTGCCTACCTACTCCATCAACCTACCTACCCACATACTTACTCTACCTACCCACTCTACCTACCTACCTACCTGCCTACCTACCTACCTACATACCTACCCTACCTACCTACCTACATACCTACCTACCTACCTTCTTTGCTATAAACCTCAAGGAGTCCGAGACCTTTCCAACGAATGCAAAACCGTGGAAATCGGTTCGTGCGTTCTGGAGTTATAGCGTCAGGAAGGAAAACCCGACTTATTTTAATATACTTAGTAGATATTACTCAATCCATGGTGAAAATTTTCATGACAAAGTTCCCTTCAATTATACATTAGCTATGTTAATCAGCCCGGCTGTCAAGTAGAGGGGGGCGGGGATGGGTTCAGAACAAAAGCTGCAATGAACAGCTAAATGGAAACTATTTGCGTTGGTAACCGTATTACGTAATTAGGTTGGAGGGTAGGGTTGCCTGTATTTCGACGGCTGACTAGTAGTATTTTTTTGACTAAGCTTCTTTTTCTTTTCGAGTCAATAAGAATCTTATTAATTTATTTTTTCTCTTTTTTTTGTAGCTTACAGAATAAACTACAAAAAAAACAGTACTTTAAAAAACTAAAAAACCCGACTGCTTTTCTGAGTATTTATGAAAAATCCCTAAAACAAGAAATTCGTTGTACCCGATTGCACTTAAAAAAATTGTAGCAGTCGGGACCCATTCTAGAAAATAGTGAATTGAGAGCACATACCTATGTAATATTGTAGATGGTCCCGAATGGGTCCCGACTGCTACAATTTTAAGTGCAATCGGGTACAACGAATTTCTTGTTTTAGGGATTTTTCATAAATACTCAGAAAAGCAGTCGGGTTTTTTAGTTTTTTAAATTACTGTTTTTTTTTTTTTTTAGTTTTTTATTTTGATATACCCAGTGTCACTCTCACAGTAAATACGAATCTATCGACACCTCCCAAGCTAAAATCCATCGAGCCGTTCAGGCTGTAGAGCGATCCAAACATTTGAATTTGGCGCGAAAAATCCGCCATTTTGTTTTTTTTTATTTTGATATACCCAGTGTCAATCTCACAGTAAATACGAATCTATCGACACCTCTCAAGCTAAAATCCATCAAGCCGTTCAGGCTGCAGAGCGTGCCAAACAATTATACATACATACATACATACATACAAACATACTCTCGAAAAACATAACCCTCCTTCTGGCGCAGTCGGGTAAAAAATATCCTATACTACCTATTTTACTGAAAAAATAAAAAGATAATTATTATATTATAGCTAAAGATTTTTTTTGTTTGTTTAACTCTGAAACTACCTATAGGATTGGGTACTTACTTGAATTACGTTTGTAATGTAGTATAACATCACGCTACCGTCCACGGGAGTGGAGCAGTAATTAAAGACGTCACTTACGACACGGTTAAAAGGACAATCACGCGGACGAAATCTCAGGGAGAAACTAGATTTTTTATAAAAACACGAGTAGGTATAATTACTTTCTCCATTTTTTGGTTTTTGTTACTATACAAATATTTATCCATCCAACAGAAACATAGTATTTTTGCGTACTATATATTTCTTCATCAGTATCTAATATGTTTATTAGATACTGATGAAGAAATATACATCCAATATACAATGCAATACAAGATATTATATTACATTTGACAACCCTAGTGAGGCTTCCTCGGATTTCGGGTTTACACAGTAACAAAGCGTATGAAGTGACCGGAAAAATCAATTGTATATGTCATTTTTGGAATTATATTATGTAAGGACTTAAGGAGACTGTGCTTTTCAGGTTCCGTACCCGAAAGGGTGCCGGGCGGGTTCCGGGAATAAGGCTCCGCTGTCTGTCTGTCTGTCTATTTGTCACAGGGCTGTATGTTATGAACCGTAATAAGTGGAGAGTTAAAATATTTACTAAATTATATACACGCCTGTATTCCCCGAAGGGTTAGGCAGAGGTCTACCAATGTACACCCACAGTTCGCCGGTACATTTAGATCCCATGTAATAGGGGACGAGCCTATTGCCATTAACCGGGCACAAATCCTAACTCCGAGCTGCTGCTGACAATTTCATAGAAAAACCCAATAACACTTTTTGCTCAAACTGGTGATCGAACTCAAGACCTCTAGCGTAACAGTCGCGCTTAGGACCACTAGGCTTCCGATGCAGTGCGTGCCGTTTAAAAATAATCTAGCAGTAATAGAATATGTTTTTATATAGACATAAAATGCAACAGTTTATTAGCTAAAGCGATGCCTACACGCACTTACTATTATTAATTCCACTGGTTTATGAAGACAAGGCCAACGGGAGACGTAGTTATGGCTTTTTGTTCCTCCCATAAATGAGGTCCAGTAAATGAGAAGCCGGGCTTTAGAGGCCATTAAAGTCTGCGTGTATTTTCGACGCGTAAAGATGGGTCTACACCGGCGACGGCCAGGGCCGTCTTTAACCTATTGGGGGCCCTGGGCACATAAGAATTACGGGGCCCCTGTGTTTTGTTAATTGAATTTCTTTTACTGCTCGATTTAACCCAACAATGTATAAAATAAACAATACTAATATTTCTTAAGCTTGGGGATTTAAATAATTATTATTTGCGGGCAGGCTGGGGCCCCTGACGTTCCTGGGGCCCTGGGCACTTGCCCAGAGAGCCCAGTGGAGAAGAGGAGCCTGGTGACGGCCAGGCGAAGAGAGGATTGGATTGGGAAGAATTAAAGTTTATATCTTGTATGTACTCCCCAGACCGATTCCGGCCACGGCGGCTAATCTTAATGCAGACTAGTCAAGTACGCAGGAGATATTATAAAGCACAAGTGTGTGCGCAAACACAGTTGCACTCTCTCTTCTCTAACTCTCTGTCTGATGAGGCAATAATCCAACACAACCGGGGAGAGGGGTTAGGCAGAGGTGTACCAATGTACACCCACAGTTCGCCGGTATATTTAGGTCCCATGTAATAGAGGGTGAGGATATTGTCATCAACGGGGCACAAATCTGAACTCCAAGCTGCTACTGAGAATTCTAAAGAAAAACCCAATAACACTTTGCTCGACCTGGGAATCGAACTCAAGACCTCTAGCGTAGTAGTCGCGCTTAGGACCACTAGGCTACTAGATGCGATCCTGTCGCAAAACCGAGATTGTAATCTACTTATCTACCTATAAACTGCCTACCTGCCAAATTTCAGCTTCATAGGTCAAGTAGTTTTCGAGATTTCGCGCTTAGTCAGTGAGTGAATGAGTGACTCTTCGCTTTTATACATAACTATATAACCCCGCGGCGTCACCCGCGTTCAATTACGTATATGGTTACTGCTCCACTCCCGTTATGGTGGGTCCACAGGATACAGACTTTTGTATGTACAGATATCTGCACAGACTATAAAGTCTGAGTAAAAATTTTTACTCAGAGGTCTTTACCAAATGTCTGTGCAGACTTTTCATCAGTTCAGACTTCGATTTTCGTAATGGTGGGTCCACACGATACTAACATGAGTTTTGCTCCGACAATCGTACAGACATGTACGCAGACTTCCGACTTTTCTGGTACACCCACATTTGTCTGTACTGATTTGTTGTACACACAAAATTCAATAGAAGTCTGTGTTAAGTCTGTATCGTGTGGACCCACCATTAGTCGTAGCGTGAAGTTCCATACGTATAAACCTTCCGCTTGAATCACTCTATCTATTGACGGAAACTGCATTAAAATCCGTTCCGCAGTTTAAAAGATCTAAGCGTACAGACGGCGGGAAGCGAATTTATTTGATACAAACTGCCTGCGATCCAATTCTGTACCTACATTTAGAGCAAATAAAGTTCTGATTCTGACTTCGTCCGCGTGGCTTATTTCAACCGCGTTAAGTTCCGTCTTCGGTTACTGCTCTGCTCTCGTGGGTCGTAGCGTGATATTATATAGCCTATGTCACTTCCTGGTAGTTTAGATATCTAATGGTGTACAAAATTGTTAAAATCGGTTCAGTGGATACAAAGATTACCCCCCTTTTTTTCAAGCATGTGAAATCATCAAATCATTTTATCAAATGATTTCGTCCGCCCTGGGCGGAGCGGAAGGGAGTGTCAGACTCTTACTGACTAAAACCCATCTATGTTCCTTCATGTGCCCTTTGCATTCCGGGGGCGCGGTATCTCTTTCGAACAACCCGCAGCCCCGGCAGAGATTACCCCCTACAACCTCACAAACTCTTTGTAACATTATTAGTATAGAAGTAAAGATTATGTAAGGTCTGACAACCAGTCTAACCAAGGGGTATCGTGTTGCCCAGTAACTGGGTTGTGGAGGTCAGATAGTCAGTCGCTCCATGTAAAACACTGGTATTCAGCTGCATCCGGTTAGACTGGAAGCCGACCCCAACATAGTTGGGAAAAGGTTAAGCAGATGTTTTTTTTTTTTTTTTATAGACGGGAAATCATCATATAACTTCCCCCGCCCTGGGCTGGGCGGGAGGGAGTGTCAGACTTTTACTGACTAAAACCCGTCTATGTTCCTTCATGTGCCCTTTGCGTTCCGGGGGCGCGGTAACTCTTTCGAACAAATTCCGCAGATTACCCCCTACAACCTCACAAACTTTACCTCTTTGTAATCTATATATATAAAAGAAAGTCGTGTTTGTTACAACACTTATAACTCGAGAACGGCTGGACCGATTGCCATGGTTTTTGATTTGTTGGATTTGTTTCCGTCCCGAATAGCAGAATACATCTTAAAAACAATGAAAATTCGATATGTGTAATAAATAATTAATCATTTCAATAGATGCTGATTTGTTTATTACATGTCAAACATTTGTTGTCCAATCCTGTCAAATAGTGTAACACCTTTTTTTTTTTGAGCTTATGGCCTGGATGCTGAGGCCTTTAAGAGCGTTTACGTTGCGCGCAGCAAGTCAAGATTAGGTAAATCGGAGCAAAATTCACTCACACAGACGCAAGCGCGTTTGTGTGCGTAGAGAAGCACGCTCGCTCACGGACTATAGTCGGAATAAAAAGCATTTTGATCCATTTGATTATTTTTGTTTGTGATATATTTCTTTTTTTTTTTTACAAAATATTTCATATGCTTATATTAGACTAGCTGTGCCCGCGGTTTCATCCGCGTTTATGGTAAGTGTGCTATAGCGTGATGTTTGATTAAAACGATATATCTCCTAAGATATTCGTTAAAATCGAATGATGACCAGGGCAATTTTGTTCAAAATTAAATACTAATGATAAATAATGTATTTATTTAGATGAAGATAATATCATGTTTACGAAAAACTACCTGTGCCCCGCGGTTTCACCCGAATTACGTTAGGTTTTTGGTTACTGAACCGTTTCCGTGGCCCATAGCGCGATTTTATGAAGCCTATAATCTGTTAATCTGAGGTACAGGCTACGGAATGTCATTATTTTGCTGCGAAGTTATTTTAAAACTGTGATATGGTGGTGTGGTAACGATAATGTAGTAGTAAGTAAGTATTAGTAGTAATAAACGGGACGTTGAAAAAACCACACGTGTATCATTTTGTTACTAAAGCTCCCCACACACTTCATGGCGACCCTGCCAGCCGTGCCGTGTCGGGCGCGGGCTTTTTGCGTGTGCAGCACATTCTTGCACGTAGGCACTGAGGCCCTGTGGGTGATAAGTTCGCAATACGTTTTGTGAGAAGACAATAGCGCGACGAAGTAAACAATTATAATAATTATAATCAATTATTACAAAAAAAAAAGTTCGGAAAAGTTAGAGAAGAAAAAAAAAACGCGATGGGAAAATCTTACTCTAAACAAGAGGAGAAAGAAATTATAATAACACAAAGTGGACAAAACCATGCGAGTACAGAAGAAACTGAACAACACACGTCAATGCAAGTTAATACCATACTCTTGGGTATCATTTTGGCCGCTGTAGCTGTGGGCGTGCTGTACCTTATGTGGAGCCGGTACAGAAGGAACCAGCAGAAGTGGATACGTCGCCAGATAAGCAACGAATTTTTGAGGAGAATGGTGTCCAAACTCTCTACGAAGAAGGCTGCTGCCGGGAGAGATATGTTTTCTGAAGGTGTTGAAGCCGGCATCGAACCTCAAAACGAGTGAGTACAGTGAAAGTGTTAAAAAGTGCCAAACGTCTTCGCGAGTCAAATTAAATTGTGTTTAAAATAAAAAAAAAAAAAAAAACAAAAACAAAAGTTAAACCACCTATGGACTTTAGATAAATTATAATTAGTATTCAGTCTCGATAGCATACATACATTTTTATTTTATTTTGTAAGCAGTAGTATCTTATGGAACTGCAATTAGAAAATATATACACCAAATTAGAAAACATACAAATAGATTTAAGAAAATTAGGAAGTGAAAGAAGAGAAAAATATAGGGATACTACGTTAAGTAAACTAGCATTAGCGAAAAAATATTATGAGGAATTTAAGCAGTTAATTAAACTAGCAAGTGAGCAGGAAAACAGCCCTAATTATATATCAGTGCGTGTTAAGGAATGCCTAACTGATAAAATATTGTTAACATATGATAAAATAATTTCATACACACCAAGTAAAACGGATTTAGGTAAAGGTTTACCGGAGACTAGTTCTAAAGAAGCGTTATACTTTGTAGCAAAAATGGAAACATTTGATTTTAAAACGGCTGCTATCTTAGTACCGGTGATGGATGATAAAGAAGAGACGGTTGAAAAAATTATTGAAGGAATAGAGATGTACGAAAGTTTTCTTAAAAACAAGGAATGCAAAAATAATTTAATTACTTTTGTGCTTAAGACTAGGTTGACTAGAAATGCAAAATTAAAACTAAAATCTAGTTATGCATCTTGTAGTAATTTAATTAATGATATAAAACAATATTTGTTGCCTAAAAAGTCAGCGATTTCATTGATAACTCAATTAAACACTATTACTCAGGAAGGATTATCGATTCCACAATTCGGTGAAAAAATTGAAGACCTTTTTGTGAGCCTTACAATCTCGCAAGCGAATTCAAATGAGGGAGCACACGAGATTTTAATGCCCATAAATGAACAATTGGCAATAAAGAAATTCGCCGACGGGTTACGAAACAGACGATTAAGTACTATTATTGCAGCTAGAAATTACTCAAATCTGAAAGATGCCGTGCGCGCAGCAGAGGATGAGGAGTTGGCGCAGCCTCAGGCATCACACACTGTGTTTAACATGCAAGGTAAGACTAGAAATTATTATAGAGGTAGACCGCCACGCGGGAACCGAGGGTTTAATCAGCAAGGTACACGTGCATTTCATCAAAATCGATACAACCGACCTTACAGAGGAACTCATTATAATCCAGGATTTTATAATAATCGTGCTCAGGCTAATGAAAGAGGAAGACGGGGTGGTCGTTCGTTCCGAGGTAATTTTAATCGGAACCAGCAAAGCCGACAGAATGTTTATTCTGTTCAACCCTTGAAACAGGACGATACACAACAAAATAAATCGGAGCCAGAAAATAAAACGTTTTTTCGTGAATAAAGAATATATCTTGACATTAGCTGACAATGTAAAGTACGTTTCTATGAATGTATATAATAAGGAATGTTTTTGGTTACTTGACACAGGAGCGTCTATTTCCGCCGTCCGTTCCCACGCGTTATCGGGAGCCGTAGAAGTACACTGCGATAACATTGTTATAAACGGTATAGGTGGTAAGATTTATTCAAAAGGCTATGTTTATCTCGACCTAAAAGCAAAAGATGGTTCGGTTTACCAGCATAAATTTTATTTATTTGATAAATTGCCTTGTAAAGGAGATGGAATTATAGGTTTAGATTTTTTGACTAAGTACAATACAAACATTGACTTGCAGAATTCATGTATAAGATTAAATTACTTTAATACTCATTGTGATTTACCCCTGTATACGTCACCAAAGGTATCTACAAGTTATATCACTGCACCAGCGCGAAGTGAATCAATACATTACATTCAGTTACAAAGTAAAGTCATAGATGACTATGTCATTTATCCTAGGGAGTTGCAAGAAAATATATTTCTAGCAGGACTAATAGTTAGACCAGAGAATAATGTTATTCCTATACGAATACTTAACACGAGTGAACAAACAGTAGAAATACCAATATTTCAGCCAGATATTCATCCTTTAAAAGATTATAATCTATGTACATTTAATAAAAGTAAATCGAATGTAGACAGAGCACGAACATTGCTACAATTGCTGAAACTCGATCACTTACATTCCAGTGAACGAAACAGCATTACATCATTATGTTCCAAGTACAGTGACATATTTCATTTACCAGGCGATAAGCTTACAACTACAAACGTATATGAACAATCCATACACTTAAAGCCAAACGCAAATCCTGTTTATGTAAAACCTTATCGAATGCCAAACAGCTTAAAGCCAGAAATGAATAAGCAAATAAGCAAATTATTGAAAGACGACATAATTGAAGAAACTAGTAGTGAATGGTCAAGCCCAATTTTGTTAGTACCTAAAAAGCAGACAGAATCAGGAACTAAAAGTTGGAGATTAGTAGTAGACTATCGAAAACTCAACGAACAAATACAGGATGACAAGTTCCCACTACCAAACATAGTTGAGATATTAGATTCGCTGTCTGGAGCAGTATATTTTTCACATTTAGATTTAAGTAGCTCATATTACCAAGTGATTTTATCAGAAGAAAGCCGACGAGTAACTAGTTTCAGTACAAACTCCGGCCAATACCAAATGAAACGCTTACCCATGGGATTAAAAATTAGTCCAAGTTCTTTTTCCCGTATTATGACTATAGCGATGTCAGGTCTTAATTTGGACAAATGTTTTATTTATTTAGATGACCTTGTAGTTTTTGGTAGGTCTATAGACCAACATAACAAAAATCTCATTGATGTATTTGAAAGGCTTCGTAAAGTTAACTTAAAGTTGAATCCAGAAAAGTGTAATTTTCTACAGACAGAGCTTTTATATTTAGGTCATGTAGTATCGAAAGAAGGAGTTTCGCCAGACCCAGAAAAAATAAAAATAATCAAAGAATACCCAGAGCCAAAAAATGTAGATGAACTTAGACGATTTGTCGCATTTTGTAATTATTACAGAAAATTCGTAGATAAATTCGCAGACATTACTATACCATTGAATAATCTTTTAAGAAAAAATGTACCTTTCGTATGGACATCAGAATGCATGCAATCATTTCAAATTCTCAAGAATGCACTGATGTCACCACCAATTTTGCAATACCCAGATTTCTCAAAAGAAAACGAATTTATATTACAAACAGATGCATCAAATATATCAGTAGGAGCAGTTTTATGTAACAAAAATATGAGACCAATAGCCTACGCAAGTAGACCGTTAAACAAAGCAGAGAAAAATTACCCAACCATACAAAAAGAGCTAGTTGCTATAGTATGGGGAGTAAAATATTACAGACCATATTTGTTTGGAAGGAAATTCACTATTATGACAGATCATAAACCTTTAATATATCTATTCGGGATGAAAGATCCTTCAAGTAGTTAAATATTATCATAAAATATTATATACATTAACCATGATTTTCATTCACAATTTACGCGAGCCGAATTTGTGAAAAAATTGTGTGATTTTTGTAAAACAATTAAAGCAAACGAAATTTGCTTAATAAAAAGAGATGATAACGCGTTATTCATAAAACAATTACTAAATGAAATAAATAACTCGAGTGAATATGAAGGCCCAAAAATACACGTTTTACGCGGTATTAAAAGAGTAGAGAAGCAAGACGAAAAGGAATTTATTTTAAATGACTATCACCTATTACCAACCGCAGGTCATGCAGGAGTACGTAGGATGATAAATAATATCAAACGAACATTTTACTGGCCAGAATTAGAACGAGATGTAAGACAATTTATTAAAAAGTGCGATAAATGTCAAAAAATGAAACAATGTCGAAACACAATTCAGCCTATGGTTGTCACAACAACGGCGACCTCGGCTTTCCAAAAAATATTCTTAGATATAGTGGGCCCATTAGATAAGGATCTAGAAGGTAATTCATATATTTTAAGTATTCAGTGTGATTAAAGTAAATTTATAGAGGTTTATCCGTTATCAAATAAGGAAAGTAAAACAGTAGCTAAAGCATTAGTAAGTAACTTTATTTTAAGATTCGGTATTCCGAATACAATATTGACAGATAGAGGCACCGAATTTATGTCTTCTACAATGACAGAAGTATGCAAATTACTAGAAATAGAAAAACTCAATTCTACATCTTATCATCATCAAACAATAGGATCGCTCGAAAATTCGCATAAACACCTAGGAGCCTATTTACGCACCCAATGTGACAACCATCCAGAAGCATGGAGTCACTGGTTACCATATTGGTCTTTTACTTATAACAATACAGTACACAGTATTACTAAGTATACACCTTACGAATTAGTATTTGGAAAACCTAGTAAAATACCATGTAGAGTCAGCACTATAGTAGAACCACTGTACAACCCAAATGATTATTGTTTAGAACTTAAGTATAGGTTACAGTTAGCATGTAAGGATGCAAGAGCAAATGTAATTAAGTCCAAAGAACTTAAAAAATGTGTTATTGACAAAAAAATGTATCCAGTTACGTATAAAAATGGTGATAAATTGTTAATTAGAAAAGAAAATGTAAGTAAATTAAATCAATTGTTTGAAGGACCTTATACTGTAATAGAAGATTTAGAACCAAATGTTAAGATAGATAAAAATGGAAAAATCGATGTAGTACATAAAAATAGAACGAAATTATATTCATAAAAATGTTTGATTTCATTACAGATGTGTACGTTTAAAAACATTACCAATTAACTAGATATAAGTTCATATAGAAAAAAAAAAAAAGTAAACAATTTTTTTTTTTTTTCAAAAGAACCCCCAATATGTGGTGTGGTAACGATAATGTAGTAGTAAGTAAGTATTAGTAGTAATAAACGGGACGTTGAAAAAACCACACGTGTATCATTTTGTTACTAAAGCTCCCCACACACTTCAATATCTTCTAAGATATTCATTGAAATTAAGGGATGTAAAGGGCAATTTTGTTCAAAATTAAACACGTGCGATGAATAACGTATTTATGTTGATAAGGATTAATACTATGTTCATAAAAACACCTTCGTAAACAATGCATTTTTTTAAATAAATTTTCTGGCCATAAAAATGGCTATAGTGAGTCAACCTTAAAAGTTAGGCATTTATTTATTTATTAAAACTTTATGCACAAATGTAAAAAATACACTGTACAAAGGCGGACTTAATGCCTTAGGCATTTTCTACCAGTCTACCTTAGGGTGATGCAGAGACAAAACATAGAAGGTGCAAGAAAAAGGAACAGAAACAGCAAATTTCCAATATAAAATATCTTAATAATAATTACATATATACTACATACATACCTTTACTAACGCGGGCTTTTTTTTGTATATTTTAAGAGAAACAATTCTCTCTTATTTTTGCGTAACTTTAACCGTTTACGGAGCGCACGCAACGAAGGCCCTCAAAAGTAATATTTTGAAGAGTTTGTTTGTTTGTTTGTACGTGATAATCTCAAAAACTACCGATCCGATTTGAAAAATTCTTCAAAAATAATATATGAGAGAATTGTTCCTCTTAAAATATACTAAAAAAAAGTCCGCAGTAGTAAATGCCTAACTTTTAAGGTTGACTCACTATAGGCATTTTTATGGCCAGAAAATTTGTTTTAAAATAATGCATTATTTGCGAAGGTGTTTTTATAAACATAGTATTAATCCTTATCAACATAAATACGTTTTCATCACAAGTGTTTAATTTTGAACAAAATTGCCCTTTACATCATTTAATTTCAATGAATATCTTAGGAGATATCACAGTTTTAAAATAACTTCGCAGCAAATAATGACTCTGCGAGACATTCCGTAGCTTATACCTCAGAATAACAGATTATGGGCTACTTAACATCGCGCTATGAGCAACGGGAACGTATCAGTCACCAAAAACCTAACGTATCGCAAGGTGAAACCACTGGACACAGCTAGTTTAATTATAAAATAAGATTAAAATCTTTTATAGGACTTAGTTCTCAAGTATCTGTTCGAGTCTACATATATAAACATCTACATTCTTTGTAACACTCCAAAAATCATACAAAATAGTCGCGGTCAGACATCAAATCGCTTTCCCTATCCGATGCCATTTCAATGTGCGCATAGAGGCACGTCTGAACTGGAGCGCTGATCGTGTATGACTGTGACGTTAAAACGGACGAATGTTCTATACACCATTCGATTTAGAATCCGATTTTAGGAAAAGGACGGTCGAAACATCCGATTTTTCGATTGTGTAAAAATAATAATATTAGAATTATAGACCGATCACATGTCAACCTACGGTCTATACAGTTCTTACATCTTTTTTGAGAGCCAAACTCAATGAACATATTGATAATAACGCTATCATGTCTGTCTCTCGAAATGGTTGCAAGAATGAATGCCGTGCTACTAAGAAGCTACTCCTCTTTAATATGGCCATTAACCAGCACGTTCGTCGTTCTCAAAGGGATCTGTCGGCATGTTGGATAGACTATAAGAAGGCCTATGATTCGGTGAAACATACATAACTCGAGAGGGTTTTTGAAATCCGTTAGTTATTCATAAAAATTAAAAAACAAAAAATTGAGCCTTTTAATTGGTAATGGTGTACCTACTCGATATTTTGCTCCGCTTACCCCTTCAATACAGACGTGATGTTATATTATGAAATCGTGAAAACAAAACAGACATACGATCACAGCAATTTCGGTTCATTTGTTATTAGTTATTGAAGAGTTCCAGAAGAGATCCTAATGTATTATGTACTAAAACCTTCCCTGAAATTATACACCCAAATAACGAAATCCCCATTCAAAAAGAATAAGCAGTTTTTGAGAAAATGACGTACATACAAACATACGATCTACTACTTTTTTTAAGTCGGCTAAAAATATATATTTTTATATTTGTAATATACCTATTAGTATAAAATAAGTAACTTCTGGCCTTAGTAAAATTTTCAGTTTTCAAATTTTCTTTTTCCTTTTTTTTGATGAAAATATATTGTTTTTCTTTCCCATTGTGTCTAAAACACAATTTATTGTTACTCTTAATATTATATAAGTCATTAAAATTTATAAAAAAAAAATCTTACTACCCAAGTACTAAAATGTTTTAGTCGCGCTATAGCGAAACGGGCTTTGTATTGACGAGAGGCGCGGGCGCAGCACGGACGAACGTGACCATACTCTGTAAAGGCTCACGGCCGACTGAATTGGCTACCGGCCGCGCGCCTCAATTTATAGTAGTTTTAAAATATTTATTAAAAAATTATAAAGCTAATTACACGAAAATTTTGAATTGTAAGTTTTAAAAGAGATGTTCTTCTATTAGAATATGCTATTATTATAATGATAAATGCAAGTTAAAACGTTGAAAAAGATCATTTTATCTACGCGTAATTTCTGAATAATTAGACATTGTTTTGATTTTATTTTCCGTAGTAAGTAACCTAAATCAGAAAATCTGTCTTGACAAAAAAATTATTAAGGATATTACCAATTAGTAAATATTTTTGTTTATTGATTCTATCAGCAATTTTTGGAGATTAACGGCTTCGAAATTGACTCTGAACGTAAAATACGCAAATCTCACTTTAGTTATCTTAATATAATTTACAAGCATGCTATTTAATTTTAAAAAAACCTCTCACGTCCTCTAGAAGACAAAATTTCCTAATATTATTCGCAAATTGCATGTTTGTACGATAAGTTATTAATGGGTATTAACAGGTTTGAAAATCATTGATTTTGAGGCAAATAGCGCGTGGACGGCGCGCCGCCGGCGTAAACCCTCAATGTGATACTTTTTATCCCGTTGGTGGGTAGGGTAGGTATGTAGGGGTAGGGTAGGTAGGTATGTAGGGGTAGGGTAGGTAGGTAGGGTAGGTATGTAGGGGTAGGGTAGGTAGGTAGGGTAGGTATGTAGGGGTAGGGTAGGTATGTAGGGGTAGGGTACGTAGATAGGTAGGTAGGTAGGGTAGGTATGTAGGGGTAGGGTACGTAGATAGGTAGGTAGGTAGGGTAGGTATGTAGGGGTAGGGTAAGTAGGTAGGTAGGTGGGGTAGAGTAGGCTGGAACTGGGTTTTTGTACCGACTTTCAGGGCAGGACAACGTCTGCCGGGCCCGCTAGTATTAGTATAGAAGTAAAGATTATGTAAGGATGATAAACGGGACAAAGACTTACTAACGCGACCCTAAATAAATAGGGAATAAAATGGGAGCAGGAGGACAATAATAATCGTGTTTCCACTGGAACGGAGCTAGACAGGCCCTCTTTTTTCATTGAGCACTCCAGGCAATTGCTCAGGACCCCATGAAAATCGGAGGCCTTGATCTGCCTTCAAAATAACAAAATGTATATGGGATCAATACCATACCAAATATAAATATACCATCACGCCTGTATTCCCCGAAGGGTTAGGCAGAGGTGTACCAATGTACACCCACAGATCGCCGGTATATTTAGGTCCCATGTAATAGGGGGCGAGCCTATTGCCATTTACCGGGCACAAATCCAAACTCCGAGCTGCTACTGAGAATTTCATAGAAAAAAAGACAACCGCCTTCAAAAACTAAAAAGAGAAAAATAACTTTAGCTTTGGAAGTCGGCGGCTTTGCTTCTGTTTGTTGTTTTGTATTGCCGCGGACTTCCAAAGCTAAAGTTATTTTTCTCTTTTTAGTTTTTGAAGGCGGTTGTCTTTTTTTGTAAAAAAGTTTTTTATTTCTCGCTTTTTAGTATCAATTTTTTTATACAAATCCATGAAGGAACTGTCATGTCATGTAAATTAACATGACACCGCTAAAAAAAGTCATAAGAAAGCAGAATACGCGATTTCGTTTACTTAGATGAGAAATTTTCAAATATTACTGTAAGTATACATCTGTGTAACTCTTTCGAGTGTACAGGCGCGATGTTATGTTGTGTAATTGCGTAAACAATGCATATTTATGCGTTAGCAGCAATCGCGGTTGATTTGCTGAAATTTTTTGAAGAGTTCCGTTGTCTGTCTCCGTAATCCATCATCAGATCTATATGAAATTTAAATGGAACCATTTGGGAAGTTTACCCTTTCCAACAAAAAAAGAATAATCAAAATCGGTTCATAAACGACGAAGTTATCCGCGAACAAACATAATATAATAAAAAGTCCCTATCTCAAAAACTACTACCGTTTAGGAGTACTGTAGCATCATCATCAGGACAGCAGCATCAGATGTTGACACCATGAAGCATATACCTGAGTAAGACATGATTACGTAACAAAAACACCATACGAGCATACAATTTTCGGTGGTTGCCCTCGATTTCTCCTGGATTCCATCATCAGATCCTGGACTGATGAAAATGGGACCACCTCGGAAGTGAAGTCGATCCAACAAAAAAAAAATTTTTCAAATCCGTCAATAATTGACGAAAATATCGGTGAACATACATAAAAAAAAAAAAAAAAAAATATTATACATACAGACGAATTGAGAACCTCCTCCTTTTTTGAAGTCGGGTAAAAAACCCAATAACACTTTTTGCTCGACCTGGGAATCGAACCCGGGACCCCTTGCTCAGCAGTCGCGCTTGCGACCACGAGACCAACGGGGCAGTTTGCGACCACGAGATCAACGGGGCAGTTAGGAGGAGGCCTTAATCTGCCTTCAAAATAACTAAATGTTTATGGGACCGATCTGAAAGTATATCCTTCCAAATAAAAATAATTATCTAGATCAGTTGATCATCATCATTATCATATCAACCGCAAGGCGCTATTAATCGCTTCATAAGTGACAGAGTTCTGAGGTTACCAACAGAAGAAAAGAAATACAACCTAATTGATAACGTCCTTCTTTTTTGAACTCAGCTAAAACCACAGAAATATACTAGGTATTAGTCCTATGTACAAAAATGACAGTAATTGCGGATAGTCAGAAGCCAGGAAGTCTGACAACCAGTCTTACCAAGAGCTATCCTATTGCCCAGTAACTTGGTTGTGGAGGTCAGATAGGCAGTCGCTCCATGTAAAACACTGGACAGCTGCATCTGGTTAGACTGGAAGCCGACCCCAACGCATTTGGGAAAAGACTAAGCAGATGATGAGTGCCCTCATCTACAAAATTACATCAAGTATCAAGCCGACTCCAACACATTTAGGAAAAGACTAAGCAGATGATGAGTGCCCTCATCTACAAAATTACATCAAGTGTCATTACTAAGTCCCCTGAAAATGAGTCTCACTCACTTGTCCTGTAAGTGAATTATACAGTACTAGCTTCTGCCCGCGACTTCGTCCGCGTCACAGTTGATGTGTTATCCTACGGGTACCGTACATTTTCCCGGGATAAAAAGTAGCCTATGTGTTATTCCAGACTATAATCTATCTTTGTGCCAAATTTCATCCAGATCCATTCAGCCGTTTAAGCGTGAAAGAGTAACAAACATCCATACATCCATACATCCATACATACAAACTTTCGCCTTTATAATAGTAGTAGGATTTCTCTAGAGAATAATCCTGTTTTCAAATCTCCAACTCGAATGTAGGTAGGTGTTCTGATTACCATAATGTGTTGTCGCGACGATTTATAGGGTGAATAAATATTTCCACCTTATTTTCTCTGGAAATCTCTCGAGGGTTGAAGACCTCGTAAATGTATTGTAACATACCATCACGCCTGTATTCCGCGAAGGGTTAGGCAGCGGTGTACTGTACACCCACAGTTCGCCGGTATGTTTTAGGTCCCATGTAATGCTACGTCCCGAAGTGCTACTGAGAAATTCCTAACGCAAAAACCCACTAAGTAACACCTTTGCTCGACCTGGGAATCGAACCCAGGACCCCATGCTCATCAGTCGCGCTTGCGACCATGAGACTAACGGGGCAGTTTATAATTAAACTAACGGGGTACATAACTAACATATTCATCATCATCATCATCTCAGCCGTAGGATGTCCACCAACAAGATGGACAGACGACCTAATAAAGGTCGCCGGAAGACGCTGGATGCAGTTCGCTTCCAACTAACATATTAACAATGGTAAATACATATTTTCACCTTGTTTTTAAAGACCTCGTATTTACAAATGTATTGTAATATGACTGCTTATGGCCGCGACTTCATCCGCGTAACGGCCGACTCGCCGCACATTGCAGTCGTGGCGTGCTTCATACATTTTGATACATTTGATTTTACCGCTCGCCGCCCCGCGCTTAGCCGGTGCTCACCGCGGCAAGGTCGTGAACGGGCCGTAAAAGTCGATTTAACGGGTTTTAATTTTAACTGCTACACTATAAGTCTTGGGTTCGATTTCCACAGGTTGTGTAAAAAGTGTTATTGTGTTTTTCTATAAAATTCTCAGTAGCAGCTCAGAGTTAGGAATTGTGCCCCGACACTATACCACCAGTACTGCTTAAACAAATGGCTTTGAAACAAATTAACCAGGCAGAGAGGTGGACTACCAGGATACACTAAACATATTATAATTACAAATTAGATTTCAGGATAGTTTTCATAGTAAAGACTTGTAATTTTCTGGTATAAGTGATTTATAGTAAACAAAATCATTATCATAACAATTTTATATTTCCTTTAAAGATAAGTAACATGTAATCAATTGGAATCAAGTTATTAGCCTGAATTTTTTGACTGAAGAATGGCTTTTTTTTTGGTGGATGAAAAAGCATCCAATGATTTCTCCCGTCAGACTTTTCCTGACTAAAACCTATCCATGTGCCTTCTTGTGCCCTTTGTGTTCCGGGGGCGCGGTATCTCTTTCGAACAACCCGCAGGACTTAAGAATGGTAGAGAGACCATGGTCTAGCGACTACGGTCTAAGAAGGGTAAGGCCATTCTTGCATTTCTATAGATCAATTGTTACTTCGTATTAAGACTATTAATTGGCACCAGTCCTTGTTATATAGCCAGGGATAATCCTTGTAATCAAGTAACTCATTATGACATAGCCTGACAACTATGGTCTAAGAAGGGTAGGGCCCTTCTTACATTTCTAGAAATGTAGGACTATTAATTGGCACCAGTCTTTACCGAATGTACGATGTACGAATGTAGTGATGATCCATGTTTCCAATTCAGCTTATGTTTGTTTGTGTTAGTAAAACTCAGAAAGTGGTAAATGGATTAGCTTATAATTTTTACAAGGCATTGTATTTTAAGAGAAGGATGTTTTCATTTATTTTTAATCTATCTGAGCTACAGGGTAGTGTGGCAGGCATTGGTATAGGTATAACGGGCTGATGTCTGCAACTTCACGTTTCAGCATGTAATTTGTGTACAGTTGGCAAAAGAAATACGGATATGGCCAGCTTAAGCTAGTTAATTATAAAATAATAATTTATTACCAATTATCTTAGTTTTTATTTACTTCCTCTGGTGGATATAAAACCATAAGGCCCATACTGACAGAGTTACGGGCCGTAATGTACAATGAACGTGTTACACAGCATTGCGTTTGTGCAGTCAATACGAAGTAACAAGGCGCTCGCAACAAGCAAGGAGGGGCTGTGTGGTCGCTTTGAATGGTAGATTGTGCCCTGTAACACTAGTCAGTGGGTCAACACACCTTAAGATTTTTTATGGATCACAAGATATTTATACAAAACTATCATGTTTTCTTAGTGTCCACAATTCCACAAGCTAATGTATTGTGTGGTTTATTTCATAGAGTTGCTTCTCAAATATTTAAGAACATTAAATTGTACCATTTATGAATTTAATTTAATTATATTGCTATATAAGACTAAAAAAGTAAATGGCAGCCTAACAGTATACGCAACGGGGTCTAAGCAACCGGCGATGAGACCCTGAAGGCTGAAGATGATATCATCTGAGAATATTTGTGTTGTTTCCAGGTGTGCGGCATAAATGTTATTATTATTAATGAGTCAAATCAGTGTCTCTACAATCTACGATTATTGTGTATGGATAAAATATGATGTGCAATGATGCTTGAAGTAAAACACAAAACAGTTTTGACAACACTTGCACAAACGGGCAGAATAAAAAATTCCTTGGCAATTATCCACGAAAAAAAATTACCTACTTACCTTTGTTTACAAACATTGTTTTTTTGGCTAAAAACCGTAAATTTCACGAATTTAAAATTAAAGAGCTGAAAATTAATTTTGGGTAATTGACTTACCGGTATAAGATGTGGAACTGTAAGAATCGGCAGAAGATGCGGATAATGATCTACTTCTGTAACGCGCTGATTTTTTCAAGGCGCCGGATTTCCCGCGCTGGCCTTCGAATTTGCCAGCAGCACCAGCCTCGGTGTTCCCGCCGCGCACCTGCCCCGGGTCCGTCACAGGACTATCACTAGGCACATTAGCCGCCGCAACACTTTCCTTCCTATTCGAATTCAGCTGATTCGGTTCCCCATGACCGTCAGACATATTTGAACTTTTATATTTTTAAATTTATTTTTTCTAATAGTAATTCAATTAGAATTTACGGTTTTCTCTACTAAAACCTTTTTAGACTTGTGCACTTTATTTTTTTTATGAATTCTTCCGATATTCGCTCACGAAAACGGGGAAATAAAAATATCAATAATAAAAACAGCAGTACAAACAACCGCAGTGGCGATTAAAATAAATTTGAAGATTGGGGGAACACTTCGTAGTATAAAAATAAATTCATATGGTAGTATGACGTTATTTTGTTATCAGTAAAGTCATGGAAAACTAAAAAATTAAGTAGAACAGATGGAAAATACAATTTCTTCAATTATCCGCCCGAGCAAAAACGCACACCCCTCTTCCATGCTTCACCCCCGAAACTGAAATGTCATTTTTTCGATCGGCATTCAGCCAAGGATTGAATTAACGCTTTGTCGATAAACCGTAAACTGAAAAAAATAGTTCCGTTTAATCTTACATGCGATAAACCTAATGAAAAATAAGTCATGTTAAATAGTTTAGATTAACCAGAAAATATTTAACAAAAAAAAATAAGCAGTAATTGTTATCTGCCAGAATAATCACGGATCTCTACCATCAAAACTCTGCTCCTGACACGACCCACTGACCGAAATGCGTTATACAATTAACGATTGTATTGAATATGCCAATTTATTTGTTTAAAATTAAAACTCCTCATTTTTTCTCTTTAAAACTCCCCTTTTCATTTCTGTTGTAAATCGAATACTTTGAATGATCAACCGGTAATACCGGTGTTTAGTCTATGAAAGTAATGTTTACAAGCTCCGACGCCCATCACTATACTCGCCAATATGGAAGTGAAACGTATGTCAACTACTGCGCGACCAAACAACTAAGAAATAAATAACTCAAAAATACTTTCTATTATTTAACCTGGTGAGTAAATATTTACGAAATTAATAATTAAACTATTGCTTCACATATTTGACTGAAAATCAACTATTTTTATGCGCTGTTCACAAATGGAAATATACTTGGAAATCGTCATCGTAGCATTCGCCGGCGAACAAAGATAATTTTAAAAGATACATAGCCTATAAATATTTAAATCACATTCGAAAGCGTCGTAAACAAAACCTTTTCAAAGTATCCGTTGAGTTTTCATTGATGGTTTTCCTGTATATTTTTGAAAACATACATTTGTGACATTTTAAGTTGTCATGATGTTTACATGTCATTCATTTTATTATTTTACGTATTTATTGTAAAGGAAAGGTGTTGGAGCGTATATATTTATCTTAACGAGCGTCATATTGTGTGAACTTAAGTGATAATAGCCGTGTAAATAGTTGTTTTCGAGATACTCAGCCAAGGCTCAAATTCTCGCAAATAAATTGAACACACGCGCTTTGACATGTGCAATTTGCTTTTTTTTCTTCAAGCCGATGGAAAGATTCGTTATTCAGCCTAAGGCAATTTTTTTTTTCTTTTTCTGCTTTTTATCACACTAGTGATTTTGTACTCTTTAAAACACTTTTCTTCCTCAAATCTTTGAATAAAAGAATTATAGATATGTATCAGCTACCTATTATCTTGTGAAGCCATAATTATGTGTATAAAAATCATTGCGGAACAATAAATACTGAAAATATTAAATGCCGTGCAAAAACCTATTAATATTTCTGCCATCACTATACGAGAAGTACGAAAGTAGCTTGTAAAATTGTAATTTTGCCTGTTATTGTCCCACTTCAGGGCAAAGACCTCTTCTCATACAGAGAAGTCACGAGCATTGATCACCACGCTTGCTCAAAGCGGGTTCACAATTTCAGATACTTTATATAGTAATAAAATAATTTAATTTCCAAACTTCAAACTAGTTCAAAGTGCTTAAAACAGGCCATAAATGCATATGTCTACCATTGATGAATTTTATTGGTCAAATAAAAAAGAATAAAAAGTCAATGACAATCAATTATTACACTCAATTCTGCCTGTATTACCGCACCACCTTAAAGTCTATAAAGTCACCAGCAATAAAATAACTTACAATCTCGCCTGTATTCCCTGAAGGGTTAGGCAGAGGTGTACCATTGTACACCTACAGCTGGCAGGTATGTTTAATTCACTAGCAACATACCATAATGGGATGAGTAGGGATGCAAGGGTGACAAAACTTTAAAAGGGGTTTTAACTTGTTGCCTTATTAATATCAACTTGTTGTTGCCTTTTCACTTGTTGCCAGTAAGGTCTTTGACCTTTGCACTCCACAGTCATGCATAGATGACAAACCAAAATGTGCCCACAGTCATGATCCCATGACAGACTTTTATATGTAAATAAAAGTCATAAAACAACATTGATATAATTCCCAACTCGCTACTATTTTGTAGGTATTAAGGTAGGGACTAGTGTTGCCTAACTATCGATAGTTGATGTATCGATAGTTGACCTCGAAAAATAGTCACAATATCGATAGCCCTATCGATAGTATTGAAACTTTACAATACTATCGATACTATCGATAGTATCTATCCAAGAAATTGAGCAATTCTATTGATTAAGTGCAATACTATCGATAGTATCGATACTATTGGGTATTGATACTATCGATAGTATCGATAGTATCACTATTACGGTGTGTTTTACTGCAATCACTGTCGATACTATCGATAGTGTCGATAGTTTTACTACATCGATATTTTACCAAAATTCAATAGTATCGTGTACTTCGTATCGATAGTATCAATACCTAATAGTATCGATACTATCGATAGTATTGCACTTAATCAATAGAATTGCTCAATTTCTTGGATAGATACTATCGATAGTATCGATAGTATTGTAAAGTTTCAATACTATCGATAGGGCTATCGATATTGTGACTATTTTTCGAGGTCACGATAGTATCGACAACCTATCGATAGGCAATCGATAGTCAGGCAACACTAGTAGGGACATTCTGAACCCACATACGCAACGTATGCAACGCTTTATTAAATCTAAACGGTTGAATTTGTATGCCTGGAAACACACTTATCATACGCAATACAGTGACAGTATTGCGTATGATAAGTATCAGTTTGTCCATACCTTTAAAGGACGAATTCATAGCTTTTGGGTCTGAGGGCATTTTTCCTTTTTTTATGTGGCGGTCAAAAGGTTAAAACATATTATAATTCAATAATAATATTAGAGTCCTCTTTTGTCTACTATATTATAATTATATTAATTATATTTATTGGATTATGTTATAATCCTTTCTTAAGTTATATCCTGATACACAGCTACAACCCTATCTACCCTATTTTATGCTACTCAAGCAGATTTTATCAATTAATTGACAATAAACTATAACACAACAGAAATAAAATTGAAATCTGCACAACAGCATGCAAGCATTTATATCTTGCACATAGGCGTATATAGGGGGGGGGGGGGGGGGGGGGGGGGGGGCCGTGCCCACCCCAGAATGGTCTTGTGCCCACCCCAGGCTGTAGGGCTCACCTTCCGCCTGACCGCATTGCATCGCATCGGCCATGGCATCTTAGGGGCCAGGCCCCCCCTGAAAACTAACTCTAGATACGCCAATGATCTTGCACACCAATTTTAACTTTAAAGCAACTATCTAAAAGTTATTTTGAAAAGTTCCAACATGATACACATATGGAAATACACACAAGATGGTAGTTAATACAATCTGTTTTTCCTTCGTTCTCAGATTACCATGGATTTACAAAAGGTATCTTCTTTTGTGTTTTTGCCTGTCCTTCCTACAGGTATGAGCAATATGCTATGTTAGACAGTTTTGTTGATTCACTGGTTTTCAGAATACAAAGTCAAATATAACAGAAAAATATACCGGCATCAACTATTCGGTTGTTCTCTGAAAGTTACCCCGCAAGAGTTTGTAACCTCGACTGCCGCAACGAACACTATCGAAACTGCAAAAAATCAATTTTGGCTTTTTTACATTATTGATAAGATAATTTAAAACTCTGTCAGGTAAATTAAAAACAAAAATTAAAAAGTCATAATTGTAGATGTTTTTAATTGAACAAAATCGACACAGTTGATAGTACTAACTCTTTAACATTGATTTTAAAACTTTGAATTACCGTCCTGTGAAGTAGGTGATTTGCAGTTTCGGTAGTGTTCGTTGCGGCAGTCGACCTGTCAAAATATCTTTAACTAGCGAGTTGCCCGCGACTTCGTTCGCGTTTCTTATTTCACCCGCCATAAGTTATGTCTTTGGTTACTGCTCCGCTCCCGTGAGTTGTAGCGTGATGTTATATAGCCTATGTTACTCAGGAATAATGTAGCTATCTATATAATATACCATCACGCCTGTATTCCCCGAAGGGTTAGGCAGAGGTGTATGTACACCTACAGTTCGCCGGCATATTTTTAGGTCCCATGTAATAGGGGGCGAGCCTATTGCCATTAACCGGGCACAAATCCTAACTCCGAGCTGCTACTGAGAATTTCATAGAAAAACCCAGTAACACTTTTTGCTCGACCTGGAAATCGAACGCAAGACACAAATGAATAATTGAACACAGAATGGAAAATATGAATTCTAATATAAAGCGGACAGAAAATCGCGCAGCGTCGCGTCGCATCGCATCTCTTTGTAAACTGACCATAAGATCTGCCGTCCCCCCAAGGCCAAGGTTATCAAATAACAATAGTTTGAGATATTCTATACGCTCTTAGATAATGTATGATAATTTATTTCGTAATAAAATCTACTGCAATGACTTGTGACGTCATAGCGTTACTTCATAAAAGATTTGGACGATTGTATTATCTTTGCAATGAGCTGTTGGTCGTTATTAAATGAAATAACATCTTTTAATGATCAAAAGGTTTATTTTATCAAGATAATCTATACTTAATATTATAAAGCTAAAGAGTTTGTTTGTTTGAACGCGCTAATCTCAGAGACTACTGGTTGGAATTGGAAAATTCTTTTAGTGTTGGATAGTCAATTTCTTGAGGAAGGCTATAGGCTATGTAACATCACGCTACGACCAACAGGTGCTGAGCAGCGAGGGTGAAACCGCGGGGAACAGCTAGTGATTGATAAAGTTGAAAAATGGTTAAAATCGGTCCAGTAGTGACGAAGCTTTTTCAGTACAAACAAACAAACTGAAAAGTATTGCCCCTTTATAATATTAGTAAAGAAAACAACATTTCACTGATCAAAAGATTTATTTTATCTAGGTTTATTAATATATTAACGCCGGTGGAAATAACCACGTGAATGAAGTCGCATGTAGGAGCTAGTATAATTATGTAAGTGGTACGTACCATGGATGACTGCCAGTCATTTCAGGAGGACCTTGACAGACTAACTGCCTACTGTATTGACAATAAGCTGCATCTCAGTATCCCTAAGTGTAACTATATGCACTTTACTAAGAATAATTTAATCCTAAATTTCAGTTATAACCTTAATAGTATCCCTCTAAATAATATTTCTATAGTGAAAGATCTAGGTGTCCTCTTTGATGGCAAACTCTCTTTAAACCAGCATGTTGAATCCATAGTCAATAATGCCTTTAAAATGTATGGATTTGTGATGAGATCCTGTACAGAATTTAAGCGTACCTCAACCTATCTCTATTTGTATAAGACGCTCATACGGTCTCAGTTAGAGTATGCGGTCCCTATTTGGAACCCCTTCTACCAAAAGTACGTAGCTGGAATAGAAAGGGTTCAGCGCAAGTACCTCCGCGCTATGTAGGTACTACAGATGCTATAGGACTAAATCTTATCTTTCATACTCTCAACTTCTTAATAAGTACAAGCTACTGAGCTTGGAGAACCGCCGCATATACCTGGAGGCCAGCGTGCTTTATGATATTGTTCATAACCATTTTGATGCTATTGATTTGACGAGCGGTCTTTGTTATTCTGTCCCCCGAACGGTTCATGTGCGTCAGGTTCGTGCACGTACTCTGTTCGTGCTTAGCTCCTGTCGTACAAACTCTGGATCACGCTGCCCTATTCATAGAATGTTGGAATCCTATAATTCAACTTTTATTGATATTGACATATTTGCATGCTCGAAAAATAAATTTAAATCTAATGTTATAAAAATCATATCTTAATAAAATTGCAATCTCATTATTATCATTTATTTAGTGTATAATCTAAGTTAATCAAATTGTTTCTTATTTGATTTTGCTTGGTAGCTATAGCTTTATAGTAACTAATTAATTTATTTCAAAATTGTTATTTGTGGTTATGCTCATCTAGTGACAACCACTGTTCTTTAAATATGTTACCTGTGGATAATGCAGTGGACTGCAACGCTGTTACTAAATGTTTTGTTAACCTTATATGTTATATATGTTGTAGTTGTTTGTTATCCCTTAATAAATAAAATAAAAAAATAAAATAAAAAAATGTATAATTATAGCTTATTAATTTGTTTATTTGATCGCGCTAATCTCAGAAACTATAGTCCCGTTTTGTTTCATTATATTGCTCGTTTATCGAGTAAGGTTATATATAGGTACCTATAAACTATAAAACATCACGGTAAGTCCCAAGGGAGCGGAGCAGTAATTAAAGATGTACCTATGCTGGTTATTATTATATGAGTGTCCTCTTGCGCCATGAATCATACTATGTTGATGTACCCTACTAAGGACCATAACTGTACTTTAGCTTAGCCTTTAGTAACATCTTTTATTTGCGCAAAATTCGTATGCAAATAAATAAATATGAATCATGAAACGGTATTTTGTTGCTAAGAAAACAGCCACATGTGTTCTTTTCTGCGCATACGCAGATCGACGGACGGTATAAATTACTTGCTTTGGTGTAACTCCGAGCTGCTACTGAGAATTTTATAGAAAAACCCAATAACACTTTTTGCTCTACTTGGAAGTTGACCCCTAGATTTCTAGCGTAGCAGTCGCACTTTGGACCTCTAGGCTAACGAGGCAGTTCGAAGATATAATTTACATAAGTCTGAAATCACCAATCCGCCTTGAGCAAGCGTGGTGGTCAGCAATGCTCGTGCCTTCTCTGTATGAGAAGGCCTTTGTCCTGCAGTGGGCCAATAATAGGCTCATATTGTTTATTTCTTTGTTGCGCCTCGTTGACCTAGTGGTCCTCACCGCGACTGTTACGCTAGAAGGTTTTGGGTTCGAGGCCCAGGTCGAGCAGTGTTATTGGGTGTTTCTATGAAATTCTTAATACAGCTCGGAGTTAGGATTTGTGCCCGGTTAATGGCAGTAGGCTTGCCCCCTATTACATGGGACTTAAAACAATCCGGCGGACTGTGGGTATACATTGGTACACCTCTGCTTAACCCTTCGGGGAATACAGCTGCTACTGAGAATTTCATAGAAAAACCAAATAACACTTTGCTCGACCTGGGAATCGTACCCAAGACCTCTGGCAGTCGCGCTTAGGACCACTAGGCTAACGAGGCAGTTATATAATTAACATAAGTCTGAAATCGCCAATCCGTCTTTTGCTCAAGGCGGAAGGGACCTAAACATACCGGCAAACTGTAGGTGTACAATTGCTACACCACTACCCAACCCTTCAAAGAATACAGCCGTAATGATATATTTATTGTTAATGTCGTTATATTTAAATCCTCAATGTATATAATTCCAGCTAGTTATAATGTCGAGTGTTGGCCGCGGCAGAGGATACACCGGTAGACATCACTTGCGGGAGCCACGGCCCGGGGACGACAGGGACACCGAATCAGACGCTGCGGCGAGGACCTTAGCTGAACTCAGCCCCAGAACTACTGGTAAGATAGCATGAAGATGATAAGACGGGCCTGTTGGTCTAGTGGTTAGCGGCCCTGACTGCTAAGCCGGAGGTCGTGGGTTCGATTCCCACCCAGGACAAACTTTGTGTGATGAGCATGATTGTTTGTTCTGTTTCTGGGTGTGATTTATCTAGAATATGTATGTATATCAGTTGTCTGGTTACCATAACACAAGCTCTGCTTAGCTTGGGATCAGATAGCCGTGTGTGAGTTGTCCCAAGATATTTATTTATTTATTTATGATCGTGTTCCACGCGCGCCTCAAAGAGATGTCAGCAAATCGGAGGGACCAGTCTGTGGGTAAAAGAATTTTCGAAATCGGTTCTGTAGAGCCAGAGATAAACCCTTTTTTTTTCTTTTTTCGGATGGGACATCATCAAATTACTTCCCCCGCCCTAGTGTCAGACTTTTACTGACTAAAACCCATCCATGTTCCTTCTTGTGCCCTTTGCGTTCCGGGGGCACGGTATCTCTTTCGGATGACCTGCAACCCCGGCAGGCATCGGCCCTTAGTGGCCCCTCCGATTTGCTGACATCACTTTGAGGCGCGTGTGGAACACGAACAACGTACGGATGGTGAGCTCACTGCTCACAGGCCCGCGTCTACGGTGGCCGGGAGTTGCTTTGCGGCTCCCAACGCCCGAAGCGGCTCCCGCGGTTTTTTACCCGCCTTACATTACGTTTTTAGTTACTGCTACGCTCTCGTGTGTCGTAGCGTGATGTTATATACATATACAATTGGCAAGCTACATTACTAGCAAGGCAATTAAAATTACAAAAAAAAATGGGTCCCGTAAAGAAAACCCAAGCGAACGACGTCGCAGATTCAAATTCAAATTCAAAGCATTTATTTTAATTAGACCATTTACAGGCACTTTTGAATTGTCAAGACATAAGGTAGTCGACAATAACAATAAAATAAAACATCGTAAAATCCCTGAGTTTTACAACAACACTCGAAGAAAAAGGTCCGTTCAATAAACCTAACGGGTGTTTAAAGTACCTAATACCAAACAATATAAATGCAAAAGTAACTGTGTCTGTTTGTTTGTTTGTTTGTTAACTCATAATGGTGAAACCACTGAGCCGATTGTGATGAAATTCGGGAAACAGGTAGCTTGGGATCTAGATATTTTTTAAAGACAAGCGCGACTCCTACGCCGGCGGTCTTGGGCTCGATTCTCAGGTCGAGCAAAAAGTGTTATTGGGTTTTTCTATGAAATTCTCAGTAGCAGCTCGGAGGTAGGATTTGTGCCCGGTTAATGGCAATAGGCTCGCCCCCTATTACATGACACCTAAAACATACAGGCGAACTGTGGGTGTACATTGGTACACCTCTGCCTAACCATTCGGGAAGTACAGGCGTCTTTTTTTGTCATTTATTTTTTGTCTTTCTGTCTGTTTGTTTGTTCCGTCTAATCTCCGAAATGAGTTAACTAATTTTGACTGGCAAATAACTGATGTTATGTGGAGTAACTTGTAAAGAGAATTCCATGGTCAGTTTTACAGTAATTTAAACACTTGTCTGTTTAAATTTCCAAGAAATATTTACCTTAAGGTTTCTTTTGGCACCAAAAATAATTTAGGACACGCTCCAAAAAAAAATCGCAGACAAAGAAGTAGGCGACAGGTAGTATATAATAAGTGACTCTCTACCTAAATTGACACAAAAAATATTTCTATATGTTTACCTGTATTATTCACTAGCTTCTGCCAGCGACTTCGTTCGCGTGGCTTTATTCATCCGCCTTAAGTTACGTTTTTGAATACTGCTTCAATCCCGTAAGTCGTAGCGTGATGTTATATAGCCTATAACCTTCCTCGATAAATGGGCTATCCAACACAAAAAGATTTTTTCAAATCAGACGGGTAGTTCCTGAGATTAGCGCGAACAAACAAACTCTTCAGCTTTATAATATTAGTATAGATTTAAAATTCTCGTAAAGGCATAATCCGTTCACAATGAACTCATAAACCTTTTTCATTGAGTGTGTGAGCGAGAAAGAATATAAATAGTGGCAGTTATTAGTCAATTGCTAAGTAACCACTAGCTTTTACCTGCTGCACGGTTTTTTCACCTGCGTTAAGTTGCGTTTTTGGTTACTGCTCAGCTCCCGTGGGTCATAGCGTGATGTTATATAGCCTATGCTGTTCTTCATGAATCTGGCTAACATACAAGCTGTTGATTTGCATCCTCGTCAAATTTTAGGAGCGTGTCATAAAAAATAGAAGTAATCAAATATATTATAATTACGATACCTGGCCAATATCTAATAAATACTTGTTTTTTTTAGTTGCAACTATCAAATAACAGTATTCCAGAATACTCCTCTTGTAAAATTCAGAACCGCCCAGTTGCGTATGCGGTAGGCAGAGTTGTCGCGCGGCTATATCAATGTGTACATAGCGCCTAAACCCTCTGGCGAGCTGGCTAGCTCGAATTTAAAAATCACGTAAAAAAAATGTTTCATAACCAATTTATTTTATTATTGATTCGTGTTAAGAATCACGAGCATAGTAAACTCCTTGAATTTGACGAGGTTGCAAATCAACGCCTTGTATACAATAAGATCTTTTACAATCCGACTAGCAGATTCAAAGATTAGCGAGTTGAAACAAATTAACAAAAATAACTCTTTAGCTTTTATTATGTTAAGCACCTGCTATAGCTTCTCGCTTCTACCTCTTCTTCTAGCTCGTGGCTAAATAATTACAGCCGCATAGACCGATCTTCCGGTTTAAGCCACGCTTGCCGAGGTTGGTCTGTGGATGGGTGACCATTTACCATAGCGAGTTTCCTCCGTGCCTCGGAAAGCACGTAAAACCGTTGGTCCCGGCTGTCATTTGTAGATCTTTGACAGTTGTTACTGTTAATCAGAAGCCAGAAAGTCTGACAACCAGTCTTACCAAGAGTATCGTATTACCCATTACTGGGTTGTGGAGGTCTGATAGGCAGTCGCTCCATGTAAAATTCTGATATTCAGCTGCATCCGGTTAGACTGGAAGCCGACCCCAACATAGTTGGGAAAAGGCTAGGCAGATGATGACCTGTTATAGCTTCTGCCCGCGGCTTCATCCGTGTGGCTTATTTCACATCTTTGGTTACTGCTGTGCTCCCGTGTATCGTAGCGTGATGTTATATAGCCTATGACAGTCACACATAACGTGGATTTCTATGGGTAATAGTTTTTTTTTTCAAAATCGGTTCAGTCGATCCATAGATTATCCCCTACAACCTCACAAACTTTACCTCTTTATAATATTAGTATAGATAAGTTTATAAGTCCTTAGCCAGAGAGTGAGACAGCGCTATTTGTCAGGTAAACGTAAGAAAGAGACAAAACACCAAGTGTAATTACCAAATTACCTGTCTTCACCTCTTTTGGGAGCAATTATTTAATGACACTTCTCATTATTCAAGGTTAGAGTGAGATAGCGCTATACGACAGGTATGGCCATGAAAGAGACAAAATATCCAACGTTCATTCCTTGTCCCTAAAGAATAGTTAAAATATTTCTTTGTTACTTTTATCATTCACTTGTAAACAGTCGGCAGAAATAGTCGTGTATTGCAAATAGCCCACAGTGTCACCCGCCTTCAGTTAGGTCTCTACTGCTCCGCTCCCGTTGGTCGTAGCGTGATGTTCTATAAGTTTAAACCTTCCTCTTGAATCACTCTATCTTTTGGTGAAAATCGCATTAAAATCCGTTGCGTAGTTTAAAAGATCTAAGCGTACAGACGGCGAAGAGTTACTTTTTTTATAGTTTGTGGAGAAAAGTGTTTCTAAGTGTACCCGCGTTTAGTTACGCCTTTACTGCTCCACTCCCGTTGGTCGTAGCGTGATGTTCTATACGCATGAACCTTCCTCTTAAATCACTCTATATATTGCTGAAAACCGCATTAAAATCCGTTGCGTAGTTTAAAAGATCTAAGCGTACAGACGGCGGGAAGCGACTTTGTTTTATACTTGTAAAGAAAACTGTTTCTAAGTATACCCGCGTTCAGTTACGTGTCTACTGCTCCGCTCCCGTTGGTCGTAGCGTGATGTTCTATACGTATAAACCTTCCTCTTGAATCACTCTATCTATTGCTGAAAACCGCATTAAAATCCGTTGCGCAGTTTAAAAGATCTAAGCGTACAGACGGCGGGAAGCGACTTTGTTTTATAGTCGGTAAAGAAAAGTGTCCCTAAGTGTACCCCGCGTTTAGTTACGTCTTTACTGCTCCGCTCCCGTTGGTCGTAGCGTGATGTTCTATACGCATAAACCTTCCTCTTGAATCACTCTATCTTTTGGTGAAAACCGCATTAAAATCCGTTGCATAGTTTAAAAGATCTAAGCGTACAGACGGCGGGAAGCGACTTCGTTTTATAGTTTGTAGAGAAAAGTGTTCCTAAGTGTACTTACTTCGATAATGGTTTTAAATAGTAAACCTGATATTCAGGGACTAGATTCAGGTGGGTGTGTTTTTAAATAATACTTGTTTTTTTTTTACCTGTATACATAGTGAATTCTGCTATATATGCAGTTGTGACCAACCAGTCGATGTCCAAAAAGTGGACAGTTCCATTGATGAAAATCGCATTAAAATCCGTTGCGTAGTTTAAAAGATCTAAGCGTACGTGTTATAATAATGCCTAAGGCATTAAGTTCGCCTTTGTACTTTTTGTTGCATAAAGTTTAAATAAGTGAATAATAGGAAGAAAAAAGAAAGAAAGAAAAACCATTTATTCTCGCGAAAGCGACGCACAACACAAAAATAAAATAACCGTCCGCCGGTATGTTTAGGTTTCATGTAACAGGGACATGAAACCTAAACATACCGGCGGACTGTGGGTGTACATTGGTACACCTCTGCCTAACCATTCGGGGTATACAGGCGTGATGGTATGTTATACTATTTTAAGTGCTTGTAAGACATCTGTACCATTTTTTTACAAGCTTTTATTAAGTTTCACCTGTCCTGGTTTGTTTGTCTTTAATCAAATCTTGCAAGTTAAATTTGACCCACTTCCCGGTGTTCGATTAAGCTGAAATTTTGCACACATGTGCACTTCGCATGACAATACAATATAATGATGTCAGAGAGTTGGTATGATGATGGAGCCGGAAGGTGGCCGTAGGAACTTAATCAAATCTTACAAGTTAAATTAGACCTACATCCCAGTGTTCTATTGAGCTGGAATTTTGAATACATTTGCACATTGCATGACAATGCATTTTAAGATTGTAAAAAAAAATTGTATAACTTGTTTACAATATTTTTTCAACTTAACGTAAGTAGTTTAGTATTTGAAAGAAATATTATATTTTAATTGTCCTCCCCTTTCGTAAATACCATGCAGCCAGGAGTTTGGCAGATGGTGGTGTGACACCCTCGTGCCCGGGTGGTCACGTGACGTCGTTGGTCCTGCGCCTGATCCGACACGACCGGGATGGGCCCCGGTCGTGTCTGATTGCCGTCCCATCGGACTATGAGAGTAAGGGAAGAGGGAGTGTACCTGTGTTTGCGCACACACTTGTGCACTATAACATATGTGTACTTAGCTAGTCTTTATTGCGGGACCGAAATCACGTGGACATCACTGACATCGGTAACCATGTCAGCCCCTGTAGCCATGTAACAAACGATAAGCGCAAACGCTGAGTAGGCTTTAATAGATCTTCAACTTTATGTGCTTGGTTTTAAGTTAAAGATCTAATGAAGATTGCATAGCGTTTTCGTTCTTTCCAGTCGCTAACGCTTAGAAATCTTTAATAGATTTTCAACTTAAGGATCTGGGGTATTAAGTTGAAAATGTATTGGTACCTACCGAGCGTTTACGATTATCGTTTGCGACTTGGCTAGGGGGGCAGAGGCCCTTGAGGCGGTTTAGAAACTCTGACACTAGGGTGTGCGGGGTCGTTAGACCTTACTGCCCACACGATATAGAAGGGAGGGGGAGGTACCGAAATTCGACCGAGAAATTATTATTTACTATGTTCTGCTTGCGACTTCGTCCGCGTAGCTTATTTCACCCGTGTGTTACGTCTTTGATTACTGCTCCGCTCCCGTGGGTCGTAGCGTGATGTTCTATAGCCTATGTTACTCAGGAATAATGTAGCTATCTATTCGTGAAAAAATGGTTAAAATCGGTCTAGAAATTTCGGAGCTTATTCGGTGCAAACAAAAAATCTTTCCTGTTTATAATATCAATAGACTTAGATTAATTCTTCAATTCTCTTTTCCAGACCCAACAAGAATGGAAGTGAAACGCGAGAATGAGAGGGAGTCTGTAGAGATTGAGAAGGAGATTGCAGCAGAAAAGCCAGAGATACAGTCTCCTGTTGAAGAGGACACCACTCTTAAGGAGATGCTGAGAGTAGACGAGCAATATATACCTTTATTGACACTGGTAAGAAGGGCTTTAATCCTTTGGCAGTAGTAGAGCTCTTTGTGAAGGAGCTCGTCCGGGGAAGTACTACCACCATTTATGTTTCTGCCGCAAAGTGTTGTTGTGTTCCGGTTTGAAGGGTATGGGTGCCGGTGTAGTTACAGGCACATGAGATGTTTCGACTTTGTCTCTGGAATGGCAGCACTTTTGTGAAGCCTCTGGTATTGTAGATATCTATAGGTGGGCTGTCGGCTTGAATGTTATCCAATGATATTAAAAAAACACAAATTCTTCAACCCGCGACCTGTTTAGCGTGGTTTTTTTTTTCATCCACGTTAAGTTACGTCTTAGGTTACTGCTCCGCTCTCGTGTGTCGCAGGATGATGTTATATAGCTTTTACTCTTCCTCATGAATCTGCCTATCATATATACAAGATTTTTCTTAATTCGGCTGCTAGTTTTAGTATTTAGAGCGTTTAAACAAACAAACAAACAAACAACAACGAAATCTACTTTGTTGATTGTAATGACTGTAAAACGGAACTTAACTGAATTATTATTTTTGTATATGATAAATGTAGCTATGTATTGGTGAAAAAATGGTTAAAATCGGTCCAGGAGCTTCGGAGCCTATTCGTTACAAACAAAAAAAAATCGTAGCTCTTTAAAATATTATTTAGTATAGATTTATATTTGTTATCGATAGTCAGAACTATGAGGATTAGTATATAAATAGATACTACAGAAATAGTGGTAGTACTAGGCCTCCGTCACTCGTTCAAGGTTACTCTCTTAGTAGTGCCTACGGCTCGCCTGCGCCCGGGCGCAACGAATCCAGACGGCTGTCACGCGCTCGCTTGAGTGTACTGTACCTACCGCAACAAAATAAACGATACTCGCGCCTTCAATAATGTCTAAACCTCGCAATGCAATTGCATTGCGAAGTTTGACACTACAAATTTGTAGTGTACAGAAAATACATATTTCAGTACATACAATAATACTACACAATAATACTTTATAGTCACCTATTCTTTTTTGTAATCATTTCTCAGCATAGATAGCCCTAGCGCTGTGTTGTATGACGCGCGTTATTGCTATCTCTCTCTCTCACGCACGAACGTGTTGTAGGTAATTATAACGTTAAGTGTTGGGTTTTCTCTATGGAGTGAAAAAGTACAGATACTTATCTGTACTTTTTTAATCTGTGGTAGTACTTCCCCCAACGAGCTCCATCACAAGGTAACTTCCCCTATTTACAACCAAACACCTATGATGCGATGGGAGCTAAACTCTTCACCTTTGCCTTCAGCTGGAGCAGTTCTCTCCGGGGGAGGACGGCATACAGTTCAACCGGAAGCTGCGCCATTTTGAAACCACCGTGTCTTCCATGTGCCCGGATGAAGCGAGGCTGCAGTGAGTACATATTTTAATTCTGGCAACACTGTTGGTGTAGTGGCTGAGAGATCAGCAACTGACAAAAAGTGAAATTAAATTCAAAATCGGCCCAGAAATACGGCCGATATAAGCATTTAAAACTATTAATTTCGCACCGATTAGACAGAGAGATCCGATATGACTAATGACGACATTGATTACGACAGCCATATAAACTCCGTGTTAAATTTCGTTTTGCTAGAAAGAGATAGACATAAATCTTTGATGGCTTATATCTTTTAGAATTTTATACATACATACCATCACACCTGTATTCCCCGACGGATTAGGCAGAGTTGTAAAAAATCAAAAAAGAATTACATAAATGAAGATTGATTTTTTTAATAAAATAATCATGCATAGATATTGACGTTCAAAAGTGCCCATTGAAATAAATGATTTATTGCTGTACTTGCAGACAAGCGTTCTTGTCGTTCCGCGCGGCGGCGCTATTGAGCCCGGTAACAGCGCGCAAATTAGCGGCTGTGGGTGCATCCTTCACGAGGCAGCAGCGCCAGCAGCTGCTGCGCGGCGCGCTGCTCAACGTGGTCATGCAGGGCACCTTCGCCAGTGAGTGACTGAACATACATACACACACACATACATACTTGACAGCAGCGCCAGCAGCTGCTGCGCGGCGCGCTGCTCAACGTGGTCATGCAGGGCACCTTCGCCAGTGAGTTACTGAACATACATACACACACACATACATACTTGACAGCAGCGCCAGCAGCTGCTGCGCGGCGCGCTGCTCAACGTGGTCATGCAGGGCACCTTCGCCAGTGAGTGACTGAACATACATACACACACACATACATACTTGACAGCAGCGCCAGCAGCTGCTGCGCGGCGCGCTGCTCAACGTGGTCATGCAGGGCACCTTCGCCAGTGAGTTACTGAACATACATACACACACACATACATACTTGACAGCAGCGCCAGCAGCTGCTGCGCGGCGCGCTGCTCAACGTGGTCATGCAGGGCACCTTCGCCAGTGAGTGACTGAACATACATACACACACACATACATACTTGACAGCAGCGCCAGCAGCTGCTGCGCGGCGCGCTGCTCAACGTGGTCATGCAGGGCACCTTCGCCAGTGAGTGACTGAACATACATACACACACACATACATACTTGACAGCAGCGCCAGCAGCTGCTGCGCGGCGCGCTGCTCAACGTGGTCATGCAGGGCACCTTCGCCAGTGAGTTACTGAACATACATACACACACACATACATACTTGACAGCAGCGCCAGCAGCTGCTGCGCGGCGCGCTGCTCAACGTGGTCATGCAGGGCACCTTCGCCAGTGAGTTACTGAACATACATACACACACACATACATACTTGACAGCAGCGCCAGCAGCTGCTGCGCGGCGCGCTGCTCAACGTGGTCATGCAGGGCACCTTCGCCAGTGAGTGACTGAACATACATACACACACACATACATACTTGACAGCAGCGCCAGCAGCTGCTGCGCGGCGCGCTGCTCAACGTGGTCATGCAGGGCACCTTCGCCAGTGAGTGACTGAACATACATACACACACACATACATACTTGACAGCAGCGCCAGCAGCTGCTGCGCGGCGCGCTGCTCAACGTGGTCATGCAGGGCACCTTCGCCAGTGAGTTACTGAACATACATACACACACACATACATACTTGACAGCAGCGCCAGCAGCTGCTGCGCGGCGCGCTGCTCAACGTGGTCATGCAGGGCACCTTCGCCAGTGAGTGACTGAACATACATACACACACACATACATACTTGACAGCAGCGCCAGCAGCTGCTGCGCGGCGCGCTGCTCAACGTGGTCATGCAGGGCACCTTCGCCAGTGAGTGACTGAACATACATACACACACACATACATACTTGACAGCAGCGGCAGCAGCTGCCTAGGTAGCCGGGTAGGTAAATGTTGTGTTCAGCCGAATTAACATTTTATTTAATTTGTTTTCAGAACTAGACGTGTTGGAGCGGTCCAACCCACTGTTTTTAATTAACGCTGCCAACCTCATGGGAGATTATTTTGCAGGTAAATTTTAAAATGTATACGTCTATATGTATGTCGGAGGAAGTACACGAAGTGGAACTGATTGTTGATAATAAACGCGGGATGACTATTGTTTACCAAAAATGCTTTGTAAAATCGTAATATTATTTAATTTGATTAGTTACATTCTGATACGATTTAATATCTCATGAATTTAATTTAAGGTATTGTTTTGTATTCTAATTCACGACCAATCAGAGCAGAGCATACGCCTCGAGCGGGGTCGAGGTGCTATATTTGACCAATGGCGCGCGCATGCGTGTTCCCGCGCGGTCGAGCGGGAATATTAGAATGGTTGAAATACACAGGGCCAATCAGGACGATTGTCAAGTGAGGTTATGTTTAATGCTAGTATTGTTGAGGTGTGGATCGAGTTGGATCCTGGAGACATGTGAACTTGTGAAGCCTTATGATTTTGTTGGACGGTAAAGTTGAATTGGTGTCCCGAACCCGCTGCTCAAACAGAATTGGTTAATTAACGTGTTTACAAACTAGTTGTGAAGTACTTATTCGTTCAGTGACTAAATGTTGTAAAACTGTTATTAAATTGTACTAAAAGTGAATACGGACTTTGTTTTGTGCTCGCATTTCACCCAATGACGCCCACCAAGTCCTGACAACTAACAATGGCGTCGAGAAGGATGCTGTTTCTCCGACATCAGAAGTGGGATCGGTGCAGGCACAAAACGTTTATGGATTTATTGACGCGAATCACGGTTGGCGCGTTTTATGTGAGGCGCAACAAAATAGTATGCGTCTTCTTGTGGACGCGCTAATAAACCCGTCGCCGCGTCGGCGTCTGAAGACAAGGACGACATGTTGCCCGGATTTCTACCGGACGATGATGATGATGACACTGATGCCCGGCTTGGCTAGCAATTGTGGTTGTCCGCTTGTTGGTTATGATAATTATACAGGGAAGTAATGTTTTTTTTTATAATCTTAGTACGTCCTTAAGAGGTTCAGCTGATAGCTTTTCTTGTATGAAGTGTACCTATAGAATTTTTATTTTTCAAAAAAAAGGTTTAGTGTTAAACCGTAATGAACCGTAATTTATGGTGAATGTTTTGCTGCATAATTATGCAAGCTATTTATTTACGTGGGTCAGATTGAGCCTCGGTTGCAATGCAATATAATTCCTAAAGAACTATGTAATGTAGGTATCTACACGCAGTAAAATGCAACGTAAAGTTATGGCATTGCATATCGTGAGCGGAGTCCTGAAGCGATTACAAAGGCCGGTCCAGACACTATACAGGACCGCAAACGTCCTAGGTTGAGTCTTGCTCTTACAAAATGTGATTATTGTGAAATCTTTGTCTGAGGTCTTTTAACTGTTTCAGCCATTCACATGAAAAGCAGCAAATAATTCTGACTTCCGAAGGCCTCAACAACGTGGACGTGGCTATAACAAAACCTGGCGTGGCGTATTGAGGGTCACGTGGCATCGCGATGCATGAGGGCGCCGGTTGCAGGCGGCAGCACAGAATCTACCGCCACAGCGCGCAGTGCAGCGAGTGGTTTGAAACCTGTCGCAACCTGTTGAAACCTGTGACCACTCAATTTGGTGAGGAGTTTTCATTTTGTTATGATTCTGGTGGTGGTTGTTCCCCGGTTAAAAGAGCATCTCAGTTTGTGTGGTGTGCTTAAATTGAAACTGACTGAAAGCGGTATCCCATATTTCTACATACTTTACTGCACATTTTTGAGACAGCACTATTTGTTAAATCAAACATACATCTGTTTGAAACATTGAAATGTTTGAAACGACGCGACGTAACAGAGAGTGATGTGTGCTAATCAACATGGTACCTACTGACCTTTTGTTTGAATAAAATAAAACTTTTTGCTGAGACGAATTAAAGAAACAACTGACATATCTACACGATTTACGCAAAAGAATTTCCTTAAAATATTGATTGAAAAAGACGCCTATTTTATGGTGAATGAATGATAAAATCGAATTATGAATTAGGTACCTTTTCTAATAATAAAATTTATTATTTGGTGTTTCTTAAAATTTAAAATTGGAATTAAAGTTTTATTGAAATGTTTTTTTTGTTATGTTGACAATCTTAATTTAAATTATTTATTATTGCGTAATCATTTTGTTCGTTTTCTTTTGTTTGATAATCGATTTAAAATCGTGTTTTGATAATCGAAAATAATACGAGTATTTTGTCCGCTGATGACGAGGCATAGTGCTCATTTTAAGAATAACACAGGTGTTGGTTGTATTTAACAAATAAAATGTTTGTATTCGTATTTGAAATTGTAAACTTGTCAGTTAGTTACAATATGCGACTCTTTCTTTGATATGAAAATTTTAGCATGTTGTACGAATGATTATTTTTACAAGTTTTATTTTATGTTATACGTAATGATAATCTAGCGAGTAGAGATAAGGCAACGTCAGCCATATAGGTTTTCTTCGTAATAACAAACAGCGCATCGCGTCGTATGTGATAGTATCAACTTCGTAACTAATGAAGTTCCTCTAAGGTAGAAAATGTAATGTGTTGTAAGAGTTTCACGACACGGTTGGTGGCTGAGCGATGGGCTACGGCGCTGCATGTTGCGGGTTCGATTCCTGCACGGAACGAATAGTTGTATGATCTGCCAATAGTTGTTCACCGTTGTTCTGTTGGGTCTGGCTGTTGGTGTGTGATTTTGTATGTTTGTGAACGCACCCACGATACAGGAGAGTTTACTAGGGTGAGAAAAAGTTTTATAAAAAAATAAAATACCTACTTCTCAGTAGCAGCGGAGTTTGGATTTGTGCCCGGTTGGTGGCGATGGGCTCGCTTCCCCCCCTATTGAATGGGACCTAAAATGTTCCGGCGAACTGTGGGTTTGCATTGGTGCACCTCTGCCTAACCCTTCGGGGAGTATGGGCGTGATGGTGATGGTATATTCGTTAGTGCGACTCGTAAAGCTTGATCTAAATTGTACTAAGCTAATCGAAATAACTAAAGTTAGCCTAAAAATCCGAATACACTTTTATAGCTATGAGAGTTGGATTTCATGACTTTATTCACACAAAGGCGAAAGCACAGATTAAATAAGTAGGTACAGATACTTCACTCTATAGAGAAAACTCAACACTTATAATGTTATAACTACCTACAAAACGCTCGTGCGTGAGAGAGAGAGAGATAGCAATAACGCGCGTCACACAACACAGCACTAGGGCTATCTATGCTGAGAAATGATTACACAAAAGAATAGGTGACTATAAAATATTATGGTATAGTATTATTGTATGTACTGAAATATGTGTTTTCTGTACACTACAAATTGCATTGCGAGGTTTAGACATTATTGAAGACGCGAGTATCAATTATTTTGTTGCGGTAGGTATGTACACTCAAGCAAGCGCGTGACAACCGCCGACTGGATTAGATGCGCCCGGGCGCATGCGAGCCGTAGGCACTTAAGAGAGTAACCTTGAACGAGTGACGGAGGCCTGTCGAAAGTTTGTATGTTTGTCTCTTCTTCACGCTCAAAAGGCTAAACGGATCTGAATGAAATTGGGTACTGGGATGGATTGTAGTGTGGAATACCACATATAATACTCGTTATACCGAAAAAACGTACAGTTCCCGTGGGGTACCTAATATGACAACTTTTACGCAAACAAAGTTGAGGGTAAAAGCTAGTGTTTAATAATGATGAGATATTGTTAGCTTTTACAACGTTAGAAAGTTGATCATGCAAAGTCTTATTGAATTTCTCACGCGCTTTGTCACTTTTATTTGTGAATAATGACTGTTCAATGATGCTTGGTCTCGGTGATGTTGAGTATTGTTCAAATTTGATCAAAGGCAGCGTTGTGTGATTAATCCCTCAAATTTTGAATTAGTTTAGAATAAGACAGTGATAGAAAGAATTCAGAGTAGATAGTGCGAAAGTAACTGTGATTTTATGACTCGTTCAGGGTGCAATGCGCGGTTAGATGTATAGTGGCTGAGTCTATATGATTATAACTTTGGTCTCAAAAAGAGTAATGGGTCTCTGAGAGACTAGGTACTGGATCTGAATGAGACTACTGTTTGGGTCTCAAGGAGACTACGCTGCCGAGCAGCCGAGTCTTATTAGTGTTTCATAACCGAGAGTAAAGTACCTAAGTAAAGTGATAATGCTGATTGAAGCATCTTAACGTGATTTGTTAACTAGCCTGTGGTAGTAGTTTGTGGTGTTGCACGGCCGAAATCAGTCTCAGTCGTAGAGCTCCAGCTAACCATTGCTGACGTAGACGTGCGGCGTAGGGCTGATTATGTCGTGGCACCGAGGTTTGATGACTGGCACGCCTTACGTGCTTCGTCGTCAGCCCAACTTGACTTATAACGGACCCATAAGTGGTGTGTCTAATGGAGCGAGGTGGCTCTTAGACAGTGTGACATGGTAGTCTAATGGAGCGAGGTGGCTCTTAGACTGTTGCCATGTGTGGTGTGTCTAATGGAGCGAGGTGGCTCTTAGACAGTGTGATATGGTAGTCTAATGGAGCGAGGTGGCTCTTAGACTGTTGCCATGTGTGGTGTGTCTAATGGAGCGAGGTGGCTCTTAGACAGTGTGATATGGTAGTCTAATGGAGCGAGGTGGCTCTTAGACTGTTGCCATGTGTGGTGTGTCTAATGGAGCGAGGTGGCTCTTAGACAGTGTGATATGGTAGTCTAATGGAGCGAGGTGGCTCTTAGACTGTTGCCATGTGTGGTGTGTCTAATAGAGCGAGGTGGCTCTTAGACAGTGTGATATGGTAGTCTAATGGTGCAAGGTGGCTCTTAGACTGTTGCCATGTGTGGCGTGTTTAATACGGCGTGGTGGCCAGTGTGGATATGGTTGTCTAATAGGGCGAGGTGGCTATTAGACTGTGTTGTCATGTTGCCTGGAACGGCAAGGTGGTCGTTCAGACGGTATTGCTTTGGATTGGTTAAAATATCGAGGTGGTCATTAATACGATACACGAGGAGGTGGCTATTAGACTGTGTTGTCATGTTGTCTGGAACGGCAAGGTGGTCGTTCAGACGGTGTTGCTTTGGATTGGTTAAAATATCGAGGTGGTCATTAAGACGATACACGAGGAGGTGGCTGTTTTAATAGTACGGAGACGTGGAGGCTATTAAAATTTAGATTTTATGAGTAAAAGAAACATTTGACGTTGGAGGTTAACTCTGGTTGTGGAGATATATTACTCGTAGAGCATATTTTGAATGGTGACATTGTGGAGAAGGAGATATTATAACGAACACTTTCTATTTGGTCAGGAGTGGCCGAACTATGTCCTTTTGTATTGCCTTTGGTTCTTTTTGTATTGCCTTTGTTTTTTTTTTAGGTACTGATGTTGCTAGTCTCAAGATGACACGAAGACGTGTCAAATGCCAGGACTGCCGTGTCGGAGGAAGTAGACGGAATGAAGTACATAGAACGATGCTCGTCCCTCAACGTCACACGAGGACGTGTGAGATGTCAGAATGGCCGTGTCGGAGGAAGTACACGAAGTGGAACTGATTGTTGATAATAAACGCGGGATGACTATTGTTTACCAAAAATGCTTTGTAAAATCGTAATATTATTTAATTTGATTAGTTACATTCTGATACGATTTAATATCTCATGAATTTAATTTAAGGTATTGTTTTGTATTCTAATTCACGACCAATCAGAGCAGAGCATACGCCTCGAGCGGGGTCGAGGTGCTATATTTGACCAATGGCGCGCGCATGCGTGTTCCCGCGCGGTCGAGCGGGAATATTAGAATGGTTGAAATACACAGGGCCAATCAGGACGATTGTCAAGTGAGGTTATGTTTAATGCTAGTATTGTTGAGGTGTGGATCGAGTTGGATCCTGGAGACATGTGAACTTGTGAAGCCTTATGATTTTGTTGGACGGTAAAGTTGAATTGGTGTCCCGAACCCGCTGCTCAAACAGAATTGGTTAATTAACGTGTTTACAAACTAGTTGTGAAGTACTTATTCGTTCAGTGACTAAATGTTGTAAAACTGTTATTAAATTGTACTAAAAGTGAATACGGACTTTGTTTTGTGCTCGCATTTCACCCAATGACGCCCACCAAGTCCTGACAACTAACAATGGCGTCGAGAAGGATGCTGTTTCTCCGACATGTATATGTCGATAGCAATGTCGTGATGGCCCAGTGGTCAAGACGCCCGCCTCTCATGCACGAGGTATCGCAACCGCATGCAAGTATCATTGTGACTTTATATTTCATCTGCACTTTCTGAGTTTATCTTAGACATGAGAAAACCCAAACTTATAATGAAAATAAGTCCCAAATCGCCAATCCGCTTTGAGCCTTACTATCACAATAATGTCGCTTCTCTTTACAACTTAGTTTAAAATAAAAAAGAAATATGTTTCTTTTGCGTTGGTGGGATCGAAATCTGACTGATTATTTTTATTGTTGTTTTATTATTTTATATTAAAATACATCTTATGAAATTATACTTACTTTCGTATATTATAGTCTTGGGAGTATATTGTTATAAATAAATAAATTATTAAACCAATCCAAATATGGCCTGTGTACCCACATAATAATTTCATAACAAATGTTGTATTTCAGAGGCACGCCTATGCAACGGTAACAAAGTCCACATACTAGCTAGTCCACTGCTACAATACATGCGAGCGTTGCTAGGCAGCGACGACATCAGGGCACATCGCAGTCTCGCCACACAGGTATTGTTTTATTCTCCATCTATGTAATATTAGCTCTCTACTTTGTAGTATTTATTATAAACTAGCTGTGCAACGCGATTTCACCCGCGTTAACCTACAAGGACCCTATTAAAGCAGACGTCTTTATCATAGTAGCTCCAATCTTTAATTTCAGTTCGATCAGTCGAGAATCTAAGAAGATTTATACAAACTTTCATCCCCTATTTTATCCCTTTAGGGGTGGAATTTATCAAAATCCTTTCTTAGCGGATGCCTACGTCATAACTTCTACCTGCATGCCAAATTTCAGCCCGATCCGTCCAGTGGTTTGGGGTGTGCATTGATAGATCACTATGTCAGTCAGTCAGTCACCTTTGAGTTATATATATTTAGATAAAGATAATATTTCATGCTTGGAAATTTTCTGTTCCTTTGCACTTATACAGCCTTACTTATAAAAATAACGCTAACTAATACTTAGCTACCTTTTAATTGACTAACTCTTAAGTCCTAGAGTAATGATCAATAAGTAACGTTTATAGGTGAGATTTTTTTTCTGATCAGTTGCTAAGTAATGTTTAGCTGTTTCTTAAATATACGACACTGCTTTATGAGTAAGGCTGAATATTATGTTTTGTCTCTGCATCACCCTAAGGTGGACTGGTAGAAAATGCCGAGACAGTCTGCCTTTGTATAGTGTATAATTTACATTATGTGCATAAAGTTTCAATAAGTAATAAAAATGGCTGCTTTTTACAACCTATTCTTACCCAAGCGGATATATAAGATCGTTTCTCACCAACTAACATCACCAAAAATTCTTTCCCCAGCTGATGCAAAATGGCCGCGAGCTTCTCTCAGTCCTAGCACAAGAGCTAGACGAGCTATCGATCTCCATCCGACTCCGCCTGCTCTCCCCCCCTCCAATCAGCACAATATGGCTCCTTCTATCAGCAGACCTATGTCTCAACAAGTTCTTACCCCTCCCCAACACTCTCCAACAATTCTACGCCGCCCATCTAGAACTAACCACAGAAGAGAATTTTAGCGAAGTCAGCTACGGCTCCTGGAAAAAAAGTCCCGAAAAAGAAGATTACAGATCTGAAACTAATGATATTGCTGAGAAAGTTAGCCAGAACCTCTCCCAGATTAGTCTGAATAATAATGAAGATACTAAGCCTAAGTTAAGGCCGATATTAGGAGCTGGGGCAGGGCTGTTAAGACAAGAACAGGCGCTGTCTGTAAGCCAGGATACGTTCGAAACTTGGACGGCAAAGAATAATTTGAACAAGAGATATGATTTGAACTCTTGGCGGCTTCAAGAGGATGAGAAAAAGGATGAAATTGAGTACAACCAGACGGTTTTACCGCCTAGCGTGCAAACCTTCCCTATACCGGACTACCCGCCCCCGGTTAGCCGGTTCAATTACCCGGAGAACTTCGTCAACTACTTACAGCAAGGAGACGGCACGTATATACAGAGTCAGTACACACCTGTAGCTTTCAACCAGCAAGGGGGAGATAACTTCCAGAATTTTCCAGAAATCACCCCCGTTCCACCCACCAACACTGAAAGACCGCCCCCAGTAGTCGAAAGGGTTGAACGCTCCCCACCCCAAGCCATCCCGGAACGCGTCAACAATGAGATACAGAAAAACAGCAGCAGACGTCCAGTAGAAAACTGGAGAAAAGAAAAGAACGAAGTCAAAGAAGATCCCAACAGGAATAGACAACGGAATTGGACGCGCCAAAAGTCCAAAGACAATGTCAGCGAAGATGAAGACAAAGACAAATATAAAGACCGGTCTACATCCAGGAATAGAGATGGTAGACCTGCCAGAATGAACCGGAGGAGTAGTGGAGAGGAAGAGGGAGGTACTGCCAAAACTCCTCCCCGGAGGCATGTTACAGAGGTACCCAGGAACACTAAATATTGGGACCATGATGACCGGTGTGATAAAGATTATAATAGTTAGTAGGAACAAGGGTTGTAGCCGCCAGATGGCGTTGTGTGGCGAGTATGGGACTTAGCGGATTATTGGGGATTTTAAAACTATGTGATAACAGTGAGTAAAATTTGTGATACAGTTTCTTTTATGACAGTGATTAATATTTAACAGATCAATGGTCCCTATTAACAATGTCAGTTGAGCAAGACTATTGTTCAGTAAAGCAGTTAGTGTTGTGGTTAAGGCGCCCGCCTCTCATGCACGAGGTTGTGGGTTCGCAACCGAGCATGGGCAAGTACCAATGTGACTTTTGCTAATTCATATGTACTTTCTAAGTTTATGTTGGACATCACTGACATCGGTAACCATGTCAAGCCCTTGAGGCGGTTTAGAAACTCTGACACTAGGGTGTGTGGTCGTTAGACCTTACTGCCCACACGATAAAGAAGAAAGTAGAGCAGTTTAAAGTTTGTTTTGACGATACAATTAGTGCGACCGACAATATTAACTAAGAAACTGACTAAATATAATGATTTTCAATAAAATAAAAATATTACGTAAGATAGATATTTTTATTGCGATTCTATTACTGTAAAAAACTGAAAATTGGTAATAATGTGTTTCCGACATTGTTAATAGAGACCATCGAAAAATTTTCATTGCCTTAGACACTGCCATAGCATCGATTTAGTACTTTTTTTAACAAGAGAATCTTAACACTGCCAAATTGACCCTTAACTGGACGGAATAAGACTCTAATCCCGGTTGTATATATCCATTTTTTTCACCGGAGTAAAGATTTAGACGGTCTAAAAATCCGGTGAAAAAAAAAACGGATATATACAAGCGATTTTCATAGGCCAAAAAAAAAATTTTTTATCAAAATTACTGCCATAAAAATACTGTATTCATAATGGTTATTACAATATTACGCTGTAAACTTTTTAGCATAAGCAGAGAGGTACACACAACGCCATCTATGGTGGAACTAAAATATGGACTTAACTAACTTAATTGGGACTTTGATAGTGAAATTAAAAAGTGATAAAGACGCTTAGAAGAACTAAAAGTGGATAACAGTTGACAAATTTTAGTGTTAATTAAAGTACCAAGTTTCGTGTACCTATTTCGGTGTGGGTAGATCGCCGACCGATTTGTCGGTGTCCGATTTTGTGTTGGACAAATTCTTAATGTGTATTTGGCAACAACACTACATTATGTAGGTCGATTGGTTTGTTAGATTTTGATAACCGACATTTTGTAGGTTGTCGGAAGATTTATCGGACATCCTAAAAATCGGTTGCGTGTCTGCCTAAGACCCTATTTAGAGTATACTTTTATGGTATGTTGCAAAATAAAATGTGTTCATGAAATTAATTAAATAAGTAAAGAAAAAAATACGGTTTTACACGAACATTTCGGTATTGTCCGATTTATTTCGGTCGGTACGGTCAGCAACTGAAGTCGATTAACAACATTACTTTTACATATCATTTAAATAGACACGAAATAACAATTCACTGCTATTCAAATTTTAAACAATACCTAAGAGTTGATTATCTTAATTTGAGATCCATTTCGTTCAAAAATAAGGATTTTAAAATTTAAAATGTTAATTTACTTTTTTTGCTGAGTACATGGGCCCGAAACTAATCGGACGACCTCGAAATAAATCGGAAGTAAAACCATGAATAATCATGAATGTTTCAAGAAAATGCGATTGTATGCATGCTACAAAATTATTATGTAAACGTGGTCTTATTTGCTGTGAAGGTGACAAAAAGTGTCTTAAAAATGTGCAGCTGTCTTTAGCTACTGCTCCGCTCCCGTCTGTCGTAGCGTGATGTTATATAGCCTATGACACTCACAAATAACGTGGCTTTCTATGGGTAAAAGAATTTTCAAAATTGGTTCAATAGATCCAGAGATTACCCCCTACAACCTCACAAACTTTACCTCTTTATAATATTACTAGCTGTTCCCCGCGGTTTCACCCTCGCTGCTCAGCACCTGTTGGTCATAGCGTGATGTTACATAGCCTATAGCCTTCCTCAAGAAATGGACTATCCAACACTAAAAGAATTTTCCAATTCCAACCAGTAGTCCCTGAGATTAGCGCGTTCAAACAAACAAACTCTTTAGCTTTATAATATTAGTATAGATATAGTATAGACTAACTATATATCCTAGCGATATCACCCGCGTTTAATTACGTCTTTGGTTACTGCCCCGCTCCTGTGTGTCGTAGCGTGATGTTATACAGGAAAAATTTTTAACCAGTGCGTAAATTTTGCCATAATAAACTTCAACACGTTTTATTAAACACGTATATTTTATTTTGATATGTCTTAGTACTAAAAAAAAAAGTTATCGCTTACGAAACATGTTTACTTAAAAACCATATTTCATTGTCACTCGGCGCTAGCGCATTCCCCACCCCCTCACCCCAGCCATGCGCCCGGGCGGCGGCCGCGAGTTTTCATTGATAGTATGGCGAATAGATTATGTCCTGGATGTTTTGCTTATTTCAAACTCGGATAAGGATGAAATTTTTTTTAATTTTTTTTTTTAACTAAACACGGAAATGTGTTCTATTACTGATACTGAACTACCAAAAAAAATTTACGCACTGGTTAAAAACTTATCCTGTATAGCCTGTGACACTCACAAATAACGCGACTTTCTATGGGTAAAAGAATTTTCAAAATCGGTTCAGTAGATCCAGATATTACCCCCCAAAACCTCACAAACTTTACCTCTTTATAATATTAGTATAGACTAATTATATCATCATCCGCGTTAAGTCACGTCTTTGGTTACTGCTCCGCTCCCGTCCGTCGTAGCGTGATGTTATATAGCCTATGACACTGTCAAATAACGTGACTTTCTATGGGTAAAAGAATTTTCAAAATCGGTTCAGTAGATCCAGAGATTACCCCCTAAGACCTCGAGTGTTGCAAGCGTAAAATTATAATACTGACCTTTTTGTAAGCCTTCACAGAAAAATTGGCAATTATAGGAAAATGGCAAAAATATAATGCAAATAGATAATGTAATATTATTGTAATGTTTTTTTGTTTTGTTGTAAATTAACGTTAACATTTTGCAACTGAGTCTACTTTTTTTTTTTAATTAAAAAAAAGTCGTGTGCTAACTGAAGTTACAAACAATACGGACTTTCCATTATGGAATGTTAAAATATAGAATTATTTTAGTCTCTTAGTCTTTAAAAATAATTAATTAGTTAAAAAAAATATTGTTTTTTCTTCTCATTTAAAATAGTTATAGACAATTTATTATTAAATAATTAACTGAATTCTTAAGTGAATCTTAAGTTTTCTTACGCCAGTTACATACTATAGTGATTTAGGTTGTGTGTGAACTTGCGATTTTTTGTCGCAGTTGCGATTTTGACGCCATATTCAAGTTTATATTAAATTCAACGACATTTTAAAGTTCAATTATTCAACGAAACGCAAATGCGACTAAAAGTCGCAAAGTTTAAACGCGTCCTAAATATTTTGATCTTTTAGTTTGCTCAAACTCTTAGTTTCAGACCATGACAACAATATAATTATAATAGCAATATATTTGTGATATAATGTTATCCAAATTATACAAATTATATATTAATTATATTGGAGTATAATTGCGGACTTCGGACTTCACCGGAGGTAGTGAGTCTAAAAAAAAATATCATCATCATCTGCTTAGCCTTTTCCCAACTATGTCGGGGTCGGCTTCCAGTCTAACCGGCTGCAGCTGAATACCAGTGTTTCACATGGAGCGACTGCCTATCTGACCTCCACAACCCAGTTACTGGGTAACACGATACCTCTTGGTTAGACTGGTTGTCTGACTTCCCGGCTTCTGACTACCCGTAACGACTGTCAAAGATCTACGAATGACAGCCGGGACCAATGGCTTTCTATACCACTACCACTGAGTATGAACGTCCAAGCCTTAAAAAAATTAGTAAAATATTTCCAGGTGTAGTTATGTTATTATAACGCGTAGTAGTTCCTGGATTAGGACTGAGAGTTCTCGGAAGTCGGATCATTGAAACTCGGAAACTCGAAAACTCGAACATTGCGACTTAAAATTTTCCCAGATTCCGATTTTTTTTCGGAATACGCTCCTTTTGAATGGCAAACAAGCCGACGGCCCACCTGATGTTAAGTGGTTACCGCTGCCTTTAGACATCTGCAATACCAGGGGCCTTGCAAATGCGTTGCCATCCCAGAGACAAAGAAATGTTTCTGAATAGCATAATGGCCCAATGGTTAAGACATACGCCTATCATACATGAGGATGCGGGTTTGATACCAAGTACTAAAGTGACTTGATGCCATGTACTTTCTAAGTTTATCTTGGACATCTCTGACATCGGTGAAGGAAAACATCGTGAGGAAACCTGGACTTAAAAAAAGGTCTGAAATCGCCAATCCGTTTTGAGCAAGCGTGGTGATCAATGCTCGTGCCTTCTCTGTATGAGAAGTTCTTTGCGCTGCAGTGGGACAATAAGCTGGTATGTAGCAAGGACTTCATACAACGCCATTCCTACCAGATTTGCTTTGGGACAATAAGTCCTCTACCGCCATTAAAATATGACACAGTCAGTTGAATCCACTGTCTCATCATACCAGCCGCAGGACGTCCACTGCTGGACATAGGCCTCCCCATAGATTTACAAAAGGACCGGTTGGAAGCGGCCTGCATCCAGCGTCTTCCTGCGGTCTTAATCAGGTCGTCTGTCCACCTTGTGGGTGGACGTCCTACGCTGCGCTTGCTGGTGCGTGGTCTCCATTCGAGAACTTTGCGGCCCTTTGCTGCTTACTATGGATCTACTGTCTACTATTGCCAAGTAATATAGTATCACTGCAGGTCTTTTAAATAGTCTTTAGCGGCCAAACCGTCCATCAAATCAGCCGCAGGACGTCCATTGCTGGACATAAGCCTCTCCCATAGATTTCCAAAAGGACCGGTTGGAAGCGTCTTCCTGCGGTCTTAATCAGGTCGTCCGTCCACCTTGTGGGTGGACGTCTTATGCTATGGTGGTATTATGGGGATTAATATTTCTAAACGCACCCACGACACAAGAAATTCTAGAGTGGAGTAAGGTTTTAAGAAGAAAAATTAAAAGAAAACAAAATAAACAAAAACCTATGCGTTTATACTTGATCTGGTAGATTGCGGACGGCTTTTTTACGAATGAGAAATCATTAAATGACTTCTGCTCTGGGCGGTGCGGAAGGTGGCGTCAGAGTCTTACTGACTAAAACCCACCCGTGTTCCTCCTTTGCATTCCAAAGCCGTTATATCTTTGTTTTGCCAAAGGAACTGTTAAAGTTGTGATTAATGGCAGTGCAGTCACCTCCGGTTTGTCTTACGCACAGCTCTGTGATTGGTTGTTGAGAATTCAGTCGACCAATCAGCAGTTTACTCTCTATATGAATTTCTCTTTTGATTAGGCAGAGGTGTACTAATGTACACCCACAGTTCGCCGGTATGTTTATGTCCCATGTAATAGGGAATAATCTAGATAATGGCGAAATAATAATATTCTCCAGACCGATTTCGGACACGGCGGTCAATCTAAATGAAGACTAGCCAAGTACGCAGGAGATATTATAGTGTACAAGTGTGTGTGTAAACACAGGTACACTCCCTCTTCCCTTACTCTCAAAAGTCACTAGCAAAATATGCCCCGGGAAAAAGTCGTGATGTGGGAACTTGGAAAAAGCAACCTTAATCTGTGAAGTTAAGGTTGAAGTTCGAGAGCGATCTGATCCAATACTTCGCGAGTGCAATCAGTCTACTAAGTGTTTCAATGTGGTCGCTAGTTCTGTGTTGTTACGTTTTCATTACTTTCTCAGCTACGTGTCAGCTCTAGGGATCTACCACCATCAAAACAGTACCATTTCAATATTATCAACTCTGCTTAGGCCTAAAGTTGAAAATCCAACTGGAATTTACAAGTAGCGACATCTACCGCTCAACATGCGAACTATTTTTGACATAAACTGACGTTGCCTAGATCGCGCCATCAAAGTTCGCCGCGACGTTGGCATGTATGCTAAATCCCGACAACAACCGTCCAACCAGACACAACACCCGTCTGCTCGGAGGATCCTCGCTTTTCAATGGAGGATGAGACTACACCCTGTTTCTCATTTTTCGAAAAAGTAATATTAAAACAACATACCATCACGCCTGTATTCCCCGAAGGATTAGGCAGAGGTGTACCAATACCAATGTACACGTACAGTTCGCCGGTATGTTTAAGTCCCATGTAATAGGGGGCGTGCCTATTGCCATTGACCAGGCACAAATCCTAACTCCGAGCTGCTACTGAGAATTTCATAGAAAAACCCAATAACACTTTGCTTGACTTGGAAATCGAATCCAAGACCTCTACCGTAGCAGTCGCGCTTAGGACCACTAGGCTAACGAGGCAGTAAATATGAAAATAGTACTGTTTTGAAGGATGGTGGTAAGATCTCTGGAGTATTGGGCGATTACTAGACCTTTTGAAGGTTTGGTCTTAAAACCTCATGGAGAAGATTGGGTAGAAGACACCAGAAATCAATTCTTCTTCTACTTCTTCAAAAAAATTGAGAATCCTATAATTGTTGGGCTCAGATGGCCACGTTTATCGAGGCATCAGTAGCGTTGTAGTAAGTGGGCCGTCGTATTCCAATCAACAGACCTATGAGCAGTCATAACGCGATTCTTCCATAGATTTTTTAAGACAATAGCGAACTATGACGTCACTTTTAGCCGCCTCTATTTTTTTACATATTTCTTAAGAGTTGTCAAAAAGCGTTTCTTCCATAGATTTTTTAAAACAATAGTAAACTGTGACGTCAATTTTTGGCAACATAATTGTAATTTTTTTTCTTTTTCATTTCAAAACAATTGAAAATCTAATTTTATAGTTGAAAATAAAGAAAAAAAAATAGTTTATGGTGCTTACTACCCGACTAAACTAAACGAAACTAATTTATAGGACTTTTTCTGTAGTACCTTCTGACTGATGTTTTCTTAATACATTTTAAAGTTAATCCGAGACCATAAAACCTTTCAAAATGTTTAGTTTCTGCCCAACATTTAATATAATTAAAAATAATTAAAGAAAGTAATGAATTCAAGCCTTAAGTATAATGCATAATAATGAAATTAGATTTCTTATTTTTCATATTGTAATTCATAGTTTAAAATAGTTAGAATTTAAAATATTTTTAAGACTACATAACATAATTATTATTAAAAATTGGGATTGTGATTTGTGAACGCTAAGAAAGTTTTTGGGAAAAATTGCAATGTTAAGAAATTCTACTCCATTTAAAATTATGTCTTACTAGCTTTTGCCCGCGACTTCGTCCGCGTGGATTAATAGTTCCCGTTCCCGGGGGATTTCCGGGATGAAAACTATCCTATGTCCTTTCTCGGGTCCCAGACTATATCTGTACCAAATTTCATTGAAATCGGTTTAGTGGTTTAGGCGTGAAGAAGAGACAGACAGACAGACAGAGTTACTTTCGCATTTATAATATTAGTAAGGACTAGTAAGGATGTAAAAACTTCACTACGGGATGTGTACTTGGAAAAACAACTTTAAGGACCTAAACATAAAGTTTAGTTTGCGCTGCAATTTCTTTGACTTTTGAATAGTACTAGCCATTCTGAAATGAACTCAATTTACACTATTGTAAAGTTGGTGTTTGTTACAAAAACATTTGGAAACAAGGATTTGTATAATTGTGATTATTTTACTTGCATTACATTTCTAAATAAAATTAATAAATTGCATGTGAACTCAAAATCAATGGAGTATTTGAGTGGTATTTCTAACATTGTAATTATTTGAAAACTTTAATATTGAATTCCTTATTATTTTTGTAAGTTAATACTGTTTTGTTACTAGATCTATTAAAGTACTAGCTGTTCCCGCGAATTCGTTCGCATGTATTTTCTCCCAAATCCTTGCTTTTTTTAAATAATAAAATAGCCAATAATGTCGATTCTGTTATGCCTAAGCTAAACTAGACTATTTCTATCTTTTTCTCTTCAATAAAACAAGAAAGGGACGGACATGAATAAGACTTGTCAATTTTAGTTGGTCTGAAACCTCTATACAATTATAGTTGACATGTCAGAACGCATCGATTAAAAACACGGAAAAGTTCAAGGCAAAACTAATTTGACATCTCTAACTTAGTTCTAAGGTATTACCGTCCTTTTCTTTCGCTGTATGTTAATAAGAGATGTCAATTCTCTTATTTTAGTTTAGTTTGTGAACAAGGGAATCGGCACCAATATCTAGTAACAAAACTCTAACAAACAAAATATAATAAGGAACGAAATAATGTTTGGTAACCATCGCTCGGGAATAAGTACCTGTATAGTATAATTCATTGTGATGCGCATGCGCAATGATTAGTGTTAACTCTAATAAGTGACAGGCCGTGGACTGCAGCCAAGAGTGAGGCCACAAAATGGATGGGCCATTTTTTGCGATGCCAGAAACTAACATTTTTGGTTAGAGCCTTAATTGCAAATATAGCTTGAAGGAATGGCATTGTCTATGGCTAAGGCTGCCCGTTCTCGTCCGACAATCGGTGACCGATTTTTTGTCGGTGAGAATGGAACTTATGAATTCTATGTCCGACAAAAAATCGGTCCCACGAAACTATGGATGTATTGGACGGTCCGATAAAAATTCGGTCCTACAAAAAATCGGACGTCGGCGGAAGCTTAAAGGCCATTAATGCATAGCCACAAAATGCTTAGGTAGTTAATTAGGTAATTATTGTCGGATAAACTGCAGCCCACGGCTTAATATACGATTTTCATGCAAAATTATAATATATCGGAGACATGTCTTTTCAAGTAAAAATGGGTTAATACTGATATTTTTTGGTATTAGCTAGTACGAATATATTAATTTGTTAATTTTACATAACATACCATCACGCCTGTATTCCCCGAAGAGTTAGGCAGAGGTGTACCAATGTACACCTAAAGTCCGTCGGTATGTTTAGGTCTCATGTAATATGTTACCCCCAATTACATGGGCCTATTGTCATTAACCGGGTACAAATCCTAACTCCGAGCTGCTACTGAAAATTCCATAGAAAAACTTTTTTGCTCGACCTGGGATCGAACTTTTTTTTTTTCCAGGGCGAGACGAGGGAGTGTCAGACTTTTACTGACTAAAAACCATCTGTGTTCCTTCGTGTGCCCTTTGCGTAGCGCTTAGGACCACTAGCCTCCAATATAATTTTGCAAGAAAATCGTATATTGTATCGGCATTGTAAATTAGCTAAAACAAAATATTTTAGATTTTTCTAAGATTTTCTTAATGAAAACACGTTGTCGATTTATTTTTACGGAATTAACAAAATATCTTTAATTATTATGGTAGTTGGTTTGTGCCGAGTTTCGAATTACCCGACAATTGGGTAGATGACACCACTAATCAATTGACGTACTTTTTATGAGCTGTCAAAACGCCACTCCCCCATAGATTTTCTATGACAATACTAAACTATGACGTCACTTTTTTGCCAACTCAATTAATTTTAAAGCAACTAAAAATCTATTTTTATTAGTTACTAGCTTTTGCCCGCGACTTCATCCGCGTGGATTAATAATTCCCGTTCCCGGCGATTTCCGGGATGAAAACTATCCTATGTCCTTTCTCGGGTCCCAGGCTATATCTGTACCAAATTTCATTGAAATCGGTTCAGTGGTTTAGGCGTGAAGAAGAGACAGACAGACAGAGTTACTTTCGCATTTATAATATTAGTACGGATTTTACAATTGACCATGTTTTCAGTGCTAAATAAATTTTTTTTTTTTTAGATATGTTCTGTCTCAGAATAATTGCTTAATGGTGTCTGATATCATATTGGGTATATCTGAAAATGTTTATCGATATTGGTTACATTTGACTTAGCAAACTTACACAATTAATGGTCAATTCATACAAACGCACAATCGAAGCGTCAAATCCTCAACAATTCAAGCGTAGTTGCTTTTATTGCGAACTTTAAAGCGAAGCGGTCAGACGCACGAATTCCGTCGAATTGCGCACTGCAAAGGAGTGGAACTCTCTACCTGCGTCTGTATTTCCGAACGCATTCAACCCTAATCTCTTCAAAGTGAGGGTGAACAGGCTTCTTCTGGGTAAGCTCACTCCATCGTCGACTTTGTCTCTGTCACCTTTGACCAAGACTAGAGTCAAGAGCTTACCCATCATGAAAATGCGCGCGAATTCGTGCGTCTTTTTTTTTTCAGAAGAAATATGTGCATAACGTTATGGAGATAAGGGTGAATTTGCTATGTTAAGTTTCAGATTAAAGCTTCGACTCTGCGCTAGTATGAATTTGACCTTTATGGTTATCACTCCAACACGGTATCGGCCGCTTCGGACAAACTGTTAGCTGCCAGCGCGCCGTCACTTTTTTTTATTTGTCATTGTAAAAAATATCTTAACGTACATGATTTTAAGCTCAATCTTGAATGGCAATCTGCTGTGTTGGAGCGAAAACGTTTAAGCTCAATTTAATTCTTCACAATACTATTTAAAAAAAACTTGAATAAGTTATTACAAGTCGTAAAAAGCCGACCTGGCAACAGAAAGGTCACTGCAAACCTTATAACTTAAAAACCAACTTTATTTCTAAGACGTTAGAGTTTAAAGTCAAATGAAACTAACGCCGGTTATCATTGAGACTTCGGCTTACAAGAAGTTAATGTTTGACATATTTAGGATACTCTGTTGAAATAGACGCCAGATTGACATGACTGTAGAATAATTCAATTTGGAAAAAAAGGGAAAAAAGTCGGGGTATTTTCCCTAGTTTAACATTTTTTTCCTTTTTACCCGACTGCGACGGAACTAGAAAGAAGGGTATGATTTTTGTATGTTCCTAATAAAATTGTATTCTCTATACAAATGTATCAAAACTGTATTCTTTCTATAGCAAATATTGTCTTAAGAAAACTTGAAGTTATAAATTAACCCTCTATCTTACTATTAAATCCTTAATATGGATAAAACAATACATTTGCTTGTTCAAGACATTCTAAAACAAGAAGAAAAAAATGGCGTGTCATACCTCTATTAGTGTGAAGCCAGACGAGCGTAATTTCGGTCGCGGAATTTCTGCTACATTCGATTTTATTCAAAACTCCTGTTTCTTTCACACGGCGACGCAAAATGAGTCATCAGCTCACAAAATTACGTTCTTGTGGCCCTCACCCTTAAATTTAACTTCTTTTTACAAGTTTACCCGACTGCATCGAACCTCAAAAGAAGGGTTATGTTTTCTATAGACAAAGGCTTGCTCCAGTACAACATGTCGTGTCTTCTGGTTGTCGTAATACAAACATTTGTCAATCATTTTTAATGTAACAAATGGACGCAGCTACTTTATCCTTTCGTTTTTTGCAAAAACTGTATAATTATATTTAAAAAAATAGTCTTAATTCTTTGAAAAGCACGCATTTTCTCCTATTGTTGGTTATTTAATAGGCAACCAATCAGCTTGGTAAATTACCACATTAAGGGTAAGCCAAAAATCTTTGTAATTGGGTAGTTGACACCACCATCAATTGACATACTTTTTATGAACTGTCAAAACGCGATTCTTCCATAGATTTTGTATGGCAATAGCACGCTGTGACGTCACTTATCGGCGTGCTCAATTGACAAGCTATTTATTGATTTCGAAGCAAGTAAAAATCGATTTTTACAATAGATTGCTAAAAATAACCTTATTTTTTTATTGAATTATTGGTCAACTACCCAATTTGTGTGTTACATTGTCGGCAAAGGCAACCCTGATACTATATACCAAGCTGAATTACCCCAGTTTGGTAACTCCTTCTCAAAACTGAATGCATGTTCGTCGGTTTAAATTTAAAAATTTAACGTGTTTGGTTTGTGTTATCGGAATTGAATTACTACACACATAATCATAAGCAATTTTTTCAGTGTCTGCCCTGAAAATCTTGTAAAAAGAAGTCTACAATAATAATCTATATACAGTTAGATACCTATATGGATGATTTTGTTTACTTTTAAATAACAAAATTGTGTATCAATTATGTATAGTTTAAAAGCTGAATGTACACAAATTGCCATTGCGCATGCATGAATTTGTATATTAGAACAAAGATGGTGAATTTTCTGAAAAAAAAAAATGGAATATTTTATCACCGATTTATTTCCTTTTAGTTTATTTGCACGAATGACAGATCTCAAATTAATGAAAGGTGCTAAAATATTACTTGTTTCAGAAAATTACTTTGAATACAAAATAAATCTAGTGTTTTTAGATATTTAGTATCTGAAAAGTTGGGGCGTAGCTATTTCAACTATGGTATAATTGGGTAGATGACACCACTAATCAATTGACGTACTTTTTATGAGCTGTCAAAACGCGATTCCCCCATAAATTTTGTATGACAATACTAAACTATGACGTCACTTTTGTGTCAACTCAATTCACCAACAATGTATTGATCAAACGATCTCTAAAACTATTTTTACTGTCAATTGAAAATCAATCTAGTTTTCAGGACTAGAAGAGTGTTTTTTCAAAAAAGCTGTTTGGAATTATTGGTTAGTGGTGTCAAATAGGTACCTTATTGTAACTATGAAAACAGCAGGATAATTTATATTGTGTAGTTATCCAATTTCTTTAAAATTGCCCCACAGTCGAAATAGCCCTTCTTCAGTCTAAAGAAAAAAATTGCATGTAAAAATTTGAGATTAGAAAATTTTAGGAAAAATGTTTCTGTAATAAAATAGTTCCATCTTCAAACACTAGATGGCGTAAGGGGTGAGTAGCTGCGAAAGGGTTTTTTGTTAATATAAAGATAATTTAGATTTGAATGGCGTCAAGTCGCTAAGATTTCGTTATTAAATTATGTAATCTCGAATAAATTGAAATATGATTTCAGTTGGTGTTTTATTTTTATACTAGTCCGCCCGCGTCTTTGTGTTACTGCTCAGGTCTCGTGTGTCGTAGCGTGATGTTAGACTATGTTATTCAGGAGTAATGTAGGTAGCTATCTATTGCTCAACAAATGATTAAAATCGGTTGAGTATTTTCGGAGCTTATTCGGTACAAACATTCTTTCCTCTTGATTTTATTTTTATAAAAACGGTCGTATTTTAATAATAGCAATTTAATGTGCTTCAAAATAAAAACCAAAAATCTTTTTTCACATCGTTTATTGAAAAAAATAATATAACGGGTGTAAAAAGACACTTAATAAAGCCTATAGTTACATGTTTTTCCTATCATTGTGATCATTTTATTTGTTCTAGACCATATCTGGGAACCTTCTTATTACGGAGATATTGACAGTCTACCTTACAACTTTTTCCATTTATTTTTGAAGTGAAAACTTCTTTAGCGGCGTTGTGCACTTTTTTTGGAATGGGTAAAAAATGTTAAACTCGCGTCAGGACACGTGACCCTGATCGAAAATTCGTAAGCGGCGTTGTGCACTTGTTTTGGAATGGGTAAAAAATATTAAACTCGCGTCAGGACACGTATCAGCGAATTGTCATATTTGTGTACGTCTTTAGCGTTTTTCCTTCTGCCGGCACTCCCGGAGTGCAACCCGTCGTTTTTTTTTTATACAAGATTATTTCACCCGCTTTAACTTACGTCTTCGGTTACTGCTCCGCTCCCGTGGGTCGTAGCGTGTTGTTATATAGCGTATACCACTTACAAATAACGTGGCTTTATATGGGTAAATGAATTTTCAAAATCGGTTCAGTAGATCCAGAGATTACCCCCTACAACCTCACAAACTTTACCTCTTTATAATATTACTATAGATTGATAGGCTTAAATTTAAATACTCTCTAGATTCCTGTACTATTTATTACATGCATCCGGAGTAAGCACGAAAACAAGTACCACTGTGACTTTTTTTAATTCATATATGTACTTTCTAAGTTTATCTTGGACATCACTGACATTGGTAACCATGTCAGAGGCCCTTGAGGCAGTTTAGTAACTCTGACAATAGGGTGTGTGGGGTCGTTAGACCTTACTGCCCACACGATAAATAAGAAGACTTAGATTGATAGTTAGTATGTTAAGTATGTCTTTTTACACCCGTATAACTTATAATAACTTAAAAATAGTTGACATTTAAAACTAAACATGATAGGAACAACAACGATAATGTTTATTTACAAATAACTTAAAGTAAGTACTAAATTATACTTGGGAAGCAGGAGTGTGGTTACGTGAGCTGCCGGCCGAAATTACGCGGCGAACATTCGGCGTTCGGTGGACATGTTGCAGCATGAGGCCGAAATTACGTCGCCTTTGAGCGTCGCAAATTTTAGAATGTACGGTCAGCAACGAAAATCGATTAACATAGTTTTTTAAGTTTAGAAATTAATTGCGAAATCTTTAAAACATTAAAGTGATAATAAGTGATAATTTCAATTACAATTCATAAGTATCACATTAAAAAAAAAAACAAAATTTGTGAAATTTTCGTGTCAATATTTAAAAAAGTGACCAACGTTAATAAACTTTTTTTCCTGACCACTTATTTTATAATTTTTCTAACCACACTCCTGCAATGTTGCCAACTTATAAAATAATAAACAACATACTAGAACATACTACAATTATTAATAATTACGTAATAATGATTTTGGAATGAGATACAACATCAATTTGTTTAATGGCAATAGGCTCGCCCCTTATTACATGGGACCTAAATGTACCGGCGGACTGTGGGTGTACATTGGCACACCTCTGCCTAACCCTTCGGGGAATACAGGCGTGATGATATTTTACGTATTGATTTGATTTTATTAAGCCACTAGCGAGTGAGAATTCAGATGTTTTTTTTTTTAATATTTTTATTTTCTGTGGCCCTGTTGGTCTTGGGATCGATTCTCAGGTCAGGCAAAGTGATTTTGGGGATTTTCCATTAGGAAATTTCTCAGTAGCAGCCCGGAGTTTGGAAGTTGGTGGTGTGACATCCGCGTGCCTCGAAAAGCACGTAAAGCAACAGTTGGAAAGTCTGACAACCAGTCTTACCAAGGAGTATCGTGTTACCCAGTAACTGGGTTGTGGAAGTCAGATGCCTAATTTATATCCCAGTAACTAGTCCATGTAAAGTCTAGGCAGATGGTAATCTTTGAATATTTCATCCCTGATTTTTCTTTTTTCTTGTCAACCTTTAAAGGACAATTTGAAGGTTAACAATCAAGAATATAATGGAAATGGAAAGGAGACATCATTGCAAAAAAAATATTCTTTAAAACTGCCGAAATACAAAAACTTCGTCACTCGGTGTTCAATCATGAACTAAATCCATGATCTAAATTTCGATGTCTCTTCCACCCCATATAAAATAATGTTGCATTTCACGACCGCGCGTTATTCAAATTTCTACCTTATTACAACGACATAAGAGCTACATTACGCGCTCGTGAACTGCAATATCTTTACGTTGAACTGAACTAGCTTCCTCTAAAATGAACAATGATTTCGACTCTGAATACGTCGACCAGATTCTGAAACAAATAAATATTGTATTAATTTTATACATAAAGAAAAAACACATACCATCACGCCTGTATTCCCCTAAGGGTTAGGCAGAGGTATACCAATGTTATCCCACAGTTCGCCAGTATGTTTACGTCACATGTAATAGCGGGTGAGCCTGTCATTAACCGGGCACAAACCCTCCGAGCTGCTACTGAGAATTCCATAGAACAACCCGATAACACTGCTCGACCTGGGAATCGAACCCAGGACTCCTCGCTCAGTAGTCATACTTGCGCCCACGAGACCAAAGGGGCAATAGTAACTATTGCTCGATAGTTACTATTACTGTTCCTGAGTCTCGGCTCCAGAACGATGTAAAAGTAACCGTGTCTCCAGGAAAATTTGGGATATAGATATTTTTTAGAACTTAGCCATCGTGGAATGGATGGGGCCACTGAGGGCCGATGCCTGCCGGGGCTGCGGGTTGTTCGAAAGAGATACCGCGCCCCCGGAACGCAAAGGGCACATGAAGGAACATAGACGGGTTTTAGTCAGTAAAAGTCTGACACTTCCTCCCGCGCCGCCCAGGGCGGGGGAAGTTATTTGATGATTTCCCGTCTATAAAAAAAAAAAAAAAACCATCGTGGAAATGGCAGTTATTTACACTGGTAACTGGACTTACTTTGTCTAGTGGTAAAAAAAGTACTTATAAGCAGTCTTATAAGTACTTTTTTTACCACTAGATGGCAAACAAGCCCTCAGGCCTGGCAAGTGCGTTTCCATCCCAGAGACAAAGTTGAAATATCTCATGTACCTATAATTACACCGGCACCCATACCCTTCAAACCGGAACACAACAACGCTGCTTTGTGGCAGAAATAGGTATGGTGGTAGTACTTCCCCGGACGAGCTCCTTCACAAAGAGCTCTACTACTAGACTGCTTACCCTCAACACGTGGTAGCGCCATGTTCCTCCTCTATGTGCTTGCGGAACACGCTGCGCGAGCCGGACTCGAACCCGCACGCGCCGCACACCAGCACGTCTGCAGCCTCCACCTCTTCCGTGTCCAGGTGTACTGTGTCTGCGAATGGGGAAGACATTGTTAATTGTTGTATGAGACTCCCGTACAACAAACGTAATGTTTTTTTAACTCGTTTTTGCTCGATACTGATAACGGCCACAGGAATTATTTTTAAGTATTTAGAAATACATCATCTGAGTAAATTCTAACTATCACGGTTCATGAGATACAGCCTGGTGACAGACGGACAGCGAAGTCTTAGTAATGCACGCTGCCGGGCTGCGGGTTGTTCGAAAGAGATACCGCGCCCCAAAAGGCACAAGAAGGAACATGGATGGGTTTTAGTCAGTAAAAGTCTGACACTCCCTCCCGCCCCGCCCAGGACGGGGGAAGTTATGGAGCGTGTTGAATCCTACATGTGCCAGTCTAATTCACCGATTCACCGCTTTTTAACCTTTTGAACGCCACGGACGTTTATAGACGTCTAACGAAATCGTGCCAAACACGCCACCGACGTCTATAGACGTCAAGAAAACGAAATTTTTAAGTACTTATTTTCTACTTAAAAATGTCCTAAATTAAGTTTTTTGTGTTTCTCTTTCCTATTATTTAAAACTACATTAATGAAATATTGTAAAATAGCACAAAGATATATTGATTTCTTACATTTCACTAGAAAAAACAATAATCAAAAATTGCTAATCGAAATGCTGAATTGGTAGCTTGGCGTAGCAGTGGCGCCGATGTGTTTACGCTCTGGCGGTCAAAAGGTTAATTTATGCTACAAGCAACCCATAGTTTTAGGAATAAAATCTACAAATTAATAAAAAAAAGGCAACAAGAAGTGAACTAATTTTCCCATTCTTTTTTTTTGTGTTACTCTCGTTATCCGTCTTCTATAAATTTTTTTTAAATATTTTTGATTCTTGTGTTTGTTATTACACTTGTTTCAACATCTATCTGTCTGGCACATCCATAAATTACAAGTTGTTTTTAATAATTTTAGTTTGATGGCCATACAAAGTTAGCGGCTATGTGATGTCTTATATACCTGTATGTCTACAAAGCTGTTCTATGGTAAATAGTAAGAGATGTTACTAGACTTACTGGTGCAGTTCTCCACGTGTTTCTCTTGCACATGTTTCATTAGCTGAAACAGAAAAACAATAGTCTTTATTATATATACATCCATAGCATGTTATATTTATATACAAAGTAGATAGGTCATTGTGGCTCAAAGATCTTCTTGTTGAGTCGATGATCTTACTTTTTTTTCTTTTTCTTCTATTTTTCTATGTATAATGGCATGAATTTTAACATAATGTTAATCAATAATTTGAATAGAATATTGTTCATAAAACTTTGTAAAAATTTTTGTGAAAAAAAAATGAAAAAAAAATAGATAATAAGGAAAGCTTACTCTTTCACTCACTGACTAAGCTCAAAATTGAAATTGAAATTTGTCAGTATAGATCCTTTGACGTAATATTACCTGTGTATGCGTGGCAGCTCTGAAGGGACAGCGCGCACACTGCAGCGTCACGGAGGAGCCCCGGCCTCCCGAGCGACCTCGCCCTGCACCATTACCATGCTCCCGAGCCTACAGGGAATGACATTAAATGTTAGGTAGTGCCAACCTTCATGTGCTAATCAGACTTTTTTTTAATGGGACAAGCCCGCCACACTATTCCCAACCACTACAACTCCTGTAAGCCGGAATCAACAGTGGAGACCAGAAAAGCGCCGAGGCAATGAAGCTCGACGAGTCCCGGAGAAACGATACAACTGTCTTGGATCCCGCCACGAAATTAATCAGAAAAGATTAGCGGAGGAGTAAGAAAAATATAATTTCCACTTCCCTCCAAACAAGCAGGAGACAGAACAGAACTAGGCCATTAGGCACAAAGGGATGTTTACAACTGGGAGAAGCCGAGATTGCCAAGCACCACGGATTACTATTATCAATATTTGTATGACCTAGAGGTAGTTCCGGGTCTGGCTGTTTGTGTATGTGAGTTTATACGTTTGTAAACGCACCCACGATACAGGAAAAAATCCTAGTGTGGGGAAAGGTCTTGTTAAAAAAAAATCCCCTCTTTTTAAGTCTGAGATTAAAAAGTAATTATTTACCTTGTGGGCCGACATATCCTTGACCGCATTACATTTATAGCTACACAGCTTGCAGCTATACAAGTACAGCTTGAAGTTAGGAGAGGCGAGCAGCTCGTGTGGGGGCGGGAGGTCGCTCTTCCGCTTCCGGCCGCGGTAGCGACCGCGAGCTGATGATGCTAAGAGCGCTCTGAAATAATATATATACATATAATCACGCCTGTATACCCCGAAGGGTTAGGCAGAGGTGTACCAATGTACACCCACAGTTCGCCGGTATGATTTAGGCCTTGTGCCTTTCATCCAGATCCGTTCAGCCCAAAGTAAAAGATGATTTAATTTTAACTTACTTGGCCTTTTGTAGTGATTTCGCCTTTTCTAATATTTCTGTTGGTGTCAAGTTTTTCTGTAAACAAAATAAAGAATCTTAGACAATATACCACAAACCAAAACACTTATTTTTTCAACACATTAGGCTATTAATGTGATTATTGCACATCTTTTAGGGTCATAATGTAATGTATGACAATATCGAACTGTGACGTCACTTATCGGCCTATTCAATTGACTTTCGAAGCAAATAAAAATTATTTCATACAATAAATTGAAAATTAATCGGTTTTCAGGGCTATAATAAGGTTTTTTTTTTAGAAAAGTTGTGTCTTAATATTATTAGTTATCCCTTCAAACCGGAACACAGCAACGCTGCTTTGCGTCAGAAATAAGTATGGTGGTAGTAATTCGAGCTCCTTCACAAAGAGCGCACCTATATAAATATCTCCAGACCGATTCAGACTACGGCGGCTTATCATAATGCAGACTAACCTAGCTCCCTCTTCCTTAACTCTCATAGCCCGATGGGACGGCAATCTCACTCGACCGGAGAGAGATCAGGCGCAGGACTAACTTCTTTACGTGCTTACCGAAGCATCAGGGTGTCACACCACCAATTTCCAAACTCCGGGCTGCTACTGACAAATTGCGAGTGTAAAAACCGAATAAAACTTTTTGCCCAACCTGGTAATCAAACCCAGGACCCCTCACTCAGCAGCCGCACTTAAGACCACGATACTAACGGGGCAGTAGGGCTCTACTACTATTTACAGAGTACCACGTACCTTGGGTTCAACTTTCTTCTGTACATCGGTGACCTCTTGCAGTGCCGACTTGAGTATGACTAGTGAATTCTCCCCGTCTTCGTTCTCAACCATCACGTATGAGTCTTGGTTGTCTGGATCTAAAACTATAAGTTATTATTAACTAGTTTTTGGGCGCGACTTCCGTCTCCTCGTGTTATTGTGAACGCAGGGGCGTATGATAATGTAGCCTAAACGTGGTGCTAATAGAACATCATTTGCCTAGCCTTTTCCTAACTATATTGGGGTCGGCTTCCAGTCTAATCCGATGCAGCTGAACACCAGTGTTTTACATGGAGCGACTGCCTATCTGACCTCCACAACCCAGTAACTGGGCAACACGAGACCTCTTGGTTAGACTGGTTGTCAAACTTCCCGGCTTCTGACTATCCTAAGCGACTGTCAAGGGACCAACGGCTTTACATGCTTTCCGAGGCACGGGGGTGTCACACCACCAACTTCCAAACTCCGGGCTGCTACTGAGAAATTCCTAATGGAAAAACCCAATAATAAGATAGCAAGAGACTTAAACAAACTCTTTAAAAAAATTCTTAAAATAAGTTGTACAGTTACATTAATTCCATTCTCAACGCGAGAATCGTACCCAAGACATCAAAGTCAAAGTCAAAGTCAAAGCATTTATTTCAATTAGACCATTTACAGGCACTTTTGAATGTCAAGAAGTTACAGTTTAGAATTGAAGCTAGTTGCTCGTTCCAATACGTAGGTCTCTATGGAGAAGAACGAGCAAGAAACTCCATGGACACTCTTTTCTTTCAATTTGGTTCATCGCGCTTAGAACCACTAGGCTAGCGAGACAGTTAAGAAAGTAGTAATACCTTCATTATCGCTGGTCTGCAGTACACAAGTGACCGTCGCGTCTGAAGACATCTCCCCGTCAGAGGTGCCAGTGTTGGCCACCAGCTGGTATGACTCCTCGCCATCTTGACATCTGCAATAGAAATTATACTTTTAGTTATAACTAGAGAACTGTCTGCGTCTTCGTCCGTGTGGCTCATTTCAGCCGCTTAAAGTTACTACTCCGTTCCCGTGGTTCGTAGCGTGATGTTATACATATATAGCCTATGACACTCACAAATAACGTGGCTTCCTATAAATAAAAGAATTTTCATAATCGGTTCAGAAGATCTAAAGATTACCCCCTACAACCTCACAAACTTTACCTCTTTATAATCTATATATATAAAAGAAAGGCGTGTTTGTTACAACACTTATAACTCGAGAACGGCTGGACCGATTGCCATGGTTTTTGATTTGTTGGATTTGTTTCCGTCCCGAATAGCAGAATACATCTTAAAAACAATGAAAACTCGATATGTGTAATAAATAATTAATCATTTCAATAGATGCTGATTTGTTTATTACATGTCAAACATTTGTTGTCCAATCCTGTCAAATAGTGTAACACCTTTTTTTTTTTTGAGCTTATGGCCTGGATGCTGAGGCCTTTAAGCCACAACTTAATTTTTTTCTGAAGACATCATGTGATACTTTTTATCCCGTTGGTGGGTAGGGTAGGTATGTAGGGGTAGGGTAGGTAGGTAGGTAGGTAGGTAGGTAGGTAGGGTAGGTAGGTAGGTAGGGTAGGTATGTAGGGGTAGGGTAGGTAGGTAGGTAGGGTAGGTATGTAGGGGTAGGGTAGGTAAGTAGGTAGGTAGGGTAGGTAGGTAGGTATGTAGGGGTAGGGTAGGTAGGTAGGTAGTTAGGTAGGGTAGGTATGTAGGGGTAGGGTACGTAGATAGGTAGGTAGGTAGGGTAGGTATGTAGGGGTAGGGTAAGTAGGTAGGTAGGTGGGGTAGAGTAGGCTGGAACTGGGTGTTTGTACCGACTTTCAGGGCAGGACAACGTCTGCCGGGCCCGCTAGTGTTAGTATAAAAGTATAGACTATGTAGGGTACAGGTAAAACGGAACATATTATGAATGTGTGTGGAATGGTATATTAATGTGTCAGGTGCTTGATAGGAAAAATGAGTAAAAAAAGAACAGAATGAAATTCAAAACAGAATGGAAATTCAAAACATCCACATAGTACAAAACAAATCTATAGTAATATTATAAAGAGGTCAAGTTATTTTGAGTTTGTGAGGTTGTAGGGGGTAATCTCTGGATCTATAGAACCGATTTAGAACATTCTTTTACCCATAGAAAGCCACGTTATTTGTGTGTGACAGGCTATATAACATCATGTTACGAAATTTAACACGGAGTTTATACGGCCGTCGTAACCAATGACGTCATTGGTCATATCGGATCTCTCTGTCTAATCGGTGCGTAATTAATAGTTTTCAATGCTTATATCGACCGTATATCAGGGCCAATTTTAATTTCACTTTTTGTCATCTCTGCTACGGTATTCTCATGTTTTGTTAAAAAAGCGATTAAAAAAATTCATGCATATTCCTTACTAGCTGTTCCCCGCGGTTTCACCCTCGCTGCTCAGCACCTGTTGGTCGTAGCGTGATGTTACATAGCCTATAGCCTTTCTCAAGAAATGGACTATCCAACACTAAAAGAATTTTCCAATTCCAACCAGTAGTCCCTAAGATTAGCGCGTTCAAACAAACAAACTCTTTAGCTTTATAATATTAGTATAGATTCTTGAGCATTTGAGACTCAGAGAGGATATGACTTATTTACCTGACAAGAGTCAAATTCAGTAGGTCCAGCTGTACCAATCCTTTGCCGGAGTCCAGCACTTGCATGTATTTTGACTCCTGATCCTCTCCATCACCCAGGTCTGGCAGGATGTGGGATTCCGGCTGGAAGGAAGAACAATCAATCAGTTTATTTGAAAAACTGAGACATAATGGCCCGTTGCAGAGCTGCCCAACCAGGGTGCCCTAGAAAGTTCATAGGGGAGGCGCGGGGCGCTCCTATGAACGTAAAAAAAAAAAAAACAATAACTTACCCTTTCCTTCTCAAATGGAGTCACTTCCACTATCTGTAGTTGACCTGAAATATACACAGCAGATAAGAAATAGAGTATTTTGAATTCTATACAACTACGAAATAGGTGTTATTTTCAAGTTGCAATAATTATCTGTACAAATAAATAGTTTTTTAGAAAAATAGCACTTTTTAGCATGATAAAGGGCGCAGTTATGTATGGGAACACATAACTACGCAACGCATCGCAAATATCTGCGAGCTAGTTCCTATATAAGGTGTTATAAAAATATCTGCCACGGCTTTAATGGGAGGTAGTATTGTGTTTAAAGATTACAATAGTGAAGAAATTTCGTACCCCAGAATAGTTAATTCAATTTGAGAAAATAAAGTAGTTTAATAAACATTGACTCTATTCTGCATAACGTGGTTCACAAATTACGCGCGATGTGTCGTTTCGTCAATGAAAACAACTGCTATCTCTTTCTATCTGTTCTGAGAATGAAAACTGAAATCAGCTGACTAGTTCGTCACTGTCTAACCTACTAGGTACGCAAATTCTGGGGTACGAAATTTCTTCACTATTGTAATCTTTAAACGCAATACTACCTCCCATTAAAGCCGTGGCAGATATTTTTATAACACCTTATATAGTTCCTGCAATGCGGCGTCGTATCGCATCGCATCGCGGTTTTGTGTGGGCGCTCTAATACAAAAGTAAACACACAAAACTTCTTTATTTTTTTGTCTGTGCTTTGTAAACTTCCTATAAGTTCAGTTATCTGTGGGTGATAGTCCAATCACCCGCAGAAAGCTGAAATTATAGGAAGTTTTATTGTAGAAAAAGAATTAGGGTTCCCGCAATAAGACGAAATCCCTATGAAAACCGCATAAGCTAGTTCATGAGACAATTGCTTTAGAAGTTGGATGCATAGAACTATAACCTGAAGCTTGACCACCCTGAAGATTAACGATAAAGACAACAATCAGCCACCAGCTTGAATGCTTACCATCCTTATACTCTGCAGACAGGATCTGCCCATCAGTAGTCTCAACGGTCACCTCCTCCTCGTCAGACATGATGAACTAGATCTGAAAGACCACACGCAAAGTATTATAAATGTGAAATTGTTTATGATCCTGATGAAATTTGATAAACAGGTAGCCTTGGGTTCAAATAAGAAATGTTATATGATAATATTAAAAAGAGGTAAAGTTTGTGAGATTTTAGGGGGTAATCTCTGAATCTACTACACAGATTTTGAAAATTCTTTTACTCATAGAAAGCCACGTTATTTGTGAGTGTCATAGGCTGTATATCACCACGCTACTACGCACAGGAGCAGAGCAGTAACCAAAGACGTTACTTGACAAGGATGAAAATATCCACGCAGACGAAATCACGGGCATACGCTAGAGTTCTATGTTAAGATAGCCTCGCTTAGTCCTTGAAGTGAATTGCATGTGAGTCACATTGGCCTACACTCCAATTCGCCAAGAGGAGATTATGGTACAAAACATTTTTAACTATATGTTTCTTGTGTTTTTTAATAAGTACCTATATAGTTTCTTTGTAATTGTATGGGCAGTTATCTTGTTCTTTATAATGACTAAAAATGTATGACTCAGTGATTAAGTAACTAACAATAAAATTATCAAATGACAATTTCTTCCCATAACTTCTCCATGTCAAACACATTATCCCATGGAATCCGTACATTTTTCCTGGATAAAAACAAGCCTATGTGCTAGTACAGATTATAATCTATCTCAGTGCCAAATTTTATCCAGGTTCGTTCAGCCGTTCTGGCGTGATTGAGTCACACACATTCATACAATCTTTCGCATTTATAATAGTAGTAAGATTACCCTGCATGAAGGCCCCTAAGACGACCCACTGACCGGGTGCTGGTCCTGTATTGATGAAGAAACCGGCCAAAGGAAGCTCAGTAAAGAAAAAAGTCGATATTGAAACAAAAATGTAACTGCGAAATATATGATAGGTACCACAACTCGACAGGAAGGTCAAGCAGTCATAGTTTCCAGCACGGATTAAACGTACAGCTCATTTATAGCTAAATAAACGACTTATTCATAATTTCTAGTAAATAATAAACAAAATAAACGTCAATCAAAATGTTTGTCAAAAATTCTTGCAACACTAAATTAATTCGTAAATGCGGTGTTTCTATGCTATGGCGATGACTTTTTTAATTTTATTATTGCAACAATCAATACTCACATTTAATGGCAACAATGAAGTTTAATTACACTGGAATAAGCGTTCACAAGGAGAATAGCACGTTTGATTATAGGTATTGACTTGAGTTAGCGAATGGAAACGGCGACGCCATTAAATATAATGTTTTTTTCTTCGTAAATTACGAGTGTAAGATATCAAAGACATTTCGGCATTCTGCCAGGGTTGCCAGCGGGAATTTTGTTTACCCCTTAAAAGTGAACCAGAAAATAAGTAATGGATTGTTTTTAGTTTTCTAAATTACTTAAAGATAAATATAAATTATAATTGATTTAATTTTGACAGAATAACAACGTTATAGTTTTTTGAAACTTGTAATTAACATAATAAGACAGAAAAGATTGTTCGTTATTATTTAATTTTTTTCTTCATAAAATATCTTCTTTAGGATAAAAAGCAGATATCGTATTTTTATCTTTTCCTAAAATAGAATCACAACTCGTTTAACGTCGTTACATAAATAATGTCTTGTATCTCTTTTTGATACTCTACGTTTATATAGCTATCTCTGTCTTGAAACTGATGGTTGCACGTCACGTAGTAGAGCAATGGTAGAGTCAAAAAGGTAAACAGATGCGCTTATGCAACCAATTGGAAACAGGTAACACCAGCGCGAACGAGAACAGTTTGTCCCTTTTACTCTTATAGGATTCTCATAAGAGCAGCCGGAAGATTGGAAACCTCATCAATTTAAATAAATACAAACGCTACTTTAAAATAAAAAATATTACAAGAAACTTAACCAAACTTTAACCATATTTTCCGAAGCAACAATAGAGTTAGGTTCAGTAGTTTATGAGAAAAAAAATCTTAAAAATGAAATCCTACATCGCGCAATTAAAGTTTTCTCGTCTGTTAGAGCACGAACGTTATTTGGGCTTGCGCTGATGGGAGGTCCGTAGCTACTACGTAAGCCGGTGCTGACAAGGAACCGGTCTAACTCCTTGTCATCAGATATGTTGAAGCGTATAAGCAATCATATAATGGTAAAATATAATGTCAAATATGTCAAGAAAAATGATAAAGAGAGACTAGGTCTCATCCACACGCTAGTAGCTGATTTGACTTCCTTTTATGGCGTTTAAACTGCTTTTTCTCTTATAATATTTGATAAAAAAATATTAAAAACCTCTTTTTGCATTTTTGACAAGTTTTTGGGAGTTTTTAGTGATATTTTTTATATGTTTTTCTGAAAAACCATAGTAAAAAAAAAAACAAATTCAATCAAGCTCAACTTTACTTTTCTTCTTTAAATCTTATTAGTATTTATTACAAAAAATACCAATATCTTTTTTATTTAATTAGGTCGCTGCTAACCGTTTAAAAAAATAACTAACATTTATTCCACTAACTCTCTTTTAAAATACCTCAAGCAACTTTTTTTGCAAAAAAGGCAACAAATTGTATTTATTTATAGATGTTCAAGGAAAGACCCACTTAACTCTAACAGGTCATTGATACAAGAGCACTCCCGGTCATTGAACTTTCATTGACATTCCATTTCAATGAAAATAACAAAAGAATTTAATTGCAAAACCAGTAATTTGTTTTCGATTATTAAAATCTGGTAAGCCATGTGTTTTTGTAGAGTCAAATTACAAATTAACAAATGAGTCGATTCTCCTCCGATTATTTATTACTATTTGTGTTTTTTTTTTATGTAGAGTCGGGTGTTCGGGTCATTTGAATGAATTCTGTAGTTTTTTTTTCAATTTGAATTAAGAAAACTTGTTGGAATCTGAAATGTAAAGTTATAATAATGGATTTGCAGAGTCATGTAGGGAATAATGTTTTTCAAATTAGTTTACAAAAATAACCTTCAGAACTATCTAACAGAGTTTTTATTTTATTTAATAGCGCTCTGTGTCTAATTTGAGGAAAACAATTTCCCAAAATCAAACAATAATATTGGAAACATATAAGAAAACGAAAGAAAAAAGATTTTTAATTATCTTCCAAAAAGAAAAGCAAAAAGGAAGTCAAAGGCGCTACTTCGGTGTATGTGAGAAGGACTCTCGTTTTTCATTGAACAGAATGATTGAACATTATCCTTTAAACATTTTATATTAAACCCATACATGACATCTGTACAGACGACATATTCAGATGGCGGAGGCTTAGACCGGCCCTCCGCCACTACCGGTTACCCGTGTAGCAATGGACTTCCCGACAGCACTACCGAGCCTTTTGTATATATGCTAGCGGGGGTGAAAACTTTGATATCGCGATGCAGGCCTGGACTCCTGATTGGTCGGTTAGAATGACGTAGTGCAGCGTCGAGGATCGGATATTGAGAATGTTGATGTCCGGTAGGGAAAGATGAGTAACTCTCGTTTTTTGTGTTTAGTTTTTTCGTGTTTTAGGATAACTGTCGATAAATGATACATTCTTTTGTAATTTCTGTTGTAGACTTTAATTCTAATAAGTTATTGGTTATATATGCACTATTAAACCTACATCGATTGATATGCTTAAGATTCCTAATTTTCAGTCACGTGAATTAAAGATAGAGTCTATTAAGAATTGCTTTATTCATAAATGCATGCACGTGTTTAGAAATAAATAAAGAAGGTAAAACATTTTATTTGACACTGTTCATAAGGTACAAAAATAGAAAAAAAGATTATATAGTTATAATTTAAATTTAACATAGTGTGCCTACACCACAGTTGCACCAAACTATTAACAACTACGTAATTAGAGGCTCTTTTTTATTGGTTCGCCGAAAAGGCCCCTTTTATACACATGACCCTAATTACAAGCCCGTGACGTTATAAATAATATCCTCGCCCTTTACCAAAACTACTGTACAAGGAGCACACATAACAATGGGCTCAACACTAAGGGGTCAATGTCATTTGCAACTACAAAAACGTTCTTATAAACATCTTTTAACGTTCTTACGTTATAAAAGTCAATTAAGCTGTAACAAATGGCGAATTTAATAGCTTGGTACATTGCTTAATGGAAAAGGTAATAAAGATTATGTGTGATGTAAAAACTACAGTTAGGTACTGTGGTGTGTTTAACATTAATAAAATCAGTGCTTATTAAAGACTAATAAGACTAATTTCCCTATAAGAAAACTATGTTCGTACGTTAACAAGTATTGGCATTAAAAAGGACTGGATACACTTATAAGCTATAAATAAATGTGTTGTTTTAAGGACTGAAATAAATGTTAACTTTGTATAGCCCACTGTGTCCAAGATCTCTGTAGGTGAATGCCTGTGTTTAACAAATAAATCACTTCCGGTTTCAGAAACGCTCTCTTTGAGCAGAAAAGCCAATAAATTGCTATATAAAAACGTTCTTCGTTCCTTCATCTCAGCAAACTAAAAAAAGTAGTTTTTTAGTTTGCTCCGATCGCTCTATCTATTTAAAACAACAGTTTACAAAAGAAAACCTTTCATTGGAAAATATAAATTTTCTAACGTACCACAGTTTCTTTGCATAACGGATGACGTAGAGTAGCCGGCTGAAATTGATCGCATGAACGTCACAGCTCTACGTAAACCCGCTTTGAAATACAACTTACGTAGAGCTATATAAATTACCATACTGTAAAAAACCGTCTCTCCATCTTCCTTGTCTGGCAAGGAATTACATACCTTAAATAGCTTGGCAAGATACTGATATTGCCAATCAATAAATTTTAATGTCTTCGCCGCGTTGAGATTGAATGAATCATTGCATTCTTAAACGTGCACAGCGCAACATAAGGTAATCAATAAAAAAACATGTACAGTAAAATGAATTTTATTTTACTGCTTACAAATGATCTAATATGATCTATGGCAATAGGCTCGCCCCCTATTACATGGGACCTAAATATACCGGCGAACTGTGGGTGTACATTGGTATACCTCTGCCTAACCCTTCGGGGAATATTGGCCTGATTGTATGTAGATATGTATGTAAATGATCTAAGTCTATAAACAGGCTATTATTGCCTCTACAAACGTCAAAAACATGTTTTTAAATAACAGTTACTTACATAATTATTATATATTATACATAATATTTTGCAAACTGTAACAGTTATTGGGTATGTGTACTTACGTCTTTGTATGAACCCGTACAATAATATTTATTTGAATGCAAAAAAAATATTAATTGGTTCTATTACACCAATTATATTCTTTTTTATATTATGGCACGTGATCAGTTGCTGTTTAATTAATTAGCTACCAATTTTATACAATTATCTTTTGCCAATTTGTAGTGAGCTATAACTTCGTCATGCTTGACTGTACGCGCTATAGGCATTGATTCTACTCTACAGAAACGATCTTTTAGATGGCTATGTAGTAAAAAAATACTTTGTCATTTACTGCAGTGATATTGATTTCACTTGGTATGTAGAATTTTCTTTACCATGTGTCAATTCAATTATAATACGGCAATTTTATGTCGCAGTATTTCTCTCCGAAACTGGGAAATTTCGTATTATTGAACTGCATTTAAAACTAAGTATGAACTGTTTATCCAACTGATTCTGGTATCCTGTTTCAGCTAACGTACAGTTTTATATTAATTAATTAATTAAACAATTATGTAAAAACAATCATAACAGAATGCTACTTTCATGTTTTTTTTTTTCCAAATAATGACAGAAAAATGAAGTCTAATCTAGTAAATTGGCCAATTATCACGCCAAATGATAATTAATTGGCATCGTATATGAAACGCGTTAGTGTATTTTCCGGCATATAGAGTCACGGATGCATACTTCCATGTGACGCTCTATTTATTTCATTAAAGGCATGACAACTTCATATAAAACAACTGCCAATTTTCACAATGATAGAAAAATTAAAAGTAGGCGAAATTAGGTACAATTCCATAACATAGTTACAATTCGACCTAATAAAAGCAGTTAAGTTTCTTCTATTTAAGAGAAAACTCCATGTTAAGATAGAAAGAAGAGAAGAAAATACATTATTTACAAAGGAAAGATTTTACAACCTAAACGCCAGCCACTGTGTTCAGCTTGCAAGCAAAGGTGAGAATTATTTATACTTACGCCATAATATTTTTTTCTTTTAGAGTTTTCTTATAGAGTCAATTACTGTTTAATATACAGGTATGATTTAATGTATGCCTTCGCGCAGTAAGAATGCACTTTCACCTTTACAACTGCATTGTTAACTTATAGCATATTAAACACTCACACTTATATATTTTACAGATATACTAATAGTTTTGGGAATAAATCGTCTAAAAGTCCTTTTCGAAATCTGTGGGGGAGGCCTATGTCCAGCAGTGGACGTCCTGCGGCTGATATGATGATGATGATATAGATTCCCTGATTACCTATACACAAGTTCCGGAATTGTAAGGTCAAATCTCTTCTAAAGTCAAGTATACGATATAACATTTTCTGTATAGCTTAACTACAAACCAAATTAAGAAGTAGTATAAAAAATAATTAACGAAATAAAAAATTATGTGCGTGGCATAAATGCGTGACGTTGAGAGCTGTTATAGTTCCATTGTTTTCAAATCCTCAAGGACCTAGTTATCATCACGTTCTTTTATACCTCACATCACAATATACGACTCTACATTTATAATAATAATTGTAAAGCTATTGTGTAACTTGGCCTTAACGGTCTCCATTCATAAAACCAGATCGCCACCCCTCTACTACGGGATATTACAGAGTAGTTGAGACAGAGACTGCGTTTTAATACAAATGTTATTTTTGTAGTTCTATCTTCACAGACTTTCTTATTGGAGGCTAGATAGAATGTCGGGTCTCATACAGTTACTTTAAATTCGTTACTTTCTAGTCAGTATAGTTCCCACCATACACAATAGGATAGAGTTTATTTACCATACAACATTACATCGAGTATAAGCAAAAAATTACACTTATTTTAACTTTAATGAGCACTGCCAGTGGCACTGGCACCTAAGCTAAGACTTAACTTGCCTTGTTTTCTTTTGAAATAAAAAGTAAATCCATAATTTGAGATTATAAGCATAGTGTTTGGCTTGTCTTTACCAATTAATAAATCAGTAGGTATCTATATTTTTCGACAAGACAGGATTTCCTGTCAAACAATTAACTGTCTCAACATGGGGTTTTTGCCGCAATCCCAAAACAGCTAAAATTGCATTTCACAAAGCAACAACAATCCCTCTTAAACTCTACTCAATAAAAACACAATTCTAACAACATAAAACTGTCTTCTCTGATCTCTGTAACTAACCTACAATCCTGAATCGCGCAATCAAAGTTTTCGCACCACTTTGAACACAGACCACGATTTCGCTCTGAACCATAGGGAGTCCGCTACCACAAGGTAAAGTGGTACAGTGCATCCACTTCAATCAAGTGCACGGCACAATATTATTCTGACATACACGATCTCAGTCGCAAATACAAACTTCAACATTTGCCATTCTGTCGACTAGAAGAAATTGCTAGACTGTATTTGGAATACCCGCGACTCATGAGAATGACGAATGCTTGAACTTGACATTGAATGCTTACAGCACCTGTGTGGTTTAATTGACTCCTTTTTTAGTTGGTTTCTATTTGTTTAATGTTTGTAAAAAGAAGACTCAATATTTAGGTTTATTTGACCGTCAATTTCATTAATGTTCTTGTTTGATTCTTATCAGCAAAAATAAATTAAATTCAGATAAAATTGGGCTGTGATATTTGTTTTATTTGTAACATTTTTTTTTATATAATTATCTTTAAATTAAAAAAAAAAGCCCGTTATAAATACTTTACAAGAAATTAATTTTGAACGCCAAAGAATTATTTCTATATAATTTCGGATAAGATTTTGATACAGAGTTTTTTCTGAGCTTCATTTTTATGATTAGAAGTTACAACTTTAAAAATTCAATTAAAAATCAAAGGTTTGAAATAAATGATAAAATTCTAAAGATGCAAGAAAACAGTAACGAACGACATCTGTTGTGCTCTACAAGAGTTTTCTTATACAGCATACCAAGTACAACGGAACTCACTATGAAAACAAAACAAAACTTATTTCACTTACAAGAATCTGGATGGCGCTCTTCGAAACCAAACAAGCATTGAAAACCCGTAGCTCTACAAATCTATACAAATTATGTTTTAAACTAATTATTACTTTTATAATATTATTAATTTATTAAAAAGCTATATCAAAAAGCATAACATCTCCCCAAAATATTTTTTTTCCCGTGCCTATGACAACCCCAAAGGTAGGGGTGGTGAGTACTGCGCAGGTCAAAACTATGTCAAATCCGCTTTTTGACAAAGTTAAACAATGCGACAACAAAAATCTTTGAAAATGATTAAATATTAATCTCAAGCGTATTAAATAAAAATTGTGTAGTTTATTTTAGTATTTTTTGTTTATTCTTTATGAGACTGTTTAAAAAGGATTTGTGTTGAGGTAAATATCCAATTTTTGCGATTTTGCGAACATAGTGTGAGTCAGTATTAATTCTTAATTTAATCCGTGTTGTAAGAAATTAATCTGTTAATCCAGTTAACCTCGGATTAAATAAATATTGTTTTCTGTAATACAATCAAAATACAAATCAATAAATGTCTAATTACGTAAATATATGAGAAGCGCTCGTGTACCTAAACATTTTGTGGTCAAAAATGAGTCAAAAGCATGATTATTATTTTAATTGCCTCATTTTTCTGGTTTAAACAGCTGAATAAACAAAATTTATATTAACGTTAAATAAAATTATGACTTATCAGCATTACTAAGCAGTATTTTGTTACCAAGATCGTGTTTTCTAGTCATCCTTGCATATTTTTATGACAGAATTTAAAACAATATTTTTCTATATTTTCAGAATAAAATGGCAACTGGCGGTTCCGGTGCAGTATTCTTTTTAGGCACGCGAGCGCATTATCAGGTAAATATTTAATAAGTCAATAAATAAATTACTATTTTGACCTTCACCCAAAGTGCAAAGAGCCTTTGAGTATGAATAAGACAAGCTTTACAAACGGTCAGGGTGACAATAGTACTGAAATTTTATAACACGTACCATCACGCCTGTATTCCCCGAAGGGTTAGACAGAGGTGAACCAATGTACATCGCATTGCCCAGTGACTGGGTTGTGGAGGTCAGATAGGCAGTCGCTCCATGTCAAACACTGGTATTCAGCTGCACCCGGTTAGACTGGAAGCCGACCCCAACATTGTTGGGAAAAGGCTAAGCAGTAAGTAATTTTGTCTCTAAGATGAGGCAGATGTGAGTAACACCGGGAGGGCACACCCTAGCAAGACGTACCCTGACCTTACTGGTGAGGTTCTTCAGAAAGGTCGGGTGCGCAGTACTCATAACCGGTGTGCTTGTATGACCAGATGTATGAATGTGAACGAGGCGAAAGAATTATGTAAGGATCGTAGCAGGTGGCGTTCTGTAGTTTCTGCCTACCCCCATGGAAAAAAGGCGTTAGTTTATGTATATGGATGTAGGTTTTCCATGGTAAAAGCTGCTCGTCTCTTCGTGTATAATAGGTACCTACCGGATATGACGATGATTCGCAAATCACCTTGCGGAAACCAAAATAGGGTAACACGTTAACCTTCGCTGTATGAATGTATCTCCATTAATGCTCGTCCGTAACTGCGTTCGTACATAAATTATTCTGTAAAAGGAGAATAAACGTAACTTCTATAAATGTTTTGCTTAGAATAAAAATGATTGTTTGTCAGGATAGCGGCTACAGCAAGCTTTTACAGTTAAACATAAGACGGATAGACGATCAGACGGTGGCTTATTGGTAGGGCCCAACTGGTGCTCTTTGGGTAGGTACAGAACCCTAACAAGTTGCGGAACCCACAACAAATCCAAAATCCAAACCTAGATTTATCGACTCATTGGTAAATCACATGTATTTTGCAAAATTTCAACTGGTTAACTGTTACGCTTCTAAAAATAAACCTATTAAGGCAGATTTAGACAGGGTCAGTGACTGACGCCGAAATCGAGACAAGTCAGCGCTGACCCGAAAAAACCCCGTATAAATTGATTTCAAGTCAGTACAGTGGCGGGAAGTCAGCGCTGACTTGTAAATTTGCACATGAATATTTAGTCAGTCTAGGCGCGGGCACTGGCGCCGGTAACTGACTTGTCTTGCCTTTACAGATAGACGGAGCTAGGCGGCGTAGGCTTATTAATAGGATTCTATTAGATCCGCTTAAAAAGGAACTTTTATAATTCGCAGTACCTACAACCACTTCGATCACTTAGATTCATCGCATCTGTTTCTTTTGTGTCATTGACATAGCTAACAAGCCGACGGCCTACCTGATGTTAATTAGTCAACGCTGCCTACAGACATCTGCAATACCGGGGCCTTTGCATCTGCAAGGCCCCTGGCTACTTTGCAGCAGACATAGGTGTGTTAGGTATCCCTACTTAGGTACTTTATAATTATTATATCAGCCGAACGACGAAAGATAGTCACAATGACCGGTCCTGCTACCCTCATCCAGCGATTTCCAAAGACTATTTAGTAATAAGGACTATTTAGGTTTATGGTGTTATTGGGTTTTCTATGAAATTCTCAGCAGCAGCTCAAAGTTAGGATTCGTGCTCGGTTAATGCCATTAGGCTCGCCCCCTACTCCATGGGACCTAAACATACTGGCGAACTGTGGGTGCTCTGTCTAACCCTTCGGGGAATACAGGCGTGTGTGTGAATTAAGTGTACTTATAGTTTAATGACTTCACCAGGTCCTCAACCAACCCGAAACGAACTTCGACGCAGAGAACGGCAACGCTTCCACGGAGACTATCTACCAGAACCCGTCTGTGCAGGAGTTGTGGCCCGCAGACCAGAAGAGAGATGATAACGAGCGGTGGGGCTACTGCGACCAGGAAGTAACTGGTACGTTCTTCATGATGGACTGTTTTTATTTGAAATTAGGAGTCCGCTCCGGCTTCGCTGGAGTCTACAGTACTGCGATTCTCTAAAATGCAAACTCGATAACGAACCAACCTGTCATTGGTTTAGTATTAGCTCGCCGTGGTGACGCCACACAGTGGGCTGAAAATCGGCTCTAGAAGACTTAGGGTTTTCAATTTCTAAGTGTCGATTTTTTTGCCGGATATCGCTTCTATTAGTTATTACCATACACAAAAATGACACCCGAGTTAATTCTGCTCAAAAACGAAGGAATCATAATTTTTTTACGAAAAATTTGTATGGAGCTAGCATGAAAAATCGAATTATCTCTGAAACGGCAACGAAAACCGTAATATCCTCACAGGTGGTTTTAGAACTAATTATTTATGATTTTTTGACATACTTTATATAACGATTCTAGATGCCGATTTTGTTTAAAAAATCGTCAAAGTATTTGAATTTATTTTTACGTATGAAACGGTTCCATATAGTGTTTAAGTTACGGAACATAGACTTTTAACAACAGCTAACACTCAATACCATAACCCCTATATCCCCGAAGGAGTAGGCAGAGGTTTATAGTACAGCCACACTTAGACAACTATGTTTGAGCTAGATATTTATCATCACAAAATGAGTTTTAAAACTTTTCATTCACTCATATCAGCCTATAGCCGTCCACTGCTGAACTTAGGCCTCCTTGAAAGAGCGCCGACCATCCCAGTCCTGGGCAGCCCGTACCCATCCGCCGCCTGCCACCTTATATAAATTGTTGGTCCACCGTTCAACAGAGCGGCCCACACTACGTTTGCCTAAACGTGGTCATCACTCTTACACGTGTTTGCTCCGCCAACCGTCTGTCCGTCTGCAGACAAGACCGGCCCACTTCCACTTCACCGTACTAATTCTGCGAGCACTGTCGGTGACTTTAGTTCTCTGTCGGATGACTTCAATACGAAATCTGTTCACCAGAGAAACTCTGAGCATTTCCCTTTCCTTGGCAAGCTGAGCGACCTTGAACTTGTGCCCCCAGCCTCAAGATGAGTGTCCACGTTTTGGCTTCATAGGTTATTACAGGTAGGACGCACTGGTTAAACACCCTGGTTTTAAGGGATTGTGGGATCAATGATACAAAAATTTCGCGCATCTTCCCGAATGCCACCCAACACAAAACCCACTGCTGGGTGGCATCCGGGACAATGCTCGAAATTTGGTGTAAAACACCCGAAGGAGAAGGCAATGCTCGGGGTTCCTCTGGTGCATTAATTTCGCAATAAAGTCATCCGCCAGAGAACTAAAGTCACCGACATTCCTCGCAGAAGTGGAAGTGGGCCGGTCAGGTCTGCAGACGTAGAGACGGTCAGCGGAGCAAATACGTGTCAGAGTGAAGACCACGCAGTGTCGTAACTAGGGCAGTGCCAGCGGTGCCCAGGCACCGCGCGCAGACCCTGGAGGGGCGCAGAAATGACCAAACCAGGACCAAATGTATTTTAAGGGCGCCTTCATAGAAGCCCGCACAGGACGCCGTTATAGAAGCTCGCACAGGGCGCACAAAAGGCTAAATACGGTGCTGAGACCTCGTTTTGGCAAACATAGTGTGGGACGCCCTGCTGAACGGTGGACTGACGATTTAAAGAAGCTAGCAAGCGACGGATGGGTACGGGTTACCCAGGACTGGGATGGGTGGCGCTCTTTGGAGGAGGCCTAAGTTCAGCAGTGGACGGCTATAGGCTGATATGAGTGAATGAAAAGTTTTAAAACTCATTTTGTGATGATAAATATCTAGCTCGAACATAGATGTCTAAGCGTGGGTGTACTATAAACCTCTGGCTACTCCTTCGGGGATATAGGGGTGATACTATTGAGTGTTAGCTGTTGTTAAAAGTCTATGTTCCGTAATTTAAACACGATTTGGAACCGTTTTATATGTAAAAATAAATACAAATACTTCGACGATTTTTAAAAAAAAATCGGCATCTAGAACCGTTATATAAAGTATGTCAAAAAATCATAAATAATTAGTACTAAAACCACCTGTGAGGATATTACGGTTTTCGTTGCCGTTTCAGAGATAATTCGATTTTTCATGCTAGCTCCATACGAATTTTTCGTAAAAAAAATATAATTCCTTCGTTTTTGAGCAGAATTAACTCGGGTGTCATTTTAGTGTATGGTAATAACTAATAGAAGCGATATCCGGCAAAAAAACCGACACTTAGAAATTGAAAACCCTAAGTCTTCTAGAGCCGATTTTCAGCCCACTGTGCGCCACCGGCGTGATCGTGTTTAACAGAATACCATTTTGTAATCTCACTGCGGATTCAGTTTTCGAATTACGAAGTGACGCTTAGAGGACCACAATGCTGTTTCCGACTTTCTAGTTGCTTTAAAAAAAAAAATGATCCTTTTATTCGTGGGATGACTGACCTACCTACCTAAGCTTACGGCCGACCTAATATTAAGTGGTCACCTCTGCCTATAGACATCTGCAATAGAAGAGGCTTTGCAAATGCGTTGCCATATTAGAGGCAAACTTGATGTTTCATGTGCCTGACTGCCTGTAATTACACCGGCACGCATACCCTTCAAATCGGAACACTGCAACACTGCTTTGCGGCAGAAATAGGTATGGTGGTAGTACTTCCCCTGACAAGCTCCTTCACAAAGAGCTCTACTACTACTAAACATTATGTAAACCCTGTCCTAATTACGAATAAAACAAAAAAAAAACACAGCCAAATAGGTCGGACCGTTTTCAAGTGATGATTTTTCTTACCATGTGACAATGTTTTTTTTATTATAAAGATGTAGGTCGAGTAGCGAACAAACGAGTGATCATTTTGCTGTTTATTGTCTTATTATTTCCACTTCAGTGTCAGCTGCAAGCCCTCTGCTAGACATAAGCATCTCAAATCAAATCATTTTATTTGTAGATCATAGGTGATAATTTTTAAAGGTATAGATGTCAAACAACAAGATTTACATGTATGTAATTTGTGATTTTAATGTATTCTTAATTTCTTACTGCATATAATTTGCCTCGTGTGATTTGTTTTTTTATGTAGTTTTATATGGCCGGTTTTTTCCAGTCTGGGCATAGTCATACAAAATGCACCTACGACTGCAACGGTATCCTTGCATTGTCATACAAACTACTACTCTCAAAGCCTGACCAAGTAATTAGCCTACATAAAATACATACATGAAGTCACGCCTTTTTCCCATGGGGGTAGGCAGAAACCACGAAACGCCACCTGCTACGATCCTTACATACTCCTTTTGCCTCATTCACATTCATACATCTGGTCATACAAGCACGCCGGTTACGAGTACTGCGCACCCGACCTTCTGAAGAAGTAATTAACCATTTCATTTTTCTTTTTAATAGTAACAGACGAGAAAGAGAAATCGGAAAGCATGCTCCGCTCCCGCCGACGACAGAGTACCACCGCTCTGTGCGAGTCGGAAGACATGAAACCAGCGCTACTCAACAATGTTGGAAACAGGTGAGTCAATACACCTACCATATTTATTTTTAAGGATGGCAAACCATGCATTTATTTATTTTACTTTAATTAAAACGTTTGCCAATTACAGTAATTAAAGACATAACACCTAAAAATATAAAAGAAAAAATATAGGGGTAGGGTTCTGTCAGCGTCTTACTGGCTAAAAATCATCCCAGTTTTCCCTTCCGACTTCGCAAGGAGTTCCGGGAGCATACGCTTCTTCCGCGATCCCGAAAATTCAGATGTTCCTAACCTACCCTGAGCAAAGATGCATGATGTATGTGGGAGCCCTTCTGTATTTTGTTGCGAAAATTTGTCTTATTTTTAGGGTTCCGTACGCTGACCCTATTACTAAGACTTTGCTGTCCGTCTGTCTGTCTGTCCGTCCGTCTGCCACCAGGCTGTATCTCATGAGCCGTGATAGTTACACAGTCGATATTGATAACGGCAACGGGTAGACGCTTGAAAAATTCACAGAATATAAAGTTATATGTATATTCACTTTAAAATAAATTATTAAACTAAAATAAAACAAATATTTAAGGGGGCTCCCATAAATATTTGTTTAAAAAAAAAAAATGCCATCACGCCTGTATTCCCCGAAGGGTTAGGCAGAGGTGTACCAATGTACACCCACAGTTCGCCGGTATATTTAGGTCCCATGTAATAGGGGGCGAGCCTATTGCCATTAACTGGGCACAAATCCAAACTCCGAGCTGCGATATTTGTTTTATTTTAATTTAATAGAAAAAAGACCCATTCCCATACAATCAACATGTTTTTTTTTTTTTGCAGTTTTTATAGAAAATGATACGGAACCCTTAATGCGCGAGTCCGACTCGCACTTGGTCGGTTTTCTTTATGTACGTTTCATTATTAGTACTCAAAGACTGGACTGCTGCGTTTTGGTCATAACGACATATTTTTTTTAAATAAGTAGCATTAATAACTAGGCCTCTCATTCTTGACAGCGGTCCCACGAAGTGCGCCAAAGGCCGGGGCACCCTTCTAGCCCTGCTATGGTCCCTGGCTCGTCGCAAGCGCCGCGGCATGGGCAACGATGAGATCTACCTGAGGCATATCGACAACGCGCTCACCAACACCTGTACCTATAGGGAGAGCTGTCGCTGTCTGGAGTGTCAGGTTAGTGGATATTACTGCCGTGATTCTTTAAAAGGCAGCCTTCTGACAACACTGATTTCTGAAAAATTACATAATATGCCATATTTCTCAAGCAGATTAAAATCAATCTGCTTAAGAAATATGACATAATATTTCATATTTCTTAAGCAGATTAATTAAAGTAAAAAAAAAACAAAATGAAGACTGCTTTTGCGGTTTTTTCAGAAATCAGTGTTGTCAGAAGGCTGCCTTTTAAAGAATCACGGCAGATTAGAGCTGGTAACATTTGTTTTGTTGGCATGAAGTGCCCGATGGTCTCGTGGTCGCAAGCGCGACTGTTAACCAAGGGGTCCCGAGTTCGATTCCCAGGTCGGGCAAAAATTTTTTCAAGGCAAGGGTTTTTCCCTTAGGAATTTCTTAGTAGCAGCCCGGAGTTTCTGCGGGTTGTTCGAAAGAGATACCGCGCCCCCGGAACGCAAAGGGCACATGAAGGAACATAGACGGGTTTTAGTCAGTAAAAGTCTGACACTCCCTCCCGCCCCGCCCAGGGCGGGGGAAGTTATTTGATGATTTCCCGTCTATAAAAAAAAAAAAAAAAAGCCCGGAGTTTGAAGTTGGTGGTGTGTTACCCCCGTGTCTTGGAAAGCACGTAAAGCCGTTGGTCCTGCGCCTGATCTCTCTCCGGTCGTGTCGGATTGCCTTCCCATCGGACTATGAGAGTTAGGGAAGAGGGAATGCACCTGTGTTCCTTTCGAGGCACCGAGACCAACGGGGAAGTTCATATCATATATCCACCAAACGATAGGGGACAATGTCTTTTGAAAATGCCCATTGATTGCCTCGTTAGCCTAGTGGTCCTAAGCGCGACTGCTGAGATCTTGAGTTCGATTCCCAAGTCGAACAGTGTTATTGAGTTTGCCTATAAAATTCTCAGTAGTCTAAATTCTCAATGGTGCTTGGCAATCTGGGTTTCTGCCAGTTGTAAACATCCCTTTGTGCCTATTGGCCTAATTCGGTTCTGTCACCTGCTTGTTTGGAGGGAAGTGGAAATTATGTTTTTCTTACTCCTCCGCTAATCTCTTCTGATTAATTTCGTTGTGGGATCCAAGACAGTTGAATCGTTTCTCCGGGACCCGTCGAGCTTCATTGTCTCGGCGCTTTTCTTGTAGTCGCCACTGTTTATTTTGGCTTACAGGAGTTGCAGTGGTTTGGGAATAGTGTGGCGGGCTTGTCCCATTAAAAAAAAAGTGTAAATTCTCAGTTTCAACCGTTTATTTAGAAAAACAGCTTATAAATGTTGAGCGTCTAAGTACATGATTATACACGGGACTGTACTTGTTGAATTGTTGACTAATCAGAGCATCCGGCTTACCATGACTAATACCTACGCAGACTGACAGACAAAATGACGTTGTATATTTTTTATCGGGAGGGCTTATAAAACATGTGTCATCATTTTAAGTCGTTGTCTGTTTATTACTATGGGGTAGGCAGAGGTTTAACCCCTAACGGATTTATAACGTGCGCGATAAACACCATCGTCATCTGCTTAGCCTTTTCTCAACTACGTTGGGGTCGGCTTCCAGTCTAACCGGATGCAGCTGAATATCAGTGTTTTACATGGAGCGACTGCCCATCTGACCTCCACAACCCAATAACTGGGCAACACGATACCTCTTGGTTGGACTGGTTGTCAGACTTCCCGGCTTCTGACTTGCCGTTACGACTGTCAAAGATCTACGAATGACAGCCGGGACCAACCCCTTAACGAGCTTTTCGAGGCACGGGGGTGTCAAACCACCAACTCCGGGCTGCCACTAAGAAATTCGTAACGGAAAAAACTAATAACACTTTTTGCCCGACCTGGGAATTTAACCCAGGATCCGCCCGCTCATCAGTACATAAGGCAACGTGCGGTATAAACAAATCCACAAAAAAAAACAGTTGGTGTGGTGTTCATTACCCAAGTCTCCACCTCCATACAACTTGCTTCCTACTGGCCGCCATCAGCTAAATTACCGACTCCGAAAGAGAACTTCAAAAACTCCGGACATTGGGGTGAACTGCCTCGTTAGCCTAGTGGTCCTAAGCACGACTGCTACGCTAGAGGTCCTGGGTTCTATTCCCGGGTCGAGCAAAAAGTGTTATTGGGTTTTTCTATGAAATTCTCAGTAGCAGCTCGGAATTTGGATTGGTGCCCGGTTAATGGCAATAGGCTCCTATTACATGGGACCTAAATATACCGGCGAACTGTGGGTGTATATTAGTACACCTCAGCCTAACCCTTCGGGGAATAAAGGCGTGATAGTATATATTGGGGTGAAATTAAGATCTTTTTTAAACTCCTTCTCGGACGAGCTCTACTACCACTTCCGCTGATATCCTCATTTCTGATTCGATCTTGCCACAAGGTTTTCAAATGGAGTAAATAAAAGAAAATTTTCAATTGGTACTTCTGTATTGTGTTTAAACATATCAATAATATATGTAAAAAGGTCATTCACATTATCATTATTTGAAATCGGTCACAGACATGCATTAACTTCAATTCGAATAACTGGTTTCAACTGAATTTCAACAGAAAAACATTTGTCAGATAATTAAAAATTTATTTACGGATGTCAAAATATATGGTCACTGTAATATTTGGCAAAATTTTTGTGCTTTTTTTACAAAACTCTGATGAAGATTTGAATTACTTTTGAAGCAAAATCTACACAATTCTTTCTGGCTCAAGGCCTCTGATAGTCAATATATTTAATAACAATAGAAGCCTAATTAAAGTCCGCACACAAGCGTTTATTTTGTCATAAATCTACAATACAAAACGTGTTGCGGATATAGGCACAATATAGTATTACACATTTTATAAGCCCGTTTATCATATATGTACATTCTTAAGCTTATTATTGCAGATTTGAGGCAAATCGTTAAATTTTTTGTTACCATATTCCTATCTAATATTGATTTAGCAAAATATATTTCGTAATTATAATTATGAATAGCTTTAGGGCCTCCACACATGTCAGATTCAGATTTCTTATAGGTGCGAATATTGAACCGTATATTCATATAACCGACTTTTTGCATTGATATTAGAATTCACGTTTTATTTCTCAACAAAATATCAGTCACTAATTGTCTGACGTGTACGGAGGCTTATAAAGTCTATTTGACACATATCCACCAACTTTGAAGCGGTAATTTGCCAATAAAAATTTAACACTGATATTTAAAGTCACGTAAAAAAACTGATCAATTAACAAATTTGTCAATATCATACTCTAACGTGTCCGTAGAATCTACCTGCACTTCCTCAACGGTTTTCTTACGTTCCTCCAAGCGCACACACTTGAGACATTTTTGCCCTTTACGTAGCCAACACCCTCTATGATACATTGAGTTACATTTATCACACATTAAAGCTCCGCTGTCAAACGGATACAGCACCTCGTTGTTCTTGCAGACTTCACACAGATATCCTTTGCCGGAACAAAGATCACAGCTGGTGATATGTGTACGGCATATCTCTGTGAGCTCAGTCAGCTGCGTTTCTAAAGACCCATCGTTGATAGCTTGTAGATGGCTCATACTGTATTTCTTGTTCACGTCACCAAGTTGTACGAATAACGGTGATAGTAAGTTAGTGCCGTCAGCACACGCACACAGGTACCGTCTCATCCATTCCAAGTCTTTCCTCATTTTGTGTACCCATTCTAACTCCGCAATGAAGTTGAACAACTTTGCGTTTATACTCTCAATGTCGATATACGGTCTTGTCCAAGATAAATTCAGCATTTGAAATGCTATTCGTGACACGTAATGCTTTTCCCAGTCCCAATTATGGATAACTCTTGCCGGAATTGCTGCTTGATCATTCCAGTGGCATGTAGTGCAGAAGTAGAGGCCGGTGTAATCACATAAGCGCGGTTCATTCCACATATCTTTGAAGGTCAATGCTGTTTGGCACTCAGCACACTTATAATCTTGTGCTGCTAGCCCCTTTTCGGGACATATACTCATTTCGAAGCTTCCCTTCTCAGTCATGACAACATGAGCGCAGACCCTACATATATGGTCAACACATTTATAATGACACAAGTATCCGCAATCTGCACAAATGTATGAACCTTGAACGATACTCCAAATAACTCCGCTACAATGATCACAGTACTGTTTACGGTTGCTAGGATTCGTTTGTTGTTGAAAATGGTGGCCTTTTATTGAAACTTGAACCCTAGCGAGGCCATTATTATCCTTTAAATCTTCTAATCTCAGCCTCAACTCGACAAGGTATCTTACGAGCCATTTTCGCTCGTCAGAACATTGCACACTGCTTAAAACGAGTTCCTTACACTGAATTATGGCTTTTTCTATCTCTTCTTTTGTTGCTGTACTGTGTATCTTCAGCTTTTTGTTCGCGATAGATTTCGGGATGCAATTCGAATCGTAACCTTCGTCTACGGAAACGCATCCAGATGTAGACGAAGTTGATGTTCTGGAAGTCGCTTCTACGCTTGGACTGCAGCAGATTAAGCTGTTCCTGTATTTAGGCGAGTCATTTGCTATGGCAGCAGACATGATTACTTATTTTTCAACAAAGAATGTCAACAATACATTGCGGAAATTTTGCGCAAAATTTTGCAATACCACTGTCTGTTTTTATTGATTGACTGTCACACATAACTGTTATCTCAGATTATGTTTCATTTCCACAGCGATTCTGTATTGTTTTGATAGTGATTCGTAGGTTTTTCACGACGGAATTATTATCGTCACTTCGTCATGTTTGACAGCTGAATAAATTCCTACTAGGTTCTAGTTTGAATGTTGGCGACTTGGAGTTGCGTTCCGTTCCGTTTTAACTTATAAGGCAATATTTTTTAAATTGCATTTTATTTGTTTATTTTTTGATGCACTGTAAAATAAAACAAATGTTTTTTTAATCTTAAAATACTTATGTGAGTTATGTGTATTAGAATTCACGGGAAATAAAAATAGTCTTTGTAAAAGTTCTAAAGAAATTTCTACGTCGCCATTTTAATGTCGAACGGAACGTGGCTTCACTACACAGGCTAACCAACCTTTCGTAAATATCCTACATCTGTCAACTGTCAAATAAATGACAATTCATTGCGTTGTAGCAGTCACTTGCATTTCGTCATACATTGCTTACCTAATGCGGAAAACGTTTTCCTTACAACAAAGAACCATCAATGTATGACGTGAACAATTTAACCTCGCTATATACTTTTTTAAATTGCATGACACGAATACGGATGAGATCAGCCTCTATATTCGTGCTAATTGCCTAGATTATAGTACTTATTAATGACCTATGGCCATACACGTGCGGGAATGGGACATCCGCGGCATTATAGATTAAATTGTTACGCATTTATTATTAATTACTAAGTAACGGGTATTGGTACCTATCTACATTTCAATCTGTGCTATTTTGGCGCGCATTATCGTAGTACAAACTATTTACATTGTAACTTTTTTACTGTAGGTATGTCGAAATATTGCAAAGGCGGCTTTTTGACTGGAAGGTATTGGAATCGATTCCAGTTTAGTCAAAATGTTTGATTCCCGGGTCAGGTAAATACAGTTGAATTGAGGGTGTTTTTCTATACCGATGCTGAATTTGAAAAAAAAATCGGCAAGTCTGACCGAATTCGCCTTGAAAAATTCAATCGATAGCTACCAACGCTCCCTTGCGAGTACTCGTGAACTTTTTTTTATTTTATCACTACCTTTAACCAGCGACTTCGACCGCCTATACGTCGATTTTAGCGTATTTTTAAGTAGCCTATGCCCTTTTAAGGGGTTCTTCCCTACCCCGCACCAAACTTCATCAAGTTCGGTTCTGTGGTTTAGCCATGGCAACAAAAAGACAGACAGAGTTACTTTCTCATGTATAATATTACTAACTGGATAACTACCTCGTTAGCCTAGTGGTCCTAAGCGCGACTGCTACGTTAGAGGTCTTAGGTTCGATTCCCAGGTCGAGGAAAGTTTTATTGGGTTTTTCTATGTTTAAATTCTTAGTAGCAGCTCGGAGTTAGGATTTGTCACCGGTTAATGGCAATAGGGTCGCCCCCTCATGGGACCTAAACATACGCGCGAACTGTGGGTGTACATTGGTACACCTCTGCCTAATCCTTCGGGGAATACAGGCGTGATGGTAGGTATGTTAGGTTATAATATTTAGTATGAATGAGTTCAGGTGACATTTTTTGTCCTCTTTCAGAGCCGCTACTTCGAGTGCGACGAGGACAGCGAGGACTACAGCTCAGATGAGGACAGCTACGTGCCGCGCTACGTGGTGGAGGCCATGGAGGCACAGCACCAGGAGCCGGAGACTGATGAGGATGATGATGAGGTACAGCTGTTGCGCTAAGAGTAGTGAGAGCTTATAATTAAAAGTAAAAAAGTTTTTTTTTTTATTATTGGATGGCAAATAAGCCTGTTTGTTTATGCGAGTTTATAATATGTTTGTAACTTGTGCTTCTATGATACAGAAGAAATTCCTATGTGTTGCAATGTTTTTTTTGTTTAATATCTTTGAATGGCAAACAAGCTGACGGCCCACCTAATGTTAAGTGCCTATAGACATCTGCAATACCAGAGGCCTTGCTAATGCGTTGCCATCCCAGAGACAAAGTTGAAACATCTCATGTGCCTGTAATTACACCGGCACCAACACCCTTCAATCCGGAACACAGCAACGCTGCTTTGCGGCAGTAATAGATATGGTGGTAGTACTTCCTTACTTACTTCTCCGTAGAACTTTCTTCACAAAGAGCTTTACTACTTCTTTATATATCTGGCTTCTATCTGGCTGTTGAAGTATATTTGGGAGTATGTTTGTAAAAGCACCCACGATGCAATAAAAAACCCTAATATGCCATCTCTTTTATTTAAGTAATAGTAAGTAAAAAAACCACCTCTCCCCAGGTATTCATAGACACAGTACCCGGTGACAACACATCCACAGATATGCTGATCGACCAGAAGATGTCCGTCTCCTCAGACGAGCCCACCACAGAACAAGACGAAGAGGACAAGCTACAGCTAGAGGTGGCAGCAGGCACTCCTGTCCTGCTCAACTATCTGCTCACACATCCCATCACTTGTAGCATACAGTAAATAGAAAGGATTTTTTTGCCAGTTGTAACTAGGGTTTTAACGGTGGGGGATGTTAATAGGGGCGGATTTTAACGGACGCGGATGTTAATGGAGGCGGATGTGGAAGTTAACTGAGGCGGATGTCAATGGAGGCGGATGTGGAAGTGGAAAATTAGTTCATGATTTATTAAAGAAATAGTAAGTCAATAAGACTTTATTTGAAATTGGTGACTGTCACGGTCACCACTGTTTGACCACCGTTAAAATTTCCCAAAAAAATTGCGGATGCGGAAGCGGGGGTATGATTTTTGCGGAAGTTCCGCACTTACGGAGGGTGAAGGTTCCGTTACAACCCTAATTTTAACCATGGTTTTATCAAGTCGAGTCAGCTATTCGACACGGCTCGGCTGAAGCATTCCTTATAAGTTTAACTATGTAACACCTGTAAGTAGTTGCACGCCTAATTAAAACTATTTGCGTAAAATCAAATTAATTGCAAGTACTGTGTAATTATAACTACAGTTAATGTTATGCGATGATCATTATATTTTACCAGCTTTTGCCCGCAACTTCGTCCGCGTAAAGGCTCCTGCTGACCGTATGCGTAGACGGGCACGTACCATTGAGTTGTAATGTATAGCTGGGTACTCACTTAGCAGTGTAGCACGTAACGTATCAGATACGGTATCAACTTGCAAGCGGGTACGGCTCGTCCACGGTCCTCCGCGTATCTAGCTACGAGCTTCCTAGCCGCCTTTGTGTTCGCAGTGAAACCGCCACTCGGCGGGTCACTGCGAGCTTACAGCGCTCCACGCGCGAGCGGCTCGCAGCGGGCTTGTGCCTACCTACGTACTCACTTGATACCGTATCTGATACGTTACGTGCTACACACTGCTAAGTGAGTACCCAGCTTAAGGAACTGTACGTCGAAGCGCACGTCTACGTTACGCAAGCGGTGTGTTTGTCTCATACAGTTCCATACATTACAACTCAGTGGTACATGCCCGTCTACGCTTACTTGTGCGCATACGCATCCGGTCTGCTCGAGCCTTTAATGTTGGTTGTCGCGGATGCAGACGAAGTCGCGGAAAATAAAGAAGTCCTTGTCCTTTCCTGGGGTTCAAACTTACTCCGTACAAATTTCATCAAAATCTGTTCAGTGGTTTTGATGTGAAAGCGTAACAAACAGACAAAGTTACTTTGGCATGTATAATATTAATATCATCATCATCTGCTTAGCCTTTTTCCAACTATGTTGGGGTCGGCTTCCAGTCTAACCAGTGTTTTACATGGAGCGACTGCCTATCTGACCTCCACAACCCAGTTACTGGGCAACATGATACCCCTTGGTAAGCCCGGTTGTCAGACTTTCGGGCTTCTAACTACCTATTTGACTTTATTTATAAATATAAATAATATAAACGAAAGTACTGCCTGATTTTGAAATAGGAATAATTTATTTAAATCTTATGAAAGTTAATCCGTGCAATATTATATTTAAGTTAAGAGAAATAAGATTTTTTGAATATAATATAAATATTTTGTTTACAATTTCAATATTCTATCTTTATTAATAATTTTAATTCTACAAATAAAATGTTGTGTTCATTTCAACGAGATGTCCAATTTATTATGTTTATATAATAATTATGAGTGTAAGGGCCTGATACATATTGGCCGGATATTGACGGATATTCACTATTAAACAGATATACAAAAAATATGCCAATAAAGTTTTACTGGCAAATGCTATACGGTCCATGCTGCTAATTAAAAACGTTCAAAATCTAGTCGCAATTTCATCTCAGCGACAATCAATGTCAATAAATGTAAGTAAAGAAGAGGCATTTTTGACAGAAACTGAGATTAGACCGCGATTGTTTCTAAAAGTTAGTAGAAATGCTTTCTTGGATGTACTAAAGTAAAATAATATGAATAAGATATATTTCAAATTGCACATTTATTAAATACGATTACTGTACCTGCTTATACATACTCAGAATAATGGAGTTCCTCTACATATAGTAAAACAGTGAGAAATATTGTTAATTATAATGATCTCATTCTTGTTAGATGCATAAGTAGTTATTTATTAATATTAGATAGATATTAATTATTGTGTGTTTAAATTATGGCGCATCAATGTGAACATTAAACAGTGATACTTAACATTTGCTTTAATTTTACTGAAAACGCCAGTTTTAGATACTTTTATTATGCTCATTGTATCTACTGTTGTATTTTAAAAAGTTGATAAAATTTCTGCTCAGTTAATCATCAATTTCTTTTCTTATGCCTTAAAGGGTTTGTCAAACTTTGGCCCCAGCTTAACCTCATTGGGTGGGTCGTTAACACGCCTAAAGTGCTTATAATCGCAGAGATTTAATTGACAGTTGCATACGTCAAACATAAAAATAATGTGCTTTTGACAAAAACATAAAGCACTATTTTTTAAGTCGGATACATAAAGCTGTCAAATGAGTCTCTGAAAATATTAGATGTCATTTGATTGAGTATCACTGTATCAAAATGTATTCAAAATAGTATTGTAGTTGTAAGCTTATGTTTTTAGTAAGTTCCTATTCTCTGGATAACTAAATGTGCATAGATTTAAAATGTAGTCGTGATGGCTTGTTTAATGTCATTAGATTAGACAGTTAATAGAGGCGAAACGGATAGCTGTTCTGTTTAGTATCCGGCCATTGTATATTCCGGATATTCGACTGATAAATGCGTCTGAATATTCGATTTTCTGAAATGTCATTCGCTCGGATATTGAGCTACTATCCGGCCGGATACAGGATAGTTGCTGTATATCCGTTTCATCTCTAATAATTAAACATATTAGTCGTAGAATCTAACAGAATTAGATAAAATAGTCTGATTGCCAGTATTGCAGTTTCCTTTTTCATCGAGAGAATTTTCTGAATAGAACTACGTAATTATGATTATTATTAATATTATGTAGTGTTTTCAATATTTTACTTAATATGGCTACTCTTTACAATTTGCATTTAGTTATTTGTAAATAATATGACAGAATCAGCTTGTAAAATACAGTTTCTAAGATTTTTCTTGAAACAATTGAGTATTAGACACCAATAGTAAATAAAGAGAAATCTAGAACATCTCTGCCTAACCTTTTGGGGAATACAGGCGTGATGGTATGTTTAAAAAACTATGTCAATTGTTAAGCGGCGTCTTTTTTTTTGAGGATGGGTAATCATCAAATGACTTCTTCCGCCCTGGACGGAGCGTAAGGGAGTGTCAGACTCTTACTGACTAAAACCACCTTTCGATGAAATTCCGCTACTCTGGCAGTTTAGTGATGTCTAATACCCAATTATACAGAATCTATTAGTTTTGCTAAAATAATTAATTATTTACCAACATAATTAAGTTTTTATGTTTAAATATAACATTATTGAAAGCCAAAGCTGCGCCATTTTTGCTACAAAGTTTATTGTAAGGATTATTTCTGATATAATGCTTGTGTAAAATAAATGTTTTCATTATTTACTGTGAGTTTATTGTAGACATTACTAGCTGACCCAGCAGACGTTATTTTGCCATATAAATTATTTCTAGGGGTATGAAAAATAGATGTTGGCCTATTCTCAGACCTACCCGATATTCACAAAATTTCATAAAAATCGGTCAAGCCGTTTCGGAGGAGTACGGTCTGCCGGCCCGATTATCGGCCGTGGGGGCAGACCCGTAGGGTAGCTAACATTGTGACACGAGAAATTTATATACACGGTCACTTTTACATCTTTCTGGAGCCGAAACACAGGAACTCCAGTCGAGTAATAAGTACTATAGGGCGTTGTTCTTTTTTTTTAAGACGTCTTTAAGACCTAGTATACTTACCACATTTTTTTAAAAAAATCGTGTGAAATGTTAGCAGCTCTTCTGTCTGATCGATGAATGGATTTTTCAAAGGCTACCGTTTGCATGTTTAGTCGATAAGGTACACACAAATATGAATTGACTGCAAGGAAGCGTTACTTCGAGTTCACTCACTAGTTCACAAGTTAAATTCTCGTGTATTTTTTTTTATTATGTTTTGAAAATAATAAATAATATAATAGTTTCTGTTACTATTTTAGAGCTTATGGCTTTCGGCTCCAGAACGATGTAAAAATAAGCGTGTATAAGATATAGTGTCTATCTGAGAAAGTTCACATAAAGTAAAATACGCAATTTCGTTTATTCGTTTTAAAATAAACACAAAATCGGCTTAAATCTATTTATTCTCAGTCATTAAAAATCCATTTAATTATAATACAAATATAATCATTCACACTGACGTTATATAAAATTATTTTATAACTACATCTTAACATTTAGAGGTTAGCAGTGAGGCGTGCCGTGTAAACACTAGAGATAAAATTTTAAGCGTTGTGCTATAAATATAGTTATAAAAGGAACTGGAAGACATTAGTTAATATATTGGGATTTGATAGAAATAGGTTACCGGAGTAACCTCTTACATGTCAACGATACTATGACTGCTGAGCTGCGTTGCGGTTAAATATTACTCAAGCAGGAGATATTTACCGTTGGGAGCCTCACTGCCTGCTAAGTATCCTAATATACTGTTGACGATAGCGCAATATTACTAAAATAGATAACATCTGCGAGTAAAAACGACGTATCGTGCTTTTAGAAAAGAGAGATAAAGATGATGTCAAAATTTTAACATATTTACTACACTTACAATAGACTGCTAAGTGTGGGGTCCTGGGTTCGATTCCTATGTCAGGCACAGTGTTATAGGGTTTTTCTATTAGCAATTTCTTAGCAGCAGCATCTCAGAGTTAATGGTGTAAAACCTCCGTGTCTCGGAAAGCACGTAAAGCCGTTGGCGCTTGATCTCTCCTCGGTCATGTCAGATTGCCTTCCCATCGGACTATGAGTAAAGGAAGCTTACTTTTGTATACTATAATATCTCCTGCGTACTTGGCTAGTCTCCATTGTGAATGTAATTACACTGACAACACATTTCTAATAAGTTACCGAGTACATACTACGCTATCCCCAACAATATTATCGTATGTTTGTATAAATAACTATTCTAGGGACACTTCCTTTCAAGTTGTCCTTTGCCCCCTTCATCATACTCCTGTGAGGATATCCACATCTGCTGGAAAGAACCGATGGAAGCCAAGATAGATCCGCCTGGAACAAGAAATGTACAAGTTAAATATCTGGCAAATATTCAGTATCCGGCCTTATTTTACTATCATGCCGGATACTAGATCAATATTCGAAGGACTCCGGATGTTTGAGGATAATATGATAATGATACAAAACAAGTCTAGAAACACGTATCCAGCAACTATCCAATATCCGGCCTGATTTTACTCATCTGCCGGATATTGGATTAATATGCGGCGGATACTAGATCTTCGATGATAAAATGATACTAAATATACCACAATAAATATAGAGACATAACTACTACTAACAACTATCTAGTATCCGGCCTGATTTTACTATGCTGCCGGATACTGAATTTTCAATGATAAATGGGTAAACACAGTAGACTTGAGTATTTGATATAAATTCCAGCGTGATGCCTTCACGTGGTCCTAAGAAAAAGGGTCTTGGCAGACGGGCGGACAGATAGCAAAGTGATCCTATAAGGGTTCCGTATTTTCCTTTCGAGGTACGGAACCCTAAAAACGTTATGTATTTCTCACCTATCCAAGCAGCAAACCGTCTCTCAGTAGAGTTGGGAGCGGCGTGGCTCTTCAGCCGGTGCGAGGAGGGCGCCCGGGTGGCGAGCTCCTTGCCGAGTCGCTCGAGCCAGCCCGGCGTGTTGGCGAGCCCGCCGCACGCTACTACCGAGCCCCACAGCGCGGGCCGGGCGTCCGCGTCGCACGCTGCTGCCGCTGCGCAAACTGGAACACACATTTAATTAATTATTTTAAATTACATATAAAACTGCCCCGTTGGTCTCGTGGTCGCAAGTGCGACTGCTGTGCAAGGGGTATCGGGTTCGATTCCCAGGTCGAGCAAAGTGTTATTGGGTTTTTTTATGAAATTCTCAGTAGTAGCTCGGAGTTTGGATTTGTGCCCGGTTAATGGCAATAGGCTCGCCCCCTATTACATGGGACCTAAATATACCGGCGAACTGTGGGTGTACATTGGTACACCTCTGCCTAACCCTTCGGGGAATACAGGCGTGATGGTATATTATTATTATTCTCATTATATGGTATATAAATGCAAATGTAATTGAGTAGTTCACCGCTTACCAATAATTTCAAGTTCTTCAACAACAACACACAACTTCTTTTAAAAAGCACTTTATTTTACCCATGGAAACCGGTTAATTTTCTATTTATTGTAAAATTAGATTTTTAGTCACTTTAAAATCTATCAATAGTTCGTCAATTAAGTAGGCCGATAAGTGACGTCACAGCGTGCTATTGCCATACAAAATAAAGGAGATATATTTAATAATAGCTAGTTTTTACTCGCAACTTTGTCTGCGTAAACTTACAAAAAATTGTACGAAACAAAAACCGGATACAATAACGTTAGAACTTCAATATCTCCGTACCCAGAAGGTTCTGGTTCAGATTGATGGGATGAATATGTAATTTCCGACTTCATTAACTCATTCAGTGAGGGCAACGCGCATGCGCGTCAAAAAACGCACATGTGCGTTGCCCCGCACTAAATGGATTAACTGTCTTTTTACACCCGTTATTTGTGATCATCCCGTTGTTTGACTGCCCCGTTGGTCTCGTGGTCGCAAGCGCGACTGCTGAGCAAGGGGTCCCGGGTTCGATTCCCAGGTCGGGCAAAAAAGTGATATTGGGTTTTTCCTTTAGGAATTTCTCAGTAGCAGCCCGGAGTTTGGAAGTTGGTGGTGTGACACCCCCGTGCCCCTGATCTCTCTCCGGTCGTGTCGGATTGTCGTCCCATCGGACTATGGGAGTTAGGGAACAGGCAGTGCACCTGTGTTTACGCACACACTTGTGCACTATAATATCTCCTGCGTACGTGGCTAGTCTGCATTATGATTAGCCGCCGTGGCCGGAATCCGTCTGGTTTTTTTTTTATTTTTACAGCCTCTTACCTAAATGCGGCGCTCCCAACGTCTGCTCGAAGAGGCACTCGGTGAGCTTGAACCGCTCTGGGCCGAAGTCCTGATGGTACCCGCCCGGGAACTCGTAGTGGGTGAAGGGCACTGATGCTACTTGACGCTCCTCGTACTGGCTCTCTGATATCTATGGGGTAAGATGTTTTAAAGTGTGTGTAAGCAATTTTGAGGCTTAGAGCCTCTTTCATCAAAGTCACACAATACTTTTGTGCCCAAATGTACTCGTATTTGGAACATCATTGCATCCCTGTCACATTGTTAGACGGTGACAGAGACAGAATGATAATTTAAAGACTTTTAGCGCTAAATGTTTAGTGAGTTTGGTGTAAGTGGGCCTTAGTTGGGGATTGATGTAAGGGTCAATGCCGGGAGGGGACGCCCTAGAAAGACCTACCTTGACCTTATCGGTGAGGTTCTTAAGAAAGGTCGGGTGCGCAGTACTCGTAACCGGCGTGCTTGTATGACCAGATGTATGAATGTGGACGAGGCGAAAGGAGTGTGTAAGGATCGTAGCAGGTGGCGTTCTGTGGTTTCTGCCTACCCCCATGGGAAAAAGGCGTGAGTTTATGTATGTGTATGTGTGTAGGTACAAGGAGCTTGTCTTTTTTTTGCATTTTTTCCTGAGACATGTCAACTTCAAAGATCAGCGAAGTCAGCATGTCCACGGCTGCCGTTACCTCTACCGTTGGTGTGTAAGAGCTGTAATTCGCAAGTATGACCAGCACTTGGCCCATTTTGCATAACTAAGCTACTAAGGATTATTATAACACAGATTTTTGTCCGTAGACAGGTCTACAGACAAGCAACACTAGTTGAATCCCCCTGACCTGTGCGACACAATGACAGAAGTCCTCGTACTGCCGCTTGAGCATGTACTGCTGCCACGAGTGCGTCAGCCCGGCCGGCAGCGTCTTCAGCGTGTAGCGACCGCGCTCCCGCTCGCGTATCACTTCTTTACTCTGAAATAATTACATTTAAGGTTTAGTTCTGTAGTCCTAAGCGCGACTGCTACGCTAGAGGGGTTCGATTCCCAGGTCGAGCAAAGTGTTATTGGGTTTTTCTATGAAATTCTCAGTAGCAGCTCGGAGTAAGGATTGGGCCCGGTTAATGGCAATAAACTCACGCCCTATTACATGGGACTTAAAACGGCGAACTGTGGGTATCCATTGGTGCCTACACCTCTGCCCAACCTTTCGGGGAATACAGGCGTAATGTTATGTATGTTTGTATGTTAAGAGTAAAAACCATATGCAAGTACAAATAATATAAGAATACTATTGTAATAATAGGCTCGCCCCCTATTACATGTGACCTAAACAATTAAACATACCGACGAACTGTGGGTGCACATTGGCACAGCTCTGCCTAACCCTTCGAGGATACAGGCGTGATGGTATGTAGATGTGAAACTAACCTGTATGCTGTATATAGGTAGCATTTGTATGTGCATGTTAGTCAGCATGTGTTTCGCTTGCGCGGCGAGGTGGTCGCCTCCCACTGGTGAGCGAACCGCTGCATTCACGAGGGCATATCTGAAAGTAAATAGGGGATTTTATAAGTCTAGCTCTAGTGGAGAATTAAGTATCCCTTGAGACTTGGCAATAGTGTAGTTTTCTATCAGTAAAACATTTTTTGTAATAAATCATGCATGTTACTTATTGGATCAGTAAGTACTTCCAGAGATTTTTCTATAAATAAGTAAATAATTAATCTTTTTTTTTTTATAAAAACAAAAGAGCTTGCGTTTTTATTGTCATTGTAATGAGTCGAGAAGGAAGGTTATAAGCTACTACAACATTATGCTACGACCCACGGGAACTGAGCAGTAATCAAAGACGTAACATAACGAGACTTTAACCAAAGATAGTAGATTATAGGCTCGCCCCCTATTACATGGGACCTAAATATACCGGCGAACTGTGGGTGTACATTGGTACACCTCTGCCTAACCCTTCGGGGAATACAGGCGTGATGGTTTATTATTATTATTATTAGTAGATTATAAAAAGGTAGAGTTTTTGTAGACTCTGCTAAAGGAGAACAAATCCAATCTGAGAATTTCATAGAAAAACCCAATAACACTTTTTGTTCAACCTGGGAATTGAACCCAAGACCTCTAACGTAGCAGTTGCGCTTAGGACCACTAGGCCAACGAGGCAGTCACTATTTCCATATCATTAAGTTTTATTTCTTTTGTCACCAAAAATACCGCTGGGGCTACTGGAGAAAATCCTAGTAAGTGGTCCCACTGCAATAAAAAATACACGTACCCATCGATAACCGGCACAGCAGACGTCTGACTGGCCCCGGCATCCACCACCAGCGCCGTCGACTTGCCGTTAGCGAACGCCGCCAACACCGCACTCTTCACTAAGAAGAAGGCCGGTGCCTGGTACTTCTCGAACAGCAGTTCAGCTAGCTTCTCTCTAGCCGGTCGTGTGGTCCACACAGCCTCCGTGAACAGAGCCGGGTGGTGTTCTGAGGGGGAGCGGATTACCTGGAAGAAGCCGGGTACAGTTACAATGGGTCAATGAAATCTATAAGGCAATCTCACGCGATTGGGGAGACTAGGCTAAGGACCAACAGCTTTGCATGTTTTCCGAGACTTTGGGGTGTTACACCATCAATATCCATTACACAGGGTTGCTGCTGAGAAATTTCTAATTTAATTGTATTGCATGTATACAGGGTGGAAATTTATTATGCTACCTGGAGGGAAAGTACTCTTAATACTTGACTTAGCAAATTTTACTGAAAGGAAACATTCCTTTATTTTTAAAAAGAAACAAAACTGCAATTAAATAATTTTGAAAATACGCTTGCCACATCCGGGAATCGAACAGACTAAAATCGGATAAAATAGCATCCTGTACTTTTATGGCACTTATCGATAGGGTCAATCACAAGGATCAAATGTCTACAAACCTGGTAAACTAAATTAAACAAAAACCATGAAATTTTAACCTAAACTTATTTTATACGGACGAAAAAAAACAAATAAATTAACTAAGTAGTTGCTGGAAATGAGCTTCACTTTCTTGGATACACAAATTTATTCCCTTAAAAAAACTCATTTTGAGTGAGTTTTGGTAGTAAACAATTTTCAATATTCACCAGAACACCCTACTAAAAGTTATTGACAATGAATTCCTTAAAAGAATAAATTTGTGCATCCAAGAAAATGGAGCTCATTTCGAGCATGCAATTAGTCAATTCTCGATTTTTTCGTCCGAATAAAATAAGTTTTGGTTAAAATTTCATGGCGTTTTTTAAATTTAATTTAACATGTTTGCAGAGATTTGATCCTTATGATTGACCCTATCGATTAGTGCCATAAAAGTACAAGATGCTATTTTTTCCGATTTTAGTCGGTTCGATTCCCGGGTGTGGCAACCGTATTTTCAAAATTATTTAAACGCAGTTCTGTTTCTTTTTAAAAATAAAGGAATGTTTCCTTTAAGTAAAATTTGCTAACTTAAGTATTTAGAGCACTTTCCCTCCAGGTAGCATAATAAATTTCCACCCTGTATAAGCTTGTATAACCAGTTGTGTGAATGTGGATGAGGCGAAAGGAGTATGTAAGGATCGTAGCAGGTGGCGTTCTGTAGTTTTTCTCATTTCCTGTGTAAAAATCCAGTGAAAATTTGTCCAAGTTGACAATGTAATTCAGTACATGCTTTTGAGAAGATGAGACCAACCAATTCAACGATTCAATTTGATTTTATAGTAATTTATCAGTTAGGAGAGTGATTCAAAAGAAAGGATTATATGTATAGAGCATCACTATCACGCTACAACCAATGGGAGTAGAGCAGTAACCAAAGATGTAATTGGAACACAGGTGACACCGCAGTGTATATGGTGGTTTGTTCCCGTTGTCCCCGAATGCCATATCCCCGTCACGGGGACAGCGGGCCGTGATTAAAATTATTTCCCGCTGTCCCCGTACGTTGTTCACGTACGTTCGGCTAACGGGAACAACGGGAAGTAAACTTTTTACGAGTAGTTGTCCTCTTAAATCTGCATTCGGTTGTAAGCTTAGTTTTTAGCATAGGAAAAAGAAAAGGGCAATAAAACAAAATTTATTTATTTTTATTCGAATTTTCACGCCGGCGCATCCTTTTTAAGGTCGCTCCGTTTATCACAGTTACTAGAAAACTTAACTTAGAATTTAAAACAATAAACATGTATTTAAATTAGTTTGAGATTGTGTACTTACCTACCTATTTTTTAGGTAAAATTGAGGGCATTATCATTCACAGTAATCTACTATTTCGATCAAATTCATTATATAAAAAGAATCCTATTTGAAAACAAGGTCTAAATCCTTTATATCAATCTACCAGGTACCATGACTATACCGCGCCCCCGGAACGCAAAGGGCACACGAAGGAACATAGATGGTTTTTAGTCAGTAAAAGTCTGACACTCCCTCCCGCCCCGCCCAGGACGGGAGGGGTCATTTGATGATTTTACCATCTCTAAAAAAAAAAAAAAAAAGGTACCATGACTAATCCACCAATATTCCATACACTTTGTACGTTGACGGTTAAAAAAGAAAAAACGGGGACTGTCGGTAATAATTTTTACTTATTTTATTCAACTATATTAACGGGGATAGTGTACGGGGACAACGGGAAGTATTTTTAAATATTTAATTGAAGTACCGCTGTCCCCGTAGGACGGGGACATGGCGTACGGGGACACCGGGAATAAACGTATATGGTTAGTACAATATAATTTAATATGACTAGCAACCAAATTCTTAACATGTCCACTTTTTCTTGAAGAAAATATTAACAGTGTACTAACCTTAGCATAGCAGTAATCAAGCATCTTTTCAAACAGATCCCAGTTGTCGACCTGTCCGTCTTTCATGTATGTGTGTACTTCCATGCCGGCACGCGGGACATGGAGTTCGGTCACATCTATGTAGTGGCGGAGCTCACCACCTGCTTTTGTGCCTGTAGGATAATGGGTAAGATTGTAAAGTTGCCCCTAAAAGTTGTAAATGTGAACAAGTTTTATTAAAATGTTCATTGCACCAGAAAATTTAAAGTTTTCTGTGTTGTTCCAGGTCTGATTATTTGTGTATGTAAGTTTATGTTTTTCAACTCACTCACAATACACCTATGATACCTGCCGGGGCTGCAGGTGGTTCGAAAGAGATGACGAGCCCCCGGAACGCAAAGGGCAGAAATAACTGGGATGGGTTTTAGTCAATAAAGTCTGACACTCCCTCCTGGCCTGCCCAGGGTGGGGGAAGTCAATTGATGGATTCATCATCTGCTTAACCTTTTCCCAACTATGTTGGGGTCGGCTTCCAGTTTAACCGGATGCAGCTGAATACCAGTGTTTGACATGGAGCGACTGCCTATCGGACCTCCACAACCCAGTAACTGGGAAACACGGTACCTCTTGTCAAGTCAATTGATGGATTACCATCAGAAAAAAGAAAAAAAAAATACAGGAGAAATTCTTAGAGTGGTAATGTTTTTTTTAAAGTAGAATTGAAACAAGAAGACAGTAATCTGATCACAGTGATCAATGCATCATACATACTTATGCAACTTAAAATAACAAAACTAATTGCAGATAAAAATATCATCTCTACAGATTCTATATTTGGTGTATTAGACATTTTAATGGAACTTGTTAGAGTATGCATCTTTTTGATGGTGACCTATTATATCAGGGACATGCCTGCAACTCCAGGTCTCATGATGTGAAATAGATCATTCTCTCCACTATGCTCCAAAAATGACCAACAACACCTTGACGCTACTGACGCTCTCTGTGAGAGTACCTGGGTTACTGCAGTACTTTGCCATGCATGTAGCGACCTCAAGGCAGTTGAGAAGCACAAGAGCTGCTGTCTCAACTCCCTCCATCCAAGATTGTGCTTAGGAATATCATAACAAAAATGACGCTACTTTTGTTTACAATTTTAGTAGAAAATCTTACCGGTTTGCGTGACATTCCCGTCTGGAACCTTCTCTTCGGCATCAGGGATGTGTGTGGCAGGTCCTACACCCACCACAGCAGGAATATCAGCTTTTGGAGTATCCTCTTGGGCATAACCAACGCGCAACGAATGATGCCCAGGATCGAACACTAGCGCGCCTATTTCATCGCCACCATACAACATTCCGTTAGGACCGCTCATTTTTCTATTTTTATCTCAGATTTCGTGAGTTTTATTGTTATTTTAATAAGAATTAGAGAGTTTCGGCGCGATGCAGTTTTTGTTGATCACCAAACTGAAATATTTTTGATAATCTGTGGAAAATCTTGGTTAAAGTCGTTTCGCCCCGTAATAAACTGAATTTTGAGCATACGTACACTAGTCAGAGATAGTTGGATATCATTTTCGCTTTGTGTGAGGGGCATAGCTGTCATCAAGTACATTGAAGCTCAACAAGAGTTATAATAGTTGTGTTGGAACACACCTTGCAGAGATGCGTAAAATGAAATGCAAAATCAAAATGTTGAATGGAGGGTCTTAGTATTTTCTGTATTTTCAAAATAATTAAATGGTCATTTACGAACTACGGTTACGGTTTAAATATTCTTTATTATCAGAAATGTTTCTTGATAAATTAGATTTTTATTCTGTTTAAACGGTCGCGCGTAAAGGAATGCACTCTGTTCTTCACGCTGCGGGCACGGTCGTCCTTAGGAACTTCTTATTAAAATAGTAGGTCATCAAATTAGGTAAATATTTTAAAAATAATAGGGGAAATAAAACACACGTCAAATCTGACAGCACAATATAATATTATTACAACACAATTAATGTTTATGCGAACAAATAGGTATTACCTACGCCGTTACATACGTCGACGGACAAAATACATTTTATTGCTGAAGATATAAGTAGGTGTATCACGGCAAAAAAAATGTTTATTTGCCTATTAACAACTCTTGGAAGTAAAACTGCAGTTTCTGCAGTTTTACTTTCTAAAGTTTGTAGTTAAAAGTAAAGAAAAAGATGGCACCACTGAAACGTGAGTGACTACGAATGCATAAAATAAGTGTTTATTGTGGAATTGATAAATAATTTAACACTTCAGTGTTAAAATAGAATTAACAAAAACTAAAAAACTTTACAATACAATTTTCAAATTACTATAAACGGGACTGTAGAGTTTTATAAAAATTGCTTGATTATGTGAATAAGGGATGACAAAAATGTATACACGTGTCTAAAAAAATGATTAGTTAAAAACACACAGTAGCTAATAACTTTTTTATTATAACCTGTGCCATCAATAAAACGATTTAAAAATAGCGGTGGTTATCATTTCTTCTCACTCACTCGCTATTCAGTGCGAATGAAAGGGCACGACAACCTCCCTTGTTTCGCCGCCATTTTGAATTCGTATCTATAATGGCGCGAGTTGCAATAAATAACTATTTCTGACTTATATCAATAAAAACCACATCCTTAGTAACAATTATTTAAGCTATTTTTAAAACAGTTTTTTTTTCACTCTCTATTTTTACTAACACAATCTATAGATTATAGAAAAAATGTTCACATAATATTGACAGTAAGAAATTGTATAGGAACCATACTAAAAGGCTTGTATGTCGTTATATCATAAGTAGGTACACATTTAATACCAAAATTTGATGTGGCTCGATAAAATTAGTCAGTTTTTTTATTGAACACGTATTTATTATAATTCTTAGATGTAACGATGGAGCTCCGTTTTCCACTATTCATTGGGTTTTAATAAAAAATATTGTATTTAAAATTGGTAGATCTACACCATTAAACAATAATTGCAATTATTGTTTAATGTTTGACCATAAAAAAATAACTATTTATTTTAGCTCTAAAAACCCCATTTTTTTTAAATAACTGTAAAGTTCAATTTTAGTTTCTTTCACATAAATAAATAGTTAGTGAATTGAGATTACAAAAAAGTGACGTCATAGTTTAGTATTGTGAAACAAAATCTATGGCGGGAATGGCGTTTTGACAGCTCATAAAAAGTACGTCAATTGATTAGTGGTGTCATCTACCCAATTACTTTAAAAAGGGAAGTAATTTTTGACAGATCGAAACGCATTTGGCCATGTTTTAAGTAGGTGTAGGTAGGTAAATGTGTCTTTAAAATTTCCAAATAAAACTGGTGTTTCAAAATGGTGACTATCGAGCCAAATCGTTACAAAACACACACAGTACGAAAGTATACCTAAAAAGGTACCTATAATAATATACATATATATATTATATACTAATACGTATAACTACCTGTATATTACATAACATATATGTGACATTTAGTGAGTAATTGTGAATTTATGTAATTTTTTGTTTGTTTGAAAGGACGCTTTGATTTATTTTTCAGACAGGTCCTCTTGTAAGCTTATGTACGATTTCCACCAATCAAGCCCAAGAAAATTGAGGCTGTATAAACACCATGCAAAAACGAACCTTAACTATTATGCAGAAGTTTGAATTTCCTCTAACACAGTGTGCAATGCGCTCCGGCGCGGCCCGGTTGGTGGAAATTGTACTTTACCTACCTGTTTCTGTAAAGGTCATTGCTCCTCACAGCACGGTTCGGACACAGCAATTTGCCATTCAAATTAAGGCTTTAAAACGTGTGCGTTAAAATCATTTTTACAATGACAAGATAAAAAGGTGACAGCTCGCAGTCGGTTGGATTTTTCGGGGTTATGTTGGCAGTGCCATTTCTGTAACGGGTTATGTACGAATTTCACCAATCGGGCCGCGCGGAGCGCATTTCTTACTGCTATAGAAAATTCAGGCTTGTACGTAATAGTTAAGGTTGATGTTTGCTTGGAATTTATACTGCTTGAAACAGCAAACGTGCGGGCCTAACTGAGTTTTAGGCAGTATAAATTCCATGCAAACATGAACCTTAAACATTACTGTAGAAGGCTCAATTTTCTTTATCAAATTAAGGTTGGTTAAAATCGTACATTACCTACTAGTGACTTTCGTTTAAGAGCGCGTATACAGAAAGTTGGCAACGTCGCAAACAGCTGTCAAATATTTCCCTGTTTTGATTAATTTGTCAATATTACTGTTTGAAAATAAGAAATATGGCTAACTAATGCACTAGAATATTAATAATGAATTGCAATTAAAACACTGAATTTGATGTTGTAACCGTTTTAGGTGCAAAAAAGGCATTTGTAAAGTTTCCAAATACTTTTTTTTACATCTAAAACTAAATATTCGGTGTTACGATATTAATTATTGCATTTCATAATCAATATTCTAGTGCATTAGTTAGCCATATTTCTTATTTTCATACAGTAATATTGGCAAATTAATAAAAACAGGGAAATATTTGACAGCTGTTTGCGACGTTGCCAACTTTATGTATACGCGCTCTTAAGTCCGAAACAACAGCCTTATAGAAACAGAATAGGCTAGCATATAAACACAATTTAGTAATACTTCTAGTCTCTAAACACGTCTAAAAGCGTCCTTCAATGAATATTAAATATAGATCACACATTATAATCAGAAATCGTTAATTAACTACTAAGTTTACATGTAAAAATACTTTTCTTTACAATTTTCTGAGTCACGCATGCATGCTGAACATTATTTTCCATATTTTGTGGTTATTTCAGTAAGCTTGCTTGCTTTGTAACGAGGAGAGCCAGTCTCCGACCACGGCCGATTTTTTGTCGGTCGTGTGATTTGGTATATTAAAAATCATGTTCCATTCTAGCCGACAAGAAATCTGTCATAAATCGGTAAAAACATCGGTCAAAAAGTCGGTCGTAGCCGGAGAGGAAGTTTAAAGAAAAATAAGTTGTAATATAGGAAAAGTTTTTTATCAGTGCGTAAATTCAGACTAAATAAACTTAAAGGAGTTCTAATATATACGAATATATTATTACGAGGGTTACTGACCGCTTATTTCTTAAACAGTTTAATTTCAGTTCCAAAATGCAAAAAACTATTAAACAATTAATGCAAATGTATTACCAAAACGCAAAATTCCTCACACATGAAAAACCTTTTCCTGTGTAGATTGGGCCAGCAGTATTCCTAGTAATATACCTATAACATTTACGAAATCTGTACTTATAAGTCTAAAACCGTTATACATTTATCATCACTTACTAATACTCAGGTTAAGGCGGGGTAGCATATTCTTTCTAAATAAGCCAATTAACGTTGGCTTTTCGATATAGCTGCTTTAAGAGCGCGTATACAGAAAGTTGGCAACGTCGCAAACAGCTATCAAATATTTCCCTGTTTTGATTAATTTGTCAATATTACTGTATGAAAATAAGAAATATGGCTAACTAATGCACTAGAATATTGATTATGAAATGCAATAATTAATATCGTAACACCGAATATTTAGTTTTAGATGTAAAAAAAGTATTTGGAAACTTTACAAATGCCTTTTTTGCACCTAAAACGGTTATAACATCAAATTCAGTGTTTTAATTGCAATTCATTATTAATATTCTAGTGCATTAGTTAGCAATATTTCTTATTTTCATATAGTAATAGTAATATTGACAAATTAATCAAAACAGGGAAATATTTGACAGCTGTTTGCGACGTTGCCAATTTTCTGTATACGCGCTCTTAAGGCGATTGGCACACTGCCCCGCATCACGCAGCGTGGCGCGGGAGTGCGTGTTCTTACGTTGTTAGCAAGTATCTGTGTTTGTATAGAAAACACGCGTAGTGCAACACACTGAGAACGCGTTCACGCGCAGTGTTGCAGATCACCAGAGTTCCGTCGCACGCACCACGCTCCGTGATGCGGTGCAGTGTGCGAATCGCCTAAAACGCTCCATTCACAAGATAGGAATAAAAGATTTTGGCCAAAATTTGGAACAAAAACTTAATTTGACAGATTGTCAATCGTGCAGCTCTTATGATTGGTTGTTTGTCATTAATACCTATTTCTGCCGCAAAGCAGCGTTGCTGTGTTCCGGTTTGAAGGGGTAAAGTACCGGTGTAATTACAGGCACATAAGACATTTCAACTTTGTCTCTGGGATGGCAACGCATTTGCAAGGCCTCTGGTATTGCAGATGTCTATAGGTAGCGGTGACCACTTAACATCAGGTGGGCCGTCGGCTTAATTGCCGTAAAAGAAAATTGAGAAGCTTTTGTGCGTTTGACAATCTGTCCTATTAGCTTTTTCACTGTAACTGTGTGAGAGAGAGATAGAGCTATACAGGGCAAATAACACCATCTCTTTTCAGTAACGAAATAGTATTGATTTCATAGTTCAGTCATATTCTTTCTGAAATTCTCTCTTGTGAATGAGACGCTTAAAAGCAGTTGCTTAATATTTTTTTACCATGCTATTAAATTATCATTTTGAAAATCCACGTTCTATACATAAAGAATAGAATAGCATAAAATTGTATGTACCAATTAGTAAATCCATACTACTCGTATTATTAATATTATAAATGCGAAAGTAACTCTGTCCGTCTGTTACGCTTTCACGACTAAACCACTGAACTGATTTTGACGAAATTTGGTACGGGGTAAGTTTGAACTTTAGCTACTTTTTTTTCCGCGACTTCGTCTGTGTACGTGATAATCAAGAATTGGGTAGATGACACCACTAATCAATTGACGTACTTTTTATGAGCTGTCAAAACGCCATTCCCCCATACGTTTTCTATGACAATACACAACTATGACGTCACTTTTTTGTCATCTCAATTCACTAACTATTTATTGATTTCAAAGCAACTAAAAATCGATTTTTATAGTTATTTAAAAAATCATCGGGTTTTTAGTGCTAAAATTCAATGTTTTTTTGTGTGGTTGTTTCTTGAAATTATTGGTTAGTGGTGTCATCTACCCAATTGGGTAGTAGAGACTATTAAATAATAATTTCAAGAGACAATTAACTTGTCTAAAAAACACTTCATTTTAGAGAACTGAAAACCCGATTAATATTTAAAAAAAGTATAAAATTAGATTTTTGGTAGCTTTGAAATCAATAAATGGTTAGTGAATAGAGATAACAAAAACGTGACGTCATAGCTTAGTAATGGCATACAAAATCTATGGTGAAATCGCGTTTTGACAGCTCATAAAAAGTACGTCAATTGATTAGTGGTGTCATCTACCCAATTACGCGGACGAAGTAAGTACTATACGTAGGTAATTATCGTTTTAATTTCTGTAATACTCAGGGCTAATAAACATTTATGAAAAACCTACAATATTAGTACTATAACACACATATAGCTACACGTACTAAGAAAACCTAGCCTGCAGGTGATTCTTGTGAATTTTATTAGGTTCAAAACTGCATGGAGCAATTTTAAATATGGCCCGCATTGGCCTAAAATAACTGCGTACACTTGCTGTAAGCATAAATCGCTTTGGCCTGCCTTTTTAAACTAATATTGATATACAAAAAAGTAAGCAATTTATATACTAATTTCTATTTGGTCTCGGGCTAGGAGCGGCCTCACCCTGACGGAGGCCCAGGGCGGGACAAATAAAAAGGGGGGCCCCAAAAATGTATAAATATTTGTAATGTAATGTATAGTAGTCTATAAGTTTATAATTTGAAACCTGTTTTATAGGGGACATAGGATTTGGTTAAGATTTCCCAACATCTGGGCCCCTCCCCAGGGGCCCAGGACAGGCAGTGCCTGCTGCGGGCCCTGGCAAAAATCGTTCCACGAGTATTCAACCTAACTGTAGTGAAAACAACTACGTGTAGTTACAATTCCCGCCAGCAGGAATACATTTTGAACCTTATTACAATAGCATTTGCCCCGTGTTTCGAAAATCTAGGCTAGAAAGTTTAAACTTACATAATTTTCTCTCGAAATACAGTCTACAAGGTGGGATTATCTAAAAATGTGATGAAAATGGGAGTTAGTTTCATCATAAGTGCTGCAGTTATCTCATTAGGATCAGCAGAGATCAATTAGCAATTCTTGTTGAGTAGTTTTATTGATTAATTGATAATTAACTTAAACAGAACAGAAATAGAGTTGAAAATAATTCCATAATAATATTTTAAATGCGAAAGTAACTCTGTTTGTTAGGATGTAGCGACATCTATCGCTCGACATACGAACTAATTTGTCAAACTGACGTTGCCTAGATCGCGCTATTAAAGTTTGCAGCTACGTTAGCATGTATACAAAATCCCGATAGTCTTGTATGATGGAAGGAAGTTGTATGGATGTTATTTTTCTCAATTACGCCAGAACTGCTGAACAGATCTAAAAGAAATTTGGCACAGATATTGATTACAGTCTGGAATAGCCCATAGGCTACCTTTTATTCCGGAAAAACGTACGATTCCCGTAATATATCAAATTTGACGAAATCGCGGAAAAAAGCCAGTAATTAAAATAAATTTGAAATCGCCAATCTGAGAAGAAGCCTTTGCCCTGCAGTGGGACAATAGCAGGCTGATATTATCATTGTATTTTCAACTCTATTTCTGTTGAATTTAAGTTCAATTAATTAATGAAAACTGTTCCGGTATATTGCCTCGCTGTCTCCGCAGATCCTTATGTACGATTTCCACCAAACGGGCGACACAGGATCGCATTTCACACTGTGCTACAGAGAGTTCAGTCCATGCAAACATGAACCTTACCTATTATGTCTGAAGCCTGAATTTTCTTTAGCACAGTGTGAAATGCGCTTTTTGCTGCCCGGTTGGTGGATATCGTATATTATTGGTCGCTATACACCTAAAGACAAAGTTATGTCAGCAGTAATAGTGCCAAAAGTAGATAGATACCTAATGGAGGTGTCAGAATATCCCAAAAAGATTTCTTTTAAAGGGGCACTACCATCTACTTACTATACTAGAACACAGTACTTATACTAATGAGCTTGATTCTGTTAAAACGAGCCAACCCACAGTGTCTCAATAATTCAATTGACAATTATGTCAAATTCAGTGTGCTTCATTCTCGCGGTTTTATCTAGTTACTGCCCTGCCCCCGTAGGTCGTAGCGCGATATTATGTAGCCTCATGAATCTGGCTATCATATACTCAAAGATTTTCACCAATCCGACTGGTAGTTTCAGAGATTAAGGCGGTTCAACAAACAAACATAAAACTCTTCATCGCTTTTATGACAGTAAAATGTCCATCCCAAAGTTATGCTTAGAATAGATTTAAAATTAATCAGCGTTAACTTTCCAAAATCTTTACAATCACCTTGAAAACTGAGACATTTTCACGTAGATTGGTTCGTTTTAACAGAATTAAACCCACATGTGGGCAGACGCTAGAATAAAAGGTCACTCACAATCCAGTCAAAAATGGCCCGTAATGACTTGCCGTATTAACAAAGCCGACACCAAACTATACCATTGCAAAATAGCCTTTACGCAAAGGTTTTACATTTCAATTTGCATTGTTTTTACTCTCATACCTCCCTATTTATATACACTATAAGTGAGTATACGTCAGTCTTACACGGATTTACACAGAGGCCATTTTGTCAAATCACTTGAAAATTGAAAATAATTCATGTGATTTTTTATTTTAGGTACTATAATATCATACTTGGGAAAATTCATAAAGGTACAGTTCCGAGAGCGCTGCAGAGTTTAGCTGTAGATTACAAGTCTTTGATCGGATTTGCAGTAGGGTTGTAACAAAGGCCTTCTTTGCGGAGACTGAAGCGGATGCGAAGGTAAAGAGCTTTGCGGTTGGTAACGACAGCGGAAGAGGAAGTAGAGAAAATTATTAATTCATGATTTATTAAAGAAATAGAAAGTCGAAAAGACTTTATTTAATATACACTTGTCTTTCTTATTTAAACTTTTCTGGTAATCGAATTTAGAAGAGGCAAATTATATGTTACGCCTATAAGTGCGAAAGCAAAATCTTCGACACTTCGCTTGCAACACAGCTGAGAAACCTCTTCACGCGTTTTAAGTAACGTACTCTTAAATAAACCTCCATTACAACTCCGCTCTTCACGGATGCGGATGCGGTGGTACTGGTATGATTTCTCTTGGAAGTTCCGCATTTACGGAGGCTTAGGTTCCGTCACCACCCTATTTTGCAGACTGCAGAGCAGAGCTGCGGTCTAAAGTCTGCAGCCGTTAACGGAATCACACCTTAACATTTAACAATTATTTTTGTAGTTTATCAATGACATTTGTAATAAGAAAATTCTTAAAAGGTAAACGGTTAATCTTATTAAATTAAAATTTAATTATTTTCGGTATAAATGTAGTAAAATGTAACTATTCTATCAATCTTAGAAACATATTACGGCAGTTAATAATAAGGATACCAGATAAACATAGTAACATTTCTAAATGTCCTGTCTACACTAAAACATAGAGTAATTACTTATTATTAACAATATAAAGTTATAATCAACATTTGATTTCTTTTTCCAGTAATAACGGAGCGAAAACAACTACGAACATCAATTCCTTCATATGAATTAGAAAATAATGAGGCATCCATAGATTATCAAATAATCCCTTTGACCTAACACAAGCGAGCGAAATATAGTTTATGCCAATTAGAACGATTTTTGAATTGGAAATTCCCGTTCTTATTTTTTTTTATGGGACAAGCTCGCCACTCTTTTCCCAAACCACTGCAACTCCTGTAAGCCAGAATCAACAGTGGCGACCACAAGAAAAGCGCCGAGACAATGAAACTCGACGAGTCCCGGAGAAACGATTCAACTGTCTTGGATCCCGCAACGAAATTAATCAGAAAAGATTAACGGAGGAGTAAGAAAAACACAATTTCCACTTCCGTCCTCAATTCAAATTCCCGTTCTGCTTATTTTAGTTTGATGGCTTTATTTAAGTCAATAGGTAGTTCTTATTGTGCCTATAGGATAATGGTTTTTATGCGGAAGAATGCTCTGAAGTGCCCTGGCCAAAAATCGCTGGAGAAACACCGTGGAGTTTGAATCGGTAGGAGTCCGATACACCCCTCTGCCTTCCCCGAGGCGGAGGCAATCCATGAGCATTTCCTCACGAAGAAAAAAAGGATAGAGAGAGGAAGAGGGAGGCCAAAGAAAAGATGGATGGATTGTGTAAAGAAATTTAAAAGAGAAGGGAATCAGTGATATTATGACGGTTGACAGGACGGCATGGAAGAAGAAAACGTGTTGCGCCGACCCCAAGTAACATGGGATAAGGGCAGGAAGATGAAGAGTCGTATTTCCAAATAAAAAATCGCTTTAAATTGAATCATAACTTTACGTTCGCAAGCTAGTGTTAGGGCCACAAGACGCGGTGTAGATTTTGTGAATAAAAAAGTATTAAAATCCTTACAATTGAATTTTTCCCCACATAATATCATTAAAAGGTACATTTTATCATTTTAATTCTAGTACACATAACTAAATTGACTAAACATTGATTGTATCACAAGCTACATAGAAGGCGAGCCTTCAGTATATATCAGACTAATAAAATGACAATATTTTAGTATATATTTATATACTTATATAAGACTAACTTCAGCCGATGTGGCTTTTTTCATCCGCATTAAGTTACATCTTTGGTTACTGCTCTGCTCCCGTGTGTCGTAGCGTGATGTTATATAGCTTAAACTATTCCTCGTGAATCTGGCTATCATATACAAAAAGATGTTTTCAAATCCAATTGTTTGTTTCAGAGATAACATACAAACAAAATAAACTTCATACAAATACACATTCTTTTTTCATTGGGAATAAAATATATAGGTATCACACAAGCAATGTAAGTAAACTCATTAGTTTTCAATCTATGACTTCAAGTAGCTATATCATTCATGGTTTCAGGTTTAAAGACGTTAAAAAACACCATTTACAATTGCTTGTAAAAAAACAACAACTAGCGACATCTATCACCCAACATGTGAACTACAACTACAAACTGAACGTTTCCTACATCAGTGTGGAGGTATGAGAGACAGGGTGTAAAGTCTCTCGTCCTCCATTGAAAAGGAAGATACTCCGAGCAGACGGGTGTTGTGTCTGGTAGGCTACAGCCCGACGGTTGTTGTGATTTTTAAATATATGCTATGGTCGCGGAGAACTTCAACGAACTTCAAGAAATGTCAGTTTGTAGTTCTAGTTCGTATGTCGCGCGATAGATGTCAAACATTACAAACATTTTAGATGTCAAAAATGTACAAACATTTTATGTACAGTATTTTTGATTATGCAAAGATTAAAATAAGGCTAATTTTACGTAGTACACACATATGTATAGGTAGTTGTATTTTGATATTGCCTAGCTCAGCCTAGCTTACATTTTAATGTTGTAATAAAACTCTGCAGAAATCCACTCTACATTATTCTTGTTGTATTATTCACTTTGCAAGGTTAATACAAAATTGTTAAAAACATAAATAATTACGTAAACAATATTCAAATTCAATGTATTTATTTTTTTAGAAATTATTTTTTGAATTCTAACAAAGATGGAGATTGAACTGCAGAGTTTTATAAAACAGTGACAGCAAACACTGCAGAGTTGCCAGCGCAAAAAAATACAACACCACACAATCCTTACCAATGCTACCAACCTTAAAAAAATACACAACGTCCTTGCAAAACTCTGGCTACACTTTCCAGTTCATTTTAAACCTTGTTACTATAGTATTTATTGAACGATGCAGCCCACACTGATGGCGTTGAACAGGGGCGCAGCCCCTAGGCCTCCGTCACCGTCTGTGACGCCTGCGAGGTACTTCGCCCTCACGCAGTCATCGCAAGTACAGCTGTCTTTCAGTGTGCAAAGTCCTCGGGCTGTGGCGATGGCTTCCCATTTGATTTGGTCATCTAGAGTGCCGCTTCTGCTTAGGAGATGCTGTTGGAATGTAAATATTGGTGTTAATCATTGGCGTAGCTAGAGTTAGTTTTCAGGGGGGGCCTGGCCCCTAAGATGCCATGGCCGATGCGATGCAATGCGGTCAGGTGGAAGGTGAGCCCTACAGCCTAGGGTGGGCACAAGTCCATTCTGGGGTGGGCATGGCAATTTTCTTTACCAGGAAATACGGAACATCGGCAAGTTGCTAGCAATACAGCAACATTCCATGTTGCCAGAAACATTGTTCCAGCTACACAAAAACAACCTCAAAACAAACCGTGGTCAACAAAGTGTTCTAAGTGGCAGATTATGGCAATTGCCATAATTGAACGATTATCCTTTGAGAGGGTCAATGTACCTTTAACTGGTGTACAGTCAAATAAAGATGTAAAGTAATGAAGGCCGTCAGACTAAACAGTTTTTTTTTACTGCCTCGTTAGCCTAGCGGTCCTAAGCGAGACTGCTACGCTAGAGGTCTTGGATTCTATTTTCAGATCGAGCAAAATGTTGGTTTTTCTATGAAATTCTCAGTAGCAGCTCAGAGTTAAGATTTGTGCCCGGTTAATGGCAATAGGTCATAAACCAACTACCAAATCATAACCAATCAACCAAATATCAACCAACCCAGGGTTTAGGGCTGCCGGGGCTGCGGGTTGATCAAAAGAGATACCGCGCCCCCGGAACGCAAAGGGCACATGAATGAACAAAGATGGGTTTTAGTCAGTAAAAGTCTGACACTAGGGCGGGGGATATTTTTTGATGATTTCCCATCTATAAAAAAAAGGGTTTAGGGCTAAACCAAATAAGCGCGGCATAGGCGGTCCGTTAGATTGTTTGCCACCGTCAGTGGTATAAAAAAAGCGCTAAATTCTACATGGTCCTTCGAGCCGGATAACACATGTACACATTTTTCAACTGACCTGCATAACCTCAACATTGCTAGCTTGCCACATGTCCAAATCCCTCAACTGCTTCTCCTCCTTACTCCTGATCTTCTTGGTCTTCTTGAGAGTCCCGCAGTAGACGGAAAGGTCTTCGCTGGCAGCTATGGAGGTCTCATCAAACTGTAGGGACAGTACATCACAGGTTGTGGACGCTCCATCATCATCGTTTATGAGGGTGTTCTCCTGGTCTTCTGGATCTGAGTTCAGGGTAGACATGGATGTGGCGTCTGTGGATGCTTGGTTTTTTAGGGGCTGGTAGTTTATCTGAAAGGAAGAGGGTAGCTATTAAATTTTGCGGTTTAAATAGCAGTGTTTTTGTTGGTTGAGTTGGCTAAGAAGCTTGATTTTGAGTGTGTCCCAATTGGGTAGATGACACCACTAATCAATTGACGTACTTTTTATGAGCTGTCAAAACGCCATTCCCCCATAGATTTTCTATGACAATACTCAACTATGACGTCACTTTTTTGTCATCTCAATTCACTAACTATTTATTGATTTCAAAGCAACTAAAAATCGATTTTTATAGTTATTTAAAAAATCATCGGGTTTTTAGTGCTAAAATTAAATGTTTTTTTGTGCAGTTGTTTCTTGAAATTATTGGTTAGTGGTGTCATCTACCCAATTGTCAATTCACCTGCACCCTTTACAATCTGATGAGCACCTCTAACGCGGCAATAAACGTGGTCAGCTACTGGGCCCATGTGGTTTAAATAATTATAAATGTATCGACACGAAAAGAAGAAGCCTGATTTTTTCAGGTTTTCTCATACTACTCTCTATATTTTTTAAGTACCTACCCAACTAGCAAAAACTAGGCTTTTAGGCTATCTCAAGACTACTATTTTTTGCTCTTAAATCCCTCCTTTATGATCGTATAAGCCTGGATTTGGGCACCAATTATAAGCATTTTAGTATAATATCGTTCTAGTATCATTTTAATTGAATGCTGTTTGCACTTACAGAAGTCTAGCCAAAATTAATTTAAGCCGACTTAGGCTAATATTGCTTTTATGTAAGTATCTTGTAAGCCTGCATAGTCTTATATTGGTCTAAGGTTAGAATCTTTTGAGGCAATACAAGCTCATTATGATTTTACGTTTCAAAGTTACAAAAGAAAAAAAAAATGAAAACAATTAAAGTTGCTGTGAAGTTAAAGTTTATACTAAAGCACTGCTATTATCAAGTGCGTGTATCTAAGTTTTACGGTAAGCAATCGTATTGCAAAATATTATTTACTGTTAAGTAGACCCCGTTTTACGCTTCAAAATTCATGCGCCTTGTGAAATAAGGTATTTCCTGTTCTCGTTTAATTATTTTATTTGTTAAATTGTATTGATAGTGTCGCCATTAATATAGCTACATTTTACAAGCACACTATTAGACTATTGTAAGATTGTTTACTCTTATTTTAGCATTCGGTATACTAAAGATAACTCCATATTGAAATAAATCCTCCAAAATAAATAATCCAAATTACTATAAAATTTTAACCATCTAAATATATATAACTCAAAGGTGACTGACTGACTAACATAGTAATCTATCAACGCACAGCCCAAACCATTGCACGGATCGGGCTGAAATTTGGCATGCAGGTAGATGTTATAACGTAGGCACCCGCTAAGAAAGGATTTTGATCAATTCTACCCCCAAGGGGATAAAATAGGGGATGAAAGTTTGTATAAATCTTCTTAGATTTTCGACTGATTGACCTGAAGTTAAAGATGCCATTTAAGCTACTATGATGAAGATGTCCGGTTAAATAGGATTTTGATAAATTCAACTCCCATGGGGATAAAATAAGGGATACGCGAGCGAAGCCGCGGGCAAAAGCTAGTTTTAGCCAGCAAAATCTTACTCTTAAAACGATTAAAAATAGTATTCCCAAAATCGATCTAAGATCAAACGCTCTTATGTGGGTCTTGTCTTTTGTATTGTAAATATGTTGATCCAAAATCACTCTAATATCATACTTATCCAGTGCTATTGATCTTATAATAGTTTTAAGTAAGATCAGAAATGCACGTACTCACAGTACTCTTTTGCAATGCTGATATTAGTCTGACATCTTACAATAGCATTTAGCAAGTCTATTATAAAATCAAACGAGCTTAGAAAACACGCATATAAGAGCAAGTGTTCTCAAGTGCAATTAGTCTTAGTAAATGCTCTTATAGGAGTATGTGGCTTACAATAGCATAGTAATATACTCTTATATTCATATATGAGACTTGGTTATGAGACTGAGCGTTTTTGAGACCATACAGGCTTGTCTAAAAGCAATATAGGACCGATAGCTCTTATAATTGTTCTAAAACAATTATAAGAGCGCTTAAAGCCTACCACTCTTATAAGTGCGAGTTCTGAGACTATTTTGCTAGTTGGGTATTTACTACTGAGTAGTTCTATACCTCGCAGTATCACCCACGTTTAGTTAAGTCTTTGGTTACAGCTTCGCTCCCGTTGGTCGTTCATAGCGTGATGTTCTAGGTATACTAATATGTTTTTCCCGCACAAAATGTATGGGAAAAGATTTTGGCGATTTCTGTAATTTCTAGTACTCACACCTTAAATGGTCCTATACAGTCTTTTGATCTACGTGAAATAGGATCGATTGATGTAAAAAAAATGTTTTGTATTTTAGCATTTTTTTCGCTGACTGTACATTTATTCCAAAATCTGTGAATGCAGTTCAAAGTATCACAAAAAGTTTTGAATGGTGTCCTAGGAACGTTTTCTTGTAACCATAACGGTTAAGGCTTAGATTATAAATGTTTTATAATCTAAGGGTTAAGGTACCTACCTGCCTTTAGTGACCTATCTCAAAAATGCACCCCGTAGCTAGTACTACATAATAAGCTAGTGCTGTAATGCTAGAGAAGGAGGCGGCGGGACGGGAGAGGGAAAGGAGGGTCCCCCGTCCCAGCGGCCGCCGCGGTAGACGCTCCGGGCGTCGGGAGCCGCGAGACGACTCCCGGCCACCGTAGGCGCGGGTCTGTGGACGGTGAGCAATGGGTAGCTCACCGTCCGTACGTTCACTGAATAACGACAGACCGTGTCAACGGCGCGTTTGTGTTCCACGCGCGCCTCAAAGAGATGTCAGCAAACTTGGATGGGGCCACTGAGGGCCGATGCCTGCCGGGGCTGCGGGTTGTTCGAAAGAGATACCGCGCCCCCGGAACGCAAAGGGCACATGAAGGAACATAGACGGGTTTTAGTCAGTAAAAGTCTGACACTCCCTCCCGCCCCGCCCAGGGCGGGGGAAGTTATTTGACGATTTCCCGTCTATAAAAAAAAAAAAAAGCTAGTACTACATAAAAACTAAATATCTGAACTTTACCTGTGCTTCCTCTAGTCGACTCGTCTCACTGACGCGTCGAGTTACAATGTTTTGTTGTGAAATTGTGTCCTGAAATAAGAAAAACAAGTTTACTAACTATCAAACGATAAAACAATAATTGTCAGTGTAATGACACTGACAATTACTGTTTTGTAAAACTGTTTTTTTTTCTAATAATTTTGTCTTTATTTGATTATTTCTAGATACATAGGTATATAAATGTTATAAAAGTATTTAAATAGAGCCTAAAATGATTATTGCACTCGTCATTAAGTTTGAATTGTATTATACCATGTTTTAAGCACATGTTTTACTTCTTGGAAGTATTCTATTGAATTTTCAACCCCGCTGTCAAATATTGATTTACCGTAATTGGCTTAACCTTTATAAATTAACCACGAACCACCAGAAAATAAAAAGCTTGTTCCGGCTATTTGTACAATCAATACAATATGAAAAGGCGTTCAAGCTGACTTTGAATTCAAAGGTGCCGATTCCCTTGTTCACAAACTAAACTAAAATTAGCGAATTGACATCTCTTACTAACATACAGCGAAAGAAAAGGACGGTGATACCTTAGAACTAAGTTAGAGATGTCAAATTAGGTTTGCCTTGAACTTTTCCGTGTTTTTAATCAATGCGTTCTGACATGTCAACTATAATTGTACAAAGAAGTTATAGATCAACTAAAATTGACAAGTCTTATTCATGTCCGTCCCTTTCTTGTTTGATTGGAGAGAAAAAGATAGAAATAGTCTAAATTAAGTTTAGCTTGTGCATAACAAAATCAACACCATTGTCTTCATTAGTGATGTAACTACTAATCACCGCAAAAACATTTAAAGCGAGCGAATTGTAAATCTTTCCGGGATTTTAAACGTGAAGAGGCGGCGGGAATCAGTCTTCATCCTACATCCATCCGCCTACCTGACCTACATACATTTTATCCTAATGTATGCTGCTATTTTTAACTTGGAGGCCACTGTTTGACGACACGGTTGGCTGAGCAATTGGCTACTGATCTACGGGTCGAGGGTTCGATTCCCGCACGAAATAAATAATTGTATGGCCTTTTTTTATACCACAGAAGGTGGCAAACCAGCTAACGGCCCGCTTAAGGTGAATGCTCCGACCAGCCCGCGAAATTTAAATTGTCTTACGTTTTTTGGAATTTGCAAGTCAGTATTAGGTTTAATGTTGATTAAAGGCCTATTCAGACCTAAGCGGTATTCGCTACCGCCTGCGGCAGAGAAAACCCAGTGGGTATGCGGTAATATTACTGTTCAGACCTAAGCGGTATTCGCTACCGTTCGTAACGCGCGTGGTATGTACCTCTACCCACAGCGGCAGCGAATATCGCTCAGGTCGCTCTAGCCGCGGTACTTGATACTAAATAGCTGAGCGAAACCCGCGCGGTATGTACCTCTACCCACAGCGGCAGCGAATATCGCTCAGGTTTGAATAGGCCTTAAAGTATGATTCGCGGGCGTAAGAAGTATGTATTTTCAAAATTATAACCATTAAAATCAGTTAAATGACTCCATAAGTCAAGCTTCATGTAAAATGTCAAGATTTCAAAAATTGCAAAAAACGTAAGAAAATTTAAATTTCGCGGGCTGGTCGGAGGGTTCACCTTAACGTTAAGCGGTCACCGCTGCCTATGGACACTTGCAACACCAAAGGCATTACCCATGCGTTCCCAAATTCCAAAAAAGTCCTATAGTTGTTCCGGGTCTGGCTGTTTGTGTATGTGATTTTATATGTTTGTAAACGCACCCACTATACAGGAGAAATTCCTATGGGGCACTGTTAAAAAAGAAGAAAAAAAGAAAAATTCCCAAGGCATTAAGTCCGCCTTTGTACTGTGTATTTTTTACATTTGTGCATAGTTTAAATAAACAAATAAAAATGTATAGGTACCCAATCATGTAAAATGGAAAGAATGAATCATTAAATGGAAGAGATCATAGGGTTTACCCTTTGACCCTATGAAATCTGGCATAGTCTGGAATATAATAATATATCTTGGTGCCAAACATCCAGATTCGTTCAGCCGTTATAGGCTAGTTTTTATCCCAGAGAAATGCGTTTATGACTGCTCCGTTGGTCTCGTGGTCGCAAGTGCGACTGCTGTGCAAAGGGTCCCGGGTTCGATTCCCAGGTCGAGCAAAAAGTGTAATTGGGTTTTTCTATGAAATTCTCAGTACCAGCTCGGAGTTTGGATTTGTGCCCGGTTAATGGCAATAGGCTCGCCCCCTATTACATGGGACCTAAATATACCGGCGAACTGTGGGTGTACATTGGTACACCTCTGCCTAACCCTTCGGGGAATACAGGCGTGATGGTATAAATGCGTTTATTTTTCCGGGATAAAAGTAGCTAACGTAACTTTGACGCAGACAAAGTCGGGAGTGGAAGGTAATTTAATACTTACATCGTCTTCGCTATCAATGTTCAGTACTGCCAGATCAACGGATGCTGTGACTTCCAACACTCCCTTACTAGTCGAAGCTACAGGAGAAGATGGCGTTCCCAGGTTGCCCACTGCAAACAAATGAAAATAGATTTTATTTATATAGTGAATTGAGTTTATAATTCATTCTTCAGACCGATTACCGTGTCCGCTCGCGACCGACTCTCTGTAGGAGCGATTATCGGACCGATGTACTAAATCTATACTTTCGTGGGACCGACGACGGTTTGTCGGCCGTGTGCGTTGGCATAATTATTAGAATCATTGTTCCATTATTGCAATATGGACACTATGTTGATGTAAAAATGACACATTTAAGGAAAAATTGCAACTTTCTGTCCCCACTTGCCCCGTTGGTCTCGCGGTCGCAAGTACGACTGCTGTGCAAGGGGTCCCGGGTTCGATTCCCAGGTCGAGCAAAAAGTGTTATTGGGTTTTTCCAAGAAATTCTCAGTAGCAGCTCGGAGTTTGGATTTGTGCCCGGTTAATGGCAATAGGCTCGCCCCCTATTACATGGGACCTAAATATACCGGCGAACTGTGGGTGTACATTGGTACAGCTCTGCCTAACCCTTCGGGGAATACAGGCGTGATGGTATATTTATTTATTTATTTATTTTGCAACTTTCTGTAATGTAAAATCTGAGATATATTTTTTTTTATTTCCGTTTTGATAATTGTATTTGTTTTGTACTTGTGTACAATTAGTTTATCTATGTAATTGCATTGAGTTCTTTTTTTTTAAGTATGAAATACCATCCATCACGCCTGTATTCCCCAAAGGGTTAGGCAGAGGTGTACTAATGAACACCCACAGTTCGCCGGTATATTTAGGGTATTTATTTAAGTATGAAATGTTGTTTTAATTTTGTACAATAATTTGCACCTGGCATGATATCTGTTCACCTTTGGTTGACTGGTAGAGAATGCCTAAGGCAAGTCCGCCTTTGTACTTTTGTTGCATAAAGTTTAAATAAATAAATATTTCCCCGGGCCTGGGGTTTTTAGTATGATATTTGGCGGAACTCCTTTATTCATGAATACGAAAATATAATTACATTTTCATTAACATGTCATTCATGCAAATTGTTTTCCGTCAAGATGTCAACCAAAGTGTCAAGAAGTTTCACTTGAATAAAATTAAATGTAATTTTTGAAAATCAACTAACATCATTTTTGTTTATCATATTTTAGTACCTAGTCCTAAGCGCGACTGACGACGCGCGAGAGGTCTTTGGTTCGATTCCCAGGTCGAGCAAAGTGTTAAATATTGGGTTTTCTATGAAATTCTTAATAGTAGCTCAGAGCTAGGATTTTTGCCCGGTTAACGGCAATAGGCTCGCCCCTATTACATGGGATGGGACTGAAAAATAGCGGCGAACTGTGGGTGTGCCTACACTGGTACACCTCTGCTTAACCCTTCGGCGGACACAGGCGTGATGGTATGTTATAAGCGCGTAAGTAAATGTATCATAATATCGATCGATTTCTAGAAATACTCGGATCGCATAAAATATTTACTGTGAGACTTTCTTTCATAACTATCAATAAGCGTACACTTATCATGTTTGTCGAATTATGTAATACCTACTAGTTTCCGACCACGACTTCGTTCGCGTCAAATTTGATATTATTATCCCACAGGAACCATAAACTTTCCTCTTCGTCCTTTAGTCAATAAGCACGCGTGAGGTGGCGTTGGCATAGGGGTTTTCAAGTGTGTAGCGCCCTTAAAACGAAGTATTAATTTACCTCTGCCTACCCAGTTCGGGAAATACTGTAGTGATATTATTAGGTATGTTACCAGTTGGAGCGGAAATAGAGTAGGCTTGGAGGCTGTGCAGTCGTGGTAGCTATTGACGTCGGAATCGGAGATGAGATAGCGTTGGAAGTTTTTATCTCGCGCACTTTATGTAAAGGTCAGCTCACACTGCCAAGCTACGCGTCGTGACGCGATGATACACACACTGTAGAAGATGGTAACTTCACGGGGTTTTTTGCAGAAAAACTACAGTTCTTTAAAAAATATAAAAACAGCTGAGTTCCTCTACATAACGTTAGCTATCTGCCAGTGCAAGTCCGGTCGAAATCGTTTTAACCGTTTCGGAGATTTGCCGGGACAAACAGAACACACACACACTGAAAACATTTTTATTTGTTGTATGCTGAAGGTGAGGGTGAGGTTTTGAAGAGATGCATCTTTATTTAGTAGAGAGCTGTTATTTTGATATTAAAAACAGACACTTTTGAAAGACAAATTCTGTACGGTAAGCACATAGGTAGAATGTGGATGAGACGACAGGAGTATGACGGATCGTAACAGTTGGCGTTCTATGGTTTCTGCTCACTCCTACGGGGAAAAGACGCGTGTTTATGTATGTGTAATCACATAAGTATCATCAATTATAAAGCCTTCAAACTAAATAAATTATTACATGTGGAACGGATTCTATTACATAAGTCGATCTAGTTTATGTACGTTTATAACCGTACGTTCGTGCTCCACACCCGTACATAGTATTTACGGACTTAATAAGCTGTAATCAAGGCCGTAGCCAGGTATTACCCGGAGGGAAGGAGAAGGCCGGTCGAGCTCTGAACGAGAGACAATACGATAAGTTTTGTCACATTCACAATGAAGTGCGCAACAAACGAAGAAGGCAATTACAATTGTATCATATTTGATTTGAAAAAGGGGTTTATACGTATAATTTTTGTTAGTTATAAAATCGTACCTCCAACTACCTAACTGCCTCTTTGGCCTAGTGGTGCTAAGCGCGACTGCTACCCTCGTGGTCTTGAGTTGAATTCCCAGGTCTAACAAAAAGTGTTATTGGGTTTTTCTATGAAATTCTCAGTAGCAGCTTGGAGTTTGGATTTGTGATGGATTGGATGATTTGATACCACATACCATCACGCCTGTATTCCCAAAAGGGTTAGGCAGAGGTGTACCAATGTACATCCACAGTTCGCCGGTATGTTCACTTGTTTAGATCCCATATAATATAGGGCAAGCCTATTGTCATTAACCGGGCATAAATCCGAACTCCGAGCTGCTACTATAAATTTCATAGAATAACCCAATACTTACCTAACACTTTTTGCTCGACCTGGAGCGCACCCAAGACGTCAAGCGTTGCACAGTCAGCGAGACAAGCAATTTATAAATATAGAAAATAATTATAACGCTCAAGAAATCTTCAAATTTAAAAACTGATCAAAATTCGATGACCACAATCTCAAAACCTTGATTGTCAAGTGCACAAGACAAGGCCAATTCAATCTTAAGAGAATTTTCAATGCCGGAGCTCTTTAGGCACGTTCCCAGCTGCTTGAGATGTAACCCTCAGGCATTGACGACGAGATCAAAGGCTGAAGATCACTAGTCAAGTGGATAGGCTTTCAGCCTACTGGCAAGAATGGTTATGGGCTTTGCGGGCGTCTATAGTATATCTATCTTAATATATATAAATCTCTTGTCACAATGTTTGTCCTCAATGGACTCCTAAATCACTTAACCGATTATAATAAAATTCGCACACCATGTATTGTGCAGTTCGATCCAACTTGAGAGATAGGATAGTTGAGAGGGTAGGGTTGGGGTAGGGTAGGGCAGGGGTAGGGGTAGGATACTACGCGAACGAAGTCGTGGCGGGTCAGCTAGTACTAATATAATATGAAGAGGAGTGGAGAGTTTACATACCACATACCATCACGCCTCTATTCCCCGAAGGGTTAGGCAGAGGTGTACCAATGTACAGTCACGAGCAATAACATATATACATAGTCACATTTTCTAAAATATATTTACTTCTACCATTCAAAAAATATGTGTACGGATTTTTTTTCCAAATTATCTAACCATCAAACTGTGTCAAAACTGGGTATACTTTGGTTTCACAATAATATAAACAAAACAAATCAGTAAAAAGTTTACACTTCCAATATCATTTTTAAGTATACATGACAATTTCTATAACATGTGCCTATACAAAATGGATACATTAAAATGACATAGAAAGTGTATACTTACTTTTTCCTGTTTTTGTTAAATTTTATTCATATACCATTGCATGATACAATAGTTTTTTAATTAGACGAATTCAGTGATGATGATTAAAACAATCATCATCAGCCTGTAGCAGTCCACTGCTCATAGTCCAAGCTATGTCGGATACTTTTGTTCTTTGCTGTAATATTTTATTTGGAATCCTATCCCTAAGAGAAACCCCCAACACAAATACATTACAGTTTTATAAATTAATAGTTGTTGGTAATAAAACAAGAGCTTACAGAATCAGTGATTCGTTACCATTAATTGTGTTGTATTAATTGTGTGCATTAAATATCATTAAATGTTGTAATTCGTTATTATTATTAAAGCCTACTAAATATTATAGGGTAGTTTAAACCAATCGTAATTCAAATATGTATATACAACATCATAATTAGTATATGCCAAACCCGAAACACCTGTCTAGTATTTTTATGTAAAGAATCTGTATACAACATTTCAAAACTGTGTCATGAAAAATGACAAAGTTATAAGCTTGTTATGTTACCTGGTTGTCTAAACAAAAATATGCTCACCGCGCGGCGCAGCGCATCTTGCAGCGCGTCTTGTGCTCATCTATACTAATATTATAAAGCTGAAGAGTTTGTTTGTTTGTTTGTTCGCGCTAATCTCAGGAACTACCGGTCCGATTTGAAAAGTTATTTTTGTGTTGGATAGCCCATTTATCGAGGAAGGTTATATAGGCTATATATTATGTAATTTTTTGAAGAGTTCCGTTGTCTGTCTCCGGAGTCCATCATCAGATCTATATGAAATTTAAATGGAGCCATTTGGGAAATATACCCTTTTCAACAAAAAAATAATCATCAAAATCGGTTCACAAACAACGAAGTTATCCGCGAACAAACATAATATAATAAAAAATCGGTTAAAATTCCCTATTTCAAAAAGTACTGAACCGATTTCGATTAAACTTGCAGTATTCCCTAAGTTGAATAATACCTAGTACAACAAAAAAAGAATTACTTAAATCAGACTTGTAGTTACGGAGATATGCGAACACAAACATAGAAACATACATACATACACTTTTGAAATTTGGCACATTTGTTCAGACGCTGATATAGACTAACATAATTATACGAAAACAAGGCAGTTCTGGAAATATTACATACATACGGGTCGAATTGATAACCTCCTTTTTTTGAAGTCGGTAAAAACAGTCAACGGGGGTGTCGATGCAACTCGCTGATGGCTACTAGCTACCTTTCTGTAACATTATATTATGTAGGTAATACCGCAAATGATAAAAAATACCTATAAATAAATAATATAACAAGACCCTATATTTACGTACACTGATTTAGTAAAACTGTGTAGTTTATTTTGATACAATTTAACGTTTACATAATATTATTGGACACAGTTAGCATACTTATTTTTGCGATTTAATGATGCTACATAAATTTGAATTTGTATACATGTTATAGAAATTGTCATGTATACTTAAAAATGATATTGGAAGTGTAAACTTTTTACTGATTTGTTTTGTTTATATTATTGTGAAACCAAAGTATACCCAGTTTTGACACAGTTTGATGGTTAGATAATTTGGAAAAAAAATCCGTACACATATTTTTTGAATGGTAGAAGTAAATATATTTTAGAAAATGTGACTGTGTATATATGTTATTGCTCGTGACTGTACACCCACAGTTCGCCGGTATGATTTTAGGTCTCATGTAATAGGGGGCGAGCCTATTGCCATTAACCGGGCACAAATCCAAACTCCGAGCTGTTATGAGAATTTCATAGAAAATCCCAATAACACTTTTTGCTCGACCTGGGAATCGAACCCAGGACCTCTCGCGTAGCAGTCGTGCTTAGTACCACTAGGCTAACGAGGCAGTTAATACGGTGGTTAGTTATTATAGAGGAAAGATTTGTATTTTGCATATACATATAACTAATTAACTTAAAAACTACTGGACCGATATTAACCATTTTTTTACCAATAGATAGCTACATTATTCTTGAATAACATGGGCTATATAACATCACAATACGACACACGGGAGCGGAGCAGTAACCAAAGATGTAACTTAATGCGGGTTAAATAAGCAACGCGAACGAAGTTGCGAGCATTTCGCTAGTACTAACAGTACTAATTATAATAAGAAGAAAAGTGTTGAGAGTTTATTTATTTGTTTAACATGTTAACCTCCGAAACTACTAGTCAGATTAGTGAAAATCTTTTTGAATATGATAGCCAGATTATTAAGGAATAGTGTAAGCTAAATAACATCACGCTAAGACTGACAGGAGCGGATCAGTAACCAAAGATGTAACATGATGATGATGGCAGAAGCAGAATTATTATTTGTGTGTTTGTAATATTCCTTATAAGATTTCGTTTTTGTGTTTTTTTTTTGTGATCTTTTATTTTTGGTATTAAAATATAGCCTATGTTACTTGCTTATAATGTAGCTTTCACTAGCTGAAAGAATTTTTAAAATCGGATATGTAGTTTTTGAATAAATCCATTACAAACAAAACGTCAAAATCTTACCTCTTTTTATGTTTAGGAAAACATTAGGGGTTCTGCGCAAATAATATAAAACCCCTTGTTATCCGATATTCATGTCAACGAACGCGCGACCTAAACCGACCGTAAACCTCTCGCATCGGCTGTGGAATGAGGAAACAAAATGGCGAGGTTTCTAGGCCGTAATATGGGGTTCTTCAAGATGGGAGTTCATAGGTTCTTGAAGGTTCGGCAACACGGTGATGCCTCTGGTGTTGTAGGCGAACATAGGCCACGGTACCTGTAGTGCGATTCTCTAAAATGCAAACTCGAAAACGAGTCTCACTAAGGCACCTCGCGCACTAGACGGCCACGACCACGACCAGTGGCCGCAACGATCAGATTTACTAAAGAAACAATATAAACGTCGCGCACTTGGCCGCAACGGCTTCTTTAGTAAATCTGATCGTTGCGGCCACTGGTCGTGGTCGTGGCCGTCTAGTGCGCGAGGTGCCTAAAGTGATCGCGCTCACTTCGATAACGAACCAACTTGTCATTGGTTTAGTATTCGTTCGCCGTGGTGACGTCACCGGCGCGGCGTGATCGTGTTTAACAGAATACCATTTTGTAATCTCACTGCGGATTCAGCTTTAGAATTACGAAGTGAGGCTTAGAGAATCACACTGCTGATCTTCGGGACATCGCCAGTAGCGTCGAGGCAGTTGCGAACGCCAGCCCGATATACTAATACTCATCATCATCACCTGCTTCGCCTTTTCCCAACTATGTTGGGGTCGGCTTCCAGTCGATCCGGATGCAGCTGAATATCAGTATTTTACATGGAGCGACTGCCTATCTGACCTCCACAACCCAGTTACTGGGCAACATGATACCTCTTGGTTAGACTGGTTGTCAGACTTTCGGGCTTCTGACTAACAGTAACGACTGTCAAAGATCTACAAATGACAGCCGGGACCAACGGCTTTACGCGCTTTCCGAGGCACGGAGGAAACTCGCTATGGAAAATGGTCACCCATCCACAGACCAGCCTCGGAAAGCGTGGCTTAACCCGGAAGATCGGTCAATGCGGCTGTTATTATTTAGCCACAAGCTCCTCTTTGGTAAAGTCTAAATAAATAAGTCGTTTTTACGCGCACGAAGTCGCGGGCAGGCTCTAGTATGTATAAAAGTGTTTAACTCACGCTGGTCAGTGCTGTGGCTCGTATGCAGCAGGTTCTCCGTGGAAGGCTGTTCCTGGTAATCCCTGCTCCGGGCTTTGAATAGTCCGAACTTCACCGGTGCCATTTTCTGAAACAAATTGTTAAATTTAGTACAAAACTAGCTTCGGCCTGCGACTTCGGCCGCGTCAAAGTTGATATACATATTATGACACGGGAATTCTACATTTTCCGGGATAAAAGTATCCTATGTGTTATTCCACACTACAATCTATCTCAGTGCCAAATTTCATCCGGATCCGTTCAGCCGTTTAAGCGTGAAAGAGTGACAAACATCCTCACAAACTTTCGCATTTATAATATTAGTAGGATAACTGCCTTCTATCTGCGTCTTCACTCTCTTGGTCAAAGGGTACTTATGTTTGGAGTTTCTTTCCCATTCTTCTCCATGCAAAACAACCCTTTGGAAGGGGCAACTACAGGATTTGTTAATTTTCTCTGTCATCTGTAAATCTTTGGCAGCTGTTACGGTTATTCAGAAACCAGGAAGTCGTACAACCAGTCTTACCAAGAGGTATCGTGTTGCCCAGTAACTGGGCTGTGGAGGTCAGATAGGCAGTCGCTCCATGTAAAATACTCGTATTCAGCTGCAGCCGGTTAGACTGGAAGCCGACCCCAACATAGTTGGGAAAAGGATAATCAGAGAGTTCATTTTCCTACCTACGAGTATGTACGAGTGTGCTACGTGAGTTTGACAAAATTAAATGTCAAATATGAAAGTGTGTGTCGGCACGATTGGCACAGTGGCTGTGCGATGGCTACTGCACTGCGTGTCGCGGGTTCGATTCCCGCACGGACATATATTTGTATGGCGTACAGGTTCCGGGTCTGGTGTTTGTGTACTTATGTGAGTTTATGTTTTTGTAAACGCACCCACGACTCCTGCCGAAGGGGTCGAAAAGTGCTAGAGTGGAGACCACGGACTAGCAAGCGCAGCGTAGGACGTCCACCAACAAGATGGACAGACGACCTAATACAGGTCGCCGGAAGACGCTGGATGCAGGTCGCTTCCAACCGGTATATGTGACGTCCTATGGCTGAGATGATGATGATGATGACCCACGACTCAGGAGAAATTCCTAGTGTGGAACAACGTTTGCGTTTGTATGTGCGCTTCTCACTTGTGCGACAGAATTATACCGCGTCTCACGATAGTTCGAATCCACGCTTGTGCGATACATTGAAGTTTGACAACACCCCAGTGCGACAAACGATTGTGCGTCCGTAGTTACTAATAGTAGTCTAGTAGTAGTAGTAAAGCTATTTGTGAACGAGCTCGTCCGGGGAAGTACTACCACCATACATATTTCTGCCGTAGAGCAGCGTTGCTGTGTTCCGGTTTCACGGGTATGGGTGCCGGTGTAATTAAAGGCACATGACACATTTCAACTTTGTCTCTGGGATGGCAACGCATTTGCAAGGCCTCAGGTATTGCACGTGTCTATAGGCAGCGGTGACCACTTAACATGAGGTGGGCCGGCAGCTTATTTGATATAAAAAAAGCGGTAGTGCGAAAAACGATTGTGCGCCAGCAATAATCTCGGGATTCAATAAAAAATGCATTTGTTAAGAGATCCACTTTTCACTTCAAACCACACACGTAGTACACTCATGTACCACTTTGACCCATAAACTAAATCTCTTTATTTTTTTGACAGACTACACACCACACAGTTGACAGACGTCAAATAAAACAATCTAAGATTGTATTTCACTAAAATACACTGCTTAAGGTGGTTTTTAACCGGCGAGGATAGACGTGGATAGGATACGCGAGAATTGAAATCACGCCAACCCTTTCACATCGAAAAATGTTTATGTGCACTCGCGCCGAATAGTATTGGCACACACCGAAATTTGTGTATCAAGTATGAAAAGTAATAAATACTCTAAATAACCAGAAATATAGTTCAATGTTACACAAACAAATAATACAATTCTCGCACATTCAGATCACACCAAAGATTCGCAAGACGAAAATCGAAACTACTTTTTCATACAACATTGAACTATATTACTACAACAGTAGAGTATTTACACACACTTTTCACTCGCCCATCCTATCCTTTAATCGCCTCGCCGGTTAAACCACCTTTACCCTGCGCCAACGCCGGGAGAGGTTCCATTTAGACATCTTCATCTCTCAACGTGTCGCGGTAGTAGACTGACTGTCCGGGCGATATGACGGAAGATAATCCGCTACGACCAATCATATCACTTGACATGAGATTTAAATTGGTCCCCGCCGCGGCCTGTGATTCGTTGAGGAACGCTGTCATTACGTTGATTGTAGTTTGTTGTGTGTGGACTACAGGATGTATTACGACATTGAGTTGTTCGTCTTTTTATTTTTTAACTGGGTTCCACCCGTAAATTCGTTCGCGTGGAAGTCAAGTATAGTACTATAATACTGTAGCTATACTTCTATACAGATACATAATAATGCCGAAGAAATTTTTGTTTGTATAAACGCAGTTATCTCTGAAACTTTCAGTCGGATTGGAAAAAATATTTTGTGTATAATAGCCAGGTTTTTGAGGAATAGTATAGGCTATACAACATCCCGCCACAGCCCATACGAGTGGAGCAGTAATCAACTACGCAAATTAAAATGCTTAAAAAAAAACTAAAATTTTGTTTGTTTTTTGTTTGAATGCTCTTATCTGCGAAAGTATTGGTCCGATTATCAAAATTCTTTTGTTGTGATTGATTGTGATGAAATGTCTCTACGCTGGCTGAGTGATTGTCAGCTGCGCTCCTTGTCACAGGTTCAATCAATAACCGCCCGGAACAAATATTATTAGTATGGATTGAGAGTTGTTCCGGGTCTGGCTGTTTGTGTATGTGAGTTTATATGTTTGTAAACGCTCCTACGATTCAGCGGTGTTATTCTGTAAAACCCTCCTTCCGTGAAGTGAGCGTGTTGCGACCTGTCAATCCCTAGCATCGGATAGTAACAGCCCAGTTTTAGCTCACTTCACCTTAATCACCTTAATTCACTGAGGGAGATTTCTTACAGAATAAGCAGCCAGGAGACATTCCGAGAGTGGGCAAAATCTCTTTTTAAAGAAAAAAATAATGTTTGTAGCAAGAGACATATTATATTGTGTTGCAAGTGTCCATAGGCAGCGGTGACCGCTTACATCAGGCGGGTTTTTTGCTTGTTTGCCACCTTCAGTGGTATAAAAAAGATAACGTTAAAACCTATTTTTTTAAAGGTTGTCAAAACATCAAATTGCTTTCCGCTCTGGGCGAAGCGAAAGGGCCAGTCAGACTCTTACTGACTAAAACCCATCCATGTTCTCCCATCTCCTATGCGTTCCAGGACAGCGGTGACTCTTTTAAACAAATTCCGCAACCCTGTCAAAGCGTTCAGACCTTGGGTGTATTCCCGAAGAGGGATGTAAACCAATCTAGTATTGGCATGTCTGAAAGGTTTAGCGGGAACTGAATAATTGATACGCTTAAACTAGGTCATTGCATTTTATAAATCGGTTTGCAACTTTGAACAGAAATACGAGTAGGGAGGGAGTACTACATATTTAGGTCATGCCTGTGTTTTCCTGATGGGAGAGGGGGCAATGTAGTGCTTCTATAATTATGTTGCCAGTTATGTGATGAGCATTTATTTATAATTGATACTATTTATGTAAATGTAATTCTCCAGGCCGATTCCGGCCACGGCGGCTATAGCCACGTACGCAGGAGATATAATAGTGCACAAGTGAGTGCGCAAACACAGGTGCACTCCCTCTTCCCTAACTCTCATAGCCCGATGGGACGGCAATCCGACACGACCGGAGAGAGATCAGGCGCAGGACCAACGGCTTTACGTGCTTTCCGAGGCACGGGGGTGTCACACCACCAACTTCCAAACTTCGGGCTGCTACTGAGAAATTCCTAAGGGAAAAACCCAATAACACTTTTTGCCCGACCTGAGAATCGAACCCGGGACCCCTTGCTCAGCAGTCGCGCTTGCGACCATGAGACCAATGGGGCAGTCATACTATCTATACTAATATAATATAAATAAATAAATAAATAAATATTATAAATATGAAAAATTTGTTTGTAACGAATAAGCTCCGAAACCACTGAACTGATTTTAACCATTTTTCTCCAATAGATAGCTACATTATTCCTGAGTAACATAGGCTATAAAACATCACGCTGTAACTCACGGGAGCGGAGCAGTAACCAAAACGTAACTTAACGCGGGTGAAGTAAGCCACGCGGATGAATTCGCGAGCAGAACTTATTAAATACAATTTTAAATACTGATATAAAAATAAAAATATTAAAAATACCCCAGCGGTATCGGGAACAGGGTCCAAGTTACCGGTGGTCAGGGCTCCTGATACATCTCCTAGCGGGTCTAAAGGTATTATTTTCTGAATCAAGCCGCCCAAGAGCCACGAGAGCAACGAGAACTACGTAATAAACTCACGCCTTTTTCCCATAGGGGTAGGCAGAAACCACAGAACTAAAACTGACCGGAGAACTGTTCAATAGAATTTCAATTTTGTCTCATGTATGCCTTCGCCACGGCAAACGATTAGCAAATTCTTGATACTTACAAAGTAACACTTAAATTTTCCTAGGTTATACATAATAATATTTACGGTTGGTTGACGCTACTCGTGACCGAAAGGCTGGCTTTTGCCTTGGCCAGAGAATTAGCATTGCCATCCAATGTGGCAATTTTGCCAGACTTTTGGCCACTTTTCCAGTTGACGGTGATGCGAAGGAATTTTTTGATGCCTTATAGTTTTAGTTTCTGTTTTATTTTCATATTTATGTTTATTACTGATTATTTAATTCATTGACATTCAAGTATGGAAGGGTTTTTATGCTACTTAATTCCACTTGTAGTAAGTTGTAATAATATTGAAACATAAAATAATAATTCAAAAGTGAACACATTCATTTGTTTTTCGCTTTTTTGCCACATAAGATAATTAATATTACGTTTTTAATTCTATCCCCACAATTGAGATGATAATCTTCTACCAGTTTATATATTTATTGTGCAATTATTCATCTATTTTTGTAAAATCTCGCGTAGTAACAATCTTACTACATACCGAAGCGTAGTAACAGCTGAGACGCCGTTTTTTTGACAATTTTGGAACATTCTAGTAATATTAGAGGCTTTATTTATTATAAATACTGATATAATTACCTTAAAATCCTTATTTTCTGTAGGGAAATAACTGAAAAACGTTTTGGTAGACGCAAAAACACAGTACAAAATCACTCTTTACTGATATGGGGTCTTAAGACAACAAACGGTACAAAATTCTCGATAAATATAGGAGTTGTTCTCAAAAATATTATTCAGGTAGAAAATTTGTGTATAAAATAGTCAATTTTGCTAAATATTTAGTTTAAAATATAGATTCTTTTGGTAAAAAACAAGCGGTGTCGCCCGCCTTCCTGAATCGCGGCCACTGAGCTCTTTTTGATAGGAACTGTGCTCGTCAAAGGTGTTGTGGAAAATAACAGGTACGAGTATTGTTTTTGTGAATACTGATAATACTTAACTGTTATTTTCCAGTCAGTAATAACTATAATGGTTTGCGTGGGGTATATTAAAAAAGAAATAAGGTGGTCAGGTCGCATTATTTGTCGGATTATATGTTGCATTGGGTAGGTAGTGATTCCGATTTTAAAAAAAAAAAACAAAACTAGAAAATTTGTCTCATGAAGTCATGATAGGCACCGTATTCATTATCTTATTTTGCCTTTTCCTATGTTTGAGTTATTGATTTCGCCTCTGTAGCTAATTATTTATTTATTAAAACTTTATGCACAAATGTAAAAATACACCGTACAAAGGCAGACTTAATGCCTTAGGCATTTAATTATGTGTGCCAAGGTTTTTTTTTATATTGCACTGCATTCCTACACTGTCCCATGTTGGGCGCCACTTTCTCAATGGTCTCATGTTGGGCGCCAATAAGAAAGAAATAATTTACTTCAAGAAATATTGAGATAAATATTCACTTAGCACGTTAGCAGTTCAAACTACAAATAAAACGTACGATGCAGTGTTTTTAAAGAGTCTAGGGTTCATATTTTGAATATAATTGAACAAAAAAGGTTAAAAAAAAGAACTGGTATAAAATAACAGCTAATATTAGTAACAGTTCCGATATTACTGTTCCACGTATTATTCCAGAGTGTCTACTATAAAGAGCTCTCCGCCATTACACCACAACATCGCAGTTGCGCGCGCACTCTGTTTATAATCCACTTAGTTTCGATTTGACATCCTCTCTTTACATTACGCTGTTATTGTAATATACACCTTATTCCTTGTGTCTGAAGGTTTGGAGTAAATTGGGTGAAATATGATATCAATACTAGATGATACCGCGGTTCTGTTTGAGTTTAATTTGATTTTTTGGCAATTGAATTAGTTTGATTGATCTGCTGTTTATAAGATAGTTTTGCAAGGAATTCTAAAGTGTTATTGGGTTTCTCTATGAAATTCTCAGTAGCAGCTCGGAGTTAGTATTTGTGCCCGGTTAATGGCAATAGGCTCGCCCCCTTTTACGTGGGACCTAAACATACCGGCGGGCTGTGGGTGTAGATTGGTACACCTCTGCCCACCCTTTAAGGAATACAGGATGACGGTGTGTAATGTAGTTCGTGTTAAGTATCGTCCCATAAAACAAAGCAAGAATATAAAAAATCTTTTCACCAGCCCCCTTTGCTTCACTTAGACTGTTATTGTGTGCTATTTTTACCCGACTGCGACAGAAGGAGGGTTATGTTTTTTTTTAAAGTACCTATATTATGTATGAAATGTCTTTGCCCATTCTTCTCCATACGTACCGTTTGTAAAGGGTTACTAGATTCAATTATTTTTTCTTGTAAATAATTTTCAGAATTGCCTTTAAATGGTCTAAAAGATTTGACTTTGACAGCTGTCATTTAAGACTAAAATAGAATATTTATCTGATTTTAGATACTTATAAGTACTACACTATTTAACAGTCTGTAACGATGTAAACCATAAACTAGGCACTGCACGAATCTTTACGGATCTCAAGTTAAGTAAAGCGGTCCACATTTGTATCATTTCGGTGTTTCGTATCTCCGTTGAGCTGGGTCCACATTTGTAGCATCTTGACTGATTTCTACCATCCATCACGCCTGTATTTCCCGAAGGGTTAGGCAGAGGTGTACCAATGTACACCCACAGTTCGCCGGTATATTTAAGTCCCAAGTAATAGGGGGCGAGCCTATTGCCTTTAACCGGGCACAAATCCAAACTCCGAGCTGCTACTAAGGGACGAGCCACAGTCTCTGGCGACGCTTCACGCTTTGCGACAGGAGTTGCGACAGCGACACGATTTGCAGTGGTATGCCACAGCTCGAGTAGTTGCGACAGCGACGGTAAGTGAGACAAATGTACTCGCTAGTACATTTGTCTCACTCGCACAGCGCGCATTCTGTAGCCGCTACATGTCGCGCTACTTGTCGCGCTTCGTGAAGCGCCCCGTGTAGCGTCGCATGTAGTGTCGCCGGTAGCTGTGGCATGCTTCATACGTTGACTACCATTTGTTTTTGCATCTCGAAGCTTGTCGCGCCTCATGTCGCATGAAGCGCTTGGCTGTGGCTGGCGGGTAAGGATTTCATAGGAAAAATCCAATAACACTTTTTGCTCGACCTGGGAATCGAACCCAAGACCTCTAGCGTAGCAGTCGTGCTTAGGCCCACTAGGCTTACGAGGCAGTTTCGATTTCTGTTTCATTTTTTTTTTTTGGACTGCCCCGTTGGTCTCGTGGTCGCACGTGCGACTGCTGTGCAATGGGTCCCGGGTTCGACTCCCGGGTCGAGCAAAAAGTGTTATTGGGTTTTTCTATGAATTTCACAGTAGCAGCTCGGAGTTTGGATTTGTGCCCGGTTAATGGCAATAGGCTCGCTCCCTATTACATGGGACCTAAATATACCGGCGCACTGTGGGTGTACATTGGTACACCTCTGCCTAACCCTTCGGGGAATACAGGCGTGATGGTATTTTTTTTTTGAACAGACAAACATTCCTCTTTTACCTGTATTACAAAAGAGAACAGATAAATACCTTGTACTAGTTCCATTAAAAGCTGCCAACGCAACGTTAACCTTACTTCTCTCGTTTTAAGGTATTAAATTAAACGACTCGCACGGGATGTCATTTGATCACTCTCCCTATAATGGAAAACTTAATTGATGGAGGTTTTTAAATGGAGGGAGGGGGGGGGGGTAACAGTGATTATTTTAGTAGATACCTACAGTTTCGATCCCGGGTTTGATTCCTAGGTCGAGCAAAAAGTGATATTGGGTTTTTCTATGAAATTCTCAGTAGCAGCTCGGAGTTTAACCGGGCATTAACCGGGCACAAATCCAAACTCCGAGCTGCTACTGAGAATTTCATAGAAAACCCAATAACACTTTTTGCTCGACCTGGGAATCGAACCCAGGACCTCTAGCGTAGCAGTCATGCTCACGACCACTAGTCTAACGAGGCAGTTAAACGGCTTAAGTTAAAAAAAATAGGGGTCCATGGTGTCAAATAAAATACGTAAGCCATGAATCAATCTTGCATTTTGAATAAATACTACATACATTTTGTTAACACTATTTTTTGTGTATTTTATTTATTACATTAAGTATTTTATTTTTATTATATTACAATATTATAAGTGATGTAATAATAAAACAAAAAATCCATAAAAATAGTCGTTCACCCAGCTTTAAAACTATTTTTAGGATCTGTTTTTGACAAAATAAGCAGTTATTTGACTAGATTTATAAGACGGACTACAGTAGCTGCCATTTGACTAGTTTAATTATATTTTTGAACGCGTAGGTAAATAAATATTGCTAGAGATGGGAAATTCAACCTTGGGTAAACTAATTTTTGAACTTACATATTTAATTCCAATTTGACACATTAAACTTAGCTCAAAGAATTTATTTTTGTACAACACTATCTTACAAAAATTATACAGAGCTGTTTATTTGGACGATAGAATTCAAAAAACATTAAAACCAAATTGAAGAAAAAGAGTGTCCATGGAGTTTCTTGCTCGTTCTTCTCCATAGAGATCTACGCTTTGGAACGAGCAACTAGCTTCAACTTTAAACTGTAACTTCTTGACATTCAAAAGTGCCTGTAAATGGTCTAATTGAAATAAATGCTTTGAACTTGAATTTGAGAATCACACCATTCAAATAAATTATTGAGGTATTTCTAACTTTATTATTATTTTTAAGTTTATTACAATTGAAAAAAATAAAACATATCATTAGTTGTGATACAAGAGGTATTGTAAAATATAATTATTTATTAAGAAAATAATTACTGGGAGTGAGGCTTTTTCCCAGCAGTGGGGAAGTAGCTTGTTATAAAATCATGAATGGAGTAAAATTAAGCGCGTATGTCTGATGTTCTGTGAGAGACAGTATAATAAATAACAAATGTCTTGGGACAACTCACACACGGCTATCTGATCCCAAGCTAAGCAGAGCTTGTATTATGGTAACCAGACAACTGATATACATACTTACATAATTTATAAATACATACATATTATAGATAAATCACACCCAGACACCCGTATTACCCATTACTGGGTTGTGGAGGTCTGATAGGCAGTCGCTCCATGTAAAATACTGATATTCAGCTGCATCCGGTTCGACTGGAAGCCGACCCCAACATAGTTGGGAAAAGGCTAGGCAGATGATGATGACACCCAGACACAGAACAAACAATCATGCTCATCACACAAAGTTTGTCCTGGGTGGGAATCGAACCCACGACCTCCGGCTTAGCAGTCAGGGTCGCTAACCACTAGACCAACAGGCCCGTTCAGTATGCAAGGGTGTCCACTGTTCCATGTTAGTAGGTAGAGCATAGTTGTTTATGTTTGAATTTCTGCATTGTATAGTTTTTGTTTTGTTTCTATGTTAATTAATGTAATTGGTACTATGCCGTGTTAATTAAATATAAATAAATAAATCATTGCGAAATTATTTCAATTCCCATCTCTTTAAAAATAACACAATATCTCATAATTTCTTAAATAACATTGAAAAGTTCCAGTTAGCAAAATATAAATAAAACTGACGATCGGTTTTAATGTACACGGTGATTATTGTTGTAATATTAGTTAATTATTTTAGTTATTTATTTAGTTATTTACTTATAGCCAAGGTTTTTGAAAGCCGGTTCATCGTTTAGATTGTGCTCGAAGAATGGACTCTCCCGGAAGATGACTGAGGCATCAGCTATGTGCATTTGTCTCTTGCCATATCTGAAAGAGACAATAATAAATTTTCATTAAAGTCCAGTGGTTAGGGCGGGTGGAAGTCGTTTAACAATGTTACTTTTTAATATCATTTAAATAGACACGAAATAACACAATTCTCTGTTATTCAGAATTTTTGGCAATACCTAAGAGTTAATTTTTTGACGTGACAACGTCTTATAAACGTATACCGACTTTACAGGCAACCAATTTTTTTATCTTAACTTTAGATCTTATTCCTTAAAATATGTGCTCGATAATATACATTTAGAAATCCGAAATGTTAAACTACTTTTGTTGCTAACTGTACCTAAGTGACTATTTCAATTCAATTGTATTTTCTCAGTTTATCTTAGACATAACTGACACCGGTTAAAGAAAGCATCGTGAGGAAACCTAGACTTATAAATAATAATTACTGTAATTATTATTATTTTTACATAACATCTCTGAGTAAGGTTCTTGAATTATTATTATAAATTAGTGAGCTCATATTTTACCAACCCTATATTAGGCGATAGGTTAGTCAATGTTATTTCTCATCTAGGGACAGCTTACACCGATATGTTTTATAAGCGATAATGTAATTCGCGGATTTGAAAGTAGAAGCCACGCTACTTTTGATGTTTCTGCCAATTTCTGTAAAGTACTGTGTAAAGAAGATAGATGGCGTTGTTTTGTTCAAATAGAGACATCTATTGTCAAGTAGTGAAACTAAAAGCTTGCAAAATGTAGCCTTTGTTGCTAATGTCATCTTGAAATAGATTAAGAATATAAAATAATGGCTTATAAAAATATATATAGGCTTATATAAATTAGTTTATATAAAATAATGGCACCCAACATGGGACATTTTATAAAACTAAAAAACTGTTTATAGTACTCTACCATCATGTAGTTATCGACTCTAAAACATTCAAATACGAAATAAAAACTGTCTTACAATGTAAAAAAACACAAAAAAAGTCTTTCTCAAATAATGGCGCCCAACGTGTGACAGTGTGACGCTATTCTGTATTTTTTTATTTTCCCTATAAATGAACACTTAGCCTTTAAATGCTTTAAATCACGCTTGTATACCCCGAATGGTTAGGTAGAGGTGTACAAATGTACACCCACAGTTCGCCGGTTTGCTTAGGTCCCACATAGGGCGAGCTTATTGCCATAAACCGGGCACAAATCCTAACTCCGAGCTGCTACTGAGAATTTTATAGAAAAACCCAACAACACTTTTTGTTTTTTTTTTTTACTTTTTTCTTTTATATGTTTCGCTATAACATTATGATACCCATGAGTTGTACAATATATACGTATATTAGTCTTTGATCCATTTTAATGTTGCCAGCTTTCAGTTATAGTTTTCAATATACAGAAGTTATATGGATTAAAATATAAATAATACAAAACTTTCTTTTAATATTTTGACTTGATCACATGGACTTTTTAACTGGAGCACACCTAAAAATGATTCTCACCTTCCTCTCCCATGCACAGAGTAATACTCTTGAAGCTCCTTCAGATAGTTGGAGATCTGTTCGGCGGTGTCGAAGCGCTCGGGGCGGCGCGGACGCGGGTACTGCGCCTGCGTCGCGCACGACAAGATGGCTGACAGCAGCAAGATGGCGGACAGCAGGAGACGCATTTTGACTGGAAGCAATAGAGAAGGAATCCCACTTTAATATTATAATTGCGAAAGTTTGTAAGGATGGATGGATAGATGGATGTTACTCTTTCACACTTAAACGGATGAACAGTCTGGGTGAAAGGAGATGGCTAAATGGAAGTATAGACCACTGCCCCATGTGCCAGGTACCATGTATAAATATGGTACCTAGCACAATATAATGCTGAATGGCTAAATATTAGTATTTCATGTAAAAAAGTTTCAGATACTTTTTGGGAATAATATAATGGTAAAATAATATTGCCTAAAAAAGAAAAAAGGTGTGTGTGACAGTATATAATTTTCTTCAACTGACACTTTCGAAAAAGAATAAAACTAAAAACGAAAATGAGGTTGTATATTTATAAGCGAATGTTTGTGATTAAAAAGTTTTTTTTTTTTTTTTAGATACTTTATTATGTTTAATAGTTCACGAAAGTGCTAGGAAAATATTAAACACTACATAATTCATGAATGATTTTTTAAATATTATGAGGTCATGTAAGATTCATATACATTCCAGAATGTATCTGGCCCGGGGGCAGTCATTTAGCCATCACCTTTGGCATTGATTTGACGCGGAGGAAGTCAAGCTAGTAAAATATAAAGCTATCAATGTTTCTCGTAAAGCCAAAACATGACGTTTGCAGTCATTTATAACTTAGAGAGTTATATTGACGATTGTAATCGTTATACGTATATGCGTAACTTTGTAAAGTGAATTCAGTGTCGCGTCAAATATTAACCTGATACTAAGCTGCAAATTTAACAAAACAAAATACGTAGGTTTTAAATTTCTCGGGCAACAAAGCAAGTGTTATTGGGTTTTTCTATGAAATTCTCAGTAGCAGCTCGGAGTTTGGATTTGTGCCCGGTTAATGGCAATAGGCTCGCCCCTTATTACATGGGACCTAAATATACCGGCGAACTGTGGGTGTACATGGGTACACCTCTGCCTAACCCTTCGGGGAATACGGGCGTGATGGTATTTTTTTTTAGAACAGACAAAAATACCTCCTTTCCCTATATTACAAAAGAGAACAAATAAATACCTTGTACTAGTTCCATTAAAAGCTGCCAACGTAACGTTAACCATACTTCTCTCGTTTTAAGGTATTAAATTAAACGACTCGCACGGGATGTCATTTGATCACTCTCCCTTTAATGGAAAACTTAATTGATTGAGGTTTTTAAATTGAGGGGGGGGGGGGGGGGGGGAGTAACAGTGATTATACTTGTAGATAGTACCTACAGTTTATGTGGTAAAAAGAAAGACATCTGCAATACCAGAAGCATTGCAAATGCGTTGCTATCCTACAGCCTTACTTATAAAAATAACGCTAAATAATACTCAACTACTTATCAATTGATTAACTCTTAAATCCTTGACTAAAAATCAATTATTTTTCACATAGCAACCACTTTCAACGGTGTCTCAGGTGGAAAATCTTACCTATAAACGTTAATCAACGTTGAGACGTTGTTATGTACTAGCTCAGTGACAGAAAATTTAAACAGCGGCGACCCGTTGTTTAATTATAGTTCAAAAGTAAGATGGCGGGCTTCAATCAGCTGTGACGATGGCATTTTTGGTCTTTGGATTCTATTGTAAATTTTGACAATTATGCTCAATTGCTCGTTCGATTTCGTTCTTTAGTCGAATAATTTGGTCATGCTGTATGCTGACCGTCTAAGTGTTGGGAGATTAAAATAGTGTTTCATCGTTCAGTCAGTCAATTAAGAGGTAGCTAAGTATGAATTAGCGTTATTTTTATAAGTAAGACCCCCAGAGACTAAGTTGAAACGTCTCAAGTGCCTGTAATTGTACCGGCAGCGGTACCTTTCAAACCGTAGTACTTCTCCGGACTAGCTCCTTTACAAAGAGCTCTGCTACTACTACTATAATAGTCCTCTCTCTACTCTCTCTCTCTCTCTCTCTTTCTACTGTATAATAATAATCTCCACACCAATTTCGGTCTGGAGACTGTCTGCAACCAGGAGATATTATAGTGCACAAGTGTGCGCAAACACAGGTGCACTCTCTCTTTCCTTACCCTCATAGTCCGATGGGACAGCAATTCGGCACGACCAGGACAGAAATCAGGCGCAGGACCAACAGCTTTACATGCTTTCCGAGACACGGGGGTGTCACACCACCAACTTCCAAACTCCGGCCTAGTAAGTACTGAGAAATTCCTTATGGAAAAGCCGAATAACGTCTTGCCTGGGAATCGGACCCAGGATCACAATAGTCACGCTTACGACCACCAGATCAATGGTGCAGTAAAAGAGAAAGAATTTCAGAGCAACTTCCTCCCGCGTACGCTTAGGTTGTGGAATGCGCTCCCTGCTAAGATTTTCCCAAGAGACTACAGCATGGGAGCAAGAACCTGCCGGGGCTGCGGGTTGTTCGAAAGAGATACCGCGCCCCCGGAACGCAAAGGGCACATGAAGGAACATAGACGGGTTTTAGTCAGTAAAAGACTGACACTCCCCCCCGTCCCGCCCAAGGCGGGGGAAGTCATTTGATGATTTCCCGTCTATAAAAAAATATAAATAAAAATGGGAGCAAGAAAGGAGTTTTTTGGGGTCACGGGATTGGCAACCTAACGAGTGATGCCTCTAGTGTTGCAAACTTGCAAGTGTCCATAGGCAGCGGTAATCGCTTAAAATCAGGCGGGCCGTTAGCTTGTTTGCCAGCTTCAGTGGTATATAAAAAAAAAACAAAAGAAAACGGCTTAAAAAATAAATACCATCACGCCTGTATCCCCCGAAGGGTTGGGCAGAGGTGTACCAATGTACACCCACAGTTCGCCGGTATATTTAGGTCCCATGTAATAGGGGGCGAGCCTATTGCCACTAACCGGGCACAAATCCAAACTCCGAGTTGCTACTGAGAATTTCATTGAAAAACCCAATAACATTTTTGCTCGACGTAGGAATCGAACCCAGGACCTCTAGCGTAACAATCGTGCTCAGGACCACTAGGCTAACGAGGCAGTTAAACGGCCTAAGTTAAAGAAAATAGGGGTCCATGGTGTCAAATAAAATACGTAAGCCATGAATCAATCTTGCATTTTGAATAAATACTACATACATTTTGTTAACACTATTTTTTGTGTATTTTATTTATTACATTATTTAATTTTTATTATATTACAATATTATAAGTGATGTAATAATAAAACGAAAAATCCATAAAAATAGTCGTTCACCCAGCTTGAAAACTATTTTTAGGATCTGTTTTTGACAAAATAAGCAGTTATTTGACTAGATTTATAAGACGGACTACAGTAGCTGCCATTTGACTAGTTTAATTATATTTTTGAAAGCGTAGGTAAATAAATATTGCTAGAGATGGGAAATTCAACCTTGGGTAAACTAATTTTTGAACATACATATTTAATTCCAATTTGGCACATTAAACTTAGCTCAAATAATGTATTTTTGTACAACACTATCTTACAAAAATTATACAGAGCTGTTTATTTGGACGATAGAATTCAAAAAACATTAAAACCAAATTGAAGAAAAAGAGTGTCCATGGAGTTTCTTGCTCGTTCTTCTCCATAGAGATCTACGCTTTGGAACGAGCAACTAGCTTCAACTTTAAACTGTAACTTCTTGACATTCAAAAGTGCCTGTAAATGGTCTAATTGAAATAAATGCTTTGAATTTGAATTTGAGAATCACACCATTCAAATAAATTATTGAGGTATTTCTAACTTTGTTATTATTTTTAAGTTTATTACAATTGAAAAAAATAAAAGATATACATTAGTTGTGATACAAGAGGTATTGTAAAATATAATTATTTATTAAGAAAATAATTACTAGAAGTGAGGCTTTTTCCCAGCAGTGGGAAAGTAGCTAGTTATAAAAAAGAAAAAAAATTGAGAAAATATCTTACATTCCCATCTCTTTAAAAATAACACAATATCCAAATAATTTCTTAAATAACATTGAAAAGTTCCAGTTAGCAAAATATAAATAAAACTGACGATCGGTTTTAATGTACACGGTGATTATTGTTGTAATATTAGTTAATTATTTTAGTTATTTATTTAGTTATTTACTTATAGCCAAGGTTTTTGAATGCCGGTTCATCGTTTAGATTGTGCTCGAAGAATGGACTCTCCCGGAAGATGACTGAGGCATCAGCTATGTGCATTTGTCTCTTGCCATATCTGAAAGAGACAAAAATAAATTTTCATTAAAGTCCAGTGGTTAGGGCGCCTCTCATGCATGAGGTTGCGAGTTCGATATCAGGCCAGTAGGGTCAGTAACAGAAGTCGTTTAACAATGTTACTTTTCAATATCATTTAATAGACACGAAATACTTAACACAATTCTCTGTTATTCAGAATTTTAGGCAATACCTAAGAGTTAATTTTTTTATCTTAACTTTAGATCTAATTCCTTAAAATATGTGCTCGATAATATACATTTAGAAATTCGAAATGTTAAACTACTTTTGTTGCTAACTGTACCTAAGTGACTATTTCAATTCATTTGTATTTTTTTCTTCTCAGTTTATCTTAGACATAACTGACACCGGTTAAAGAAAGCATCGTGAGGAAACCTAGACTTATAAATAATAATTACTGTAATTATTATTATTTTTACATAACATCTCTGAGTAAGAATTCAAAGAAAAAAGCCAGCAAGCCAGAAAGTCTGACAACCAGTCTTACCAAGAGTATCGTATTACCCATTACTGGGTTGTGGAGGTCTGATAGGCAGTCGCTCCATGTAAAATACTGATATTCAGCTGCATCCGGTTCGACTGGAAGCCGACCCCAACATAGTTGGGAAAAGGCTAGGCAGATGATGATGATCTCTGAGTAAGAATTCTTGAATTATTATTATAAATTAGTGAGCTCATATTCTACCAACCCTATATTAGGCGATAGGTTAGTCAATGTTATTTCTCATCTAGGGACAGCTTACACCAGTATGTTATATAAGCGATAATTCGCGACTTTGAAAGTAGAAGCCACGCTACTTTTGATGTTTGTGCCAATTTTCAATGTTGGAAAGTACTGTGTTAAGAAGATAGATGGCGTTGTTTTGTTCAAATAGAGACATCTATTGTCAAGTAGTGAAACTAAAAGCTTGCAAAATGTAACCTTTGTTGCTAAGTCATCTTGAAATAGATTAAGAAATTAGTTATTGTAACAAAAAGTATTGTAAAAAAAAAAGTTATTGTAACAAAAAGTACATACAAAACTAGATAAAAGGACAAAATAATACCAACTTAATACCAAAAAAGTAATTCTAACAACGTTAGTTTATAAAAAATAATGGCACCCAACATGGGACATTTTATGAAACTAAAAAACTGATTAAAGTACTCTACCATCATGTAGTAATCGACTCTAAAACATTCAAAAACGAAATACAAACTATCTTACAATGTAAAAGCATACAAAACACAAAAAAGTCTTTCTCAAATAATGGCGTGTGACGGTGTGACGCTATTCTGTATTTTTTTATTTTCCCTATAAATGAACACTTAGCCTTTAAATGCTTTAAATCACGCTTGTATACCCCGAATGGTTAGGTAGAGGTGTACAAATGTACACCCACAGTTCGCCGGTTTGCTTAGGTCCCACATAGGGCGAGCTTATTGCCATAAACCGGGCACAAATCCTAACTCCGAGCTGCTACTGAGAATTTTATAGAAAAACCCAACAACACTTTTTGTTTTTTTTTTTTTACTTTTTGCTTTTTACATTTATATGTTTCGCTATAACATTATGATACCCATGAGTTGTACAATATATACGTATATTAGCCTATAAACCATTTTAATGTTGCCAGCTTTCAGTTATAGTTTTCAATATACAGAAGTTATATGGATTAAAATATAAATAATACAAAACTTTCTTTTAATATTTTGACTTGATCACATGGACTTTTTAATTGGAGCACACCTGAAAATGATTCTCACCTTCCTCTCCCATGCACAGAGTAATACTCTTGAAGCTCCTTCAGATAGTTGGAGATCTGTTCGGCGGTGTCGAAGCGCTCGGGGCGGCGCGGGCGCGGGTACTGCGCCTGCGTCGCGCACGACAAGATGGCTGACAGCAGCAAGATGGCGGACAGCAGGAGACGCATTTTGACTGGAAGGAATAGAGAAGAAATAGCTTTACAAGTAATCAAATTTAAAAATAAAGTAATCCCCGATAGAGTAATCAAGATCCCTACCGCAACTTTGTAAGGGCTGAACCGATTTTGATAAAACATATCTGAGAATCATCGCTAGGAAACCCGTTTTCAAAAAAAATAAACCCAATTCAAATCGGTTTACCCGTTTAAGAGTTACGGAGCACAGACAGACACACAGATACGTCAAACTTATAACACCCCTCTTTTTGAGTCAGGGGTCAATAAAGTCAGTAAGTCTGAGTGCGCAGATACTAATATTAATTTGGGTTAAACGATGTTGTTAATATACTTTAACAGGTTTTCTTTTTTGCCCGCGAATTCGTTCGCGTCAAATTTGATTTATTTTGCCACGGGAACCGTACATTTTTCCGGGATAAAAACTATTCTTTGTGGTATTCCACACTACAATCTATATCAGTTCCAAGTTTCATGCAGATCCGTTCAGCCGTTTGAGCGTGATACAGTAACATACAAACATCCATCCATCCTCACAAACTCGACGGCGCGTTCGTGTTCCACGCGCGCCTCAAAGAGATGTCAGCAAACTTGGAAAGGGCCACTGAGGGCCGATGTCCGAGGCTGTTGTTCGAAAGAGATACCGCGCCCCCGGAACGCAAAGGGCACATGAAGGAACATAGATGGGTTTTAGTCAGTAAAAGTCTGATACTCCCTCGCGCCCTGCCCAGGGCGGGGGGAGACATTTGATGATGATGTTTATAAGGATTTTTTTTTTAAGACGGGAACTTAAAAAAAAAATCCTCATAAACTATGGCATTTATAATATTATTACGTAGGATAACGATGCGTTAGTTACAGGAATCGTTTATTTTCGTGTTTCGACATGAATGCGTGGTGGCGCGTAGCTGTTATCATAATCACGCCGAAGTTAGGAAGTAATCCGCTCAGTATCACAGGTTCCAGTTCAGCGGTAATGACAATCAGGAGTTTGTGTGTTACAAGGGTTGCTAAGGATTGCCACTTTTTAAAAGCAACTTTATTGACTTCCTGATTTGAACATAACTTCGTAGCCTGCCTCGTTGGCCTAGTGGTTCTGAGTACAACTGCTGCGCTAGAGGTCCTGGGTTCGATTCCCAAGTCGAGCAAAAAGTGTTATTGGGTTTTTCTATGAAATTCTCAGTAGCAGCTCGGAGTTTGGATTTGTGCCTGGTTAATGGCAATAGGCTCGCCCCTTATTACATGGGACCTAAATATACCGGCGAACTGTGGGTGTACATTGGTACACCTCTGCCTAACCCTTCGGGGAATACAGGCGTGATGGTATATATTTTTGAGTTGAACATAACAACAGCACAAAATAGAGTTTGGATAAGTTTCTTGCTTTATCGAATCCGTTAACCGCATAACTTTTTTATTTATTTCAAATAAGATCTTTAAAAATCAAACGAGTAAAGGACAAGGAAATAAAGGACTGATGGCCGATGGGGCCGCAAAGTTCTCGAATGGAGACCACGCAGCGGCAAGCGCAGCGCAGGACGTCCACCCACAAGGTGGACAGACGACCTGATTAAGACCGCAGGAAGACGCTGGATGCAGGCCGCTTCCAATCGGTCCTTCTGGAAATCTATGGGGGAGGCCTATGTCCAGCAGTGGACGTCCTGCGGCTGATACGATGATGATGATGAAAATAAAGTACTTTATTGCCCTCATAAAGTAAAAGTACTTTTATCTGACTTAAGTATACCTACTTTATTATAAACTACGGGTAGCAACCCTAGTTAAAGCTGTAGCGATAACTTGCGCAACTGATTTTTATTGCTATAAACTTAATTGCAATTGTTTATAATGTTATCTTTTTCAAATAGCTCTTTTTTAAATAGCAAAGTGATTGTAGGATTCTTTGGCTTTCAATTTAGACGTACATTGCATGCTCTTCCCGTGCATTGATGCATGCTGTCAGTTCAAAGTTTTTCAGATAAAATAAATATTGTTTGTGTAGATCCTTGTAATTATTTTATCGCTGGTTCATTTTAAATTTCTTCTAAGCATTATTTATGGCTACGCTGATCTGGTACCTAATTCTGGATAGTATGTAAAACATTTGTCATAATAATATAAACTTTCCTTTCCACTGCTAAAAACCGCATTAAAATCCGTTGCCTAGTTTTAAACAACTAAGCGTACAGACGGCGGGAAGCGTCCCTTTTATACTATGTAGAGATTTCATCTTGAGAGTTTTTTAATTATCAACCCGAGCTACCTAAAACAGAGTTATTTCCGAATTTAACATTTCAAATCCATCTTTAATAACCTATTGTTATCTACGGGACACTCCTGAGTTAAGCTATTTGTACGTCATCACTTTGTGTCAATTTCAAAGGACATTTCTAAACTATAGAATTCAATATCTTAAGTTTACATTGTCAGGAATAACTCTGACCTCCTAAGATATAGGCGATGCCTATTTTGGTGTCCACGGATAAACATGTTACTTAACTAAAAAACCAGCCAAGTGAGAATTAGACTCACACATGAAGAGTTCCGTACAGTATTCAGCACTACATACCTACAAAAAAAAAGTTTCTTGGGGAACCCCATATTTTTTTTTTTTTTTTTTTATTAAATAACTAGCTTTTGCCCGCGACTTCGTCCACGTGGATGAATAGTTCCCGTTCCCGGGAAATTTCCGGGATGAAAACTATCCTATGTCCTTTCTCGGGCCCCAGACTATATCTGTACCAAATTTCATTGAAATCGGTTCAGTGGTTTAGGCGTGAAGAAGAGACAGACAGACAGAGTTACTTTCGCATTTATAATATTAGTAAGGATAATACGGTCACGTTGACACCTTTCGGGTACGGAACCCTAACTAATAATTTCAATAACCAATAGTCAGAAACCCGGGAAGTATGACAACCAGTCTTACCAAGAGGTATCTGGATTAGGTACCTAACTGGATTGTAGAAGTCAGATAGGCAGTCGCTCCATGTAAAAACACTCACTCACTCAGTATTCAGCTTTTTTTTTTTTAGACGGGAAATCATCAAATAACTTCTCACGCCTTCTAGTGTCAGACTTTTACTGACTAAAACCCGTCTATGTTCCTTCATGTGCCCTTTGCGTTCCGGGGGCGCGGTATCTCTTTCGAACAACTGGTATTCAGCTGCATTTCGTTACATTGGAAGCCGACCCCAACATAGTTGGGAAAAGGCTAGGCAGATGATGAAGTGAGCGTCCCGCGCAAAATATATATTTACTTTTAAGGCATTATTTAAATCAATAGGTGGTACTAATTGTGCCTAAAGGATAGTCGCATTTGTGCGGGAATGCCATAAAGTACCCCAACGCAGTTGAGTAAAGGCTAGACAGATATAGATAGTCAATAACTACCCACACATGACAACAAGAAAACAAAAATAACCCGCTGATAATTAAATTACTGAAAAGTCTATAGGTAACTGTGAAGAGCTTCGCATACAATGATGCTATGTTTGCAAAGCTCTCGATTGGACCAAAACCGTGTGTGATCAAATTAACAATGCACTTTGTGGAGTCAAACGCAGGGCCGGATGTAGGCTTGCAACCTAGGGCCCCGTCAATACAGGGGGCCATGTATTAAAGGAAAAAACTTTTTTTTTTTAAGCATTAGCAACAAATATAGCCATAGTAATAAATGGCAATAGGGTCGCCTCCTATTACATGGGATCTAAACATACCGGCGAACTGTGGGTGTACATTGGTACACCTCTACCCAATCCTTCGGAGAATATCCAGGTGTTCGTTAATTTAGGGACCCCAGTCCCCATTGAAAACAAAAATCAATTTTATTTTAAAAGCTATACCTATTATCCCGCGGTGTTAACGTTCAGTTGCGTTTTTGGTTACAGCTCGGCTCTCTTGGTCGTATAGTGTGATGTTCTATAAGTATAAATAAACCTTTCTCTTGAATGACTCTGTCTATTGATGAACCGCATTAAAATTTATTGTGCAGTTTACAAATTCTAAGTAAGTTAAGTAGTCATCGCTGCCTATAGACATCTGCAATACCAGAGGCCTTGCAAATGCGTATTGCCACCCCAGAGACGGAGTTAGAATGTTGTATGTGTCTGTAATTACACGGCATGCATACCCTTCAAACCGTAAAACAGCAATGCAGCTTTGCGGCAGAAATAGGCCGCAGCTCGCAGCACACGGCCTTACAAAATCACGGTCCGGCCCTGGTCGCGTGGGCTATTTTGATGAAAGGAGCAATGTTCAGTTCCCGTCCATTCATTGAGAATCATTTAGAACGTTGATTAATAAGTGTTGTTTTCACTGTTACGTGTTTTCAGGCTGGCATTTACCTTGGCCAGAGAATTAGAATTGCCATCCAACGTGGCAATGCCAGTGTTATGGGCACTTTCTCAGTTGAAAGTTATGCCGAGGATTTTTTTAGTTTTAGTTTCTTTTTTATTATTGTTGTTTTGTTAACTGCCCAGTTTGTCTCGTGGTCGCAAGTGCGACTGCTGTGCAAGGGGTCTCGGGTTCGATTCCCGGGTCGAGCAAAAAGTGTTATTGGGTTTTTCTATGAAATTCTCAGTAGCAGCAATAGGCTCGCCCCCTATTACATGGGACCTAAATATACCGGCGAACTGTGGGTGTACATTGGTACACCTCTGCCTAACCCTTCGGGGAATATAGGCGTGATGGTGTGTATGTGTTGTAAATGTCTTTGATATTTTCGTGATAATGTCTGAAAGTATGTACAATTTATTAAAAAAGAACGAAGGAAGTTTATAGAGCATTAAAAACCATTGAAAAAAATAAATTATAGGTACTTATATTTATTATATACTTTGCCTTACATGACTAATTGACATGATAATAAAACTATAAAAGGATTAAAATCTAAGCCATACCAATACCCACTCAAAAAATAATCCCCATAGAGGAATTGTCTATGAGTTTTATAGTAGACTAAACGGATTACCGTTTACGACCACAACACTAGATTCCCAACACTAATTACCACTATCGTGTGTCGTAAACTAGTGATGTTCTTATCGATAACAAATGTCAGATACATCAAAGCTTGTACTGAAATTGGTTTTATCGATATCATGTGATTATCTTCATCGGTTTTTAATGATTAAGTAATCTTTTAAGTCTTGTGTGGGTCGTGATATATATCAATTAGTTATTCGAGTGTTGCTTGTAAAAAATTGAGTGGTTTTTCTGTAGGATGTTAAACAAATGTATGTAATGTAATTCTCCAGACCGATTCCGGCCACGGCAGCTAATCTTAATGCAGACTGGCCACGTACGCAGGAGATAATATATTATAGTGCACAAGTGTGTGCCCAAACACAGGTACACTCCCTCTTTTCTAACTCTCGTAGCCCGATGGGACGGCAATTCGACACGACCGGAGAAAGATCAGGCGCTGGATCAACGGTTTTACTTGCTTTCCGAGACACGGGGGTGTCACACCACCAACTTCCAAACTCCGGGCTGCTACTGAGAAATTCCTAATGGAAAAACCCAATAACACTCTTTGCCCGACCTGGGGAATCGAACCCGGGACCCCTTGCTCAGCAGTCGCGCTTGCGACCAACGGGGCAGTCAAATATGGTTGATGGCACGAGTACTATAGGGGTTCTATTTGTATGTTGACTTTGATTGGTCATCTCTTAACTGCCATGGCTTACTTTTTATTATTTCTATTGTTTTTTTTTTATACCGGTGAACTGTGGGTGTACATTGGTACACCTCTGCACCTCAAGTTACTATGTGTTGGACACTGAGCATGGCAGTTGAGAGCTTCGTCATGCTCTCTTTAATGTCTCGCTGACGGTGGCGCGTGGGTTGGATCGTTTGGTTCCCTTCAAGATGGTTGAGCTAGATGGTGCTGATGCACGCGTCATATTCGTGAACGGGTGCTGTCAGTTGGGATTGGTCATCTCTTAACTGCCATGGCTTACATCTTTATTATAATTTTGTTATTTTTTATATTCACCTTCATTGTTTTCACATATAGAAGCAACAAGAATATTGTAACCAAGTTTTTGTAGTGTTTGTGGTCTCCATAGAGACCTACGTTTTGGAACGAGCAACTAGCTTCAATATTAAACTGTAACTTCTTGACAATTCAAAAGTGCCTGTAAATGCTCTAATTGAAATAAATGCTTTGATTTGATTTGATTTGATCTGCCTAACCCTTCGGGGCATACAGGCGTGATGGTATATACCATTTATTAACATTCCCGCATATTTTTCGCACCTCAAAACATCTTTCCACTTGAAAGAACAACAAAATGCATTTTAACTAAAAGATTTAAAGATGAGATATTCCAAAAGGCATCTTGCTGTTTATAAGGCAAACGAATGATGTCTTTATGAAACTAATTATAAACTTCAAAGATGGGTTGAACTCCATCTTGTTTTCTGATGAGTTAAGTAGGTTTATTTGAAAAGAGTTTATAATGTTTAGAGAAAAGTTGGGTTGATGTGGAGATTAAAGATATATTATTACATGCGTATTTAAACATACATTCTACTTACAATATATATAATTGAAGTGTCTGTTTGTTTTAATTAACAGCTTTTTACTTCATCTAAATATATATAACTCAAAGGTGACTGACTGACTGACTGACTGACATAGTGATCTATCAACGCACAGCCCAAAGCACTGGACGGATCGGGCTGAAATTTGGCATGCAGGTAGATGTTATGACGTAGGCATCCGCTAATAAAGGATTTTGGTAAATTCCACCCCTAAAGGGGACAAAATAGGGGATGAAAGATAATACTTCTTAGCGCGAGCGAAGCCGCGGGCAAAAGCTAGTAATATTATAAAGAGGTAAGATTATTTGTTTGTTTGTAATGAATAGGCTCCGAAACTACTGAACCGATTTTAACCATTTTCACAGCAATAGATAATCGCCTCACTAGCCTAACTGCCTCGCTAGCCTAGTGGTCTTAAGCTCGACAGCTACGCTAGAGGTCCTGGGTTCGATTCCCAGGTCGAGCAAAAAGTGTTATTGGATTTTTCTATGAAATTCTCAGTAGCAGCTCGGAGTTTGGATTTGTGCCCGGTTAATAGCAATAGGCTCGCCCCCTATTACATGGGACTTAAATATACCGGCGAACTGTGGGTGTACATTGGTACACCTCTGCCTAACTCTTCGGGGAATACAGGCGTGATGGTATGTGTGTATAATCGCAATAATATTAAAACTCCATAAATAACCGGTATTTACGAGGATGAAGTCGCGGGTATAAGCTAGTCTTACCACAGTATCTAATTACCTCAATCTATGCTTCTATATTAATATTATAAAAGAGGTAAAGTATATGAGTTTGTGAGGTTGTAGGGGTAATCTCTGGATCTACTGAGCCGATTTTGAAAATTATTTTACCCATAGAAAGCCACGTTAATGAAGAATGTTACTAGGTATGCCAAATCCCTTGAAATTTGTCTCAGCTATGCCTGTAGGTATACAAATACAGCAGTTTTTGTTGTAGTCAAAAATACCTAGTAGTTTTGATTTTATAGGCATTCAAAGTTTCGAAAAATATCGAGTCCCGCTAAGTCACGTGACCGCTTGGGACGTCATACTACAACGCGCCGCGCGGGCCAGCCGGCGGACTGAGTGAGCCAGACTGAGCGTGTGACGTCATTGCACATCACACCGTCACCGACGGCCCGCGTCGTGCGGTTCCAACTTGTTTTACATCTAAATCGAAAACTAATTGACGTATCGAAGTAATTCTTTCACTAGTATTTTTTTTGACAGAGAATATGGAGTGCTATTAATCAAAATTAGTTAAAATTCTTCATTGTAAGTGTCATAGACTATCTAACATCACGCTACGACACACGGGAGCGGAACAGCAACCAAAGACGTAACTTAACTCGGTTGAAATAAGCCACTCGAACGACATCGCGGCCAGTTCGTAGTATTAATATAAATGCGAAAGTAAAATGCCTGCGCCTTTTCAAGAGAAAACCACTGAACCGATCGTAATGAAATTTCATAAATAGGTAGCTTGGGATTTGGAATCTGGCTAAGGAGATTACAATTATACTGCTTTTTTAGGGTTCCAAAAGGTGCCGAATGAAACCCTATTACTAAGACTCCACAGTCTGTCCGTTTGTCATAGAGCTGTATCTATTGAAACATAAATAAATATTTGATACGGAGTCTGTATTACTATATCTGTTATAAAAACGAATAATGAAAATAAAATAAAGCTCGTTCTTCTCCATAGAGATCTACGTTTTGGAACGAGCAACTATAGTGTGTTTTTTAATCTCAGAGACTGATTTGACGGCTTCTTACGTCAAACTTGAAAATAGTGTGCTTTATGTCTATGAGCCGAAAGCACATTATATTTATATTTGACATATGAAACTGTCAATTTGGTTTACGAGATTAAAAAACACACTATAGCTTCTACTTACTATAACTTCTTGACAATTCATTCAGCATTTTTCAATTGAAATAAATGCTTTGACTTTATTTATTGTTAAATATTGTACTGTGGTACAGACCCTTCAAGTGCAAGGCCGACTCGTACTTGGCTGGTTTTTAAAGAATACTTTAATCTCTTACCAATTGAACCCAAAATAAAAAGTACTTCAAACCTCAAACATTTTATTTATAACTACCGAACTAATTGCGACTTCGTACGCTTGACTTATATCACCTGCGTTAAGTTACGCCTTTAGTTACTGCTTCGCTCCTGTGGGTCGTAGCGTGATGTTATATAGCCTATGTTAATCAGGGATAATGTAGCTTTCCAACAGCAAAAGAATTTTTGAAATCCGTCCAGTAGTTTTTATATTATTTGTTACATACAAAAATACAAATCTCTCCCCCTTTATAATATTAGTATTTATAGAAAACAATTTAGCGGCCATTTTATAAAAATATCCCGTTAACAAAATGTCGGTGTTTACCGGTAAACTTGAGTAACGTTTACCGCGCCTTTCAATGGATCCGCGCGGGAAAATTACCCGCCGTGGTACAACAAGTGGTTGAGGGATGGGACACGTGGGTGGAAAGTTATCGATATCGATGAAGATGTTATTTTTCTTTTGATGATTGTAATCTAAATTGTGTGAGCTTAGCTACGAGTATTAGTATGAACTAGTACACGTTGTACATGAGTATCTTGCAGGTGTCAAGGTAGATTTATAATACTAATTAATGTCTCATTGTTTGCGAAAAAAATTAACTAAGTTAATGTTTTCTCATATTCGATCGATATTTTCTGTAATCCAGTGAAACTAAATTGAGTTATCGAAAACAACTTCAGATTTTATATGTATCATCTTCCTATATTATGTTTAGCTTAGTACTCACAAAACGAGCTAACCCACTATCTCTCAGTATAATGTAAAGAATCACGTCAAACTACATCAAAATGTGTTATAATGCTCAGTATACATCCCAAACTTATTTAGAATAAATATTAAATTAATCAGCGCTTTCCAATTACTTCGAAACTTCCAATTACTTCGAAATATGGGTGATAACCATTTTGACGTGGAATGTTTTTTTTTTTTGGCAGAACTTACCTCAATTAAAAGCAGTCATTCATAACGCATAAATCTAATTTTCTATAAGTACCTAATAACAATCATCATCATTTTACTGCCCTTATCCCATGTTACTTGGGGTCGGCGCAACACGTTTTCTTCTTCCATGCCGTCCTATCAACCGTTATGCTATCACTGACGCCCTTCTCTTTCACATCATTCTTCACACAATCCAAATAACAACAAGGTAAAAAAAAATCCTAACCCAAGAAAATTCTATCGATATCGATACAGATGGGAATATGAGAACACCCCATCACTATGCAGTTGATTTGCCGCCCTCAGAACAATGGAGGGGCTCCACAATTTTCATCATGCGTAGTTGCGGGTAGATACGGGCAGATGCCAATTTTCTACCTTACTGTTGTTTTAGAAGTTTATCATAGACAATAATGTTTGTTTATGATTAGAAAGGACGTTGACTTGTTGCTGTGGTCCTACTTGTATTAATGTGAATATTTACGTTAATGCAGAGGTTGAAAAATTATTTATTTATTACTAGCTTTTGCCCGCGACTTCGTTCGCGTGGATCAATAGTTCCCGTCCCCGGGGGATTTCCGGGATGAAAACTATCCTATGTCGTTTCTCGGGTTCCAGACTATATCTGTACCAAATTTCATTGAAATCGGTTCAGTGGTTTAGGCGTGAAGTAGAGACAGACCGACAGACCAAAGACCAAAGAAAGACCAAGACCAAAAAATATCGGTGAAGGAAAATTTAAGAGCGTAATAGCCAATCCGCCTTGAGTAAGCTTGGTAATTAATGCTCGTGCCTTCTCTGTATGAGAAGAGGCTTTTGTCCTGCAGTGGGACAATATTAGGTTAGTATTTACAGAAAAATTTTCAAAATATTTAGGTACACCATCCATACATTTTTCAAAATGTTGATAATGAATTAAATTAGAAAAACCTTTCTCCATCCACCAGCTTCCAAAATAATATAACAGTGAGTGGTTGAGTATAAAAGTCAAAATTACATTTAATAAAACTAGTCCTGACAAGTCACAAAATAATATCAAAGTACTGATATTATATGTACGAGTATAACGCCATTTGCATAACCAAATCTTATTACAAATATAACACAACATAACATATAAAACCTAATATTAACAAAACGTTTTAACTTCAATAACATTCTGAAAAACTTACGCACGAACAAAAATATTTGAATAATAAACAGCTAACGGTGTTGCCAGTCTCAAAGGCTGTATTCACACCGCGACGGATATTATTTTCACGGTTGGCAACACAGTAACTAGAAACGGAACGTGCAAGATGGCTGCGCGTGGTATGAATTCCCGCCAACTTCTCAAGACAGTTTACAAGTTTTAGTTTTACCTACAAGTAAGTGTTAATTACGTTCGTCCTTTTGGTTGAAGGTTTGCATAATATTCAGCTTTGTAGCTATAAATAAATATGGCTTGATATCTATTTGGATTTATAATTATAATTTTGTGTTATGGTGGCAAATTACTAAGCTTTATTTACCCATTATCTTTACGTGCGAATCGAGAATTTCTTATTTTAATAACTTTAGTTTGGAAGTAGATGGCTTTCGTTCTGTTTGCTGTTTTGTATTGCCACCGATTTAGAAATCTAAACTTATTTATATACACGACTGTTCCAAAAAGTTGCGTTATTTGACACTGTTAAAATGTTTTTTTTTTTCTCTTTTTTGTATCTACTTCCAATTATCCAAATCCATGACGAAAGGGTAAGGCTATGTAAATTAACAAGTAAAACACCACAGAAAAGTCACAAGAAAGCAAAATACGCAATTTTGTTTACTTGGATGACATATATTTTTTAAGTTATTTTAATTTAAATCCGTGCTACTAAACCGATAAAATTCCTAGGGGCCAATCTGAAAGTGTATATCTTTTCAGATAAAAAATACAAACTATTACCTCCTTTTTTGAAGTCTAAAAAAAACGATCGAACTTCGTGCATTTTTTCTTTTTTGACGAAAGCTTTTAATTTAGAAAACTAGACCATTCAAAATATATGTCAATGTCATGTAAAACAGACTACATACGCAATGATACATGCCGTCACATTTTAATAATACCCCCGAGACATGTCAATGTTTTCAGTAAAAACTCTGGCTCAAGTCAAGTTAACCTCATTGCTTGGGGCAATGTAGCTCAAAGGTGTCTCTAGGGTGTCACTACTCGGCGGTTTAATCAGAAGAATTTGAATGAAATATCTGAAATAATTGAGCTTACTACTTTCAAATTGAGTCAAGCTACAGCGTCTTCAATTCAATTAATAATTTATTAATTTATTTTATTTCTTGTGTGACCAGATGTATGAACTTGGACGAGGCGAAAGGAGTATGTAAGGATCGTTCATCGTAGCAGGTTCTAACTTCGCCCCTAAGATGACCCACTGACCCAGGTTCTGCCTACCACAATTGGAAAAAGGCGTCAGTGTATGTAATATATTTTTTCGGGACTTCGCCAATCTTGTCGACTCTTCGCGTGACCAGAGGACTGAGTAATAGTTCTGGTTTCAAAATATTAAATTCATTAACGAATTTCCAAAAAGAAAGACGTTCGAAATTCGCTTCTTTTTCTTTGTTACTTCAGAACTCTATTATTTATCAACGGATTTAGAAAATTCTTTTTTTTTATATAATTATAATCCTTTGAGATTGGTCCCACAAAAACATCACCAAAAGATCGATTCACTAGTTTGGATTTAAATTAAAAAAAAAACAACTGAATAAAACAAAAATATCATCTAAGTAGGTAAACGAAAAAGCGTAGGTATATTGCTTTCTTATGACTTTTCAGTGGTGTTATCTTGTTAACTTACGTAGTGTTCAGAAGCGTAGCGTGGCTTGGCGGGGCCCCGTATAAACATTGGTTTGGGGGCCCTTAGGAAGGTAAAGATTTCTCACAAAAAAAAAAAATTGCATAAAATTAAAAGAAATATTTTTTAAATCATAATTATATACTCGTATCTGTCACTTTTTCCAAAAAAAAAAAAACAAATTAAATAGGTATATCTACACCCTCCTTACCTTTTTTTCGGCAAACTGATTTATTCAATTATTTATAGCTGATGATGACTTTAGTTTTCTAAAGTTACTGCCTCTATGGATAATAACCGCGATAACCGATGTAGGGTGTTGCCAACTTTTGAACGCACGTTTTGTGCGGGCAAAAAAAATTGCTTGTTTTGACTTTTGTCATTTGTGAAATAACAAAAAATTTGGGAAATTTTTATTAATTTTTGCTTATGCACATTGGGGGCCCCCGTAGCCCTGGGGCCCCGTATAATTGATACGGCAGATACGGCGGTAGCTACGCCCCTGGTAGTGTTACCATTTCTTCATGGATTTGCATGTTAGGAAGTAGGTATTAAAACACGAAAAAAGTGAACCGGAAGGGAGTGTCAGACTCTTACTGACTAAAACTGATACGTGTTCCTCTTAATGCCCTTAGCGTTCCAGAGCCGCGGTGACGCTTACGAAAAAAATCCGTAACCCTGGCAAGTATCAACCTCTGCACTGCAATAATATATTCAATGGGCCTACCAATACACATTAGGTACGTATAAAACAAAACGGGAACTTAACATACCGTTCAAAATCACATTCGCCCACACTAGGCTCAAGAAGACGTGCCAATAAAATGTTTTACAGCCTCCCATTACACAGTGACTGTCTTAATTCAGAGCTTAATTGTTTAATTCTATTTAATTACTTACTTGTGTTTCGAAAACGAGTTGTCAGCCATTCGATTGGGGACTAACGGCTTTGTTTTACGTATTTCTGCGTGTTTTGCTCGGTGTTTTAATACTTAATTATTGTTTTAAGAGTGTTTTTTTAACTCTTTACTTTGTTAAAAAACTTGACAATAATTCCAAGACGCAACTTCTCTAAAAACAGTTTATTTTAGTCCCTGAAAACACAATTAATTTTTAAATAACTATAAAATTAGATTTTTAGTAGCTTTGAAAGCATAAAGTAGTTAGTGAATTGAAATGTCATAAAAGTGACGTCATAGTTTAGTATTACCATACAAAATCTATGGGGGATTGCGTTTTGACAGCTCATTAAGAGTACGTCAATTGATTAGTGGTGTCGTTTACCCAATTGTTCTATAGATTTTGACAGTGTAGTGTAGTAGTGTAGTAGTAACAGATAATTTTGTTTCATAACCGACGATTCATTCATTAAAACAAAGTTACGAATTTGTTTACCCCTTTAAATATGACGTATGAGAAATTAATATTTCGATGTTGGCCTAACAGTATTTTTGCAATTTATGAGATATTGTTTTATTTTATCGTACCTATTTTATTGAATGATATATACTAAGCTTAATTTATTTTTCTTTAGGCACAGTAAAACTCAAATCTCTTCACTCACAAAAACACACAAAGCTAGTTGATAACAAACAACACGAATTGACAAAGCTTAAAAAAAAATACACACACCATTACACCTGTATTCCCCAAAGGGTTTGGCAGAGGTGTACCAATGTTGGTACAGCCACAGTTCACCGGTATGTTTGGGTTTAAAAAAATTACTCGCAAAAAAAAACAACCGATTGTTAAGTATACTCTTAAGTAATAGGTACCTAAGTACGCACAGAAAAAAAATCCCTTACCCTACTTAAACCCGACAAACAAATAAAAGATCACCTTCTCAAAAGCCTCTTTAAATCTACCGATTGTCCTCGCAATCAAATAATAAAATCTAACCTAATCAATCTAAAAATATTCCCAACAATAGATTTTTTCCCTCCCTTTTTATTCATTTGACATATAAAATTCTTTAGTCTGTGGTTAGAGTGGAACCTCCTTCTTGTTGACTTTTATTGGCTATGGTTATTTTAATGATTTCTGAAATTCTGAACCACTTGTAACTGAACCACTTAAGTAGGTCAATTACATATATTTTTTTAGAATTATTATATATTATTTTTGTCGCTCTAAATAAAGAATGGTAAGTTGCGAGGCATTATCCTTTTAAATAATTGTTTGGAAAGGGTTTATTAATAATACTTTTCTATTAATTATTGACCCACTGCAGGGCAAAGGCCTCTTCTCATACAGAGAAGGCACCAGCATTGAACACCACGCACTCAAGGCGGATTGGCGATTTCAGACTAATATTAATTACAAATCCTTATATTAATTTTGGATTATGTCCCGCAAAACCTTAACATAATAAACGAATGAATATTTTAACTGACAACACAGGAATCGTTTTTTATTGTCGCTATTTTTAAACATACACAAATCAATACCTATTGTAAGCTAAATTAATTTGATGGCCGCTGTGATAACGAAAATATTGCGGCCATTGTTTCCACAGATTATAAAATACAATTTATTGATGCAAACAAAGAAAAAAGTGTGAAGAGATTTTTCATTGAGCAGAATTAATGGTTAAATTTGTATCTTTACTAATCCGTACTAATATTATAAATGCGAAAGTAACTCTGTCTGTCTGTCTGTCTGTCTTTTTTTCACGCCTAAACCACTGAACCGATTTCAATGAAATTTGGTACAGATATAGTCTGGGACCCGAGAAAGGACATAGGATAGTTTTCATCCCGGAAATTCTCCGGGAACGGGAACTATTAATCCACGCGGAGGAAGTCGCGGGCAAAAGCTTGTATAATAATAATCTGAAGGGTATTTTTTTGTTTGTTTGTATGTTTGACTGCGCTAATCTCTGGAACTGACTGTCGGGTTGGAAAAAATATTATCGTATATGATAGCTAGAATTATGAGGAACACTAGGAACATTAGGCTAGGTAGCATCACGCTACGACCCACGAACGTGGAGCAGTAACCAAAGATGTAACTTAACACGGGTAAAAAATACCTGTGGCGGGCATTAGCTATAGTCTCTTAAAAATTTATTGGTTATCTTGTATTGCGCGTGTTTCCGATGATAGTAATTTCTCATGGAATTTAATTTCTCGAGGATGTCAAAAAAAATCAAAAGTCAAATCATTCATTTCAATTAGAGCATTAAAAGGCATTTTTGAACGTCAATTACATGAAAAAAATTATAATATTGAATCTAGCTGCTCATTCTAAAAGGTAGTTTCGTATGGAGAAGAATAGGCAAGAAACTCCATACATACTCTTTTGAAAAATCTCATAGGGCATCAAAAAACTCGTCCGCATCGCTGTCAATGGGACAAGTGCCCAAAAGCCTGGTAGTATTGCCATGTTGTCTTTGGCCCAAAAAAACGTCAGCTCTCTAGTCACGTCAAGAGTCGACAAGTCGTTTTAAAAAACTATTTCCGAATTGGAAATACAACCCTATCCTATAGCATTTTGGTTTAATTTTAAACGACAAACTACCTTCTGCCCACACCTTCATCGACTTGAGAATCAAGCCATAGTCTTAAAATATCTCAAGGGAATACAAACACACCAAATTTTAGCTAATTCCGGTAGCAATTTCAATAGCGTGAAAGAGCAACAAATATCAATCCATCCATCCATTCATTTATCCTCACAAACTTTGACGTTTACAATAGTAGTAGGGTATAATTAGTATCATCCATTGATAATGAATCCATACTTACTAATTACACGACTGCCATCCGTACTTTTCCGTACTAATATTATAAATGCGAAAGTAACTCTGTCTGTCTGTCTGTCTGTCTCTTCTTTACGCCTAAACCACTGAACCGATTTCAATGAAATTTGGTACAGATATAGTCTGGGACCCGAGAAAGGACATAGGATAGTTTTCATCCCGGAAATCCCCCGGGAACGGGAACTATTAATCCATGCGGACGAAGTCGCGGGCAAAAGCTAGTAATGTTATAAATGCGAAAGTAACGTCTGTCTGTCTGTCTGTCTGTCTGTCTGTCTGTCTGTCTGTCTGTCTGTCTGTTATGCTTTCAAGACTAAACCACTGAACCATTTTAATGTTTGTACGGGATAAGTTTAAACCCCAAGAACCAATATTATATATGTGAACAAGGGGGTATTTCCAATTTTGAAATTGAACCAATTTAAGTTATATTTTACTCGTATTCGGCCCAATTTTGCTTAAACATATGATCACGCCTGTATTCTTCGAAGGGTTAGGCAGTGGTGGATCAATGTACACCCAAAGTCCGCCGGTATGTTTAGGTCCCATGTAATAGGGGGTGAGTCTATTGCCATTAACCGGGCACAAATCCTAACTGCGCACTGCTACTGAGAATTTCATAAAAAAACGGTAATTTAAAAAACTAAAAAACCCGACTGCTATTCTTTAAAAATCCCTAAAACAAGATAAATTGTAGCAGTCGGGACCCATTCTAGAAATGGAGGATTAGTGAATTGAGAGCACATACCTAGATATTACATTGCAGATGGTCCCGAATGGGTCCCGACTGCTACAATTTATCTTGTTTTAGGGATTTTTAAAGAATAGCAGTCGGGTTTTTTAGTTTTTTACCCGACTGCGACAGAAGGAGGGTTATGTTTTTCGAGGGTATGTTTGTATGTATGTATGTATGTATGTATGTATGTAAGTTTGTATGTAAAATTGTTTGGCACGCTCTGCAGGCTAAACGGCTCGATGGATTTTAGCTTGAGAGGTGTCGTTAGATTCGTATTTACTGTGAGAGTGACACTGGGTATATATATAAAAAAAAAAAATGGCGGATTTTTGGCGCCAAATTCAAATGTTTGGCTCGCTCTGCAGGCTGAACGGCTCGATTGATTTTAGCTTGAGAGGTGTCGGTAGATTCGTATTTACTGTAAGAGTGATACTGGGTATATTAATTTCTTTTTTAAAACACTAAAAAAATAAAAAATAAAAAACGGTAATTTAAAAAACTAAAAAACCCGACTGCTATTCTTTAAAAATCCCTAAAACAAGATAAATTGTAGCGAAAGAAGAAGAGACTCTTACAGTAAATACGAATCTACCGACACCTCTCAAGCTAAAATCCATCGAGCCGTTTAGCCTGCAGAGCGTGCCAAACAATTATACATACAAACTTACATACATACATACAAACATACCCTCGAAAAACATAACCCTCCTTCTGTCGCAGTCGGGTAAAAAACGACCTGGGAATTAAACCCAAGACCTCTAGCGTAGCAGTTGCTCTTATGACCACTAGTCTAACGAGACAGTTACTAGACTAGTGCCATCCAATGAAAATGAATGTGAAATATCAAAATCCTGTAGTTTTTACTCCACTGCGCGTTATGACTGTCATAAATTTTGTTTTGGCTATCCGGACTGACATGCGGGCTTTCAAGAGTGGAGATTTTTTTAAAATCTTTTTTATCCTGTGGTCTCACAGGGAATTTGATTCTGTCTGTTTTTGATTAAATATATACCTACATTAGATTTTGAGTTTACATCTAATGTATATATTTTATTTTGTTGTTTAAAATTCTCTAATGTCCAGTCATCCAGTGTTTGATGGACTATCATAGTACATACGTGATGTTGGCAAAAATTTGGTGTCTCTTTCATAAAAGTCTAATTAATGAAGATATGAAGTTGAAATTGAAGGACAATATGAGTTTGGATAAGTAACACTGATTTCTTTTAAAAAAATATTTGAACTTTTATTGCTGTAACACATTTATTTGTCATATTGAACTTATTTTTACACGCGTTTTTAACCAAAATCATTTGCCATATGAACGAAAAATCGTCACTTGAGAATTGTTAGACGGATGTGGCTGTTTTTTTTTATATTATTGTTCGTAACTTTCAGGACAATTTTTTTTTTTTGTAAAATCTAGCGAAAATACCAGAGATTTTAATGTTCAATTTGTGAAAAATTCTCTTTTAAAAAATGAGACGCAGCGAAACTTGCACCCGAGCAATTTCAAAGCAGGTCACTCACTTTTAAATAAATAAAATAATTCATGCCCAAATAAGCAAAAATACGAAGAATAAACACCAATTCAAGATAAAACCGCCTTTTCTGTATAGCAACAACATTTATTATACCAACCCAGTTATCTGCAACTTTAAATATGAAGACATAAATATGATTTAACGCTCTAATAATTTTAAATTATGCAAGAAAGGGAACAGAACGAAATTACAAAAAATCTGGACCCAAGTTAGGGCAATCGTCTAGCCGTAAATATTGTTTAATTACCGAAATAATTTTATATTCTGCCGTAAGCGTGACAAAGGTAAACTCCCGCCATTTTAATCGATTTCAAAATGGAGGGTCTTCGTTTGAATTTGGAATAAATAAAGAGGTTTGCTTTTTGTTTTAGTTGTTGGTAGTTTAGAAAAAGAGTTTTTTATTCGCCTATTTATTTTTTTATGCTTTGAAACGAGTTTCATATGAATAGAAATTGATTATTTAAACAGATTTTTCATTTATTGTTATTTTTTATTAAGTATTAATAGGTTTTTTTTTATTTTAATGACTTTATCGTTTTATTTTTGGTAGGAGTACCTATAACATTTTTTTGTTTGTTTCTGGTAAAATTACTGTTCATGATGAGTTTAAATCTGAGAGAAAAATCTTGGAAACTTAGACAAGAAAATATGGTTAAAAAATTAAATCATGAAAAAATAAAAATAAGAATTTCGGATACCTACCAGTAATTGAATAAGTACCAATATTGTGAATTTAATCTTACTTTTTTGTGATTTTATGATGTGTTTAGCTCCGAAAATGACTACTTACTTTTATGAAGATTTTAACTGGGACGACACTTAATTTTATTAGAACTTTCTAATTAAAAATAAACTTAATACTTCTGGATGTTTTTGGATTAAAAGGATTGTTTAAATACAATAAATAAGTGCCTTAACAGAAAATCGAAAATTAAAATAAAATATTTATTTCTAATAAGTACCTTTTTTCCTAAGTAGGGTATTTTCTATGAACAACTGTTTTTTTTTATTAACAAATTAATTTAATCCTATATAAGTCCTTTTTATAATCATATTTTTATTTATTTTAGTTACATAATAGCGTAATTATAATGAAACGGTTTTTTTTATAAATATTACATAGTAAGTATCTAATATTACGTTTCTTTTTTAATTAAAATACCCAAATGTACACAGGGACAAACGTTTTTCTTAATAAATACTACGCATCTAAAATCCATTCCCAAACTAACAAAATACGCCAAAAAAAAAATATTTTTAAAATTTTTCAATTCCCTACCACCACCAAAAAATTCCCTACCACCAATTCTCTTCAGTCCCCCACTAACCTGTGTTAAAGCTGCAGTACTGCCGACGACCAGGACCAGCAGATAGCAGGACTAGCAGGTGTTGCTCTGGATGATGTTCAGGCTGTCAATGAGAGCGAGGCACAGCGCGCCACGTTTAATATGGCCGCTACAGGTGGGCGGGACGGTGGGCGGTGGGAACACGTGGAGATGTGTTGGGGCTAAAGATTTTTTTTGGAAAAATATTGGAGTTCAACGATTTTGGAAAGGAATTCTTAATTTGGTATGGGATGCAATACTTATAGAAATAATAAAATTTGAAGGTACCTATGTACAATTTATTAAAAAAGGAGGAATTACTTTTCTTAAATTAACAAGCAACTGAAATAGTTAAACAGCATCCAACAAACAATATCGAGTCTAGACTTTCTTGCGTGCTTACTATATAGAAACCTTCCGCTAAGCTTCAACTTTCTGACTCTCTGACTCCTTGATAATACAAAAGTGCGCGTTTTAAGTGGTTTAATTAAACTTTCACTTTGACTATGGCAGTGACAATAATTATCTGCTAATAAAGTTATGCCATTGCACAATTACGATCAAGCAGTTATTATTTTTTGCTTAAGTTCAGAATAAGTAAGCTGATGTGGAAGTGGGCCGGTCATGTCTGCAGACAGACGGTCGGTGAAGCAGACACGTTTGGAGTGGAGACCACGTTTAGGCAAACGTAGTGTGGGACGCCCTGCTGCTCGGTGGATCGACGCTTTAAAGAAGATAACAGGCAGCGAATGGATGCGGGTTCTCCAGGATTATAGGCTGATATGATGATGATGATGGAAGTTCAGTCTGCAGCGAGTGTATAATAAATTTTGTCTAAAGACAAATTAAAAGATTCCCAAAACTTTTCATAAAAAAAATTACAACAACATTTCGACTCCACACCGTCCTCCGTCCGCGAATCACAAACGCACCACTGTACTTAGTAATTACAATATTTCGCGTCCACTTCAGTGTTCGTTGAAAAAGTCTAGCACATGATCTGAGTCTGATTTTACTTATCAAATCAGGTCTTAAATAATAATTAAGTGTGATAAGAAAAGTTCATGTCATCATCATGGTTAAAAATAGATTGTGTGACATTTTCCAGTTGAAGTTAATCGATTTGTAAACTTAAGCTTTATTTTTTGGGGATGGGTGACCGTTTTTAGGGTTCGGTACAGAATGGTGCCAATGGGATTTTATAGGTATACGGGAATATGGGATTTTTAAAATGGGAAAATATTCGTTTAGCAGATATGGTGATTGAGTTATACTAAGTTAGCTTTCAACAGTCAGTTTTGTCATTTAGCTGTTTTTGTGTACTTAACTGCCTCATTAGCCTAGTGGTCCTAAGCGCGGCTGTGACACTAGAGGTCTTGGGTTTGAATCCCAGGTCGAGCAAAAAGTTTTATTTGGTTTTTCTATGACATTCTCAGCAGCAGCTCGGAGTTAGGATTTGTGCGCGGTTAATGGCAATAGGCTCACCCCTATTACATGGGACCTAATACATACCAGCGAACTGTGGGTGTCCATTGGTACAACTCTGCCTAACCCTTCGGGGAATACATGCGTGATGGTATGTAAGTATGTTACACAAATTAAGGAACATCAGGTAATCGTAGACCGATTTTTTGTCGCACACGTCCGACAAAAAGTTGTTCCCACAAAACTATGGATCTACTAGCTTCTGCCCGCGACTTCGTCCGCGTCACAGTTGATGAGTTATCCTACGGGTACCGTACATTTTCCCGGGATAAAAAGTAGCCTATGTGTTATTCCAGACTATAATCTATCTTTGTGCCAAATTTCATCCAGATCCATTCAGCCGTTTAAGCGTGAAAGAGTAACAAACATCCATACATCCATACTTACAAACTTTCGCCTTTATAATAGTAGTAGGATTGAACAGTCCGATAATCGCTCCTACAAAATGTCGGATGCGGACGTGGGTGTAGGCTGTCAAGTCACTTTTGACGTTGAGTTTGAAAAAGGTGCAATTTAGATTCACACAGGTACAATCGCGAGCATAAACATGATACACTTTGCAAACTTTAAAAGCGAATTTCTCGGCAATGAAATATTGCAACGTTGAGATAAGACCGATTACATAGTAGTATGGGATCCAGAATTCGATATTCGTAACACCATTACATTTTAATCAATCCTTTGGGAGGAAATTTCATCAGAATGTTGCAAAGTGTACATGTTTATGCTCGTGCGTGACTGTACCTACTCGGTACGTCATCTCTCGACATCACAACTCTTCTCAACTATTTTCAAAGAATTGCAAAATGTCAAAGGTGAGAATCTTCTTTACACATTCATAAACGCATGGCTAGCTTCCTAAGTCTAGTCGTGCGTTTTAAATCTAAATACAGATGGTACCTGTTTATTTAAGGCTAGTTCATACATTTAAAGAGACATTTTGAGAAGAAATGGCAAAGTTGCCTTACACCTTTTTTATATTTAAAAAATTGGCTGTCATTCGTTTATCTTTGACACAGTCATGACTGATAGTCAGAAGCCGGGAATCTGAGAACCAGTCTTACCAAAACGTATCGTTTTGCCGTACAGTTACTAGGCAACACGATACCCCTATCCTATCTGACCTCCACAACCACTGGGTTGTGGTAGTCGCTCCATGTAAAACAGCTGCATCCGTTGCAGCGGAAGCAGACCCTAACATAGTTGAAAAAAGGCTAAGCAGACGATGAATAATCAGAAATCATCAAATGACTTCCCCCGTCTGGGTGGGGTGGAAGGGAGTGTCAGGCTCTTACTGACTAAAACTCATCCATTCATCCGTGTTCCTCCTAATGCCCTTTGCGTTCCAGGACTGATTTTCTTGTTGGCGAGCATGTAACATATTATGAATACACGAACGCACATGACCGACAATAAATCGGTCAAAAAATCGATCGCAGGCGGAAAGCCGACAAAGTCAAAGTCAAATCATTTATTTCAATTAGATCGTTAAAAGGCACTTTTGAACGTCACAAAAAATTAAAACTAATGAATCTAGTTGCCCATTCCAAAAGGTAGTTTCGTATGGAGAAGAACGGGCAAGAAACTATATCGCAAGGTATTTTATTGTAACATTTAACACAGTACCTACCCCATGAAAGATGTGTGCACTTTTGATAATCTAAAAAATGGTTGTGCTATTTTGTCCTTATTTCTGGTATTAAAATTGTGTGTATCACTTATTTTATCAAAAAGATGTAGACTTTTTCTTACATACATAATATTTTCATAAATGAATTGACAGTTACATGGTCTTCGCATTATGGTGATCATGTGCTGTTTCGGACCATACCTGGGAACCTTCCAGCTACGGAGATATTGAAGGTCAAAATTCCATCTTTTTGTCAAGTTTTTTTTTTGCCAGGTTTTATCACAGTTAAAATGCTATTTACATTTTGACGAATTGAAAATTCAAAACTTAATAGAACGATTGAAATTTAAATTGCAAAGTTTATTTCATAAAACAAAATGAGATAGGTACCTTAACGATTTCAAAGTACAACAAAAAATAGACAAATATTTTTAAAAACAAGTCAAGACGGAATTAGATTGTTTTTGGTTTTTCTTATTAAACTCTATCTTATGAAATAACTAGGTTCTATCCTCGACTTCGCCTGCGTGGTTTCTTTGGTTATTGCTCTGCTCCGCTTCTGTGGGTTATATAGCCTATACTACCCCGTTGGTCTCGTGGTCGCAAGTGCGACTGCTGTGCAAGGGGTCCCGGGTGCGATTCCCAGGTCGAGCAAAAAGTGTTATTGGGTTTTTCTATGAAATTCTCAGTAGCAGCTCGGAGTTTGGATTTGTGCCCGGTTAATGGCAATAGGCTCGCCCCCTATTACATGGGACCTAAATATACCGGCGAACTGTGGGTGTACATTGGTACACCTCTGCCTAACCCTTCGGGGAATACAGGCGTGATTGTATATTATATATTCTTCATGAATAAAGTTGTACGAGTTTCTTTAACTATAAAGAATTACCAGTCGAATTAGATTTTTCTAGTAGATAGCCAGATTATTAAGGAGAAAGAAAGGCTAAATAACATCACGCTTAGACTTTCGGGAACGGAGCAGTTACCAAAAGCATAACTCAACGGACGAAGACGCGGACAGAAGCTAGTCAATTAATATACATAGTTTGTATAGACCCCCGTAACTGTAATTTGAATAAAAAATCAAGAGTTCCATACAAAGACACACACTCGACAAAAAGATGTATGGATTTTTTTTTAAGATCCTAAGCGCATCTGCTATGCTAGAGGTTTTAGGTTTTGAAGGGGCCACTGAGGGCCGATGCCTGCCGGGGCTGCGGGTTGTTCGAAAGATATACCGCGCCCCCGGAACGCAAAGGGCACATGAAGGAACATAGATGGGTTTTAGTCAGTAAAAGTCTGACACTCCCTCCCGTCCCGCCCAGGGCGGGGGAAGTTATTTGATGATTTCCCATCTATAAATAAAAAGAGATCTTAGGTTCCAGGTCGAGCAAAGTGCTATTGGGATTTTGTATGAAATTCTCAGTAGCAACTCGGAGTTAGGATTTGTGCCCAGTTAATGGTAATAAGCTCGCCCCCTATTATACGAGACCTAAAACATACCCGCGAATTGTGGGTGTACATTGGTACACCTCTGCCTAACTCTTTGTTTGATGTGTTACCATCAAGTCTCTCTTTGTTTGATGTGTTATGTGCATTTGAATTGATCCTGTTATAAAAGTAATTCCTGTCACATGCGTAGTAATTCAAGTCAGCCTGTCTTCGTTTTGAGCGAGAATCGAACCCAGTAACTACACAGTTTCGAAGCCAATAATTCAACCAATGCCCCTATGGTGTACAGTTTGTTATTTCCAACCTATTATGATACAATCTTAGTAAGAAGCAACGCGATTTCATTTTTCAATATTAATGCAAAATACACTGTCTGAGGTAACTTGGTCGGTTTCATTCTGTAAGGAACCAAGCATTATTATTTGTCTTTACTGATATTCGAAGGAGACAAAGTTTGTTTGTTTTTATGTCTTTTTGTTTGTTAGATAAGATACTTCTAACAAAAATAACTACATACAAAAATACATAAACTCACGCCTTTTTCTCAGGGGGGGAGGCAGAAACCACAGAACGCCACCTGCTACGATCCTTACATACTACTTTCGCTTCGTCCACATTCATATATCTGCAGTGCGATTCTCTAAGCCTCACTTCGTAATTCGAAAGCTGAATCCGCAGTGAGATTACAAAATGGTATTCTGTTGTACACGATTACGCCGGTGACGTCACCACGGCGAACGAATACTAAACCAATGACAAGTTGGTTCGTTATCGAAGTGAGCGCGATCACTTATTAGTGAGACTCGTTTTCGAGTTTGCATTTTAGAGAATCGCACTACTGGTCATACAAGCACGCCGGTTACGAGTACCTACTGCACACCCGACCTTTCTGAAGAACCTCACCAATAAGGTCAGGGTAGGTCTGTCTAGTTAGAGGGATACTTTTTTGAATACTCGTTCGATTACAAGATTTTTTTTTTACTGAAAGAGTGCCATGTTTTAAAGTACACTACTCGTCTTCCACAACGACAAAGTCGCGGGCAAAAGTCAGTACTTATATAAATGATAAAATAATAAATACCAGCCTGTTATTGTCCCACTGCAGGGCAAAGTCCTCTTCTCGTACAGAGAAGGCACGAGCATTGATCACCACACTTGCTCAAGGCGGATTGGCGATTTCGCACTAATATCCTTACTAATATTATAAATGCGAAAGTAACTCTGTCTGTCTGTCTGTCTCTTCTTCACGCCTAAACCACTGAACCGATTTCAATAAAATTTGGTACAGATATAGTCTGGGACCCGAGAAAGGACATAGGATAGTTTTCATCCCGGAAATCCCCCGGGAACGGGAACTATTAATCCACGCGGACGAAGTCGCGGGTAAAAGCTAGTATTTATTATAAATCCAGGTTACCAGGGTAGTAGTGTCCATTATCTTGATTTATACCAAACTACTTAACCGATCTTTATAAAATTTATATTGCACGACGACCTCTGAAGTATGACCTATCAAACAAAAAAATATTATCAAAATACGGATCCAATTACGGATAGCGTAATTGGAGGAAATATCGAGTAAAAAACTTATAAAAAAAACGACGGGTTGCACTCCGGGAGTGCCGGCAGAAGTGAAAACTTGAATATTAACGTTGTGCATTTTTTATATTTTGGAATGGTTAGGGAATAATTTTGCACGAATTGCTATAATTATCATTATAAAAGTACCTACTATGTATATAACAGAAACCTTTAAACCAAGCACGTGTACTATTTAGTCCATCCGTCCATTCGTCCATCCGTCTATCCGTCCATCCGTCCATGCGTCCATCCATCCATCCACGATTTTGCACGATTTTCGATCCAATTACGAATATTTTCGATCAGAGTCACGTGTCTTGAGTTGACGCGAGCAAAACAAGTGCACAACGCCGCTTAAAATTTTCGATTAGGGTTACGTGTCCTGACGCGAGTTTAACATTTTTTACCCAACGCCGCTAAAGAAGTTTTTACTTCAAAAATTGCACAATTTGTTGTTTTCTCGCGTACATTAATTTGCACCTGCCATGTTATCTGTTCACCACCTTTGGTTGACTGGTAGAGAATGCCTAAGGGATTAAGTCCGCCTTTGTACTTTTTGTTGCATAAAGTTTAAATAAATAAATAATAATTAAAAAAACAAACAAACTGTAGCCTTCTTTCTTCTTTCTTACAACACAAAAACCGTTCGTAATGATGGGACAAACTTGTAACTTTAGCCTTTATTACGAGTACTTTAACACTAGGTAAATCATCTTAGTTCACACTAAGGAATGCAAAACATAAGTGTTACTTGCGCAATGTGAATGTGTAGGAGCTAATACCTAATAAAAGCAAATATATCTGTAGGAATGTGCACACATGTGTGTCCACGTGTTGGTAATAGGGATCCTTATGATTATTACAAAACCTTTAATAGAAATCTGTATTTTTTACTGCCTCGTTAGTTCTAAGCGCTACTGCTACGCTAAAGGTCTTGCGTTCGATTATAAGATCGAGAAAAAAGTGTAATTGGGTTTTCTATGAAATTCTCAGTAGCAGCTCGGAGTTAGGATTTGTGCCCGGTTAATAGCAATACGCTCGCCCCCTATTACATGGGACCTAATACCGTCGAACTGTGGGTGTACATGGGTACACCTCTGCCTAACCCTTCGGGGAATACAGGCGTGATGGTATATTTCACCAAATTATTTATTTTTGTTGGTTTTTCTTCACCCTACAATAAAAAAATAAAAAAATAAAAATATCTTGGGACAACTCACACACGGCTATCTGATCCCAAGCTAAGCAGAGCTTGTGTTATGGTAACCAGACAACTGATATACATACTTATATAATTTATACAATATTTCTAGCATAACGCCATCCCGACAGAGGCACAAGAAAATAATTTTTACAGCTATTTATTTCAATATTCATCGTGTGCTTTATTTCGCTTTATTTGAAGCCGCTTGATCGCTTCGCCGCGATAATAATTTAGCTTTTTACCCGACTGCGACAGAAGGAGGGTTATGTTTTTCGAGGGTATGTTTGTATGTATGTATGTATGTATGTATGTTTGTATGTATAATTGCTTGGCACGCTCTGCAGGCTGAACGGCTCGATGGATTTTAGCTTGAGAGGTGTCGTTAGATTCGTATTTACTGTGAGAGTGACACTGGGTATATAAAAAAAAAAACAAAATGGCGGATTTTTAGCGCCAAATTCAAATGTTTGGCTCGCTCTGCAGGCTGAACGGCTCGATGGATTTTAGCTTGAGAGGTGTCGGTAGATTCGTATTTGCTGTAAGAGTGATACTGGGTATATTAATTTATTTTTTAAAACACTAAAAAAATAAAAAATAAAAAGCGGTAATTTAAAAAACTAAAAAACCCGACTGCTATTCTTTAAAATCCCTAAAACAAGATAAATTGTAGCAGTCGGGACCCATTCGGGACCATCTGCAATGTAATATAGGTATGTGCTCTCAATTCACTAATCCTCCATTTCTAGAATGGGTCCCGACTGCTACAATTTATCTTGTTTTAGGGATTTTTAAAGAATAGCAGTCGGGTTTTTTAGTTTTTTAAATTACCGTTTTTTATAAAGAATAGCAGTCGGGTTTTTTAGTTTTTTAAATTACCGTTTTTTTTAAAGAATAGCAGTCGGGTTTTTTTAGTTTTTTAAATTACCGTTTTTTTTAAAGAATAGCAGTCGGGTTTTTTAGTTTTTTAAATTACCGTTTTTTTTAAAGAATTGCAGTCGGGTTTTTTAGTTTTTTAAATTACCGTTTTTTTTAAAGAATAGCAGTCGGGTTTTTTAGTTTTTTAAATTACCGTTTTTTTTAAAGAATAGCAGTCGGGTTTTTTAGTTTTTTAAATTACCGTTTTTTTTAAAGAATAGCAGTCGGGTTTTTTAGTTTTTTAAATTATCGTTTTTTTACTAGCTTCTTCCCACGACTTCATTCGCGTCATATTTGATACATTATCCCACGGGAACCGTGTCGTGATGACCCGTGGTTAACGCGACCGCCTCTCATGCACGAGGTTGTGGGTTCGCAACTGGGCACGGGCAAGTACCAATGTGACTTTTTCTAATTCATATGTACTTTCTAAGCTTATCTTGGACATCATTGACATCGGTAACCATGTCAGAGGCCCTTGAGGCGGTTTAGAAACTCTGACACTAGGGTGTGTGGGGTCGTTAGACCTTACTGCCCACACGATAAAGAAGACGGAAACCGTGAATAAAAAGTATCCTATGTGTTATTCCACACTACAATCTATCTCAGTGCCAAATTTCATCCAGATCCGTTCAGCCGTTTAAGCGTGAAAGAGTAATAAACATCCATCCATTCTCACAAACTTTCGCAATTATAATATTAATAGGGTTAGCAAGTAGATGGTAGGATTTTGTAGAAAAGTTCGATAAAAAATCCTAGTCCAAACGAGCAGGGCTGTTTTTTTTAAACATCTTTGGGTAGCAAACAATCCTATGGCCCACCTGATGTTAAGTGGTCACCGCTGCCTATACACATCTGCTATACCAGAGGCCTTGCAAATGCGTTGCCATCCCAGAGACAAAGTTGAAATGTTTCATGTGCCTGTAATTACACCGGCACCCATACCCTTCAAACCGGAACACAGCAACTCAGGGATTTTACATACAATACATACCTACCATCACGCCTGTATTCCTCGAAAGGTTAAGCAGAGGTGCAACAATGTACACCCACGGTTCGCCAGCATGTTTAGGTCCCATGGGGTTTTTTGTATATCAATGGTCCCATGTAATAGGGGGCGAGCCTATTGGCATTAACCGGGCACAAATCCTAACTCCGAGCTGCTACTGAGAATTTCATAGAAAAACCCAGTAAAAATTTGGCTACAATCTGGGAATCGAACCCAAGACCTCTAGCATAGCAGTCGCGCCTAGGACCACTAAGCCAACGAGGCAGTCAGGAATTTTGAACTGCAAAATACACTCCCGGACTCCTAAATCGAGCCACCTAGAATAATGAGTCGTCCTTATCTTCAAAAAAATATATGAATGACAAATGAATGAAAAATCAAATTCAGAATAATAGTACATGAGCCTAATGTTGATTATGCCAGCTACAAGCTTGCATAAAAACTTTTTGATCATTCATACAATTTTTTAAAGTTATATAAGGACGTTACTAAATCATTATGCTAGGTGGCTCGATTTAGGAGTCTGGGAGTTTAGATTATGCAATATTTTCTAATACTTGCTTGAATTTGACACCTATGTGTTGACAGAATGCTACTGTGACGTACCCATGTATTTTGATACATCGCTAATCAAGCATTTTTTAATTAGTATGTGTAATTATTAGGTACTTAATTAACTAATAATGATTGCGAAATTTGTTCGAATTGTAATTTTGTTGTGCTTTTTTGTTTATTTTTACATTTGTTTCTTTTTTGCCTATGGAGTCATCGCTCAGTGGTTAAGGCACCCATCTCTCATACATGGAGCTGTGGGTTCAAATCCGGGTAAGTATTAATGTGACGTTTTCTATTCATACATGTACTTTCTAAGTTTATCAATGACATCGGCAAAACCTAGACTTATAATTTTATTAATTTATGTCTGAAATCGCAAATCCGTCTTGAGCAGGCGTGGTGCGGGAATAGCAGGCTTTTTATTAATTTTTTGAACGCCACAGTCGTGTATAGCCGACAATTGCAGTTTAATAAAAAATGCAGTTTTCTTGTCGTGTATAGACGACTGTGGCGTGTTGGGCACGTTTTCATTTGTCGGCTATACACGACTGTGGCGTTTAAAAGGTTAAGGATGGTAATTCATCAAATGACTTCGTCCGGCCTGATCGGAGTGGAAGAGAGTGTCAGACTCTTACTGACTAAAACCAAACCGTGTTCCTCCTAATGCCGCGGTGACTCTTGCGAACAAATTTCGCAACCCTTTTTTTTTAGTGTGAGAAATCATCAAATGACTTCTTCCGCTTTCGCAAAACTAAGTACCCTACAGAACCACTTAATAATCGACACGAACTTGGCTGTAGTTTTTTTTTATTTTTTATTCCATTTTACATTAACAATAAATAATAGACAGGTATATTATTATATCAGCTATGTATTGTCATTGTGTTGCTATAAGATTTAGCATGCCTAGCCAGGATTTCTGAATCATTATGCAAGTACCGCGTAATACAATATTTACAAAATATCGCCATTGCAAAATTCAATAAACCATTGAACTAACGCTTTGTATTAATAATAACGTTTCCCCCATAATAGATTTTTTTACGAAGTAACTTCCGTATTAATCGTATGTGCTTGTCGATGGAAGCAATGTTTAGTTCATTCGCGCCAACTAAGAGTCACGCAATGGCGGCTGTCAAGAATTATTTAATTTTGTTTTTGTTATATTTTAATCCGTGTCTGGCGAGTTATCATGAGCAGTACAGAGGTAATATGAAATTCTGTTTTATTTTGCTGTGAAAAGTATTTTAAGCTGCTATTGGGTTTTTTGTATTCTATATCTTATTTAAAATATTATTGGTTTTTTTTTATGTTTTTCGTTTCTGAACTTGCTCTCTATGGATTGTGTTGTTTTTTTTGTAAGTAGTTCTTGAATTCTTTATTTAAAAGTGTTTTTTTCTTTATTTATTTGTGGTCTAGTAGTTTTTTGAACACGTAAGTATGTTTTTTATTGCATCTTCTTCTTAAATGTTTTTGTTGTGATTTATTTTATTATTTGTGTCCAATATTGGCATTTATGAATAATTTTATACGCGTGAATAATTAAATGAACCCTAAAACATAAAAAAATACATTTTAATTTTGCTTTATAAACAGATATTTTGTAAATTGTTTAGGTATAGTTAGGATTCTTAACTTATTATATACTAATTATTATTTAATGGTTTCTGCCCACCCCCATGGGAAAAAGGGGTGAGTTTATGTATGTATTATTATAGCTATCTCAAATACTTTGTTCTTAAAACTATCTTTGTTAACCAAAGTACAGTTGACAAAATAATTGGTAACCACCTGTATTTGAAAATCCCGTGCGCGTTGTAAGTTTGCACTAAAGTTGGCTAAGTCACAGCTTCTAAGGAGCTCTTTTATTAAAAGTTGATCCTAAATGCTAAATGCTATTACTATGTCTAATTTTCATGGTAAAACTGTATTTATTTTTTAAACGTAAGACTTACCTAAATAATAAAATAAATTACAAACTATGTATAGTTTATAAAAAAAAGGGAAGCTCATAGGACATAAAAAAACTCATCGCTGTCAGTGCCAGTGTCACTCACCGCATCGCTGTCAGTGGGGCAAGAGCCCAGAGCTGGCAGCATTGCCACGTTGTATGGCAATGCTGATACTTTGGACCAAGAAAAGGCCAGCCCTCTGGTCACGTGAAGAGTCGACCGGTCGCTTTATGGTTGATGGCATACAAAGAGAATAGGCCTTGCCCTAAAGTGAGGTATTATTATTATTATATCATAACTGTCTCATTAGCCTAGTGGTTCTAAGCGCGATTGGTACGCTAGAGGCAGTAGCAGCTCGGAATTAGGATTTGTGCCCGGTTAATGGCAATAGACTCGCCCCCTATTACATAGGACCTAAATATACCGGCGAACTGTGGGTGTATATTGGTACACCTCTGCCTAAACCTAGATGGAATACAGGCGTGATGGTATGTTATATTACTTGTACTAGTTCCTCTGTAAAGACATCTTTACTGCTTCAGACTATGATTGCGTTGACCGGAGCAAAGAAGACAAGTCACAACAATCATCAAAGAATTCACCGTTTCACCGTGCGCGTGATCTACCGTGCAATCACCCGGCGCGCCGTCAGGTTGGCAGACGTGTCAGTACCAAGGCTCCCGCGGTCGCACGCAGACGTCTCTTCACATCACGAGGCCCAATTCACAAAGTCTTTTGTCAGTCTACTCACTCCAAGATATTTTGCAGGCCGCCAAGTGCAAATGCAAGAGCTTCAGCTCTAAGATCATTAGTGCCATTAAATGCGTTTGAAGGTAGGGATTTTATTTAATGGTGCTATTTTGCACTGTCCTCCGTCTTTTGTTGATGTAGTTCTTCTTCTTTGTTGGCACTTAGTGTTGGTCTTCTAGAGTTTTCTCTGATATTCTAAATGTTTGTACTTTGTCTTCTTTTTGTTTGTTGGTCTTCTAGTTTCGTTGTACGTTACTCTGTAATCAGTCATTTGTTTATTCTTTTCTGTTTATTTTTCGAGTATTCGAACACTGGTAGAAGTAATGGTAGTCAATTAGTCACCTACAGATGAGCACCACACTTCAGTCCTCATCTTCTGGCGCCGCTTAATAGCTGAAGATGGGAGTAAACAGCATCCCGTTTCTAATATATTATAACTTGTTTTGAAATGTCGTGACAAAAAGTCAGATTAAGAACAGTAAATATTTACTTATATCTTGGACAATAGAGTTGAATTCCAAATACACACAAAGATTTTGACTGAAGCCGACTGATAATATTTTTAAAGCTTCAATCTTAAACTGTGTGTCCTGTGTTAAAAGATGTTAAATAAAATAATGGTAAATATCAGATGGTACATTCAACTGGTGACTGTTCGCCACCGTCTGTGTCTACACGACGCTTAAATCCTATGCAACTTTGACAGACACATTACACACTGTATAATTATCACAAAGTCCAGCACTGCAACTAAAAACTGAACAAAATTAATTAAAATATTGTTGTTGTTGGGTCTCGGAACTGTGGATGATGTCGTACTTTATAGTTCCGAGACAGCGACACGCCGGCTGACGCTGAAAACCAGCGCTGTGGTTCCGTGCCTCGTGCACGGGCCACGGCTTTATGCTGAGCGTCAGCCTTTTCGCGCGGTAGTGGCGCATATAAATTATTGTTTTTGTTATTTTTTAATTTTATTTTTGTGTTGTGCGTCGCTTTCGCGGGAATAAATGGTTTTTCTTTCTTTCAACTAACTAACTTGTCAAAGACAAATTATTTACTCCAATTACATTAAAAATAGGAAAAAAATTACATAGGTACACTTTATGGATCATTCACAGTTTAATGATAAATATTAGTCAGTTTATTCACCACTAATGTTTTTGTTACAGTTCCTCAAGCGAGTTCTCCGGAGTGGGAGTCCTACATATTCAACAATAAGGAGTACATCATACAGGTTCTGCCTGTCAGCTGGGAGAATGCCAAGATCCTGTGCCGGTTTGTTTATCTAATTATAACCCTGGATAAAGTAAACGACTAAACGGTTTAGCCTTTCAAGTGATACATTTTTTGGGTGGTAAAATCTTCACGGATGCCGGCCGTTTGGGGAGAACAGAGGGTTATGTCGGACTCTTACCAACTAATGTAAATGCTGCGCTCCTGACCAAACAATGGCCCTCTTATTAAAGTGCGCAAACAGTCCCTACACCTGAACTACAGAAGACATTAACAACGCTACTGATGCTGCAATGAACTGGGCCCAAAAAATATAAGATGACTCAAAAAGAAGAATAATGCCACCACGGTTCCTCCTACTACCTTAAGGAAGGAGCCACATATTCGCTTGACCCATGAAATAGATACAGTAAACGTCTGGATGTGTGTGACCTTTGCAATACATTTGCATACAGCTTAGTTTTCGCGACCACTTAGCAAGGAGCAGGTGGTCGTCTTGTTTGCCATCCAAAGATACATAACAATGTTTCTATTAAGGCAACGCAATAGCAAGCCCTCTGGAATTGCAGATGTATATAGCCAGCGATGACCACTTAACACCAGGTGGACCGCCGGCTTGTTTACCGTCCAAAGATATAAAAAAAACATAAGTAAATGTATTTGTTGCAGGGGATATCACAACGGAAGTCTAGCTATATTAAATACAAAGGATAAAGCTGAATTCTTGGCTGAAGCCTTGTCAGAGTCACAGTTTTGTAAGTACTATAAAAACACACCAATATTCTTCTAGATAGTAGGCAGTGTTATTTAGTACCCACATAGCATGCAGATGTCGCTAGCTGCCTGCGTACTAAACTATTTTGCCGTTTGTACCTACTATTTGATAGAACAAAATCTTTCTTTATTTAATAGTTTTACTGCCTCGTTAGCCTAGTGTTCCTAAGCACGACTGCTACGCTAGAGGTCCTGGGTTTGATTCCCAGGTCGAGCAAAAAGTGTTATTGGGTTTTTCTATGAAATTCTCAGTAGCAGCTCGGAGTTAGGATTTGTGCCCGGTTAATGGCAAAGGCTCGCCCCCTATTTCATGGGACCTAAATATACCGGCGAACTGTGGATGTACACTGGTACACCTCTGCCTAACCCTTGGGGAATACAGGCGTGATTGTATGTATGTAAATAATTACAAATGCTATTCCTACGTACAGCCCTGACTTCTGTTTGGGTGGGAGCCAGACGGGATTCTGCAGAAGATGCGGCAGGCTACCGCTGGGGCCCTGGCATGGAGCTCCGGAGAACTGCCCTGGATGTACTCTCGGATGAGGAAGAGGAGAATGTGGAAAGGCATTATCCTATGGTGAGTGGAGAGTAGAATTGAATAGTTCTTTTTATCGTAGGTTGGTTTATCAAACATATTATTGTATTCATATAAGGTGTTGTAAAAATATCTGCCACGGCTTTAATGGGAGGTAGTATTGTGTTTAAAGATTACAATAGTGAAGAAATTTCGTACCCCAGAATAGTTAATTCAATTTGAGAAAATAAAGTAGTTTAATAAACATTGACTCTATTCTGCATAACTTGGTTCACAAATTACGCGCGATGTGTCGCTTATTCAATGAAAACAACTGCTATCTCTTTCTATCTGTTCTGTGAATGAAAACTAAAATCAGCTGACTAGTTCGTCACTGTCTAACCTACTAGGTACGCAAATTCTGGGGTACGAAAATTCTTCACTATTGTAATCTTTAAACACAATACTACCTCCCATTTAAGCCGTGGCAGATATTTTTATAACACCTTATATATGTATTCATACTGCCCCGTTGGTCTCGTGGTCGCAAGCGCGACTGCTGAGCAAGGGGTCCCGGGTTCGATTCCTAGGTCGGGCAAAAAGTGTTATTGGGTTTTTCCATTAGGAATTTCTCATTAGCAGCCCGGAGTTTGGAAGTTGGCGGTGTGACACCCCCGTGCCTCGGAAAGCACGTAAAGCCGTTGGTCCTGCGCCTGATCTCTCTCCGGTCGTGTCGGATTGCCGTCCCATCGGGCTATGAGAGTTAGGGAAGAGGGAGTGCACCTGTGTTTGCGCACACACTTGTGCACTATAATATCTTCTGCGTACGAGGCTAGTCTGCATTAAGATTAGCCGCCGTGGCCGGAATCGGTCTGGAGAATTACATTTACATGTATTCAGATAAATAAAATTAAAATAAAACAAAATTAAAATACTCTTCCGATTCTTAAAAATCTTTTCCCAATAGTAAGCTATGTTTACCTTTATTGTTATAAGCTATATTTTAATTTAAAAAAAACTAGCGAACGGTAAGTTTCCTTGGCATTATTCTTTTAAGTTGTTTGTAAGGGTTTTATTAATAATACATTTCTATTATTGTCCGTATTATAAAATATATGAGCGGGCGAAGCAAGGTTTGATCACCCGGGTTGTTGTACATTCGTCACATAGTAAATTCGTCACGAAAAAAAGTATGTGTAAAATCGTCACAATTCTCAAAATATATTAATTTTGTTTACTGTAAATTCGTCATATCATCGACGATCTAAGCATATTCAATATCCTATTGCTTTATATGTGCTCATGCAGCACACATGGCTAAGTGCCTTTTCTCTTCTATGTCATTCAGGTGTAGGGCTTGTGCTTAACTGGAAAGAGCTTGATAGCGTGTGCAAGAGTATATTTAATATTGAGCGCTAAAAATCAATAATGTTAGTTGCTATTGCTACATCAAGATAAATAAATGCGGTTTTGTGTCAATTTTACAATAACCCTCATACATCTGTGACGAATTTACACATATTTTAAATATATGTGACGAATTAACTTTCAATGTGTGGATTTTTCAAAATATGACGAAGTAACTTTGTGACGAATGTACAACAACCCGATCACCCGTATACTCTTCCCTAGTGGCTGAACAGAACCCACGTGCCCGTCCCGGAGATGGGGGCTGACTGCGTGGCCGTGGAGAGGGTGAAGCACGACCAGCCTGTCTTCCTCGACCTGCCCTGCCATCTGGAACGAGCCTTTGCTTGCGAGAGAGGTGGGTGTGATATACTCTCGACTATTTATTTATTTATAATTGGGTAGCTGAACTGCCCCGTTGATCTCGTGGTCGCAAGCGTGACTGCTGAGCGAGGGGTCCTGGGTTCGATTCCCAGGTCGGGCAAAAAGTGTTATTGGGTTTTTCCTATAGGAAGTTCTCTCTAGTACTCTAGTTCTCAGTAGTAGCCCGGTGTTAAGATTTAGTCCCCCTATTACACATATATTACATGAGACTATTAGATTACCTCCCTATTACATGGGACCTAAATATAACGGCGAACTGTGGGTGTACGGTCGCATCATTTAAACACTGCATCGCCGACTTTGTCTATGTCACCTCTGACCAAGATTTGAGTCATGACCTTACCCATCTCGATAAAATAAAGTATAAGACAAAAAGTAACACAATTACATACCTAAGAGTTTATTTTATCTTAATTTTAGATCCATTTCGTATTTCCTTTGACATTGTGCTCAATAGTAGGTAAGGATTCAAAATCTGAAATGTTAATCTACTTTTGTTGCTGACTGTACATTGGTACATCTCTGCCTAATACTTCGGGGAATACGGGCGTGGAGTTGTTATGTAATTTTTTTGGGATGAGTAATCTCTTGACTCTAGTCTATTTCAGAGAGAGGTGACCATTGGCGTATCTAGAGTTAGTTTTCAGGGGGGTCCTGGCCCTTAAGATGCCATGGCCGATGCGATGCAATACGGTCAGGCAGAAGGTGAGCCCTACAGCCTGGGGTAGGCACAAGACCATTCTGGGATGGGCAAGGCCCCCCCTATATACGCCCCTGGAGGTGACAGAGACAAAGTCTACGATGGAGTGAGCTTACCCAGAAGAAGCCTATTCACTCTAACTTTGAAGAGATTAGGGTTGATTATTTCTTCTTCTTCTCCACAGATGTGAGAGAAACAGACCACGTAGTTGAGGTGAACACCATCCGCTGCAGGGGCGGTCTGTACCGCCTGTATGACGGCAAGATGGACTGGCATCAAGCGGCAGCTTACTGCGTGCTCCGAGGAATGGCGTAAGACAACATCATCTAAGATCTTGGAGTCACTAGACTCACGTCATTTTTAAATCAAATCAAATCAATTTATTTGCAGATAAATATGGTTACAAAAGTTCTTACAATGTATTATAATAGTAGCTTAACATATTTAACATAACATCAACATTAACTGCCTCGTTGGCCTAGTGGTCCTGAGCGCGACTGCTACTCTAGAGGTCTTGGGTTTGATTCCCAGGTCGAGCAAAAAGTGTTATTGGGTTTTTCTATGAAATTCTCAGTAGCAGCTCGGAGTTTTGCCCAGCAAATGGCAATAGGCTCGCCCCCTATTACATGGGACCTAAGCATACCGGCGAACTGTGGGTGTACATTGGTACACCACTGCCTAACCCTGTAGGGAATACATTCGTGAAATTATGTTATTAGTGTGGCTTTCAGCTAATTCGATTCTACCGTTTGAGCGTGAACAAGTTACAAACATCCATCCATCCATCCATCCATCCTCACAAACTATCTCTTGTAAAAATGTATTATTATTGTAGGTATTTTTAATTATTTTATTGTTCACAGGCTAGCAAATATTGCTTCTTTTAAATGTTTGAAAAAACTGGGCATGACTATGTTGAAAAATCGACCAAGTAAGTATTGTACCACTTTATCATCATCATCATCATATCAGCCGCAGCACGTCCACTGCTGGACATAGGCCTCCCCCATAGATTTCTAAAAGAACCGGTTGGAAGCGGCCTGCATCCAGCGTCTTCCTGCGGTCCTAGTCAGGTCAACCGTCCACCATATTTTAAAGTAATTAAGAACATACAACAATGATTGAAAAACAAAAGAAGAACGCTAAATAACTAAGTTTGAAAAGAGTTATTTTTCTCCTGTATTCTGGGGGTGCGTTTACAAACATTTATAGAAACTCACATACACAAACAATCAGACCTGAAACAGCTATCTGTAGGAAAAACAAATATTTGGGCCGTGCGGGAATCTAGCTAGAGACACGCAACGCTCCAGCCAATCACTCAACCTAGTAGATTTACATATCACCGCAGCATAGGCTTTTGAAATATTTCATAACTTCAACTGACAAATTGTTAACCTCTACAGTTGGGTAGTAAAAACAATAATTCCAAGCCACAACTTTTCTAAAAAATCACTTAATTTCAGCCCTTAAAATGCGATTAATTTTTAGGTCACTTTCAAGATTTTGTTTGTCTAAAAATAATTTTACAATGTTTACTTACAAGAGAAACAAAAAAAAACTTAATAGATAATGTAGGTACCTACAACATTGGGAAGAATGACAAATTAAACTAATTATATTACTTACAAATATAAAAGGTTAGAAGAGTTACAAAACTGCTTCTGCTAAATATTGTATAGTTTAACTTTAAAGATTTTGACATTTTTATATCATTCGGTAAATTTAAATAACTGTAAAATTCGATTTTTAGTTGCTTTGCAATCAATAAATAGGTATTCAGTTGGGTTGGCGAAATAGTGACGTCATAGTTTAGTATTGTCATACAAAATCTAGGGAGGAATCGCGTTTTTACAGCTCATAAAAAGTATATCAATTGATTAGTGGTGGCATTTACCCAATTGTTAGTTCAAGTTACATAAAAAGTGTGGGCAGAGGCCTATTACAGGTGAGAACTGGGTGTTTTATCATAGAATATGGAAGTTTGTGGTACCATCCACTGTACAATGAAAGGGAAGAGGGAAAATCATCGAAAATATGTCTTATAGAGTTCTTTCTTCAAGACATCAGCAAAACGGAACGCCAACAAAAACAAACCTGACCACTGAAAATATGAAACAAAAATATTATATTCTCTCTAAATATGACCGATATTTTATGTCCGCCCTTTTTTTCAATAAATGTTACGTTACGATAACTATTTTGTATAATATAATATGCTAAGTCGCGGCGAACTTTGATAGCGCGATCTATAATAATCAACATCAGTTTTGTTACTAGTTCGCATGTTGAGCGATAGATGTCGCTACTTATATAATTTTGTTTTCTGTCCTATAGGCATTGAGAACGCCTGGGTCGGCGCTAAGGGCACGCTGGGAAGGTGGACATGGATAGATACCGGGGTCAGCCTGTTCCAAACACCGGCTTTGTTGGACGCACCACCTGGTATCTGGCCTCCTATGAGGTAAGTCTAAATCCCGACAAGAATTACAAATGTTATAAAGAGGTAACATAAGCCTATGTTACTCAGGAATAATGTAACATCCCTCTAAGAACTACGGAAGCGGAGCAGTAACCTAACACGTAACTTAATTCGGGTGAAATAAGTCTCGGACGGAAGCCAATATAATATATAAATGTGAAAAAACAACATCTATTCTTTTTTTTTTCAACACAATCTTTTATATTGCGTTGTCATGAAATGTGCTTAAGAATTCAAAATGTCAGCTTAATGGAACAACGGTCAACGGGACAACGGGTCGAATTAAAATTGTGAGATATGATTAAGACGTGTTATAAAATAAAATAAAAACACACAAACGATTAAATAATATGTTAATTTAACGAGATAGGATTAATCGATTTTGAAAATTGTATTATTTTTCATATGTAAGGCGAGATTAATCATTTTTTTATTAAAATAAAACTACAAAATACTGCTGGTGCTGCTTGCAGCTTTCTTTTTCTTCCATGTTCTATGCGTTTCATAATTTTTCAGGGACAGAAACAGTATTAAGCAGAATGGCTGCCTGCAGCTGGACAGGCACGCTTCTCATCCGCCAGTCTTCTTAGAAGCCAGATGCGAGAGGAAAATGCAGTTCATATGCTACGAAGGTACACTATTTGCTTTACTTCTTTTTCAAAAAAGTCAAAACATTTATTCCAATTAGACTACTTACAGGCACTTTTGAATTGTTAAGAAGTTACAGTTTGTTAAGCTAGTTGCTCGTTCCAAAACGTAGGTCTCTATGGAGAAGAACGAGCAAAAAACTCCATGGACACTCTTTTCATTCAATTTGGTTACAATATTCTTGTTGCTTCTATGTGAAAACAATGAAGGTGAATATAAAAAATAACAAAATTATAATAAAGATATACCTAGGTAAGCCATGGCAGTTAAGAGATGACCAATCCCAACTGACAGCACCCGTTCACGAATATGACGCGTGCATCAGCACCATTCATCGTCATCATCATCATCATATCAGCCGCAGGACGTCCACTGCTGGACACAGGCCTCCCCCATAGATTTCCAAAAGGACCGGTTGGAAGCGGCCTGCATCCAGCGTCTTCCTGCGGTCTTAATCAGGTCGTCCGTCCACCTTGTGGGTGGACGTCCTTAACTGCTCCGTTGGTCTCGTGATTGCAAGTGTGACTGTTGAGCGAGGGGTCCTGGGTTCGATTTCCAGGTCGGGCAAAAAATGTTATTGGGTTTTTCCATTACGATTTCTTAGTAACAGCCCGGAGTTTGGAGGTTGGTGGTGTGACACTCCCGTGTCTCGGAATTCGTTTTATAGTTATTTAAAAATTCATCGTTTTCGGGGGTAAAATAAAGTGTTCATTTTTTTGTACAATTGTGTTTTAAAATTATTGTTTAATACCCAATTATGGTGTAGTTCAAATCCTCTGCCTATCCCCTTTGGGAATTCAAACATATATTATGTTTATGATGCATCCGGCACAAAAACCTTTGACCCAAACATCTATTCAAACTCAAAACCATGAATTCAATTGATCTTAATTCCTTTTAAACAAATAACAACTTTATATAAATATAAATTAGGTTGATATTAGAATGTACTGTTAATTCATGAAAAAGATGAAGATGATGTTGTGGTAAATTCAACTTTATAGGTTGGTTTAAAGGTAATTTTTCAAATGATTTTGTTTTCATGTTTGGAAAGTGTTATTTTTGTATTATGTCGTAAAAAACATAATCTATTCCAACCGTTAGCTGCCCGCAAATCGTCACCATTTTTATCTTGTCATTCTAAAAAATATTTTATCGCAAACGTTTTAAAGCTCAAATTTGAATGGCAAATTAATTGCTATTATTAGAACTAAATCTAGAACACTAATTTCAGATAAATATGGAGTGGAATATGAAAATGGAGCCCGACGAATGGGTAAGTACCTACTTTCATCTTTATCGTGTGGGCAGTAAGGTCTAACGACCCCACAAACCCTAGTGTCAGAGTTTCTAAACCGCCTCAAGGGCCTCTGACATGGTTACCGATGTCAGTGATGTCCAAGATAAACTTAGAAAGTACATATGAATTAGAAAAAGTCACATGGTACTTGCCCGTGCCCGGTTACGAACCCACAACCTCGTGCATGAGAGGCGGGCGCCTTAACCACTGGGCCATCACGACACTACCGTACCGTACCGTATCTACTTATGTACTTACACAAAAGCTTAGACCATTTTGAACCTGAAGCTGTCCGACTACGTCAGACAATCGGTGACCGATTTTTTTGTCGGAGAGAAAAAAATCGGAATGAATCCTACTATAACAACGCACACGTCCTTCTAAATCATAAATCATAAATCATTTAATCGTTTGTTAAACATAGGTAACATAAAACGGTCTTAAGCTATAATACATGGTGCGCTATGTTTTGTCAACAATGACATACAAACAAATTCAATCAAATTAAATTATTATACAGATTAATTAAAATTGCCATTCATAAACTGGTCCAATGTGTAGTAGCATTTATTAAGTAGTAAGCTCTTTAAAGTTATTCTGAATTTTTGTACTGGCATACGCTTGATTTTGTCAGGTATTTTATTAAAAACTTGGGGAGCAGAACCAAAGAAACTTTTCTTCATCAGTGCAGTTTTACATTTGACATGGCATATTGTGTGCGTATATTGAGAACGTATGGGTAATTTCTTGACTGCGGCAAGTTTTTTAAATAGGTGGGGATTATTTTTCACAAACAAGGAGGTTTCCAGAATGTATAAACAAGGAAAGGTTAAAATATTGAATTTTTTAAAATATGGAATACAACTGTCAGTTCTGGGCAATCCAAATATCGACCTTATGCATCTTTTTTGCATTTTAAAAACAAGTTCTCGATTTGTTGACTTCAAAAAGTCGGTGCACGAAACTATGGATCTATTGAACGGTCCGATTCGGTCCTACAAAAAAGTGGGACGTGTAGGAGGCCCTTCTTATGGATGCGATGGCAGCGCATTTGCAAGGCCTCTGGCATTGCAGATGTCTATAGGCAGCGGTGACCACTTAACATCAGGTGGGCCGTCGGCTTGTTTGCCATCAAAAGACATGTTTTTTAAATAATCCAGAACAAAATAATAATAATGAACATAATATAACCTCGTGAAGGCCGAGAATGATAAGAAGATCAAGTATCTTGACTTGGCTCGCGAGGTTATCGACATATGGGATGTGGACTCAGCGATCATTGTGACGATAGTCGTCTCAGCCAATGGCTTAATTGCCAAGAGCCTCGACCAACATCTTAGGAGGCTCTCGTTGGGCAGCTGGATCAAGGGCTTGATTCAGAAAGCGGTTCTCCTAGACACGGCGCGTATCGTTAGGAGATTCCTTTCTCAGGAGCCCTGACCACCGGTGGCTTGGACCCTGTTCCCGACGCCGGTGGGCTACTATATTTTATATTTTTAAATGTTTTTATATTTTCTACTAATAGGTATTTAAAAATGTAATTTGTATGTATTTTAATTGAATAAATGAACATAATATAACTATCGCCAGGCGCTAAAAAGAGAAGAATGGAAGAAGTAGAGGGAGGCCTTTCCCCAGGAGTGGGACAGTAAAGGCTAACAAAACTATCGGCTTTATTAAGTGTCTTATTGTTAACTCAATATTTATCTACATATTCTAAAGCTTCTCATTTCATAACAGCAGCATCGCCATTCCAATTGATACCAGGAGAGACACCTAGCGACGACCTCTATTTCTACGTGCTAGTGAGGCAACTCTTCTACTGGCAACACGCTAACCAGAATTGCTTAAAAATGAACGGAACCCTCGCTAGTTTGGACAACAATGATATTCTGATACAGCTGTTGCTGGTGATGGGAGAAAATAAGGAAGAACGTAAGTTTTTTGAAAGTCAAAGTCAGAGTCAAAGTCAAAGTCATCGTGAAAGTACTGAGTTGAACTGTGACACAGTCAAAGCTAAAGTCAAAGTCAAAATCAAAGTCAAAGTCAAAGTCAAAGTCAAAGTCAGAGTCAAATCATTAACGTCTATAAGGCCATTAAAAGGCAATTTTGAATGTCATATACAAGCAAAATAAAGAATTAAATCTAGTTGCCCCTTCCAAAAGAGAGTTTCGTATGGAGAAGAATGGGCAAGAAACTCTACACCTACATACTCTTTTAAGTAGTCTGAAAAAGGAAGAGGATTTGTATTCGTTCCAATTTCAACTGGATTCTTGCCTATATAGGTCCATAGTTAGAATAAGGCCGCTTGCACACACTCATTTTTCGGCGTAAAAATCTATGGTAAATTCGCCATGTGTAGACACGGTTGTCAGCGAAAAACGTGACTGTACAAGCGACCTAATTGAATTGATGAAAATTTCGTTTTTTTTTTTTTTCTTGTTTTTTCCCAGTTATTGAGCATGTTTGGATCTCTGGTCGACTGAATATGACAAAGGACATATCTACTGACACCGTTTCCTTCAGCTGGTACAATCCCAACACTGGGAAACGTATCCCAAGCCCTAGGTCGGTAGAGGAGCCTTTGCCTGGAACTTACGTGAGTTTTCACCTAACTTTTGATAATTTGTTTATTTTTTAGGGGCACTTATACTAACTTTTGATAATTTATTTATTACCTATAGAGGCCATTCGACACGTAAATTATTTGATAGCGGTACATTTATGTAGATAGGGAGTATTATTCAATTATTATTGTGTTAGTAAACACTGTGAAATTAATAAAAATTGAAAAAATATATCTGAGAAATGTTCCCTTTGTTGCTTTTACTATTCCCCGCTAGATGACACTACAAACCTTCTCCTCTACAGCATAGTAGTTCTGCTATTCGCCGCTAGATGTCAGTGATTTAAGACGTTATAACTTTTGTCACTAGATGTCTCTGTTCACAATTTCAAAGATGGCTTTTAAATTAGTTCTTCGTTTCCTACCAGGTGCCGCCGTGGTGGGCAGATGAGGAGTTTACCATGGATAACTCCTGCCTCAACTTGGACAGACAAGATCACCTCATTGGCTTGGTTTACGGACTACCATGTGACACGGCACAGTATTCTATTTGTATGATAGGTAAGCAGCAAAATAGCTTAATCCCGTACTAATCCAAGAACATCGAAATTGTTGATCGAACCAGTTGCTTTTTTTTAAGTAAAATCTTCATTTGCTTCGTTTAGCGATTTTTGATAGACGCAAAACTAACTGGTTACCGACATTCTAAAGTGACCCCTAGGCTGTCACCGACATGCGATCGATTTGCATGAGTATAAATATGTTGATGCCACTGCGTTTTTTAAAAGCCATCGAAAATACGCAAATGCGACTGCTGAGCACATCCTCGACTTTTATTTTTAAGTAACCCCCCCCCCCTACTCAAAAAGACGTGTGTTATAAGTTTGACGTGTGAGTCTGTCTGTGGCACCTGTAGCTCTTAAACGGGTGAACCGATTTGAATGTGGTTTTCTTTAATTTAAAGCAGGTTTTCTAGCGATGTTTCTTAGCTATGTTTTATCAAAATCGGTTCACCCGTTTCAAAGTTATCAGCTCTTTTATTAGCTGCGGTAGGGACCTTTATTTTTCTGTCGGGAGTTATTTTTTTAAAATCTAAAATATAGTTGTCTAATTTTGCTTTTTTCTTTCTAGAAAAGCCTAGAAAGGCACTGCCTATTATTCCAGAACAGAAGATGCCAGCTACCGTGGGAGTTACAGAAGTACCAGCCACTATCACCACTCCCGACATTTATGAAAGCGCATAACTATAGTACACACATAAATGTACATACTAAAAATATAGTGATAATTGATTCATTTGGTCTGCCCTGCAATTGGGTAGTTGACACCACTAACCAATAACTTCAAGTCACAACTTCTCTAAAAAAGCACTTTATTTTACCTATAAAAACCGATTAATTTTCAATTTATTGTAAAACTAGATTTTTACTTACTTTAAAATCAATTAATAGTTAGTCAATTGAGTACACCACGTATGACGTCACAGCGTGCTATTGTCATACAAAATCTATGGGAGAATCGCGTTTTGACAGTTCATAAAAAGTATGACAACTGATGGTGGTGGACACTGCCCAATACTTTTTGTTGTCTTTATTCCCCATCATCATGGGACACCCCCGAACCACCCCAGAGGGTGGCAAATAGAATAAGGAACTAAATACACTTATTCAGCTTAATTCATTATTTGTCCCAGGGCTGTATCGATGATAAATAATTAAAAACAAAATTTATCATCATAATCATCTTCCTGCCCTTGTCCCATGTTACTTGTGTTCTCTTCTTCCATGCCGTCCTGTCAACAGTCATGCTACTATCACTGACTCCCTTCTCTTTCATAGCATTCTTCACACAATCCATCCATCTTTTCTTTGGCCTCCCTCTTCCTCTCCATCCATCCACATTTACATTCATAACTCTTTTGGTAGTAAGTAGGTATTCAAGAAACATGTATTTTTTTAAGTAATGTAAGGAATGATAAGATACTTATTAAAATTCTTAAAATTATTTATTTATTTCTAACATTATAAAATCATTAGCCATGTTTAGATTTTTTAAATTATTTATTCTTAATATTATAACATTATTTTAAACTACTTAATGTCTCCATCCATTGTTTATTAACTTTATTCATTTCAGTATAGTTCTCGTACATAGCTGCTAAGTTTTTATTAAAACTTCTTAAATGTTCTAAATAGGCTCTAAGACTGCTATTCATTGCTCGAACTGAATCTATTTCTTGTGTCAACTCGGCGGTTACTTTCTGAAAAAAAAAATTTTTTTTTTTTCATTATGGTTGCCAAATTCCGGAATACATACTTCAAAAATTCAAAAGATTTGTTCAAACTTCTACAATTTTAAATGCTATGGATCTATTTTATTCTATTACAATATTTTTCTAGAAATTTATTAAAATTTAGTAGGAATTGACTTGGTCTTGAATGTAGAATTATTTTACCTAATTTAAATATGTGACCCAAATGATTTTAGTAAAGCTAATGTTAAAATAAGTTTCCAATTAATTAATTTTATTAATATTTATAAGTTTTGTATTTGGGATACAAATGAGCTTAGAGTTTAAAATTGTATGTTTTGTTATTCTGACTTTATAGTTTTATTTATTTGATGTAACATTTGCTATGATATTGTGTGTCAAACAAGATTTTCTAATACCCAATGTACACATCAAATTCTTGCAAATAAATTTATTCTATATTTAAACTTTTCTTTTAATTTCTTTGGATGGTAAACAAGCCAACGGCACAAGTAATGTTAAGTGGTGACCGCTGCCTATAGACATCTACAATATCAGAGGCCTTGTAAATGCATTGCCATCCCAGAGACAAAGTTGAAATGTATCTTGTGCCTGTAATTACACCAGCACCCATACCATTCAAACTGGAACACAGCAACACTGCTTTGCGGCAGAAATAGGTATGGTGGTAGTACTTCCCCGGACGAGCTCCTTCACAAAGAGCTCTGCTACTACTCAAAACGCCGGTATTTTGTGAATGTGCACCCGCTCTAACCTAGCCTGAGCTACGGAACCTGTAGCTTTAATCCCTAAATAATCAAGATCCGAACCAGCCTGTGTAGCAGAGCACTGTCTATGCAGTGCAGCGTGTTTTAACAAATCGAACAGTAATAAAAGAACTGGAAAAGCTTTTAAAGAATATATATCCTTAAACTGAGAAAAAACTATAAACTTAATGAAGCCACTGCAGCTGTACGTATCATAAAGGTTTTATTAGCCTGTGCCCTAATCCAAAGTCTCGGCCGGACGAATCACTGAACACTGACCCATAGAAATTATGGTTATTCTTTGACTGACCAAATTAACTGATACAATCTACGTGCCTAATATTGTATAGAGCAAAATATAATTTTACCTACCTCACGCTTAGACGAAGTTACAGAGGCACTAGACATTTTTTAATAACTGTTTATTTTTTTATCAACAAGAGTTTTGTTTTGAAATCATTTGAAATCTCGAAAACAACAAAAACGGAAAAAAGTTTACAACTTTTTATTTTGGCGGTTGGTTTAGTGTTGCTATACATAACATTCAAAACTACCATAATTTATATTTCTGAAAGTAGAACATAAAACCATCCATTTACATAAAGAATAGTGATTTTGACAAAATATAGTTGATGCAGAATTAATAAAATGAAACTGAAACTATGCACTCAAAATAACTATGAATTTTAGAATTCGCTAAGGGTAGTTTTTTAATTTTTCAGCAATAACTGCTGGAAATGACCTCATGTGGTAACACTGTAATGTTGTCATTACACCACTATGACATTAAAAGTTCCGGTTCATTTCACGAAGTATATTTATTTATTACATAATCCACACTAAAGCGTTTCAATAAAATGATTTTTATGTTTTTCTTTCGATTTTTAAACTAAGTGCCCACTAGATGGAGAGCGATTCAAGACAATAAAAATGTAATTTATCTAGCTGGTGAAAGCGCTTAAATACTCCTTCAAAAGGTTCCGTAGCCAAAATAACTGCAAAAATTAAGTAATTTTCATGGAGTTATAGGAAAAACAATTTGGTCTAGAAACAAAACAAAATAGAGAATATTATATCATCCATCCAAAATCAGCACCTAAAGGGTTTGGATTCCTCAACGCCCAACGCCTCGAGCTCAACCCAACTTTGTTCAACGACCAACTCCCAGTATCGACTTTAGAAGCAGTCTCAAAACGCATGCGCACAGCCAGCCGCGGCGCCATCTGCAGAAAAACGTAGTAGTTAAAAAAAGAAACGCCGCCATTTTGACATTTGTTTGGCTTTTGTGTTCCACAATAAAAGTTATCATGTAATTACTCATTACGAGTTATTATTCAATATATTTCCGCTATCGAATTGTTTCGCTGGCAATTTGGATAAATAAAATCCAACGCATCAGTAGGAATCTCATGCGTCGAGCAGCGAAAAAATCGATAATGTACCAGTGCCGCTTTTTAACTTTCGCATTACAAATGTTCGTGTTATATTACTAAAATATCAACTAAACTTATTTAAAATACATCTTCTATTCATCATGAAGTGTTTTAATTGTGTTTTGACTGGAAACTGACAGTGAAATGTGGTGAAAAGTGGATCTGGAAAAAGGCGCGAAGTGCCCGCTGCCGAAATTGTCTACAGAAATAAAAAAATAATTACCTTAATTAAAACAAAGGGATTCTTCCAAAGCGCAATGTGCATCACATCGCACTGGTGTTTTAATTAATTTTCCGGTTATGTATTACGTACAGCAAATGGAATAAACAATACTTTCTAAAAATTAAGTTCATGTAAGTACATATTTCCTGAATTAGGTAATTTCGTAGACATATAATGCTAGATCAACATACAATCTATATATGAATCATTTTCCAACAACTTCTGTTACAAAAATTAAATTGAAAATGTCGATGGAAGTCATTGACATCTATAGATAACATTGTCAATATTATTTTCACAGAAAAATGTAAACAAATCGTATTTTTTTTGTGACGTTGGCATGTTTTGCATTATTTTTATTTTTAGGGTTTGAACCTCAAAAGGATATAGAAGAAAACCCTATAGGTTCAATGTTTGTCCAACAATCACCGGAGTTTCTTTTTTTAATTATTTTTATTTGATATAGGTTTGCTCTTGACTCTAGTCTAGGTCAGAGGTGACAAAGACACAGTCGACGATGCCTTTCCTACTTTCATTAGGTTTATAATTTTGCTTTTAACTGGACCATAATGTCTGACAATACAGAATTATTATTATAACTTCCATAGTTGTTGTTAGAGGTGCTGTCCCAGAGTCGGATTATCCATAAGTTAGTATAGGTATAGGCCAAAACCTGAGAAAAAAATATTTAAAGATGTGTATGTTAGAATCCCTGAGTTCCTGAGTGAATTCCTGAGTTTCCTCGTAAAGCCGTTGGTCCCGGCTGTCATTTGTAGATCTTTGACAGTCATTACTGTTAGTCGGAAACCAGAAAGCCTGACAACCAGTCTTACCAAGAGTATCGTATTACCCATTACTGGGTTGTGGAGGTCTGATAGGCAGTCGCTCCATGTAAAATACTGATATTCAGCTGCATCCGGTTCGACTGGAAGCCGACCCCAACATAGTTGGGAAAAGGCTAGGCAGATGATGATGTATGTTAGAATCCCTGCATCCAGTTAGAGTATAAGCCGATCACAACATAGTTGGGGAGAGGCCAGGTAGATTTATTTAAAAGCACTTAATACGGCAGCTATAATGTAAAGATGTCTAAGATAGCACGACACATCTCATTACATCTTCCCATAGAAATGGTGTAATTTAAAGCTTATACATCCCGAGATATAATAAACATTGATATACATTATAGCTGCCGTGTGTGAAGTGCTTTAACCGCTTAATAATAGTAAAAAAAAATACAAAAACAAATATGACAAATTTGTTTAAATTTCTTATTGATTGCATACCTGGGTAATGTAGGTTAAAAACAGCATTAATATGTGGTTAATTTTTATTCTACTCTGAAGTTAAGAAAGGGCCTCAAGATTTGCATTGCCTAGAGGCATGTTAAATCAGGCCCTGTGTCCCAGGGCATATACCTAATGCATTGGGCCTTAGGCTAGCCGCACACACGCAATAATATTGACAATAAAGTACGTATTGTCAATAATATCGGGCCTGTTGGTCTAGTGGTTAGTGGCCCTGACTGCTAAGCCGGAGGTCGTGGGTTCGATTCCCACCCAGGACAAACTTTGTGTGATGAGCATGATTGTTTGTTCTGTGTCTGGGTGTGATTTATCTATAATATGTATGTATTTATAAATTATATAAGTATGTATATCAGTTGTCTGGTTACCATAACACAAGCTCTGCTTAGCTTGGGATCAGATAGCCGTGTGTGAGTTGTCCCAAGATATTTAATTTAATTTAATTTAATATTGTGTATGTGCGGCCTGTATTGCGGTATTGTTCTATATATCTTGAAATTCTGACAATATTGGATTGCAAGGCTCGGAACCGGTTTGAAAAATACCGGTTAATACCGGTTTATTTCGGTTTTCCTTCGAACTTTTCTTAAGAACGTGAACGTTTTAAGAACTTTATTTTAACCTAAATTAACCGGTTTATTTGACGAACGGTAAACGGTCGGCAAACGTCCAACCCGAAACAAAAAATTCTTACCACTGAATAAAAAATAAACAGGGCGCGGCGTTATAGTGCGTCCGTATTAACCGGTTTTTATTGCTCTAAACCGTTTAATCCGATAAAACCTTTATACAGGATAAGTTTTTAACCAGTGCGTAAATTTTTTTTGGTAGTTCAGTGTCAGTAATAGAACACATTTCCGTGTTTAGTTAAAAAAAAAATTAAAAAAAATTTCATCCTTATCCGAGTTTGAAATAAGCAAAACATCCAGGACATAATCTATTCGCCATACTATCAATGAAAACTCGCGGCCGCCGCCGCCGCCCGGGCGCATGGCTGGGGTGAGGGGGTGGGGAATGCGCTAGCGCCGAGTGACAATGAAATATGGTTTTTAAGTAAACATGTTTCGTAAGCGATAACTTTTTTTTTTAGTACTAAGACATATCAAAATAAAATATACGTGTTTAATAAAACGTGTTGAAGTTTATTATGGCAAAATTTACGCACTGGTTAAGAAATTTTCCTGTATAATACTCTTCCAAATATCGGTTTAAAAAAAAAACGGTTTATGCGAACGAAACCTAATGTTTAAAGGTTTTGCGTCAAGTACATAATAACGGTTTGAAAATTTAATCGTTATCCGAGCCTTGTTGGATTGTCAATATTATTGTGTGTGTGCGGCTAGCCTTTACCTTTCCAAACCAGAGAGTCTGAATGTAAAAAGCTGTGAAAACCCAGCCGTTTTTCAAGTTCTGACAGCAGTGGTAGCTTTGTTTAGTCACGGAGGGGCAAACAGATTATTATTTTTCTTTTTCAATAGTGCTTCTTAGTGGTCTAACGCCCTGTTCCACCACCACTGATTAGACATATTGAAAAATGGAACTGGATTTGTATGAAATAATCTGCCCAGTAATTTAATTGGAACTTATCTGAAAAATATGGTAGAGATTTTTTCGGATCGGCAAATAGTTCCATTGGGCATTAGACCATATAGTTGGCAACCCTATCATTCTGTTAGAAATTAATCTATTCAATTCCCTCATTTAACTTCTATTTCACAGGTTCAGTTGCCCTCTAATCTTGCGATGCGTCTAAGAAGTAGGAAGAGGGAGCGACCGCTCTCAAGTAAACGGAGTTCCAAGGTAACGAAGCTAAAGAAGAACCCCATTAAGCCTTTAACTAAGCCCCCGAACGCTTGGAAGAATATCCTCAAACGTGAAGTGAAAAATGTGGTGTCTGACACACCGCAATTCTGCATCACTCGGTCACAGAAACATCTGAAAACTCGTCCCGTAAGAACCAAGTTCAGCATGGAGAAACCATTAGAAACAATGCACAAGAAGGCCAAGCACAAAGATGATAACCGCACAAAGAAACCCATCTTTCAGACCGTTGTACGGAGTTCTACTAAGGATCCGGTGTCCTCATCAACAGCTGTGAAGAAACCGCAGAATGATAAGATCACTACTACATCTAAAACTAAGGAAGTCCGTACAACGAAGAGTGTTCAGCTCCGACACAGTTCGCTTAACCGGGAGCTTAAAAAGACTGAAGTTATATCTTCAGCTATAAGTTCACCACGGAAGACCAGACGTATGGATAAAACTGACAAGTCCGCTTCCCTAAACAGCTCACCAATACGTAAGGTCCGTCAAATTGGGATCATAACTCCTAAAATTACAAAGTCCTCGGTCAGTTCTACGAATGAGAGTCCAAAGAAAAGGACGAAGAAGGCTCCGGTTGTGCCAGAAACTAATTGTTACCCGGAAGATAATGATGTGACAATGTATGAAGCCCATACAACGACTTTTGTCGACTTCCCAACGCCAAAGTCTGAGGAATCTGATTCGGATGGCCAGGTTGAATCGTCTGAACTCTGTCTTCCAAATGACTGTTTGAACGACTTTATGGCAATTGCTGAGTGTGCCCGGCTGATCAATGAGGATATGCCAGCCACGGAGGAAGATATAAACTTCTTAGCAGATAAGGCAGCAAGGGTCATGACTACGGAGAAGGCAGAGGAGAGGACAGCATCCAGGACTAATTCTGTGGATAAGCGAGTGATGAAACGCAGGAAGTCAAGTAATGATTTGGAGATGTACCAGCCTACGTCGACGACTGATGATTTGGATAATTGTGCTGATTTCTTGACTAACGGGGAGAAATATGTTCAGGTGAGAATACTTTATTTATTAGAAATTTTCTGATTTAAAAAAATTTATGTAAGTCTGATTTCGCCAATCCGCCTTAAGCAAGCATGGTGATCAAGTGCCTTCTCTGTATGAGAAGAAGCCTTTGCCCTGCAATGAGACCATAATAGGCTGGTATTATTATTATATTTTATAATTTTCTGTGTGTCACGGGTTCAATTCCCGCCTATTAGTAGGTGTTCTTGGTCTGGTTGTTTGTGTTTGTAAGTTTATATGTTTGTAAACCACCCACAATGCAGGAGAAATTCATAGTAGGGGTAGGGTAGGGTATATTAAAGAAAATAAAAAACATTAAAAATATTGAAAGTATTAATTTAAAAATTTATTGTGCACTTTGTCTATGCAATATTCTCTTATTTATTTTTCTTCATTTAAAAATGTGTACAAATAAATTACACTTTTATAAAATTATAACTATCTATCTCCCTCCCACAGCCCGACTTCGTAACAATGCTAGAGCAGGACGGCTACGTGCGCGACTCTGAATGCGAAATATCCTCGACCTGCGACACTCAAGGCACTGCTATAGAGAGTCTTGAAGCCCTATCAGCCCGCAGCCCTAGTTCCGGCTTCCTGGCTGAAATCAGTCAGAGCTTAGCCGCTGAGGCCCATGTGCCGGTGAGTTTGTCTCTTTCTTTTAGTTGGAGATTGGGGAGAGACAGGGATGGATATAATGCGGTAGTTGACACCACCATCAATTGACATACTTTTTATGAACTGTCAAAACGCGATTCTCCCATAGATTTATGACGTCACTTATCGGCCTACTCAATTGACTAACTATTTATTGATATTAAAGAAAGTTAAAATCTAATTTTATAATAAATTTAATATGAATCGGTTTTCATGGGTAAAATAAAGTGTTTTTTTAGAGAAATTGTGACTAGAAATTATTGGTTAGTGGTTTCAACTACCCAATTATCACAGTTGTGCTATTCTGCAAAAAATCCTCGGTGAATTTAGATAAAGTGATTTTGTATGTGGTCTACTGTACAGTATGTTTGTAGACGCACCCACGAAAGAGGAGAAACTCCTAGTGTGGGGGGGCAACTTTTTTTTTTAAGAAGAAGAAAGAAAAACTGTCTTTTCGCTTTATATTCTTTTTATTTGAATGATGTTAGAGTGACACATAGTTATATATGTAGATTACTATCTGCTTCTGCTGTGTACAGACGACCTGATAAAGGCCGCAGGAAAATGCTGGATGCAGGCAGCTTCCAACCGGTCTTTTTGTAAATCTATGAGGGAGGCCTATGTCCAGAAGTGGACGTCCTGCGGCTGATATGACGATGATGATGATAATGACTTGTGTAGGTACCTATAAGTCGTGAAGAAGTACATGTAGCAAATGATTATGTGGTCAACAGAATGGAAACGATATCAGCGTCGATGAAGCCGCGCTTGCGTACCACGACGAGCAGTCACCGACAGACATAGAGGTGGGTGGTTTGTTAACCTACTAATATTATAAATGTAAAAGTTTGTGAGGATGTTTCTTACTCTTTCACGCTTAAACGGGTGAATGGATCTGGATAAAATTGTGCACTGAGGTAGATTGTAGTGTCGAATAACACATAGGATACTTTCTATCCCGGAAAAATGTACGGTTTTCGTAGGATAATTATATCGCAATTTACACGGACGAAGTCGCGGGCATAACATAGTTTTATAATAGGCACAAGTATTATCACCCATTGATGTGAATAAAGCCTTCAAATTAAATAAAAAATATGTTTTTTATTTATTTACTAGCTGACCCGCCACGACTTCGTTCGCGTGGTATCCTACCCCTACCCTACCCTACCCCTACCCCTACCCTACCCTACCCTACCCTACCTTACCCCTACCCTACCCCAACCCCAACCCTACCCCTACCGACATTTCCGACTTTTTTTTTCGTTCACAAGAACCTTCTCCTGACAATAACAAACAGCAAAAAAAAATTCAGCCAAATCGGTCAAGCCGTTTTCATGTTATGGCGTGATAACGGGAAACGGGTTTCATTTTTAGATTTGATATAGTATTACATAGAATTACACTATTTAAACATTTATAATGTATTTAACTGTCATGTATGTCAGAAAATTCAAATGTTATGACAATATCATCTTCCACTGCAAACATATCAAGACCTATGTTTGAGTTCGGGAGAGCTTCTTATGTCCAAGGAATAGTAGACTTTTTTTTTTAAATTTTGGTTGTTAAGCATTTCTAAATAATTTATGAAGAATAAGAATGTATGGTTCACTTGGAATATTATATCACCGAAGCTAGTAAATTATAAAAATAATCTATTTTTTTAATACTAGGAAGAAGCTGCTGATGTGATATCTTCGTGCAGCAACCGCGTGGATTGTGAGCAGATATCATCCTGGGTCGACGCCTTCGACCCCTATTTGTTTATTAAACAGGTAACCTTTGTTTTATTAACCGATTTTTTAATTTTTTTAAGTGTCTTTGGGTTTTTCTTTGAAATTCTTAGTAGCAGCTCGGAGTTTGCATTTGTGCCCGCTTAATGGTAATAAGCTCGCCTCTTATTACATGGGACCTAAACATACCGGCGAACTGTGCATGTACATTGGTACACCTCTGCCTAATCCTTCGAGGAATATAGGCGTGATGGTAGGCTAACGAGTCAGTTATTATTTAATATTACTATTTTACTAAACAAACAAGGTTACACCAAAATAGTTTAGGCATTTGATTGTTATTTAATAACTTTGGTATTTCCATGCCAATCTTTAGTAAAACATACATTTCCAATAATCTTAACCACCTACCATTACTGTCTTTCATATAAATGAAGAATGATGTTAATGTATCTTTTTTTTTTAATGGGACAAGCCCGCCACACTATTCCCAATCCACTGCAACTCCTGTAAGCCAGAATCAACAATGGCGACCACCAAAAAAGCGCCGAGACAATGAAGCTTGTTAATGTTGATGTTAATGTATCTGTTACAGTTGCCGCCACTGGAGACTGTAGCGACGGGAGCACTGCGGGCTCGCTACCCCGCGCTGCCGCTTAAGACTAGAACCAGTCCCGACTTCAGTCTTGTAAGTATACACTCATATTTTATCATATTAATAGTAAATCGGTCTACAACGGGAGAGCAACAATATTCTCTAGCAGACGTGATTGATAATGAAATTAAATGCAATAAGAAAAGAGTTGAAAATTCTTTAAAACGGTTCTACACGTGTTTAGTAACGTCGTTGGTTACTTTATAAAAAAACATCGTATGGAGCTGTGTCGGAGCACACGGCCGTTGGTTTTATGTGAAACTAAGAATGCATATCATCAATATCATATCAGGTTTTTGGACGTCCACTGCTGGCCATAGGCCTCCCCCATAGATTTCCAAAAGCACCGGTTGGAAGCGGCCTGCATCCAGCGTCTTCCTGCGGTCTTACTCAGGTCGTCTGTCCACCTTGTGGGTGGACGTCTTACGCTGCGCTTGCCGGTGCGTGGTCTCCATCAAGAACTTTGCAGCCCCATCGGCCATCAGCTCTGGGTGCCCTGCCCACTACCACTTGCTGATTCGCTGAATGAATAATAATATAGTAATATAATATAATATAATATAATTATAGTAATTTATTTCTCTCAAAAAGGTACAATTTAGGTACATAGTATCGCAGTTACAGGAATATTCAAACCTTTGTAAGAGCTGGAGTCTATACTGGGTTCGGGACCTAAATATATGAATGTCAATAAATATGTTATGTTACTGTACAGGTGTTAGATTTGGACGAGACCCTGGTGCACTGCTCGCTACAGGAGCTGCCGGACGCGAGCTTCCACTTCCCGGTGCTGTTCCAAGACTGCCGATACACTGTGAGTACTTCGTACTGTCTCGTCGGCACGAGTTGCTCGAGAATGTCTCATAGTATGGTAAACATGTAAAAAATGTAATTCTCCAGGCCGATTCCGGCCACGGCGGCTAACCTTAATGCAGACTAGCCACGTACGCAGGAGATATTATAGTGCACAAGTTTGTGCGCAAACACAGGTGCACTCCCTCTTCCCTAACTCTCATAGCCCGATGGGACGGCAATCCGACACGACCGGAGAGAGATCAGGCGCAGGACCAACGGCTTTACGTGCTTTCCGAGGCACGGGGGTATCACACCACCAACTTCCAAACTCCGGGCTGCTACTGAGAAATTCCTAATGAAAAAACCCAATAGCACTTTTTGCCCGACCTGGGAATCGAACCCGGGACCCCTTGCTCAGCAGTCGCCCTTGCGACCACGAGACCAACGGGGCAGTCATGGTAAACATATTGTGGGGTGAACGGGACATCGTAATGAAAACTTTGACTATGGATTCAGAATATCATTTAAGCGCGTGAACGCGTTTTCAGTGCGTTGCACTACGCGTGTTTTCTGTACAAACACAGATACTTGCTAACAACGTAGGAACACGCACTCACGCGCCTCGCTCCGTGATGCGGGGTAGTGTGCCAATCAAAGTCAAAGTCAAATCATTTATTTCAATTAGGCCAGCGGTCGGCAACCTTTTGGCAGGCAAGGGCCACATGGTGGCAAAATGAGGTAGTGGCGGGCCGCGCTTTCACATAATTTTTAACCGACTTTAAAAGGGAGGAGGTTCTCAATTCATCTGTATAGTTTATTTTTTGTATGTTTGTTACGCGATATTTCCGCCAATTATGATTAGAATTTGACGATATTTTTTTTTGTTTGGTAGGTCATGCATCTGAAGTGGTCCCATAATTTTATCGATATTTAATTTCTTGAAATTTTTTATTTTTTTGAAATTTTAAAATAATTGGCCTATTGCTTTTTTAGTCGTCTCTAATGGCAATAACCATATTTGTTGATAAGTCAACAACAAGGGCAAAAGAAATTTTTTGCAGCCGCTGAGGACTTTTACTTAGCTGAAAAGGGTACACCTTTTATAGCAGAACTTTTTGAGTCATAATTTTATTTTGCATAACAACTGATAGCATAAACCACTTTTCGCAGAAAGTCATTTGGCATCACTTACTTGGCATACATTTTTAACTCATAATTTTGTATGGCAGAATACTCATTTCGCATAAATTTCATTTCCATAATAATTAAAAAGCAGAACCATCATATCGCAGAAAGTTCACAGGCAGAATCGTCTTTTGGCATACATTTCGTATCAAAGTCCCTAGAGATAGATCCAGAGCCCTCGAGGCTCAAAAAGCACAATCGGGGAGCCACGCCACGCGGGGCTCAAGGGTTTACAAAAAAAATAACCACGAAGTGGATGGCGGGGACTGTTCGCTCGCTTCGCTCGCTCTCTAGACTCCACCATCCCCTTCTAACCTAACCTGTCCGAGTCGGGGTGCCCCAAGTCCCGAGATCTCCCTCGCTCTTTATAAAAGTTATACCAAACGAAATTATGCGAAATTATAAATATGCCAAAGGTAAATATGCCAAATAAAATTCTGCCATCTTAAAAGTATGCCATTTTAAATTCGGACATAAAACCGTTCTGCCAAAAAATAATTATGCTATAAAAATATTATGCCTTAAAAACGTTCGTCTAAAGAAGTTTATGCATAGTGAGTTATGCCAAATAGGTTTCGGAGTATCAAGTTTCTGCCAAATAGAACGCACCCAGCAGAAAAGTATTAAAAACCTCCATATCTGTTTACTTATGATTTTCATATAAAAATATCTTGTTGTCTGATACATACATACAACATACATACAATCACGCCTGTATTCCCCGAAGGGTTAGGCAGAGGTGTACCAATGTACACCCACAGTTCACCGGTATATTTAGGTCCCATGTAATAGGGGGCGAGCCTATTTGCCATTAACAGGGCACAAATCCAAACTCCGAGCTGCTATTGAGAATTTCATAGAAAAACCCAATAACACTGTTTGCTCGACCTGGGAATCGAACCCAGGACCTCTAGCGTAGCAGTCGTGCTTAGGACCACTAGGCTAACAAGGCAGTTGTCTGATACTCAGTCCAAAATAGAGTATTCATGGTTTTAGTTTAAGGATAAATGTCCCTTACACCCGATATAGGTATTATATGTGATGCACATACTTTTTTTAATGTTAATTTTATTAATGGGTACGTAGCACTACCTCAACGATACCATCGTCAACGATAAAGTAAAAATAAATGAAAAAGAAATGAGAAAAATTATATAAAACTTAAAAGCGAACTTCAAAGTTGTTATATAACCGTACTTATACACATTTCAGTGTAACGTTTGAGGCTGTATTTGAGTGACTATTTTCTTATACGCTAGCTTACGCGCCTAAAATCATTAATTTAGGTAAAATGTAAGAATTACAGTTTAATTTTCAAAACTGTCGCGGGCCGCAAGTAGCAGTGCCGCGGGCCGCATGCGGCCCGCGGGCCGCGGGTTGCCGACCGCTGAATTAGGCCATTAAAAGGCACTTTTGAACGTCATTACATAAAAAATCATTAATATTGAATCTAGTTGCCCATTCCAAAAGGTAGTTTCGTATGGAGAAGAACGGGCAGGAAACTCCATACATACTCTTTTAAATAACAATGTATTACAATAAGTTGTATAGTTACATTCATTCCATAAAAAAATATATAAATGTCAAAACGATCTATCAAAAATAAAAAGTCACTCAAAGTACTACAATACGTACTCAGCGCTACAAATTAGAGATGAAAGCTAAATTAATTATATTATTTAACGCCAATATTGTGATCGTAGATGATTACTTCTAACATTTCAAAGACAATGAATCAGTGTGTGAGTCAAACTCAAATGTAGAATTAATGTGGTGTTCTGGTAGTTGCGGGTTACATGAAGATAAATAATACGTGTGTTTGGTTTGAAGGTCCGATTTATTGTGTGTAAAATATCAAGTTAGTTACAAATAATATTGCTGAGGAAGCACTATGAATAAGGCTGTCTACATACGATGTGTTTACACACTACATCATCCCTGTTATTTTGAAAAAAAAAAAAATAGAATACAAGTTTTTTTTTTTTATACTGATACAAACTTAAAATTAACTTAACTATGGTTCCGTATACAATTTAGTTCTATTCTTATGAACTATGACATCTTTTCCATTAATATTAATTTTAACATTAGGTGCAAGGTCTTCTATTACAATGTATGGGCCGGAGTACAATATATCTAATTTATTTCCTATCTCATTTTTTAACAATAGTGCATCTCCTGATTTGTAAACAATTGGATTAATTGACTTATCATAGTATAATTTTCTACGTTCTTTACTTACAATCAAATTATTTCTTGCATCGCGGAGATCATTGTCGAGGAGAAAAACAATTATTGGTCAAAACAAATTAGTTTTATGATTAAATAAGCAACCAGTTGATTTTGTCGAGACTTGAAATTGTCCTATGGAGCAAGACCAGCATGTTTCCGAACATTATTATCTTGAATATAATCCTCTAAATCGCCTTACATACAAAAATCAAAAAACACAAATCTCTCCTCTTTATAATATTAGTACTTATAGATAATTTAATCATTCCTTCCCCTTAGGTATTCGTCCGCACCCGCCCCCACTTCGCAGAGTTCCTGTCGCGCGTGTCTCGGCTGTACGAGGTGATCCTGTTCACGGCCAGCAAGCGGGTGTACGCAGACCGACTGCTCAACCTGCTCGACCCGGCGCGACGGTGGATTAAGTATAGGTGAGGGGAAATTATCTTACTGCTTTCTGACTGTCACTTTGGCCAGAGATTAAATAAGTAAGCTACTTCACTCCATTCTTCTTCTTTCTTCTTGATCGTGTGGGCAGTAATGTCTAACGAACCCACACACCCTTTTTTTTTTTTTAAGGGGGGAAGTCATCAAATAACTTCCCCCGTCCTGGGCGGGGCGGGAGGGAGTATCAGACTTTTACTGACTAAAACCCGTCTATGTTCCTTCATGTGCCCTTTGCGTTCCGGGGGCGCGGTATCTCTTGCTCCCACCCCGCAGCCGGCAGGAGGAGGCCCTCAGTGGCCCCATCCAAGTTTGCTGACATCTCTTTGAGGCGCGCGTGGAACACGAACGCGCCGTCGACACGGTCTGTCGTTAGTTAACGTACGGACGGTGAGCTACCCATTGCTCACCGCCCACAGACCCGCGTCTACGGTGGCCGAGAGTCGTCTCGTGGCTCCCGACGCCCGGATCCACACACCCTAGTGTCAGAGTTTCTAAACCGCCTCAAGAGCCTCCAACATGGTTACATGGTCATGGTGACATGGTCACTCCATTGAGAAAACTTGACGCTATAATTACCTACAAAGCGTTCGTGCACGGTAAAATGTACTTTACGCAGACGCCCGATAATCGAGGTTCTACTGTAGTTATGTATTCATTACATTTTCTAGTTTTACCTTATATAATTGTTTGTTTGTCACCAGATTATTCCGCGAGCACTGTCTCCTCGTGAACGGCAACTACGTGAAGGACCTCTCCATCCTCGGCCGCGATCTCCGCAAGACTGTCATCGTGGATAACAGTCCACAGGTACGTTCATATTACACGCAGATATATTATTATCTTCTTCTATCTATATACAGGACGGAATTCTATTATGCTACCTGGAGGGAAAGTACTCTAAATGAATACTTAAGTTAGCAAATTTTACTAAAAGGAAACATTCCTTTATTTTTAAAAAGAAACAAAACTGCATTTAAATAATTTTGAAAATACGCTTGCCACACCCGGGAATCGAACCGACTATAATACGAAAAAATAGTACTACATTTTTTTACTAGCAGTACTTTTATGGCACTAATTGATAGGGTCAATCATAAGGATCAAATCTCTGCATACATGGTAAACTAAATTTAACAAAAACCATGAAATTTTAATCTAAACTTATTTTATTCAGGCGAAAAAAACGAGTACATTAACTAAGCCAACCGTGATTTGACTTTACCCATATTTTACACAATAACGTTTGTCCCCAGGCGTTCGGGTATCAGCTGGAGAACGGCATTCCTATCGACAGCTGGTTCGTGGACCGGAGTGACAACGAGCTGCTGAAGCTGCTGCCTTTCTTGGAGCACCTGGCAACTGTAAGTACTTACCATACATATCATTACGCCTGTATTCTCATGAGGTAGGCAGAAACAAGCGCAAGACCAACGGCTTTATGTAATTAAATTTAAATTCATTTATTTCGTGAAAACAGGGCACATACAGAAGATGTTATAATAAATAAGATCCGAGCTGTGTCCCGCCAAAAGGCATACAAAATATTAGAGGTTTAGAAAAACATTACATTTTAACATTTTAAAAGTGCAATCACAGATAATTAAAAATCAGATCAAAATTATAAAAAACTAGCTGACCCGCCACGACTTCGTTCGCGTGGTATCCTACCCTACCCTACCCCTACCCTACCCTACCCCTACCGACATTTCCCAATTTTTTTTTTTCTTTTCGTTCTTTTTAAGATGTATTCTGCTATTCGGGACGGAAACAAATCCAACAAATCAAAAACCATGGCAATCGGTCCAGCCGTTCTCGAGTTATAAGTGTTGTAACAAACACGACTTTCTTTTATATATATAGATGACAAATTAAATAAAGAAAAGGGAAAGAAAAATACAAATAAAAATATCAATGTCACTAATTCACAATTCACAATAATCAAGATTCATCATGATCTGCTTAGCCTTTTTCCCATCTATGTTGGGGTCGGCTTCCAGTCTAACCGGATGCAGCTGAATACCAGTGTTTTACATGGAGCGATTGCCTATCTGACCTCCACAACCCAGTAACTGGGCAACACGATACGTCTTGGTTAGACTGGTTGTCAGACTTCTTGGCTTTCTGACCATCCGTCACGATTGTCAAAGATCTACGAATGGCTGCCGGGACCAACGGCTTTACGTGCTTTCCGAGGCACGGGGGTATCACACCACCAACTTCCAAACTCTGGGCTGCTACTGAGAAATTACTAATGGAAAGACCCAATACCTCTTTTTGCCCGACCTGGGAATCTAACCCGGGACCGCTCAGCAGTCGCGCTTTGCGACCACGAGACTAACGCGGCAGTTTTGATTTTATAAGGATCATAAATCAAGACTACTAATATTCACTCTCTTCCCCACAGAAAGATGACGTACGTCCATACATCAGAGACAAATACAAACTCTTCAGCTACCTACCACCGGACTAAGTACTACCCGCGCCTGTTTATACTATAGCAACTGTACGGACATTTCGGAGAATCGCCGGCCAAAGTGGAGAATAATGTTAAGGTATGCACGTTATGTAGTTAAGTGTATTTTTTTTATTATATCGTAGAATGACCGGGTGATTTTGTTGTCATTTTGTAGAATGACCGGGTGATGTTGAAAATTGACACTTTGTTTTTTTTTTCTTATTTGTCGTGTGGAAGACAGGTTTTTGTGTATAATTACTTGGAATAAATGCTAAAATATTCCATTGTAATAATATATCATTTATTAATGCATAAGAAAAAAATGCAACCGTCTAAGAAAAAGTTCTCCAAAATGTACCGACAGTTTCAAAGTTAGTGTTAAAAAATAATAAAAGCAAAAATTTTCGATAAATTCGTAATTATTTCTAAAAGTTTAGGTGAAGATATTCTAAAATATAGATTAATTTATTATTTAATGATAAAACAAAAAGAATGGAATCGGCATACTAATAGATTTATTGATTTAGTTTTAGTATTTGACACTTTAGCTGTTGGAATAAGGATTATTTTGATTTTGACTGTGGCAGCCGAATATATTAATATAAATGCGAAAGGTAGGATGGATGGATGGATGGATGTTACTCAATCACGCCAAAACAGCTGAACGGATCTGGATGAAATTTAGCACAGAGATAGATTATAGTCTGGAATAGTACATGGCTACTTAATATCCCGAGAAAAAGTACGGTTCCCGTGGGATAATATATCAAGTTTGTCGCGGACGAAGTCGCTGTCAAAAGCTAGTTTATAATTTTGCCTTCACCAATTTTGTAAGAAGTTTGAGATTATCTATATTGCACATCTTAATACTTCAGAAAGTCAACCACCATGTCTTAACAGAGTACCATTTTAATATTACTTTATAATTCCAGTTATTGGATTTTCAAGTTTCGGCGCTGAGCCAAATGTTGAAAATCGAACAATGCACAAGGCAAAGTTGTTTTTCTGATTAATTTCGTTGCGAGATCCAACACAGTTGAAACATTTCTCCGGGACTCGTCGAGCTTCAATGCCTCGGCGGTTCTCTGGCGGTTGCCACTGATCCTGGGTTTCAAGAGTAGCAGTGCTTAGGAATAGTGCGGCGGGCTTGTCCTATAAAAAGGGCAAAGAATATTAAAATGTTTATTTAATCTGTTAAAGAGATGGCACCAATGCAGTGAGACAATTATAAGCTGCTATTATTAATTATAATTATAAAAATAAATAATTAAAATTCTTCCAATTCCAACAGCTAAAACGTAATTATTTCAAGCATTTGACGATAAATTATTTGAAAAAGAAAATCAAATGCAAACGAATTGGGTTACAAATCTGTGATTTTGTTTTGAATTGTGTTTCTCTACTCGTTAAGATGCACCCCCGAATCTTGCGTAGACATAGCCTTCTGTTAAAAATCTAGTTATTGTGTAAAATAGCCAATAATGTTAAGTAACGTTGTGACTGGCCATTGTTGATAATGACCGATTGTGATTATTGCAATTAATGTTTTAAATAATTGATATACGCCTATTTGTTTTAATTGTTTAATTAAAGGAAATTACTATTTCATTCATATCCAGGGCCGGACTCAACCTTAGCGCCGGCCCTGGGCCCTGTAAAAATACGGCCCCATTATCTAAATTTTGCATAAATCGATAAAGTTTAGATATGCAATTTTTAAATAAATAAAATGACTTATTTATAGCAGAAAATTTATTGATTTTTTGTTTGATCGTAGCGTGATGAAAACCGCATTAAAATACGTTGCGTAGTTTAAAAGATCTAAGCGTATAGACGGCGGGAAGCGATTTTGTTTTATACTATGTAGGGATAGTAATTTTCTCAATATTAAACTATTAGATTTCACATTACATTGCATACATGTTTTTATTTTAATCTTAATTTAAGCTATGTCTACTCAACGATTAAATTAATTTTATAAAACATAATATCTATGTGATTATTTACACAAATATGGGAGCTTTTTTTTTATAGACGGGAAATCATCAAATAACTTCCCCCGCCCTGGGCGGGGCGGGAGGGAGTGTCAGACTTTTACTGACTAAAACCCGTCTATGTTCCTTCATGTGCCCTTTGCGTTCCGGGGGCGCGGTATCTCTTTCGAACAACCCGCAGAAATATGGGAGCTAAATATTATTATGTTAGTTGACAAATAAAACCCGGAGCCGGATAATAAGCCGGAGGTCGTGGGTTCGATTCCCACCCAGGACAAACTTTGTGTGATGAGCATGATTATTTGTTCTGTGTCTGGGTGTGATTTATCTATAATATGTATGTATTTATAAATTATATAAGTATGTATATCAGTTGTCTGGTTACCATAACACAAGCTCTGCTTAGCTTGGGATCAGATAGCCGTGTGTGAATTGTCCCAAGATATTTATTTTTATTTATTTAAAACAGAAATAATGATTCTTGTCATATGAAAATTGACAGTAGTAAATACGTCAAAAATCTGTCACAATGACAGTCAATGTCAAAAACTTGTCAAGGCTAACAAATCCTAACTGCGAACTGCTAATGAGAATTTCATAGAAAAACCCAATAACACTGCTCGACCTAGGAATCGAACGCAAGACCTATAGCGTAGGAGTTGCGCTTAAAACCAGCAGGCTAACGAGGCAGTTAGTCCCATATTTGTGTAAATTAAATACAAAAAATAATTGTTTATTATTTAAGCAATAAGTGTTTTTTTTAACTATATTGTTTAATATATAAGCGAACTCGAATGAGGTGCTAAACATTTTTTTACTATTATTTTTATTTTACTTTTTGTATACAGTAAGGCTTATATTTTGTACTTCTTTTTTTTTCTTGTGTGTTTTTGAGAGTGTGTGGAATAGTGTCTTTTGGCCGATAAACTTCGCGTCATTAACTAATATTTTTATAGCGTCTCATATAGTTATGCGCCAGTTAGCTTTCTTACCCACAAACATACATACATAAACTCACGCCTTTTACCCGTTGGGGTAGGCAGAAACCACAGAACGCCACCTGCTACGATCCTTACATACTTCCTTCGCCTCGTCCACGTTCATACATCTGGTCATACAAGCACGCCGGTTACGAGTACTGCACACCCGACCTTTCTGTAGAACCTCACCAATAAGGTCAGGGTAGGTCTTTCTAGGACGTCTCCCGTCGTTGCCACTCACATCTGCCATATAAATTCTTTTTGTTAGTCGCTTTTCACTCATCCTCTCAACATGACCGAACCATCTAAGCATACTCCTTTTTGGAGGTTTTTATGAAGTTCAATTTATTTTTTACTGACTTCGGAAAAGAAGGAGGTATGTTTATTTTTTCTGTTTGTACACCGATTTTTTGTAGCTATTTATTTATGAGTGAAAATGTAATTAAGAAACTATTTAATCAGTAAATTATTTTCTAAGATTTTTTGTAGTCACTGCTGTCTATGGGCCATCTGTAATATCAGAGGCAGCCCACAGACAATATTAAATGTCTCATATCTCAATCCAAAAACAATGCATTCTACACATTCTCAATTTAAAATCAAATAATGTGTTTTGCTATTAGTTTTTTTAATTATTATTAATTAATGTACGTCCATGTTTTTTTTTATAATTATGTGTTTTTGTAGTTTAGCTATTGTCAGTAAAAAATATACCGATAGGCTGTATAAATGTCATGTCATCACCACGTTTTTTATAATGTTAGAATAAAACTGGTATTGTCTATGGCGTTGTAGGTAAAAAATATATTGGTATTGTAACTGCTATTTATTTTTATTTAAAGAAAATATTTCTCTTATATTTTTTTTTCTGAAAATATTAATTTAAATTTTTGATTCCCGTATCGGGATTCGGAAAAAAAAACTTTTTTTTTGTAGACTGTGTATTATTTGTTATACTTATAACATACACAAATTGTTATATAGCATATGATTTGAGTATTTGAAAACACACTACAAAATTGAGAAAATTATTTTTTTTGTTTATTCATTAATAGTCTGTAAAATTTATAGCAGTTAAGATATCAATAATTTACTAAAAATAATATTACATATTCCTAAATTATACAAATTCAGATATCAAATTTTATTATTTATTTTAAAATTAAAATTTTATATTTTACTACGACGAAGACGCATTGTAACTGTCAGTCTAATCAAATATGTACTTTTGTTAAATAATGATTATTTAATAGTCTTATTATTATTTCTTAAATGGATGACTATTTGTAGATATTTTAGGCTTGCAGCATTACGACAAAAAAAAAACACAAAATATTTGTCTTTAAAGCAAATCGGGATTTGCGGAAAATCCCGAAAATTCGGGACTTGTGAGAATTCCCGAAAATTCGGGATTTTTGAGAATTCCCGAAAATTAGGAATTTTCCTCAAAGTCGGGAATTGGAAAAGACTAATAATGTGAAATATTTGACTAGATCGACAGTAAAGTTTTTTTTTTAAAATGGAATTCAGTCTTTGTAAGTCTGATATATTCGATCTGAAAAGCCAAATTGCCTATTTAGGTGCACCTAAAATGGTGTCCAAAAATTTCGGGAGAAAAATTACTAAAATTCTGGAACAAGTATTACTGTCGAATGTTTGACTTATTTTTTTAACGTATATTATACAGTAGCTAGTACTAATAATAGTTGTGGTTTTGATCAATATTGGAGAATGTATAAAATGTTGGTAACCTCTTTTTTTTAATGATCGTAAATCATCAAATTTCTTAGCGGAGGGAGTGTCAGACTCTTACTGACTAAAACCCATCCGTGTTCCTCCTAATGCCCTTTGCGTTCCTGGGTCGCTAACTCTTTCGAACAAATTCCGCAACCCTGGCACTGGCCCTAATGTTGGTAACTCCTGCTAATCTTTTGTAGGGAGATAGTTTTTCAAATGTAATTAATTGAAATTAATTGACTTTTGTCACTGACTGTACATAAAAAGATCTAAAAAATATAATTGTATATACTTTTGGTAATCCTTCTGAATATTCCTTCTTCTTTAGAGCTGCTAGATTCTTCTCTGCTGTTCTTAGCTAGCTTCATTCATCATCACCATCATATCAGCCGCAGGACGTCCACTGGTGGACATAGGCCTCCCCTATAGACTTCCAAAAGAACCGATTTGGAAGCTAAGACCGCAGGAAGACGCTGGATGCAGCTTCACTAAGCTTCACCAATATAAAAATTCCATATTGTGCTTTTGCCACGAAAACAATCCTTATCTATCATTAATTAATCACAGTTGCTTGCGAATATCAATTTATCTAGCAAGCTGCTCCTAAATATTAATAATATTCATAAGATCTATTCCTTCCATAAAGGCACTAATACACGGTTCAACCAAATTGTTAAAATTTTGGTTGAAAGGCAGAAATTGACAGGAATGGTTGACTTTTATGTTAGCCAGTGAACCGTGTATTACTGCCATTACACCAATTTTGAACAAAACCGCACCTAATCTCTAAGATTAAATCCACAATTTAAAATACAATGTAATATACTAATAAAATATAAAAATTAAAATATTCAGCAACTATTACTACTTAACGCCTATATTTAATGTTGTTAAAGTTTTTGACTTCCAAATGTTTTTGAAATTAATTACTTGATAGAAAGTTGCGTAAATCTGTCGAATTTTATTCTGCGTATTATATTTTAGAAATGTGTAACCTTTTGGCAAGTAATAAGGTATTATTTCCTATATTAGGAAATACTTTAAATCGTTCTAGCGTCGGCTCCGAACTAACTATATAAGAAAGGTATGCCTTGGTATGGGCAGTGAGTAGGGTTGTAGCGTGGCTAATAGTGTTGTTACTTCTACCTAGACCCGCTAACTAAGATTGGACAATTCGCATTTTATGACTACTTTTGTTAGCTTTGGTCTTACCTATCAAAACAAATGTATGTGTTAATGAATATAAATAAATAATAAATAGAATGCACCGGATATACATTTGAGTTGGTATAGCTACTCCCGAAAGCTATTTTCATGGACTACGTCTATTTAGTACATAGTACAAATTAATAAACGACAATGTAAGTATAGGACTATCTCTACACTCTGCTTCTTCTTTATCGTGTGAGCAGTAAGGTCTAACGACCCCACACACCCTGGTGTCAGAGTTTCTAAACCGCCTCAAGGGCCTCTAACATGGTTACCGATGTCAGTGATGTCCAAGATGAACTTAGAAAGTACATATGAATTAGAAAAAGTCACCCTGCTGAAAATATGGCTCATCAAATGTGTTAAAAATGTCTTCTTTGAACAGCGTCATCTCTTACTAAATCTCTATGCATTATAAAAACATATAAAACTTGTTAGATTTTATCCTATATCGAATATTAATGATTGTAAACGTTTTTCTTGTAATTAAACATGAATTTTCCATTACCAATAACATTTGGAAGTTAAAAATATGAAAACGTTGATTGTCTAAATTATATTTGTTTTAAATAATTTAATTATGTGGTCTCAGGATTGTATGATCGCCTGTTTATGATTCGATGTTGATTGTTGCTATTTAAATATGATGTATCTTCACGCTTCGTCTCTTGTGGGGATAGCAGAAATCATCTAAAATGGATTTTGAGGTCTTTCAATTTGAGATTTTGAATAAATAACAACACAATGATGACACTCTTTAGGACAAAATATCATCTCGCTTGTATTTCTCTTAAGTGTAAGGCAGAAGTGTAAGTTCACCCACACTTCAGTGCCAGCGTTGTTGAAGATGTGATAGATTGACAAACAGGTGATTAATCATCATTATCATCTTTCTGCCCTTATCCCATGTTACTTGTGGTCGAAGCAACACGTTTTCTTCTTCCAATCCGTCCTGTCAACCGTCATGGTATCACTGACTCGCTTTTTCTGAACTTTATGATTTAATTATTTAATTTAATTAAACAATGATGACAGAAAACTGCAATAAAGTTTGACGTGGTAACTTATTACTTTTAAAGAGTCAGTTAACACGGTTCAACAAAATTGGTATACTTTGATTAAAAGGCATAGAATTGAAACGATAAAATGGCTTAAAATATTAAGATACAGTCCTACGTTTACACAATCCAACTTGGTTGTTTCATCCAAGTTGAAAGGTATAAGTGAACCGTGTACCTAATCCCTGTTTTGAAAATATCTTTCGTTATTTAAAGGGTTAGACTTGTAGTTACCTTACAAGGGATGAAGCATGAAGATAAAAATAATAATATAAAAATTATTGTGGTTTTTATTTATCGGTTTTTAGTTAAACCGCAAACGCGATGTATTATGCAAAACAGTGAACAGTCGTGGAAATGAATCCTACACATATTCACGCCTGTCTCGTATGGGACTAAGCAGAAACTACATAAAAAAATCAACTTAAAATTGCTCGCTAAAAGATCTCAATCAATTTATTTAATTGTTTTTTTTTATCCCCCGAATCATAAATAGGTCTGCAGGAAATCGAAAATCTAGTTTATAGTGTAGATAAGTAAAAATTTAAAATTTTTAATATACCCTAGTTGTAATATTGATGTAAGAAATGTAGCGATCAAATTGTTTTCAATCTTATTGTAGTTTAAGACATAATCAAATGTTTAGTCTATTAAAAGTATTTAAAGAAATTAATTAGTGCTTTGTTTTATTTATAACCATCACGCCTGTATTCCCCGAAGGGTTTTTTTTTAGAGATGGGAAATCATCCAATGACACACCCCCCCACCCCCCACCCCGCCCTGGGCGGGACGGAAGGGAGTGTTAGACTTTTACTGACTAAAAACCATCTGTGTTCCTTCGTGTGCCCTTTGCGTTCCGGGGGCGCGGTATCTCTGTCGAACGACCCGCAGCCCCGGCAGTGTACTAATGTACACACAGTTCGCCGGTATGTTTAGGTCCCATGTAATAGCGGGCGAGCCTATTGCTATTAACCGGACACAAATCCTAACTCCGAGATGCTGCTATTTATTTACATACATACGTTGATGGAGTGCCCCGTTGGTGTAGTGGTCGCAAGCGCGACTGATGAGTGGTCTTGGGTTCGATTCCCAGGTCGGGCAAAGTGTTATTGTGTTTTTTCAGTAGAAAGTTCTCAGTAGCAGTCCGGAGTTTGGGAGGTGGTGGTGTGACACCCCCGTGCCTCGGGAAGCACGTGTCGCCGTTGGTCCTGCGCCTGATCTCTCCCGTCGTGTCGGATTGCCGTCCCATCGGAGTATGATAGGGAAGAGGAAATGCACTTGTGCACTATAATATCTCCTGCGTACGTGGTTAGTCTGCATTAAGATAAGCCGCCGGAATCGGCCGGAATCGGCCTGGAGAATTACATTTTTTACAGTACCTAGTCCGTGTCATGTTTCTTACCGTGCCTGATACGTTCATAGCACGATCATGGTACGGTGTAGTCGGCAGACTACTTTACCAAATTTTGCAGCAACGACCGACTATCTAACACACGTGCAATTAAATACCAAAATTGATAACTATCAAAGATCTTTAAATTGTATAATAAAAATTAAAAAATATATGTAGTGTGATTGTATCTACAATTTTAAATTGATAACATCAAATTCTTATGAGTAATAAATTGAATTACACAATTTATTTTCAAATACGCAACGATTTGGCAATATGATAATGCATGAAAACGTGCCCACCATACTCTAATATTATAAAAAAAAAGATTCTTTTGTTTGTTTGTATCGAAAAAGCTTTGAAATTACACATACATACATACATAAACTCACGCCTTTATCCCATGGGGGTAGGCAGAAACCACGGACCGCCACCTGCTACGATCCTTACACACTCCTTTCGCCTCGTTCACATTCATACATCTGCCGTGCGATTCTCTAACATATTTCAGCGCTGCGCTCGACGTCGAGCTGGTTGACGAAACTTCGGTAAAATCAATTCTATGCGTTGTGCGTAAAGTTGATTTGACAGTAGCGTCGTCGACGAGCTCGACGTCGAGCGCAGCGTTGAAATATGTTAGAGAATCGCACTGCTGGTCATAAGCACGCCGGTTACCAGTACTGCGCACCCGACCTTTCTGAAGAACCTTACCAATAAGGTCAGGGTAGGTCTTTCTAGGGCGTCCCCTCCCGGCGTTGCCATTCACATCTGCCATATAAATCCCTTTTGTTAGTCGCCTTTCACTCAAAACACTTCACTTTCACTTTTGTTTTCTTCGAAATTACTGGACCGATTTTAACCATTTTTCCACCAAAGATGACTACATTATTACTGAGTAACTAGCTATATAACATCACGCTACGACACACGGGAGCGGAGTAGTAACCAAAGACGTAACTTAACACAGGTGAATAAAGTCGTTCCGCGCAAGGAGGAGTCAGCACCTGGAAGGGGCCACTAAGGGCCAAGGCCTGCCGGGGCTGCGGGTTGTTCGAAAGAGATACCGCGCCCCTGGAACGCAAAGGGCACATGAAGGAACATAGATGGTTTTTAGTCAGTAAAAGTCTGACACTCCCTCCCGTCCCGCCCGGGGGGTCATTTGATGATTTTACCATCTCTAAAAAAAAAAAAAATGTGAATAAAGTCACGCGAACGAAATCGCGAGCGGAAGACAGTTTTCAATAAATAAATAAATAACATGATTTTACTATTTGAAGATTTTATCGATACTTGCTTTAATTTCATTGTAGGTAGTGTTGATGTAATATTGGTAATTATTTTCACAGTCAAGGTTCAGCCTTGTTAGATAGCAATGAAAAGAGCATTGTTCCTGAATGTTTAAGTGCAAGGTAGTAACCTTGTAAAGTATACCTACTTACGAATAGAAACATCATCATCATCTGCTTAGCCTTTTCCCAACTATGTTGAGGTCGGCTTCCAGTCTAACCGGATGCAGCTGAATACCAGTGTTTTACATGGAGCGACTGCCTATCTGACCTCCACAACCCAGTTATTGGGCAACACGATGCTGGATGGAAAAACTAATAACACTTTTTGCCCGACCTGGGAATCGAACCCAGGACCCCGCGCTCAACAGTCGTGCTTACGACCACGTGACCAACGGGGCAGTTCGGGGTAACGTGGGACACACACGAATTTATACAAGGCGTTGATGTGCATCCTCATCAAATTCAAGGAGTTAACTATGCTCGTGATTCTTAATACGAATCAATAATAAAATAAATTGGTTTTGAAATTATTATTTTTTTATGTGATTTTCAAATTCGAGGTAGCCATCTCGCCAGAGGGTTTGGGCGCTATGTACACATTGATATAGCCGCGCGACAATTCTGCCTACCGCTGTACCGCATACGCAACTGGGCGATTCTGAATTTTGCAAGAGGAGTATTCTGGAATACTGTTATTTGATAGATGCAACTAAAAAAACAAGTATTTATTAGATATCTAATAAATACTTGTTGAAGTGTTTTGAGTGAAAGGCGACTAACAAAAGGGATTTATATGGCAGATGTGAGTGGCAATGCCGGGAGGGGACGCCCTAGAAACATATGGTAGCAAAAAGTTCAAATCTCATAATACCCAAGTCTCAAAACGTTCAAGTTGCAAAATAGTCAAGTCTCCAAACATACATGTCTGATAATATACATAAAACATAATATACATCAAAAAACAAGTATTTATTAAATATCTAATAAATACTGGCCAGGTATTGTAATTATATTTGATTACCTACTTCTATTTTTTTATGACAAGCTCCTAAAATTTGACGAGGATGCAAATCAGCTTGTATAAGTTTTGCTAAAGGACCAAACCAATAGTAAGTATAAAAAAGCAATAACCAAATACGCAATTAAACGCAGGTGAAAGAAATTAAACCGCGTCGTTTAATTATAAATAAGGGTTGTGAAATAATCGGGAAATCTCGAAAATCACGTGATTATAGCGTGTGTTGATATTTTTCATTGAAAATAACAGGAAAATTAAAGTATACCTAAATCTATTTAATGACTAATAAGGGCTCAAAAGTTTATCGGGAAATCCCGAAACAAACACATGACTAAAATATTGAAAAAGAATTGTTGTTTTGTTTTTGTAAAATTTATATTTTTTGTTTAGTGAAAGAAATATGTTTACGGGAAAGTTGAATGAAAATTATCTAAGATAACATAGGAAATTCGCCGAAAGTTTTAATAATATGTATATCGTTCATTACTAATTGTTTATTTTTATGCAAAGAAGTACTTTTAACTGTAAACAATAACAATATTAATCATCACCAATCTAACTGCGCATCAATTGATTACTATTTTTATAACTTTATTCATAAACACTAGGCGACACCTAAATTGTAATCTTTACAAATAAAAGAAATTGCAATGTCTGTTTGAAATGACAAAATAGGTACTTATACGAGTAACTAACTAACAGCTTTATAATAAACGAAAAAAAAATCCAATTTTTAAAATGTTTGTTTGGGCTTATCTCCGAAACGGCTGGACCGATTTTGACGAAACTTTTACTAGCACGTAACTGTTATAAGGAGTAACTTAGGCTACTTTGATTTTAGAACAATAATTTAGGGCTTCGCGTCTGCGGGTTGTTCGAAAGAGATACCGCGCCCCCGGAACGCAAAGGGCACATGAAGGAACATAGATGGTTTTTAGTCAGTAAAAGTCTGACACTCCCTCCCGCCCCGCCCAGGACGGGGGGGGTCATTTGATGATTTTACCATCTTTAAAAAAAAAAAAAAAAAAAGAAAGGGCTTCGCGTAAAAAATTAAAACTGAAAATATGGCGATGAAAGTCGCGGACATAGCTTGTGCTTAAATAAAACCACAATGTCCGAATTTCAACTCATAACTCAAGCACTAAGGTTGAAAATTCTTGAATCCAATAATTATTTACTTAATTTTATTTATTATGCTCGACATTTGGTGTCACTTAGTGTCAGCAAAGGATTTAAATATTCATAATTTATAACGTACAATAATAAGGTAAATCCTACGCTTAGGTATTGCCTTAATACCCGATCAATCTGTTAATCCATGTACCTACTGAAATAACTATGATAAAAGATAAATAGTCTAATACTTTGTGATATTAGGTACGATATTCTACGTGGGTAAGAATACATAGGTACGTATTTTAATCCCGATACTTTTTCTCGAACGAAAAATTCGTATGACGAATTAAAAACGCGCCTGTGCGCTAATTGGTTGACTTTATTATTGACAGCCAATCATAGCAATTTACGCGCTTGGCTATTGTTCTTTATTCAATTTTTTCTCAATATTTTGACAAATTCATTGAACAAATTCAATTGATTTTCACTTTATTGGTGAGGCTCTTTAGAAATGGGGTGCGCAGTACTCGTAACCGGCGTGCTTGTATGACCAGCCCCCCTAGCCAAGTCACAAACGATAAACGCAAACGCTGAGTAGGCTTTAATAGATCTTCAACTCTATGTGCTTGGTTTTAAGGTGAAGATCTAATGAAGATTGCATAGCGTTTTCGTTCGTTCCAGTCGCTAACGCTTAGAAATCTTTAATAGATTTTCAACTTAAGACTCTTGGGTATTAAGTTGAAAATGTACTGGTACCTACCGAGCGTTTACGATTATCGTTTGTGACTTGGCTAGGGAGCTGATGTATGAACGTGAACGAAGCGAAAGGAGTATGTAAGGATCGTAGCAGGTGACGTTCTGTGGTGTCTGCCTACCCCACAGAGCACGGTGCTCGTTGGCCTATTCCCATGGGAAAAAGGCATGAGTTTATGTGTGTATGTTTTTGAATATAGAGAGAGCGGACGGCTGTTGGGATCTTTAGGTTCTCGACTGGCGACCACGCACCAGAGGGCGCAGTGTGGGAAGACCCCACGAGGTGTACCGACGACCTGGTAAAGATCGCGGGAATTCGCTGAATACGGGCAGCGCAGGACCGGTCATTGTGGCTATTTTTAGGGGAGGCCTATGTCCAGCAGTGGACGTCGTTCGGCTGATAAGATGATGAATTCAATACAACGCTGTAGGTACATTGAGAGACTAACTAAACCAATTTTGATGAAATTTGTTACGGGGTAAGTTTGAATCCTATGAAAGGACATAGGCCACTTTTTATTCCACGACTTCGATTGCCTCCGCGGTGACCAAAATTTACGAGACATAGTCAGGGGCAGAAGCTAGATAAAAAAAAAAAATTGAACACACATAATACCTTCCCCGAAGGGTTAGATAGAGGTGTAGGTACTAATGCACACCCACAGTCCGCCCGCATATTTCGGTCCCATGTAATAGGGGGCGAGCCTATTACCATTAACTGGGCACAAATCCTAACTCCGAGCTGCTACTGAGAATTTAATTGAAAAACCCAATAACATTTTTGTGCGACCTGGGAATCGAACCCAAGACTTCTAGCGCAGCTGTAGCGCTTAGAACCACTAGGCTAACGAGGCAGGTATGTCTGTTATGTAGTCTCATAGTAAAAGTTTGTGTTCATGACTATTTTCACCCTCTGAAAGATTCGCAATGAAAATCAGTCTATATGACTATGAATACCTAGGTACCCAGTTGACTAACTTCAGACAAAAATGACCCAGACACAGTGCCGATGACATTTTATCAAAACAATAAACTGGTACTCATATATCTATTGATTGTAGGTATTTTATTAATCTTTCCGACAATATATATTCGTCTTCCTTCTTCGATATTATCTGTGCAAACTTATTGACAGCTCGATTAAAAAATAAAAGCCCTTACCATAGATAGAATAAGGCGCGTTTTTTATTGTTTTTTGTTAATTTGATAGCAATATCTTTTATTGATTACTTGTTAGCATGTTTCTATAAAAGTAGTTGATTAGTTTTCGATAATTAGACAGTAATACACAGCATTAGACTGTTTAGAGGCCTGTCCCGAACCACATTTAGTGCGACATAGTGGAAAAAAAGTAGTGTTCTTTTTTTTGATATTTTTGTGCAACGGCATCGAATTTAAAAATGATCGGTGAGTTTTTTTTTATTGTTTATTATTTATTTTATAAATAAATAATAAGTTACTACACGAAGCGAGAATTTTTCCAACAAAATAGTCAACCCTTTGTACCATAATAAACATATTTTTTAAAATAAATAACTTGAAACGACTTGTTTTTAACTAAGTACATAAAAATTAAATAAATCTCGTATTTTTGAAAAATCTATTATAATTTATTCGGAATTAAGGGAGTGATTATTATAATTATTATACTATGGTATAGGTACCTATTTGTACCGTTAAAAGTTTCAATTAATTTAAATTAAATAAACTTAATCCGGGACTATGTAGATTTGTGCGATTTGTACCTAGGTACAAGGTGTTGCTAATTAGATTTAATCAAATACATTTGTCAATAATTAGCGCGCCTGGATTATTTTGGCGCTTATCATTTGTACCTACGCTTTTAAAAAAAATTGTAATATAGTTTTAATATTTTTTTAAATAAAAATAGTTTATAATTTTAAAAAATACTGTGCCCCATCAAATACATGACATATGGTAGGTCTTAGTTAGGTGCTGGACTCCTAACATGTTATGACTTGAATAAGTAGTTACTTGCTTACCACAAGGGAGCAACGCAATACGAGTTTGAATTATACAATTATAATGATGATAAAACACTCGGCAATATTTTTAGCGTGTCCCAGTCATTTCGGCATTCTTATTAACTATACCCCGCGATTTACCCGCTTTAAGTTACGTGTTTGGTTACTGCTCCGCCCCCGTGTGCCGTAGCGTGATGTAATAAGTATTACAACTTCGCGCTAAAGCTGGTAGTAGCTTTTGCTTGACTATCGCAAACGCAGAAATCGCGAATTAAGAATTGCCCTTCGTCGTTTTTTAGGGTTCAAATGTACAGTTTACACCACACCAAATATTATCAAAATCAGCTCTTTCAGCCGTGAAAGCATAACAGAATATTAATTATCGTTAATCTTCGGCAATAAAAAGACTAAGGACTTTTCCAAAATGGACTTTTGCTTCCTAGGATTAGCGCGATCAAACAAACAAATGCTTCAGCTTTATTAGGTACATGAAGTAGGTATAGATTACAACATAATTAAATAAGATGTTGTCAAGTCAAACTAAGGCCCGGCGCCCATTGCCGGCATTCATACTTTTTGCGACAAATAAAAATAAAACTTAACATTAAGAAATAAAGTTGAAATTTTAATGTTAACAGTCTTACAGTACAGCTTTTATACTTCCGAATGTTAACATTGAAATTTTAACTTTATTTCTTTACCGTTAAGTTTTATTTTTATTTGTTGCAAAAAAATACTCTGCCATGCCGTAGCCGGGCCTTAGTGTGAATCATGACGTTAATTAATCGGTTCTTATAATTAGGGATTAGGGCGATTATAATAGAAAAATCATGTATTTGATATGAAACGCAAACGCTATTGGTCGTAGTGAAAAAATAGATTTAGACAGCTAGGTGATTAGAATAGGCATACGTGTGATGACGCGCTTGCGCGTGTTTTGTAATAATACTAGCCTATTATTTTACCACTGCAAGGCAAAGGCCCTATACAGAGAAGGCACTGCGATTTCAAACTATCAATAAATTATCCACAACTGCCCCTTTGGTCTCGTGGTCGCAAGTGCGACTGCTGTGCAAGGGGTCCCGGGTTCGATTCCCAGGTCGAGCAAAAAGTGTTATTGGGTTTTTCTATGAAATTCTCAGTAGCAGCTCGGAGTTTGGATTTGTGCCCGGTTAATGGCAATAGGCTCGCCCCCTATTACATGAGACCTAAATGTACCGGCGAACTGTGGGTGTACATTGGTACACCTCCGCCTAACCCTTCGGGGAATACAGGCGTGATGGTATAAATTATCAACTACTAGCTTCTGCCCGCGACTTCCTCCGCCTCAAATTTAATATTCTTATTAAGTACTACCTATCCTACAAGAATCGTAATTTTTTCCGGGATAAAAAGTATCTATCCTATGTCCACACTACAATCTGTCTGTGCCAAATTCCAACCAGATCCAATGACACTTTTTGCTCGACATGAGAATCGAACCCAAGACCTCTAATGTAGCAGTCGCGCTTAGGACCACTAACGAGGCAGCTTTTTTGTGTGGAACATCATCAAATGAATTCTCCCGCCCTCGGCGGGGCAACGAGGCAGCTAGGTTACTGATTCAATTAAACATTGAAAGAAATTCAATTTGTCAATTATCAAAATGTAAAAATGTAATCCTCCAGACCGATTCCGGCCACGGCGGCTAATCTTAATGCAGACTAGCCTCGTACGCAGGAGATATTATAATGTACAAGTGTGTGCGCAAACACAGGTGCACTCTCTCTTCCCTAACTCTCATAGCCCGATGGGACGGCAATCCGACACGACCGGAGAGAGATCAGACGCAGGACCAACAGCTTTACGTGCTTTCCGAGGCACGGGGGTGTCACACCACCAACTTCTAAACTCCGGGCTGCTACTGAGAAATTCCTAATGGAAAAACCCAATAACACTATTTTGCCCGACCTGGGAATCGAACCCGGGACCCCTTGCTCAGCAGTCGCGCTTCCGACCACGAGACCAACGGGGCAGTCAATTATCAAAATACGTAAAACACAAAGGGACCCCGTGATCCTTACCTGCTCAGGGCCCTCAATAGGTTAAAGACGGTCCTGACTTTATGCCCGCGACTTCGTGTGCTTGGTTTTTCACCCAAGTTTAAGGAATGCCTTTGCTTACTGATCTACTCCCTAGTTCGTAGCATGATGTTATATCTGGCTATCATACACAAAAGACAAATTTTCAAACCCAACTGTTAGATCCAGAGATTGCGTTTAAACAGACAAACAAAAAAACAATTTTTATTTTATTGGTATAGAATTATAGATAGAAGTCTGGTTTCCTGAAAACAATAAAACACTTCAATAATAACAACAACAGCCATAAAACAAAACTAGATCAAAAAGTTTACTGCAAAAAGTATTTAGTTAATCTCCTAATCTGTGCTAATCTGTCTGTTGAAGTTTTACAAATAGATATTGACAGGGTTTGTTAACCCTGTAGTTAACAAGGCCGACATTAGCCGTTAGCGTCTCCCCACACGACCAAGAATCGGACCGATTATCTGGCCGATTTTTTACAGTTTCTTCTCGCCAACGAAAACACATACATACCATCACGCCTGTATTCCCCGAAAGGTTAGGCAGAGGTGTATCAATGTACACCCACAGTTCGCCGATATAAGGCTCATGTAATAGGGAGCGAGCCTATTGCCATTAACCCGGCACAAATCCTAACTCCGAGCCGCTACTAAGAATTTCGTAGAAAAACCCAATAACATTATTGCTTGATCTGGGAATGGAAACCAAGACCTCTAGCGTAGCAGTCGCGCTTAGCACCACTAGCTAACGAGGTAGTTCAGGCTGTCAGCATTGACACATTGGATGGCAATACTGATTCTTTAGCAAAAGAAAAGGCCAGTCCTCTGACCACATGAAGAGTCGACCGGTGTACAGTTCGTGCCACGAAAGATGAGACTTGGCCTCCAACTTTATTATTTTGTAATAAATATTGTGAAGAATTTTTGTCATCATCATCTGCCTAGCCTTTTCCCAACTATGTTGGGGTCGGCTTCCAGTCGAACCGGATGCAGCTGAATATCAGTATTTTACATGGAGCGACTGCCTATCAGACCTCCACAACCCAGTAATGGGTAATACGATACTCTTGGTAAGACTGGTTGTCAGACTTTCTGGCTTCTGACTAACAGTAACGACTGTCAAAGATCTACAAATGACAGCCGGGACCAACGGCTTTACGTGCTTTCCGAGGCACGGAGGAAACTCGTTATGGTAAATGGTCACCCATCCACAGACCAACCTCGGCAAGCGTGGCTTAACCTGGAAGATCGGTCTATGCGGCTGTAATTATTTAGCCACGAGCTAAATAATAGCTCGCTTTTTGTATGTTGTTTTAATTCCAATGTCATCGAAAAATCTCTGAATGGATATACAAATTATGAATAACTATTTCGTACACTTAGTACCTGCGCAAGCTCCCCATACTGACACTCGCCAAGTCTCATCTTTCGTGGCACGAACTGTATTCCATGGCGCTAGAACAGTAGTAATATTTCGGAAGGGGTTTAATTAAACCACCAAAACATCCCCCCTGACTATGCCCGTGACCCCTGGCTATCTCCGTGACCCCTACCTTGGCCATACGGATTATCATGTTACCAATACGATAAAGTAGAACACGTCGACATAAAACAATTAAGGTGAATGCTCCGACCAGCCCGCGAAATTTAAATTTTCTTACGTTTTTTGCAATTTGCAAGTCAGTATTAGGTTTAATGTTGATTAAAGTATGATTCGCGGGCGTCAGAAGTATGTATTTTCAAAATTATAACCATTAAAATCAGTAAAATGACTCCATAAGTCAAGCTTCATGTAAAATGTCAAGATTTCATGAAATCTAAATTTCGCGGGCTGGTCGGAGCATTCACCTTAAAATCGATACTCAATCGATGGATAATTCGATTAAAATCAAACAAAGTTTACAAAAAGAAATACTTTTAATCTAACATCAACTACTTATTTTAACATCTATGCACTCCCCGCCTTCTAATTCAAGGTCTTGTGGTGTATTTTTACCTGAAAAGAGAAAAATATATAAATAAGGAAGTACTGACTCACCACAGACTATATTCTGTTCATACTCTATGCTTTTTTTGTAATAACAACTTTGTCCCACTTTAGGAATTTCTCTTGTATCATAGGTGCGTTTATAAACACACTAGCTTTTGCCCACGACTTCGTCCGCGTGGATTAATAGTTCCCGTTCCCGGGGGAATTCCGGGATGAAAACTATCCCATGTCCTTTCTCGGCTCCCAGACTATATCTGTACCAAATTTCATTGAAATCGGTTCAGTGGTTTAGGCGTGAAGAAGAGACAGACAGACAGAGTTACTTTCGCATTTATAATATTAGTAAGGAAGTAAGGATAAACAAACAGTAACCCGGAACAATATTGTAGCCATACAAATATTGGTTCCGTGCGGAAATCAAATCTGCGAAACTCGGCGCAGCAGAGACTGCATTAAAAAGACATACTCTTTTACGGAGAGATCTTCTACTACGTTGATCTTCTACCACATACCTTCATACCATACTTGATACAAAACTAATGCAGTGAGTGGTCATCAAAGACTTAATTCAGCTTGTCACAAAGTCTGTGGGGTGTTCGTAAGAGATACCGCGCCACCAGAACGCAAAGGGCACAAGAAGGTACATGGATGGGTTATAGTCAGTAAAAGCCTGACACTCCCTCCCGCCCCGCCCAGGGCGGGAGAAGAGATTGGATGATTTCCCATCAGTAAAAAAAAGGCATGTCTCAAAGTCCCTTCTTAACTGACATCTACTATCTATAAACTGCTTACCTGTCAGCTTCATAAGTCTAGTAGTTTTCGAGAATTTGTATTTGGTCAGCCCGTATTTTCACCTTTTACTTTTAAAATATACAAATGAACTACGCACCTGTGATCAAATCTCCATCAAAGTAGAACTTTAATCTTTCCAACGGTGTCTCTAAGTGCTCTGCACATTTCATCATAGCCAATGCAAGTTTATCCTCCGGTCTCAACGTAGTTTCAAACGGTTTCTTCTTGTTCTGGCATTGGAACTTGAGTTTCAGCCCGCTAATTTCATTTTCGTTTTCTTTACTATGTTCTCGTGCCAAATGCGTTACGTTTTGATTAACAATACCTCCGTCAATGAATTTCGCTATGCTATAGCCAATTGATTCTGGGGTATCTTCAATTTTAAGGATTCTATCGTTATATGTAAACAATAACTTATCGTTACTCACACCTTCTTTCTCGGTGAAGTAATCAAATATTTGAGTCAGTTTCTGATACCGTCTAATTTTGAATTTGAATATTTCTAAATTCTGCCAATATACTTTGACGGACATTTCCTCATTATCAGCGTCTAGCTGTTCTTCATCATCGATGACTTCCACATCATTGGTCACAGGTCTCGTTGAGAACAACTGCTGGTTATCAGACTGGTCCGGGTACTCATCGGTATTACCAACACTGTACGTTGGATAATTATTTGAAGAAGAAGATGTTTGATTTATATTAGCCATGTGTCCAAACATATCATCGAACATGGCCCATAGGTCTCTTCGGGTGCGACAGCTGCCTCTGGCCCTGCCTCTAGACCCTCTACCTCTAGATCTGCTCCTAGCAGGTCGACTTCTGCCGCGTGGAGCAGCATCACTATTCCTTGCTGCAGGAACAGATATTTCTGCAACACTATCGTCTAAAGGTGGTGGATTAACAGGGCTAGTCCTCCCTTTAGTAGAATTATTTGAAGTTCGTCTTCTAGTAGTCCTAGTTTCCCGCTCAGTAGGCTCAAATGTCTCGGCTGAAGTCTTCCGCTTACCTCCACGACCTCTTTTAGGTTTTGCCTTACTATTTTTCGCTATAATTGCGTCCAGAGAGTATTCATCATTATCTGTGCTATTTACAGTAGTATTCAAATCTTCTACCACGATTTGTGAAGATTCTCCACCTCCAGTTCTATTTTCAAAGTTAATCGATGGCGTTTCAATAATTTCCGCGATTTTGGTGCTGTCATTTGTAACTATGTTTTGAGTTTTTTCTTTTACGAATGTGCTCTTGATTTTTTGTAGTTTTTGTGCTATGTTTCCGTAACAATCGTCTTCGGAGTCCGAGGAGGACATTGCAATAGTTTATAACACGTAAACATTAAACATTTACACGGCACAACCAGGCACCACACAATTAAATAAACATACGATGACAAATTCAAATTATTTGAAGTATGTAGATTGTAGTGATGTATAAATGAAAAGCGTTCTTTGTTGTCGAAATTATCGATAATCCACTTTTTCCCTTATTTCAAACACAATACTGTGGATAAGATAGTGTCATGGTGATATTTAAAATTGTTTAAGTATGATAATAATTAGAAACGCAAATGAAACAAATAAGTGCTTACCTACGTAATTATTGATAAGGGAAAAAATATGACATCAACATTATTTCGATCTAGTGAGTCAGTTTTAATTTGCTGATTATACAATTTTCCCAATAGGTATGTTCATTCATGTTCACATTTAAATAATTAATCTTGTTTATTAAACAAGCATAAAAAATAATGTAAGATTTATCGACAAAGTTTAAGTCGGTGACAATAGAGGACATCACTAAAAACAGGAAACGTCATAGTTTGCGTTTTGTTACTTTCTGTGTTTATTCAAAATTAACTTTTTTTTATGTAATTATTGATGGAATGAGAATGGATGAAAAAACAATACTTTTTACCTTTAATCGCTTATCGCAAGATGCTTGGAATAATTAAAATGTAAAATTTTCCTGTTTTCGTTTTAATCTTGCAATAATTAAACGCTTAAAAAGGATGCGTTCATAATTATTTGTGTGTTTTTAAATACGCCATATTGTAATCTAAAAGATTATTGCAGATTATTTTAAACAGGTACTCAAGTCGAATGCGATAAGACTTACTTTGACTTGCCATACAACGGCGTGAAAACTTTCATCCATAGATGCGTGTCTTGTCCGCACTAACGCAAAATAATTTATTTTTAATTAAACGGTAAATCGGTTTTTTACTTTGATAGGAACAATGATAAGTAGTCATGCCTTGTAGTCAGATCATCGCGTTGGGCCACGGGAGATCCTAATTAGTCCATTTGCAATGATTGTTTTAGTTTTATGATAAAGCTTACCTACTCGAAAACTCCAGATGATTGACAACTTATCAAAACTCTGATTTGCTTGCTAAAAGATTATTGTCTATTGCCATGCCATTTAAAACACTTGAAACCAATCAAACAACTATCAATTGGGCCCATTAAACATAACAATTTATCTATTGTATGGAATAAAAAGAAATCAAGCCATTTATTTTAATCTTAATTATTATTGTTTCTTTGTTATGAGTACCTAAATAGCTAGGTACTTAACTGTAAAGATTTAAATCTATTTCTGATTAACCAAATAGTTTAGATTAGACACTTATCAACATGATTGTTAACACGTAATCCAAAATCAAATTGTTTTGATTACGTCATAGAAAAAGGAACTTTAATAGATGCATCGTGCCGACGCGACGGCCCACCTGATGTTAAGTGGTCACCGCTGCCTATAGACATCTGCAATACCACAGGCCTTGTAGACTCGTTGCCATCCCAAAGACGAAGTTGAAATGTCTCATGTGCCTCTAATTACACTGGCACCCATATCCTTCTGACCGGAACACACAACGCTGCTTTGCGTCAGAAATAGTTATCGTGGTAGGACTTCCCTCGACCTGGGGATTAATACCATGAGCGCAACTGCTACGCTACAGCCTGCGTAGCGTAGCAGTTGCGCTTAAGACCACTAGGCTAACGAGGCATTCCGTCCCTACGCTGTAGACACCCTACGCCTGATCTCTTCCCGGTCATGTCGGATTGCTTATGAGAGTGAGTGAAGAGAGAGTACACCTGTGTTTGCGCACACACTTGTACACTATAATATCTGCTGCGTACTTGGATAGTCTCGGCTCTATTCTGATTTACCGCTGTGACCAAAATCGGTCTGGAAAATATTAAAAAGTAGGTACTCTATGAAATTCTATGAATATTTAGGTAAAATTATAGTTTACTAGCTTCTGCCCGCGACTTCGTCCGCGTCACAGTTAATGTGTTATCCTACGGGTACCGTACATTTTCCCGGGATAAAAAGTAGCCTATGTGTTATTCCAGACTATAATCTATCTTTGTGCCAAATTTCATCCAGATCCATTCAGCCGTTTAAGCGTGAAAGAGTAACAAACATCCATCCATACATCCATACATCCATACTTACAAACTTTCGCCTTTATAATAGTAGTAGGATCTACACTTAATAGGTAGGTATCATAAAGTGGAAAGATTATTTTTGTTCGTTTGTACCGAATAAACTCCAAAACCACTAGACCGATTTTAACTATTATTTCACCAATAGATAGCTACATTATCCCTGATTAACATAGGCTATATAACATCACGCTACAACCCAAGGAAGCGGAGCAGTAACCAAAGACGTAACTAATGGCGGGTAAAATAAGCCACGCGGGCAAAGTTGCAGGTATTTCGCTAGTTTAGATATAAAATCACGCGTACTTTTTACTGTCGTACACGCGATTCGTAATCAATTATAAAAATCTTATAAAATCAATCGTGTTACAAGTCAAACCAATTTATTGATAAATATCTATTGTGTTATATACCTATCAATCAATAGAAGGTACATTAAAAGATACAAATCTAGAGACGTATTTTTATTATTATTTTGTTTCTTTTAGTGGTTTTTCCGTGTAAATTATTTTTTACAATTATTTACAACTACCTATCCGCGATTTCGTCTGCGTATTTTTGCATCCGCGTTAAGTTTTGTCTTTGGGTACTGCTTCGCTCCCATGCGTCGTACAAGGTGTTGATTTGCATCCTCGTCAAATTTTAGCAGCTTGTCATAAAAAAATAGAAGTAATCAAAAATAATTACAATACCTGGTCAATATCTAATAAATACTTGTTTTTTTAGTTGCAACTATCGAATAACAGTATTCCAGAATACTCCTCTTGCAAAATTCAGAATCGCCCAGTTGCGTATGCGGTAGGCAGAGTTAACGTGCGGCTATATCAACGTGTACATAGCGCCTAAACCCTCTGGCGAGATGGCTAGCTCGAATTTGAAAATCACGTCAAAATAAATAATTTTCAAAACCAATTTATTTTATTGTTGATTCGTGTTAAGAATCACGAGCATAGTTAACTCCTTGAATTTGACGAGGATGCAAATCAACGCCTTGTATAGTCGATGACATTCACAAATAACGTGGCTTACCATGGGTACAAGAATTTTTAAAATCGGTTGACTCGATCTAGTGTTTACTCCTTATAGCCTCACTATAACTATAAGTGACGTCACAGCGTGCTATTGCCATACGAAATCAATGGGAGAATTGCATTTTGACAGTTCATAAAAAGTATGTCGATTGATGGTGGTGGACACTACCCAATTAACTAGGTACATACTAGGTAGGCTTGCTAGACATTAATGCTACATTTGGTGATTAATATGGCTCACACACTGATTCGTTTTCATTTCTTAATTCGTGGCACTTAGTACGTATTGTAGTACTTTGAGTGACTTTTATTGTTAACAGATTGTTTTAACATTAGCATATTTTATTATGGAATGCATGTAATTCTACAACATGATGTAATACGTTTTTTTAAAAAGAGTATGTATGGAGTTTCTTGCCCGTTCTTCTCCATAGGAAACTACCTTTTGGAATGGGCAACTAGATTCAATAGTTTTAGTTAATTGACGTCCGAAAGCGCCTTATAATGGTCTAATTGGAATAAATGATTTGAACGGTAAAACATGGTTTAATCACGTTCATGGCCTATTTGATATCAGATAAAAATAGCTTTGCCTATACCCGGCATTTCCCACGAATTGACGTATATCTATGTATTTAGATAACGCTGTTATTTGATCATTGTTCGTAATAGATTTAGCGCTATTTTATAATCTAACTAAAAGATAGCAATCTGCCCAAATTCTTACTCATGAACCGGTACTAATTAAAGCAATCAAAATGAATGGAACAGATGTACTTACCTTCACGACTGTAATCCCCGAAGGGTTGGGCTGAGGTGTACTACTATACTTCCACAGTTCACCGGTATGTTTAGGTCCCATGTAATTGGGGGCGAGCTTATTACCACTATCAGGGCACGAATCCTAACTCCGAGCTGCTTCTGAGAATTTCATAGAAAAGCCCAATAACACTGCTCGACTTGGGAATCGAAACCAAGACCTCTAGCGTAGCAGTCGCGCTTAGGACCACTAGGCTAACGAGGCAGACAAACCTTTTAATATGTCTAAAACTTTGATAAACCAGTCAGTCCCTGTCAGGTGCATTTTCATGAAACAAATTGGACTCTCATTTGGTGCAACTTTGAGACGCATACTGCACTTCTTTAATTTTTTTCCTTTGTTCTTTATTAGACGGCCTCGTTGGCCTAGTGGTCCTGAGTACGACTGCTACGCTAGAAGTCCTGGGTTCAATTCCCAGGTCGAGCAAAAAGTGTTATTGGGTTTTTCTATGAAATTCTCAGTAGCAGCTCGGAGTCAGGATTTGTGCCCGACTAATGGCAATATGCTCGCCCCCTATTACATGGGACCTATAAACATACTGGCGAACTGTGGGTGTATATTGGCACACCTCTGCCTAACCCTTCGGGGAATACAGGCGTGATTGTATGTATGTATGTTCTTTATTAGTTTTGTATGTTGGCACCTTGATTTTATATGTATGTTATGATTTATCTTTGAATTGTGTTTGTCTGTGTTGCGCTATGTCTTATGTGTGCACCAGATTAATGGTTTATCAATCTATCTATAAATTTCCACCCTTAGTAAAAATAGTCTATCCATCCATCTATAAACCTCCACCCTTAATAATTCTCCATTTCTCTTCGTTCACAGCAAAACTCCTGACCACGGTGGTGCTCCTGAATGTGGCCTTAACAGCCGAGATCCCGCAGAAGAACGCCACGGAGGCTGCCAACTTCAGAGCCTTCCATGATGTTGACCCCAACGACTTGAGCTGTGACCCTGCAGGACATGTAAGTTTTATTTCTTCTTTATCGTGTGGGCAGTAAGGTCTAACAACCACACACCCTAGTGTCAGGGTTTCTAAACCGCCTCAAGGGCCTCTTACATGGTCAACGATGTCAGTGATGTCCAAGATAAACTTAGAAAGTACATATGAATTAGAAAAAGTCATTTTGGTACTTGCCCGTGCCCGGTTGCGGACCCACAACCTCGTGCATGAGAGGCGGGCGCCTTAACGGCTTGGCCATCACGACACTATCTTCTGTATTATGACAATATTTATCTTCTTCCAGATCTTCTTACTCCTGCCTCACTTCTCCGACTGTTCCAAGTTCTACATGTGCGCTCATGGTGAAGAGGTCGAGTTCCTCTGCCCGGGAGGACTGATCTTCGACTTCCAACTTCAGGTAATCTTTCAAACAAATCCCTCACTGGATTTAATTAAGAGTTCAATGAAGTAGGCCAGAAAAATGAGACAACCAACGCCTCACCAAGAGACGCCTCAGCCAAGTGTCCTAAGTCGATGAGGTTCTTTTGAGACCTCTGTTCTTTTTCTCTTTTGGTTCCTCATACACGTACATTATATGGACTGTCATGAACAGCCTTCGGGAAACATTGATAAGAACATTAATGGGATCGGGCTTACCACAGTCTCAAGAGCAATTTATATTCTGCTATTAGTTCTTTAACTAATTGACTACTATCACTTTTCCCGCGACTACGTCCGCGTATATTCGTACTTCCCTTACAAAACAAGCACTACCCCCTTGAGGGATATGTAAAAAAAGTAATCACGTTAAAATTCATTATTTACTTAGATTCCCATTCATGTCAAGATTCAAGTTGATTAACCAATTAAACCAAATCGATTAAGATAGAAGATTTTTAATACAATCGAGCTGCTTTAGGAATTGAATTTCCAAAAATCCTTTCTAAAAGGGCTACTTTTATGGACTAACTACACTCAACTTGATTTAGGTTTTGTTCATAGAAAATACTCAGAAATGAGATGCTTACGCATCCCTTTAGCTTTCCGCGTTTAACAGATTCTGTACAATACTAGTGCTTTTTATTTTTTATTCCGGACGGGTAAGCTCTTGACTCTAGTCTTGGTCAGAGGTGACAGAGACAAGATCTACGATGGAGTGAGCTTACCCAGAAGAAGCCTGTTCACTCTAACTTTGAAGAGATAGACAAAAGCTGAATTGGGCTAAATACGTATAGGTCCTTAGTGCTCACCTACATTATAAAAGAAAGCCATGCGCAAAATCTCACGTTCCTTGTGCAGTCAGTGTCAGAGAAAACGAACGCCCCAAGAGTACGGTTATACGGTTTGATGTCATTACCAAAGGGGGTTCCTTTTCTCTGACGCGCTGACCCTACCAGTAGTATCGGCTGTACACTGATTCGTCAGTCAGTCAGTCAGTCAGTCAGTCAGGTTCTCACTTTAACAAACATGCTGATTTCTTGGTGTTTCACTTCACTGTACCCAACAAAACAACGACCTAATTATGTACTTCTTATTATTTAACAGACCTGCAACTGGGCTTGGGCGACAACCTGCCAGTTGAGGACACCGAAAGACGAGGAGGAGGGATCCGGAGACGAGGCAGACAACCTGATAGGCCTCTTCTCTGATGAACTGGAACAGCAAGCCGTTGGTAAGGATACCTTCCTTAGAAAGTTTAGATGGATGGATGTTTGTTATTCAATCATGCCAGGATGGCTGGACGGATCTGGATGAATTTCTTTTTGGATAGATTATAGTCTGAAATAGCATATTTGCTACTTTTTATCCCGGAAGAATTGTCTGTTTCCGTGCTAGTAATGCGTATAAATTTGTAAGTGATATGTTTGTTGCTCAATCGCTTAGAAAATGCTGAAAGCATATGGGTGAAATATGGCACATTAAATACCACGTTTTAAACTAAAACATAGGACACTTGACACCTAGATTCATATGGTAGCGTTTATATGGTACAAGTGAAACTACACATCACAACAACACACAACAGGTCTAAAATAATTCCAGCTGGTATTTCCCTGTTGCTGTGACTCTAAATACCAATAAATACAGAGCCTTCTTGAAGGAACGAGCATATATTTCCAAAACAGGACTCCACGAACTGACTTTCAAGACATTCTAGACTTTCAACGTTTCGTAACAAGATCGTTTTCTCTTTGCAGACACCGTAGCAAGTTTAAGACCCATATCAAAACATTGTAGACTTTCAGAGTCCCGTAATAAAATCGTTTTCTCTTTGCAGACACCGTAGCGAGCGTACGACCCATTGCCCCGGTTCAAGGCAGGCATAACAACGGCATCATCAACTGTGCGAGAGCTGATGCTGCAGCCAGACAGGAACCTTACAAGTAAGTAGCAAGCCATGTAGTAGTAGTAGAGCTCTTTGTGAAGGAGCTCGTCCGGGAAAGTACTACCACCATACCTATTTCTGACGCAAAGCAGCGTTGCTGAGTTCCGGTTTGAAGGGTATGGGTGCCGGTGTAATTACAGGCAGATGGGACAGTTCAACTTTGTCTCTGGGATGGCAACGCATTTGCAAGGCCTCTGGTATTGCAGATGTGTATAGGTAGCGGTGACTACTTAATATCAGGTGGGCCATCGGCTTATTTGCCATCCAATGACATAAAAAACTGCTTAATTTTTATCTTTCAACCCCCAATCAACATTGAACCGAAAAAATACATCCCTAAAAAACAGCCAGTGTAATTACAGGCATAGGAGACATTTCAACTTTGTCTCTGTGCTGGTAACGCATTTGCAAGGCTTCTGGTATGACAGATGTCTATGGGTAGCATGGGTAGCGGTGACCTCTTTACATCAAGTGGGCCGTCGGCTGCTTTGCCATACAGTGACATAATAAAAAATATTGTACCTAATTTACTAGCTAAATGTTTGCCCCAAAGGTTGCTGCCTTGGTCTAGGGAAGGGCAACTGCCCCCCTTACTCCTCATGGTACGTCCATGACTTACCTACTCTTCAGAATCTAACAAAACCTCTTCTCTCATCTTCAGGGGTGACTGCCAAAGGTACTGGAGATGCGTCGCTGGAGTTCCTCAGGTAGCGTTCTGCTCCGATGGACTATTCTTCAACGACCAGACACAGCAGTGTGACTTTGAAGCCAATTCCAAATGCGTGCTATTACAAGAAGACGAATTGAAGAGTGAATTCATTAAATATGAGCCATAATTTTAATCTGCAGACTTTGTGATGACTTTTAGAGTGTAATGCAGACATTGGAGCTTCCATTTTTAAACGTTTACAGCGTAATTTAAAAAAAAATGTATTAAAATGAAATCAGCATATTTAAAATCATGTTGCCTGTTCGCAATAATTAATAATTTGCCATTTTTTATTTTTTTTATGTATGAGAGAAAAATAGTGCGTAATCTTTACATTAACACTAATAAAAAGAATGCTTGCAGGTTCAAGCATTCACTATTTAAGCCTTTAATCATATTGCTTCATTAAACATTATCAAACTATGGTTAAACATGGCCATTCTATGACCCGCAATAATCTTCTCCAATGTCCCTCAAATAGTCATTTATTGACAGCCAGTTGCAGTAGCCATTTTACAAAAAGTGACAGCTGTCATAGCTGACATTTAACTGACAGATAAATTGGCGCTAATATAATCCTCAAACTCGCTCTATAAAATATCTTATTTACGCTCTAAAATAAATAAAAAACTGTGCATCTCTGCAATGAGTATTATTAGTGATAAAAATAATGATGTAAGTCATTTTGCAGAGTGCAAAGCTTTTTTGCTGAAAAAAATATTGTTATAAGAATTTACTGCCCCGTTGGTCTCGTGGTCGCAAGTGCGACTGCTGTGCAAGGGGTCCCGGGTTCGATTCCCAGGTCGAGCAAAAAGTGTTATTGGGTTTTTCTATGAAATTCTCAGTAGCAGCTCGGAGTTTGGATTTGTGCCCGGTTAATGGCAATAGGCTCGCCCCCTATTACATGGGACCTACATATACCGGCGAACTGTGGGTGTACATTGGTACACCTCTGCCTAACCCTTCGGGGAATACAGGCGTGATGGTATATTTTTTTTTTTTTATATTTTTTTTTATAAGAATTTACCTCTGGTTTCTGAAAGTTGTTAAATTGACTCTGCTGTCAAATCTCGTGACAAGTAATACTTTGGTTAACCAATTAGCTACCATGAGTTTGACAGCAAATTTTAAATTGTCATTCTTTCAGTAATTTAATGTAAATTTTTCATAATAAAATTATTTGTCTGTAGATCTCCTAAATAATAGTAATTCAGTAAATTAAAACATGTAAAAATACTTATTTTTATACCATTATTAAGTTAATTATTTTATTGTACCTCTATTTAAGTATTCATTTTTTCACGCTTGTACAGTACGATGGTTAAAATAACATAAAAAAAATAATGATTTATAAAAATAAACCGAAAAAAAGTATTTTAAAAGATTTTGTTTTAATTTATTCTGACAAAAAATATATAAAACCCTTTCCCTGCCACAGGTAAAACAAAAAAGCTGTATTTTTTTTAAATATCTCTGCAGACTTCTGCAAAGTTCACATTATAAGATATATTCTGTTTCTTATAACGGGACCTAGGGACCCGGGCCTTTGAAAGGCGTACGAGGAACCGAAACCAACTCACAGAGGCCCCTTGGACGGCTTTAAAATGAAATGAAACACCAACCGACAATTATCCCTGTATGCATTATGCAAGTGTACCCAAGGAAATCCCCGGCCGGCGCAGAATTAATTCAGGATATGCACATAAAAAAATTGGAGAATGGGTTTTGGTGTCTTAAATGGACTAGTTTTCTGGTACTATGGCTCCTGCCTGATCAATGTTTTTATGACATGAATAAAATGGCAGGGGGTGACTAGCACACTCGATAAATGGGCCCCCGAAAGCGGCCGCTAGCACGTAGTGACGTAGCGATCAGGGGGCAATACATACTAAGGTGCTTGATGAATAGATTATTAGATATTTATTTTGTTATGTTGGTAAATACCTAAGCATAGTAATAACTATGCTAATATGGATAATAATCCAATCCAACTCTATTTTAATGTAAGGAAAAAAAAAACACAGAACTTCTTTTTTTAAACCAACTGTTTTAATTCTCCTCTTTTACCGTTTAGTCGCCATTTTGTAAAACGGCAGTATCATTCAATGGTTCATTACTTTCTTTTGACGCAAACAGGTTGGGGGCCGGTACATCCACTCGCTCGTAAGGGTAGTACGGGTGGTCTTGCCAGAAGCTAGGGAACACAACCCTGTAGTCCTTGTTGAATTTACCTGAAATTAAAATGATGGAAGTGTTAGTTAGTGAGGTCCAGGGTTGCGGAATTTGTACTTTTTTTTGTGCATAAAGTTTAAATAAATAAATGAGCCACCGCGGCCCTGGAACGTAAAGGGCATTAGGAGAAACACGGATGGGTTTTAGTCAGTAAGAGTCTGACACTCCCCTTCCGCTCTACTCAGAGTGGAAGAAGTCATTTGATGATTTCCCATCCTTAACAAAAAAATTGTATGGTGAAATACTCAGTAGAGAGTTGTTGTCTTCCATGAATGAGACTTGCAAACTATTGCAAATTACACTCGCTGTAAAGGGCTCTTTCAGAGAACATACCATACATACCATCACGCCTGCATTCCCCGAATGGTTAGGCAGAAAGTACCACTGTACACCCACAGTTCGCCGGAATTTTAGGTCTCATGTAATAGGGAGCTAGCCTATTGCCATTAACCGGGCACAAATCCTAACTCCGAGCTGCTACTGAAAACTTCATAGAAAAACCCAATAGCACTTTGCTCGGCCTGGGAATCGCACCGACGACCTGTACCGTAGCAGTCGCGTTTAGGACCACTAGGCTTACGAGGTAGTTGCTACTGGACTGGTACTTACTCAAAGTTTCCATCTCTTCCTTGGTCAGTTCGAAGTCAAAGACATTGATATTCTCTTCCACTCTGGCCTTGTTCACCGTCTTCGGGATAGGGACTACTCCTCTTTGTACCTGCAAATAGACGTACAATATGATACTGAAATGATGATGATGATGAAGGAGATGGAGAAAGCAGCCAGGAATTACAGTCAGGCCTGAATACGTAGTAGTGGAGCTCGCTCTTTGTGAAGAATCTTGTTCGGGCAAGTACTACCACCATGCCATATTTCTGTCACGAAGCAGCGTTGCTGTGTTCGGTGTGCGGTGTTAGGGCGCCTTCACATTATGTCACACGCAGCGCGACAGTAGCGCGGCAGAAGTACATTCCTTCACATTACAAGAACAGATCAAAGTTCAGGTCAGTATGGCGCACTTCATTTTAAAAATAGATGCTGTGGGCGACAGCTCTTCTGTTTTTTTATTATGAAATTCTGACGGGGCGACCGTCGCGCGACAGCCGCGCTGCTAAAGTCGCCTAAATGTGAAAGCGGTCTTAGTGCCGGTGTAATTACATCCACATGAGAAACTTCAACTTTGTCTCTGTGATGGCAACGCATTTGCAAGGCCTCTGATATTGCAGATGTTTACAGGCAGAGGTGACCACTTAACATCAGGTGGGCCGTCGGCTTGTTTGCCAAAAATAAAAAGGGATTCACGACCTCACTTACCAGATATCTGAGCACAATTTGCGGCGTAGTCTTCCCATACTTCTTAGCCATCTCCACCAGGGTTGGGTCATCAGCTCTGGGCGGTGGTGGTCCTGACTCCTTGCTGAAGAGGGATCCGAAGGGAGTGTAGCCCATGACCACTATGTCCTTGCTCTTGCAGTAGTCCAGCAGTTGGTTTTGGGCCAGGTTTATGTTTACCTGGAGGTGGTAAAATATTGGGTTTTTTAATAAACTCAAATATTGAATTTTATCTTAAATATTTTTTTATTTTATTTTATATTTTTGACAGTCGTTACGGATAGTCAGAACCCAAGAAGTCTGACAACCAGTCTAACCAAGAGGTATCGTGTTGCCCAATTACTGGGTTGTGGAGGTCAGATAAGCAGTCGCTCCATGTAAAACACTGATATTCAGCTGCATTCGGTTTGACTGGAAGCCAACCCCAACATAGTTAGGAAAAAGGCTAAGCAGATGATCAAAAACATCTCACTATCCTACCACTATAATAATTGTAAAATTCTTGGATAAATGTTTGTTACTCAATCATGCCAGAACGGCTGAACGGGTTTGAAAGAAATTTGGCGACAAAGTCGCGGGCAGAAGTTACTATATAAGTTTTGTATATTCGAAATGCTTTTTACATCTCGAATATACAAATAACTTACCCGTTAAACTAAGTTACACTGAGCAACATTTATTGCTGAGAAATGGCTAAATATTTTTGGTTTGAAAAAATACTAGCGCTTCGACAATTCAAAACGCAGATGACTCAAAACTTTATGCTTGTGTCCACTCTATATCAGATTGTGAGGCTATCCAGAGAGACATAGATGCAGTCTATAATTGGGGAGTTACCAATAAAATGGAGTTTAACTCCTCTAAGTGCTTTGTCATGACTTTTGGTCGAATGCGGCGCCTAATTAACTTTGAATACAAAATAAATAACACTATTGTAACAAGATCATGCAGAATGAAAGACTTGGGTGTTGTATTCGATCAGAAGATGATAAAAGTAGCCAGTCAGCTTATTATTGCCCTATTCTCATACAGAGAAGTTTCGAGCATTGATAACCACGTTCTTCTTCTTAGCGTTTCGATGACAAACTATATTATAATAAATAAATAAATATACTATTATTATAAATTATATTGATGCGGCCTTGACTGCGTTGTCGGTGGCAGCCATTAAATCTTCCTGCGTGCAGCTGTTAGGGCATGCAGGTCACGATGTAAAATGGGCCATCGTATGTGCTGTACCGCACAGACAGCTCAAGTCGCTACCATCACTGAATGCCCACCTGAACATATTGTCTTTGCTCCGACCGACCTGAGTTCGGAGTCTATTTAAAGACTCACCACGTTTGCTTTGGCAAATTGGCAGCGTAAAGGCGGATTGGCGACTTCAGACTAATACCAATTACAACTTCGGGTTTGTTCACTGAGTAACTGATATCTCTTACCTCAACTTGCAACACCGAAGGTTTCACCTGACAGTTTGCCAGCACCCTCTCAATCATGCTAATATTGAAGTTTGATATGCCTATAGACTTGGCAAGACCTAATTTCTTGGCCTCTTCCATAGCCTTCCAGGTGTCCAGGTAATCTATGATGTCAAAACCGCTGTGATCTGGCTGTAAGTAAAGAAATAAAATAATTGAAAAATGGCCACAGAATGTTATAAGAGCGACTAACAAAATGGATTTATATGGCAGATGTGAGTGGCAACGCCGGGAGGGGACGCCCTAGGCCCTAGAAAGACCTACCCTGACCTTATTGGTGAGGTTCTTCAGAAAGGTCAGGTGCGCAGTACTCGTAACTGCTTGTATGACCAGATGTATGAACGTGGACGAGGCGAAAGAAGTATGTAAGGCCGGTTATAGTGCTCCACTGACCGTCAGTACGTACGGTCCGTCCTGACGATACGCTTGAACCGACCGTCAGTTTGTATCATTCAGTGCTCTCCTGACCAACAAACTGACCGGACTGGTACAGTCGCACGCAATGGAACCGTTTACGAATTGTTTAATAGCTGCTTATTATCTTCGTAGACGTTTTAGGAATAGAAGAAGACGTAGACGATATCATGTACACCCTATCGTCGCCCAAAGAACATTACAAGGGGAATTCACTATTATATATTCATTATTGCGCGAAGATGAAGAAAAGTTTTTTAATTACTTCAGAATGTCGATCAAAAGTTTTGATGAACTATCAGCGAAGTTACAAGACTACTTAAAACACGTAAACTTATTTCGAGCTCCTGTATCACCGGTGGAAAGACTTAATTTTTTGTCAACGATGATACGCACATCCGTGCGGTCGGTCCACCGGTCGGTGCAGCACTGAACGCGTTCATATGTTTCCATAGCGCGTCGGTCGACCGACGGCACGCATGCGGACGCGCTCGACCGACGGTCCTCGTACGCAGTGCGTACCAATATACGCGTGCGTACGGTCAGTCCAGCACTGTACGGTTTGTGAATTTTCATTAAAATGACAAGCGCGACTGACGTACGCACCGACGATCGGTCAAGCACTGTAACCGGCCTAAGGATTGTAGCAGGTGGCGTTCTGTGGTTTCTGCCTTTTCATGGGAAAAAGGCATGAGTTTATGTATGATTGTAATATTATTATCACGCCTGTATTGTACAAAGGAATAGGCAGATGTGTACAATACAGTTTGTCGGTTACATTTAGAAGGACGAAGTCGCATAAGCTAGCCTTGACTTTTAAAGGTTGTGAAAAAGTAATTTTTGTTCTGACACTATTCCTTAGTTTGACAATTGTTTGTTATTGACTATTCTGCATTGAATGTGGCGCAACTATAAATGATGAATCATCATCATCTGCCTAGCCTTTTCCCAACTATGTTGGGGTCGGCTTCCAGTCGAACCGGGTGCAGCTGGATATCAGTATTTTACATAAAGCGACTGCCTATCAGACCTCCACAACCCGGTAATGGGTAATACGATACTCTTGGTAAGACTGGTTGTCAGACTTTCGGGCTTCTGACTAACAGTAACGACTGTCAAAGATCTACAAATGACAGCCGGGACCAACGGCTTTACGTGCTTTCCGAGGCACGGAGGAAACTCGCTATAGTAAATGGTCACCCATCCACAGACCAACCTCGGCAAGCGTGGCTTACCCCGGAAGATCGGTCTATGCGGCTGTAATTATTTAGCCACGAGCTCCTCCTTACATCTTTCATCGTTGTAAAAACGATTCCAGGAAAATTAATAAAACAAAAAAATCTAGATACAATGCAACGATAAAACATAAAGATCAATAACTTTTTAATTAATTAATTGTAATAATAAGATATTTATCTACATTGAGTTTTTTTGAACTTGAATGATTATAATCTATGCTAATATTATAAAGAGATTTTTTGTTTGTTCGTTTGTACCGAATCAGCTTCGAAACTACTGCGCCGATTTTAACAATTTTTTCATCAATTGATACATACATACAATCACGCCTGTATTCCCCGAAGGGTTAGGCAGAGGTGTACCAATGTACACCCACTGTTCACCGGTATGTTTTAGGTCCCACGTTATAGGCGGCGAGCCTATTGCTATTAACCGGGCACAACTATTAACTCCGTGCTGCTACTGAGAATGTCATATAAATTCCCAATAAGTAACACTTTTTGCTCGACCTGGGAATCGAACCCAAGACCTCTAGCGTAACAATCGCGCTTAGGACCACTAGGCCAACGAGGCAGTTCAACCACCACCAATAGATAGTTACATTATTCTTGAGTAACATAGGCTATGTAACATCACGCTACGACCCACGGAAGCGGAGCAGTAACGAAAGACGTAACTCATGGCGGGTAAAATAACCAACGCGGACGAGATCGCGGGCAGTTCCCTAGTAAAAAACGGTAATTTAAAAAACTAAAAAACCCGACTGCTATTCTTTAAAAATCCCTAAAACAAGATAAATTGTAGCAGCCGGGACCCATTCTAGAGATGGAGGATTAGTGAATTGAGAGCACATACCTATATTACATTGCAGATGGTCCCGAATGGGTCCCGACTGCTACAATTTATCTTGTTTTAGGGATTTTTAAAGAATAGCAGTCGGGTTTTTTAGTTTTTTAAATTACCGTTTTCTATTTTTTATTTTTTTAGTGTTTTAAAAAAGAAATTAATATACCCAGTATCACTCTTACAGTAAATACGAATCTACCGACACCTCTCAAGCTAAAATCCATCGAGCCGTTCAGCCTGCAGAGCGAGCCAAACATTTGAATTTGGCGCCAAAAATACGCCATTTTGTTTTTTTTTTTTATATACCCAGTGTCACTCTCACAGTAAATACGAATCTAACGACACCTCTCAAGCTAAAATCCATCGAGCCGTTCAGCCTGCAGAGCGTGCCAAACAATTATACATACATACATACATACATACATACATACATACATACATACATACATACATACATACATACAAACATACCCTCGAAAAACATAACCCTCCTTCTGTCGCAGTCGGGTAAATATAAACATGAAAGAGTTTTTGTAGGTATGTAATTCTTCCTGATACTCTTTTTCATGCAACAAATATTATTATCGGCTAATCTAGAATCTGGACAAGCTAAGACATGCCTTCATTAATATATTTTTAATTGAATTAAGCGTGTAGATTGAATAATATCAGAAATATCGGTCTCATATTGCACAATATAATCTTAATACTCATTGACTGCCTCGTTGGCCTAAGCGCGACTGCTACGCAAGAAGTCATGGGTTTGATTCCCAGGTCGAGCAGTGTTATTGGGTAGCTCGGAGTTTGGATTTGTGCCCGGTTAATGACAATAGGCACGCCCCCGATTTGAGACAAAAACGTACCGACGGAAATTTTAACAGATATAGTATGAGATCACGTAAGAAGTGGCATTCTACACGGTAATTCCATCGTCACTTCGACGCTCACTTCGCACTTCAAAGTGTCAAATAAATCAATGTCATTTTGAACCTTAAGCGAAGTGAGGGTGAATAGCGACGTGTGATGCGAGTTCATGTCTGAATTTTACAGAATCGACGTACGGATGTTAAATGGTCACCGCTGCCTATATAGACATCTGCAATACCAGAGACCTTGCAAATGCGTTGCTATCCCAGAGACAAACTTGAAATGTGTCATGTGCTTGTAATTACACCGGCACCCATTATATAACGATTTTACAGACAAAAAGAAAATAAAGTACTAACCTTATAAGTGACGCTGCTATGAATAAGATATAGGTCCACGTAGGACATGTTGAGACGCTCCAGAGAGTGCCGCAGTGATGATATCACGTCGCGAGATTCGTGGGACGGAAGCTGGGAAGTAAAGATGAAGATTAAGGAGTCTATCTTATAATGGCAAAGGATTGATTTGATTTCTATTTTTAATATGTAGAATAGGGTATAAGCATGACATGTAATACACAGTTTAGTAAAACCATTTTTCATAAAAATATGAAATAAAAAAAGACGCAAGCCATCGAAGATTGGTTTCTAGCAAAAACGAAATTTAACACGGAGTTTATATGACCGTAGTGTTCTGAGTTATGTGACGTCACATTCCATGTCGGATCTCTCTGTCTAATCGGTGCGCAATTAATAGTTATTTCGCGGCCTTAATTTCACTTTTTGCCATCTCTTTTAAGGTATTTTCAAATTTTAGTTAATTAATGCTATTTAAAGTAATTATGCATATTCCCGATTGGCTTTCTGGGGTTATCATAAAACCTTTTTGTAAAAAGGCAGGTAGAGTTATTCTCATGGGAATGGTACTCACCTTGGTGACAATGAAGACATTCTCCCTGGGTACTCCGGACGCCCTCACTCCTGCCCCCACCTGGTCCTCATTGAGGTAAGCAGCTGCAGTATCTATCATTCTGTAAACCAAACGTAACAACACGACTGGTCCATCCTTTTTGGTAAAATAACTTCTTTTTACCATACACACGCATATACAGGGTGGAAATTTATTATGCTACCTGGAGGGAAACTACTCTAAATACTGAAGATAGCAAATTTTACTTAAAGGAAACATTCCTTTATTTTTAAAAAGAAACAGAACTGCATTTAAATAATTTTGAAAATACAGTTGCCACACCCGGGAATCGAACCGACTAAAATCCGAAAAAATAGCATCTTGTACTTTTATGGCACTAATCGATAGGGTCAATCATAAGGATCAAATCTCTGCAAACATGATAAATTAAATTTAAAAAAAGCCATGAAATTTTTAACAAAACTTATTTTATTCGGACGAAAAAATCGAGAATTGACTAATTGCATGCTCGAAATGAGCTCCATTTTCTTGGATGCACAAATTTATTCTTGTAAGGAATTCATTGTGAATAACTTTTAGTAGGGTGTTCTGGTGAATATTGAAAATTGTTTGCTACCAAAACTCACTCAAAATGAGTTTTTTTAAAGGAATAAATTTGTGTATCCATGAAAGTGAAGCTCATTTCCAGCAACTACTTAGTCAATTGGTTCGTTTTTTCGTCCGAATAAAATAAGTTTAGGTTAAAATTTCATGGTTTTTGTTTAATTTAATTTACCATGTTTGCAGAGATTTGATCCCTATGATTGACTCTATCGATTAGTGCCATAAAAGTACAGGATGCTATTTTTTCGGATTTTAGTCGGTTCGATTCCCAGGTGAGGCAACGGAATTTTCAAAATTATTTAAATGCAGTTTAGTTTCTTTTTAAAAATAAAGGAATGTTTCCTTTAAGTAAAATTTGCTATCTTAAGTATTTAGAGTACTTTCCCTCCAGGTAGCATTATAAAATTCCACCCTGTATACCAACCATCACGTCTGTGCTCCCCGAAGGGTTGTCAGAGGTGTACCAATTGTACATTGGAACTCACACCCACGGTTTGCCGGTATATTCAGGTCCCATAGGGGCGAGCCTATTGCCATTAACCGGGCACGTCGCTGTCTCTTGGGTTTTTCTATGAATTTCTCAGTAGCATCTTGGAGTTTGGATTTGTGCCCGGTTAATGGCAATAGGCTCGCCCCCTGTTAAATGGGACCTAAACATACCGGCGACCTGTGTGTACATTGTTACACCACTGCCTAACCCTTCGGGGTATACAGGCGTGATGCTATGTATGTGTAAAATAGTGGTTCTATATAAGTTGTAGATGACAATGAAATCAAGAGTTGTACCTGTATCCAGCTTTTAACGCCCAGGTGACGGGGTACTCGACTTCATGCTCCTCTACAGGTTTCTGGCCGTTCTATAAAATAAATAAGTACGTAAGCAAGTAAGAGAGGTGCCATACGGGCGTTGACGCTGTGTCAAATGAGCGGTGATGCTCCTTCGTTCTATATCTGAACGACATTCTATGATGCGCTGCGGCGGCAGTGCGGCGCCGGAGCGGTGTCGCTGCGTCGTGTTACTTAGAAATATCTGTGGCATGTCACACGATGCGCTGCGGCGACGCACCAGACTTGCAACCACCGAGACGAGGCGGGGAGGGGTGAATGCGTTGCGACGTCGGAGCGGCACCGCTTAGTTGTTTATGCATCACAAGGAAGGGCCAACAACAGAGGCTGCTGGCGCTGCGATATGACAACATTGCGGCGTCCGTCGCACCGCTCGTGTGCCCGTCGGTACGGTGAAATCTTTACGGTGCGGCGCCGCAGCGCATTCTGTGTGGGGAAGGCAGCTGCGTTGAAACGACGGAGCGGCAGCGCATTATTTAATAGCATATAGCTCCGTTGTCGCAGCGCTCGTGTGGCGAGGGGCGAGGAGAGGCGAGGCGCTGCGTTGCGACGACGCAGCGTAGCCTCAACGCCCTTGTGGCGTCACCCTAACAGAGATCTTTTAATGATAAAAAAACAACAGTTCAAAATATTCCTATACTTAATAGTAAAGTTGAGTCGTTGTTTGGTTTGCACGGGTTCCGTACATTCTTCTTCAATTTCATCCCGATTCGTTCAGCCGTTTAAGCGTGAAAGAGTATCAACAAACATCCATCCTTCCATCCATTCTCACTAACTTTTGCATTTACAATATTAAGTAGAAGGTAGGATGGTGGAAGTATTTAACTGGTCATACCTCATCAAAGCCCAGGAAAGTGCCAAGTCCTAGCGCTGGTATGGAGTTGCCATCGTTCAGTGGAATTCTGTACGCTTTGCCGCCATCTTTGATCTCGCAGAACTGAAAGAAATAAATTATAATCAAATACATTTTCTTTGTCTACAGATAGTTGTTTGGGGTTTAGCTATTTGTGTATGCGAGTTTATATGTTTGTTAACGCACTCACGATCATCATCATCTGCCTAGCCTTTTCCCAACTATATCGGGGTCAACTTCCAGTCTAACTTGATGCAGCTGAACTAGTGTTTTACATGGAGTGACTGCCTATCTGACCTCCACAACCCAGTTACTGGGCAACACGATACCTCTTGGTGAGACTGGTTGTCAGATTTCCCGGCTTCTGACTATCCGTAACGACTGTCAAAGATCTAGGAATAAACACACCCACGGTACAGGAGAAATTCCTAGCGAGAGGCAAGGTTTTAAAGAAATAAACAGATCAACTCACCACTCCAGTAATAATAGTAAAAATAATGAACACAGCCGCCATCTTCTAAGCTAGGACTGGCTTCAACTGAGCCATTCACTTTGATTACAACGAACTACGTAACAATAACTTATTTATAGAGCTTTATTATTGTTTGTATTGATAAGGCTCTCCGCCAACGACCGATGTTTTGGCCGATTTTTGACAGATTTCTTTGGCGGCGAGAAGAAATCTGTAATATCGGTTGTGGGCGGAGAGCCTAACGGCAGACAATCGACGACCGATTTTTTTGTCGGTGAGAATGGAATATATGAATTCTATTTCAATGCACATGTCCTAAAAAAGTCGGTTCTCGAAACAATGGATTAATTGAACGGTCCGATAATCAGTCCTAAAAAAAATCGGACAAAGGAACGGTAAATTCTTATGCAAATCCCGCACCCCCGGCCATAGGCAGAGGTGTAACTCCGCGGTGGTTTTAGCCGGTAAGAGTCCGGCATGCCCCTCTGTCACCCCCACGACGGAGGAAGTCCAAAAGGATTTTAACAAGGCACCAAAAAAAAAATTATGTCCTACAAAAGTAAGTACTACTAAAGCGATTCGATAATCGGTCCTTAAAAAAAAAACAGTCTTGTGCGAGCACCCTTAAAATTAAAATGATAGCGTGTTAGTGGAACTTTTTTTAGCTTTTATCTTTAGTTGTTTGATTTTGAACTTTAAACTTAAGCTCTAAATGCTCAAATTCCAATGTGGGGTATATTACAAAGGATTTGTTTAGTGTAAGTCAACAACATTGATTTGACCGCTTCGGTTTATGCAATGCAAGGCTGCAGTGCTGTGGTTTATACACACCGTTCACCGTATGATGTCGCTTGCCGTGATTAAAATGAATGGGATATCAGTACAAAAAGTGTGGTTCGAAGTGGAAAACTTTAATGGAAAGACATAGTTGCTTGGAGATGCAAGTATATCGCTACACACACCATCACGCCTGTATGCTTCGTGGGGTTAGGCAGAGGTGAACTAAAAACTAAGTGTAGAATGCAGACTGTTACGAGCAATGAAAAACAATTTAGCAAAGAACCAAGAAGATTTTTATTTACTTTTAGTTTCTGGGAGAAAATCTTTGAGGAGAAGACTTTGGGGATAAAACCGGGGAGACATCTTTACTTTGTTACTGGGTTGGGAACACGCAAAGCCTTCTAGCATTATTAGTATTGCATTTGACTATACAACATCTGACAATGTTTACCGTAAACCCGAAGAGAGGTTATTGTGTAGATGACACCACTAATCAATTGACGTACTTTTTATGAGCTGTCAAAACGCGATTCGCCCATCTCTTTTGTATGACAATACTAAACTTTTTGACATCTCAATTCACAAACTACATATTTATTGATTTCAAAGCAATTAAAAAATCTAATTTTATAGTAATTTTATTTACGCAGAACGTTTATTAAAAAATAAAGCGTAAAACAAATTCGCGGTCTCGGTACAAGCGCTGTGCTGGGATTAAAGTTGTCGCATTATACCAAGTCTAGTGCTACTACAGTTTCAAGGTGAACACGTTTGAGATGAAGTTATTGTATCAACTTGTCAAGCAAAAACTAGCCGTGTTTTGTTGCTATACATTGCTATGATAGTGTGTAGTTTTATTCTACTTCTTGTTTACGTGGGATAGTATGCGAAATATGCTTTGATTGTCAAGTAAGTATTTCCTTCTCTGAAGTCTGATATTTGAAGGTATAGCTAGACAAAAAACGTACTGTTAGTTATCTAGGTTATATTATTGACTAGCATCTGTCCGCGACATCGTTCGCGTCCCATTTGATTTAATTATTACCTATCGCACGAGAACCGTATATCTTTTCCAGGATAAAAGGTATCTCGTGTGTTGTTCTACACTACAATTTATCTTAGTGCCAAAATCTCATCTAGATCCGTTCAACCATGTAAACGTGAAAGAGTAACAAAAATCCATCCATTATCGTTACAAACTTTCGCATTTATAATATTAGTAGGATATTTTGCCATTTTACAAGCTTTTATTTACTGACTGCTTCGTTAGCCTAGTGGTTTTAAGCGCGACTTTTACGCTAAAGGTCTTGGGTTTGGTTCTCAAGTCGAGTAAAAAGTGTTTATAGTTTATCTATGAATTTCTCAGTAGCGGTCGGAGTTAGGATTTGTGCCCGGTTAATGGCAATAAGCTCGCCTCCTATTACATGGGGCCTAAACGTACCGGCGAACTGTTGGTGTACATCGGTACGCCTCAGCCTAAAAATTTGGGGCAATATAGGCGTGATGGTATGTATGTACCTATGTATACATTTATAAATCGATTTCAGCTACTTTCTGCAAAAAAATAAAACAAAAAATAAATAAAAACAATAATTTTATTTAAATAAAAATATACCTAAATATTTATAACTGTATTTAATACATTGCCTAGGCAGTTTACGTAGAACTTTTAATAAAACATAATTAATAGTAAGGTAATAACGCCAAAACTAATTGTTTTTAAATTTAGTCAGAGTTGATAACACCCGGGCAATGTTTATAATAACCAAGAAGAAAAAGAAGTTTATTCAATATCTAAATTGATTCCATTTTTCCAAATGCGAAGTGACTCTGGTATGTCCATTTTCTGCGGGACTTTATCGAACGGGTAATGTTGATAATCTTGCCAGAAGAAGGGGCGGACAGTGCGGTAGCCATTGTCGAATTTGGCTAGAGTCTCCATTTCAGTTTTGTCCAGGTTAAAGTCGAAAATGGTTGCGTTTTCAACGACGCGAGAGTTGGTTACTGTCTTTGGGATGCTGGCGAGTCCTCGTTGGTACTGTAAATAAGAATAATAGTATTAAAATTTTAGTATTCAGACCAGGGTCAACAATACAAAAAGAAAACAGTTACAATTTAAACATTATAATTATAAATTATAAATAAAATCAGAATTTGAATACAAGATGATAAAGACAAAAGTTTAAATTATACGGAAATGTTAATTTAAAATTAAAATCAAAATACAAAATAGCAATTGTAACAACGCGTCAAAATTAAATTAAATAAAAAAATGATAAAAAAACTCTGTGGTTTCTGCCTACCCCTATGGGAAAAAGGCGTGAGTTTATGTATGTATGTAAAAAAACTCTTTCTATTAAATAAAAAGAAACACTATAAATTGAAAAATAATTTTAGTTTTGGAAGTCGGTCGCAAGACAATACTACAAACAGAACCAAAATCGATTTTGGTGAAATTTACATATAATAGGATCAATCTATTGCTAAATGACAAAGTACTGAGTTACAAACAAAAAAAAAACCAACTTCAAAAATGGAACCACCACATTCCAGAAGTCGATTAAAAATGAACCATATAACTATACTCTTAAGGTCTAAAACACATCACTTACCAGATATCTCAGCGTGACTTGTGTGACGGTCTTTCCGTACTTCTTGGCAATAGCAACCATTGTCGGGTTGTCAAGCTTAGGCTCGGGACTGTTCGGGGCACTTCGGGAAGGCACCATGGTGCCGAATGGGGAGTAAGCAGTGACCAACACGTTGTTAGCTTGGCAGAACTCCACGAGCTCGTTTTGTCCAAGATTCAGGTTAATCTGGAAATTATTTGTTATGTTATTAGGATTTTTCACACATCACAAATCCTACTTCCGAGCTGTTACTGAGATTTTCATAAAAATCCAATAACACTTTTTGCTCGACCTAGGAGTCTTGGAGGACCTTGAGAGTCTTTTCTAAGGAATGAAATCATCATCATCATATCAGCCGCAGGACGTCCACTGCTGACATAGGCCTCCCCCAAAGATTTTTAAAAGAGCCAGTTAGAAGCGGCCTGCATCCAGCGCGTTCCTGCGATTTTAACCAGGTCGTCCGTCCACCTTGTGGGTGGACGTCCTACGCTGCACTTGCCGGTGCGTGGTCTCCATTAGAGAACATTGCGGCCCCATCGGCCGCCAGCTCTGCTTGGCAAGTGCCCTGCCCACTGCCACTTCGACTTCTGCGGGTTGTTCGAAAGAGATACCGCGCCCCCGGAACGCACAGGGCACAAGAAGGAACATGGATGGGTTTTAGTCAGTAAAAGTCTGATACTAAGGGCGGGAGAAGTCATTGGATGATTTGCCATCGGTAAAAATTAAAAAATTAAATGTAATAGGGGGCCAGCCCTATTACCATTAACCGGGCACAAATCGAAACTCCGAGCTGCTACTGAAAATTTGATAGAAGCTCCCAATAACACTTTTTGCTAGACCTGGGAATCGAACCCAAGACCTCTAGCATAGCAGTCGTGCTTAGGACCACTAGGCCAACGAGGCAGTTCAATCGAGTTCGAGGCAGTTCAATCGAATTTCAGGCAGTGAAATCTTTTCTAAAGAATGGAATATCTCACCTCAATCTGGTTGGCAGCTGGAGGCACCTTGCAGTTCTTCAGAAGCCTGTCCATCTGCTCCACGTTGAAGTTGGACACTCCGATGGCCTTCGCCAGACCCTTGCGGAGAACTGTCTCGAATCCGCGCCAGGTTTCCAGGTAGTCGATCTTCTCGTCGACTCCATCTTGCTGGAAAGTTGAAGTTAATATGAGTTTTTGATATGTATTTTATAAATAAAGAATTACTGGTCTGGTTCCGTGGGTCGTAGCGTGATGTTATATACTGTTCCTCATGAATATTGTAATAAACAAAAGCGTAACTTAACATGGATGATAAACCACGGAGACAAAGTCGCAGGCAGAAGCGGTTTGGTTAAATAAAAAAAAATGGTTTAGCGCAGGGACTTGAAACGTTACTCAAAATAACGTTACGCGTAGTTCCAGTACCGATAATTTGTACCGTTCCACCAGGATCGTAACAAAATTAATACCTTGGCTATAACGATACTGACAAACGAAACGAAATCTTAAAGTGTTCACTAACAATATTATCAATATATCGTTATTAGTATAACGATATAATAACGTTATTCATTACAGTGGTGGCTTGTGCCGAGGCTACCGGGCCGTGGGCGACGACGGAGCGGTAGTCAGCGAGAAAAGTTCTTAAGAATACCGTTACAAATGAATCTGTAACGTTTCACCTGTAACGTTATTACAAGCGGATAAGCTTAATGTTACTGATACCTGTAACGTTACTTAAAATTTTGTTCTACGAAAATGATATTTTTTAACGTTTCTTTCTTGTAACGTTATTGGTATTTTTAAGTTTTAGTATCGTTACAAATTTTGGAACGTTATATGATAACATTAATGATAATGGAACGAAATTCATTTCGTTTTCAAGTCCCTGGTTTAGCGTCTCCGCACACGACCGATAATCAAACCGATTATCGGGCCGATTTGTGACAGATTTCTTCGTCGGTGAGAAGAAACTGTCAAAAATCGGCCCGATAATCTATCGTGTGCGGAGACGCTCCTTGCAGAAACTTATACAACTTTTACAGTTTTGGAGGACCCGCTCTTCAATAACAAATTATGAAATGGTAAGCGTAGTGTACAAAAAGAAAATAAAATTGAATTTCAACAAGGATTTCTATAAATTTGGAATTAAGCTGCCTTTTCATGGAATTGTCCAAAAGGTTGGTTGACACTTCTCGTGACGCAAGACTACGGCCAGAAACTTAGCACTGCTATCTAACGTGGCAATACCGCCAGTCTTTTGGGCACATTTCCAGTTGACAGCGTTGCGATGGAGTTTTTTGAAGCCTTATAGTTTTAGTTTCCTTTTTTAGTTCTTTCTTATCTAATTTTAAGGTTGTTAATATTTAATAATAGTGGTATATATGATTAAGAAGAAAAAGCTGTTAAATAAATAATGGCTTCCAACTTACCGAGATGGACATGGGCCAGTGCATGAGCACCAGGTCGACGTAGTCCAGGTTGAGACGACGCAGAGACCCTCGCACCGACACCTCCACATCAGCCTCGCGGTGGAAATGTTGCCAAACCTGAGGAGTCAGGAGTTGAGGATGTTAGTGGAGGAGATTCTAGCAAAGGACTATAGGCGGTATGTTTAGGTCCCATGTAATAGGGGGCGAGTCTATTGCCACTAACTTGGCACAAATCCTAACTCCGAGCTGCTACTGAGAATTTCATAGAAAAACCCAATCTCCAGACCGATTCCGGCCACGGCGGCTAATCTTAATGCAGACTAGCCAAGTACGCAGGAGATGTTATAGTGCACAAGAGGGAGATCAAAAACAGGTGCAATCCCTTACTCGTACAGTCCGATGTTCGACACACCTCGGAAAAACCAAGCGCAGGATCAACGGTTTTACGGGCTTTCTTCTGAGGCACGGGGGTGTCACACCACCAACTTCCAAACTCCATGCCGTTACCGAGAATTTCATAAAAAAACCCAATAACACTTTGCTCGACCTGGGAATCGAACCCAGGACCCCTCGCTCAATAGTCGTGCTTACCACCACGAGGCCAACGGGGCAGTTAACTTTTCACAGTAACTGGATTGTGGATGTCAGATAGACAGTCAGTCAGTACATGTAAAACACTGCGATTTAGCTGCTTCCAGACTTAAAGCTGACTCCGACATCGTTGGAAAAACTGAGAGATTTTAATGGAAAAACCCAATAACACTTTGCTCGTCCTGGGAATCGTACCCAAGACCTCTAGCGTAGCAGTCGCGCTTAAGACCACTAGACTAACAATGCAGTTACAACTCTGATCATAGACAAAAGACTAATTACCTTAGTAGTAATAAAAAGATCTTCTCTCTTCACGACTCCTTCTTTAATCTTCTGGTTTACGACCTTCCCGACTTCCGGTTCCACTCTATAGAGGTGGGCAGTGTCTATGTGTCTGTATCCGATGTCTATGGCATAAGAGAGGGCTTCCACCATCTTGGGCATGCCAGCGGCACTGAATTCAAACTGGAAATATTGTAAGGTATTTATTAGCTTCTGTGTTATTATTTTGATATGTGTGTTGCCAATTTTAAAAGGCTAAAGAATCCAAACGCCACCACCATTTTTTTTTGTTTTAGTACCCATTTCCATTTAATTAAGAAATTAAAACTTATATTTTAGGACTAAAATTAAAATAAATATAATCAAGGAAAAAGAATTTATTTCATAAATTATCTGTAAGAAATCATGTTTTTACAAAATACCATCACGCCTGTATTCCGCGAAGGGTTAGGTAGAGGTGTACCAATGTACACCCACAGTTTTCAGTTTTTTTTTACAATAAGAAAAAATTCGTCCTTGAGCATGGTTCTAATTGTGCCACGTTTATTTTATTTTCTTTATTAACAAACATTACTTTAAAAAATTATAGAATTCATTTGACTTCTTAAAAATATAAAAAATATACCATCACGCCTGTATTCCCCGAAGGGTTAGGCAGAGGTGAACCAATGTACACCCACACTTTTTTTTTTTTACTTCTTCTTGTTAAATAAATATGAAAGTATGTAATTATTACCTAAGATCTTTGTAAATACTGATGGCGCATATCAGTTTGCATGCTGAGCGATAGATGTCACTGCTTACATGTAAATGTAAAAATGACATTCTCCAGACCGATTCCGGCCACGGCGGCTAATCTTAATGCAGACTAGCCAAGTACGCAGGAGATATTATAGTGCACAAGTGTGTGCGCAAACACAGGTGCACTCCCTCTTTCCTAACTCTCATAGACCGATGGGACGGCAATCCGACACGACCGAAGAGAGATCAAGCGCAGGACCAACGGCTTTACGTACTTTCCGAGCCACGGGGGTAACACTCCACCAACTTCCAAACTCCGGGCTGCTACTGAGAAATTCCTAATGGAAAAACCCAATAACACTTTTTGCCCGACCTGGGAATCGAACCCAGGACCCCTTGCTCAGCAGTCGCGCATGCGACCACGAGATCAACAAGGCAGTTGCTACTTACATAATAACATAACTATGTTAAACAAATAAATGGATTCTTATTCTTAACTAAAAGCAGTACACCACATAGACAGAACAACAAAAAGATAATGTAATTAGTTTCACAAACCTCAAATGGCTTACTCGCACCAGAAGACGAAGCCTAAATAAGAAGAAAATAAAACAAATATATAAAACACATGCAAATATTAGAAAGAAAATAAATATAAATAATGTTAACAAAAGAAAGAAAAGATTAAGTAAAAAAAGTTTTTGTAATCTACATAAGTAAAAGAAAACTACGGTTTAGTACAGTCAAACAATCTGTTAAAGAAACTTATTAAGTAAAGTCAAACAAAATATTTGGTATACAGATAAAATTATTGGTCTTTTTAATACACTGCTAATCATCATCAAAGTCAAAGTCAAATCATTTATTTCAATTAGGCCATTAAAAGGCATTTTTGAACGTCATTACATAAAAAATCATTAATATTGAATCTAGTTGCCCATTCCAAAAGGTAGTTTCGTATGGAGAAGAACGGGCAAGAAACTCCATACATACTCTTTTAAATAACAACATCTGCTTAACCTTTTCCCAACTATGTCGGGGTCGGCTTCCAGTCTAACCAGCTGCAGCTGAATACCAGTGTTTTACATGGAGCGATTACCTATCTGACCTCCTCAACCCAGTAACTGGGCAACACGATATCCCTTGGTTAGACTGGTTGTTACACTTCTTGGCTTGGCTTTTAATACACTGCTAATATTCATTTTTATTGTATGCAAAATAATGAGGTTTTTTTTACCGATGGGAAATCATCAAATTACTTCCCCCGCCCAGGGTGGGGCGGGAGGGACTGTCAGACTTTTACTGACTAAAACCCATCCATGTTCCTTCTTGTGCCCTTTGCGTTCCGGGGGCGCGGTATCTCTTTCCAACAACCCGCAGCCCCGGCAGGCATTGGCCCTTAGTGGCCCCTCCGACATACACAAACAGCCTGACCCGGAACAAGTATCTGTAGGTTATACAGATTTGAACCCGCGACACGCTGCGCAGCAGCTATTCGCTCAGTCACTGCGCCAACCGTGTCTTCAATTGACTGCCCAGCACACTCACAACATTATTTAAATGTAATTGCAAATAAGCTGCCTGTATAGCAAATTGTTTGTTTGACAGTACATGATTTTAGGCCCCACAGCATTCTACGACAGAGGCGTAGCTATGCAGGTCATTATAGGGTCCCGTGCTATAAAAAATTGGGGCCCTAACTAAACTGTTTACAAAAGTGCAATCAACGACTAACTACAACCAATTTGGGCAACAGAACTAGTCTTACCGTCGAGTCGATGCCCAACCACGTTCCGTATCCCAACGCTGGGATCTCCCGGCCATTGTTCAACTTGAATGTTGGGATGTTTACCTGGAATTAAAAGTAAAAGTAAATTAGGCAAGTCAATTATAAAAAAAATCTTTTATATACATATATACCAGCACGCCTGTATTCCCCAAAGGGTTAGGCAGAGGTGTACCAATGTACACCCACACTTCACCGGTATATTCAGGTCTCATGTAATAGGGGGCCAGCCTATTGCCATTAACCGAGCACAAATCCAAACTCCGTGCTGCTACTGAGAATTTCATAGAAAAACCCAATAACTAATAATTAACAATAACTAATTGATTTATTTAAATGCTTTAAAAACTATAAATACAGGTCGTAACCTAATGCGATAGCCAAGACAAACACACAAAATTAAAATTAAATTGAAAATGTATATCGAGATAACATAATGTAAACAACAGTGCTTTTGCAAATTCACTCCAGTGATATGTAAATAAATCGATTTCGACCTGAATATAATTGGTGCGAACTGGGCAACACCATACCTCCTGGTAAGACTGGTTGACAGACTTCCCGGCTTCTGAGTATCCGTAACGACTGTCAAAGATCTACGACTTACAGCCGGGAGCAACGGCAACACAGGTGCACTCCCTCTTCCCTAACAGTAACTGTCATAATCCGATGGGACGGCAATCCGATACAACCGGGGAGAGATCAGGCGCAGGATCAACGGCTTTACGTGCTTTACGAGACACGGGGGTGTCACACCACCAACTTCTAAACTCCGGGCTGTTACTGAGAATTTTCTCCGGGAAAAATTCCATTTTTTTTTACAGTAGGAAGTAACAGTCATTCTTGCTACCACGAGACCAACGGAGCAGTTTCAATAAGTACCAACAGAGCAGCTCATCATAATATTAAATCATCGTCATCATAACAGCCGCAGGACGTTCACTCACAAGGACGACCTGATTAAGACCGCAGGAAGACGCGGGATGCACGCCGCTTCCAACCGGTCCTTTTGGAAATCTATGGGGGAGGCCTATGTCCAGCAGTGGACGTCCTGCGGCTGATATGATGATGATGATGATAATATTAAATGATTCGCAAAAAAACACCGGTGACTTGTAAAAAGATTACATTTAGAAAACCCAAATAATGTTATAACGTCACTTAGGTAGGTCTTGTTGGTACCTACATAGTAACCAGATATTATGATTTGCAAATATTGAAATCTAGATAAAATCAGACGTAATAACATATTATCTGGTTTGATAAGTTATCTATTGGTATGTGTTTAGATAAGGAAATCGAATTGCTAGCAAAATACGATGAAAAGGAACAATTTACCAATTTTCATCTTTTGTTTTGGAATGGAATCTCACTTGCAAGTCATTCAAGGAAGTTTTAATCGGACTTTGCAAGGCCTGCAAGCAGAGGTTATCCTAACTAAAATGTATGTATTCTCCACCCCCAGTGGGGCTCAGAACTCGGCTTCGGGCGTCCCTGGGGTGGGGCAGCAAGAATTTAGAAGTTGGTGGTGGGGCACCCCCGTGACTCGAAAAGCACGAAAAGCCGTTAGTCCCGGCTGTCATTCGTAGATCTTCGACAGTCGTTACGGATAGTCAGAAGCCGGGAAGTCTGACAACCAGTCTTACCAAGAGGAATCATGTTGCCCAGTAACTGGGTTGTGGAGGTCAGATAGGCAGTCGCTCCATGTAAAACACTAGTATTCAGCTGCATAAGATTGGACGAAGCCGACCACAATACAGTTGGGAAAAGGCTAGGCAGTAAAAGTTTTAAAAGTCATGTTTTATACGATCCTAATACAACATGACCAAATTGTCGATTGGCATATATTTTGCTTCTTCACCATCGATATCGATTCGATTATATTCTGCTGTCGAAAATGCTAAGGTCGATGACGATAGCGATATAAGATAAGAGAATAACTCGAGTCATCATAATAATAAATCATTATCATCATTGATTTAGATTAGGTGAAGAATCAGCACTTTTTGAATAACGTAGTTAGTTCCATTACCAAAGTTGTTTATATTTGTAATCGTGAGTACCTACTTTCAACCCCCATAGTTTGGCAGGCAGTTGAATGAAATGTAACTCTGTATATTATTTTTATTTCCTTTTTTAAAGTTTACTATGTTTAAAAATATGTCAAAATAAAGAATACGAGAAATCATTGCCTAGGTACCATCATTGTTCTTAGCACTGTTTTGTAAAATATTAGCTATTTGCCCGCGACTTTATCCACGTGGTATAGTTAACTTAGGCAGCCGTTTTTATTTTGAAGATTCTTATTTTTCAGACACGTTTGATCAAATATTTTTTAAAACACATTATTTTCTATAATGACGGGTAGTCCGTCATAAAACTTTCATATACCATCATATAATATAATATACCATCACGCCTGTATTCCCTGAAGGGTTAGGCAGAGGTGTACCAATGTACACCCACAGTTCGCCGGTATATTTAGGTCCCATGTAATAGGGGGCGAGCCTATTGCCATTAACCGGGCACAAATCCAAACTCCGAGCTGCTACTGAGAATTTCATAGAAAAACCCAATAACACTTTTTGCTCGACCTGGGAATCGAACCCGGGACCTCTAGCGTAGCAGTCGCACTCAGGACCACTAGGCCAACGAGGCATAAAACTTTCATCACCTATTTTAACCCCTTTATGCCATTTTCTCGAGACAAAAGGAAGCATATGTTCGTCTCCAAGATCTAATCTATCTCTGTACCAAATTTCGTCAAAATTGGTTCAGCAGCTTAGGCTTAACAGAAAGACAGACAGAATTACTTTCGATTTTTCAAATTCGTCTTGGATTCTAAGTTTTTAATAGACTTCGTGTTGGCCCAGTGATTAAGGCGCCCGCCTCTCATGAACGAGGTTGTGGGTTCGCAACCGGGCACGGGCAAGTACCAATGTGACTTTTTCTAATTCATATGTACTTTATCTTGGACATCACTGACATCGGTAACCATGTCAGAGGCCCTTGAGGCGGTTGAGAAACTCTGACACTAGGGTGTGTGGGGTCGTTAGGCCGTACTGCTCACGAGATAAAGAAGAAAGAAGAAGAACCGACTTCAAAAAGAAGGAGGTTTTTAGTTCGACTGTATGTTTTTTTTTGTAAGTTTGTTACGCGAATTTCTCTAGTATATATAGTAGTAGTCTATGCGCGAATTGTTTCGATGATTCTGATATTGTTTAATAGGTCACACATCAAAGATGGCCATATATGAATTTTATAAAAATCGGTTTATTGGTTAGCTTAGTTCATTAATCAAAATAACTGAAAAAAAATGTCACCCAATGACCCAAGTAAGCGATATTGCTTATTCTGCTTTTTTGTGACTTTTAAGTGGTGTCTTGTTAATTTAATTAGTCGGTGGTAGTTAAGGTGGAACCTCCACGGTAGCCCGTGAAGTTCAAATTTGCTTACGTTTTTTGCAATTTGCAAGTTCGTATTAAGTTATATGTTGATTAAAGTATAATTCGCGGGCGTAAGAATTGTGTATTTTTAGAATTATAACCGTAATAAAAAACAACAAAAATAACCGAAGCCGCTGATTTCCAAAACTACAGTTCTAATTCACTTTGTAGTTTTTGAAGGCCGGAGGGGTCTTTTGTTAAAGTTTTTATAATAAAAATATTATTACGATACAAAATTATAGGGTGTACTCACGCGCGTCATTTTGTATGGAGTTCCTTCTTTGACGACTGACAAAACACTGGCTGAATTGCCGGCAAGACAGATTATAAACAACTGCCCATAGATTATGTAACGCAGATAATAAGGTTATCTGGCAAACATTAACTGCAGTCATTATAATAATAAATCAGAATCATCATTGATTTAGAGATTTGGCGAAGAATCAGCACTTTTTAAAATTGAAAATGTCGTGATGAACCATTTTTTTTATCTGTCGTCCGACCAGAATGCCCGAGTGAGCGGCGCAGTGTTCCTCGTGCGCCACTCGAGAGTGGGTGCGGCCATTATTGGAATGGCTGCACGGGGAGGAGGGATCCGCTAAGGTACAGCGGATCGAGGCCTGTCGGGGGAGCGGTGAATGCTTATGCGAATCCCGCACCCCCGGCCATGGGCAGAGGTGGAACACCGCGGTGGTTTTAACCGGTAAGATGCCCCTCCGTCACCGCCACGACAGAGGAAGTCCAAGAGGATTTCCACTGTGCACCATAAAAAAAGGTATACCATAATCATCATGTTCCTGCCCTTATCCCATGTTACTTGGTTTCGGCACAACACGTTTTCTTCTTCCATGCCGTCTTCTCAACCGTCATGATATCACTGACTCCCTTTTCTTTCATATCATTCTTCACACAATCCATTCATCTTTTCTTTGGTCTCCGTCGTCGTAGCCATCCATCCACATTTATAATCATAGGTAACTTTTTTGCTATACCATGTAGGTACCAACTATAACGCAATACTTTGAGTTTCTTTGACAAACAGAATTCGCAATGAAGTCATCCGCTAGAGAACTAAAGTCACCGACATTGCACGCAGAATTAGTACGCTGAACTGGAAGTGGGCCGGTCATGTCTGGAGTCGGACAGACGGTCGGTGGAGCAGACTCGTGTTGGAGTGGAGACCACGTTTAGGCAAACATTGTAATCTGTGGGCAAACGCAGTGTGGGACGCCCTGCTGCACGGTGAACCGACGATTTAAAGATGGTGGCGGGCAGCGTATGTATGCGGGCTGCCCAGGACCGGGATGGTTGGCGCTCTTTGGGGGAGGCCTACGTACAGCAGTGAATGGCAAGCGAGTAATGAGCGTAAGTACCATGGGGTTTTTCCATTAGGAATTTATCAGTAGCATCCCGGAGTTTGGAAATTGTTGGTGTAACACCTCCATGTCTCGTAAAGTCGTTGGTCCCGGCTGTCATTCGTAGATCTTTGACAGTTGTTACGGATAGTCAGAAGTCGGGAAGTTTGACAACCAGTCTTGCCAAGAGGTATCGTGTTGCCCAGTGACTGGGTTGTGGAGGTCAGATAAACAGTCGCTCCATGTAAAACACGGGTATTCAGCTGCATTCAGTTAGGCTGGAAGCCGAACCCCAACATATTTGGGAAAAGGCTAAAACCAGCAATCTTTTTTGAGCAATTTTACTTAGTTTAATCTATACTAATATTATAAAGAGGTAAAGCACGCCCCCTATGCTTTTTGCCATTAACCGGGCACAAATCCAAACTCCGAGCTGCTACTGAGAATTTCATAGAAATACCCAATAACTCTTTTTGCTCGACCTGGGAATCAGACCTAGGATCTCTAGCGTAGCAGTCGTATGCTTAGGACTACTAGGCCAACGAGGCAGTTAAAGACGTAACTTCTGGTGAGAAAAGCCACGCGGACGAAGTCGCGGGCAGTTCGGTAGTAGGCAGTATGTGTAGTTAACGGTTATACATGTGATGGTCAAGTCAAGCCAAGTCAAGTCAAATCAAAGCATTTATTTCAATTAGACCATTTACAGGCACTTTTGAATGTCAAGAAGTTACAGTTTAAAATTGAAGCTAGTTGCTCGTTCCAAAACGTAGGTCTCTATGGAGAAGAACGAGCAAGAAACTCCATGGACACTCTTTTCTTTCAATTTGGTTTTAACAAAATCTTGGTTACAATATTCTTGTTGCTTCTATATGTGATAACAATGAAGGTGAATAAAAAAAAAAACAAAAATATAATAAAGATGTACGCCATGGCAGTTAAGAGATGACCAATCCCAACGGACAGCACATGTTCACGAATATGACGCGTGCATCAGCACCGTTCAGCTCAACCATCTTGAAGGGAACCGAACGATCCAACTCACACGCCACTATGTCTTCTAACACCACGTATGTGTTTACGAACCTATTGTTTATTTAAACGATCTGTAAATAGGCACCTCAGGTAGGTACTAATGATTATAGTGACTTGAGACACAGCCTTGAGCTGCTGTGTGTCGTTAATATTCACTATCATGTTAACTACTTACAGCGTCATTTTAATGATTTTAATTTGATAGGTTAGTTAGCATATAAGAATTGCAATATTAATTACTATACGTATATACCCCGCCCCGCGGTACAACCCGCGTTACGACTTTGACTACCGCTCGCGTTGATCGTAGCGTGATGTTCTAAGCATATATCATCACACCTGCATTCCCCGAAGGGTTAGGCACAGTACGGCTGTATACCTATGTATTAGGTCCCCTGTAATAGGGGGTGAGGCTTTTGCCTATAATCGGGCACAAATCGTAACTCCGAGCTGCTACTGAGAATTTCATTTGATTAATAATGAACTAAAATGCGAAAAGAACAAAGTTGAAAATTGCTTGGAGAATTGATTATGCAAGCAATTATCACCTCCATTCCTATTTAATATTAGTTTGACATCACTCTATTGTTGTACCTATACTAATTTAATAAAGTTGAAGTCTTAGTGTTAGTTTTAACGCGATAATATCTGGAACTACCAGTCCGATTGAAAAAAAATCTTTTGCATAAGATAGTCAGATGCATGAGGAATACTACAAGCTATAACTAAGCCACGCTAGATGTCTTGGGTTAGTTTCCCAGATCAAACAAAAAATCCTATGCGAGATTCTTAATATTTTAGTATACGAGACTCACACATGCGCAATATAGGTACCTAATTATCGTTACAAGGATACCTAGTACTTTAAAATACACAATAGACTGAATCAATAGTCTACGACGGTAATTACATACTTTTATATGTTGCCTAGTAGCCGAGTGGCCTAATTAAGGTTTCTATATCCAAAGCTGAAACGAGCAACTAGCTTCAACTTTATGACTAACTAACTGACTCATACCATCACGCCTATATCCCCTGAAGGGTAAGGCAGAGGTGTAACTGTGTACACTTACAGTTCGTTTAGGTCCATGTAATACAAGGCGAGCCTATTGCCATTAACCGGGCACAAATTCAAGCTTCGAGGTGCTACTGAGAATTTCATAGAAAATCCCAATAACACTTTGTGCTCGACCTGAGATTCGAACCCAAGACCTCTAGCATGGGAGTCGTGCTTAGTAGGTACCACTAAGCGCCGAAGCATTGTAAAAACAATGGAGGTGAATTTAAAACAATAAAAATAGTAATAATAAAGACGTAGGAATTTTGCGTTATCTCACCAATTTTAATCATTTCCTGCACTCAATCGCTTATCAAAGCATAATTAATACCTTAGTATTCATTAATCCTAGATAGATGCCTGCCTGGCTAACTATGCCTCTTTGGCCTAGTGCTCCTAAGCGCGACTGCTACACTAGAGGTCTTAGGTTCAATTCCTAGGTCGAGCAAAGTGTTATTGGGTTTTTCTATAAAATCCTCAGTAACAGTTCTAAGTAAGGATTTGTGCCCGGTTAATGGTAATAGGCTCGCCCCTTATTACATGGGACCTAAATATACCGGCAAACTGTGGGTGTACATTGGTGCACCTCTGCCCAGCCCTTCGGGGAGTGCAAGCGTGATGGTATGTTAGATGCCTACTTAATATTTTATTTACAAAAACAAAACCAATTTTATATAAGAACCAACTGCGTAATCTTAGTGCAAGGTAGCAGCAGCAGTAAATTAATAACTATTCCAAGCTAATAAATTAAAAATAATAAACTGCTCAAAGTAGGTAGTTACTTTTAGCAGCCTTAATTATTTTTACAATACACATTTTTTTAAAACGCTTTAACATAATGTTTATAAGTATATTATTTTTCAAAGTGCCTAAATCCAAAGTAATGACGTACTCCTATACAATTTTTCATCCCCTTGCCCCCCCTTATAGTCTATGTCCTTCTCCAAGGTCTAATCTATATCTGTACCAAATTTTATCAAAATTGGTTCAGCGGTTTAGGATTGAAAGCGTAACAAATATACAGAGTTCCGAGTACTTTCGAGTTTACAATAAGTAGTAGGTATATGGATTCTAAGTTTTATAATAATAAAAATATTATTACGATATAAAATGATAGGTAAGTAAGTACTTACAGGTGCCATTTTGTAAGAAGTATCTTCTTTGACGACGCACAAAACACTGGCTGGATTGCCGGCAAGGCACCACAGATTATAAACAACTGACCATAGATTATGTAACGCAGATATGTTATCTGTTGAACTTGAACGCTGCTTATCGCCTCACGGCAGTTTAGACTGGGTGCATTCCCGTATGAATACAACCGGCCAGAAGCGAGTCAAACTCGCACATTACAGGTTCCGTACGGTGGTACGGTATACAGTGGTATACCTACAATATTTCATACTACATACAAAAATAAGTTTCTTGTACAGGGCCTTTTTTTTAAAGGGTGGGAAATCATCAAGTGACTTCTTCTGCTCTGGGCGGAGCGCTGCGGAAGGGACTGTCAGACTCTTACTGACTAAAACCCATCGGTGTTTTTCTCCGCAACACTGGTATAACTTTTTTTGTTTTTTGTTATAGCGAAAATTTCCACTCTCTACCTGTTACAGTTCATAAGATACAGCTCGCTGACAGGCAGATGAACAGCGGAGGCTTAGAAATAGGGTCCCGACTCCCGTTGGCACCCTCACATAAGGAACCTTAAAAATGTTTTGAGTTCCTGGATTTGTTTTCTTTTTCTGATGAAAAGTCTCGACTGCCCCGTTGGTCTCGTGGTCGCGAGTGCGACTGCTGTGCAAGGGGTCCCGGGTTCGATTCCCAGGTCGAGCAAAAAGTGTTATTGAGTTTTTCTATGAAATTCTCAGTAGCAGCTCGGAGTTTGGATTTGTGCCCGGTTAATGGCAATAGGCTCGCCCCCTATTACATGGGACCTAAATATACCGGCGAACTGTGGGTGTACATTGGTACACCTCTGCCTAACCCTTCGGGGAATACAGGCGTGATGGTATATATGATGGTAGTCTCGAATGCAAACATAAATATTCACAAATGTTCGTTATCCATAACCTAACTGAATGGGTCCTAAAAAAATAATGACACGTCTGTGATCTTTATTCTATGATCAGCTAGCTATTCTTGTTCCGTGGCATGTTGATTAAATAGATTGCTACTATTTTCATAGCACTTGACCATTGTTAGGGCAATACAAATTGTATTACTTATACAAGCTGTCATTACAGTATAGTAGAGGTACTTGGTAGCAATATGGCATGGCATTACGTTTGTCTTTCTAGAATTTTAAAAATAACTCCTAGACTTCAAAATACCACAATGCTATTTATGTGTAAATCTTGGAAATATAAATTCAGTAATGTAAGAAAATCGTACGGTTGTCGGTCGTATTATTTTATGTACAGTGCCATCTGTTAGCTTATGTGTATATTAACAACACATTACGGTTTTTAATATTGTAACTGGTAACGCTACTTGCCGCTAGATGTCACTTTCCAAAATTATCAAATTAGGACATCACATTTAAAACAGTTCACCTACTCGATACTAGATGGCGCTGCAAGTGCCAATCTATTCAACAAGCTAGATTATTATCTAGGAAATTGCCTGCTAAAGATACATATCTGAACAAGTCGGCGAAACGTTTCATTGAATCACATTATACACATCGCAACGTATTATTATACTCAATAATACACTCTTTATTGCACCATTTTCTTTTATTTTTCTCTCTTATGCATTCCTCATTAGGCCTTCGAGTTGAAGAGTAGCAATTACTACTAATTGACGTTTATTATCGGGTGTTTCTTGAAAAACCAGGCGTAATGAGAGTCTAAGCAGTAATTTTGAAGCAATAGTCATGAGAAATATTATGGTTCGTATTTAATTTTTTTCGGATTTATTTTATTGTTTCTGTGCGTAACCGAAATTGGTAGGTGAGACTTCCTGCCGGAGGTTTTAAATTAGGTACGTAGCTTTGAGATTGGCTATAAATAAGTATATATCATTCTAGAGAACTGCTTGTGTTCTACTTATGTAAATGCCAAAAGTTTGAGGTCGTGGGAAATAATTTTCCATAGTATCGAATAGTGATCTATTAGGTACTACAGATTTTTTGCAGATTTAAACTTATCTCGAAATTGAAAACATTCAAGATACGATGCATTTGCTTGCCACTAAAGAATATAGCAATTAAAACACACTTAATTAGCTAATTAAAGCTTTGATCTACTCCTGAAAATAGGTACCTACTATGCTAGATATCAAGCATGTAATTACTTTATTAATGAAATCAGCAAAAATCACAAAATATATTATGTTAAAAAAACATCTGAAAGAACAAACAAAATTTGAAGTAACGTGTCATTACACGTAGTCTCAAATATACCAAAGTGACTTGTAAATAAACTTTTTTAATTAAAAAAGGGAGCCAACATAACTATGTTTTAACCGTTTTAACAAACGCGCAGAAAGAAAACATTGTCTCTGTTTTACGAGAAAATAAGACTTATTCGCAACTAGCTAAGATATTTGGGGTCTGTTTAGACAGGGCGAGTTACTGGCGCTAGTCGGTAAAACATTGGTTGAGTAGTAGCGAAGGGACTATTCGGTAGAAGGAGGTCGATTCAAAAAATGTGTTGATTTAATTTTATATGATGATTTGATCACAGATCTAATTGAATTCGCAGCCTTAACCTGAATGTATTAATTAACTACCTATTGATTGTTAACGAAGATTTTACTGTCTTTTTACTGATGATTTAACTCAACTAACTTTTATTACTAATCTCATCTGTGAAAAATCTGTCAGATTTACCAAAATTTTGTGAAATTGATTGTCGCTAATTTTGAACGTTTTTAATTAGTTCAATTGGCTTTCAGGATGAAGGCAGACGAACGACGAGACTCAAGACGAGGCACATCAGTGTCTTACTCTGTACATAAGTACTACAATACAGAAACACTCTTCAATTTTCGTGTTCGCTTGATTGTATTACCAAGTCCATGTTAATGAGTGGAAGATTGCGACCTGATAAATGATTATAAAGGTGATAATGAGATAGTTGGTGTGTGTTATAGCAGTGCCTAAGGGGTTATGAAAACAACGCCTCGTTAATTACTTTATGATATAGCAACTGACATTGGTGAAGGAAAGCATCGTGAGGAAACCTGGATTTATAATGAATATAAGTCTAAAATCGCCAATCCACGTTGGGCAAGCGTGGTGATCAATGCTCGTGCCTTCTCTGTGTTGGAAGAGGCGTTTATCCTGCAGTGGGACATTATTATTATTATTTATGATATGGCAAACAGTACCTATTTAAAAAGATTATTATGTCGTGTGAAAATCTATTGCATGTCTAAACTGACTATTTGCAATTTTAAAATTTCGAGGTTTACTGAGGTTTTAATTGGTGACCTATTTCCTACTTAAATGAAAATTGGTGAAGATGGGATCCTATGGATGTTTGTTACTCTTTCATACTTATAGGGCTGAACAGAAGCAGCTTTATTTTGGCACACATAAAGATATTGATCTTAGAATATTACATAGCCCGCAGACGAAGTCGCAAGCAGCAGCTGGTATAATTCAATAAAGCTTTATTCGCGAACACGCTTTCGGAAAAAAACATAAAAGTTTTCTATACAATTTTGATTGAATTATAACTTCAACCAATTTTATATTGCGTTACATCAGTTTAAACTTGTTAAAACATTTATTACAATACATAAATAAAACTATTTCGAAATTTAAACAAAAAAAAGTAGTTTCACGACTCACTATCGCATATTAAAATATAAAATTGGTTTTCATAAAAACTTATCCAATTTTGTTCAATCACGTTCCGTTTTCAATTATTTATAACTAGTTGTTTAGGTGTTATATTGTGATGGAAGTGGATTGTTATTATAGTTATATAACAAGCTAATATAACAATAAAAAGATGGATAGGTACCTATTGTAATTTATAATTTTATGATGGCATTGTTGTGGCTAATTTGTGTCTCAAAAATTCACAATTGGGTTAAAGCAAGCGAACTAACAGACGTCAAAATTTCTCTAATTTAAGTAATTGTAGTTTAAGTAATTGTAGTAATGATTTTGGAAGATTTACCTACGCTGAATAATTTTAAATCTATTCTAAGTATAAGTTATGGTATTTTGAACTGTTATTGCTGAATAGTAATTTAGGACATTTGGCATATTGAATTAGTTTAGTAATTGTTGAGAGATTGCGTGTTGGGTCCTTTTGTTTTCATAAAATTAAATTTGTCAATTTTTTATATGCGTAAAACATATCGACTTAACACAGATTAAAAAGTGACAGATAAGTTCACAAAACTATCACGACTTAGAAATTAGGCATCAATCACTCGACTGACTCGACTCGCCTGTAAAACCCACTGTTTCAAGTCAACTATCCAGTTCAAACGCAGCATCCGTCTTAAAAACACTTAAAAAAGGTGACTAATTAAAAAACTCCCTTACTTTGGGGTGGCTTTTTATTTTTCTCATCCCTCTTCCCTCCCCCTCCCCCCAGGTGGACAGGAATGCAAGGGGGTGAGAGTTCTAGCCGATATTATGTTGCTTGTAAAGAAACGGTTTTTACTTTGTGCTTTTTTGTACGAATAAGACGTTTTGGAGAAGGTTTAAAATAATATTTGTTTTGTATAATGTAATGAACAACACAATTACACATTAGTTAGAAAAAAGTTAAATATAAGCATTCTTTAAAAAAATAATATTGAAATATTGAAAATTTCGAAAATATCTCAATTTTTATTGTCACAGCTCGCAAGCTTCGCTGTTTTCAGACACTGAATTAAATCGATTCCTAACTGACTTAGCGGGAGCTATGCCGTTCACCCGTGCCCTTGAATCGGGCTAAAAATCTATGGCGCATTTCATCATCTTGCAATGAGTTCTGATTAAATTACTTGACAGATTATTTCAACAAAATTCTGTTCATCATCATCTGCGTAGCCTTTTCCCAACTATGTTGGGGTCGGCTTCCAGTCGAACCGGATGCAGCTGAATATCAGTATTTTACATGGAGCGACTGCCTATCAGACCTCCACAACCCAGTAATGGGTAATACGATACTCTTGGTAAGACTGGTTGTAAGATAGAACAAAATTCTGTTCCATTTCTAAATTATATTTAATTTTAGTGTCTTATGAAAGTTGGTGAAAACATCCCTTGCAATGAAATAGTGTTGACTTTGTATATCTAGAATTCTAGAGTGACCATTCGTCCTGGATTCCTAGGACTTGTCTGAGTTTTGAGGGCCGAATAACTTAAATAATAGCAATGAATAAAAATAGTGTAAGCGACATTTATATCTTTATTGTAAACTAGCTTTTGCCCGCGACTTCGTCCGCGTGGATTAATAGTTCCCGTTCCCGGGGGATTTCCGGGATGAAAACTATCCTATGTCCTTTCTCGGGTCCCAGACTATAATATCTGTACCAAATTTCATTGAAATCGGTTCAGTGGTTTAGGCGTGAAGAAGAGACAGATAGACAGACAGAGTTACTTTCGCATTTATAATATTAGTAAGGATAATATTTATTTCAGGGGCGTCTAGGAAAAAATTCAAAATAACCTAAATGTCACGTATTTTAGTCCGGTGTCAGTAATTTAGGTGATGGCAGCCCACATATACCTGTTGACACAAACTATAGTAGGTAGGTAGGCAGCCATTGTACCTACCCATCAATCATTATTATGATTATTATAATAATAAGTAGGTATTCTACATGTCGCATTAATTAGGTATGATGATAAGACAGTAATTTGCTCATAATTATATCCCTAAAGGCACTTAACATAAGTATACATATTTTTTTCATGTCGAATTTTTACTGTGATTTTCTTTTTTCAGGTAGGTAAGTACTAATATTCATATATAGGTACATACAAAATATAATAGTAGCTAGGACAACTATAAAAAAAGGTAATTATAAAAAAAAGTAATGATAAAGGTATTACAAATTAAGCAAGTATTAGTCCGGTCAATTTAGACCAAAAAATGAGAGTGAAGTTACATAAAGTCCCAACAAGCTGAATTTCTGTGAAATTGTTCAAAACATAATTATAAACAATGTCTAGAAGTTCCCCATCATTACCCTGTAAGGAAAAAAAAATATTTAAGGTCAAAGGTAAAAAAATGAGTTTTTCGCGATTTTCAGCAAAACGGTAAGTTTTATCATAATAGTACTTCAGACAAAAATTGTAGATCATAAAATTATCTATAAAAACTGCATCAATACTTTTTTCTTACGGGCCACCGCTTCTGAGATATAACGATTCAAAAAGTTATAAAAGTTGTTATCGTCATAATATGCACACATTTCCACGCCACCTATGAGGTAGTGTACTTAGCGCGTTTTTTAACCCCCGACGCAAAAAGAGGGGTGTTATAAGTTTGACGTGTCTGTCTGTCTGTCTGTCTGTCTGTTGCATCATAGCTCCCGAATGGATGGATGTATGAAAGGTGACTTATGTGCGAGTGTTACTTAGACATGTTTGATGAACGATCGATGTTGCATATAGGGTACGAGAGTCCCTACCGGTCCCCCAACGCGACGTATTTTATTTTTTTACTTTTTAAAGGGTACCTAGGGTTTTAGGTCGGAGGTTTTTTAAATTTTTAATTTTATACTTTTTATAAGTACATACTTATTATAATGTCGATTTTGTTAAGTTGTAAATACATTGTTTTTCTTCCCCACTTTCACCCCCATAACTTTTCGGGAGCTATGATGCAACAGACAGACAGACAGACACGTCAAACTTATAACACCCCTCTTTTTGCGTCGGGGGTTAAAAAACGCGCTAAGTACACTACCTCAGGTGGCGTGGAAACGTGTGCATATTATGACGATAACAACTTTTATAACTTTTTGAATCGTTATATCTCAGAAGCGGTGGCTCGTAAAAAAAGTATTGATACAGTTTTTATAGATAATTTTATGATCTACAATTTTTGTCTGAGGTACTTTTATGATAAAACTTACCGTTTTGCTGAAAATCGCGAAATACTCATTTTTTTGACCTTTGACCTTGAATATTTTTTTTTCCTTACAGGGGAATGATGGGGAACTTCTAGACATTGTTTATAATTATGTTTTGAACAATTTCACAGAAATTCAGCTTGTTGGGACTTTATGTAACTTCGAATGTCTAAATTGACCGGACTATATCTGCCGTAATTAAAATTATGATTTACGAATAGAAAAAATAATTTTGCTATCAATATTAATCATACAATTTAGGTATTCCTATGCACGGCGTAATAATTTGTCAAATAAATAATTAAGTATTGAATAATATTTTTTATACAAATATATTTACAAATCCTTATATTTTTATACTAACATTTAAACATGTTATTAAAAAGACAATGTATTGAATAAAATAATTTAATCAGTACCATCACAATAAAATAATAATAAATATTGCAAACGGCGCCCACTCAACCATAAACTAAAACATTTTCATCTGCAAACACAACATACATTTTCACAAACAATCAAAAATAAACTTTTCCAGACCACAGACAACAAAATACCAACAGAGTACTAATTAAAGCCACCCAATGCTTTAAACTTAAAAATGGCCGCGAGCTTGTCCTATCACAAAAAATGTTACTCAATTAAGACACGCAAAATCACGGAGTCAATACAATGATGAACAAACAGTCGGACACAACAATATAATAAACTGCCAACGAATATAATAAAACCAAGAAAGTATAAATAGGAAAAAAATATCCAGAGCCCCGCCCCACTGTGGGTATGTTGAGGCCACGCCTATAGAGAGGGGGTGGGTAAACTCATTCGCCAGTCGCCGCCGATTCGCGTATAGAGTTAGCGCTTCAAACGTTAAAACCTCTTTTGTAAAAATTCAATTAACTGTCAAAAAATATTTTTTATCTGCATTTTTTTTTGTCTATGTTGTTGTTGCCGCGCTTTTTTGACAATTTTGTTTTTTAAGGTTTTTTTAGCGCGTTCGGTTTAGTGTTTGTGTGTTCAGTGAGTGTGTGGACTGTTTTGTTAAGTTTTCTTTGGTAGGAATATTATTGTAAAATGAAGGATTGTTTTAGTGTGTCTCGTGGGATTTTGTAGAAACGTAAGTATTTTTATATATTTTTTAATCTAATCTTTGTCACTGTAGGCCTTCTCGGCAAAACGAAAAATTAATAAAACAGTGGATTTTTACGTGTTTATTTAAACAAAAATACTGGAGTAATCCCTTAATTAAATTAAAAAATCGATTGCCAAAATATTTCCCCAAAAACCATGATTCACAGACATCTATTAAAATTCCGTAACAAACGCTAACAGTAGCGTTCCGTTTGAATTAATTTATTGCATTTCTGATTTATGGCTTTTGACTGTGTGGGCTGATCATGATTTATTCATTTACGAGACATAGGTACTTTTCACGTTGCGTCGCTTACTGGTTGCCAGCAAAAAGTCTGAAATATGTAGATTAAAAAAAGCATTTGCTAATTGCTGAGTCTAAGGCTAAGATTCAGAGATGAAGGCTTATTGTCAGGCTAAAGTAAGAAAATTTTGTGAGTCGTGCGATTTTTGAGTCGCATAATAATTTTCTTTACATTCCTTTTCAAACAAAAGCTTTTTCTGTGTCACACAGCAATGCATACGTTGACAATTTCAGTTTAATGTAAAAATTGCGACTCATAACTTTAATTAAGTATTACGATTATTAGCTTCTGACCGCGACTTCGTCCGCGTCAAATTTCATATATTACCTCCAGGGGAACCGTACATTTTTTCGAAAAAAAAAAGTATCCTATGTGTTATTCCACAGTACAATCTATCTCAGTGCCAAATTTCATCCAGAACCGTTCAGCCGTTTGCGTGAAAGAGTAACAAACATCCATCCATCTATCCATCAAACACACATCATATTTTTATCTTTCGCATTTATAATATTATTAGTAGGATTGGTTTTAGCGTATAGTTACGCTACGATCTGTCAAAATGTACTTATTTTGACAGCTCAAAGAATAATTTACCTACAATTAGTTTTGTTTCTAAATCATAGACCAAACACCTATATTTTTTAGACAAATTAATTATTAAACATACTAGTCTTGCAAATGACGAAGTCATTTTCTATTTCGCGCACCAAAATATCATTGGCCAATTTATTGTCAACCATTTTGCCATAAAGGCGAGACCATAAAGTAGAATCGATATGATTTTTAAAAAGAAAAAGATAATTATCTTTTCGGCTGTCAACAAATTGCATTGTTAAGAAATAAATAAGAAAATAATTGAGACGTATTTTAAAATAAGAAACCATTTTAAATTGGTATTAACAAAAGTGATAATTTACAACAAATAATAATTTATGTTTTTATAGTACCTACCTATTTGATATTTTTGACGCGAAACAAAACAGGCTTTTATCGTATTTTGTTACTATTGACGTAAAATAATAATTGAATAGAAAAGCTTATTCTGTTGATAATTGAAAAAGAATATGTTTTTTTTTTATCTAAACTAATAATATAAAGAGAAAATATTCGTATGTTTGTTTATAACTGCCCCGTTGGTCTCGTGGTCGCAAGTGCGACTGCTGTGCTGGGTTCGATTCCCAGGTCGAGCAAAAAGTGTTATTGGGTTTTTCTATGAAATTCTCAGTAGCGACTCGGAGTTTGGATTTGTGCCCGGTTAATGGCGATAGGCTCACCCTCTATTACATGGGACCTAAACATACCGGCGAACTGTGGGTGTACATTGGTACACCTCTGCCTAACCCTTCGGGGAATACAAGCGTGATGGTATGTTATGATAGTATGTCCCGTACAAACTTTTAACCTCTTTAAACCCGTTATTCGCGACAAAAGATCTATAATCTATCTCTGCACCAAATTTCATCAAAATCGGTTCAGCAGTTTAGGCGTAAAAGCGTATCAGACAGACAGATTTACTTTCGCATTTATAATATTAGTATGAAAGTGTGGATTACCATAAGAATTGAGTCTAGACAATATTAAAAGCTAGAATTAATAGACATAATGTACCTCATACTTAAGTAAATAATGTACAATAAAATAGTTTTATATTTACCTATTTATTTTTATACTAGCGTTTTCCCGCGACCTCGTTCGATTTTTTTCAAATGCGTTAAGTTACGTCTTTGGTTACTGCTCCGCTCCCGTAAGTCGAAGCGTGATGTTATATAGCCTACTATACTATTCCTTATAAATCTGGCTATCGTGTAATAAAAAAATGTCCCAATCTGATTAGTAGTTTTGGAGATTACCGCGTTTAAATAAACATACAAAACACTTCAGCTTTATTATATTTGTATAGACAATACATTATTTAAATAATATCATGCGTAAGCAAAAATAATAAAATAAAATAATAAATTGTTAAACAAAGCATGCCTATTAATTATTCATGAATAAACAAATGTTTTTAACCAATTAATCATATTAACGCATTAATTAATATTTAAATCGTACATTATTATGTATACAATTGTATATACATACATGTGTCATACAATAGGGTGCCAGTACCAGTTGTCGGCCTCAGAATATTACAATAAATAACTTAAATTCTAACATAAAGTATGTTTGACCTTAATATATTAATCTGAGTGTGATAAATAGTGATATAATTATTTAAAGTATGCATTATTAATTAACTGTTTATAAATAATTAATGAATTGATAAATAAACACTTCATAATTCTAGACCTAACACTATAATTTGTATTTATGCAGATATTTTAGATATTGTGACTTATAATTTATCCTTATCTCTACATAGTATAAATCAAAATGGCTTTCCGCCTTCTATACGCTTAAAAAATTAAAACGACGCAACGAATTTTAATGCAGTTTTCATCAATAGGTAGAGTTATTCAAAAGGAAGGTTTAGAACATCACGCTACGACTCATGGGAGCAGAGCAGTAATCAAAGACATTTAAATAAACCTATTACTATCCTAATCTATTATAATGAATTCCTTAAAAGAATTTTGTGCATCCAAGAAAATGAAGCTCGTTCCGAGCATGCAATTAGTTAGGTAATATACACGATATTTTCGTCCGATTAAAATAAGTTGACATTAAAGTTGCATGTTTTTATTTTATTTTAATTTATCATGTCTGCAGAGCTTTGATCCTTATGATTGACCCTATCGATTTGGTGCCATAAAAGTACAGGATGCAATTTTTTTCTGATTTTAGTTGGTTCAATTCCTGGGTGTGGTAAACGTATTTTCAAAATTATTTAAATGCATTTTTGTTTCATTTTTTAAATAAAGGAACGTTTCCTTTGAGTAAAATTTGTTATCTTCAGTTTTTAGAGTACTTTCCCTCTATGTACCATTAAAAAAATCCACCCTGTATAATCATACCTTACGACTAGCTTTTATCCGCGACTTGGTCTGCGCAAATGTCGGTTATCATGGACCAAACAAGTAACCTATGTCCTTTCTTGGGGTTCAACCAAAACATAGTGCAATTGCTATTTTAGACAATTTACTATTTGTAATTATACCTATCTGTTTCACAAAATAAGCGATTTATTGATTTTCCTTTCTCTTATAAAAAATCGTTGCCCGACACTAGTAATTTCTTCTGTGCCGTGGGCGAGTTCACAAACATATAAACTCCCATACACAAATAGTTTCAGTGGATAGGGCACACAGCACGCAGAGCTGATGGATGAGGCCGCAAAGTTCTCGAATGGAGACCACGCACCAGCAGCGTAGGACGTCCACCCACAAGGTGGACAGACGACCTGATTAAGACCGCAGGAAGACGCTGAATGCAGGCCGCTTCCAACCGGTCCTTTTGGAAATTTATGAGGAAGGCCTATGTTAAACAGTGAACGTCCTGCGGCTGATATGATGATGGAACCCGTGACACGCAGCGTAGCAGTCAATCGCGTAGCAGCGTAGCAGTCAATTTTTTTACCGATGGGAAATCATCAAATGTCTTCCCCCGCCCTGGGCGTGTGTCAGACTTTTACTGACTAAAACCCGTCTATGTTCCTTCAAGTGCCCTTTGCGTTCCGGGGGCGCGGTATCTCTTTCGAACAACCCGCAGCCCCGGCAGGCATCGGCCCTCAGTGGCCCCATCCAATTTTGCTGACATCACTTTGAGGCGCGCGTGGAATACGAACGCGCCGTCGACACGGTCTGTCGTTGTACAGGAAGACGCTGGATGCAGGCCGCTTCCAACAGGTCCTTTTGGAAATCTATGGGGGAGGCCTATGTCCAGCAGTGGACGTTTTGTGGCTGATATGATGATTTTGATGATACCCGGAACAACTATCTATAGGTCATACAAATATTTGCAGCTAATCGCTCAGATTCTGCGGCAATGGAACCGTCAAAAAAATGTCAACCGTCCCACGGCCATTGTTCAAAAGTTTCGCCAAATAATCGGTCACTACTACTTCTATTACAATAACACGACTGTTGTTGTACTCTACAAGTCCACAATTGTTAGAAACCGGTACTAGGTACGTATAGGCTCGATAATTCATAGTATAAGCACAGCAGTGAGTCATTTCCTTCCGTTAGTTCAACTTATGCTCGTTGACAACTATAACAAATTGGTGCATAGCTATACTGTGGTTAAGGTGCCCGCCTCTTATGCACGAGGTTGTGGGTTCGCAACCGGGCACGGGCAAGTACCAATGTGACTTTTTCTAATTCATATGTACTTTCTAAGCTTATCTTGGACATCACTGACATCGGTAACCATGTCAGAGGCCCTTGAGGTGGTTTAGTAACTCTGACACTAGGATGTGTGGGGTCGTTTGACCTTACTGCCCACGCGATCAAGAAGAAGAAGCCCGCAATTCCGTCAAATACATATACGTACATACATAGTATAAAACGAAGTAGCTTCCCGCCGTCTGTACGCTAAGGGCCAGGCCACAACAGTGCGTTGCGGCGTCGCATCGCAAAAACAACATTGCTCAGCTTTGCGATGCGATGTCGCAACGCAAAAATTTCATCGGATACGACATCGTACGACAAGACGCTAACCGTCGTTCAGTTTCTAGTGAGACATGGACCGCACTGCGCGTGTTCTACTTCTGCTTGCGTTAAGGCGTATTAAGAAAAAGAAACAGAAAAGAAAGTACTGGGTGCACCCATTACTGACAATTATGAATAAAGATGGAAACCACTTCAAAAGGAAATATTTAACTCCTCCAAATTTGAATATAAACTTGTAAACACTTCCCTCCATGCTTCTGTTTTTAAAAAATTGTCTTTGAATTGTGATATAGTTTTGTCCCAAAGGACGGGACGTTCGTAAATTAAAGATATCAGGTGGTCGACATCGTACTGCGCCATATCGCTTAAAAAACACGTGCAGGTCGTTCAAAGTATGGACACCGACTAAACGGCAAAGCGTTGTCGCATCGCAGATTTGTACGTTGCGGCAGCGCATCGGAAAATTCCACGATGCGTTGTGCGGCGTCGTTGATTTTTGCGATGCGACGCCGCAACGCACTGTTGTGGCCTGGCCCTTAGATCTTTTAAACTACGCAACGGATTTTAATGCGGTTTATGATCAATAGATCTAACTTAAATAATAATAATTAAATTACAAACTATGTACAGTCAATAAATAAAAAGGAAGGTCATAGGGCACCAAAAAACTCATCCGCATCGCTGTCAATGGGAGAAGTGCCTAGAAGGCTGGCAGCATTGCCACGTTGTATGGCAATGCTGATTCTTTGGCCAAAGAAAAGGCCAGCCCTCTGGTCACGTGAAAAATCAATAGATAGAGTGATTCAAAAGGAAGGTTTATACATACAGAACATCACGCTACGACTAACGAGTGTACAGCAGCAACCAAAGACGTAACTGAACTCTGACAATTATGATGCGGGGTAGGTATATAGATAGTGAGATTATATTGCTACAAATTAGTTTAATTACTATGTTAAAAGATCACGCTACGACCAACGGGATTGGCGCAGTAATCAAAGACGCAAGCTAGCTGAGTATTGGCTAAATAAATGGGGCCGCGAATAAAGTAAATACTGACAAATAAACAAATTATTATGAAGAGTTTCTTTTATATGGTTTTATTTATTTATTTATTTATTTATTTACTTTACTTTAACACTACGATTGTGGTTACGTCAATGAATAAGTGTTTTTACCGCAAAGTAATTTGCAAAGTATTTTGGTTTTATGCTTGTAAAGCAGTATGAAATGTAATTCTTTTAATTTTTCTTTTTTTTTATGGCATGAATCTCTGCTTTTTGGATTATTTGGGAATTTTTGCAATTCTAACCATGAGAGAATTTATTCATATTAAATAAGATGAATGGAAAAAATCAGTTGTATGAGGTATTATAGTCTTGAGTTGCAGATCAGCCGTAAAATAGAAAATGTTAAAAGTTAGAAAAAAAAACAAGACTAGGCAAGTACCTATATAACCACAGACAGACTCTGCATTTAAAAACAAAAGTTTTTTTTTCAGCACATACTTCAAAATAAATTATTATTAATACTAGTTGCAATACCTATCCTATAGTTACTGGAAAAACAAAAACCTTCTTATGAATATTTTACAGATTAAAGTACTTTTTTTTAATTTGATAATAAGACATTAAAAGGGACACTACAATAAAAAAGACGTGTATAATTTAAAAAACAAAACAATAACTTAAAATTCTCTTTCAAAATAAAATTACACCCTTCTACCAAAAATATTGGTACTCATAAATTACACCCTTTTCCTGAAAATATGAATTGATCGAATACTACAATAACAGTGTATCAAACACAAAGAAAATAATTTTCCATTTTCCCCAAATAAATAATTAGCTGAGCCATTAATTGGGCCTCCCACCCTAATTTAATTTTGTTTACACAAATGCTGTAATTAAGCCCAAAACGTAATTAATATGTCTTTTGTTACAATTGAGCTTCATTTGGAATATTTTTGAATTTGAAGTAATTTATTATGATTTATTAAAAAATGCGAATATTGACTGCTATCCATTCTCTACGGTTTTACAAGCGTTACGTCTTTGATTACTGCTCCTCTCCCGTTGATCGCAGCGTAATGTTATATACGTATAAACCTTCCTCTTGAATCACTCTATCTATTGATGAAAACCGCATTAAAATCCGTTGCGTAGTTCAAGAGATCTAAGCGTACAGACGGCGGGATGCGACTTTGTTTTATATTATGTAGAGATTATATTAAACCCCGCGGTTTTACCCGCCTTAAGTTACGTCTTTGGTTGCTGCTCCGCTCCCGTGGGTTGTAGCGTAATGTTATACATATAGCCTATCTATGAATTAGGCTATCATATACAAAAATATTTCTTTCAATCCGACTGATAATTCCGGAAATTAGAACAAACAAACAAAGTGCCTAAATATACTTACATATTGGTGCTGATTCTCTTGTTCACAAACTTAACTATATTTAAATTATATTCATCTTTCTCTTTCAATTTCATTAAGAAAAGGACAGAAAATAAAATTTTAGTTAAGTTCTGTCAAATTTAGGCACTCCATTGATAATTTAGAGGCGATTAAAAACGTGGCGACTAGGAACACGCCAATTTTCTTCAGGCGCTGTCTAATTTGACAGGACTAAACGAATATGTATCTTCTGTCCTTTTCTTTAAGAAATTGAAAGAGAAAGATGCATTTAACTTAAATTTAGTTTAGTTTGTGAACAAGAGAATCAGCACCATTATTATACTAAGTTTGATCCTAGATGAAAATAATTATAAAAGTGGCGTTTCCTGAATTCACATCCATCTGAAATTGACAATTGATTATGCTTACAACCTATTTAGGCTAAGTGCCTTGTTAGCTTAGTGGTCCTAAGCGCGACTACTACGCTAGAGGTCTTAGGTTTTTTTTTTTTTTTTTATAGACGGGAAATCATCAAATAACTTCCCCCGCCCTGGGCGGGGCGGGAGGGAGTGTCTGACTTTTACTGACTAAAACCCGTCTATGTTCCTTCATGTGCCCTTTGCGTTCCGGGGGCGCGGTATCTCTTTCGAACAACCCGCAGCCCCGGCAGGCATCGGCCCTCAGTGGCCCCATCCAAGTTTGCTGACATCTCTTTGAGGCGCGCGTGGAACACGAACGCGCCGTCGACACGGTCTGTCGTTATTCAGTGAACGTACGGACGGTGAGCTACCCATTGCTCACCGTCCACAGACCCGCGCCTACGGTGGCCGGGAGTCGTCTCGCGGCTCCCGACGCCCGGAGCGTCTACCGCGGCGGCCGCTGGGACGGGGGACCCTCCTTTCCCTTTCCCGTCCCGCCGCCTCCTTCTCTAGCATTACAGCTTCGCAGAAGGAGGCGACTGCTTCCCATTCCCCCTCGCTCCGGACCATGGCCTGAACCAGTGCCGGACGCGAGAGGGCGCCGCCGCCGATGGCCGCCTCGAGGACTCGGCGGTGCTCAGCCCAAGCAGGGCACACCGCCAAAGTATGCTCCACCGTGTCCTCGGGGCGATCCTCACAATGGTGACACCCGGGCGTTTCCTCCCGCCCGATGAGGTGCAGGAACCTCCCGAAACATCCGTGTCCGGTGAGGACCTGCGTCAGGCGGTAGGTGAGGGCGCCGTGGCGCCGCTCTAGCCACTCCTCAAAGAGGTCTTAGGTTGGGCTCCCAGGTCGAGCAAAAAGTGTTATTGGGTTTTTCTATGAAATTCTCATTAGCAGCTCGGTGTAAACACTTCCCTCCATGCTTCTGTTTTTAAAAAATTGTCTTTGAATTGTGATATAGTTTTGTCCCAAAGGACGGGACGTTCGTAAATTAAAGATATCAGGTGGTCGACATCGTACTGCGCCATATCGCTTAAAAAACACGTGCAGGTCGTTCAAAGTATGGACACCGACTAAACGGCAAAGCGTTGTCGCATCGCAGATTTGTACGTTGCGGCAGCGCATCGGAAAATTCCACGATGCGTTGTGCGGCGTCGTTGATTTTTGCGATGCGACGCCGCAACGCACTGTTGTGGCCTGGCCCTTAGATCTTTTAAACTACGCAACGGATTTTAATGCGGTTTATGATCAATAGATCTAACTTAAATAATAATAATTAAATTACAAACTATGTACAGTCAATAAATAAAAAGGAAGGTCATAGGGCACCAAAAAACTCATCCGCATCGCTGTCAATGGGAGAAGTGCCTAGAAGGCTGGCAGCATTGCCACGTTGTATGGCAATGCTGATTCTTTGGCCAAAGAAAAGGCCAGCCCTCTGGTCACGTGAAAAATCAATAGATAGAGTGATTCAAAAGGAAGGTTTATACATACAGAACATCACGCTACGACTAACGAGTGTACAGCAGCAACCAAAGACGTAACTGAACTCTGACAATTATGATGCGGGGTAGGTATATAGATAGTGAGATTATATTGCTACAAATTAGTTTAATTACTATGTTAAAAGATCACGCTACGACCAACGGGATTGGCGCAGTAATCAAAGACGCAAGCTAGCTGAGTATTGGCTAAATAAATGGGGCCGCGAATAAAGTAAATACTGACAAATAAACAAATTATTATGAAGAGTTTCTTTTATATGGTTTTATTTATTTATTTATTTATTTATTTACTTTACTTTAACACTACGATTGTGGTTACGTCAATGAATAAGTGTTTTTACCGCAAAGTAATTTGCAAAGTATTTTGGTTTTATGCTTGTAAAGCAGTATGAAATGTAATTCTTTTAATTTTTCTTTTTTTTTATGGCATGAATCTCTGCTTTTTGGATTATTTGGGAATTTTTGCAATTCTAACCATGAGAGAATTTATTCATATTAAATAAGATGAATGGAAAAAATCAGTTGTATGAGGTATTATAGTCTTGAGTTGCAGATCAGCCGTAAAATAGAAAATGTTAAAAGTTAGAAAAAAAAACAAGACTAGGCAAGTACCTATATAACCACAGACAGACTCTGCATTTAAAAACAAAAGTTTTTTTTTCAGCACATACTTCAAAATAAATTATTATTAATACTAGTTGCAATACCTATCCTATAGTTACTGGAAAAACAAAAACCTTCTTATGAATATTTTACAGATTAAAGTACTTTTTTTTAATTTGATAATAAGACATTAAAAGGGACACTACAATAAAAAAGACGTGTATAATTTAAAAAACAAAACAATAACTTAAAATTCTCTTTCAAAATAAAATTACACCCTTCTACCAAAAATATTGGTACTCATAAATTACACCCTTTTCCTGAAAATATGAATTGATCGAATACTACAATAACAGTGTATCAAACACAAAGAAAATAATTTTCCATTTTCCCCAAATAAATAATTAGCTGAGCCATTAATTGGGCCTCCCACCCTAATTTAATTTTGTTTACACAAATGCTGTAATTAAGCCCAAAACGTAATTAATATGTCTTTTGTTACAATTGAGCTTCATTTGGAATATTTTTGAATTTGAAGTAATTTATTATGATTTATTAAAAAATGCGAATATTGACTGCTATCCATTCTCTACGGTTTTACAAGCGTTACGTCTTTGATTACTGCTCCTCTCCCGTTGATCGTAGCGTGATGTTCTATACGTATAAACCTTCCTCTTGAATCACTCTATCTATTGATGAAAACCGCATTAAAATCCGTTGCGTAGTTTAAAAGATCTAAGCGTACAGACGACGGGAAGCGACTTTGTTTTATATTATGTAAAGATTATATTAAACCCCGCGGTTTTACCCGACTTAAGTTACGTCTTTGGTTGCTGCTCCACTCCCGTGGGTTGTAGCGTAATGTTATATAGCCTATCTATGAATTTGGCTATCATATACAACAATAATTCTTCCAATCCGACTGATAATTCCGGAAATTAGAACAAACAAACAAAGTGCCCAAGTATACTTACATATTGGTGCTGATTCTCTTGTTCACAAACTTAACTAAATTTAAATTATGTATATTCATCTTTCTCTTTCAATTTCATTAAGAAAAGGACAGAAGATAAAATTTTAGTTAAGTTCTGTCAAATTTAGACACTCCATAGATAATTTAGACGCGATTAAAAACGTGGCGACTAGAAACACGCCAATTTTGTTCAGGCGCTGTCTAATTTGACAGGAATAAACGAATATGTATCTTCTGTCCTTTTCTTTAAGAAATTGAAAGAGAAAGATGAATATACATAATTTAAATTTAGTTAAGTTTGTGAACAAGAGAATCAGCACCATTATTATGCTAAGTTTGATGCTAGACGAAAATAATTTTGTAAGTGGCGTTTTCTGAATTCACATCCAACTGAAACTGACTATTGATTTTGCTTACAACTTATTTAGGCTAACTGCCTCGTTAGCATAGTGGTCCTAAGCGCGACTGCTATGCTAGAGGTCTTAGGTTGGTCTCCAAGGTCGAGCAAAAAGTGTTATTGGGTTTTTCTATGAAATTCTCATTAGCAGCTCGGTGTTAGGATTTGTGCCCGGTTAATGGTAATAGGCTCGTCCCCTGTTACATGGGACCTAAACATACCGGCGAACTGTTGGTGTATATTAGTAAACCTCTGCCTAACCTTTCGGGGAATACAGGCGTAAAGGTAGCTATGTAATTTTGCGTTATTGTTTTTGAAAATTGCAATCCATGGTGCTTCGCAATCTTTGCTTCTTCCAGTTGTAAACATCGCTTAGTGTCTATTGTCAAGTGTCGTGATGGCCCAGTGGTTAAGGCACCCGCCTCTCATTCACGAGGTTGTGGGTTCGCAACCGGACACAGGCAAGTACCAATGTGACTTTTTCTAATTCATACGTACTTTCTAAGTTTATCTTGGACATCACTGACATCGGTAACCATGTCAGAGGCCCTTGAGGTGGTTTAGAAACTCTGACACTAGGGTGTGTGGGGTCGTTGGATTGGACCTTATAACCCACACGATAAAGAAGAAAGAAAGTGTCTATTGGCCTAGTTCTGTTCTGTCTCCTGCTTGTTTGGAGGGATTGCAAATTATGTTTTTCTTACTCCTCCGCTGTTCTTTTCTGATTAATTTCGTTGCGGGATCCAAGACAGTTGATTCGTTTCTCCGGGACTCGTCGAGCTTCATTGTCTCGGCGCTTTTCTGGCGGTCCCAACTGTTGATTCTTGCAGGAGTTGCAGTGGATGGGAATAGTGTGATAAACAGGACTTTTGTATGTAAAGAAAATTAAGGTAAATTACGCTACTAAGATATTACAAAACTAGCTTTTGCCCGCGACTTCGTCCGCGTGGATTAATAGTTTATTAATCTTCGCATCAATATAATTTATAATAATAGTATATTTATTTATTTATTTATTAAAATATAGTTTGTCATCGAAACGCTAAGAAGAAGAATAGTTTCCGTTCCCGGGGGATTTCCGGGATGAAAACTATTCTATGTCTTTTCTCGGGTCCCAGACTATATCTGTACCAAATTTCATTGAAATCGGTTCAGTGGTTTAGGCGTGAAGAAGAGACAGATAGACAGACAGACAGAGTTACTTTCGCATTTATAATATTAGTACGGATTACGTTTATTTAGCCAAACCCTATGACGCGTCATAGGGCATCAGGCATAGGGTGTCAGCCATTTTGATTTTCACGAAAATGCATAGATATTCTTTCCATATTGCAAATTCTTTAATTAAAGTAACGATATTCTTTTGTTTCCATTATTGAACATGGAAAACAAAGCACAAATTTGCATAAATTGTTAATAATACCATTTAAAATGTGTGACCAATCGTAAAATATGCGCTAATAAGATTATTCATCGTGTCCAATAAATATGGCTGACAATAATACTATGTACGTGATGTTTATATCACCTTGTTATGCTGGTGCAATGTTATTTTGTAATGTCGTTAAGTTGGTATTATTGAGTCAAGTTTTTTTATCTTGCCTGTTTTCCCTGAAGGGTTAGGCAGAGGTGTACCAATGTACAACAACATTTCGCCGGTATGCTTACGTCCCATGTAATAGGGGGCGAGCCTATTGCCATTAACCGGGCACAAATCTTAACTCAGAGCTGCTACTGAGAATTTCATAGAAAAACCCAATAACGCTTTGCTCGATCTGGGATTCGAACCCAAGACCTCTTGCGTAGCAGTCATGCTTAGGACCACGAGCCTAACGAAGCAATAAGAAAACGAAAACCAATAAATAAAATCAAATTCAAACTTCGCCCTGTCAAATTTTGGAACATTTAACTCGCGCCTGGGCCGCTAGATGGCGTTAACATCCTGGAGCGACACACGCGCGTCTTTTATCACATATCTAACAAATGATGGAGGTCGTGATACAACGCTGTTTGTTTAAAGAATTAGTTATTTGTTTTTAATTGAGGTAATTAGATAATTAATCTTGAGAGTATGAAGTACTTAGGTAGGTAGCTAGGTAAATATTTGTCTATGGGTAAGTACTTAGTAATTAACAAACACAGTTTATTCAGTTACAAATTTTTGCCCGCGAACTCGTTTGCCTGAATTTTCTTACGTATCACTAATTTTTTCATAATAAAATATAGCATATATCATCACGGTTTTTTTAAGGATGGGAAATCATCAAATGACTTATATCCCGCTCTGGGCGGAGCGAAATGTAGTGTCGGACTCGTAACTGAACAGCAGTGTGATTCTCTAAGCCTCACTTCGTAAATCGAAAGCTGAATCCGCAGTGAGATTACAAAATGGTATTCTGTTAAACACGATTACACCGGTGACGTCACCACGGGCGAACGAATACTAAACCAATGACAAGTTGGTTCGTTATCGAAGTGAGCGCGATCACTTTAGTGAGACACGTTTTCGAGTTTGCATTTTAGAGAATCGCACTACAGGACTCCTTCATGTTCCCATGGCGTTCCAGGGCCGCGGTGACTCTTTGGAACAAAGTCCGCAACGTACCATCTGGGATAACGAAGTTTCCTATTAGCAAAAGAATTTTCAGAATTTGACTAATAGTTCCGAAGATTAGCACTTTCAAACAAATAAACAAACTTTTCTTTGGAAAAAAACATTATGTAGCATTTTTATCGGGAAAGGTTTATAGGCTATATAAAATAACGGTACGACCTAAAACAGCGGAGCAGTAACCAAAAGCGTAACTTAACTCAGCTAAAATCGCACGGTACAGTCAGTTACAAAATAATTATGTAACTTTGCCCCCAGCGGGCAAAGCGTGATGTATCGCCAATAAAACATGCCTAAACAATAATATATAAATTACCAACAGACAAACAAACAGACGTTTATAAGACGTAGTAAAGTTTGTCTGTGTGTTTACTGAAAACAAGATTTATGATTTTAAAATGGTTGCGTGCGTTTTTTAATTAGTTTTTCAAATGTAAGTTCGGGTTTACAGTTTGGTTGTAGCTAGTCTGTTTACGCCTTTAATTTTTGAATGGATTCGATGGATGTTTAAGGTGTCGTTAATTTTAAGTTCGACTGCTAACGTAACTTTGCCTGGATATGGCAAAGTTAAAGTCAGTTGTAAAAATCGTTGCACAAACGCAACGTTTCATAATTTGTTAACATGTTTGGCAAAAAAAAAGGTAAATACCTAGGGCTATACAATCTAGGGCTGCGGAATTTGTTCGAAAGAGTCACCGCGGCCCTGGAACGCAAAGGGCATTAAGAAGCACACGGATGGGTTTTGTCAAATGACTTCTTCCGCTTTGGGGACCGCCCAAGCGGAAGAAGTCATTTGATGATTTCCCATCCTTAAATAAATATTGTAGATGAGGTTGCCGGTTCGATAGGTACCGGTTTCTAAGTTTATGTACTGACATCGATAGAAAACAGCATCCTGAAAACCCGCTTTGAGCAAGCGTGGTAATCTTTTTATAAGATTACTTTTATTTATTTTTTCTTTTGACTGCCTCGTTAGCCTAGTCCCAAGCGCGACTGCTACGCTAGAGGTCTTGGGATCAATTCTCAAGTCGCGGAAAGTGTTATTGGATTTTTCTATAAAATTCTCAGCAGCAGGTCGGAGTTAGGATTCGTGCCCTGTTATACATTTGAGACCTAAACATACCGGCGAACTGTGGGTGCTTTACAATTGTACATTGGTGCACCTCTGCCTTACCTTTCGGGGAAAACAGGCGTGATAGTGCTTTTGAATTTTCAAAGAATTTAAGTAACAGAAAATCGAATTTAACTTAACATGACAGTTTCAAATACAGTTAGGGGAACTCTGCTCGCTCCCCTACGCATTTTTTTCACGCCATTTTAATCAAACGCCTTGTATTCGGCTATTAAAATACTTTCCTTGCTTGGTCGGGTGAGTAATACACATTCAAACAAAAATGTTTATTTAAAACCGGCTTCTAACTGCGACTTCATCCACTTCAAAATAATATTATGAAGAAGAAAAATTTTTTGTTTGTTTGTAACGAATAGGCTCCAAAACTACTGAACCGATTTTAACCACTTTTTCACCAGTAGATAGCTACATTATTCTTGAGTAACATAGCCTATAGAATATCACGCTGCGACCTACGGGAGCGGAGCAGTAACTAAAAACGTAACGGGGATGAAATAAGTCGCGCGAACGAAATCACGGGTAATTCGCTTGTAGTTAATAAAACACTTGATTATTGTCTAACTTATCAGTTTTTGAGCTTACATTTGTTAATAAATCTAAAGTCTATTAGACACTGAATGTTATGTATAAAAAAAGAAAACGTTATATTTGAATTTGAGTACATGACATAAGTTGATTTTTTTCTTGGTTTTTTGTTGCCCACCTAACCCTTTACGTATTATAACTCGGCAACCGCACATTTTTCCGGAATAAAAAGTATCCTATGTGCTATTCCACACTACAATCTATTTCTGTGCCAAATTTCATTCAGATCCGTTCAGCCGTTTAAGCGTGAAAGAGTAACAAACATCCATCCATTCATCTTCGCAATCTTTCGCATTATTACAAGGATTTTTTTGGAAAATCCGGCGGAAAACCCGGCAGCGCGATGCCAGGGCGGTCCACTAGTTTTAAATGAGATAAATATAAGTATTCATATTATGTACATTCAGTCGTGACGGATAGTCAGAAGCCAGAAAGTATGACAACCAGTCTAACCAAGAGGTATCGTGTTGCCCAGTAACTGGGTTGTGGAGGTCAGATAGGCAGTCGCTCCATGTAAAACACTGGTATTCAGCTGCAGCCGGTTAGACTGGAAGCCGACCCCCACATAGTTGGGAAAAGGGTAGGCAGATGATGATGTGTATATTCGTAGTTCATAGGTTGAATAACAATTTTCACACTCTTACATCGTTTTCGATTCACCTAGATTCTTAATTAAAACATTCAATTAGTAAATTTTGATGATTTTATTGCATAATTTGATGGTGTTTTTTTTATTGGCACCATAAAATATTATGGTGTCCAATTTGGTTGCAAAGCTATAGATTTTTATAATATTACCGTGTAATTAATTGATTTTGAATTTGAGAAGTTCAGATATGATTTTAGGGAACCGCTGGCTAAATATAAAAACCCTTGAACACGGAAAGAAAATTATTTGAATTCAAATGTTAATTAGATATGAAAAAATGATATTGAAAAAGAAATATGGCACATAATCACCCTTTTACTTTGTCCGTCTGTCTGTCACAAACGTTTATATCGCAAACTGCTGCTTTTATTTTAAGTTTTATAAATGTCGTAGGAAATGAAATGGTTTGAAGAAACTAATTATGCCCAACAGTGGGATAGTGTAGGTTAGAGAAAAAAGAAAAAGACGACGTTTTCACCAAAATAATTTACTGTCAAAGGACTGTTATTATCCTATCCTACTACTATTATAAAGGCGAAAGTTTGTAAGTATGGATGTATGGATGTATGGATGTATGGATGTTTGTTACTCTTTCACGCTTAAACGGCTGAATGGATCTGGATGAAATTTGGCACAAAGATAGATTATAGTCTGGAATAACACATAGGCTACTTTTTATCCCGGGAAAATGTACGGTACCCGTAGGATAACACATCAACTGTGACGCGGACGAAGTCGCGGGCAGAAGCTAGTTATCCATACTTTCATACTAATATTAGATATAAATACGAAAGTAATTCAGTCTGTCTGTCTGTACGCTTTAACGACTAAACCACTGAACCGGTTTTGATGAAATTTGGTACGGGGTAAGTTGGAACCTCAAGAAAGGACATAGGCTTCTTTTTATTCCGCAGCTTTGCCTGCATTCGCGATAACCAACTAGCTAGATATTTATTTAATTATGTATTTACCTTAGTTATTGAGGTACACAGACAGAAATATATTACTTTTTATTATTCCTACATACTTATCTATAAGAAGGTTGCCACTAATAAGTATCTACTGGGCTTATCACAAATGTATCATTCAGCCACTTAAACTTTTAAATTAAGAAGGTGCGTTCATATTAGTGCAATTCCAAAATGTGTAAAAGATAAAAATTATGGATAAAACCATTGGCACATTGGCTATAAAAATATCTCGTTACCACTAAAAACTTAAAACGAAACAGCTGAAACTTTATTCTTAAATAACAAAAAAATCATATTATTTAAAATTAGCTGTAATAAAAACTACCATGTTTGATTATCAACAGGACACAGGCTGTATGTAGGCATTCCTTATAGGCAACTTCTTAATGTTTCCACTACACATTAGCACGGTGAAAGGAACGCGGCCGCTGCGGATGAAAAAAAAGTTAACTGTCAAAGTGACGTTTGCATTTTTCCCGCCAATTTAAACGTCAAATGAGTCTATGGTCGTGTGCTTGTGACCGTTATTGCCCTTTTTGAGGTTTCTAGTATCTTTAGGTGTTGCAAATAACACTTTGAAATGAGTTGGAAGTGATAAAAATTGATTGTGTCCACCTTTTTTGTTTTATGACTGTTTTCCTTTAGATGTTGGACTGAATTTAATGTATCGAGATTAGTTTTTCGCAATAGGATAACATATTTATTTGATGACTAGCGGATTGCCCGCGACTTCACCTGTGTGGGTTATTTTATCCGCTGTAAGTTACGTCTTAGGTTAATGCTCCGCTCCCGTGGGTCGTAGCGTGATGTTGTGTAGCCTGTGTTACTAAGAAAGAATATAGCTATCTATTGGTGAAAAAATGGTTAAAATCGGTTCAGTAGTTCCGGAGCCTATTCGTTACTAACAAACTAACAAATCTTTCCTCTTTATAATAGTATTGATAGCAATTTTATTTTCTGCTGTTTGTTTGGAGGCCCATTTTAGTGAATAAAAGATTTTTACAGTCATGATCATTAATTTCTAATTAAGATCTTCATCATCATTATCAGCTGAACGACGTCCACTGCTGGATAAAGGCCTCCTCTAAAGATAGCTACAGTGACCGGTCCTGCGCTGCCCGTATCTAACGATTTCCTGCGACAGAGACACATTTGAAATGTGTCATGTGCCTGTAATTACACCGACACCCATACCCTTCAAACCGAAACACAGCAACGCTTAGCGGTAGAAATATGTATGGTGGTAGTACTTCCCCGGACGAGCTCCTTACTACTGGAACTGGAAGGAAGGCTTTGACTAAATTGGTGCCTAAAAAATAGGTCGATTTCACCTTGGAAGTATTGTCACTTAACACGGTAAAACTAAAATTAAAAGCACTATTTCAATAAAAAACATAACAAAAGAAAATGGCGTGTCACAATACAATAACTATTTAATTAAAATGTTCCACCTACATGTGCAAAAAGCGATATTATGTAAATAATCCAGTGACAGCCGCCATTTTAAAAATGTCAGTTGCAATTAACTACAAAATAGTGTCAAGTTGTCCTTAATTCAACCTGCTTTTAAAATGAATTGTGTGACCAGTTGCAATAAATTATTAATTAATTGTGACAACCCAATCAAAGAAAAGGCGGTTTAGTTATATTTGAGGTTAGTTGACCATTATTATGTTTCAACATTAGTTTGGTAAAGATGATGAAAAATATTGAACTGCCTCGTTATATTGGTCCTAAGCGCTACTGCTACGCTAGAGGTCTTGGGCTCGATTACCAGCAAAGAGTTATTGGATTTTTCTAAGAAATTCTCAGTAGCAGCTCGAAGTTAAGGTTTAAAATAGCTTTAAAATTAAGGGGAGACTCTACCAAACATTTTTCTATAAGAAACCTATTGGAATTTCGGAGTACGTACTTTTAGTTATAGTACAAACGCAATGGGCTATATTTTTTGCAATACGGATCAAGCAAAATAGTATTTTTTAATACAAAACGATAATTAAGAAAATTCCTGAAAAAATCCACGTAACCGGCGTGCTTGTATGACCAGATGTATGAACGTGGAGGAGGCGAAAGGAGTATATAAGGATCGTAGCAGGTGGCGTTCTGTGGTTTCTGCCTACCCCCATTGGAAAAAGGCGTGTATGAGTATGTATGTATGTAAAATCCTACACCCTATATAATGCCAGTTGCCTACCCAACTTTAAAACCAATGATTGGGTCATAAACAACCACAAATAGGTGTTATTACAATAAAAACCTAATGCAATGATTTGTTCAGCAAATCTATCGATCGGAATAAACGTAGAAATATTAGCAATAAGTGTGATAAACTGATAATTTTCGAGTTAGCAACCTTACAAGTACTGACATACAACTAACACCTCGAAAATTGCGAAATCGTGATACTAAAAATAAAAAAAAAAACATTTCGCTACACTTCGTACACGTAATCTTTTACCAATTTACCTTTACGTTTCATAGAAACTTTACGCTTATTGCAATAAGGTCGGAATTCAATTAAATTACGTAGAAAAATATCGTGGTTTCGTCTTGTGGTTTGACAATTTTAAGTTTGCGGTTGTGTAACTGCATAATGTAGGTACGGTTAGTAGAGAAGTGGTTTTGTGGACGGTAAATGTAAGTTGGTGGTCGGATTAAGCGAATATCTGGTTGGAGAGTACGTTCGTCGTGTGTGGTCTGAACACGGTACGGTGGGAAAGAGGCTTCACTTGAGATATTCAGAAGGGATTATTTTTTTGATGTAGTAATTAGTTTAATTTCCTTTAATTCGGTTTTCTTTAGGTTTTGGTGATTCTTAATTTAAATTAAATAAAAGGTTTTGTTTTTTTTATGTGAATTTTTTGTCATCATTACTACAATGGAGTAACTTTATTTTTTTAATATAATTATTAAAAATTAACTTTGCGATTTATGACATTATTAGAAACTAGTTTTTGTCCGCGTAAATATTGGTCATCGCGGAAATGAAGAAGTCGCGGAATGAAAAGTAGTCTATGTCCTTTCTTGGGGTTTTAACTTACCCCGTAGTGGTAATGATATTTTTAGTGTGTGAAGTTGGTGGTGTGACACCCCCGTGCCTCGGTAAGCACGTAAAGCCGTTGGTCCTGCGCCTGATCTCTCTCCGGTCGTGTCGGATTGCCGTCCCATCGGGCTATGAGAGTTAGGGAAGAGGGAGTGCACTTGTGTTTGCGCACACACTTGTGCACTATAATATCTCCTGCGTACGTGGCTAGTCTGCATTAAGGTTAGCCGCCGTGGCCGTAACCGGCCTGGAGAATTACATTTTTTACATTTAGTCTTGAAAGCGCAACAGCCGAACAGCTGAATGGATATAATTTAATTTAACATTTTGTCGCTATATTATACTAGTAATAACAATGGTCGCTTAGCAGTCGAAATTCGACCTTAATTCATATGTTTTTTTTTTGCACTTTGCATTCTTTTTCTTCATCAACTTTCTTCATCGTCATCATATTATCAGCCGGAAGACGTCCACTGCTGGACATAAGCCTCCCTCATAGATTTCCAATAGGACCGGTTGGAAGCGGCCTGCATCCAGCGTCTTCCTGCGGTGTTAATCACATAAACTTTAACTATACCAAATCTCATACTTCTTTTTACGTGCAATACGTTAAAAAACAGGATTAAAATTTTCTCTCCCCCCAAATAAATTACGCTAGACTAAAAATAAACAGCTCGCAATATGATTTAGCTTTCACATGACTAATTTAACAAATGACAAATTTAGAAATGATGACGATTAGTTTCTATGAAATATAAAGTGCTATGGTAAGTGGTGTGTCCATTAATCATGTCAAAATATATCTAAGACTTCTCTGAAATCTCTAAAAGCATGTCATTTAAATAATTTAGGTAGACACCTAGATATCTAGTGTTTTTAAATGTTGTCTATGCTTTTAATGATTCAAACATTAATGTGCCTGAAATCACCAATTTGTCTTGAACAAGTGTGATGATTAATGTGTTAAATTAATTAATGTTCATTGTTTTCACACATAGAAGCAACAAGAATACTATAACCAAGATTTTGCAAAAACTAAATTGAAAGAAAAGAGTGTCCGTGGAGTTTCTTGCTCGTTCTTCTCCATAGAGACCTACGTTTTGGAACGAGCAACTAGCTTCAACTTTAAACTGTAAGTTCTTGTCAATTCAAAAGTGCCTGTAAATGGTCTAATTTAAATAAATGCTTAGAGGCCTTTGCCATGCTTTGGAAAATTAAAAGTACAATGGCGGAATTTATGCAACCAAAGGTGGTGTAGAGATAACACGATAGGTGTAACATAGGTAACACAAAAAAACATTAACAGGCTGGTATTGTACAAAGAAATGATAACTATTTAAATTTTAAATGTGCTATAATATCACACTCTGTCTAGTCCGTACTAATATTATAAATGCGAAAGTAACTCTGTCTGTCTGTCTCTTCTTCACGCCTAAACCACTGAACCGATTTCAATGAAATTTGGTACAGATACAGTCTGGGACCCGAGAAAGGACATAGGATAGTTTTCATCCCGGAAATCCCACGGGAACGGGAACTATTAATCCACGCGGACGAAGTCGCGGGCAAAAGCTAGTCTAAGAATATATGTATCATGTTAAAAGTGAAAAAAATAATAATAGCAACTTACCTTGTTTAAAAAAAACTAAATAGAGTAGTCTTTCTCTCACTTAAAAAGGTTACCCATTATCCGGTGTTTAGGGTAACCCCGTCAAATCGTTAAGCTAATGCCATTTAGTGTAAGCACAAGAGTATTAAGTTAATTGATACCAATTAATACTTAACAGTTTAGGAATACAGTTCTTTTTGTATTACTACATTATTACCTTAGATAGAATGTAAGAAAAAAGTAAAAACCGACTACCTCGTTAGCCTAGTAGTCCTAAGCGCGACTGCTACGTTAAAGGTCTTGGGTTCGATTTCCAGGTGGAGCAAAATGTGTTATATAGGGATTTTCTTTGAATTTTTCAGTAGCAGCTCGGAGTTAGGATTTGGGCCTGGTGAATGGCAATAGGCTCGTCCCCAATTACATGGGACCTAAACATAGTGGTGAACTATGGGTGTACATTGGTACACCTCTGCCTAACCCTTCGGGGAATACAGGCGTCATAGTTAGTATGTATTAGTGAAAGAAATATGCTTTTTTGAATAAGTATGTTTTTATTTCTTCAAAAATGATTCTCAAGTTTAACATTAAAAGTGCAAATTGCTATAATCACTTTGCATGCAAGACGAATTGATGATTTGCACAAACAAAATGGTTGTGATTATTATCAATTTACTTAACTTTTAAATCATTTATTGTGGCTGAATACTTAAATAAATAACCTTGATAGAGCTAGCTTCCACTAACATGCCATTTATAAAATTAATTATTTACTACTTAATTTAAATTACTTTAAACAATGATTAGGCATGAGATTTGCCGGGGCTGCGGGTTGTTCGAAAGAGATACCGCGCCCCCGGAACGCAAAGGGCACATGAAGGAACATAGACGGGTTTTAGTCAGTAAAAGTCTGACACTCCCTCCCGCCCCGCCCAGGGCGGGGGAAGTTATTTGATGATTTCCCGTGTTTAAAAAAAAAAAAAAAAAAAAAAAGGGCATAAGATTGTATATTATGTAAACCTCTTTTCTAAGCAAATAAAGATGTTCTTTTTTATTATATTCTTCTTTACCGTGTGGGCAGTAAGGTCTCACGAGTACTCACGACCCGACGACACCCTAGTGTCAAAGTTTCTAAACCGCCTCAAGGGCCTCTGACATGGTTACCGATGTCAGTGATGTCCAAGATAAACTTAGATAGTACTTACTCGTGTCCGGTGGCGAACCCACAACCTCGTGCATGAGAGGCGGACCCTTAACCACTGGGCCATCACGACACTTGCGACGATTTTATTCTATTAAAATCCTACTTACAATCCCTAACAATATTTATATAGAATCGACACAAACAAACTATAAATAAAACATTTTTATCAAGAGTAATTAGGAAGTATTTTTCCCATTCTTTCCCATTCAACATTACCAACCCTTTGAAAGGGGCAATTAGATTCAATTCTATGTTTTCTGATTATTGATAACCTTAGATTTTAATTTTAAACAAAGCAGAGCATCTTCCCTCTCACACCGCTAGCTAGTCCCTCGCCCTGCTCCTACCGTCCCCGCGATATGTAAGGTTTATCATTATCTGCGTTAACTCTACCTCGCTCCACCTGAGCTCTGATTGGCTACTAGTCTACCTACTTGTACACCTGGGACACATCATTGAACTGCTGCAGTTCTATTGACATTGATGTGGAATCAGTTGAACTAGAATTTTGTGGACGTTCACCTTTATAATTATTTAGCATCACGGCGGCTAATCTTAATGCAGACTAGCCAAGTACGCAGGAGATATTATAGTACACAAATATGTGCGCAAACACAGGTGCACTCCTTCTTCCCTAACTCTCACAACCCGATGGGACGGCAATCCGACACGACCGGGGAGATATCAAGCGCAGGACCAACGTCCTTCGCCTAATCTCTGCTACGCTGTTACGCTAGAGGTTTTGGATGCGATTCCCAGGTCGAGCATAGTGTTATTGGGTTTTTCTCTATGAAATTCTCATTAGCAGCTCGGAGAAAAGATTTGTGCCCGGTTAATGGCAATAGGCTCGCCCCCTATTACATGGGACCTAAACAAACCGGCGAGCTGTGGGTGTGCATTGGTACACCTTTACCTAACCCTTCTGGGAATACAGGCGTGATGGTATGTGTATGTTGTATATTACTCTTAAATCGGTGTGCGTGAGCCGCCTCACGTCTAACTCCCTCTCAACATCTCATTGCTAAGTTAAACTCACGAGGTAGTTTACCTGTCATATTTTAATAATTTAAATATAGTGTTCAACCACAGCTTCGTTCCTATTCTGTTGTGTTGAATATATTATGAACAGTACTGTACTTGGTTCTACTGAAAATATATGAAGAAACTACATTAGTAGGGTTACCATTTAACCGGATTTATCTGGATCTTCTTCTTTTTCTGGTTCTTTGTAATTTTTCTCCGGACTTTCGGAACCACGGCGATTTTTTTTTATACCATAATTAAAAAATATAAATATACCGTCACGCCTGTATTCCCCGAAGGGTTAGGTAGAGGTGTACCGATGTACACCCAGAGTTCGCCGGTATATTTAGGTCCCATGTAATAGAGGGCGAGCCTATTGCCATTAACCGGGCACAAATCCAAACTCCGAGCTGCTACTGAGAATTTTATAGAAAAACCCAATAACACTTTTTGCGTGACCTGGGAATCGAACCCAGGTCCTCTAGCGCAGCAGTCGTGCTGAAAACCACTAGGCTAACGAGGCAGTTAGCCTAGTGTAGTTAGGGGAGAGATATTTTTTGTGTAAATACATATTATCAACCTATACTTTAGTTAGTGTTTAATTATTTATAATTTTTTAACTCCGCTTTTTTGAGCTACAAATAAAAAAAAAACCATTAGAAAATTTGAATTTCAGCGTTTCCAGCGCTTTCACCTTAAATCAATATCTTATTTACAATTTACCTACAGCGCTGCAGCGCTAGATTGTCATGCAATAAATACATGATGCAATACAAGTCATTGACCCTTGATCCTTCTTAATTTAAATGCTAAATCGTAGCTCTAAATAGCAATCAGACACGCTAATGTTAATTAGATACATACCTTACCTACCTATATTTAGGGATTAAATTAGTTAGTTTTGTAATTGATAAGTTTATGTTAGTCTCTGGGAAAAGTTTTTGAATTTATTAATTAACTGGCTTATTGCTGCGATTTTGTTTGCATGGATTTCGGTTAACGGATTTTTTTTAAATCGGAGTATCCAAAGTTATTCCTTTTAACATTAGCTATCTGCCAGTGAAAATCCTGTCAAAATTGGTTCAGCCGGTTAGGAGATTAGATGGAATAAACACACAGACAACAATTTAAGAACTTGTTTTTTTTTCAGCATACAAATTTTGTAAACATTTTTATGCGTTTACTAAAAAGCTGTTATTTAGTAATTACAAAAAGACACTTCAATTTTATTTATTTAATTAAGTATACTTACATACAAACGTATAGTTGATGAAAAAAAAAAACGCCCAATAATATTGTGAAAATTACTATATTTAAACTATTATACCTAATATGCAAATGCATAGTTGTTCGGTATTTAAACAGAGTTCTAATTTCAATCTCTCCTCAACAGATGGCGTAAATTCCCCAAAACAAAATGGCTGCGGTATCCTCAGCCCACCTGCAAGACTCCAGAATAAAAATCCAAGACCACAGCGATGACGAGCCTTACTCCCCAAACACCAGAGACACTACCAGCCCAGAATACCACGACGAGGAAAAAGCAGAAGAGAGACCCGTACTGTCATCCTCTTTCGCCATACACAACGTCTTGAAGAAAGAAAGAGACAGTCATAGTCCAGAAAACGTCTTCTCAACTGACAAGCTGTTGCAAAACACGCCGAATTACGAAGATTTACGAGAGATCAACGAGAACTCCCGAACTTCTGACCTTATTGATGATGATGATGATCGGACGAATGAATCTAGAGCTGAAATTAGTATAGATGATAATTCTTGTTGCAGTGATGATACTGTTCTTTCGGTTGGTAATGAGGCATTGCCAACCTTCGAGCAGAAAGGGCCGGAGACGTCACAAAATCTGACGTCTTTCAAGCACATACAGACACACCTAAATGCAATATCACAGTTGAACCAAAACATCAACATGAACCAACCGCTTCTACTAAGGCCGAGTCCCATAACCCCAAACCCACTAATGTTCCTAAACCAACCACTCCTGTTCCAGAACCCCTTAATCAACCAAGTAGACTTAAAATCCGGGCTGCAAAGTCGAATGCCAGTCCCTCAAGGCAATTTAAACTTAAACCCCCAGCCTTTCGGTTTAAATTTCGGTTTGAGGATGAAGAATCAAAACCAGGACCTAAGAAGAACAGATGAGAACAGAAGAATGAATTACGTGTCTCCAAAGTCACCAGAGAATGAGTCAGGGAGAGATTTTATCAACCAGAATTGTCTAAAATTCAGCATAGATAATATTTTGAAGGCTGATTTTGGGAGGAGAATTACAGATCCGTTGAATAAGAGGAAGTCGAAAACGAGGGTTGAGGCTAAGATGTCTCCTGTTAAGGAGACTTCTCCTTCTAAGCCTGAGGAGGCGAGGGTTCCTGAGGTGAAGCCTGGAGAGAAGAGTGGAGCTATTGACTTGTCGAAAGGAGAAGATAGTGGGAGTAGTCAGAGTTCGGCAACCGGTAAGAGATTGACAAATACTGTACTTTTCTTTTGACGTGAAACGTCTATAAAATCACATCTACTTAGTTAGAAAAGCGAAAAGTAACGAAATAGGTATATAAATAGGTATGTTTAATGGTGGGTCCACACGATACAGACTTAACACAGACTTCTATTGAATTTTGTCTGTACAACAAATCAGTACAGACAAATGTCGGTGTATCAGAAAAGTCGGAAGTCTGCGTACGATTGTCGGAGCAAAACTCATGATTATTGAATTACTTAATTTAACAACTACAGATTTAAGAAAATCGAAGCCTGAACTGATGAAAAGTCTGCACAGATATTTGGTAAAGACCTCTGAGTAAAATTTTTTACTCAGACTTTATAGTCTGTGCAGATATCTGTACATACAAATGTGTCTGTATCGTGTGGACCCACCATAACACTAAAAGCGACTCGCTGACATAGACGTTTCATGTTTAACCAACGGCCGTGTGCCCCGACACAGTCCCAATTGATTTTTGTTACTAGGTACACTATTTAAATCTGCCTCGTTAGCCTAGTGGTCTTAAGAGCGACTGCTACGCTACAGATCTTGGGTGCGATTCCCAGGTCAAGCCAAGTGTTATTGGGGTTTTCTATGAAATTCTCAGTAGCAACTCGGAGTTAGGATTTGTTCCCGGTTAATGGCAATAGGCTCACACCCTATTACATGGGACTTAAAAACATACTGGCGAACTGTGGGTGTACTCAACGTCGCAATCGTGAATTCCCGAGAAAATCGCTTTAACATTTTGCCAAGTGTATACATGTTCATGCTCGTGACTGTACATTGTTTACACTTCTGTCTAACCCTTCAGGGTATACAGGCGTGATAATATGCTATGTTACTGTTTAATGAGATGGTAGTCTCCCAGAACAATTTCCAAAGCTGCATTGTTTTTCTCTTGAACATCTTTTCAATGATATACTCTATCTTCGTGATTTATTTCATTTGTTTCTTTGCTCATCTAACCATGATGTCTGCAGGTACCACCATGGCAGATGGCGCGATGGTATGGCCCGCGTGGGTTTACTGTACACGGTACAGCGATCGACCTAGTTCCGGTGAGTCAGATTCAGTTACATTAGATTTAGTTATCTATTGTAGGGACCTTGGGCCCCTTACAATAAAGTTGGGTTTCATTTGGCAAGGCGAGCCGAGGATATGATGGGCGTAAAACGTAACTTAAATGTGTCGAATAAAGTCTAAGTCAAATCAATTATTTAATTTAGAACCTGAAATGGCACTTTCCAACGTCATTTTTATAAGAGAAAAATATAATTTAATCTGGTTGCGCTTCTAAAAGGTAGTTTTGTATGAACAAGACTGCACAAGAAAAACAAAACCAACTAGCACATGACAATAACTCGAATGACACACACCGAAGTTTTTTTGATTGAAAAATAAAACTACTAAATCGATTTTGCTGCAATTTCTATGGGACCAATCTAAATGTATCCTTTTTAATAAAGAAATAATTATCCGAATCGGTAAGTCAGGTTGACGACAACTGACGGAGTACCGAGGTAACAAACAAAATAACTACAAACGAATTGAGAATTTCTTCCTATTTTTATTATTATTTATTGAATTAAAGGCCTATATGGACCAATTATAAAAATGAAGTAATACAAAAATTTACAAATATTTTGAAGTCGGTTAAAATAGAATGTTTTTAGTCAGCACACTGCTAGGCCCTAACACGCTAAGTTAAAACGTCTAGGTAATGATGAGAATTTTGAACACAATCATAGTAAAGTACCCTTGACAAGAATGATTTCGTTCGCTAACAAATGGATTACAGTCTAAGCGGTTCGTGTTCAATTCGTATGATATCTTTGTGCAAATCTAGCTTAGATTGAGATTCATCGTTTTAGAATACAGTTTGGAAATTGTTTCAAGGTTTATGTGTGTTTTCATTACTAACTTTTGCCCGTGGCATCGTTCATGTTAAACTTAAAGTCAAGTCCTTAGCTGACGTCTCCCATTTATAAACTACTTTCCTACCAGATTTCAGCTTCATAGGGTAAGTAGTTTTCGAGATTTCTTGTTTTATACTGGTGATAGTCATTACTCTCTTGCGCCCGCAACTTTGTCTTCGTATAACTTTATAATTATCCCACGGAAACCGTATACTTTTTTTATGAGAAAAGTAGCCTTTGTTCTATTCCAGACAATAATATATCTCTTTGCCAAATTTCACCCAGATCCATTTAGCCGTTCTTTGGTGATTTTGTAACAAACATCCATTCATTCAAACTTTCGCATTCATAATAATTATTAGTAAGACTAGCTTTTGCTCGCGAATCCGTCCGTGTGAAAGATAAGTGGCTAATGTGTATTTCTCTTCTTCTACACTTTCTAACTTCTTTTACCTTAGACGTCACACACATCGGTGAAAGAAAACATCGTGAGGAAACCTGGATTTCCAATCAATATAAAACTAAAATCGCCAATCCGCCTTAAGCAAGCGTGGTGATCAATGTTCGTACCTCTGTACAAGAAGAGGCTTTTGTCCTTTAGTCTGACAATAATAGCCTGGTATAATTTTTGTAATTTCGGATTAGAATCTTACTCTCAACTCAACTTATATCAGGTTGTCGGCTGCTTAACCAGAGTTCCCAGCAGCCCTGCCCTGGCGTTTCCCAGCAATAATAGGCTGGTAATATCATCAGCAAATTAACAAGCGTCTCTTAAATACCACCCCAAATTCCAACTAGATTAACTAAATCTTTCCGCAGTAAACTCATCCCTTTTGCCACAATATTCAATGTAGCACAACCCAATAATTTGATAAGTACCCCCTGGGGATGTGCGGCGTTAGATAAGGGGGCGGACCCCTTAGGAGGGGGTCGGTTTACACAGTGGGAAGATTGTAACATGTGTTTAGATTTTGAAGAAAGAGGGAGGTATGGTGAATGTGCGAAATGAATATAGTAAAGAAACCTTGTTCGTGGATCAGTACCATGATTTGAAACATTCTAGAGATGAACCATTTTGCTTCCTATAAAAAACATCAGCGTTGCATACACAGGAGTAATACCTACACGGTCAAAATGTATGGAATCGGACTTCTAGACGCACTGCAAATTACCACAATTGGACGTAGTTACGCGAAAACGATCCAACCCTCAAAGTGTTGATACGCAAAAAGGATATAACTCTCAAAGTGTCCACTTTGAGATTTGGATCCTTTTTGCGTATCAACACTTTGAGGGTTGGATCGTTTTCGCGTAACTACGTCCAATTAGCGTTTTCAATCGTCTTTTATAATGCGCACTGTAAGGGAGTGGAACTCTCTACCTGCGTCTGTTCTATTCCCGACCACATTCAACCCTGATCTCTTCAAAGTTAGAGTGAACAGGCTTCTTCTGGGTAAGCTCACTCCATCGTCGACTTTGTCTCTGTCACCTCTGACCTACACTAGAGTCAAGAGCTTACCAATTATGAATAAAAAAAAAGTGTCACAATTGGTCTCAGCTATCAATCGATAGATGTGACAATCGTTACGGATAGTCAGAAACCGGGAAGTCCGACAACCAGTCTAACCAAGAGGTATCGTATTACCCAGTAACTGAGTTGTGGAGGTCAGATAGGCAGTCGCTTCATGTAAAACACTGGTATTCAGCTGCATTCGGTTAGACTGGAAGCTGACCCCGACAAAGTTGGGAAAAGGCTAGGCAGATGATGATGAGTCGACTTCAAAATTGCTTAAAAACCAAGATTTTCTCGCCAAATAAACGTTTTTCATGTTTGGCAGATCAAAACAAACAGACTAGACGGGTACACCGTTGTAATAGAATTAGGGATCATTAAGCATCGTGCAATGCAGCTGATAAATATGTATACGGGACGCTGAAGGGGAAGGAAATAAAAATTGATTTTTAGAGACGGGAAAGTGTCGATAAACTTTTTGTTGTTGTTGTCGATAGTTTTAGTGAATTATCGACTGGGTTAGTGAGCTATATTTCGTATTAGAATATTATTTGATGATTTTATAAATGTAATTTGTAGAGAGAAGTAATGTAATTTAAAACAAACAATACTAAGTTTAGTTTTTTTCCCAAATCCTTTGCTAAAACGAAAGAAAACTAGGCAGTTCCTGAAACCAATACGTATGTATTCCCCGAAGGGTTAGGCAGAGTTGTACCTAGTAATGTACAACAGTATGCCGGTATGTTTAGTTCCCATGTAATGGGAGGCGAGCGTATTGCCATTAACCGGGCACAAATTCTAATTCGGATTTCATAGAAAAACCCAATAACACTTTGCTCGACCTGTGAAGACTCTGAAATACACACTATCATAATAAATTACTACCATCTTGCAAACTGGTCAATTACTTATCATATGTCGACAAGCGTCTTTTGTGCTTACTAAATTATCAATTATAAGTTATTGATCGTGTTTGTTCGTCATGCCAATTGTCACGTCGTCGCATTATTACGCGCTATTAATAATAATAGACCCTTTATTAAAAAATAATACACTATTATTCATGAACTTATATCTGTTTTAATTGTCATCTTTATTGATGTAAGCCTATTTGTCGGTATCATCTGCCTAGCCATTTCCCAACTATGTTCGGGTCGGCTTCCAGTCTAACGGGATGCAGCTGAATACCAGTGTTTTACACGGAGCGACTGCCTATCTGACCTCCACAACCCAGTTACTGGGCAACACGATACCTCTTGGTTAGAATGGTTGCCAGACTTCCCAGCTTTTGACTATCCATAACGACTGTCAAAGATCTTTGAATGACAGCCGGGACCAACGGCTTTACGTGCTTTCTTAGGCACGGGGGTGTCACAGCATCAACTGCCAAACTGCGGACTTCTACTGAGAATTTCCCGATGGCACAACCCGATGTTACTCTTGGGAATCGAATACAGGAATCCAAGCTCAATTGTCTTGCTTGTGACTTTGAGAACAACGGTGCAACATCATCGTCATCATCATCACATAAGCCGCAGGACGTCCACTGCTGGACATAGGCCTTCCACATAGATTTCCAATAGGACCGGTTGGAAGCGGCCTGCATCCAGCGTCTATCTGCCTTTTCTATAGATACGTATAAGCAGAGATATCACCAACGACCGAACAAACAATCGATTGGTGTGAACAATTGATTAACATTAACATTCGATTCTATTCGATTGGCCGGTAATCGATTAGCGTAGCTAATAGGACAAATTGACTGCGTTTGAGTCATATTGTTTACAATATTAAGTTAAAAGTTTTCCTGTTTTTTTGGTGTGAATTATTTAATTGATTAGATAACATTTGTCGTTGAGGTATTTAAAAAATAAGAACGATTTTTATTATTATCTATGATTTTTTTTCACTGATGAATTAATTTTTTAACCATAAAACCGGTCAAGTGCGCATCGGATTTGAACAGGAAAGGTTTCGTACCACTCTACGATTTTCAATACTTCATAAAAAAAAACGACCGTCACCTTGATAATTCCAAACTGCTTGTACATTGGTCTAATTGAGAATTTGAATTTGAGCACTCCATCATCATCTGCCTTTTCCCAACTAAAATAAAAAAATATATATATATCTTGGGACAACTCACACACGGCTATCTGATCCCAAGCTAAGCAGAGCTTGTGTTATGGTAACCAGACAACTCATATACATACTTATATAATTTATAAATACATACATATTATAGATAAATCACACCCAGACACAGAACAAACAATCATGCTCATCACACAAAGTTTGTCCTGGGTGGGAATCGAACCCACGACCTCCGGCTTAGCAGTCAGGGCCACTAACCACTGGACCAACAGGCCCGTCAACTATGTTGGGGTCAGCTTCCAGTCTAACCGGATGCAGCTGAATACCAGTGTTTTACATGGAGCGACTGCCTATCAGACCTCCACAACCCAATAATGGGTAATACGACGCTCTTGGTAAGACTGGTTGTCAGACTTTATGAATTTGAGCACACCATTGAAAAAAAAAATAGTGAATCTATTTGCCTATTTCGAAATGTAGTTTCGTATAGAGAAGAATGAGCAGAAACAAAGGCAACAAGCAAAGGCTTTAAATTTTTCAGACGGTGAAAAAACTCCCGTAAATGCATTACTTACCCTTTCAGAATAGTCAGTACCGGCGTTAGGGTAGGGCGCGGTTGGGCGACCGCCCAGGGGCGCCGGACTTTAAGGGGCGCCCCTTTATATTCCCATCTCTGTAAGCGAAAAAAAAAAAACGATGTGTTGGCAACACTAGAATGGAACGCAGTGCTCAATCCGTTCGGTCGGAGCACTACATACATACAGTTCATTTTACTGGGAATCCCCGACCACAGAGAAACACAATATCTATCTCTTTTTAACATTTTAGTTCAAAAGAGTTGGCGTTATTTTTGATGGAGCGGAACACAGCTCATTCTTATTCATTCAATCGGTGCACGCACTTAAAAACAGTTATCGCAATTACATATTTTAAAACAAACAGACGCAGTAATCAGGCGTTCCACGCTAAGTTACGAAGTGCATGTTTTTTACTTTTTGTCGCCGACTACAGAGTGACATAGGTTTTATCCAAAAAGTTGAAATGCAAATAGTGTTTAAGTAGGTATTTGCTTTATGACGGATTATTTCACTAATTAGGTAAGTACAATTTTATTTTAACTATCTTTACTTATTATACTAAAGAGGTAACATTTGTTTGTTTGTTTATGTTATGTTTGAAGTGGGGTAATCTATTTAAAGTAAATTATATATTATAAAATATCTCTGGAACTGACTATATAATGTTGATGAAATTTTAACACGGAGATAATAAATGAATGTCGAGGAGGTACGGTCAAGTGTAAAAGTGGATGAACACTGTTCATTCGTAAGCCTTTGTGTTAAAGGTGAAAAGTGTCCACCGACTTTTGCATCTGACTGTACATAGAAGTCATTTTTTCGGGAACGAGTGGATGATCGTAATTTTTTTCATACAAATCTAAGCACTATCACGTAACACAAGCTTTTAAATATAACATTTCACAATTATTCCGCTGCCATGACAATATTACCTTACCTAGATTTTTCGATCGTAGTTCACGTGTATGCTAACGCTTTCCTGAATATAAAGCGTTTTTGGTCGTCCTCACTCAATAGCGTTATATTTAATTAATTTATAGAAATGATCGGACTTACGCAGATTTAATTTGTTGCAGATTTGATTAGTACAAAATGTCTGAACACGTTGACCCTTTCAAAAGAAAACCATCTGGGTCAAAATATAGAAAACGAAAAGCAGAAAAAGAGAAGGAATTTGAAAAAACAAAAAAGTTCATGAATATAGGCAAATATATCACAACAAAAAATCAAGACCTTAATGTGGCATCTACATCTGAAATACAAGCGAATGCATCGGTAGTGGAGTCTCTGTCTGACAAGTCAGATCAGTTAGCTGTTGAAGAGATTGTGGACGAAGTTTCCCGAAGTGAGGAGACAAGTTGTGTTACAATTACAGATGCTGCTCAGGATGACACTATTGGTGATGTACAACAAATACAAATTCTAGATGACGTTAGTTCTCTTGTTCCAAATATATCGGATCCAGCCACTTGGCCACTCACTCGAAATAGCAAAATTATTGATCATATAATAACTAATGGCCCAGTGCAAACTCACATTGATAATTATCCAAAGAATGATACAGGGCGACATTTCTCAAATTCTCATTTTACCAAAAAACTTGCAAACAATGAAATAATTCAGCGTCGTTGGTTAATATACTCAGTTTCTAAAAATCGAGTTTACTGTTTTTGTTGCCGGCTATTTGATAGCAGCTCAACGTCGAATTTAGCATCTGAAGGATATAACGACTGGAAACACTTATCAGAAATGTTAAAAGTTCATGAAAGTAGCACTTTTCATAAGAAGTTTTACCTCTCATGGATTGAGGCTGAACTAAGATTAAAAACGGGGAAAACAATAGATTGTCAAGAGCAACATTTGATTAGAAAGGAAACTACAAGGTGGAATAATATTTTGTCTAGATTAATGCATATTACACTGTATTTAGCTGAAAACAATATGGCGTTTAGAGGTACTTCCGACAAACTATATACGCCAAATAATGGAAAGTTCTTGGGTTTAGTACAACTACTAGCCAAATTTGATCCAGTTATGGAGGAGCACTTGCGATTAGCTGTAAAGGGTGATGTTTCTGACCACTACTGCGGAAAAGACATTCAAAATGAATTAATAGAGCTGATGGGTGAAAAAGTGAAGTCAGAAATCATATCACGTGCAAAGAAATCGAAATATTATTCTATTATAGCTGACTGTACTCCGGACATTAGTCATATAGAACAGCTTTCACTGACAATACGATTTGTTGATTTATCATCAGATGTCGATAAAATATCAGTAAAAGAGCATTTCATAGAATTTATACCTGTTAATGAGTCGACTGGTGAAAGGCTGACTGAAGTTATTATTGATATTTTAAATAAATACGGACTGGAATTGAACGATTGTAGAGGTCAGGGCTATGACAACGGAGCAAACATGAAAGGAAAAAATATTGGAGTTCAAAGGAGAATTCTGGACATAAATCCTTTAGCTGTATATGTACCGTGTGGCTGTCATAGCTACAATCTCGTTCTATGCGATGCCGCTAAGTCATCTGTAAAATCTGTCACTTTGTTTGGAGTACTTCAGAGGTTGTTTACGTTGTTTTCAGCTTCTGTTCATCGATGGAAAATTCTGACCGATCACTTGGGATTGTACACTATAAAAAAACTCAGTGACACGCGTTGGGAAGCAAGAATAGGCAGTGTTAAAGCAGTCCGTTATCAAATTAGCGCCGTCCATGACGCTTTAATCACTTTGGCTATTGAAACTCAGCAAACTGATGTTCAAGTCTCTCATGAGGCTACTACACTAGCCGAACAGCTAAAAGATTTCGGCTTCATAGTTTCATTGGTTGTCTGGTATGACATACTTTTTCAAATTAATGTCGTTAGTAAATCTCTACAATCAACAGACATGGATCTCGGTAAATGCACAGACATGTTGAAAAAATGCTGCAATTTCTTGGAAGAATATAGAAATACGGGCTTTAAAAGCGCCATTTTAACTGCGAAGGGATTGGCTGAAGAGTTAGAAATAGAACCTGTGTTTAGAGCGACAACAAGAATTCGACGTGTTAAGCGCCAAGCTGGTGAAACTGCCCAAGATGAGCCTATAACTTCTCCAGAAAAAAAATTTGAGGTTGAATTTTTCAACTGTCTTTTGGACACGACGTTAACTTCACTCAACGAAAGATTTGAACAGTTATGTGAGTACTCGGAATCTTGGTCTTTTTTGTACAATTTAAAACAGATTCCAGAAAAACACGACCTTATCAAATTCTGTAGTGATCTTCAATTGAAATTAAATGTAAATTCCAAATCAGATATAGATGGATGTATGTTGTGCGATGAACTCGTAAGTCTGAAATCGTTTTTGCCTGATCAGAAAGTGGTTACTCCTGTTTTTGTTTTAAATTTTATCAAAGACCGCAACTTACAAGAACTATATCCAAATGTTTGGATAGCATTACGAATATTATTAACTATTCCCGTAACGGTTGCTAGTGGAGAGAGGAGTTTTTCTAAGCTTAAGCTGATAAAAACCTATCTGCGATCGACAATATCTCAATCTAGATTGACAAACTTGGCAACTTTGTCAATCGAAAATGAAATTGCTGAAAACATCGACTTTGATAACTTAATAAAAGAGTTCGCCGATAGAAAGGCTAGAAAAGTAAAATTTTATTAGTTTTTTTAATAAATGTTTATTTCTTTTCATAAATGGTTATTTCATTATTATCCTTCGCCTTTTTTCGTATGGGTTTGAATTGCAGTTAGGGGGCGCCGTAGAAATCTCGCCCAGGGCGCTGGTAGTACTAAAACCGGCACTGAGAATAGTGTTTCTGTGTCGGTTACAGTCTATAGTGATATTAAATCATTCTTCAGTTAATTATAACTATTATCTTTGTTAAAATCTCGCCATTTCTGAGGTGAATAGACTGTGCAAAACATCTCTACATCCGTACTAATATTATAAATGCGAAAGTAACTCTGTCTGTCTGTCTGTCTCTTCTTCACGCCTAAACCACTGAACCGATTTTAATGACATTTGGTACAGATATAGTCCGGGACCCGAGAAAGGACATAGGATAGTTTTCATCCCGGAAATCCCCCGGGAACGGGAACTATTAATCCACGCGGACGAAGTCGCGGGCAAAAGCTACGAGTAGTAGTATAATAAAACAAAGTCGCTTCCCGCCGTCTGTCCCTCTGTACGCGTACATCTTCTAAACTACGCAACGGATTTTAATGCAGTTTTCATCAAAAGATAGAGTGATTCAAGAGGAAGGTTTATACGTATAGAACATCACGCTACGACCATTGAGAGCGGAGCAGTAATCAAAAACGTAATAGAACGCGAGCATCACCGTGGGGTATATAGATGGCGAGATTATATTGCAACAAATTAGTATAATTACTTTATTAATTAATTAATGTGGACGCGGAACACGGTATGTAATACCTTACTGAACGCTTCGTTGATCGTAAGCGTGACAGCTCGGTCTAGGATTAGATTCCTGTGTCGGGTATAGAGGAATTTCTCAGTAGCGGCCTTTTTATTTTTGGGATATTATTGAATGACTAATGATATCCATTCTGGGTGGAGCGGAAGGGAGTGTCAGACTCTTACTGACTAAAAGCTATCCGTGTTCCTCCTAAAGTCACTTTTTGGAGCAAATTCCGCAACCCGGGCAGTAGGTACAGTATAGTTAAGTAGCAGCCTGGAGTTATACCATCACGCCTGTATTCCCCGAAGGGTTAGGCAGAGGCGTACCATGTAATAGGGGGCGAGCCTGTTGCCATTAACCGGTCACAAATCCAAACTCCGAGCTGCTACTGAGAAATTCACAGAAAAACCCAATAACACTGCTCGACCTGGGAATCGAATCCAAGACCTCTAGCATAGCAGTCGCGCTTAGAACCACTAGGCTAACGAGGCAGTTCTATTATAAAAACCTTCTAAAAATAGCTCAATCTGCTCTAAACAACGCTATTCACAATAATTAATCTTTTGAAGTGCAGCGGCGCATGCGCATCTAATAGTGCAAGATAAGCATCGAGTGCGACGTGAGATTATAATGAGAGATGGCGGGATTGTGTCTTCATTTTATTGTCTACTAGCAACCCGCCCCGGCTTCGCACGGGTGCAATGCTGATACTAAATACACTACAGAAAAACTGTAAATGACAAAAAAATGATATTGTGGGATATCCATAAGAGATAGACATATACCATCGCGGAGTTTTCTGTAGACCTTATCAATGTGTACAATACTTAGTACATTATTTTGATAAATCTTGGTTCAGCCTGCGCTGCGTTTGCAATGTAAGCGGAAAAGATGAAATTATTTACGACATCACATTAGAAACCTCAAAAATAACAGTATTTCTCCACTATTTAATGGATGTTATGATACATATAAACCTTCCTCTTCAATCACTCTATCTATTAAAAAAAACCGCATCAAAATCCGTTGCGTAGTTTTAAAGATTTATGCATACATAGGGACTTAGAGACAGAGAAAGCGACTTTGTTTTTTACTATGTAGTGACTAGCGATCTGCCCGCGACTTCGTCTGCGTGGCATATTTCACCCGCCATAAGTTACGTCTTTGGTTAATGCTCCGCTCCCGTGAGTCGTAGCGTGATGTTATATACCCTTTTTTTTACCGATGGGAAATCATCAAATGACTTCCCCCGCCCTTAGTGTCAGACTTTTACTGACTAAAACCCATCCATGTTTCTTCTTGTGCCTTTTGCGTTCCGGGGGCGCGGTATCTCTTGCTCACAACCCGCAGCCCCGGCAGGCATCGGCCCTTAGTGGTCCCTCCGAATGTTTGCTGACATCTCTTTGAGGCGCGCGTGGAACACGAACGCGCCGTCGACACGGTATGTTGCATTCCCCAGGAATAATGTAACTACGTATATATATATATATTGGTGAAAAAATGGCCAAGTAGTTTCGAAGCCTATTCGTTACAAACAAACAAACAGAAATTCTTGCCTCTTTATATTAGTATAGATAGATCAAGAAAATACCTTATTATTTTTAAATACCATTTAAGGAATCACTAATTCAATTAGCAAGTAATTCAAGTTCTAATCGGATCGTTACAGTTGCCTATAAAAGTAAATTAAACCTAAAATACCACAAAATAGCGTAGAAAATTAAATATGCAACATTTTAACCAGAATTCGGACTCGAGTGTACTCATTAGCAGCATTTTGAAATTAGAACTCCGATAGTTCGAAATACGAATAAACTACAAAATGGCGGTTTGACGTTTTAAACTTTATTCCGAAGCACTAGAGGTGTGCTTAGTCGATGATTTCCGAGTTAATCGATTGGAAATGCTGTTAATTACTCGATGTAATTTACTTGACGGTTAATTATATCATGTGAGGCCAATTAGCTGTTAGTTTAAGATGTAGTTGGTTTTTTGTCTATGTTTTAAGTTTTTTGCTTAGAAATGTTTGTTAGTATCTATTAGTTAAGTAGGTTTTGTTACAGTTTCGCGTGATTAACTGCGCTAGTCTAGTTTAGTGGTAATTACGATATTATTATGAGCATGGGAATAAAGAATGTTGGTAATTAATCGATATGCGATTATACCTTTTTATTAAAACCCATTCAGACTATTTTAGACTTTACAGCCCTGAAAATAGGTTTAAAAATTAGATTCTTGAGTTTTCAAAAGTTTTTAATTCTTTTTCCAAACCAACACACGTAAAACTTTTAGACTATACAGCTCTGGAAATGGATTTTAAAATGCAATGCCCGACTTTTCAAAATTAGGAAACAAAAGAAAAACTAGGCGTTCTCTTTTCAAATAATGTACTATCTTCTGCATTTCCTTTTAATATGAGTTATTTATAATTTGTAGGAACCGTATATTTTATTAATCTTATCTATATAAATAGCTAAATGTATTGCAAAACGTAAAATTCGAGAACGACTGGGCCAAATTCGCAGATTTTGTCATAATTTCCCGGAAAAATCTTACATGTAATGAACCTTCATTACATGTAAGATTTTTTTTAGAAAATCTACTAGGAATGTCGCAAAAATATTGTTCCCTTGGGAAACTGGGTGGTTCTCTAGTGTTACGATACAAATCATATTTGCTCACTAGATTCTAGGTAGAGAATGACATAATTTTAGCAATTCTTAATATTTGTCAGCTTCACTTAATGTTGCAAATAAATTATTCTGCTTCCTATATCCACCACAGCATCCCCAGCTTAAAAAAAAAGATTTATCGATAACGTCCCCTCTCTACCGACACCCCTAAACATATGTTTTCACGCTCAAACTAGAGATTGCTCTTAACTTATTGACTAGTGTAGTCACTTATCGCCCCTCTAAGGGTTTATTCGATTGAATTAGTCGAATAGAGGGGCAAACTAATATGTTGTTTTCATTATTTAAAGTCGTCTTGGCTTTGAGGGTGAGTTTTATGAGCTGTGGAGTTGAATGCAAATGTTGATACGGGTACCAGGGTGGTAGATTTTGAAAGAGCTCGGGACTTTTAAGGTTTGGCGAGATGGGAGAGGTATACTAGTGGATAGTCACCTCTTTTGCATGGATAGCATAGACGATTCGACCACCTACTTCTTCTTTATCGTGTTGGCAGTAAGGTCTAACGACCCCACACACCCTAGAGTCAGAGTTTCTAAACCGCCTCAAGGGCCTCTGACATGGTTACCAACGTTAGTGATGCTAAGGTAAAACTTAGAAAGTACATATGAATTAGAAAAAGTCACGTTGGTACTTGCCCGTGCCCGGTTGCGAACTCACAACCTCGTGCATGAGAGGCTGGCGCCTAAACCACTGGGCCATCACGTAACCCGGGTGGTAGATTTTGAAGAAGCTCGTGGACTTTTAAGGCAAGATGAAATTGAAGAGTTATACTGGTGGATAGTCTGTTTGTAAAGTATTAGAGTCTGGCATGCTCTTACCTGATTTAGTTATAAGAAGACTAGCTTCGGCCTGCGACTTCATCTGCGTCAAAGTTGATTTATATTATCCCTTGGGAATCGTACATATTGTAGGGATAAAAAAATATGACATGTGCTGCTATTCCAGACTATAATCTATGTCTGTGTTAAATTCCAGTAGCGCGATTCTCTAAAATGCAAACTCGAAAACGAGACTCACTAAAGTAATCGGGCTCACTTCGATAACGAACCAACTTGTCATTGGTTTAGTATTCGTTCGCCGTGGTGACGTCACCGGCGTGATCGTGTTAAACAGAATACCATTTTGTAATCTCACTGCGGATTCAGCTTTCGAATTACGAAGTGAGGCTTAGAGAATCGCACTGCTGATCCGTTCAGTCGTTTTGGCGTGATTGAGTTATAATCATCCATTCATTGTCACGAACTTACGCATTTATAATATTTAGGATAGTACAAAGTAGACTGCCTCGTTAATCTAGTGGTCCTAAGTGTGACTGCTATGCTAGAGGTCTTGGGTTCGATTACCAGGTCAAGCAAAATGTTATTAGGTTTTTTTATGAAATTCTCAGTAGCAGCTCGGAGTTAGTTTTTCTGATCAGTTAGTAGAAATAGGCTCGCCCCTAATTACATGGAACCTAAACATACCGGCGGACTGTGGGGTACATTGGTACACCTTTGCCTAACCCTTCAGAGAATACAAGCGTGATGGCATAATGTTATGTGGAGAAAGTAGGATGGCAGAATATGTACAAAGAAGCCAATCTCCGAGCGAGTAGCTACATTACTGTGATAGTACAGTGGTAGTGGTACATTGATTTGGACTAGATGAGCTGAAATTATAATAACTAGTTCTCAATATGAACGAATAACTAGATCGCTGTGGTGGAAAGGACATCGTAACCACAAGTTTTACTATATATTGAGTACATTATTCCAGGACCCTTTTTTAAGGATGGAGATCATCAAATGTCTTCTTACGCTCTGGGCTGGCGAAAGCGGGTGTCAAATTCTTATTTACTTAAACCCATCCGTGTTCTTCCTTTACGTTCCAGGCCTGTGGTAACTCTTTTGAACAAATTCCGCGGCGTTGGATTCTAGGTCCAGCCTCGTCTAATCCTCGATGATTTAAAAAGAAATTTGCTGTACCATGCAAAACTACAAAACATAAACAGTCAAAATAAATTTCAGAAGATTCTAAAGCTCACGACAAGCTCACCAAAGGTATATTCTTTATAGAATAGGTCAATTTGTAAGCCGCCCACTTGCTCACCAAATCATCATCATCATCATCTTCCTGCCCTTATCCCATTTTATTTGGGGTCGGCGTGTTTTCTTCTTCCATGCCAACCTGTCAACCGTCATACTAACTTACACCAAACACGCGCGTTACTTGCTCACCAAATAATCACCCGAATATATTTCTTTAATCTCCCAACATTTTTTTGTTTATCGATATAATGACAACTAATCTGTAGTCCCAGCACTGTTTCTAAGCATTTCATTCCGAACGATTAGCTCGTGATGTCTTCGCATTTTTTCTCTTCAATACATCTGCAGAACCCGTGAAAATAGTTGAACAAATGGCTTTTACACTCAACAGTTTTAGAGGGATCTCTGTTTAATGTATTTTTAATGTTGTTTGGGAAATTGGTTTCAAGTTGTTTGGTGAAGAAAATGGAGTATCATGGAGATATTTTCAAACGTTTTTTGTTTTTCAAAGTCAGAGTAAACCATGTGTCTTTATAACGTACTTTGTAAGTTTATCTTGGACATTACTGACATCGGTGAAAAAAAACATAGTGACTTGAATTAAGTCTGAAATCGCCAATCCGTTTTGAGCAAGCGTGGTGGTTACTGCTCGTCTCATCTCTGTAAGGGAAGAGGCTTTTGCCCAGCAGTGGGACAGTAATACGCGGGTGTTAGTCAAGGGCTTAAATGGGACCTAAATATACCGGCGAACTGTGGGCGTACATTCGTACACCTCTGCCTAACCCTTCGGGGAAATCAGGCGTGATGGTATATAATTATATAGTCAAGGGCTCTGTGCAATATTATGAAGAGTTATAATTAATTATTAAAATATGAGTACACTACATTTGTTTGGAGCTCGCTGTTGGTACAATACTAAATGGCAAGATCCGCCCCGCCTCGACTGATTGACTGTCCCGTTGATCTCATGGTCGAAAACGCGGCTGTTGAGCGTCGCCCTGGGTTCGATTCCCAGGCCGGGCAAAAAGTGTTATTGGGTTTTTTCATTTCGAATTTCTCAGTAACAGACTTAGAAGATGGTGATGGACATTCCCGTGCCTCGTAAAGCACGTACACCCGTTGGTTCCGGCTGTCATTCGTAGATCTTTGACAGTCGTTACGGATAGTTAGAAGCCGGGAAATCTGAAAACCAGTCTTACCCCATTACTCATTGTTTCGGCTCTTTTGTTGTGGTTAACACTGTTGATTCTGGCTTACAGGAGTTGCAGTGGCTTGGGAAAAGTGTGGCCGGCTTGTCCCATAAACCGTTTTTACCCAGTAACTGGGTTGTGGAGAGCACATAGACAATGGCTCCATATTATTTGTTATTCCAAATTTATACCTATCCATGTACCATCAAATATATAGGTACATTTTCCACGAAAAACAACATCAATTCTAATCACCAAAACCGGGCACACGCCACATAGTCCTGTTACATTTCGTCAAACATTACAATTATAGTGGCAATCTGTAATTATTTCTTAGCAATATGCTTCTCTAATTAGTATAACTACACTAGCTTTAATTAACCAAGGCTCATTATATCTAATGATTACTTGTTAGTTCTTTAGGTGCGAAGTGGGCGCGCTCACACCTGCTCCGTGTATTTTAAGCGTAATGTGTATGTACACGTCTGTAATTAGGCGTTATGTATTTATGAAGGATTTGGAAAAAAATTGGGGCAGGAATTCTGGTGTTGGTTTTGCCCGTGGTTTTGCCTGGGTGGTTGGGCAATGTCATATTTTTTTATAATTTCACTGGAATGTTCCATATCAGTCAGTATAATGGTCAATCACGCCTGTATTCAACGAACCGTGCAGGTATGATGGTATCACTTCACGCCTGTATTAGATTAGAAGGGTTAGGCAGAGGTGTACCAATGTACAGTAAGCGCTCAGAAATCCATACCCCCGCTAAGGTTCACTTTCCTATGAACACGGGCGCGATCCAGTCAGCGCGTGCGCATGTGTGTTTACGAGTGATGTCTCAACATTCCACAGATAACACACACTAATGAACCATCGTCGCACTACGCGAAATGGCATTATATTTCTGTTTACCGTACGAGTCCTACCCGACGCGCGACGTATTCTTACCATTGCATTGCTAAATTTCGCATAATTATAACATGTCCTGGCAGCTGGTTTGGATAAGAAAGGGTTTACGATCATTGAATTCCGAGTTCAAATCTTATACTATGTGTGGCTGTTTTTTGTTTCTTGAAACCATAATAATGTTAGGCAAAATCTTTTTAGGTTTATGTTGAATTATTACGTATTCATGCTTGTTATTTATTTTTTATAAGAAGCAAATATTAATTATTGTATTATTTATTTAACTTTTTATGTGATTTTATTTTAACTTTTTGTAATTGGAAGTAAGAAAAAAAGGCGTGCTGTGTGATAACAAAAATTTATTTCTAAAATTAACAAACTTATGAGAATTGTAACGTCACATTCCTACCGAAATAAAAGAAGTTCTCTTGTAACTGTTCATAAGATTTTTTGTTGAATACCCACTTAGTCAATAAAATTCATAATAACATAATAAGAGAAGGATATTTTAATAACACAAATAAATTTGGTGATGCTCACGCACAGTGTTTGATTTCACTCAAAAAATTTCCCTATTCTGTTTGTCGCATAAATGAATCAAGGAATGCGTTTAAAATGGAAGAGTAGAACACCCACGTGTCTATTTCATATACTTTTTTTTATAAAAAATAATATCAATTTCATGGCCCAGACCTAGAAAAATCAATAAATAAATTCTGTAAGCGTAACTGATTACGATAAATATATTTTTTTTATATAGTTCCATGAAGTATTTTTAGGCGCTTATTCCCCAGTTTTGATTTTTGAATTAACACCTTTGGTCACTGAGTTATTATTATTTTTTCAGATTTTTGTTTTTATTTTTTTTCCCTTAAATGACTTAAAAGTGCGGCTTGTGAGTAGCACTCAAAGATTGTTCTCAATTAGGTCTATCGTTGATAAAAAAACCACGTTCCACTATCGCGGCGTTTGGGAGTTATGAATAAAGGTCAAATGATGCGATTTAGGGGTGTCACTAAGGTCAAACAAATAGATTTGTAAATAAAGGAAAAAATTAATCAACTCTCAAAATAATATAAGAAAAAATCGAACTAAACATGAAAGGTCAAGTTGTGTGACAACCCTAATATAAAATTTTGAAATTCAATGACTCCCAAACGCCGCGATAGTGGAACGTGGTTTTTTTATCAACGATAGACCTAATTGAGAACAATCTTTGAGTGCTACTCACAAGCCGCACTTTTAAGTCATTTAAGGGAAAAAAAATAAAAACAAAAATCTGAAAAAATAATAATAACTCAGTGACCAAAGGTGTTAATTCAAAAATCAAAACTGGGGAATAAGCGCCTAAAAATACTTCATGGAACTATATAAAAAAAATATATTTATCGTAATCAGTTACGCTTACAGAATTTATTTATTGATTTTTCTAGGTCTGGGCCATGAAATTGATATTATTTTTTATAAAAAAAAGTATATGAAATAGACACGTGGGTGTTCTACTCTTCCATTTTAAACGCATTCCTTGATTCATTTATGCGAAAAACAGAATAGGGAAATTTTTTGAGTGAAATCAAACACTGTGTCACGTATTAAGTTTCTGAATTGGTATTCAGCAGAGTTAATTGAAAACTAAACTATAATTCAGACTTTATGAACAGGTTATTTTTATGTAACGTCACAATAAACTTAGTGAGGTAATAGTTTAATAATTCGTTTTCTTGATGAAAAGAAGATTGAAACTAAACCTCAATTTAAGATCATTAAATAACTATCTACGAATATATAATATAATTATGACTAAATATTTAGTTACACCGTCTAATTATTAAAACTATAACATCCAGGTTATTAAATGTTGCATAACACCGTCTAATACTTCTTCATAAGTAGCACTGTTGCACGCCATCCCCACATATTAAAAACGATGTTGTTGTAAACAGTATGTTATCCAGTGCGAAACCACCAAACTTAATCCACTTCGCTGTTGAGTAGATAGGATAGGCTATCTATCCTCTTCCTCGTATTTCTTGCTCCGGAGACTAACAATAGTATTCCTCTAAAACAACAAAAAAAGTAATATTAGGCATTTATAACAAAATACTAAAGTGACTTAATTTTTTATATAATTTAATAATATTTATTTAATATAACAAATTTTAATATATTAAAACTATTTATTTATAAATTCCATAATAAACACATTTTTTTTGGCGTCATTATATATTTAAAAATCAATAATAAGTATTAATCGAAATGCCACCAAATAATTTTAGGTATCTTAGGTATAAATTTCAAATAAAAGTTTAATTTACAATTCGTTAATATAATACTCACATTCAGTCAGGTTTCATAAGATATTAATTGGGACCACTTTTATGCAGCCCAATAATAGTCGCCCTCGCCTCAGTAATATTATTTGCCTGCGTTTCGAGAATAATTACAATACCACTACGAGTATCTATTAAATCACTCGTTACTAACCAACAACCACAACCAAACGACAACGCTCATTCCAATCAAGTTAAATATGCACAAAACTCATGTCTACCTCACAGAAATCTAAATTCTTTATTAGTTTTCTATGACTACCCTTTTAAATTTACGAAATGTGTGAACAAAGCGAACAAGATAAAGAATATTATATTTCTGTCCATTTCTTCAAATTGAGTAAAAACAAAAAGACAAAAATAATGTGAGATTCGAACTCGCGGCTCATTGATTAACGCCGTCAACTGGGCGCACTGAACCGCTAGACCAACTTGTCTCATGTAGAAACGTTGAAATTATGAACTACATTCACAACGATGATACATGTGTCTATTCTTGAAAGTAAAAGGTCGTAAGTCAAACTAAACGTCAACCTAATACGTTTTGAGATTGGGTATGGACTTTTGGTCGCCACTGTACACACACAGTTCTTTAGGTCTCATGTTTTAGGGGGCGAGTCTATTGCCATTAACAGATCACAAATCTTAACTCCGAACTACTACTGAGAACTTTATAGAAAAACTCAATAACACTTTGCTCGACCTGGGAATCGAATCCAAGACCTCACACTGTATTATTTCTTTCTTCTGTCTACTACGGTAATATATTTTTTCGTGTAACTGTTAATAATGTACGATTACGAAAAGTCAGGCATTTAGTCCACAAGTATTAAAAGCTAAATCTCGTAAACTAGATGCCCTCTGAAATACAGCAAAAATTTGGAGCTGTGAATAATATCAGCGAAGAACGGATTTTGCGACAGGGTCAAATTAATGTCCTCTTTGATTTCCATGTGGGCGAAGTCATGGAGAAAAGCTAGTAGGTAATCCAATACTGGTGGAAGAGACATCGTTAACAAGACTGTTACTATGGATACATGATTTTAGACCTGACAGTGATGAAAAGTTACAGAGGTTATTAAAAACAGCTGTTTCATACAAAATTACAACAGCTATACGGTCAAAATATATGAAAGAACAGTTTATTTATACCAACGAAATGTTTCGACTGCTACGCTAGAGGTCTTGGGTTCGATTTCCAGGTCGAGCAAAGTGGGATTGGGTTTTTCCAAAAAAATCTCAGTAGCAGCTCAAAGTTAGGATCTATGTCCGATTAATGACAATAGGCTCGCCCCCTATTACATAGGACTTAAAAACATACCGTCGAATTATGGGTTTACATTGGTTACACCTCTGCCTAACCCTTCGGGAATATAGGTGTGATGGTATGTGAAATATTTATAAGTAGTCTCTATATTATAGAATCAAGTACTGTGTAGTAGTCAAGTATCTATGTTAAAAGTCTTCCTCACAATGTCCGTTCCACCGTCTATACTTAGCTACCAACAAATAGATTTTTCGCCCCAAAATTCCACCCCGCCGTTTTCGTGGCCCAAGTTAACCCCTCGACTGCACTGAAATTTCAATTGGGGCAAGTTTGCCAATTAAAAGTCAGTCAAACGTCGTGAACCGAGCGCTTAATAAAGCGATGAAAGTAATTAGAATTGTTATTGTTTTAACTTATTTTATTAGTTAGTTACAATTAGGTAAGGCTGTCTTGATAAGGGATGGGAATGGGGCAAGATTTTGGGGGCGAAGCGGTGAGATAAAATTGTTTGGAAGATGATTTTAGGATGTCAATTTTAATTTTAACAAGGCAATATTTGTATTCGATATACCTACTTATACTAGATTAACTTAAGTAATATTAATTTTTTTTTGTGTAGTTGTTTGTTTAAACGCTCTAATCTATGGAACTACATACGAGACGTGTAAGAAAAAATATGATTGTGTTGATAGCCAGATTCACGAGGAATAGTATAGGCTATCTAACATTCTTATAAGCTAAAGTTTTGTCTGATTTAATGCCCTAATCTTCTAAACTATAGATCCGGAGAAAATTCACACGGACGAAGTCACGGGCAAAAGCATTATTAATAATATACTAATATAAGTATGGATGTATGGATGTATGGATGTATGGATGTTTGTTACTCTTTCACGCTTAAACGGCTGAATGGATCTGGATGAAATTTGGCACAAAGATAGATTATAGTCTGGAATAACACATAGGCTACTTTTTATCCCGGGAAAATGTACGGTACCCGTAGGATAACACATCAACTGTGACGCGGACGAAGTCGCGGGCAGAAGCTAGTTAATAATATATTAATCTAAAAGGTTACGGATTCCATAGAGGTGTTAAAACAAGTAATTTCCCGCGGGTATACCTTACTATTGATGTAATAACTTGTGGTTTATAATGTAAACAGCGTTGCGAAGTGATATAGAGGTAGATATGATCGGTTTTGTATCACCTGGGAACAATTTAGCATACCTAGTTAAGGTGAACATACAGTGTTCGAACTAAATAAGACTGAGTGTTAGGTTAGGTTAAGAGAGACGAGAGGAGAACTGTCCTATTGGCCTCGTGGTTGCAAGCACAACTCCTGAGCGGCCCTGAGTTCCATTCCCAGGACGGGCAAAAAAAGTTGCCTATTGGGTTTTTCCATTAGGAATTTCTTAGTAGCAGCCCGGAACTTGGAAGTTGATGGTCTGCACGTAAAAACCGTTGGTCCAGATCAGTCCCCGGTCGTGTGTGATAGCAGTCCCATCGGACTATAACAGTTAAGGAAGAGTGAGGGCACCTGTGTTTGCGCACACAGTCGTGCATTATAATATATTATATATTATCGTTGGCTAATCGCCAATTAGAATAGCCGCTGTGGCCGAAATTGGTCTGGAGATTATGATTAGTCATAGAAATAGGCAGTAACAACAATCACTGAAAAAACTTTATTACCACTTCCCTATTCCTATTTATGACTTCCACGCAGGCAAAGTACCGGGCAAAACCGACGAAACAAATTAACTGCAAAATAAGTTATTGACGCAAACACAATAGAACACAACTTAGCTTAACAGACAATACACATCGTTCGCACATTGTAACTCGATATTCTCGTAAACAAACGTGTAATTAAAGGCAATGCGCTTGCCTCCTTACCTTTGACTTAAGACCTTAACGAGGGCCGCATTCACACCGTAGCGTAACAAAATAGTTTCGCTGTTCAGAGTGGTTAGATTGTATCGTGTCCGGATGTAAATAAGTTGTGTTTGAGATTATCTTTATATGCGTGTTGTGTTGTTTATTGTTGTATTTGGTTGTCTTGGGTTTAATAATGATACTAGACGGTAGGGTAAAGGCCTCTTCTTATACAGAGAAGAAGCCTTCTCTGTTTGAGCAAGCGCTCAAGGCAGATTGGTGACGTCCAGGTTTCGGTGTGTTCCTTCACCGATGTCAGTAATGTCAAAGATAATGTTTTTGTAGGTACATAATTATGAATTGAAAAAGTCACATTGATACTTGTTGGAACACTCAACCTCATGAATTAGTGGCCATAACCTACGGCCATCACTTAGATACATTGGAAAGTATTGTATATATTTGTTACGTTTTTGTTTAGTACATTAACGTACAAATTTTCAAGTGACTTCGTTACTAGGTAGGTCGATATCCCGATAATGTAGAAACTTGATGCGTTATCGTTTAGTTATAACAATGTAGAAATAGCGGGCACAAAATGTATATTTTATTTTAGACTAGCTTTTCCCCGCGACTTCGTCCGCGTGGATTAATAGTTCCCGTTCCCGGGGGATTTCCGGGATGAAAACTATCCTATGTCCTTTCTCGGGTCCCAGACTATATCTGTACCAAATTTCATTGAAATCGGTTCAGTGGTTTAGGCGTGAAGAAGAGACAGACAGACAGACAGAGCTACTTTCGCATTTATAATATTAGTAAGGATTATATCTTCATAAATGCATCCCAATGAAAAATTTAATATGGTTTTATAAAAATATATCCTTTCAACTAAAAAAAGAATAACGAAGAAGAACTGCCCCGTTGGTCTCGTGGTCGCAAGTGCGACTGCTGTGCAAGGGGTCCCGGGTTCGATTCCCAGGTCGAGCAAAATTGTTATTGGGTTTTTCTATGAAATTCTCAGTAGCAGCTCGGAGTTTGGATTTGTGTCCGGTTAATGGCAATAGGCTCGCCCCCTATTACATGGGACCTAAATATACCGGCGAACTGTGGGTGTACATTGGTACACCTCTGCCTAACCCTTCGGGGAATACAGGCGTGATGGTATATATATATATATATTTTTTTTTTAATAATATTTTCCAAATCAGTTGACAAATGACGTAATTTTGAGGTAACAAACATAAAAAAAATGCAAACGAATTGATAACCTCTTCCTTTTTTGAAATCTGTTAAAAATGATCACGCTCAAAAAAAATCTCTGACATTTATTTAATTTTAATTTCATTTCTGTTACCGATTCAGTTCATTCGCTTTATAAATCAAGTAGGTATACTTTTTAATGGCCACAACACAAATGCTACCGTACCATTTTTTGTCGTTACATAAATGGTCTAATTGAAATTAATGATTCAACTTTTATAAACAGTCTTGATACGCAACGTTGTAACAGACATCCGTCTTAAGACGTTTGACTAATCGCTCAAGTAATTATCCCAAGGGTTATTGGCAACGGACATAGCTCCAAGATGGCGGCCTGTCAAATTTGACGTTTACAAGTTTCGCGCCATTTGAGCGCTTGTAAGCGTTAAAGATTATGAAGTTATTGTTAGTTTTGATGAGATTACTTCATTGTTGACAAGATGGAAAAGTATATTGTGTCTTTGACAATATTTTTGCAAGCCTATAGTTATTTTGGAAATGTTTAAAAGAAATATTACGAGTATAAGGTGTGTGTATAATCTATAATATACATAAAACACATACCATCATGCCTGTTCTCCCCGAAGGGTTAGGCAGAGATGTAAAAATGTAATGTAATGTGTGTCCCATGAATTAGGGGGCGACCCTATTGCCTTTAACCGGGCACAAATCCTAACTCCGAGCTGCTATTGAGAATTTCATAAAAAAAACTCAATAACACTCTTTGCTCGACCTGGGAATCGAACCCCAGACCTCTAGCGTAGCAGTCGCGCTTAGGACCTCTAGGCTAACGAGACAGTGTATCTATAATAATATTATAAAGCTTGTATATTTGTCCTTTTTTGCGTGGACGCGTAGCTATTTGGTCTGGTTTTATTATTTCCTTTGCTAATCGGGAGCTAAATCATTTACTTCAATTAGACCTTTAAAAGGTACTTATTACGATAATAGAAAATATTGAATCTAATTCTGGGCTGTATCTTATTTGCCAAAAAATAAATAAAAATATCACTGCCTAGAGAGCCCCTTTTTTTTTAAGTCGGTTAAAAATAGTGGCCTATAAAAAATTGAGACGGACGTAGTCGCAGGCAAAACCCAGTACATACCACACATGATAAAGTTTAAATTAACTTGTAGTTATTTTTAGCCATTTTTTTAACCATTAAAATGGATTTTACAAGTACCTACCTACTTCACAAAACAAAACTACCTAACAGAAATAACGAAGGTAATTTTTCAAATAATTAGCTACCTTACCTAATAATTGAAAAAATCACCACCTATAATTATTTAAAAAACCAGTATTACTAACAAAATAATAATCCGTTAGAAATAACTCAAGAAAAAAAATACTTAAGACAAACATAAAATATATTATGGCTCTGCCACATCGTAGAGTGTAATTAAATCAATTATAAATTAATGAATCTTGTATTTAACACCTAGTAAGTGTGATAACAAGTCACTGACAACTGTAAGCTTTAATTATAATGTTTTTTATCCACTAATTAGCAAGAATAAAGGTGATAATGTAAGAAATAATGCTAAATTATAAGTTTTTTTGTATAATTGTAGTACAGCTACACAAAGACTAGAGGTTTTCTAGAGCATTTTGATGTAATGTAACGTTAGTATGAATGATACAATAGCACATACATAACATCACGCCTGTATTCCCCGAAGGGTTAGGCAGAGGTGTACCAATGTACACCCACAGTTCGCCGGTATGTTTAGGTCCCATGTAATAGGGGACGAGCCTATTGCCAACTATTAACTGCCTCGGTAGCTTAGTGGTCCTAAGCGCGACTGCTACGCTAGAGGTCTTGGGTTCGGATTCCCAGGTCAAGCAAAAAGTGTTATTGGGTTTTTCTATGAAATTCTCAATAGCAGCTAAGAGTTAGGATTTGGTTAATGACAATATATTAGGGATCTATCAGAAACTTCAGACGGACGAAGTCGCGAGCAAAAGTTATAGTAACTTCTTTCTTTATCGTGTGGGCAGTAAGGTCTAATGACCCCACACACCCTAGTGTCAGAGTTTCTAAACCGCCTCAAGGGCCTCTGACATTACCGATGTCAGAGATGTCCAAAATAAGCTTAGAAAGTACATATGAATTAGAAAAAGTCACATTGGTACTTGCCCGTGCCCGGTTGTGAACCCGCAACCTCATGCATGAGAGGCCTTAACCATTGTACCATCACGACATTTAAGTTAGTAACTGATAAATAGTAGTACAGCTCTTAGTGAAGGAGCTCGCCCAGAGGACTTGCAAATGCGTTGCCATCCCAGAGACAAAGTTGACACGTCTCATGTGCCTGTAATTACACCGACACCCATACCCTTCAAACCGGAACACAGCAACGCTGCTTTGCGGCAGAAATAGGTATGTTGGTAGTACTTCCCCGGACTAGCTCCTTCACAAAGAGCTCTACTACCACCCCTAGTATGAGGGTGTAAAACAAATGTTTAATTCAATACTTCCCCTTCGCGATCAGTTGATCACAAGTGTGGAGAGTAGATATCATGAATTCGTTACGAATCATTAGTTGTGTGTGGGGTGTCTCTAGCTGTGTTTAATTTAAAAAAAAAACCATTTTGTTTATGCAAGATGTAACTGCTCTGTTGGCCTCGTGATTGCAAGTGCTACTGATAAGCGTGGGGTCCCGGGTTCGATTCCCAGGTCGGGCAAAAAAAGTATTAGGTATGGGTCTGCTTAGTCTTTCCTCAACTACATTGAGAGCTAATTAAGATTCTACGTAAATTACTAACAATTTACGAGTGTAAGAGAAAGAAAGAAAGAAAGAAAATCCATTTATTGCCGCGAAAGCGAAGCACAACACAAAAATAAAATTAAAAAATAACAAATACAATATATCAATCTATATGCGCCACTACCGCGCGAAAAGGAAAAAGTAATTGTTATTCAATCTATGAACTATAAATATATATCATCATCTGCTTAGCCTTTCCCAACTAAATTGGGGTTGGCTACCAGTCTTTCCGCCTAACCGGATGCAACTGAATACCAGTGTTTTACATGGAGCGGCTGTCTATCTGACCTCCACAACCCAGTAACTGAGCAACGCAATACCTTCGTAAGACTGGTTGTCAGACTTCCCGGCTTCTGATTGTCAAAAATCTGAGAATGACAGCCGGGACCTACGGCTTTACGTGCTTTCCGAGACACGGGGGTGTCACTCCACCAATTTCGGAACTCCGGGCTGCTACTGAGAAATTCGTAATGGAAAACCCAATATCACTAAGCCAGACCTAGGATTCGAATGCAGGATCCCACAAGACCCACAGGGCAATCAAGATTCTTCTATCCTCTAGAAGAACAATAATCTCCAGGCTAGACTTCACATCATTAAGAAGTCTAGATTTCAGTCTTTATTTATAAAATAACGCGTAAACACCATTACTAATAACTCAAGAAGATCATTGTTCTGCGTGCGAGCGAGACGGCTGTGACGTAAGGTGTTGCGTCTCGCTCGCACGGCGCGTTGGTTTTATTTTAGCTGCCACGGTATCGGACGCAAGGGCCACCCAGATGTAGAGCTAGGGTTGGTGCTAGATTTAATTTTTATTTATTTTTGTAATATTGTGAAACTAATATACTTAATCAATTTATGTTGCGTTAGTATAGTGTAGAGAAGATATTTATTACGTACCATCACGCCTGTATTCCCCGAAGGGATAGGCAGAGGTATAGCAATGTACACCCACAGTTTGCCAGTAGTTTTAGGTCTTATGTAAAGGGGGCGAGCCTATTGCCATTAACCGGGCACAAATTCTAAGTCTGAGCTACTACTGAGAATTTTATAGAAAAACCCAATAACACTTTGCTCGACCTGGGAATTGAACCCAAGACCTCTAGCGTAGCAGTCGCGCTTGGGACCACTAGTCTAAAGATATTAATTCAGTAATTTATTGATTTAGTTTAACTTTATGCAACAAAAAGTACAAAGGCGGACTTAATGCCTTAGGCATTCTCTACCAGTCAACCAAAGGTGATGAAGAATCATGACAGGTGCAAATTATTGCAATAACTTGTCAATGTCAAAGTATTTATTTCAATTAGACCTATAAAATTTACTTGTAATGTCATTTTTGGTGTACGTGAACATTCTTGCCCGTTCTTCTCCATAAAGACCTACGTTTTGGAACGAGCAACTAGCTTCAACTTTTTGACTTACTGACCGACTTCTCGACAATTCAACGACGTGCTTATAAATGGACTAATTGAAATAAACGCTTTGACTTAGAATTTCACACTATTTATGACTCAGTGAACAAATATTTTATTCGAACATAACTAAAGAGTGACAACCCTAGAACAAAATATAATTATCGGTAAACTCTTGCGCAGAATTAATTTGTCAAAACATAAGTCGGTTCCATTATTAATAAAATGGCTAGCGTGGGGTCAATTGTGGCCATGCTACATGAACATGGAATACCATCATCACGACTGTATTCCTCGTGGGATAGGCAGAGGTGTACCAATGCACACCCACAGTTCGCCGGTATGTTTAGGTCCCATGTAATAGAGGGCGAGCCTATTGCCATTAATCGGGCACAAATCCTAACTCCGAGCTGCCACTGAGAATTTCATAGAAAAACCCAATAACATTTTGCTCGTGCTGGGACTTGAACCCAAGAATTCTAGCGTAGCAGTCGCGCTTAGAACCACTAGGCCAACGAGGCTGTTGTTGTTGGGAATGCTGTAAAAAAGTTCCTTAGGCATCTCTTTAAATTAGGTATTGCCTAATTAGGCGATACTTAACTTAAGTTACTGATCGCGGGCATTATAAAACTTAAAAATAAAACTAAAGAAATATTAGTTGCAACTACTAATATTGCTGTTGTTTAACTGCCCCGTTGGTCTCGTGGTCGCAACTGCGACTGTTGTGCAAGGGGTCCCGGGTTCGATTCCCAGGTTGAGCAAAAAGTGTTATTGGGTTTTTCTATGAAATTCTCAGAAGCTGCTCGGAGTTTGGATTTGTGCCCGGTTAATGGCAGTAGGCTCGCCCCCTATTACATGGGACTTAAATATACCGGCGAACTGTGGGTGTACATTGGTACACCTCTGCCTGTCCCTTCGGGGAATACAGGCGTGATGGTTGGTATATTTATATTTTTATTTTATAGCAGTTGCAATTATTAACAATTAGCTTTTGCCTGCGACTTCGCCCACTTAAATGTCGATTATAGCGAAACAAAAAGTAGCCTATATCCTTTCTTGGGGTTCAAACTTATCATGTACCAAATTTCATTAAAATCGGTTCAGTGGTTTAGTCGTGAAAGCTTAACAGACAGACAGACAGACTTACTTTAGCATTTATAATATTAGTATAAATTCATCAGCCTTTTCCCAACCATGTTGGGGTCGGCTTCCAGTCTAACCGCATGCAGCTAAATACCAGTGTTTTACATGGAGCGACTGCCTATCTGACCTCCACAACCCAGTTACTAGGCAACACGATACCTCTTGGCAAGACTGGTTGTCTGACTTCCCGGCTTCTGACTATCCGTAACGACTGTCAAAGATCTACCAATGACAAAGTCAAAGTCAAAATACTTATATCAATTAGACCATTAAAAGGCACTTTTGAACGACAGCCGGGACCAACGGCTTTACGTGCCTTTCGAGGCACGGGGGTGTCACACCACGAACTTCCAAACTCCGAACTGCTATTGAGAAAATCATATCATAACATCACGCCTGCTTAGGCTGAGGTGTACTATTTGTACACCCACAGTTCGCCAGAATGTTTAGACCCATGTAAGCGAGCTTATTGCCATTAACCGGGCACAAATCCTAACTCAGAACCGCTACTAAAAATATTATAGAAAAACCCAATAACACTTTGCCCGACCTGGGAATCGAACACGGAAACATTCAACAAGTAAACATTAGTTACCGGTAATAATTACCAGAGGTTTTGTATGAGTGTGTATGGGTGTGAATGGAAGATTAAATAATAATATGCGCCATACTGTTGTCGTGTTTGTCGCGAATATATGCGTGGGCGCACATGGACGGCCGTTTTTATTGTTTTTATATACAGGCTGTTGTTAAATCGTGGCTGGTAATTTTGTGGTAAGTTTTAGTTTGTTGCAAGTTTTTTTTTGTAATTATATGCATGTGATTTTTCTTGACAGTAAAGTATGATGATTTAACAAAAGGATTCAAGAAAACGAAATAATGAAAGTTTTTGATAACTTATTGAGAATATTATCTATACCTACTGATATTAGTTAACGTAACGCTATGACACGGGGGAAAGCAGAAATCAAAGACATAAAACGTAGGTAGTGCCTAATGAATAAATTAGATAAGGGGAACTGCATTATAAATTACAGCTTTATTTTTCAAAGTCAAAGTCAAAGTCAAAGTCAAATCATTTATTCCAATAAGACCATTAAAAGGCACTTTTAGACGTCAATTAATTAAAACTATTGAATCTAGTTGCCCATCCCAAAAGGTAATTTCGTATGGAGAAGAACGGGCAAGAAACTCCATACATACTCTTTAAAAAAAAAAAGTATTACATTATATTGTACAGTATTATTTTATAGCAATAGTTGATCTAAAGTCAATAGACTTAAGTATTATCAGTATTATTGAGTTTAGCTGGAATTTAGTTCCTACTAAATATAATGTCACAAACTGAAGGAGTTAGAAACAATCATCACCAATAATCCACAAAAAAGTAGTATTATTCATAATTATTATTTTTTTAAGCATGGCTCTATATTGAAACAAATGTGATATAATAAACATAAAATTAATTTACAAATCAAACTTTTGTGAATTTTAGTGTGGATAAACGTTTTTTAAGTTTATCAGACTAATTTAATAATAATAAACAATATAGGTTGGCTTGGTACGACAGACCTAAAAGGAGTATGTAATGATCGTAGCAGGTGGCGTTCTGTTTCTGCCTACCCCCATGGGAAAAAGGCGTGAGTTTATATATGTCTGTAGTACAATAGACATTCCTTCTTAAAGCTTCGAGCCGCGAGATACATTATGATTACAGTTTTGAATAATTTATTCGTGGTATGTCTTGATTGCGAATGTCGTACGAATATTGTAATAGAGCCCTTATAATGACTAGCTTCTGACCGCGGTTTTGTCTGTGTAGGCTTTAGAATTAAGCCAAAGTCTTAAATTGCTCCGAAGGAACCGAAAACGGGCTTAAAATTCTCCCGTGTTAACTAGCTAGAACATAACATACCATCACGTCAGTATCCAAGGGTTAGGCAGAGGTATACCAATGTACACCCATAGTCCAGCGTTATGTTTTAGGTCCCATGTAATAGGGGGTGAGCCTATTGCCATTAACCGGGCACAAATTCTAACTCTGAGCTGCTACTGAGAATTTCATAGAAAAACCCATTAACACTTTGGTCGACATGAGAATCGAACCCAAGACGTCTAGCAGACATTTGTTATCATGACTACAATCATATGTATAAGTATCAGTCACTAATTACCAGTCACACTAAATACAAGAAAAAATGCCCCACGAAAAATACCAAACCACCATTACCCCAATTCGAAAACCAACCATTACCAACCCACTTCCCGAACTCAGAACCAGTTTACAACTCACCAGTTCAAAGATACCAACTTGTCACCACCCTGTATAGTGGGGCAACGGGATTGACATCTATATCATCAACGTGTGAGGTCTATAAAGTCATTCTGCCCACGCCCACGCGTGGACATACGAGGCAATATCCTTGGACAGGCTTTTATACACCTGGTGTGTGGGAAAGTTATTTTTACTTGCATTTTTGAGGGATTAAGTTGTTGGTTTTACTTGACTGGTACGGTGGGTTATGGTTTAGCGTGTATGTATGTATGTTGTTGTATGTTGCTGAAATTTGTTCCAAAGAGTCACCGAGACCCTGGAATGGAAAGGGTATTAGGAGGAACGCGAGTGGGTCTTAGTCAGTAAGAGTCTGACACTCCCTTCCGCTCCATGCAGAGCGGAAGAAGTCATTTGATGATTTCCCATCATTATGTGTGTATGTTGAGTACTGCCTACCCGTTGGTCTCATGGTGGAAAGCGCGGCTGTTGAACGTGGGATCCTGGATTCCATTCCCAGGTCGAGCAAAAAATGTTATCGAGTTTTAATTTTGCACATTTCGCAGTAACAGCCCGGAGTTTGAAAGTTGGTGGTGTAACACCCCCGTGCCTCGGAAAGCATGTAAAGCCGTTGGTCCAGCGCCTGATCTCTTTCCGGTTGGGTCGAATTGTTGCTCCATCGGACTATGAGAGTGAGGGAAGAGGGAGTGCACCTGTGTTTGAGCACACACTTGTACACTATAATATCTCCTGCGTACTTGGCTACTCTGCATTAAGATTAGCCGCCGTGGCCGAAAACAAAGTCGCTTCCCGCCGTCTGTACGCTTAGATCTTTTAAACTACGCAACGGATTTTAATACAGTTTACACCAATTTAAAGAGTGATTAAAGAGGAAGGTTTATACGTATAAAGCATCACGCTACGACCAACAGAAGCGGAGCAGTAACCAAAGACGTGTGACACTGCGAAGTATATAACTGGTTAAAAATTATCTTGGAAATTTTAATGACCAGTTTGAATGGTCCAATCCACATCCTATTCTCAGATAACATGTAATAAATAGGGTTTTAAAACGTGTGAGATATATTCAATTTGTTAACTGGCGATGTGTTAAGTGCTGCCTGTGTTTTGTTTGGTGGGTTCTGTAGCCTTTAATATTTAATATTAACGTGGCTCAGACAGAATTTTTTCAACATGGGTGATGTTGTAATTCACAATGGATGATGTTGAAAAATTCTGCCTTTTTTGTACTGGAAATATTTGAATGTGTTGGTTTTGATAAGCATAAATGTGTTTTTTTGTTAATGTACCTTTCTTTTGGTTTTTTTTTACCGATGGGAAATCATCAAATGACTTCTCTCGTCCTTAGTGTCTAACTTTTACTGACTAAAACCCATCCATGTTCCTTCATGTGCCCTTTGCGTTCCGGGGGTGCGGTATCTCTTTTGAACAACCCGCAGCCCCGGCAGGCATCCGCCCTGACTGGCCTCTCCAAATGTTAATGTATCTGTATTTAAAATTATTGCAAAGTATCCTATCTTCATAATCCGATGGGACGGCAATCCGACACGACCGGGAAGATATCAGCAGTGTGATTATCTAAGCCTCACTTCGTAATTCGAAAGCAGAATCCGCAGTGACATTACAAAATGGTATTCTGTTAAACACGATCACGCTGGTGACGTCACAACGGCGAACGAATACTAAACCAATGACAAGTTGGTTCGTTATCGAAGTGAGCGCGATCACTTTAGTGAGACTCGTTTTCGAGTTTGCATTTTAGAGAATCGCACTACAGGAGCAGGACCAACGGCTTTACGTGCTTTCCGAGCTAAGTGGGTGTCACACCACCAAGTACCAAACTCCGGACTGCTAACATAACATTTTTTGCCTGAACTGGGAATTAAACCCAGGAAACCACGCTCAATAGTCAAACTTGCGACCACGAGACCAACGGGGCAGTCAAGGTCAGGGTAATATTATAATTAGTTAATAAAACGTCCACGGAACCCTAAAAATAATCTCTCAAACCATTTATCTCGGCGACTGTTATTAATTGCAGCATTATCCGTTATCCGTCAGTTTTAAACTTATCAACGACAAACCGTGTAATTTTGATAGGAAAAAATATACCCAATTTGTCTATGGTAGCTAAGTAGGCTGACAGTATTTTTTGCCTTTGCCTCTAAAGCGAAAGTAATTAAAAAAGTTAATTGGAATAGTTTTTGTTTTTTTAACATTCTTAATTTTTAATGAATTGAAGAATGTTACTGCTTGATTGATTTTGGTTAATTAAGATGGTTTTAAAGTATCCAGTGTCTAGTTGCAGGAAAAATACTAAGCATACATACACGCCTGTATTCCCTGAAGGGTTAGGCAGAGGTGTACCAATGTACACCCACAGTTCGCCGGTATTCTTATGTCCAACTAGCTTCTGCCCGCGACTTCGTCCGCGTCACAGTTGATGTGTTATCCTACGGGTACCGTACATTTTCCCGGGATAAAAAGTAGCCTATGTGTTATTCCAGACTATAATCTATCTTTGTGCCAAATTTCATCCAGATCCATTCAGCCGTTTAAGCGTGAAAGAGTAACAAACATCCATACATACAAACTTTCGCCTTTATAATAGTAGTAGGATGTAATAGGATGCGCGCTTATTGCCATTAACCGGGCACAAATCTGATTTGTTGTTTTATATCGTACAATAATTTGCACCTGCCATGTTATCTCTTTACTACCTTTGGTTGAATGATAGAGAATGCCTGAGGCATTAAGTCCGTTTTTTTTGTAACTTTTCTTGCATAAAGTTTAAATCCTTACCTACTAATATTTTAAATGCGAAAGTAACTCTGTCTGTCTGTCTCTTTTTCACGCCTAAACCACTGAACCGATTTCAATGAAATTTGGTACAGATATAATCTGGGACCCGAGAAAGGACATAGGATAGTTTTCTTCCCGAAAATCCCCCGGGAACGGGAACTATTAATCCACGCGGACGAAGTCGCGGGCAAAAGCTAGTAATAAATAAATAAATCTTAAAAACTCAATAACACTTTTTTTGTCGAGCTGTGAATTGAACCTCTATCCTCTAACGTAGCAATCGCGCTTAGGACTACTAGGCCAACGAGGCAGTCATTTTCTGCTAATTTTATTAATAGTTTGGGTGTGGGGTCCTGGGTTTGATTCCCAGGTCGAGCAGTGTACCTACGTCAGTAGTATACATCATAAGTCATATATAGCCCACATTATTCCTCATGATACTGGCTATCATATCCGACTGATAGTTCCAGGGATTAGCACGTTTAAACATACACACAAACAAACAAACAAAGCTCTTCAGCTTTAATAAATAACTATAGACAAAAGTCTATCTTCTATTTCATACTATGTAGATATATTTCTCCACAATCCCCTCGCAAAATCCATAAAATTGACATTCATACGTACATAAAATGGTTACTTACGTACAAAAACCAATTTAAACACCCATTTCTCTTTTAAACCTAACTTTTACACACCATTTACCAACACAACCATCAATGTATTGTCACAAAGCTGTCATTCATATGTCATCACGTTATGTCAAAATGACTTTGACAGTTGTCGGGAACACTAATTTGTCAGTAAGTTATCACTAATTATTGCCGAATGGTCGCCTTCTCATTTCTCGGCGATTTGTTAAACATAAAACTACAGAAACGTTTGGAGTTATAAATATGTCTGTGGTGTCATACATTTGGATGTTAAGAGGTGGGACTATGTTTAGAATTTTGGTGTTGCTAGTTCGAAATTTAAATTTTGTTGTTTGGTATTTTTGAAAAGAGGTAGAATGGAAATGTTTGTTGGTAAGTTTTGTGTAAAATACTTTTTGTTTACAAGGCCAGCGTTAAGTTATGTTTTTGGCTACTGCTCTGCTCTGGTCTGTCGTAGCGTTATGTTATATAGCCTATACCATTCCTCAAGCATCTGGCTATATTACACAAAAAGAAAATCTCAAATCAGAATAGAAGCTCCAAGGATTATCATGTTTAAATAAACGAATAAATAATGTCTTCAGCCTCATTTTACACTAGCTTTTGCTCGCGACTTCGTCCGTGTGGTTTGAATCACCCGTGTAAAGTTACGTCTTTAGTTACTGCTCCGCTCCGGTTTGTCGTAGCGTGATATTATATAGTCTATACTATTCCTAAAGAATCTGGCTATCATATGCAAAAATATATTTTTTAATTCCGACTAGTAATTCTTGAGATTATCTTGTTTAAACAAAAAAACAAACAATCTTTTCAGCTTTATTTATAATAACAATAATATTATAATAATCCAATATATATTATTCCAAATAAACTTAGCTTAGCTTTTTGAACAAAAAAATATAATATTAAATTTAGCGTGTAACTCTGGCAACACTATATATTCATCGCGGCGGCATGACAGCACCGTGCCGTGTCACACACACAGATATGATTTATAGCGCAGCAACACCAGAAATAAATGTACCGAGTTAGGTTCGCCGTCCAACACTGTGCGAAGCGATAGCTATACGTTGGAAAATGTCTGTTTTTTTTTTCGATAGGGCATCTCGCAGGTCAGCCTAGGGCTGTTTACTGCTTAACCGGACAACTCAGTGGATGCCTCTCAATTAAGGCCTCCAGCCAGAGCATAAGTTTATTTAAACTAAGTGACAGCGCGCTAAGGGCACCCCCTGTGGGGTACGGACCTCGGCTTAGGGCGTCACTGGGGCAGCAAGTGGGACAGGCTGGATCGATCATTGAAAATGTGTGATGGTGAAGTTTTCGTATGACAATAATGAGCTTATTTCAATCAACAATTTTGAGGAATTTCAAGTTAGGATTTGTGCTCGGTTAATGGCAATAGGCTCGCCCCTATTACATGGGACCTTAACTTACCGGCGAACTGTGGATGTACATTGGTTACACCTCTGACTAACCTTTCGGGGAATACAGGCGTGATGGCATGTGTTCAATCAATAATGGAATTAATCATGTTTAAATAATTAAATATGTGAAATTAGTCCCTTCATGAACCCATCTGCCATCTTTATCAACTGCCTCTTTAGCCTAGTGGTCCTAAGCGCGACTGCTACGCTAGAGGTCTTGGGTTCTATTCCCAGGTCGAGAAAAAAGTGTTATTGGGATTTTCTGTGAAATTCTCAGTAGCAGCTCGGAGTTAGTATTTGTGTTCGGTTAATGGCAATAGACTCACCCACTAATACATGGGACCTAAACATACCGGCGAACTACGGATAGACATTAGTACATCTCTGCCTAACCCTTTGGAAATACAGACGTGATGGTATGTTATGTTAGTCCTGTCACGTACATCGTGTTCTAGTATTAAGAGTATTTATTTATAAATGCGAAAGTAACTCAGTCTGTCTGTCTCTCTGTCTCTTCTTCACGCCTAAACCACTGAACCGATTTCAATGAAATTTGGTACAGATATAGTCTGGGACCCGAGAAAGGACATAGGATTGTTTTCATCCCGGAAATCCCCCAGGAACGGGAACTATTAATCCACGCGGACGAAGTCGCGGGCAAAAGCTAGTGATTCATAAATTAACTTTTTATTGACAACTCTAAGTGATAGCATGACGGTTGAAAGGACGGCATGGAAGAAGAAAACGTGTTGCGCCGACCCCAAGTAACATGGGATAAGGGCAGGAAGATGATGATGATGATGAAGATTGACAACTCTGAACGCGCCTTTCAAAGAGCTTCCACTATTGACCACACTTAATTAGTTCCAACACATCTTGGACAGTCAACACCCGTATTGCTATCAAACATACTAACAGACCATTAATTTTTATACTTGACCCGTCCCAATAAATATAAAATAAATCTAAAATGGCCACAGTATCAAAGGTGTTTTAACAACCAGAGAAACAGTAATAAATATCTAATCTCTCTTCCTTTCGTCTTTATCAAAGCATAGCTTACTAATAGCCCCGTATATCTTATATCTCCACCTGGACGATTTCCTTAAGATATAAAAATGTTTTATATCAATAAAATTTAATAACTCGGGCCACACACCACGTTTAAAGAGTTAAATTTATAATTCGTCCACTTCGTAGGCGCCACTTTTAAAAGTGACTTAATAGATCGCAATTGAGTTTGAGATGCGCCACGCTTGTCTATATATAAATATACCATCACGCCTGTATTCCCCGAAGGGTTAGGCAGAGGTGTACCAATGCACACCCACAGTTCGCCGGTATATTTAGGTCCCATGTAATAGGGGCCGAGCCTATTGCCATTAACCGGGCACAAAACCTAAACTCCGAGCTGCTACTGAGAATTTCATAGAAAAACCCAATAACACTTTTTGCTCGACCTGGGAATCGAACCCAGGACCTCTAGCGTAGCAGTCGCGCTTAGGACCACTAGACCAACGAGGCAGTTATTAGTTGTCTATATCTATAGTATAATGGAAAGGAATTAAATTATGGAAAGGAAAGATGTTTTTTTTTGTTTGTTTGTAACGAATAGGCTCCAAAACGACTGGACCGATTTTACCAAATTTTTCCACCAATAGATAGCTGCAATATTCCTGAGTAACATAGGCTATATAACATCACGCTACGACCTGCGGGAGCGGAGCATTAACCAAAGATGTAAGTTGTGGCGGGAGAATAAGCCACGCGGACGAAGTCAGGTAGTTCGTCTATTTAGATATAAAGAGAATAGGAATTAAAAATGATAATATGGTGATCATGATAATATGGTGATCTGTGCTATGCCGGTTGTAAATATGGTTGGTTTTATTAACGACTAGCTGTGCCCCGCGGTTTCACCCGCGTTACGTTAGGTTTTTGGTTACTGATCCGTTTCCGTGGCTAATAGCGCGATGTTATGAAGCCTTAATTCTCTTATTCTTTTTTTTTATAATTGGGAAATCGTCAAATAACTTCCCCCGCTCTGGGCGGGACGGGAAGAAGTGTCAGACTTTTACTGACTAAAACCCATCTATGTTCTTTCATGTGCCCTTTGCGTTCCGGGGGCGGTATCTCTTTCGAACAACCCGCAGAATCTGTTATTCTGAGGTATAAGCTACGGAATGTCTCGCAGAGTCATTATTTTGCTGCGAAGTTATTTTAAAACTGTGATATCTCCTAAGATATTCATTGAAATTAAATGATGTAAAGGGCAATTTTGTTCAAAATTAAACACTTGTGTTGAATAACGCATTTATGTTGATAAGGATTAATACTATATTCATAAAAACACCTTCGCAAATAATGCATTATTTTAAAACAAATTTTCTGGCCATAAAAATGCTTATAGTGAGTCAATCTTAAAAGTTAGGCATGTACTGCCGCGGACTTTTTTTTAGTATATTTTAAGAGAAACAATTCTCTCATACATTATTTTTGCGTAACTTTAACCGTTCACGCAGCGCACGCAACGAAAGCCCTCAAAAAGAATATTTTTTCCCGTTTTTGCCACATTTTTCATTGCTGCTCCGCTCCAATTGGTCGTAGCGTGATGTTATATAGCCTATAGCACTCACGAATAATGTAGCTTTCTACCAGTAAAACAATTTTTAAAATTGGTTCATTACTTCCGGAGATTACCCCCTACATACAAACTTACAAACATACAAACTTACAAACTTACAAACTTACAAACAAATGTTACCTCTTTATAATATTAGTATAGATATAGATAGACTAGGTTATGACTGCGACTTCTTTTATCACGGTCAAAGTAGGCTAAGTTACACTTTGAAACATCAGCTTTCAATCATTGAACGTCCCACCCAAAATTGGTCCAGCCGTTTCGAAGATTAGCTGGAACAAACTGATAAAAACAATAAAATAAATAATGTGAAGCTGTGCACACCTTCAAGTGACAAGGTCACGATAGTATTCAAGACAATTTGTCATTATAAATAAAGTAAAATAAAAAAATATAAATAAATAAAAAGTCTAAGTACCTACTGTGTCGAGCTATGTTAAGCTACATCCATATCTACATGTGCGTGTGCCAAATTTCAGCTCATTCCATTCCACCGTTTATGTGTAGGTAAAAAAGTTACAATCATCCATCCATACATTCTCGAAAATTTTCATGTTTAAAAAAACTGTATCTTTGGAACTAAACGCATTTTTGAGAAATACAGTTTATTGACTTTTTCAAACCATATCACACTACACGTTCATTTTATACCCTAAATTGAACCTAAACCCTATTCGACAAACCAGATTCAAATAAAACCACCCATTAACCCATTAGGATCTATTAATGCCATTACAACTCGTATTGTGACTACCAAACGGGCGACGTCAAAGCGACCGCCATATTGAAAAAATTTGACAGATGTCAAAATAGCATTTTAATGTATGATGGATGACGATGATAGTTTAATGGTTTGGAGGTGTTAGCTACTGTTGTTCTTTTTTCTTATTTAAATAAGAAATAATAACTTAAGTATTGTGAGTCATTTGTGAAATATTTGGTTTTGTTATCTCTGAGCGTTTGGTCTTATATTCGATTCATAGGTTGGGGAAAGTCTTATTGAGTTTTTTTGTTAGGAATTCCTCAGTAGTAGCCTGGAGTTTGGGAGTTGGTGGTGTGACACCAGCGTATCTCGGAAAGCACGTAAAGCTGTTGGTTCAGCGCCTGATCTCTCCCCAGTCGTGTCGGATTGCCGTCCAGTCGGACTATGAGAGTAAGAGAAGAAGGAGTACATCTGTTTTTGCGCACACACCTGTGCACTATAATATTTCCTGTGTACTTGGTCTTCTTTACAAATCAATAATAAAGATTTTCATTTGTAGAATGTCAACTAAAAACATGAATTCAAATAATTATCACAAAATCCTGTTTTTACTTATTTAAAAAAAAAAACCACCTGACCTCTAACAACCTCACAAACAACGCAAAATAAAAGTGTTGCCATCAAAATAAATACTACCGTCAATCTATCAGAAACACAATATCACGACACTATATTTTTTTAACAGACCACACTGAATAAGCTTCAATAGGTACACAAGCAAAAAAAAGTTAGATGTAAAAAAAAAAATATTATAGGCTATTAATTTTCATCAACTGGGCCGGCTATATTCATCATTTTGATTTTAATTTAAGGCTAGGCTATAAGTCTTGGGCTAGTGTGAAGAGACGATATATCACGGAGTTCGGTTACAGGATCGGTACACCTACAGACGAGTGTGGTTTGTCTCTAGAGGATGGACTGGCGATGCTAACTTGAGATTTGGACTCGTTCGTCCTTTGTAATAGATTTGAGTGTAGACACATTCTTCATAGTATAAAACAATCTCTGTACGCTTAGGCCTTTGTTTGTCCGACAGCATGTACGCTACATTAACGTTGCGTTGATGTTGTACAATCGCAGTGCGAAGGCTTGCCAATTTTTTTTTTTAAATCGGTTCGATAGATCCAGTGTTTACCCCCTACAAACTTACAAACTTTACCTCTTTATAATATTAGTATAGATGTACTATATAGCGCGACTGCTACTGCTACTGTGATGCGCGACTGCTGAGCAAGCGGTGACGGGTTCAATTCCCAGGTCGGGCAAAAAGTGTTATTAGGTTTTTCTATTAAGAATTTCAGTAGCAGCCAGGAGTTTGGAAATTGGTGGTGTGACACCCTCGTGGCTCGGAAAGCACGTAAAGCCGTTGGTCCTGCGCCTGATCTCTCTCCGGTCGTGTCGGATTGCCGTCCCATTGGGCAATGATAGTTAGGGAAAAGGGATTGCTCCAGTGTTTACTATAATATCTCCTGCGTTCCTGGCTACTCTACATAAAGATTAGCTGTCGTGGCCGGAATCGGTCTGGAGAATTACATGACATTACATTTACATAGATGTATACTCGTAGAAGAAGGATTGACCTTTTGTTTTAAATAAATAAATAAATAAAATAAATAAATATCTTCGGACAACTCACACACGGCTATTTGATCCCAAGCTAAGCAGAGCTTGTGTTATGGTAACCAGACAACTGATATACATACTTATATAATTTATAAATACATACATATTATAGATAAATCACACCCAGACACAGAACAAACAATCATGCTCATCACACAAAGTTTGTCCTGGGTGAAATCTATTCCTAAGTATTATGTACCCCCTCTAATCCTCTAGTGCTCGCGAGGTGACAATATGTCTGTAACGTGTACAGTGTCCGGTTACCGGTGGTTCTAAAAATTAAGTCATCACTCACAACATTCTCGTGGCTCTTATTTTTTTGTAAATGCCACGCGGATGGTGTTATGTGATATAGGATTTTATTGATATTTATTTCTAATTATACATTATACAGACTTAGTTTTTTTTCCCCAAGCCTATTCTGTCCCACTCCTGGGGAAAGACCTCCCTCCACTCCACACTTAGAATAAGATAGGTAACATAAAAAAAAAACAATAATATTAAACAACCATGATTATTTAAGATTTTATGTGAATTAAATTGTTTTTTATTGTGTTCGTACTGATCAAATCCCACGTTGGGTTACGTCTTTGGTTACTGCTTCGCTCCCGTGTGTCGTAGGCCGTAGCGTAATGTTGTAACCTATTCCATAATAATCTGGCTATTATTACAAAATTATTTTATATTAAATCAAGTAAAAATCTAATTTTACTATTGATTGAAAACTAATCGAGCTTCTCAAGTCTAAAATAAATAAAGTGTATTTTGTCTTAGAATTATAATATTGGTAAATGGTGGTCAACTACCCAATTTGTACAAATGGTGGGTAATTCCTCATATATGCTAGTTGATGAGAAGCATACCTGTTGGAAATCCATCCCTCCCGGCACCTCTAATCCGCCCCCTCCTCTCAACAAGATCAGAAGGACTACCGCAACTTTTTACACCAACTAAAACTTTTCACAAAATTAGCAGAAAATTAACAAAAAAATAATCTTGCATAACGCCATCCAAACTTCTTTTATAATCCTTATTTTGACAGCAAACTCTTCAATGGAGAAAAAAACGAGTGTGCGAGGAGGACACCGCTATACGTGAGACAGAGAAAGATCTATCTCACTCTTTGGGTGGCATAGTGACTCATGCGCAAGGGATTAAACTCAAGTGACGTTTTTTTTTGTTTTTAGAACCACGTGTCATACTTTTAGTGGGCAAGTGGGTTGGTAATGAAAAAAGTGGATAAATATTGTTAGGTTAAGTGTCAGTTGGCAAGGTTTGGAAAAGGATGGGTGGGTGTCAAGTGTTGTTTTTTCGGGTTTTTTTTTGGTGGGAACAGTTTGTCTAGGATGATGAGTCAATTATGTGGGATTTTGGTATGTTTTGTTGTGAAATTTGTCAATGTCAAAGTGTTGATTTCAATTAGACCATTTACAGGCACTTTTGAATGGTCAAGGAATAGGTCAATTAGTCAGAAAGTTGAAGCTAGTTCGTTTTTTCAAAATGTCATTTAACTGCCTCGTTACCCTAGTTGTCCTAAACACGACTGCTACGCTGGAGGTCTTGGGCTCAATTCCCAGGTCGAGCAAATGTTATTGAGTTTGAAAAATTCTCAGTAGCAGCTCGGAGTTAGGATTTGTGCCCTATTATTGCCAATATGCCTGGCCCCATTACATGGGACCTAAACATACCGGCGAACTGTGAGTGTACATTGGTACCTTTGCCTAACCCTTCGGGGAATACAGGCATGTTGGATGATGATATTTAAATATATATAACTCAAAGGTGACTGACTGACATAGTGATCTATCAACGCACAGCCCAAACCACTGGACGGATCGGGCTGAAATTTGGCATGCAGATAGATGTTATGACGTAGGCATCCGCTAAGAATGGATTTTGATCAATTCTACCCCCAAGGGGATAAAATAGGGGATTAAAGTTAATAAATACATCTTAACGCGAGCGAAGCCGCGGGAAAAAGCTAGTGTTAAATAAAGTTAAAATAGCCAAAGCAGCAAAGACCAGTACCTCCTTACGGCTCCCGTTCCCGAACATGACGTCAGTGTCAGTCAGTAGATTACACCTAACAATAAGGTGGGCCCACACGGCTTGTTTGCCAATCGTATTAAGAGTATTTCCACCCACTTTGACTTATGACGACATAAAATGGTTTAAGTGGTTTATCTACAAATTTTATGTGACATTATTTTTATGACTCTCTTTCTTGAAGTTTGTTTTGTGAACGTTGTCATGCCTAGTCACTGCTTAACTGTACTTATCGATTTTTATATCTGTCAAAATCTAATATTACAAAGAGAAAAGATTTTTATTTTTGTTTGTAATCGATAAACTCGAAAACTACTAAACCGATTTTAAAAATTATTTCAGCAATGGAAAGCTACTTTATCAGGGAGTAATAAAGACTATATTTTACATATATACATACATACACTGACGCCTAGAAAGACCTACCCTGACCTTATTGTTGAGGTTCTTCAGAAAGGTCGGGTGCGCCGTACTCGTAACCGGCGTGCTTGTATGACCTGCCGTGCGATTCTCTAACATATTCCAGCGCTGCGCTCGACGTCGAGCTGGTTGACGAAACTTCGGTAAAATCAACTCTATGCGTTGTGCGTAAAGTTGATTTGACAGTAGTGTCGTTGACGAGCTCGACGTCGAGCGCAGCGTTGAAATATGTTAGAGAATCGCACGGCAGATGTGTGAACGTGGACGAGGCGAAAGGAGTTTATAAGGATCGTAGCAGGTGGCTTTCTGTGGTTGCTGCCTACCCCCATGGTAAAAGGACTATATTTTATCGAAGAAAAATAGGGATCTGTAAGAAAAAAAATACACGCGAAGTCGCGGTCAAAAGCTAGGTTTATTAAAATATTATACTGTGTGCCACTTCTTTAATGTTCAAGTTAGAAAGAGTAGAGATTAATATGTTTTTAATTTAAATTAAATACCGTTTCATTTTTAATCGTTCCTCGAAGCGCTCCTTTTGGGAGCGCTTGGAGGAACAAAACGGGAGCGCTTAGATGGGAGCGTTTCAAAACGGGAGCGCTACGAGGAACACCTCTCATTTTGTTTTTATACTTATTTGAAATTATTATTCTTATCTTTCTATTTATTTTGTTTAATTTTAAAACGTTGCCCCAGCTAGGATTTTTTCTTGTATCGTGGGTACGTTTACAAATATATAGACTCATTATCATCTGCTTAACCTTTTCCCAACTATGTAGGGGTCGGTATCCAGTCTAACCGGATGCAGACAAATATACTATAGACGCACATACACAAACAACCAGACAAAGAGCCTATGGGCCAAACAAATTTGTTCCGTGCGGGAATCGAACCCGCAATACACAGCACTGCAACCAATCACTCAAGCACACAAAACCGAAAAAAATCTTCGCTTAACTTTAGTCACCAATTTTTTAAATTCTTTCTGCAAGTTTTTTTTCTTTTGCCTCAAGATCGAGAAACATTTCGTTTTGAAATGTGTACAAAATACCACCCCTTACCTATACAACTTCATCCCTTAATAAAATCCCTTTTAAAACTTAAAATTATTACTAAAACGTGATTGTCACAAACATTTTCGGATTTACACCATTTTATGGTAACAGGATATTGTTACAATAAATAATGTTATGTGCCATTTTATCGCCCATCTGTAAGAGTATAAAGTTAATCACCAATTACCGATAAACATACCATCACGCCTGTATTCCCCGAAGGGTTAGGCAGAGGTGTACCAATGTACATTTACAGTTCACAGAGCAGCAGCTGTTTATGTCCCATATACGAACTGATCTTTGGTTACTGCTCTGCTCCTTTGTGTCTTAGCGTAATTTTATCTATCTTATGTTAATCAGGAATAATGTAGCTATCTATTGGTGAAAAAATGGTTCAAATCGATCCAGTAGAGTGTCTTTCGGTACAAAAAAAAAATCAAAAATGATTTTTCTGTATAACTAGCTGACCCAGCAAACGTTGTTTTGCCATATATATATTTTTTTATTTAGGGATATGAAAAATAGATGTTGGCCGATTCTCAGACCTATTCGATATGCACAAAAAATTCATCAAAATCGGTCAAGCCGTTTCGGAGGAGTATGGCAACGAAAACTGTGACACGAGAATTTTATAATATTAGATATTAGTAGTGATAAGTCCAGGTTTCCTCACGATGTTTTCTTTTACCAGACAGGAGTCCTATGACGCATATACCATATCCCTTGCACAAATACAATGCCCAAAGCCTCAGGCAATGTTACGAACACTAAAGGAATGCCAGCGAACCAGTGGTGGTCAGTTAATTGCGATTCGTAACAGTAAGAGCTAAAATTTGATGATTCAATCTACAGATTAGGGTACAGCAGCGTGGATTTGAAATAAAAACTCCTTTGGTTATAGATCTTTGCAATTTTAGAGACGGCCTTTGAGTTTTGTAGTCAGTGGCAGATGAGGGGCTACACACCTATGCTTACCCCTTAGGTTTTCCTAAGAGACTACAGCATGGGGTTCTTCGAGAAAGGAGTTTTGAGGTTTTTACGGAGTCGGCAGCGCACAAGTGATGTATCTGGTGTTGCAAGTGTCTATAGGCAGCGGTGACCGCTTGACATCAGGCGGGCCGTTAGCTTGATTGCAACCATCAGAGGTATAAAAAAAAAATACAACAATGTTAAAGTCAAAGCATTTATTTCAATTAGACCTAGATTTTTTTCTTATATCTATGTATCACAAAGAAGCAAGCAGCCCACGTCCTGATGTTAAGTGGTCACCGCTGCCTATACACATCTGCAATACCAGAGGCCTTGCAAATGCGTTGCCATCCCAGAGACAAAGTTAAAACATCTCATGTGCCTGTAATTACACCAGCACCCATACCCTTCAAACCGGAACACAGCAACGCTGCTTTGCGGCCTAGGTATGGAGGTAGTACTTCCCCGGACGAGCTCCTTCACAAAGAGCTCTACTACTATAGAATTTGACCTTCACGACGTTGCTAGGCAACAAAATACCACGGGTCCCTAGCATAACAGCAATAGTCTTAAATCTCCGTATATATTCCATTCAGTAATTAAGTGTGAAGTTAATTATTAAAATAAAGCGGTTCACGGTCTAATGGCCGACTCGCGCATGACCGGATTTTGTTATTAGTGAATATTTTTTGTTGGTATGTCTGTCTGAGCGTTGCTAATAAACGCGATTTTAATATAGCTATTATTTTATTATGTTTGTTTGTTTATTTGGAGGTGGATCTGTCTGTTTGTCGGTTCGTTTTGGAGATAATTTTGAGGATTCAGTTGGACAATAATTTCTGCAAAATTTTAGGAACGAATATAAACTCAATAGCAGCTCGGAGTTTGGATTTGTGCTCGGTTTATGGCAATAGGCTCGCCCCCTATTACATGGGACCTAAATATACCGGCGAACTGTGGGTGTACATTGTTACACCTCTGCCTAACCCAGGACCTCTACCGTAGCAGTCGTGCTTAGGACCACTAGGCTAACGAGACAGATAAAAAAAAACGACGGGTTGCACTCCGGGAGTGCCGGCAGAAGTGAAAACTTGAAAATTAACGTTGTGCTTTTCTGATATTTTTGAATGGTTAGGGAATAATTTTGCACGAATTGCTTTAATTATCAGTATAAAAGTACTATCATTTATGTGATAGAATACAATATTTATTTATGGCGCTATCGTACACAAACATGACAAATTGCGTCAGGACACGTGACCTGATCAAAAATCTTACGAATTTTCGATCAGGTCACGTGTCCTGACGCCAGTTTAACATTTTTTATCCATTACAAAAAAAAATGTACAACGCCGCTAAAGAAGTTTTCACTTCAAAAATGCAAATAATTGGTATGACATTATATTCAAAATAATTTTATTGAAATGAAATGGAAGCTGATAAATAAAGCACAAGCAAACCCGCGGTTAACAGTATAGTCACTTTTTATTTTTTCTTTTATTCCCACATTAGTTTTGAGGATTTTTAATTGAATAATCAGTCTTGAATATTTTGCTTAAGTTTTTTTTTGTATTTTTTTTTATAGTCGCAGTTTCTCTTCGTTAACTTTTGACATTTAAATGAATTTATGGTATTCACTTCCTTAGTTTTGGAGGAAGAGGAATAAAATAAAAAAATAAAATAAATATCTTGGGACAACTCACACACGGCTATCTGAACCCAAGCTAAGCAGAGCTTGTGTTATGGTAACCAGACAACTGATATACATACTTATATAATTTTATAAATATATACATATTATAGATAAATCACACCCAGACACAGAACAAACAATCATGCTCATCACACAAAGTTTGTCCTGGGTGGGAATCGAACCCACGACCTCCGGCTTAGCAGTCAGGGCCACTAACCACTAGACCAACAGGCCCGTCAAAAAAATAATCAAAGAATAAATAAAGAATCTATAGCAATAGTAGTAGTAGAGCTCTTTGTGAAGGAGCTCGTCCGGGGAAGTACTACCACCATACCTATTACTGCCGCAAAGCAGCGTTGCTGTGTTCCAGTTTGAAGGGTATGAGTGCCGGCGCCTGTATTCCCCAAAGAGTTAGGCAGAGGTGTACCAATGTACACCCACAGTTCGCCGGTATGTATTTTTAGGTCCCATGTAATAGGGACGAGCCTATTGCCATTACCAGGCACAAATCCAAACTCCGAGCTGCTACTGAGACTTTCATTAAAAAAACCCAATAACACTTTTTGCTCGACCAGCGAATCGAACCGAAGACCTCTAGCGTAGCAGTCGCGCTTAGGAGCACTAGGCCAACGAGGCAGGCTATGGCAAAACTTTCAGTCCAATTTAATTTTTTGCGGACATCGACCCTGCGCATGCGCTGGTCATCGGCCATTGATTCACGAGGCCATAAAGGTCACTATAAATGGTATTAGGCCCTAAGGTTAAATAGTGGCAGGTTGCCAACCTAAACATAAAACATCCAGACGGACAGACATACAAAAAGATGACTACGGAAGACATCTCAATTAGTTCTCACAGTTCTTCAAATAGATAACTTATTAACGACTGAAAAACACCTTTAAACTTACTCCTACAAAGTCTATAATCAAACGTCTTGAAACACCATCTCAAATCCCAGAATAAAATCTTTTAAAACATTCTCTAATTAAAAGTAAGTCGTACCGCGATTGTGATAAAGTGTAATTCTCTTTGCACGGATTACGACAAAGAAGAAACGGCGATATGTTATGCAAATTCCAAGCTTATTTACACAGGTATAAAGTGTGTTTTCGCTTGTAATGATGTAAGTACGCGGGCAGTCGGGCTTGAAATGTTTTGGTGACATGAGCGAACGGCTAGCGCAGAGGAAGATGTGGAGTCGGTGTGTTTTATTTTTATTTGTTTTCTTTTTTTTTTGTTTAATTTGCGAAGTGGTATGCGAATTATAGAAAAACATGGAGTGTGTCGCTGTGTTTTTAATTCAATTTGCATTTTTTTTGTGGTAGTTGCCTTTTGATTTTCAGCTCAATTACTTTCTAATTCGTTTGTATATCGCTTGACTGTCTGTGTTGCAATTCCTAAATGTTCTGAGTTCGGGACTTATCTACACTTAACCCTTACATTATATAATTGGGTAAGTATGCTCATGTTTTACAAATTAAATATATTGTATCTTTTGACCAGCATCCGATTTTATCTCCCAGGTAAGTTTAAAATTGTTATCATAAACATTCTGCTTGAAATAAACACGCCATCTTAAATATTACAGAAGTAATTAAATAAAAAAAAAAGTTAATACTACCTTCTGCCCGCGACTTCTATATAGAAGAATATGTTTTGAAACCGACACTGTAATAAAAAAATAAATTTTACCATTTCATAATATTTAATTCTTTGCAAATCTTATTAGAATTTTACCGACTGCAGTTCAATATTTTAAAAATTTTGCTGTAAGTATTATACTACCTATACTCATTTTTCGCTTTTATTTCTTTAGATATCAATAATAACTACGTTTTCCTACAAAAAAGAATCAACAACAACAAAAAAATATTATTTCGAAAAATCTTTCATCGCATTCGGCTCCACGGCTCCGTCTCGTGGGTGGCAGACCACCCAGCCTGGTACTTTCCCCATGTGTTTGTACGCCTCAAATTAGGCGATACCATTCTCCATTCCTAATTCCGGCTATACGCTAGCCGGCTGAAAGGGTAAGCAGTATTCATAGAATCCTGAAAACATTTGACTTTGAACTGCCCTGTTGGTTTGGTCACTGCAAGCGCGACCACTAACTGTGGGGTCCTGAGTTCCCAGGCCGGGCAGAAAGTATTATTGGAAGACGCTGGATGTGGGCCGCTTTCAACCGGTCTTTTTAGAAATCTATGGGGGAGGCCTATGGCCAGCAGTGGACGTCCTGCGGCTGATATGATAATGATGATCACGAATTTCACAGTAGGAGTACGGAGTTCAGAAGTTGGTGGTGTGACTCCCCTGTGCCTTTGATCCCGGCTAATCTAATCTTTGACAGTCTTAACGGATACTCCAAAGCTCGAACATCTGACAAACAGTTTTACCAAAAGGTATATGTATGGTGTTCTCCAGTTACTCGGTTGTGGAGGTCAGATAGGCATTCGCTCCATGTAAAACACTGGTGTTCAGCTGCATCCGGTTAGACTGGAAGCCGATCCCAACATAGTTGGGAAAAGGGTAGGCACTTCTTTTGCCAGGTAGATCAGATTTTTACAGAAAATCGCAACCGGGCACGGACAAGTACCAACGAGACTTTTGTTTATTATAAATATGCTGTCCAATTTTAATTTGGACATAATTCAGGAAAACATCGTTAAGAAATCTTTTTTTGGTGCGTGATGGAAATCCTCATGGACTTCCTCCGTCGTGAGGGTGACGGAGGGGCATGCCGGAGTCTTACCGGCTAAAACCACCGCGGTGTTCCACCTCTGCCCATGGCCGGGGGTGCGGGATTCGCATAAGCATTCACCGCTCCCCCGACAGAATTGTTAGGAAACCTAGGCTTATAACAACATAACATACCATCATGCCTGTATTCCCCAAAGGGTTAGGCAGAGGTGTACCAATTTACACTCACAGGTCGCCGGTACTTATATTAAGGTTCCATGTAATAGGGAGCGAACCTATTGCCATTCACCAGGCACAAATCTTAACTCCGACCTGCTATTGAGAATTTCTTAGAAAACTCAATATTATTTTGCCCGACCTGGGATTCGAACCCAAGACCGCTAGCGTGACAAATATAAGTCTGAAATCGCCAATCCGCCTTCAGCAAGCGTGGCGATCAATGCTCGTGCCTTCTCTGTATGAGAAGATGCCTTTGTCCTGCAGTGGGACCATAATAATGTGGCATTATTATTATGGAATGACAAATCTAAAGTATATCACGTGTTACAACTAAAATAGAACCTTAATTGTTCTTAATTTAGACTTGTAATTCCTTACAAAGGAATCGCCATGCTAAATATATGTGTTAAGTTCTATAAATAGGACTTGCGGTCTCATACGTTGTAATGCAGTGTGGTCTGTTTACAATACTTTGACATAAGATTCTGTTTGTAGTGGGATTTCAACCCCTATTGTGGTTTATTTAGGGGTTGTATTTGGGTGAGCCCTATTCTTAGTATAGTGATTTTTATGCATAGTTCATCGTATTCAGATAATGTATAAATATAAAATATTAAATAAAAAGATGAAGAACAAAGGAAAATGTTACCAATTAATAATTTTATTTCCTTTCTGTACAGATAATTATGTGGGTTTGCGTATGGTAACATTCTTGATATTGATGGTTTAAGAAAGATATAAGAGGTTTTAAAATAATTAGTGAGTTTTACTAATTAACTGCCTCGTTAGCCTAGTGGTTTTAATCGCGACTGCTACGCTAGAGGTCTTGGGTTTGGTTCAAGTCGAGCAAAGTGTTACTGGGTTGTTCTATGAAATTCTCGGTAGCAGCTCGGAGTTTGGATTTGTGTCCGGTAAACGGCAATAGGCTGGCCCCCTATTACATGGGACCTAGATATACCGGCGAACTGTGGGTGTACATTGGTATACCTCTGCCTAACCCTTCGGGGAATACAGGCGTGATGGTATGTTATGTTATTGTAACCCTAGGTTTCCTAACAATTCTGTCGGGGGAGCGGCGAATGTTTGTGCGAATCCCGCACCCCCGGCCATGGGCAGAGGTGGAACAGATTAACTTCCAATTTGTTTAAATACATAGACAAAAATAAATAATAATTATAATTGAAAACACGGCGAATTTAGTGTACCTATAATGATTTTATAATGAATCAGATTGGATTTTCTTTCCCCGTTCTTCTCCATACGAAAAAACCTTTTGTAAGAGGCGACTAGATTCAATTATTTTTGCTCGAATTGACTTAAACTTGAGTTATTTTTAACACGCTTTTATTAGGTCGACCTGTATGTATGTAACTATGTAATCAAATCTAAGAAAACTAATTTAACCATCTTGTAAAGATCGTAGCGTTATGAAAATCGGCAGTTGTATGTGATTTTGATGACAATACAATAACATGGTACTATATCTAATAAAAAAAAAAAATATCTTGGGACAACTCACACACGGCTATCCGATCCCAAGCTAAGCAGAGCTTGTGTTATGGTAACCAGACAACTGATATACATACTTATATAATTTATAAATACATACATATTACAGATAAATCACACCCAGACACAGAACAAACAATCATGCTCATCACACAAAGTTTGTCCTGGGTGGGAATCGAACCCACGACCTCCGGCTTAGCAGTCAGGGTCGCTAACCACTAGACCAACAGGCCCGTCAACTATCGAGCTGATCTGATGATGGAGCCGGAAGATGTGAACTGGAACTTCATGATGGATGATCGTATCATAGCCGTATTTGGACTTGTTAGAAAGGTCTTGTAATGAACTTTGACCACGATTAAAAGCTAAAGCGTGTTTTTCAGTGTTTTTTAAATTATTAATTTATATAATAGATGCCCACTAAACCTCTAGTCTAATGTATGTAGTAAATGTTTGCTTGTTTGTAAGGTCATCTCGAAAACTATTAGAAGCTAGACTATTGCAGAGTGGCATATAATGTTTAATGGTATAGCTACTTAACTTCAATGCGGACGAAGAGGCGGTGATAAACTAGTGGAGTTTTTAAGGAAGGAAAAGAGCCATTAGGAATTGTCTAATTAACAAAAATAAAATAATTGTTAAAACTATTAAACTACAAACAGTCAGCAACAAAAGTAGATTAACATTTCAGATTTTTTAATCTTCATTATTGAGCGCAATATCAAAAGAAATACGAAATGGATCTAAAGATAAAATTATACTCTTAGGTATTGCGTAAAATTCTGAATAGCAGTGAATTGTGTTATTTCGTGTCTATTTAAATAATATGTATGAGTAACTGCCTCATTGGCCTAGTGGTCCTAAGCTCAAATGCTACGCTAGAGATCCTGGGTTCGATTCCCAGGTCGAGCAAAAAGTGTTATTGGATTTTTCTATGAAATTCTCAGTAGCAGCTCGGAGTTTGGATTTGTGCCCGGTTAATGGCAATAGGCTCGCCCCCTATTACATGGGACCTAAATATACAAGCGAACGGTGGGTGTACATTAGTACATCTCTGCCTAACCCTTCTGGGAATACAGGCGTGATTGTACGTAGGTATGTATGAGTAACATGTTGCTGACCGTAGGTACCTATCAAAACTAACTTTTCAAAAAACAATATCACATACATACTTACTTAATTAAGCAATAAAAATCTTTAATTATGTCTTAGGGTACAAGCCACAGTTGTCGTCCATACAATATTTAAAAATACAAATTAAGTAATCCAGGTGCTTATACGATCTCGATAAAATACCGCGTTGGTATAATTGTTTAATTAACTAAAATGTTGTTGCGGCTTCGGTATGACAAAAATGACGCTTTTATGTTCGCCGACATGGACGATAATTGGGTGGTTTACCTTACCGTTCAATAAAAGGAAGTAAATTAATTGTTAAGTCTTAAGGGTATGGTGGTTAACATGGAATTCGGATCGTTAAGGAGCGGGTTTGAATCCCGGTTGTAAACTTTTTTTTTGTATTTTTTTTATAGTTCTAGGGCTTTGCCTGAGACTTTGTTCGCGTAGATTTTATACTTTCCCTGCACTTTTTAGAGCAATAATCCTTTGTGAGGGGTTTATAAAAAAAAACGTTTATTCAGCAACTAGCTATTGCCCGCGACTTCGTCCGCGTGGATTAATAGTTCCCGTTCCCGAGGGATTTCCGGGATGAAAACTATCCTATGTCCTTTCTCGGGTCCCAGACTATATCTGTACCAAATTTCATTGAAATCGGTTCAGTCTTCAGTGGTTTAGGCGTGAAGAAGAGACAGACAGACAGACAGAGTTACTTTCGCCTTTATAATATTAGTACGGATTAGTAAGGATTTTCAAGTTGATTGTAAACCTAAGAAATAAGATTTTCCATACAATCAAACTCAACCCTTTTCATCCCCTTAGGGGTTGAATTTGCAAAAACTCTTTTTAGTGCTCGCTTATTAAATCATTTAGTAGGATTAATTCTTACAAAAATCTGGTTCAAAACTTGTACCATTTTTAAAAATAATGTTTAATTAAAAAAATAGCCTATGTCCTTATCCCGATCACAAGCTACCTTTATATCAAATTTCATCACGATCGGTTCAGTAGTTTTGTCGTGATGATGTAACAAACACACAGACAGCTTTACTTTCTCGTTTATAATATTAATGTAGATTTCTTACCTTACCTCGGATTAACGAGCCAGTTCTGCCAACCTACTTAAGAATCTTAGCGCAAACGTATTTTTACATACATACCATCACGCCTATATTCCCCGACGGGTAAGGCAGAGTTGTACCAATGTACACCCACAGTTCGCCGGTATGTTTAAGTCCCACGTAATAAGGGGCGAGCCTATTGCCATTAACCGGACACAAATCCAAACTCCGAGCTGCTATTGAGAATTTCATAGAACAACCCAATAACACTTTGCTCGACATTGGAATCGAACCCAGACCTCTAGCGTAGCAGTCGCGATTAAAACCACTAGGCTAACGAGGCAGTTAATTAGTAAAACTCACTAATTATTTTAAAACCTCTTATATCTTTCTTAAACCATCAATGTCAAGAATGTTACCATACGCAAACCCACATAATTATCCGTACAGAAAGGAAATAAAATTATTAATTGGTAACATTGGCATAAAAACTATCATGGAGTCCGTTGATGAAGCAATTAATGTCATTTAGCTATATTTATGGATGTTGTGAGTTATAAAATTTGCATAGCTTAAGGATGTGTGGGTGTGTGGATGATGGAGAATACGGCTCGAAAGGATGACGAACAAAAATGTTCAAAATCTATCTCTCTTTCTAGCCTTTTCTTAACTATGTTGGTGTCGGCTTCCAGTCTAACCGGATGCAGCTGAATACGAGTGTTATACATGGAGCGACTGCCTATTTGACCTCAACAATGAACTGGGCAATACGATACCTCTTGCTTGGCAAGACTGGTTGTCAGACTTCCCGGCTTCTGATTATCCGTAACGACTGTGAAATGCCACACCGCCAACATCCAAACTCCGGGCTGCTACATGCTACTGTCATTTTCTTAATGAAAAAACTCAATATCACTTTGTGGAATTGAATTCAGGGTCCCATGCTCATCGGTCGTGACTAACGGGGCAGTTCCGATTGTTTAAAACACATAGTATAAAACAAAGTCGCTTGCCGTCTGTACGCTTAGATCTTTTAAACTACACAACGGACTTCAATGCGATTTTCATAATTATATAGAGTGACTTCAGAGGAAGGTTTATACGTATAGAACATCACGCTATGATCAACGGGATCCGAGCAGTGACCAAAGACGTAACTTAACGCAGGTAGAAAAAAAATACGCGGATGAAATCTCGGGTAGAAACATATAGTGAACTAGCTTTTGCCCGCGGCTTCGCTCGCGTTAAGAAGTATTCAAACTTTCATCCCCTATTTTATTCCCTTAGGGGTGAAATTTACAAAATCCTTTTTAGGGGATGCCTACGTCATAGTTGCTTTATGCATGCAAAGTCTCAGCCCGATGGGTTTAAAATTTGACAAAGTTTCATACAAACTTTCATCCCCTATTTTATCCCCTTGGGGGTAGAATTGATCAAAATCCTTTCTTAGCGGATGCCTACGTCATAACATCTACCTGCATGCTAAATTTCAGCCCGATTCGTCCAGTGGTTTGGGCTGTGCATTGATAGATCACTATGTCAGTCAGTCAGTCACCTTTGAGTTATAAATATTTAGATAGAATACTAGCTACTTAGTTAGCTGTTCTATTCAACCGTGTGTCCCCTTCAAAACTGAACAGAAATTCGTCAAAATCAGCATATTAAGGCTATTAAAAGTATAGTTAATTAAAATTATACAGTCTACCTACCATTTTAAAAGAATCCCCTATCATTGGTTGCTTACATACTTTAAATTTTTCACTAATGAATATGTACTAAGAGGATTTTTAAATAGTTATTTGCATATTCAAAATAAATTGCTGTTTTATTACCATATTATTATGCGTTGGTCTCTATTATTTTAAGCCCATTTTAGCGGGATTATTCTCAAAAACATTTTATTCATTCTATGCCTCGGAAAGCATGTAGAAACTTTTGTGAAGGAGCTCGTCCGGGGAAGTATTACCACCATACCTATTTCTGCCTCAAAGCAACGTTGCTGTGTTCCAGTTTGAAGGGTATGGATGCCGGTGTAATTACAGGCACATGTCACATTTCAACTTTGTCTCTGTGATGGCAACGCATTTGCAAGGCCTCTGGTATTGCAGATGTCTATAGGCAGCGGTGACCACTTAACATCAGATGGGCCGTCGCGACGGCCCATCTAAACTTCTTCATACAAGCCGCGGCTTGTATGCCATCCAAAGAAGTTTATATAAAAAAAGACACTAGCCATATACGCAGAAGATATTATAGTGCACAAGTGAGTGCGCAAACGCAGATACACTCCCTCTTCCCTCTCTCTCTCTTAATCCGATAGGACAAAGACACACACAAAACAGCTGATCGCTCCCTTCACAAAAAAAAACAAAAAATGAAACCTACTGAACCCAATTTGTGGACCCCTACTGGGTTTTAAAACAAGTCGCCACCAACGAAGTCCTTATAATTAAGACATTTGCCCCAATACATGACTGCTTACTGTATTTTCACTGATAAACAACTTAATTTGCCGCGACAAAGGAATGTTGACCTTATGACTTTGTGTTAAAGTCCATAGTAAAGGTCTGGTCTGGTTGAATTTTGTATCTGATTAAAAAGACAATAATATGCGTTGATAAGTCCTTAATTTTGGGTTTTTGCGAGAAGATCCTGTGTCATCGTGTCAACTGCCTCGTTAGCCTAGTGGTCCTAAGCGCGACTGCTATGCTAGAGGTCTTTGGTTCGATTCCTAGGTCAAGCAAACTGCTATTGGGTTTTTCTCAGTAACAATTCGGAGTTAGGATTTGTGCCCAATTAATGGCAATAGGCTCGCCCCCTATTACATGGGACCTAAACATACCAGCGAACTGTGTGTGTACATTGGTACACCTCTGCCTAATCCTTCGGGGAATACAGGCGTGATGGTATGTGTAATATGTGTATGTCGTGGCTTGCTGAAAATATTGGCCAATCAGAGAGTTTGGTTCACTGGTATTCAGCTGCATCTGGTTAGACTGAAAGCCGACCCCAACATAGTTAGGAAAAGGCTAAGTAGATTGATATATTGAGTGAGATTGGTAGCTAGGCTGATTGCCCTAGGTGCCCTTCTTCATCTTCATTCACACAGGAACAGGGTCGGATTAACCGGATTGGGAATCGAGGAAAAACGCAATCGAGTTAGGAAATATAGATGGATATTTAGAATTTAAGAAGGAACGACCGCAATAATTTCTCGGTCCCTCCAAAACGCCTCTAATTTGACCATATTATTTGACAAGACATTGATTGTCACTGCAATGATGAATAATGATTTTAATTAGTAAAAACTTACCTTTAGGTGAGATACAGCAGTCAATCTCTATCAAACATCCTTTCAAATACTATATTCAAGCTGACATAAAACCATCCAAATCTTATCCTGCCTACCCTTTTAAGAGCAACCCGTGAAGATACTATAAAGCCCATGTTTTCGTCCTAATAAAACACATAAAAACACCAAAAAAAACTTCAAAAAAATAAACAAACATGGTACAATAATACCAAATGTCTTAATTATCGACCTGTATGGGTGGTCTGTGACGTCATCGCCGCTCCTAATCAGTAGTTACACCGACCAAAATATCTTGATCGCGGCGAAATTTTGAACTACAAAAAATGTACTGGATTTTTGACGTTTTGTTTGCTAGTGGCGCCGCGGCAAAGCTCATGTTACAGTTGACAGCTGGAAGCCCGTTCTTTATTCGTCGACGCTTATTAATTTATTGGAAAGATTGTCTGATTGCTAATAAAGTTTAGCAATGATAGTAATAATTATAAAACTTGACGATTGCTGCTTTAATTTGCAATTTATTGAAGCACACAGTCTTTTTTTTTGCAATTATTTTTACTGCTAGGGCCTTTTTTAATGAGCGCCAGTAATTTTTCAAATCGATTTTTTAATTGTGAATAATGTTGAGGCGATTTTACATTTAAATGGTTATTATTTTTTTAATGTAATCGTATGACTCGGTTTTGTTCATAATTGCATTCAATAATTTTAATACAATAATTGCCTTCTGCTCTCGACTTCGTCCACGTGGCTTATTGCACCCACGTTAAGTTACGTCTTTGGTTACTGCTCCGCTCCCGTATGTCGTAGCGTGATGTTATATAGCCTATGTTACTCAGAAATAATGTGACTATCTATTGGTGAAATTTTTTTTAAAATCGGTATAGCCATTTCGGATCTTATTCGGTACAAACCAACAAGAAATCCTTCCTCTTTTTTAAAACACAACTTCTTTGAAAAATACTTTTTTTTTACTCTGAAAACGCAATTAGTGGTTGAATAATTGTAGAATTCGACTTTTATTTGCTTTTAAATCGATAAATAGTTAGTCATTAATTGAGTTGGCAAAAAGTAACGTCATAGGTTGGTATTGCCGTACGGAATGCGTCGGGAATAGCGTTTTGACAGCTCATAAAAAGTACGTCAATTGATTAGTGGTGTCATCTACCCAATTATTGTGTTATTATAATGAATAAAGTGTATTATTATTGTATGTTATTAATTATATGTTTTCTTTTGTTTCAGGAAGAAGTAAGTACGGGTCGCGCTCACGGGAAGCACGTGAGATAATTCCATTTATTTTTTATTATAATTATATTGTTTATTTTATTATCTATTTAGATAAAAACATTTTTCTTGTTATCGAATTTTATCGGCAGTTTTTCTAAATTTCATTTTTAATTCTATTAAATAATGAACAAGTCAATGCTATAGATTTTGGAAATAAAAACAAATTTCGTTGATAATAAACTACAAATATACAGGGTGACTGTTCAGTGTTCATTCTCCTGCCATCTTTCAGGGGTAAAAGTACTCATGAATCATCATCATCTTCCTGCCCTTATCCCATGTTACTTGTGCTCGGCGCAACACGTTTTCTTCTTCCATGCCGTCCTGTCAACCGTCATGCTATCACTGACTCCCTTCTCTTTCATATCATTCTTCACACAATCTATCCATCTTTTCTTTGGCCTCCTTCTTCCTCTCAATCCATCCACATTTATATTCATAACTCTTTTCGTCACATGCGTTTTATCCCTCCTCTTTACATGAAGTAATCATGAGTACGAACAAGTTTTGCTAAAGGACCAACCCCGAAATATTAAAATAGTTAGCTGTTTTATACATTTTGATCGTATTGCAGTGCATTTTTGTACGAAACAGCTTGATTTTTTTCATATTTCAGGTCTCGTTCCTTCATAAAAGTTGTCCATATTTAGTAGTAGAGCTATTTGTGAAGTACTACCACCATACCTATTTCTGCCGCAAAACAGCGTTGCTGTGTTCCGGTTTGAAGGGTATGAGTGCCGGTGTTCCACGCACACGAGATATTTCAACTTTGTCTCTGGGATGGCAACGCGTTAGCAAGGCCTCTGGTATTGCAGATGTGTATAGGCAGCGGTGACCACTTAACATCGGGTGGGCCGTCGCCGTCGGCTTGTTTGCCTTCCAAGTAGGTTTATGAGCACTTTTCCCCCTTGAAAGATGGCAGGTTAATGAAAAGTGTAGCTGTATATTTATTTTATTAAATTGAAAATATAAACAATAATATTTATATCTCTGTCAAAATATTATTTCAAACAGCTATTAAATATTTTTATTAAGACCAGTTGTCTAAATAGCTGTTCGAATATTATTTTTTATTACTAGGTATCTAAAAGATGTTTTTCTCAACATTTTTTAAATATTATTCGTGGAAAGTTAATTCGTAATATAATAAAGTTTGATGGCTTTATTATAAAACTGGTTGTCAAATAGACTTTCACAAGACGTTAAGAAACGGTCAAGTCCGAATAACAGTTTAGGAAATATTGAAAATTTTATAGTCCCACAAAAAAATGATTTTAATTTTCTTGGCTTATTGTACGTATTTACTTCTATTAATCAAAATAAAATATTCTATTTATTTGAATAGAATACAGATCTTTTGATTCCTACAAGAAATATTATCGATTGGTAATTTTTTTTCGTATTTTTGTTTTCGCTGTCTGTACATTTTTTCCAAAATCTGTAGGTAAATGCAGTTTAGAATAACTATCACTATTTGGGCCGTCAGCTATCCCTATTTTGAACCGTAGCATAGTGCGCATTCAACCCTAATATCTTCAAAGTTAGAGTGAACAGTGTGTGAAGTGAACTTTGACTTTGACTTTGACTTTGATGATTTCCCATTCGAAAGAAATAAAAAAAAATCGTCGAATTTGTCTTCGTCACTTCTCACCAAGACAAGAGTCAAGAGCTTACCCATCTCGAATAAAACAATTTGAACTCGATCCGTTAATTTGACTCCTTGTATACTGTGCTCCATTGCTACAGTCAATCTTATATAGCGAATTTAGATTACCTTTCCAAACCCCTAATTGGATTGTCACAACATCACAGAAATTTCGTACAAAAACCAGCCAATCTTCGTACCCACAATAGGCAAAGTTGTAAAAAAGTTTAACAAAAAGTAACTTCGTGATTCTGTTAAATAATGAAATGAAATTGATTGGTTACGCGTAGATTGAGAATACGTGGTTATTCAGTTTTTTAGTTAAAGTGCGGAAAAACGGTTACTGTTGATACTGGCCGGTTGATTTGATTAACGGGTCATCTTTAGGATAGAATTGTAGATATTTTTTTGTTGTCACTGGTAAGAAAAAAATTAAATTGGTTGATATTAAAAGTAATTGTAAAAATACGTAAAAGTTGAAACATGACTATTAAAATTACTCGTATAATAAAAAAAAAATGATAAAATGTGGATTTGTTTGCGTTTTTTTTTTATACATTTTATTTTTATTTTATTGAGGCTGTCCGTCTACGACCGATAGTTTAACCATTTTTTTGTCGGCCGTGTGCGTTTGTGTATTGAAATTAATTCTTGCTGACAAAAAATCTGTCAAATATCGGTCAAAATATCGGTCAAAAAGTCGGTTGTGGTCGGAGAGGCTCAAAAATGGAATGTACTTTCTTTACATACAGCATGTTATAAATGTTTGTGCTAAAATGTGTGTCCAATAACATGTTTATGCCACCATGGTATTTGTGCAACTTTTTGTTTTTTTACTAACTGCTTCTTTAATAACAGTTTTTGATGTGCAACTCAGGTTATTTCCTTCTAATGTTACTGCCATTTGCCATTACTGTCCCACTCCTGGGCATACGCCTCTTCCCAATCCTTTCACTATTTCCTGTGTTGTGCTTCCTCTCACCAGTTCCTGAGGAAGCCATCAAAGGCGTCCTGCCACCTTCTTCTCTAATATCATAACAAATAACTTAATCTAATCATCTTCCTGCCCTCATTCCATGTTACGTGGGGTCTGCGCAAAACGTTTTCTTCTTCCATGCCATCTTGTTAGCTGTCATACTATCACTGACTCCCTTCTCTTTCATACCATTCTTCACACAATCCATTCGTTTTTTCCTTGGCCGCCCTCTTCCTCTCCGTCGATCCACATTGATATTCATAACTCTTTTGGTCACATGCGTTTAATCCCTCCTGTTAATAACTTGAGTTGCACAAAACATTTTTAGATACAGCTTCCAGATAAGAAGACACTTCAAATCATCACTCTTGACTTATCATCATCATCATCACAAGCCCGCCAGGCGGTCGGTGAAATATTTTGACCAATTTTATCAATTAGGTCTTCGATGCTCGTTTGAGCTCGGAACTGAATTGGTTAAGATATTGCATCGTCCGCTTGGCTCGGGGACTTCAACGGGGGATGTTTGTGCAACGTGTTCTTTTTTTAATGATTAATTTTCTTGAGTGATTTTTATTTTTAGTGCTATTTGCGGTTACACTCACGTGGTTGCATACAGGGGTAATTTTAATTTTTTGTGCAACTTTCAGGGGGTGATTGTACTCATAAATACAAACAACTTTTTCTATGAGGTCAACTCTGAAATATGAAAAAAAGCAGCTGTTCAGTACAAACAACAGTTCAGTACATTGCAACGCATCAAAATTTATGGAACTATTTTGTTTTATTAAAAGTTGTTCGTACTTTCACCCTAACTGAAAGTTGTGCAGGGAATTAAAATTGACGTAAGTACTTATTGGACAACCAAGATAAAATGTCCGTGAGTGTAGCTAGCCGTAAATATTCGTAAAGGTAAAGGACAGACTGACCATATACGCTGCTTATTTATTTTTTGAATTAACTTTTGCACTATAAACTATTTTAAACTTGGCGTTTGATCAGTTGGTTTTTTATCTTTAAATTTTGTGCTGTTTGTTGTGTGTTTGTTTGTTGCTGCTATATGTTTTATTGCTGTGTTTGTGTTGCAACATTATATTCTTGGTTGCAGTAATACGGTATTATTGTTTTGCTATTTTTGTTGGTTTTTTTTTTGGCAATGTTTTGTTTTTTGTTTTGTGTTTGTATTGTACTATTATGTGGTCATGTTTCAACTTTCACCTATATTTTTATGTTTAAATTCAAAACCCTTAAATCTTTCATCATAAACCATATAGCCACTTAAAGCATTCGGCAAAATGTATCAATAAACAATAGGCTTACATTGTTACTCGTCAGGCTGTAAAATGTTACAATATAGTCGTTATTAGAATCGCCAGCCGGTCCACCTGCTAAACATCACCCTCAGTGAATTTAGATGACATAGGCTTAAGGTGATCTGACGTCCGTCCTGATGCTAGGGATTGCCAGTCCACCTCAAAATTTCTTCATCTAAATACACCGATGGAGATTTTAACGGAATAACATTGCAGGCTTCGCTAAGATTTTTACCAGAACCCTTAGGTAGGCTCTTCATAAAATCGTCAATAAATAGCTGTCCACCGTCGGACATAGGCCTTCTCATAAACAAACTATCTAAATAACCAATCTAACAAACAAAGTTAGGCTGAGAAATTCGTCCTCCATTTTAGTCTGTTTCTGACCAGGTCCCCGGACGCGAAGGCCGAAGAAACCTCCTGGAGACAACGCTGTACCTGATGAGAAGAGACCCCGCACTGCATTCTCCGGACCGCAGCTCGCGAGGTTAAAGGTATGGGATTATACTTAATTTAGAATATATGTAGAATTGATGTAACTATCTGGCCAAACTAAGTATTATTTTTGGTGAAAAGAGCCTCGAATCCCAACAGAAATAAAAATGTTTCATTCGATCACTCACCCATTTCTGGACAACATTTGCATCATAAAGTTTAGTATAGGTATAGACTGAATTTTAATTCCATGCCCGAGCAGGCCCCAATGTAAAAGAAAAATGGGCAGTGAATTCAGTCGGTATAATCACTAATCGGTGTAATCACTCACAAAAAAACATCCCTAGGATTTTTGGATACTACAAGCAACCTCATAAAAAACCCCATAAAAATCAGATGTGCACCACTTTGCGGTGGGCGTAGGCGTCTGTCAGACACTTACTGACTAAAATCCACCCCGGTGTTACCTTCCCACACTTACGCCAGGGATCCCGGGGACACACGCGCCTTCCAGGATCCTCTGCGGGCCTCAAATTTCTACCCCACTCAACCTTAATTTATTTCACAATTCTAAGAACCCATTTTTCTCCACAGCACGAGTTCGCCGAAAACCGCTACCTAACAGAACGAAGACGTCAAAGCCTGGCGGCAGAGCTAGGTCTAGCCGAAGCTCAGATCAAGATCTGGTTCCAGAACAAACGGGCCAAGATCAAGAAGGCTTCGGGACAGAGGAATCCCCTCGCGTTACAGCTGATGGCACAAGGGTTGTACAACCACAGTACGGTTCCTCTGACGAAAGAGGAGGAGGAGTTAGAGATGAAGGCTAGAGAGAGAGAACAGCAGTTGAATAGAGTTTAGATTTTGAAGGGTTGTTGAGTTTTGATGGTGTAGCTATTGGGCACAATTGTGTCTTTCGTCCAAGCTTGAAATCTTCGGGCCAGTTGTTGTATTTTAAACTTAATACTGATGAAGGTAAAGTTTTTAATACAATTTTCAGTCCGCCATCATAGCCTGTTTGGAGGCAATAGAGTTCTTTAAGATCACACAACTTAGTCAATCGAACAGCATATTCTGCCATAGAACCAGTTTGGCAATCCAGAAATATCATAGGGACTTACAACCAAATTCTCAAATGCAACTCAATTTTAAGTCGCCTTTAGGTATTATGCTATCTCTGTCACTTTAAGGTGCATTGTAGCGACAGAGATACATTAAAGAACGTCATAAAGTTGAGTGTCGTTTAAAATTTTGGGGTTTAAAACAATCACATAAAGAAATCTGCTAGTGTCTGTCAAAAATTTTATATCGTCATCAAAACTCAACGCTAACTGCTAATGTTAAAAGAGATCAGCAACAATCCTGCGTCCCTCTCACACTTGTCAATAGTTTAGATAAAACAATACCTAACTATTCAACTTACATGACACTTGATTTGTAGATGTTTTACAATAATTTGTACATTTCTTTGTTATATCGTCGCAATCATGTTCAATATCTAATTTTAACTTATTTTCATTGCAATATCCCTTTTTAAGGGCTTTTCTAAGAAAATTGTCATAAGCAAAAATATTTTATATTTTGTGCAATAAATAATAATTATGAAGACTAGCCAAGTACGCAGGAGATATAATCCAATGGTACGACACTTCCACACAATCGGGGACAGATCACCAAAGGTTTTGCGTCCCTTGCGAGACACGGGGTTTTCACACCACCGACTTTAAAACTCCAGGCTGCTACTGAGAAAGTCCTTATAGAAAAACCCAATACCACTATGTCTGACCTGGGAATCGAACCGACAGGATCAAACGAGATTAACGAAGCAGTCAAATTAAATCATACTCTACTACTCGTTCTTCTGTTTTACATACTAGAATATCTTGAATATTATTAAAGTAATTTACAAAATTGCAATGCATTGTCGTAAATAGCATTCTGTGGCGTTAACATATTCCATGTTATAATAATAATGATTATTTTATTGCGACGATATAACACATACAGGGTGTACAAATACACATCACATAGCCGTTAACTACGCATAATGACTATCAAACTAAGTAACATTATTGCTGGGAAAACGACTTTTATTTTTGGTGCGAAAAGCCTCGATTTTTATTTGGTAGTGTGCAACGTAACGTATACACGCTAAACATTGTGCTTACGGATGCATACAACTATACAGACAGAAGCAACTACCTCCCAAAGGATTGTTTAAAATGTAATAGTGTTATGAATATCATATTCTGGATCCCATACTCGCAAGAAGACGCTGGACGCAGGCCGCTTCCAACCGGTCTTTTTGGAATACGGGGTAGGCCTATGTCTGGCAGTGGACGCCCTGCGGCTGATATGATGATGATACGTTTATGCTCGTAACACTAAAGGAGGAATAGGGGTATTTAAAGTTTAATAAGAACATTCAAAACTTGTCCATGTAAAAAAAAGTTAAAACTTTGACCTTTAATATCTCTGTAACCAGTAATTTCCCAGGTATGGTCCAGAACAAAAAAATAATCGCAGTAATGGGAAGAATATTTAACTCTCGGCTTTATTACGTGTATTTTTACACCCTGTATAACTCTGTGTTTGTTTTCTGGTCATATTATACATTTGAAGATTACCATAGCATTTTACTGACTAATTGTGAGCCTAAATAAACGTAATTTTGAGAGTGAGTCACGTAATTTACGCTTAATGGAAACTGACAACTCATTTTGCGTAACTGCCAGTATGGCATATACAGTAGAATCTCGATTATCCGAACTAATTAGGACCGACACTAGTTCGGATAATCAAAATAACAGTTTGTCGGGACAAGATCAAACAAAAACGACACCGTTTCACCTAAAAACTGTACAGTCTATTTAAATTTGAGATACATAATTATAACCGTTAAAATATAAAACATCTGAAAAACGTCAAATGCTTTCCCTATAAAATAGACAATTTTTAATTTAATTTATAGAACAACTTTTTTAGCAACAAATTCTCGGCAATGTTCGGATAATTGAGTGTTCGGATAAATTAAATCAGCGTTCGGATAATAGAGGGTTTGGATAATCGAGGTTCTACTGTAAGGCGATTCGCACACTGCCCCGCATCACAGAGCGTGGCGCGTGAGTGCGTGTTCTTGCGTTGTTAGCAAGTATCTGCGTTTGTATAGAAAACACGCGTAGTGCAACACACTGATACGCGTTCACGCGCAGTGTTGCAGATCACCAGAGCTCCGTTGCCGCGCACCACGCTCCGTGATGGGGGCAGTGTGCGCTTAGACTTTTATATGAAAAGGAATGTAGCGTAAATTACGCGACTCAAAATTTGTAAGGTTATGTTCGTTTAGCCTTACGTTGTTAACTTGCATTTCTTATTGTTTGTGTACATAGTGGTTTACGTAGACTCATTGAGTAAATGAAGAGTTTAGTTCTGTCAAAAGAAGTCAACCCATAATCTTTTAATAAATAAGTTATACACGGTGAAACGGATATTTCAGTAATAACAGTTCCAATGTACTTGTACATCTCAAACTTATGCTTAGATTATGTCCATACTTTTAATAATACAAGGTGTTAGGTTAAACAAAAGACATACTTCAAGGAAGTGCAGTGCTTATGAAAATAAACCACTATCACTAGGAAATCAAATTTAAAATTGAAAAAAAAAACAGCCTTACCCTACTTTTTATTGAGTTATGCGAACATAAATGTATGAAGCAGTTGGTCCTTGAGTAATAATTGTTCATTTTCATGAGTACTGCACTCCGCAAAAGTAAGTTTCTCGTTAACCTAACACCTTGTATAACAAATGCCAAAAGTAACTTCTGTCTGTTGCAATTTCACGACTAAACCACTGTACCGAATTTGATGAAATTCGGTACAGGGTAAGTTGGAACCCCAAGAAAGGACATAGGCTACTTTTTATACTGCGACTTCGTCTGCGTCCACGATGACCGACATTTAAGCGGACGAAGTCGCAGGCAAAAGCTTTCTTTAAAGTGTAAAATATTTAAAAAATCATTACAATTATTTTGAAAAATTACAGAAATGACGTTTGGGTTGAATTTTTGACAGTACTAAACTTATTTTTGACAAATGCGTTATTGACATTATATCATCATAAGTCAATGTGTACACGACCCTTATAAATAATCCCTGTGTTGGAGCCATTTAAAAAAAAAACTTTTTGTAAAATTTTAGTCGAATCTCCCACTCGAATTGTATAAATTTAAAAAAGTGTAAATAATTAAAAAAACCTAATTTTAAGACCTTAATTAACAAATTATTATTAAGTTATTTATTGTGCAATGTAGCAGTATTAGTCATTTGTTATATTTTGACAACATTTTGGAAAATGGGCACAAAAATATCTATGTTAGCGGCACAATTTTTTTTTTCACACTTTTTTTGTATAATTTTTCCGGTAAATTTTAACTTTTAAAGTGTTGTCAAATTATAAATGTGAAAAAAGTAGCGATTTATAGACAAATCTTATTAAAAGAAGTTAAATGAATTTGTTGTTTCTTTTTAACAAAACAAAGATGTCACCTGTCAAAGATGTCAAGAAGTCTGACAACCAGTCTAACCAAGGGGTATCGTGTTGCCCAGTTACTGGGTTGTGGAGGTCAGATAGGCAGTCGCTCCATGTAGAACACTGGTATTCTGCTGCATTCGGTTAGACTGGAAGCCGACCCCAACATAGTTGGGAAAAGGCTAAGCAGATGATGACAAAGATGTCTCCTGAAAATCCAAGTAAGTGTTGTACCTAGTTATCTTTTTAACACAGGGAGGTATTCATAAAGAAGCTGGTCTTAGGTTAGAACGTTGAATCTGTCAAAAAACATTGGCAAAGCCACTGAACCGATTATGTTGAAAGATAAAGAGGTAATTTGGGATCTGGGTAAGAACATAGGTGATTTTTTTTAAATAGGATTTTCTCTGGCTACGTTTACAAACACATAAGCATTATACAGAAACACCCACACCCAGAATCCTATCTTTTCCGAGCGGGTATTGAACCCGCGATACGCAGCGCAGCAGCCAATGAGTCAGTCACTGCGCCAACCGTCTCGCCTCTACACTTGCTGACTATACATGAAAGCACAAAACTTCCTGACCTTTTAAGTTGATTTGGCAGGTAAGTTATAGGTAGGAGAAGTCAGCTAAGAACGGATTTTGTGACAGACCGCATTAAAGGGGTCTTTGACTTCCACCCGGATTAAGTCGCGGTATAAAACATTATTTTTTAATATCATTGGATGGCAAACAACCCTATGGCCCACCTGATGTTAAGTGGTCACCGCTGCCCATAGACATATGCAATACCAGAGGCCTTGCAAACGCGTTGCCATTCCAGAGACAAAGTTGAAATGTGTCATGAGCCTGTAATTACACTGGCACCCATACCCTTCGAACCGGAACACAGCAACGCTGCTTTGTGGCAGAAATAGGTATGGTGGTATCTCTTTGTAAGATATTATTACAAAACAAATATAAGTTCAATATAGTTCACTTCTATAGAAAAATATCTATCTCCACAACCACGCCAATCGTCCCCGCTACACATTAAAAAATGCAATAAAAAAAAAGAACAACCGAAATTAAAGTTTAGCACCCGAGAATCGAACCCGCATTCCCGATTCGCGATGCCGCCGCAAGTATTTCAATAAAATTCACCCCTCTCGCCCCCGTCTGTCAGTTCATTCGCAAGACACCAAATTAAAATGGGGTTGAGTTTAAGAAAATTCGTTAAGGGGTGTAGAATGTTTTTTTAGGGATGTATTTGTTCGGTTTAGTATTGATTGGGCGTTGAAAGATAAAAATTTAGCATTTTTATGTCATTATACAAGCAAGCTGTTGATTTGCATCCTCGTCAAATTTTAGGAGCTTGTCACAGAAAAAAAGAAGTAATCAAATATAATTACGATACCTGGCCAATATTTAATAAATGCTTGTTTTTTTAGTTGCAACTATCAAAAAACAGTATTCCAGAATACTCCTTTTGCAAAAATCAGCATCGCCCAGTTACGTATGCGGTAGGCAGAGTTGTCGCGCGGCTATATCAATGCATGCATAGCGCCTAAACCCTCTGGCGAGATGGCTAGTTCGGATTGGAAAATCACGTCAAAAAATATAAATTAAAAAAAAAGAAAAATATATTATTGATTCGTGTTAAGAATCACGAGCATAGTTAACTCCTTGAATTTGACGAGGATGTAAATCAACAGCTTGTATAAAAAACTAGCGACAGTCCACCTAATGTTAAGTAGTCACCACTGCATATAGACATCTGCAATACCAGAGGCCTTGCAAATGCGTTGCCATCCCAGAGGCAAAGTTGTAATGTGTCATGTGACTGTAATTACACCGGCACGCATACCCTTCAAACCGGAACACAGCAACGTTGTTTTGCGGTAGAAATAAGTATGGTGGTAGTACTTCCCCGGACGAGCTCTTTCACAAAGAGCTCTACTACTACTAAACCCCCTTAGGAATCAAACATCTGACCCAATGCAACAGCCAAATTACCACCACTATACCCCTAGGTAGACAGACCTTTAATTAAATAATTATATTGTCTATACCTAACTGTACTTTCAGTAGCAGACTGATCTGATTGTTAAGAATGATCAATCAATTTTCTGTTAAGTTCTCAACCAATCGTTAGCCTAGTGGTTGTAAGCACGACTGCTACGCTAGAGGTCCTGGGTTCGATTCCCAGGTCGAGCAAAAAGTGTTATTGGGTTTTTCTATGAAATTCTCAGTAGCAGCTCGGAGTTTGGATTTGTGCCCGGTTAATGGCAATAGGCTCGCCCCCTATTACATGGGACCTAAATATACCGACTAACTGTGGGTGTACATTGGTACACCTCTGCCTAACCCGTCGGGGAATACAGGCGTCATGGTATACCTAACTGTAGTTTCAGTAGCAGACTGATTAAATCTGATTGCTAAAAATTATCAATCAATTTTCTGTTAAGGTCTCAATCAATAATAACACAGTACTGATAACTTGATCGTAATACTACGGTCCTTTAAAAAAGGGGTGAAATTAACTATACGAAGTATCATTATTTTTTTAATTCAACCCCTTTTGTTGAACAACCGTTTAGCTGAAGATTGCAACGTCAAAAAAAAAAAGGTGAATATTCATTAAAATCTCACATGAAACATCACTATAAATAAATATAATTAATCAATGAATTAATGAATGATAATTAATTACTAATAATTTGTTTTTAATATCAAAATAACAGATTTTTATCTACATTATATCTTATATATTTGAATAATAATTAATACAATTATACACGGTAGTCACACAAAAAAAAAACTGACCGTTGTTTTTGTCCGGCATTTCATTTGTTTGTGCGTGTGTTTAATCTCAGAAACTAAAAGTGTGATTGCAAGAAATATTTTTGTAGGTATATGATAGCCAGATTTAAGTATAAGGAATAGTATAGGCTATATAACATCACGCTACAACACACGGGAGCAGAGCAATAACCAAAAACATAATGCGGGCAAAAGCTAGTAAGCTCTAATAAATATTTCTTTGAATCCAACGAAAGTTACTCAACATAATAAGTATCCATCACTACACTCTCTAAACCTACTCTCTACCGAATCAATTCGCAACAACAACAACAGTTGTTGACTATTGTTTACTGTTGTTTTGTTGTAAAAAAAGTAGTTAATTTGAGAACATGCTTGAGACTCGCGAGCCTCTAGTTAAAGAGGGGGTTACATGGCGATGTCCTGTTAATATATGTATGATGGAAATGGAAATTTAAAGGTTTTTTTAAATAATGTTGTGTGGTTTGTGTTTGATACTGGCGAAGCTATAGAAAGGTATTGAAAAATAAGATGGTTGGAAATATTTGGAAAAAGTTCTATTTTATTTTCATATTTGTCAAGCAGCCATGACAAGTTTTGCCAATATTAAAAGTGAAATGGAATATCCAGTGTAAGAAAAAGAAAACAAAATAGAGAACCCGATAACTTTTAAATTGGTTAGCATATCTGTAAAAAATACAAGAGATACCAGCCAACAGGATGACATTTCTGCTTAAAATCAACAAACAAGAGTTTAGCTAAAGCTTTTCTAAGCAACCAGTACTTTTTTCTATCATCTATTTATATTAAATCGGTGGTACAATGTTATTCAATATCATTGCACAAATAAAATATACATATTCGACTGTGGAAAAATCACACATTTTACTAATTACAATTCAATAGAATTCAATAGTATAATCATCCAAACATAATTAATAAACAAAGTATTTTTTTCCTAAATCTAGTCCAAAATAATTCCCACATTTCACCCCCATACAAACCCAGCTCACACCAGTACGGGTGTCGAAATTCTCGACAGCAAGCTATCGAGGGGGGTTGAGAACACCCCCATCGAACTGAATTTGATTACAGTCGCGACTTTATTTCTCACATCCCCCTGTAGGAGGGTGCCAATTGTGTTATTGCGATTTTTTACGGTTGACACTTAGAGTGACGTCATATGGTAGGTACTGTGAAGGCTTTTGATGGTTGAGCCATATACAACCTTAGGGTCTCCGCCCTACCGCACCCCCGGAACGCAAAGGGCACATGAAGGAACATAGTCAGTAAAAGTCTGACACTCCCTCTCGCCCCGCCTAGGGCGGGGGAAGTTATTTGATGATTTCCAGTCTTAAAAAAAAAAGGCTCCCCGCCCACGACCGATTTTGTATCCGATTATCGGGCAGATTTTTGACAAACGGTGCTAGTCATGGCGGACTAGACTGAGGAAGGCTAACGTCACTGAACCTGCCGGTTCACTCTAAGAGTGGTGTTTTTATATTGTGTAAAGCTATGTAACTAAAGTAAAACCATTGTAAACCAATACCGTCTTTTGCTTGTCCGAATTACCCAAAGAGAGAAGACTAGAGATTCGCCCACGTTACGACATCACTTCCCCCGACATAGAAATCGGTCAAAAATCGGCCCGATATTCCTACTAATATTATAAATGTGGATAAAAATAACTAATAAAATATAAATGTGGATAAATGGAGAGGAAGAGGGAGGCCAAAGAAAAGATGGATGGATTGTGTGAAGAATGATATGAAAGAGAAAGGAGTGAGTGATAGCATGACGGCTGACAGGATGGTATTGAAGAAGAAAACGTGTTGCGCCGACCCCAAGTAACATGGGATAAGGGCAGGAAGATGATGATGATGATTATAAATACAAAAGTTTGTGAGGATGTTTGTTACTTTTTTACGCTTAAACGGGTGAATGGATCTGGATAAAATTTGGCACAGAGATATAGTCTAGAATCGCTGTTAGGCTAGGTATAGACTACTTTTTATCCCGAAAAATGTACGGTAGGTACCCTTGGGAGAATAAATATTGCTTTAACTTTGACGCGAACGAAGTCGCGGGTGGAACATAGTATTCCTATAAGATAAACGCTATTTAAAATAAGAAAGATTTGACAGTCCGTACAACCAACAGATCGTATTGAGCTAAATTAAAAACGGCATAATTATATTAATATAAAATTAATTATTATTTATAAATTTCGTGTTTAGATTAATTAATAATTTTAATAGTTGTCATATTAATATTTAAAAATAAAGTGAAAGTCTAAAATGTACACGTAATAATTTATTAATTATATGTGATAAATAAGTAATAAAGTCTTAACTAGATATAAAAATAATTCTGATATTACAATACTTTCTTTTTCTATGTTAGTAGTAGGCACAAGCAGACAGACAAAACTCCATATTTATTTATTTGCATACTATAATGTATAATAATAATAATAATAAATCTTTATTGTTCTGAAAAATACATATTTAGGTCAGACAGATCACTGGTCTCCACACTAGGATTCCCTGTGTCGTGGAGGCCAGTCTCTTTCATCATTGTTCAAAACTACAATGTAACTTAAATTATAACAATGAACAAAAAAATTATGTATGTACTTAAATAAAATATAAATATACATCACGCCTGTATTCCCCGAAGGGTTAGGCATTTAGGTCCCATGTAATAGGGGGCGAATCTATTGTAATTAACCGGGCACAAATCCAAACTCCGAGCTGCTACTGAGAATTTCATAGAAAAACCCAATATAACTTTTTGCTCGACCCGGGAATCGAACCCAGGACCTCTAGCGTAGCAGTCGTGCTTAGGACCACTAGGCCAACGAGGCAGTCGTAATGTACTTAAGTACTGTAATATATTTATTTCATTTGGACCATCAAAGTTAAAACTAAATAATAATTAAATTACAAACTATGTACAGCTAAAATAAGTACTTAAGTACTTGAAATTAATTTATTATGTTTTTTTTTCTAGGTATATTACTTAATTTAACAGTAGGAGAAAAAAACGCAATCTCATCACACCACTCATCATCTGCTTAACCTTTTCCCAACTATGTTGGGGTCGGCTTCCAGTCCAACCGGCTGCAACTGAATACCAGTGTTTTACATGGAGCGACTGCCTATCTGACCTCCACAACCCAGTAACTGTGCAACACGTTACCCCTTGGTTAGACTGGTTGTCAGACTTCTTGGCTTCTGACTATCCGTAACAACTGTCAAAGATCTACGAATGACAACCGGGACCAACAGCTTTACGTGCTTTCCGAGTCACGGGGGTATAACACCACCAACTTCCAAACTCCGGGCTGTTACTGAGAAATTACGCAATGGAAAAACCCATTAACACTTTTTTCCCGACCTGGGAATTGAACCCGGGACCCCACGCTCACCAGTCGCGCTCATCACACCACTATATCAAGAAAATTTGTAAATTGAAGGTATTTTTGACAGATTGACACTGAAATTAGATTGTAATCGTTGTTAAACTTAGAAGTATTGCCTTTTCTAGTGGTAGGTTGGTGGTAAGCAGTCAGGCATCCCATCATCAGCCGATGTGAGTGGTAAGTACCTTCATACCTACATAAAAAAACTAAAACCATAGGTATTGGTATAGGCAGATTTTAAAACCAGATCCAGCAATGCTATTCTATAAATATCTACATCGATTAAGTGACTTCTAGGTGAGTTAATGTCAATGGCATATTTGGCATTAGAGATATATTATAAAAACACCCTATTACATGGGACCTAAATATACCGGCGAACTGTGGGTGTGCATTAGTACACCTATGCCTAACCCTTCGGGGAATACAGGCGTGATGGTATTTAATAAAAAGTCATCTCAATCTCACTTTACCTTAACTCACCAAAGGCGATTTTTACAGAATAACACTGTTGGTAAGTACTTATAAATACCAACAGTCAATCAATATTCAGTCTTATTATAATAGTCAAAGAATGTAAATTCGAAGAAAATGGTAAGCCTAAACACATCTCCGACAAAAAAATGTCGCCTTAATTCTCTGCCAAGCCTTTAAAACCGTAAGCTTGAACATATTAATTAACGACCAATTAATCAACGTTCGAATAAAGAGGAACTATTCATCACGACCTCAAATAACAGACTATAAAAAAAAACTATACAGGTGTCAAAAATTAATCGGACCGAGGTGAATGACCTTTTGACGTTCAGAATAAAAATTACCGACCACCCACGACGAACGCAATGCACTAAACCACTTCGCGACAGCGCGTATCCCCATCCCTTTCACCCTTAAAACATTCCTTGCATTTTTGCTTACAACAAAAAGAGATAGCTACACTTCGTTGGTTGCGTTCGACATTCGAATATCGTTCGAAAAGCATCTAACGTAACTTGAACTGTCATTAAGAACATTCATTCAATAAAATGAGGCCTAATGCAATGGATTATTGTCTATTTTATCTTGGTCCATTCTACAGAATATTTAGTTCGTTTTAAGAGTTCTACTAAAGCTGGTAAAATCCAATTTAGATTGATCTGAGCTTTAGAACTTTTATAGTGAAATAAGAGGTCTTTTATAATGGTTATGAGGTTAAGACAGATTGCCTTGGTTATTAGAGTGTCGTTTAGTTTCGCTCCAAGTATCACATAAGCCTTGTCTATGCTTTCTTAAGACGCTATTAAGGAGGATTTTATCAGGTGCATAGATAAAATTTAACTGGTAGTTAGGAAATTATCAATCTGTGAAACATGTGTGTTGATCTGTTGAAAAGTTTGTTTATGTGGCAATTGCCATTTTTGTTTGACACTAGTGGCAATTTGGCCACTTTTGTCTTTTGACTACCTCGTTAGACTAGTCAAGTAGTTCTAAGCGCGACTGCTACGTTAGGATTTTGGGTTCGAATCCCAGGTTGAGCAAAAAGTGTTATTGGGTTTGTTTATGAAATTCTTATTAGTAGCTCGGAGTTAGGATTTGTGCCCGGTTAATGGCAATAGGCTCGCCCCCTATTACATGGGACCTAAACATACCGGCGAACGGTAGGTGTACATTGGTATAGATATCTCTGTCTAACCCTCCGGGGAATACAGGCGTGATGGATTATGAATGTACAATTTATGAAAAAATAAAAATCATAAAAAAATACAGAATAAACAATTTTTCTTACTTTCAGTTTTATAAAAATATGTGGAAGGTAGACGGGAGAATTAAAATTCATTTCGCTTATGCAAATAGGCAGTAAACTGACAAGAAAGATTATTTAAAATATTGCAGTGTAGACCACACAATGAGAACTGTGTTCATTGACATTAACGTCATTGTATTTTTACTTTTATAGTTTTAGCGTACATCTATCTATCTATAGGTAGGGTAAACCGAGGTATAACTGGCCACTTCCAATAACTAGCCACTTGGTACTTTATCGATTTGAAATAAGAAAAATGGTTTATTTGCGCCATCTATGAACGCATCAAACGAACGCCTTGTCATTCGTTGTTCAAAATAGTTCAACTTTTTTTCGCTACGGATACTAGCGCCAAAGCAACCGGCCATTTTATGACAGTTGGTGTACGTGTCTCGACATGTAAGTTACTCCACTACGTAAATGTTAGTGGCTACATTTTTACAAAATTAAAATTATGGATGATAATACTTAGCGTTGGTGAAAGAATAGCATATTTCTACGGGTTTGCATGGTGAGTTATTTGAATCTTTATCTTAATTCTAATAAAATCTTAAATAAGCCGTTTTTGAGAGGGTGGCTAGTTTCTGAAGTAATTTTTAGCATATTTTTAGTTATTAGCCACGTATGCCAGTTACTAACGTTTTGCCAATTATTTAAATTTCTCTGAAAATAACTCGTATTTGTGAAGTCTATAAGGTGTAATATTGTGTACTTTTTTTTTAAAAGAATTAGTCAACTCTAATCAGAAACTGGCATAGGTGGCCAGTTTGTGGCCAGTTACTAATCTATTTTCTTATATTTTCTTACAGTTCATTGAAACGTAAGTAAAATGTCTAAAAAACGACAATACGGAAAAGAAACAATTGATAAAGCTCTTAAATTTATTGAGAATAAAGAGGGTTCAATTCGACAGGCGGCAAAACAATTTGGTGTGCCTAGAAGTAGCCTGCAATTTAAAATTCAAAATCCTGACACAAAGTTTACACACATACCCACCACAAAACCCATATAACCATAGAAGTATCAGAACTATGCCGCCGTCTTCAAATACATCTAATAGCGCTTTATCCAAACGCAACTCGCATGTTGCAACCGGCAGATGTTGCAGTTTTTCGCCCAATAAAGGTTGCTTGGAAGAAAGTACTGCGCGATTGGTACGCTGCAAATAATTACCAGAAGAGTCTGACCAAAGAAACATTTGCTCCACTTTTAAAAACAGTTGTAGATTCCAGTTCCAAGAAAGAGACATTAATAAATGGAGTCAGAGTATCCGGCTTGTTTCCATTTGAACCAAATAATGTCGATTTTAGCAAGTGCATTGCAAAAGTAAACCAACCTGATACATGCACGTCAGAAACAATTCTTGGGCATAATATGAATGTGCTGACCTATTCAGACTTTTGAAACATTGTGGGTGAAGCAATTCTTGAAAAATGTCGAACAGTCTCTTCCATTTTAGAGTCAGATGATAGCTTTATTGCAATTTACAATTTATGGCGAAGATTCGAGGGTGCATCGGAAAATAATAATAATTATATTAGTAATAATGACTTGCACCGTGAACCGACTATAATCGTAGATGACAATTACGTGACTAGTATTATAGAAGAAGACGAAAATCGTAGGACGATTCTTGATGAATTTACAGGTGAATTAATAAATAAAACCGAAGAAAGAGAAGATGAAAAAAAAGAAGTGCGTAGTGAGCCGAGACTTCAGAATATTTTAATAGAACATAGTGCTACTCCGCAGCCCAGCACATCAAAACAAATAACACATTCGACGGTTTCTATAATTTCAAATGTGTCTCTAACTGAATACTTAAAACAAAACTTACCGGTATCACCTAAACGCCAAGGAAAACGCCAAATAGAAAGTCTGCCATTTGCTCTAACTTCAGACCAATACGTGGAAAAAATTAAAGCAAAACAGTTAAAAAAAGAAGAAGAAGAAGCTGCAAAAGAGGAAAGAAAGAAACTGCGAGAAGAAAAGAAGAAGGAAAAAGAGAACAGTATGCCTAAGAAGAAAACCAAGAAAAAAAGTAATGGAAAAAGCCAAATAAAGATATGTGTAAAGAAAAGACTGAAAATACATATGAGGCTAATGAACAATTAGTTTTTTGTGATTTTTGTTTGAATCTCATTACACGTAGGGTAATTGAATGTAACCAGTGTAAAAAACGGTTTCATTTAAATTGTATTCCATCATATCACAGACTCCATGTACCAGTAGAAGACGAGGATCAGTTTTTGTGCCACATTTGCTATCGAGAGAGTCACACTGACTCATCTGACGGTGATTGTGATGCCTTATTTAGTAATGCTTGTGAGGAAGCGCGAAAGCAGGGCTTCGGTACTAACTTTATTCTATAAAACTATATTAATGTTACATTTGTTGATTTGTTATTCGTGTTAATTAAGAAAGTTCCTATGTCGTATTATTTTGATCTCATATTAATATTACGAGTAAAATATTGATTTATTGTCTAACATAATGAATGTTGTTTTGTTTAAAGATTATTTTTTTATGTTCCTTTATAGATAATAGGATTAAACTGAAACTTTTTTCATGTGGCCAATTAATAGTTTAATGACGGCCAGTTTCTAAAATTTGTGGCTAGTAACTACCAAAAAGTGATAGTTTTTTGTTTCTATTAAAATTTTATACAAAATATTGTTTTGTTTTACTTCTAAAACCCCCAATTAGATAAAAGAATGTACATATTATTGTGTGGCATTGCAATAAGTCTAATATCGTTACTTATTTTTACATAACCCAAGTGTGACTTGATAAAAGTGCTTAAGTGGCCAGTTACTGGTGGTTTTACCCTACTTACTAAAGCTGAAGAGCTTTTTTGTTTCTTTGTTTTTTATAATCATAATCAAAATCATTTATTTGTCAGAATATGGTAAATACATCAGAAATGTGGTCTTAATTTAAATAATAGTGTCACATATCCTGCCATATAATGGCGTGCAAATTCAGAGTAGGTGGATACACTTTCTTAATACAGTATGCATGTCTATGATTACACGTTAAATATTACATTATTATCCAAGAATCTAAGTCGATTACATTATTAAAAATAAAACATAGAATAATTAAACAACATAGGTAGGTAATAATGTCAAAGACTAATAATATTGCGATGTCAAGATGAAATTAAATATGAATAGGTAGTAGTTATGTCAGTTAAAAATAATGTCAGCAGAATAATACAGTCAAATATCAATTCATAATTGTTATAATGTCATATTGTCATTTAAGTAGTCATTTAAATCATAATAAGATTTGCTACATTGTATGTCTTTGAACTTTTTTTTTTAAACCATTTAAAAAATTTAACGCGCTAATCTCTGAAATTACCAGTCGTATTGGAAAAATTCGCTTAGGCTTTATGACATCACGCTACGTGTTATAGGAGCGGTGCAGTAATCAAAAACATAAATTAACGCGGAAAAAAAAACCGCGCAACAGCTAGTAATATAATAAAGCTGATAAGTTTGTTTTAGTTTCTTTGTCTAAACACGCTAATCTCTGGAACTACTAGTCGGATTGGATAAATCTTTTTGTATTTGATGGCCGGATTTATAAGGTATAGTATAGGCTTTATAACATCACGCTACGACACACGGAAGCGAAGCAGTAACCGAAGACATAACTTAACGCGGGTGAAAAAAATCACTATCATAGAGATGTCAGCAGTTGGAAGGGGCCACTAAGGGCCAATGCCTGCCGGGGCTGCGGGTTGTTCTAAAGAGATACCGCGCCCCTGGAACGCAAAGGGCACACGAAGGAACATAAATGGTTTTTAGTCAGTAAAAGTCTGACACTCCCTCCCGTCCCGCCCATTGGGGTCATTTGATGATTTCCCATCTCTAAAAAAACTATCATAGGTAAGTATCATTATAAATATTAAAAAAACAATGCAAACATTAAAAAAAACTACAAATTAATATGCCAGGCAAAAATATCCTAAACATTTTTTGTCTAACTCTTAAACTACTGAACATTGGAGAACATAGGGGTGATTTGGAAGTCCCAAGAAGAGAGACTTCTAAAATTTTCTTCTAGACATCGCGAATTGGGAACGGTGTAAAATAATAAAAATAATAATACCAGCCTATTACTGTCCCACTGTAGGGAAAAGGCCTCTTCTCATACAGAGAAGGCACGAGCATTGACCACCACCACCACGCTTGCTCAAGGCGGATTGGCGATTTCAGACTTATATTAATTACTAGCTGTTCCCCGCGGTTTCACCCTCGCTGCTCAGCACCTGTTGGTCGTAGCGTGATGTTACCTAGCCTATAGCCTTCCTCAAGAAATGGACTATCCAACACTAAAAGAATTTTCCAATTCCAACCAGTAGTCCCTGAGATTAGCGCGTTCAAACAAACAAACTCTTTAGCTTTATAATATTAGTATAGATAAGTCCAACTGCCTCGTTGGCCTAGTGGTCCTAAGCTCGACTGCTACGCTAGAGGTCTTGGGTTCGATTTCCAGGTCGAGCGGTGTTATTGGTTTTTTCTATGAAATTCTCAGTAGCAGCTCGGAGTTTGGATTTGTGCCCGGTTAATGGCAATAGGCTCGCCCCCTATTACATGGGACCTAAAACATACTGGCGAACTGTGGGTGTACATTAGTACACCTCTACCTAACCCTTCGGGGAATACAGGCGTGATAAGTTTCTTCACGATGTTTTCCTTCACCAATGTCAATGATGTCCAAGGTAAACTAAGAACTGTCAGGGTTTCGGAATTTGTTGGAGAGAGTCACCGCGGCCCTGGAACGCAAAGGAGGAACAGGGTGAGTATTATCGGGTTTTCAGGGCTAAAATAAAGTGATTTTTGAGAAATTGTGTCTTGGAATTATTGTTTAATGTTGCCTATTACCAAGTTCCCGAAGATTTCCAGCCATTTGTGGTCGGCTTCCAGTCTTACCAGACTTTAAACTGGAAGCCGACCACAACATACCATAGATTAGAATGCCGATAATAAGAAACTCCTTAATCCGATTCCTTTAATTTGACAGCTGACAGAATAAGCAACTAACCTCTTTTGTAAAAAATGCGAGAGTATGCAAAATATATGTGGGAAAATATATAAATAATAATTATTTATTTAGACGTGTAGTATCAATGCGTGGAATTTTTGTAAATGCGGTGCGCAAGCGCCGATCAGTAGGTAGGGGTGGCACGCAAGAAAGAAAAAATAAATATTGATAAAATAAACGTAACGTCTATGAAGTATATTCGTTATTTAGTTCATAATTAAAAATTAAAATATTGACTTTAAGCTTAACTGATTAAGAAAAGTTTAGTTTCCTTTTTCAGGGGATTTTTGTGATATTATTTTTAATGTCGTGTTGGCCCGGTGGTTAAGGCGCCCGCCTCCCATGCACGAGGTTGCGGGGTCGCAACCGGGCACGGGCAAGTACTAATGTGACTTTTCCTAATTCATATGTACTTTCTAAGTTTATCTTGGACATCACTGACATCAGTAACCATGTCAGAGGCCCTTGAGGTGGTTTAGAAACTCTGACACTATGGCGAACCTTTATCGGTGATAGTGCCATTTTTTATAGAAAAATAATAATGTGACTATGACGTGCCATCAAAGAATCTTGGCTTAGTCATTGAATGGAGAAAAATACAACTAGAAGCTGTTAACGCTCTTTGTTTATAATAATAATAATTTTTAAAACAGTTGTCATATATTGGCGTGCCCGAATTATTTTGTCGCGTGCCACTACTGGCACGCGTGCCATTGGTTCGCCAATCGCCATCCCTGCACTAGGGTGTGTGGGGTCGTTAGACCTTACTGCCCACACGATAAGAAGAAGGGGATTTTTTTATAGAGTACCGTCCATCTGTGGAAAATGGAGGGTTATATCGGACCAGCTGAAACCCCACGGTTCCTTCTACCACCAAGAGTCGGAAGCCTGATCTCCGCCTCCGACTGGCGATTATCGTATGACTGGAAAATAGAAAAACTGTCCTAATAATAACCACATGGAAACCCGCAAGACATCGTTTAAAAAGAACTTGTCGTTAGTACAGTTTACAGATAATCTAAAAAAGCTATAATCATAAAAAAAAAACGATGGGTTGCACTCCGGGAGTGCCGGCAGAAGTGAAAACTTGAATATTAACCTTGTGCATTTTTGATATTTTGGAATGGTTAGGGAATAATTTTGCACGAATTGCTTTAACTATCAGTATAAAAGTACTATCATTTATGTGGTAGAATACAATATTTATTTATTGCGCTATCGTACACAAACATGACAATTCGCGTCAGGACACGTGACCTGATCGAAAATCTTACGAATTTTCGATCAGGTCACGTGGCCTGAGCGAGTTTAACATTTTTTACCCATTACAAAAAAGTGTACGACACCGCTAAAGAAGTTTTCACTTCAAAAACAATTGTTTTTTTATATCCTGGGTTAAGATGCTTTTGTTTGCGCTGTTCTACTGCGGGTAAAAGCTCAAAGGGCTCTCCCAAGCCTTTGCCCAGGTCCTTCCAGGTTATTTACTCGCCCTACCTAGAACCCTGCTTTCGTTGAAATTCTTAAATGTAGAACTAATTATTCACAATCACCACCATACTGTTCAATAAACAAAAAATTCCAATTCACAATTCCAAAACTCGCCAACCCTACCCCGTCAACCAATCAGCGTCGCCGGCGCCGATCTATCACCGCAGCCGGCGCAAGCGCAACCAAAATAAAAACAAACAGCTCGCGATCTGGGTGGCCCACGGGTTATATATCAATTTACAATATTCGCTTTTAATCAGTTTAACTTGAGTTAGCGAGCAAGTAAGGCAGTTACCGTTACTTTTTGCAATGTTAATGCTGTTTTGTGTGCGAACATTTTGGGTTTTGAAAGATAAAACTGCTTTGTTAGCCTAGTGGTCCTAAGCACGACTGCTACGCTAGAGGTCCTGGGTTCCCAGGTCGAGCAAAAAGTGTTATTGGGTTTTTTCTATGAGATTTTTAGCAGCTCGGAGTTAGGATTTGTGCCCGGTTAATGGCAATAGGCTCGCCCCCTATTACATAGGACCTAAACATACGACCAAACGAGAGGTTACCAACGGTAAACCTCTGCCTAAGCCTTCGGGGAATATAAGCATGATCGTAAGTGCGTTTATAAATTCAGTAGGTATAGTAGCCTATAGGTATTCATGGTGCGGATGAATGCTCAGAGCGATACCCGTGACCGGTCAATGCTAGTTGGAGACTGCCCCGTTGGTCTCGTGGTCGGAAGCGCGACTGCTGAGCAAGGGGTCCCGGGTTCGATTCCCAGGTCGGGCAAAAAGTGTTATTGGGTTTTTCCATTAGGAATTTCTCAGTAGCAGCCCGGAGTTTGGAAGTTGGTGGTAAGACACCCCCGTGCCTCGGAAAGCACGTAAAGCAGTTGGTCCTGCGCCTGATCTCTCTCCGGTCGTGTCGGATTGCTGTCCCATCGGGATAAGAGAGTTAGGGAAGAGGGAGTGCACCTGTGTTTGCGCACACACTTGTGCACTATAATATCTCCTGCGTACGAGGCTAGTCTGCATTAAGATTAGCCGCCGTGGCCGGAATCGGTCTGGAGAATTACATTACAGTTGGAGGAACACCGTGGAGTTTTAGTTGGTAGGGCTCCGACACACCTCTCCAAATTCCTAGAGGCGGACGCAGTCCATGAGGATTTCCCCAGGGAAAAAAAGCCTTATATTCTTAGTAGAATAAAGCCGTTGGTCCCGGCTGTCATTTGTAGATCTTTGACAGTCGTACTGTTAGTCAGAAGCCCGAAAGTCTGACAACCAGTCTTACCAAGAGTATCGTATTACCCATTACTGGGTTGTGGAGGTCTGATAGGCAGTCGCTCCATGTAAAACACTGGTATTCAGCTGCATCCGGTTCGACTGGAAGCCGACCCCAACATAGTTGGGAAAAAGGCTAGGCAGATGATGATGATTCTTAGTAGAATAAGCATTCGGCTTCCCTTTTCCTTGGAAGGTTCACACAAACGAAGTCGCGGGTAGAACCTAGTCTTGACTAACTTACTAAGCTCATTCCTTAGCTAATGTAGCTTGAAAAGAATACCTAATTAAGTTGAATTCAAGTTCCTTTTTAAGTTTAACCGTGACTGTTACAAGTATGATTTGTGCTGACCATTGATTTATTAAAGCTGGTGTCATACTACATGCTACGCTATTCTATACGGTGAATTAATTCTTCTGGCCGAAAATCGGTCACGGCTGTCAATCTCAATGAAGACTAGCCAAGTACGCAGAAGATATTATTGTGCACGAGTGATGCAATGGCAATCCGATATAACCGGGGTGAGATCAGGAGCAGGACCAAGGACGTTACAATAACGTTACAATAAGTTCAGCAATTCGCAGTCGGTCAAATAATAACCAATTAATGAATCTTTATTATTATTTCACGCTTAAACGGCTAAACGAAATTAGTTAAAATTCGGCACACATATTGAGAATGATAAATTAATTTGTTATTTTCGTGTGCTAATTTAAAACTTTGGCTTATTTCTAAGTCTCCGCAGACGAAGTTGGTAGACAGGAAGCAGCTATTAAATTCATTTAATTAAAATGAAAGACATACAGCTCAAGAATAAGCAGACTAGTAACAGAGAATTAGACTAACAGCCAATCATAATGTCTTCACTTATAAGGGTGAATATTTCATTTCGTGCATATTAGGATGTTTTGAAAAAAATAAAAAAAATGTGCTTAATCAGGTTCTTTATATGATTTTCGGAAACTGTTTTACAATTGTAAGAGTAATTTAATAGAGGGACAGTAATCAGACATTTAATTTGGAAGTTATTGACTTTTGTTTTTTTTGAGGGAACGGTAATGAGATTTCATTTATATGGAAATGAGATATCAATATATGGTAATGAGGTAGGCTTAAATGGTAAATAGAAATAAAACAAAAATGTAATAAATCAGCCTTTTAATTTACAATAATTCGCTCAGGCTTTTATAGGAACTGCAGTAATTTGTAATTTTTAATTAGAAATAAACCTAGAACATAACAATAATAGCTATAATCGATCACATGCCTGCCGACGGTCTATAAGGTTCTTACATCTATTTTGAGAGCTAAAATTAACAAACATATAGACATTAATTAATTCTATTATGTCTCCCTCTCAGAATGGATGTAGGATTGGGTCCGGTGGTACTAAAGAGCTGTTCCTCATTGACATGGCTATTAGCCAACAGGTTCGCCGATCCCGGAAGGATCTGTCGACATGTTGGATAGATTACAAGAAGGCCTATGACTCGGTGCCACATACATGGCTCATGAGGGTGCTGGAGTTGTATAAAATTGATGCAACTCTATGCGCCTTCCTGATATCGTGTATGGGGCAGTGGAGGACGGTCCTTCGCTATCGAGGATGTCGAAATATCCAGAGGAATAGCGAACCGATAAAGATTGAGCGTGGTATATTCCAGGGCGGTAGTTTGAGTCCGCTTTGGTTCTGTTTAGCCTTGAATCCCCTAAGCACACTGCTGGAGGATTCAGGTCTAGGCTATCGGTTAAAGAGAGGAGGTCAGGTAATATCTCACCTTCTTTACATGGATGACCTGAAACTCTTTGCCCCCAACAATTTGCAACTGATGGAGTTACTGAAGGGAACAGAAACTTTCAGTAGCGCCATCAGGATGGAATTTGGTGTGGACAAATTTGCGGTCATGCATGTCAAGCGAGGGGAGATTGTGGAGTCCGAGGGAGTTCAACTCTCGGAATCCATAAACCTTAGATCCCTTTCTTCAACGGAGACCTACAAGTATTTGGATATGTCGGAAGCGTTGGGCATCAATACTGTTGACGTGAAGCATTTGTTTAGGGAGCGCTTCTTAGGCCGCCTGAAAAAAGGATTTAATAGTCTTTTATCAGGCGGAAATAAGGTACGCGCCTTCAACGGGTGGGTCATGCCGGTATTGATGTACTCTTTCGGCATACTTAAATAGACTCAAACGAAACTCGACGTCTTGGATAGGAGGGTCAGTACATTGGTAACGGCATATCGGATGCATCACCCACGGTCATCGGTGATGAGACTTCCCGCGGAAGTGTGGAGGTCGTAGCTTCTCAAATGTTAAGACTCTCCACAACCGCGAGATATGCAGTCTCAGTGATTTTTTCCTTGAAGCCGACGTGGGAATGCACCGAGATTTAGTGGCAGTGGATAAGGGCCTCGAGAAGATCCTAACCGAAGAACCTAAAGATCGCGAGGAAGTATGGCAGAGTAAGGAGCTTCACGGACGCTTTTTCCGGGCCTTGCATGGGCCCGATGTAGATTTCTTAGCGTCCGTATCCTGGCTTCGCTTCGGTGACCTATTTGGGGAAACCGAGGGTTTTGCCTGTGCAATTATGGACGAAGTTATCATGACAAATAACTGCCGGAATGCTTTTGAAGGATGGCACGGTGGTCATCACATTATCTCTGGGTGTTCTCGTCTAGCTAACGAAGAGTACTTGCATAGGCACAACCTTGTGGCCAGGATCATCCATCAGCAACTTGCTCTGAAATATCGCATTGTAGAATCGGAAGTACCGTACTATAGGTATGTGCTAACCCAGTTCTCGAAAATAGCAAAGTCACATTGTACTGGGACCGATCCATCATCACTGACAGGACTAGTGTAGCCAATAAGCCTGATATAGTGGTGGTGGATCGCTTAGAGAAGCGCGCAATGATTGTTGACATAACAGTCCCACATGACGTGAACCTCGTGAAGGCCGAGAATGATAAGAAGATCAAGTATCTTGACTTGGCTCGCGTGATTGCCGACATGTGGGATGTGGACTCAGCGATCATTTAGCCGAATGTCGTTTCAGCCAATGGCTTAATTGCCAAGAGCCTCGACCAACATCACATTTGTATCATAATGTATCTTAATCTTCTTATCTTCTTCTTTAATCTTGCTACAGTGAATATTTCTTCAGGTTGGGATGTCGAAGGTTGTGGATCTTCTGTTACGCGTTGATTCTGTGATCGATCACATTCCTCTTCGGAATTTACTTTAACCGTGTCTACTTCAAGAAGATCTTCACTATCACTGCAGCTTGGAGTATTAGCGTTCATCATTTCAATACCACGATTTAGTAACATCTACCAACCGAAAAAGAAATAGCTAAAATTTTAAAATAAATTAGTTTGTATAAATATAAAAAAAGGTTAAAGTAGCTAGCAAAATGTCATATTGTCTGGGTACCTTTTAGGGTCCCCTATAATAATGTGTTTTTGTAGATATAAATTGATTCATATTCATATTGAACTATTAAATATAATTACCGTTCATTTCGTCTAATTACCATTCGGATAAAATGAATGGTAATCGATGGTAATTAGGAGAGTGGTAATTAGATTCACTGCTATTTTCAATAATTTATCGAAGTGGGAACAGGTACAGTGTTATAGCTATATCAGCGGAAGGAGAGATTAATAGCGTATACATCTAGCAAACATTTGATTGAAATAAATAAATATAAATACCTTTTGTATCACGAACGGTGCGTAGAAATTTTTTGAACCACTTCACTTTTTGCTCAGGAGAACTTAAATTTATGTAGCCAGAATTAGTCTTACACGCGTGTGTTCGGCTCGAGAGCTAAGCTTTTGACTGCCAGCGAATATTCTTGGTGAAGCACGGGCTCTGCGGCGTAAATATTTGAAAATATCGGTTCGAACATGTCGTCTAATGGTAATTATGGGGAAGCGTACGGACATTTTTTAAAGTTCCATTAAACCGCTTAAATTTGTTCTTCCGTAAACAATAAATAGTCACCATATACATTAACTATCCTACTGTCCTAAACAGTAATAAAAATGCCGTTCTCCCAGTACAGTTTTAATCAAGACGTGTCAATTAACTCAAATCTGGGAAAAGGGACATCGCTGGTAATTAGATTTTCGGGTTTTGTTTATTAATTTTACGCAATTTTTATTATAAAATGTTAATTTTAAATTTAGCCGCTAATAGAACCCGATGTTAGCTATACAAAAAAAAATATAGTTTAAATTTTTTTCAACATTACATATGTTCTTTATCGTCCGTAATGTAATATGCACGAAATGAAATATTCACCCATAAATACTGAATAAGGCCTTTTTATTTGTTATTTTATGTTGTACTGTACATACATACATAAACTCACGCCTTTTTCTCATGGGGGTAGGCAGAAACCACGGAACGCCACCTCTACGATCCTTACTTACCTACTCCTTTCGTCTCGTCCACATTCATACATCTGGTCATACAAGCACGCCGGTTACGAGTACTGCACACCCGACCTTTCTGAAGAACCTCACCAATAAGATCAGGGTAAGTCTTTCTAGGGCGTCCCCTCCCGGCGTTCCCACTCACATCTGCCATATAAATCCGAATCATCCGTAATCTGTTGTTAGTACAACAGATTACGGATACACATACATAATATAGTTATTATGTTATAATTGTCTCTTCATCGCCTCGCTACCGCATAGCTTCAACTACGCACAATCTCAAGATCTTATCTCGACTTCAGATCAATTAGATCGATAACACACCTTTGACAACCTCCATATTTGACATGTTTGACAGTTTTGACAACCTGACAGTTTTGACAGTGTCGTGACAAGCGCGTGCCAGCGTGTAAGCAATTATTGTAACATGCTTTGTGTGTTTATGACTCTATGATGGTAAGCAAAAGTTGGGTCAGGCTTGGATTTTGATGGGTGACCGGGGTGAGAGAATTAGGTCAGATTTTTTGGTTTTTTTATGCTTGTAGGACTCGATGGATAGTACCAATTTACTGGTAAATACAGCTTGGAAGGAATTAGGACCGATTAATTTAAAATGTTGATAACTCCTCCTCTGCCGACCCTTTCAGAAAATAATAGCCATAATGATAAAACTAAAATTAAATTTTTCATACCCACTCAACAATTTTATATGAAAACTCATTTCAAACTTAGAACACATCAATACGAGCGAGACAACAATACCTTTCTTCGCAATAAGAAAGAGAGGTAACGTAGAGGTCATAGGTGGACGCTTGAAATAGCAATATGTAAAATGTGCGCGTGCGAAAGGGACAGATATTGCGAAAAGGATAATGACAAGTGAAAAGCATAGATTATTTTGGTGACAGAAGTGATATAGATTAAAAATGTCAAAGTGAAAGTCAAAAAACTGCCTCGTTAGCCTAGTGGTCCTAAGCGCGACTGCTACGCTAGAAGTCTTGGGTTCGATTCCCAGGTGAAGCAAAGTGTTATTGAGTTTTTCTATGAAATTCCCAGTAGCAGCTCGGAGCTTGGATTTGTGCCCGGTTAGTGGCAATAGGCTCGCCCTCTATTACATGCGACCTAAACATACTGGCGAACTGTAGGAGTACATTAGTAGGTACACTTCTGCCTAACTATTCGGGGAATACAGGCGTGATGGTATGTGTGTGTCTTTATTACATTTCGATGCAGTTTTCACCATCATTTGAAAAATATCTTCCGAAAAGTGTATTTTTATTGTGTGCATTTTATTTAACTAAACTTGGATTTATTTATTTCATTATTTGAAACATAAGCTTAGGAATAGTCATCATCATCATCATATCAGCCGCAGGACGTCCACTGCTGGACATAGGCCTCCCCATAGATTTCCAAAAGAGCCGGTTGGAAGCGGCCTGCATCCAGCGTCTTCCTGCGGTCTTAACCGTTTCGACCTTAGGAATAGTGCTTGCGATCAAATCGTTTACATTTTAATAACTTTAACCATCTTATGACTAACTAAGGCTGACCGCCCACAGACAATTGGTGACCGATTCATTTGTCGGAGAGAATGGAATATACCAACGCACGCGTCCTATAAAAAATCGGTCCGACAAAACTATGGATCTGTTGAACTGTCCGATAATCGGTCCTACACAAACTCTGTCATGGTCGGATAAACTTAAACTAACTAACAAAAAAATCTTGATACTTTTTCAAACGTCACCATATTAGTTAATCTCAAACCGAGCAAGGTTTAACAGCTGATATTAAACATATCATAATCATACTCATAACAGCGCCGCTGTAATAATAACAACAACATCCAAACACAAACATACATCCATCCCTCGTCCCTAAATACCGGCACGTGCCGATGTAAAGCGGTCCCTAAATCCGGTCACTACCGTTACCGTCTCTAGGAACGCCCCAAATTACGGTTCGGGATGAATAGTTTTTGACAGATCACTACTATCAAGAACGCATACATTTTGTCACTCGTGTTAAGTTACGTTTTCGGTTACTGCTCCGCTCTTGTTAGTCGTAGCGTGATGTTGTTTAGCTTATTTGATTCCTTACGAATCTGGCTATTTTATGCAAAAAGTTTTTTTCCGATCTATTCAGTAGCGTTAAGTACACAATTTTTTGACAGATCACAACTATCAAGAACGCATAGACTTTGTCACTCGTGTTAAGTTACGTCTTTGGTTACTGCTCCGCTCCTGTGGGTCGTAGCGTTATGTTACATAGCTTATTTTATTCCTCAGAAATCTGGCTATTATATGCAAAAAGATATTTTCCAATGTGAGTGGCAGTTTCAGAGATTTGCAAGTTTAAACAAATACTCAAAAATATTTTTAGTTTTATTGCAAATACTAAAATAGATGACTAAAATTTAAAGTCTGACTAAAAGATGACTAGATTTCTTTAGTTTTAATTATCTTTTTTCCTAAAATACCTCAGTTTTTTATGGAGAGTAAAACCAAACAAAAAAGAAATTACTTAAATTGGACAAGCCGTTTTCGAGATTTCGCAAGACTAACGCACAGCAATTGTTTTTTTTATATCCAGTCTAGACTAGATTTACTATTAAAAAATCGTGTGGGTTTATTCCGAGGCACACGGCCGTTGGTTTAACATGAAACGTCTATGTCAGCGAGTCGCATTTAGTGTTAAACATTTGAAACCTATTTCGTTACAGTCCGCTTTTCTGGCTTGGTACCTGTATGTGATTTTAAAGACATTTCGTGACAAAGCCATACCATCACGCCTGTTTTCCCCGAAGGGTTAGGCAGAGGTGTACCAATGTACACCCACAGTTCGCCGGTATATTTAGGTCCCATGTAATAGGGGGCGAGCCTATTGCCATTAACCGGGCACAAATCCAAACTCCGAGCTGCTACTGAGAATTTCATAGAAAAACCCAAAAACACTTTTTGCTCGACCCGGGAATCGAACCCAGGACCTCTAGCGTAGCAGTCGCGCTCACGACCAGTAGGCCAAAGAGGCAGTCAAAATGTTTTCGTGGCAAAATGTTCTTAATTTGAAGAAAAAATTGTACCATTTATTTATTTATTTAAACTTTATGCAACAAAAAGTACAAAGGCGGACTTAATGCCTTAGGCATTCTCTACCAGTCAACCAAAGGTGGTGAAGACCATTCAAACAGCTCTTTTGAATCGTCCAAAAAGCTTACACCTAGGTACTCATATTGTAGATTAAACAAACAATTTTCCACTAAAAACTCACCAGTACTTTCTTAAAAACAATCGCTTTTGTTTACAAACATCTTTCCCTACAAGAAAACGTACTTAAAAACAAGAAAGCAACTTCAAACATCTCTTCAAAAAAGCTCTTCAGCTTAGCACTCAAACGCAATCAAATTACTTCCGATCACATCAATGATAGTACAAATTAAGCGAATCTTCTACACTTACTCTTTGACAGCCAAACTTGGCGAGGAAAAGAGAGAGCTACACTATAGAATGTTTGTGTTAGAGCGAGTGGGAAGAGTCCGTTTAGACCACCCAAGTCGACGCTTGGCATCCGACAAACTATTCAAGTCCGCTATTATGATCTTGATACTTTTTTTTTAGTTATTTTTTTTAGTGCTGTTTATTTAATAAGCGAATTTTGATGTGCAATCAAGTCGCAATTGGTGTTGAGGTCCGAGTTTGATTCCGGTTGTGGATTTATTTGTTTTCAGTGGTAGGTTATTAATTTTTGTTCTGCGATTTGCTAAATATTTTTTTCTGTATATAAATTATTCTTTTTAGCATTTAATAGGGCCTAAATACGGTAACTCAAAGACTAGAAAAATATAAATATAAAAATAATATATGTTCGACGCTTCCAATGAACAATGTTTGTTTTACGACTTTTCTATTTAGTTTATGCATAACAAACTAAAAAACATTTTTTTTAAATATTTTTTTCATGATCACTAAAATGATGAGAAGCATGACAGGCTTATTCTTAACTGTAGAAATAAAACTAAATAAATTAATAGTCGTTGTTCCATTGCCGCTTAGGGGTATTATTAAAACTATTATGCAATGTTTATCACATAGGTAATGAATTATTAATTTAATTAGTAAAAGGAATAATATTAATAAAAAAATAATTAAATTGTATAGAATTAGTCCTACAATGGCTAATATAATAAAAATTAATTAGATAAGTGACGTAGTTACGTCACTTATCTAATAAATTTTTGTAATAGTAATAAAATGCTTAGTTATAAAAATTCGCTAACGAACTATAAAAATATAATATCAATTTTAAATTAACATTGATCATAATATTTTATTCTTTAAATATAAATAAACTTTATAAAATTGGTCTGATAAGCGACACTTGCGATAATTTGCGCAATTAAAAAATAAGATTAAAATGGCGGAGTTTATCCAACTCTTTCATTAAACATTATGTTTTGAGCCTGATGATAAAATGAAAATTGTAATGTTTATTAATAAAGAATTATATTGGATGAAATGATTAGTCATTCAATTTAACTCAAGTATCAAGTAATGTAGATCCTAGTAATACGGTTGTAATAGTCTTGAGGTTTGCACCAATACATTTTTTGATCTCAACCAATGATTGTACTTGTACAGAACGATTTAGTGTGAAAACATACGTCTGGAAAATTTGTGTAGACCCGTAGTTCCTTAGATGGGTGGAGAGAGTTGCGATGAAAGATTTTGCACGAAATAAAATAGGCTAAGAAAACAATAAATCAGTGATTCTATATTTTCTAATTTTTTTTTAGTTTAGTGTGGAGATTGTTTTCTTCTGTGCCTGTGTTACTAAAAAACTAACCCGAAAATTAAACATTTTAATTTTGCCAATGACAGGACAGACGGGGCAATGCTATTACATGGTCAGCCAAGTTCTACGATAGCTCTTTCTAATAACGAAAAAATATCTAAGATTTTTTTATTAAAAAAACATCATTTATCGATGAAAACACATTTTAAAATGTTGTCTTTAGGTGAATTTATTATCAACAATTATTAATCCATACTTATATTAATAAGGCTAAACATTTGTTTTTATTATTTGTTTAAACCCTTATTTCTAGTACTGCCAGTCCGATTACAATTTATAATAATACCTAGTACCTATATATTATTTATTTATTTATTATAATATAGTTTGTCATCGAAACGCTAAGAAGAAGTCCGATTGCAGAAATTCTTTATGTGTGTGGTAACCAGATTCATAAGGAATAGTATAGGCTATTATATAACATAACGCTACAAGTCAACCTACGAAAGCGGAGCAGTAACTGAAGACATAAAATAATTGAAAAAGTTATTATGAATCCAATCTAACAGTTTTATCAACAAAAATAAACGCAGCTTGCCCGCTACAACTCATCCCCCGTATGTTTCCACCACCCAATGTTTGCTTAGCGCCTCTTTAGTACATTTTTAATCCAAAGTATATTATTGATAATCGATTGATGTGGGATGCTGAGTGGTCCATCAAAGCTTAATGGGATGCATCCGCTAAACATTAGATGCTGTGGCTATTTTTTAATAGTACTCGTTAATGATGAATTTGGTAGCAGTGTACTTGTTCGGGGTGTAATGTATGTATTCTACAGACCGATTCCGGTCACAGCAGCTTATCTCAAAGGAGACTAGCCAACATACCATCACGCCTGTATTCCCCGAAGGGTTAGGCAGAGGTGTACCAATGTACATCCATAGTTCGCCGGTATGTTTAGGTCCCATGTAATATAGCGCGAGCCTATTGCTACTAAACCGGGTACAAATCCTAATCCCGAGCTGCTGCTGAGAATTTCATATTAAATTTATGTTAGACCTGGGAATCGAGCCCAAGACCTCTAGCGTAGCAGTCGCGCCTAGGACCACTACGCTGACGACGAAGTGTGTGCGCAAACACAGGTGCACTCCCTCTTCAATCACTCTCATAGTCCGATGGGACGGCAATCCGACACGACCGGAGAGAGATCAAGGCGCAGGACCAACGGCTTTAAGTAGTTTCCGAGCCACGGGGATGTCACACCATCAACTTCCAAACTCCGGGCAGCTACTGAGATTTTTTTTTTAAATATATTAAACATACCTACTAGGTAATCGTATCTTGACACATAGGTACATACATTCTAAATTTTTAATAGATTGAGAAATGTTATTGCTTGATTGATTAAGATGGATTTGAAGTACCCAATGTCTAGTTGTAGGAAAGATACTAGGCGTACATACATACATACCTACCATCACGCCTGTATTCTGCGAAGGGTTAGGCAGAGGTGTACCGGTGTATACCCACCGTTCGCCGGTAAGTTTAGGTCCCATGTAATAGGGGGCATGCCTATCGTCATTAACCGGGCACAAATCCTAACTCTGAAAAAGGCGTGAGTTTATGTATTTATGTGTATATATGTAAATCCTAACTCCGAGCTGCTATCGAGAATTTCATAGAAAAATCCAACAAGACTTTTCTCGACCCGGGAATCGAACCCAAAACCTCTAGCGTAGCAGTTGCGCTTATGACCACTAACGAGGCAACACCTCTCTTTTCACTTATCAAAATATTATCGTAGCGCTTATTGAGTACATTTGGATCACTACCTAATAGTAATTAATAACTTTGATTGATGTGGTTACCAGTAAGTTACCGCTAATGGGAAATTAAACATCCGTTGAAGAATTTAGTGGTTTCTCTACATACCGTCTGAGATCTTTTAAACTGCGCAACGGATTTTAATGCGTTTTCATCAATAGATAGAGTGATTCAAGAGGAAGGTTTGTACGTATAGCACATCACGCTACGACCGACGGGAGCAGAGCTGTAACCAAAGACGTGACTGAACGTGGGTTACACCGAGGGATATGTAGCTAATCTTAATTTTTTATTTTATTTTAATTTTGTTGGATAGCAATCGAGCCCACGGCCACCTGATGTTAAGTGGTTACTGTTGCCTATAGACATCTGCAATACCAGAGGCCTTGCAAAAGCGTTGCCATCCCAGAGACAAAGTTGACATGTCTCCATGCACCCATACCCTTCAAACCGGAACACAGCAACGCTGCTTCGCGGCAGAAATATCTATGGTGGTAATACTGCCCCGGATGAGCGAGATTTTATGTCACTTAGAAAGTAGATCGTTGTCATCACGTCTACTGCTCGATATAGTCCTTCACTAAAGATAGCCACCAAGATTTTCCAGGCCTTAGGGGGCTCTCCCACTCTGCGCCGTCTGGTACGTTGTTGTCATTCGAGAACCTTACGAACCCAACAGACGTCTGTTCTACGAGCTATGTGTGCCCTGCCCATTGCCGCTTGAATTTCGCTATTTTGAGAGCCATGTCATCATTTCTGATTCAATCTTGCAGAGAGACCCCAAGTACTCTGCTCTCTCTCTTTGGCATTATTATCACCGCTCAATAATCACAACTTCACTCACAATCACCAAAAAATGATGTGTGTGCTATTGGTCGTCAACTTTGTCATCAGTTTTATCTTAACCTATCTACACAAGTGTTGTCATCACCGCTCACTAATCACCACTCCACTCACAATCACCACACAGCGGTGTGTGTGTGATTTGTTGTCAACTCACACTAGTCACTATTAGCCACTAGTGCTATCGTAAGCTATATGCTCAATCTTTGTCATCACCGCTCACTTATCACCGCTCCACTCACAATCACCATACAATGATGAGTGTTCCACTGGATGTCAATTCTGCCACTAGTGTTGTTGTATTCGTAACGTTAGCTATCTACACAAGACTTATGATGACCGTTCACTAATCACCACTCCACTCATAATCACGATACATCGGCTTATGTACTGTTAGTTGTCATTAATTGTCAACTATATAATTAGAGTTATCATAACCTATCCGCCAAAGCCTTGTCATCACCACTCACTAATCGCCACTCCACTCATAATCACCGTACTCCAGCGTGTGTGCGATTGGTTGTCGACTCTGTCGCTATATAAAGTTTATTATTGTTATTAATACTGGTCGTTTATTGCTTCTGGACGATTACTGTGGTGGCAAAGAGGTGGACTAGTGTGGATAAGACTTGCTGTTTTTTTGGTTTTATTTTAATTTTGTGTTTCTGCTTTAGTAATAATTATGTGGACCTGTTTTACTTCTGGGTAAATGATTCGGTGAGGATTTTTATACAAGTTCTGTTCAATGTTTTACGAGTATATACGTATTGGTACACTATATACGTACGGTCGTACTAATTGGAATTAATATTAATAAAGTTTTTTATCGGAGAATTGATTTTAACATGAGTAGGTATTTCATCATAATTATATTTTTAACAGCGTTAATCAAGTGAATGACTCAATGTGGATTGTTAAAGAATGGAATTATAAAAGACAAAAATTTTAGAGGATAAGTACATTTTTTTTGTTACCTGTTATTGAGTAAATCGAATTAGACTCACCATCTAAAACACATATTTTGTAATTACACCAAACCACAGCACACTAAAATTCTACATAACCACCCTTCCCCCAAAACACGACACATTTTCGCAAAAAAAAAATTTGCTCTCAAAAATCGTGTCTGGAATTCCATCCAAAATTCCCATACAACATTTCGCCGGCCCCATCCACTCTATTCCACCGCTGCGCCTGCGCACGCGGCGGCCGCATCGTGTGTGGTCCAGTGGAACGACTCGCAGTATGCTCTACATACATTTTAGTTTTCACAGGAATTTCTATATTTGGGAAAATTTTGTATAATTCTCATAGGATTCTTGTTGGACCGTTTTCGTTATTATTTTGACAGGTTGGTCGGGGATCTTTATGTTTGTAATTATTCTGTATGTTTGTATGTCAGTTAAATCTTCTTAAACGGCTGGACCGATTGTGATGGATTTTTTTATTTTTATCCGTGTTTTAGGGGATGATTTTGCCAATGCCATCTAGCTGTTCCTAAAGGGTAGGCAGAGATGTAGGAATGATGTAACACAATAGAATGAATTAGTTTGACGTAAATAATATCTAACAATACCAGCCTATTATTATTCCACGGCAAGAGTTTTTTCCATATTTCAGTATAAGTTCCTAATAAAAAATATTCAAGTCCCTGATAATATATCGGTCGGTAATAAAAAGTTAAATTGTGGAGACATACATAGGTAGGTACACGGTATAGTAAAAAAGAAAAACAGCCTAATATTGCCCCACTGCAGAGCAAAGGCCTCTTCTCATACAGAGAAGGCATTGATCACCACGCTTGCTCAAGGCGGGTTGGTGATTTCAGACTTATATTAATTGTAATGTGAATTAAAAAAGTCACATTGGTACTTTCCCGGTATCGAACCCGCCATCACGAAATTATACATAGTATATAGACCATCATCCCATCACGCCTGTATTCCCCGAAGGGTTAGGTAGAGGTGTGCCAATGTACACCCACAGTTCGCTAGTATATTTAGGTCCCATGTAATAGGGGACGAGCCTGTTGCCATTAACCGGGCACAAATGCTAACTCCGAGCTGCTACTGAGAATTTCATAGAAAAACCCAATAACACTTTGCTCGACCTGGTAATCGAACCCAAGACCTCTAGCGTAGCAGTCGCGCTTAGGACCACTAGGCCAACGAGGCAGTTATTATTATTTTTTGCACAAATATAATAATATGCTTGGTACCAATAATAACTGCCTTAAAGATGATTAAAAAAATTCAATTTGCAACTCAATAACCATCACTTGGAGTTATTAAAGTCTTTATAAATTATACTAGCTTGTGCCTACAACTTCGCTCGCGTGGCTTTTTCAATCTGTGTTAAGTTAAGGTTACTGCTCCGTTCCTGTGGGTCATAGCGTAGTGTCATATAGCCTATAGTATTACTCATAAATCTGGCTATCTTTTAAACACAAATTATTGCTACGCTAGAGGTCCTGGGTTCGATTCCCAGGTCGAGCAAAAAATGTTATTGGGGTTTTCTATGAAATTCTCAGTAGCAGCTCGGAGTTTGGATGTGTGCCCGGTTAATGGCAATAGGCTCGCCCCCTATTACATGTGACCTAAATATACTAGCGAACTGTGGGTGTACATTGGCACACCTCTACCTAACCCTTCGGGGAATACAGGCGTGATGGGATGATGGTCTATATACTATGTATAATTTCGTGATGGCGGGTTCGGCAGAGGTGTACCAATGTACAACAATGTATATACATTGTTGTACATTGGTACACCTCTGCCTAACCTTTCGGGAATACAGGCGTGATGGTGATGGTGGTATTTTTTCAAATTTTCTTGTAAGGATCGTAGCAGGTGGCGTTCTGTGGTCTCTACTTACCCCCATGAGAAAAGGCGTGAGTTTATGTATGTATGTATGTATGTATGTATGCAATCCGACTAGTAGTTTCAGGGATTACCGCGTATAAACAAACACACAAACAAACTTTTCAGTTTAATTTTAATAATGAAAATTAATTTGTTTATTTAACCTAGCTATTACCCGCGACATTGCCCGCGTACATTTTCGTATTTACTGTTACTGGGGTTTCCATTAGGAATTTCTCAGTAGCAGCCCGGAGTTTAGAAGTTGGTGGTGTGACACTCCGAGCCTCGGAAAGCACGTAAAGCCGTTGGTCCTGCGCCTGATCTCTCCGGTCGTGTCGGATGGCCGTACCATCGGACTATGAAAGTTAGGGAAAAGGGAGTGTACTTGTGTTTGCGCACACGTTTGTGCACTACAATATCTCCTGTGTATTTGGATAGTCTCCATTGAGATCGTAGGATGGTAAACAAGCCGATGGCCCATCTGACGTTAAGTGTTCACCGCTACCTATAGAAATCTGCAATACCAGAGGCCTTGCAAATGCATTGCCATCCCAGAGACAAAGTTGAAATGTGTCATGTGCCTGTACTGGCACTGGCACCCTTACCCTTCGAACCGGAACACAGCAACGCTGCTTTGCGGCAGAAATAGGTATGGTGGTAGTACTTCCCCGGACGAGCTCCTTCACAAAGAGCTCTACTACTACTAAATATTAAACTTACACCTCAAGCATTTCTTGTCAGCCATTTTAAACCCCTTTCCTTCAATTTTAATTGTAATAACTCAAAAACAATCACCAATGCTACAGTTTTCGTATTAACACCAATTTACCACTATTTGCTATTAGAAGCCGATGTTTGCCGAACGCTCCCGATGTTTACCGAGCATGTCCGATGTTTGCCGATCATGATCGACCTAAGGAACACCATCAATATTTACATTTTTCATGTAATACTTCGACAAACTTAACTTTGCGGTTTTGGCTCAAACAACTTGTTTGGACGTGGAACTTTTGAAACCGCAAACTTAACTTTGTATTTTAGTATGACGGTTACAAATTTAAATTTGCAGTTCGATAGCGAGATTTTTGGAAGAGTTTGGTTGAGTTTAAGAGTTTCGCAGCCGCATTAAGTAAGTTTGTATCGTGTCAATATTAGGTTTAGTTATGACGATGCATTGTAATGGTGATTATGACTCTTAAAGAGGTGGAAACGTGAACTAATATTTGAGTGCAGTATTAAATGTAGTTCACGATGTATTTTTAGAAAGTTTTGGTAGAATAAGGGTAAGTTGACCAGAAAAGGGGTCAATGAACTGATAATTATGAATAACTTAATTAATTCGACTTTTCGATCAGGCGCAGGACCAACAACCAATGTATTTTACGAGATACCTACGGGAGTGTCACAACACCAATTTACTAAGTCCAAGCAACTAAAAAAAAACTTTGTTAACCTGAGAACCCAACCCATTACTTAACGCTCAGCAAGCCCGCCACACTGTTCCCAAACCACTGCAAGTCCTGTAAGCCAGAATCAACAGTGGCGACCACAAGAAAAGCGCCGAGACAATGAAGCTCGACGAGTCCCGGAGAAACGATGCAACTGTCTTGGATCCCGCAACGAAATTAATCAGAAAAGATAACCTAACGCTCAGCAGTTACAATAAATAAAACTACATTTCAAATAACCAAATATTTTATTAAATAACACCTTTTCCGATCTGGAATTCGAACCGAGGACCCCACGCTTAGTAGTTGCGCTGTAAAATAATAATATTCTACAGGCCAATCTCATTGGAAATTAGCCAAGTAGGTACGCAGCAGATAATTATTATAGTGCACAAGTGTGTGCACCTGTGTTCCCCGAAGGGTTAGGCTGTGGTGTACCAATGTACACCTACAGTCTATGTTTGTGTAGATCCCATGTAATAGGGGGCGAGCCTATTGCCATTAACCGGGCACAAATCCTAACTGCAAGCTCCTACTGAGCATTTCATAAAAAAAACCCAATAACACTTGCTCGACCTGGACCGAACCCAAGACCTTTAGCATAGCAGTCGCGCTTAGGACCACTAGGCTAACGAACCAGTCAAGGCAGTCTTGCACAATTTTTTAAATTAATGTATAAACTTAAAATCAGACAATCTATTCTTTAAAAATCTCTAAATTTAATGTGAGTTGTCTATACTTCGTTTGTTTTTTTTTTTATCTAAGTACATCACTAGCCCTCTAATAATTTCCCCTCCACAGTATTATTTAAAAATAATAATTTAGACAAAAATAAACGGTCCATAACTTATATCTAATAGTTCGTGAGAAAGATTCTGTCAATAAACTAACTAAAACATTCCATTATAAATACATTCTGGTGTTACTACAATATCTAATAATAAACTGTTCAAGTTTGTCTGTCTGTTCTCTTTAAAAGGGTATTTATTGTACGAGAGATACTAAGACCACATTCGGTTTCTGTGGTTTTTATACAATTCGACAGAGATGCAGTAAATACTAGGGAATGCAAATCTCGCGAGATTAGGGCTCAAGCGAGATCCCGCGAGTTTATGAATAACAATACTGCGAGATCTCGCCAATTTCGAGATCTCGCGAGATTACAGTTTGGTGTGTTTTTTTTTGCAAATAATCACAATATTTGAGTAAAGTAGGAAAAAATAAATAAATTTATAAGTATTAACACTCATTAAGTATAAACATTCATTTTCACGATTTTTTTCAATAGACTTTTATGCATCTAACATTTTTTGACGTATCTGTCTATATTTTTTTTTATAAACTTCTAGTAGTAAACTTTGACATACCTACGTATCCATCAAATAACAAACGAAAGAAACAACCAGTCTTCTCTTCTAATATCTTTTTTTTTTGTAATAAAACAGTTCTTTTATATGACGTTTTTATGCTCAAGTGCAATCTCGTTGAACTCGCGAGATCTCGCCTATTTTACGTCCGAGATCAATCTCGTTAAAAAAGGCCGAGATCTCGCGAAAACGAGATCTCGCGAGAACGAGATTGCATTCCCTAGTAAATACCTATACAGTAGAACTTCGATTATCCGAACTAATTGGGACCAAGATTAGTTCGGATAATTAAAAGTTCGGATAATCAAAATGTAGGTTTCTTGGGACAAGATCAAACTAAAACAAAAGGCTATTACATACATAATTAATGTTGCAATATAAAACACCTAAAAAAATCAAATGCTTTCCTTATGAAATAGGATTTTTTTATTGACAAATATTTGTTGGGGAATCAAACCAGCGACATGCAGTGCGGCAGCCAATCACTTTGCCCATAGCACCAATAGTGTAGTCAAAATTAAAAAAATATTAACCGTCTTATACAAGTAATCGATGCTCGTACTATGTCAGTAGGTCAATCTTCTCTTCTTCTTTATCGTGTGGGCAGTAAGGTCTTACGACCCCACACACCCTAGTGTCAGAGTTTCTAAACCGCCTCAAGGGCCTCTGACATGGTCACCGATGTCAGTGATGACCAAGATAAACTTAGAAAGTATATATGAATTAGAAAAAGTCACATTGGTACTTGCACGAGAGGGCGCCTTAACCACTAGGCCATTACGACATAAAATCGAAATCAGTAGGCCAACAAAAGGCTGGAATTATTATTTTCATTGTACAGGCAAACCCACACGCTCCAACTAGTATAGCAGCAATAAAATGCATCGATGATGTAGCACGCGTGTAAATCTGTCATCCAACTCCATCCGTCATGCGCAGACGCTAAGATATTAATGTGAGTCACTATGCGCACGCGCATACTATCTAGTTCAAGTTACTGAGTGTGCTTAGAAGATGTTGAGAGGGATTTGATGAAAGATCGCTGAAATATTGGAACATATTTGGAATATATTAGGTCGTCTTGGGTTCGATTCCTAAGTCAAGCAAAGTATTAATTATTGGGTTTTTTTGTGTGAAATTCTCAGTAGCAGCTCGGAGTTAGGATTTGTGCCCGGTTAATGGTAATAGGCTCGCCCCCTATTACATGGGACTTAAATTGTCCGGCGAACTGTGAGTGTACGTTGGTACACCTCTGCATAACCCTTTGGGGAATACAAGCTTTGATTCAAATAACCTTTTTATTATTGTTTGCGCACCAAATGGAGAAAGTAATTATTTTATCTTTCGTTTCTTCCAGGCCACCTATCTACTATAAGTACCACAAAAGTATTCAGTGACGAATACCTTCGTTCTTACCCGACTACGACGAAACAAAAAAGAGGGTTTTGATTTTGACCGGTCTGTATGTATGTATGTTCTCTCGTACAATAATTTGCACCTGGCATGGTATCTCTTCACCACCTTTGGTTGACTGGTAGAGAATGCATTAAGTCCACCTTTTGAATTTATTGGTACATAAAGTTATATAAATAAATATTTTCATCTGTTTCCTCTTAATTTACATACATACATAAACTCACGCCTTTTTCCCATATGGGTAGGCAGAAACCACAAAACGCCACCTGCTACGATCCTTACAATTCCCTCTTATTTTAATCTACATACCTAATCTATACTAATATTATAAAGCTGAAGAGTTTGTTTGTTTGTTTCTTTCTTTCTTTGTTTGTACGCGCTAATCTCAAGAACTACTGGTCCGATTTGAAAAATTCTTGTGTTGGATAGCCCTTTTATCGAGGTAGGCTTTAGGCTATATAACATCAGGCCACGAGCCAAAAGAGCGGAGCAGTAACCAAAATCATAACACGGTTGAAAAAAAAACACGCGGATGAAGTCGCGCTCAGAAGATAAAAATATTTGGTTATGGTTAAATTATAGTCCCCTATAATGTAACCATAACCGAAGAAAATTCTTTCCAAATCTTCCCAAATACTCAACACAACTTCTTAGCCACCACAAGCGCTTCACAGACAATTTCCACCATCAAATATAATAAGCAAAAACGCCAATTAGCATCAAAGACAAAAATAATCCATCCCCATCTTCTATTTCGGTACAAAGTATTCGCGGGAACGCTAAACTGCCGTGATGGATGGCCGAATGCCGGACTAATTGGTGCCTAATATCAGACGTCATAGCTCTTGAGTTATGAGCAGTTCGGTGTAAGTTTAGAAAAGCTGATGTTTAGGATTAGTGTTTGGATTTTGATTGAAGATTGGTGTTTGACGTCAGTTAATCTGTTTTTTGAGTTGGGAAGGGGAGGTAAAGATTTTTGTGGTATTTTTTTTATACCACTGCACTGTAGATGGCCAACAAGCTAACGGCCCTCCTGATGTTAAGCGGTCACCGCTGCCTATGGAACTTGCAACACCGGAGGCATCACTCGTGCGTTGCCAACCCCGTAAAAGCCTCAAAGCTGCTTTCTTGAAGAACCCCATGCTGTAGTCTCTCGTGACGTGGTATTTTTTCATTGGCAATTTAGGTCTTTGAGGCCCGTGGAGGCCTAAGGCCAGTTATGGATCGCGGGAACCGCGTACACTCCCGGTATCCCTGGCATAAATGTGGTAATGAAACATCGGGTTGGCTTTTAGTCCATAAGAGTCTGACAGACCACCTACTTTGGGTTGGTTAGCCACCTAACCACGATAAATGCTGTCCATTTTCTCAAGAAAAGTTGACACGGTACATGGTTCCCATTTGAAGAAAACGTATTACTTAATCAATTTATTTTTTTATCCTTGCCCCACTTTATGACTTTTTTCGTCTGCGTTTGAAAACATACTTAAATACACAAACAATCAGACCTGGAATAACTATTTCTAACTATATTTAAGTAGGTCATAAATATTTGTTATCATCATCATCATATCAGCCTATAGCCGTCCACTGCTGAACGTAGGCCTTCTCCAAAGAGCACCAACCATCCCGGTCCTAGGATATCTATACTCTATACTAATATTATAAAGCTAAAGAGTTTGTTTGTTTGAACGCGCTAATCTCAGAGACTACTCTCCAATTCCAACTGGAATTGGAAAATTCTTTTAGTGTTGGATAGTCCATTTCTTGAGGAAGGCTATAGGCTATGTAACATCACGCTACGACCAACTGGTGCTGAGCAGCGAGGGTGAAACCGCTGGGAACAGCTAGTTACAAATATTTGTTCTGTGCGGAAATCAAACCACCAACACGCAGCACAGCAGACAATGGCTCAGCCTCTTCGCCAACCGTGTCGTGTAAATTAATATTTACAGGTTTTTCCAATATTCTGCACACCAAAAAAATTGTCTCCGAGCCGAATGCCGAAAGCCGAAACCCGAAACCGATACCAATTACCAAGCCCCGCACATCACTATTAAAAACCTTACATCACACCATTTCAAAACGTCCACAAACTTCAAAGGACACCAAGGCTCAGTAGTTAACAATTATCGCGACATCCGCAGTTCGATTCCCGGTAGAGTACATTTAAATCATGCGGTTCGCTGCGCAAGAGTTTATTTTGATTTATGTTTGACGAGTTTTATTGTAGATTCTTTGGTTTGTTGTAAATCAAAATGTGTTTGTGATTTCGTGGTATTTGAGGGGTACCTACATGCCTGGGTATTGTGTCAACTTAGTACATACATTGGGTTTTAGTCTTGGGTTCAATTCCCAGGTCGAGCGCATATTAAAGTCATAATAGTATTTACTTTTTGCAATGCCATCAGATTCTAAATAGTAGACATATAGCGTCTCCGCACACGCACGATTTTTTTTGCCGATTATTTATCGGACCGATTTTTTTACAGATTTCTTCTCCCCACAAAGAAGTCTTTTAAAAATCAGTCCGATAATCGGTAAAAAAATCGGATGTGTCTGGAAACACATAGGTGGGTATTTTGTTTTTTTTTTTATGTTACTGTTAAAGCAGGTTTAGACAGGGTCAGTGCACAAGTCAGTTACAGGCGCCAGTGCCCGCGCCTAAACTGACTTCTAAATATTCATGTGCGAATTTACAAGTCAGCGCTGACTTCCCGCCACTGTACTGACTTGAAATCAATTTATACGGGTTTTTGAAGTGAAAACTTCTTTAGCGGCGTTGTACACTTTTTTGTAATGGGTAAAAAAAATTAAACTCGCGTCAGGACACGTGACCTGTTCGAAAATCTTACGAATTTATCGTACACAAATCACTGACCCTGTCTAAATCTACCTTTAGTTATTTAATAGTTTTGAGGGTAGCTTTCGATTTTCAATTGTTTCATTGCACTGAGCCCACACTGACAGTAGACATCGAAATCTCGCGCGTGAAGTGTCTGTTATGGTGACGAGAATGACTGTCGTCATTTTGTCCATTAGATTTAAGTGAATTATAGTTTTAGTATTTTGTTCTTGTGTACACTTTGTTTAGGTAATTATTTTGTGTTTATTGGGTTTTTATATGAAGTTCTCAGTAGCAGCTCGGAGTTAGGATTTGTGCCCGGTTAATGGCAATAGACTCGCCTCATATTAGATGGGACCTAAATATACCGGCGAACTGTGGGTGTCATTGGTACACATCTGCCTAACCCTTCGGGGAATACAGGCGTGGTGGTATTTTTTTGCAATTCTTGAACCATGTTATCTCTTCACCACCTTTGGTTGACTGGTAGAGAATGTCTAAGACATTGAGTCCGTCTTTGTAACTTGTTGCATTAAGTTTAAATAAATAGAGTGAATGAGAATGGTGCAACGGGACTGTGTGAAAGGTAAGCAGTGGCTAAGCAGCTGTGGCTGTAGAGGATCCATGGAATAAGGTATGTGATTCTTACTTACCGCTTTTAACCATATACTACTACAATTGGGTAGATGACATTATCAAAAATAATTCCAAGACACAACTGCACAAAAAAAAACAGTTTATTTTAGTCTGAAAACTAACTTACTTACTTACTAAACTTTAAGTAACTATTAAATTCGACTTTTCGTTGCGTTGAAATCAATAAATAAATAGTTAGTGAATTGATATGACAAAAAAGTGAAGTTGAAATATCTTATACTAGCTTCTGCCCGCGACTTCGTCCGCGTCACAGTTGATGTGTTATCCTACGGGTACCGTACATTTTCCCGGGATAAAAAGTAGCCTATGTGTTATTCCAGACTATAATCTATCTTTGTGCCAAATTTCATCCAGATCCATTCAGCCGTTTAAGCGTGAAAGAGTAACAAACATCCATACATCCATACATCCATACTTACAAACTTTCGCCTTTATAATAGTACACGAACAGGAACACGGCAAAACTGCTTTGCGGCAGAGTTAGATATGGTGGTAGTACTTCCCCGGGACCAGCTCCTTCACAAAGAGCTCTACTACTAAGTTCTCTGTCAGTGATTCAGGACGGCATGGTTGATGCAGTGACGAAGCGATTGGCTGCTGCGCTGCGTGTCGCGGGTTCGTTTCCCGCACGGACAAAAAATATTATATTAGTATGACCTACAGATTATTGTTCCGGGTCTGGCTGTTTGTGTATGTGAGTTTATAGGTTTGTAAACGCACCCACGATACAGGAGAAGGGCAACGTTTTTTTTTAAAGAATTAATTGACATTAAATAAAACAATAAAATAATTTTATAACGTAATATAATTTATTTATTATTTTCTATTACTTACATTAAAAACTAGCACAGTCACAATAACTACCCGGATAATAATATTTTAATAAATATTTACAAATAATAAGAAAAAAAAAACAGAAAAAATGGAAGAAATGAAATGACTAAAGGACAGTATTTTTCTAGAAATTAAAATTAAAATAACTTTTATTTTCCTATTTACAGAACACACATAAATATTTAATGTACACAGGTACTTAAATCTATAATTTTTAAATTATATAACAGCTGAAGTTATTATGCCAAAATAAAATTGCTTAAGGGCCTGCGCCCACGACCGAGAATCGGCCCGATAATCGGCCCGATAATCGGGCCGATTCTCGGCTGTTTCTTCTAGCTGGCGAAGAAATCTGTCAAAAAAACGGCCCGATAATCGGGCCGATTATCGGTCGTGGGCGCAGACCCTAATTGAGGAAACTCACTCACATAATTTTGAGTAATTTTCCTCATGAGGAAAAATGTTCTACAATGCCTTAAAACAATATTCTTTAATTAAAAATATTTCCTCACTTTAGAGATCTCTCCTCATTCTCTCGAAATATTTTTCCTCATAACCTCATTTTTTAAAGTTTTCTTGTACAATGCCTCGCCAAATTACTAAATAACATTATTATTTTAATACATTAAACCTATAAACCCTTACAAACTATTTGGTTATCATATCGCATCATTGTATCAGTACTTTTTAGTTTTAAGCTATTACAAGGTATGAGATTCAAGGTGTAAAGTTAAGAAATTGAAGCCAAACCAGTATGAAAGTCTTAAAAATTCCGGTCTCTGAGGTCCCTGGAAAACTTAGCTATTGGTTTCATAAATTCTACCTCCAATGAGTTCTCGAAAAGCTTTAAATGCCTTACGTTTATTGCAATTTTCAGCTCAAACATTTTTGTATAATTTCAACTTAAATATTGCTGAATTTAATATTATTTCATAAATAGGTATATTTGTATCGCGTATATTTAAAACCACATACACACGTAAATTGCAAAAAGAAACAAATGATTGACCAGGATAACATGACCATTATTGGATTGATAAACTTCGTTTCAAAATACCTCAGAAACCAGTGATTTTTCAGAAATAAGCCAAAAACTGCTAGCAATATTTAATATGAAATGTCAAAACTTACTATTTCCTATGATATCAGCTAATTTACAATTCTTAACATAGCTACGTTTTACTCAATAGGAATAAATACGTTAAAATCTATATTATTTACACTATCAGGAACATTTTCTTTATTTTGCAAAGTACCGTAAGAACTATGCTATTTTTTATTTAAATAAAATATTTAATTAGTCTCAAAGTGGCGTGTTATTTCTTTTTTACATATTCACGAGTAATTGGACGCATTTTTTTAAGCAAGACCTGTAAACGATATATTTCCTCATCAAGAGGCGTTTTAATTGAGGAGTCTTATTACTATTTTGAGGAATTGAGGACCACATAGTAGAGGATAATTGAGGTAAGTTCTGCCAAAACAAACCTACCGACATGAAAGTTAGCTAAGTCGATAGAACTAATTGATTAATTAATTGACATTATACAGCTTACAGTGAATATATTTTCACACCATGTATGGCAGGATACGCTGTTATATACCGCACAAATAAATATGTTTCATATGATTTGATATCATAAAAAAGGCCCATTTTATTGTGGATGGAGTGGATTGATTTAAAAATTATTTTAAAGTTTTGGACGTCAATTGAATTGCTATATTAAATAATACATCATTAATTTTATTGTGGCTTGACTCGTTCCGACAGAACTAAACCCAAATGGTCCATCCATTCTTTAAAAAACCAACCATTATCAAATTAGTTTCACTCCCTCAACGCCTGAACTATGTGACATTAATTTCTTCCTCCTCATCGCTCTCAGTCACAGTACTATGATTATACAATCCTTGAGCCATCAGCTGCAATGCAAGGGGGTTCCTCTGTCCAGTAGCCTTCTTGATCTTGGCCCGTTTGTTCTGGAACCAGATCTTGATCTGAGCTTCGGCTAAACCTAGCTCTGCCGCCAGGCTCTGACGTCTTCGCTCTGTTAGGTAGCGGTTTTCGGCGAACTCGTGCTATGGAGAAAAAAGGATATTTAGCTAGGATTCAGACTGATGAATTTCGTTCAGTGCCTACACTAAACGAGCCTACATCATTTGATACTAAGGCTTTACGTAAAGGAGGAACACTCACACCCCACGCCTCGCCAATTTACTATCTGCAAAACGCAGCAGTAAGGCTGGCAGTATTGCTGTCATGTGATTGGCTTAGCTCAGGCCACACAAAACGTTTGCAGACAGGCAAGTAGCAGTAGTAGGCGGGTAGGTGTTCGTTTGTATGGAATGTCATAAATTGTTCCTTGCGGGAAAATTATACTTAACCAACGAGGTAACAGCGTGGCTGAATGTCTAGGGTGCATAGGAGTGCTTTTTAGTATTGCTACATATGGATTCCATTAGAAAATTCTCATTTTTATTTCTTATTTTTTTTAATTCTTATTGATATTGCTGGTAAAGGTTTTCATGGGAATCTAAGGCTAAATGGGATCATATTAGAATCTTAATTGTTTGTGGTTGTGATATCAATTACTTAAGTACAGTTCAGTACAGATATGAAGAACCTTTTTAGTGAATATTTCATTCGTTATTTAGTATTTACCTTTAGTCTAGCGAGCTGTGCAGCACTGAACGCAGTTCTTGGTCGCTTCTCTTCTGGAGCTGCCTTTTTCTTCATCCTTCTACTTCTGGGACCTGTTGGCAAAGAGAAAATAAGATTAGTGTATGATATATAAAATTATATCTTCCTAGCTAGGGATCCTCGTTTATTTTACATTTTCAAAAAACATTGTTTATGGTAACGTATTAAAAGCTGCCTTCGTTAATTTAGATGCGTAATTTAGTAATCTACAAGTGAGTTATCAATCTTTAGCATTAAGTGGAACGACAGCACACTTCACCTAAATTCAACGAGGAAAGAATTCGCAGAATACACTGATTGTATTTATGTACTATCGCGACTCTTGACGAATAAACTGGTAATAAAAAGTGTTTAATGATCTTGACAGAACTATTAGTCGCCATTTTATAACCCTAAACGTGCGTTTTATGGCAATTTTAGCAGAACATGAATATAGGTGACTCTTCAACACTCTTGCTATAGAGTCCATTTTGTAAAAGTGAGCTGAGGAGGAGAGCGAGATGAGATAAGGAGGAAACTGCAGTATCTATTTAGAAATGTATATGACGGATGGATATATGGGATGGACTATTTATTCGTTGATGTAGCTGCATCTTATATAGTTGACTAGGTGCTTTAAATAACGTACTTGCGCCGATATATATCAAGGCACTTATTGAACGTACGAGCTATTACATTCATTCTGGAAAGAGTTCGTATAAGTGAAGGTTCTTCAGTCAATCGATGATAAAGGCAATTGTTCTTCCAGCAAGTGTACTTTTGGCAGTGTGATTTATCTATAATATGTATGTATTTAGAAATTATATAAGTATGTATATCAGTTATCTGCCGTGCGATTCTCTAACATATTTCAACGCTGCGCTCGACGTCGAGTTCGTCGACGACACTACTACGTCAAATCAACTTTACGCACAACGCATAGAGTTGATCTTACCGAAGTTTCGTTAACCAGCTCGACGTCGAGCGCAGCGCTGAAATATGTTAGAGAATCGCACGACTGGTTACCATAAAATAAGCTCCGCTTAGCTTGGGATCAGATAGCCGTGTGTGAGTTGTCCCAAGATATTTATTATTTATTTAATAGTGACTCACTCATAACTTCTAATTAGCCTAACTACTAGCTTTTGCCTGCGACTTCGTCCGCGTAAACTTCGGTTAACGCGGTCAGAAACAAAGTCACGAAATAAATAGTAACCTATGAAAAAACCAACCTCCCCCCCCCACCGGGGGGGTGGTATACCTATAAATAGTTTTTCTTTCTTTCTTTCTTTCTATGTCCTTTCTTGGGGTTACAACTTACCCCATACCTTTCATAAAAATCGATTCAGTGGGTTATTCGTGAAAGCGTAAGGCTGAGGCTACAGTACGCAGCGATTTGCGATGCCACTGGAAGAGCGAAACGACATAAACTTGGTATGGCTACATCATACGCGAAAATCCGGCGTATTTTCGTATAAGTGAGAAGTTTTCTAATAAATTCGCTGATAATATGTTGATGTAGCCGATGCCATGATTACGGTAATGTTGTTCTTATCGCATAAAAAAATCAAAGATCGCTAAGTACTAATATTTGATGTACGGTGTAGCCATATACGTGAGAATTAATTTATTTGTTTTAATCGCTCATGTGTCGCAGGTCGCGTCGCGGCCTAATGTAGCCTCAGCCTTACAGACAGACAAAGTTACTGTCGCATTTATAATATTAAGTATGAATTAATAATCCTTTCTGCCCATCCAACATTCCCCTTTCTCATAACCATTAATAAATGAACAGTTGAAAACTCTAACATCGAAACTACTAGTTAATTTAATAACGTTAAAAGTTTTCTAAACCAATCGTGTCGCAACGGAATCATAAATACAATAAAGAGAGGCGTGGCTAAAGAACCCTTTTGTTCGTAATTGTCCTTAATAAATAATTTAACGAACCCTAATAATAGTGTTGTGGTCCGAAATATTGTTTAGAACTTACAATAGAGTTTTTCAGTGGTAAGTTAATTAGTAATAAGGTTGGATGGCTAACAAGCTGACGGTACACCTGATGTTAAGTGGTTACCGCTGCCTGTAGACATCTGCAATACTACAGGCCTTGCAAATGCGTTGCCATCCCAGAGATAAAGTTGAAATGTGTCATGTGCCTGTCATTACACCGGCACCCATACCCTTCAAAACGGAACACAGCAACGCTTTGCGGCAGAAATAGGTAAGGTGGTAGTACTTCCCCGGGCGAGTTCCTTCACAAAGAGCTCTACTACTACTAAATTTCGATAACAGCTTTAAAAATTTTGAAAAGCAACCTACGTTCTACCTACAGGCCTAGTGGTTAAGGCACCCGCCTCTCATGCACGAGGCTGTGGGTTCGCAACCAGTCACAGGCAAGTGTCAAAGTGACTTCTATTTCATAATATACTTTCTAAGTTTATCTTGAATATCACTGACATCGGTGAAGGAAAACATCGTGAGGAAATCTGGACTTGTAGTTAATACAACAACATACCATCACGCCTCTATTCCCCAAAGGGTTAGGTAGAGCTGGTGTAACCAATGTACACCCACAGTTCGCCGGTATGTTTGGGTCCCATATAATAGGGGGCGATTCTATTGCCATTAACCGGGCACAATTCCTAACTCCGAGCTGTTGCTACTGAGAATTCCATACAAAAACCCAATAACACTTTTTGCTCGAACTTTGAATTGAACACAAGACCTCTAGCGTAGTAGTCGCGCTCAGAACCACTAGGCTAACAAGGCAGTTATACTTGAATTTAATATATTAAGTCCGAAATAGCCAATCTGCCTTGACCAAGCGTGTTGATCAAAATCACAAATATAAACCATTAATAAAATCCATACATACGAGAAACACTACAAATTCTTCAAAAACCAAATGAAGTGTCAAATCCAATATGGCCGCAGTACAATCGCGGTCAAAAGTGGTGTGAATATTTTACTGGCATTGGCGTGATGGCATGCCACACTATGATTTATTATGCCAGTACTTTAATTATTAGAGAAATGGGTGTTTTAATTGGCTGTGTTCAGTTTTATGTCGTTTCGGGAACCGGACAGTGTTTATGACACGTTTTTATGGTTGATGGAATGTCAAGCTTATTGTGTTGGTAAAAAGATTGATTATGATTTGACTTCGTTCTGTCAGGTTTTCTTTAATATTTGTTTTAATAATAAATTACATATTCAGGCTGTAGGGGCAAATAGTTATAAACAATACACCAATTTTATAAAATGGCAGAAAAGGGTACCTAACTATTAATATTATTTAAATTGCCTCGTTAGCCTAGTGCTCCTAAGTGTAACTGCTACGCTAGAGGTCTTGGGTTTAATTTCCAGGTCGAGCAAAAAGTGTTATTGGATATTTGTATGAAAAAGTCAGTAGCAGTTCGGAGTTAGGATTTGTGCCCGGTTAGTGGCAATCGGCTCGCCCTTCTTACATGGAACCTAAATATACCGGCGAACTGTGGGTGTACATTGGTACACCTTTGCATAACCCTTCAGAGAATTTAGCGGTGATGGTTTGTTATTTAATCATTATTGCTATATAACGTGGCAATACTGCCGATTTTGGGGCACTTGTCTTATTGACAGCGAAGTTTACAAGGTTTTTCAAGCCCCTCCTTTCCTATAAATTTTAGCTGATAAGGCCAGTAAACTCTACCTATCCTTCACAAAGAGGTCTTATAAATACTAAATAACTAATGTATAAATAGTCTGTCCGTCCATTAAAACACCAGCAAAAGATATCACAGTTAGATAACAAAACACACTTCTCATTACAACTACCAAAAAGAATTTATATACTTCCCGCCATAGACAATACAATACCAGAAACAATCACACATTTTTAAACCCGCCGCCATCTTGCCCACTAGCGCCAAACCGTTCCCACACTAGGCTGTACACTGAATTCCTTGGCGAAAAAATAATAAAGCAAGTACAGGAAAGCAGAGAAGTGTTTACGGCTATACGGCTACTGTACGCGATAGTGTTAAAATGTAGCGAATTTATAGCCGTTTGCTAGATCTTTGCGATTGTGGCCGATTTTATTATTCGTTTTAAATTGTAATGGGGTGCTGATGGGATTTGTGGGGCTGTGGTGGTGGGGGTGTGTTGTGGTTATGTGGTGGCGTGGAATAAATGGTTTGTGTGGTTATTGGAACTTTAACTTTATTAAAATAAATTGATGTTTTTTTTTTAAGTTGATCGATCGAAGTCAAAGGCAAAGTTCATCATCATCTGCTTAGCCTTTTCCCAACTGCGTTGGGGTCGGCTTCCGGCTTCTCAAAGGCAAAGTTATTTAGACTATTAAAAAGTACGTAGTAGGAAGTAGTTTTGAATTTCATATCCAAGAAAAAGGAAACGAATGTAATTGCCCATTAAAAAAGATAGTTTCGTAAGGAGAGTATAAGAGTACCGCGCAAAAAAATAACCTTGCAGATAATCAATATTTACGCGAACGATGTCACGGGCATAAGTTAGTAGTCAAACCTCACAAATATAATAATCTTGTTAAAATAACAAAATCACAATATTTTTGTTTCATAATTTGAATATTATAAACAAAAATAATAAATAAAACTTGTTTATAAACTGTTTGCTTTTGAACTAAAATAAATAAATAAAAAACCGTTAAATTTTATTCGTGTTGGCAACACACCAATCTTGATCAAAGAAAGAATATATTAATAATAATTAAATTATGATTTTATTACTTTTTGAAAGAAGAACGTAAAGCCATATATTCACATATTGCGTAGCAATTTTCTTGTAGTTTTTAGGGTTCCGTAAACTAAGGGTGCCAACGGGACCCTATTACTAAGCTTCCGCAGACTGTCTGTCTGTCTGTCAGCAGGCTGTATCTCATAAACCGTAATAGATAGACATTTGTTTTTTTTTACAAAGTATGTATGTAATGTCTATTGCTGCTATAATAACAAATAAATAATAAATAGTGAAATTAAACCTTTCTGGTATGGATTGCCATTCAAGAAACGTATTTCTCTATGTAACGGTATACTGTAGTAGTATGGAACCGAAATTTGCCGGTTTTTCAATATTTTTCGTGTTTTTCAAGATTCGAAGCTACGAAAATTATATTTAGAAAAAAGGCGGTGTTGTAATTCATCCGTAAAAAAACTACTTGTAAGTTGTACCATAAACCATACCATATCATTACCATTATTTTTTTTTGTACCATTATTTTATGTATTTTATCTATGGGCCTCAGTTGCCTGACAATAAAATGATTTATTATTATTATTATTTATTATAAACATCTGTCAGAAAGATCAAACACATTAATAAACCCTTTCATTCATAAAATACTTAAAACTCTACTCATACACCAAGAAATAGAGCGTTAAGATTACAAACGAAACTCCAAGAACCAAACGGAAAATCACTTTCAAATCGAAACAATAACGCCACAATCAAAATTGTATTTTATAACCCTCAAAATAGAACAGGAAATCGTAAAACACTGGACATCTGAAAAAGAATACCGCAATACTAACACTGAAAAATGCGTTTTATTCCCAACAAAATACAGTTTATTTTCGTGTAGGAGTTTAAAAGGCCATATATCAAGGTAATAAAGGAGGCGAGCCAAATTTTTATTCGAGTTTTTAATTAAACAACAGTTGAAAATGCTTCGGACATTTTCTGTAACGCGAATGGCGCGAGAAAATGGCGGCTCACTTTGAAAAAAGAACGTCGGCCATTTTTGTTTTTTATTTTTTTTCTCTAAAATTTACGCGATGGTGTAAGAAAATGTATTGTGTGTGTGTAATGTGTTAAGCTCTTTTTAATTTTGTATTGTACTAGAATACTGCCCGACTTCGTCCGCCTAGCATTTTTCACTCACGTTATGTTATGTCTTTGGATATTGCCCCGCTCCCGTGCGTCGTAGCGTGATGTTAAATAGCCTATGTTACTCAGGAATAATGTAGCTATCTATTGGTGAAAAAATGGTGTAAATCGGTCCAGTAATTTCGGAGCCTATTCATTATAAACAAACAAACAATCTTTCCTCTTTTTCAGGAAATTGGAAAGCTGAAGAGTTTGTATGTTAGTTTGAACGCGATAATCTCAGAAACTACAAGTCCGATTTGAAAAAAAAAATGCGTCATTTAAAGCTCGTTTATTGATAAAGATTTTATCATCATACTACGACCCACAGGAGTCGATTAGTAACCAAAGACGAGGATGAAACCACGAGGTAATAATGTAAAGTGGCTACCAACATAATTTGGTGTCGATTTTAACGATTTCAAAAAAGTAGTGTAAATTACTTAAATCTCTGGAATAAAACAACCCAAATTTTTTACCAGTACGTCGATTCTGTAAAATTCAGACATGAACTCGCATCTCACGTCGCTATTCACCCTCACTTCGCTTAAGGTTCAAAATGACATTGATTTATTTGACACTTTGAAGTGCGAAGTGAGCGTCGAAGTGACGGTGGAATTACCGTATAGAATGCCACTTCTTACGTCATCTCATACTTTATCTGTTAAAATTACCCCGTCAATTTAGTTCAACTCGCTGACACGCTCGCAAGAGTGGCGCTAGTGTACATTCGAATTATTAACCGAGTTTTTAGAATACCAATCAAGAAAGTCACAGCGGATTCAGCAGTGAGATTACAAAATGGTATTCTGTTAAACACGATCATGCCGGTGACGTCACCACGGCGAACGAATACTAATCGAATGACAAGTTGGTTCGTTATCGAAGTGAGCGCGATCACTTTAGTGAGATTCGTTTTCAAGTTTGCATTTTAGTGAATCACACTACTGATTCGAAGTTTAGAACGAGGTCTTACAGAATCATACATACATACATAAACTCACGCCTTTTTCCCATGGGGGTAGGCAGAAACCACAGAACGCCACCTGCTACGATCCTTACATACTACTTTCGCCTCGTTCACGTTCATACATTCATTCTTACAGAATCACACAGCTGAAATACTCAAATATCTACCAAAAATCACATAAAACAATTTTCACATAAAACAAACTTTCAACCCACTAAAGTCTCTACCACACTGCCAACTTCATCGTCATAATTTCGCCCCTCAACGGATTTCAACCCGCTACACATTTGAACCCCAATTCATCAACTACTAAGTACGAAACAAAACAAATTAAGGGGCATAAAGCAGTTAAAAGACATAATTCGAATGCCCCCAACCCCTAAGTTGAGGGCATTAGCATTCCTTTTCAACCCCATCTGGACATTAGCGGGACAAATGAGGTGATATATCTGTATACTGTTAAGAAGATAAATTAATTTAATATTCTTTTTCCTTATGAAAAACTAGCTTAGCTTTTGCCTGCGAGTTTGGCCTCGTCAAAGCTGGTAGGTAGTAAATTTTTCTGGATAAAATCTAAATATATATAACTCAAAGGTGACTGACTGACTGACTGACATAGTGATCTATCAACGCAGAGCCCAAACCACTGGACGGATCGGGCTGAAATTTAGCATGCAGGTAGATGTTATGACGTAGGCATCCGCTAAGAAAGGATTTTGATAAATTCCACCCCTAAGGGGATAAAATAGGGGATGAAATTTTGAATACCTCTTAACGCGAGTGAAGCCGCGGGCAAAAGCTAGTGTAGCATATGTGTTTTTCCAGACTATAATCTATCTCAGTGCTAAATTTCATCCAGATCCGTTGAGCCTTTTAAGCGTGAAAGGTTAACAAACATTTATAATATTAGTAGGATAATAGGAAGACAAAATCAATATGGGCCGGGTTCATAACCCGTCACCGGTAAGTACCAATGTGACTTTTCAATTCATAATGTACTTTCTTAGTTTATCTTGGACATCACTGACATCGGTGTAGAAAAACATCGTGAGGAAACCTGGACTCATAATTTATGAGTTTGAAATCGCCAATCTGCTCTGAGCAAGCGTGGTGATCAATGCTCGTGCCTTCTCTGTATGAAAAGAGGCATTTGCCGGCAGTGGACCAATGATAGGCTGGTAGTCCTACTACTATTATAAAGGCGAAAGTTTGTAAGTATGGATGTATGGATGTTTGTTACTCTTTCACGCTTAAACGGCTGAATGGATCTGGATGAAATTTGGCACAAAGATAGATTATAGTCTGGAATAACACATAGGCTACTTTTTATCCCGGGAAAATGTACGGTACCCGTAGGATAACACATCAACTGTGACGCGGACGAAGTCGCGGGCAGAAGCTAGTATTTTATAATTATTTCTTTCACTTTTTTCAAGTGGTAAACATGGTGCTCGTTGTGACCATGCTTGGTCGAAGACCTGAATCCGACAAAGAACGTCCTTTTTTTTGTAATCCTGAGAAATTATCAAATGACTTCTACCGCTCTGGGCGGAGCGGAAGGGAGTGTCAGACTCTTACTGACTAAAACCCATCCGTGTTCCTCTTAATGCCCTTCACGTTCTAAAGCCGCGGAGCCTCTTTCGAAAACAAATTCCGCAACCTTAGCAAACAGTGAACCTTCTACGACCGAAATAAAGACAAATAAAAAAAATATACCATCACGCCTGTATTCCCCGAAGGGTTAGACACAGCACAGGTGTACCAATGTACACCCACAGTTCGCCGGTATATTTAGGTCCCGTGTAATAGGGGGCGAGCCTATTGTCATTAACCGGGCACAAATCCAAACTCCGAGCTACGAGTACAAACGCCACGACCATACCTACTATGACGATAGCTGAAATAATAAAAAAGAAAGGTGTATAAAAAAATGATTCTCCTCTCTCCAACACAGCTTACCACATGCATATATACATAAACTCACCTGCTACGATCCTTACATACTCCTTTCGCCTCGTCCACGTTCATACATCTGGTCATACACGCACGCCGGTTACGACTTACTACATAATTACGTAAATACAGCTCAGCAGTTCTTGACAAAAATGGTGATAGACATACAAACAACCTCTCACTTCAAGTACCTACTTAAGGCCCAAACCGGTTTAATACAAGTTTGGTTAAACATTGAACTGTTAGCATAAGATATTATGATAATAACTTAATTAACTTGAACTTAGAGTTCAACAGTTTGGTGAGGTAAATTCTAAAGTTTAGATTGGATTTTGGAATTAATTTTGTCGTTTGCCCCGTTGGTCTTGTGGTTGCAAGCAAGACTGTTGAGCGTGGAGTCCTGGGTTCGATTCCCAGGTCCGGCGAAAAGAGTTATTGGGTTTTTCTATGATATTCTCAGTAGCAGCTCGGAGTTAGGATTTGTGCCCGGTTAGTGGCAGTAGGCTGTCCCCCTATTACATGGGACCTAAACATACCTGCGAACTGTGGGGGTACCTACACTGGTACACCTCTGCCTAACCCTTCAGGGATACATGCTTGTATGTGAATGTCGTATAGAGAAGAATTGGCAAGGAACTCCATACTCACTCTTCTACTACTACATAGTCTGACTACCCTTTTTATAAGTGGCAAGTCGTGAAGATAATCGTAATTTTACGTAATTACTGTAATATTGAAAGTACAGAATAAACTGTATGAATCAATTACCTTTAAAATATCGATGCAAAAAAAGGTCGTTTTATTACAAATACTATAGTCATGTACTTCTTGTGGTTTGTGGTTGCGGTCGATACTCAGAGATTGAGGGTTGGTTCGTTCTTGCAGAAATAAACCCAATAAGGAATATGCATGTTTTTTTTTATTCGCTTTTGTTAACCATACCATCACGCCTGTATTCCCCGAAGGGTTAGGCAGAGGTGTACCAATGTACATCCACAGTTCGCCGGTATGTTTAGGTTTCATAGAGGGCGAGCCTATTGCCATTAACCGGGCACAAATCTTATCTCCGAGCGGCTACTGAGAATTTTATAGAAAAAAAACAATAACACTTTGCTCGACCTGGGTATCGAACCCAGGACCTCTAGCGTAGCAGTCGCACTTAGGAGCACTAGGCTAGTGCCTAAGCACTACGCTAGAGGTCTTGGGTTCGATTCCCAGGTCGAGCGAAGTGTTATTGGGTTTTTCTATTAAATTCTCAGTAGCAGCTCGGAGTCAGGATTTGTGACCTAAACATACCGGCGAACTGTGGGTGTACATTGGTACACCTCTGCTCGCCCTTCGGGGGATACAGGCGTGATGGTAAGATACAGTGTAGTGTTAAACATTGTAATAAAGGTACAAAACTTGGCTTACAGCACTCCGTTCAATATTGAGATTGTTTTTTTTTTGCCACAGATGCATGATAGATAGATGCGGCATTTAAAGGGAGCAGTGCGCTCCATGTGTAAATTATCACAGTTAATACAGATTGAAAAAAAAGAAGGAAATGTAATGAAAAAGATTGAAGAAAAGTCACATTAACAAAATAATGTTTAAAATTGCTATATAATCTACATTGTCCCGAGAGTCACTAAAAGAGTTTATCTTACGATAACTCAACAACTTATTATCGAATTACAAGATTCCATTTTTGTTTCCAAAATGATTTATGTAAGTTTATTGCTAAATAGTAAAAATGCAAATGCAATGTGCAATTGTTTTGACATTGAGTGTAATAAAAAATCTTTTTTCTGTGTTTTCTATGTATTTCTTTTCCATAATAATACAATATATTCTCATAAGATCATCTTTTCGTTCAACAATTGTATTAATGGTTTATTTTTAAATACTATATCAGTAATGCCACATCCATTTCCAACACATCGCTTAACACATCCGTGTCCCTATTACATATTCAGTACACGCGCACTCAACCAAATTCAAAACACATGAACTTTATGCTCTCAGTAATAAAGCCTATAATCGCTTGCACAACTTTTATCATTTGCTCAGCAAACACTTTGAGCGTTTTTAAATCTTATTCTTGAAGATATAGAGTTGATATTTTATTGTAAGTGAAGAAGTGATTTTTTTTGTGGGGATAGATTTTTTGTCTTTGATTTTTAGAGGGTTCTTTAGGGTGGATTCTTATTACCTAAGGAAGCTTTGTTTTTCGCACCCTCTAGTGGAAGAAAAAGATTTTGTTGCTCAAAGACAATGTAAGAAACATAAAATAGTCAACGGGCAACGTAAAAGATAGAAATAAAAGGTTTATTGTATTTAACCCTTTTTTTCACCCCCTACTGCATACAAAGATACTATAATAAAAATTATACTTACATCGATAATTATTAATTTTAAAATAATAAAAATCTTATCACTTACTTACTTGATAAGCAAAGAAAAAAAAATTCGAATCATAGCATTTTTCAGAAAAACATAAAAAAAAAAATTTACTTCTCCCAGATTATTTCTGCGATAATTAAGAAAAACTTATCACCTAACTTGACAAACTCAGAAAAAAAACCCAAAAATGTTTTTTTATTAAAAAAATGTTTTTGCCTCAGCCAGGAATCGAACCCTAATCCTTCCTACCCAACAAGAATCAGCCATCAATAAAAATACCTACAGGTAATACCAATAAAGTAGGTATCAAACATTTTTAAAGTAACGACTTAGAATTCTGCCTACCCCTCTATCGAGAACAATCCGCGATAAACGTACAAAATCAAGTTATTAGGACATTCTTGTGATTAGCAAAAACTCTTGCGCACGGTGGGCTGTTCTTAGTAGCTAGGGATGGGAGTTGTCGATTATTTTTATCGATATTTAATAATATTGATTGATGAAGATTTTTTGTTAAGACAAGAAAAAAAAATTTTGCTTGATATTTTATGGTTATGGTAATCAATGGTAATTATTCTTGAGGATTATTGTAAAAATACACACAAAATAGTAATAGTGATTTAAAAAAAAAAATACCGTAGTGTTTATTTTCTATTGAATGTAGTCAGTGGTTCGAGGTGACACGGGCAAATAGTTCCTATAAGGACTTGGGGAATGCCTTTGCCCAGCAGTGGGACCAAAAAAACTAAATAAAAAAGAAAATGAATTTTATTCGTTGATTTTATAAATTGCTAATGTGTGAAACAGGTTTCACAAGTAAAATATCATATTACCGTTTCATCTACATACCCAAAAATACAAAAAAACCCTTCATAAACTACTCAACATTTTATTATAATCTCTCAATCCCACGAGAACTAAAGAACTAACTTCAACCAGAAACATTAATTACAATTTATCGATATACCTACCCAAATTAGTGCACAATAATAAACCCATGACACTGAAAAATCCAGACAAACCCGTAGTATTGAGGACTAGGCTAAAAAATTCAATACTCATTCTGACTGATGGCATTTGTTATTGCCCTATACGATACCGTAAGCGGTGGCCATTAAAAATAAAGACGTATTGTTGCCTAGGGTTGGGACATTGATTGTCATCGATAAGCTGGTATCGATATTTTGTTATCGATGGTTGAGAACGAAAGTGAAACTTTTTTTTTGTTTTGTTTATTGTCAAAATGAGTTTTTTTTTTTAATATAGGACGTTTATTTCGTTATTAATAAAGTATAATAATATAAAAAAGTGGAATTTAATTGTAAAAAAATAAAACCATAAAACATAATTTTAAGTAGCTAAAGCACTCAAAAATCTTTTAACATTATTTATCGTATTAATAATGTTTTGTTTTGATTCTATCTCGTAATTTTACTAGCCGTCAATAAAAGCTCATTATACCATACTAAATTAAACAAAAACAATAGCAACATAAAACTAGGAAAATAACTTTTAAATGCTTTCATATTTATTTTATACATAAATGACTTACCAAAATGTATTAAACAACCATTGACATTGTTTGCAGACGATAGCACCATAACAATACCATGTGAAAGTATAGAAACATACAGAAGTGACATCAATAATAGCTTAGAACAGGTTGTGAACTGGTTAGACTCTAATAATTTAAAAATTAATTTGACTAAAACAAAAACTATTCATTTTAGACAGCGGACTCCTAGCATTAACATTGACATTCAGTACGGTAATAATATAATAGAAGAAGTAGTAAATACAAAATTTCTAGGACTCATGATAGATCAAAAACTAAACTGGGAATCTCACATTGACACTTTATGTAAAAAAATTAGTAAGTCCGCATACGCTTTGCATTCACTCTCCTCAATAGTACATATGGATGCGCTTCTCACGGCTTATTATGGCCTAGTGGAATCTCACCTACGGTACGGAATTATATTTTGGGGTAACTCTTCGGGAAGAGAAACAGCATTCAAAGCACAAAAAAGATGTATAAGAGCTATCTTTAAATTGCAAACCACCGATAGCTGCATGCCATATTTCAAAGAATATAATATATTAACCCTGCCCTGTCTGTACATCCTAGAAGTAGCTTTATTTATCAAATCAAACCCGAATAAATTTCAACTACTTTCCGATAATTTCCCACGGAATAGGCGCAACAATAGTTTACTGTGTCTTCAAACAGCTAAAACAGCACTTATGCGCAAAAGTGTCTACTGCATGGCTCCGGTTATTTATAATAAAATACCCAAACAGTGGAAAGAATTACCCCTACTGAAATTTAAAAAGAAGCTACGACAATTTCTATTGTATAAAACTTACTATAGCATAAGTGAATACCTTAATGAAAAAGATTTTATTATATAGAGTATTTTAATTAGGATTGATAATAATAATATTGAAAGGCTTATGTAATTATCTGTTATTTTTTTTTTTTAATTTTATTTAGAATTTTTAATATTTTTAATAAATTTCTGTGTAGTTCCTAATTGTAATTAAAATTTGCATGCCCTCATGGCAAAATATGGCTGAACCATTAAAATGTATCTGCATCACCTGTATTGTACCCATATTTGCGAATAAATTTATCTTTATCTTTATCTTTATCTTTATCTTTAAGAATGACTTACTTACGAAAACAAACCATTTATCTAGAACTTAATTTTTTAGGGTTCCGTAAACCACACAAATGAAATCGACTCTATTTTTAAGACGCTATCTGTCTGTACTTTGGTAACATCCGCCCATCATCTTCCTGCCCTTATCCCTTGTTACTTGGGGTCGGCGCAACACGTTTTCTTCTTCCATACCGTCCTGTCAGCCGTCATACTATCACTGACTCTCCCTTCTCTTTCATATCATTCTTCACACAATCCATCCATCTTTTCTTTGGCCTCCCTCTTCCTTTCTATCCATCCACATTCAATTGGTCACACCCGCCCGTTGGTAAAAAAACCATAATAGGTGAGCACTTAAAATTTCCACAAAGTGTGTATTACTATGACTACTATAACAACAAATAACAATAAAAAATAAAGGGTCTAACCCACAACAGTACAAGAACCCTGTATTTTTACTTATAACATACCATCACGCCTGTATACCGCAAAGGGTTAGGCAGAGGTATACCAATGTACACCCACAGTTCACCGATATGTTTAGGTCCTATGTAATAGGGGGCGAAGCTATTGCCATTAACCGAGCACAAATCCAAACTACGAGCTGCTACTGAGAATTTCATAGAAAAACTCAATAACACTTTTTGCTCGACCTGGCAATCGAACCCAAGACCTCTAGCGTAGCGGTCGCGCTCATGACCACTAGGCCAACGAGGCAGTTTACCAGTTTTAATTTATACATAGTTAAAACAAACAGTATAATAATAATTAATAACAGTTTTGTTATAAAACAGGTAACAATTTACTTTATTTCTTGTCTTTAGAAGTTGTTAGACTAACAATTATAAAATTAAGCAATTAGCTTTTCGATTGGGCTTTTAATAAACATAGTTGTTGAATAACTATGTTGTTGTTGTTGTTAATATAATAAGACATAGTTTACTTTCTGAAGTATTGGAAAATTGAATAATTTAAACAAGGTTTTATGAAGTAATCTTTTGAAATGTGCTCTTTACGTAGTAATAATTTATTAAAGCCTAGATGCTAGTATAATGAATAGTTTTAGAAAGGTAGAAACACAATACCTACTAAAATATTTATAATATGTACTTTTTAAGTTTATCTTGGACATCACTGATATCGGAAGAAAAACATCTTGAGGAAACCGGGACTTAAAGAAGTCTGAAATCGCCAATCCGCCTTGAGCCAGCGTGGTGATCAATGCTCGTGTCTTCTCTGTATAAAAAGACGCCTTATTTTTAAGTAAAAATTCAGAAAATAATGTTTATTAATAAAATTGCGTACCAGTGCGTGTTTTTAAATTAATTTTTCTCTACATTTCTACACATTTTAGTACGAAAAACACTAGTTATAGATTCCGCAAATTTAAGCAAAATAACACATGAAAATAAAATCCTTTGGCTTCAAAATCTATCGTAAATTTCATCGATAACTATCGCACATCCTTATTTTCCCTGTAATACCAATTGTCACAGTAGCGGGAAGGTCCGCACTAATTAGTGGAGATGGGTGGTACTTATAAACGATGTACAGGTGTGTAGTAAAGCCTAAATTATATTCGAAATTATTTTACTCGAAAAAATTTTTCTGAAAAAAAAAATTACCTACACTGTGTCCGGAATCGAAATTAGCATTAGATTTCAAAAATGGAATAGAGCTTTGTTAAATGTCATTTTTTTCACATGTCAAAACATTTAAACACAAATCTTCTTTCTTCTTTTTTAATTAAAAGCTCCTTTTGGATGTTGGCTTAAACAAATTTCCTTAACTTTCATCTCTCAATAACTTTCGAATGTGCGATGTCAAGTTATGGCTGAATGTAGGGGACATTCAGCTATAACTTGACATCGCATATTCACGTGTAATTCTGTACGATCCAGTATACAAAATATTGTAAAACATTTACTTCAAAAGAGTATAACTATTAGAAAACTACGTTTACAAAACTAAAACGATATTTTATTTAACGTTTAAAAGTGCCTTCCAATGATCTAAATAAAATAAATAACTTCACTTTGCTTTTGACTCTGACTTTGACTTAAGCGAATCAAAAAATAACTTTTGTTCATGATTGTACTGACATACCTGTCATACTGTCAAAATTGTTGTTATACCGAAGCGATTCTGATTTAGTTTTTTGCAAAGATATTGGAGCTCATCAGGTGGAGGCAACACCTTGCTATTATTACGACCGTTTACGAAGAGAAGGTGGGCAGAGAAGAAGGTTGATAATATTAGGACTAGTGCTCACATTTCTACCACCATTATAAAAAGATAATTTGTTAGTTTTTATGTTTTTTTTTTGTTTGTAAGATATGAAATATAATGTGACTTTTTCAATTTATTTACGTATTTTTTAAGTTTATCTTGGACATCACTGACATCGGTGAAGGAAAACATCGTGAGGAAACCTGGACTTATAGTTAATATAAATCTGAAATCGCCAATCCGTCTCAAGCAAGCGTGGTGATCAATGCTCGTGCCTTCTCTGTATGAGAAGAGGCCTTTTTTGTCCTGCAGTGAGACAATTCAAGGCTAATATTATTTATTGTTTTATTAAGAGATAATCTCGATAAATACTAGTCCTAATACAAAAACTTTTTCACTTATAAAAAGCTACTTTATGCTGATTGCCATAAGCTATTCTCTTTCTTCTTCACCGTTTGGGCAGTAAGGTTTAACGACTCCACACACCCTAGTGTCAGAGTTTCTGAACCGCCTCAAGGAACTCTGACATGGTTACCGATGTCAGTGATGTCCAAGATAAACTTAGAAAGTACATATGAATTAGAAAAAGTCACATTGTACTTACCCGACTTACGACACTAATAAGCTATTTAATCCTACCATCAAATTTGAATTTGCGCACACACTTGTGCACAATAACATCTCCTCCCTTCACTGATCACCCATCCGCAAACTAACCGCGACAAGCGACAGCTTAACCTCAGTTAACCGTAACAACATTAATTAAATTGAAACAAAAAGTTGCATTATTTCATCCGTCTGTCAGCCATTTTCTACTGAACTAAAGGTTACAAAGCATCGCGAAGACAGTTACTATAACGCTGTTGGAATGTCTGTATTTCCATTTTGGGGCATAAGCAGCAGTTATGGTTCAACGGGTAGTTAACTCGGTTTTCATACTTAATGATTTTTAGGGGTCCGTTGGAAAAATTGTTGTAGGAAAAGCCTTTAGTTTATGTTATTATAAGTACCTACTAAGAAAGGCATGATTTCTTTTTTTAAAGCATGAGAAATCATGCTTAAAAAAAATATCATGCATCAGTTATGGATATAAATGTGGATGGATGGAGAGGAAGAGGGAGGCCAAAGAAAAGATGGATGGATTGTGTGAAGAATGATATGAAAGAGAAGGGAGTCAGTGATAGCATGACGGTTGACAGGACGGCATGGAAGAAGAAAACGTGTTGCGCCGACCCCAAGTAACATGGGATAAGGGCAGGAAGAAGATGATGAAGCATGAGAAATCATCTAATGACTTCTGCCGCTCTGGGCGGAGTGGAAGGTAGTGTCAGACTCTTACTGACAAAAATCAAACCGTGTTTCTCCTAACGCCTGAAAAAAAGAATAGACTAAAAAATTCAACTCAATTAATTTTTAATCATATTTTTACAATTTTGAGAAGAAAAAAGACTTCAATTTGACTAAACCACACACAAAACTCAAACCATTACCAAAGACAATCCTTCCCGCCATCATACAGAACCATAGAGCAAAATTCACGGTCGATTACACACCTCCTTCTATTACAAACATAGACAATAAAGACTGACGATATACTCGTTTGTTTCATTAATTCTCGGAAACGTAGTTACGGCTAAAAAGTACTGTGTTAATTGATTAATTGCTACTGTATGTGCGTGTGAGTGTGTGTGAATAAACTTGTTATAGTTTATGGTAAGGGAATAGAGAAAGAATATTTTGTTGTCTATTACTACTTTCATTTTGGTTTTGTTAAGTTTTTTTTTCGTTCTTCAATTGTTTATGGTTGGCGAAAGTTGTAATGTTGGTAACATCTAAATATAAAATAAAAATACGTAATTTTGAATTTTGATTTTCTATTAAAAAAATAAATTTGTTAATCTCACTGGTAAATATGTGAAGTACCAGCCTATTACTATCCCACTTCAGGGGAAAGGCCTCTTCTCATACAGAGAAGGCGAGCATTAATCACCAAGCTTGCTCAAGGCGGATTGGCGATTTCAGACTTATATTATTTAGGTAATCCAGATTTCCTCACGATGTTTTCCTTCACCGATGTCAGTGATGTCTAACATAAACTTAGAAAACACTAGCTTTCGCAAGGATTTTCTTTGCAGTTCTTAATTTTTTTGAATACCTATCAGATACCTATTGACTATGTTACTTGCCAGTAACGTAGCTTTCCATAAACGACAGAATTTTAAAAGAATAGAGAAGTTATTTTTGGGTTTATTTATTACAGACAAATCTTGTCTATAAATACATATTAGTTTAGACATACGAGTATAAATTAGAGGCAGTTGACGTCTTTCAGCTGATATACCTAATGATAATAATGATTATGATATTATAACCACCATCACCACCACGCCTGTATTCCCCGAAGGATTAGGCAGAGGTGTACCAGTGTACACCCACAGAGTACGAGTACGGAGTATGAGTTGATAAAAATAATAAAAATATATGAATGCAGTTTTTAATATGGTGTTATTACTGTTTTACCATACCTACCACACCACACTTGTAACCAATTATTATTTTGATTTAAATGACCACAAGCGCTAAGTATTATTACGTAAAAGATATTACCCGCCTTCATTGTCAAAACTTGATTACTTACCAACCTTACAAAAAAAAAGGGTGCGCGAACATTTTGAATTAAGAACCCAATAAAAAGCCAATCAGACAGTTCTTATCAGAAACGAAAATAATAAATGGCTCTTTTTAAAGTTCAATGCATAATAAATAAATATTACTTCACATTTCACACCTTAACTTCTTATAAGTTAAAAAAAAAAAAATATCCAAGCAATATTTTATTTTAAAAATAATTATATTCCACCACGGAATCTCACCTTAAATGCTACTGGGCGTTGCCAACTTAACGCGAGTAAGGCAAAATGGCGGACGTTCGAAAAAAGAATAATTGCACGATATAATTGAGCTAAATTGTTTCATTACTTCACCTGTTAATTCTACAAACATACTCAATGCTGCTGACCAAAAAAAAATCAATCGATTTACTGTCTTAACACAATGGAAAAAAGACGTAATTCAATATAAAGAAACGTTTTGTTAACTGTAAACGTAAAATTGCCTACGCTTATGGAAAAATAAAGGCAGTGTCAATGTGTTAAGGGTTTTCCGTCGATATTGCGAAATTAAACTCTATGTTTTGTTGGATAGAGTTGAATAGTGATTAAAAGGAGTTTTTTTTAATAATTGTTGAGGTATAATTATGTTGTCAGGGCATTTTTTTAAGTAATAAGGTCTTTTAAAAGCGGTTGCGATGAAAGATCAAACCGGTTTTGTATTTGCGCTTTAGCGACTGATTATTAAATTCTACTAGATTTTTTTCAAGTCCATTAAAACGTTTTTTTCGTAAAATTGTCCTCTAATAACAAAATGGCGACTAGTACAGGGTAATGCACCCTTTGTAAGTTTTAATACCGGCCTATTTTTATCACAGTGCAGAACAAAGTCCTCTTCTCATACAGAGAAGGCACGAGCATTGATCGCAATGTTTGCTCAAGAAGGATTGGCAATTTCAGACTTAAATTTATTTAAGTCCAGGTTTTCTTACGACGGAATTTAAATTGTCTCGGAGTTCGCCGACGGATTTTGACCGAATGATTCTAGTAAGATAAAATATAAAGGTCTTTCTGCAGAAGCCAATTGATAAGAAATTCTTCATAGAACGCTAATTCTAATAGTAAGTTAAATTTAAAAAAAATGTATGTAAAAAAGAGATAAAAAAACTACAAAACTCAACAACCATGACCAACAGTCAAAGGTCCATTTCTACAAAATCAATTCAAAAGTCTTTTCATTCACAAAAACAAACATTTGTAAAACAATAACACTTTAAAATTACCTTCCTCCATTGTTTTCCAGTGAAAATTCACATTCGAATTGTTTCCGTCATTTTCCCGTGTCATTCGAGTTGACAGCTGTCAAGGCGCCATCTTGTTGACATGGAATGTCAACGATTTATTGTGTTGCGTTCTAAGTTTGAATTGGTGATGATTTTCTTTGAATTTATGCAAATTATTGTCATGGGTTTTTGGTTTTAAAAGTTTTTTTTTGTATTTTTATTTTTAATGCTGAAGTAACTTAGTAACATGAGTAAGTAACTGATTATTTAACTAGCAAATGTCATTAAATAATTTCTATTTGTATTACTGACTAGCGTATGCCCGTGAATTAGTTCAGTAGTTTGTTATCATATCGATAACATATAAGGTTTTAATTTATTTCGAGTGGAACCCTCATTATTTTTCTAAAATAAAAGTAGATTAAGCCACTTCTGATACTATCAGCTAACTGTCAGTGAAAGTCCCTTCCAAATTAGTCTAGCCGTTTCGGAGAGTAGCCGGAACAAGCAGAAAGACAGACAGCCAGCAATAATTTTAAATACTGTTTTTTTTTATTGCAAATAGACACTTCAATTGTATTTTTTTGTAAAGAGACCTAATTCTTCCCTGAATCCAATAAGGCATATTATTAATTTCTTATTAGTAATTAGCTTTTACCCGCGACATCGTCCGCATCCAAGTAAATGTATTATTCCACGGGAACCGTACGTTTTTTCGGGATAAAAAGTATCCTATGTGTTATTCCACATGTCAATCTATTTAAGTACCAAATTTCATCCAGATCCGTTCAGCCGTTTGAGCGTGAAGAAGAGACAAACATGCAAACCTTCGCCTTTATTATATAAGTGTGATGAGAAACCTATAATAGCAAATAAAAAAATGTTTATCTTGCCATTGCTTATCTACTTAAGTACCTATTCAATCAAAATGAACATATATACATACCATCACGCCTGTATTCCCCGAAGGATTATGCAGAGGTGTAACAATGTACACCCACAGTTCGCCGGTATATTTAGGTCCCATGTAATAGGGGGCGAGCCTATTGCCATTAACCGGGCTCAAATCCAAACTCCGAGCTGCTACTGAGAATTTCATAGAAAAATCCAATAACACTTTTTGCTCGACCTAGGAATCGGACCCAAGACCTCTAGCGTAGCAGTCGCGCTTAGGAGCACTAGGCAGGCAGTTACCGGTAGTTAAGGCTTGCCATTGCATACCTACATAAGTACCTATTCAATCAAAATGAACATACTATTATCTTAAGCGTCTTATACCTCGGCCTCCTGCAATTTTAATTCTGTCCCTCAACTAATCGAAATTCACGGAATTAACATACAATGCTATCAAAAAACAATAATGTGTTAAACATGATGACAGACATACACACAATCAGTGTTTGAATATATTATTAACACTCAATGTTAATAGGTAAAATAAATATTTATTTTAAAATTAAATATTTGGTATGGCAACATTTTGTAAACTTTTTTTTTAGTTACCGCACTTGGTTCATTAAATTGGCAATAAAATTGTTGTAATTTTAATAGGAAATAGAAAAACATTGCCAGATAAAAATAAAGTAGAAACAAAAAAAAAATTGTCTATCGTCGATTTTTTTTTACAAACCAACCGAAAAAAAGCTTAGCACACACGGTCAACGGCCAAACCCAGGTCAAACCTCTAGTCAGAGCCGTATTTATAAATAATTCATATACATTGACATATTTCTGTCATTATCTGAAAACACAACATTTGCTAAAATCGACCCCTGACACTGAAATTTATCAAAACACTTTCTTCTAGTGAAAGCAGGTTTTATTTAAAAAAGGTGACATTTAATCTAATGTCACTTTGACAGTTTCATATTATGACAGGTGTAAAGTTTAAACAAACATGTAATTTGATTAAAGAACTGTATATTATGGATAGAATAAAATTATTTAGCTTTTGGAAGAAAACGTGTTGTATCATACAAAATGTAAAAAAATAATAATATACCATCACGCCTGTATTCCCCGAAGAGATAGGCAGAGGTGTACCAATGTAAACCCACAGTCCGCCGGTATGTTTAGGTCCCATGTAATAGGGGGCGAGCCTATTGCCATTAACCGGGCACAAATCCTAGCTCCGAGCTGCTACTGAGAATTTCATAGAAAAACCCAGTAACACTTTTGGCTCGACCCGGGAATCGAATCTAAGACCTCTAGCGTAGCAGTCGTGCTTAGGCTACCGAGGCAGGATAGTCGAAATACCTATTTATAATACAATAAATATTAAGTTCATCAGAGTAAAAAAACCGACGAAGGTTTATTAAAAAAAAAGTATGTATTTTAATAATAATAATCTTGGGACAACTCACACACGGCTATCTGATCCCAAGCTAAGCAGAGCTTGTGTTATGGTAACCAGACAACTGATATACATACTTATGTAATTTATAAATACATACATATTATAGATAAATCACACACAGACACAGAACAAACAATCATGCTCATCACACAAAGTTTGTCCTGGGTGGGAATCGAACCCACGACCTCCGGCTTAGCAGTCAGGGCCGCTAACCACTAGACCAACAGGCCCGTCATCGTCAGGCGTCGTCATATGTATGGTTTTGTGAAGTAGAGCATATTACCCAACGATTGAAATTATCGTTAACCGACGGGGTATCAATAAGCCTACATATAGCACTGCCCTAATTCTGTTCTTGTTTTTTTTTGTTATGTTGGCAAACAAGCCGACGGCCCACCTGCAGTGTTATTTTGTAAAATTCTCACAACGAATTTAGGTGATGGTGAAGTGAGTTTGAGGTAACCTAGGTATTATTTGACCATGATATGAGTTGAGATGTCATTTTAATCTCACTTAGGGAGTTTTTTTACAGAATAATATCTTTTTTTTTTACTTATCATTGGGTGGCAAACAAGCCGACGGCCCGCCTGATGTTAAGTGGTCACCTGCAACTGCAATACCAGAGCCCTTGCAAATGCGTTACCATCCCAGAGACAAAGTTGAAATGTCTCAAGTGCCTGTAATTACACCGGCAACCATACCCTTCAAACCGAAACACAGCAACGCTGCTTTGCGGCAGAAATAGGTATAGTGCTATGTCCCCGGACAAGCTCCTTACAAAAGGGCTCTACTACTACTAGATTATACTGCATATTGGTAGCATCTAAGAAAGATTGCCAATGGAATGTTGACTTTAGGGATATTTAGTTTAAGTTCTTATTTGCCTATTTTTGTCCAGTGCAGCTTACATATCGAAACACAGCAGTGTTTTATAGTAGAGTAGTAGATTTTTCCTTAAATGAAATCTTGCGCAAGTAATTTGTATCACGTAATAATAAAAAACGGAGGATGCAAAAAGAACTGTTGTTGGTAACATACCATCACACCTGTATCCCCCGAAGGGGTAGGCAGCATGTAATAGGGGGCAAGCCTATTGCCTTCAACCGGGCACAAATCCTAACTCCGAGCTGCTACTGAGAATTTCATAGAAAAACTCAATAACACTGCTTGACCTGGTAATCGAAACCAAGACCTCTAGCGTAGCAGTCGCGCTTAGAACCACTAGGCTAACGAGGCAGTCACCAAAGAAGTTTTGTTGGTGGTCTAATAAAAAAAAAAACCATAAACAAAACAGTCATAGACTATTCTAAATTCAAAACTCAATAAACAAACAAACTCCTATTTAAATTTTAAATGCAATAAAGATGTTCCATCCATTAGAACTCCAATAAAGGACACCGCATTCAACCTAAAATTAATTCAAAAAAAGAAAACAATGTTTGGAATAAATAAATACAAAAGTCATTACATCTGTAGTGATGTGTCAACAAACAAAAATATACCAGCATATGTTTCGGATCATTTGCCATAATATATTCTAATACATACAACAATACTTCGGATCTCATTGTCAAAAATATTTATGTATGTATGTTTTTGTTCGAATGGAATATTTTACTCGTTTAAACAGTTGGATAATGTTGATGGGGCACGTAGTTTCGATTTTAAAGTTTCTATAATAGAATAGGAAATGGTAAAAAAGGGTTTTCTTGTTGTCAAAGAGATGGCGTGATAATGTCGTCAATGTAAATTACGTTGAAATGTTTTTGTCTAGGAAATATAGCTGCTGAGTGAATGGCTGAATATGTGTAAATAGCGTAAAAGGCACCTTACTTGGAGTTGCAGACAATAGCCCGTTATACCAATACCAAATTATTCTTTGAAGTTTTTTATAGCAAACTGATGAATTTATTTTTATTTGATATAATCCTTTGTCTAAGTCAACTCGTATTTTTTCAACCAATAAAAAAAACTTACAAAAAAATAAACTCGGTTTAAAAATAAAGCTTCCGCGCTTACATAGCAAACAAATTCCAACAAAAGAACAGATAAATAAAACACTTGTATTACGCAAAATAAAAATAAAAAACATTGCCACAAAAAAAAATGCTATTGCCACTTACCAGAACTAGGTCTGTCACTGTATCTGGTGCAATAAACCCAAGCTGGCCACAAGGATGCATTGCCCGTCTGGCTATTTGTGTCAGTGCTGCCACAAGTCGACAATGCCCCACTCGAAGTTGAAGAAACCACTGAACTCGCAGAATCAGGCCTCTTCTGATTTTCTATAACTTTTGGCATTTCTCTCTCTTTTGGTACTTGCTCCCCGATCTGGGAAACCGTCTGTCTCAAGCCCCCTAGAGGTGGTAAAGATCCGAATTCGGATTCTTTCGATTTTAGGTAATCGAAGCTGTATTTTTGGAAGTCATTCTGAGGCTTAGATAAATCATAGGGCTTGTAGAGAATGCTGTGGTTTGGCCCAACTGGTTTGGGACCCTCGATTTTGCTTGTTTTTCGCAACGCGTTTAAACCAAATTCAGGGTGTAGGATGTTGCTTATGGAAAAGGCTATGGGGACCGACGGTTGTTGCCTCTGAGTTCGAAGTTTATCATTCTCAAATCTCTGGTTCTCAGGGTTTATTTGAGGTTTAACATCAGGCGTTTCTGGTCTGTAGTAATTCTGGAAACCGTCCATCTCGTTTTGGTTTTCAGGGCTTGGTGGAGGAGAATTTGGCTGCACTTTGACTATTGTCATGTTTGGGGAAGTTCGCTCGTATCTTGAATCAATTGTGGTGCAAGTATACTGACTTGGGGGTGAATAGTGCATCGGGTTCTCCGCGTGGGGTGCAGGCACTCTTCCAGTGACAGGCCCAGGGCTGTTGGCCTGGTTCGGGCTGCAACGATCTTCAAAAGCCATCTTCACACAATTTTCCGAACCGATTAAAGTTTAATAGAGTCAGTACATTATACCGGCACAATCCACAGTATAAAATAATGTCAGTTAATTTGAATGAGACACAGTCTTCACATTAATATTTATCGAAATCGATTAGCATGATTTCTTAATTCGACCGCACTAGTTTTTTGATGCAAAGGGCGCGTGATGGACAGCCACGGCTGTCAGATTGAAATGTCAGTGGCGTGTGACACGGGCACTGGTCCCGGCGGCGGCTGCCGAGTGACTGCGCCCCGCGCCTCGCCAGGGCGACACGCCCCCGAACAAACAAGCTTTTTACCCGTCCCCATTCGTTTTGTAGGCGTTAACCGTTCGCTTTTCATTGCTCGACAACATCTTTTATGTCTTCTATCCTTCTCTAACTTATGGAGTTTATTGGTGTAAGCAAGAGATGGATGTACGACAATTGATTTAACCTGAGTGTGTATTTAGTGGGGCTTCGTCCAGATTTGTAATTCAGTTGTAAATTGCTTCTATGGCTCTTTCGCGCACTCATAATGTATCAATAATACTGCGGTGCGCTTTGTACAGAATTTCAATTAAACTTTGACAGAATTATTATATTGATAGACGTGCGCCATGTTGAATTATTGATCGGATATCGTCGTAGTAGGATTTTTTAAAGAAATTATAACATAATACTGTTGTAATTAAGTTGTGTTAGTTAATATTAAATTGTATGAACGCGATATAATCTACAATTGTTGGAGTTTTATTGCTGAATGTAATTACAGTTCAGGGTTCTGTAAAAATGTTGCGGATTATCCTTTTTGACCTAACTACTTGGCTTTTTGTATTTATTTTTGATTGCGCTTTCAATTAATATTACTTAGTAAGTATTAAAGTACCTAGGTACCTCATTATTCGAGTGTAACTTTATAAAATCTCCCTTCTGCTATATAGTAAATGATAAGGATTTTTATTAAAAAGAAATACTTGAAAATTATAAAACACCCGTCTTTTGAATGTAAATTTTTCTTCAAATATGTTTAATTTATTTTTTACATTGACAGTAGCCATACTTATTAGCGGTAAATACTATACCATAACCTATATTAATCTATTAACCTTATATGTCATTAAATAAACACATACCGCTTAATTGTAATTTTAGCAGGTTTACAAAAAAATAATAATGAGCTAGGTAAGAAACATACGTCTACCAAAAAAAATACTACAAATGTTAGGTTAGGTTAAGTGTTGAATTAAAAAAAAAATTACATGCCTATTAGCATTTACTAGTTTTTACCGCCTTATGTAGGTAGATAGTGGTTAGAATTGGACGATAAAAAACATGTGCGATTATAATTGAAAAAATAATTTGGCACATTTGCTCAGACGCTGATATAGACTAACATATACGAAAACTGGGCAGTTCTGGAAATATTATATACGTACGGGTCGAATTGATAACCTCCTTTTTTTTGAAGTCGGTCAAAAAAACATACGGAACATCCTTCAATAAAATCAGACTCGCTATTCTCATACAGTATTATGTTATTACCACTATCCAGATATCTTTTGATCGTTTCAATTATTTTTTTAATGCGTATAGTTTCACACTTCGAAATCATTGTATTTCTGTAAGTACTTAAAATAATTAATAATTAACTGCCACGATAGCGTAGTAGTCCTAAGCGCGACTGAGGACTAGTGGTCTTGGGTTCGATTCCCAGGTCGAGCAAAATGTAATTGGGTTTTTCTATGAAACTCTCAGTAGCAGCTCGGAGTTAAGATTTGTGCCTGGTTAGTGGCAATAGGCTCGCCTCCTATTACATGGGACCTAAACATACCGGCGGACTATGGGTGTACTTTGGTACACCTCTGCCTAACCCTTCGGGGAATAAAGGCGTGATGATATGTAGTTAATAATCTCAATATAAGCGTGTCAATCAGATGTGCTCATTAATTATTTCTTTAATCAGTTTATACTAACTAATTTTCATTATTAATCAATCAAGAAAAAATGTTTTTAATTACATTTTACAATCTGTGGCCTAATTGATTTGGTTATAAGTAGATATATTAATTATAAATGTGTTAAAATTGTAATTAAGTTCGTGAAGAAATAATCAAGATTGGTCTATAAGCCTCATTAATTTTGCAATTATGTGTCACGATAAATACTTATAAGATGATGAAAATGATTATTTTAATCTCATTTCAACTATATTTTAGGTAAATTGAACATGGATTAGATACGTAATATCTTATATCAATGAAAACTATTTCATTTTGAAAGTTAATTACTTTAATTTAAGGTTTTTCGGAACCTCCACGGTAGCCCGCGAAGTTAAAATTTGCTTACGTTTTTTGCAATTTGCAAGTTAGTATTAAGTTATAAATGTTGATTAAAGTATAATTCGCGGGCGCAAGAATTGTGTATTTTCAGAATTATAACCATTTAAGTCAGCAATAAAACTCCATAGGGCCAGGTAAACCCAAAGAATGACTATTTCATGAAATCTTGACATTTTGGAATTATACCGACTTATGGAGTTATCAATCTTCTGAGTAACTGATTGATTCCTGGACAATTCAAAAGTGTCTATAAAAGATTTAATTGCAATAAATGCTTTGAATGCTTTTTTTACTGGCGAACTTTGGGTGTACATTAGTACACCTCTGCCTAACCCTTCGGGGACTACAGGCGTGATGATATTTGGTGTAAATGCTTTGTTTTTTACTTTAAATAGGAAGAAATATCTAGTAGATTTTATCAGTAAAATTTCTTACTTTTTTGGTTTACTTTAAAAATATCATCGAATTATTTATTACACAATATAAATTCATTCAACAATTCCAACCTCTATTTTTATACATAAGTTTAAATATACCAAAACCCTCTATTTCCATGATTGATCTAATTACCTTCACCAGAACAACACTACGACTACAAATGACACAACATTTTATACAATTCAACCAAACAATTTAATTGGTATTGAATACATTGACCGTGACGCAACTACCAAAACTCAACCAACTGTGACCAAGTTTGGTTGACTCAACCGGATTATTCAACCGGAAGATTGGAACGAACAATTGTATTTAGGTACCTACCTATTTAATTGTTAGGGCAGTTACTGTGGCTGCTTTTGTCATACATACACGTAAATAAGCATTGGTAGAAACTACGAGCGGTTAATAAAACGATTCGTTTTTTGAATATTGGAATTGAAACTCGACATCGTTTCGTTTAGGTGGTTTAGGCGTGCAGTTAAATAACTTCTAATATTATAAATACGAAAATTTGTAAGGATGGATGGACGGGTGGATGTTTGTTACTCTTTCACGCTTAACCCTGCAGTGGTCGCGTCTTAAAAAGTCATGTAAGTGGTCGCGCGGCTACATATGTAGCCCAATTTGTTTTGTCGTTTATTAAATGAAATTCAATTGTATTATTATTTTCTTATTAAAATATGACAAATTAACTCTTCCTAAATAAAATTAAAACAAAAAACAAACATACATTTTCAATGGTCTTGTTTAAATCAGTATGAAAAAAAAAGTACGTAAAAAGCCACGTCAGTTTAAAAAACGATGGGCTACATAAATGTAGTCCGCGCGACCACAGCAGGGTTAAACGGCTAAACGGATCTGGATGAAATTTGGCACTGAGATACATTGTAGTGTGGAATAACACATAGGATACTTTTTATCCCGAAAAAATGTACGGTTCCCGTGGGATAATAAAAACCAACTTTGACACGGGTGAAGTCGCGGGTTGAAGCTAGTAATAAGCTAGTAGTAATAAAGAATTACTCTCCAGACCGATTCCGGCCACGGCGGCTAATCTTAATGCAGACTAGCCACGTACGCAGGAGATATTATAGTGCACAACTGTGTGTGCAAACACAGGTGCACTCCCTCTTCCCTAACTCTCATAGTCCGATGGGACGTCAATCCGACACGACCGGAGAGAGATCAGGCGCAGGACCAACGGCTTTCCGTGCTTTCCGAAGCACGGGGGTGTCACACCACCAACTTCCAAACTCCGGGCTGCTACTGAGAAATTCTATACTAATGTTATTGTAGTAGTGTAATTGTATTTAAATAGGAAAGGTTTGTTTGTTTTTTCAAACATCGTTGGATGGCAAACAAACCGACGGCCCAGCTGATGTTAAGTGGTCACCGCTGCCTATAGACATCTGCAATACCAGAGGCCTTGCAAACGCGTTGCCATCCCAGAGACAAAAGTTGAAATATCTCATGTGCCTGTAATTACACCGGCACATACCCTTCAAACCAGAACACAGCAACGCTGCTTTGCGGCAGAAATAGGTATAGTGGTAGCACTTCCCCGACGAGCTCCTTCACAAAGAGCTCTACTACTACTAAACTAGTTGCCTGTATAATCATTTGTTTTGTTAAGCGTAATTTTGAGTAGGTGTTTAGGAAACAATGCAACTTGCCGACAAGGTCATAAGGTCGGATTTGTAATGAGCCGACAACATATTATCATATTTGTAGAATATTGTGAACTAGCTTTTGCCCGCGACTTCGTCTGCGTGGATTAATAGTTCCCGTTCCCGGAGGATTTCCGGGATGAAAACTATCCTATGTCCTTTCTCGGGTCCCAGACTATATCTGTACCAAATTTCATTGAAATCGGTTTAGTGGTTTAGGCGTGAAGAAGAGACAGACAGACAGAGTTACTTTCGCATTTATAATATTAGTACGGATTAATATTTGGAAATGAAGAGAACTGGCTTTTGCCCGTGACTTCTCTCCTGTTTGTTTCTTACGGATCCCTATTTTTCTGTTATACAATACATACATACCATCACGCCTGTATTTCCTAAAGGGATAAGCAGACTGCTGTACCTATCTACACCCATAGTTCGCCGGTATGTTTATGTCCCATTCAATAGGGAGCGAGCCTATTGTCATTAACCGGGCACAAATCCTAACACCGAGCTGCTACTGAGAATTACATAGAAAAACCCAATAACACTTTGCTCGACTTGGCAACCCAAGACCTCTAGCGTAGCAGTCGCTTAGGACCACTAGGCTAACGAGGCAGTTATATCTGGCAGTGTATTTCAAAACAATGAATGAAAACCTTCTTCAATGGCGCCAAAAACATATCTACAGATCCAAGTAAAGTCGGTATCTCCTTTAATCTTCACCGAAGTCGGCTAATCTGCATATATAAGTGTAACTGTGAAAGAGTCGGGCTTCAGAAGTCGCCGAAACGTGTTGTGTGCCGACAAAATAAAGGTTAGAGGTCGTTGAATTATTGGAGGCTTTAATATATGTTAATGTTGGTACACCTTAGTTGTTTACGAGGAGATGTGGCAAGATGAAGGCCTTGAAGCTGCCGCGATTACTAAATTATTTAGCCATCACGTTTATTCCCCGAAGGGTTAGTCAGAGGTGTACCAATGTACACCTATAGTCCGCCGGAATGTTTTAGGCCCCATGTAACAGGGGGTGAGATCATTGCCATTAACCGGGCACAAATCCTGAATCCGACATGCTTCTGAGAATCGCATAGAAAAACCCAATAACACTTGGCTCGGCCTGGCAATCGAACCCAAGACCTCTACCGTAGCAGTCGCGCTTAGGACCACTAGGCTAACTAGACAGTTTATGAGGAGATGTTGCAAGATAATCGAGGGCCTTGAAGTTGCCGCGATTACTAAAATAAGCTTTGCCAAGTTTGCTTCTTTATCCTTTGGTATTTATTCATCATCATCATCATATGCCTAGCCTTTAATCAATTGTGTTGAGGTCGGCTTCAAGTCTAACCAGAAGCAGCCGAATACCAGTGTTTAACATGGAGCGACTGCCTATCTGACCTCCACAACCCAGTTACTGGGCAACATGATACCGCTTGGTTAGATTGGTTGTCAGATTTGAGGCTTCTGACTATCCGTAACGACTGTCAAAGATCTACGAATGACAGCCGGAATCAACGGCTTTACGTGCCTTCCGAGACACGGGGGTGTCGCACCACCATCTTTTAATTACAGGCTGCTAATGAGAAATTCCTAAATCATTCTCTAAATTACTAACTGCCTCGTTGGCCTAGTGGTCCTAAGCGCGACTGCTACACTAGAGGTCCTGGGTTCGATTCCCAGGTCGAGCAAAAAGGGTTATTGAGTTTTTCTATGAAATTGTCAGTAGCAGCTCGGTGTTAGGTTTTGTGCCCGGTTAATGGCAATAGGCTCGCCCCCTATTACATGGGACCTAAATATACCGGCGGACTGTGGGTCACACCTCCGCCTAACCAGTCGGGCAATACAGGCATCATGGTGGTGATTGTGGTTCTCTAAATTGGCATGTAAAATTCAAATGAACTATATGCTGTAAAGTGTAAGCGCCGTCGGCTAGACAATGTGTAAACAAAAACAAAAGAAAAATAAACCAAGATGGCGGCGATAACGAGCGCGCTGTCACTTCCCGCCTAAATAGCTGTCAAATGTCAAGTGAGGCTGTGGTCACACTGAGAGAGATTTTGTATTTAATTTAATTTTGACTCTTAGACCCACTTTCATCAATACATTTAGTGCCTCAACTTTGATGCATCCCTGTTACATTGTAGAAGGTGACAGAGACTGAATGATAATATATTAGCGCTAAATATATTTAATGATTTTGATGAAAGTGGGTCTTAGGGTCGGTTCATATCTGACGGAAAATGCGTCGCGTTTTATCGGTCGCGTAACGCCAAAACAGTCAAATACATAATAAAACATTCAACCTTTCACTCCTAACCGATGATGCGTTAGCGCGTCTACCTAAGACCGACGATACGCTCGACGCATTTTCCGTCAGATATGAACCGACCCTATGTCGTAGGCCTTATCTAGACACATTGCAAATGACTACCCCCACCTTCTTGCAATTCCGTCAATTCGCACTAAGCATTTCCAAACATCTTTTATTATGCGCACAGCAAAGGAGTGGAACTCTCTACCTGCGTCTGTATTTCCGAACGCATTCAACCCTAATCTCTTCAAAGTTAGAGTGAACAGGCTTCTTCTGGGTAAGCTCACTCCATCGTCGACTTTGTATTTGTCACCTCTGACCTAGAGTCAAGAGTAGGTTTATAGGTGTCGTCTGCGTTCAGCTACGTCTTCGGTTACTGCTTCGCTCCCGGTGGTCGTAACGTGATGTTATTTACCCGACTGCGACAGAAGGAGGGTTATGTTTTTACCCGACTGCGACAGAAGGAGGGTTATGTTTTTCGAGGGTATGTTTGTATGTATGTATGTATGTATGTATGTATGTTAGTATGTATAATTGTTTGGCACGCTCTGCAGGCTGAACGGCTCGATGAATTTTAGCGTGAGAGGTGTCGTTAGATTCGTATTTACTGTGAGAGTGACACGGGGTATATAAAAAAAAAACAAAATGGCGGATTTTTGGCGCCAAATCCAAATGTTTGGCTCGCTCTGCAGGCTGAACGGCTCGATGGATTTTAGCTTGAGAGGTGTCGGTAGATTCGTATTTACTGTAAGAGTGATACTGGGTATATTAATTTCTTTTTTAAAACACTTAAAAAAATAAAAAATAAAAAAACGGTAATTTAAAAAACTAAAAAACCCGACTGCTATTCTTTAAAAATCCCTAAAACAAGATAAATTGTAGCAGTCGGGACCCATTCGGGACCATCTGCAATGTAATATAGGTATGTGCTCTCAATTCACTAATCCTCCATTTCTAGAATGGGTTCCGACTGCTACAATTTATCTTGTTTTAGGGATTTTTAAAGAATAGCAGTCGGGTTTTTTAGTTTTTTAAATTACCGTTTTTTTTACACGTATAAAACTTGTGCTTGAATCACTCTATCTATTGACGATTGACCGATGACAATTTCATAGCTAGTCTAGAACAATGTTTACTAAATCCATGGTAAAAGTTTACATTACGATGTCCCTTTCACCCATTATAGTTTTTTTTTAAATATAGGTATAATTAAATGGCAAGCAATACCCTAACTAGTCAAGGCCCCACCTTATATTAAGTGTTCACTACTGACTATAGGCATCTGCAATACCAGATGCCTTGCAAATGCGTTACCATCTGAGAGACAAAGTTGAAACGTCTCATGTGCCTGTAATTACACCGGCACCCATACCCTTCAAACCGGACCACAGCAACGCTGCTTTTGCAGCAGAAATAGGTATGGTGGTAATACTTCCTCGGACAAGCTCCTTTACAAAGAGCTCTACTACTACTAAGTTTATGAGATCACAACACAACTTCAACAACCAACACCCGCTTATAACTCCCCGCTAACATAACGACCCTGTCCTTATACCTTGTCAAAATGTCGGCCAACCGACGGTGTAGACATAAGCTATTGTTTATCATAACGATTATCGATTTGTCTAGTTGTTCGTACGCAAATTGTTGAATACCGATTAATATATTATCGATTTTAATGTAGGCTGATGAATAATTTGTTGATGATTGTGTGGGATGCAGTAGAGCACCTAATTTATGGAGTGGTTCAATTATTAATTAATTACCAGCTTGTTATTGTAGTACTGCAGGGCAAAGGCCTCTTCTCATAGGTACAGAGAAGGCGGAAAAGGGAGTATTGCCCAAGACGGATTCGCTATTTAAGATTTTTAAATTATAAATCTGAGTTTGCTAATGATCCATAGTTGCGGAATTCGTTGAAAAGAGTCACCGCGGCCCTAGAAGGCAAAGAGCAGGAGGAACACGGATGGGTTTTAGTCAGTAAGAGTCTGACATTCCCTACCGCCCAGAGCGCAAGAAGAAATTTAATGGATTCCCATTAATTTTGCTCACGATGGTTTCTTTCATCGATGTCAGTGATGTCCAAGATAAACTTAGAAATATAAGGTTTATGGATAAAAAAAGGTTAGATAGATAGCTTCAAAATAGATCATTTTAGAAAACTCAAACTGCTTGCACATAAAACTTTCCGAGTTCCTAAAAAACTTAGCGTACCTATGTGTACCGAGTTTAAATAAGACATTTATACTTTGTCTCTGGGATGGCATAGCAGTTGAGCTTGAGATGTCTCTAGTATTAAACTTGTTCACAGAGGAAAAAGGCCAGTTATGTGGCTTATTTATTTCATTTATATCGTTAAAAGATTACACAAACGTAGGTAGTATTATGTTTCAAATATAAACCCTGCTGAAGTACAGAAACATAATATTTTCTCAATAAATTGCATGCGTAATTAGGGTAAAACCCGGATACTTGCCTCGGGGGGATACATGCCCCGGTTTTTAATACACTATGTTAGGAATATAAGTAGAGTTGGTCCTTTACTCCAATAAGTAGTGACCCCCTGCAGGCCTTAGTGCAGCATAAGCCATCGGAATAGGCCCACCTGTTTTGTCCGTGTGAGCAAAAATCTTCCGCGGCGTAACTTTAACGGGCGTTATAATTATATTGGTATGTCATTTCTATTGAATATTTTTATTACTGATCGTGGTTTCAGTCAACTTTTTGTTTCTTTGCATGCATTAGAGTTTAAATTACATTGTTTATTATGTTTTATTGCTAATTAATAATTAATTATTTTGCAATTAAAAAGGGCAAGTATCCGTATCAAAAAGGATAGTCGCCCTACTTACTTTCGCGGATAGTTGCCCCTAGAGTGACTAAAAATTCTTTAACAAACAAAGCTGGATTAATTTGTTTTTGCTCTTTTTTCTAATTTACTGTGACTCTAACTTGTTGTAAATAAAATAAATATGTATTTAACTACTTTATATATTTATTTTAGATAAGCAAAATGCCTTGCTTATCTAAAGCAACATCAACTGGACAGAAAATAGCTTAGCACTTGCCTTCGAAGAATTAAGACAAAAAAAAGGAGTATCCTTAGAACCTTAAGAAGACGCTACGAATAAATATATATATATATATCTCATAATATTTATATAATTTACATCATTAAAACTGAAAACTAGTTAATAAAATATCTCAGTAAATTATAAAGGCTGTCAAATAAATAATAAAGATAACTATCATTGATATAAATTTCTTTGTATCCATAGTAAAAATCATACCGAGGTTACTATCCTCGCGCGAGGCAAGTATCCCCGGAAGAATTTTCCACGCTAGGCTACTATCCGCCATAGTAGGCAACTATCCCTTTTCTGAGAGGTGAAATAAAACAGTATTTACTCGAAACCATTGTTAATTATGTATACAAAAATAGGCTATTATAGAAGATAAAGGACCTATGTTTTGAGATACATACTTAATAATTTTCAGCCAGTTCATATTTTTGCGAAATAAAGGTTTTTCGAAAAGTGGGGCAACTATCCGGGTTTTACCCTATTACATTCAGGGTTACTGAGGACTAGCTTTTTTGACCCACGTCAATGTGGGTTATCGCAGCCGCAGACAAAGTCGCGAAAGGGGGATTCCTTTTTGGTTTTGCCGTAGTCATATAAAAATGACATAACTCTTCATTATAATAAAAACTAGCTAAGTTTTATACCGAGTTCAGTTACTGCTCCGCTCCCTTTGGCCGTAGCGTAATTTTCTATACGTATAAAATTTTCTCTTAAATCACTCAGTTTGTTGATGAAAACCGCATTAAAATCCGTTGCGTAGTTTAAAAGATCTAAGCGTACAGACGGCGGGAAGCGACTTTGTTTTATACTGTGTAGAGATTAAAATTACCATCATACCATCACGCCTGTATTCGCCGAAGGATTAGGCTGAGGTGTAAAAATGTACACCCACAGTCCGCCAGTACGTTTAAGTCCCATGCAATAGAGAGCGAGCCTATTGCCATAAACCAGGCACAAATCCTAACTCCGAGCCGCTACATACTGAGAACTTTACCGAAAAACCCAATAACACTTTGCTCGACCTAAGAATCGAACCTACAACCTAGCGTAGCAGTCGCACTTAGGACCACTAGGCTAACGAGGCAGATTAAAATTATTATATGTATTAATTAGTAAGCCGTCGGCATATTTTTGCAAGCAAAAGTCTATGCAAAATTATATTAACACCACAAACCCTTTTGGCTTTACCATAGCCACATAAAAATAAAACCTATCTTCATTAAAATAAAACTGATTTCCATCTACCAAGCCTACTGAAACTGGCGATATGGTAAGAAAAGCCGGGCGCTCTCATTCTGCCGTGTGATCCATTCTATTTATGAACGTCGTGTGTGGTCCGAGCGAGGCGTATAAACGTGCGCCGGCGCCGTTAAGGGGCAGACCGCTGTAAAGCTCATTTCAGACTACGCTATACTATTCTGCAATATATATAAAAAAATACCATCACGCCTATATTCCCCCGAAGGGTTAGGCAGAGGTGTACCAATGTACCTACACCCACAGTTCACCGGTATATTTAGGTCCCATGTAACCGGGCACAAATCCAAACTCCGAGCTGCAATATAGTACAACATAAAAAGCTATATAGCTATACTTTTTTTATAGATGTGAAATCATCAAATATGTTCCCCCCTGGGCGGGGCGGGACGGAGTGTCAGACTTTTACTGACTAAAACCCGTCTATGTTCCTTCAATTGCCCTTTGCGTTCCAGGGCCGCAGTATCTCTTTCAAACAACCCGCAGCCCCGGCAGGCATCGGCCCTTAGTGGCCCCTCTGAATGTTAGCTGACATCTCTTTGAGGCGCACGTGGAACACGAACGCGCCGTCGACACGGTCTGTCGTTAGTTAACGTACGGACGGTGAGCTACCCACTGCTCACCGTCCACAGACCCGCGTCTACGGTGGCCGAACTTAGAAAGAAACTTTTCATTGATTAATCAGACCACCAACAAAACTACTTCGGTAACTACCTCGTTAGTCTAGTTGTCCTAAGCGCGATTGCTACGCTAGAGGTCTTCGATAACAAGGTCGACCAAAAAGTGTTATTAGGTTTTTCTATGAAATTCTCAGTAGCAGCTCGGAGTTCGGATTTGTACCCGGTTAACGACAATAGGCTCGCCCCCTATTACGTGGGACCTAAAAAAAAATAACATACCGGCGAACTGTGGGTGTACATTGATACACCTCTGTCTAACCCTTCGGGGAATATCATGTTAACAAAAGCGAATAAAAAAAATCAGGCATATTCCCTATTGCTTGTGCGTTATTGGCATCGCCTTAACAGCTAGTGGCTCGCACACGCGCTCGAACAATTCTCCTCGTGTTTGCAGCTACTATAACTTACTGATATACTTCAGTGCCTACTAGTGTCAATAGGCCAATTTAATTGTGTTAGCGAATATTACAAAACATCGTTTTTTTAGGTTAAGTTGGGTATAATACTTGACCTGACTCCTGCCTCGTTAGCCTAGTGGTCCTAAGCGAGCCTGCTACGCTGAAGGTCTTGGGTTCGATTCCCAGGTCGAAAAAAATGTTATTGGGATTATATGAAATTTTCAGTCTGCTACTGAGAATTTAGGGAGGTAATTTTTGGGAGTTTGTGAGGTTGTAGGGAGTAATCTCTGGATCTACTGAACCGATTTTGAACATTCTTTTACCCATAGAAAGCCACGTTATTTGTAAGTGTCATAATAATATGCTATATATCAGTACGCTAAGATTCACGGGAGCGGAGCAGTAACCAGAGACGTAACTTGACACGGGTGAAATAAGCCAAGCGAAAAGTCGCGGGCAGTTCTCTAGTAAACCAATAATTTCAAAACATAACTACGCTACAGGAACACTTTATTTTAGTTTTCTTGAGTGTATCATCATCATCTTCCTGCCCTTATCTCATGTTACTTGGGGTCGGCGCAACACGTTTTCTTCTTCCATGCCGTCCTGTCAACCGTCTTGCTATCACTGACTCCCTTCTCTTTCATATCATTCTTCACACAATCCATCCATCTTTTTTTGGCCTCCCTCTTCCTTTCCACCCATCCACAATTATGTTCAAAACTCTTGTTAGTGTATCAATGGCAATTAAATAATAAAATTTTGTCAGTTGACTGCTTGACTTTAAAGAGGGCCGATTGGAGCTTTTTGTCATCGTGGTGAAAGGATTAGCCAATCGACAGGAGACGATTGCTCTGTGCGTCGGAAGTAGCAGAGGTCGGAGAGTTTCTGCACCCTATTTCAGCCTGAAAACCCGATTAATGGCAAACACATGGATTGCCCCCCATTACATTCGACCTAAAATAAACCGGTGTACCGTGGCTGTACATTGGTACACCTGTGCCTAACCCTTCGGGGAATACAGGCGTGACGGTATATAATATTTTTTTAAGATTTTTTTTATGAAAAGTTTAATTAGTTATTTATTTACTTTGAAATCAATAAATGGTTATTCCTAGTGACTCTTTCTCACTTAGCAATGGCGCTTACTACCACAAAACCAACGAAGCAGATAAACGCAAGTTACCTTGAAAAAGCCTTCAACAAAAAAAACCTCCATTCAATTTTCTTCAATAATCACTTACGTTGCAAACTACCTAAAATCGATACTAGATGGCGCTGTACTAAATTCTGGGAACTCGGAAAATTATATCTAAGTAGGCAAAGTTGCAACACAAACAACATGTTAGATAATTGCAGTTAAATTGATAACCGTTAACTTGATAATGTCGGTGTAATCATGTTGTAATATTAAAGTCGGAAATTATGTAGTGGCTTGAGTTTTCATGCGGGTTTGTTTGTGAAATATATTGTGATTTTTATGAAGATTTGTTGTGTTATAAAAAGGTATTGTGTAGATGTTTTTACAGGCACATGAGGTGTTACAACTTTGCCTTCATCCTACTAATATTAAAAATGCTGAAAGTGTGTGAGGATGGATGCATAGATGGATGGGTGTATGTTTGTTTGTTGGGTTTTTCTATGAATCCTACTACTATTATAAAGGCGAAAGTTTGTATGTATGGATGTATGGATGTATGTATGGATGTTTGTTACTCTTTCACGCTTAAACGGCTGAATGGATCTGGATGAAATTTGGCACAAAGATAGATTATAGTCTGGAATAACACATAGGCTACTTTTTATCCCGGGAAAATGTACGGTACCCGTAGGATAACACATCAACTGTGACGCGGACGAAGTCGCGGGCAGAAGCTAGTGAATTATAATATTACGAAAGTAACAGTAGCAGCTTGAAGTTAGAATTTGTATTAGTGGCAATAGGTTTGCCCCCGATTACATGGGACCTAAACATAGCGGCAAACTGTGGGTGTATATTTTGATACACCTCTGCTTTTCCCTTTGTGAATTACAGGCGTGATGGATGGTGGTAATTTTACAGTAAACATAATAATGAAACTCGCGAGACATCGTTTTTAATTTGCCATAAGTTTTTTTTTGTTTTAGGATGTGAGTTTATAGTTAGTAAACGCACCCACAATACAGGCGAAATTCCTACTATGAGGCAAAGTTACCAAACAAATTGCGCATTTTCATAAATTTTCAACTACCTAAATAATTTGTCGCATTTCAAATATTGTGACAGACAACGGCCAAGCATCGAACCGGTCATGAATAATAAAGTCGTATTGACGTTTCCACTGCACTAGGGTGGGCACGATTCAACGAATTATTTATTCATCGGGCAATCTTGACCTTTTGTTTGTTTTGTTAAGGTGAAAGGTCAGTTAAGGAAAATTGTATTGAGTTTAAATTAGAAGGAAAATAGTTTATTTTTAGTGATATTACTTGATTTATTTATTTATTTGAACGTGCGTGAAGGAAGCGATAGGAGTATGTATAGATCGTAGCAGGTGGCGTTCTGTGATTTCTGCCCACCCCCATGGGAAAAAGGCGTAAAGGTGTGTTTATGTATGTATTATCCGACTTTACGAAATATCAAAATTAATTTAAAAGTACCAGCCTATTAATGTCCCACTGTTGGGCAAAGGCATCTTCTCATAAGGAGAAGACACGAGCATTGATCACCACGCTTGTTCAAGGCGGACTGATCTTTCCCGCAGGTCGTAGGGACCTTAAAGTTGTACAGCCTATACTCAGGAATAACAAAAAAAACAAAAAAAAAATAGTTGAAATTGATGAAAAAAATGTTTAAATCAGCCCAGTAGTTTCAGAGCCATTTCGGTACAAATAAACAAACAAAGAATCTTTTATTTTACAATTTTAAACCACTGGCTTTCGCCCACAATTTCCTCAGTGTCAGAGTTAATATAAACGGAAGACACGTGGCGCCATCTATTATCACAATAATATTGTTGTTGTTTTCCTCGGAAACTGTACTTTTTTTCGGAATGAATTGTACCCTATATCCATTTCTGTACACCTGACAACGTATATACAAAATTTCAGGATAATCGGTTCAGTGGTTTAGGCATGAAAAGGTAACAAACAAACAAACAAACTTACAACATACAATCACACGTTTATTCCCCGAAGGGTTAGGCAGAGGTGTACCAATGTACACCCACAGTTCGCCGGTATGTTTAAGGTCCCATGTAATAGGGGGCGAGCCTATTGCCGTTTACCGGGCACAAATCCTAACTCCAAGCTGCTACTGACAATTTCATAGAAAAACCCAATAACACTTTTTGCTCCACCTGGGAATCGAACCCAAGACCTCTAGCTTAGCAGTCGCGCTTAAAACCACTAGGCTACCAAGGCAGTCAAACAAACTTACTTTCGCATTTAAAATATTAGTTAGGAAGTTAAGATAAAAATAGAATTTATAAATATAGATCCTACGTTTGCAGAATTCGTGGTCACCGTCGCACTAAATGATGTGTTCCGTACACATTACGTACTGCCAATTACAGCGTGATTACTGCAAATAGCAGCGTTTTGTTTAACCACCAGTTGTACTGCTAAATATATGTCATTTATTAGTTTGCGTTGTTGCTACCTAAGTATATGGCCTGCAGAATATTCTGTACGCAGTTTCATTGAATTGTACATATGGTTAATTTTAGTTAATTATTACTTTATTCATACAGCAAAACTTAGTTAAACAATAAATAATTAAATTAAAAACTATGTACAGTTAAAAAAAAAAAAACAAAAAGAAAGGAAGGTCATAGGGCATCAAAAAACTCATCCGCATCGCCGTCAATGGGACATGTGCCCAGAAGGCTGGCAGCATTGCCACGTTGTATGGCAATGCTGATTCTTTGGCCCAAGAAAAGTCCAGCCCTCTGAATTTTAGTTTAGTTAGAGTTTAGTTACTTTATTTAGATACAGCAATACAGAACTTTTAAATTATAATTCGATTATAAGGCTGCGTCGTTTGCCTAGTGGTTCTAAGCGAGGCTTGAGTTCGATTCCCAGGTCGAGCAAAGTATTATTGGGTTTTTCTATGAAATTTTCATTTAGTCCTTTTAGAATAGTGATAAAGTTCATAGTAACGGAGTTCTGTAATGTGGCCAAAGTTACCAAATGTATAAGATTTTTTGCCCAACACCTATAATTGTTATTTTCACTAATACATTTATGCTTTTTTTACTTCTTATTTTTAGTTTTGTGTATCGAGACATGAGCATATAATATTATGTGGCACCGAAACAATAATTAGGCATTTATTTTTTAAAATTATGGGCAAAGTTGCCATGTTTTACGGTAGCAGCTCGGAGTTTGGATTTGTGCCCGGTTAATAGCAATAAGCCCGCCCCCTATTACATGGGACCTAAACATACCGGCAAACTGTGGATGTACACTGGTACACCTCTGCCTAACCCTGCAGGGAATACAGGCGTGATGGTATGTTATTAAAATAAACAGAAAAAAAAACGAAGTCACAGGCATAAACTAGTACATACATTCCCATGTCTAAATACACCATCATCATAATCCATCGAATCAGAAACGTGTGAACAAGCATTTATATCTTCACGCGTACTGTCCATCTTGACTGACACTCGAATAAACGTCAAATTTGAAAAAGGAACACTCACGAACTCATCGAACTGTCAAACTTGACACTCCTATTGAAAAGAGATGCGAGATAGGTAGTTGTATAGCGCTATCCTGCTCTGTCGTATAAAGAAATGTTAATGTTCATAGATTGGTGACCTTTGAACTCGTAATTATACTTTCTTTTTATTTGTTGGTGTTAAAAAATGGTGGGTAATCGTTTGTGAATGTATTTGGGTAATGGTTGTGTGTTGTTTCAATGTGACTGCTGACTGTGGGGTTTTAGGTTTGATTTCCAGGTCTGGCAAAGTGATATAAGTTTTTCCATTAGGATTTTCTCAGTAGTACCTACTCCCGTGTCTCGAAGTAAAGCTGATGGTCCTGCGCCTGCTCTATCCCTGGTTGTGCCAGATTTCACCTGTATTTGCGCACACATTTGTGCACTGTAATATCTCCCTTGTTTATGGCTAGCCTGTGTTCCTTTATCGCTGTTAGTGATGGTCAAGATAGACTTTAGGAAGTACATGTAAAATAGAAAAAGTCACATTGGAACTTGCTCCTGTCCGGTTGCGAACCCACAGCCCCGTGTATTAAAAGCGCCCCTTAACAACTGCGCTAACACCACAATTTAATTGAAACTAATAACCTCAAGCTATTAATTAAACTCGTAATTCTATCAACAAAGCAAAGAACGACAGCTTGTTATACAATCTCCTTTCTAAAACCATAAATAATATTCCAAATTCAAAACCCTTAAACATAAACCATAGAGCAGTAGACTATTCATCTAAACATGGCGCCTACGACAGTTGTCAAATTTCCCGCGCGCGGGTAAAGCAGCCATTTTGGAGCCAGTGAGTTTTCTGTAAATAAGTATTTATTATAACAAATGGATAAGGGTTTGTGTACGCTTGCGATTAGTCGGAGATTTGGGGTCGTGTTTGGTGGTTGATAATTTGGGTAAGATTTTTGGTTGTAACTGCCTCGTTAGCCTAGTGGTTCTGAGCACGACTGCTACGCTAGAGGTCCTGGGTTCGATTCCCAGGTCGAACAAAAAGTGTTATTGGGTTTTTCTATGAAATTCTCAGTAGCAGCTCGGAGTTAGGATCTGTGCCCGGGTAATGGCAATAGGCTCGCCCCCTATTACATGGGACCTAAATATACCGGCGAATTGTGGGTGTACATTGGCACACCTTTGCCTATCTCTTCGGGGAATACAAGCGTGATTGTATGTATTACAGTTACTTCGAAAAAAAATTGACGTGACTTAGTTGGTTTTGGCAGAATAAAACCCAATTTGTAATTATAATTGATTACTCCACCGCACCTCTTCAAATACACATAACACATACATAGATTATATAGATACAATAACCAAGATCTGCCTCCCTATAAATAATGTTGTACAAAGCGAGCGGGGTCGGGGCGTAGCATTAGTGCTATTGTAGACACACCTGGCTTCTCCCATGGTAGGGTGACCATGGTTTTTAGATTTGTAGGATAATTTGAGACTTTTCTGTGACAGATTTCGTAACTTGTTTAAACTAATATTAAGAAGAGAAAAAAAAGTATTATTAAATGTCTGAAAAATCTCCAAAAGTACAGGACCCATTCTAACCATTTTTTCACCGATAGATAGCTACATTAGTTCTGACCAACTGAGGCTATATAACATTACGCTACGATTCACGGAGAGCGGAGCAGTAACGGACAATTTCGCGGGTGGTTGCCAGCAAAAACTCAAAAACGACTAATCAATTTAGATAATTCTTTCACTTAGTATGGAAAGCTACATTATCAGCGAGTAAAATAGGCCATTTATTTTTAAATTTAGGCAGGCAGAAATTCGCGGGCAGAAGCTAGCAATTACAGCAATAAGGCCCTGGACACATTACCGTTGTGTAGCGTGATAAGTTGCTTGAAATTCTTATATTCAACGCGCAAGATTAGAAAGAAAGAAAGAACAAAGAAAAAACGATCCTCTTTATTATAATACATACAGAAATACCATCACGCATGTATTCCCCGAAGGGTTAGGCAGAACTGTACCAATGTACAGTTCGCCGTTATGTTTTAGGTCAAGTGTAATAGGGAGCGAGCCTATTGCCACTAACCGGGCACAAGTCCTAACTCCAAGCTGCTACAGAAAAATTTAAAGAACAATCCAATAACACTTTGCTCGACCTGAGAATCGAACCCAATACCAATAGCGTATCAGTCGCGCTTAGGACCACTAGGCTAACGAATCCTAATAACTAAAAAAAAAACAATTAGAAAAAGAAACATCTGCCACTCATCCACACAAAATCATAGTCACCCTACTCTCACCCCAAAATGGCGGACTCCCATTCTATAATCCGTGGAACATTTTTCTTAATCTACTTCCATCGGCTTCAGGGCGCAGCAATAATGGACATTATTATTGTGTTGTGGTTATATTTCCTTTTACCATCACGATATTTACATGATTTTTGATGTTTAGCCATTATATCATCACGCCTGTATTCTCCGTAGGGTTAGGCAGAGGTGTACCAATGGGCACCCACAGTTCGCCGGTATATTTAGGTCCCATGTAATAAGGGCCGAGCCTATTGCCGTTAACCGGGCACAAATCCTAACTCCTAGCAGCTGCTACTGAAAAATTCGTAACGAAAAAATCCAATAACACTTTGCCCGACCTGGGAATTGAACCCAGGACCCCCACAACTTTAAAACAATTTCCGTGTTACCAAAATCTGTACTTGATTTCTGAGTATCGATCAACGAATAAGAAACGGGAGCCATAACGCTTTCGCGAAAACATAATCTTTTATTGCCAAGATTTTAGCCTCTCCATACGAAATCAGCAAAGATATAAAATAATTATCACCAATATAAATCTATATCATTAATATTATAAAGCTGAAGAGTTTGTTTGTTTGCTTGTTCGCGGTAATCTCAGGAACTACTAATCCGATTTGAAAAAATCTTTTTTTGTGTTGAATAGCCCATTTATCGAGGAAGGCTATAGGCTATATAACATTACGCTACGACCAAGCATCAATGAAAAATGTGGCAAAAACGGAGAAAAATATTCCTTTTCAGGGCTTACGTTGCGTGCGCTGCGTAAACGGTTAAAGTTACGCAAAAATAATGTATGCGAGAATTGTTCCTCTTAAAATATACTAAAAAAAAATCTGCGGTAGTAAATGCCTAACTTTTAAGGATGACTCACTGTAGCCATTTTTATGGCCAGAAAATTTGTTTTAAATTAAAGCATTATTTGCGAAGGTGTTTTTATGAACATAGTATTAATCCTTATCAACATAAATATATTATTCATCGCAAGTGTTTAATTTTAAACAAAATTGCTCTTTACATCATTTCATTTTAATGGATATCTTAGGAAATAGGTATCACAGTTGTAAAATAACTTCGCAGCAAAATAATAACTCTGCGAGACATTCCATAGCTTATACCTCAGAATAACAGATTATATATATATACCATCACGCCTGTATTCCCCGAAGGGTTAGGCAGAGGTGTAACAATGTACACCCACAGTTCGCCGGTATATTTAGGTCCCATGTAATAGGGGGCGAGCCTATTGCTATTAACCGGGCACAAATCCAAACTCCGAGCTGCTACTGAGAATTTCATAGAAAAACCCAATAACACTTTTTGCTCGACCTGGGAATCGAACCCGGGACCCCTTGCACGGCAGTCGCACTTGCGATCACGAGACCAACGGGGCAGTTGGTTAGTAACAGATTAAAGGCTACATAAAATCGCGCTATGAGGCACGGGAACGGATCAGTAACCAAAAACCTAACGTAACGCGGGTGAAACCGCGGCGCACAGATAGTCTTTTATAAACGAAAATATTATATTTTTCAACTCCAAAATATAATGGAACATACTTTTAAAATTCGAGCATAAACAACATATCGACCGAAATATATGAGCCGATTAAAACATTATTAAAGTTTCTTGCTCTTTCCAACTTGTAATAGCGTCCCTTTCTAGGGTCGTTTTGAAAATCGAACGCGGCAGGAGTGCATGAAATTAGTTCCCGCCAAGAGATTTGTTTTTTTTTTCTGTTGTTATATAGCAAAGGAAAGGACGACGCCATATTGGTTCGTTTTTTTTTCTTCTTAATTATCAAGGCTTGAAACATACGTTTTAGTTTTTATGGACGCAGTCGGTAGTGTCATTTGGGGCTGATTACTATAATGTGTACAGCGGGTTCCTTAATATTACTTATATAAAAAATTCTAGTGCCAAGTATTCAAGTATTTATTTGCATTCCATGTGTTAAACATGTTACAACAGACTTTAAGCTAAGTACATAATGGACCCTGTTAGGGCACACCAACTTGAAATTAATATTTTCTTAAATCTAAAATACAACAAACTATATTATTAGACATAAAATTTGCAATATTAGGAAACAAATTATAAAATGTAATATTGAAACATTGTTATTAATTAAATACTTATATGGATCTAAATTATAATTCGGAGCATAAAACTGAGATCATTAAAACTTAAAAAAAATAGAAACAAATCAATTTAACTAACTAAAAACTAAAATCACAATGCTAGTTACCATACTCCTCAGAAACGGCTGGACCGATTTCAATAAATTTTTGTGTGCATATCGGGTAGGTCTGAGAATCGCCTAACATCTATTATTCATAACCATAAAAATAAAATATGGCAAAACAATGTTTGCGGGGTCAGCTAGTGTAAATATTCTGAATATTAGCGGACTGCAGGCGAAGCGTAGCGTGATGTTATACAGCCTATGTTATTCAGGAATAATGTAGCTATCTATTGGTGAAAAAATCGGTGAAATCGGTTCAGTAGTTTCGGAGCTTTTTCGGTATAAACAAACAAAAAAATATATTTCCTCTTTATGATACATGTATTACTCGTAGTATAGAAAATAACCTAAGTAGGTACAATTTTTTTATCGCTTTCATTTAAGAATTGAGCAATTCCTCATATAAAAACTTTATTTCAGTCGAAAAGGTTTTGCAACTTTTGTTACCATGAAAAAAGTTATGCATAATAAAAGTTATACGTAATAAATATTTTTTATTATTATTGACCTACATATTGTTTTTTATATGCAATTTTGCATGAAGAAATGGCTTTGTTTAAAGAAATATGTGCTAATAAAATATGTTTTATTTTCTTTAAAATATAAAAATTAAATGAGAAATTACTTTTGCCCGTGACTTCATCCGCGTGGTATTTCTAATAAATCCCTAGTTGTTTTTACATAAAATATAGCTTATGTAACTCACTGATAATGTAGCTTTCTGTAGCGGAAAGATTTTTGAAAATCGATTCAGTAGTTTTTAAGTTAATTAATTACGAACACAAATAAAAATCTTTTCTCTTTAAAATATTAATTTAGATAAAAATAAACATCAAATTATTTTTATTTAAGTAATATGATTAGATAACAATGATTAAAAAAATATATTATATTTTCGCTAGATTATATGTTTGATTATTGAAATTAAAACAAAATATTGGTACAATATAGATTCTTAAAAGAAAATGATGTTATTTATAAAACAACACACTGTATCTAAAAACCTAACGATTTCAAAAATCCTTATTTCCAAAAATTTTGTTATTAAGTTTTTCTGTTTCCACCGACAGCCGGCGGATGGGATAATTTTTTTCTTCACACAAAACACTATGGAGGTTTAATTACTTTAAGATTAGTACCACGATAGATTGAAATCTCTATTTTTATAGATTTTTAATACGTTTTCTAAGTTTGTTTAAAGAATTGAGAATAATTATGTGGTTTTTTTTTAAAGGCAGCTGTGTAGCTTTTCTTTTGGTGTGGTAGAAAAATATTATAGGTCAAAATCTGCTTTTTTGTAGCTATTTTCGATCAGATGCCTCTTCCTAAAAAGTTTTTGGCTCACAACTATATTCTTACTGTGTTCCATTTTTAAAATTATTCTTAACTAGCTGTTGCCCGCGACTTCGTTCGCGTTCAGTATTTTTAAGTTGATAGTGTTCATACTGTTTCTGTCTAACTCCTATGTGACATAGCGTGATGAATTGTACCTAAGATTACAGCTCAGGTCACTGCCAACACAATGCCAAAAGTTGGGTCAAATCGGTGCAGGAGTTAAAAAGTTATGCGCGTACATACAAACAAACAACCAAACCGACAAAAATTCTAAAAACCATTTTTTTGGGTTCAGTATAATGTATTTAACATGTGAGAATTACTCTTTATAAAAAATATTAAATGTACAGAATTGGCCTCGTTACGATTTTATTATATGTATAGATTTTTCAAATTGTGATAAAGGTCCCTAATCTGTTGTAAAAAGATGAAAGCATGTTCGATCTAGGTTTTAGGTGTTGTTAGTACTTTCGATTTATCACAATATATCCCTAAGTCCATCGGTACGTAAACGAATTTTCTTAAATACTCTTCTTGAATCAAGTCTTTTGAATTATTACTTAATTTCTGATCAGTAGGTAAAAATATGCTTTATGTTTTCATTTCAGCAATAACTTTTCGAAAATTAATTAATATAAATAACAAGTCTTTTAAGCCACGACCATTTTAAATCGACCCCATTTTTCGAACACTCCAAACCTCTACCCAGTATTTCCTACCTCAACAGTTCCATGAAAAGCTTAAAAGAGTCCTACATAACACTAAAAACCGGTATTTTACCGAAATTCACTTAGTACCGAAACCACCGCTAACGACCGAAAGAATTAAGTTTTTAAAACTTCACTGCGGCGCGTATCCGAACGGATTCAAGATGGCGGTTGTCGAAATATTTTTTTGTTGTTGCCACCATAATTATATGGTAGGTTTTGATGTAGGGTTCTGTGAAACATAGGCGTGAATGCGGATTTTTAAATTTCGGGAAATATATTTTGTTACGTTTTTTATAGATTGTATTTTTTTAAACATCCTGTAGGTATGTCTATCATAGACGAAATAGAAATGAAATATTAAAATTTGAAAATTTACTAGTCTATGCTTTAAGTAGTAAAGACAATAATGTCCGATGCCTGCCGGGGCTGCGGGTTGTTCGAAAGAGATACCGCGCTAACGGAACGCAAAGGGCACAAGGAGGAACATGGATGGGTTTTAGTCAGTAAAAGTCTGACACTCCCTCCCGTCCCGCCCAGGGCGGGGGAAGTTATTCGATGATTGCCGATCTATAAAAAAAAAGTAGTAAAGACATTTAGAAAATATTTATTAACTTATTTACTAGAATCTGCTCGCGACTTCGTCTGCACAGAATTAAGGCAAAGTTCTAAATTATTCCCAGTGTTATGCTAGATTCTAGATGTGTGCCAATTTTCAGCTAGTTTCGTTCAGTGGTTTCATCGTTCAAGAGCAAACACCATCTATTCATACATCCAATTAATCCAATTTGTCATCCATCCATTCATCATCACAAACTTTTGCATTTATATTATAAGTAGGATACTTAGTATTCATTGAAGAACCAATTTTATCATCATGGCTCTAATATACAATTTATTAAATTATTGTTTTTAAAGTATCAAGTTCCCATTAATACTAGGTACCTACAGGATTTTAAACATAGCGGAGTATATTGCAATAAAATAATTATTTGAATACGATATTCTACTTCCCAAATATTTCCCGAAAGATAATTTGAAATCTTTTAATAAAGACTGCAGTCAAAATCTCAATAAAATAAAAACAAAACAAATAAATAAAATGGCGTAAAGAAATATTATGACAGCATATAAAAGAATATCAACACAACACCGTTCTTAATTTAAAAATCTTTAATCTATTTTCAAAATGAGGTCGAATTCATAAAAGTCTATGAGTTGGCAACCCTGTTTATTTGTAAGACATAAAAACTTTCTAAGTGTGGGTGTTGAGATTAATATGTGGGTTCCGTCGTAATTATTAGAAGTATAATTTTTAAAGAGGTTAATTATAAATTATGTATGCTATACGTGTCCTACATATCGAAATGCAATGAAAAGTAACAAGAAATGTCTAGTGTTTTATTAAGATTACAATCAATTAACTCAAACTATTGCTTTCCAAATATTTGGCTCACACAATTCGTACCACGATACATTGCTTCAAATTACTTCTTAAATAAGGTCATCAACCCTATCTAGCCAGGAGGCGCTGGAGTCCTAGTCTCCTAATCCTGTTGCCTACTTAGCCAACTATTTGCCAATACCTAAATAATTCACAAATTGTTACAAAGTCAAATCATCATCAACTGACCATTATAAGGCACTATTCAACGTCATCATCATCTGCTTAACCTTTTCCCAACTATGTTGGGGTCGGCTTCCAATCTAACCGGATACAGCTGAATACCAGTGTTATGCATGGAGCGACTGCCTATCTGACTGACCTCCACAACCCAGTAACTGGGCAACACGATACCCCTTGGTTAGACTGGTTTTCAGACTTCTTGGCTCCTGACTATCCGTAACGACTGTCAAAGACACTATTAAACGTCATAAATATGTATAATAAAAACAGAATTGAATCTAGCTGCCCCTTGTTGAGAAGAATGGTCAAGAAACTCCATACTTAATCTTTTAAAATTATTTTATTGCAATGCTTATAAACAGGATCAAACAGAATTACGATGCAGCTTGCATAAAAACTTCGTCGGAATCCTGTAAATTGCGAAAACTCCACTTAGCAGTTAATTGAATTCAATGCAGGCTCGTAAACAATATTTCTTCAATTCCTGCAACAACATCGTCAGGAAAGACTGATAATCATCATACCATCACGCCTGTATTCTCCGAAGAGTTAGGCAGAGGTGTACCAATGTACACCCACAGTTCGCCGGTATGTTTTTAGGTCCCATATAATAGGGGGCGAGCCTATTGCCATTAACCGGGCACAAATCCAAACTCCGAAATGCTACTGAGAATTTCATAGAAAAACACAATAACAATTTTTGCTCGACCTGGGAATCTAACTCAAGACCTCTAGCGTAGCAGTCGCGCTTAGGACCACTAGGCTTACTAGGCAGCCCTTAAAAAAGCTCTGAATAAAAAGATGAAAAAGCAAACACCTACTTATTTACATCAATAATTATTATTGAAACCGAGCTTTCAATGTCACCGTGCGCGTGTCAGTCAATCTTACTACCATTATAAATGCGAAAGTTTGTATGGACAGAAGTTTGTTACTCAATTGAGCCAGAACGGCTGAACGGATTTAGATGAAATTTAGCACAGAGATGGATTATAGTCTTAAAAAGGACATAGGCTACTTTTTATCCTGGAAATATGTACGGTTCCTGTGGGATAATATTTAAACTTTGACGCGGGCAAAGTGTCGAGCAGGGGCTAGTACTAATAAATGCGAAACTTAGGATGGACGGATGTTTGTGACTTAATTACGCCGGAACGGCTAAACGGATCTGGATGAAATTTGGCATAGAGATAGATTATAGTCTTAATTAGCACATAGGCTAACTACTTTTTATCCCAAAAAACGTACGGTTCCCGTGGGATAATATATCAACTTAAACGCGGATGAAGTCGCGGGCAAAAGTTATCACACTAATATTATAAAGGCGAAAGTTTGTGTGTGTATGTTTGTCTCTTCTTCACGTTCAAACGGCTGAACGGATCTAGATGAAATATACACTGATATAGATCATAGACTTAAAAAACACATTTGCTACCTACTTTTTATCCCAAAAAAACGTACGGTTACAGTAGAATATTATCAAATAGCAACTAGCTTCAATTTTAAACTGTAACTTCTTGACATTCAAAAGTGCCTGTAAATGGTCTAATTGAAATAAATGCTTTGACTTTGACTTTGAAATTTGAAGTCGAACGAAGTCGCAGGCAAAAGCTATAAAGAATAATTGCCACGTATGTTTGACACAGTCACGTCCTCCACGCTCGATAATACATACACATACATAGGGGCGCGCCCGTCTGTCAATTTGTGTAATTCAATTAATTGAATTGAATGAATAATACTTAGGTGTTAATAAAAGTTTAGATGTGGTAACACCATTGATTGCTTTATAATGGTAACATTGTTATTGCGTTTATTTATTTGATATAATGTTTATCACATTTTTTAATGTAAAAAAAAACGAATAAAAAAAAATACCAGCCTATAACTGTCCCACTGCAGGGCAAAGGCCTCTTCTCATACAGAGAAGGCACGAGCAATGATCACCACGCTTGCTCAAGGCGGATTGGCGTTTTTTTTATATTGCTACAAAAATTAAAAAGTAATTGTCCACCGGTATCGAGAACAGGGTTAAATTCTATTTTGCTTTTCATCTTTTACTAATGAAAAAAATAAAAAATGCGAATTTCTCTCTATCGTATTAGCTAGCCCAGGATTCAAAGCGCATCAATTCCAAAAAAAAACTTAAAAAATACGAGCAAAGCCATTCAAACAACAAGTCTCCATTCGCATTACCACATTATCCCACTCACTCTCATAAAAATAATAATTAAAATAAAAAACCAGGGAACCCTAAATCTTTCCATAGCCTATATAATCAAACCCAATGATTAAAAAAAGCAAATCCTTCGCATAAATTAATAACGTCATCCCATAATATTCATTAGCTTTAAAAATAGAACGATCCCCCTGAAAGACAAAGACAGAAACACTGACAAACGAATCGTCTCGTACTACTTTTGTCCAAGCAAGAAAGAGATAGCTACAGTTTTCTTAGTAGTACCCGAATAGAACAGGCTACGCGTCATTGGTTGATATTTCCCGCGCGCAGGGCGTCGCCGATTTCCCGCCATAAATTGAGTTGTTGACACATTGATAATAAGGTTATGTTTTAATATTCACTCTTTTTTTCTTTCGCGCGAAATATTAAGCCGGGGTAAAATAATTATTGTTATGATTCGTGTTTTAATGAGCTGCGTGTGTGGTCCGTTCTCGGGTTGCTTGTAATTAAACTGTTTCGGTTTTGCGCAAGACGCCATATTTAAATTTTCATTGCTAGTTGTTGTGTTGGCAATAGGATTTTACGCACTGGTGTTTTTAGACGTTCATTGTGTACGTTTGTTAAATAATGTATGGTTTTAGTAGCTCGGTAAAATAACTATTCATTTTGATTATGTTTCGTTACTAAATAAATTTTAAATAGTAATGAAATGACGTAGATTGTATGAAGTCTTTCTACAAAGGAGTTTTTAAGCGCCTAGAGGTTTTAATGTCTATGAATGAATACTCTATGGTAACTATGTGCTATTGGTTACTATTACTAATATAACGATTTTGTCGAGAATGGAGTCGACATTAGCTGCTTTTAACTCGTTTTAAAATTAATTATGTGCAAAAGAGCTGCGGAGGAGGCCTCTCTATGTATTTTCGTAGATCTATACATTATTACTGTAGAAGCTTTAATTGAAGGAGCCTATACAACCTCATTATTATACCTACACTATGATATGGATACCGCTTCATAATAGAGTTATAAGTAAGTAGGTGTTAGTTTGTTGGTGACCAGCTGTCTTGAGTTAACAAAGAAAAGAAATAAAATATCAAATACTCGTAGACTATCCGCGACTTCGTTCGCGTGTCTTATTTCACCCACGTTAAGTTTTACGTCTTTGGTTACTGATCCGCTCCCGTGTGTCGTTCCGTGATGTTATACATATATAGCCTATGTTACTCAGTGTTAATGTAGCTTTCTAACATCAAAATATTTTTTGAAATCGGTCCAGTAGTTTTTAAGTTTATTCGTGACATACTTACAAAAATACAAATCCTTCCTCTTTATAATATTAGTATAGATTATAACAGGTAATATACAAAAAATAAACTAAAGTTAAAGTTTATAACGTGTTTTAAGTAGTGTTAGATCCCTTCACCATTACAAGCACTACAGTACCTAAGTCTCATAAAGGTGCCGATTCCCTTGTTCACAAACTAAACTAAAATTAGAGAATTGACATCTCTTACTAACATACAGCGAAAGAAAAGGACGGTGATACCTTAGAACTAAGTTAGAGATGTCAAATTAGTTTTGAATTGAACTTTTCCGTGTTTTTAATCAATGCGTTCTGACATGTCAACTATAATTGTATAGAGGTTTTAGATCAACTAAAATTGACAAGTCTTATTCATGTCTGTCCCTTTCTTGTTTGATTGGAGAGAAAAAGATAGAAATAGTCTAAATTAAGTTTAGCTTGTGCATAACAGAATCGACACCAATAACGAGATTGACGTCCTTTAGTACTTAAATCTCTGCCCTTAATGAATCGAGAGGACTATAAATCGAATATTAAACGTTTACTGCCTCGTTAGCCTAGTGGTCCTAAGCACGACTGCTACGCTAGAAGTCTTGGGTCAAGCAAAGTGTTATTGGGTTTTTCTATGAAATAACAGCAGCAATAAAAATAAAATAAAGTAGGTAAGTAATAATAAGTGTAAGTAACATCTTAGGAGGCTCTCGTTGGGTGGCTGAATCAAGGGCTTGATTCAGAAAGCGGTACTCCTAGACACGGCGCGTATTGTTAGGAGATTCCTTTCTCAGGAGCCCTGACCATCGGTGGCTTGGACCCCGTTCCCGACGCCAGTGGGCTACTATTTTTTATATTTTTAAATGTTTTTATATTAATATTTAAAAATGCAATTATTATGTATAATTAATGAATAAAAGTTTAATTAATAAAAAATATAATAATGTAGCAGCTCGGAGTTAGGATTTGTGCCCAGTCAATGTCAACAGGCTCGCCCTCTATTACATGGGACCTAAACATACGCGTGAACTCTGGGTACACGTTGGTACATTTCTGCCTAACCCTTCGGGGAATACAGGCATGATGGTATACTAATTCGTCAATTGCGCATGCGGCGATGTCAACTATCTTATTTCGTTTTTTTTTTTAAGGGGTAGTACATCCCCGGACGAGCTCCTTCACAAAGTACTCTACTAGTACTCGATCAGCTTCAAGCGTGAAAGAGTAACAAACATCCATCCATCCATCCATGAATCCATCCATCCACACAAACTTTCACGTCTGTAATACTTAGTATGATTATGCTACGATTATTTTATTACATCATAAAATTACTAGTAAATACTTACAACAACAAAAAAATACTTACATAATGTTTAACACCCCGACGGCACATACTTAGCTATTCTACATAGGTAGATAATATTATAAAGCTAAAGAAATTTTTGTTTGTTTGTTTAAACGCGTAAATCTCTAAAACTACTAGTTGGATCGGAAAAATCCTTGTGTATATGATAGCTAGATTCATTAGGAATAGTATGGGGTATAAAACATCACGCTACGGCACACAGGAGCGGAGCAGTAACCATAAACGTAACTTGACGCAAGTGAAAAATATCGAACATCGGAGTACGGGCGAGTTAGATTCTAATATTATAAAGAGGTAAGATTTGTTTGTTTGTTTGTAACGAATAGGCTGCGAAACTACTGCACCGATTTTAACCATGTTTTCACCAATAGATAGCTACATTATTCCCGAGTAACATAGGCTATATAACATCACGCTACGACACACGGGACCGGAGCAGTAACCAAAAACATAACTGACAAAAACGCGAACGAAGTACGGACAGAAACTAGAGTGCTGATAAAATGATTGCTTAAACGCCTCAGGATCTAGACCAGTCTTATTTAGCCATAATGACCTAACCACGAAGATAGATAGCTTAATATACATAATGATTCAGTTTTTATGAACAACGCCATTATATATTTTTTTAAAGCAAGTAAATTACAAAAAAAACTCTAAGTTATTTAGAAGACTTAATTCTCTAAGATTAGCTTTTTAAATGTGGCGTTAAATTTGAATAGTAGTAGGTAGGTATTTAATTGAAGAACTGGCAATGTGTGAGCCGGAATCGGGCCCTAGGAGTTCCGTACACCCTGGCGCGTTGTGTTCCATGCGCGTCTCAAAGAGCTGTCAGCATAGTAGACGGGGCCCACTAGGGCCAGTGCCTGCTAGTGTTGCGGAATTTGTTCGAAAGAGTTACCACGGCCCTGGAACGCACAGAGCATTAGAAGGGACACGGATGGGTTTTAGTCAGTAAGAGTCTGACACTTTCTTCCACTCCGACCAAAGCGTAAAAAGACAATTGATGATTTCCCATCTTTAAAAAAAAGTGTTCCGTACTCATCTCAGTGAAAACACGTTGAATAAATTTTGTTTTGATACGAGGTTTGTGATGTCTGGCGACCCCCTTTTGGGATTGATATTTTTATTTTTATAACTAGCATTTTGCCCGCGTCTTCGTCCGCATAGATTTCGTAATCCTACAAACCCAATACCTACCCATATTACCGTTCTGCTGCTCACATCAAATAATGACTCGCAAATTTTTAATAGAGTTATTTGAGAATTTATACCTCATGACCACGGATCCCTAAATAAGAGAATAATCTAGGAATTAAGAGAACTTTATGATTTATTTCATGTCTTTTTTAATTAAACAGAGTTGTAACAGCTTATTTTTTTAAACTCATAAAAATTAATTGCGCGGAAAGTTCATTTGTAGAAGAATTTTAAAGATCTTTTTTTATATTTAGTTACTGAGCGATTTGAATACTTATTAGGCGTTTTTTCCAGTAACTGTTTAAAAAAAACTAGTTTTATATTATAAGCATTTAACCCTAATCTCTTCAAAAGTGAACAGGCTTCTTCTGGGTAAGCTCACTCCATCATCAACTTTGTCTCTGTCACCTCTGACCTAGACTAGAGTCAAGAGTAAATATAATATCATAATATACCAGCGTATCTATGATCTCAATACAGGGCAAAGGCCTCTTCTCATACAGAGAAGGCACGAGGATTGATCACCACGCTTGCTCAAAGCGGATTAGCGATTTCAGACTTATTTTATTTTTAATTAATTATATGGTAGTGTTGTGATGGCCCAGTGGTTAAGGCGCCCGCCTCCCATGCACGAGGTTGTGGGTTCGCAATCGGACACGGGCAAGTACCAATGTGACTTTTCCTAATTCATATGTACTTACTTTCAAGTTTATCTTGGACATCACTGACATCGGTAACCATGTCAGAGGCCCTTGAGGCGGTTTAGAAACTCTGTCACTAGGGTGTTTGGGGTCGTTAGACCTTACTGCCCACACGATAAGAAGAAGATATGGTATAGCAAACAAGCCGACGGCCCACCTGATGTTAAGTGATCACCGCTACCTATAGACATCTGCAATACCAGAGGCCTTGCAAATGCGTTGCCATCCCAGCGACAAAGTTGAAACATCTCATGTGCCTGTAATTACACCAGCACCCATACCCTTCAAACCGGAACACAGCAACGCTGCTTTGCGGCAGAAATAGGTATGGTGGTAGTACTTCCCCGGACGAGCTCCTTCACAAAGAGCCCTACTACTATAGACTAAATTATTAAAAACTAGCTTCTGCCCGCGAATTCGTCCGCGTAAAATTTCATTGTTTATTCCACGGGAACCGCCACCACCACCACCACCACCACCTTTGGTTGACTGGTAGAGAATGCCTAAGGTATTAAGTCCGCCTTTGTACATTTTGTTGCATAAAGTTAAAATAAATAATAATAAATAACCGTACATTTTTCCGGAATAAAAAGTATCCTATGTGTTATTCCAGACTACAATCTATCTGAGTGCCAAATTTCATCCAGATCCGTTCAGCCGTTTAAGCGTGAAAGAGTAACGAACATCCATCCATCCACCAAACCATCGCCATTCTAACAAACATTCGCATTTATAATATTATTGGGATATGGCCGCTACTGAAACGCCGCTTTTAATTCGCAAGCTCAGTAGCAATTTCCTTATAGCTCAGTCGCAGTAAAATGTAAAATAGCTCAGTCGCAGTAAAATGTAAAACAATCTCACATAAACAATATTATTGTTATTGCGACCTGCCTGGTCGCCGGGCGTTGGTCGCTTATTTATTTCACGCCCGAATTGACGCCCAGTCAACAATAATGCGACCACTTGATTTTATAATGAAAAATATCGAGTTATATTTTCATTTTGTATTTCCTTGCATTATGATTTGCTTGAGATTTACGTGGGAACTTTATGTGAAGTTAAAATATGTGTAGGTATTGTGGAAACATTGATTGGTTAAGCAATAATCGACCTTATTTCCTCATATGCATATAAACTTTATTGTAAATTGTTGGTTTACACTTCTCATGACCCAAAGGCTGGTTTTGACCTTGGCCAGAGGCTTATCATTGCCCTCCAACGTGGCAATGCCGCCAGTCTTTTAAGCAGATTTCCAGTTGACAGCCTAGGCGGCGGATTTTTTTTTTCATGCCTTATAGATTCTAGGTTCTTTTTTATTATTATCTATGTTCAAAATTAAAAAGAAAATTCTCAGTAGCAGCCCGGAGTTAAGAAGTTGGTGGTGTGACACCCCCGTTGACCTTAGAAAGCATGTAGTACATGTAAAGTCGTTGATCCCGACTGTCGTTGATCTTTCACAGTCGTTAAGGGTAGTCAGAAACCCGAAAGTCAAACAACCAGTACTGCTATGGGGTATCGTGTTACCCAGTAACTGGGTTGTGAAACAACATAATCAAAGAAATTGTAATAGGGGTTTCAGTTTGAATGGGAGACCATCATGATTGAAGATAAAACCATGAAACTTTGCACTTGATAAAAAATAAAAAAAACATTTGTCCAACTTTTTTTTGTAAAATTCAGCATCTTAAAAATAAAAATGGCTGCCCAAAGTAAGTTCAATTCTACACGGACGAAATCCCGGTCAAAACCAAGTATTAAAAATAAAATTGGGCACGCGTAACATACCCAGTAGTACTTTCAAACAATAAGATAAATAAAACAATATAACAAAAGTACTTAACAATGTGTTTACCTCAAAACAACTACAAAAACTTTAACACAAAGAAGGTTTTATTCAAAACACAAATTCGCGACGGTGTAAACACACCATTGTCTATAGCCAGGTGACAGAGACAATTCGGTGTTCGTTTTTCAAAGAGCTGTCAAACTTTACGTCAATATTTTGGCGCGATTTGTGACGCAGTGGGAGTTTGTATTTTGACTAGTGATTTCCTGTGGGTTCAACGGGATTTTTGGAAACTTTTGATGCGGTGTGAAGGCAAGGAATGTTCACGGTCTTTTCTTAATTAGGTTTTTGAGGTGCTGTTAAATATATGTGCGAAGTTACCTTAGATCATTTTGACACGAAATTATTTAGGTAACATGCATGACAGCTGCATTTTTTTTTTATGTAGGTAGGTACCTAAAATATATACATTCATACACTAAACTTATTAAGCTGTGTTTTGGCTTAAATTTTGTTTTAAATATTTAGACGATGTTTCTTCATTTGAATTTTAGAAAACAACCTTTAAATTATTAATACCTAGTCTTATTACCTACTTAATAGTCTATTTTATTTTTTTTAATCCACAACTGCGTCTGAGTCTACGATAACCGCCATTAAATCGAGAGCAAAGCTAGTTATAATTATAAAAAGTATTTTGCTATTTAAAAATGAGTCAAAATAAAGCAATGTAACGTAAAAACCTTTTTACCACGAATATTTGTTTGTTCACGCATCGTCAAACAAGCCAAGTCACACACGAAAATATAGGGTTTTCTGTCAAATACAGGTCGCATTGTCAATTTTGTGGTGCATTCATACGCTTAATAAGTAACGCTTGTCGCTAATGAAACAGATTTAAAACTCATGACAAACTTTTCTAAGAAGCCATTGTTGTTACTCCACAAACTTACAAATACAGCTGTCAAAACACCAAATCTACTAGCTGTCAGAACAAAAAACAGTTTGACAACCGCAAAAACAACTTTGTAACATATTTCGGCGTACAATTTTCGCGGTAAAATTGATTATCAGGTGTTTTGACGTTTCTTTTTTTTTATTTGTTGACGGGCACGGTGCTTAAGTGATTGGGTCTTGTTACGTTTTTTTTGCAAAGAGTTTAGTTGGGTTTAGAATTTTATGGTTGAGAATAAGATTGGTATTGTGTTTACGTAAATAAAAGTGTAATGCCTGCAGTGTGACTAAAAGTGTTTAGGAATTTGGTGTAACGATGAAGTTGCACTTGCTTTTGAATGCACAGACGCATTAACAATGTTTTTTTTTCTTTGATATTGATACCAAATAAGGTTTAGGCCCTATTCAAGTTGTTACAAATTATTATTACAATTAAATTAAATTAAACTGGAATCTGAAACATATCCTATGACAATCGGCAATAGTTTTCCAGAGATTACAAACAATCTTTACCTCTTTATAATATTAGTAGGTATAGAATAGATTGTATTATATAAACTGCTACCCAATTACTTACAGCTAGAAAAGAAAAATCGGGTTAGACTGTGTGTCTCGAAGTTAACGGCCCTTGCAAGCATTTTTTTACTTAATCTTTAGTCACTATTTTTATCTTTACAAAATCTTCGAGCGCCCGATCTACGCCTAAATAGGCCGATTGTCAAAAGAAAAAAAAAAAAAAACACCCAACTCTTTACCGGTCAAATCAATTCAAATAAAGAACAAGTGTTACGTGATGTAACTCAAAAACGTTTTTAAAAATAAACTTTTATTTAATTGTCACAATATTTATAATTAATACTAAGAATTAGGAACTAGGCGAAATAGAACAAGAGTTTGAACAACGATGATGTTGGAAATAGAACTGAACTTACAATGAAAGTAACTGAGCTTATATACTAAGAATCCGATGGGATAAGTAAACATAATCAATGGTGATTAGTTAGTGGAAAAGATAACTAATATGTATCAATAACAAAGTCCTTAAAAGATAACTAATATGTATCAATAACAAAGTCCTTAACTAATTAATGAATGACATTACTAGTATCTTATTTACAATACAAGTATGTAATGGTTGTTTACAATATAATTATGTAATGGTTGTTTACAATATAATTATGTGATGGTTGTTGACAATATAATTAGGATACTTGATAAAGAATGTAGAGACTCGACACATATGTATAACGATAGAGGGCTAATATGTAACACCTCCCCCCTTAGAACAAAGATTGGGCGTTAGCGCCTGATTTTTGAGGTTGAGGAGATGATGATGGTTGCTGGTCCTCGATGTCATCTTCGTCGTCGGAGATGCACGTGGTAGGATGATGCAAGTTGCTCATGGGGATGGCAACATGCACATTGCGGCGTCGGGAAGAATGATCAAAACAGTTGTTGAAGACTTGTATGCAGGTTCTAGAATTGTTGCGACGTATAAATCCGTTTGGACATCTATTACAAAGTTTGATGCTGATGTATATTAACATTATCATGCCAATGGAAAGATATATCCATGAAAAACTTGTTTGGTTCTTCTCCAGGAAGGATTGGGCTTTGGAGGCTTTCAGATTTTGTAGTTCACCAGCATATTTTTCTAAGTGTACCTTTATGCTTCTTAAAGAGTCAAGAGGCATGTCATTGATCGTAATGGGGATTAGCTTTTGCGATTCTTCATTTTTGAATGTTTCGAAGCAATCTTCACTTCTAACGTCTGGAACGATGATCGGAATGGTGATGTTTTCTTCTGACGTCTGGAAGGCTGATAGGGTGCTATATCCCGTATGTAACTTACACCCTTGAGGTAAGGTGATTATTCCTGAGCCTTGTAGTTTTAAGTTGGAGATCTCGACGCTGCACTGAAGAACACAATTTGTCTCATTGTTCAGAATATATAACCAGTTGCTAGGGCCAATTGGCTGGAACGTGTTCATTTCTGCCGGGAAGGTTGTTGTCGTGCAAGTCGAAGGGATACTCGTTGTCTTGCTGAGTAGAATGTCCACTTCGCAGATTGGACGAACGGATGAGTCGTAGATAACGATATCCTTGCAGACTCGTTTTCTTGGTGCGTAGATGATGCAGTTATCCACGGAGCTTGTACCCGCATAATATTGTCCACTAGTGTCAGTGGCCAAGTAGGTATGCTCTGGGAGGATAGTGGTGTGGAAGGAGGAATTGGGATGTCTTATAGGAATAGAGTACATGATACAAGGTAAAAGATTTATGTTGAACTAAGGGAAACTCTAGGACATATACTAAACGATTTGAGTACACGTATGCTGATAGAGAAGACGAATCCAAGAGGCTATGGATGTTATTAATTGAAACTGAAGTTACTAACTGTCTATTGCCTCTTATCTTATTAGAAATCAGTAATTGTTCGTAAAGCTTATTGAGAGATATGATTGAAGGATGTATAATGTTGGATTTCGCGAAAAGGATGCTTGTCAAGCAGTCATCTATTTCGTTTTCGAGACTGGTGACTAACTCAAGAATTTGTAATGAAATAGTTGATATGTCTTCGCTAATTTTTATGTCAAAAATAAGATTTTCAGTTTTATTAATGAAGTTATTAATGCGATCTATATTTTCATTTATAATTTGTTCATCGTATGAGATTTTAAAAATAGTATCGTTGAAAAATTTTTTATGGTAGACGATGTGATCTGAATTTGTGTTTGCATGAGATCCGCCAAATCAAGTTCTTGTTTTTCTAATTTATCTATGCATTCTTCGTAATGCTTCGCGTCTTTTGCATCAGGTGTACCGATTTGTATAGAATTATGCATGATAGAATCTTAATAGTAGAAAAAATATATAATTATAAATGTAGTTAGGATCACTAAAAACTTGAGTAAAGGATAGGGTAGAGTTTTGGGCTGTTGTATAACGACAGACCCTGTGAATAGAAATGGAAAAAAAAAATGACTTAAATAATTAATCATAGAATAAACCTATCTAACTTATTATTATTTATAAATCTAGTTTACGTTATAAGGTCTAAGGCGATTTGCGTGAACTAACTGGTTCTTGCCAGCTTTTCGTATTATATAATTTTCATTGAATCCGACTCGAACTACTTCGAATGGACCGTCCCATTTAGCGTCTAGGTTATTCGGTGTAGGTACTCGCAACATCACTTTGTCACCCAAGGAAAAATCGGCTATATTTTTAATTTGAGCGTCATAACGTTCTTTTGCCTTTTCTTTAGTGACTTCGATGTTTCGTAGAGCGGCGTCTCTAGCTATCCTAAGACGTTCGTTCAGGTCCTTTAAATAGTCGGAAGCTGTATATTCCGGAATCGGTTTAAGTGCATAGAATGGACGTGGTTTGTAACCGAAAAGTAATTCGTGAGGTGTAAACCCGGTTGAACTATTGACGGATGTATTGTGACACATAATAGCAAATGGAATTATTTTGTCCCAATTCTTCTGGCGACGGCTATTGTACATTCGTATATGGTCACGGAGTGTAGCATGAAAACGTTCGAGTGCACCATTCGTTTGAGGGTGATATGCAGTGTTGAAAGTTTGTGAAGAACCTAGGAATTTCATGAGCTGTTTCATAACACTGTTCATGAATTCTTTGCCTTGATCAGAGTGGAAACGCTTGGGAACACCGAAGTGTTGACAGAATTTGATCAAGCTTGATGCGACTGTAACTGCTTCTTTGTCAGGAATAGGGTATGCCTGAACGTACCTTGTTAATTCATCTTGTAGGGTTAGGACATACTTGTTGTTATTTTCACTGACTTCAGAGTAGGAAACGAGATCTATGGAAACGCGTTCGAAAGGCTCAGTGGATTGCGACGTGATAACCATAGGGGCCTGAAAGGATTTCCTTTGGATCTTATTTCTCTGACAGGTGACGCATGATTCAACGTAGTTTTTTATATCGTTTGTCATACCTTTCCAGAAATACTCCTCTCTTATTTTCCTTATGGTTTCTGCAATACCACGATGACCTGAGACAGGTTCGTCGTGAAATGTTTTCAAAATTTCAGGGATTTCTTCAAGACTCGGATATTTAACTCTATTTTCACAAATAGTTATCTCGCAGTCATATATTTCAGCGAGATATGAAGAGATTTTTAATTGTTCGTTTCCTTGAAGTTTACAAGTTTGATCGTATTTGAGATCTGGCACATACAATTGATTTATCTCATTTTGCTGGAGGCAAGACAAGAGGGATTTGAAATAGCTTTCTGAGTCCCAAGGATCGAAATGTGTTGGTCTAGTACAACAAAAGAATAGATTTTGATTATTATTAGATATAAGAAGATCTACATCGTAGAGATTTTTAGGTTTATCTAAATAGGGATTAGTTTGTGAACATGATTCTAAAGCCTCATAAAAAAGGTTATTATTATTTGAGTATTGACATGAGGTTGGAATGAATATTTGTTTGTGTCTGGTATCTAGAAGTCTGTCTGGTATTACTCTGACTTTTAGGGGGTTGATAGAACGCTCTTGTGAAAGATAGTGTTCATAATTTAGTTGTAAATAATTAGAATCAGAGGAATCTTCGCAGGTTAAATCTATGACATTAGAATTAAGAATAGGAGGACGAGACAAAGCATCAGCATTTGTGTTTATTTTACCTGCTTTGTAGATTATTTCATAATTGTACTCTTCGAGTTTTAGTCTCCATCTAACGAGTCGACTACCGGGGTCTTTGATGGAGAATAACCAGGTTAGAGGTTTATGATCAGTGACGATTTTAAATTTTCTTCCAAATAGATATGGGCGGAAATGTTTGACTGCCCAAACGATTGCTAACAATTCGCGTTCGATTGTGGAATAGTTCGTTTCAGCTTTATTCAGGGTTCTGGAGGCGTACGCGATAGGCAGGTCTTTACCAATTTCTCCTTGTGATAGAATTGCTCCAATAGCATGAATAGATGCGTCAGTCGTTAAAACAAATTCTTTGTTGAAATCGGGGTACTGTAGAATCGGGGTTGTGGTTAAAATATTTTTACATGTATCGAAGGCCTTTTGCTGTTCCGTACTCCAAACGAAAGGAACATCTTTCTTCAAAAGGCTTGTTAGCGGTTTTGTTATTTTACTAAAATTTGCAATGAATCTACGGTAATATCCTGCTAAACCTAAGAATGATTTTATATCCTTGCAGGATTTGGGAATTGGAAACTCTCTGACCGCTCGTACTTTTTCCGGATTGGGTTTAACGCCTTCATTGGAGATGATGTGCCCCAAGTATGCTACTTCCTTTCTCAGGAATTCACATTTGTCGGGTTGGACCTTTAAACCGTGTTGTTTTAGACGATTGAATACCTCCGTTAATTTTTGTTCGTGTTCTTGGAGGCTGGATGCAAATACTACGATATCGTCGAGGTAGACGAAACAGCGTTCGCCTTGTAATCCATAAAGGACGCTATCCATTGCACGTTGGAAGGTAGCGGGTGCATTTTTGAGACCGAAAGGCATTCTTAAAAATTCGTAATGACCATAAGGAGTACTAAAAGCGGTTTTTGGAATATCTTTTGGATCCAGTTCGATTTGATGAAAACCAGACGCAAGATCTAACGTAGTAAAGTAAATGGAATGACCTAATTTGTCAAGAATATCTGTGATGTTGGGTAAGGGGTAACTGTCTCCGATAGTGATATCGTTAAGTTTGCGATAGTCTATTACCACTCTCCATTTCTGTTTGCCTGAAGCGTCCAGTTTCTTAGGTACTACCCATATAGGACTGCTCCATGGTGAAGTACTAGGCCTAACGATATTTTGTTTAAGCATTTTGTCGATTTGTGATTTTACCTCTTGTTGATGGATATAAGGGAACCTATAGGTTTTAGTATTGATTGGTGTATCTTATGTTGTTGGAATGGTATGTTTGGTGTGATTGGTAAATGTAAGAGGATCGCCTTCAACATAGAAAATATCGGAGAATTCGTAAATTAATTTATCAAGGGATTCACGCTCTTCCTTATTTAGATGGTCGCGTCTAACGAGTTGACTTATGTCGTCTACTGAATGTAACTTATTATTAGATGCATTTACGGAATTAATAGGGAAACTGTCTATCTCTAATGTTTCATCGAATGAGTTTACTTGGACTATAGGCATAGGGATGTGTTTGTCTTGATTACTGGAATTTACACAAGTTATTAGAAATCGGTTATTCGTGATATTTACAAGGGCATTGGGAATAGTGATATCTCCATGAAGTACTTGTTTTTCGACGATCGCTGTACCATTTGCAAGATCATTTGTATAACAACATATTACAGTTTCTGACCGTTGATTCACTAGTTGGTTGTTGTGATGTGAATCATAGGAGTCTTCATTTAAATAGAATAATTTGTAGGTCCGATCACGGACGCGCATGGTTTTGGACTGAACGTAAATGTTAACATTGAATTTTGACATAAAATCGTTACCTAATATGCCATCTGATGTAATATTGAGGTTAGCTATATGAAAACTGTGTTTGGGTAATTGATCGAGGCTTAATTCCGAGGTACCGTAGGTCTTGATTGTTGAGTTAGAGTTAGATACACCTACGATAGACGCTTTGTTAGAAGAATTAATGTGATTATTTCCGATTTTGTCTTTTCGAATGACTGAGATAGCTGCGCCTGTGTCTACCAATAATGTTATTGGTTGACCATCAATGTGGAATTTGCAATGCAGAAGGTTGTCGTGAGGTACGTTTAGCGAGGAAATGTTATATGATTTGATATCAGAGTCTTTAGTTTTGACCGATTTTTTATGCTTTGATTTAGATTTGGAACTTGTGTTTCTTTGATTTTTAGATTTAGTACGTTGCGTTGAAGTAGTAAGATTTTGTGAAATTGGAATTGAATTTGAAGATTCAGGATTTGGAATTGAGTTTGAAGATTCAGGATTTGGAATTGAGTTTGAAGATTCAGTATTTGGAGTTGAATTTGTAGATTTAGGATTTGGAGTTGAATTTGTAGATTTAAGATTTGGAGTTGAATTTGTAGATTTAGGATTTGGAATTGAATTTGTAGATTTAGGATTTGGAGTTGAATTTGTAGATTTAGGATTTGGAATTGAATTTGTAGATTTAGGATTTGGAATTGAATTTGTAGATTTAGGATTTGGAATTGAATTTGTAGATTTAGGATTTGGAATTGAATTTGTAGATTTAGGATTTGGAATTGAATTTGTAGATATAGGATTTGGAATTGAATTTGTAGATTTAGGATTTGGAATTGAATTTGTAGATTTAGCATGATATGGTAGATCAGTTTGAGTGCAAACGTCACGATATTGTCTACGATAGACAGAGTGAATTTGTGTCGAAGCGTCGCACTTAATTTGAGAGGCAGAAACAATAGCCGTTTGTCCCCGATGGACTGGATTTAACGAGCTATCACTTATACCCTTGGAAGTTTGTGATAAATTTGTTATTGGAGCTGCAGATGGTCTAAATTGAACTGTGGGTCTTGAATTTGGGTTTCTGAGCAAAGGTCTAACGCGGTTTCCGGGGAGTTGCTCATCTCTCCGGCCGCTTGTGAGTTTAAATTGTGAACACTAGCCGGGTTAGGAACATTAGCTTTAGAATAGACCGGACGTTGGTTCTGATTATTAGAGCCAGTCTTCATTCGATTGTTATAAGCCCTTTTCCTACATTCAGCAATTTCATGTCCTGGGTTTTTACAATACCTACAAAATTTTTTTGGAGTTGTATTCGGAATGATAGACTGTTGATTTGATTGATGATTAGAATTTTTGGGTATAGGATTTCGCGGCTGTGATGCGTTTTTATGCAGTTGTTGTCTAGCAGCATTCATATTTCGGATTTTTTCCTCCTGAATCGCGAAGTTGCCTGCGTCGCGTAAATGTTTAAACGAATGGACCCTTAACATAGTTCCTATGTCTGAGCTGAGCCCATTAACAAATACGTTTAGGGCGGTTTCTTCCGTATTTGCCCTACGACCCTCTAGGGTTATATCTTGAACTTCGGTCGATAATTTTTCTAATATTTTACTGCGATGCAAATCTACCCTGAGATAGTAATCAGTTATGCTTTCGCTAGGTTTCTGGAACATGGATTGTAGTTCAAGGGATAAATGCGCTAGAGTCTTCGTCTGTGAAAATTTTTGGATGAGATATGTTTTTAGATCGGCCCACGACGGGAAGTCCTTGGCATGTAAATCAGATGCTCCAGGACCTAGAATTTTGTTTAGGGTGAAAGTCAACAATATGCCTTGTTGTTGCACTGATGCAATTCGAAACACGGAGTCGCATGATCTAACAAATCGATAAACTTGTGTTGGTTGAGCCGTATCAAAATCCGGAATTAACTTGATTAGCGTATCTATGCTTACTACTAAGTTATCCGAAACAGGCGTGAATTTGGTGTCTGTGTGAGGCATTGTGATTGATTAAGCACTTATTAAGGAATTAGAAATATCAAAGTAGAAGATTTGGTTATGTTAGGAGATTTTGATTTAGGATTTAGAAGGGATTTGGTAACAAGGAATTGAATAAGGAATTGGAAGGAATCAGAGCATAACAATTTGAGCCACTTACCACAGTAACACGATCAAGCGGATAGACATTTTCAGGTTCGGCAGGGAAGATTAAAACCCTTCAGGTACCGCACTGTTGTTGCTGCTTCACAACCTAACAGGCACGTTATCCCTGTCTGACTGCCCTAGGCTATCCTACCGACTGCGCCAAAATTGTTACGTGATGTAACTCAAAAACGTTTTTAAAAATAAACTTTTATTTAATTGTCACAATATTTATAATTAATACTAAGAATTAGGAACTAGGCGAAATAGAACAAGAGTTTGAACAACGATGATGTTGGAAATAGAACTGAACTTACAATGAAAGTAACTGAGCTTATATACTAAGAATCCGATGGGATAAGTAAACATAATCAATGGTGATTAGTTAGTGGAAAAGATAACTAATATGTATCAATAACAAAGTCCTTAAAAGATAACTAATATGTATCAATAACAAAGTCCTTAACTAATTAATGAATGACATTACTAGTATCTTATTTACAATACAAGTATGTAATGGTTGTTTACAATATAATTATGTAATGGTTGTTTACAATATAATTATGTGATGGTTGTTGACAATATAATTAGGATACTTGATAAAGAATGTAGAGACTCGACACATATGTATAACGATAGAGGGCTAATATGTAACACAAGCAAACAATATCACTGCGGCATACAATCGAGAACAAAGTGCACTTGAACGTTTGACAGCCGAGAACGTTCCAATTTCAAACGTTACCCGCCATATTGAATCGGGGCAAAGGAAAAATGTCTCCGTTCTCTATAGAATTGTCTTTGAATATTTGACGAGAGGTTGTAGTGGTGAAGGCTCTCAATAGATAAAGGATTCATCTTTGATACGAAATTCTTTATGTCCAAAGATGTCCTTTGATGTTTTCTACAATATTAGTAGTAGTAGAGCTCTTTGTGAAGGAGCTCGTCCGAAGAAGTAGGTATTATCGACCTGCAATATCTCCGAAACCAGAATGTTCTTAGAACGCTTAAGACAAATAATAAATTAAACTGCCTCGTTAGCCTAGTGGTCGTAAGCACGACTGCTACGCTAGAGGAAGGAATCGAACTTAGGACAAGTTCGATTCCCAGGTCGAGCAAAAAATGTTATTAGGTTTTTTATGAAATTCTCAATAGCAGCTCGGAGTTTGGATTTGTGCCCGATTAATGGCAATAGACTCGCCCCCTATTACATGGGACCAAAATATACCGGCGAACTGTGGGTGTACATTGGTACACGTCTGCCTAACCCTTCGGAGAATACAGGCGTGATGTATGAAACTCAAGAAAGAGCCCACGCCACTTTTAAATCCACAACTTCATCTACATCCGACAACCGACATTTAATCGGACAAAGACTCGGGCAACAGCTAGTTATTCCACAAAACATTCAAGCCCCTATATCACCCAATGTATCAATGTAATATTACAACAATTTAAATTCAAAAAATTCCACAAAAACCATAGATTCCCGCCCGTTTCCCATTATTTGCTCTTTAGAATCCAATATGGCTGACAATGGAATACTCTATGCTACCCGTGGTGAGTTAATTACTTAAATAACAGAGAGGTGAAAGTATTCAAGGTGTTTCGAACCACCATGGGTTGGGGAGAGGGCATGGCGATAGGAGGAAGCGATGAGCTTCAGCGATTGGGGTTTTAAATATCATTGGATGGCAAACAAGCTGACGGCCCGCCAAGTGTTAGTGGTCACCGCTGCATTTTTTTTTTTAATGGGACATGCCCGCCACACTGTTCCCAAACCACTGCAACTCTTGTAAGCCAGAATCAACAGTGGCGACCACAAGAAAAGCGCTGAGACAATGAAGCTCGACGAGTCCCGGAGAAACGATTCAACTGTCTTGGATCCCGCAACGAAATTAATCAGAAAAGCTTAGCGGAGGTGTAAGAAAAATATAATTCACCGCTGCCTATAGACATCTGCCATACCAGAGACCTTGCATTATGCGTTGCCATCCTAGAGACAAAGTTGAAATGTCTCATGTGTGTGAACACAGCAACGTTGCTTTGCTGCTCGGTGGCTTGTTTGTCATCCAAATAAATTAAAATGTCCTTCTCCAGCGCCTAATCTATCAAAATCGGTTCAGCAGTTTAGGTGTGAAAGCATAACAGCCATATATTATAGTCAGAAAGAGTTCCTTTCGCATTTATAATAATATTAGTAATTATGACCTGATTAAGATCGCAGGAAGACGCTGGATGCAGGCCGCTTCCAACCGGTCCATTTGTAAATCTATGGGGGAGGCCTATCTCCAGCAGTGGACTTCCTGCGGCTGATATGATGATGATGATGAATTAATTGAAGGAAGTGTTGTTTCAGAGATGAAAAACACAATAACAGACTAAAATATATCTGATTATATAACGAATTGACGGGACGGGACGGTTGACGTAAATTCTTTTGCAAAAAAACAAATTGAATAAGACATCACAAAAATTCAAATCAAATGTGTTACATAAAAATAATAATTTAAATACCTATTTACGTACAAAATAAAGCCGTTTTCTCATTCTAGACATTTTTATGTGTCTAGCATTTAAATTAGTTACCTATATTAATATAGTAGTAGAGCTCTTTGTGAAGGAGCTCGTCCGGGGAAGTACTACCACCATACGTAGTGCTGCCGCAAAGCAGCGTTGCTGTGTTCCGGTTTAAAGGGTATGGGTGCCGGTATAATTGGGTAGATGACACCACTAATCAATTGACGTACTTTTTAGGAGCTGTCAAAACGCGATTCCCCATAGATTTTCTATGACAATACTCAACTATGACGTCACTTTTTTGTCATCTCAATTCACTATTTATTGATTTCAAAGCAACTAAAAATCGATTTTTATTGTTATTTAAAAAATCATCGGGTTTTTAGTGCTAAAATTAAATGGTTTTTGTGAAGTTGTTTCTTGAAATTACCAAATTAAAGGCACATGACACATTTCAACTTTGTCTCTGGGATGGCAACGCATTTGCAAGGCCTCTGGTATTGTAAACGTCTATAGGTAGCGGTGACCACATAACATTAGGTTCAGATTTTGAGATTCAGATTAAGGCTTATTGCACCCGCGTTAAGTTAGGTCTTTGGTTACTGCTAGGTCGTAGCGTGATGTTATATAGCCTACTAGCTTTTGCCCGTGGCTTCGCTCGCAAGAAGTATTATCTTTCATCCCCTATTTTATCCCCTTAGGGGTGGAATTTATCAAAATCCTTTCTTAGCGGATGCCTACATCGTACCATCTACCTGCATGCCAAATTTCAGCCCGATCCGTCCAGTGGTTTGGGCTGTGCGTTGATAGATCACTATGTCAGTCAGTCAGTCACCTTTGAGTTATATATATTTAGATGTTACTCAGGAATAATGTAGCTATCTATTAGTGAAACAATTTTTGAAATCGGTCCAGTAGTTTCGGAGCATATTTGGTACAAACAAGCAAAATTTATTTTTCCTTTTTTTAATATAATAACATACAAAATATAGTACATATCATCACGCCTGTATACCCTGAAGGGTTTGGCAGAGGTGTACCAATGTACACCCACAGTCCGCCGGTATGTTTAGGTCCCATGTAATAGAGGGCGAGCCTATTGCTATATATTTTTGTATAGACTTCTGAATAATCAAAGCGACGGTATATACCAAGTTTCGTATTATATACAATGGAACAAAAATTCAGTCGCAAGAATGACAAAGTGAAAAATAAAATTTGGACCCAAAAATTAACATACACAGGGTCTAAAACCGATTAGTTGGCAACACGCAGCGCGTTACGGACTCTCCTATTGTGTTACCTGTCTAAATAATTCTTGCTTTTTTTCCCGATTTTTAGGGTTCCCTACCCCAAAGATAAAACGGGACCCTTCTTAGCGTTTCGATGACAAACTAATACATAGGTATTATATTATTGGTCCCGGCTGTCATTTGTAGATCTTTGACAGTCGTTACTGTTAGTCAGAAGCTAGAAAGTCTGACAACCAGTCTTACCAAGAGTATCGTATTACCCATTACTGGGTTGTGGAGATCTGATAGGCAGTCGCTCCATGTAAAATACTGATATTCAGCTGCATCCGGTTCGACTGGAAGCCGACCCCAACATAGTTGGGAAAAGGCTAGGCAGATGATGATGATTGTTGCGGCCCAGAATTTGGCTACATTGACTGCGTTGTGGTGGCAGCCATTAAATATTCCTGCGTGCAGCTGTTAGGGCACGCAGGTCCCCTATTCCTAACACCCCACTGTCTGTTGGTCCGTCTATCTGTCTGTCCGTCTGTCACCAAGCTGTATCTCATGAACCGTGATAGTTAGACAGTTGAAATTTTCACAGATGATGTATTTCTGTTGCCGCTATAACAACAAATACTAAAAAACTGAATAAAATGAATATTGAATACAACAAACGTGATTTATTTTTACAATATTGATAACGGCAACAGGTAGACGCTTGAAATATTCACAGAATATTCACTTTAAACATAAATAATTAATGCTTAGCATGCATTAGCATAGGTTTCTTCAAGAAAGGAGTTTTGGGGTTTATACGAGGTCGGCAACGCACGAGTGATGCCTCTGGTGTTGCAAGTGTCCATAGGCAGCGGTGACCGCTTAACATCAGGCGGGCCGTTAGCTGGCTTGCCAGTGGTATAAAAAAAAATACCATCCATCACCATCACGCCTGTATTCCCCGATGGGTTAGGCAGAGGTGTACCAATGTACACCCACAGTTCGCCGGTATATTTAGGTCCCATGTAATAGGGGGCGAGCCTATTGCCATTAACCGGGCACAAATAATCCAAACTCCGAGCTGCTACTGAGAATTTCAAAGAAAAACCCAATAACACTTTTTGCTCGACCCGGTAATCGAACCCAGGACCTCTAGCGTAGCAGTAAAAAAAACTATATTTAACGGCTCCCGTGCAACAGACATGGTTTTTTTTGCCGTTTTTATAGATAATGGTACGGAACCCTTCGTGAACGAGTCCGTCTTGCACTTGGTCATTTTTTAAACCGTTTCTTGTTTTTTCCCGCCCGCCGCCTAAAATGGTGGCGGCGAAAATTGGATTTCAAAAGGAGTTTTTAAATGTTAAGATTTTTGTTGATAACGTTGTAAGACGCTGTTTATTTTATTTGTGGTCGTTTTGACTTGAAATGTTGCTAAAATACGTTTGTACTAAAAACCGTAATTTCGAATTTGATGTGATTACAAATTAAAGTGTTCGGATTTTTTGTCCTGGCTCGTTAGCTTAGTGGTCCTAAGCGCAACTGCTACGCTAGAGGTCTTAGGTTCGATTTACAGTTCGTGAAAAGTGTTATTGGGTTTTTCTATGAAATTCTCAGTAGCAGCTCGGAGTTAGGATTTGTGCCCGGTTAATGGCAATACGAGTAGGCTCGCCGCCTATTGCATGGGACCTTAAAACATACCAGCGAACTGTTGGTCTACCTACATTGACACAACTCTGCCTAACCCTTCGCGGAATACAGGCGTGATGGTATGGATGTGTAGATTTTTTAAATGTTAGGAACTTTATGTTTTCCGAATGGATAACTACAGCCCGGTCAAACTTGATGCTAAAAGAGGGTGTTTACTCTTTGGCAGCTACTGTTCGGCTGAACGGATCTAGATGAAATTGGCACTGAGATTGATTGTACCGGATACGGAAACCTACGGTTTCCGAGTGATTACATACTTATCAAATTTGTCGTGGACGAAGTCGCGGGCACAAACTAGTAATCTAAATATATATAACTCAAAGGTGACTGACTGACTGACATAGTGATCTATCAACGCACAGCCCAAACCGCTGGACGGATCGGGCTGAAATTTGGCATGCAGGTAGATGTTATGACGTAGGCATCCGCTAAGAAAGGATTTTGATAAATTCCACCCCTAAGGGGATAAAATAGGGGATGAAAGATAATACTTCTTAACGCGAGCGAAGCCGCGGGCAAAAGCTAGTGCCTAATAACTTCGCTTGGATACTCAAGTACCCAGATTACTTAACCAAATCATTGCTACCAGATTATAACACAGTACTTAATCAAAAGGGGCTTAGGGGGGGGGGGGGCTTTTTTTTACTGTGGGTGTACATTGGTACACCTCTGCCTAACCCTTCGGGGAATACAGGCGTGATGGTATATTTTTTTTTTTTTTTTTAATCAAAAGATTGACACCTGAGATCCTGTCTTGTACATAATTAGTAGCAGATGTTTACCGTCAGGTGTACATTTATATATACGGGGTGTACAAAGACAAACCACATACTCGTTAACTACGTATAAAATAAATTTCTCAGTAGCAGTTCGGAGTTTGGTTGTTGGTGGTGTGACACCCCCGTGCCTCGGAAAGCACGTAAAGCCGTTGGTCCTACGCCTGATCTCTCTCCGGTCGTGTCGGATTGCCGTCCCATCGGGCTATGAGAGTAAGGGAAGAGGGGTGCACCTGTGTTTGCGCACACACTTGTGCACTATAATATGTCCTGCGTACGTGGCTAGTCTGCATTAAGATTAGCCGCTGTAGCCGGAATCGGTCTGGAGAATTACATTTACATAAAAGAAATAATACACATACCAACACACCTGTGTACCTCGAAGGGTTAGGCAGAGGTGTGGTACACCAACAGTCCACCGGCATGCTTAGGTCCCATGTAATAGGGGGCGAGCCTATTGCCATTAACCGGGCGCAAATCCTAACTCCGGGCTGCTACTGAGAATTTCATAAAAAAATCCTAATAATTCTTTAGCTCGACCTGGGAATCGAACCCAACACCTCTGGCGTAGTATCCGCGCCTTTTTATATTGTTTAATTTTTTTTCGTTACAATCACTAATTAAACACGTCATTACGACTTAACAAAGAGTGCATGACTAGACAAGTGACTTCAATCATCATTATTAAAAGGGAAGGCGTGTCAGTATGTATGTGTTGTTTTGTGCGTGTCACATCGAAAACTGCTGTAGTAATTTTGATGTTGAAAGTTTTAACAGGCAAATTGCTTTATTTTTTGCTTGAACTGTATTTTGCCCGCGGGTTTGCTCGTGTTGTCAAGTCGGTTTGTGAAAGTTTTGTTTTTAAAATATTGTCAAATGAAATACCTAACTTTTGTTAAATTTGATCCCCTTTGGGGAGTTGAATAAAAATAATTAGGTCTAACATTGTAAGTGCGCAAACATAGGTGCACCCACCTGTGTTTGCGCACACACTTGTGCACTATTATATCTCCTGCGCACTTGGTCAGACTGCACTAAGATTAGCCGCCGTGGCCGGAATCGGTCTGGAGAGTTAAATTTTACACTCTGAACAATATTTTTTTTTCAAACAAAAATAATTAAAAATGTCTGAAGTCGGTATTCCTAAAATGGCTTTCAAGCATGTACTACATTATCCATCTATAAAATATATCATTTCTTCACGACCATAACTTGCGTGCGCCTGCGCACACACGTCACAGTAATAGGATAATTATAGTGTTGCCAGCTAAAAGCGTGGCAAGTAATTATGTGCAGATAATTGGCGAAGATGGCGGAGTTGCCATGTATAATAATTGAAATGCCTAGCGCTGCGCTTGCGCTTGTTTGAGGAATTCTTCGGTTTGTAGGGTTCGGCACTTCAAAACGGAACCCTATTTCTCCGTCTAAGACTCCGCTATTTGTCCGTCTGTCATAGACCTATGTGACCATCTTACACAAACCATCACGCCTGTATTCCCCACAGAGTTAGGCAGAGGTGTAACAATGTACACCCACAGTTCGCCGGTATGTTTACGTCTCATGTAATAGGGGACGAGCTTATTACCATTAACCGGGTACAAATCCTAAGGGCCTCCGCCCACGACCGATTTTTTTGGACCGATAATCGGGCAGAAAAACGGGGCCGTTTTTTCAAAAATTTCAACGCCCACGACCGTGTTTTCGTCGGTGACTTTCGAGGGAGGAGCTTAAAATAGCTGTCAAATTTTATATCGCAACTTTTATTTGACAGAGTTACCGATAGTATAAAAATAACGTTAATAGATTTAAGGTTATTTAAGTTACAATTTATCGTTAAATTGTTTATTGACGATATTTTTATCGTTTTTTTTTAAACAATTGATCTTTCTAAGATGGAAGTAGCGTAGGACGGAGGTGTGGCGGGTCGCCCAGCTTAGCGTCGCGCTAATGTAGTGCCTAACAATACTTTGCCCGATTCTTACGAGTGAGAATAACACGCTTACTTTTACATCGTTCTGAAATCAAAAGTCATGAGATCCATCATAGTACCTAACAGAAGCTATTGGCACTATTATTTTCGATTAATAACAAAAATAAATAAAATAACACGAACATTTGTGAAATAGTAAGAACGCGAAGTAACGCTTCCTTGCAGTCAAGGCATATTTGTGTGTAAACCTTATCGACTACATGCGTAAGGTAGCCTTTAAAGAATACATTAATCGATCAGACAGGAGCGCTACTAACATTTAACTCGAATAACAAAAAAAATGACGAATTTCCAACATCTTCGAGACGTCTTAAAAAAAAACACGCAATAACAACTATTACTCGACTGGAGTTCCAGTGTTTCAGCTGCAGAACGATGTAAAAGTAACCGTATATGTTATTATTAGACCTGGTAATCGAACCCACGACTTCACGCTGATCAGACGCGCTTTGCGACCACAAGCCCAATATAGTTAGTCAGTGACAATTAATATAAACGTACAAAACGGCAACTTACCTAATTTAACGGTAAAAATAACGATTAATTCATATTCTATGTTAATGTTCATTAACATTATATTACTGGTAATGTTATCAAATAACGTTTTTATAAAGTTACTTTTTTCAAAATTTTCGAGTTCATGGAAATTAACGTACGTAACGATTATTATTTTTTGATTTCATAACGTTAACAAGCCCTGGATTTAAGTCATTACATATTTAGCAAGCTTAGTCGTTGAAAACGAATGTTATTTTCATTCTTAAGAATTTATTAAATTCGTTTGATTATATATTATTTTTTTAATCCATTAACGTTATTTTTATATTAACGGTAACTCTGTCAAAGGTAATTTTATAAATATTTACCGGTATTTAAAACCCTGCGTAAATCAACACAATATTATTTACTTATTGAAATCACAGACGATTAATTTAGAAAAAAATGAACCATATTATTAATAAATAAATAAGCTTTTTAATAATAAATTATTGTTATTATTCAAATGCTTCAAACTCATAAGTACTAACTTAACATAACACCACAATTGTACACTTAATTCGCAATAACTGCTTTTGGCTTTAGACTTTTGACTTTAGCAATGACAGAACGTTCTTCCCTAGTAAATCCATGACGCATAGGGTAAGTGCCCCAGTGAATGAACACACCCCAGTGAATTAACAAATCCGAGTATTTTCCAAAAAATAATAAACTAAGATATTACCTTCTACCCAACGCAGTATTTTTTTTTTGTAATTGCTGCTCTTTATTCTAGCATAGTAACAACATTCATGTATTGCGATACTGTTCGTTTTAAAATGACGAGCGTTTAAAGTTGGCAGTGCTGGTGTAAATTTTCTTTGTTCGGGCAAGAATTTAGGACTTGGGTCAGACGCAAATTTTTTGATATCACTTTGCAGCCGTAATTAAAGTATGTACTATAAGTTATTTATAAATTCGAGTAATGAGTAGTTATAATATATGTATCAAATCAATTTCATTGCAATTTTAGCTAGTTTTAAGTAAATTATTGAGTGTTCCAGCATTGGCATTAAAAAAAGTTTGAAATCCAGTGAATAAACGACCGTTAATTCACTGACCAATCGTTAATTTCATGAAATCTAGTGAATGAACTATAACATTTTCATTATGTTAAAATATAAGCTTTCGTCATAAAAATGTAACCAATAAATAAATGAATACCACATTTTGAGTTAGTAATCATCATTTTAGAGAACGGAGAACTAACAAATACATCAAAGCTCTGAGACTCTACTCCCAAGCTCATAAAGGAAAGACGGGAACGGAACGGGCAGTCTTCAGTGGGTGCAGGTTCAGTCGGAATAAGCTCGGCTTATAGGCTCGGCTAGCTCGGCTTAGGCAGATCCTGAAATCCATCAAACGCGACACACCTCAAATGCTGACGAAGCTGGAGACCAACGATGGCAGGATCATCTTATCTAAACTAGAGCTTTTAAGGGAGGTAGAGAAGTTCTAAAAACCCCGTCTCTAGTCCAACAAAAGACCCAAGAGCTAGACTGACCTGACACTACACCGATGAGTTCCCGGACGTCAGCCTATATGAGATAAATATGGCTTCTTAACAACTTAAGGACAACAAGGTGCCGGGGAAGACGGAATCACTTCTGTACTACTGAAGAGGCCTATGTCCAGCAGTGGACATCGTTCGGCTCATATCATGATAAATTGATTGTTGACGTTGGCTAGGCTTATGAAGGTATATAATGATTAAGTAAGAGATTGAAGGCTTACACTTTGTTAAAAAAAAAATGATTGTAGCAGATTTAGAGGCTAAGGATTTATGTTCATTTATTTATTCCATTTTGAACTGCATTTGATATAATAATAAGGATTTTTCGTAACTATTAATTAAACAAAAACTTGTGTTCATTCACTGGTTCTAATGCTGTACATTTACTGGAAAATTTCATTCATTCACTGGGGTTTTAGGGTATTTTTCAATATATTGCCAAATATATAAAAAAGTATACAGGTTATGTCGTAAAACCAAGTTAAAAAATATTCTTTAGTAGACATAGATTACCAAAATATAAAACCGCATACTTTAGAGGCAACATAATGTAATGATTTTTTGAAGTCTGAAGATTGCTTAAGTGTTCATTCACTGGAGCATTTACCCTATTTTCTATTTTTCACCGATAATCGGCGGCCAGGATGCGTAGATTTTGTTTTTGGACCGTTTTTTTCTCGGCCGTGGGCGTTGATGTACTAGAATCCATACGTTCCATTCTCGCCGAGAAAAAATCGGCCGTAAAAAATCGGTCGTGGGCGGAGGCCCTAACTCCGAGCTGCTACTAAGAATTTTATAGAAAAACCTAATAACACTATGCTTGACCTGGGAATCCAACCCAAGACCTCTAGCGAAGCAGTCGAGCCACTAGGCTAACGAGGCAGTTATTATTTCATCATCATCATTATCAGCCGCAGGACGTCCACTGCTGGACATAGGCCTCCCCCATAGATTTCCGAAAGGACCGATTGGAAGCGGCCTGCATCCAGCGTCTTCCTCCGGTCTTCAGGTTGTCCGTCCACCTTGTTGGACGTCCTACGCTAAGCTTGCCGATGCGTGGTCTCCATTCGAGAACTTTCATCATCTCCTTAGACTTTTCCCAACTATGTTGGGGTAGGCTTCCAGTCTAACCGGATGCAGCTAAATACCAATGTTTTACATGGAGCGACTGCCTATCTGACCTCCACAACCCAGTAACTGGGCAACACGATACCTCTTGGTTAGACTGGTTGTCAGACTTCTTGGCTTCTGACTATCCGTAACGGCTGTCAAAGATCTACGAATGACAGCCGGGACCAACGGCTTTACTTGCTTTCCGAGGCACGGGGGTGTCACACCACCAACTTCCAAACTCCGGGCTGTTACTAAGAAATTCCTAATGGAAAAACCCAATAACACTTTTTGCCCGACCTGGGAATCGAACCCGGGACTCCACGCTTGAGACCACGAGACCAACGGGGCAGTCCATTCGAGAACTTTGTTGTATCTAAATTATTTAACAAAGTTTCAAATACCTACCAAATTTTATTTTTACAGCAAAATCATTACTATCTCAATATCGTCTTAGCGGCTCAAACGGGATCCTTTCCAAATTGTCAACAATACCATAAAATGATTGAAATTGAACCCTTCTGGACGATCAATGATCATTTATCTCAATTGATTGCCTTATCTGTCTCGGCTCCGTGGAGTGTCAGGTTGCGTTCCGACTGAGGAAAAAAAGGCTTTTTTATGGCTGAAAAATTTTTTTGGAGAAAAAAAAATATGGATAAAAAAAACCGGTCAATTGAGAGTCGGACACGCGCACGAAGGGTTCCGTACCATTATCTATAAAAACGGCAAAAAAAAAAAAAACCTTTGTTGTATGGGAGCCCCCCTTAAATATCTATTTTATTTTAATTTAATTATTTATTTTTAATGTGAATAATAATATAATACTAAATATTCTGTGAATATTTCAATCGTCTACCCGTTGCCGTTATCAATATCGAGCACAAGCAAAAAAATCATTTTCGTTGTATGGGAGCCCCCTTAAATATCTAATTTATTCTGGTTTTTAGTATTTCTTGTTATAGCGGCAACAGAAATACATCATCTGTGAAAATTTGAACTGTCTAACTATCAAGGTTCATGAGATACAGCCTGGTGACAGACGGACGGAAAGACAGAAAGATGGACAGCGAAGCCTCAGTAATAGGGTCCCGTTTTACCCTTTAGGTACGGAACCCTAAAAATTAAAGTAGCACTATAGTGACGGTACGATTAGCGCAGTGGCTGAGTGTTTGGCTGCTGTACTGCGTGTAGCGGGTTCGATTCCCGCACGGAACAAATATTTGTATGGCCTATAAGTAGTTGTTCCAGGACTGGCAGTTTGTGTATGTGAGTTTGTATGTTTGTAAACACATCCACGATACAGAAAAAAAGTCCTAGTAGTCAAAAAATTACAAATTCGCAGCGATAAAGAGCATTTTATTTTTGTATAATTCTTTTTTTATGTGGTGATGACCCGTCTCTTATGCATGAGATTGTAGGTTCGATAAACCAAGTTGGTTGCAAGTACCAATTTGACTGTTACGTGTATGTAGGTATGTTTGACTTTCAGTTTATTTAAATAAGTCTCAATATCTTTTCACGTGTAAATTTCAGACGATTTTTGAAGCCTTTAGCGTCTCCGCACATTATGTCCGCACACGCGATTATCGGACCGATTTTTGACAGATTTATTTGTCGCCGACAAAGAAATCTGTCAAAAATCTGCCCGATAATAGATAAAAAAATCAGACGGCCGCTTAATAATTTGTTTTTCCTAAAAATAAAATCAAGTTACGTTCAGTTATCGATTTCAGTACTGACTACGCCATCTATTGGAGAGTTAAGAGAACCCGTTGGCATGAAACAATCTGCATGATTATGAAATTTATTTTTTCAGTTACCTATGGGCACTGTTTAGTTTGAATTATATAGATAGGTAATAACATAGCTTTTGCTCGCGACTACGTCCGCGTAAATGTCGCGAAATAAAAAGTAGCCTATGTACTTTCTTGGGCTTCAAACTTACTCCGTACCAAATTTCATCACAATCGGTTCAGTGGTTTAGTAGAATAGTAATGATAGCGTAACAGACAGATAGATTATATATTTTCGCATTTATGTAGTATCAACCTAGCCATATCTAGATACTGCTTAGGAGATCTTTGTATCCTTGAGAAACAAAAGAATTTAATCATCAACCATCATATCAGCCGCAGGACGTCCACTGCTGGACATAGGCCTCCATAGATGGATATATTATAGCATAGATTTGCAAAAGGATTAGTTGGAAGAGGCCATCTAAAATTGTTTTAGATCTATTAATTATAAATTCCCTGAAAGAATTTAATAATAGAAAATATTTTTTATAACGTCTATGGCAAAATTGCCTCTGGTGAAATAATGAGACTTTATGGTCAAAATTATAACTAGTTTTTTTTTTAATATCCTTTCTATTCTATCCCACTTCTGGGCAAAGGCCTCCCAATTTCCTTCCAAATATTTATTTCTTGCACCACATCGAACCAGCCCTCTGGAAGCGAGTCCAGGGCATCTCGCCACCATAAAAAAAACTACCACCATTTTGCTATGAAATTCTTCGTAGCAGCTCGGATTTGTGCCCGGTTAGTGGTAATAGGCTTGCCTCTATTACATGGGACCTAAACATACCGGTGAACTGTGGGTGTACATTGGCCCACTTCTGCCCCCTTCGGGGAATACAGTCGTAATGACATATTATGTTATTTTATCAATGAAAATAATTATTCAAGGCGTCCAAAAAACCAATCCACCAATCAACTAATTAAACAATACACAATATCGTTCTTTATTATTAAGTCATACAAAAATTAGAAAACTCAAAACACCCACACATACACAAAACAAAAATTACATACAATTTTCTACCAATTAAGTTCTTCAAAAGCTCCAATATTCATACATATTACAGAAAAACGTTTCTTAAAACATTATCACACGAAAACCAACCTTGGAAACCAGCTAATAGAGCTCAATTTCATCTGGTTGTAGTTCAAATGGACCACACACGTCGAAGGTTTTTAAAAAAGGAACGCGCCAACCGCGCCTCGTTCGTTACCTCATCGTCGGGTGGTTTTTTTTTTTAATTTTCTTTTTTTAGGAGCAAAGGCATCGAGGCTAGTGATATACACGCCTTCTTGTGTAGAGGGGAGTCTGGTAGCAAATGATTGTTGGAACTACCATTTGAATTTAGAATCTTAGCTTTTGTACTGCTTTGTGTGTTTTCGAAAATAGGTAAATCGAGTGGATGACGCCATTAATAATAACTTCCTTTTTTTGAAGTCGATTAAAAAATAATTCCAACTTCCAACACAACTTCAAAAAATTGCGACTGCTACGCTAGAGGTCCTGGGTTCGATTCCCAGGTCGAGCAAAGTGTTATTGGGTTTTTCTATGAAATTCTCAATTGCAGCTCAGAGTTAGGATTCGTGGCCGGTAAATGGCTTAATAGGCTGGCCCCTACATGGGACCGTCGAACTGTGGGTGTACATTGGTATACCTCTGCGGGCCTCTGCCTAACCCTTCGGGGAATACAGGCATGATAATATGTATGTAACTTCACAAAAAAAAAACAGTTTATTTTTTAGCCTTGAAAACCTGATGAATTTTTAAATTCAGAAAATTCAATTTTTTGTTGTTTTGAAATCAATAAATAGTTAGTGAGTTGAGATGACAAAAAAGTGACTTCATTGTTTATTATTGTCATACAAAATCTATGGGAGAATCGCGTTTTGACAGCTCATAAAAAGTACGTCAATTGATTAGTGGTGTCATCTACCCAATTGTACACAGGTGTAGGTTCCGACGGCCCACCTGATGTTAAGTGGTCACTGCTGCCTATAGACATCTGCAATACCAGACCTTGCTAATGCGTTGCCATCACAGAGACAAAGTTGAATGTGTTTGTCAATTACACCGGCATCTATAGGTACATACCCTTCAAACCGGAACACAGCGACGCTGCTTTGCAGCAGGCATAGGTATGGTGGTAGTACTTCCCTAGACGAGCTCCTTCACAAAGAGCTCTACTACTAATTAGTTTTCGTCAAATAAATTAGGTTAAAAATAAAATTATTTTAAAACCTATATTTTATATGCGATGGCGTACCGCCGTCTCCGACGGCCGAGTTTACGAAAATTGGTTACTAAGGAATGCTATACACATTCTGTTCGGAAAAATCGTTATTAAAAATTAAAAATGCCGAACCGAATGGCCGAAGGGCGTAGATTATATAACATCACGCTACGACACACGGGAGCGCAGCCATAACCAAAGACGTTGCTTAACACGGGTGAAAATATCTACGCGGACGAAGTCGCTGGTAGAAGCTATAGTACCTTTTTTATTATTATTTTTCGCAGGGGAAATCATCTAATGACTTCTCCGGCTCTAAGCAAGGCAGAAGGGAGTGTCAGACTTTTACTGACTTAAACCCATCCATGTTCCTCCTCGTGCCCTTTGCGTTCCGGGGGCGCGGTATCTCTTTCGAACAACCCGCAGCCCTGGCAAGAAGCTAATTCCTAATACTATGATCTACTATAGCCACAGATAACTTATAACCAACACCTGTTTAAGTAATTAGCATAAAACATCAGTTTTCCATGCCCTATAATTAAGCGGTATATAATTTTAATAATAAATAATGTTGTTTAATGTTTATTACTGCTGGCAATAATTTGACTATGGTCATTTTAAAAGACACTTAAGTGCATTCCTCAAATGACAGTGACAGGAAATACAAAATGGTTTCTATTAATAATAAGTACTTATGCCTAATTATTCAGAAGCTATATTATAATAATACTGTTAGTCGGAAGCCCGAAAATCTGACAACCAGTCTTACCAAGAGTATCGTAATACCCATTACTGATAGGCAGTCACTCCATGTAAAACACTGGTATTCAGCTGCATCCGGTTAGACTGGAAGCCGACCCAAACATAGTTGGGAAAAGGCTAGGCAGATGATAACTTACTTCAAACTATTTTTTTTTTAAATTACACCTTAAGGTTAAGAAGGTGGTGAAACTAGAAGAAAGCAAAAATAATTTTAAAAAATATCCAGGGGGCCAGGGCCAATTAAATTAGGGCTGAGTAAGTAGCAGATGACCTCACCTATCCACCATTTTTGTATGTTCAACGTTCTGCCAAACACCCTGGTACACAACCCAGTTACTGGGTAACACAATGCCCCTTGGTAATCCTCATTGTCACTTTCGGGCTACTGACTACCCCTTTAAAAACGTACGATTAAGTCGGAATCGACGGCTTTGCATGCTTTCTGAGCTATAAAGCGTCACACCACCAACCTTCAATCTTCGAGCTGTTATTGAAAAAATTCTAATGAAAAAACCCCAATAACATTTTGGCCCACCCGCGAATAAAACCAAGGGCCAGGATAAGACAATTTAGGATTTAAAAATGTAAAGTGTTAAAGAACTTCAGCACCTGACTGTACTGCCGCCGCCCGCTAAAAATTAATCGTTCCTAACCTAAAACCAAAATGTCGGTAAAATCGCCAATCAAATACAAAATCGGAACGACTACCTACTCCCAATGACACCTCCATATACTCTTATAAATAAAACCGGGCCCACCATAGCTTAGACCGGACCATAAACAACAATGTTTTATTACAAAGATCCTCAGCTCTTAATAACGCCGCGCCGCCATCACCAGTTTTACTTTTTATAGTTTTTTAAATACCCACGGTATGTGGTTCGGCCTTTGAAGATTATTTTGTTATCTGCATGTAATAAAATAGGTGTGGGTATATATGGCTTATTTTTGTAATCGTTTTTCGGGTTTCGTTACGTGGAACGGAGCGTGATTTTTTTCTTCTTTTTTTTTAAGGTGATTTGTTCTGTGGCTTTTAATTTGACGTTTGTGTTTTGGCGGGAATTGTTTTTGGTTTCGATTTTGATAGGTTTGTTTGTTTGGTTCAGTACTTATTTTTAAGTTAATAGTATTCATACTGTTTCTGTCTAACCCCTATGTGACATAGCGTGATGAATTGTACCTAAGATTACAGCTCAGGTACGATTTTATTATGTGTATAGATAAAGGCGAAAGTTTGTGTGTCTTCTTCAAGCCCAAACGGCTGAACAGATCTGGATGAAATTTGGCACTGAGATACATTGTAATGTGGAATAACACATAGGATAATTTTTATCCCGGAAAAATGTACGGTTCCCGTGGAATAACATATCAAATTTGGCGCGGACGAAGTCGCGGGCAGAAGCTATAGTCGGGCATAAAAGATCTAAGCGTACAGACGGCTGGAAGCGACTTTGTTTTATATGCTGTATATCATTTACCATAGCCAACAAAACCGATCATTTCTGACACAGCAACGGACACTAAGTATAACAATAATACACTCCCCTACTACATTATGAGTAGAATAGGCAAAAATGCACCATCACGCCCCCACGGGCACGTTGTAACACCAATCATCTGTTACAATCCCCCCGAGACGAGGAGATGTGGGTAATTTGGACTAGTTAGTGGCTAATTGTCCCGCTTCGCCCCAGTTCGGTATTGTTAAGTGATTTATATCATTTTTTGGGGTATTATGTGTCTGTAGGGACTGTGGGGAGTAAGTAAATATGGTTGGGGAGAGTGGGGATGAGATTATGGACCATAGAGGCCTACTTATACTACTACCAGCGAACTGCATGCAACTGCGTCCGCGTGGCTTATTTCAGTCGCAGTAAGTTACGTCTTTGGTTACTGCTCCGCTCCCGTATGTCGTAGCGTGATGTTGTTTAGCCTATATTGCTCAGGAATAATGTAGCTATCAATTGGTGAAAAAATTGTTAAAATCGGTCCAGTAGTTTCGGAGCCTATTTGGTACAAAGTTACAAACAAACAAAACATCTTTTATCTTCATAAGTAGGTAATATTAATACAGATTACCTACCACTCGTATAATAGATAAACTGGAAATCATGTAATGACATTTTGACTTGTCTTCTGATCCACAGGTCTCTTTGTGAAGGAGCTCGTCCGGGGAAGTACTACCACCATACCTATTTCTGCCGCAAAGCAGCGTTGCTGTGTTCCAGTTTGAAGGGTATGGGTGCCGGTGTAATTACAGGCACATGACACATTTCAATTTTGTCTCTGTGATGGCAACGCATTTGCAAGGCCTCTGGTATTGCAGATGTCATAGGCAGCGGTGAACACTTATCATCAGCAGCCGTCGGCTTGTTTGCCATCTAATGGCCGAAAAAAAAGCCGTTTCAATTGTTATGAAGTCGGTCGGTTAGTAAGAAAGTTGAAGCTAGTTGCTCGTTCCAAAACGTAGGTAGGTCTCTATGGAGAAAAACGAGCAAGAAACTGCAGTCAATCATCCTACGACACAGCACTACCACGGTAATATTATAATACAGTACTCCAACTTCATACAAACGGACGAAACGCGAGCTATACCTACGCGCCTCGATCCTGGGGTGCGCGCGCGGTGCAGACAGATTAAAATACTGGAGACGGGCAGCCTCTAACGCATGTTTACGTACCGCGCGGCTGTAGGCATTTATTTCTGTCATGCGGCCGAGTTACACTACTGTATTATTATATTACCGTGGCACTACAACCCTGGCATCTTTGCCCACACACAACTTTGCCCAGGGCTGTCACTTAACATAATTATGACGTGCAAACTGATCATATTATCAACAATTATGAAACATTATACGGCTGTAAGTGGCCACAGCTGTCGTTATTGCGCATTAATGTAAAGATTGCTAAAGCGATAGGCTTATAGTGTGAAGTGTTTTTTAATGGACCTACCTACTTAAATACTAATGCAACGTTTAATTAATAGGGCTTTTTGTTGTGCTTACTACATTAGCATTTGGCTAGCTAACAAGATCGTTTGCAAGTCTGTAGTAACATTTTGAAAGTTGTTGCTATTAAATTCAGTACCTGTCTTCTTTCTTTCTTTATCGTGTGGGCAGTAAGGTCTAACGACCCCACACACCCTAGTGTCAGAGTTTCTAAACCGCCTCAAGAGCCTCTGACATGGTTACCGAATACCGATGACAAATTCAGTATGTGAGAAAAGAAATAAAGTCACAGTCATGAAGATTGTTGACAGAAGTTTATTTTAGATGGCAAACAAGCCGAAGGCCCACCTGATATTAAGTGGTCACTGCTGCCTATACACATCTGCAATACCAGAGGCCTTGCAAATGCGTTGCCATCCCAGAGACAAAGTTGAAATGTGGCATGTGCCTGTAATTACACCGGCACCCATACCCTTCAAACCGGAACACAGCAACGCTGCTTCGCGGCAGAAATAGTTATGGTGGTAGTACTTCCCCCGACAAGACCCTTCACAAAGAGCTCTACTACTACTGCTACTACCTATTAAGCTACTTATTTTGTTGGGAAGTATCTACAACTTTAATTAAATCCGGGGTCCTACAGTATAACTTTCTTCTTTGCGTTATTCCATCTATTTTTCTAATCTACTCTATAGCTGTCTGAAGTTAACAACATTGGCTTTTAATAGCATCTGTTTCAAGTGTTATTGGGTTTTTTCTATGAAATTCTCAGTAGCAGCTCGGAGTTTGGATTTGTGCCCGGTTAATGGCAATAGGCTCGCCCTCTATTACGTGGGACCTAAATATACCGGCGAACTGTGGATGTACATTGGTACACCTCTGCCTAACCCTTCGAGGAACACAAGCGTGATGGTATATATTTTCCAATCTTCTCTATAGCTGTCTGAAGTTAACAACATTCGCTTTTAATATCATCTGTTTTAAGACTGCTCCATACAGATTATGGTCTATATCTTTTATCTCAATTATATCCTCCTTAAAGGAGTCTCCTTTCATTTAAGCACCGAATACCAATTCCACGTTCAAATTTATTTAAAAAAGGAACACAAAAAAGCATCAGTTAGGTTCCTCCTGTCACTACTCGTATACAGGCCGCTCGTAAAACCCGAATTATTAACATATAAATTGTTATTTGTCAAGCACGGTGGCCGCGGCGCGATAAGGCACGCCGCGCAAACGATTATATTGTTCTATATTATACAAAGGTAGGTTGAGGTGCTAGGTGGAATAAACTTGTTTGGAGTTTGTTATGAGGTTCGACCTAGGATAAAAACAGGAATAATGATAGGTAAAATGAAAGTCTGGCGCACAAGAACATTGTTTTACTGTCATAGTAAGCAGTCGTAAGTATTCAGCCGGTCATTGCTGACCGGCTTCATATTTTTACAACAGCTTGAGCTATTTCTATGGGGTTAAAAAGAAATCTCTCGTTAATCGGGAAATAAAAGATAACTTCCTCCGTTAAAGATGTGTAAACACAAATCCAGGACCTGCATACAATTATTGTCTATATTATTTTCAACAAGCTTTTGGTCGCGTAATTATGTAGGTTATCGTGGATGCAGACGAAGTTACGGAATAAAAAGTAGCCTAAGTATATCCTTTCTTGGGGTTCAAATTTATCCTGTACTAAATTGTAATAAAATCAGTTCAATGGTTTAGTCGTGAAACCATAACAGACAAGCTGAAAGAAAAAGTTACTATCGCATTTATAATATTAGTATAAATTCTATTTCTGTAATATTTTTGACTAGTTCATTATTAATCTTCATTAATAATGTAAGTGCAAATGACAGAAAAGTTGAAAGGGAACCGTTTGTCTTGTTATGGGCATGTGAAGAGGAGGGATGAGACGCATGTGACTAAAAGAGTTATGAATATAAACGTGGATGGATGGAGAGGAATAGGGAGGCCAAAAAAAAGATGGATGGATTGTGTGAAGAATGATATGAAAGAGAAGGGAGCCAGTGATAGCATGACGGGTGACAGGACGGCATGGAAGAAGAAAACGAGTTGCGCAGACCCCAAGTAACATGGGATAAGGGCATGAAGATTATGACTAAAATTATAAATGCAAAACGCGCTACTCATGCACAGACCCTTAAAAACCTATTTAGTCATTTATTCGCCTCATTAGTCCAATAAACATTAGTATTAAATAGTCATTCTTCTATTTAGAATTCAATACACGACCAGTATTAACCTCTTACATGACTATCGACTATAATTTTCACGCCATTAAGTTTCTCATTCCATTCTAATATTATAAATGCAAAAGTAACTCTGTCTGTCTGTCTGTTACGCTTCCATGATTAAACCAATGAACCGATTTTCATAAAACGCGGGAAGTTTGAACCCTAAGAAAGGATGTAGGGTACTTTTTATTCTACGACTTCGTCTCTTCTTTCTTCATCGTGGGGACAGTAAGGTCTAACGACCCCACACACCCTAGTGTCAAAGTTTCTATACCGCCTCAATGGCCTCTGACATGGTTACCAATATCAGTGATGTCCAAGATAAACTTAGAAAGTACTTACATATGAATTAGAAAAAGTCACATTGGTACTTGCCCGTGCCCGGTTGCGAACCCACAACCTCGTGCATGAGAGGCGGGCGACTTTGTTTGCATTCGGACAGCTGACACTTGACAAAAGACAGTTTTTTGTAATTATTTATGTAAAGAAAAATTATGTACACGTTACGCTTTGCATAAGTAAATAGATAGCTACTTATGTTAGAGTTGCTTGAGAGAAATCTAATTTTTACATACTTTGGATGGCCAGCAAGCCGATGTTAAGTGGTCACCGCTGCTTAAATAGACATCTGCAATACCAGAGGCCTTGCAAATGCGTTGCAATCCCAGAGACAAAGTTGAAATGTGTCATGTGCCTGTAATTATACCGGCACCCGTACCATTAAACCGGAACACAGTAACGCTGCTTTGCGGCAGAAGTAGGTATGGTGGTAGTACTTCCCCGGACAAGCTCCTTCACAAAGAACTCTACTACTCGGGTTAGAACTGACACGGAAAAAAAAATGCCAGCAAGGACTTGCGGAAACTTTAATTAAAAAGGAAATACATTAATTTATACAACTTTTACATAAAAACAAAAGCACGCATTTTATTTCCCATAAAATTCCTCGCAAAATAAACACTCATAGCTTACGCAATTAAACGTAAACATAACATTTTATTACAACACATAAATACGTAATATTACCGCTAAAAATATGGCGCGAAACAATACAAAGATGACAGATGCGGCTAATGTCCGCCATGACACCGACCAATGACAACGCGCCTAACTTTTTTCATAGCAACGGCAGCTGCATGTATTCAGCCAGTATTAACGCATGTTATTGGTTATTTTTATAAATATAGTAGGGATGTGCTGGGGTGTGTTTTTTTTTAATAATGATGTTATTTTGAAGAAAGAATTGAATTTTCGTAATGAGGTTGGGAGATAGAATTTTGATGGCCGCCTTTAGATAAAGATGAAATGAGTTTTTGTTGTGTTAAATGGATTCTTGAGATTCTGTTTGCGTGTATTTTAATAACTTTTTTTATGGGGAGTTTTATTATCTATTAATACCTGAAAAAGTCGTTGTTTTACATAATGCAATAATGTTTTGTTACTATTTCGTTTTACATTATTAATTCTTAAAAACTTTTAAAAAGTAAAATTTAATTAAATAATTTCATTTTTTTTAAATGGATCAAGACAGAATTTTTACAAATTATAAAAATGCTTAGAAAATGCTTTACTTGATGTTCCATTCCATGGATACTATTTAGAATGTATTATGAAAAAAAAAATTGTAAACACGTTACATTTAAATACCTAACACGCTTATGTATAGAGTTGTTTGAGATGTATTTGGTGTTTCTTAGCAGATATAGATAATCGGCTGTGTTTGATTTTAAGGTTTATATACAAGCTGTTGTTTTGCATCCTCGTCAAATTTTAGGAGCTTGTCATAGAAAAAAAGAATTAATCAAATATAATTACGATACCTGGCCAATATTTAATAAATGCTTGTTTTTTTTAGTTGCTACTATAAAAAACAGTTTTCCAGAATACTCCTCTTGCAAAAATCAGCATCGCCCAGTTGCGTATGCGCTAGGCAGAGTTGTCGCGCGGCTATATCAATGCGTGCATAGCGCCTAAACCCTCTGGCGAGATGGCTAGTTCGAATTGGAAAATCACGTCAACAAATATAAATTTTAAAACAAATTTATTCTATTATTGATTCGTGTTAAGAGTCACGAGCATAGTTAACTCCTTGAATTTGACGAGGATGCAAAGCAACAGCTTGTTTAAGTCCAGGTTTTCTCACGATGTTTTCCTTCACCGATATCAGTGATTTCCAAGATAAACTTAAGATCTACTCATAATAATTATGAATTCAAAATGTCACAATGGTACTTGCCCGTTATCGTACCCACAACCTAATGGACCTCACGAAATTTATTAAGCCATGCGACATGCTGAGAACTAGGCCTGATTAAACTAGAGTAAGTATCTACCTACCTAACTACCTACCTACCATCGCGGATTGCCATTACATGGGACTAAGAGAGTTAAGGAAGAGGTAGTGCACCTGAGTTTACGCACACGCTTGTGCACTATAATATCTCCTCCGAACTTATGATTAGCCGTCGTGGCCGGAATCGGTCTGGAGAATAAATACATAGATATCTCAAAAATGTGATTTCCCAATTATGCACACAAGGCATGCTCCGAAACATAGATAAAATCTCTTCAATCAGAAAAAAATCAATACACCTTTCTTTATCTCACAGAAATCCAAATAAAACTCATCCAACTTTTATTGTAACACTTACTTTAAATAATTCAGAGCGTAAATTATTTGACTTTAAACCAAATAGGTATTCTTAAACTTTACGACCTATAAAAGTTTACGGTAAAACTTTATGGTAACGATCCATATCTAAATACTGTTCCAAATATGAATTATTCATAAATTGTCTATTGAATGGGTATCCAGAAAATTGTTACCAATGATTACATTTAAAAAACGTAATGTAGTATCTCTTCATAGTATAAAACAAAGTCGCTTCCCGCCGTCTGTACGCTTAGATCTTTTAAACTACGCAACGGATTTTAATGCGGTTTTCATCAATAGATAGAGTTAGTCAAGAGGAAGGTTTATGTGTATAGAAAATCACGCTAGAATTAACGGGAGCGCAGCAGTCAAGGACATAACTGTACGCGGGTGACACCGCCCCGGTTAGGTATAGCAAATCAAACAATAATCCCAAAACGCAACTTCTCTAACAAATACACTTTATTTTAGGCCTGAATACTCGATAAATTTTCAATTAACTGTAAAATTAAATTTTTATTTGCTTTAAAATCATGAAATAGTTAGTTAATTGAGTTGGCAAAATAAATGACGTCAAAATACTCTATTGCTATACAAAATCTACGGGGAATCGCATTTTGACAGCACATAAAAAGTATGTCAATTGATTTAGTGATTATCTCGGCAGCCATTTTGGATCCAATTTGATAGAAGGCTTGAACAATATTTACGTGACATTTTTCAGGATCATTCTTTAGTCTCCTAATAAGAGGTTTTGAGTTACCTACGTATCATTTTGAAATTAAGTTATTTGTCAGGAAACTGAGCAATCAAGCCAAGATATTAGTGTCCATACCCTGTTTAGAAAATGTATTGGAGAATAAATTATCTACTGAATAGTCTAGAATACTTTTGTTTGAAAGCGCGCTCTTTCAGTAAAGTTCTCATGAAAATGACCTACCTATTCCAACCTCGTTTTATTCGACTTCAAGCTCTTTAACCACCATTTTAAGGGCACATGAAGGAACATAGATGGGTCAGTAAAAGTCTGACACTCCCTCGCGTCCCGCCCAGGGCGGGGGAAGTTATTTGATGATTTACCACGTATAAAAATCGAGGAGCTCGTGGCTAAATAATTGCTGCCGCATAGACCGATCTTCCGGGTTAAGCCACGCTTGCCGAGGTCGTTCTATGGATGGGTGACCATTTACCATAGTGAGTTTCCTCCGTGCCTCGGAAAGCACGTAAAGCCGTTGGTCCCGGCTGTCATTTGTAGATCTTTGACAGTCGTTACGGATAGTCAGAAGCCAAGAAGTCTGACAACCAGTCTAACCAAGGGGTATCGTGTTGCCCAGTTAATGGGTTGTGGAGGTCAGATAGGCAGTCGCTCCATGTAAAACACTGGTATTCAGCTGCATCCGGTTAGACTGGAAAGCCGACCCCAACATAGTTGGGAAAAGGTTAAGCAGATGATGATGACCACGTATAAAAAAGGGGTTATTAATAATTCTACAAACTTTTAGAAGCGGTCGCAGTCTAATCTTTGCCTGTCAAATCTTTATTAATAAACGTCAAATTTTTGACATTGACAGTATCTGAGATGACATTGTAACTACGTTTTAAACGTTTTTAACATATTTAGCGCTAAATGTGTTTAGTGATTTTGATAAAAGCGGGCCTTAGCCTTCACTTTTGTAATGCTAGAGAAGGAGGCGGCGGGACGGCAGAGGGAAAGGAGGGTCCCCCGTCCCAGCGGCCGCCGCGGTAGACGCTCCGGGCGTCGGGAGCCGCGAGACGACTCCTGGCCGCCGTAGGCGCGGGTCTGTGGACGGTAAGCAATGGGTAGCTCACCGTCCGTACGTTCACTGAATAACGACAGACCGTGTCGACGGCGCGTTCGTGTTCCACGCGCGCCTCAAAGAGATGTCAGCAAACTTGGATGGGGCCACTGAGGGCCGATGCCTGCCGGGGCTGCGGGTTGTTCGAAAGAGATACCGCGCCCCCGGAACGCAAAGGGCACATGAAGGAACATAGATGGGTTTTAGTCAGTAAAAGTCTGACAATCCCTCCCGCCCCGCCCAGGGCGGGGGAAGTTATTTGATGATTTCCCATCTATAAAAAAAAAATTGCCTTCACTTTAAGCCTTTTCCCTTTAAGAACTAACCGAGGTTAAAAACACAACCAGTTGCGGCAAACGGAAGCAATAACTTTAACTCTTCAACGAATCGCGTGTTTTACAAACAGACAAGACAACCGCATCGTATGCATATGTAAGTAGCAACGATAGTACTGGGAATTAAAAATGCAATGACTAAGGTCTGTTGGCACTAAAACGTTAACTTAGACCTAGTTGCTAGCACGAGGTTAAAAAAAATAGGTAGGTATATACTAACAATAACAAAATAAAGCTAACTGACTGCTACGCTAGAAGCCTTGGGTTCGATTCCTAAGTCGTGCAACAAGTGTTATGGAGCTATGAAATTTTCAGTAGCAGCTCGGAGTCAGGATTTGGGCCCGGTTAATATCAATAGGCTCGCCCCCTATTACTTGGGACCTAAACATATCGGCAAACTGTGGGCGTGCATTGGTACACCACTGCCTAACCCTTTGGGGAATACAGGCGTGATGATATGTTATATAACAAAATAAAGCTGATTTTTTGTGTTTGTTTAAACGCGCTAATTTCCGAAACATACAGTCGGATGGTTTTTTGTTTTAATTTATATGATAGCCAGTTTTATGAGGAATATTTTAGGCATTTAACATCACGCTACGACACACGGGTGCAGAGCAATAACTAAATACGTAACTCAAAGCGGATGAAAAACCACCACGTCGTCGTGGGCAGAAGCTTAGTTAATTATATTTATTTATACATAGTGCTTTCATTATAATATGTAGCAACTAACTCTTAGTTAAGTTTTTGGCACAAATGGGCCTAAGAACATGTAAGGATTAAAGTAATCGATTATGACCGGTACAGCGTGCTTACCCATTACATATCGAATTAAAATCGATGTTTGTGTAATCGATTTTATCAAACAAGTCTTTTAAATTAAACTAGCGACACATGAGTGCAATTTAAACTGAACTTACCGCTTTTCTCTTTAATTGAGATTTTCATACAAAAATATCTTACCGACTTTTCAAGTGGATTTTCCAAAAACATTATTTCATACAATTTTGTCCTGACAAACAAGTTAGTCAAGCCGTTCTCAAGTGATGATCTTTCATACATGCGGATTTGCTTTTCTTATTTAAACTACCTAGTAATACACTAAAACTACTAGGTACTACTTGTAGCTACATACCCCGGCCCCGCGGTGTCACCCGCGTTACGTCTTTGGTCACTGCTCCACTCCAGTTGATCGTAGCGTGATATTCTAGGGCACGCCTCGATTGAGGCGGTAAGTCCCCTCTTTGAGGAGTGGCTGGAGCGGCGCCACGGCGCCCTCACCTACCGCCTGACGCAGGTCGTCACCGGACACGGATGTTCCGGGAGGTTCCTGCACCTCATCGGGCGGGAGGAAACGCCCGGGTGTCACCATTGTGAGGATCGCCCCGAGGACACGGTGGAGCATACTTTGGCGGTGTGCCCTGCTTGGGCTGAGCACCACCGAGTCCTCGAGGCGGCCATCGGCGGCGGCGCCCTCTCGCGTCCGGCACTGGTTCAGGCCATGGTCCGGAGCGAGGGGGAATGGGAAGCAGTCGCCTCCTTCTGCGAAGCTGTAATGCTAGAGAAGGAGGCGGCGGGACGGGAGAGAGAAAGGAGGGTCCCCCGTCCCAGCGGCCGCCGCGGTAGACGATCCGGGCGTCGGGAGCCACGAGACGACTCCCGGCCACCGTAGACGCGGGTCTGTGGACGGTGAGCAATGGGTAGCTCACCGTCCGTACGTTCACTAGCGACAGACCGTGTCGACGGCGCGTCCGTGTTCCACGCGCGCCTTCAAAGAGATGTCAGCAAATTGGATGGGGCCACTGAGGGCCGATGCCTGCCGGGGCTGCGGGTTGTTCGAAAGAGATACCGCGCCCCCGGAACGCAAAGGGCACATGAAGGAACATAAACGGGTTTTAGTCAGTAAAAGTCTGACACTCCCTCCCGCCCCGCCCAGGGCGGGGGAAGTTATTTGATGATTTCCCGTCTATAAAAAAAAAAAAAAAAAAAGTGTGATATTCTATACGTATAAACCTTCCTCTTGAATCACTCTACCTATTACTAATAATTAATAAGCAGCTGCTAGATCCAATAAAACCAAAATCGCAAAGAAAAAATAATTAAATTATTTACATAACCTCAAATAAAATAATCCACGTTCAACAATTAAAAATCCACCCAAAACATAAATACTTAATTTAAAACTCACAATAAAAAAAAAATAAAGGCAACCATAAACAACGAACTTTATAGTTATCAATTAACCAATTATTGTCTTTGGACGCGCTTGTTAAAAAAAAGAAAAAAGAGTTTTGAGGTTAAAAGAGGTTACAATCAGTGGGGTTTAGCCAATAAGGATCATTTGATGTTTCATTAAGCTGTGAAGAGCATCATATACTTAAAGTTTTATGTCCTGAGCCCAACAATCTGCTTTTATGACAATTTTATGAAGGCGCGGGAAAATAATAAAATGGCGCTCACTCGGTAGTTGACTAGTACAGTAACCAAAAAAGATAAGTAACTAGCCTCGCCTAATAAATTCAAAGTTTTTCAAAAACCAACGGATTTTTTTAAAGAATTTTAATAGAAAATAAACAGTTCATTAATTAAATTAATATTCATTTAAAAACGACCACTGGTTCGAAAGAAAACTTCAACAGTATTACACGGTCCGGTTACTTATCTCTTTTGTTGACTGTACCTTTTAGTTTTAATCTTTTTTATGAGATTTTATCTATGTTTGTCCTGTTGCTTTTCTTGGATATTTGACGGCGAAGGTTTCTGTAATTGAAAATGGTCTTGTATGCCTTTGAACACAGTTATAACTTACCTTCATGTTGGTCATAAAATAGTGTTGTTATTTAGCCTCAAAGGTAGATTAATCTATACAATTGTTATTAACTAGCTTCTGCTCCACTCCTGTAGCACGGTAATATTATAATACAGTACTCCAACTTCATACAAACGGACGAAACGCGAGCTGTACCTACGCGCCTCGATCCTGGGGTGCGCGCGCGGTGCAGACACATTAAAATACTGGAGACGGGCAGCCTCTAACGCATGTTGACGTACCGCGCGGCTGTAGGCATTTATTTCTGTCATGCGGCCGAGTTACACTACTGTATTATTATACAGGATAAGTTTTTAACCAGTGCGTAAATTTTTTTTGGTAGTTCAGTGTCAGTAATAGAACACATTTCCGTGTTTAGTTAAAAAAAAAAAATAAACAAAAATTCATCCTTATCCGAGTTTGAAATAAGCAAAACATCCAGGACATAATCTATTCGCCATACTATCAATGAAAACTCGCGGCCGCCGCCGCCGCCCGGGCGCATGGCTGGGGTGAGGGGGTGGGGAATGCGCTAGCGCCGAGTGACAATGAAATATGGTTTTTAAGTAAACATGTTTCGTAAGCGATAACTTTTTTTTTTAGTACTAAGACATATCAAAATAAATTATACGTGTTTAATAAAACGTGTTGAAGTTTATTATGGCAAAATTTACGCACTGGTTAAAAATTTTTCCTGTATTACCGTGCCTGTAGGTCATAGCGTGAAGTTATATAGCCTTGGATACCTACTATTCCTCATAAACCTAACCTAGGATTTTTTCCAAACGGAACAGTAGTTCCAGAGATTAGCGAGTTTAAAAACAAACAAATATCAATTTAGCTTAGTATATTAATTATAAAAAAAAATTGATACGAAACTGAGTTTGTTTATTACTTAGTTTCACTTTCACAGCTAAGCTACTGAGCTGATTTTCATGAAATTTGGTACAGACTAAGCATGAACCCTAAGATTTTTTTTTTATCTGCGACTTAGTGTGCCTCCGCGATAATCGAAGTCACAAGCAGAAGCTAGCATCCCATAAAATAATAAAAATAAAATAAATAATTATTATGGGACAAGAATATGTAAAAGGTGGATTATCTACTAAATTCATAACTATTCAGGAAAAAAGGCAAAACGATCGCCTCGACTTCATTATGAACTTATCCTTTTTGAGGTGGAATATTATACGCCTATGACATTAAGGGATAACGTAGCTTCATATTAACGAAAGAATTTTCAAAATCGGACTAGCAGTTCCAGAGGTTAGCACGTTCAAACACAAAATCAAACTTTTTCAGCGTTATAATATTATAATAGTAGACTAGCGCACTGCGACTCCATCCGCGTGTCTTATTCACCCGCTTTAAGTTACATCTTTGGTTACTGCTCCGCTCCCTTGTGTGGTAGTGTGATGTAATATAGCCTATTTATGTTACTAAGGGAATAAAGTAGCTATCTATTAGTGAAAAAATGGTTAAGACCAGTCCAGTAGTTTCGGAGCCTATTTAATACAAACAATAAAAAAAAATATCTCTTTAATATTATAGACTAAGTTATACCCGCGACTTAGTCCGCCAAAATGTCGGTCATTTGTAGCACTGAAACCAAATTCTTTTGTTAAATAAAACTAGTCTTATTTGTTCTCCAAATGCATAGGAACATCCCTTCTCTTCTCCTTCTCTAAAACCTACTCCACCCCCTTCCCCTCCCTATCTTACTCCATTTTCTCCAAAAACAGATCATCACAGACCACACAACCACCTAACAACCCTTCAAACGCACTAACCCCCACAGCATTCGCCCCCGCGAGCGAAACACTCATCTCAACCCGTTAAACCAACTTAACCAAAATCCTACTACTATTATAAAGGCGAAAGGTTGTATGTATGGATGTATGGATGTATGGATGTTTGTTACTCTTTCACGCTTAAACGGCTGAATGGATCTGGATGAAATTTGGCACAAAGATAGATTATAGTCTGGAATAACACATAGGCTACTTTTTATCCCGGGAAAATGTACGGTACCCGTAGGATAACACATCAACTGTGACGCGGACGAAGTCGCGGGCAGAAGCTAGTAAAACATAAATAAATCTATCCAATAATCCAACAAGAGCTCACAGCAACACGTATAATTGAATACGAAAAGGCGGCAACAAAAAAATTGCGGGGCAACAAAAAAATTGCCAGCAACAAAGGGACGACTGTCGCGACACAAATTGCGCAGGCAATTTACATAGAAAAAGTGACAAGAAAACGACTCGCTACATTTGTTACGGACCCCCATTGTGTTGAAGAGTATTATATCCGAGGGGCTTTAGGGTTCCGTGGGCTGTTATGTTTGATTTTCAAGGTGTTGGTTTCCTACCTACCTTTTTAGATGATGTTTAGTAATGTTAAGTGGTGAACGCTGCCTATAGACATCTGCTATACCAGAGGCCTTACGTTGCCATCTCAGAGACAAAGTTGAAATGTGTCATGTGCCTGTAAGTACACCGGCAGTCATACCCTTCAAACCGGAACACAGTAACGCTGCTTTGCGACAGAAATAGGCAGTATGGTGGTAGTACTTCCCCAAGGAGCTTCTTTACAAAAAGCTCTACCTACTACTATAAAAATCTTATCATGTGCATCTTCAACTTTCTGACCGAATTCTTGTCAATTTTTGTAAATAAATGGTTTCATTGAAATCAATGCTTTGACCTTGATTTATTTCTTACAGTATTTGTACATATTTTATGAAACAGCGTCAATACAATACAGCACATTCAAGATGAAAATAATAAATTTATCCTTCTAAATGAAAATGTTAATAAAACAAGAAATCGCAATATTATACCTACAGAACCTACCACAACAATAACACCACACGCTTACCAACTTTTTTTACACCTTATTTATATTTATAAAACTACGTATTTGGTACAGACTAACAAGATGTTCGTGTCAAACAAGCCGCCTAAATGTACCGCCATGTTGTTCCATAGACAATCTTTCCACTTTCTTTTCGGCAAAGGCGTTCGTCGCTACAGCCTGCGGTAGATCTCCATAGATTGTAAGTATGTTACCTTTTTTGTGTTATTAGATTTGAAATTGTGATTAAATTTGACGGAAAATTGTTATTGTGATAGGTTTAGAACCAAATTGGATGTTTTGGGTTTAACTCAAGTGGTGTTGAGAGTTATTTCATGGTAATCTGTGACGTGACATGGGATTAGGTGGTTTTAATTTTGGAACAGGGCAAAAAATCCGTTGTTAAGAGATTTTGGCAGGACAATTCAAATCTTATTACGCAAACGTGTTGAGTGCTGACCGAATAGTGTAAACAGTGATTTTATTCTGTAGTGTTTGGTAATTCAGTTTAGTGTAATCTTACGCCTCGTTCGGTAAAGGTAACGTACCGGATGAATGCAGGTTACTTTAGCCCTATTACAGTTTATCTAATATATAAAATTCTCGTGTCACAGTTTTCGTTGCCATACTCCTCCGAAACGGCTTGACCGATTTTGATGAAATTTTTTGTGCATATCGAGTAGGTCTGAGCATCGTCCAACATCTATTTTTCATATCCCTAAAAAAAAAAAAAATATATGGCAAAGCAACGTTTGCTGGGTCAGCTAGTTTATTTATATAAGTGTGGCTCAAAAAGAAAAAACTTCTCATCTCTTGAAAAATAGACAAAGAAAAAGTAATTTAAATAGATGAAAGTTAAAAAAAGTCTCGAACCAGATGGTTTATTATCATCCAAGAGGCGGAAAGTTATTGTCAAACGTTTTATTTCGTTTTGAGCCAAAGTTTCCCTACACAGTTAAAGTAAGAGTGTAAGATTTCGCAAAGTTTCGTCTCTAAATCTCAACCTAAATCTCAAGTAAAAGCTAAAATGCAAACTACAAAGAACGAGATATACTTTGTGCCTGTAAGAAAAAGTAATAACGCACCTCACAAACTATATTCTCGCTTACCACATAGTTAACTGTCCCCACGAACAACCTAAGCATTATATCCAGGGCCGGATCTATATATAGGGCTGCAAACATGGGCCCTATGAAGATAAAGGGCCCCCAGTCCTTATTGAAGAAAAAACTTAAATCCTACTTCCTTTCCTATTTATCCTACCTAATAATATTTGTGACCAACGGCTTTACGTGATTTCCGAGGCACGGTGGTGTCACATCTCCCAAACTCCGGGGTGTTATTAAGAAACTCGTAATGGAAAAACCCAATAACAATTTTTGCCTGACCTGGGAATTGAACCCAACCCAAGAGCTTAACAGTCGCGCTTGCGACCACGAGACCAACGGGGCAGTCTACTACTTTGTTAGGGCCCCCAGTCAGCATTAACCCAGGGCCCCATTTCACAGTCCGTCCCTGGCTATATCTTACATTTATGATATTTGTTACCTACCCACAAAAGTCGGACTTACGGCATCCATTTTCCAATAAAAACGACAATATCCGAAGGAGAACTTAGTCAGCGAATACATTCAATAAACGCCTTTGCCCATCGACAGATAAAAAAAAAAACTTTGTCATAGAGAAACCGCGGGAACGTTTGGAACATATGTCGCGGCAATATGGCGGCCATTTTATTGCTTTTGAAGATATTACTGAAAATGTTTTCTTTGTTGTTGCCTTCCTGTGGTTTCGCTTGCGGTATTATTGTTTTGTAATAAGATTAATATTTGAACTTTGTTTTAAATATTTACTGTTGGTTGTAATTTTGTTATGAAATGTTAGTCAAGAATAAATATTTCTTAAAAATGACAATATACAGTTGTCAAATAGAACGTATTTCTTTTTTAGGATGGTAAATTATCAAATGACTTCTTCAGCTCTAGGCAGAGCCGAAGGTAGTGTCAGACTCTTACTGACTCAAACATATCCGTGTTCCTCCTAATGCCCTTTGCGTTCCAGCGCCGCAGTAACTCTTTCGAACAAATCCCGAAACTGATGAAACCTGGAATTGCAATAAGTGTTCATTGCTTTCTTGTTTCTTGCGTCTATGAAAAACCTACTGTCTGAAACAAGCAATTTTCAGACTAATTGACGATTCAAAAGTGCCTGTAAGTTATTTATTTGAAATAAACGGTTTTGAGTTTAAATTTGTGCACCGGACTCGGTGTTTATACCAAAAACCAATTTATTGTTTGTCTGTCTTTCTATTTCAGGCTGAACTTCGAAACGGCTGTAAGGATGTTCACTGGCTGATAGCTGATGTTATAAGGGCTAAATAAGGTAGATCTCTGCAAATAATAAAACCCTGTGATAGAGTCACGGTCAACTAGTAAGAAATTAAAAAAGCACAGGGCCGGACTCGCCATCGGAAACCTCTCCCCAATTACTAGAGGCAAACACAAGACAATCTCGCCTCGTCACAAAGATTGTGATTAGCATTCAATACGTGTGACAGGGGCCCGCTCACCCTTGTGATATTAACAATCACGGGGCCACACCTTGCTGGGATCGTGTGGGGTGCGAGTTATAAGCGAGCAGCGTGGAGTGGGAATGTAGCTACCTAAATCTTGTTTTCATTCGATGAAAATCGAAGGTTACTTCAATATCTATACTATACTAATCTACATCTACACTAATATTATAAACCGGAAAAAAATATATTTTTGTATGTAATTAATAAATATAAAACTTCATACCGATTTCAAAAATTCTTTTGCCTTTAGAAAGTTACCTTATTCCTGAGTAACATAGGCCATAGGCCAGGGATGGCGAACCAATGGCACGCGTGCCAGTAGTGGCACGCGACAAAATAATTCGGGCACGCCAATATATGACAACTGTATATGTATTTGATCGAAAACAACTTACAACAGCAGAAATCACACTAACCTTTTATTAAAATAAACATAAAATAGTAAATATTACGATTCTTGTACAAACTAGTTGCAAACAAAGAGTGTTAACAGCTTCTAGTTGTATTTTTCTTCATTCAATGACTAAGCCAAGATTCTTTGATGGCATAGTCATAGGCGTCATAGTCACATTATTATTTTTCTATAAAAAATGGCACTATCACCGATAAAGGTTCGACATCCCTGCAATAGGCTATATGTCTTCGTTCGCGTGGCTGATTTCACACGCATTAAGTTACATATTTGATTACTCCATTCCCATGAGTCGTAGCTTGATGTTATATATAACATCAAGCTACGACTCATGGGAATGGAGGCTATAGGCTATAGCCTATGTTACTTAATAATGTAGCTTTGAAACGACAAAATAATTTTTGAAATCGGTCCAGTAGTTCTTAAGTTTATTTATTACATTTAAAAATCTAGAAATACAAATATTTACTCTTTATAATATTAGTGTAGATGTGGATTATCATTATTTGTGTAGATTTCGAGAGTTGTATTGCTATTCATGATGTCGTTATGATTTTTTATAGACACTTAGAATTCAACTCTAAATAAATAAACTCGCTTCCCGCCTCCTCTTCTACCCTGCCCCACACCCCACAAAATCCATTACCGCTCGGGTCGGGGGTGAAAATTCGTAAACAGCCCCATTGCGGGGGTAGTTCTGTTTATTCGAAGCTCATTGTTTACCGGGGAGGCCCTACCGATGTTATACATGTTTCATATCAGCCGGGGGATGATTTTGAAGAGCCATTTTTGTGAGGGATGCCCTTTATGTGGTGTTTAGGTGTTATATTAATATCTGTGTGTGTGGTTGATCTTTTTGGGGTTGTTGGGGTTGAGTTTTAGTCTATGGTCGGGAATAAGGAAGAAAGACCATTTGATTTAGGTCGTTACTTGAAATTTAGGAGAAAAATATATAGTTTTTTTTTATTGGTTTGGTTTTGACTCTAGTCTAGGTCAGAGGTAACAAAGACAAAGTCGACGATGGAGTGAGCTTAAAAGAGTTTAGGGTTGAATGCGCTCGGAAATACGGACATCACTTTTATACTTTTTTATCTTTTTTTTATCTTATTTTTTTTTAGTGGTTCTTAATTTTAGACATTGAATGATATTTTTTTAAGTGTTAAAAACAGACAGGTATCCTAAAAGGGTTCTTTGGAAAAAAATAAAAATATCTGTCAAGAAAACAGAATTTTGAAGCAATTGCCATATTCTTATAGTATCTACAATTATTTAATAACAAAATATAACGCCTTTCCAACAGTAGCAATTCAATTACATTTTTCTCAACCCCAAAATCTCGAAAATTAATTAACAAACAATAAGAGAAATATTACATTAGCTTGGATCATAATACCAATTTACCAGAACGTTGCCTAACACGAAAACAGTGGTAAGTAACAAAACAGCAATAATCCGCTCGAGAGGGTGCTAAAATACAACCCCTTGTGTTAGGGCTGTCGCTAAACCGATGATAGAAATATTTGAGGGGCGAAATAATTTGAGATCTGTCAGTGAGTGACGTGATCTGTTTTTTAATTTAATTATTTGGGTTAAGTTTTTATTGGGGAATTTTTTGTGTGTTTAAATCGAGTTTTCTTTGAAAAAATTACTGAAATCTGCTTATTTTTATTATAATACGGTGTTATAATTTATTTTAAAGATTCTAACGTCTATCCGTGTAATTACAAAAACATATAATATTAGTGAAAAATAATATTTTTCAGTCCTAAATTATTCCGAATAGCCCATATTTTTAACAGAAAAAGATCCATATTTGTGCTTTCTTAAATTAAAAAAGATTGTAGAAGGTTTTAGAGTGATTCAAGAGTACAGTTTATACGTATAGAACCTCACGCTACGATCAACAAGAGCGGAGCAGTAACCATAAACGTAACTGAACTCCTAATAATCCTCAAAAACAAAATATAAAAAAAAACAATTTTAATTTTAGAAACTTTTCTTTACTTTCTATTTTTTTTATGTTGCCCTGCACTAGTAATTTTTCCTGTACCCAGAAAACTCACATACACAAACAGCCAGACCCGAAACAACTATCTGCAGGCCATACAAATATTTATTCCTTGCGAGAACCCGTGACACGCAGCACAGCAGCCAATAGCTCAACTACTGCACCAACTGTGTTGTCAAAAGGAGATGGCTAAATGGAAGTATAGACCACTGCCCCATGTGCCAGGTACCATGTATAAATATGGCACCTAGCACAATGTAATGCTGAATGGCTAAATATTAGTATTTCATGTAAAAAAGTTTCAGATACTTTTGGGAATAATATGATGGTAAAATAATATTGCCTAAAAAGGAAAAAAGGTGTGTGTGACAGTATATAATTTTCTTCAACTGACACTTTCGAAAAATAATAAAACTAAAAACGAAAATGAGGTTGTATATTTATAAGCGAATGTTTGTGGTGAAAAGTTTTTTTTTTAATAGTTCACGAAAGTGTTAGGAAAATATTAAACACTACATAGGGTAACTTAGCCGGTTTGCCGGCCACCTCTGGTTTTCGGCCACTACGTTGTTATATTAATATAATAAGGACACTTTAACCTTCCCACGTAAAACAACAAAGCCTAGTTAATGTATTGGTATAAACCCTACAACTTTTGAATTTTGTAGAATTTTAATGATCCAACTGTGTCGTCGGTGACTCTCCGAAAGTCTTACAGTGCACGCGTGTGTCGAAATTAGTGAAAAAAATAGTAAACGCATAATTTTTGCAAAGTAAGTTACAAAGTTGTTTATCGGTTTTATAAATATAATTGTTGTTCTACGCACGGGAGATAAGTTAAATTAGTGTTATTTTAATTAAAATGGAAGAAAGATTATGTTATTTACATTTAAATTTGATGGCCGGGAAACTAGATAATGATTTGGGGGACTATTTACTTCTCGGCCGGCCGGCCGAAAACTAGAAGAAGACCGTTTACTTTTAATTGATTCTTTTGATTATTAAATAAGGAATTCTTTAAAAAGAAATGCTTTATACACAAAGTAGAACCGCTTCTCATTTGTGTAGTCAGATGTCGGCCGCATGTTTTGAGCTAATTATGTGGTAATAACACTTAATAGTTATTGAATATTTGACGGCCGAAAATTAGAATTTTAATATTTACCTTTCGGCCTAAGCTAATCGATAGGGTCGAAAACTAATAATTTACTAACTGATTCTCGGCCAATAAAAGCTAATGATAATAAATCAACTAACTGAATCGAAATCATCACTCACACGAACAATACAGACGTAAAGGGACTTCCCCAAAATGTATCTTATTAGCTAGTTAGAAAATTAAGCAAGTTGATCAACGGCCGGAAACTAATTAATTTAAATTTGTTTTTCGGCCGTGTTTGAAGGGATGGTCGAAAATCAGTTTGAAAAATCGTATTTTCGGCCAGTCAAAAAGCAGATTTTTTCCATAATCTCAATTATTTTTGCTATGCCATATTATCCTTTTTCCTTTTTGACCAATGTTCCTACTATTATGTTTAAAATGTTTCTATATGTTTAATATTTTAATTAAAATCGTTGATTCATACGTATTTTCTGCTTTTAATCCATTATGGAACCTACTAGTTAGCAAATATAGATCATTTTTCAAATAGCAGATTAGTGGCCGAGAACTAACAAAATAATGGCCGGAAACTGAAACAGGTGGCCGAAAACCGGTGAAATCGCTATTTTCAGACATTTTAATTTTCAGTAATTTTAATTTAACCCTGACGAGTAAAAGGTCTACAAATATCAAAACTACATTATAATTCGAGTTCAAAAATATTTAAGAAACTAGTCTGCGACTTTAATGTCGTGGAGAAAAATCGTCACAAAGTCACACGTTCGCTTAAGTGGCCGAAAACCGGCTAAGTTACCCTAATTCATGAATATTTTTTTAAATATTATGAGGTTATTTAAGATTCATATACATTCCAGAATGTATCTGACCCGGGGGCAGTCATTTAGCCATCACCTTTAGAAAGACACAAACACTTCAAAAATTCAACACATCGTTGACACCCCTACCGAGTACCCCCACATCACGGAACCCTATTTCGCAAACCGACCACCATGAACAGATGATGGTGTGTTCAGAGGCCGCGGTTCATCTGTTTGTACAGGGGAATAATTGTTTTATAGCGCCCGGGGGACTGATGGCTACCCCAATCATATTTTAAGTAGTTCAGTATTAAAAATTGCGAAGTTGTGAACTTGAAATGAATTTGCTTTTTAATTAACACTTTTAAAGTAACAAGGATTTATAGTAATCAAGATTTTCTTTTTTAACTGCTTCAATGATCTCGTGGTCGCAAGCGTGACTGTTGAGCTGGGTTCGATTCCTTGCTTGGGCAAAAAGCGATAGGTTTTGCCATTAGGAATTTCTCAGTAACAGCCCGGAGTTTGGTACTTGGTGTTGTGTCATCCCCGTGACTCGGAAAGCACGTAAAACCTCTGCGACTGATCTCTCTCCGGATGTGTCGGATTGCCGTCCCATCGGACTATGAGAGTTAGAGAAGAGAGAGTGCACCTGTGTTTGCGCAAACACTTGTGCACTATAATATCTCCTGCGTACGGGGCTAGTCTGCATTAAGCTTAGCCGCCATGGCCGGAATCGGTTTGGAGATTTCATACATTTTTACATTAAGCCAGGAATTTGTAAAAACCTTATTGAAAAAAGTATCCGCGGACTCTTTTGCTCGTTCTTCTCGCCGGTATGTTTAGGTCCTAAGTAATAGCGAGCCTATTGCCATTAACCTGGCACAAATTCTAAATCCGAGCCGCTACTAAGAATTTTATAGAAACCCCAATAACACTTTTACTCGACCTGGAAATCGAACCCAAGACCTCTAGCGTAGCAGTCGCGCTTAGGACCACTAGGCTAACGGGGCAGTAATAGCAGACTGTTTAAAATTTAGCTGTTTAAATGGCTAAATAATAATATTTTTTATAGCAGGTACTCCACCTTGAACACAAGTTACAATAACCACTTTGCACGCTTTAGTCTTAAGCAAAACATGTATTGATCTCATATTTAAGCCATGTAACACCTTTTATACCATGTTTTATGCAAATAAATAAATCTATCTATCTAAAAACCTCAAAATCAGGCCTGTATAAATATATACAAGCAGTACCCTTCAGGTATATTTCCCATTCACAAGCAACAATACTTAAACCCATTATTATTCAAAACCGCAGAGTAACTTCACAAGTTGCCAGCATAAAAAAAAGTAAAAATCATCGTCTTACATTTTTTTCACTGCGAGTAACACCGGTAGTTTTATTTATTCAAAACAATCCGTCAAAAGGCTGTACCCGAGTTGTCCATTGTCTCCAAACAATTGACAGGAAAAAAATTATAAACATTTGGTTATGGTGCTTTTTGGCACGCGACAACTTTTCAAAAGAAAACCAATTCAACTTGAACTCTACTTTACTTGACTTAGTTATCAATTGTGTGTCTTTATAACTTGGACGGTTTTAACGTCCAGTATAGTTGGAGCTTTGTTTTTATATATTTTGTAAACAGTTAAGGGTTTTGTTAAAATGGTTTTGTAAACTGTAAATTGTAGACCCTGTTTTCTTTAGAACTTAGCGTCATTGGGAGGTCTTCGTAAATTGCTTCAACGCACTATTTATTTTGACCGATTTTTGAAAGTTTAAAGCTAATTTTGCTTTACGTTAATATCCATTACCGTATTTGTTTGTAATAGTAAAAAATGTGCAGCTTAAAAAGTACAGTGTATGGCAATATCGGACCAATAGCTAATTACCCTTCGGTGTCACCCGCGTTCAATTACATTTTTGATTACAGCTCCGCCCCCGTTGGTCGTAGCGTGATGTTCTATACTTTTAAACCTTCCTCTTGAATCACTCTATCTATTGATGAAAACCGCATCAAAATCCGTTGCGAAGTTTAAAAGATCTAAGCGTACAGACGGCGGGAAGCGACTTTGTTTTATACTATGTGAAGACTTACTATGTGAAGATTACCTATAACGCACCTTTGTATATTATAGGTATATCAATTGCTAAATTTACAAAAAACAAGAGTATCAAAAATGATGATGTTGATTAATTAATTGAAGGGGTAGATGAATGTCTTCCCTTAGGACGAAGGACATTCATTGAGGATTTTCCAGCTAATCAGCAAAGAAAAAGAAGGTTAGCTTAATTAACTTAAGCTGGTGCAAGTAAGCCTATAAACCTAATTAAATACCACTTAAAACCTAAATTCTAATCACCGACCACCCACAAACAACACACCTCAAAATAATCCAATAAAAATAACTGCAAACCCCCACTTGCCCATCCCTAAGTCAATGAAAACGCGATCCTTTGACGTTTCCCGCGCGCGGGAAAAATGACAGCTGTCAGGCTTGACCATAAATTATCCCTGGGGTTTTTTTTAACAAGAACGCCGCCTGGCAAAGCCTTTGTGGCGGTCAGCCGTTTCCTGCCAGGGTGTGATATTGTTTGCATTGTGTACTTCATGCAGACACGTGTTATCAAAGGAATACAATATTACGTGTATTATAATGTAATGTCATTACATGTTTGCTTTCAAAAGTACTGGTTTTTGTAGATATGTATTGTGATTGTGGGGACACTCACTGTGTACGTAAATGTTGTTTGACTGCCCCGTTGATCTTGTGGTTGTTGAGCGTAGGGTCAGGTCGGCCGAAGCAAAGAAAACATGTTTAGGTGGGGATTCAGTAATGGTAGCGACTTGAGCTGCTTGTACGGTACAGCACAAACGATGGCCCATCTGCAATCTTGCCCTGCGTGCCCTAACACCTGCACGCAGGAAGATTCAATGGCTGCTACCGACAACGCAGTCAAAGTGGTCAAATTCTGGATCGCTACAATACAATATAAATTATAGTGTGTCATCGAAACGCTTAGAAGAAAAAGAAGCCAGCCCGGAGCTTGGAGTTTAGTTACTCACGTGACACCCATGTGCCTCGGAAAACACGTAAGCCCGTAGAAGCTAAAGCTTGATCTCTCCCCGGTTGTGTCGGATTGCCGTCCCATCGGACTATGAGAGTGAGGGAAGAGGGAGTACACCTGTGTTTGCGCACACACTTGTACACTATAATATCTCCTGTGTACTTGGCTAGTCTCCATCGACATTAGGGCCGCTGTGACCGAAGAGAATCTAGAGAATATTATTATTACTTCACTTGTAATAAAAATAAAGTTACCATTTTGAGGTCAGCAGTTCTCTGTCAAAGCATATTAGTTATAGCAATAAGGTTTAAAAGCTTTCCAAATTACAAAAACTAACCGCCGAACCTCTTTCTTTCATCAAAACCATACAAGGCCATTGCCAAAAAGAATACCGTTGTACCGAAAACAATGAATTGAAAAATGGCAAGGTTACACTACACCATCTTCAATCAGACACACGACCATTAAATTCGCCCACCCCCATAGAACACACAACACCGACACTCTATGACAATAAAAAAAAAGTACAACCACACCTTTACCTTTGCCGATTTAAAAAAAAAACCACGACCATCGACAATACGTCAGTGTAATGTCAAAGAGGGCTATTAATGTCAAAATATTTTGAAAATACGCTCTCGGCGCCCCGGGGGCTTACTTTGAGATACCGCGATTTTAAAACCTTAAATGTTATTGAGGTTTTTGGTCTCTAAGGGTTTTTTCTTTCATTCTACTTGTGAGGGATTATGTTTTGTAGTTACTTGTGCAAATTGGTTTTGGCGGGTGATTGAAATTCGAAGTCTGTAGGTTTTTTTTTCTATAACTAACTTACAATTTAACGTCGTTATATCCCAGTGGACTGACGGCCTGATCAAGACCGCAGGAAGATGCTGGATGCAGGCGGCTTCCAACCGGTCCTTTTGGAAATCCATGGGGGAGGCCTATGTCTAGCAGTGAACGTCCTGCGGCTGATAATAGCCCAGTGGTTGAGAAACTTGATACTGAGTAATTTCGAACCCCAATACAGGACATACACTACTTTTATTCCGCGACTTCGTCTACGTTCACGTTAACCGACATTTTATTTAAAGCAAGTTAAGAACATTGAAGAAAATTATACATCCCATTAAATTCTAACCTACAAATACCTACAACAACAAAAAACATTAATATCCAATGTTACATAAGACACAAAAAAAAAACAACAACTAAACTAAAAATAACCTTAGCTAAACCTTAATTTAAATAATAGAAACATTTACAATGTAATGGCTTCCAAAATATTTTGTAGTCATTTTAACAATTCATATAACAACTGTTGTTCGACAACCAATTGGTATAATCGCTTTATAAAAAAAAACTACCGTTGTTTATGAAATTATACAACTATTTAATATCAGGGTCAACGAAGCTTAAAAATACAAGGGCTGGTGAAAACAAAATAATTTTAGACAATTAGTAGTAGTAGAGCTCTTTGTGAAGAAGCTCGTCCGGGGAAGTACTACCACCATACTTGTTTCTGTCGCAAAGCAGCGTTGCTGTGTTCCGGTTTGAAGGGTATGGGTGCCGGTGTAATTACAGGCACATGACACATTTCAACTTTGTCTCTGGTATGGCAATGCATCTGCAAGGCCTCTGGTATTGCAGATGTCTATAGACAGCGGTGACCACTTAACATCAGGTGGGCCGTCGTCTTGTTTACCATCCAATGACATAGAAAAATTCTCTAACAATGCTATTAATATTGCCGAAATCTTTTAAAAAGATTTTATTCAGAAGTAACTATGTACTACCTAGATGTATTAAGCGACCATATTTTTCTTAAATCGACAACTGGAAACTTCTTTACAATGTTTTATAATAATTTAAAGCAAAGATTAACTACAGCAGAACACGCAAGCTAAACGATTTCATGATTATCGTTATTTATAACTTATTTTAGTTTTAAATTGTTATTTTTTAAATAACTGCGATAAATTTTAAAGCTTCTTAAACATAATTTAGCTGTGAACACTAAAAACTAACACAGTTTAAGTTTTTTTTAAAATAGTTGAGTGTTTTTTTTTGTACTTTTAAGCAGCATACTTTTGCCCCACTGCGGGACAAAGGCCTCTTCTCATACAGAGAAGGCACGAGCATTGATCACCACGCTTGCTCAAGGCGGATTAGCGATTTCAGACTTATAGGTGTTTGTTTTTTTCTTTTATTAATGCTTTCAGACTTATATTACTTGCTTATGCCCGCAACTTCATTCGTGTGAATTTTCTTATAGACCCTATTTTTTTTTTTAATATAATATAGCCTAAGTTACTTGCTGATAATTAGCCTTTCTATAGGTGAAAGAATTTTGAAAATTGGTTAATTCGTTTTGAGTTTATTCATTAGAAACAAAATTACGAATGTTTTTTCTTTATAATATAAATCTACTATAGATAAGGCCAAATGACCATAATCCGATTACGCATGCGCTTAAAAAAATACCAAAACAGTTATACAAATGACTTATAACTGTAACAGCCCTACCATCCCTACAACCAAACAATTTTCTATTACAACCGGATGTACAGAACCATTACGGCATCAAAAAACGCAACTTCCGCTCTTAAAACTATGTGACACGAATATAAATGGAAGAATTAAAATTAATCGCTTGGATTTTCAACCCCCGATCTGTGCCTATTGTGGTTACAAAAAAAAGATTTAAACCCTTTATCTATGGTTGCAGAGCGCGCGAAATGTTATGTCAGCGTGACATTTGAAACAAAATGGCGATAGAATGAAAAAGTGATGGATATATTTTTAACTTTGATAAAATATAACAACTATTATGTTTTAATATATTCTGGGCACATATTCACCGTATATCATTCTTTGTAATCCAGGAATGGTAGCTTTATTTGTTTTTTTGGCCATTTTGAAATGTGAATTATTCCAATGTAAGATTGGTGTCCCGAAATGACGAGACGAGGGCGCAGCAGACCACGAAGGAGATGGTGGGACAACTTAGGTCGACTTCCTAGAGAATTGGCAAGACGTAAGCGAAAAATTACGACAGATGAAAGAAATTGAGAGAGGCCTTTGCCCAGCTGTGGGACTGTTATAATAATAATGGGTTTTAATAATAATAAATGGTGCGGTTTAGCGCTGTGGCTGAGTGACTGGCTACTACGGTACCTGTCGCGGATTCGATTTCTACACGGAACAAATATTTCTATGGTCTGCAGATACGGCCTTCTCCAACTATGTTGGGGTCAGCTTCCGTTCTAACCGGATGCAGCGGAATACCAGTGTTTTACATGGAGCGACTGCCTATCTGACCTCCACAACCCAGTTACTGAGCAACACGCTACCACTTGGTAAGACTGGTTGTCAGGCTTCCTGGCTTCTGACTATCCGAAAGGACTGTCAAAGATCTACGAATAACAGCCGGTACCAAGTGCTTTACGTGCTTTTATGAGACACGGGGATGTCACACCACCAACTTCCAAACTCAGAGCTGGTACTGAGAAATGTCTTAGTGGAAAAACCAATAACACTCTTTGCCTGACCTGGGGTATCGAACCCAGAACCCCATACAATCAGAGTGGCTCGATGTAGGAAGCCGATGTATTTAATCAACAACCGAAACTCATTGAAGCAACGGTTTTTATGTTTAGCTATATATTGTAACTGCCTTCTGCTCGCAACTTCACCTGCGTGATATTTTTCACCCGCGATCAGTTACATTTTTGCTTACTGCTCCGCTCTCGAAGGTCGTAGCGTGATGTGATAAAGCCTGTACTATACTTTATGAATTTGGCTATCATATACTAAAAGAATTTTTCCAATCCGAGTTTAGGAGATTAGCTCGTTTAAACAGACAAACAAAAACATTTTCAGCTTTATTATATTAGTAAACAAGCTTTTGCCCGCAACATCGTCCGCGCTTTCCGCTATTTATTTAAAATTCAATTCTGATTCGAAATACACGTGACGCCATCTATTATCATAAGAACTTTATTGTTGTTTTCCTCGGGAACAGTACTTGTTTTCGGGATGAAAAGTACCCTATGTCCGTTTCTGTACACCTGACAACGTATATGCAAAATTTCAGGATGATCGGTTCAGTGGTTTAGGCGTGTAAAGGTAACAAACAAACAAACTAACATTCGAATTTATAATATTAGTTAGGATAAACCAATAAAAACTTTAGCTCCTTCGTAAAAGTTTGTTTACACGGTAAAATAAACAGATGTTACATAAAACAAGTTAATAGTATATAAAAGTATTTTATTTTACATTAACTATTTCGAAGATGTCGATAAAATGGGAAAGAAATGTTTGGGAAATAGTTAGGAACAGCCTCGCTAGCCTAGTGGTCCTAAGCGCGACTGCTACGCTAGAGACTTTTTTGCTCGACTGGGGTATCAAACCCAAGAGGGTTTGATACCCCCCAGTCGAGCAAAAAAGTGCTATTGGGTTTTTCTATGAAATTCTCAGTAGCAGCTCGCAGTTTAACGTTAAAAGAGTGTGTATGGAACTTCTTCTCCGTTTTTCTCCATGCAAAATTACCTTTTGGAAAGGGTAAGCCTGGAGGCGAAGAACTAAATTCAATATTTTAGTTAATCGACGTTCAAAAGTGTCATTGGTCTAATTGGAATAAATGATTTGACTTTGACTTTGACAAATCAATATTCTTGACGAAATAAAACTAATTAAATAGTAACAGAGCTAGTTAGACGTGCTACTCACACGAAATCCGCGACGTGACTGATTGCCGATAGCGCGGATTAGCAACGTGTGAGGTCCGCTAGCGCCAGCGTACCACGTTCCATGTTTGAATTTGAATAATTCCAATTTATTAGTAGTTTACAAATAATTTTTCTTTTTTTTATAGTTTTTTAGGGTCGTTTTTGTTTAAATGTTGGTAAATAAAAGAATTTAGCCTCCTTTTATTGGCGCAATGAGGAAGTTGACTTGTGCTCGGTAAATGGCAATAGGCTCGCCCCCTATTACGTGGGACCAAAACATACCGGTTAGCTGTGGGTGTACCTACATTGGTACACTTCTGCCTAACCCTTCGGGGAATACAGGCGTGATGATATGTATGTATTTAGCATCTAGCAGTTTAAACGTAGAAAAGAAAGATCTGAAAGAAAGATCTTTCTCTGAAAGATTTTAAGATTCTTCTCCTACAAAGCGTAATAAAAATATATTTCATTGTCTATTAAAAAGTCTCCGAGCGACGCTCCCCAAACACTTCTCAAACTGGCAACTTCAGAAAAAAAACACAATCGTTCCGAAATTCGAAATTCAAAATTCAAAAAAGTCGTTACTATTCTTCCGTAGATGTTTATCAACGCGCCTAATGGCCTATTGTTACGGGTGCATTCCGAGTTTTTCTAAACAAAATTTTAATTATGGCAATTTTTACTGAACGCGACCATAGATACTGACGGACATTTGATTGCTTTGTCTTCTAAGTTCAAATGTTTGTTTAAATTCTGATACGGTTAAGTAGGACATTTTTCAATGACAGTCTTTTAGTGTGGGAGTTAAAATGTGTCCGGAATTGAGCTTAGTTGGAGTTCGATTCTTGGCTTAGGACATTTGGGGTCAATATTCTATTTTAAATTAAGATGTAATTGCTTAAGATTCCATCAACGTGAATTATATTTTAATATTCATGTAAAATACACTCATGCATAAGGTTGCAGGTTCGATACCTGACAAGCACCAATATGTGTGTCTAAGTTTATCTTAGACGTCACTGACATCGGTGAACGAAAACATCGTAAAGAAACCAGGACTTAAAATTAATATAAGTCTGAAATCGCCAATCCGCCTTGAGCAATCGTGGTGATTCTGTGAAATAAATGAATTCAATTTACTTTAATTTAAAATTAAATCCTTTATAACAGTCATCTACTAATTTTAGAAGCAAATTCAGGTGACTTACGCAAAAATAACAGTCATAATATTTAAAAATAGAATTACACGTTAATGCACAATCACGTACGATCAACAAATAAGTCTGCACGGTTGTTTATCGCGCGTCGCTACACATTTGAATTAAGAACGTCCGCTCGGCTCAGTTCGGGAGAACTCGGTGTTCTCTTATTTTGAATTTCGGCTGCAATATCGCACGGTTATAAATGGCATAGAGCTGGTATTATTGTTTAGATTTTTTTAAGCCACGGTTGGAGGCTTGATTTTTCGGGAAAATCCTGCAGTTGAGTCCTAGGACAATGCGAGATGACAATCCGAAAAAAAGACGTTGTTTGCCTAATAGTTTATTATTATTGCTTTAATTCTTGATTACCAATTTTTTGCATTTTTAATGTCATGTCCAGGGTTCGAATACGAACTCGGGGAAAACGTGTTATTTGGGTTTTCTATTAGGAATGTCTCTGTAGCAGCCTGAAGTATGTAAAGATGTTGTTCCTGTGCCTGATCTCTCCCCGGTCGTGTCGGATTGCCGTCCCATCGGACTATAAGAGTGAGGAAAGAAGGAGTGCACCTTGCGCACACACTTGGGCACTATTGTATCTCCCCCATACTTGGCTGTGTCTACTACTACTTGGTCTGAAGAGTTTTATTATTATTATGGTATTTGTGCCCGGTTAGAGGCAATAGGCTCGCCCCCTATTACATGGGACCTAAATATACCGGCGAACTGTGGGTGTGCATTGGTACACCACTGCCTAACCCTTCGGGGAATACAGGCGTGATGGTATAATGGTAAAACCTCAAAGCCTGCTTGCCTTCTAAAACAAAGTTTAAAGATGAGAAATATAAGACCAAAACAAAATATAAGTTTCAAAACGACTCCATTACTTATTCTAAAATCTCCAATTTCAAAATTCGGTAGGACATTAAGTATCAGGACCTCTCATTGGTCCGTTTAAAAAAGGAACACTCTTTTTTTAAAAGCAACGACATTAAATTACGGAGCCAAAGGATTCTTTATATCACGCGGTCTTTTTTAAATGCATTTACTTAATTGAGTTTTTTTTTATTTTATTTTTTCTGACGATAACAGTTTATTTTTGGTTTAGGTACCGGGCTTTGGAGAGGCTTAAATATTTGAATCTTAATTTTGTGAATTATTTTTGTTATGTATTTTGATAATATCTTTTGCGTTTGCGGTTAAGGTGTGTCTGTAACAGTTTTGTAAAAGGAATTCTAAATGCTTAATTTTATATTCAAACCAGTCTATTATTAACTGCCCCGTTGGTCTCGTGGTCGCAAGTGCGACTGCTGTGCAAGGGGTCCCGGGTTCGATTCCCAGGTCGAGCAAAAAGTGTTATTGGGTTTTTCTATGAAATTCTCAGTAGCAGCTCGGAGTTTGGAGTTGTGCCCGGTTAATGGCAATAGGCTCGCCCCCTATTACATGGGACCTAAATATACCGGCGAACTGTGGGTGTACATTGGTACACCTCTGCCTAACCCTTCGGGGAATACAGGCGTGATGGTCTATTATTGTCTCACTGCAGGGCCTCTTTTCATACAGAGAAGGCACGAGCATTGGCGGTTTCAGACTTATATTAATTATAAGTCCAGGTTTCCTCACGATGTTTTCCTTCACCGATGTCAGTGATGTCCAATATAAACTTAGTCGAAGTCGCTGGTAGTTCGCTAGTGTATGCAGTTCGAAATTCGCACTGCTTTAGTGCCTCAACAGTCCGATACTAAACGTATATATTCCATTCTCTACGACAAAAATATCGGTTACCAATTGCCTGGGCGGATAGCCTCAATTGAAAGAGTACTAAAACCCACTTTTACGACAGCTCGAGTTAGAGATGCGGTGGCCTATCACTGTCCTCAAGCTCACGCTACCTGCACCAGCTTTTACGGAAGAAAAACTTAATGATAATATATACAAAATAGAGATAAAAGTGCTCCGTGAAGCCGATTAGTCGCGGTGCACAGTTTTTATGGAAATCCCACGACTTTCAGACAATTTGGTGTTTGGTTCCGTAGATATATGTATTCCGTAGATTTTACATTTAATTAGAATGAAAAAAAAAAAAATAATAATAAAATTACAAACTATGTACAGTTAAAATAAAAAAGTAAGGTCAAAGGGCGTCAAAAAACTCATCCGCATCGCTGTCAATGGGGCATGTGCCCAGAAGGCTGGCAGCATTGCCACGTTGTATGGCAATGCTGATTCTTTGGCCAAAGAATAGGCCAGCCCTCTGGTCACGTGAAGAATCGACCAGTCGCTTCGCGATGTCGCGATAAACTAGATGAGCGCTCGGTCAATCTATACTAATATTAATATTATTATGGAAATAGACTCGCCCCCTATTACATGGGACCTAAAAGAAACATTCCGGCAAACTGAGGGTGTACATTGGTACATACCCTACCTAATCCTTCGGGAAATACAGGCGTGATGATGATGGTCTCTCTGGAATATCTAGATCTACAGAACCGATTCTGAAAATTCCTTCACAGCAAAAAATCTTTGATGTCTAGTATACAGCTTAGCCCCCGTTCCACTTTAAAAAACGATGCAGTTAAACCTTTGTCACTGGTTTCCAAAACTAAAATTAATGTTACTGTTATCAAAATTTTAAAAAACAACTATTAGATTGAGAATGGCATTATTTATTAAATTACTTGTGACAAAGGATGTAGTGACAAAGGTTCAAAAGGGTATGCTTAGATGATTCGGTCATATTGAGAGGATGAGTAACAAAAGGTATTTATGTGGCAGATGTGAGTGGCAATGCCGGGAGGGGACACCCTAGACAGACCTACCCTGACCTTATTGGTGAGGTTCTTCAGAAAGGTCGGGTGCGCAGTACTCGTAACCGGCGTGCTTGTATGACCAGATGTATGAACGTGAACGAGGCGAAAGTAGTAAGTATGTAAAGATCGTAGCAGGTGGCGTTCTGTGGTTTCTGCCTACCCCCATGGGAAAAAGGTACGAGTTTATGTATGTATGTTCGCAGATAATCATCAGTCTGCAACAGTCCACTGCTGGACATAGGCCTCTCCAATCGCACGCCACTTAGCTCGATTCTCGGGTACTCTCGTCCAGTTGCTACCAGCTACCCTGTGAAGATCGTCGCTCCACCGAGCCTGAGGGCGTCCCACCTTAGGCTCTAGACAGGCAGACTGCAAATTTGCTATTTGAATGCAGTTGAAATGCAGCCCCTCTGTCATTACAGTGTGCAGTATGTTATTGCAGTCATACTAACTGCATTCAAACTGCAAATTTGCAGTCCGTCTGTCTAGAGCCTTACGCTTGCCGATTCGCGGTCTCCACTTAAGAACACGTCTACCCCATCGGTCATCAGTTCTACGGCCAATATGGCCGACCCATTGCCACTTCAGCTTCCCATTTGTAGTTTCTACGCGATTTATAGATCATTTAATTCTGTTAATTTTTTTAATATTTCTATGTACGACCGGCGTAACGTCTCTACATAGTATAAAACAAAGTCGCTTCCCGCCGTCTGTACGCTTAGATCTTTTAAACTACGCTACGGATTTTAATGCAGTTTTCATCAATAGATAGAGTGATTCAAGGGGAAGGTTTATACGTATAGAACATCACGCTACGACTGACGAGAGCGGAGCAGTAACCGAAGACCTAACTGAACGCGGGTGACACCACGGGGTCTACTAACTCTTATAAATATTTAACACACACCATCACGCCTGTATTCCCCGAAGAGATAGGCAGAGGTGTACCAATGTATAACCACAGATCGCCGGTATATTTAGGTCCCATGTAATAGGGGGCGAGCCTATTGCCACTAACCGGGCACAAATCCAAACTCCGACCTGCTACTGAGAATTTCATAAATGTTTTTAGGTTTAGAATTTTTTCTTCTTGACTCAAAACGCATTGACTCCATATTTTCGACCTACACTCGCTTAAAAAGTTCCAAAAACCGAGGGATTTTATATAACACACACATTTTAAGGTACCCTAATAATATAGTCGGCCTATAAATAAAATCATTACTCCAACTGTCTGTACGTATGTGTGCGTGGTCTTGGAAACTAAATTATCACATTTGTTTGAACCCGAAACTTGTGTACAGGGTGGTAGAAGTTTTGCTAGTTTTAGACCTAAAAGTAAATAAGAGTAAATAACTAAAATCGACTGATCTAGTCGCATTTAGTCGCTTTCTCATCTTAGTGATAGTCTATGTCAGAAACTTGTCAAAAATAGTTACAATATAGGCAAATTACAAGCATTTTAATGTTATCTTAGACATCACTGACATCGGTGAAGATAAACATCGTGAGGAAACCTGAACTTGTAATTAATATAAGTATGTCGTGATGGTCCACTGGCTAAGGCGCCCGCCTCTCATGCATGTAATAGGGGCCTATTGCCATTAACCGGGCACAAATCCTAACTCCGAGCTGCTACTGAGAATTTCATAGAAAAATCCAATAACATTTTACTCGACCTAGGAATCTAACCCAATACCTCTAGCGTAGCAATCGCGCTTAGCACCACTAGGCTAACGAGGCAGTTATAATTCACACGTAAATTGTGTATGTGTTAGTTCCTAGTATTATTAGTTTTAATGCAAAATGGCGCGATCCAATCAACATTCGTTAAATCCAAAATGGCGGACTTTATTACCACACTTTTAACTCGCGCCTCATGTAATCACGCCACTGTACTAATTAACTCATTCCTAGTAAAACCACATTCAAATACTTTGCACTAACTAGAATCTTACTAACGTGTTTCATGAAAACAAAAAAAAATGAAATGAAAATTACAAAACACGAACACGCTGTATATAAGAACAATAATCACCAAAGCACACCGCCCATGCACTCCGATATAATAAAAAAAACACTCTCCATCTCTTTCTAACACACACTAATAGCTATACCTGTTTCATTCTCACCCAAAATGGTGAAGAAATTAATAAGTTTTAGTACCAGAATGTCTTGAGCTCTTGTTTTGAATTGGATGGGTTGGTATAGGGGTCAGGTTACGTTGGTAGGAAGCCTATTTTCTAGCCGCGATGGCTTACATATAATTTACTTGGAGTAGGTAAAATAATAATTATCTTTGGGATCATTTTGGCCTTTTTTGGTTTCGAAATTAAGTGTAGGGTGACTACTTTGAAGGGACTATTGGGATTTAGGGCTATGGTGATTGGTTTATTTAAACATATAAAATAAAATGTCAGTATCTGTTTGTACTGTTAAAATAACAGATTTTACAAAATACAGACAAGAAAGACATTTTTCCTAAAATTGTTATTTGTCTGTCTGTTTATTTTGGCTAATCTCTGAAACTGCTAGACCGATTTCGAAGGGACTTTGACTGGCAAATAGCTGATATTTATAAGGATTAACTTAGTACTATTTACTTTACTTTAGAAAAGGAATTACGCAAGTAATTATAAAACCCCGTGTTAAATAATTACACTATCGGGTCGTTGAAAATATTACACAAGTGTACCTACGACAAGATTTGAACCTATTTGTCGATCGGTAGACCATTCCATTTGTCCAGACGTTCTATAGTTTTAATAATATTATATCCTATCCTATCCTATACCTATTGTATTTATCCCATAAAACTACCAAAACAAGCCCTTAATCATTATGGTCACCATACATCAGCCGTCAGCCATATTGGATTTTTTCCCTCCAAATAATAATGGCGGCGGCAATCTGTAGCCGCGGGATGACTTCATATAATCTATGGTCGGCCCGATGACTCTATATTATCTATTGCTTTTTTATTTTTTTTCCAACCATAAAATTATTAGGTAATATAATATTTTTTTGTGTGGGAATTAGTGAAAGATGAGGAATGCAACGTTGTCATCACGAAATGAAGGGAATAGAAATATATATACAACATGTTTTTTATAAAAATGCATTACAACGCAATCAAAATTTTCTATATAGACAATAATAATTATCCTTTTTTTTATGATTGGTTTACAAACAAGCCGACAGCCCACCTGATGTTAAGTGGCCACCGCTACCTATACACATCTGCAATACCTTGCACATGCGTTGCCATCTCAGAGACGAAGTTGAAACGTCTCATGTGCCTGTAATTACACCGGCACCCATACCCTTCAAACCGGAACACAGCAACGCTACTTTGCAGCAGAAATAGGTATGGTGGTAGTACTTCCCCGGACGAGCTTCTTCACAAAGAGCTCTACTACTACTTATCCTGTTTACAGAGAAGTAATGTTAGTTTTCTTACAGGAAGACAAATAATATACTTTTATTGCAGTTCGATTGAAAGAGAGCTATTTTCATATTCTAAGTAATACAATATCACTTCTAATTGAAAAACCACTGCAACTCTTGAAAGTCAGAATCAACAGTGGCGACCGCCAAGAAAGCGCCGAGGTAATGAAGCTCGACGAGTCCCGGAGAAACGATTCAACTGTCTTGGATCATTCGGTTCCTTTCAAGATGGTTGACCTAAATGGTGCTAATCAACGCGTCATGTTCGTGAACGAGCGCTGTTAGTTGGGATCGGTCATTTCTTAACTACCATAGCTTATTTTTTTATTGTTTTATATTTACCTTCATTGTTTTCACATATCGAAGCAACAAGAATATTGTAACTGCCTCGTTGGCCTAGTGGTCCTGAGCGCGACTGCTACGCTAGAGGTCCTGGGTTCGATTCCCGGGTCGAGCACAAAGTGTTATTGGGTTTTTCTATGAAATTCTCAGTAGCAGCTCGGAGTTTGGATTTGTGCCCGGTTAATGGCAATAGGCTCGCCCCCTATTACATGAGACCTAAACATACCGGCGAACTGTGGATGTATACTGGTACACTTCTGCCTAACCCTTCGGGGAATACAGGCGTGTTATCGCAACGATTCTAGTTTCCCAAATGCACAAAAACATGTCAAAAAGTAATCGCATCAACACACAATTGAGACCGATTCAAATATTTTGACATATTTTACAACAAAAGTATTAAATTTATCGTTTTTCGGTGACTTTTGAGGCGGCAACGTTTAAACGTCGATAGGAGACCTACCTGTTTCTTGCCTCGTATATCACGGTAACATTCGGGCGGTGACTTTAAGCTTGGGTGGTCGAAGTGACAAAATACTACAAAGGACCAAGTTTTTTTTGGGTGAAATATTGCGCTTTTTGGTCCTTTTTTGGTCAAAGGTAATTATTTTGATAAATTAATTGTGGTGCGCTGGAGTGGGCGGTTTGTTTTGGGGTAACTTTAAAAGATTGCATTTTTTTTTAATTGTCTATTTTATCTTTTTTTCTAGTATTTTATTTTGCAGAGAACAAGTCCTACTTAGTCTAGGTGTCACTTAGGTATCTTCGATAGCAAAATGCGAGAAATCCCTCAAACGTTTATTTTGGACAAATTTTCGCTACACCAACTGCTAAAACTTCAGAATTAAGCTAAAATCCCAAAATAACAACACATAATTACGCCTAATTTCCCGGAAGGGTTAGGCAGAGGTGCCTACTAATATACACCCACAGTTCGCCGATATGTTTAGGTCCCATCTCCCATGTGATAGGGGGCGAGCCTATTGCCACTAACCAGGCACAAATGCTAACTCCGAGCTGCTACTGAGAATTTCACAGAAAAACCCAATAACACTTTGCTCGATCTGAAAATCGAACCTAAACCCTATAGCGTAGCAGTCGCGCTTAGGACCACTAGGCTAACGAGGCAGTTAAACCTTAAAGTACAATCAGTAATCTAAGCTAATATTATAAAAAAGAGGTAAGATTTTTTTGTTTGTTAGTTTATAACGAATAGGCTCCAAAACTACTGAACCAATTTCAACCATTTTTTACCAGTAGATAGCTACATTATTCCGGAGTAACATAGGCTAAATAACATCACGCTACGACACGCGGGAGCGGAGCAGTAACCAAAGACGTAACATAAAGCGGGTGACAATTTAGTCTTGACAAAATCAACTGGTTGCTAATTTAATTAATATCTATACCATCCATCACGCCTGTATTCCCCGAAGGGTTAGGCAGAGGTGTACCAATGTACACCCACAGTTCGCCAGTATATTTAGGTCCCATGTAATAGGGGGCGAGCCTATTGCCATTAATAGGCCACAAATCCAAACTCCGAGCTGCTACTGAGAATTTCATAGAAAAACCCAATAACACTTTTTGCTCGACCTGGGAATCGAACCCAGGACCTTTAGCGTAGCAGTCGTGCTTAGGACCACTAGGCTAACGAGGCAGTTCAACAGAAAATAAAACAAAAAAACAAAACAAAATCAACTGGTTGCTAATTTAATTAATAGTTAAAGTAATTTGTTTTAATAATTACTACTTTTTCTTTTTTCTCTTAGACATTAATGCTACATTTGGTGATTACTATGACTCACACACTGATTCGTTGCCTTTTGAAATTTTAGAAGTGATCATCTACGATCACAATATTGGTATTAAATATTACAATTGGTTTAGCTTCCATTTCTTAAGTTCGCTAGAGTTCAAGATAAACTTAGAAAGTACATATAAGAATTGAAAGTCAAGTATCGAAACCGCAATTTCTTAAAAGGCGGACAACTGGACTTCCATAAATAAATACCTATTATTATTATCCTTTCTTTTTGTACGTCCAAAACTTCTAACTAGCGTGATCTTAATACTTATCCTGACCAAATTGTGCTGACCACAGCGCCATCTGTCGGCCGCGGACGTAATTACAGTAAAATTTGATACACAATCATTGTCATTACGATACTGTCGTATTTTGACAGCAGGTGATTTTTAGAGATCTTTACAATATTTTTAGGGATTATAATATTTTAAAAAAACCATTGCGCCTGTATTCCCCCAAGGGTTAGGCAGAGGTGTACTAATGTACACCCACAGTTCGCCGGTATATTTAGGTCGCATGTAATAGAGGGCGAGCCTATTGCCATTGACCGGGCACAAATCCTAACTCCGAGCTGCCACTTAACTGAACTTTTAATGAATAAATATTATCAGATTGACATACATTGATATTTTAAAAAAATCGTACAATCCAAGCGTAGCAGTCGTTTTATGAATACACGGAACCTCCAAATTTAATCTTCAACTTGACCACAAAACAAACCGTCTTTGCGGAAGGAATGACCTAATTCCTTGTTTCTTTATGTTGACCAGACCAAACAGAAATTATACACATTACACTTTTCTTCGTATTGTTAAATAAATACGAGGTTTTTTTATAAATAATTATCTTGGACAAAGATTATGTTGGACTCTGAAAAAAATATTAAGTATTTCGATTTCGAATTGTGGTCAGTTGCGTTTTTGAAAGTTGACCGAATTCTCTTTTGTTAATATTTGTATAGTCCTGCCGGCTGTAACTACGTCCTTTAGGGTAATAGCTGTGTCCGCGGTTTTGCTCGCGTGGGCCTAAGTGTAAAGGAAATAATTATTAAAAAGTCATCGCAATCCTCGTAGCATCCACATACTTACTACATAGTTTGTCTAAGTCTTAAAGTTACCCATGGTGTAATGTAGAAAAATAATAGAAATTACTAATACCCCATAGTAGATAGCGTGATACCTAAATGTATAGCCTATAGAAAAAGCCTATTTACAAAAAAAACATAGAAGTCGCGGACTAAAAAGCTTAGACTGTACAAAATGTCATCAAAATCGGTTCAGCATTTTGAGACGCATGTTACAAAAAGAGTTATGGATATAAATGTGGATGGATGGAGAGGAAGAGGGAGGCCAAAGAAAAGATGGATGGATTGTGTGAAGAATGATATGAAAGAGAAGGGAGTCAGTGATAGCATGACGGTTGACAGGACGGCATGGAAGAAGAAAACGTGTTGCGCCGACCCCAAGTAACATGGGAAAAGGGCAGGAAGATGATGATTTTAGCCGTAAAATCAGAACAAACAAACAAACTAATAAACTCGCTTTTGCATTTATAACTGTACTACTATTTACAAATTAGCAACAAAATAGTCCTACAAGTAATAATAAACAACAGAACTGACCTACCTACCTAATTAATTAATATGGCGCTATAAAATGACATAAAAGATCGCAAAAATAATTGCACGCCTCGTTGCGGTGTTTTTGTACGTAATTTTAACGTATCAACACCCGTGTTTGGTTCCGTACCAACCAGCAATTAAGTAGTAATATCGTGGAAGATTGATATCATACAATAACAGTTGGGATGGGTCGTGTTACCTAGAATTATGATGAGGCATGTAAAGAACTTCTGTCTAAAATGTTGATTATAAGGGATTTGCTTAGCAGGAAAATAATAGTACGTTTACTAGGCTCTTGTCAGTTAATGGTGTAAATTTGTTGAATACTGTAGATATAGACGTTAACAAGAAGAATATTTTAATTATATTTCAATCATTAACTTATTCATGCATTGGCAGCGCCATCTAGTATCGAAAAGTTAAACTAATTGTAAAGGTTTATATGCTGCCATCTCGTATCCAGTAGCAATACTAGCTCTACGATCATTAAACCAAGACGATGTTGTTTTCCAAAATGTAAAGTAGATGGCGCTGATTTCAATTTTGACAGAAGTGCAGTGCCATCTGTTGATGCAGCTAGAAATAACAACATAAAAATTGTTTTACACTGCCATCTCGTACCCAACAGCCGAACTAACACAGAATCTTTATGTTTTTAAGGATTTATTAAGGCGCAACAGATGGCGCTAACATCAACTTTATAAACCAATTCTCAACTATGATTTTCTGTCTCTTGAATAGAATAAACTAATTAGAGAATAGTTCGTTTGATGTGCCCTAAAAGTAAGCCAGTCAATTGGAAACGGAAACGAAATACGGAACATTAGCATGTTGTCAGCAAAACTACTAAGGTTTACGTCCGTTTTTTTCGCCGATCACCGGAACGGTATCCGGTGCATGTACACACATTCATTATAAACCATGCACCACCGCAAATCCGGCGAAAAAAACGATCGGCTGTCCGGTGAAAAAAACGGATGTAGTTTGTTTCCCGCCCAAAAACAATATGTTGTGAAATCATATACAATCTATAACTTCTTTGTTTGTTGGTTAGTTTGAACGCGCTAAACTCAAAAAATATGATTTGAAAAAATCCTTTTGTGCTATACCTATATGTATAGCCCGTTTATCAATTTATTGGTTAAAGGATATATAAAGTTACGCTGCGACACATGGGAACAGAGCAGTAACCAGAGACTGGTAACAAAACGCGGGTGACCCCGCGCGGTAGGTATAGCTAATCTATACTAATATTATAAAGAGGTAACATTTTTTGTTTGTTTATTTCTCACGAATAGGCATCGAAACTACTGGGCCGATTTTATTTTTTTCACTAATAGATAGCTACATTATCCCTTTGTAATATAAGCTATACAATATCACGCTACGACCCAGGGGAGCAGAACAGTAACCAAAGGCGAGACTAAACACGGATGAAACTGCCCGTTATAGCTAGTTTAAAATAAAACAATGACACATGTAACATAAAATATATATTTCTTATTGCCTAAATACATAATTATATGACAGTAAACTATATTTAAGTCTAAATCGCCACACGGGCGCCATGTCAGCCATAACATCAAGATTTACACAAATTCCACGCAGTGATATAAGGAATGTTCAAAAATACTTAATTTTAATTTGATAATTGGGTAGATGACACCACTAATCAATTAACGTACTTTTTATGAGCTGTCAAAACGCTATTCTCAATATATTTTGGTTGACAATACTAAACTATGACGTCCTGCGGGTTGTTCGAAAGAGATACCGCGCCCCCGGAATGCAAAGGGCACAAGAAGGAACATGGATGGGTTTTAGTCAGTAAAAGCCTGACACTCCCTCCCGCCCCGCCTAGAGCGAGGGAAGTCATTTGATGATTTCCCATCGGTAAAAAAAAAACTATGACGTCACTTTTTTGTCATCTCAATTCACTAACTATTTATTGATTTCAAAGCAACTAAAAATCGATTTTCATAGTTATTTATAAATTCATCGGGTTTTCTAAACTAAAATAAAGTGCTTTTAGTGTCTTGAAATTATTGGTTAGTGATGTCATCTATCCAATTAAAATAATCAATGCATCTATATAACGGTTAATAATAAGCTTTTTATCTACTTACTTTTTTACGTACATTTATTTATAATTTTAATATTTATTTCTATAAATTTTCTAGATATAAGTACATACTTAATAATTATGCTGGTTATAGAGAAAAAATATTTGTTTTCTTTTGGACAAAATATCTTTATTTTTTGCAGTCTGCTTGAAAGAGAGCTAGTTTAATTTTCTGAGTTATACAAGTCCATAATATCACAATTATACCATTTTCATCAAATCACCAGCCAATGGGGATACTAACTGTCAAATTAGTTCCACGTAGATGGCGCTAAGTGTTTGTTACTATCTGTCATTCAGCTACCCCACACACCCTAGTGTCAGAGTTTTTCTGAACCGCCTCAAGAGCCTCTGACATGGTTGCCGATGTCAGTGACGTCCAAAATAAAGTTAGAAAATACATATGAATTAGAAAAAGCCACATTGATACTTGCCGGTGGCCGGTTGCGAACCCACATCCGCGTGCATGAGAGGCGGGCGCCTTAACCACTGGGCCATCACGACACTATGCTGTACTTGCCATAAAAAATATTATTAAAATAAAATAAATATTACATTAAAAATTACCAATTTAGATTTTTTCGATTTTCGAGATAAAAAAACTCGGTATTGTGAGGTGAACTTAATTAATAAAAAGGTCAAGTCATTTTCGATTTTTATATGACTTTTTTTAGATGATCATGACATGCAACAAACACTTAACGCCACCAAGCGGCGAAGCTTCCAGCAAGCAACCCCATTGTGGTAATTAACAATATTACAGACAGACTAACAGAAAACATATTCAGTCAAAAAGTTGTCAATCATACCACCATTTTTAGACACCTGAATAAAGTCCCTTATTACAGCAACTAATTTCTATTACAGAGTATTTTTATATGAAAGCTAAAAATAGGACATCTAATAGAAAAAGATATGTTTCTTAGACAGTGCAGAGTGCGTACACTTTACATGTTCAGAGCTTTTTAAACCTAATCTTGGAAAGTTTCTCAAATTTTCTGAAGAATTTGCAAGCAACACCTAATACGCACAACAATTAATATTTAATACAGCTAGGTGCCACTGCTTCGTTAGACTAGTGGTCCTGAGCGCGACTGCTACGCTAGAGGTCTTGGGTTTGATTCCCAGGTCGAGCAAAAAGTGTTAGGTGACTCACACACTGCCATCACGAAGCGTAGCGCGGGAGCACGTTGTTTGTTTGTATATAAAACACGCGTAGTCCACCACACTGAGAACGCGTTCACGCGCAGTGTTGCAGATCACCAGAGCTCCGTCACACGCACCACGCTCCGTGATGCGGGCAGTGTGCCAATCGCCTTATTGGCTTTTTCTATGAATTTCTCAGTAGTAGCTCAGAGTTAGGTTAATGGCAATAGGCTCGCCTTTTCATGGCATGGGACCTAAACATACCGGCGAACTGTGGGTGTACATTCGTACACCTCCGCCTAACCCTATAGGGAATACAGACGTGATGGTATGTTACAGCTAGTAGGTCACATGCAGGCATATTGAGGAGATTCCTCACTTTAGATTTCTAACCCTCAGCTTGGGTCTTAACACCTAGCTGCGAGCGGAGCACATATTTTTAAACACAATTTTTTTCCTTGAAATTTCATAATTTTTCTTAATATGTAAAAGCTCTATACAATACATAATATATTTCTTTTTAAAATATTTAAAATTAATTTTACATTTCAATTTTAAAATACCAGGTTGAGATAAAATTCTTTTTTTTTTCTTCTTTTCAAATTCATGGTTAGGTAAAGTTATTTTTTTTTTTAACTCTTTTACTGACAGATTCCTTAAATCAATAGTATGATAGTTGTTCCAAGTCTGGCTGTTTGTGTATGTGAGTTTATATGTTTGTAAACGCACCCACGATACAGGATAAACTCCTAGGCCTAGTTACACCAAAATCATTAAATACATTTAGGGCCTTACTTATAAAAATAACGCTGATTCATACTCAGCTACCTCTTATGTGACTGACTGAACGATGAAACACTATTTTAATCTGCCAACACTTAGACGGTCAGCATAGAGCATGACCAAATTATTTGACTAAAGAACGAAATCGAACGAACAATTGAGCATAATTGTCAAAATTTACAATAGAATCCATAGACCAAAAATGTCATCGTCACAGCTGATTGTAGCCCGCCATCTTACTTCCGAACTATACTTCAACAACGGGTCGCCGCTGTTTACATTTTCTGTCACTTAGGCAACATCTCAACGCTGATTAACGTTTATAGTGTAGATTTTTCACCTGAGACACCGTTGAAAGTGGTTGCTATGTGAAAAATTATTGATTTTTAGTCGAGGATTTGAGAGTTAATCAATTGAGAAGTAGCTGAGTATTATTTAGCGTTATTTTTATAAGTAAGGCTGTATGTGCGTAAACGTATTTAGAACATCATTGCATCCCTGTCACATTGTTAGAAGGTGACAGAGACAGAATGATAATTTAAACAGATTTAGTGCTAAATATGTTCAGTAATTTGGTGAAAATAGGCCCTACAGTGTGACAGCGTTTTTTTAAAAACAAAAGAAAGAAAGAAATTACTTCTTACCGCCCTTCTTCTTCTTCTTTCTCTTCCTAACTTCACTATAATCATACTCAACCGTGGTCCCACTCAAATCCTGGTACCCATCAGACTTCTGGCTTTCATAATTAGGAAAATTCACCCCCTCAGTTTGCTGATAGTTTTCCGAAAAAGTTTCCGAAAATTTGGTACTCAAAGTTTCACTTCCGAAGAACTTCGTGGTATACGTCTCTGCTGGCCGTTGTAGGTTTTGATACTTTTCATTGTGTGGGTATATTGTGTTCAAGATGTTGGTTGCTATGGCGACCGGCGTGGCGGGGTAAGCCCCCTGTTGTATCGGTCAGAACTTCAGGTCCTGGAAAAATTCAATGTTTATGTTAATTATTTTAAACAATAAATGATTGATGGCAATAGGCTTACGTGGGACCTAAACATACTGGCGAACTGTGAGTATATAGTGGTACACCTCTGTCTAACCCTTAGGGGAATACAGGCGTGATGGTATGCATGTATTTTAATTGTCGTGATGTAATGGCCTAGTAGTAACGTAGTCAGATAAATTTGAGTGGAGGTTGTGGTGAATTGTATTTCAATTCATAATGTACTTTTTAAACAACAATATATTCGGGCAATTTTCATTGAAAATGTCGTGATGGCCCTAGTGGTTAAGGCCTCAGTGGTTACCTCTGATACTTGAGGCTGTGGGTTCGCAACCGGACACGGGCAAGTACCAATGTGACTTTTTTAAACCATATGTCCTTTTTAAGTTTATCTTGGACATTACTGACATCGGTAAAGAAATAAATACGAGTATATACGCCTGACATCGTCAATTCGCCTTGAGCAAGCGTGGTGATCAATGCTCATGCCTTCTCTGTATGAGAAGAGGCCTTTGCCCTGCAGTGGGACAAAATAGACTGGTATTATTTTAGATATAACTTAAGAGATATTTATTATACAAGGGTATATCTAACTTTTCTAATTATAAAATCAGTTATCTATTAGTAATTGACCTAAATACTAGACTTTGTTGATTTTACTATCAAAATATTGATACCATATTAAAATGAATATATGAATTATATAAATATTATTCCCTAGTTTGAATTTGATAAGAAAAGTTAAAGGTTTATACGAATATCCACCTTAAAAGAATACAAATAAAGTTCATAATCGTAAACGTTAGTCGTAAATCATAGTTTATACAGGGTGGAAATTTATTATGCTACCTGGAGGCACAGATTAAATAAGTACAGATACTTCACTCAGTAGAAAATTTCCAATACCTACTGCTATAATAGCCTACTCCGTCGCGTCAACTCGCGTCAGCAACCACTGCAAACTAAAATGTGCCTAAATGCTCAAGCGTACAGTTGTGATCGCTTCGCACCGCGCGATCCCACAACAATCGTAAGGCTGCCTCTTCGATAAAATTAAATTAACATAACTTTTTATGTCTATGTTATTGAGAACTGTGAATATGTTCTGACTTATATGTGGCAGTTTAAAATTGTATCGTAAATGTTTAAAAATATTTTTTTTTTTTATAAATTGGTGCTGACTGTACAATACATCTAGATAAAACATAATTATTCCTTCTTTTACTTGATTTGCACCCATCTACAATTCTACAACACATAAGGCACCAGACGGCATCGTAGGTAACGAATGAAACTATTAAAATTGAACAACGTGCGTGATGCGCTTGCGAAAACCGCACTGAATTTGGTTCGCAAACGGCCCGAGACCGCTCGGCCGGGCGGTAGGCAATTATAGCGCGCAAGTACATAGAGTGACGGAGGCCTGCTGGAGGGAAAGTACTCTAAATACTTGAGTTAGCAAATTTTACTGAAAGGAAACATTCCTTTATTTTTAAAAAGAAACAAAGCTGCATTTAAATAATTTTGAAAATACGCTTGCCACACCCGGGAATCGAACAGACTAAAATCGGAAAAAATAGCATCCTGTACTTTTATGGCACTTATCGATAGGGTCAATCACAAGGATCAAATCTCTACAAACCTGGTAAACTAAATTAAACAAAAACCATGAAATTTCAATCTAAACTTATTTTATTCGGACGAAAAAAAAGCGAGTACCGTAACTAATTGCATGCTGGAAATGAGCTTCACTTTCTTCGATGCACACATTCATTATTTGAAGAAATTCATTTTGAATAACTTTTAGAAGGGTGTTGTGGTGAATATTGAAAATTTTACTACGCTACCAAAAGTTACTTAAAATGATTTTTTTAAAGGAATAAATTCGTGCATCCAAGAAATGAAGCTCATTTCCAGCAACTACTTAGTGAATTTACTCGTTTGTTTCGTCCGAATAAAATAAATTTACAATAAAATTGCATGTTTTTATTTTATTTTAATTTACCATGTTTGCAGGGATTTGATCCTTATGATTGACCCTATCGATTAGTGCCATAAAAGTACAGGATGCAATTTTTTCGAATTTCAGTCGGTTCGATTCCTGGGTGTGGCAAGAATATTTTCAAAATTATTTAAATGCAGTTTTGTTTCTTTTTAAAAATAAAGGAATGTTTCCTTTCAGTAAAATTTGCTAACTCAAGTATTTAGAGTACTTTCCCTCCAGGTAGCATAATAAATTTCCACCCTGTATAATTGAACTGTTATAATTAGTTAATTATCTTGTATACATTAATTACTATGTATCAATACAAACAAATAACATTGAAGTGTCTGTTTGTGATGTCAAAGCTTTTTACTGCATATATAGATGTGTTCACGGAACATAAACAAATAACGAGTTTTTAAAGTTTCTATCTGTCTGTATGTATGTTTGTTTGTTCGAGCGAATCTCCAAAACGACTGTACCGATTTTAACGGGACTTTCACAGGCTGATAACTGATGTTATCAAGACTAACTTAGGGTTCCCCGCATCCAAGGTTGCGGTATTTGTTGGAAAGAGTCATCACGGCTCTAGAACGCTAAGGGCATTAGAAGGAAAGGGGATGGGTTTTAGTCAGTAAGAGTCTGACACTCGGAGCAGCTCGGAGTTTGGATTTGTGCCCGGTTAATGGCAATAGGCTCGCCCCCTATTACATGGGACCTAAATATACCGGCGAACTGTGGGTGTACATTGGTACACCTCTGCCTAACCCTTCGGGGAATACAGGCGTAATGGAAATGTCTTCTTGGAGTGTCAGACTCTATACCAATAGAGTTTGACACTCCAAGAAGACATTTGATGATTTTCCATCTTTAAAAAAAGGGTCCGCGCATAAAATAAAAACCTCGCAAAATACCGACACGCAGGTGAAGTCGCGGGCACAAGCAAGTATTTATAAATTAATGAATCTATTTATCTAGCACGACATATCTTAATTGTAAAGTAAATATGATTTGAATGTTATCTCCTTCAGTTAATTTGTTATTTAAACATTTTTATCAGTAAGACTGTTGCAGTCGAGTGCGTTAGACTAGAGACAATAATTATAGAGTTTTGGGAGCCATTGTTATTTTGAGTGGTATTCATTTAAATATTATTTTTCTTTAAATGTCAAAATTTCTACCATTTTTCAATATTTTTTTTTTAAATTTGTCTTGGAGATCGTTGACATCATTGAAGGAAAATATTGTGAGGAAACCTAGACTTTTCTATACTAATATAAAAATCTGAAGTGTTTTTTGTTTGTGTGTTTGTTTAAACACTAATCTCTGGAATTAACAGTCGGATTGGACTAAAACATTATTTGTATATCGGGTGTAAGGGACATCTATCCCTAAACTTTTACAATTAATTTTCTATACTGGACTGAGTATCAGACAACAAGTTTTTTATAGGAAAACCATAATTAAATAATATGGAGGTTTTTAATACTTTGACTGCCCCGTTGGTCTCGTGGTCGCAAGTGCGACTGCTGTGCAAGGGGTCCCGGGTTCGATTCCCAGGTCGAGTAAAAAGTGTTATTGGGTTTTTCTATGAAATTCGCAGTAGCAGCTCGGAGTTTGGATTTGTGCCCGGTTAATGGCAATAGGCTCGCACCCTATTACATGGGACCTAAATATACCGGCGAACTGTGGGTGTACATTGGTACACCTCTGCCTAACCCTTCGGGGAATACAGGCGTGATGGTATATTTTTATATATTTTTTTTATTAATACTTTTACGCTAAATGAAAAATTGCTATTATTCCTTCTGTATCATCCTCAGCGGCTGGTAAAAAAATATTTGCCCTTGTTTAAGGTCAACAAATATCGTTATTGCGGCTAAAAAGGACACAGGTCAATTTCTCAAACTTGATCTGCCGAAAAAAGGGGAAAAAAAAACTCCTGCAAGAAATTCCACTTGTTCTGAAGTCAGAATAGTGTTCTGAGTGCACTGGCGAAGTTTAAGGATAGATGTCCCTTACTCCCCGTATAATAATAGCCTATGAGGAATAGTATAGGCTAGTAAATAATACGAGTCTGAAATCGCCAATCCGCCTTGGGCAAGCGTGGTGATCAATGCTCGTGCTTTCTCTGTATGAGAAGAGGCGTTTGCCCTGCAGTGGGGCACAAGACTGGTATTATTGTTTTCCTTATTAATGTCTTTTTTTTTCTTTCAGCTAGTATTTCTAGTATTTCGTATAAAGAAGAATGCAATATTTTAGATGACCGTTATTCAAAAGAAAATAAAGAAGAAATCCAACGTTTCAAATTTAGAAAATCACAAAAAAAAACGAAAGAAAAATTTGATTTTTATTTTTATTGATCTGATGACACTGGTTAATTTTGAGTGTGGTTTTTTTTAAGCTGTGTTTTTTATATCCTTTAACTCTAGGGTATTCCCGCAGCTTCAATGAGCGAATCGGCATCTTGGCATGTTGTTTTCGCCAGTCTTTGGAATTTACCAGTCGGCATTTTCGTTTCACCACTCGGCACTTTTATTTATCCAATCGGCATTTTGGTTTTTGTAGTCGGTATTTTGGTTTTTCTAGTCGGCATTTTGGTATTTCTAGTCAGCATTTTCGTTTTTGTAGTCGGCATTTTGATTTTTCTAGTCAGCATTTTGGTTTGTCGAGTCAGCATTTTGGTTTTCCTAGTCAGCATTTTGATTTCTCTAGTCGGCATTTTGGTAAGACAAACATCATAATTATGCATATTTTCTACATAAGGCCTTTTAATATGAAAAAAAAAATGCATGTTTTGTATGTGTGTTGTCTAATATACCTACGCGTACAGCGACACGGGATAATCCTGGAACGCGGGTTTTATAAACATAAATAAATAAATAATTGCCAGGTCAGGTATGGTGGTGGAATAAAATATTAAAATAAACATAAAAATAATGATAAAAAAAATATGCGTCCCATAAAGATATCCACAATGACCGGTCCTGCGCTGCCCGCATCCAGCGATTTTCTGCATATCATTAACCAATGTACCTTTTCTATAAAGATCTATAACTTTAAAAAATGCAGGGTAGCTCCATATACACCGTTACTTTTACATCGTTCTGGAACCGAAAGCCATAAGCTTTATCATAATATATTAACAGAAACTATTGGCATTATTATTTTTAAAGAATTTCAAAATTATCATGCTTTTTTTGTGAAATAGTAAGAACTCGAAGTAACGCTTCCTTGCAGTCAATGAATATGTGTGTGTAAACCTTATCGACGCTCGGCTACACATTCGAACGGTAGCCATTGAAAAATCCATTCATCAATCAGATAGAAGCGCTAAGCTTATAATTTATGAGTTCTAAAAAAAATAACAATGCCAATAGTAACTATTACTCGACTGGAGTTCCCGTGTTTTGGCTCCAGAACGATGTAAAAGTAAACGTATATGAGCAGTACCACCATTTATTTTTTTTACCTGTAGGAACTCATCAAATGACTGCCCCCGCCCTGGGCGGGGCGGGAAGGAGTGTCAGACTTTAACTGACTAAAACCCATCCATGTTCCTTCTTGTGATCTTTGCGTTCCAGGGGCGCGGTATCTCTTTTGAACAACCCGCAGCCCCGTCAGGCATCGATCCTTAGTGGCCCCTCCGAATGTTTGCGGACATCTCTTTGAGGCGCGCGTGTAACACGAACGCGCTGTCGATACGGTCTGTCGTTAGTTAACGTACGGACGGTGAGCTACCCATTGCTCACCGTCCACGGACCCAAAATTATACCCTAGAATTGTAATATTAATGTGAAGAGCTGATCACCTTGATGGCCTGCGGAAGGTCGGGGAGCTTCATGTCTCGCAGCTGTTGAGGCAGGTTCATACTCTTGACGGCAGACACCGCGCGCGCAGGCGCCGCTGATATACCCGCCTGGAAGACAAGGAATATACATCTATATTATTATATGACATTTAGTAAGCAAGGGTGGTTGGTTAGCTAAATAAATAATTAATATATAACCGTGAATTGCTGGATTCGATTTCCGGTTCGGGGAATAGCCTATTTTTTTTTTTTTAAATAAATAATTAATATAATAACCGTGAATTGCTGGATTCGATTTCCGGTTCGGGGAATAGCCTATTTTTTTTTTTTTTAATAAATAATTAATATAATAACCGTGAATTGCTGGATTCGATTTCCGGTTCGGAGAATAGCCTTTTTTTTTAATAAATAATTAATATATAACCGTGAATTGCTGGATTCGATTTCCGGTTCGGGGAATAGCCTATTTTTTTTTTTTTTAAATAAATAATTAATATAATAACCGTGAATTGCTGGATTCGATTTCCGGTTCGGGGAATAGCCTATTTTTTTTTTTTTTTAATAAATAATTAATATAATAACCGTGAATTGCTGGATTCGATTTCCGGTTCGGAGAATAGCCTTTTTTTTTAATAAATAATTAATATATAACCGTGAATTGCTGGATTCGATTTCCGGTTCGGGGAATAGCCTATTTTTTCGGTACTGAACCGACTTTAAAAATTCTTTTACTTTGAAATCTTCGATATAGGAAAAAATCCTATTTTTAGAAGTAATCTCACTGAGAATTTATCCTGTAGCGTGGGTGCGTTTACATACTTAAAAACTCGCATACACAAACAGTCAGACCCGAAATAACTATCCATAGGCAAATTGTCGTTGTATGGTAAATGAAAAAATAAAGTAACTTAAAGTGTATATATTTTATTTGAGAATAAACAATATTATTATATCTAACTCTTATTTATTTAAGGAAAGTTAATAAACTAAAATAATATTAGTTTGTGCCTTAACACTAAATACGACTAAACTATTTAAGGGAAGGTAGGAGGGAAGATTTCTAATCTGTGACATACGCACAGCGCGTGCCAAATTAATTTTACCAATATAAAAAACCTTTTGGTTAGGTAGAAAATTAATTACGGTTCATTGTTGACCAGAAACCTGAAATGTACATTATGACCAACTTGTACTATGGGACCAATCAATAATGTTCGTGTTTATTTTAAATAACACTGTTAACAGAATAAAAGTCATCGCTCATTATAACAGCACAGCTCCGCCATTTGCCATTCAAATTAGGGCTTTAAATCATGCGCAATAAAACATTTTTTATATCATAAATGACAAGATAAAAAGGTGACGACTTGCGGGCGGTGCGCTAGTAGCTAACTGTAACGCTGGAGCGTTACTGTGTCCGAGCAATTAGACATTATTAACAGAACTACATACATTTATTAATTTTCTCCATTTCATATCAAGTATCTTGACTTGACTCGCGAGGTTATCGACATGTGGGATGTGGACTCAGCGATCATTGTACCGATTGTTGCTACAGCCAATGGCTTAATTGCCAAGAGCCTCGACCAACACCTAAAGAGACTCTCGTTAGATGAGACATCACTAATGGAACCACATACATTTATTTCATATTTTTTTTCTATTTATTTGCTACATAAGCGACGGTGGCGCCACGATTATTTTCTTCTCTTTTTTGACAACCATAATTTATTATTATTTGTTTTTTTTTTTTTTTTTTTTTTTGTGACTAGGCCCATAATTTATTTTATTGTGATTCCTTCAGATAACTCCTACTAACCTCAGCCTTCTGCATCTTGTTCTGTTCCTGTAGCCTGCTGAGTATGTCGGCCATGTTGGTTTGCAGCACCATGCCTCCCATCACCAGCTCGTCCAGCACTTGGTGCGCGGCGTCCGCATGGAAGATCAGGTCCAACTCGCACACGTTCTCGAAGCATTTGTCTAGGGTTTCTACGAACACCTGTTGGAAGATGGGTCATTAATATGCTTGTTATCCAGAGTGTAAAAAATACACTGCCTTGGTAGCCTAGTGGTCCTAAGCGCGTCTGCTACGCTAGAGGTCTTGTGTTCGATTGCCAGGTCGAGCAGTGTAATTGGGTTTTACTATGAAATTCTTTCGCAGTTTGGAATTAGGATCTGTGCCCGTTAAATGGCAGTAGGCTCGCACCCTATTACATGGGACCTAAGACATATCGACGAACTGTGGAGGTAAATTGGTACACCTCTGCCTAACCCTTCGGGAAATACAGGCGTGATAGTATGTATGTATGTATGTATGTAAAAATACACTTATGGATTTTTCTTTAGTTCTGAACCACACCCGGGAACCTTCGTTAGTTATTAAAAAATTGTTGCCCCACTTTAGAAATGTCTCCTGTATCGTGGGTGCGTTTACAAACATATAAACTCACATACACAAACAGCCAGACCCGAAGTAACTATTTGTAGGTTATACAAATTTCTGTCCGTACAGGAATTTAACCCGCTAAATGCAACGTAGCAGTCCATTGCTCAGCCACTGTGCCAACTGTGTCAGAGACTTTCTGGTAAAGTTTTTTTTTTATTTTAGTTATTTTCATGAAAACAAGTTTTCAAAGTTATAACTAAACCTGAAATACCTTCAAGGCCCTCAAAAAAACGTGAAAAGTAGTTGGAGTTTCGGAACTTCAAACTTCAATATCTCCCTAACCAGATGTTTCCAAGTATGGTTCAGAATAAAAACAAAATATCGCAATGATGGGAAGAACGTCTAACAATTTAACATTCAGATTCGTTAGTATCTTTTTACACCCTTTATAAAGATACATTTTCCAGAATATCTGTATGCTTACCTGAATCAGGTCTAGTATCCCGAGCTCACTCTCTGAGGAGTCCACACAAAACACGAAGTACAGCGTGGCGTAATGCCTGTAGATCAGCTTGTAGTCTGAACCACCTATTAGGCTGAAACGGACACAAATATACATGTGAACTAGGTTTTGATTTTGTGAATTTTGTTAGATATCCCGAAATTTTTTGAAAATAAATTTTAGTTTATGTTACTCGCTGGTAATGTAGGATTCCGTTGGTGAAAGAATTTTTTAAATCGCGTTATTAGTTTTAGTAGGTCCTCTTATAAGATTCTTCTTAGCGCCTCTCAATCATAGGGTTGCAAATTCGATACCGAACAAGTGCAACTGTGACTTTTTCAATTCATAGCATAGTCCCAGCGTGATGGTATATAACCTATCCTATTCTTCAGGAGCCTACAAAAAGTTTTTACTAATCCTACTAATAGATAAGCGCGTTAAACAAACTAACAAACAAAAAAATATTTCTATTATATAAAAATATAGATTATAGGTACCTTCCACCTTCAAGAAAATTGCACACATTATCGTCCCGCTTCGACACTAGTTGAAATGTCTCCTTTATTATCTGTTGCTGCATGTCTTCATTCTGTAACAAGAGGAAACAAAGTGTTATCGTTTAGTACCAACTCCTGAACGAATTTCAGTCATAGAGTCTCTTCCATGGAAACTGGGAAAACAGTCAAATACATCTCTCTCATAGACTGATGGAATGGCAATCCGACACGACCGGGGAGAGATCAGGCGCAGTACCAACCGCTTTGCGTGCTTTTGGAGGCATGGAGGTATCACACCAACTTCTAAACTCTGCGGTGCTACTGTCTACTTCATAGTATAAAACCATATTAAAAACTTTGCCCAATCTGGGAATTGGATCCAGAACACAGCACATTAGGGTTTTTTTTTTATAGATGGGATTCCCATCCATAAAAAGTAATCTGTATAAAGTGAAGTTATTCGATGATTTCCCATCAAGGGAAATCATCACTTTGGAGGGAGTGTCAGACTTTTACTGGCTAAAACCCATCTATGTTCCTTCATGTGCCCTTTGCGTTCCGGGGGCGCAGTATCTCTTTCGAACAACCCGCAGCCCCGGCAAGCCTCAACACATTAAGGTTGATTTGCGATCATTCGATAACTAATAAAGGAGGAATAAATTAACAGCTTTTGTAAAAAAAAATATGTCAAACTGATAATATTTACTATACAAATAAAAGTTATCTAATTTAATATTAGTTTTAAATGTATTGCGTTACTGAAAATGATAGCAAGTAAACTGGTTTGGATATGTGTCTGTAAAATTACAATAACATTATTAATAAAATTAATAACATCTGCCCGTGACTCGTCTGCATGAAAGTCAAGTAAAACACAGGAAAAGTAAATTAAAAAAAAAACAACATGACACTTGGTAATAGTGTAGCTTCCTATCAATGAAAGAATTTCTGTAATTGGCCCAGTACAAACGGCCAACAAATTTATTTATGTCATTGGATGGCAAACAAGCCGACAGCCCAACTAATGTTAAGTGGTGACAGCGGCCTATAGACTACATCTATCTGCAATACCAGCAGTTCTCTAAATGCGTTGCCACTCCAGAGACAATGTGGAAATGTCTCATGTGCCTGTTATGACATCGGCACCCATACACTTAAAACGGTATATTGGTATGGTGGTATTACCTTTCCGGACTAGGTCCTTTACAAAGAGCTCTACTACTACACTCTACTACTCTTTTATTACAATTATATTATATTTGTTTAAATAAATATTAACCGACTTATGTTCATTTAATTAATGTATAAGTTGCTTGACCAGGTGTTAATGTGACTGATAAAAAAACGTGACACAGTTTCTTATGTAAATATTAATTAAGATGACTTGTATATATTTCTTTTTAAATTGCCCAATATTGCCTATGTATTTGGGATATATACCAGGCAATGAATCAAGTTTTCTGATGATTAAAGAGACGCTTTTTAAAGCAGGCCCCCCGCTTGTGCAGGAAACAGCAGCCGATATTCACAACCACCAAAACCGGTCATGGATCTTTTAATAAACATCTATTTGTCATTGAGTAACAGACAGTCCACTGTGCAAGGCTTGCATGGAGGAAAACAAGAAAGATAGTTGCTCCCTCAAAAACACTGGTATACAGCTACATCCAATTAAGCTAGAAACCGACTTTAACATAGGTGAGAAATGGCTTCGCAGTTGAAGATGACTTAAAGTGTCTGTCTGTCCACATATTACGTTTGCATGTGTATGGATATTTATTTATAGGGCCCACCTGTTCTAAATTTAAAATTTATTCAGGCAAAACTGTGGTGTATTTTCCATTCTTCCGTTCTTAATTGTAGGTATCTAACATTTCACAAGTATTTATTCACAGAATGTTAATGAATCTAATTAAATTATCAGTACATTAAACTCTGGTAACCTCAGTATAGTTTGCACAAATGGAATAGGTTAAGACTGGCTAACTGATTTTCTAGGCGGAAGAGAAGTAAATGTAATTATTCAATAAATAAATGTGTTGAAAAACAACATAACCGGTCATTTTGGGAATCCATGGGGGACTCCTATATCCAGCAGTAGTCGTCCTACAGCTGATATGATTATGATGATGAAATAAAAGTGGGTCCAAACCATCAACTTTAAAAACAATTATAAAATTTTTGGCTAAAGATATTGCAGTAATAGTCTGCAGCAGTGAGTCACACAAACCCAGATATTTTCTGGTTGTTCTGGTAGTTGATAAACATAGTAAATATTTGCCCGTTCGTCGTACAATAAAACGGGAAATGATACGCAAAAAATCCTTTAAAAAGTGCATTTGTTAGTGGTGATGACTTGATTATCAAATTTTAAATGGTATTTCTAATTATACTGTTTTATCAAACTGTCACCAAAAACATAAAGAGGCGTATAAACAAAATACGCATTCCTTTGTGGGTTAGTACATGTACTTACACAAAATATCAAAATAGACAAAAATAAAACTTTCACTCACAAAGTATTGGTAGAATTTCGATAACCTCGGCTTCCCATGATTGTTAAACACCAGTATGGCCTTAATCATTGTGCTAATTATTTACAAACTTAACTAAGTATTATATTTTCATTTATTTTGATAACTCTATTGTAATTCAATCAATCATGAATGAAAAAGAAAATTATCGATTTTGATCGTGTTTAGACAGTGACACTATGACAGCGACATACCCTTTTTCGTTCGGAAATAAATTGAATGAAAACGTGTATGCACATGTTTCTAAAAAATAATCGGCACAAGAGTTTATTTATATTATTTAAGTTGCTTTTTAAAAATAGCTACAGCTTAATTTACTTAACTATGTAATCAGACTAATAAAGTGCATTATTTTATTTTATTTTTTAATTTTATTGTCGAATTTAGTAGAAAGAAATTAGTAGTTAAAAAAACCGGAACCTGGCAACACTCAAAACTCGCGAACGCGTTGTGCTGTCTGCTGTACCCGCGAGTGTCACAATAAAAAAAATCGCAAAAACTGAATGATTATTGTGTGAAATAAACATTTATTGTTAACTTTCAAGTTCTGTACAGTGTTAAATGTTTGATGGAAGCCTATTTGCGGGCCGCTGATGCTTCAATAACAAGATACAGGTCAGTGTAACTGATGATGAACATGGTATATTTTGTTGTCTTTATTTGGGTGTCCGGAGGTTTCTCACGGTGTCGTGTGCCTTATTATGATTCTCTGTATCTGCGAGACTTATTTCTGATCTCTATATGCCGTTAAAATGGCTGGTTGTGTATAAAATATCGGTTTAAATATGGTACAGCTAGCCAATACATCTCGAGCGTAAATTAAAATTTGGAAAGTGCGTACTGGCACCTAAAACGTAGTTGTTACTTGATTCTCGCTGTTGCCGCTACCGATTCGAATGCCGGTAGAAGGTTATATATTGCTGAAAAATGTGCGCTTTCATACAACCGTGAAGGATTTGTATATTGTTAGGAATTTGTGATGAATTAAACATTATATTCCATGGAATGTTACAAATTCCGGAGAATTCATTAATTGTGTGAACGTTCTTAAATTAATTTGCGTTAATTAATTGTTGAGATAGTTTACTTACACTAATTGGGCATACTTTTTATTAATGATTTGTTTAAAAAGCTTAATATTATTTTTTATTGTTGTTATTTAATATTTAATTTTAAATTTTTGTTCATGGTGTTATATCTTTATTATTAAAAAATCTGACTTAAATTGAACAATAAATTGATATCTCTAAAAATTGTCTAGTGTTGCCTAATTTTTGGCATTAAACAAAAAAAAAACAATTCATAAATGAGAAAAAAATCCAAATTCATCTTTGCCTTATTATTTTAATTTGTAAATTATCTTAAATGTTTGTATTCTTAATTCTGTTTCCGATAACCTCAGAAAAACACCAAAATTAAGTGGAGAGGTCAAGGTTAAGTCATGCATACTTGCCTCTCTAGGTTACCATTAAACATGAAATGAATCCGGCTAACTCAAACATACAGGGTGATTAAAAAATACTCCAAACATTTACTGTTTTACTGTATTTTATGAGCCTGAACAATATTAATTCTGCAACTTTAATATGTTTTGATATATTATATTAATTTGACTGACTGAAAAATCTTAAAATCTCGTGTCACAATGTTTGTCCTCAATGGACTCCTAAATCACTTAACCGATTATAATAAAATTCGCACACTATGTGCAGTTCAATCCAACTTGAGAGATAGGATAGTTGAGAGGGTAGGGTAGGGTAGGGATAGGGTAGGGTAGGGGTAGGATACCACGCGAACGAAGTCGTGGCGGGTCAGCTAGTCTCACTATAAATAAATAAGCTGCAATTATAATAACCTTAGTCATTGTTGAAAATGCATTATTATTGGTTTTGATTTATATCTGCACTAGCTTCTTTCGCGACTTGGTTTGCATAAACTTTAATTATCCTGTGGGAACCATACATTTTTGTGGGATAAAAAGCAGCCTATGTGCTATTCCACACTTTATCCAGATTCATGATCCAGAGCCAAATTTCATCCAGATCTGTCCAGCCGTTCTGCTATGATTGAATAACAAACATCCATCTATTCAAACTATCGCATTTATAATATAACTAGCTTTTGCCCGCGACTTCGTCCGCGTGGATTAATAGTTCCCGTTCCCGAGGGATTTCCGGGATAAAAACTATCCTATGTCCTTTCTCGGGTCCCAGACTATATCTCTACCAAATTTCATTGAAATCGGTTCAGTGGTTTAGGCGTGAAGAAGAGACAGACAGACAGAGTTACTTTCGCATTTATAATATTAGTACGGATAGTAAGATTATTATGTAACAACCTAGCAGGTGGCATTCTGTGGTTTCTGCCTACTCCCATGGGAAAAAGGCGTGAGATTATGTATGTATGTAGTAAGTTTACAATTGCAGCAATGTTACTACAAAAGAATAGGTAATATAAATTAATCTTTAGTTCCATTAATTACAATTACTGTCTGCAATTTTCCAATAGATTTTTATTAGTTACTTTATGCTTAAAGTACCTACCCAGTGATGTCACCCAATTAAATTACGTCTTTGTTTACTGCTCCGTTCCTGTTGATCGTAGCGTGATGTCTATACATATAAACCTTCCTCTTGAAACACTACGTATTTATGAAAACTGCATCAAAAACAGTTGAGTAGTTTAGAAGAACTAAGCGTTTAGAGGGCCAGACGGCGAGAAATTTGTTTTAAATTACTGGATGCATGTTTGATTTAAATGGCATGCTATGTAGTACATTATGTAATAGCTAAGAAACATGGCTATTATTTACATTATTAAGATGTTGTCAAAACAAATAATAGCAACATTCTATTCTACTAATTCTAAACAAACTTATTGAAAATAAGTTAGTATGTTTATGCAGCTTTTTGGTCTAAAGTCTGGCATCTGCAAGGTAAATTATAGATTTTCTTGGTCGTTCTTCTCCATAGAGACCTATCTACATTTTGGAACAAGCATATAGCTTCAAGTTTCTGACTAGTTGACCAATTTCTTAACAATTCAAAAGTGCCTGTAAATGGTGTAATTGAAATAAATGCTTTGACTTTGACTAAAGAAAAAAGTAAAATAAATGAAGTGTTTACTTAAAGAATTTAGAAGCTTTTGGCATATACACATACAGTAAATGAAAACATCTTTCTTGAGTCTATTTATAGCGAATAGTAAACAATTTTATCTGTATTTAACAGCAGTAATGAAATACAAGTAAGTAGGTACTACTTAAGCTATCATTATCATGATTTTTGTATTCATTTATTGGCATTCTGTTATGAGTTTTAAAGATGTTACATAAGGTTTAAAGTTAAAGTACAGTTGTGGATTCTGTCAGGGCACAGCAACATTGAAGTTAAAATTCAATTACGATCATACAAAATATAATTTTAATATTATAAAACTGCCTTTTTAGCCTAGCGGTCCTAAACGCTACTCGTCTTGGGTTCGATTCCCAGGTCGAGCAAACTTCTTCTTCTTATCGTTTCGATGACAAACTATATTACAATAAATAAATAAATATACTATTATTATAAATTATATTGATGCGGCCCAGAATTTGGCCAAACTGTTATTGGGTTTTTCAATAAAAGTTTCAGTAGCAACTCGGAGTTAGGATTTGGGCCCGGTTAATGGCAATAGGCTCGCCCCCTTTTACATGGGACCTAAAACATACCGGCGAATGGTGGGTGTATATTGGTGCACCTCTGCCTAACCCTTCGGGGAATACAGGGGTGATGGTATGGTCAAATACTGCCTACCCACTAGTGAAAAAGTTGTTATATCATACATTACAATGTAGTTCATACGTATTGACACATCCTTGCCATCAATGTGATTGATTGGAGTTGATTGGTAGCAATGAGGGTACACATATTGATGTACAATTTAAATGTTATTGGATGGTTTGATGCACTTTAAATGTTAGAATACTTCTACTATTATGAAGTTTGTGTGGATGGATGGATGGATGGATGGATAGATGATTGTTACGCATTCGAAAAATGAAATTAGGTTAAATTTGGCACACATAGATATTGGTCTATAAGATAGACCAATATCTGTGTGCCAAATTTCTCTCACTCATACATTATCCCATTTTTTGTTCCCGTGAGATAATTTACTATATTTCCAGTTGCTGCCATTTCTGCCATTTTTCTGCCATATTTCCAGTTTCCATAATTTTTTTACCACGCTTTTTTCGTGGTAACACTAATATACAGGGTGCTGTTAGTTTTATTTATTTAATTTGTCATGTGCTCTTTGATATTCTGACATGAATTGTTTTTCCTGTATCCTAATCGGAATGGAGTTAATTAAAATTCGTGTTTACCCTGTATAGTTGTTATTTTTGGGTTTACTACTAAGAAATACAATGCAAAAGTTTGGAAAGATGTATGTTTGTTAGTCAATCACGCCAGAACGGCTGAACGGATCTCAATTAAATTTGGCACAAAAATAAACTATTGCCAAGAATGAATGGCACAAAGGCTATTTACCCCAGAAAATATTTCGTGGGATAATATTTCAACTTTGATGCGGATGAAGTCGCGGGCCTAAGCTAGTATTGTAAAGATCATAGCTCACTATAACAGCACGGCTCCGGCACAGCAAATAATTTGCCATTCAAGTTAGGACTTTAAATCGTGTGCGGTAAAGTATGTTTTTATCATGAGAAGATTAAAAGTTGACAGCACGCGGTCAGGGCGCTGATTTTTCAAGGGATTCCGGCTGAGCCGTTGCCGTGCCCGCGTTTTTGTTCGCGAACATGAAACGTCTATCTCTCGTCTAGCGTCTCGCTGACATCACAGCGTTCCACGTTATAACAACGGCCGTGTACCCCAGTAGAGCCCCACCAGATTTTTTTCCGTACCTATTAACTTCAACCAAGTCTTTTTCATGTCAAAAATTGTACCATCAGCCTTAATAATCTTTTTAAGGTTACGTTTCCAAAGGGATCCTATTAATAAGAGTTCGCTGTCCGTCCGTCTGTCTGTCCATCTGTCACCAGGCTCTATCTCTTGAACCGTGATAGTTAGACAGATTACATTTTCACAGATAATGCCGCTATAACAACATATACTAACATTACACCACGCACAACATATACACCTCTGCCTATCCCTTCGGGGAATACAGGCGTGATTGTATGTAACAACATATACTAAAAAAACAGAATAAATATTTAAGGAGGCTCCCATACAACAAACGTGGTTTTTTGCCGCTTTTATAGATGACGGAACACTTCGTGTTCAAGTCCGACTCGCACTTGGCCGGTTTTTTATCATGGCAACACACAATTATATTTTTTCTACAGTCGTAAACCAGCATCGTTACAGTCCTATGCCACTAAAGGTAACGTTGTCTAAGGTCAGTTCCGAGCAGTAATGCCAATGTAACTGTATTAGGTCAATCACCAGTACACCACGCAACCACCTGCTTCTAAACGCTGTAAGGTTGTTAACACTCGGGTGGCGCAATGCAACGGTTCTTTTGGAAATTTTCGGTTCCGCGTTTGCGAAAAGTTGAAATATTTTTTGGTATTTTTTTGAGTAATAGTAGCAAGGACTTAAAGAAACACTACACTATTCCTGCCGGCTTTCTTTCGGTAGTTTGCAACAGAACTACTCCATTGAAAACGGCACAGTCAATAGTATTATCGTTACTGTTGTCAAACGAAATAGTCACCGAGTGCTCAATTTTTTCTTATTCTTTTTACCTGATTGCATCTCCTAGTTCAACCTAGGATGTTATCGGCTGCTTGACCGGATATTCCTGTGGTGCTCTTAAAGTCTACACCAGCTAAGGCTTAAAACTAAACGACTCCAAGCTGAGGGCATCCCCTGTAGGGTACGGAACTCTGCTTAGGGCGTCCCTGACGGGCGGGCAGGCTGGATTGGATTTCATAGCTGGTATCATTTTAAATTAAAACCGCAGGAAGACGCTGGATGCAGGCCGCTTCCAACCGGTCCTCTTGGAAATCTATGTGGGAGGCCTATGTCCAGCAGTGGACGTCCTGCGGCTGATAAATGATGATGATTATTGTTTTAAATACACCATCAAATATGAAAGTCATAAAGCATCCATATTTCGTTTGGTTTGACGAGTGAGAGTAAAATTCTGGAAAATTGTGTAACTAACAGAATTTTTGCTTCCCTCTTGTGATCTTCTGACCTTTTGCCACCAGTACCTACCTAGGTACAATTATTTGGGTTCAAAAACCCTGCAAGCGTGGCGCTTATTGCTCGTCCCTTTTGTGTATGTAAAAAAGGTCGTTGCCCTGAAATGAGAGTAGGCAGCTATACGAACATAATCTGCCCTACGCAAACATTTCGTGTGATTACGGTCCCGTCAATAATGCGTTGCGGAATTTAATTTTCGCAGTTGTGGAGTACTATGTAGTAGCTACATCATTTAATGTGTGTGTACTTCTCTTAAAATATTTGTAAATAATTTATCTTATTCAAGGAACTGCCTCATTAGCCTAGTAGTCCTAAGCGCGACTGCTACGCTAGAGTTCTTGGGTTCGATTCTGAGGTTGAGCAAAAAGTGTAATATTGTTTTTTTTCTATGAAATTCTCAGTAGCTGCTCGGAGTTAGGATGTGTGCCCGGTTAATGGCAATAGGCTCGCCCCCTATTACATGGCACGTAAACATACCGGCGAACTGTGAGTGTATATCGGTACACCTCTGCTTAATCCCTTCGGGGAATACAGGCGTGATTGTATGTATTACGCGCAGTCGGGTAAATAGTCCTGTTTGTGCCTCACGGCGACGCAAAATGAGTTGTCAGTTATAGTAGAAAGTAAATTATGCGACACAAAAAATACATAATTATTTAATTCTGAGCCCATCTCATTGGAAGTAGCGAATATACATGTTTAACTGCAATTTAATATTAGAAAGTTAATATCATGTTCCGTGAATGAGCCACGACCACGACTGTAGATTCGAGGTACAGCCAACAAAAGAGATAAGTTACCAGGCCCGTCAGATAGTTGACGTTTTCGTGTAGAACTGTAGAAGAACCCAATGATGTCTTCCAAAAATTTAAGTTAATTAAGATTTATAAAACAAACAGTTTTCATGGATTGTGATGGTCCAGTAGTTAAGGCGCCTGCCTCTCATGCACGAGGTCGTGTGTTCGCAACCGGGCACCTACATGTATAAAATATGTAAGTCTCTGTTTCAAATGAAAGTACATTTGTACTATGTTTGTCGTCATCACTGATCGGTGAAGGAAAACATCGTTAAATTGTCAATCCCTCTTCAGCAAGCGTTGTGATCAATGCTCGTGCCTTCTCTGTATGAGAAGACCCGTTTGCCATTCATAGACAGTTCGTTAATTATGATTTCATTCGAAGATGTCCGTTTGTTTCTTAAAAGCTTTACCATGTCTTACGAACCTGGTTACTTATCTCTTTTGTCGACCGTACTTGCTAAGAAAGTTCATTTCACCTAAATAGTACAATATTACTTGCTAAGAAAGAACTGACGTACAAAACTAAGCTCTATTTCATAATTCTGATGTAATATTTTTCAGTGAAGTCGGGTTAAAGAGATTATAAGGTATTATCCCCTCCTTTGGATAATCGCTGGGGGCTTCGAACCTTTTTTACCTTGTATATTTTTCATTTATTATACGGCTTTCAATTTCTATCCCGTGGTAAAGGCGCCCGCCTCTCATGCACGAGGTTGTGGGTTCGAAACCGGACACGGGCAAGTATCAATGTGACCTTTTTCTAATTCATATGTACTTTCTAAGCTTATCTTGGACATCACTGACATCGGTAACCATGTCAGAGGCCCTTGAGGCGGTTTAGAAACTCTGACACTAGGGTGTGTGGGGTCGTTAGACCTTACTGCCCACACGATAAAGAAAGAATAAATTACCATCAAAGAAAAAAAATCCACCATGTTATACCGGCGAACTGTGGGTGTGCATTAGTACACCTCTGCCTAACCCTTCGGGGAATACAGGCGTGACGGTATACTTTCTTTTTTATAAAACAAATCCAACGCTTCAATTGAAATATCCCTTACACCAATATCATATTCTCTACGGATATTTAAACAACTCAGTCTTATCCTACTATCCTTCCTACTACTATTATAAAGGCGAAAGTTTGTATGTATGGATGTATGGATGTTTGTTACTCTTTCACGCTTAAACGGCTGAATGGATCTGGATGAAATTTGGCACAAAGATAGATTATAGTCTGGAATAACACATAGGCTACTTTTTATCCCGGGAAAATGTACGGTACCCGTAGGATAACACATCAACTGTGACGCGGACGAAGTCGCGGGCAGAAGCTAGTATAAAAATATATCATTATTATATCCGACAGCCACGCGAGCGCTCATTGTACCTACAGCTACGTAACGACCGCTCAATTGTTGTAACGAGCCCTCGTTACGCTAACGACGATCCGAACGAACGCTTTATCGTTACATGTACTCATGTACGAGGGCGAATCAAAAAGTAATGAGAATGAAGATAAAACGCGGTAATTAAAGTTAAAATAATAATTTATTCTTCTAGATAGTCTCCTTACAAATCAATACAATTTATTCCATCTTTTTTCTAAACCCAGGATTCCCTTTGAAAAAAATATTTTTCTTGACCCTCCCAAAACGCCTCAAAAGTGACCATCACTTCGCTATCGTCTTCAAATTTCTTGCCTCGGAGGTGTTCCTTGAGCCGAGGAAAGAGGTAGAAGTCACTAGGAGCCAGATCTAGCGAATAGGGAGGGTGTTCGAGCAGTTCGAATCCCGTTTCTTGAATGGAAGCCATCGCAACTGCGGCTTTGTGAACCGCTGCTTTTGCTCGTCGGTTAACATCCTGGGTACCCAACGCGCGGAGACCTTTTTCATATGCAACTCGTTCGCAAGGATTTTTTGAATGCCATAAGAGATCCCTGTGACCTCAGCTACATGCCTGATGGTCACTCTTCGATCTGGCAACACGACATCTTCGACTTTTTTCACGTTGTCTTCAGTGAGGGACGTGGATGGGCGTCCTTCGCGATGTTCATCTTCAGTGGATGCTCTGCCTAGTTTAAATTCCTTGGTCCAGCGTGCAACTGTAGAATATGGAGGAGCAGAGTCCCCCAATGTTCCCACTAAGTCACTGTGTATGTCTATTATAGATTTTTTTTTCAAACAGCGGTACTTGTTGACTGCTCTAATTTCGTTTTTCTCCAAATTGGTGTTATCTCTTCGACAGTTCGTATTCAAATGAATATAACTCCCGGAAATCGTGATATATGTATATGATTTTTTTAGGCTGAAGTAGTGAGTACATAAGCAAGCAAAAAAAACTAATTTTGCGTTTTTATGAGGACCTGAAGTAACCGATTCTCATTACTTTTTGATCTCCCCTCGTACATGTGCTACAGGGATTTGGTATTTTATCCGTGTCGGATTGCGTCGTTAGCCTAGTGGTCCTAAGCGCGACTGCTACGCTAGAGGTCTTGCTTGGGTTCGATTCCCATGCCGAGCAAAGCGATATTGGGTTTTTCTTTTAAAAAAATGTCAGTAGCTTCTTTGAGTTGGGATTTGTGCCCGGTTAATGGCAATAGGCTCGCTCCCTATAACATGGGACTTAAACATGCCGGCGACTTGTGGGTGTACATTGGTACACCTCTGCCTAACTCTTCGGGGAATACAGGCGTGATGGTATGCATTCTAGTAATATTGTAATGTCATGTATGTGTCGTGTTTGTATACATATGTTTGTATTTATATATTTGAGCTAACACAAATATTGATTCGACTCGTCATTGTAGTAATCAAATAGAATTATTTTGTTGTTTGTTTGTTATGACAGGAATAGTTCACGTTGTATATACAGGGTGTTTGGCAAACGTTGCACATTCGAAAATGGTGAATGGGCATTTTCATTTTAAATGGCGCAGGCTGTTTTTCGGTTGTCCCATGACTAAAATATGATGAAAAAAATATTTGCAAACAATTTTTTTAAGAAAAATCTATTGTACCCTGTAGGTATTTTTATAAATATGTGGATTTAATTTATTAGTTCCTTATAGAGCACGTATTTAATTTTATTTAAATTAATAATGTTGCGGAATCGTGTAAAATCATGATGTCCCCATGACAGTTTGCATCATTGCATTCAATATTTTCGTTATTTTTTGTACGACAGCTAACGTAGCGACACTTTCATTTTATTGTTAGATAGTTAATTTATCATTTAAACTAAGCATTTCATCTCAGTTAGTGAAGAAAATATATAATAATTTAATAAAAAGCTTGTCCCACGAATTCGCGACTACCGGACATGTCCGGATAGTCACGCGGTTTTTACTATGAAATACACACATTTATCATCAAAATTCGGTTTTAACGGTAACTCTGGGTACAAATTTCAAAGTATGAAATGTTATTTTGAAGTTAGTCGCGCTAGGTGTCCAGCTAGTGCAGTAAGTTTTGCAGCACAATAAATGGTTAAAAAAGAACTGTTGTAGTTAGTAACGTTTTTTTCATGAATATAAAGTTTGTCATTTTTTCTTTTTTAGGTATACATAACTTATACACTGCTGAAAGCATAAAAGTACAATTTTACAGCTTTCTGATAATATTGTTTGAGTATTTAAATTTAGTTTTAAAAACGATCTATATCCGTCACGTCCTGTTAGTAACTAGTTGTAGTGTGTAATTGTAGTAGTTTTTGAAGCCTATTTATTTTAACCTGCGCCATTTAAAATGAAAATGCCCGAATAGGTGGGGTCATCTGCTACTTACTCAGCCCTAATTTAATTGGCCCTGGCCCCCTGGATATTTTAATTTTTTACTTCTTATTATAAGTTAGAGGTTTCGTAACTTTTTTTTTTTGACTGCCCCGTTTGTCTCGTGGCCGCAAGCGTGGCTGGTGAGCGTGGGCTCCCGGGTTCGATTCCCAGGTCGGGCAAAAAGTGTTAATGGGTTTTTCCATTGCGGAATTTCTCAGTAACAGCCCTGAGTTTGGAAGTAGGTGGTGTGACACCCCCGTGCCTCAGAAAGCACGTAAAGCTGTTAGTCCCGGCTGTCATTCGTAGATCTTTGACAGCCGTTACGGATAGTCAGAAGCCAAGAAATTCGACAACCAGTCTAACCAAGGGGTACCGTGTTGCCCAGTTACTGGGTTGTGGAGGTCTAATAGGCAGTCGCTCCATGTAAAACACTGGTATTCAGCTGCATCTAGTTAGACTGAAAGCCGACCCCAACATAGTTGGGAAAAGGTTAAGCAGGTGATGATGAGGACTCGTAACTTTTTTTCTAGCTAACATCTGAATAAAGCAATAACTTTATAAGAATCAGCCACCATTAAAGACTAAAAAGTTAAGAAAGCGGTGAAACTACAAAAAAAACATTTTTTTTTAAATTAAATATCCAGGGGGCCAGGGCCATATAAATTGGGACTAAGTAAGTAGCAGGTGACCCCACCTACCCACCATTTTCGTATGTTCAACGTTCTGCCAAACACCCTATACTATAAAGGTAGCTACATAGGACGGTAATGGTTTTCCAACTATGTACCTAATGACAATGAAATGGTTCTGTGTAATACCAGCCTAATCGTTTCCCATTGCAGGGCAAAGGCCGTTTTACAGAGAAGGCACGAGCATTGATCACCACGCTTGCTTAAGACGGATTGGCGATTTCAGACTTGTAATATTAATGGGTTCAAGCAATACCACTGTACAGTATACACCAATGCAAAAAAAAACACGTGTCTGGTGGACGTGGACCCCCTTTATTTTTCGTACATACATAAACTCACTCCTTTTTTCCATGGGGGTAGACAAAAACCACAGAACGCCACCTGCACGATCCTTACATACTTCTTTCGCATCGTCCACGTTCATACATCTGGTCATACAAGCACGCCGGTTACGAGTACTGCGCGCCCAACTTTTCTAAAGAACCTCACCAATAAGGTCAGGGAAGGTCTTTCTAGGGCATGTCCCGGCGTTGCCACTCACATCTGCCATATTATTTTAGAAAAATTAAAAAAGGCTTTTCTTCCTACGCATGTACTGCCATCAGACCTGCCCCAATTACCACAATAAAGCAAGTCCAGTTTTAAAGGTCAATTATAAGTGTGCTCCAATACTCGACGGTGGAAGCGATCCCTATTGTCCCCATTACAAAAAGGTTAAGAATCTGCCTTTGTGTGTGTAGAAGTGAGATGGCCACAACAATACTCCCTTAGGCGATGATTTTTTATTGCAAAGAGCAGAGTGTGACAAGAACCATTATTATTTGCGGTATCTCATTATACTGCCTCGTTAGCCTAGGGGTCCTCAGCGCGACTGCTACGCTTGACGTCTCGAATTCAGTACCCTGATCGAGCAGTGTTAGGTGGTTTTTCTATATGAAATTCTCAGTAACAGATCGGAGTTAGGACTTGTGACCAGTTAATGGCAATAGGGTCGCCCCCTATTACATATAGACCTAAATATACCGATGATCTGTACATTGGTACACCCCTGCTTAACCCTTCGGAGCATACAGGTGTGATGGTACGTATTCCATGATCTCATGTAACAGGGTGCGAGCCTATTGCCATGAATCGGGCATAAATCCTACTCCGAGCTGCTACTGAGAATTTCATAAAAAAAAAACCAACAACACTCCTCGACCTGGCAATCGAAGCCGAGCCCTCTAGCGTAGCAGTCGCGCTAAGGACCACTATGCTGGTGAGGCACTCCACATCATCTGCACTCTAATTAAATTTTCTGCCACACATGTCACGTCTGATTGCTACATTTGCCATCCGTTCAGTTATTTCCGGTTATAATAATATTTTGTTAAACTGCATCGCAGCAGGCATAATATAAATCAAACTGCGGGCGCAAGACGTCATTGCGCCGACGAATAACGTTGCAAATGTCGTGTGATATTATTGCGGGTTTAATGTCGGATGGAGATTCAGTCTTCGTCAATTTTTTCGACAGTGTAGACAGGATTTGAACATTCGTCTCAAAATGTCCAACGGTGTCAAAATGTCTAATTACCCAAAATATCCAATGGTCAAAATGTCCAATCTTTGAGAATGTAGCAAAACGCTTTTTTAATACTTATGATAAATAATAAAAACAAAATACTGAAAGAATCTAAACATGTTTTATTTATAAATAACAAATAAAGACCAGAGAAGACCACAACATACCCGAAATCACTATTTTTGTTATTAATTATTTCAGTATTTTGTAGTTATTATTTGTCATACATACATAAGTATTAAAAAAGCGTTTTGATGAGTTATTGAACAAAGCTACATTCTCAAAGATTGGACATTTTGGGAGTTGGACATTTTGACCATTGGACATTTTGGGTAATTGGACATTTTGACACCGTTGGACATTTTGAGAATTGGACATTTTGCCCCTGAACGGATTTGAAGCCATAATGAAGAAAGCCTCTTTGAAGGGATTCCAGTCTCGTGCCGACAGGAGTTAAACGCTTAAACGGCTGAACAGATCTGGATGAAATTGAAGTTTGGCACTGAGATTGTAGTGTTCAATAACACATATGATACTTTTTATCCCGAAAAAATGTACGGTTCCAGTGGGATAATATATCAATTTTGAATGAACGAATGAAGTCGCGGGTATTATTAATGCGAAAGTTTTTTTTTGGTCACCTTTTTATTCCTTAACCACCGAACCGATCATCCTGAAATTTTGCAAATATGTATGCGTGGTCAGGTGTACAGAAACAGGCATAGGGTATCATTCATCCCGAAAAAAAGTACTGTTCCCGAGAAAAACAATAATAGTGTTCTTATGATAATAGATGGCGCCACGTGTTTTTCGAATCATGATTGAATTTTAAATATAACCGATACTTACGCGGGCGAAGTCGCGGGCAAAAGCTAGTTTGTTCATAATCATGAGTTCAATGACCCTTTTTCTGGTTTCTAAAAAATAAGTGTGTTACGTGTTCTCCGCTCGTAAGCAGTTAACTAATTGTCCCTGTGTCTCAATTTATATTGATTTGTTGTTATTGAAGTCACCGCTGAAGGGACTACAATGTTGTTAATATGATGTTTATTATTATACCAAAATGTTGTGCGTTTTTTAGTTTATGCTTATATTGAAAAGAGAAAAGATTTTGTTGTTTGTTAGAACCAAATAGTAATAGTGTTGTAGTAGTAGTAGTTGTGAATAGTGTTGTAGTAGTAGTAGTTGTGAATAGTGTTGTGTGTGTGTAGTATGTAAGGATCGTAGCAGGTGGCGTTCTGTGGTTTCTGCCTACCCCCATGGGAAAAAGGCGTGAGTTTATGTATGTGTAGAACCAAATAGGCTCCGAAACCACTGAACCGATATTAAGTAATAGATAGTTACATTATTCCTGAGTAACATAGGCATCATCTAACATCACTTTGCCTAAGGACCATAATTATCACACGGTTCAACCAAATTGAAGAACTCAATTTGGTTGCTTCATCCAAAAGTGAACCGAATTCGGGGTCACTAAAGAAAACAATTCACATTTAATTTTTAAATAATGGCTTATTTTCGAGCTGGTCCTACTTCTATTGTATAAATTGCTCAAAATAAATAAATGTTTTTTGGAAAATGATCTTGGATACCTACTACATGTCACACTCTGAATTTATATTGTTTTGTTATTGTTAAAGTCACCGCCGCCGAAGGGAAAACAATGTTGTTTACTTCTATGTGTTTATTATTATGGGAAAATCTTGTGGGCAGTTGGGTTGATAGATACTAATCTTCTTAAAGGTTATAAATAGACGTTCTCGTGGTTTCGTTTGTGTTATTATATTAAAATACGATCCTAAAATGCATCTTCCAACATAAAATAGGTTTTGGTTTTGTCTAAAAACCATATCACATGGTTCAACCAAATTGTAAAGGTCAATTTGGTTGCTTCGCCCAAATTTAAAGACACAATTTGGTTGTTTCAACCAAATTGAAAATCAAAAGTGAACCGGATTCGAGCGTTACTAGAGAAAACTGTTTACATTATATGAAATGACTCATTTCTCTAAAACGACATATTATTTTGGTAAGTATTAGTCATGTTCTGTAATACTGAAAGAAAAACAAAGTTTTATCTGTAGATAATAAACACATCTGTTGCGCGCCCAATGTCAAATCTGCAAATCAACAGAGTAACTATGTATGTCTGTCTGTCTGTCTGTTACGCCCTTACATAACTGCTAAACCGATTTTAATGGAATTTGGTACGGGATAAGTTTGAACACCGGGGAAAGACATAGGCTATCTTCTTTTTCAGCGACTTCGTCTGCGTCCGCGATAACTGATATTCACCTACCCCGTTGGCCTTGTAATGGCAAGCACAACTGTTGAGCGTGGGGTCCTGGATTCGATTCCCAAGTCAGGCAAAAAATGATAATGGGATTTTCCTTTTTCCATTAGGAATTTCTGAGTAACCTCCCGGAGTTTGAAAGTTGGTGGTGTGACACCACTGTGTCTCGGAAAGCACGAAAAGTCGTGGTGCGTGCGCCTGATCTGTCTCCGGTCGTGTCGGATTGCCGTCCCATCGGACTATGAGAGTTAGGGAAGAGGGAGTACACCTGTGTTTGCGCGCACACTTGTGCACTATAATACCTCCTGCGTACTTGGCTAGTCTGCATTAAGATTAGCCGCCGTCGCCAGAATCGGTATGGAGAATACATACAATCGATATTTACGCAAGCGAAGTAGTGTGTGGAAGCTAGTATTTATTGTTTACCCAATGCTACGCAGTCTAGTCGGTATTCTAGTGCATGGCGCGAGACTGGCCATTAGTAGCGCCATGCGCCATTACTACTGGGCGCCCATATTGACCCGGTAACTCCAATAGACATTACGTAAATGCGCCATTTCTTTGTGTCATGATATATTAATTATTATTAATCTATATATATAAAAGAAAGTCGTGTTTGTTACAATACTTATAACTCGAGAACGGCTGGACCGATTGCTATGGTTTTTGATTTGTTGGATTTGTTTCCGTCCCGAATAGCAGAATACATCTTAAAAACAATGAAACGAAAAAAAAAAGTCGGAAATGTCGGTAGGGGTAGGGTAGAGGTAGGGTAGGGGTAGGATACCACGCGAACGAAGTCGTGGCGGGTCAGCTAGTATGATATATATGGATCTTATGCACGCGTTTAGAATGATAGATTGGTTCACTGGGGTCTTAACGACATCTCTTAGAAGAATCTTGAAAGATGGATCGTATACATGCAATTAGAACGATAGATTCATTTGAAAAATAAACAATTTTCATGGGTAAAATAAAGTACTTTCTAAAGAAGTTGTGACTTGAAATTATTGGTTAGTGGCGTCAATTACCCAATTGTGGTAGACCTACTGGTTACAATTTTAAGCATTTTCGACAGAGACAAGTCTATTACCTCTCTTTCTCTCTCTCTCTCTCTCTTTCTACCAGAATCTGTGGTTTTGGAATCCAAGATGAAGCGATTGTAAATCTGTCATGGCAGCTAGAATTTGTATCTGACGTAAAACAGAAATTCCCAAAGGAATTGTGTTGAAGAAATCGTTCATTAACCACGTGAGGATCGAAAGGGGTGAGCGGCTTCAGAAAACATCATGAAATAACACAAGAGAAGAGGAAAATAAAATAAACGTGATTTCTCAATACACCCCGTATTGAGAAATCACGTGTATTTTATTTTTAGTTGAACACGCGATTTGTAAGCCGGAAAATTAATTTTCCTGGATTAAGTTAAAGACTTAAAGATATCTATACAATAGTAATAGCTCAGTGATTGAACTTCATTTTAATTTTATTTTTTTATTCTTTTTATTGTGCTCTGCTGCTAGTGATCCTTAAGATCTCTATGTAACTATTATATTTCTAAGCGTGAGAACCTGTAATTGGCTTAATGTAGCATATTCAATTTCTTATCCAATTTATGTATAGCTGTTGGTTTTCCATCTGATAAATAAATAAAATTGAAGTTTCTGATTGTTATTTTAATTACAAACACTACACAGATTTATACAGAGAGCTTAATGTACAAAAGTAAGTGGTAAAAGTTGGTTATTTTGGAAGCTGCCACTCGCAATCTTCAAAGTAGCTGATCGATTAATTTGCAAGAATTAATTTTGAATGACCTCCAAAACCAACAATTTTTTCTTATGCCTTTGGATGTCTAAGAAGCCCACGGCCGTCCTGATGTTAAGTTGTCACCGCTGCCTATAGACATCTGCAATACCAGAGGCCATGTAAATGCGTTGCCATCACAGAGACAAAGTTGAAATGTGTCATCTGCCTGTAATTACACCGGTAACCATACGCTCCAAACCGGAACACAGCAACATTGCTTTGCGGCAGAAATAAGTATGGTGGTAGTAATTTCCCGACGAGCTCCTTCACAAAGACTACTAATACCAAACTTCTAATGAAGTGACCTATATTTTTCAACTAATTACCAACCATTATCCATCTTAATCACACAAGAAGATGGCGTGAATAACGTCTATGTAAATATATAACCCGTCGGGGATCCGAGCATGCGGCGACTCACGTGCGTACGCGCAGAAATAGACCCGGTTACACCACGACAAGTGGTATTTTTGGCATCTTTTTTATTATGAAGCCGAACGCTGGAAGATTACGCGAACGCCGGAGTGCAGTCTTTAAACAGTATCTACTCGTTTTACGAATATATCGTATGATTATTGTGAAGGTGAATCGTGGACCTGGTCTTTAATTTTGTAGTTTAATTGCTAGCTTCTGCCCACAACTTCGTCTGTGTCTTCAGAATTATGCCAGAGTCCAAAATTATCCCACTCGTTTAACTAGATCAATATAACTATACGTTTGCCAAATTTCAGCTAATTCCGTTCAGCCGTTTAAGCATGAGAGAGTAACAAGCAACCTCGCAACTTGCTGTGTTCTGGTTTGAAGGTGTAATAAGAGGCACATACGAGATTCAGCTGCTGTTTCTAAGATGACAAAGCGTCTACGAGGCCTTTGGTATTGCAGATAAGTGGCAGTGACCACTTAACATCAGCTCCATGACATAAAAACGAAAATGTTCTAGGTATATAGACTTCAAACGACTGAATTCTTTGACTCCCTAACTTGAAGGACAAAATAAACGTTTGCATGTTCGTAAAGAATTCCCTATGGCCATATTTCGAGTGGCCCTGTCCATGGTTTAGCGACACTGTAAATATTTGGCACTCAAAGCGTCTACGTCAGACATATATTTGGTTAATTATTCATATTCTAAAAAATGGTCTGACCCATCGTCTGACAAAGTACAGTGACTGGGTTACCTATAAATATACTGTTTAAAAATAGCTCCACTATTTTAGATTCACGTTTCTGTTGCATGGTAAAGGTAGATAAACTTTAGCGTGATTGGTTTGGAGTATTGTGTCTCACTGCGGGGCAAAGACCTTCTACCCTCTTGCCTCTTTCCTCTCCTTTCATACCTGTATATCATTTGCCATTTCTAGTCACGTCTTACTTAACGAACATGATTAGTTGTTCTGTTCAAGTTAAAGCGCCCGCCTCTCATGCACGACGTTGTGGGTTCGCAACCGGGCACTGGCAAGTACCAATGTGACTTTTTCCAATTCAAATATACTTTCTAAGTTTATATTGGACATCACTGACATCGGTAACCATGTCAGAGGCCCTTGAGGCGGTTTAAGAACTCTGTCATTAGATTGTGTGGAGTCGTTAGGCCTTACTGCCTACACGATAAAGAAGAAGAAGAAAACCTCGAGGAAGAAGAAAACTTAGAGGATTTGTCGGTCTCCTACCGACTAACACCCCACGGTGTACCTGCCAGCCTGCATCCGCTGGAGCACGGGGATCGTTCTGTGCATTCTTACGCACCCCGGCAGGTATTTACCCACCACCTGGTGGTGGTGGGGTGACGGGTGGTGGTCCACCCGTCATTCGATCCAGCTTCGCCCAACGACTGCACTGACTCTAGCTTACCACAAGCTCACTCCGCAAAAAAAATCCGGAGATTTCTACGAATTAGACCGTTTCATCGTCTCACCATTTCCGTCGCATTCGACCTCTGCCTCCCACCCGATCTCACAATCATTGCCCATTTTATTCTAGTACAGAGTTTTAAAGTATCAACAAAAATCAGGTTACTAGGATTTGAAATCAGTATCCGTGGAGTTTCTTGCTCGTTCTTCTCCATAAACACCTGGCTTTTTTGTTCGTGGGGAAATCCTCATTGATGCCTCCGTTTGGGGTAAGCGGAGAGTTATTTCGGACTTTTACCGACTAAAACCTCACGGTTCCTCCGGACTTATAGTAACAACCATAAGTCGGGAGCTCGGTACGCATGATCTGCGCTCACGATTGGATAGAGTAAGTAGAGGCTACGTTTTGAAACGAGGAACTAGCTGGCTCCAACTTCCTAACAGACCAATTTCTCGACAATTCAAGAGTGCCTGTAAACGTTTTAATTGAAATGAATTCTTTGACTTTGGACTTAAAAGTAGTATTTGCTCAGCAGTAGTCTCCGATGTATAATTATATATGTTGGGAGCTGCGTCGTAAATATTATGCTGATTGAATAATATCTGATAAATTAGTTTTACGACTACTCTAGTTTATGATCTACTCACTTGTCAGCATTAGTGGGTAGGCGTAACTGTAACACGTGTATATAAATAACTAATTAATGACTGCGGCTTCGTTCGCGTGAAGTAATAACGGACACAATTTTTTTTTTAAAGTATGTAGCCTAAGTTATTCCTTATACCTACATACCGTCCATTACGCCTGTGTTCCTTGAAGGGTTAAGCAGAAGTATATTCATGTACAGCCACAACTCGTCGGTATGTTTAGGTCCCATGTAATAAGGGGCGAGCCTATTGCCATTAAACGGGCACAATTCCTTACTCCAAGCTGCTACCGAGAATTTTATAGAAAAACCAAATAACACTTTGCTCGACCTGGGAATCGAATCCAAGACCTCTAGCATAACCATTTCCCGTCAGGCTTGATGACAAAAAGTGGTCATCACCACCTATGGACACAACTATGGATTAGACCTCAAATCGATAGATTATTTCGTGGTAACCAAACCCGCTGCTTACAGCATTATTATTTACCACGAAATAACATAATTAACCTACGCTACCAGATTCTAAAAACAACCTGATATCAAAACAGTTTCACTGTACTATGTCGTTATTGATACAAAATGAACAACTGATAACAGTTGACCTTGACTCGTCAGTCGCATATTAAATCGACGCCGACGCGACGCGTCTCGTCTAGGTCGTGTGTACAGGGCTTAATGACAACCGTTCATTATACCGATGTTAATGAGAATGTCGACTGACATAATAGTTGATAGTCTTATCTTTAGACGTGTAATGGTACAATTATGAGACTGGTTGAAATGAGTGGAATATAACATCGAAATTGTTATGAGAAGGAGCTAACAGGAGGTCTTGACCTCCTGTGCTGTGCTTTAGAGAGGATGATGAGCACTCCCTTGGGCATATTTTTAAAGGTTCAGAGGTTATTTAATTAAATAAGAAATATAAAATATTGAGTGTTAAAATAGTTGGAATGAGGAGGTCAACCAGTTCTTCTAGTTATTTTGAGGAGGTCAGCCAATTTTACACAAAAGTAAGTAAGGAGATTAACTGGAGAAACTTATATTAGCTCTTTGTGAGATTATATGATTGTAGCCTTTTTTAATATAAAAATAGTATGTCGGTTAAATTGAGGAGGTCAATCGGTATCTTCAATAGTTCAATTAAAGAAGTTATCCAACGTCTGTCATCATGGTTAAGAGGACGGTCAGGAATCTCCAATATTTTTATTTTGGAGGTCAAGTTTGGGAGTCTCTCTAAAATATTCAGCAACAAAATCCACCAACTCAATGAATAAAAGCAAAAATTAAAAATGGAATTCTCAACACAAAATATTTCCATCTGTCAATTTGTTATAATCAACATCTTTAAGCATCGACAATTGTCTCATTCATAAGTAAGAAAATAATAAGTAACATTATAAGAAACTTATTTTAAAACAACACCTTTTGTATTGTCAAGATGACACTAATGACGTTTACATTTTGACAGCTGTTCCAGATTAAGTATACAAACGTGGAATGATTGATACGCTATGAACGAGTTTTTATGTCAGTAGAGAACTGCCCGCGACTTCGCCCGCGTTAAGTTACGTCTTTGGTTACAGCTCCGCTCCCGTGTGTCGTAGCGTGATGTTATATAGCGTATGTTACTTAGGAATAATGTAGCTATCTTTTGGTGAAAAATGTTTTAAATCGATCCAGTAGTTTCGGAGCCAATTCGATACAAACAAACAAACAAATAAATTTTTCCTCTTTATAATATTAGTATAGATTGCAATAATAGGCTATCCACGAAGCGAGACAATATTATAATAACATGCATACTTAATTATTTTGCTATATGTATTTTATGTTTGTTTCGATTACCTCATTATGTACTAGGTGGCTAAGAGGCAAAGTAGACAAGTGCACTATAAACGCGTTTTCACAGCGGCGAGGCGAGAAACGGATAAGATGGGCGAGATTTTTTTTTTCATAAGAAATAAATATTGTCTTTATGAAGCACATGAAGCCCGTACACGTAAAGCCGTTTGTCCCGGCTGTCATTCGTAGATCTTTCAGTCGTTACGGATAGTCAGAAGCCGGGAAATCTGACAATCAGTCTAACCAAGAGGTATCGTGTTGCCCAGTTACTGGGTTGTGGAGGTCAGATAGGCTGAGGCAGATATCTGCTTGCTTAGAATAGAAGCCTCGTTGGCCTAGTGGTCCTGAGCGCGACTGCTACGCTAGAGGTCCTGGGTTCGATTCCCGGGTCGAGCAAAAAGTGTTATTGGGTTTTTCTATGAAATTCTCAGTAGCAGCTCGGAGTTTGGATTTGTGCCCGGTTGATGGCAATAGGCTCGCCCCCTATTACATGGGACCTGAATATACCGGCGAACTGTGGGTGTACATTGGTACACCTCTGCCTAACCCTTCGGGGAATACAGGCGTGATGGTATTTATAATAGAAGCCGACCCCAACATAGTGGGGGAAAGGCTAAGCAGATGATGATTCACGAAGCAGTATATTTCAATGTTGTTTGAACAAATAAGTCACGTCTTGTCAATGTTTGGTCTGAAAGGTCTGGTAGATGTGCGAATCGAGAATCAAAATATTTGTTTGTAGAACATCGAACTGTATTACTGTATGAATAGAGTATTTATTACTTAGAAAAATGCATAAGTACACAAACCTAATGCCAGCACAAGTCGACGCAGTACATCTTTCTGTGGGAAACGGTCAGTATGACTTCGATTCTCATGTATCCCATTCTCGCCTCGCCACTTTGAGGCCCGGTATCCACCAAAGCGGTGAGGAGAGGAGCGGAGATGTCTCGCAAACATCCAATAGGATACTGTATTGTGTTGAAGCTAAGCGGTAAAATGAATTAACGCAAGCCGATTGGTTGTACGAGTCATCTATTCTCTTCTCTTCTATCCACCAAGACGATTTCCATGTTACTAGGCGAACATGTAAAAGAAGCGATGTAATTTTATCGCTACACGCGTTCCATTGACGCGTAGGTGTGTCATTTAACTGCTTGTAGGTCAGTGGGCCAGAAATGTACGTCATGCGTTGAGAAGACGTCGCACGTAATAAATTAAGATGATTTTCGGTGTAGTTTATAAATAATAAGATAACGCAGAAGGGTGATTTAAAACAGTTGTGTTACGGACACGAGAGCTAGAAAGCCTAGTATAAACGTGCGCAGTAAACGCAATCGCAGATCGATTTTTAATCTCGTTTTGCAATATTTATTTAGTGTGAAGGCTTCTCTACGTAGTATAAAACAAAGTGGCTGCCCGACGTCTGTCCCTTTTAGGGTTGCCAGGCGTCCGGATAAAGCCGGACATAGTCAGGCTTTTTGGATGCGTGTCCGGCCAAATTAGTCGGACTCCAGGTTTTGTTAGGCTAAATTCATTAGAAGATGAGTTGATTTTATAATAAAGTATAGAAGAAATACAATATCATTTTATAATTCTGACATAAAATGCAGCTTTTTTTTACCCGATTTTACCGTCCGGCTTTCTGGATTTAGGATCTGGCAACCCTAGTCCCTTTTTACGCTTAGATATTTTAAACTATGCAACGGTTTTTTTACGGTTTTTATCAATAGATAAAGTAATTCAAGAGGAAGGTTTCTTTAAACGTACAGAACATCACGCTGCGACCAACGGGAGCGGAGCAGTAACCAAAGCCTACTGAAACTGAACGAGAGCAAGGCCGTGGGGTATTTTTTTTGTGGTAGGTATTGTGCTTATCTTATACAATTAAACCAAAATGCTATAGGATAGACGTAATTCCGATTGGAAATTTAACACCGATACTTTTTCATATATACCATCACGCCTGTATTCCCCGAAGGGTTAGGCAGAGGTGTACCAATGTAAACCCACATTTTGCCGGTATATTTAGGTCCCATGTAATAGGGGGCGAGCCTATTGCCATTAACCGGGCACAAATCCAAACTCCGAGCTGCTACTGAGAATTTCATAGAAAAACCCAATAACGCTTTTTGCTCGACCTGGGAATCGAACCCGGGACCCCTTGCACAGCAGTCGCACTTGCGACCACGAGACCAACGGGGCAGTTACCACGAGACCAACGGGGCAGTTACTTACGATACATTACGTCGATACTTTTTCAATAGCCTCAAATCGAATATTTTGTCAAAATCGTCAGATACCTAACTCATTTTACGCGCGTGTGCGTACGCGCAATTTTTCTATGGTAGTTTTTCTAGGTTAGTTGTTCATACTAATTGAAATTGTATAACAAGTTGGTCACGTGTTCGATTCAATATATAAATGTATGTATGTATGTCTGTGTGTGGAATGTTATGAATTGCTTGAGCGTTGAGTAGGTCAATGTGCGTCTGGTTTACGTAACAATACGTCATGTGTTTTATAAAAATACAGCTTGTTTTTCATTGATAAGACGAGTATTTTAATTATTTTAAATATGGGCGTGTTCGGTAGAAATTTAATGGTAGAAATTGGTTTGTGATTTCTATCTATAGTAATAATTATTAATTTATTTACCCATAACTAGGGTTGCCAGATCCTAAATCCAGAAAGCCTTATTATAAAATCAAGTCATCTTCTAATGAATTTAGCCTAACAAAACCTGGAGTCCGACTAATTTGGCCGGACACGCATCCAAAAAGCCTGACTATGTCCGGCTTTATCCGGACGCCTGGCAACCCTACCCATAACAGTAAAACCAAAGCGATGTTTATAAAACATTACTTTGGTAAACTAGCAACATTAATTACTATAAAATATAAGTATCGAGCAATAGAAGACTAGACCAGCCAGTCTACTCTATAAAATTCTCTTTCGGTGAATTAGAACTTGAAGCTCTGTGAGCGGAAGGCAGTGTCAGACTCGTACTGACTAAAACCCACCCGTGACCCTCCTAATTTCCATTGAGTGTCAGAGCCGCGGTGACTCTTTAAAAAAATCCAATTGCCGGGTATTACCACACCTGCACTGCTATTCTGTAAAACATCTTTCGAATTCTGCTGGTCCAATAAAAAAATAAACGATCCCTTTGACGTTTTTCTTTCCACCGATCCTAGGGACTGCAGGATATATCTACTTTCTACAACATACACAGCGGTCATGCCGTGTTTTGCAGCACGTCTAGAAACCTTTAAAACTTGAAGACTCAATTTGCACGTTCTTAATTAAATCGAAATACTGTTTTAAAGGTGAACTTCTGACATTTACCTACATAACGTTGGTACGTAAATAGAATACTTACCGACGTGTAATTTAACCAAAGATTTATCTTATTTTAGGAGAGCACACACACACACGCTCCAGGTCGTGTGTTGCCATGTCAAAATAATTTCTACCATTTTGGAAGTTTTTTGGTGTGATTGGTGGAAAATAAAACGGACGTTCCATTTGATTGAAGGTAGAAAATTCCAATGGGATTTTGGTGTGACATTTATTTTGAGAATGCATTGCTTATTTTAGGATAGTTCTACCCATTGAAATATTTGTTCATGGTTTTTGTACTGATTATGTCTGTGCTTTGCTTAGTTGAAAATTTAATCAAGCAAAGCGTTATTGATAAGTGTTGATATGATTTAAAAACACAAATTATCATTGAAGCATGCAATTAAATATGTAATCCTTCATTGATTGACTTGTATTGATGATAATACTAATTGATTTGGTCTAACTACATCTGATTTAGACGCTTTATGATTTTTATCCATCAGTTTTTTGGAAGTTTTTCTACGAAGACATTGTGAGCAAACCTGGACTTAAAATTGATATAAATAAGTCTGGAATCACCAATCCCACTTGAACAAGCTTGGTGATCAATGCTCGTGCCTTCTCTATATGAGAAGAGGCCTTTGCCCTGCAATGGGACAGTAATAGACTGGTATTACTGTTATTATTATTTTAATTAAAAACCACGCTAACACCAGTTCTCCTAAGAGTCAAAATTGCTTGACAAGCCCTAACAATTTTTTGACAGAGTCGTCCAAACAGATATTTATCCTCGATTGTACACATCATGTAAAATGCTTGACCATAAATAGTATTGCGGCGCGCATCCTTTATCAATACGACTTGATTCGAACCCGCGACCTCGCGGTCACGGATGAATCAATGCCGCCTGTTGTTATTCAACGAACGTACGTGTTACAACATGTTACGAGTTGAGGTAAGAGGTAGGGTTGCCATCATTAAAAATACCGATAAAGGAGAAAAACTTCGGACATTTTGGTAAAATTGAGGTAATTTTTACAGCAGCTTGGAGTTCGGATGTGTGCCTAGTTTATGGCAATAGGTTCGTCCACTATTAAATGGTACCTAAACGTACCGCCGAACTGTGAGTGTACATTGGTACACCTCTGCCTAACCCTTAGGGGAATACAGGCGTGATGGTGTGTGTATATGTATGAACTAGCTTTTGCCCGCGGCTTCGCTCGCGTTAAGAAGTATTATTATTAATTAGGTATTTTGTTCCATTAGGTACTGATAGGTTCAAACTAATATGTTTACATCCTCCATCATCCCTTATTTTAACCCCATGGGGGTTCAATTTATCAAAATCCTTTTTAAGCGGAAGTCTTCATCATAGTAGCTCCAATCTTTAATTTCAGTTCAATCAGTCGAAAATCTAAGAAGATTTATACAAACTTTCATCCCCTATTTTATACCCTTAGGGGTGGAGTTTATCAAAATCCTTTCTTAGGGGATGCCTACGTTATAGTAGCTTTATGCATGCAAAGTTTCAGCTCGATCGGTTTAAAATTGACAAAGTTTCATACAAACTTTCATCCCCTATTTTATCCCCTTGGGGGTAGAATTTATCGAAATCCTATTTAAGCGACGTCTTCATCATAGTAGCTCCAATCTTTAATTTCAGTTCAATCAGTCGAAAATCTAAGAAGATTTATACAAACTTTCATCCCCTATTTTATACCCTTAGGGGTGGAATTTATCAAAATCCTTTCTTAGGGGATGCCTACGTCATAGTAGCTTTAAGCATGCAAAGTTTCAGCTCGATCGGTTTAAAATTGACAAAGTTTCGTACAAACTTTCATCCCCTATTTTATCCCCTTGGGGGTAGAATTGATGAAAATCCTTTCTTAGCGGATGCCTATGTCATAACATCTACCTGCATGCCAAATTTCAGCCCGATCCGTCCAGTGGTTTGGGCTGTGCGTTGATAGATCACTATCTCAGTCAGTCAGTCAGTCAGTCAGTCACCTTTGAATTATATATATTTAGATAAAACTTTGACTTAGCGGTAAAGAGTAGATTTATTTATTAAAAAGGTCTACCAACAGCTTCTATGTATTACATAATAGATAATAAAATATAATATTAAATGAGACACAAAATGGCGGACATTCAAAAGAGATAAGTAGAGATATTTTTCGGACACCCCTGAGACAAATATGTTTACAAATAAAAGTAAAAACATCGTTTTATTTTTAGTTTTTTTTTATTGTTTTACTTATATATTTTGCTTATATTTCAATTAATCGGTATTATCCGGACTATGTAAAGTGGTTCACCCTGACACTATATCATCATCTTCCTGCCCTTATCCCACATTACTTGGGGTCGGCGCAACACGTTTTCTTCTTCCATGCCGCTCTATCAACCGTCATGCTATCACTGACTCCCTTCTCTTTCATATCATTCTTCACACAATCCATCCATATTTTCTTTGGCCTCCTCATTTCTTTCCATCCATATGATACCCAGATTCATGAGGCCTCCCCCAATTCTTTCCATTTGCTCTTTTCCTGAGCCACCTCGAACCAGCCCTCGTGGTACGCGTCCAAATCGTCTCGCCACCTCTTTCTAGGCCGGCCTCGGCGGCGCCGTCCGTCTTCCGGCAACCATCGAGTGGAGTCTTTTGCCCAGCGGTCATCATGCATGCGGCTGACGTGACCCGCCCAATCCCAATTTTAAATAAATAAAACCCCTTATTGCCTTCGAATGTACGGTGAATTCCGGACGAATAGCAGCCCTAGACGAGGATTGAATTTTGATTTATATATTGGTGAAAAGTTAAAAAAAGATTTTTTCACTTCATTAAATCTTCAGTCATCCATCACACGGTTTGTGACTTAATAAATGAACCGCGAAACACATTTGAGACTGATGCGGGTCAAGCGCGGGTCAAGTCAACTACACGTCAAAACGCATAAGGTCTTGGGTTTGATTCCCAGGCCGAGCAAACTGTTGGGTTTCTCAGTAGCAGCTCGGAGTTGGATTTGTGCTCTTTTAATGACAATAGGCTCGCCCCCTATTACATGGGACCTAAACATACCGGCGAACTGTAGGTACGGTCAACAAAAGAGATAAGTAACCGGACCATCTAATATAGTTGAAGATTTCTTTCAAACCGGTGGTAGTTTTTAAATGAAATTTAATTTAATTAATAAACTGTATATCTATACCTAATCTATTAATAAAAAATAATTCATTAAAAAATTTCTACCGGTTTTTGAAAAACTGTATTTATTAGGCGACACTGGTTACTTATCTCTTTTGCTGACTGTACGTGGATACACCTCTGCCTAACCCTTCAGGGAATACAGGCGTGTTGTTATGTTATAATGAAATAACTCAAATTAAGATCGCTACAATTGATAATTCAAAACACAATGTAACTGCGTTTTAACGTAATAGGCAGTCGTATTATTTCTCAATCGCTTTTAATGATAATTTCTATCAATTTAGTAGAATCACGTAGCGGAGTACCTAGGCAATGAAATTGTCCACATCCACATAATTTGTTTACGTTATTGTCACGCAAACAAGTTTACTGGTTGCTGTAAGTAAACAAACGTTTTGTTTTGCATATTGTTTTGCACTAGCGACTCGCCTCGGTTTTGCACGGGCCCAACTTTTATTTTTGAAATTTTCGTGGGATTCTATCATCTAAATTTGCAATTTTTCCAGTGGATTTTTTAAAATATTTCTTCCATTTCATGCGGCAATTGATTTAATTGTAGAAAACTAGTTGCTGCCCGCGACTTTCTCCGCGTCTCTGTTTGCATTGTTTCGCATCAATTTTCTTATCCTTTTTTTTATTGTTACAGGTATGGAGTTATTTACCTTGTATTGAAGATTGAAGGTGAAACAAAAAAAAATATGCGGACTGTTACTGAACAGTCAGCATTTCACTTTTTTTACCCGACTGCGACAGAAGGAGGGTTATGTTTTTCGAGAGTATGTATGTATGTATGCATGTATGTATGTATGTATGTATGTATGTAAGTTTGTATGTATAATTGTTTGGCACGCTCTGCAGCCTGAACGGCTCAATGGATTTTAGATTGAGAGGTGTCGTTAGATTCGTATTTACTGTGAAAGTGACACTGGGTATATCAAAATAAAAAAAACAAAACAGCGGATTTTTGGCGCCAAATTCAAATGTTTGGATTGCTCTGCAGCCTAAACGGCTCGATGGATTTTAGCTTGAGAGGTGTCATTAGATTTGTATTTACTGTGAAAGTGACATGGGTAAATAAAAAATAAAAAAAAGTAAAAAATAAAAAAGGTAATTTAAAAAACTAAAAAACCCGACTGCTTTTCTAAGTGTTTATGAAAAAGCCCTAAAACAAGAAAGTCGTTGTACCCGATTGCACTTAAAATTGTAGCAGTCGGGACCCATTCTAGAAATGGAGGCTTAGTGAATTGAGAGCACAAACCTATATTACATTGCAGATGGTCCCGACTGCTACAATTTTAAGTGCAATCGGGTACAACGACTTCCTTGTTTTAGGGCTTTTTCATAAACACTTAGAAAAGCAGTCGGGTTTTTTAGTTTACCTTTTTTTTTTATTAAAGAAGACAGCGTATGTGCGTAAATATTATAAATGCGAAAATTGGTATGTTTGTGTCTTCTTCACGCTCAAACGGCTGAACGGATCTGAATGAAATTTGGCACTGGGATAGGTAATAGTGCGGAATAACACATAGCCTTACCTATACCTTTTATCCCGAAAAAATGTACGATTCCCATGGGATAATATCTCAACTTTGACGCGGAGGAATTCGCTAGTTGCATATATAGAAGACTGCCTTACGATAAAGGATCGAAAAAGAAAAACAATGACGTTATCATTTTAAAACACAGGCAAAATAGCTACAACAGAGTTATCCTTAACATTTTAAATGTCCGACACAAAACCCTTATAAAGTTAAGTTAGTTAAGTAGTTCACAAAAGTCCGGCTGAACTGGTGTGTTCGACTTTCCGATCGATTCGATTCTATTTAGGATATGGCAACTTTTAACTGGGGTATAAGAAGCCGTAGGTATGGCCGTTCTCATAAATAACAAAATTAAAAATTTTAAGTAACCCTCGGCAATCGAATAGAGGTCCCTACCGCAGCCAACAAAAGAGCTGATAACCTTGAAACAGCTGAACTAATTTTGATAAAACAATTCTAACAACCATCGCTGGGAAACCTTTTTTTTTCTAGATTGGTAAGCTCTTGACTCTAGTCTTAGTCAAAGGTGACATAGACAAAGTCTACGATGGATTGAGCTTACCCAGAAGAACTTTCTAAACCTGCTTTCAAATAAGAAAAACTGCATCTAAATCGGTTCATCTGTTTAAGAGCTACAGTGCCACAGACAGACACACAGACACGTCAAACTCATACTCTTTTTGAGTCGGGGGTTAAAAAGCTTATAGAAAAATACACACTTACACATTTCAATCTTCCAAATAATTTCTTCCTCGTCATCTTCATCACGCCGCGTCCAAATCTTGCACAACACTTTGAAGAATTTGGCAGCTAGTGACGTCATAGTTCACTATATCTGTCCTTGTCACACACTCAACGATTATTAGTCTCGATTACCCCACAATTGGGTAATAGGTCCCAAAGTAATCTTGGATTTTAGGTGTTTGTTGCAAAATGAGTAATCCTCCTACACTATAAGGACCAAAATTGAACGTTCTAATTATGTATTTGGCTAGATCGGTGCCGTATTTGAGAAATTAATTAGTTTAGAGAACTTTGAAATCACTCCAAAAACGTCTTGTTGTTTGGAAATTTTGACCGGTACTGATTTCGTGAAACTATTATCGCGACAAAGAGACAACTGCTTAAAAACTACAAAGCATCGTTTTCCGCCAAAAGTAACGTTTTCTTTCACAAAAAAACGTTATAAAAAGCATGTAAATATGACAAATATTTTTTATGCCAGTCTCAATTTCAATTAGAGAACGATAAAAAGTTAATCTTCAGTCAACAAAGCGCGGGAACAATTTGCCTAATGGAGCGTTCGAATTTCAAATTGGAACTGAATAAAAACGCATCCTTCCTGCTTCCGTATTGGTCGGTTCGTTTTTCCCGCGTGTTTTGTGTATAAAATGGTGATTTGTGACGTAGTGCCTTCAGTATCGGGATGACGGTCATCCCTTGTGGTTGTTTAGTGGTATCTGATTCGGATTGCTTATACTGATTTGGTCCAGTCTTGGTGAGTTAACTTTCATTTCTTTCTAAACATTTAAGTTTATTTTATTAGGTATCTACTAAATTGATTTTATTCAACACTTACGCAATCAAATATTTAAAAACTTTCTTGAGTGAAAGTGCATAAATTAAAAAACGATATTTTAAAATGATCTTCATTACCAAAATTGTTTAAAAGTGGAAAGACCCATTCTCTCTGCTTAGCCTTTTCCCAACTATGTTGGGGTCGGCTTTCCAGTCTAACCGGCTGCAGCTGAATACCAGTGTTTTACATGGAGCGACTGCCTATCTGACCTCCACAACCCAGTAACTGGGCAACACGATACTCCTTGGTTAGACTGGTTGTCAGACTTCTTGGCTTCTGACTATCCGTAACGACTGTCAAAGATCTACAAATGACAGCCGGGACCAACGGCTTTACGTGCTTTCCGAGGCACGGAGGAAACTCGCTATGGTAAATGGTCACCCATCCACAGACCAACCTCGGCAAGCGTGGCTTAACCCGGAAGATCGGTCTATGCGGCTGTAATTATTTAGCCACGAGCTCCTCAAGGATAGCTACAGTTAAAGATATTTATTTTCTTAAAACGCATTGCAAATTCCTAGGCAGATCATTATTAACATTAACCTATCCACCGGACTGCCCCAATGGTCTCTAGTACTGGGAATCTGGGTTCGATTCCCAGGTCGGATAAAAAGTGTTATTAGGTTTTTTCATTACGAATTTCTCCGGAGTTGGTGGTGTGACACCCCCGTGCTTCAGAAAAAGCATGTAAAGCAGTTGGTCCTGCGCCTGATCTCTACCCCGGATCTCTAGGATTGCCTTCCCATTTTTTTCGAAATCGGTTCAATAGTTCCACATATTACCCCGTACAACCTCACAAACTAAAAATGAAATTCTCAGTAGCAGATCGGAGTTTCCATTTGTGCCCGGTTAATGGCAACAGGCTCGCCCCCTATTGCATGGGACCTAAAATATAGCGGCGAACTGTGTGTGTACATTGGTACACCTCTGCCTAACCCTTCGGGGAATACAGGCGTGATGGTATAAACCTCACAAACTTCACCTCTTTCTAATATTAGTATTGATGTGACAGCCGTAACAATACTATTAGCTACAGCCACAAAATAATACAGTAATGGAAAAACAATGGCATAATGGCATTTTTCATTGTTCTTGGATAAGACTAATACTCCTACAAAATTCAAATTCAAAGCATTTATTTCAATTAGACCATTTACAGGCACTTTTGAATTGTCAAGAAGTTACAGTTAAAGTTGAAGCTAGTTGCTCGTTCCAAAACGTAGGTCTCTATGGAGAAGAACGAGCAAGAAACTCCATGGACACTCTTTTCTTTCAATTTGGTTTTTACAAAGTCTTGGTTACAATACTCCTGTTGCTTCTATATGTGAAAACAATGAAGGTGAATATCAAAAATAACAAAATTATAATAACGATGCAAGCCATGGCAGTTAAGAGATGACCAATCCCAACTGACAGCACCCGTTCACGAATATGACGCGTGCATCAGCACCGTTTAGCTCAACCATCTTGAAGGGAACCAAACGATCCAACCCACGCGCCACCGTCAGCAAGACATTAAAGTGAGCATGACAAAGCTCTCAACTGCCATGCTTAGTGTCCAACACATACTTAGTAACTTAACAAATAAAATATGGATATACAACGTGTCCCAAAATTCAACGATAAGCGGGCGCCAAAAGGTTGACCTGCTTATGAGCACTTAAGGAAAAATAATAAAAAAAATATAACAAAATTTTTTTTTTACTTACAAAATAAATTTAAAAATTCTTTGAAAATTTACACCTTGTATGATATTTTGAACTACCACGGCCACAATTTCTTAAATATGCTTAAGATTTTTTTTGTATCGGATACCTAAGTAGTACTACTATTCACCACAACTCTTAAAAACACCACAATGCTAGCAATTTTTACACAAAAAATTATCAAAATATTTTTTTTCCCTCAAATTTTTAATGATTTTTACTTTCAGTCTACTTTGACTCATGGTCTTGCAAAAAAAAAGTATGAACACCGCTATGGCAAGTTATTTTCAAAGATGACGCAACTAATCAAGATTCCAAAATAGTATAATACCCTAAGATAACTAGTCACAAAAAAATATATGCGTACCATTTGTAAACAAGAACCAAGTAAAGAGAAGAAAAATTTGAGGGAAAAAACATATTTTGATAATTTTTGATGTAAAAACTGCGGGAAAAAAAAATTAAGATATATTTTTTTTATTATTTTTCCTTAAGTGCTCATGAGCAGGTCAACCTTTTGGGGCCCGCTTATCGTTGAATTTTGGGACACGTTGTATAAATAACGACGTAGTAGTGTTAATATTTTATTATACCGTGTGTTTTTTGAGATGTAGATATGGCCTAGTGGTAGCCTGCCAGTCTTTCATGCCCGAGGCTGTGGGTTCGCAACCGGGCACAGGCACCAATGAGACTTTTGATAATTAAGACGTACTTTCTAAGTTTATCTATCCCAACACAACCAACTTCCAATCTCCGGGTTATTGCTGCTACTAAGAAGTTCTTAATATACAATAACACTTTGTTAGAGCTGGCTATCGAACCTAAGACCCCACAGTGCGCCAAAAGACAGCCCATGTGCCTCTTAAAACGCTCCACACACAGAGCAATTTTAGCTAAAGAATCCAACAAACTTTTTAAAAGTTAACAGATGCGTAGTTCCGAGTTGCTGCAACACTAAGGCAAGGCGCAAACGTGGACACTTTTGTGTCTTGTGTCAGATACAAGCTACCGATGAATATTTTATAATTATTACTATAGAACCAGTATGAAACCATCCACTCCCAGAGCATACGTAAACATTTTTTGTGTCCAGTCCAGTTGCTTCCACTTAACACATAGGTACTCATGACGATCAAAAAGTGTTCGGTGTCGGTAACTGGAAACTAAAAGTGTCTACGTTTGCGCAGCGCCTAAAATCAGACTCGCCAATTCTGCTTACCGCCTAACTTGTAACACAGTCACGTTGTGTGCCCATGCGCATGTGTGTCAAATGATCTCCTAATGGCATCATCATCAGCGTAGTTATCAAAACAATGGCTCGTAAACACCGTGTCACGTGACCGCCAAGTATTGCTATTTGTTATAATGATTTCATGTGTGGTGTCGCCTTTATTTCGCTTAGCCGGGGTAGAATTTCTGTGGCGTGATGGTTTCTTGGGGACTTGGTTTTGACCGCGACTTTGTTCAAGTAAATATTAGTGAAACAAAAAAATACGAGTGTGCTTTAGACCACACGACTGAAGTAAAAAATACCATCACGCCTGTATTCCTCGAAGGGTTAGGCAGAGGTGTACCAATGTACACCCACAGTTCGCCGGTATATTTAGGTCTCATGTAATAGGGGGCGAGCCTATTGCCATTAACCGGGCACAAATCCTCACTCCGAGCTGCTACTGAAGATTTCACAGTAAAAACCCAATTACACTTTTTGCTCGAACTAGGATCGGACCCAAGACCTCTAGCGTAGCAGTCGCAAATGCTTAGATATTTTTTGGAAAAATGGTTTTCGTATTCTCCTCACAGATAAATGACAGTTACGCGGACGAAGTCACAAGTATAAACTAGTATATCTAAGTCTCATTAGAATCGCATCATTTGCAATTTTACAGTACCGTTTATGTCATCATTCCATAATATAACTTACGCGTGTTGTAATATTAGACATTCAATATTCATAATATTATTGCAACAAGTTATATTGTTAAAAGTGTTTATACACTTTTCCTAGGAATTGTGTCGTGTTCATTTTTATTGTGTTAGCAGTCGCATTGGTCTCGTGGTCGGAAGCGCGAGGGCCTGGGTTTGATGCCTAGGTCGAGTAAAATGTTATTAGGTATTTTTCGTTACGAATTTCTCAGTAGTAGCTCGGGGTTTGAAAGTTGGTGGTGTGACACCACCGTGTTTAGGGAAGCAAGTAAAACTGTTGGTTCTATGCCTGATCTGGCACAGGTCGTGTCGGATTGCCGTCCCATCGGGCTATGAAAGTGAGGGAAGAGGGAAGGCACCTGCTTTATTTTCTTTTGGTTTTCATGATTTGTGTAATTACCACTATCATAAAGATGAGACAGTCATATTTTATACCATTCAGTTTATCTTATAAAACAACGTTACTCAAACTTTTTTGGACTATGACCCCCTTTAAATCAATAAATATAATTATTACTAGTTACTGCCCGCGATTTTTACCGCGTGTTTTTTTTCTCCCGCTATTAGTTACTTATGTCATTGGTAACTACTCCGCTCCTGTGTATGGTAGCGTGATGTTATGTCGCCTATACTATTCTTCATACATACGGATATATGTATTTTTTTTTTAATATTCAGGTTGTTTTGTCCCGCTGCTGGGCAAAGGTCGCCCCCATTGCCTTCCACTGTACCCTATGTGTTGCCTTCTCTGATCAATCTCCCATAAACGTTTCTAGTCGTCACGCCAGCGTTTCCTACGCCTCCCTTGGCGACAACGTCCATCATAGTATACAAAAATATTTTTTCCAAACCGAATATTACTTCCAGAAATTAGCACGTTCAAACAAACAAACAAAAAAATCTTCAGCTTTATTATTGTAGTATAGATTGCTACTATATACGGATGGCCTAATAAGGTCACTACGGCCTTAATACCACCACTATCATCCAGCAAATCCAATAAATATTTACTGGAACAAATAAATCTTTATTAACACAATAATTTTACTGTAAACCATATCATATAACTTGACCTGTCTGACTTACTATTCGTAATTCGTTCCTAACGACGACGCCGGTAGTCGAGTGGCCTCGTATTATTTCGCGAGCGTTCGTCAATCTTCGGGTCGTCGAACTGATTGCGAATTTTTTATGCCATTGAAGGACAGACGCGTAGACGAGATTTTTTGTTTGAATAGCAATAACAGCGGTGATATAAAAATGTTATACAATCTTTTGTGTGTAATAAGGATGGTTTTTTGAGGTTCTGGACTGAAAGGGTTCGAGAAAATCGAGACCCTATTACTAAGACTCCGTTGTTGATCTGACACAGGGCTGTGTTGCTTTTGAACCGTCTTCTTCTTTATCGTGTGGGCAGTAAAGTCTAACGACCCCGCACACCCTAGTGTCAGGGTTTCTAAACCGCCTCAAGGGCTCGTACGGTTTTGAACCGTAATAGATATAAAAACCAAGGTTCTTGATCAAAAACCTGATTTTATAGTAAACCTACGACGCGACGGATACACACTTGAAGTGTTCACAGCATGTGTATTACAATGGTCTATTACAGCAAATAATACCAATTAAATAAAGTTAAAAAATAAACGGGGTCACTACTACAAGAAACAGTTTTTTTTTTAAATGTAGTACATAGTAATGAAATATGTGGTGCCCTTCGTTTGCTAGCCCGACTATCACTTGGCAGGGTTTACATATTTCATTGAAATCACTAGCGTGTCCAATTTCGTTTAAAAATAATTTGATACTTTATCCTAATTATTTTTAGGTCAAATATCCTATATCGTGTCTGTCTTGACATGCATTTCTAGCGAATATGCTAGCAATAAGAAACTCAAAAAAAACAAATGCAAATATTTGCTAAGTTTTTTTCACAAACACGCTAAAACTAGATAACTAATCAGACGTGGTCTAGTTTGAGCAACATTGTCATTTCAGTATAATTCTCTCTCTCTCTCTCTCCGACTTAATTACCTCTTTGCATGCTAATAATATGAAGCTAAAGAGGTTGTGTTTAAACAAGGTTAAACAGGCTGATCTCAGGAACTACTGCTCTGATTCGAAAAGTATTTTTGCGCCATATTAGCGCGTTTATCGAGGAAGGTAGGAAAGTTATAGGTTATGTGACATCTAACAGGGTTGCGGAATATGTTCGGAAGGGTCACCGCGGCTGACCGCAAAAGGGCATTAGAAGAAACACGGATGGGTTTTAGTCAGTAAGAATCTGACACTCCCTTCCGCTCCGCTCAGAGCCGAAGAAGTGACAAAAAATGGGCATTAAACATCACGCTACCACCCAAGGGAGCGGAGCAGTAATCAAAGTTGTAACCTTAATGCGGGTAAAACTGCTACGTATTTACATAACAGGCACAGTTACATAATTACTTACATAACATTCTACCTATTTCTCACATAATTAAAACAGTCGATCAAACCATTGAATTAATATTACATGGCCTCCGTTCACAAGGTGCCCGCGAGTTTTCCTTAGCGCATCAGTCGTCACGTGGTGTGGCAATGATGAATCTAAACGTAGATGGACAAGTAGGTATAGTAGTCTGTGTGGCCTCAGAGAGGAAAGTTGTGAACTGTGAGGGTGTGAAGTGGTTTTTTTAATGGTAAATGTTATCTGATGTGTAGATCTTTATTGGAAAATGAAAAAAAAAACTATTTTTTTGTTTTGTTACTAAAAGTTTGGGAATCAGGGTCGCGTGATCGTGTCGTTTAAGCGGTTGACTGTCAAATTGATTTGACAATTACCGCAATGGTAATTGTCTAGTCCTTTATAAGCCTGTCCGACAGTTGAGAGATTAAAAAAAGATTTAAATAAATAATACCAGCCAATTATAATTGTCTCTCTACAGGGCAAAGGCATCTTCTCATACCGAGAAGGCTCGAGCATTGATCTCCACGCTTGCTCAATTCGGATTTCAGACTCATAGTAATTATAAGCCCAGGTGTCTTTACGATATTTGCTTTCACCGATGTCAGTGATGTCCAAGGTAAACTTAGAAAGTACATATGAATTGAAAGAGACACATCGGTATGTGTATAACCTCAGGGCCTCTTGGGATGTGGCGATGTCAGTGATGTCCAACAATAGAACAATTTTCGTATGGTTCGTCAGTTTTGTCCTTTCATAGAACAATAATTTTCGCCTTAATCCATGTAAGATATTCTTGTCGTCACCGCTGACTAACTACATAAATTACCTGACATTATCGCAGAGAGCGAGCCAAATATTCAGCACAAGGCATACTCACCAAGTTTTGAAATAGAATCGTTATTAATTAAAGTATAATTTTAATTGACCTCGAGTTTCAAGATGAAGGAACTATTTTTAGATTTTTAGCGTGAAAGTGATAAAATCATGTTTGTGTATGCCAAACGTCGCTTTCCTTGTATTTTTCTAATGCGGCACATCGCCCGCTGACTCTCCACCTCTATTTTTATGGTACCATACTTCAAAAATGACAAATTTAAAAGATCTTTTGACCTCTGTATCCTTAATTAATCCTAATAAAAAACCTTTCACTTTAGGCTCAAAAGACGGTAGTGTGGGCGGTCCCTTAGATTACAGGTCAGGTGAAGGAAAACATCTTGAGGAAACCTGGACGTATAATTAATATACGAGTCTGAAATCACCAATCTTCCTTGAGCGAGCGTGTTAATTAATGTTCGTGCCTTCTCTGTATGAGAAGAGACATTTGTCCTGCAGTGAGTCAATAATAGTCTGGTATTATTATTTTAGAGTGAGAAAATGATACACCTTTCCCACCAGTAATCGCATCAAATCAAAATGTCACACATCACACAGACAGAATTAGGCAACAAACCCACACCACTAAAGAAATTTATTACAACTGTAACCTCTTTTACCACATACTCTAGTCTATGATCATAACGACATCGTTATAGCGAATGGTAGCGAGCGAACGAACGTAACGGCACGTTATCGACGATAGCTTATCGGTTCGCGCCGTTTGACGCGCTTACAACGTACTTACCTGCGCAGGCGCATACAAGCGGAGGTGTTCTAAATTTAAAAGTGAATTTTTGAAATTGTTTTGGCGTTTGCTGGAGTTTGAAGTGAGTTTTTCTTTCTTCTATTTGCTGCCTTTATTTTTATGTGGTTTTTTTTTTTAAATATGTGTTTTGATTGTGTGAAGAATGATATGAAAGTGAAGGGGGTCAGTGATAGCATGACGGTTGACAGGACGGCATGGAAAAAGAAAACGTGTTGCGCCGACCACAAGTAACATGGGATAAGGGCAGGAAGATGATGTTTTTTTTAAGTATAGTTCCAACTATTTATTCAGTTTCTTCTATATTTTGAGGTGTTAGTTCGTTATGTACATTTGTAAACTGGTTTACGATGTTTGTCCTTGTGACGTACGGTGTTACGTCAGATTCTTAGTTTACATAACAAGTACCTACTTACGTTTATTATATGTCTTCTTTTACCATACTATTGTTATTAGTACGCGGTGGAAGGGACATCGTTTGTTTAAAAAGACTGTTGCTATGGTTACTGGACATCAGTGTTTCTCAAACTTTTTTAATACGCGACCTCTTTTCAGTTTGGAAATTCTTGTGACCCCGTTGGGCTATAGATAGACTAAAGTTCGTCTTCCTTCACAAGCTCATTCTTCTCATTGACATTGTGTTGTTATTATATTTTGCCAGTTTTTTACCCCCTCCCCTCCTTTAAAAGAAAAAAATAGAAAAGGCCGGCCCCTTTCGTGTAATATTTATTACGTAAGAATCTAAAGGTAAAAATGAGTACACGTTTGGTTTATTGTAATGTTTTTTAATAAAAGTAATATTTTCCAAGAATGTTTATTTGAAGGTACTTACAAAGGGGATTGTAATTTTAATTTTAACATGGGGCATTTTTGTTATCCTACGTAAGAAGTATCAAGACTCCCTCACCCACCCTCTTGCAAGAAAATAGACACGTGTTCAGACCCCCCCCCCCCCCCCCCCAAATCATCGTACGCAATAAATGAATGGCCTTTGAGCCCGTGTTAACGCTGGTGAGAAATACTACGCGAACGAAGTCACGGGCAGTCCGCTAGTCTTACTAATATTATAAATTAAATGCGAAAGTTTTTGAGGATGGATGTTTTTTACTCTTTCACTCTTAAACGGCTGAACGCTTCTGAATGAAATTTCCACTGAGGTAGATTGTAGTGTGGAATAACACATAGGATACTTTTTATTCCGAAAAAATGTACGGTTCCCGTGGTGTAATGTAAATGTAGTCGCAGGCAGAAACTAGTAAGTAATATTCCTCCGTACCCACTTTTTTATTAATTTTGGCTTCTCTCCTAAAGCCGACGTGATGTTGTTTTGATATCTTTTCAGCATATTTTACTAATTAACTGTCTGAGATATTAATTTGGGAAGCCGTTGGATTATCAGCGTTTGTATAATGAATTAGATTTTTTTGCTTGTACTTTTTATTTAAGTTAATTAAGAATACTATTGAACTGAAGGAAAATATCGTGAGGAAATCTAGATCTATAGTTAACTAGCATTTGCCCGCGACTTCGTCCGCGTAAACGTCGGTTATATTTAAAATTCAATCATGATTCGAAAGACACGTGGCGCCATCTATTAAAATAAGAACGTTATTGCAGTTTTCCTATGGAGCAGTACTCTTCTTGGGGATTACAGGTATCCTATGTCCGTTTTAGCACATCTGACCATTCCTTGCATGTAATGATAACCAATGTTTTACTAATAAACGATTATTATTTTTATTTAGTATCCCATGAGAACACAAAAACGAGATAAATGGTATCCTGTGTATGCCAAATTTGAGCTAATTCCGTTCAGCCGTTTTAGCGTAAAAGAATTTCAAACATCCATCCATTCATCCATCCTTACAAACCTTCGCGTTTATAATAGCTGTAAAATAAAAATATGCTGGCAAAACTAAAAGAACTAAATCATTTAAGTGAGCATAACTATAACTAAAAAAACGACTCCAACTCATTTCTTGGCAGCGGTCCGGCGTTCGATTCTCCGCTGAGATAAAGCATTGTTTGGTTCCATGTTCGACCCTGGGTTTTGAAAGTCAAATTCTTTGGATAGTATGTTTTGTAATATTTTAAGAATAAAGTGCGAAAAATAAAAGTTCTCTGGAAGATAAGTATTTGCTTTTGTTGCAAATAATAAATACTAGTTTTGGCCCGCGACTTCTCCGATGTTTTAAAGCCTTCACTCGACCAATTTTAAATTAATTATTTTGTGAGTCTTTGGATTGATCAATTGAACCCGATAGGCGGCGCTGCAAGCCAACGAATCAAATCTATGAAATCAACCATTATTATCATCATCATAGCCGCAGGACGTTCACTGCTGGATATAGGCCACCCCCATCTAAAAGGACCGGTTGGAAGCGGCCTGCATCCAGCGTCTCCGTTACTTTGTACACAATGTAGAAAAAATATAAATAAATTTATACCTTTGAAAAATGTATACTTTGGTGTAACACAGAGAGTGGTAACTCTCTAAAAGCAGATACCGCAAACAGTATACTCATTCAATTATTTAAAAATATTTCAAATTCGCAATATCATATTAATTAATACTTTACTTATAAAAGCGTCATTGTATAAACATAAGATACTTTTTATTGTAACATTGAATTATGACTCGTATAATGAGTTCACATAAAATAAATGTGCAGTGTTTGTCAAACTTTTATTTAATGTTGCCTTAGCCCGCGACTTCGTTCGTATTGAGCTGGAGGTCGCCGCATGCCTGAGCTTGCTGTGTCAGCAGAACACTACCCATTTTAAACTTTGTTTCAAACAATTTTGCTGTCATAATCCTGTGACCTAAGTGGGACGCGGGATGCAGTGGCAAGATTGTAACGAAAAAAAAAGCGGTATTATTGTACTGAAATAAAGTAATATGTATTCTAATCTAATTGAAATAAGAGTAAAGATATCTTTAAAAAAATCTGCATTTACAGTCGTTTGACAGACTTTAGACGCAAAGAAAATTAAAAATGGACATCGTTATAAAAAGTTTGAGAAACACTAGTAATAATGTACTGATAGCATACGATTCTCCGAAATATGTTAGTTGCAACATTAAAAATAAACTAAGATAAGGACTTGAGAAAAAATCTTGGTATACCATCAATTTTTTGTAAAAGCTTTAAATCGCCAATTTGTGTGTAGAGGATCTTCTCTGCAGGCATGAGGAGAGAGCCAGAGAGGTCCTTGCCCTTTTTTTAAGCATAAGAAATCATCAAACGACTTTTTCCGCTCTGGATGAACCGGGAGGGAGTGTCAGACTCCTACTGACTAAAACCCATCCGTATTCCTCCTAAAGCCCTTTGCGTTCCAGGGCCTCGGTAACTCTCGAACCCCGCGGCTACCCTAGAGGTCTTTGCACTGCATTCGCTAATAATATCCGGATATATTTTTTGTACCCTGTCTGGGTTTTATTCATAAAAATCACTATCAGAGATACGGCCAAAGATTACAGGCTGAGTTACCACATCACATATTTTTACATGCATAATATTTAATATTTATACATCTAATATAAACAGGAGATAAGGTCTGTGATTCGCTGTACGTCATCGAATAAGGAATGTTCGGTATTGTGCGACTAGCCATCAAGAGAAGCAATGGACTTCGTTTATTTAAAAAAAATAACAACTAAAAGTAAAATAATAACACTGGTTTTCAATTCAAGGAATAAATCTATTATCTAATAATAATATACCGTCACGCCTGTATTCCCCTAAGGGTTAGGCAGAGTTGTATCAATATACTGGGTGTATATTGATACAACTCTGCCTAACCCTTAGGGGAATACAGGCGTGACGGTATATTATTATTATCAGTTCGCCGGTATATTTTTTGGTTTATTGTCTATCTCATAAAACTATAATAGACTGCGATGTGGTTGAAATATTTTTTGCCTATTTTGTTTCCCACTTTTGGGTCTGAATCTCTTTTCTACCAAATTGCTCTATCTTGTGTGGTCTTTGGCAACGTTTGTTAAAAATGGCGAATGCAAATATCCAAAATGGCGGACAAGCCACGTTCTGACAGTTATTTTATTCCTACATTTAGAAGTTGAGGACATCTCTATAAATATACCTCCATGGCAGCCATGTCGGACTGAAAAATGCTTATGACATTTGACATGACAAAAAGCCCCGCCATTTTGAATCAAAAGCCAAGCCAAGCTCAAATAACGGCCACAGATATAAAAAAATCCAATTAAGTTCTGTTCTAAAGTTAAACAATGTAAATATAAACTTTACTAGCTTCTGCCCGCAACTTCGTCGGTGTGGTTTATTTTACCCGCATTAAGTTAAGTCTTTGGTTACTGCTCTGCTCCCGTAGGTTATAGCGTGATGTTATATAGCCTATGTTACTCAAGAATAATGTAAAATCGGTCCAGTAGTTTCGAAGCTTCCGTACAAACAAACAAGAAAATATTTCCCTCTTTATAATATTAGTATAGATATAGGTAGGCAAAGGTAGTGATTATTCAGCCGCATCTAGTTACCAATTAGTGTCGAAACTGACTCCGGCATAATTCGGAGAATGGTTGTAATCAAATCGCAAACATGCAATTATGATACGAGGATCAACTTTATTGATATAAGCATGGCGGAATTATATTTAAAAAGCCTCGTTGCCCGTTTTTGAATAAAAATACAAACAAGAAAGAAAAAGTCGCAATAATAATTGCCTAGCCTTTGGCCAACTATGTCGTGGTCGACTTCTAGGCTAACCAAATGCAGCTGAATACCAGTGTTTTACATGGAGCGACTGCCTATCTGACTTCTACAACCCAGTTGCTGGGCAACACGATAGCTTTTGGCAAGGCTAGTCATCAGACTTCCCGGCTTCTGACTATCCATAACGACTGTCAAAGATCTACGAATGACAGACGGGACCAATGGCTTTACGTGCTTTCCGAATCACGGTGGTGTCACACAACCCTTACGAACTCCAAGCAGCTACTAAGAAATTACGCACAGTCAGAAGTCTGACAACCAGTCTTACTAAGAGGAATCGCGTTGCCCAGTGACTGGGTTGTTCAGGTCAGATAGGCAGTCGCTCCATGTAAAACACTGGTATTCAGCTGCATTCGGCTAGACTGGAAGCCGACCCCAACATAGTTGGGAAAAGGCTAGGCTGTATATATTTACGAAACCTCAAATACACAACCACGGTACATTTCAACAAATTGCATTTCCCGTAGTCTATTTGCGGAGCTTATGGTATCAAATGGAATCATGCGTAAAACCAATTTCATCAGGGAAATATGAAACCAATAATTTTTATCGACTTGCTATTATATCTATACTAATAATTATAAAGAGGATAGACTGTTTTGTTTGTTTGTTTGTACCGAATAAGCTCGGAGACTACACGACAGGTTTTATCAATTTTTTCATCAATAGATAGCTACGTTATTCCTGAGTAACATAGGCTATATAACATCACGCTACGACATACGGGAGCGGAGCAGTAACAAAAGAATAAAATGGAAGTGTCTGTTTGTAATGTCGAAATAACATCTTTTTACAAAATTAATACTATACAGGATAAGTTTTTAACCAGTGCGTAAATTTTTTGTGGTAGTTCAGTGTCAGTAATAGAACACATTTCCGTGTTTAGTTAAAAAAAAAAAAAAAATAATTTCATCCTTATCCGAGTTTGAAATAAGCAAAACATCCAGGACATAATCTATTCGCCATACTATCAATGAAAACTCGCGGCCGCCGCCGCCGCCCGGGCGCATGGCTTTTTTTTTTTTTTTTTTTTTTTTTTTTTTTTTTTTTTTTTTTTTTAAGATGGTAAAATCATCAAATGACCCCCCCCGTCCTGGGCGGGGCGGGAGGGAGTGTCAGACTTTTACTGACTAAAAACCATCTATGTTCCTTCATGTGCCCTTTGCGTTCCGGGGGCGCGGAATCTCTTTCGAACAACCCGCAGCCCCGGCAGGCCTTGGCCCTTAGTGGCCCCTTCCTTGTGCTGACACCTCTTTGCGCGGAACATGAACGCGCCGTCGACACGGTCTGTCGTTAGATAACGTACGGACGGTGAGCTACCCATTGCTCACCGTCCACAGACCGTGCCTACGGTGTCCGCCTGCGGGAGGCGCAATGGTGCCGTTATTGGCAATCCATTGCGCCGGCGGACGCGGCGTCAGCGGCGGCGGCGGGTGCGGCCACGGCAACGGTGGCGGCGGCAGCGGCGGCGGCGGCGGCGGCGGCGCGGGGCCCTCCCCCGGACCTGGCGGGTACGGCGCAGGCCTTGCCCCCAGCCCGGTGATCGGCCGGCCTGTTAGCCCCCGCACATGCATCGCAGTGCGGCGGGGCATCACAAGCCGCGGCCTTGTGACCGGGCTGACCGCAGCGGAAACACAGGGCGCTGCGGTCCACCTCCGAGGCGCACCGACATGCCACGTGCTTCCCCACGTGGCAACGGTAGCACCTCAGGGGCCTGGGCTCGAGCAGGCGAACCCGCGCCGACACCCAGCCCACCAGTAAGCGGCCCCCCCCCAACAATGGCTTTAGCCGCCGTCACTGGGCAGCTGACCATAATGGTCTGCATGCCCGTGCGCTCTGGGCGGATGGTGCCTGCCCTGACCTCTTCGGCACGGCATCCACCCGCCCTGGTGACGGCGGCCACCACCTCCTCCGCGGAAACGGAGTCGTCCAGACCCATGATGCGCAGATCTGCGCATCTGGCGGGCCTGGACACCCGCACCTCGTCCGCGTTTAGGGACGCTCTAAGCTTTTCAGCTAGAGCGTCCGCGGACGGGCCGCTGGTGGCGCCGGGGATCTCCAGCATTCGGGCCCCAGTTGCGGTGACCCTTAGCTGGAGGCCGGTTATCCCTAGCTCACCAAGGTTGATGGCCGCCTTGGCCCTGGTGAGCACCTGCGCATATGTCACGCCCCGCTTTTCCGCCTCCGGCTGTAGCGTGACCACTACAGCCGCGGATTTCGGGGCGCGATGCCTGGCCGCGGCTTTGCGCTCACCGCGTCGCCGCCGCTCCTCCGCCCGTCTGGTGGCCGCTCTGGCCGATCTGGCCGCCCTGCGCCCCTTCTCCTTAGCCCCGGCCACCTGCCATTCGGCTTCCGCGGCCGGAGGGTTGGAGCTAGGGGGCGGAGGGGGTGGAGGCGGCTGGGATGCCGCCTTGCCCCTCCTCGTGGGCGCATTTTGCGCCGGCACCGGCCTTGCCGGAGCCGGTTTCGCAGGGGTCGGCCCCGCCCTGCTGGGGGGCTGGCTACCCGGCCTCGGCGCAGACGCGGCGGCCGCATAAGAGGCCCGCCTGTCGCCCGCGGTCGTCCCGCTCGCCGCCAGTGGGGGACGCAACACGATGCCCTCCAGGACGGAAAACCGTGCCTGGAAGGCCGCCATCTCCAGCTGAACCAGGTTCAGCACCTGGTCGTCCACTGGCTCGACTGGCTCGGCTCTCCGGCTCCCCGCCTTGGGCGCCTGGCGGGAGCCGGTCCCGCGGAGCTCAGCCAGGTCCGCCTGGAGCCTCCTGTTCTCTGCCACCAGGAGCTCCATGGAGGCCGACAGGCGCGCCACCTCCGCCCGAAGCTGCGGGACCTCCCCCGCAAAACCGGCCTCCGCAGCCGCCGCAATGGTGGCCGAAGCCTCGTCCATTGCCCGAGACTTCGACCCCTTCATTTTCTTGCGGGCGACGCTCGCCACCGCATCCCGCACAACCTCCATGAACCTGGCCTTACGCTCCTCGGAGCCGCCAGGTTCACCTTCCACCACGCGCGGTGTGTCCGGCTGGACCACACCGTCGCCGCCAGTCTCACTTAGGGAGGGGGAGGGGGACTGCCCTTCAGCGACAGACGTCGCCGGTCCCCTCCGGGCAGCAACCCTCCCTGGGCCTCGCTCCTGGGCCCCACCGCGTCTGCTGGTGGGGATCTTTCGAGCCGAGGCCAGCTCTTCATCGGAGGACACCCGATCCTCCGGTCTGGGCCGCTTCCTGAGAAGCCCAACCAACTCCTGGTGGGAGCCCAAAGAGCTCACCGTCACCATGCTGGATGACGAGTCGGACTCCGACCCGGCATCCCCCTTCCCTCCTTCTGCAACTTTCTTTGCGCTTGTTTTGTTATTTATAAATTCCATAGTAGTTCCCACGAGTATAAACATTATCCAACCATCCAACCAAAAGACTAGTGGTTCGCACTAGCGACTGATGTCCCATAGGGACGCCCGTCAGCCATACATCCCGTCACGGTGCGCCGCCGCTTGGGATTCGGGGTGACTTTTTATAGAGGGTTTCTACCTCGCGGTCCGGGCGGTTAAGCCAAGACCCTCGGTGCCAATCGAAGCCGCGAGACATGACCACGACACTCCGATATGGGGTTACGATGTACGACGGTGACAGAGAAGGACCACCCTCCTCTCTGTCTGCTCGGTGGCAGGGTGAGTGCACGCCGAGCCCGTCCTCACTCCTCCGCTGTGCCCTCTGCTGATCAGAGGGACACGCGGAGAAACGCCCTTGGTCCGTCCTCGGACCCCGCCCGTCAGAATATTGGCCACGAGCAGTGACATTCCCCAAAGAATAGGAATCTCTTCCCATTCCTCAGGGAAGATCACTACCCGCGGCGGGCGCATGGCTGGGGTGAGGGGGTGGGGAATGCGCTAGCGCCGAGTGACAATGAAATATGGTTTTTAAGTAAACATGTTTCGTAAGCGATAACTTTTTTTTTGTACTAAGACATATCAAAATAAAATATACGTGTTTAATAAAACGTGTTGAAGTTTATTATGGCAAAATTTACGCACTGGTTAAAATTTTTTCCTGTATAACACGGAATTGAACGACAATTTTTTTTTTCGAAAAAATAAAGACAGCTCTTGTAAAACAATTTTTTTCAACTGCCTCGTTGGCCTAGCGGTCCTAAGCGCGACTGCTACGCTAGAGGTCTTGGGTTCGATTCCCAGGTCAAGCAAAAAGTGTTACTTATTTGGTTTTTCTATGAAATTCTCAGTAGCAGCTCGGAGTTAGGATTTGTGCCCAGTTAATGGCAATAGGCTCGCCCCCTATAACATAAGACCTAAACATACCGGCGAACTGTGGGTGTACTTTGGTACACCTCTGCCTAACCCTTCAGGGAATTCAGGCGTGATGGTATCTTGGTAATATTTTTTTCTGTCTATCAATTCGTTACAACTGATCTCATAAACGGCTAGACAGATTTTAACGAGACTTGCACCAGCATACAGCTAATGATAAAAGAAGTAACATAGTCTACTTTTCTTTTAGAAAAAATCAGATTACCGATAGTCATCCAAACGAAACCATGAGCATAAACTAGTTAAATCTATAACTATCAGCTTGCTAATTACGTCCCTGTCCCCATTAATAATGTCTAGTCTAGACTGAAACGATCAATTCTGAATAATTTAAACTTAAACTGAACAATAGTACTGTTATTGTTTGCCTTCCTCAGTGAATTTAATTGAAGTGAGTTTGAGATGAGAATCAGATCATTTCACAGGTGAGATGAGAACTTATAGCGATTTTTGCAGAATAAAGAAATGTGTCCACAACACCGTATCATTCTAGGAAGGTGTCAAAAGCAAAAACATGCCTATACTAATGTAATAAAACTGAAGAAGGTTTTTGTTTGTTTAAGGTGAATGCTCCGACCAGCCCGGGAAATTTAAATTTTCTTACGTTTTTTGCAATTTGCAAGTTAGTATTAGGTTTAATGTTGATTAAAGTATGATTCGCGGGCGTAAGAAGTATGTATTTTCAAAATTATAACCATTAAAATCAGTAAAATGACTCCATAAGTCAAGCTTCATGTAAAAGTCAAGATTTCATGAAATCTTGACATTTTACCTTAAAGAGACTAATCTTTGTTACTACCTACCAGTCGGTTTGGAATAATTACTAGGTAAAAAGTTTGTACGAATGAATGGATGTTTGTTAGTCAATCACGTCAGAACGGCTGAACGGATCTGGATGAAATTTGGCATAGAGATAGATTCCAGCCTGGAATAGCACATAGCCTACTTTTTATCCCGGAAAAATGTACGGTTCCCGTGAGATAATATATTAACTTTGACGCGAGCGAAGCTTCGGGTAAACTCTAGTTCTTTATGAACGAATATGGTAGTCAGATTTAAAACCTTTCGAATCGCCATTATAAGTGTGTTACGTAATTGGAATGCTGATGTTAGCTACCTCACAGGCAGGTCACATAATACATACATAACCTCACGCCTTTTCCCCATAGGAAAGAAAGAAAGAAAGAAAGAAAGAAAAACCATTTATTCTCGCGAAAGCGACGCACAACACAAAAATAAAATTAAAAAAAATAAAAATAATAACAAACATAGGGGTAGGCAGAAACACAGAACGCGACCTACTACGATCCTTTCGCTTCTTCCACATTCATACAGGCCCCTGTCTCCACAATTTCCATACAACGAAAATGAGTTTTTCCTGTGCCCTCATCACGTGCACCCATTCTTACATATTTACATACATACTCATACATATTTTCCGCCTACAGCCAGCCTTATAGGCGACGCCATGGTCAGCATTTGCATTAGAATATTCTTGATGGGAAATTAATATGTTTGACATGAAGCTGATGTTAGCCTCGTCCTTTGACAAATGGAGATCTAGGTATTATTGAGTCATCTTTTTTTAAAGAAATAGAAGTTTCCCCACACTAGGATACGAACAGTTGTAATTCGTAGGAGTAGACCGGTTATAATTAGTTTTGTTTTTTAGCAATTTTTTTATTTAGAATTGCACTTGGACAGCTGAGGCTTGAAGTCAAAAAAGCGCTTAATAAAGCAGAAAGTTACACGGAATATTTGTCAGATATTAAAAAAAAACTGAAACACCTTAATTTTATGATTTTACAACAAGTTATCGGCTCCCCGTGCCTCGGAAAGCACGTAAAACCGTTGATCCCGGCTGTCATTCGTAGATTTTTAACAGTCGTTACAGATAGTCAAAAGCCGACAAGTCTGACAACAAGTCTAACCAAAAGGTTTCGTGTTGCCCAGTTACTGGGTTGTGGAGGTCAGATAGGCAGTCGCTCCATGTAAAACACTGGTATTCAGGTGCATCCGGTTAGACTGGAAGCCGACCCCAAAAAAAAGGCTGAGTTGGAGAACGGCTAGGCAGATATACAACTAATTGTCGGGTTGACATTAAATTACATTTTATCTAAAGCTTTGATTAAAGTAATAAAACTGTAATACTTAAACCATCTATAATTTACAGTCAACGTGATTAACTATCAAAAATAGCACACATCAAAAATAAAGGTGCCAACACACCTGAAACGCCCACGCAAACAAGTCGTGACTGTCACACATCAGAAACACCCAACGTGGCATTACGTTACAAGTATTTTTCCGCCCTAACGAATCGCTAATCGCCGCGTTTCGTTATTTCGTTTAACGACGCTGACTGACTCATGCGCATACAAAAATAGCCGTGACGTAGTGTTAAAACATTTCCTGTTACGCTAATCGTGCTAATATAACTCTTGCGCACACCACACAAAGTCGCATTTTGCATTTGGATTTTCCGAACCAATGTCAGAATTTCAAATTGTTCTATGCAATTCGCGAAGTAATTCATAATTCGAACGTTTGAATTTAGAATGTGTGTTCTATTCTTGAAAGTTAAACCGTCGGTTTTTTTTGGTTCTTTATTTGAATTAGTTTTTGTTTATTGTTAATTTGGACTTTGATGTGTTGTTTTTAAGTTTATTTTTGCATGATGTGTGTCTGATTATTCGTTCGAGTGTTTTCTCTGTGCGTTCTCATTTCGTTCATGTAGGTATCGTATAACGGGCGCTATCCGTTAGCGGCGTTCGCCACTTGAAGATAAACATGATAATATTCGTTTATCATTTAGATAAAGCCGTTATCTTTTCAATATAGTCATTGTTTGTGGCACTGTCTTGTCTGTACTTGAGACAACCTACTTGGAAAAAGAAGGTATGTACTTATGTGTCTTGTTATATTCTTTTGGCATATTTTTTTATACAAATTGAGCATTTCCTTTTAAATTTGATAATATATTAATGAGGTATTTCGCTTCTGCATGGAGAAAGTCTTGGGTAGTAGATATTTCGTTAAAAAATGTACAATAAGCGTAAGTGTTATTGGGGTTTTCTATGAAATTCTCTGTAGATAGCAGCTCGGAGTTAGGATTTGTGCCCAGTTAATGGCAATAGGCTAACCAAGGGGTATCGTGTTGCCCAGTTACTGGGTTGTGGAGGTTAGATAGGCACTCGCTCCATGTAAAACACTGGTATTCAGCTGCATCCGGTTAGACTGGAAGCCGACCCCAACATAGTTGGGAAAAGGCTAAGCAGATGATGATGAATGGCAATAGGCTCGCCCCCATTACATGGGACATACACATACAGGCGAACTGTGGGTGTGGTGTACATTGGTACACCTCTGTCTAACTCTTCGGGGTATACAGGCATGATTGTATGTATGTAAAAGTAATTTCAATTATTTTCAACCATCTCTTAAAAAAATAAATATAAATAATACCAGCCTATAACTGTCCCACTGCTAAGCAAAGGCCTCTTCTCATACAAACCTCCTCAGCCATCTCTTATTTCCATAAAATTATGTGGAAAAATCTTATAGTGAAATAAATCTTAGCAATTCTTCATAATTCAATTAATAGCCGACACGTGACTACAGTTCGTTGACCCTCGCAATTAGGTCGTAGTAAGCGAATACTATAGTACAACCAACCGTTAAAAGTCAAGATATCGATTTCTTTTTCGATAAACCAATCGATTACAATTATACACATACTATCACGCCTGTATTCCCCGAAGGGTTAGGCAGAGGTGTAACAATGCACACCCATAGTTCGCCGGTATGTTTAAGTCCCATGTAATAGGGGTCGAGCCAATTGCCATTGACCTGGTACAAATCCTAACTCCGAGCTGCTACTGAGAATTTCACAGAAAAACCCAATAACACTTTTTGCTCTATTTGCACATTTTTTTTTGCTTTTTACAATTATAAGCAGTGTTAATTATAACTGGACAACTTGATATGCGATGCTCAAGTTTGTTGAAACTAGGTCAGGAGAGACAGTGAAAATATTTACAAGATCTTTCTTTGTCACTTTTCCGAGAAGAGTGTGGCTGTCTGATCTGCGATAGGCATGTTTTTTTTTAATAGTTGGCTCACGTTTGGTCTCTAACTTTTGGATTCATCATCATATCAGCCGCAGGTCGTCCATTGCTGGAGATAGGCCTCGGGATCATAGATTTCCAACAAGACCGGTTGGAAGCGGCTTGCATCCAGCGTCTTCATGAGGTCTTAGTCAGGTTACTTTTTGAATGGTTTATTTTAATAGAGATTTCACTATTCATATAATTTTCGGCATGATAAAATCAAACTTTTTGCTGGCGCAGTGACTGAGATATTAGCTACTGCGCTTCGTATCACAGATTCGAGTCTTGCAAGAAACAAATATTTGTATAGTCTACGTCTTGTATAGTCTAATAGTTCCGGATCTGGTTGTTCGTGTAAGTGAGTTTAAAAAATTGTTAACTCACCAAAAAGAAAAGGAAACTATTTTTTAAAGGAATTGACTGAATTTGACATACTTTTAATGTTGAGAGTCACGTTATGTAAATTTCTCACTTTGTTACTTTGTACTACCTACCTAATCGAAATTTACTAAATAAACTAATTACAACAGATAGCCGAAGTACGACATCTATCATAAATGACGTCACACGAAATTCAAAATGGCGGACTCAAATGTCATTGTGTCATTATATTTTATTTACTCACGTTTCTAATTCGGGTTTGCTAAAAAACGTCATGCATGTTGTTTTTGACCGGTTTTTCTTTACTTTTGTAATTTACAATATTCGTGTAAGTATGTACTTTTTAAATATAGTCATGTGTAAACATAGAATAAACGTGACTCCATCTAGGACAGTTAAATAGACGAAACGTGTGCCTATTATCTATAATATCGCCTTGTTTTGATTCCGTTCCTGATATCATGTTCTTCTTCTTAGCGTATCGATGGCAAATAACAAAATATTAATAATTATATAAGATATTTTCTAAATACTATGTTTGACCCAAAATTTGGCCACGGCAACACCATCCGCCGACGCAGTCATTAAGTCCTCACGTGTGCAGGTGACAGGGCATGCGGCACAAGACAAAAGGTGGGGCATGGTCTGCGGAGAGACCCCGCACAGGCACTGAAGGTCGGTGCCATCTGCGAAACCCCACCGTTGGAGGTTGTCTTTGCTTCGGCCGACTTGGGTGCGGAGTCTGTTTAAAGTTTTCCAAGTCGGCCACGGCAACGTGTGCCCAGGTTAACATCAATCATCATGTTTAAGATCATCATGTTTAAGATCATGTTTATGATAACGAATATTGTAACGATTCTAGAATGTAATGATGTTATCATAATATTACCGTCCGCGGTTTCGTTTGGGTAAACTTAATAATTAAGTTAATTAACGGAGATAGAATTAAGCCAGATTTCTGAAATATCCACGGCAACTTAGACACGGGATAAAAATTATTCAATGTGTTAAACTAGATCTATATAGATCTAGATCTATAACGGATTGATAGGTCTGAACAATCAAGATTAAAATTGTTTAACGTTATTCGAATTCAATTTCTTTTAATGATATGCAATACTAGCTAGCTGTGCCCGTCATTTCGTCCGCGTGGATTTGCTTTACGGATCCCCAATTTAAAAATAATATTGCCTATTTTTCCTGATAATTTAGCTGTCTATACAATGGTTAAAATCGGTTCAGCAATTTCGGAGCTTATGCGATATATTAGCATAGGTGAAAAAAACTTTCTTCATAACGGTAAATTCATAATATTTATTTGCACAACAACATCAAGTACTTACTTCCTGCGTCTTATCACTGGGCCACACCTCGAGCGCCCAAATAAAACCTGTCGAGTTATACTTATAATCGGTAAGCAAACAAAATAATCGATACAACACGTTAAATCAATTAATTTTTTTATCTATTTCCTTCCGATGTTTTTCGCAACCTTTTTATTTAGGCAAAGGAAGTTTATATTGGTTTTTTTTTAATTTATTTATTTGCTCGAGCGCGTCGGCTTTCAGTCGAAACTTTTTTGTTTAGTAAAAAGTTTTTTCTCTTCCGTTCTTACTTTTTATTTATTGTAGGTACGTGGTTTTCTAATTGTTAGGTTTCTTTTAAAAGTTTTTTGTTCAGGAAATTAGATGTGAATGTCTTTATCTTCACGCTACGGTGATCTGGAACAGTGGGTCTGCAGAATGTAATTTGCGCGACTCACAAACTTACTTCCGATTATCCTCACTTTTAAGAAAAGTTTGAACGCTCTTATCTCCGAAACTACTGGTCCGATTTTAAACATTCTTTCTCTGATAAAAAGCTACGTTATCCCTGAGTGTTATTGGTTATATTTTACTACCAAAAAAATTAGGGATCCGTCAGAAAATTCACACAAACAAAAACTTGGTAACTCATAAAATGCCAACCAAATACGCAATGTGTATAAAGTTTATTAGACCTATTTATACCAAAGGAAACCTTCATAATATGTACCAAACACAAGTCCAACCCGGAGACATCGCGGGTTGTATTTCTGGCGCGCCAAACCCTCAAGGTTTTGATTTACTTATCTACAACATGGAGTAGGAAGCAATGGAGTTTCAGATCACTTGGAGTCGAAAGTCAAGCCTTTTATTTTTTTATATCATTGGATGGCAAACAAGCCGGTGGCCCACCTGATGTTACGTGGTCAACTGTAGACCATCTGTAATACCAGAGACCTTTTCTATTTTTGGTGCGCGGTTGAAATCCTCTTGGACTTCCTCCGTCATGGGGTTGACAGAGGGGCATGCCGGTCTCTTACCGGCTAAAACCACCGCGGTGTTCCACCTCTGCCCATGGCCGGGTGCGGGATTCGCATAAGCATTGAATGTCCCATGTGCCTATGCTTACACCGGCACCCAAAGTGCCTTTTAATGGTCTAAGAATAAAATGATTTGACGTAGAAGTAGAGCTCGTCCGGGGAAGTCCTACCACTATACCTTTTTCTGCCGTAGCGTTGCTTTGTTCCGGTTTGATGTATGAGTGCCGTTAAAATACAGGCACAAGAGACGTTTCAACTTTGTTTTTAAAATGGCAAGTTGGCAACGCATTTGTCATGCGTCTGGTATTGCAAGGGCTATACACAGTCATGACCACTTAAACATCAGATGGGCCTTCGGCTTGTTTGCCATCCAATGACATAACGTATAGTTTCATACAAATGATAAAATATTCCATTACTTCTTCGAACTGCGCCATATTTCAAGTGGTCTCAATCGATAACCATTATTTATGTATAGACTATATTTGGGGCAGTCCAAGGCTGAAGAAATTCATTTGATATTAATGTGGATGGAAAAGTTACGTGTATGACTGTCTGTACACTGTTATATAACAATAAGACTAGCCTTTTATTGTCCCACTGCAAAGGCCTCTTCTCATACAGAGAAGACATGAGCATTAATCACCATGCTTGCTCAAGGCGGATTGGCGATTTCAGACTTATAAAACTGGAGAGTATTTTGTTTGAACGCGCTTATCTCTGGAACTGCTAGTCGGATTGGAAAATTTATTTTTGTACGTGATAGCCAGACTTTTGAGGAATAGTATTGGCTTTGTAACATCACGCTACGACTCACGGGAGCGCAGCAGTAGCCAAAGATGTAACTGAACACGGATGAGACCGCTTGATATATATTTATATCCATTTTTATTTGCATACCATAATGTATATACCTAGTCTGAAAATATTTTTACCTGTCTGCCCTTTTCCGTGAACCTTCAACAAAAATATCACTTCCTAAATCCGTGTAGCGTGACCTAAAATCGATGTGCCATGACTTTGAACCCCTAAATAGACCCCCGTGTATCATCCCCGCCCTTGGGTGGTACCGATGAACACATAAAACTTAGCCTTGACCGTAGATAACATTGGTTTTATTTGATAGACTGAAATTTTATTGTTTTGGGAAGGTATTTATGTCTTGGCGGTAATCACAGACAGAGACATCCATTTCTATGCTAAAGAGGAACGATTTTTTTGTTGTTTGTTTGTACCGAATAAGCTTCGAAAGTACTGGGCCGATTTTAACATTTTTTCACTAAAAGATAGCTACATCGAACTGAATTGCCTCGGTGGTCCTAAGCGCGACTGCTACGCTAGAGGTCCTGGGTTCGAATCCCAGGTCGAGCAAAGAATGTTATTGGATTTTTCTATGAAATTCTCAGTAGCAGCTCGAAGTTTGGATTTGTGCCCGGTTACTGGCAATAGGCTCGCCCCCTATTACATGGGACCTAAACATACCGGCGAACTGTGCGTGTACATTGGTACACCTCTGCCTAACCCTTCGGGGAATACAGGCGTGATGGTATTATTCCTGAGTAACATAGTCTATGTATAGGGTTGCCAATGTTGCTATCACTTAAATTGGCGATGCCGGGCATCTGGGTGAAATTGAGTTCTTTTCCCAGACATCCCGGATTCTCCTGACACTAAAAGTAAAAATTTTTTGACAACCTCTCCCGGACGGCCCCCCAGTGCCCTCTAAACTAGGAAAAATCAGGGGAACCCGGATAGATGGCAACCCTTGCTATATAACATAACGCTACGACCCTTGGTAGAGCAGCAGTAACCAAAGACGTAACGTAACGCAGACGAAAAAAACTACGCGGACGAATCGTGGGCGGAAGTTAGTCTTGTTTAAGAAAAAACAAACTACTAGAAAGATTATAAACATGTTTACATGTTGCTGTTGTTGTTACAATGTTTTACAAACATAATTGTAAAACAATTTTTTAAAAGACGAGTGGGCGATTAGATTCAATATCATAGTTTTTTTTTTTCTTTCTTGTAAATGATGTTCAAAAATGACTTTTAATGGTCTAATTCAAATAAATGATTTGTCTCTGATTTATGGGCATTGGTCCCGACCAGACGATGGCCCACTAGCTGCAGTGCCCAAGGTGTCCCTGCACTTGGACACCGGCACTTTGAAGTATATAAAAAAAACCACTTAACCGCTATGCATGTGGTCACGCACTGGAGCCTGGAACCAAGTACTATACGACGATTGGCACACTGCCCCGCTTCACGCAGCGTGGTGCGTGTGACGGAGCTCTGGTGATCTGCAACACTGCGCGTGAACGCGTTCTCAGTGTGTTGCACTACGCGTGTTTTTTATACAAACACAGACACATGTTAACAACCTTAAAACACGCACTCCCGCGCTACGCTCAGTTATGCGAGGCAGTGTGCCAATCGCCTGAAAAGAAAATTTCAGAACACAACAAAAAAAAATCTTTTAGAGAGAAATATATTCCATGCAAACGGAGTCCGGGAGCAGAAGCTAAGTTAATAATATTTGTATTAACTAACTAACCAGGTATGTCGATGTGGAACACTTTCACGCGGCTGCACGTACGTTGTACAAGGTCTAGAAATTGATCGGTGACCGCCATTATGACGTCATAACAACAAATTATCAATTTGGCAAACTAGAAGACTCGATTCACATCGCCGCAAAATACGTTGGAATTGAATTTTGTGCACATTGTATAATGAACTTTATGTGCTTCTCGCAACTTCGCTTTTGTGTCAAAGTTAATTTACTCGTATTATGCCACGGGAACCGTACATTTTTGTCAGTCATCTAAATCTGTTCAGCGATTTCCGGCGTAATTGAGTAACAAACGTCCATCTATCTAAACTTTCGCTTTTATGAAGTAGTAAGATTGTACTAACTGAAAAGGCTGAGTGCTCGTCTTCCGGCGAATTCTCACGAATTTTGGAGAATCGAGTTATTGCCTGGTTAAGCAGCTTCAACCTTAGAGTGTTGATGTGCTGAGAGTGGCCACATTAAAAAAAAAATTGAGAATCGAATCCTATACAATCCTATGAACTTGCGCGAAGCAAGGCTTCGCATCAGCGTAAAAAAAAAATATCTGTAGAATGGCAAGGAAGGCCTCTGGTATTGCAGATGTCTATAGGCAGCGGTGACCACTTAACATCAGGTGGGCCGTTGGCTTGTTTCTCTGAAGATTCTCGACTCTCGTAAATGGCGCATAACGTAAAGTCGCATTAAAAGAATGTAATCTAGATCACTTTTTACGCCTTGAACTTGCCACGTGCGCACGCGTCGTATATTTAGACGGTTTGTTTGCGTTGTCTTACAATTTTACTGCCGGTGAGGTGAAACAAATGTTGTTGTGTTATAGTAACCCTGTTTTGTTTTTGAGTTACGTCTTTGGATACTGCTCCGCTCTCCTGAGTCGTAGCGTTATGTTATAAAGCCTATACTACTCAGGAATAACGTAGCTATCTATTGGTAAAAACATTGTTAAAATCGGTTCAGTAGTTTCAAACCTATTCGGTACAAATAAACAAACTGAAAAGTCTTTCCTCTATATAATATTAATATAAAAAACGTTATCCATTGAACTTAAACACTTTTTTTATATACAATTGTCCACAATTCGACATTGTGGCGAATCAATTCGACTTGGTTCGTTATATATATGATCCGTGGCGATAATTTGATTGATTCCTATTGCTACTGAATATATAAATACTATTTTCTATTTTCATGTAAATCGTTGCATTATAATTCCATTATTTTTTATCATAAAATGTTCAGTTACCTCTTTGGTAACTGCTCCGCTCCCATTGGCCGCAGCGAGATGTTCTATACGTATAAACCCTCCTCTTGAATCACTATATCTATTGTTGAAAACCGCATTAAAATCTGTTGCAGAAATCTGAATCTGTTGCGTTACAGACAGACAAACGCTAGACGGCGGGAAGCGACTTCGTTTTATATTTATGCTATGTAGTAGAGTAGAGTTTATTCATTAGTTTATGTACTGAGTGTACGTACAAAAATTAACTAATTGTAACTAACTTATAATTTATATAAGTCTGAAATCGCCAATCCGCCTTGAGCAAGCGTGGTGATCAATGCTCGTGACTTCTTTGAATGAGAAGAGGCTTTTGCCCTGCAGTGGGACAATCATAGTCTAGTATTATATTCTTTAAAATCAAACAGTCTCATTTTACAATTCCCGCAAAATATTTGATATCAGCGTTAAAATCTTCGTCAATAACGTCGTTATTCGCTGGCAGGTTGCCAGAAGATGTTTTCGTCGTTCGCTGCTGTACTATAGACTCTGCATGCGAATTGCGACCATTGTGCATACAATAATGGTGGTTTTAAGCCAAAATGCTTGCCATTGTGTTTTGGTCCGCCAGATTTGTTATGTAAGTAAACATTTTTAAGAGAAATGAAAAATGAGTAATGGTGAGAAACCTCATATACTTTAATATTATTAAGATAAAGAGTATTTTCGTTTGTTTTGTTTTAGCGCGTAAACTGCCCCGTTAACCCGCCGCCCGTGCCCGTGCGTGTGCCCGTTTATACCACGTTGGTCTCGTGGTCGCAAAGCGCGACTGCTGAGCAATCGAACCCGGGACGGTTCGATTCCCAGGTCGGGCAAAAAGTGGTATTGGGTTTTTCCATTAGGAATTTCTCAGTAGCAGCCCGAAGTTTAGAAGTTGGTCGTGTGATACCCCCGTGCCTCGGAAAGGACGTAAAACCGTTGGTCCCGGCTGTCATTCGTAGATCTTTGACAGTTGTGACGGATAGTCAGAAGCCAAGAAGTCTGACAACCAGTCTAACCAAGAAGTATCGTGTTGCCCAGTTACTGGGTTGTGGAGGTCAGATAGGCAGTCGCTCCATGTAAAACACTGGTATTCAGCTGCAGCCGGTTAGACTGGAAGCCGACCCCAACATAGTTGGGAAAAGGCTAGGCAGATGATGATGATGATTTGTTTTAACGCGTTAACCTCTGGAACTAGCAGTCGGATTGAGAATATCTTTTTGTATATTATAGCCAGATTCATGACGAATGTAATAGACTATACTACTATAATATCACGCTACGAGGCACGGGAGCAGAGCAGTAACTTACGACGGCGACGTAACTAAACGGAGGTGAAACTGCGAGGTATAGCTAGTTTAGTATAATATATGTTACTAGCTTTTACCCGCGACTTCGTTTGCGTGGAACATATTCCCCGAAGGGTTAGGCAGAGGTGTACCAATGTACACCCACATTTCACCGGTATGTTTAGGTCCCATGTAATAGGGGCGGAGCCTATTTCCATTAACCGGACGCAAATTCTAACTCCGAGCTGGGTATTTTATAGAAAAGCCCAAAAACATTTTTGTTCGACCTGGTTATCTAACCCTCTAGCGTAGCAGTCGAGCTTAGGCCTACTAGGCTAACAAGCCACAAGTCTACAAATAATTGTGTGTTATGATAAAAGTTGTTTTATTTAGTGTTGTAACCAACGATATACCATCACACCTGTTTTCCCCGAAGGGTTAGGCAAAGGTGTACCAATGCACACCCACAGTTCGCCGGTATATTTAGGTCCCGTGTAATAGGGGGCGAGCATATTGCAATTACCCGGGCACAAATCCAAACTCCGAGCTGTTACTAAGAATTTCATAGAAAAACCCTATAACAAAAAAACATCAAATAAAAATATAAGAATTAGTTTATTGTTAAAATGATAAAGACTTTGTAATCACTTCCTTTTTAGTTTGTCTGTTTATTGTTTTACTAATTCCGGCCAAAGGTCGGTATAAATAGAACAGCATATGCTCAAAATGTTTCCATTTGTGATTTTACTAGCTTTTGCCTATGACTTCGTCTGCGATTGATTTTGTTCACAATTTCATAGATTTTAAAGAAATAAAAGTATTACAAATCTTAGTAAAATGTAGAAGTTATTAAGATTAGTTGAAATTTCCCGCTGTCGAGATTGCCCCGCTGCACCTTATTGAAACTCAGCTAACATTTCTGCAGTACAAATAAGAACTCTCTCTCTCTCTCTTTCTGAGCTAACCGATAGAAAGTCATTGTCTGAAAACCACATATTTTTTTAATAAAATACTTAAAGTAAAAAGAAATGGCGGTTTGTGGATTCTGCCTACCCCCATGGGAAAAAGGCAATAAACAGTCCAAATCGGTTAATAAATGTCGAAGTAGGTAATAAACATGAAAAAAAAAACTACAAACTAATTGAGAAAAAAAGAAAAACCATTTATTCGCGTGAAAGCGACGCACATAACACAAACTTACTTAACCTACTTAAATACAAAAACAAAAGGTTAAATAAAAAAAGAAAATCCTCCTTTTCTGAAATCGGTTAAAAAGGGGTTTCAAAATTGAAACTATCCTTATTTACTAATATTATAAATGCGAAAGTAACTCTGTCTGTCTGTCTCTTCTTCACGCCTAAACCACTGAACCGATTTCAATGAAATTTGGTACAGAATATATAGTCTGGGACCCGAGAAAGGACATAGGATAGTTTTAATAGATAGGAGCTATTAATCCACGCGGACGAAATCGAGGGCAAAAGCTAGTAAAATAATAAATATAACACAAAAAAATGTAACTAACAAATAAATGTAAGGTACAATCAACAGAGTTAATTGGAACAAACATAGTACAGTGGCTATCTAGCACACGGTCACGGAAACACGAAAAAATAAACGATACTTAGACAAAACCGTAATCATGTTTCTTTTTTTTTTTGTCAAAATTGTCGATAAGGTAAGAAAAAATAGTTTTCTTGGGTGTCAATTTTTTTTCTGTTAGGTATTTTCATTTAGGCTAAGTTCACAATTTAAAAAGAGTTCATATGACGAGGGTTAACGCTAGTTGCGATAGTACTCTAACTACTCAAAATTGCAAAAAAAGAACAATGCAATCACGTTGAAAGCGCGCGCTCAGTTGAACAACCAACAGACGTTAAGGTGAAAATACACGGTTCAATCAAATTGAATCACTATGGTTGAATGGAGCAGAAATGAAAGGAATCAATGATTCACTTATAAGTTTACATGGATCAATTTGGTTGCTTCATCCAAATTGAAAGGCAAAAGTGAACCGTGTAATTTCTGCTTTACTTTACTATCAAAGCGCGCGTCAACGCGCGATCCGCTGCGCTTAGACACTTTATCTCTGAGTGGATTTCTATAAAATAAATAAAATTAATGTCTGTTGCAATGTAAAAAAAACGGGTTTTACTACATGTACCACTTATACCAAAAATGCATTTATTAAAACGTTTCTGTCGGTTTGTTCCGTTTGACTTAGACTGATTTTGTCGGGACTTTCACTGACAGCTGATAAATTTAAACTATTTTTATTTTAGCACAAGAAAAAAGTAAAACCCCGTGATAACCGACTCTGACTCATTTCACCCCAACTTGATAAGAGCAGCAGTGTGATTCTCTAAGCCTCACTTCGTAATTCGAAAGCTGAATCCGCAGTGAGATTACAAAATGGTATTCTGTTAAACACGATCACGCCGGTGACGTCACCACGGCGAACGAATACTAAACCAATGACAAGTTGGTTCGTTATCGAAGTGAGCGCGATCACTTTAGTGAGACTCGTTTTCGAGTTTGCATTTTAGAGAATCGCACTACAGGCCTCAATAAACTGTCTTAGAACATTAACAAATGATAAAAGCGCATAACACCAAATAAATACCAGTTTTTATCATCATAATGAACAGTTTAAAAACATTTTAAACGTAGTAGTTCTGCGTTTCTAATTTAAATTACCTCCTAATAAAATTCAGTAAATTTTCCGTTATGTTAAGTGTAGGACTTGTGGCTCTTTAATAAATATTTGTTTGTGTTGTGTTGGAAATAGTCTGCCGACTGAATTTCGGTCGCGCCGGCCAGTCTTAGTGGTGACTAGCCAAGTACGCAGGTGATATTATAGTGTGCAAGTGTGTGCGCAAACACAGGTGCACTCCCTCTTCCCTCACTCTCATAGTGCGGTGGGACGGTAGTCCGACACGACCGGAGATAAATCAGGCGCAGGACCAACGGATTTATGTGCTTTCCAGGCTACGGTGGTGATGTCACACTACCAATTTCCAAACTCGGCGCTGTCACTGAGGAATTCCTAATGGAAACCCAATGTCACTTTCCCCGACCTAGGATTTAACCGAAGTCTTGCTCTGGAATTGCGATTTTTACCACGAGACGAACGGGACACCGTTTGGAGGCTAATGCAATTATTGCTTCATCGAACTTATTGATCAATTAGCTTCTGCCCGCAACTTCGACCGAATTTGATATAGTATGCTACAGGGACCGTACATTTTTCCGATATAGCAAGTATCCTATGTGTTATTCCACTCTACAATCTATCTCAGTGCCAAATTTCATCCATATTATTCGTTCAGCCGTTTAAGCGTGGAAGAGTTACAAACATATCCTCACAAACTTTCGTATTTATAATATTAAGTAGGACAATGCTGTCTTTGAACATTTTTAACTCCATCTTAGTCCTCAACTCTATTGATAAATTATCAAGTCGATGCCATAACTAACCATCTCTCTCCTTGTCCACAGATCAACAGCAGCCAATCACACGCCGCTACACAACAAATGGATTAGCCTTATATTATAATATAAGCCAATCATATTTAGCCTAAGAATAACAATGTCGCATCATATAGTGACGGTATGCATGTTCTGTCTGCTCTGCGCGGCCCACTCGTGTGGTTCGCACATAGACATACAGAACGACGGCATACTGAAATACGATGGAAATATCAATGATGCAGATCATTTAAATATAGATATAGAAGAGAAAAGAAAGCTCCCTTCGCGGTACCATCAGAAATTACAGAAGATAAGACAAGGGAAAACGAAAAGGGAGGTCAAAGTCAACCCTGGGACGTATGTGAAGGAGATATTTAGATTGTACGGTGATGCGGATAGTATGACGATGAATGTGACTGGTTTTAATAAGATGCTTGAAGAGTTGGATCTTCACAAGCTGGTGGAGGGCGGTGAAAATAGTGAGAGCAAAAAATATTTCCATGGACAGTATATTAAAGAGGATGTTGTAAATGTAAGTACTACTTTGTTATTTGTAACTGACTTCTTTTTTGATTGACTAAGCGTCTTTTATAATGCGCACTGTAAAGGTGTAAAACTCTCTACCTGCGTCTGTAATTCCCGAACACATTCAACCCTAATCTGTTCAAACTTAGAATCGGCAGGCTTCTTCAGGGTAAGCTCACTCCTTCGCCAACTTAGTCTTTGTCACCTCTAACCTAGATTAGAGTCAAGAGCTTACTCATCTCGAAACAAAAAAACTTCAAAATTGGTACGGGGTTATTTTGAATCCCAAGACACTACAGGCTACTATAGGCTACTTATTATTCCGCGATTTGGTCTGCGTCAGTGATAACCGACATTTACGCAGACAAAATCGCGTACAAAATCTTCGAAAATCTTTTCTAACTTTAACCATTTCAATCTTTCCAGTGTATGAACAGCTCAGACCTAATCACAACAGTGAACACTCGATTAAAACCCCAACACAATCATTCACACTCAGAGCATGGTGACCACAACCATGACTCAGACGCCACCATCACAGAGGCCACTCTCAAGACAATATGCCCCATCCTGCTCTACCAAAAACTAGCAAACACATCCATAGAACGCACTGGATGCGTCAAGGAAACCAGTATAGATAGCAGAACAGATATATCAACAGAACATGCTTCAATGAAACATGTACCTGAAGAAATGGCGTACACGAAAAATATGTACGCAGTCTGGTTGTATTCATCCTTATGTATATTAGCAATCAGTGCCTGTGGTCTTCTTGGAGTCGCCGTTATTCCTATCATGCATAAGACCTATTATAACCATCTACTGCAGTTCCTAGTAGCGTTAGCAGTTGGCACGCTTTGTGGGGATGCCTTACTGCATTTGATGCCTCATGCGATGAGTCCTGAACACGACCACGGTCATAGCCATGGTCTCACGGAGGTGGAAGCTAGAGCTGCCCATGATGATGGCATGTGGAAAGGGCTCGCTGCCATGCTGGGAGTAGTGTTCTTCTACTTCACAGAGAAAGGCTTAACGGTGGTAGTTGAGTGGAGGAAGCGTCGCCAGAAGCTTGAAGAAGACAAGCTCCCAACCAGAGTCCGCGTGCTTAAAGACGAGACAGTAATGGGCAGTTCAGGTGGCTCGAAATCAGTTCAAAACTCCGCCTCAAATTCTCTGTTGAAAATTTTCAAGAGAGACGAAAAGGGAGATCCTACTACGAAAACGTGTAAGCACAAATATTCCGAATACCCTTATTGCTACGACGAGATTGATACTGATACACACGATGACCATCATTTACGAGATGGTATACCATCCAGTCCGAAGCATGGGAAGAAACACAATAACTCTGTGAGTGTGGTGTCCTCGAATGCCCTCAATGCTGAGGGTAAAGAGGAGCCTACAGCCAAGGATTGGTTGCTGAAGGCAGAGTCTCAGCCGGCAGTTGTGGAGATGAATAATATTAAACATAAAGAAGACGGGGTCAAGGATCTGAAGGATGGTGACAGTTATACAGTTATTTTGAGGTTAGTAGCCATTTTTCCAGAAGCCTAATTCCCGTAATTAATGTGTAAACCTAGTCGCAACCTCATCTCGCAGTCGCAACAGGCAACGTCAAAAAAACCCTTGTCAGAAATGACAAAAAAATAGAGATATTCTTGTCAATTTGAGACTTTTTAAATTAAATATTGTTGAATGGCAAACAAGCCTTCGGCCTGTAATTGCACCGGCATCCATTCCCTTTAAACCGGAACACAACACGCTGCTTTGCGGCACAAATAGGTATGGTGGTAGGCCTTCCCTGACGAGCTCCTTCACAAAGAGCTCTACCACTAAATATGAAGACTAAGAACAAAATGCGACGTTCTTACAAATATGCAAATTGTCCCTCAATCTTTTGGCTTAATCTTTTTTAAAGTTATATGTACTAACCCCACTCCTCCCCCTTCTCCACAGAGAGCACTCGCGTGCCCACCACGGGCACTCGCACGCGCACGGGCACGTGCACGCGCCGCCCTCATCCATCGCGTCTGTCGCGTGGATGGTCATCATGGGGGATGGACTGCACAACTTCACTGATGGAATGGCTATAGGTAAGTGTAATATTGTGAAGATGATGAGGTTTTTAGGTGGTTTGAAAGTGATAATTTTAGGAACTACTGGTACTGGTAACCATGCCAGAGGCCCTTGAGGCGGTTTACAAACTCTGACACTAGGGTGTGTGGGGTCGTTAGGCTTACTGTCCACACGATAAAGAAGAAGTACATGATTTTAGACTCCAACCCAGCACACCAGAGTTAACACGTTTCGTTGGTTATTAAAAAATATCTGCTGTTCCATACATCTTGACCGTGTAGGTGTGGTTTTAGTGTGAATTAGAGGTTTCTTTTCATAATGAACGAAGTTTGTTTAATGGCCATTGGTCTCGCTGTCGCAACTGTGACTGTCGAGGGTGGTTTCCTGGATTTCCAGGTCAAGCTAAGTTTTATTGGGTTATTGGAATATCCGGCGATTAGATGATGGTGGTGTTGCAACTCCTTGCCTCAAAAAGGAAGTGTCGCTGTTGGTACCGCGTCTCATTTCTCCCCAGTCATGTCGTACTGCTGTCTCATCGGACCACGAGACTGAAGAAAGTGCACCTGTGTTTTCACTTTTTTTCTCCTTTCTACTTGCTGGTTACATTTGAAATTGCCAGCCGTGATCAGAATTCGGTCTACAGAATATTATTATCACAGTTTAGTAGCATTTATGATTAATCTTATGTTTCCAGGTGCTGCCTTCGCTTCGAGCATAGCAGGCGGTTTCTCCACGGCCATTGCTGTGTTGTGTCATGAACTGCCTCATGAATTAGGTATGTAAAGCGCCCCTAGCCTAGCCCTAGTCTTCTATCAAATAGTTTGGTGTTCAAGACATTTTTTTTGTTTTTTAAGTATTTCTTCTATCTACTTTCATTAATACTTTTATCTAGAGTAATTATCTTAATTTACATTTATTAGGTCATGACAGTGTGTCTAATCTCATATATGTATAAGTATTGTACTCGTAGGAAAGTAGATCAATAGTACAAATAATTCACCTGTTAATTAAAATATCAATGTCTAATCGTTGTATTTTTACCGGTTTTTCATGTAACACCGGTATTTTTTATCGTTTCAATTTCAGGTTAGTGTCAATAGACACATATTTATGTTATTTTTCGACATACCAATTTTGTTGTATTTTTTTAAATTGAAAGGTAAAAAAATAAATTTAAAATGTCTCAATGTCTAAAAAGACAAAAAAGTAAATGAAAATAAAAGTATATGTTGAAACACATAAATTAATGAGGAATAGGCTATATAACATCACGCTACGACTCACGGGAGTGGAGCATTTAGACGTAGCTATAACATCTATCAAGGGTGCTCAACTTTTTTAACAGTCGGGCCAAAGTTTGATTTAGAAATTTTCGGCAAGCCACTAACGGTTCCTATATTAGTTACTTATATGTAATGTGTTACTGTTTATTTTCCCAAATAAATAAAACCAAAATAAAATACATACCACCACGCCTGTATTCCCCGAAGGGTGAGGCAGAGGTGTACCAATGTACACCCACAGTTCGCCGGTATGTTCAGGTCCCATACAGGTGCCAATCCGCAATTCGCTAGTAAATATATAAAAATGTTTACTTTCTTCTTTCCCAGGAGACTTCGCAGTCCTGCTAAAGGCAGGCATGTCCGTCAAACGCGCGGTGTGCTACAACATCCTCTCGTCCGGGCTCTGCCTACTCGGCATGGTGTGCGGCGTGTTGGTCGGACACGCGCCCTCCGCCACGCGCTGGCTGTTCGCTGCGGCCGCTGGAATGTTTCTGTACATCGCGCTTGTTGATATGGTGAGTGGTAGAGAAATAGGTCATACCGGGTTACTTTTCATTCACCAGCCATTTTTCAGGGAGTGAAAGTACTCCCGAATATAAATAACTTTCATAATGGAACCAACTATGAAATATGAAACAAAAAATCTGCTGTTCCTTACAAAACTGCACTACAACACTATCAAAATGTACGGAACAGCGGTTTTTTTTTTTTTCATATTTCTGGGTTGGTCCTTTAGCAAAAGTTGTTCATATTCATGAATACTTTCACCCCCTGATATATGGCCGCTGAATGAAATGTAACCTTGTATAATACTAATGTCCAACTGCAGGCTAAAGGCATCTTCTCATAGGTGGTGTCTAGTGCCCAATTATAGGGTTATGTGCAATCTGGCAGCTAGTTGTGCAACCTGACACAATTTAATTTAAAAAGAACTATTTCTCATCGGAAATGTCTCGGTTGGTAAAGAAGGTGCTTATTTTAAACTAATTTAAAAAAAAACACAATTGTGCAGTAGACAATTGTTTTCAACTACTGCTAGGTGCAAGCCTCTTCAAATTATAAAGTGACGTTCTCAAGCACATTTTTACAGTTTGTACAGTTTTTACTAAGAAATTCCTAACTTTGTTTCACAGATGCCAGAACTAAGTACATCGCATAGCAAAGAGGGCACTCTCTGCCAGTGCATACTGCAACTAATGGGGCTTGCCACTGGCATCGGCATCATGCTCGTCATCGCCTTGTACGAGGAGGATCTGAAGAGTTTATTCGGTTAATGTGCAATGTGGCCAAGACCTGTGCAAAATATTGGTGTCCTGTGCAAAATGTTGACCTGTGCAAAATATTGGTGTCCTGTGCAAAATGTTGACCTGTGCAAAATGTTGCCTTGTGCAAAATGTTGCCTTGTGCAAAATATTGGTATCCTGTGCAAAATATGACCTGTGCAAAAAGAGATTTTTGGTGAACCCAGTGTTAAGTGCCAATCGGACTTAAATGGCTTGATTTACAAGTGTTAGTGGCTATAAGCAAAACTTTGTTTATGGTCTGTGACCATAGTGTATAGAAAATGTGAATTAAAAAAAAAATAGTGAGTTTTGATAAATGTCAATGTTCGTTAGATCTCGAATATAAACTTCATTTAGTTTCAACCTTCTTGGTGCTACACTTAACACCTGTTTTTGAGTATTTTTGGACTTGATTCACAAACAAACTTGTGTGTATACGTAACTTACATTTTTTCTCGTAAAAAAAAAACACTATATTCACAAAAATATGACATCGCTTCTTGATTTTTAAACTTTTTATTTTAATTAAAAATAAAAAGAAAGGCGTTAATTATAGAACTCTGTAATTGGGTAGATGACATAATTAAACAATTATTCCAAGACAACTTCACAAAAAAAAAACACTTTTTTTAGCCCTGAAAACCTGATGCATTTTTAAATAATTAAAAAAATCGGGTTTTAGTTGCTTTGAAATCAATAAATAGTGAATTAAGATGACAAAAAGTGACGTCATAGTTCAGTATTGTCATACAAAATCTATGGGGAATCGCGTTTTGACAGCTCATAAAAAGTATGTCAATTGATTAGTGGTGTCATCTACCCAATTAAAGGGAAAATAATTTGAATTCGATTGTACTTATAATGTAAATAAAATTAAATTGTGATAAAATTATGTACTATGAATACTTAAATGTGTTACTTAAACAAAACTCGAATATAATTTACTGTAAACTATTGAAAAACTGACGATAAAACTGTAATGTATAAGTATAAATTAAAAATGTATATTTTAAAATGGCTTTTTCGAATTATACACGACTTTTCAAAATGGTAATATAGGTATAGACACTACTAACCAATAACTTGAGGACAAAAACAGCAGCACTCAGCTCGAAATCAGGATTTGCCCCGGTTAATGGCAATAGGCTCGCCCCCTATTACACGGGACTTAAATATACCGGCGAACTGTGGGTGTACATTGGTACACCTCTGCCTCGCCCTTCGGGGAATACAGGCGTGATGGGGGCCAGCCTATTGCCATTAACCGGGCACAAATTTTATCTCCGAGCTTCTACTGAGAATTTCATAGAAAAACCCAATAACACTTTTTGCAATGCTCGACTTGGGAAGCGAACCCAAAACCCAGCATACCAGTCGCGCATACGACCACTAGGCTAACAAGGCAGTTAAATTGCGAGGCGGTGAATTAATAACTAGTAAGTCAATTGCGTTGTCAAATAAGTGACGTCACAGTCTACTATTGTCATACAATATAAAATCTATAGAGGAAGCGCGTTTGACAGCTCATAAAAAGTATGTCAATTGATTAGTGGTGTCTACACCTGTATGTAATAAGACTTCCTGTTACTGAGTAATTGCTATCTACTTTTATACCTTTGAACCAATTTTACAGGATAAAATTCTCTATTAAGTAAGTCTAGAAACAAATATTTGTGTTGCTTATTGCATTTTTAAAAGCTCTACGAAAACTGAAGCGCTTTTCATCAAGTCTAGTTTGCATTTAGCTGTTAAAAGAAAGTATTTTATATCCTCTCAATTTTCGAAAAAATATTTGTAAATTCTACAATGAATAAAATTAACATTCATATCAAAAATACAATGACTTTATATACTTAATGAGATGTACTTACATGAAAAACTCAAAGAAATTACACTTACGTGCAAAAAAATTTGGTCACTCCGAAATATTGAAAAGCAATTTTACTGTAGACTATTGATTCAATTTATTTAAAGAATGCTTACAAATATATCTGCTTGCCTTTTCCCAATTATGTTGGGGTCGGCTTCCAGTCTAACCGGATGCAGCTGAATACCAGTGTTTTACATGGGGCGACTGCCGATCTGACCTCCACAACCCAGGTACTGGGCAACACGATGCTTCTTGGTAAGACTGGTTGTCAGACTTCTTGGCTTCTGACTATCCGTAACGACTGTCAAAGATCTGCAAATGACAGCCGGGACCAATGGCTTTACGTGCTTTCCGAGGCACAGGGGTGTCACATCACCAACTTCTAAACTCCGGGCTGCTACTAAGAAATTCCTAATGGAAAGCCCAATAACACTTTGCCCGACTTGAGAATCGAACCTAGGGCTAAGAATGCTTATGAAGATACATTGCTCTTCTGCATGTCTTTATAATGCATAATTTAAATATATTGAATTCAAATTCAACAAGGAAATATTGTTTTTTGCCAAGTGGCCTAATATTTTCGCACGTGAGTGCATTATTAATTTCTACATACATTTATGACAGAAACTGACTAACTAAGATAACTCAATAGAAATATTCTATTGTTGTAATTATAATAAAACAAAATTGACTGGAGTTTGTTTTCTCTCAAATATTTATACAAACGCTTCTTAATTTACGAAATATTCACAAACTTTTATCTGGTTTGATAGTGGTGTAGAATTCGAATTACAAACTGCTCCATATAAAAAGTATTTTGTTGTTGTTGTAAATAGTCACCTATCGTTATGATTTTAAGGTCGAATTTCGCCCGACACGTAGTAAATGTTATCTGCGAATAAATTTGAATCTTAGATGGTGTTTCCATACAAATATCAACTGAAAATATGTAAAAAAGACTTTAATGGGTATACAAGTTTGGAGAAATTCGCCCATAGTGAATTAATAAGCTGACTACATTATGATGTCCGATTAAAAGTGGAGATTAAAACTACTTTATTATTACTATTTTTTTTTGTAGCTTTCTAGACTTCTAATGGCAGAATTTTCAGATTCCGACTAGTATTTACCGAGATTAGCTCGTTCAAACAGAAGTGCTTTCAACAAAAACCTCTTAGTTTGGTGTCTCTCTTTTTTTCTGACCCGCCTCTCAGGAAGGGGGGGGGGGGGGGGATAAAGATGTAGGACCTACTGGAGTCCCCCAAAAGTTTTTTGACAGTCTAAAACCCAAGATTATATGCCACTATCAAACCAGTTCTACTAACAGAAGCTATTAACTATCTAGCCATGTAAATAAATAAACAAAATAGAATATAAACTGAATCTTCCTATTGTATATGCTTTAATTAGCTGTCACAGTTACAACCATAGTTAAATGTATGTTTTTTATATCCCGTCAATATTTTTGAATATGCAGCGCGTCCCATAGAAAGTAAACCTTATTACGTAGTACATAAGATCGATATTGTATCGTCATCTTAAAAAGTAAGCGTGCCGATTCTCGGTGTGACTTATAAACAAGCTTAGTACTGCCATAACGAGCCAACACACAATCTATCTAAAACAAAGTAAAGGATGTACATTTAAATATGGTTGTAACATGATTACACGACTTCAAAAATAAAAACTGTAGATTTTGTAATATCAAACCGTTTTCTATGCATCAATAGTTGGAATAGTAGAAGCATTGAAGTGTTTACTGTACTCTTGTTTTGACATGTCCGACAGATGCGACAAATACGACAGATATCCGCGTTTTCAACTAAGTCACAAATTATTAAAAATATCTAGGTTTTGCCTAGTCTGCGTGCCTATTGTCGATGATGCAGGCGAAGTCACGGGTTAAAAAGTATCCTATGCGAGCTCTTTTGAGATTCAAGCTTAGTCTATACGGTCAGCAACATGAGTCGTTTAACAATGTTACTTTTACATATCATAAAATAGATACGAAATAACACAATTCACTGCTATTCAGAATTTTAGGCAATACCTAAGAGTTAATTTTATCTTAAGTTTAGATTCATTTCGTATTTCATTTGATATTGTGTTCAATAATAAGGATTGTACTTAATCTACTTTTGTTGCTGGCTGTACCGAATTTCATCAAAATCGGTTCAGTAGTTTAAACGTAATAGCGTAACAGACATACAAAGATAAAAATAGAATTATATTCTGACTAAAATTAATAAGATTCGTGTCGGATTATCAAAACAAGAGTAGCAAGTAAAAAAAAGCAAGAAAAAAAATTTGACGCAACGATTTCTCCTATTTGTATTTCGTTCCTAAACTTGTACTTATAATATGTGAATAAGTGTTTATATTATCTACATTAATACCGCCAATGTATTGGATACAAATCACATTGAGAGGCCATTCAAGTATTATGTGACCACCATTTTAGTAATTTCAGCCCCTCCTCCAAGTCAGCAAAATTAAGCAAAGCTCTTAAACCCCTGATGCTCACGTACACATTGCTATACTTATAAATTTTTTGTCATTGATAAGTAGGGTTGCCATCATCATCTTCCTGGCCTTATTTGATTAAATCAGAATCTACCAAATTTGGTAGAAAAATCTGAATCTGATTTGGAGGTACGAGAAACAAGGTGTAAAGTTTCTCATCCTCCATGGAAAAGGGAGGATCCTCCGACCAGACAGGTGTTGTGTCTGGTGGGCTACTGCCCGACGGTTGATGTCGGGATTTTGTACATATACTAATGGCGCGGAGAACTTTGATAGCGCGATCTAGGCATCGTCAGTTTTGCTCGTCAAGCTGTGCGATAGATGTCGCTACACAGTTATACCATATATAAATAAATGCATTTTATATTAAATGAAATTGCTGATTTAATCGTCCTAACCCTCGGGTCCTTATGTCATCAATAATAAGCAAGCAAAGACCCAACCTCCTCTGGTGTTTATGTAATACTTGAATGGCCCCAACATTATTTTGTATAACCTGTAAATATACTTTCTCCCATATTTTTTTTGTTGCTATACAAAAAATATGACCCATTTCTCTTTGATAAAATTTTTGTGTTGGATACAAAAGTGGATGACGAACTAAAAACTCAACAAAAAAATTTACTAAAGTACGTACTTTATTATACAAGAATAAAATCTAAAAATGCATTTCATTTTTGAATAAATTCGATAAGTTTTGATATTTTACTCAAGTAAGTTGCTTTTTGTCGATAAACTGCTTGCTGTTGATGAATTGTGATGTCGATGCGAAAAATATCGATAGCCGCACAACACTATCGATGTTTATCGATGTCGATAAAGTCGTAATTATTGAGGCTAACTTATTTCAAATGATATGGACCATTGAATGATTGTGTGTATTTCTTCTCGTATATTTGTTCGTGAACAGTTTTTTTTTTTATATTTCGAAAATGTTCACAGATTGTAAATACAGGAAAAGTTTTTAACCAGTACGTAAATTTTTTTTGGTAGTTCAGTGTCAGTAATAGGACACATTTCCGTGTTTAGTTAAAAAAAAAATTAAAAATTTTTTTCATCCTTATCCGAGTTTGAAATAAGCAAAACATGGACATAATCTATTCGCCATACTATCAATGAAAACTCGCGGCCGCCGCCCGGGCGCATGGCTGGGGTGAGGGGGTGGGGAATGCGCTAGCGCCGGGCCGCCGCCGCCCGCCCGCCGTCAGTACGTTCCACGCGCAATTGGTGTCCTGACGTCCGAGCGTTCTTACCCCGCGCAATCTCTGCGCCCTGCAGTTGCCGCATGTACTCGCGTCGTATCAATCACGATGTCAAACTTTACTCAACGCGAATACTATGAAATGGTGCGAGTGTATTCATTAAGCAACGAGAATCTATCTATCTTCATGTTTATGTTGCATACCTATCTTAGTGCTTCATTCAAGTTTATTATTATGCATTTTGATGGTCCTAAGCCCATGAAAGTATGAAGGAAAAGTTGGATTACGTTAACAAGTAACTTCATATCGCAGTCCAAACTAAAAAAGGTCAGTAACCGCACCGCGTAGGTACGTCGTCGCAGCGGCGAGCGAGCGCCGAATCAGCTGATACCTACGCGCTACGCACACTCAGCTGATACGCGCGCCGCCCGATCGCGAGTGACAATAAAATATGTTTTTAAGTAAACATGTTTCGTAAGCGATAACTTTTTTTTTTAGTACTAAGACATATCAAAATAAAATATACGTGTTTAATAAAACGTGTTGAAGTTTATTATGGCAAAATTTACGCACTGGTTAAAAATTTTTCCTGTATGTATACTGTGTGAAGCTAATTAATATCTGTGATGTTTAATGGCCTAATTTTTATGCTACAAGGTCATAATTATATTTGAAATTGATTTAATTGGCTCAAAACACTAAGAAATATGATAACGCATCGCAATATGGCTCTTAAAGTACTTATTTTAGAGTTGAAATTAAAAAATAAATTGTCTGTTTTGCCCTATAGCCATATCTTGGTTGTCTCTAGTATAAACGGTATGAAAAGAAAATTAACTAAGCCGAAAGTAACATGTTCTTTCCATTATTGTGGTATTTTTTTTTGTTCTGGAACATACTTGGGAAGCTTCTGCTTACGGAGATTTTGAATATGCACCCGAAAACATAATGTATTGCACATATTGTATTGCGTGCTATTAGAAACAGTGATTTTTACACCAAAAATAAAATTAGATTTCCAGACAAAATTTTTGTTCAATGTTACTTAGATTTTGTTACACCCTATATATCTAAGGCGCTGCGCAAACGTAGACACTTTTAGTTCCCGACACAGAACACTTTTTGATCGTCATAAATATGTGTTAAGTGGAAGCAACTGGACACAAAAAATGTTTAAATATGCGCTGGGAGTGGATGGTTTCATACTGATTCTATGGTAATCAAATATTCAATCGGTAGCTTGTATCTGACACAAGACACAAAAGTGTCCACGTTTGCGCCTTGCCTAATTAAGCAAGCATGGATTTTTCGAAAACAGCATTATTGCATAATCAGTGTATAAAAATCAAAAACACGATACCACTGTTCATGAACAAATGTTTAAAAGTCGAATGAAAACAAAATACTTAATATAGAAAAAAAACAGATCGTATAAGTTGTTATTTGTAAGTGATTTTTGATTTTATTGGTATTTGCGAATCATGTTAGGAGTGTAAATGTCGCCGGACTGACGAGAACTGTCAGTCAGAACTGACAGTCTTCCTCAGTTTTCGCAGATATAAGGAAACTGTGTAAAAATGTGATCGCTATGCGAGTTGTGTGATATAAATGAAAATTGGACATACTTTGCTATATATTGTAATAAAATATAATTCAAATTCATAATTTTTAAAAGGTTTTTATTTTATTAATTGTCCCACACACTTTGACAATAACACACAATAGGATACGGAATTCACACCGCCGCTTCTTCTTTGTGGATTTTTTGTCCGTAGTGAAGCGGTTGGCGCAGTGGCTGAGCGCCTGGCTGCTGCGTTGCGTGTCGAGGGTTCGATTCCCGCATGGTACACGTGTCTGTATGACCTACAAGTAGTTGTTCTGGGTCTGGCTGTTTATGTATGAGTTTATATGGATCTAAACGCACCCACGATAAATTCCTAGGGCAAAGCAAATAAAAATCTCCCAAACATTTTTAAAATATCCTCTTTATTATTGATTTGTGGTCAGTACAACAATATAAAGCTATGTACACATCAGGGCGTCACCCGCTTGGGGTCGCGCGGGAACATGGATGTCTTGCGGATGTTGTCCAGTCCCAGGTACAGCATCACCACGCGCTCCATCCCGATACCTCCACCTGGGGGGAACGAGAATTAAATATAATTAAACTAGCTTGTGCCCGCGACTTGGTCTACGTAAATGTCGGTTTTCGCGGATGCAGACGAAGTCGCGGATTAGATGTATTAGATTTTGTTCACAATGTCATGGTTTGTATTTTTTTTGCGCGGAACCCTAATCATTTTTCTAAACCAAAAGTAAGTTACTCCTCATAACATCAGGCGAAAGTATCAACAAAATCGGTTCAGCCGTTTCGGAGATAATACGGAAACAACAGGCAAAAAAGCATGCTAAAATGCATAGCACGCTTTTTTTGCTTGTTGTTTAAATAGTTATATATAGTTTTAAATATACAACATTTATTTGTACAGATTAAGAAATTTTAATATATTTGACAGAAAGCCAGAAATTAGATAATTTATAATAGTTTTTTACACATACTCATTTTTGTATTGTAGTAGAAAATAATAATTAAAGTCGATAATAAATGTGAGTCTATTAAACATAGTGCTATAACTTACCCGCATGCGGGGGGCATCCCAATCTAAAGGACTCGATGTACGCGGCAATCTTGGAGATATCTGAAAAAAAAAAAGAAAATTAACATCTAGAAATTTTAACACATTGTATTTTTAAAAAAATACAGTCGAATTGATAACCTCCTTTTTTTGAAGTCGGTTAAAAAATACCTGTTGTATAAGCTTTTTTTTTTTTTTTTTTTTTTTTTTTTTTTTTTTTTTTTTTTTTTTTTTTATTTTTTTTTTTTTTTTATAGACGGGAAATCATCAAATAACTTCCCCCGCCCTGGGCGGGGCGGGAGGGAGTGTCAGACTTTTACTGACTAAAACCCGTCTATGTTCCTTCATGTGCCCTTTGCGTTCCGGGGGCGCGGTATCTCTTTCGAACAACCCGCAGCGTTGTATAAGCTTAAAAGTTATTTTTAAATTGAAAAATTCACATGGGTACTAATAAATACATATTTTGTACAATGCGTAGGGTGAGCCGCCAAATCTGACTACTATTAAAAATAACTTTTAAGTTGTATAAGCTTAAAAGTTATTTTTAATAGTAGTCAGATTTGGCGGCTCACCCTACGCATTGTACAAAATATGTATTTATTAGTACCCATGTGAATTTTTCAATTTGTATTTTCTGATATTATCGTGGACATCACTGACATTGGTGAAAAAAAAAACATCGTGTGGAAACCTTGCCTTACAATTAAAAAAAGAAAGAATAATAAATGTCTAAAATCGACAATCCACCGTGAGCAAGCAAGCAAGCGTGGTGCTCAATGCTCGTGCCTTCTATGTACCTATGAGAAGAGGCCTTTGCTTAGCAGTGGGACAATAATAAGCCAGTATAATGACTCACCGATGCCGTGGTGCTTCGCCCTCTCCGTGAGGAACTCCGGGTCGTGTATCCTCTGAGCACCGCTCAGGATTTCTTCTCCTCGCATGAACATGTCGTATGAGTTCGATACTTTCTGGAAAGAGAAGAAAATTAATGTTATTGTGATTATTTACTTACTTTAGCCAAATTACCCCGCCCCCCTGCCCCGTTGGTCTCGTGGTCGCAAGTGCGACTGCTGTGCAAGGGGTCCCGGGTTCGATTCCCAGGTCGAGCAAAAAGTGTTATTGGGTTTTTCTATGAAATTCTCAGTAGCAGCTCGGAGTTTGGAATTGTGCCCGGTTATGGCAATAGGCTCGCCCCCTATTACATGGGACCTAAATATACCGGCGAACTGTGGGTGTACATTGGTACACCTCTGCCTAACCCTTCGGGGAATACAAGCGTGATGGTATTTTTTTTTTAGCCAAATTAGAAAAAGAATCTTTAACAAGAAACATTTAAAAAAATGAGAGTATGCAAGACATAACTAAATATTATGTGAATATTTCAAGCTTCTACCTGTTGCCGTTATCAATATCGTGCAAAAACGAGCAAAAAAAAAACACGTTTGTTGTATGGGGCTCCCATTAAATATTTATTTTATTCTGCTTTTTAGTATTTGTATTATTGTGGTTGTGTTATTTGTTTGTTATAGAGGCAACAGAAATACATCATCTGTGAACATTTCAACTGTCTAACTACAACAGTTCATGAGATACAGCCTGGTGACAGACGGACGGACGGCTGGAAAGCGGAGTCTTAGTAATAGGGTCTCGTTTTACCCTTTGGGTACGGAATCTTAAAAACGAAACAAAAAAACGCAGCCGAGGGTGGCGCCTAGAAAGTCGCAAGTTGGAACAAATAAAAATACATTCAATTTTAACTTCTTTTTTGCACTATTCTCCACTCACCGGGTCAGTAGGGTCCGGCATGGTATAGAACGGTCTGACGGCCAGCGGGTACTTGTCCAGGATGTAGAAGTCCGTGTCGTACTTGGCTCTGACCAGCCTGCCCAGGAGCTTCTCGTCCGGAGTCGAGAGGTCGTCCTCAGCGCCTACTGTCACTCCTGGAATGTCACATGTGGAAGGATTTTAGATAACGCTTTGGAGATCAGAGGTGTTACATTATGTGTTGAAATGGAACGCAATCACGCAACAATATTATTAAATTTAATTTAATCATTCATTATTATTATTTACAAGCGTACCACCCCGGCTTCGCACGGGTGTAAATTTCCAGAATTATAGGTGGGTCAAAAAAAAATCTTTCATTGTAACCCTTGTCCGGGAAATTACGAATACAAGAAAAAAGAATCAGCGAAATCGGTTCAGCCGTTATCGAGTTTTGAGCTTAGCAACAAATTGGATTATTCATTTTATTTATATGTGAGACTGCAACGACGCGCGACGACTGCTACGCTAGAGGTCTTGGGTTCGATTCCCAGGTTGAGCAAAAAGTGCTATTAGATTTTTCCATGATATTCTCAGCAGCTCGGAGTTAGGATTTGTTCACGGTTAATGGCAATAGGCTCGCCACCTATTAGGTACATGGGACCTAAACATGCCAGCGAACTGTGGGTGTACATTGGTACACCTCTGCCTATACACGTGATGTATGAATGTTACCTGCTTCCTTGAGCATCTGTATGGCTTGCGGGAACTCGAGCCTGAGCGGCGGGTCGAGGAACTTGAACGGCTCCACGCGGTACTGCTGACCCACCGTCGCGATCTCCGACGCGTATCTGGGGACATTCATGAACTGATAACAACTTCAGTTTATAATGAAAAGCAAACTGCCTTCGACTTCGTTAACGTGGCTTATTTCAGGCGCGTTATATTACGTCTTTGGATACTGCTCCGCACCCGTAGGTCGTAACGTGATGTTATATAACCTATGTTACTCAGGAATAATAAAGCTATCTATTAGGAAAAAAAATATTAAAATCGATCCATTAGTTTGGGAGCCTGTTCTTTCCAAACATAAAAACAAACAAAAAAAATATTTCCTCTTTATAATATTACTAGCTGACCCCGCAAACGTTGTTTTGCATTTGCATATTTTTTTAGGCTTATGAAAAATAGGTTTTGGCTGATTCTCAGACCTACCCGATATGCACACAAAATTTTATTGAAATCGGTCCAGCCGTTTCAGAGGAGTATGGTAACTAATATTGTGACACGAGAATTTCATATATAATATATAACAAATTAAAATCATATAAAATACACGTACATGAAACAATTAATAATCAATAAAAGTACACATTTGAATTACATATTGTCAAGTCATTCAATTAAAATAAATAAGTGGTGTACTTACTGGTCTCTCAGCCCTCTAAACATGTCAGTGAGGGTGCCGGCGATGGTGGTGACGACCTCGTGGTAGTGGTGCTTGAAGGACATCTCCAGGTCGAGCCCCACGAACTCCGTGAGGTGGCGGTGAGTGTTCGAGTCTTCAGCGCGGAACACTGCGCCCACTGTGAACACCTGCGGGTTACACATCAAATACAGTTATTTTTTACTAGCTTTTGCCCGCGACTTCGTCCGCGTGGATTAATAGTTCCCGTTCCCGGAGGATTTCCGAGATGAAAACTATCCTATGTCCTTTCTCGGGTCCCAGACTATATCTGTACCAAATTTCATTGAAATCGGTTAAGTTGTTTAGGCGTGAAGAAGAGACAGACAGACAGAGTTACTTTCGCATTTATAATATTAAGTACGGATTGTAAACCCGTGATGCAAGATTAGTTTATATATTTTAAGTTAAGATTTTAAAAAGGCTAGGTTAGAATTTTAATTTTATTTGCTGTGCAAGGGGTCCCGGGTTCGATTCCCAGGTCGAGCAAAGTGTTATTGGGTTTTTTCAATGAAATTCTCAGTAGCAGCTCGGAGTTTGGATTTGTGCCCGGTTAATGGCAATAGGCTCGCCCCCTATTACATGGCACCTAAATATACCGGCGAACTGTGGGTGTACATTGGTACACCTCTGCCTAACCCTTCGGGGAATACAGGCGTAATTGTATGTATGTATGTATTGGCTAATCTCGTACCTTATCGAAGTCAGCGGCGATTGCCATCTGCTTGTAGAGCTGCGGGCTCTGCGCGAGGTAGGCAGAGTTCTTGAAGTACGACACCGTGAATACGTTGGCGCCGCCCTCCGACGCCGCCGATATTATCTTAGGCGTGTGGATCTCCACGAAACCTGGGAATTTAAGGTGAATGGTTATAATGTAATGTAATTCTCCAGGCCGATTCCGGCCACGTCGGCTAACCTTAATGCAGACTAGCCACGTACGCAGGAGATATTATAGTGCACAAGTGTGTGCGCAAACACAGGTGCACTCCCTCGTCCCTAACTCTCATAGCCCGATGGGACGGCAATCCGACACGCCCGGAGAGAGATCAGGCGTAGGACCAACGGCTTTACGTGCTTTCCGATGCACGGGGGTGTCACACCACCAACTTCCAAACTCCGGGCTGCTACTGAGAAATTCCCAATGGAAAAACAATAACACTTTTTTCCCGACCTGGGAATCGAACCCAGGACCCCTTGCTCAGCAGTCGCCCTTGCGACCACGAGACCAACGGGGCAGGGCGGGTTATAATACAAGGCTGCTCAACCGCAGGCCCGCGGGCCATAATGTGGCCCATAGATTTCCAAAAAGACCGGTTGGAAGCGGCGTGCATCCAGCGTCTTCCCGCGGCCTTCATATATAAGAAGATTAATAGGGATATCTTTACTGACTTTACTTGACTTTAGGGACTGCCCCGTTGGTCTCGTGGTCGCAAGCGCGACTGGTGAGCGTGCGGTCCCGGGTTCGATTCCCAATTTCCCAGGTCGGGCAAAAAGTGTTAATGGGTTTTTCCATTGCGGAATTTCTCAGTAACAGCCCGGAGTTTGGAAGTTGGTGGTGTGACACCCCCGTGCCTCGGAAAGCACGTAAAGCCGTTGGTCCCGACTGTCATTCGTAGATCTTTAACAGTCGTGACGGATAGTCAGAAGCCAAGAAGTCTGACAACCAGTCTAACTAAGAGGTACCGTGTTGCCTAGTTACTGGGTTGTGGAGGTTAGATAGGTAGTCGCTCCATGTAAAACACTGGTATTCAGCTGCATCCGGTTAGACTGGAAGCCGACCCCAACACAGTTGGGAAAAGGTTAAGCAGATGATGATGACTAGGGATATCTTTATTTACTTCCAAAGTAGGTAGGTATTCAAAATATCCGGTGGAAAGAGACATAACGTTTCCGAAATCCATACATACTTATTATTACGATAACTTTTTTGCAACTTCGCATGCCCAAAATTAAAGTTACATAGTAATTGAAAAAATCATTGACACTGTCCCCGTAACCGTCCGTGTGTCCGTGTTAACTGCCTCGTTAGCCTAGTGGTCCTAAGCACGACTGCTAAGCTAGAGGTTCTGGGTTCAATTCCCAGGTCGAGCAAAAAGTGTTATTGGGTTTTTCTTTGAAATTCTCAGCAATAGGCTCGCCCCCTATTACATGAGACCTAAATATACCGGCGAACTGTGGTTGTACATCGGTACACCTCTGCCTAGCCCTTCGGGGAATACAGGCGTGATGGTTAAGGTACTGTCCCCGTAAAAATACGCGCTAAGACGTGGAGTTGCGGACACCAACCCGCTATACCAATACCAATATCCCGGTAACGAAGCCAAAACCTTAAGCATGAAAGACAGAAACCTTAACCAATGAGCTATCACGACATGACACGAAAATATTATTTTGTTACCATTTTGACAGCAACTGCCCCATTGGTGTCGTGCTCGCAAGTGCGACTGCCGTGCAAGGGGTCCCGGGTTCGTTTCCCAGGTCGAGCAAAAAGTGTTATTGTTTTTGACAGCGGTACGTACCTCTCTGTGTAAGTATATCCCTGAACAGGCGACACACGCCGGCCTCCAGCCTGAAGATGGCCTGGTTGGCGGGAGTGCGCAGGTCGAGCACGCGGTTGTCCAACCGCGTGTCCTGGTTCACGCGGATCCTCAGGGCTTCTGGGTCCTGGGAATATATGTAAAGGAACTCTGTAATTCATTATTTTAAGGAACTCTTTAATTTATTGTTGTAGTCAAAGTCAAGGTCAAAGTCAAATCATTTATAGATCATTAAAAAGCACTTTCGGACGTAATTTCTAAGAAAGAATCAAAATTCATTTATTTTAATAAACCATTAAAAGGCACTTTTGAACCTCAGTTTACAAGAAAGAATAAAAAATAATAATATTGAATCTAGTCGCCCATTCCGAAAGGTAGTTTCGTATGAAGAATAGGGAAGAATTTTCATACTTATATCAGCACAGCCACCAGCCTTTTTGTACACAAAGAAAAGATAAATTATATAGAAAGTTCGGCAAAAAAGAGAGGATTTATCGACCTATTAGGTTCTCTTTACGAAAAAGTGAATTCAGTCAGGCAATTATGGCATACCTATATTTACTCACTCACATACGAACGTGAACGGTAATGCTGCTAGAAATTGCTACGAAAACTGAGAAATTTGCTGCACTGTCGAGGTGCAATTCTGTTCATCACTCCGAAGATCCTCAACTGCCAAATTTTAATGGGACCACCTGTGAGGTATCCCTCTCAAACAAACAAAATTTTTTTTTTTTCAAATCGGTTAAAGCGTTTTCGAGTAATCGGGAAAAATATATTTAAAAAAAATATCCCGACGAATTGAGATGGTCCTCCTTTTTTACCCGACTGCGACAGAAGGAGGGTTATGTTTTTCGAGAGTATGTATGTACTCGAGTATGTATGTATGTCTTGTGTGTGTGCTCGATGGATTTTAGCTTGAGAGGTGTCATTAGATTCGTATTTACTGTTAAAGTGACAATGGGTAAATAAAAAAAAAAAAAAAAAGTAAAAAATAAAAAACGGTAATTTAAAAAACTAAAAAACCCGACTGCTTTCCTGATTGCACTTAAAATTGTAGCAGTCGGGACCCATTCTAGAAATGGACCACATACCTATATTACATTGCAGATGGTCCCGAATGGGTCCCGACCGCTACAATTTTAAGTGCAATCGGGTACAACGACTTTCTTGTTTTAGGGCTTTTTCATAAATACTTAGGAAAAAAGTCGGGTTTTTTAGTTTTTTAAATTACTTACCGTTTTTTTTTTTAAGTCGGTTCAAAATAAATATTTAACAAAAATCCTAAACAACCATAAAAACCAGCCGCAAAACACTCACATCATTCTTCTCCGGTCTAGCAGCATCCTCGATCTGGAGCGGCAGCTGCGCCCTTGCCGCGGACACCACCCAGACTTGCGTGGCCACCAGCTCCACGTCGCCCACTGTGCACGACTCTATGGGCGCCGCGGTCTGCACCACCGTCGCGTGCACGTCGATGATCGACTCTTTGGTTATGCTGCGAAGAGTTGGATGTATGATAGTTTTCAATAGGGAATCTATACATATAATAAAATCGTAACGAGGCCAATTCTGTACATTCAATATTTTTTATAAAGAGTAATTCTCACATGTTAAATACATTATACTGAACCCAAAAAAATGGTTTTTAGAATTTTTGTCTATTTGTTTGTTTGTATGTACGCGCATAATTTTTTAACTCCTGCACCGATTTGAACAAAACTTTTGGCATTGTTTTGGCAGTAACCTGGGCTGTAATCTTAGGTACAATTCATCACGCTATGTCACAAAAGGGTTAGACAGAAACAGTATGAACACTATTAACTTAAAAATACTGAACGCTAAGGAAGTCGCGGGCAATAGCTAGTAGGTTTAATATTATTGATGAGGTTCTTCAGAAAGGTCGGATGCGAAATTCAGTAGAACCTCGATTATCCGAACGCTGACTTACTTTATCCGAACCCTCAATTATCCGAACATGGGCGAGAATTTATTACTGAAAACGAGTTGCAGCTGTTCTTCAATTAAAAATTCACTATTTTATTAGAAAAGTATTGGACTTTTTTTGGTGTTTTGTATTGTAACGTTAATATGTACGTCACATTTTAATAGTCTGTACAGTTTATAGATGAAAAAGTGTTGTTTTTGTTTGATTTTATCCCAAAATACCCACATTTCGATTATCCGAACTTTTGATTATCCGAACTAGACTCGGTCCCAATTGGTTCGGATAATCGAGGTGCTACTGTACTCGTAACCAGCGTGCTTGTATGACCAGATGTATGAATGTGGACGAGGCGAAAAGAGTCTGTAAGGATCGTATCTCAAACCCATTTATTCAAACGACTGATAAAAACAGTAAGTATCATTATTTTATAAACCTACTTTCTAAGCAAATAAAGATAGATATATTCTATTCTTTTCATAGATTTGAGACCAAACTCCTAACATGAAAAGCCAACAATACATACTTTTTTTTTTATAGACGGGAAATCATCAAATAACTTCCCCCGCCCTGGGCGGAGCGGGAGGGACTTTTACTGACTAAAACCGTCTATGTTCCTTCATGTGCCCTTTGCGTTCCGGGGGCGCGGTATCTCTTTCGAACAACCCGCAGAACAATACGTACTTGCCAGTAAACTTGACCATCTGCTTGCTGACAGCTCGCTCCTCGCTCACGCTCACCAGCAGCTGCACCGTGCTGCTGCTCTGCCGAAGCACAGCGAAGCACTGCTTCCCTTTAGCGCGGGACGTTTGGAGGCGAGCTGGAGTGATAAGGGGTGAGATTAAATTGTGGCAGCAGGCATGACTGTGGGAGAATGTGAGCGTTCAAAGTCAAAGTCAAAGTTGAAAGTCAAAGTCAAAGATGAAAGTCAAAGCCAGAAGTCGAAAGTCAAAGTCAAAAGAATTATTTATATTCATCATCATATCAGCCGAACGTCGTCCATTGCTGGACATAGGCCTCCCCTAAAGATAGCCACTTTGACCGGTCCTTTGCTGCTCGCATCCAGCGATTTCCTGCGACCTAACCAGAACGTCGTCCTGTCGTGGAACTATTGCCATTAACCGGGCACAAATCCTAACTCCGAGCTGCTACTGAGAATTTCATAGAAAAACCCAATAACATTTGCTCGACCTAGGAATCGAACCCAAGACCTCCAGCGTAGCAGTCGCCACCGGATCCCAGTCAGGACCACCAGGCTAACGAAGCAGCTCACACACACATCACATCTTTTTTTCACTGCCTTTAATATTTATATCTATCTCACCTCTAACCCATACACTTTGTCCATTCAACTTGACGGTCAAATCCTTCACATCAGTGTAGACTCTGTCGCGGTGCTCTCCGGTAGACTGGATCAGCTTTAGGACTCCATACCGGCCTTCCGACACGTCTCCTTCGGTGGCCTCCGCCTCGCCTTGAGGTTGGCCTGAGGCAGCCTGGGAAACAGATGATAATAAAACTTTTATATACCAATAACATTAAGAGGAGAGATGACTGCATGAAGCCGCTGGTTCCAGGTCGCTTCCAACCGGTCCTTTTGGAAATCTAGGGGGAAGGCCTATGTTCCTATGGCCTATGTGTAACAGTGGACGTCCTGCGGCTGATATGATGATTAAGAAAAGAAGAAAAAAATATCTATGTATTTATTAACTTTTGCCCGCAATTACGTCCGCGTGGATTTCTTCACCTGTGTTAAGTTAGCTCTTTGGTTACTGTATCGCTCCCTCTCGTGATGTAATATAGCTTATAGGCATAGAGCTCTGCCTCATTAGGACGCCATGGCGACGTCGCCGGCCACGTATCCAAGCAGTTCATATTGAAATGTATGGTACCTAACTCACTTGTTGACGGTTTCGCAACGTCGACAAGTTGGAAGCGTGGCCACAAGCTGCAGCTCCCTACGTGGCTTCTGGATACTCTGGCGGCCTGGCGACGTTGCCACAATAATGTACACGAGTAAACTGAACCTCACTCACTCAGTCGCCAGTCAGCCGCCATTTTGGACACTCAATTGGAATATTGTAGTTGATATTGTTGTAAATATTCGAGAATGAGGCAGAGCTCACTGTCCTTCATGAAATCGGTTATCATATTATTATACAAATAGGTTTTATCCAGTTCGAACATCAGTGAAGAAACTAGATCTTTTAAACCATAACAGACAGTTCAAATTTTTGACAGAAGGTTTATTACTATGTCCGTTATTCATGAAATAATAAAATTACAATAGTCATAAATAACACACTGTATTTTTTTTTTAAGACAAAATTAATAAACTTTAATTATAATTAAATTGGGCAATTTTCTACTTCACTTTTTCGAAAATTTACCCTTCCCTTCCCTTCCCTACTACTAGGCTGAAGATGATGGTTCGACCGGAATCAATACCTTGTGTTCCGCTTTCTTCTGCTGCTTCTCTGCAGCCTTGGCGGCTTTCTTGGCTGCCTTCTTGCTGGCGGCTGCGTCTCCCTCCACTGTGGGGGCTTGCTCTTCTGATACTACCATATTGTGATGACTACTGAAATAAAAGAACGAATTATTATTATTATTGTAACAATCATCATCATCGTCATTATATCAGCCGCAGGACATCCACTGCTGGGCATAGGCAACCTCCATGGAATTCCAATTGGACTGGATGGTAGCGGCCTGCATTGTGACAATGCCAGCCTATTATTGCCCAACTGCAGGGCAAAGACATCTTCTCATATTGAGAAGGTACAAGCATTTGTCACCACCCTTGCTCAAGGTAGAGTGGAGATTTCTGACTTATATTAATTACTCGCCTTTGGCTAGCCGCACACACACAATAATATTGACAATCCAATATTGTCAGAATTTCAAGATCTATAGAAAAATACCGCAATACAGGCCGCACATACACAATATTATTGACAATACATACTTTATTGTCAATATTATTGCGTGTGTGCGGCTAGCCTTTGCCCGCAGCTTCGTTCCGCGTCAAAGTTGATACATTATCCCATGGGAACCATACATTTTTCCGGGATAAAAAGTATCCTATGTTTTATTCTACACTACAATCTACCTCAGTGTCAAATTTCATCCAAAACCGTTCTGCCGTTTAAGTGTAAAAAAAGAGACAAACATACACCCACAAACTTTCGCATTTATAATATTAGTGTGATAAGCCCAGGTTTAAGATTTCCTCACGATATTTTCCTTACCCGAATGCCATCCTACCGGACTATGAAAGTGAGGCAAGAGGGAATACACCTGTGTTTGCACACACTTGTGAATCTGTACTATAATATGTTTTGCATAGATACTAGTCTATGACTATTCTCTATAATTGGCTGCCATGGCCTAAATTCGTCAGTAGGATGTTGTAATTAACTAGTACTTAAATTAAATAACATAAAATTAAATATAATTGGTCTCATATTAATGTATGAGACATCTGCTTACCTCTTTACAGTAAACAGATTGAACGTAGATTTGTGATAATGCATAACGTAATAATACTGACCAGTGTTACGTAACTCTTCTATGAAAAAGTCACGTATCATAATTAATTAATTAATTTACTAGCAAACAGCCATTACAAATCAAGTATGTAACTTGCAAAACCGTGATTGAAAACATTGCAATCACTAATTCAAATGAGAGAGACGCTGAGATAAGACTTAAGATGATGTTTAGTTTCGGTATGAAAGAGTAGATTATGTGGATGTAGGAAATAATGTTTGTAAATCATTGTGCGTATGGCTACATGCAACAATATAGGGGTTGTGGGGGTGTTCAAAGTTTTACCCAATTCAGACTTTTATAATTTGTTCTTACATCTCGACATAGTATAAAACAAAGGCCTTTTGAAAGAAAACAGTGTCCGTGGAGATTCTTGCTCGTTCTTCTCCATAGAGACCTACGTTTTGGAACGAGCAACTAGCCTCAATTTTAAACTGTAACTTCTTGACAATTCAAAAGTGCCTGTAAATGGTCTAATTGAAATAAATGCTTTGACTTTGACGTTTTCCCGTCATCTGTCCCTTTGTAGACTTATATGTTTTAAACTACGCATCAGATTTGAATGTTTTTTTCATCAATAGTGATTCAAGAGGAAGATTTATATGTATAGTATATAGAACATCACGCTACAACCAATGGGAGCATAGCAGTAATTAAAAACGAAACTAGAAAGGGACACCGCAGCAAATAATAATATTTAGCTATAGTGTGTTTTTTAATCTCGTAGACTAAATTGACAGTTTCATACGTCAAATATAAAAATAATGTGCTTTCGGTGCATAGACATAAAGCACACAATTTTCAAGTTTGACATATGAAGCCGTCAAATCAGTCTTTGAGATTAAAAAACACACTATAGTGTAAAATAAAAAAAATTTCAACTTAGAATTTCAGTATCTTGGTACGTAACTGAAAAGTTCCCAAATAATAACATGCTCCAGATTCCAGAACAATAACAAATTAAGATAATGGTGGAAAGAACATGTTATTTACACCTGTTATTTTATTGATACTTCTAATAGAAATGCAGAACAATACAAACCGTATTCAATTGGTATCATATTATCACACTTGTTAATAAATCAATTTCTTTTTATTAGGTACCTACCTCTTACATCTGATAAGACAACACTTATTGTATATGTAACGGTTTCAATAAAAATTTATGACACAAGACAGTACAAGACTACAAAGGCAATAAGCTACAGAAACAGGTAATAAAGTACACTTAACGAAATCCAAAGATTTATATCGTTCTCATTGTTAAGACAATTTTATTGTTCCGGATCATACCAACGCCCCTAGCCAAGTCACAAACGATAATCGTAAACGCTGAGTAGGCTTTAATAGATCTTTAACTTTATGTGCTTGGTTTTAAGTTGAAGATCTAATGAAGATTGCATAGCGTTTTCGTTTGTTCCAGTCGCTAACGCTTAGAAATCTTTAATAGATTTTCAACTTAAGGCTCTTGGGTATTAAGTTGAAAATCTATTGGTTCCTACCGAGCGTTTACGATTATCGTTTGTGACTTGGCTAGGGGGGCTGGGAGGTTGCTAGTTATAGAGATATTGAAAGTCAAAGTTTAAACATTTTTTTCCATAAACCAACTTTAACATACTTTAAATACCCCTACGACCCCACTCTTGTATGTATGTGCTACATTGCGTGTTATAATAAATAGTGATATTTCGCAACAAAATAAAAAAGTTTTTCCCACCAATATTTTTGGCTAAATATAACTTAGTTTGATGGGCAGTACGGATAGTTAATGGCTAAGTGATGTGTTTTTTTTACACCCCAAATAAATGCATACACGCAAGCACGCACGCACCTCCATCATACCGGTTATTGGTAGTTTACAAGTTAGTACCTCAAAATTGCATCATCTGTTTTGATGCAATTTTGAAATGTTACAATGTAATCAAAACTACTGGCACCGATACAATATTATCACAGAAACCGCAACGAAACTGATGTGCATAGGTTATCAGTCAGATAAACTTTACTTTTTAAAAAGTTTTCGATATTATTTTAGAGAATTTTAAAAGCCGGTTTTCAAGTAAGGTTAATGGAAAAGTCTATATATCTTCTGAATTAAATTGTGTCTATAGAAAAGTAATTTAAATTTTAACACGTATAGAAGTCAAGATAAGGGCAAACAAATAATATTTATGATAAAAGATTGCAGTTTATTGACACCAACTTGCATCTTGCATTCTGTAAAAAGTACGATATGGTGTAGGAAGTAAACATTAGACTCACCGTTATTTGCTAATAACTTGGTAATGAACACTTCCTATACACTAGTCACACGAAAAACTTATTAAATAAATAGAAACAACGTGTTTTTTGCGTGAAAATCACACACACAGGTTATCTGGCTAACACGGTCAGAAATGCCAAACTCAAATGACATATTAATGACAATTTAAACATTTGCTCGCTGACATTACCATTCAGTGTTGCCGATGATAGAAACAACAACATATTGATTGTTTGAAAATAATGACCAGAAAGTACAAAAAGCTGCCTAAAATAAAATGTTAGCAAGTAATGGTGTTTTCCCAAAATACCTGAAACTAGTAGATATCTCTTTCATTTATATGAAACAGAACTATAACTTTAATTAAGGAACTATAAAATAACTGGCAGTAATGTGCCGTTCAACATCGTGTCTAATGTGTCACTGAGATCTATTACCTCTGCTTTTCGGGGATAGACAGAGGTAAAGATCACGATAAAACAGCTAAAACAGTATCATCCTAGCGGGATCGCGGGATCATTATTCAATTTGCTAAATACTGCATGAAAAAAGGACGCCAATAAAAAACAAATAAAAAGAAAGAAGTAACTAGAAGCCATGTTTCCGTCACTTTGGCACAAAACGTCATTTAATTTATAACCATAAAATTGTCTGAGCCTCCAAAACTTCAAAAACATTCTACCAAACAATATTGTGTAATGTTTAAATTTGTCGTTCAAAATGTCCATGTTCACAACTGGCCCTGAATTAGAGATCACTGGGGCAGGCATATATAGATATTTATTAAAGTATAATTGGAGAAAATGCCCGTATTCACAGCAAATATCCCTGGTGCCCTCAAAGTTGGCGACAGAATCGAAATTGGGGGCAAAATCAAAGAGAATGCTCGCAAGTAAGGCATCGTTTCATATTGTTTTAGTTGTAGTGTCTTGGGCGTTTGGTACCGTGATGGCCCAACGGTAGTGTACCCCAATTTTGTGGCAGGTCGTGGGTTCGAACCTAGGCAGTGCAGTCAAAGCATTTAACCATTTATAGGCACTTTTGAATTGTCAAGCAGTCGGTCAGTTAGTCAGAGAGCTGAAGCTAGTTGCTTTTTCCAAAACGTAGAACCTTCTTTATGGTAAAGAAGGAGCAAGAGACTCCATTATACGTAGAGTTCTATTTTTTTTCTCATTTAAGTTTTTACGAAATCCTGTTTACATTATTCTTGTTTAGCTTTCTTCAGTTCCAACAACACGACAGTTATATGTGCTTGTGGCGGTCCACCATACCTAAGTAATATTGGCATAATTGTGAGGTCTGTTCCACAAAAGCTATTAAAGAAGAATTTAAGTAAAAACTGTTTTAAGCAAAACCTGCTTTCAAATAAACTTAATCGAATGCACCGTTCCTACTGTTTGAAAGACTAAGCCTTAGTTCAGACACGGCGGGAACCGCGCGATTTCAGAATCGCATGGAAATCCCGCGAGTCTTATTTGTATGAGTTATTAAGTAATCGTGCAGACATAATCGCGCGGTTAATCAAGCCGCCCGATTATGGCAACCCAACCGCCAGAAAATAGAATCGCGCGGTTTCCGCATGTCTGAACTAGCCCTAAGAGTAGCTTGGACCGCTAAAAAAAATAATGTTCTATTTTTAAAATAATAGTGCTGCTTATGTAATTGTGAATGATAGAGTGAGGAATGAGATAATACGAGAACGTTGCGCAATAAAAGAGGATGTAGTGACAAAGGTTGAAAAGAGTATGCTTAGATGGTTAAGTAATGTTGAGAGGATGAGTGAAAGGCGACTAACAATAGATATTTATATGGCAGATGTGAGTGGCAACGCCGGGAGGCCTATAAAGACCTATTGGTGAGGTTCTTCAGAAAAGTAGGGTGTGCAATACTCGTAACCTGCGTGCTTGTATGACCAGATGTATGTCAAGGCTGAGGCGAAAGGATCGTAGCAGGTGGCGTTCTGTGGTTTCTGTCTACCCCAATGGGAAAAAGGCGTGAGTTTATGTGTGCATGTAGTCCTGGATTGGTGTAGTAGTATAGTTTTATTTTTCGCCAAAACCTTGAAGAGTAATCTCAACAACTGTCCTCCTTTAGAATGTCGGTGAATCTATGCGCGCAGGAGGGAGAGGAGCCGCGGGATGTGGTCCTCCACTTCGATGTCAGATTCCATCGAGACAACATCATCTCCTTGTCACGGAAGAACGGCATCTGGATCGGTAGCGGCAACTATGATACCAACTATAATATGTTTGTGCCAGGTTCGTTTCAATTTAGAAATATTTACTTATTTGCTCTCGCCCAGCTGTGAATCTCATTGGATCCCCAATGAAACGTTGAACGCTGCCGATACACATCTGCAATACCAGAGGCCTTGCAAATGCGTTGCTATCCCAGAGACAAAGTTGAAATGTCTCATATGCCTGTAATTACAACCGGCACACTGCAACGCTGCTTTACGGCAAAAAAAGATATGGTGGTAGTATACTTCCTCGGACGAGCTCCTATACAAAGAGATCTGCTACTGCTAAAACCTGCTTCTAACCATACCTTTTAGTCTTTTTCATAGGGAAATCCTTATGCACTGCCTCCGCCTCGAAAAACTGGGTACTCACTTAGCAGTGTAGCACGTAACGTATCAGATACGGCAGCGGTCGGCAACCTTTTGGCAGGCAAGGGCCACATGGCGGCAAAATTAGGTAGAAGTGGGCCGCACTTTCACATAATTTTTAACCGACTTCAAAAAGGAGGAGGTTCTCAATTCATCTGTATGTTTTAATATTTCCTCCAATTATTAATAGATTTTGATGATTATTTTTTTGTTTGGTAGGTCATACTTCAGAAGTGGTCCCATATAAATTTTATCAAAATCGGTTAAGTGGTTTGGTTTATAAATTAAGATACCTAAAAAAATATATTTTTTATTAAATAGTATCTTGTAAATCTAAGTAGTATTACCATTCTTTTATGGATTTGGATGACAGAAACTAGATACTAAAAAGCGAAAAATAACTAGTTTTGAAAGTCAGTGGCAACACAGAACAACAAACTAAGCCACCGACTTCCAAAAGTAGAGTTATATTTCACGTTTAGTTTTTGAAGGCGGTTGTCATTTTTGTAAAAAAGTTTTGATAATAGGTGTCTTATCAATAAATATTCTTTATTGCATCACAGTAATACAAACGCGACAACTATCCCCAATGCACTCAAGAGCACTATTCTGACTTCAAAACAAGTGGAATTTCTTGCAGGTTTTTTTTTTTAATTTTTCCCTTTTTTCTATTCTCAAATCTTTATTGCATTCCATAATGTGAACATACAGGTGGTAGGCAGATCAAGTAAAAAAAATTGACATATTACTCTTTTAGTCGTCCCTAACGGCAATAACCATATTTGTTGACCTAATAAAAAGCAAAATATTTTTTTACCAGCCGCTGAGGACGATACAGAAGGACTACGAGCGGATTTTCACTTGGCTGAAAAGTTTTTAAACATCCATATCTCTTTACTTATGGTTTCCCTATAATAAAATCTTGTTGTCTGCTACTTAGTCCAGAAAAGAGAATTCATGGTTCTAATTTAAGGATTGATATCCCTTACACCCGGGTTTTTATGTAAATTTTATTAATAGGTATGTACTTGGGTACGTAGCACTATGTCAACGATAAAACAATAATGAATGAAAAATAATAAAAAACTTAAATTGCAAACCACAAAGTAGTTACACAACCGTACTTAGATACATTTCAGTGAGTGACTATTTGTTATACGTTAGCTTACGCGCCTAAATCATTTAATTTAAGTAAAATATAAGAATTATAGTTTAATTTACAAAACTGTCGCGGGCCGCAAGGAGGAGAGCCGCGGGTTGCCGACCGCTGAGTCAATAATACTCACTTGATACCGTATCTGATACGGTATCAAGTGAGCACGTAGGCACGAGCCCGCTGCGAGCCGCTCGCGCGTTGAGCGCTGTAAGCTCGCAGTGACCCGCCGAGTGGCGGTTTCACTGCGAACACAAAGGCGGCTAGGAAGCTCGTAGCTAGATACGCGGAGGACCGTGGACAAGCCGTACCCATTTGCAGGTTGATACCGTATCTGATACGTTGCGTGCTACACTGCTAAGTGAGTTACCCAGCTTTTGATGCGTGTCTGTATGAGATCGAATCAGAAATGAGGCGATCCGCAGAAGACTTGGTAACCGAGATAGTGGCAATGGGAAGGGCACATAGCTCGTAGAGCGGTCGTCGTTCGACTGATATGATGATGTTATTAATGATAATGATGATGATGATGATGATGATGACTTCTATTTCTATCAATTGGTCTATCCCCCAGGCACAATATTCCGGATAATATTCGAGATAAAGGACACGGATGTTATAACGATCTACTGCCAGGGCAAATTTCATTCTAACTTCTTGCCGAAGATTCCGCTGACAATGGCGCGGTTTATCGTCGCGTGGGCAGATATCGACAGGGTTACTCACTGCTACTTCCAATTCGCCAATAAGGTGAGCTGTTAATCTAAATATATATAACTCAAAAGTGACTGACTGGCTGACATAATGATCTATCAACGCACAGCCCAAACTATTGGACGGATCGGGCTGAAATTTGGCATGCAGGTAGATGTTATAACGTAGGCATCCGCTAAGAAAGGATTTTGATTAATTTTACCCCCAAGGGGATAAAATAGGGGATGAAAGTTTGTATAAATCTTCTTAGATTTTCGACTGATTGAACTAAAATTAAAGATTGGAGCTACTACGAGTATGATGAAGATGTCCGCTTAAATAGGATTTTGATAAATTCAACCCCCATGGGGATAAAATAAGGGATACGCGAGCGAAGCCGCGGGCAAAAGCTAGTTATAGAATAAAATAATATTCACCAAACACCCCGATCTCATTTCTGAATGGGGGCTATCCAAGTACGCAGGACTTAATTATTGTGCACAGTGTCAAACACAGATTAAAGTAACGGCGCTATACATGGCGCCTCTGACAGATTTAATAATTAATAAAAGTATTACTTATCTATTTTTTTATTGGTTTTAGTTCCAGCGCTATGTATACGTCATTATTGTACCCGTATCTGTATTCTCCATAGAGGTATACCTATGGTGATACTGGTGCCGATACCCTTGTTCACAAACTAAACTAAAATTACAGAATTGACATCTCTTACTAACATACAGCGAAAGAAAAGAACGGTGATACCTTAGAACTAAGTTAGAGATGTCAAATTTTCCCTTGAACTTTTGCGTGTTTTTAATCAATGCGTTCTGACATGTCAACTAAAATTGAATAAAGGTTTCAGATCAACTAAAATTGACAAGTCTTATTGATGTCAGTCCCTTTCTTGTTTTATTGGAGAGAAAAGATAGAAATAGTCTAAATTAAGTTTAGCTTGTGCACAGAATCGACACCACTATTAACTTCTAACTTACGAAATCCCTGTTAGAAAGTGTCATACTCGCCATTTTGAGTATTACATAGCTATATCTATTTAGAAAAAGTTTTTAAACGCGTAGGTACTATTAGGCAGCTACTTTGTGTCACAAGGCGGTTACTTTTTGCAAACATGTTGACGTCACACAATACAGCCATTGTAATATAAACTTCTAATACCAGGCAATCAGTGGAGATGAAGCTGGAGCGCCGGGCGCCTTCCAGCCACAATCTCCTCGGCCCACCATGGTTGCTGGCATGGACATCAAACGATGGTGAGATAACATAATTATAACAATTTTGTAACACATAACATAATTTCCTTCCATCATTGCTGTGGACATGTACCTAAATGTAACGGAAAGAACTTTTGAAAGAGTTCTCCTCCTGTGACGTCATGCGTCATTCTGACGTCTGTCACTCATAACTGTTTGACAGTTTCAGTCTATTCAATTTACAGTAAAACTACTTTTTTTTAAGGATGGGAAATCATCGAATGACTAATCCGCTCTGGGCAGACTCTGACTAAAACCCATTCGTGTTCCTGCTTGGTTGCCCTTTGGGTTACAGGGCCGAGGGGACTCTTTCGAACAAATTCCGCAACCCTGGAACGCAAAGGGCATTAGAAAGAACACGGATGGGTTTTAGTCATTCGCCTACATGCCTGTTTCCATTTTATATTTCCAGCCAAAGGTCAATGCATAAAAAGCAAACTCCCGGTTCGCCACAACTGCACTCCTCAAACGACAGTTCAGACGACGAACAGAAGCACAAACAGAATTTTGACGGCCGAGCCGACAGGTACTTCTATGAAACTCTCATGTGCCAGCCGCCAGACCACCCCAAGTTCGGCTCACCGGAATCTATGAAAAGGCGAGATGCAAATTTACCTAGAAATAAAGTAGATTTTAATAGAAAGTTTAGGGAAGCTTCAGATACAGACAAGAATGACAGCGAAGATTATTCCGAAGATCTTCCATCGAAACACGTGGATTCTTCTGTTGTGGAATCTGATGATGTTTTGCAAGAGTTGAACCTAAAGAAAAGGGGGAGGCGAGGTAAATTCGCGCCATTTGCACAAGTCGTAAATTTTATGGGAAAGACAACTAGGAGAAATTAGTGTTGTGCCGCAGTGATCGACTGTGTTACAGATAATAGATACTTAGTCGATATTTTGTGTTTATTTGTTTTTGTAGTTTTGTTTGTATTTGTGATGTCTGTCGCATACCGACTCCACTCGAAGTAATTGAAAAATGTGAGCTTTACATCGTGACATTTCTAGTGATGTGTAGTAATTAGTTTTCGGCAATGTGTTGTCTATGTTTTGCCTGTTAATTTTGAAAATGTGACTGTATCTATGACACTATAAAGTTCACATTTCTTTGTTATCTTTGGGTAGAGTTGTGTTGTGTCTGTGTGGTAGAAATAATAGTTATGTCTTTTATTAGAGTTGGCAAGCGGTCACAAGTTTGAAAGTTTCAATTATATCTTAATAATGTATTATTACAAGGATGTGTATAATTATAGCTATCGTCTTTGTGAAGTAATGAGGCATCAAGGTAAACTTCGTATATTAGAAACAACCGCTTCGGTAAAAAAAATGTTGTTTTTGTAACTGTGTTTAAAAATAAAAGTTTGATAATATTTTTGATATTTTTATTTCGTTTAATATTTACACTCAATACAAAAATACAAGGACGTTAAAATAATACAAATATAAATAAGTAAATCACTTAACGTATCAACTATACAAAAACATTGAGATTAATGCGATTAAATCGCCTAAATTCAGTAATTTTGTAACGTAACATTAATTTTTAAAATAAGTTTTAATTAAAATCGCAGTCAATTCAATTACAAACACATTTATTTAAATAATTATAAATGTTATCGACTAAAAGTGTCCCAACATTATTCGAAGAAGCGTTGGATTATTTGAAAAGTGACAGTGACATATTGGAACTGTTTTTGAAAAAAGAAACTTGTTTTATGGTAAACAATAGACTCGAACTATTTTTAAAGCCAAAAAGGTTGTTTTTAAAATAGGGGTAGGTACTACATTATACGGTATTTTTATACAACACATACATAGATAGGTATATTACCCAGTGAGAGTAACATAATGTAGTATAAACACATGATTCTAAACCCTCTAGCTATACTTACATATTTCGGCAATTATTAAAAAAAGTTATTCCATACATTTTGACCGTGTATACACAACACCAAAATGTTGCTCTATTGTATGGAAACGCAGATTAAATTCGGCTGTCAATCTGTTGCTTCCCGAATGAAGTAAATTTATATAACAGGATTCATATAATAACGGTATATTACACCCTATCCATACACGTATTCTTAAGTAATTACCATGACTGTGCATAAATCCTAATAGTTCTTGTAAAAAGAAATGAGCTATGCATTTGATGAGTCCAATAATGTTGCCATACTAAGTATTATACAAGATTTATAAAATACATAATTATGTAGAGATTTCCACACAAACATAAAACTCATTTCTTTTCACGAGACTCGATAGAACAAAGATTCTGATCACGTATCATGTCGTGGAATTTTTGCACGATATTGAGCAATTTATTACTTTGACAACATTTCAAAAGAATCCTCCACAATATACCCAAGTAGATTGCGTGAGAGACGTCGCATTTCGTGCAAATATTGCACGACATGACTGATGGAAAAATTATTTGATGTTATAAAAAATAAAGAAAAACATTTTCCACATTGATAACTACTTTTTCTGATATACATACCTTACTGCTATATTTAAAAACAACATCGGTTTATGCATTATTAATTTTGCACACATCGTGCAGTCATTTGACATGTGTCAAGTGTCATGGTAACTTTTTTACGCGCACAAAATTTACAAAAACCATTGACTATTCTGTACAAACTTAATTTTATCACACATAGTACACCGATTTCTGGCAAAGATAAAGAATAATTAGCTGTCAAATCTTATGACAACCCTTGTGATTAGTTTTTGTCATTTTGTTTAACTTTTCACAACAACTGTCAACAGATTTACTAGCTGTTAAAAACCGGAGATTATTTCGTGAAAACTTATTTATTGGTATACGCTTAGGCTTACGGCCATAAAAAATGACAAAAATCTGTACAAACTTATTTATAAGTATAGGCCTAAGTATTCGACGGTCTTAAAAAATAACTGTACACGTATTTATTTAAATGTTAAGATTCCTGACGACCGAATTCTTAAACGACAAAGTAATGTCTTATTGTCGCTAATGACAGCTTGATACGGCGATATAAAATTGAGTAGCGTTTGAGAATTCGGCCGTCAGAGGTAGGCTCTAGGGGCCTTTAATATTTACAATAGAATTGTCCTATCTGGTACTCCCAGATCAAATCCTTACTATTATCTTGTATTACATAAAATTCGGTATTTTATATTTTCATTATAGGTACCGTACCGAAAAATCGAATCCCGTTAAATTCACAAAGTTGTCTCCTCAAGTGTATATTTTTTAATCTCAGAGACTAAATTGAGAGTTTTATTCGTAAAACATAAAAAATAATGTGCTTTTGCCACATAAAAATAAAGCACACTATTTTCAAGATGGACGCATAAAGCCGTGAAATGAGTCTCTGAGATTATTAAGAAGCCCTTTAGGATGTAAACTTTTGTTTTTCGTTAATATGTAATAAAGTAGAAAAGCTATATTAAATTGTCTATTTAAAATCTTAATTCCAACAGTCATATGTATGTATCGTTGAGAGAAAAGATAAAACTCGGAATAAAGTTAACCTAGCGTGTTTGCGTCCCCGCTTAGCGTAGGCCTATTTCGTATTCCCGGTACCAAAGGTCCTAATCCGTTATTTTCGTGTTCGATAGTTTCTTTGTTGACATTATAACAATATACATTGCGTTTTTTTCGTTATTGTGTAGATCAATTTTTAAAACTTATGAAGCAATGGATTGTGAACATTATTTTAATCCACTACGAAATCGTTCGGATTGTCCGTATAGTGTGTATCGGTCTACTCTCCAAGAAAGTGATTTTAACATTATCAGATATAATAAGGTTGACTGTGTTTTAAAATTATGTATAATTTGGTTGATTTCGTTGCTATGGACATGGTAAACTAAAAATTTATGCAAGAATTGTTTTTCAATAAATGACAGAATCCTGATTGTTTTTCATAATGATATTATCACTTGGTCAATCTTATATTTTTGAATCTTTAATTTTTTTTCCGTATTTTTTTTTAAATCTTTATTTCGGCCAAAACCAACGTTAAAAATGTTCTCATTATTCTGTCACGTCTCCTCGTAAACACTTGATTTAGATAATTCAATTTTGAGGTGCCAGACGTCCCCAAAACTGGGGTTAAGACAAGTTCAGCCCCTGACCCCTAAGTGTCTAAACACACGATGCCGAAGGTACGCGACCGAAATTCGGCAGGATTACGCCTGTAATGCTATTTGAATTACTGACGACACATTATGCCGAAATTACGTTGCGTTATAGCGCACAGCCGAACTTCGGTTCGGCTTACGTTCAGCGGCAACGTATTGTATAGAGCACACATTATACGCGACCGAAGTTCGGCTGTTTAAATAACACAACACGACGCCATGACAGCGTTCGAGACACTAAATACAAACAAACTTGCGCGACTGAATTTCTGCTGCCGAAGTTCGGTACTTATAGCGTATCATAGCAGCCGAATACGTCGGAAAGTCAAATCAGCCGCGAAACTTCGGTCGCGTACCTTCGGCATGTGTGTTTAAACACTAAATCTTGAGCAGATCCAAAAAAACCCCAAAATCTTCAGCTACCACCGCGTCTATCTTACCCATTCCTCACTGACCCTCTCCTCAATTCCCCCTCGAAGTCCCGCTCTGAACGAAGTCACTGATGAGATCAGCCTGTTCTTCATCCACTCCAATGTACAGGAGTTGTGGTTTGGCCACCAGGAGTAAGGCCGCGCCGTCTACCTCGTTGTCTTGAAGAACTGATGCTGTGTTCACCCAATTGAACTTCAGAAGATGTCTTGATAGATCTTCTATCTGTCGGGTTAAAGAAGAAATGTTTGGGTTAGATAGAAGTCGGGTTTTTGGGATAGGTAGGCCTATACTGCTTCATCACTACACTATTATGTTTTTATTTAGGATCTCCAACGAAAGATGTACACTAATCATGACATACAAACAATATAACAAGAGTCTCATGTCTTTTTTTTTTTTTTTTAAGACGGCATATTATCATATAACGTCCCCCGCCCTGGGCGGGGCGGGAGGGAGTGTCAGACTTTTACTGACTAAAACCCGTCTATGTTCCTTCATGTGCCCTTTGCGTTCCGGGGGCGCGGTATCTCTTTCGAACAACCCGCAGCCCCGGCAGGCATCGGCCCTCAGTGGCCCCTTCCAAGTTTGCTGACATCTCTTTGAGGCGCGCGTGGAACACGAACGCGCCGTCGACACGGTAAGAGTCTCATGTTGGTTGTACTACTTCACTTATAGGAAACCACATCCACACCACATATTATCCCACTAATTAAATGCGAAAGTTGAGGTGAGGTTAGATAGATGGATGTTTGATACTCTTTCACGCTTAAACGGCTGAACGGATGTGGATACAATTTTGGATTGGATTGCAGTGTGAAATAACACACAATACAAATTTTATCACGAAAAAAAAAATACTATTCCCGTGGGATAATATATGTCAAAAGGAAGTCGCGGGGAGAAGCTAGTTAACACTAATATTATAAATAGGAAAGATTTGTTTGTTGTGTGTTTTTATGGAATAGGCTCCGAAACTGCTGGACCAATCTTAACCATGTTTTCACCAATAGATAGCTACATTATTCCTGAGTAACATCATCATCTGCTTAGCCTTTTCCCAACTATGTTGGGGTCGGCTTCCAGTCTAACCGGATGCAGCTGAATACCAGTGTTTTACATGGAGCGACTGCCTATCTGACCTCCACAACCCTGTTACTGGGGAACACGATAACTTGGTAAGACTGGATATCAGACTTCCTGACTTCTGACTATCCGTAACGTCTGTCAAAGATCTACGAATGATAGTAACTTACGCTATACAAGCTGTTGATTTGCATTCTCGTCAAATTTTAGGAGCTTGTCATAAAAGAATAGAAGTAATCAAATATAATTACGATACCTGGCCAATATCTAATACCTACTTGTTTTTTTAGTTGCAACTATCAAATAACAGTATTCCAGAATACTCCTCTTGCAAAATTCAGAATCGCCCAGTTGCGTATGCGGTAGGCAGAGTTGTCGCGCGGGTATATCAATGTGTACATAGCGCCTAAACCCTCTGGCGAGATGGCTAGCTCAGATTAGAAAATCACGTCAAAAACATAATAATTCAAAACCAATTTATTTTATTATTATTTCGTGTTAAGAATCACGAGCATAGTTAACTCCTTGAATTTGACGAGGATGCAAATCAACGCCTTGTATAACATTACGCTACGACTCACGCGAGCGGGGTAGTAATATATAAAAAACTTACCGTCCATGCTTCAACAGAAGACTGCTGTAGTCGCGCAAATGGATTAAGCTCTTCATACGCAGAAGTTTCCAATTCTAATCCATTCTCTTTCCCTTCTGTTGAAGCGGATTCTTCTCCGGCACTCTTCTCTTCTTCTTTAACTTCTGTGGGATCATGTTCTTCCGTTGGAGTAAGTTCTTCTGTTAGATTTTCTTCATCGTCAATGTTCTCTTCTTCTGTGACTGGTGATAAAGACGGTTCTTCTATTCTGCTTTCTTGTTCAAAAATATTATCTTCTTCTTTAACAACTGTTGGAGTGTATTCTTCTCCGATAATGTTCTGTTCATCCGTGTATTCTGTTGAAGCAGATTCGTCTGTTTCATTATCTTCTGCGACCATCATGTTTTCTTCTGTAAATTCTGTTTGAGTATATTCTTCTATTCTATTTTTTTCTTCGAAAATGTTCTCTTCTTCTGTTTCATATTCTTCTTCTGTGTTCGGTACTTCTGTAACTTCCGGTGGAATATATTCTTCTATTTCATTGTCTACTATGACTATAATGTATTTTATTGTAACGTCTATTGGAAACGGTTCTTCTAATTCGTATTCTTCTTCGTCAGTGTTCTGTTCTTCTCTAACTTCTGTTGCCGTGTATTCTTCTATTCCATTGTCTTCCTCGACCATCTGGTTTTCTTCTATAAATTCTGTTGAAGTATATTCTTCTGATCCATATTCTTCTCCGTCAATGTTCTCAACTTCTGCGACTTCTGTGGGAGAATATTGTTCTGTTACATTGTCATCTTCGTCTATCATGTTTTCTTCCATAACTTCTGTTTGAGTATATTCTTCTATTTTATATTCTTCTTCGACAATATTCTGTTCTGTTGTAGTTTGTGTAGAAGTAGTTTCTCTTATTTCATTTTTTGGTTCAAAAATCGTGTCTACTTCTTTAACCTCTGTTGGGGTATATTCTTCTGTGCCGTCACCTTCTTTAACTATAATGTATTGTAATGTAAATTCTGTTGGATTGATTACTTCTATACCATTTCCATCTTCTATGAGATCTTTTGAATTATATTCTTCTGCTCCATTGTCTTTTCCGAGTACAATGTATTCTATTGTTATTTCTCTTTGAGTATGTTGTTCTTCCTCATTTTCTTCTTGGAATATCATGTCTTCTGTAGTAGCAAGTTCATCTGTCCCATTTTCTTGTTCGAATATCATACCTTCTGTGGGACTAGATTCTTGTGCCCAATTTCTTTCTTCGGAGATCATAACTTCTGTGAGTTCTTCTGTTTTATATTCTTTTTTGACCATTTGCTCTTGTTCTTTATTTTCTGCTGGAGTGTGTTCTTTTGATCCATTTTCTGCTTCGAGAATTTGCTCTTCTTTTTTAACTTCTGTCGGTGTATGTTCTTCTGTTGTAATTTCTTCTTTGACCATTTTGTCTTCTTGTATAATTTCTGGAAAAGTGGATTCTTCTGATACATTTTTTTCTTTGACAATTTGCTCGTCTTCTTTAACTTCTGTTGGAGATGATTCTTCTTTGTTGGAGTTCTCGGGGATCGGTTTTTTGTTCTGTCGGTGTCTGACCTGTAACAATATGAAGTTACTTAGTAAAACAGGCAAATAATCTTTCTTTACGGTCGCGTAATACCAGACTCTGGAGATATTTCAGCTTTATCTCCGGGATAGCAACGCGTCTGTGCCGGCGCCTGATAGTGAATATGTCCATAGTCTACCGGAAACACTTACAGATTAAAGTACCTAGCTTATATATATAAACATCATCACGCCTGTATTCCCCGAAAGGTTAGACAGAGGAGTACCAATGTACAGTCAGCAACAAAAGTCGATTAACATTTCAGATTTTTTAATTCTAATTATTGAGCACAATATCAAAGGAAATACATGGATGGTGGATGTAAAATAAAAAAAAACCAAGCTCTGGCCTGAAATACTAAAAAAATATAGTATATTGTGTTATTTCGTATCTATTTCAATGGTTTGCAAAATTAACAGTGTTAACCGACTTTTGTTGCTGACCGTACGCTCAGAGTTCGCCGATAAGTTTTGGTCACAAGTAACAGGTGGGGCGGGCCAACGGGCCTATTGCCATTAACCGGGCACAAATCCTAATTCCGAGCTGCTACTGAGAATTTCATAGGAAAATAGTAGTTGCAGTCGCGCTCAGGAGTTCGGGACCACTAGGTTAACGACTTAACGAGGCAGTTCAAAGAATATACCGAATAATAGTTACTTACCGGGAAAGCGTAATTCGATTCTTGAATAATATGTCCGCCAACAACGTGAGTTAATATAAACTGTGGTTGTCTTCTCGAAACCTTTTTCTTTTTCAAGCGAGCCACTTTCGGCACTTTGAAGTTATCAAATACTGGCACTTTTTCTGTATTCCCATCATCTGCTTTTTTGGTTGATTCAACCGTTTCATTGTCTTCAGTTGATGTACCTTCAGATATAGTTACATTTAGTTCAGGAGCTAGATTTAGTATTTGTGCAACTTCATTTGCTTTTGGAAGAACAATTTTATCATTTCCGTATGTCCCATCACTAAATTGGTTATCACTATTATTATTTTCATTTTCATATTTAACACCATTCACTATATTAAAGTTAGAAATATAATTATCTGCTTCAAAAGCAATTTTGTCACTCGCTTTTGATATTTCAACATTTGCTTTACTTGCAGGTTTAATAATGATATCTTCTAGAATTTGAATCTTAGGACCATCATTAGTTTCTAAAGCAGTTCCATTATCTGCTTCTAATATTTCATTGTGTTCAATGAATTCCTCATTTTTATTGCTAACTACATTAAATTCGCTATAACCTTGCGATACTTCTTCAGTCTTTTCATTGATTTCAAATGTGTTATAAAATATGTCCTCTTCAACGTATTCTGAATAATTCCCATTGACTGCATTCTCGTTTACAGCATTTTCAAAATCGTTGTCTGTATTTTCTGAACTAAGTTCAAGTTCTATATCTTCTACAGTGATTTCAAATGTTAAAATGTTGTTTTCAACATCTAGATTATTATCAGGGTTTTCAAACTCTTCTTCATTATCTTCTGTAGGATAGTTTACTTGATCTGGTATATTTAGAATATCTATGTCTTGTACGGCGCTTTGTTTACGGTGCCTCTTTCGTCTGAGTCTGCATTTACAACACTGTGCAAACTTTTTAATAATTCCTACACCTGTTTCAGAATCGCTTTCAACTTCCATGTGTAGTAGATCATTTGCTGTCTTCTGTTGTGCAGTATTAAATAATGGTCTGGGATATATTGGGCGCTTAATAGAATGCTGTATTACAGGTCTTCTTGCACTTAATTGTCGATTGTTTCTCAACCATCGATTACCGGAGCAACGATTATAATAAGATCGATTAATGGACCCACAATTGCAAAAACTTAAACACGAATAGCAGGATTTTCTTGAATACCGATTGTAAAACGAACGATTATTGTATAAACGGTTTTTGGAGGACCGATATATGGAAGTTGTTTCGATGAAATTCGATTTAATTTCACTATCATAGTCTATAAGAATCGGTTCCTCCCCGGCTACTGATGATCAGCTTCTAACGAATGCACAGATGGCATCAGCATTTTCTTCGTTTATTCCTATGCTCACTAGTTGCGTCTTTGACACCAAGAACAGGGATTCTCCATCGATTTCGTGGTCTTGGAAGACTGATACAGTTTCGTTCCAGTCGTATTTTAGCAGGTGATTTGATAGATCCTCGACCTGTGGGGTTTAGAGAAGATTTATTTTAAATGATGTAAAGTAAAAACACAACTTAGTTTTTTTTTAATCTGATGATATTTTTGCTCTGGAGGTGGAAAGAAGGGACTAATGTCAAGAGGGCTGTACTTTGGAAGTATAATATATCTCTTGTACGTTAACAGTAAGATACTTGATTGGAAAGAGTGTAGTTTCTTGCTTGTTCTTCTCATAGAGACCTACCTACGCTTTGGAACGAGCAATTAGCTTCAACTTTCTATGAAAGAGAAGGGAGTCAGTGACAATTATCATGACGCTTGACAAGTGAAATGGGATAAGGGCAAAAAGATGATAAACTAGCTTCAAATTTCTGACTAACTGATCGTCTCCTTGGCTATACAAAATTGCCTGTTAATGGTTTAATTGAAGTAAATTATTTGAGTTTGATAAATCAAAATCACTTAAACATCTCCTGTCAAACTTTAGAACGATTCTAAATCGTATCATTCTGTAATACTTGCAAGGTCTCTGATATTGCAGATGTCTATAGACAGCGGAGACCACCTAACATCAGATGGGCCGTCGGCTTGTTTGCCATACAGCCGGTATATTTAGGTCCCATGTAATAGGGGGCGAGCCTATTGCCATTAACCGGGCACAAATCCAAACTCCCGAGCTGCTACTGAGAATTTCATAGAAAAACCCAATAACACTTTTTTGCTCGACCTGGGAATCGAACTCAGGACCTCTAGCGTAGCTGTCGTGCTTAGGACCACTAGGCCAACGAGGCAAACAAAAAAGTATCTCAATAACAAATTGTCTTACCGTCCAAGATTTAACAGTAGTATGCAATAAATCAGTAAACGGATTCAGCTTTTTACTATCCTCCATCTCCTCTTCTTCTTTCTTCTTCTCACAATGGAGAAGAAGGTAATGGAAAGGCAGCAGCTGCACATCTACTCCTGTATTCTTCATTTCTTCTTTCATACATTCTTTAAGAGCATCTGTCTCGGCTTTTTCTGCTTTTAGATTGGCTTGTGTTTTCTCTATTAAAGGTTTTCTGATCTGTAATGAGTTGAATAAGAGTAATAAGAAAATAGTTGTCGTGATGGCTTAGTGACTAATATTTTATAGAGGAAATATTTTTTGTTTGTTTGTGCCGAATCAGCTCCGAAACTTCTGGACCGATTTTAAAAATGTTTTCACCAATTGATATGTAGATTATCTCTGAGTAACATAGGTTACAAAACATCGCGGAACGACCCACGGGAGCGGAGCAGCAACCAAAGAAGTAAATTAACGTGGATGAAATAGGTCCCGCGGTCAAAATCGCGCGCGGGACAAGTACTTTATAAGTTTATCTTTGACATCACTGACATCGGTAACAACAAGGAAAACATCGTGAGGAAACCTGGATTTATAATTAATAATATAAGTTTGAAATCACCAATCCGTCTTGAGCAAGCATGGTCAATGCTAATGCCTTCTCTATACTAAAAGAGGCCTTTGGCCAGCAGTAGGACTGCAATAGATTAAATAAATAAAAATTCATGTTATACTTACTGGGAAAGCAAAGTTAGATTCTTGAATAACATATCCATCGACTACATGAGTCAATATGTCCTGTTTTGTAACCATTTTCTCCGTAACTTCTACTTTTTCATCTTTAACTTCACTAGTTTGCTCTTTGACTTCCATTTTTTCATCTTGTACTTCAATTATTGTTTTACTTACTTCGCTTTCTTTTGTTTTAACCTCTTCTACTTTGATTTTATTACTAACTTCTTCGGTTTTAATATCAGCGGCTTTCGTTTCTGGCATTTCGATAATTTTAATATCTACTGTAGGTTTTTTTTCTGGACTTTGAATATTTTTAACACCAGCATGTTCATTATTCGTAAGCGAACTCTTGCGTTTCGGCATACTTTCAAGAATCTGCATTATTCTACTTTCTATTGTATCAGCCTGGGCTTTCGAAACTGACGCTCCCATTTCTGACTGAATAGTGACTCTTATAACTTTGTCAGTAGGTACTTCAGTCATTTCTGTATCATTATCAGTCTGTGCCTCAATATTAGTCTTAATTTCAGTCGTATTTTGAACACTTTCAGGTGCTTTAGTTTCTATAGGTTGTTGTGGTGTGTTATCACTTATTTTATCTTGCAATAGTCTGCCTCGAGCTTGTGTGTACACTGTATTCCTAATTAGCTTATCACTTTCGCTTGGTGCAGGAGTCATCACAGTTCTTGTTTCAGTAACATTTTTAACTTGATTTACCTCTGGTTTATTTTGTTCTGCACTTTCTACAATAACCATTGGTGTGTTTGCATTAATTTGAAATGATTGATGACTTGGGTTGGGAACTTTTAAACTAGGTTTGTGTACAGGACTTGTATTCGTTCCTATTTCATTGACCAGTTTAGTGATGACTATACCCTGTTGATTTTTGTATATTGGTTGATTTGGTGGAGGGGCAGCCATTTTGTTTTGTATTTCATCTGGAGATTCACTCTTTCTTTTTCGACTTACGTTCGAATTATTTAAGTAGGACTGTAGAGTTAGTGGTGCAGTGTTAGTAGCTATATTTGTTACAAGTTGATGGCTGGATGCCTTTTCCTGGTTGTTGTTGTACTGGTGTGGTTGCTGTGTAGGCGGAGTTTGTACAGGTATATGCTGTGGTTGGTGTTGTTGCTGGTGTTGCTGATGTTGCTGTTGTTGTTGTGGTTGCTGGTGTTGTTGCTGCTGTTGCTGTGCTTGTTGCTGTTGCTGTTGTTGCTGTGGTTGTGTTTGTATTTGTTGGTTCTGTTGTTGTACAGGTACATTTTGCGGTTGCATTTTTGGTACATTAGCATTATTGTCAACGAACCGCCGTCTTGGCTGTATCGGCCGGCAGTTAAAATTTTGAGCGAAGTTTCTTACATTTGGCACGGGATTTCCACTATTGTTCATAGGTTTATTAGTTTCTTGTGGTGGTTTGCTATTCACATTCTGTATGTTCATAACATTGCTCGGCATAATCTGAGGTCGTACAGTATTCACATTCTGAGGCATACGCTGGCCAATGTTCTGCACAAATGTTTGTCCAGCATTTGCTTGTTGTATCTGCAAGTTTTGCATGTTGGCCATGGCTTGCATGTTCTGGAGCTGGTTCAGAGACATGACAGGCCTCGATATGTTCATCTGTTGGCCCATCTGTGGCCTTACATTCATGAACATTTGTCTTTGGACTTCTACTGTCTGGTTGCCTTGGTTCGGGACCTGCCTAGCAACTGTCATTTGACTTTGAATCATGTTCTGTGCATTTTGTTGCATCTGTCCTGTATTAGGATTCTGGTTTATGTTTCTTTCATTGGCCTGTATGCTCTGCTGTACGTTCTGCACCATGTTCGGCACAATGTTGGCTAATTGCATGGATGGCCTTATGTCTTGGTGGTTTTGCGCCAACATGTGTTGTTGTAGTTGGAAGTTGGCGAAGTTCTGTTGTAAGTACAGTTGGTTCTGGTCCATCTGCGGTTGGACTGGCTGTATCATGTTGTTTGGTAGCTGCTGGACGTACACCACAGGGTTGGGTGCTGGCCTGTTCTGCATCCATGGTGGTGGGTTTTGAGGGTTGATGAAGAAAGTCTGGTTTGGCTGGATCTGGTCTCCTGGAACAATTTATTACTATTTACTAACTGGACATTACAAATCCTTCATATTTTTGGTCTACGAATTCTAATCAGCAGTGTTTTCTGTAAGCATTTCCCTGCTATGACGGTTCTCTTAAAGCCTAAATCACCAAAAACCGAGGAAGATTTTTACAGAATAGAACTACATAAATGGTGACAGGAACTGGATAGATTGGGCACTGAAACGAGATGAATGGAAGGAGTGGGGAAAGGCCATTGCCCGGGATTGGGACAGAATAGGCTAACTACAACAACTACTACTATATGACTACAAATATTCATAATACGAACCTAAAAACTCATAATCTCACAGCTAAGGCTGGGGATTGAAGATCATTTGATCTCTGATAATCTATCACTAACAGCAATTCTGATAACGACAGATACTGTTATCACTAATCCATGTCTCAGCTAAAAATGAAAGCAGTCTAAGGCCGCTATCCCAATGACGTCAACGTTGACGTCTCGTACATGCTGTCGCAAAAGTACTGGTACGGACAGAGCGGGACAGCATGATTACACCTGTTGTCAAAAAACGCAACGTTGACGTCGCACATTCGCAGTGCGAACCCTTGCCACTAGAGACTCGACGTCAACGTCACGTCAGCGCAGCGTTGACGTTGGAGAAACGCCAGCCCGCGTAAAACGTCAGTGGAATAGCGGCCTAAAGCGACTGGCACACTGCCCCGCATTACGTAGCGTGGTGCGTGGCGACAGAGCTCGGTGATCTGCAACACTGCGCGTGAACGCGTATCAGTGTGTTGGACTACGCGTGTTTTCTACACAAACGCAGATACTTGCTAACAACGTAAGAACACGCGCTACGCTCCGTGATGCGGGGCAGTGTGCCAATCGCCTAACGAAGGCGTAGTGGGCCATTGTGTAAACAACACTCACCAGGTTGTACCAAGACCTGCGTCTCATACACAAATCGTACCGGACACAGTACCATCTGCTGTTGCACCGCCTGCTGGCCCCTGTTGACAAAAATATCATCATGCTGTGCTCTATAACATAATACTACCTACACTTTATACTGGGTCTGGTGGGTACTGGTGGGTGGGTTTTATGGTGGCTCGGAGTTTGGATTATTTGTGCCCAGTTAATGGCAATAGGCTCGCCCCCTATTACATGGGACCTAAATATACCGGCGAACTGTGGGTGTACATTGGTACACCTCTGCCTAACCCTTCGGGGAATACAGGCGTGATGGTTTTATATTTTATACTGGGTGTCAAAAGATACTCTGGATGAAATGTGGCACTGAGATAGATTATAGTGTGGAATAACACATAGGGTACTTTTTATCCCGGAAAAATGTACAATTCCCGTGGGGTAAGATATCAAATTTGACGCGGAAGAAATCGCGGCCACGAATCCGAAAATAATATATTATTTTCATCATTGCGATATTTTTTTCGTTTTAGACTAGGTATACCCAGAAACCTTCTGGTTAAGGAGATGTTGAAGGTCAAAGTTTCAACTCAACTGCCTCGTTAGCCTAGTGGTCCTAAGTGCGACTGCTACGGTAGAGGTCTTCCCAGGTCTTTTTTTTGGGTTTTCCTATAAAATTCTCAGTGGCAGCAAGGATTTGTGCCCGGTTAAAGGCAATACGCTCGCCCCCTATTACATGAGACCTAAACATAACGGCGAACTGTGGGTGTACATTGGTACACCCCTGCTTATTGGGGTTTTCCATTGGGAATTACTTAGTAATGTTGGTCCTGCGGCTGATCTCTCCCCGGTCGTAACGGATTGCCGTCCCATCGGACTATATGAGTGTTAAGAGACAGTGAGTGATGAGTTTTCCGTTTACAGTTTGCCCAGTTGCGGCCCAGTTATAGCGCCAAAATGGTCGCGACAGTTAAGAGGTTATGCAGTGGGAGATATATTGCATTAGTTAACATAAACTCACGCCTTTTTCCCATGGGGGAAGGCAGAAACCACGGACCGCCACCTGCTACGATCCTTACATACTCCTTTCGCCTCTTCCACATTGATACATCTGGTCATACAAGCACGCCGGTTACGAGTACTGCGCACCTGACCTTTCTGAAGAACCTCACCAATAAGGTCAAGGTAGGTCTTTCTAGGGCGTCCCCTCCCGGCATTGCCACTCACATCTGCCATATAAATCCCTTTTGTTAGTCGCCTTTCACTCATCCTCTCAACATGACTGAACCATCTAAGCATACTCTTTTCAACCTTTGTCACTACATCCTCTTTTAAACTGCAACGTTGTCGTATAATTTCATTCCTCACTCTATAACCAAGTTTCAAAACTCACCCAATAGGTTCAGGCTGGTTCATTGGTTGCTGCATCTGAAGACAAAGAAATACAAAATAATGTAGTAGGTAGTCGTGATAGCCGAGTGGTTAAGGCATCTGCCTCTAATGCACGAGGTTGCAGGTCTGATACTGGGCAAGTACCGATGTGACTTACAATTTCATATGCACTTTCTTAGTTTATCTTGGACAGCACTGACAACGGTGAAGGAAAACATCGTGAGAGAAACTCGGACTTATGGTTAACTAGCTTTTGCCCGCGACTTCGTCCGCGTGGATTAATAGTTCCCGTTCCCGGGGGATTTCCGGGATGAAAACTATTCTATGTCCTTTCTCGGGTCCCAGATTATACCTGTACCAAATTTCATTGAAATCGGTTCAGTGGTTTAGGCGTGAAGAAGAGACAGACAGACAGACAGAGTTACTTTCGCATTTATAATATTAGTACGGATATAGGACTGAAGTCGCCAATCCGCCTTAAGCAAACGTGGTGATTAATGCTCGTGCCTTCTCTGTATGTGAAGAGGCCTTTGCCTTGCAGTGGGACAGTAATAGGCTGGTTTTATGAGGTAGCAGATTGAACCCTCAGTACTGTACCATGACCATATCGAAGTGACCACAATACACTATTAATTTGCCTATTAACCCATTCAAGGTTCATTTTCCTTAATCGATAGCTAAAAATTGTCCCAACATGATGGAAAACAGATAGAAATTAAATCAGTTTCTTAACATCGTGGCGACATCTACCGCACAACATGGGATTTAGGTGAAATTAAGAATACTTTTTGGCACCGGACGCCCTAAAACAAGGACAAATGCGGAGAAACCCGGACGAATGGCAGCCCTACACGAAGCCCAATTGTAGTATCGTATTACGCAAAAACTCTTGGAGGGCAACAGTTATACACGCTTACTGTTACGTCGTTCTGGAACCGCAAGTCATAAGCTCTAGTCTAACATAGTAACAGAAACTATTGGCACTATTAGGTATTTACAAAAAAATAACAAAAATAAATACACGAATATTTTATTTGTGAAATAGTGAGAGCTCAAAGAAGATAACGCTTCCTCAGTCAATTCATATTTGTGTGTAAACCTTATCGAATACACATGCGAATGGTAGCCTTTGAAAAGCCATTCATCGATCAGACTAAAGAGCTACTAACATTTAACTCGAAATTTAAAAAAAATTGATACTAAAAAGCGAGAAATAAAAAACTTTTTTACAAAAAAAGACAACCGCCTTCAAAAACTAAAAAGAGAAAAATAACTTTAGCTTTGGAAGTCGGCGGCTTTGGTTCTGTTTGTTGTTTTGTATTGCCGCCGACTTCCAAAGCTAAAGTTATTTTTCTCTTTTTAGTTTTTGAAGGCGGTTGTCTTTTTTTGTAAAAAAGTTTTTTATTTCTCGCTTTTTAGTATCAATTTTTTTATCCAAATCCATGAAGGAACTGTCATGTCATGTAAATTAACATGACACCGCTAAAAAAAGTCATAAGAAAGCAGAATACGCGATTTCGTTTACTTAGATGAGAATTTTTCAAATATTACTGTAAGTATACATCTGTGTAACTCTTTCGAGTGTACAGGCGCGATGTTATGTTGTGTAATTGCGTAAACAATGCATATTTATGCGATAGCAGCAATCGCGGTTGATTTGCTGAAATTTTTTGAAGAGTTCCGTTGTCTGTCTCCGTAATCCATCATCAGATCTATATGAAATTTAAATGGGAACATTTGGGAAGTTTACCCTTTCCAACAAAAAAAGAATAATCAAAATCGGTTCATAAACGACGAAGTTATCCGCGAACAAACATAATATAATAAAAAGTCCCTATCTCAAAAACTACTACCGTTAAGGAGTACTGTAGCATCATCATCAGGACAGCAGCATCAGATGTTGACACCCTGAAGCATATACCTGAGTAAGACATGATTACGTAACAAAAACACCATACGAGCATACAATTTTAGGTGGTTGCCCTCGATTTCTCCTGGATTCCATCATCAGATCCTGGACTGATGAAAATGGGACCATCTCAGAAGTGAACTCTATCAAACAAAAAAAAAATTTTTGAAATCCGTCTATAATTAACGAAAATATCGGTGAACATACATAAAAAAAAAAAAAAAAAAAAAAAAAAAAAAAAAAAAAAAAATATTATACATACAGACGAATTGAGAACCTCCTCCTTTTTTGAAGTCGGTTAAAAAACGAGATCAGTTTTCATGGTCTTAGAGAAGAATCATCATCATCTGCCTAGCCTTTTCCCAACTATGTTGGGGTCGGCTTCCAGTCGAACCGGATGCAGCTGAATATCAGTATTTTACATGGAGCGACTGCCTCTATCAGACCTCCACAACCCAGTAATGGGTAATACGATTCTCTTGGTAAGACTGGTTGTCAGGCTTTCTGGCTTCTGACTAACAGTAACGACTGTCAAAGATCTACAAATGACAGCCGGGACCAACGGCTTAACGTGCTTTCCGAGGCACGGCAAGGCAAGGCAAAGGTTGGCAAGGTATTAGAGAAGAATGAGAGGTAAAAAAAAATTACATCGGCAATAGTACCTATTACTCGACTGGAGTTCCTGTGTTTCGGCTCCAGAATGATAAAAAAGTGACCGTGTATAGATACAGGATAATTAATTAATTTATAGCTCATACTTCGATAGCCTATTATAGCCTACTACAGGCTTTTTTAGGCTATCAAATTGTGAGGTTTGACACCAGGCAATATGACAGAAATTATGAAATAATTAGCGAACTGCGGAATAATTAGCGGGTTCGATTCCCAGGTCGAGCAAAAAGTGTTATTGGGTTTTTCTATGAAATTCTCAGTAGCAGCTCTGAGTTTGGATTTGTGCCCGGTTAATGGCAATAGGCTCGCCCCCTATTACATGGGACCTAAATATACCGGCGAACTGTGGGTGTACATTGGTACGCCTCTGCCTAACCCTTCGGGGAATACAGGCGTGATGGTATATTTTTTTTTAAATGGTTTTAGCGGACTGCCCGCGACTTCGTCTGCGTTGCTGATTTCACCCGCCATAAGTTACGCCTTTGGTTAATGCTCTGCTCCCGTTGGTCGTAGCGTGATGTTATATAGCCTATGTTACTCGGGAATAATGTAGCTGTCTATTGGTGGAAAAATGGTTAAAATCAGTTCAGTAGTTTCGGAGCCTATTCGTTACAAACAAACAAATCTTAACTCTCTATAATATTAGGATAATATTAGGATTTAGATGTTTGTTAAAATTCCTGTTCCCTTAACACGCCTGCTGTGTTTATTTCTGTTACAATATTTCAATGCAAGTTGGGATCAGTTGCGCAGTAGACAATTTTGTTCGTAATAAATCCATTACGCAGCCTAACAGCTAACTTCAAGACCGTTATGATACGTCAGCCGTATTGTACAGACACCAGCAGTGTGATTCTCTAAGCCTCACTTCGTAATTCGAAAGCTGAATCCGCAGTGAGATTACAAAATGGTATCGATCACGCCGGTGACGTCACCACGGCGAACGAATACTAAACCAATGACAAGTTGGTTCGTTATCGAAGTGAGCGCGATCACTTTAGTGAGACTCGTTTTCGAGTTTGCATTTTAGAGAATCGCACTACAGCACATCAAGCTACTACAATCCGTCAAACTATAATAGATTTTCAACTTTATCGCTGTAGCATTTGGTTAAAAGTTGATTGCGAAAATTTTACAGTTTCGGGTAGCGTGATGAGCTGGCGTCTGTACTTGTAACTGACTTCGAAAAGCGGAGGTGTTTCTCAAATCGAGCCGTATGTGACCGACTTTTTCACCATTTTTTTTTGTTGGCAATAATCGAACATATGAATTCTAATCTATCAATGTATAAGGCCGACAAAATGTCGGTCCTACGAAACTATGGATTTATTGAATCGTGCGTACAAAAAGTCGGTTGTGGAGAGGCTTAGCGTGTCCCCACACGACCGACAATCGACCCGATTATCGGGCCGATTTTTACAGTTCTTTTCACCGACGAAGAAATCTGTTAAAAATCGGCCCGATAATCGATCGTATGCGGTGACGCTTGGGACACCCCAAGCGTCACCATCACAGAGATCGTGTTACTCCGCAGTATGTCTGTCCTGTATAAAAAATTAATATAAAGATCGAGCAAAAAACTATGAAAAACGTTTCTTGTATCGGAGCCCCCTTTATTTTATTACCGATTAAAAAAATCCATAGTTTGGTGGGACTGACCTTTTTATGTCGTGTGCGTTATATTAAAATTCATTTGTTCTATTGGAAAAAATAAAAAAAATAATGGAAAATGGATTTTCTTTCTTTTTTTTCTTTCTATTCTCGCCGACAAAAAAAATCGGTCAAAAAGTCGGTACTTATAATAAAAAAATCGGCTAATTTAATACACATTCTGTGAGAATTTCAAGTGTCTACTCATTACGGTTCAAAAGATACATCCCTATGACAAAGGGACGGACAGACGGACGGACGAATGAGCAAAAGCAATAGGGCTTCTTTTGAACCCTTTGGAGTACAAAACATGTTTTTTTTCGAAATCCCTATAAAATATTGCAAGCAGCAACTGACTAATTTGAAGATTTGTTTGTTTGTACCGGATTAACTCCGAAACTACTGAACCGATTTTGACCATGTTTTTACCAATACATAGCTACATTATTCCTGAATAACATAGGCTATATAACATCACGCTAAAACCGACGGGAGCGGAGCAGTAACCAAAGATGTAACTTAAAGCGGGTGAAATAAGCCAGGTACAAAATAATTGAACAGGTTTCATATTATTTAGTAATGTTTCCTGTTCGATTTGAACAGAAATTCTAATAAAGGGGGTCACTCCCCCTTCCTTTTTAATTTCCAACCCTTTCCCAACAAGAGCAAAAAATTAAATCGATAGGGGAGACTGGGATCGAAATGGCACACTATTTAGAACTTAATTTTATTATTTGACTAATTTAAATTCCATATACCATCACGCCTGTATTTCCCGAAGGGATAGGCAGAGGTGTACCAATGTACACCCACAGTTCGCCGGTATATTTAGGTCCCATGTAATAAGGGGCAAGGACACAAATCCAAACTCCGAGCTGCTACTGAGAATTTCATAGAAAAACCCAATAACACTTTTTGCTCGATCTGGGAATCGAACCCAGGACCTCTAGCGTAGTAGTCGTGCTTAGGACCACTAGGCTAACGAGGCAGTTAAATAATAACTTGCTTGTTAATTTAAATTCGAAATTTAAATTATCAAGCAAGTGTGGTTTTACCTTATTAAGACCACACAATAATAGCTAGGTATTTTATATTATTAATCTTCTTCCTACTATCCTACTAAACCTTACTAATATTATAAATGCGATAGTTTGTGAGGAGGGATGGATGTTTGTTACTCTTTCACGCTTAAACGGCTGAACGGATCTGGATGAAATTTGGCACTGAGATAGATTGTACTGTGGAATAACACTTAGGATACTTTTTATCCGGGAAAATGAACGGTTCCCTTCGGATAATATATCTAATTTAAAGCACACGAAGTCGCGGGCAGAAGCTTGTCTTAAATGAGACCATGACAGCTGCTTGACAGCCAAACCACAATGTTGCCATATGCACGAATAAGTGTTCAAAAAATAAAAATTCGTTCATTGATTGCATCGAATAACAAAAAGAAAGTTGGTATGCAAAATACAACCGTATGTCTTCCGGGCAATTATAGATAGGGTTGCCATTACCTAAATTGCAGACAAAAACTTCAAAACCCCGGACATTTGGGTGAAATTTAGTTTTTTTCCCGGACATCCTAGGATTTACATTATTATTTTATTTATCGCTTATCTTTCAATTAATTTGGATTCCCCTGACACTAAAAGTGTCCGGGTTTCATCCGGACATTTTTGACAACCCCTCCCGGACGTCCCCCGGACGCCCTCTAAGCTAGGACAAATACGGGGAAACCCGGACGGATGGCAGCCCTAATTATAGACCACAGCAAAACCTTTCATTACCAATAATAACTCAAAAAACATTGTATTGTACACGCGATTAATGTTGCAGCTTCACAGGACCTTAAGCTAGTAGCCGTAAGGGCTATTTTTGCACACCAAGTGATAGACCGTTGTCCAAACCCCGTGCCCCGTGCCGTCAAAGCATAGCGGTTATTATTCCCTAGAGTTTCGACAATGGTCAATGGGGAGGGCAGACATGATGGACGCTTCGTTGCAAATAAATTTACGAATGCATTTTTTTGATGTTTCAATCTCATACATTGAGTAAGGTTATGTGTTTAAATCTGGGAAAGTACCAATGTGACTTTTTCAATTCAATATAAAAATATTAAAAAAAAATATGCCATCACGCCTGTATTCCCCGAAGGGTTAGGCAGAGGTGTACCAATGTACACCCACAGTTCTCCGGTATGTTTAGGTCCCATGTAATAGGGAGCCTATTGCCATTAACCGGACACAAACCCTAACTCCGATCTGCTACTGAGAATTTTATGGAAAAACACAATAACAATTGGACATCACAGAAAAACATCGTGAGGAAATCACCATTTCTTAAAACAGTAATGTTTTAATATTACTTTGCCTCAAGCACTGTTGGATTTTCAACGCTCGGCCAAGCGCCGAGAATTGAAAATTCAACAACTGAATGAACAAAGTAATACTATAATGGAACTGTTCTAAGAATTGGCGGTAGGGCCCCTGACCAATAAATACATGTCAATTCAATACTTACATATTTACCAATGATACAACATTTCAATACGTATTTAAGTATCACATATGCGACGAAAAGAGGTATAAAAGAGGATGGATGGAGAGGAAGAGGGTGGCCAAAGAAAAGATGGATGGATTGACTAAAGTATGATATGAAAGAGAAGGGAGTCAGTGATAGCATGACGGTTGACAGGACGGCATGGAAGAAGAAAACGTGTTACGCCGGCGCCGACCCCAAGTAACATGGGATAAGGGCACGAAGATTTTTATTTTTATTCGGGATGGGTAAGCTCTTGACTCTAGTCTTGGTCAAAGGTGACATAGACAAAGTCTACGATGGAGTGAGCTTACCCAGATGATGATGATTTGGACATCACTGACATCGGCGACGGAAAACATCGTGGTCTTATAATATTAAGTCTGAAATCGCGAATCCTTGAGCAAGCATGGTGATCAATGCTCGTGCCTTATGTGTGACAAGAGGCTTTTGCCCTTAGGGCAATAATAGGCTGGTATTATTATTTTGATGTTTAGCACAGTATTAGGGGCAGGTGGCAAGGCATACGCGTCATATTATAACAAAAAAAACTGGATCAATGATGTGATTTGGAACGTAGAAAGGGACGCAGCGACTCGAGGGCAAATTTAAGTAGGGATGAGGGCGTATGATTTTTTATTCGAAGGGTAATCATCTCTTTTTAATTGGTATACCTATTATGTGGATGTTTTTTGTCAAAAGTCTTGCTATCTTGTTTTATAGATGTATGAAAGTCGTATAAATATGTTAATTTTGAATTAATTGCCAATATTACATGGGACCTAAAAACCGGTGAACTGTTGGTGTACATTGGTACATCTCTGCATACCCCTTCGGGGAATACAGGCGTGATGGTATTTGTGTGCTGCCAATATTAGAAAAAATGTTGTGTCCTCACGTTAGGAATTTCTCCTGTATCGTAGGTGCGTTTACAAACATATAAACTCACATACACAAACAGCCAGACCCGGAACAACTATCTGTAGACCATGCAAATTATTGCTCGTCGCGGGAATCGAATACGCGACACGCATTCCAGCACCCAATCGGTAAACCAGCAGCGCCAACCGTGTCATCAAATTGTAAAGTGTACAGTACGGCCCATCTACGGTCTATCAGTACGGTCTGTGGACGGTGAGCAATGGGTAGCTCACCGTCCGTACGAACTAACGACAGACCGTGCGACGGCACGTTCGTGTTCCACGCGCGCTTCAAAGAGATGTCAGCAAACTTGGATGGGGCCACTAAGGGCCGATGCCTGCCGGGGCTGCGGGTTGTGAGCAAGAGATACCGCGCCCCCGGAACGGAAAGGGCACAAGAAGGAACATGGATGGGTTTTAGTCAGTAAAAGTCTGACAATCCCTCCCGTCCCGCCCAGAGCGGGAGAAGTCATTTGACGATTTCCCCAATGGTAAAAAAGGGCCGGTCTTGACGATTCTGAAGATAGTAGGATTAACTGCGCAGTAGACAATATTGTTCGTAGCTGATCCATTGCGCAGTTAAAAAGCTAACTTCACGACCGATACGATACGTCACACGTAATGTACGTAGCGTAAAATCTGTAATTGTCTGTTAGACGGTTTTGCATTGCGACGTGTGGTGGATGGCAAACAAGCCGACGGCCCACCTGATGTTAAGTGGTCACCGCTGCCTATAGTCATCTGCAATACCAGAGGCCTTGCAAATGCGTTGCTATCCTATCACAGAGACAAAGTTGGAATATCTCATGTGCCTGTAATTACACCGGCACCTATACCCTTCAAACCAGAACATGGCAACGCTGCTCTGCGGCAGAAATAGGTATGGTGATAGGTAGTACTTCCCCGGACGCGCTCCTTCACAAAGAGCTCTACTACTTAGCTAGCTTTTTTGGTTAGCTGCGCAGTAGAAAATTTCGTTCGTAACAAATCCATTGCGCAGCCAAACAGTTAACTTCACCACCGTTAAGAAACGTCAGCTGTAATGTATGTAGCGTAAAAATAATAAAATATGGATGAATTATTTTAATTGCATTTATTAACAAAATATGAAAATACCTAGTAGGTACTTATACAGGGTGGAAATTTATTATGCTACCTGGAGGGAAAGTACTCTAAATACTTGAGTTAGCAAATTTTACTGAAAGGAAACATTCCTTTATTTTTAAAAAGAAACAAAACTGCATTTAAATAATTTTGAAAATATTCTTGCCACACCCAGGAATCGAACCGACTAAAATTCGAAAAAAATGCATTCTGTACTTTTATGGCACTAATCGATAGGGTCAATCATAAGGATCAAATCCCTGCAAACATGGTAAATTAAAATAAAATAAAAACATGCAATTTTATTGTAAATTTATTTTATTCGGACGAAACAAACGAGTAAATTCACTAAGTAGTTGCTGGAAATGAGTTTCATTTCTTTGATGCATGAATTTATTCCTTTAAAAAAATCATTTTAAGTAACTTTTGGTAGCGTAGTAAAATTTTCAATATTCACCACAACACCCTTCTAAAAGTTATTCAAAATGAATTCCTTCAAATAATGAATGTGTGCATCGAAGAAAGTGAAGCTCATTTCCAGTATGCAATTAGTTACTGTACTCGTTTTTTTCGTCCGAATAAAATAAGTTTAGATTGAAATTTCATGGTTTTTGTTAAATTTAGTTTACCAGGTTTGTAGAGATTTGATCCTTGTGATTGACCCTATCGATAAGTGCAATAAAAGTACAGGATGCTATTTTATCCGATTTTAGTCTGTTCGATTCCCGGGTGTGGCAGGCGTATTTTCAAAATTATTTAAATACAGTTTTGTTTCTTTTTAAAAATAAAGGAATGTTTCCTTTCAGTAAAATTTGCTAACTCAAGTATTTAGAGTACTTTCCCTCCAGGTAGCATAATAAATTTCCACCCTGTATATACATAGTACTTATAGAAGACAAAAAGTGAAATTAAAATCGGCCAAGAAATACTGCCATTTAAAACTATTAATTACGCACTGATTAGACAGAGAGATCCGACATGGAGTATGACGTCACTCGTCACATAACACTACCGTTTTGATAGAAAGAGATAGAAATATATCGACGATTTCTTGTAACTTTATTAATTTCATATACATATTGAAAAACAGTTTTACTAAACTGTTTATTACATGAAAGAGATTTAATTTGTTAAATAAAAAAAAAACTTGCATATTCTCTGTTGGCTGATAGACGATTTTGAATCGTATAATGTTATAATTAAGGATGATAATTGAATGTACTAGTGATATTTTAACACCGTCATCATATTCTCAGGTACTAAAATATAAATGCGAAAGTTTGTATGGACGAATGTTTGTAACTCAATCACGCCAGAACGGCTGAACGGATTTGGATGAAATTTGGCACAGTGATAGATTATAGTCTGGATTAGTACTTTGGCTACTTTTTATCCCGGAAAAATATTCAGTTCCCGTGGGGTGATGTATTAAGTACAGAAGTTAGTGGCTGAATAACCAAACCAATGTTTCGAAAAAAGGTCGACCATTTTTTTTAAGAAAAAAAAAATGTCTTGTTCATTCCAGCCGTTAATAAATCTATGATTCCAGCATTCTCCAATAGCTTTGTGTAGACCTTTGAACATATTTACTAACAACGACCCATTTAAACTCAAAATGCTATTTAGCAGAAAAAAAAACATAATTAACAGTAAACTACAAATAAAATTTATTAGACCTGAGAATCGAACTCACTATCTTAAATTCAGCACCCGTGCTTACAACCACCAGACTAATCAGGCTCAAGTAAAAAAAAAAAAACCATAATCACCTCTTTAACAACATAATTCAAAACACAAAACAAAAAGTCATTAAGACGAAGTAATAAAAACACAATAAACTAGTTAACGACATCACCGAAATCGGTCCAGCTATTTCGGAGAAAGGCACACACAAACAGAATCTCAACGCGGAATAAAAACCGTCGAAATACGCTTTCTTACCAACCACCATCTTTTACCCTTCATAAATCAACAGAGACATTTCAATAGAAACGCATTATTTGCTTTTATTATTACACCCTTTGCAACATTTTCAACCTTAACCCAACAGCATAAAGTCCAAATTCCAACGGCAAAATCAATATCCCTTCGTCGACAAAGGTATTCATGTACACCAATAGAATATGGACTTTAGTACTTAGTAAATAAGGTTTATTATGTATATAAGGGTTAGGAGTAATAATAATCCCTACGCAGCGGATGGCGGCAGACATTTTATTTTTTTTATCTTAGATAGTGTTGTGGTTAGTGTCGATGCACATTATTATTGTTATTTTTAGAAATTTTAAAAAAGTATTTTTTTTTTCAAATTCCGAATATAAAAAATTTTTTTTTACAAAACTAAGAACAGATTAAATAGAAGAAGAAGAAGAATAAAAGAAAAATAGACGCCAGCGCATCAAGCTTCCTGAATCTGTCAAATTTTCGCGATCAACTTTGAACCGTATACTACAGCGATAAAGTTGAAAATCTATTAAAAAAAATTGACAGATTGATGCAACTGGCCTCCGTACATTAAAGTTTGACAGTCAGAATGCAGATAGGTAAAGTACTGTACGAATTTATACCTGTATGTCTACTGCGCAGCTTAATAGCCAGCTTAATTCATGTCCGGTATAATACATCGCCCGTAATTACTGTAGGAAGTAGGTAAAAAGATTCTTAAGTATATATAGTCAACTGATTTGCTAAATCCACTGTGAATACTTCAAAAAAACACAATATTTTGTGTAAGCTACTAATATTTTTATGATATTACAGTACGTCTGACGTGTGTTAGCGGTCTGAAGTTAGCTTTCAGTCCGATAGCTGCGCAGTAGACAAATTTTGTTCCATTGCGCAGGTCAAGCGACTAAGTTTGCCCTCTTCTTTGTTGTGTTGTTAAACTAGTGATGTTATTATGTGGTACCTATTTGGTTAGTAGGTATTATTATGGTAATATTTTAAAAAGATGAGCGTCATGTCATGTTAGAAGTGACATCAAACAAATAATTAAGATGAGACTAGAACTGTAACTTTAATCGTGTTTAGTACCTAACTTGTAAGTTCAAAGGATAATGGTAGTGTTGGGGTAGTGAACGATTTTGTAAAGAACGAATGATATATGTATGTGAATGGTTTGATAAATAAAACGTTAAATATTCGTATGCAAGATGTAGATTAAAATAATTGTTAATAAGAGTAATTTCCTTATTTATATTTTCATCCAAAATAATGCTTCCTATTCTACTTCTTAATTATCTCTCTCTCTTCTATTTTTAATTTTGACAGTTTGTTTCCTCTAGCAGAATTTGCTATACCAACATTTTGTTTCTTAGTATTAATTAAGGTAATTTCTTAACAAAATGTATAGCAAACCCCTATTTTTGATTGACTGAGACTGATTGTGATCGTTCATTAAAGTTGGAAGAATTGCCACACAGATTAAAAAAAAACGTCCGTCGTCAGTCAGAAAGAAGCGTTTCCATGACCAATTGGCTCAGAGATCACTACGAGAAATGCAACATGATGTTACTAGTGCAAAAAATGACTCTACTACCTCTCGTGCACTAATCGTCTTTTATACCCACAGGAAGAGTGGCGGTGGTATTTTTTTCCAGCAGCAGCACAGAGTAACTAAAGACAAAATGGGATTATGTGCTTAATTACTTTAGCTAGAGAGTCTAAATTAAAGTGTAATAGCATCTAAGTCCTTGGTCATATGACACAGGTAGCTATGACAAATGACAACTAGAAATAAACAATGACACTCAAATTGGTTATATTGACTGGTTCTCAGAATAAGGTAAAATATTTGCAAGGAAAACATAAAATATGAAACTTTATGTTGGTGAGTACCTCCATATAAGGCAGATAGATGACGTAAAACAAATAAAATATGAGAAGAAACAACACTATAAAAATATCGCACAATCCACAGATAAACAACAAAATTTATCGATAACAATAAATTGTGTCGATAAAACGAAACGTCAAAATTACAACACTATCGCAAATGTAGGGCGCCACAGGGGAACGGCATACACGCCGCGTTCTCTATAAATAAGTCGCATGAGCTAGAGAGGGACGCAAACACAACAATAAACACTGCTAGAAAGAGACAAAACATAATTTCCAATCAAAATATGCAGCAACAGCATTTTAGCCTTTACTGTGAAGTAATAAGAAACGATGTTATTGATATCTCAGCACAAATTGTCACTTGAAGCCATCTTACATACAAATACTTCATGTTAGACACCATAACTACACAAATATGTATGCCAATAAACAAAAACAAAACGTCAAAAATCAAGTTCCAAAATAATAACAAAATACACGAAAAAAAACACACGATTTTATAAAAGGAAATCAATAAAAAAACTAACGGGAATCAGTAATTGAATTCTAATTTCAAATCGCCGTGACGTCACGCTCAAATTTCGAAGTTATTTCAGTGTTACAACACAGTTCTGGTAGTAAAATTGGAATTTTTGACGTTTTCTTTCCAAAATCTCGGCTAAAACACTATTATAGATGGATATCTTTATGAAATAATGTGCACACGACTTACCGTCACAGATCCACAGCAATGGTGTCTTCTTAAACGTCAAAAAACTATAGAAAACGTATCAAAACGTCACAATTAAACTCACTCCGGACATCTTTCGAAACGAAATGGCTGCACGAATAACATAAAAGATATGAGCACAGTGTATAGCTTGTCTACCACTAAACTCCGAACGACAGCGGCTAACGACAGCAAAGCGATACTAACGTACAAACGCGTATCGATTTTATTAAACGCAGAACATTTTGGTACGGGGGCCACCCAACCAATGATAAAACAGTGAATAACAACGCACGGTATTGGACGGAACGTGTTTCGAAATTCAAACACGTTCCATGACCCCAATATCCTCTATAAGAGACTGGTAAGCTTAACAAATATACACATGTCTCGTTCTTTCTTACCGGGATTAGACACGAGTTAGAGTGAGATAACAAATGCTTTTTTTTTTCAGATTTAAACGGAAAGACGACTTAAGAAATTACTTTTGACTAGTAATCGATTTATAATCAGCTTTATTAAAAGTGCATAAGGTTGATAATCATGTAGTAGGTTTGAGCTCTGAGTGTAGTGATGTCACCCAAGTAGAATGGCCGATATAATGAATTATTCACATGATTTGGGCCTATTTGCTAACTGTATGGCTCATGTTACATTGTCCAAGCATTATTTATAATACGTCAATAACATTTTGTTTAAATAAATATTCTATTTTACAATCTATGTCTTTTATTTCTTAGAAATTTTGACGTTTTCTTAGTCAGAGTCGATCGACTGAAGTTTTCCGTCGGAAAGTTGTGGTAAAAATTTTTGGAAGAATATCGATTTTCATTTTAAATTGATATTTTTTTGTTATTAATATTAATTATATCGAAAAATACAGGAGATATTAAAAACTTAACGAATATAATTCAATTTTTAACTCATCTAAAGGTTTTCCAGCATCTTGCCCTAAGTAAGACGATTTACGTGAAAAAAGCTCTTGCAAGTGGCTACATAACACATAAAATGCTGCAATAAACATTAAAATTAACTTTTACATCCTCAAATGATCCATCACTAAAAATATACTATTTTTTTTTTAAATATATTGCTGACAATATATTTAAAAAAAAATGGCTACTAATAATAGCACATTGCAGTAAGGCGAAGAAAAACAAAAACAAAAGCAGTAGTCGGCGTGCTTGTATGACCAGATGTATGAATGTGGACGAGGTGAAAGGAGTATGTAAGGATCGTAGCAGGTGACGTTCTGTGGTGTCTGCCTAGCCCTATGGGAAAAAGGTGTAAGTTTATGTTTCGTATGTAGAATCATAAATAATTTTGACACATAGCTTTAAAAGTCATTTTTTTTGCACACACACGTATCAAAAACCCTTGTCCATTTTGCCCATATCTCCCCTTCAAACAAATTGATGACTTTTAAATGCTCACGTTTATGTATGAACGCCCATTAACAATGGTGGGGTTGACATTAAAACGATTTTAAATAACTAAGATGTTATAAGTACAAAAAAAATATTTACGTAAAAAATGGCACGCAGAAAGCAATGACCTTTAAATTGCGCGGTAAATATAAAAAAAATAGACTAACCATTTTTTTTTTTAATGAGAGCCTGCCACACTTTCCCAACCACTGCAACTCCTGAAACCCGGAATCAACAGTGGAGACCACCAGAAAAGCGCCGCGGCAATGAAGCTCGATGAGTCCCAGAGAAATTATTCAACTGTCTTGGATCCAGCAACGATTAATAAGAAAAGATAACTTTCTTTTGGGACATGCCCTGCACACTTTTCCCAACCACTGCAACTCCTGAAAGCCAGAATCAACAGGGGAGACCACCAGAAAAGCGCCGAGGCAATGAAGCTCAACGAGTCCTGGAGAACGATTCAACTGTCTTGGATCTTGCAACTATATTAATCAGAAAAGATCATGAGCGTAGGAAAAAGAAAAAACATAATTTCCACTTCCCTTCAAACAAGCAGGAGACAGAACAGAACTCGACCAATAGGCTCTAGGGCACGTTTACAACTGGGAGAAGCCGAGTTGCTTATCACCACAGATTAAAAGTCATCATCATCATCTGCTTAGCCTTTTCCCAACTATGTTGGGGTCGGCTTCCAGTCTAACCGGATACAGCTCAATACCAGTGTTTTACATGGAGCGACTGCCTATCTGACCTCAACAATCTAGATACTAGTTAACACGATATTAAGGTAAGACTGGTTGTTAGATATTTGGGCTTCTGACTAACCGTGACGACTGTCAAAGATCTACTTGTGACAGCACGAATCAACGGCTTCACGTGCTTTCCGATTCACGGGGGTGTCACATCAACAACTTTTAAACTACAAGCTGCTACTGAGAATTTTTCTTATAAATCCCATTAAAATTCTGTCTGACCTAGGAATCGAGCTCGGGATCTCACGCGTTTAGCAACCCAGAGACCACAAGGCTAGCGGGTCGGTCAAATTTTAAATTAAAATTGTAGATAGGATAACAGCGCTTAAATTAAGGTTTGTGATTGATAAGTTTATTTCCCGTTAAATAACTTAATTTCAAAATGACATGTAACAAATTTTACTTGACGGGAAAAAGAAATACATAAACTCACGCCTTTTTTCCTTGGCAAGGCAGAAACCACAGAATGCCATCTGCTACTATCCTTACATACTTATTTCGCCTCCTCCACGTTCATACATCTAGTCATATAAGCACGCCGGTTACAAGTACTGCGCACCTGAGAAGTGCGCATCAAGCGATTCTGACTGAATATAGCTAAATAGTCTTTTGTTTTCAGAATGGTATCTCGCAAGTCAACCTCAGAAGATTGACGGCAGCTTAACCAGATTTTCCTCTAGTGCATTAAAAATTAAAGCCTCCAGACAGGGCTTAAAGCCTCCAGCAAAAGCAGCTAAAACACTGCGGTGCTCCCAACCATACGATGACCCACTTGCTGAAGTGCCCAAGGTGTCCCTACACCTTGAAGGATATTCAAACTTTGCCCCTGATGCCGCGATAAACGTGGCCAAGTATCTACTACAAAATGATAATGAAAATAAAAAGGATTTACTTAAAATAGCTATCGACAATGGGCGTAAATTATTTTTTTACAAAAATCGCAATATGTGGTTTGATTACGGTAGTTCAAGTAGTGCTGTGTCTACGGAATAAGATCATTGAATCGTCCAATCTACGTAAGAGGACAGGTTAGAATACCCAGAAGCAAAGAAAATGTTTTGTACTCATTGACGTTTGACTGCTAATAAGAGTTTAGAAGGCTTATCAAATCTTTTTCATTCTGTTGCTATTCTGTAAAAATCTCGCTGTTCCCAACGATTGATGCTATAACAATCGATGGATTAACAGCTTCCCTTAAGGTCACTTGACCCAATTGGCGAAGTAGTTAAAAAAAGTCAAGAAGTTAGATAAAAAGCTTATAAGTAGGTGCAGTCAAAGTGAAAACACGTTATACTTTTCGCCCTTTGCACACCGCAACTTAAATGTTTAAATTCAATTTGATGCATTCAAATATTCTATAGCGATATGACCTACTTAACTGTACATATTTACTGGCAAAGAACTTCTAATGGAACGATGTCATCTGGGATTTTAAGACCAACATTCTAGATTTCTTACATTGTTTTCACATTGTAACCGTGTGCTATTATTTTTGTAAAAATCATTGGGTAGCAAACTAGCCGATAGCCCACCTGATTTTAAGTGGTCACCGCTGCTTACAGACAAACCAAACGCTTTGCAAATGCGTTGCTATCCCAGAGACAAAGTTGAAATGTGTCATGTGCCTGTAATTACACCGGCATCTATACCCTTCAATCTGGAACACAGCAACGCTGCTTTGCGGCAGAAATAAGTATGGTAGTGCTTCTCCGGACGAGCTCTTTCACAAAGAGCTCTACTACTACAATGTAGTCTAAGAATGGGCGGTCCCGTCCTTGTCACATAACATTTATCATTTTATAGGTCATTAAAATAGGTTTATTTCATTGTATGACACCCACAGACAGACGTTGGGTACTAGACACCACTAATCAATTGACTTACTTTTTATGAGCTGCCAAAACGCGATTCCCCGTTGCTTTTGCATAGCAATAGGGTGTGTAACGTATTTGCTAATTCAATTGAGTAACTAATTTGTTGATTATAAAGCAACAAACAATTCATACTACTACTACTAGTTACTTACTTGAAAATTACCGGTTTTCCGGGTTAAATAAAAGGGTATTTTTCAAAAAAGTCGTGTCTTGGAATGATTGCTTATCTAAAAGGTACTTACACAGAATCCTACTAAGCACAAATCAATCTGAATAACCCTTCAAAGAACACAAGCTTGATTATAGTTTGTGTCTAGTATAGAAACCAAGATAATTTTTTACTGTTTATTAGTCCTAAAATCAACATTACTACCTACTTCAAAAAATAATATAAAGTCAACAACATTTTTCAAAAGATCAAAAATCGAAAACAAGTTAAGAAATTTCAAATCGTTTATTACTTTAAAAATCAACATTAATCGTTCAAAAACTATTAAAAAATCAACAAAATATTTACAGTAAAATGTCTTTTCATGCTTTTGCGCTAGGTTTCATTTTCGGTTGTTTTATGATTGAGCCAATACTCTTCCTTCTCATCATTCCCCTCTTCTTCAAAGGAGTCTGCATATTCTTCTTAGCGATCCTCACTTTCTTCTCCTTCTCGCCATCTTTCTTTTCCTTCATCTTCTTTTCTGCGTCCACCTTCTTCTTTGCCTTAACCGGTTTCTCCACCTTGCTTTCCTCTGACTTTGCAGTCGGTTTCAACTTTTTTTCTGCGGGTTTCTTTGCTTTGACTTTCTTCTCCTTCTTCTCTGGTTCTTTCGTCTTTTCAGTATTTTCTTTTTTGGCTTTCTTCTTTTTTGGTTTCTTTTCTTTGACGGGAACGAGTTTGAAGGATCCTGAGGCTCCAACTCCTTTCGTTTGTATGATTGTTCCTTTTTCTACGGCCGATTTTAAAAACTTCTTTATGTAATAGTTCAGTTTGTCTGCATCCACATTGTATTTCGCAGTCATGTATTTCTTGATTGCATATAAGGACACGCCTTTCCGACTTTTTAGTTCAACGAGGGCTTCTATTATCATTATCTTCGTTGTCAACTTCTTATCTTGTTGTTTCTTTAGTAGATAATGTGTTGGACTGCTCGGAATCTTCTTATTTGAAGTTCTCAGTAGCGCTGATTGAATTTTGATGTCTGAACTATCAGATTCTGATCCATCTGACGGCATTTTGGGTGCTCGAAATTTAAAATTTTCACGTAATACAAAAACATTTCTGTTAATTTTCTATGAGGTTAAGTAAACGAAAACTTTACCTTAACGAGGACTTGTGAGGGATTGTTATATAATGTAGGTAGTTCGTAAATATTTTGGTGATTCTGAATGATCTGATATAAAAGGAGTGTTCCTTTTAAAAACTGTTCAGTTGCTAATGAGCTGGCGGTATGAATTGATTGTTAGTTGTTAGCTATGACGAAATATGAATTTGAATGATATTATTGAAATAATAAGTGTTACCATACAGAGAAGGCACGAGCATTGATCACCACGCTTGCTCAAGGCGGATTATAATAAATTACACTTTATTGTCATAAATTAAATAGTATTTTTATGAATTTCGTAGCTCCTGCACTAGTGTACAGGAGCTATAGTATCTTCCCTTACTTACCTGCAGTGGCATTCTATACTATACGGTAATTCCACCGTCACTTCGACGCTCACTTCGCACTTCAAAGTGACAAATAAATCAATGTCATTTGAATTTGATTAAATATTTGATGTCATTAAATAGCGACTTGAGAGGCGAGTTCATGTCTGAATTTTACAGAATCGACGTGCTGTTACGAGTTATTTAGTGCATCCAAAGACTACATTGGCGTGATAGATTGATATTATAAGTAGTTTTATATTTATTATTAGTAGTATAAGTATAACTAATACAAGTTTCTGCCTTCCTTCGGAATTTACCCTACAGGTTAAGTTACATCTTTGGTTACTGCTCCGCTCTTGATGGTCGTAGTCAAAGTCAAAGTCAAATCATTTATTCCAAACAGGCCATTAAAAGGCACTTTTAGACGTCAATTAATTAAAGCTATTGAATCTAGTTGCCTATTCCAAAGGGTAGTTTCGTATGGAGAAGAAAGGGCAAGAAACTCCATACATACTCTTTTAAAAAAAACTACGGGGGTTTGATTCCTAGGTCCTGCAAAAAGTGCTTCTGGGTTTCTCAGTAGCAGCTCGGACTTAGGATTTGTGCCCGGTTAATGGCAATAGGCTCGCTCCCTATTACATGGGACCTAAATATACCGGCGAACTGTGGATGTACATTAGTACACCTCTGCCTAACCCTTCGGGGAATACAGGCGTGATGGTATATTTTTATTTATTTTTATACGTGCGTACGTAGCGTGATGTTATATTTTCAACGTTCGGTTTAGATTTCTTCTCTCACTCATATAGTCTTATGGGACAGAAATCTGACACGACCAGGCAGAGATCAAGCATAGGACCAACGGCTTTACATGCTTATCAACTTCCACTCCCGGCTGCTACTAAAAATGTTTAATGTAAAAAATCAAAAAACTTAGGTTCGATTCCCAGGTCGAGCAGTGTTGTTGCGTTTTAATATAACATTCTCAATAGCAGCTCGGAGTCAGGATTTGTGCCCGGTTAATGGCAATAGGCTCGCCCCCTAATATCTCGGACCTAAACATACCGGCGAACTGTGAGTGTACATTGGCACACCTCTGCCTAACCCTTCGGGGAATACAGGCATGATGGCATGTTATTTTTAATAACCTAAGTAATGGATAGACCAATTAAAACCATTACAAATAGGTACCTCCTACCTACTTGGCAAAAACGCAACTTTTTACGTCACTACAAAAAATTGCGATTACAAAAAGCTTAAAATACTATAGTACCTACCTATTATAGGTAGACAACATTCGACCTGACGCCCTCCAGGAAACGGCAATCAGCCAACAGGTGCTTGTGGTTCGCTAATTAGATGGAAGCACCGTATTATTAGTCGTTTCAAACCACCTAGCTTGTAGTTAGCTACACGCGATGTGGCGTTTTGTGGTGGCCGAAGTGGGTTTGTCATACTATACCTAGGTAGCTAGATTTAGTAGGTTAATTGCATTACTAATTTGATTATTATAATGTAAGGTGAGATATTTTTTCTGTAGGTATATAATTTTTATTTTTTACTAGAGAACTGCTCGCAACCAATATGCTCGCCCCAATTACATGGGATCTAAAACGTACTGGCGGACTGTGGGTGTACATTGGTACACCTCTGCCTAACCCTTCGGGAAATACAGGCGTGGTGGCATGTGATGGTAACTTTAACATTTTGGAATTATTCATTGTGCGAATGGTACATACAAGCATGCATATTTCATTTGTTTTGTACATACCTAAGTAGGTAGATACATATGTAGTGTACAAATGGTCGTAGGTACCTAAACATGATGTTTTGCGAGTTAGGTACCTATTATGTAGGTACCTACTCAGACAACCCAATGGCTGGTTCCTAGTTTTATGAGACATATTTGCGTGTTTTTAAGAAGGATCGCATTTTAATCTCTGCCTTAAGAGGTCAATAATACCTACGTCTAATTAACATAAAGATTTTGAATAGTTGCCATTATGAGTATTGGCTTTCTGTTATAAGATTAGCATTTAGTTTTATAACTACTAACCATAAGTTGTAGTTGGTCTGTTGTAAACTGTAGATATCTAATGCACCAACTTATGTTTTGTTTATTTATGCATATTTGTGATATTTCACCTACTTTTCAGTGTTTTTTTTTTCCTTATTAATCCGATACTTGAATAAGAACTTACCACACACTATTTCAGCATGTAAAAACTAGGAGTTCCATACAATCTCCTAATATTCTTGCACCTTAAAAGAGATGTTTTTGTAAACACGCTAAAAGTCCCTAATCTTTTGTAATGTAGGAATTTACATCACAAAGTCAATCCAAAGGTATCCGTTTAAAATAGCAACCGTTAAAATATCAGCAAAACAAAGAACGTACATTTTAAAAAACCAAACCATCTTAAAACGAAATGTATCAACGGAAAATTCCTACAACTTCGCAAAGAAACATACTAGGTACGAATAATTTTAAACAAAACAATTGTGAACTACCCACAAATTCCAAAAATGAGGACTGCAAAAACTATAAAAGGCACTGCATCACTCACTCGAAACTCAAAACATTTATTTCAATTAGACCATTTACAGGCACTTTTGAATTGTCAGGAGTCGCTAGTTCGTCACCTATTAGCAAACGTGTATTACTTAAAAATCAAAATGGCTCGTACAAAACAGACCGCCCGGAAATCAACCGGAGGAAAAGCACCAAGGAAGCAGCTAGCAACCAAAGCAGCAAGAAAAAGCGCTCCAGCAACCGGTGGGGTAAAAAAACCACATCGGTACAGACCTGGGACTGTCGCCCTCCGAGAAATAAGAAGATATCAGAAGAGTACGGAGCTCCTAATCAGGAAACTCCCTTTTCAACGCCTCGTGAGGGAGATAGCTCAGGACTTCAAGACGGATCTTCGGTTCCAAAGCTCTGCAGTAATGGCTCTTCAAGAAGCAAGCGAGGCGTACTTAGTAGGACTGTTTGAAGATACGAATCTGTGTGCGATCCATGCGAAGCGAGTTACAATTATGCCGAAGGATATTCAGCTAGCAAGGAGAGTCCGTGGCGAGCGCGCGTAGGTTGACACGCGATTATTTGTCTTCTGTGGAAGCTAACTAGGTAGGTATTGACAAAGCCCTTTTCAGGGCTGCAAGGGTTTCTTGTTTCTTTTGACGGATGTTTAAACGTGAATGGTGTGATTTTGATGGCAAGGCCTCAAGATGAAAGTGATTGAATTTTCTCGTGTGCCTGTAACTACACTGGCACTCATTCCTTTCAAACCGGAACACAGCAAAGTTTTGCGGCAGACATAGGTATGGTGGTGGTAGTACAGTCAGTGTCCTTCATTATATGACCTCTTTTACATAAAAGATGAGGGATATAGGGATGATCATACTTCCCCAGATGAGCTCCTTCACAAACAGCTCGATTGAGTACTAGAAAATATGCAGTATCTTTGTGTGGTACAATTTTGTGTCATTTTTGTAGGTAGCTGAGTAACATTGCCGCTATTGTAGGCCATTTTTGTTCATTTTTCCGTTTGTATTTTATTTTTGTTACATTCTGTTGGTATGTTCTATTTCGTAAATTTTAAATTACTAGGTCTCATAAGATTTCATTTAACTTGTTTGTTAAGAATACATAATAATTTTGGTACCTACCCACTTTTCGTAGGTACTCGCAGCATTACTCATTTGAAACTCGTTCTGCCAAGTAGGATTCACTCACAATCTCTCAATTTATAAATTAGGTAAATCTACATTTATTCAATATGCCAAAAATATTGGCCATGCAGCAATAACTTACATTTTTGGAATAGATTTCAAATTAATTCTCGTTAAATATCTAAAATCCTTCCAATTTTTCTTATACTTATTTAGTTCAACTGATTTTAAATGCATTCTAAGCCAAAAAAAATAGATTTTGGTAACAGTGAGTAAATAAATTTATTATTGTTTTTGACTAGCTTATGCTCTTATGACTTCCCTTATGATGGGAATCACTGACATTGGTGAAGGAAAACATCGTGAGAAAACCAGCCTCCCTAGCCAAGTCACAAACGATTATCGTGAACGCTCGGTAGGTACCAATAGATTTTCAACTTAATACCCAAGAGCCTTAAGTTGAAAATCTATTAAAGATTTCTAAGCGTTAGCGAGTTTAACGAACGAAAACGCTATGCAATCTTCATTAGATCTTCAACTTAAAACCAAGCACATAAAATTGAAGATCTATTAAAGCCTACTCAGCGTTTGCGTTTATCGTTTGTGACTTGGCTAGGGGGGCTCGACATATAAATCTAAAATCGCCAATCCGCCTTGAGCAAGCGTGGTGATCAATGCTCGTGCCTTCTCTGTATTAGAAGAGGCCTTTGCCCTGCTGTGGGACAGTAAGAGCGGGGGCACACGATGCGTTGCGGCGCCGCAACGTTATGTCGCAGCGGCGCTGCCGGCGCCCCAGCAGCCTCTGTTGTTGGCCCTTCTTTGTGACGCATAAACAACTAAGCGGTGCCGCTCCGACGTCGCAACGCATTCACCCCTGCGCATCGTGTGACATGCCACAGATATTTCTATGTAACACGACGCAGCGACACCGCTCCGGCGCCGCAACGCATCGTGTGCCCCCGCTCTAATATGCTAGTACAGAAGTGAAGTTAGCTGTTTGGCTGCGCAATGGATCTTTTAGGAACAAAATTGTCTACTGCGCAGCTAATCCGCTAACTTCGGACCGCCAAGATACGTCCGCCGTACTATATTATTGTAATTAATTATTGGAATTATTGGCGGAATCAGTAAGGCGTTTCGCACACTGCCCCGCATCACGGAGCGTAGCGCGTGATGTTCTTAGGCTGGGTACTCACTTAGCAGTGTAGCACGCAACGTATCAGATACGGTATCAACCTGCAAGTGGGTACGGCTCGTCTACGATCCTCCGCGTATCTAGCTACGACCTTCCTAGCCGCCTTTGGGTTCGCAGTGAAACCGCCACTCGGCGGGTCACTGCGAGCTTACAGCGCTCCACGCGCGAGCGGCTCGCAGCGGGCTCGGGCCTACGTACTCACTTGATACCGTATCTAATACGTTACGTGCTACACTGCTAAGTGAGTACCCAGCTTTACGTTTGTTCGCAACTATCTGCGTTTGTATATAAAACACGCGTAGTGCAACACACTGAGAACGCGTTCACGCTCAGTGTTGCAGATCACCAGAGCTCCGTCGCACGCACCACGCTCCGTGAAGCGGGGCAGTGTGCCAACGTCTTAGCCCGAGCTGCTACTGAAAATTTCATAGAAAAACCCAATAACACTGCTCGACCTGGGAATCGAACCCAAGACCTCTAGCGTAGCAAGACCACTAGGCTAACGAGGCAGTTGGCAGTAGACTGGTATTATTAGGTGTTAACAAAATTAGTTGCGAAAAAAAAAAACAGGCATACAGTATAAAAAATCGTTTATTTACCTTAAATCTAAGATACAATATTACAACTATGTACTCTGTTGCATTAGCAGACCACTTTCAATAAATACATACTTAATTTTATATATTATATTATTCTTAATTCGTATTTTTCGATTAGAAATCCTAAAACTAAAGTAATAAAGTTCAATTTTCTTTGCAGCATTATCTTTGTGGTCAATTATTTATTTATTAAAATTGGTCTTTATAGCAACTAGCCTCGGATTTATGCAAAGGCCGTTTTATTAATGCTATTATTCCAGTGCGAGAAGGAGACAGAGATACATAACAGATAGCGCTATCCCTTTTTCACAACGGAATAATGATGACTTTAACATATTATATGGAACAGTAAACATTCTCTCAAATATCTCAATTGCCTGTTGAGATTGATTGATAACATCAATCAATCAATCACTACAGTCGACAAAAATTTGACAACTACATACAATTGACTTTCAGATCAAACAACCTAATTGCATGACATTTGGAATAACAATCTAAATAATTTTGACACTGCAACAAAATCCATTGCTTCATACGTGTGAGACATTAGTTTGAGCGACAATGTAAAAAGCGCAATGGATTTTGTTGAAATGTCAAAAAAGTTTTGCTATGCAAATATGATGCAAATGTAAGTTATTTTAAGGTAAGCTTTTGCTTGTTTTAATTGGTACAATTGGTTCTAGCGCCTGTATACTACATAAAGATTTGTTTACCCCTAAAAGGGATGTGAAAGATTTAGTTCCATCTAATTTTCAACCTTGGCAACGCATATGCAAGGCCTCTGGTATTGCAGATGTCTATAGGTAAAGGTGACCACTTCATCTTCGTTGTCTTTTGAAATGTTAGAAGTATCATCTACGATCACAATATTGGAATTCAATATTACAATTGGTTTAGCTTTCATTTCTTAATTCGTGGCAGTTAGTACGTATTAGAGTACTTTGAGTGTCTTTTATTGATAGTAGATCGTTTTGACATTAGCATATTTTTTATGAAATGAATGTAACTATACAACATACTATTATACGTTTTTTAAAAGAGTATGTATGGAGTTTCTTGCCCGTTCTTCTCCATACGAAACTACCTTTTGGAATGGGCAACTAGATTCATTAATTTTAATTAATTTGACGTTCTAAAAGTGCCTTTTAATGGTCTAATTGGAATAAATGATTTGATTTTAACTTTGGTTATGGTAAAAAATACCTGTGATAATACTGCGAGCCAAAACGCGGGCATAAGCTAGTCGCCAATGAATATAGCCACAGTAGATGCAGCAAATGTCTGCTTTTTTTCATAAATCTAAAATTTGGTATTATAAGACACTGCGATCAAATGGAACTAAACCTAAAACCAATAATTATAAGGTGGTTTATACTTTAACACGATCTATTTATTTAAAGAGCATTGTACATTATAATAAGATTTGACCATGGTGTTCTTTTTTATTATTTACAATCTAAATAAATACTAAGCTGGTCAGAATTTGTACAATTTATTTTATTTTCTTGCATAAAGCATTTTGCAGAAATATATAACAATACAATTTTTGCATCCTCGTCAAATTCTGTTATTTGAAAGAGGTGTATTTTGTTATACAGTTGAACGTATTTAAGCAAAAACGATCATCATCTGCCTAGCCTTTTCCCAACTATGTTGGGGTCAGCCGACCCCAACATAGTTGGGAAAAGGCTAGGCACGTAAAGCCGTTCCGACTCGACCGGAACCTGTTCCGGTTCGACTGGAGGCTTCCAGTGATGGATGCAGCTGAATATCAGTATTTTACATGGACCGACTGCCTATCAGACCTCCACAACCCAGCAATGGGTAATACGATACTCTTGGTAAGACTGGTTGTCAGACTTTCTGGCTTCTGACTAACAGTGACGACTGTCAAAGATCTACAAATGACAGCCGGGGCCAACGGCTTTACGTGCTTTCCGAGGCACGGAGGAAACTCGCTATATTAAATGGTCACCCATCCACAGACCAACCTCGGCAAGCGTGGCTTAACCCGGAAGATCGGTCTATGCGGCTGTAATTATTTAGCCACGAGCTCCTCACCTTCAAGCAAAAACGATCCAACCCAACAAAATCCCAAAACTATAGTTACACATTCTACAGACAACGAAAAGTTTATTTTTGTTCAGTTAAAGGTTTGTTCTTTTTTTATCGAATTTTTCCTTATCTATGTGTGAAAGCTTGTAATTAGCTATTTCTTAATACACATACATACATAAACTCACGCCTTTTTCCCATGGGGGTAGGCAGAAACCACGGACCGCCACGTGCTACGATCCTTACACACTCCTTTCGCCTCGTCCACATTCATACATCTGGTCATACACGCACGCCGGTTACGAGTACTGTGTACCTGACCTTTCTGAAGAACCTCACCGATAAGGTCAAGGTCTCGGGTCGGGTCTATTTCTTAATATCACTGGTTTATTAATCTGTAAGCCTTCTGTAAAATAAAATTAATAAAATGACCCATTGTCAAAAATATGACGTTTATAAACAACACAATGTATTAACTCACAATGTTTGCGATGCCATAGTACAAACAACATAACTTAATTTTTGTGTTTCTGTGGGTTGGATCATTTTGGTGTAACTACGCAAGAAGAATTATATTATATTCATGATAACCATTTTCGTCACAATATCCTCTTCAACCCGATAACTATACAGGGTGTTTTTAGGCCTTGTTGCTTTTTTATTACTTACCCAAATTAATTTTATATAAAAAATGCATACTATTTATACGTTCAAAATAGCTCAGTCATTCATTCGTTCTCATGATTATCATTCAGTAAAAAGCTAACACTAATTATTTATGGTAAGGTTACCAGTCTGCGACCAAAATATATTACAATTTTACATATTTATATACTTACATACTTAAATACTGCATTTATCAATATAGAAAAACAATTATAATTCCTTACATAACTTGGTATTTTTACCACTACTTCGGAATTAGCTAATAATACTAAGAAATGAAGGATTTCATTCACTCACTCATTCGTTCAGTCAATGAACGACACTTATTTTGTCATGTAATTTAAATATGGAAGCCTTATTGAATTGCTCGACTGGGGAATCGAACTTGTATGTCAGTCAAATTTAATTATAGTTGTGTATTTTAAGGCTAGACATAGACTGCGTTCCGGCTTTCATTTGCTATTTAGCGGATCATATGAAAATGAACTTTACTGATACAAAAATTAAGTTCAAATTCATATGAAACACTAATTAATGTTTCTTTTTTTCTAAAATATTGCTACGATAATGCAATTAGCGTGTAGGTATGTCTTCTAACTTCATTTTTGTTTTTAAATATTATATGAAGTCATATAAAATGTTAAATAATCGCTTTAATTGGTCACTTAGGAAGTAAATGGTTACCTATATTACTTGGTTACTTACACGTAAAAAATTTGCGAAGCGCTACGGAAACCACTGTTCTTGGTTGCTGCTTCAAAATTCTAAACCTTATAAATTGCATTGTCTTTTAAACGTGAAACTTGACTTTGTACAATATTAGTTTATTTGTTGATCTCTAACAAAATATTTACATGATAAATGATATTTTACATTTAAAAAAAAAAGTTTAAAACATGGTTGGCCAATCCCAGGCCCGCCAAAGCATTTGAATTGGCCCGCCATTGGTCTTAAATCTCATGATTTATATATTACAAATTAATTAACCTCGTAAGGCCCTACGACCTAATTTAATGACAAAAATAAGTAGGTGTTCCGGCCCAAGACAGTTTTTAAAATCATTAAATTACGGCCCAGCGACCTAAAATTATGACATGTCATATTTTAGGTCTAGTCATTTTTTTTCACAATAATATTGTACATGTAACCTTGGCCCTGTGACCTAATAAAAAGACATATAATTTCAACATATATTTTTTGCATGAAATAGTTAACTTTAGATATAGGAAATAACCCTTAAAAAAATTAAGCCAAAAGCATTTAAACACTTTTTTACTAGATCAAAGTTCTGGGCCGCAACTACTTGCATATATTTTTAGTACATTGGGTCGTAATTTATAGCGACCTAAATTTAGGTTGGGCCTTACGAGGTTAAATATTACTATCTTATATTGTGTATAATTTTAGTGGTTGTGTAACACATTAAGGCACTTTGCAGATGGAGCAACTATTGCAGCAACTAGCTGGCAACTAGCTGTTTACATATATTTCGAGTTCCGGTGATCGTCAACAGTTTTCAGTTGCTGTAATCGATGACTAAGTTAGTTCATAATTGCCGCAACTAGCAACTGTTAAATATTATACCGGTTTTTTAAAGATCGCTGCGTAGGTTGAGCAACTCGGCTATGAAAGTAGACAGATTGCCATAAAGTTGCGGCAACCGTAGACGTTATAGCAACTATCAACTTTTTACAAGAGACTTTTAAAGTGTTGATAGTTGCCTCAACTTAAGTTGCTCCATAAGCAAAGCTCCTAAACGCACAATTTGCCCTGGTTGCTGGCGGTTGCCTGCAACCAGAGTAAATTGTGAACCAATTAACATTGGCAGTTATAGGTTGCTGTGTATTAGCACCGGTCTTGCATTTTTGCATATAACTTTTCCTCAGACCAGAAGCATCGCTTTATTTGATGGTTTTTAAATATGAAGGCTTTGGCTTTAGCTTTAAACGTAGCAGTATTTAAAGTCTTTATGACTTTTACTTTTTTCTATGTAGAGATATTTGCTGGCTTAGGAACTATGCACCTTATGGTGTCTACATAAGGTCCACTTTTGCATATAATATTAAAAATATAATTAGTAATTATAGTATGGATTTGAAAGGCAGTAACCATTTTTTATTTATAAGGTAGGTTTTGCATCCTCGTCAAATTCAAGGAGGTAAATGCTAGTGATTCTCAACACGAAACAATAATTAAATAAATAGTTATTGTTTTTTAGGTAATTTTCAGTCACACACAGCACACGTATACGCTACAGATACGCTAAGAGGTGTATTCTGAAATACTGTCAAACTTAAACAACTAAACAACTATTCATTATTGACCAAAAGTCGTAATTTCTTTTTTGAGTAATAAGTCTTTTATGACAACCTCCTGAATTTGACGAGGTTGCAAACTGCACCTTGTGTACAAACCATAAGGTGCATAGTTCCTAAGCCAGCAAGTATCACCGAAGTTTACAAAACCAAAGCTCATTGTTACTGCCTCGCAAATATATCTACATATTATAAAACAAAGTCGCTTCCCGCCGTCTGTACAAGTCAAAATCGGTTGCGTAGTTTAAGATCTTAGATCTTAAACTACGCAACCGATTTTAATGCGGTTTTCATCAACAGATAGAGCGATTCAAGAGTAAAGTTTATACGTATAAAACATCACGCTACAACCGACGGGAGCGGAGCAGTAGCCTGACGTAACTGAAGGCGGGTAACCGGTATACAGCTAGTGAAGTATACACTTAAAACAATCCTTGTGCTTTGGCTTCGGCTGCGAATTTCCTAACATGTACTATATAGTCTAACATTACCGTTGCGAATGCCGCGTCGAGCACGAACTGCGGGATTTTACCTGGAATAGAAAAAAAAGTGTATTATTAAACATAGTCTTATTATTATAAACAAAAAAACAAAAAACAAAAAAAACAAAAAACAAAAAAACAAAAAACAAAAAACTGCCTCGTTGGCCTAGTGGTCCTAAGCGCGACTGCAACGCTAGAGGTCTTGGGTTCGATTCCCAGGTCGAGCAAAAAGTATTATTGGGTTTTTCTATGAAATTCTCAGTAGCAGCTCGGAGTTTGGATTTGTGCCCGGTTGATAGCAATAGGCTCGCCCCCTATTATATGGGACCAAAATACATACGGCGAACTATGGGTGTACATTGGTGCCTAACCCTCCGAGAAATACAGGCGTGATGGCAAGTGAATTTGTACAAGAGCAATGGAGCGCAGCATTTTGGAACTACAAAGAACAGACAGGATAAACCTCTTGGTTAGACTGGTTGCCAGACTTTCTGGCTTCTGACTAACAGTAACGACTGACAAAGATCTACAAATGACAGCCGAGACCAACGGCTATACGAGTTTTCCGAGGCACGGGGGTGTCACACCACCAACTCAGGGTTAGATGATTTTATTGTTGTTAAAAATTTTGGTCTATTAAGGTAATAGTAAGGCTTGTTTCCCACTTTTCTTTAAAATTGATACATTAAATTTGTACCACAAGATTGGTAGATTTCACCAGTAATCAATTGACGTACTTTTTATGAACTGTTAAAATGCGATTCCCCCATAGATTTTGTTGTAAGACATTACTAAACTATGACGTCATTTGTTTGTAATCTCAATTCAGTAACTATTTATTGATTTCAAAGCAACTATTCATCTAATTTTATAGTTATTTAAAAAATAATCGGGATTGCAAGGTTTTTTTAGAGAAGTTGTGTCTTGTAATTATTATTTAATGGTATCAGCTACCCAATTACACGCACATGACACTTTTTTTTTGGCAATCAAGTCGATGGCCCACCTGATGTTATGTGGTCACGCTACCTATATACATCAGCAATACCAGAGGCCTTGCAAATGCGTTGACATCCCAGAGACAAAGCTGAAATGTCTCATATGCCTGTAATTATACCGGCACCCATACCCTTCAAACCGGAACACAGCAAAGCTGCTTTGCGGCAGAAATAAGTATGGTGGTAGTGCTTCCTCGGACGAGCTCCTTCACAAAGAGCTCTACTACTCTCCACCCTAATCTTGATACTTTCCAACCTACCTTTAAGATCACAGCACATGAGCCATTGGAAGGTAGTGTGCGTCTCAATCTTCCCGCCAGAAGTCTGTACTGTCCGCGGTTTGAGGTACCAGCAACCAACTTTGTTTTGACCTCTGTAATTGACAATATATAAGGGTTTTTATCCTATCTATACGAATTATTGATATTATGAAGATGAAGAATTTGTTTGGATGTTTGAAAGCGCTTATCTCAGGAACTGCTGATCCGATTTGAAAAAGACCTCTTTGTGTTATGTAGCACGCTTATCGTGGAAACTTAAATGCTATATATATAAGATTACATTATGTTTGTGTTTACTTTTACAAATATATATGATGGTCTGTAAGGTATTTATGTTGTGGGTGTTTTTTATCTGAAATAAATATTGTATACTAGCTTCTGCCCGCGACTTCGTCCGCGTCACAGTTGATGTGTTATCCTACGGGTACCGTACATTTTCCCGGGATAAAAAGTAGCCTATGTGTTATTCCAGACTATAATCTATCTTTGTGCCAAATTTCATCCAGATCCATTCAGCCGTTTAAGCGTGAAAGAGTAACAAACATCCATACATCCATACATACAAACTTTCGCCTTTATAATAGTAGTAGGATTGAAATTTTAAATGGTATATTGTTATATTAAACCAGAACCTTTAGGTTTAAAGGTATGGTACATATGGTGGTACAGAATACAAAAGGGATCCTTTGGCTTCGTTAATTGTCTTTTGACACCCGCTTTATGATCGCTATATTATGATCACGGTGAACTTTGACTTCGCCATATAAGAAACATCAGATATTGTGATTAGCGAAGGAGTAAGAAAAACATAATTTCCACTTCTCTCCAAACAAGCAGGAGACAAAACAGAACTAGAGCAATAGGTACAAATGGATGTTTACTACTAGGATAAGAGATGCCCAGATTGCCAAGCACCACGGATTGTAATTATCATTAACTTAACGGGTCCTAATGTGAACTGTTACATTTGATTCCAGTAATAGGTATGGCAACACACCGAAATTAGTTCTAGTTTCTATAAGGTCTACGTAATAAACATGTATCTGCCGGGGCTGCGGGTTGTTCGAAAGAGATCCTGCGCCCCCGGAACGCAAAGAGCACAAGAAGGAACATGAATGGGTTTTAGTCAGTAAAAGTCTGACACTCCCTCATTCGTCATTTGATGATATTCGTCGTGATCTTCGTCGTCATTTGATGATATCCCACCCGAAAAAAAATACCCCTTAATCTCACCTGACAAGATCTCTATGCGGCGGGTACCCAGGCACGGTGACGCTGACCCCGCTGCTGATGTAGCTGTAGGGCTCCGAGCTGACGACCTGTCCCTCCCGCGAGAGGGGCGCGGTACAGCGGAGGATCACGAAGTCCCGCGGCGCTATGATGCCGCGCCCTCCGCCCGCTGTCACCTGGTAGGATAGGTCTATGCCGGGGCCTACTTCCTGGAATACAAAAAAAACGTTTGACGATGACCAAATTTCGGTGAACAGTGGTCGGCTACATTACCTTTTTTTTGTACTATCCTAAGTTTTTGGTAGTAGTAGAGCTCCTTGTGAAGAAGCTCATCCGGGAAAGCATAACCATCATACCTATTCCTGCCGTTGCAGTGTAATTTCAGGTATTTGAGACATTTCACTTTGTACCTGGGATGGCAACTCATCTGTTAGGCTTCTGGTATAGGCAACAGTGACCACCTAACATTAGGTGGACCGTGAGTTTGTCTGTAATCCAATAGGATAAAATAGCCCTAATAAAGTATGTTTACATTAAAATTGCATGGTTTATTTTATTTTAATTTACCATGTTTGCAGAGATTTGATCCTTATGATTGACCCTATCGATTGGTGCCATAAAAGTACAGGATGCAATATTTCCGGATTTTAGTCGGTTCGACTCCCGGGTGTGGCAACCGTATTTTCAAAATTACTTAAATGCAGTTTTGTTTCTTTTTTAAAAATGTTTCCTTTGAGTAACATTTTCTATCTTCAGTGTTTAGAGTACTTTTCCTCCAGGTACGATTCCACTATGCATACTTTCATATGCATTTAGTGAAAAGCTGTTAATTTGAATTTACAAACAAACTCTTGAATTTTATTTATTTTTATAGATGTATAGATAAAGTGTGGGTGGCAACCCCCAGACACGGGGGGCCTAGGCGCCGAAGACGAAATGACGACGGTCTGTGTGTGTCTTTACGTTTAAATGCACTGCTAAGTCCTTACCTTTATAAGTTCACTCTTCAGTATGGTGGGGTTCCACTCCGGAAGTTTAGTGATGTTGTCCTTGAACTCCTGGTACAGGAACTTCGGTGGGGCATCCACCATTCCCTGGAAATAATTAATAAACATTTTAGATAAAGACAATATATATATTTTTATGTCTGTTTAATTTCAGATTGGTCTAAAAAGCGTACCACATATATTGAAATATATGTTATTACATTTATTGAAATCTTTTTTTTACCCGACCGCGTCGAAGCCCAAGAGGTATGTCTGATACACGTATGTCAAACCACATAGAGTTATGTGTTTGACATGTATGTATGTATGTCCGCTCGTAACTACTAAACAGCTCAACCGAGTTTGATTAATGATTGTCATTAGATTCACAAATTTTCAACTAAAAAGTGTAAAGTAATAACAAGTGAAATTGAAAAAAATCGAGACTCCCGACCCGACTGTATAAAAATTTACTTAGACGACTTGAAGTACGGATCCTATAAATACAATACTCACAGTGAACCTATACACCTTCCCGAACTGTTCGGTTCGCCGGGACTCGACGATGTCCCCCCGGGAGCCCTTCTTCTCCACGCTCCAGTTGGGCAGGTTCACTATGCGCCACGCGTTGTGCATGCTCTCCTGCGCCTGCGCCTTATACTCGTCTATCTGTGGACAGGAAGCCATAGGTATTACAAAAAGAAACTTAAGATACACAGACGAAATTAAAACGTCTACTAAATGTGTTAAGCGCTCATTTCAGTTGTTTAAAAAATGTTTTGATGTAAAAAGCAAAGGTTTTGATGGAAATTGATTTATTTAGATTTTTGTTTAAATTCTTAAGGTTAAATTATTAAATTCGGCCTATAAAATACCGGACAAGTGTGACTAAGGTGTCGGGTGAAGAGTACCACCGAACAATATTTATCACTACATACAACAAAATAAAACCATACACAGCTTTTGCATACGGCCTTCCTCTTATTTATAACTTTATTTTATTTTTCTTTTTAGTTGTTATAAGGGCTATATTTAGTAATACACATTTTGTGAACATTTTAGTTTATAGTGCAAAGCATACAGCCCTGTGACAGACAGACAACGGAGTCTTAGTAATAACCCTTTTAGTACATCATCATCATCTTCCTGCCCTTATCCCATGTTACTTATGGTCGGCGCAACACGTTTTCTTCTTCCATGCCGTCCTGTCAACCGTCATGCTATCACCGACTCCTTTCTCTTTCATATCATTCTTCACACAATCCATCCATCTTTTCTTTTAACCCTAATAATAACCCTTTTAGTACGGAACCCAAAAGAAAAAAATGCAGGTAAGCCCAGACTCAAGGTCAGACAAGTCAACAATATGATCTATTATGAATGACAGTATCTTATTGTTATTGTGATATGAGATTTACAATGTAGTTTGGCATCCTCGACAAATTCAAGTAGGTAACAAATACTAGTGATTTTCAACACGAATCAATAATAAAATAAATACGGTTTTTTTTTTAATGGCAATAGACTCGCCTCCTACTACATGGGACCTAAACATACTGGCGAACTGTGAGTGTGCGCTGGTACACTTCTGCCTAACCCTTTGGGGAATACAGGCGTGATGGTATGTATGCAAAAATTTTATTTATTTTTTACGAGTAGATATGTCTTTTATGAAAACCTGAAATTTCGAGGATGCAAAACTGTGCTTTGTTTTAACTTAATACAAAGAAACTGTCATAAGTTAAGATTATTATATATATATATACCATCACGCCTGTATTCCCCGAGGGGTTAGGCAGAGGTGTACCAATGTACACCCACAGTTCGCCGGTATATTTAGGTCCCATGTAATAGGGGGCGAGCCTATTGCCATTAACCGGGCACAAATACAAACTCCGAGCTGCTACTGAGAATTTCATAGAAAAACCCAATAACACTTTTTGCTCGACCTGGGAATCGAACCCGGGACCCCTTGCACAGCAGTCGCACTCGCGACCACGAGACCAACGGGGCAGTCGGGGAAGATTATTATAATAATATCTAAATCCATATTGACAAGTGTAGATAAGGTTATTATTTAAATTAATTATGTATTTATAATCCATACCGTATCATTTTGTTTTTGTTATAATAATTACAAGCATATTTTGTGTTAATAGTAATAATATTTATATGTGTATTCAGTATTAATAATAATTGCCTTGTTAGCGTAGTGGCCCTATGCGCGACTACTACGCAAGAGCTCTTGGGTTCGATTCCCAGGTCGAGCAAAATGTCAACAAAAAGTCAGTCAACCCTCTTTTTTGTCAAACCATCACCATCACGCCTGTATTCCCCGAAGGGTTAGGCAGAGGTGTACTAATGTACACCCACAGTTCGCCGGTATATTTAGGTCCCACGTAAGAGGGGGCGAGCCCCCTAAAAAAAAAAAAAAAAATCAAAACTCTGATTTTTGTCAAAATCTTTACTATATCGAGTGTAAGGGATCGTAAAACTGAAACCATGAATTATTTATTTCGAGTATCAGACAACAAGATTTTTTTATGGGAAAAGAGATATGGAGGTATTTAATACTTTTCCGCTAAGTGAAAATTCGCTCTTATTCCTTCTGTATCGTCCTCAGCGACTAGTAAAAAAATATTTTGTCCTTTTTTAAGTAAAAAAATATCGTTATTGCCATTAGGGACGGCTAAAACAGGCCAATTTTTCAAACTTATTCTGCCAAAAAAATGCAAAATTTTCCAAATTTTCCTGCAAGAAATTCCATTTGTTCTAAGTCAAAGTCAAAGCATTTATTTCAATTAGACCATTTACAGGCACTTTTGAATTGTCAAGAAGTTACAGTTTAAAATTGAAGCTAGTTGATCGTTCCAAAATGTAAGTCTTTATGGAGAAGAATAGTGTTCTGAGTGCACTGGTAAAGTTTAAGGATAGATGTCCCTTATACCCTGTATTATTTTTGTTACTTCTATGGCAACACTTACAGTCAACCATTCAGCATGAAACTCTTCCGGCGGAGCACTGTTGAACAGCAATTTCATCCAATTAGCGACAGAGAACCCGATCTTACTCAGTTTACTTTCATATTCTTCTTGATTCTTCGCCTTCTCCAATTCTTCAACATGCTTCTCTATTTCTGGATCGTTTATTGGCGGTAAAGCAGAGGGTGAAGCCGCCATTTTGAATTTAGTTTTTTTATTCTTTCACTAGCACTTATTTTATAACACAAAATTGAGGCAACCCCGGTAAGTTATAAGAATACTTTTGATACCTCGCAAGTTCACGTCAGTTACTGGCTACACAATATGCACTTAAATATTATTACTTTCGCATTTATAATATTTAGTAGGTATACACGGTCACTTTTACATCGTTCTGGAACCGAAACGCAGGAACTCCAGTCGAGTAATAAATAGGCACTATTGGCATTGTTATTTTTTTTTAAAACGTCGCTAATGTCTTGAGAAAATATCTATTTTTTTTAAAATTTCGAGTCAAATGTTAGTAGCTCTTGAATGATTTTTTCAAAGGCTACCGTTCGCATGTGTAGTCGATAAGGTTTACATACAAATATGAATTGACTGCAAGGAAGCGTTACTTCGAATTCTCACTATTTCACAAATTAAATTTTCGAGAAATGTTTTTTTTTTATTTATTGAAAATAATAGTGCCTATAGTTTCTGTTACTATGTTAGAGCTTATGGCTTTCGGTTCCAGAACGATATATAACTAAGCGTGTATACAAGGTAACTTTTCATTCAGCGGCCATATTTCAGGGGGTGAAAGTATTCATGAATATAAACAACTTTTGCTAAAAGACCAACCCAGAAATATGAAAAAAAAACCGCTGTTCCGTACATTTTGATAGTGTTGTAGTGCAGTTTTGTAAGGAACAGCAGTTTTTTTTTCATATTTCATAGTTGGTTCCATTATGAAAGTTATTTATATTCGGGAGTTCTTTCACTCCCTGAAAAATGGCTGGTGAATGAAAAGTAACCCGGTATTTACTTTTTAAAACACTGTCACTTGTTTTCATGTATTGTTCTTTTTTTAAACTTAGATTCACGTATTTTTTATTCTAACGGTTTTGTTGTATTGGTGTGTTCACTGCGTCAAATACAATGATAAACTGTCATTTCTTATCTTTATATGTTTTATGTACTTATGTTTTGGTGTTATCTTGCGTTGTGTAGGCGTTAGTCAATGTATGCTTGAGAACACAAGTGTCTTTTAAGTTTTATTTTTTATTTCTTTTACTGGTTGATTTTTATTTAGTGCCGATCTTTAAGGGGGTTAAAGTACTTAAGAATATAAGCAAGGTTTATTATGGGATAAGTAGTGCTATTCTAAAAAGTTAATTGCGAAATCACTCTTGAATCCGCGGTGAGATTTTAGTTTAATATTCTTACAATGAGTCAGTTCGACACTCTAGCGCCACCATATGACGACGTAAGTGAGAAGTATCGAGTGAGTATTTTGACGTTTTTCAATAGGATTTGATATTCTGCAAGGCAAGCGTGACTATCGATATGACTTTCGAAGTGATTTGCCTATTTCAGAATAACATAGAAAGTCTGAAATATGAAAGATAAAACAGCTGTTCCATACGTTTTCGACGTGTTGCTCTGCATTTTTTTTAAATTAACAGCGGACGCTTCTTTTTATATTTCTGAATTGGTTTCAAAATAAAAATTCACCATATCCATAGATAATATCACCCCGTGAAAATTTAACGCAATGTTTTGTAAAGAAAAATGCTGAATTTAGATAGATGATAAATTCCTTATATGCACAATTTATAACAGACTATGGAACTCGGCAATCAGTAACATAATTATTGTATTTTTACCAGTTCGTTATAAGATTACCTTACAAACAAACAAACAATTTTAATTCTTTATAATAAGTACTATTATTTAATTATTTAGTCATAAAATTGCAAGTAAAATGTGATATACCTACAAAGTTATTTTGCGATCATGACACATATTTCTAAGAAAACATATATTTCAATTGAAAATGACTCAGATTGTAAACATCTTAAACATAACCAAAGGTTAACGATTATTACACGAATCTAATTACAAATTAGGTCAAAGATAAACACTAATTAATATAAATATTATATAACTGCCTATCTATTTAAACAAATAAATAATGAGTTATCTAATATTTTCTTATAGTTTTTTTGCTATATTTTTTTGTTATGTTTTTTTAATAATATTTATGTCAACGTTAACATTTTTTACTAATTTTAATCTTTTATAATATTTGTATTATTTCTTCTATACTTATTTCAATATACGATTGTTGTATTTAACATTGCCAAACTGCCAAAAGTTATTTTAATGACTACGAGCTTAATTAGATAACTATATTGTGAATGCTGTGGTCTTCTATAAGTGAAGGAGTACACCTACATAATGCCTTGTCGTCCTTTATCTAAAACTGCTTTGTTGGAGATCCTAAATAAATAAAAAATAAAATTTTAGTGTCCGTTTGCAATTTCAAAATAAAAGCTTATTACTGCAAAAAGTATATACGGTACTTATAACAAGAAAATAACATTTATTTTTTTTTGTTTGTCTGTCTGTTTGTTCCAGCTAATCTCCGAAACGACTAGACCGATTTTGACTGAACTTTCACTGAAAAATAGCTGATGTAGATAAGAAGTAAGAATTTTTGTAATCGGTCCAGTCGTTTTGAAGTTTATTTGTTACATATAAAAATAAAAATATCTTTCCTGTTTATAATATTATTATACGTATATATATATATATATATATATATATACAGATATATATATATATATATATATACCATCACGCCTGTATTCCCCGAAGGGTTAGGCAGAGGTGTACCAATGTACACCCACAGTTCGCCGGAATATTTAGGTCCCATGTAATAGGGGGCGAGCCTATTGCCATTAACCGGGCACAAATCCAAACTCCGAGCTGCTATTGAGAATTTCATAGAAAAACCCAGTAACACTTTTTGCTCGACCTGGGAATCGAACCCGGGACCCCTTGCACAGCAGTCGCACTTGCGACCACGAGACCAACGGGGCAGTATTATTATACGTATTAAATATATTTTATTATACAAGCCGTTGATTTGCATCCTCGTCAAATTTTAGGAGCTTGTCATAAAAAAATAGAAGTAATCAAATATAATTACGATACCTGGCCAATATCTAATAAATACTTGTTTTTTTAGTTGCAACTATCAAATAACAGTACTACAGAATACTCCTCTTGCAAAATTCAGAATCGCCCAGTTGCGTATGCGGTAGGCAGAGTTGTCACGCGGCTATATCAATACACACATACATGTACATAATGCCATAGTACCCTCTGGCAAGATGGCTAGCTCGAATTTGAAAATAACGTCAAAAACAATTTATTTTATTATTGATTCGTGTTAAGAATCACGAGCATAGTTGACTCCTTGAATTTGACGAGGATGCAAACCAACGCCTTGTATAGTGTAGATTAGAATCGACATCACGAAGACGCAAGTTACATGGTATTTCCATCATTGCGGTAATTTATTTATTTTTATTTTACCTTCGGACCTTCCGGTTACCGTGATTTTGAAAGTCAAAGTTCTAACTTATTTTATTTTTAAGAAAACGTCTTAAACATTTTTTTTTACTGTTTTTTTTTTTGCTATTTACTTTTTTTATTTATTTTTTTATTAACTATTTTTGTTACTTTAATAACAAATATAATCTGTGGAAACGTAACTTAATATCAACGAAATAATTTTCAAAATCACACGAGCGTTTCCGGAGATAAGCGCTTACAAACAAACTATTCTACTTTACAATTATTAGTATAGATTAAAAAAAACACTTCGTCCACAACACTATAGATAAGTAGGAAAATCTTAAGATTATTATAACGATTATTATTTTACTGTATAATTTTCAGATGTTTTTATAATCACGTTATTTTATTCACTTGTTTTCGAGAAACCGTACTAAATAGACACCTTGTTCGGTGCGCGGTAGGTACGCGACTGACCAGCCACGCGTGTCCATTCCAGTTATAAACTAATTGTTTGTACACTGCAGTGCACGATCAATGGGACAGTTTTGTTTTTTTGGCTGGAAAAACGTGGTTCTTTGGTTTTTTTTTACCGATGCGAATTCATGGAATGACTTCCCCAGCCCTGGGCGGGGCAGGAGGGAGTGTCAGACTTTTACTGACTAAAACCCATCCATGTTCCTTCTTATGCCTTTTGCGTTCCGGGCGCGCGGTATCTCTTGTTCACAACCCGCAGCCCCGGCAGGCATCGGCCCTGATTGGCCCCTCCAAATGTTTGCTGACATCTCTTTGAGGCGCGCGTGGAACACGAACGCGCCGTCGACACGGTCTGTCGTTATTAGGTGTCGGTTTATTAGGTAGTGGTTTTATTTGACAGAAATAAACATGTGATCAAAACAAATAAAAATCTGATCAAAGAAAATCATAACAAAGAAATATAAAACATTGATTGCTTATCGATTGTTATCACGGATTCCGTACGTGATAAAAATAACAGCTGTGACATACAAAAGTCCAATAGGTACATACAAAGTCAAAATGTATGGAACAGCTAATATTTTTTTATCAAGGAAAGGCAATTTTGAACGCTGCTGGTGATTAAAATTTTCTTCGGAGACCACGGAATAGTAAATATCTGGAGAACTATTGAAAAACCGACCCAGTCCATAGCAGACTATTTGAAGGCCTTTCCATCATCTATAAAAGCAAACCGTGTGTGTTTCTATTTCCGCGTTAGACCGACACACAAAGGTATCTTATCAAATGCGTCATCACCACACGTGGTTATATAGGGCAATACGCTTGGAATGTATAACGAAACAAGATTCTCAATTCCATTTAAAGTACGTTAAAGTAAAACACAGAACACATTATAAGTTTTAGGTAGTATTTACCAAAGAAAAAAAAATCAGCCGGTCTTGTGAATTTAGATGAAATGAGCTTTAGTTAAGCTGTCATCTCACTGATGGATTGACAGATTCGAGGACCTTTTACAAAATAGCACAGCAGGACTGACAAGAATCCAAACGTAAAAAACCTGCAAGCCATGGTCCGGAGCGAGAAGGAACGGGATGCAGTCAGCTCCTTCTGCGAAGCAGTTATGTTAGAGAAGGAGGTGGCGGGACGGGAGAGGCGCAGACCCACTGCCTAGGAGGACGCTCCGGGCGTCGGGAGCCGCGAGAAGACTCCCGGCCACCGTAGACGCGGGTCTGTGTACGGTGAGCAATGGGTAGCTCACCGTCCGTACGTTAACTAACGACAGACCGTGTCGACGGGGCGTTCGTGTTCCACGCGCGCCTCAAAGAGATGTCAGCAAACATTGGAGAGGCCACGCAGGGCCGATGCCTGCCGGGGCTGCGGGTTGTTCGAAAGACATACCGCACCCCCGGAACGTAAAAGGCACAAGAAGGAACATGATGGGTTTTAGACGGTAAAAGTCTGACTCTCCATCTCGGCCCGCCCAGAGCGGGAGAACTCATTTGATGATTTCTCATCGGTAAAAAAAAACCTTGAAATGTTGCGATATGAAGTACAAAATTAAAGGACATAGGTACCTTCTTAACTGAATCACGCAATGTTATATCTATGGCTAATATGGATTATTTACAAATACGTGATAGATAATGTGTATCAGGAATTAGAAGGTACTTGGTAATTCTGCTAAGCAATGCTTATTAACAAAACTGAAAGCGCACATACATAATACTTGTAGTAGGAAATATGCATGGTTATGCATTTTTTTAATCAATCCTCATTTATGTAAGAAACAGTTTAGTAAAAGAAGTTTTTGAATAACTACAAAATTCTAAAAGATATAAGCCATCGAATATTTGTTTCTATCTCTTTCTAGCAGAACGCAATTTAACACGGAGTTTATATGGCCGTCGTAACCAATGTCGTCATTTGTCATATCGGATCTCTCTGTCTAATCGGTGCGTAATTAATAGTTTTAAATGCTTATATCGGCCGTATTTCTATTTCTGGGCCGATTTTAATTTCACTTTTTGTCAATCTACTACGGTATTTTCATGTTTTGTTTAAAAATTAGAATAAAAAAATTCATGCATATTCCCTATTGTGGTATAAGCTTCTATGCCAAGGGCGGACATTGATGTATGGGGCCCTAGACAAACACTAATTAGGGGCCTAACTAATTAATCAAACTATAATGAGTAAATACAAAAAATACGCTTGCACAGATGCCAAATTAATACAAAAATAAAATGACGTTTCTTAAATATGCGCGCCCAATTATTTTGCACGGCAGTGTACATAATGTGCGAACTGTTTTGACCTTCACAATAAACAATCGAACTTACTTCATTGGCATAAGAATGAAGTACTTAGCAATCTATGCAAATATTATAAAACTGAAGAATTGTTTTTTTTTGTTTGTCTGTTTAAACGCGTAAATCTCTGGAACTGCTAGTCTGATCGGAAAAAACTTTTTGTATATGATAGCTCGTTTCATAAAGAATTGTGTGGGCTATATAACATCGCGCTACGATACACGGGAGCGGAGCAGTAACCAAAAATGTAACTTGACTCGGTGAAAAAAACAACGCGAACAAAATTGCGGGTAGAAACTAGCATTATATTTATGACTATGAAGGTGGACAGGCGACCTGATTAAGACCGCAGGAAGACGCTGGATACAGGCCGCTTCCAACCGGTCCTTTTGGAAATCTATGGGGGAGGCCTATGTCCAGCAGTGGACGTCCTGCGGCTGATATGATGATGATGAAGGGTGGAGATAAGACACTTATCGAAGACAGATCTTGAATATACCGATCGAGGGCACGTTCGTGTTTGAAGCGCGCCTCAAAGAGATGTCAGCAAACAGAGGGGCCACTCAGAGCCGATCCCTGCCGGGGCTGCGGGTTGTGAGCAAGAGGTACCGCGCCCCCGGGAACAGAAAGGGCATAAGAAAAAACATGGATGGGTTTTAGTCAGTAAAAGTCTGACACTAAGGGCGGGAGAAGTCATTTGATGATTACCCATCCGTAAAAACAAAACCTGAATATCTCCGTAACCAGAAAGGTCGCAGGTATGGTCCAAAAACATAGTAAATGAACAAAAAAAAACTATTGCAATGATGTGAAGTATGTAACTATCGGCTTCGTTCAATGTATTTTCACACCCGTTATATGAACGGAAATAATATAAGGATTAAAACAACACGTCAATATATCATATTACTTACAAATTAGTTAATTGGCTTAACTACAGCACCATATGACGGCTTTGCGGTTTTACGTAATCAATATTAGAATACCAAATTCCCCGTATAGGGCCTAAAATCTAATTTTACAGATAGTTGATTCTGATATAGTTGATAAGAAGGTTTAATAATTTTTCGCTAAGTGAAAATCCCTACTGTATCGTCCTCTGGCTGGTAAAAAATTCTTTAGCCCTTATTTTAAGTCAACAAATATCGTTATTGCCATTAGAGTCGACAAAAAAAATAAACAGGTCAATTTTTCAATTTTGATCTGTCGAAATTAGTTCAAAATTTTCTTGCAAGGAATTCCATTTGTTCTGAAGTCAGATTGGTGTTTTGAGTCCACTGGCGAAGTTTAAGGATAGATGTCCCTTTCACCAAGTATTATACCAATGTTAAAATCCCTTTTCAAATATTGTTCTGATTCACCTCGTTTGTTCATATTCACCCCGTTTGACCATCATCATCTGCTTAGCCTTTTCCCAACTATGTTGGGGTCGGCTTCCAGTCGAACCGGATGCAGCTGAATATCAGTATTTTACATGGAGCGACTGCCTATCAGATCTCAACAACCCAGTAATGGGTAATACGATACTCTTGGTAAGACTGGTTGTCAGACTTTCTGGCTTCCGATTAACAGTAACGACTGTCAAAGATCTACAAATGATGACAGCCGGGACCAACGGCTTTACGTGCTTTCCGAGGCACGGAGGAAACTCGCTATGGTAAATGGTCACCCATCCACAGACCAACCTCGGCAAGCGTGGCTTAACCCGGAAGATCCGTCTATGCGGCTGTAATTATTAAGCCACGAGCTCCTTACCCCGTTTGACCGTACCAATAAAAATTGCACTAGTCTAAAAGTGAACAAGGCCGAGTAATCTACATGAATTAATGTCAATTGCTGATCAGGCGGCGACTTTATACCAATTAAGATCCAGTTAATGCAGATTAGTGGTCCATATGGTAAATTAAGAAATAGTTGCGACGATTAATTTGAAATAGGTTGTAGTGTATAAGGCTAATGCATGTGTGCACATGTACCTACTCTAATGTTAAGAACCTATACCCATGTAATCGATAGACAGTAATAAATGATATTCCAAAGGATGCACTCGTTTAATTGATCTCTCCGAACCTCACAACCTTACATGGCGACCCTGCCATCCGAGACGGGTGCTGAGTTCGGCCGCGCGGCTAAACGTAATAAGAACAATGAACTATGGTGAAAGTTATTTTAAAGTGGAATTAAAATTTTGCAAAAATGTGCCGGTCTAATATAGAAAAAGAGGACGTTTTTATATCGCAAAGTGCGTCAGGAGGGTCAAATTCAGCTTCTATGCAGGAGTACCACTTGTCGAACATTAGTATCGTGATGTTTATCATTTGCACTTTACTTGGAGTAGCCGGACTTTATGCTGTGTATAAACTGTACCGAAATTGTCATCACTCGTGGATCAGGAATGAGGTAATTGCACAAAACCTATCACGCTCTTTTCGTCGACCGAATCCGGAGGCTCGTGTCTGTTACGGGTGCCGCCAACAGCGCCAGGAGCTGCACCAGGAGGCTCGCCAGAAGGCGGGTATCAGAGGCCAGAAACCGCAGTAAGTGATTAAAAATTAATAATATAGTGAGTGAAAAGTGTAGTGAGTCGTGTTCTATCGATAACAGAAACATGAAGAGTTACGGAAGTTATATTGGATAGTTTTCTAGACTTACTATGTATTAGTATGATAATTTTTTTGTATGTTTTCTAATGTATTATCATGTGATTGTGGAATAGCTATCACTCATGACGATATTATTACTTAAACCTTATTTTATTAAACCGCCGTACTTTGTTTGGTAATGGCAAATGACCTTAAATTAATATATGACCAATTAAAAAATATAGGACATAATTTATGGTACAAAAAGGAACCGGGGGGGTGGGTTGGGTATGGGTATGGGTTTGGTGGTTTGGTGGTGGTATTTATGGTAATTTTTGGTGTTTTTTTTTTGTGGTATGTATTTTCCAGACCGATCCCGGCCACGGCGGCTAATCTTAATGCAGACTAGCCAAGTACGCAGATTATTATAATGCACAAGTGTGTGCGCAAACACAGGTGCACTCCCTCTTCCCTAACTCTCATAGTCCGATGGAACGGCAATCCGACACAACCGGAGACAGATCAGGCGCAAGACCAACGGCGACACGTGCTTTCCGAGGTACGGGGGTGTTACTGTGATTCTTTGATATGGCCTTATTAATACCCTTTTTTTTTTTTAGAGATGTGACATCATCAAATGACCCCCGAGCGGCGGGACGGTAGGGAGTGTCAGACTTTTACGGACTAAAAACCATCTATGTTCCTTCGTGTGCCCTTTGCGTTCCAGAGCCGCGATATCTCTTTCAAACAACCCGCAGTCCCGGCAGACATCGGCCCTTAGTGGCCCCTCCGAATATTTGCTGACTTCTCTCAGAGGCGCTCGTGGAACACGAACGGTCTATAGTTAGTTAACGTACGGACGGTGAGGTACCCATTGCTCACCGTCCACAGACCCACGTCTACGGTGGCCGGGAGTCGTGTCGCGGCTCCCGACGCCCGGAGTGTCTCCCGCGGCGGCTGCTGGAACGAGAGTTTCTGCGCCTCTCCCGTCCCGCCACCTTCTTCTATAGCAGGGTTTCTTAAAGTGGGGTCCACGGACCCCTTAGTGGTCCGTAGCATGTATATCAGGGGTCCGCAGTAGGTCAGTTTGTAGAGTGTAAACATATTAAGAAACTGTATAGTAAACTCGACGAGACGCATTGTAGTTCTTGAGTGGCGAATTCAATACGTAATCACAGACAATTTAATATTCTGATTGAAGCCAAACAGCAGCACCCTTATCATTACTATTATTTCATTAGTTTTAGTAGTACTTAAGTACCAAATAAAGGTTTTTATTAATACAAATAAGTTTTTTTTTTATTTCCAAATATTTTTTTTACAGGAGTCGGTGGATTTTTTAAATTGTGAAAGTGGTCCGTGGCTACAAAAAGTTTAAGAAACCATCACGCCTGTATTCCCCGAAGGGTTAGGCAGAGATGTAGCAATGTACACCCACAGTTCGCCGGTATATTTAGGTCCCATGTAATAGGGGGCGAGCCTATTGCCATTAACCGGGCACAAATCCAGACTCCGAGCTGCTACTGAGAATTTCTTAGAAAAACCCAATAACACTTTTTGCCCGACCTGGGAATCGAACCCAGGACCTCTAGCATAGCAGTCGTGCTCAGGACCACTAGACCAACGAGAAAAGTTTAAGAAACCCTGTTCTATAGCATAACTGCTTCGTAGAAAGAGGCATTGCTGGTCTCATCAACCACAAGTCCCCACATACCTGTTCCTGCGTGAGTATGATCTGCTCGCCAGGGCGACGCGGCCGGGGGCTGGACTCGGGCGTCTCCACGGGAGAGAACCACTTCACCGTGGACTCCGCGTACGTGGACTGGTGCGAGGCGTGCGGCTGCAGCAGGGGAGTACGCTCCGACGCACCGTGGTGCACTGTGGGGGGGGGGGGAGGTGGTTAGAGCTGCTGGTGTGTTGTACAAGGTGGGAGCTTTGAATTTCTGAAGGACTAACTGCAGTGGCGGATTTACCAGCAGACTGAGCAGGCTAGAGCCTAGGGCGGCAGATTTAAGGGGATATTTGGAACAGAAAATTTTCCTTTTTTATATTTTTTTCTGACATCTTGAACAAGTCTTTGAGGCAGGTTTCTCATGACTTTTCCCTCGTTCCTTTCATTGTACATAGCGGTACCGCAACCTCCTATATTTATGGTAAAACGCCCAGCTCATGGCCTACCCCCTGTAATAGGTCTCTGCCCACACTTTGCACAAAACTTTTCTAAGAAACTTTCATAAATTGATGTCTTGTTCTGACAAATGTAAAAGTAAGGGCGGCAAAAATATCAAAATCTATACTTGGGGAATATGTAAATCCGTCACTGACTAATTGTCCCTGACAATTTAAATGCTTGAACAAGGCACAGTTGTGCATCCTATTCAAATTCATATAGGTAACTATGCTGGTTCTCAATACGAATTAATAATTAATGTTTTATGTTGCCATCTTGCAGCTGGTTTGGGCAGGCGGGGCAATGAACACGCACGTACACAGTGAATATTGACCAGATGTCGTAATTATATTTATTTGATTATTTAGCCCCTTTATAACAAACTTCTGAAATTTGGTGAGAATGCTAATCCTAATTTCAATAAAATCTTATTGAAATAAAAATAAATCAGCTCATCCATACATTTCAACACTGTAGACATTATAGTTTTATATGGAACATCTGTTTCTTTTTCAAACCCTCATATTATAATATTTCATCAATTGAGAGTCTACAATAAAAAACGAAATCCTTAGTAAAAGCTAGTACCACGATATCCCCTCCATCGAGCATACATACCTATAGACTCCAATATCGTCTTGGCCTGCAACTCCTGAGGCAGTACCCTGAAGTCCAGGAACCAGGCTTCACCCCACGCGAGAGTGAATGATGTCAGGATCAGGAACACCTCGTATACTGGCTCCACTGCGTTGGGCCACTGTTGGGCAAAAACGTGAGCTTAGATGTTGGTTAATACTCTTTCCTTCTCTGTATGAGAAGAGGATTTTGTCGTGCAGTGGGAGTTTGAAAAAAAAACAGGCTATTATTTAGCCTGATTTTTTTTCAAACTGTTAGTGTAGTGTACTTTGGAATACCTCTGCCTAACCCTTTGGGGAAGGCATGATGATACGTAAGTATGTATTTTTTATTATTCGTGGGTCTCATACACGACGGTTGTGGGTTCGCAACCGGGCACGGGCAAGTACCAATGTGACTTTTTCAATTCATATGTACTTTCTAAGTTTATCTTGGACATCACTGATATCGGTGAAGAAAATCATCGTGAGACAACATGGAATTATGGTAAATATAAATCTGAAATGGCCAATCCGCCTTAAGCAAGCGTAGTGATCAATGCTCGTGCCTTCTCTGTATGAGAAGAGGCGTTTGCCCTGCAGTGGGATAATAATAGGCTGAGGGATCGCCATCACTGACATAGAGTGTGCGCCATCTCACAGTCCATGGCTGGTAATTTTCAAAATATTTTTATGTTGTTGTTTCAATACTTACATCAAAAACAAAAACTTTTCCTATTAGTAACGCACAGGTGCCCCCTGTTGACAACTGAAACAAAATAAAGAGGTTATAAAAATAACCGTCCATCTTTAGAAGTCGAAAAGTAAAACCCGACTACGGCAAAACGTTCATCAAGAAACTATGATACTTACAAGACTTCTGGTTGGGTATTCTATGCGTTAGGTAGGTATGTGTAATTATGTATATTTTTATTTTAAAAAATCTGCTGTTCCATATAAAATGCAACCTACTTATATGATCAAAATGCATGAAACAGCAGATTTTTTTTAAAGATGTAGTCAAACCAATAAAAGTCTATTATTCATAATTAATCAAGGCTAATAAATTAATGTACCTATAGACATTGTTGCAGTTTTTGTTTTTTTTTTAATAGTAAATATGGAGTTTCTTGTTTCTTCTTCTCCAAAGGGAACCAGCTTGTGGAAAAAAGTCTAGAGTCAATTATTTATTTCTGGTAAAATGACTTTGAATGCCATAATTGAAACTGTTCACGTATCGTGATCACATCGAGCCCTCAACTACGTCACGGCACAGAAGAGGAGTTCGGGGTGTTAATACAAGATTCAGCCGCGCGCGCCGCCACTGTTGCATTCTTTATATCGGTCGACATAAACGCAAACGATACTCAAACACATAATTTGTAAAAAATATAATCAAAATTCTTGATTATACGCCTAAATACTGTCGAAGAAGTTCTTTCATTCACAGAAACAAATGATTTGATTATGACATGGTAAAAGCATGTAAACTTCGTTACAATGTCCCTGCCAAGTTCTGATGTACTTACCGCGATAATACTCCAATTATTAATATACAGCACTGCGTAAAACAGCAGTAGCACCACAAACCGACAGACAGCTACCATCACTATATCGAATAGCGAAGTCTTCACGTTGTACTGCAGAATCTCTGTGTTCATTATTTGTTGAAGCGTCTCCCCACGCATCTGGAAAAACGTTCTGGAATTAATTTGTTTGTAAAACATTACCCTGCTTCTGGGATTAGATGCAGTTGGGTAAAAATTTTGAGAGGAAGGAACAAATCTAATAGAATAGAATAATATTTATTTGCTTCTAAGCAAATCTTCTTTTAAGGGAATCTTCTGGATCTCAAAGATCCAATTTATTTAAAGTTTTATAAAATTCTTTTGCTTATAGGAAGCTGTGTTATCCCTGAGTGCAACAGGTTGAATATACTTTATAATAAAAAATTAGGGATCCGTAAGAAAATTGACGCTGAATGCAGGCCGCTTCTAACCGGTCCTTTTGGAAATCTATGGGGGAGGCCTATATCCAGCAGTGGACGGCCTATTCAAAGAATGCTCACCATAACACATATGAGCCACATGAGGCTAGTGAACAGAAGGTCAAAGGTCACGAAGAGACAGAAGAACCTCCTCACGGTGGACATCTTGCCCTGCGGCCTGTGCCCGGCCACCAGGTCATCTGACACCAGGTTTAGAGAACACTCACCATAACACATATAAGCCACATGAGGCTAGTGAACAGGAGGTCAAAGGTCACGAAGAGACAGAAGAACCTCCTCACGGTGGACATCTTGCCCTGCGGCCTGTGCCCGGCCACCAAGTCATCTGACACCAGGTTTAGTGATGTGGAGTGTGCTGGAATTGGAGAAAATAAGTGTATTTTAATGGCCTAAGAAAAAAAAAATGGTTACATTTAGTTGATATACTTGTACATGGTGTATTATGATCGGTTACTGGTTAAGTCGACCTGGATCCTTTAAGAGGTTGTTGTTTCCATAATTTCTGACTCATTTGACTATGACACACCATACCCCAAACTTAACCCGTTTCAAGATATTGAACTTTGGAAGTTTTTTTAACAAATTGCCGATTTTTTGTCTATTGATCCATTTTTTTTGGGGTTTTACCTCTAATTTATTTGTGTTTGCGATCTTTGTGTAGTAGAAAGGTTGCTTTATTATTCCTAACACTACAATTGCAGTTAAGTGAAGCAACAGGGTATAATAGTAGTAGACGATTGAAAGTTATAAATTGAACTCCAATACCATCACCATCACGCCTGTATTCCCCCAAGGGTTAGGCAGAGGAGTACCCATGTACACCCAAAAAAAAAAACTTAAATTGAACTCATACAAAATATTAATTTCATTTCGTAAAGTTTAAAAAAAATCTATGTCAGTTATATTACAGACTAGCTGATGCCTGCAGCTTCGCTCACGTGGACATAAGTATAACTTAAGAAATTAAGTATTCAATGGCATGTCGTCAAAATCCTGATTAACTGCTTCGCTCCTTAAAGATATGGCGTGATGATATCATTTTAGAAATTCAATCCGCAGCCATCTATAACATTCTTACAAAATATCTCGTCTTTTTCAATCCCGTAAGAATTTGTAGAAGAATACGAACGTAATGCAACATTGCTCATCCCTCAAAGCAAATAGCGTGATAATTTAAAGCCTAAGTTTTAAGTTAAGCTTACCACTATATATTAGCGAAAACCGCATTCAAATCGGTTGAGCCGTCTCTGAGATTAGCGTGCACAAACGCACAGACAAACAGATAAACAGACAAACAGACAAAAAATCTAAAAACTATATTTTCGGCATTAGAATCGTTCCCCGACCTCATAGCAATTACTTTTTTTCAAAAATATTAAATGTACAGTTTTGACTTCGCTAGGATTTTATTATATTATTATGTATAGATGTATAGATGTGCTTAAAAACATCTATGTTTCATTAGCTATTGAAGAAGGTATAACAAGCTAGGGTATTATCGGAATTCTTAGAAAAAACATTCATGAAAGCCTCCCAGGTATACAAAATATCCCAGGTATAAGTAGTATATAAAATACGAGTGAAACCGAAGGCAACAGCTAGTAAATGACAATATAAACTCACTTAGCGTCCGATGTTGTGGGCTAACACTGTTGAGTAGCGACTCTGCCGCCTCCCTATAGTGCGGGCGCGACATCACGACCTCTGGAACCATTAGTTAATGAGTTAACAACTAAATAAACATATTTACTCATTCATATAACTACTAATTAGTAGCTAGTATGTTTGTGAAAGTATAAAAATACATACAATCACGCTTGTATTCCTCGAAGGGTTAGGCAGAGGTGTACCAATGTACGGTGAACAAAAGAGATAAGTAACCGGACCGTCTAATATAGTTGAAGTTTTTTTTCAAACCAGTGGTCGTTTTGAAATGAAATGAAATTTAATTAATAAGCTGTTTATTTTCCATTAATGAAAATAAAATTCATTAAAAAAACTTCTGTCGGTTTTTGAAAAACTTTGAATTTATTAGGCGACTCTGGTTACTTATCTCTTTTGCTGACTGTACACCCACAGTTCGCCGGTAAAAGGTCCCATGTAATAGGGGGCGAGCCTATTGCCATTAACCGGGCACAAATCCAAACTCCGAGCTGCTACTGAGAATTTCATAGAAAAACCCAATAACACTTTTTGCTCGACCTGGGAATCGAACCCGGGGACCCCTTGCACAGCAGTCGCACTTGCGACCATGAGACCAGCGGAGCAGTAAAAATGTTGTTTGTAAATAAAATAAAATTAATCTATTCGCTATTTTAATAAAGCTGTAGGGTTTTATTTGTTTGAGTGTTTGTTTAAACATGCTAATCTCTGGAACGAACAGTTGGATTCGAAAAATATTGTTTTATATGATTGTCAGTTTAATAATGAATAGTAAAGGCTATAGGTACTAGCTTCAGCCCTCGTCAAAGTTAATATATATTATTATCCCACGGAAACCTTACATTATTCTGAGACATACAAGTAGCTTATGTGTTAATCCAGACTATAATCTATCTCTGTGCCAAATTTCATCCAGATCCGTTCAGCCGTTCTGGCGTGATTGAGTAACAAACATCCAAAAATCACGCTACGACTCACGGGAGCAGAACAGTAACCAAAGACATAACTTAATGCGGGTGAAATAAGCCGCGCGGGCGAAGTTGAGGGCAAAAACTAGTAAATGGTAAAATTACTAAAAGACAAATAACTTAATTATTCATTTCTATAATCAAGTATGTATCAATGATGTAATTTGTTAAGAGAAAATTACATACCGATTACAGTTTATTGTCAATTGTCAATACATTCTATAGACATTATGATAAGAAGTGTCTATTTCATACAATTATTAAGCAATATTATAATAATTAATTCATAGAAACTATATATTGAAAGAAAAACATAAATAAAACTTTATTCAATTTAAATTTATACCATCACCATCACGCCTGTATTCCCCGAAGGGCTAGGCAGAGGTGTACCAATGTACACCCACAATTCGCCGGTATATTTAGGTCCCATGTAATAGGGGGCGAACCTATTGCCATTAACTGGGCACAAATCCAAACTCCGAGCTGCTACTGAGAATTTCATAGAAAAACCCAATCACACAAAAAAAAACCCTCCCTCCCCCCCCCCCCCCCCTCCCATCCATTAAATTTATAATGAAATAAATAATTGGAAAAAGGAGGAAGCTCTTAAAACACATTACTTAATCTGGTTAAACCGCGGGGTACTGTATAAATAAACAGATTACTGACTGTCCTATGTGTATACAGATTGACCCATATCAAATCAATCAAATCAAATCAAAGCATTTATTTCAATTAGACCATTTACAGGCACTTTTGAATTGTCAAGAAGTTACAGTTTAATATTGAAGCTAGTTGCTCGTTCCAAAACGTAGGTCTCTATGGAGAAGAACGAGCAAGAAACTCCATGGACACTCTTTTCATTCAATTTGGTTTTTACAAAAACTTGGTTACAATATTCTTGTTGCTTCTATATGTGAAAACAATGAAGTGAAAGAATGAAATATAAAAAATAACAAAATTATAATAAAGATGTAAGCCATGGCAGTCAAGAGATGACCAATCCCAACTGACAGCACCCGTTCACGAATATGACGCGTGCATCAGCACCATTTAGCTCAACCATCTTGAAGGGAACCAAACGACCCAACCCACGCGCCACCGTCAGCGAGACATTAAAGTGAGCATGACGAAACTCTCAACTGCCATGCTCAGTGTCCAACACATAGCAACTTAACAAATAAATGGCTCCATGGTACTCACATTTACAAAATTGAAATAAATTATGTTAAATTATATAATACTAAGGTTTTTAGTGAACCTATTCGACTGATGTATGTAATAAATAGCAATAAAATAACGGTAAACGTTATTAAGGTCAATCAAAATGAAAAAAGGGGTAAGAAACATTCCCAAAAAAACAATATCTATTAATTTGTGAGCCCGAGTCTCTGTGGAGCAGGACCAGCATTAAGCCAAGCATTCTTATCATTAATATAATCTTCTAACTTATAATATGCCTGACTACATAGTGTGCGTTTGATGCAAGTTTTAAATTTTCTCTCATTTAGTTCGAGAATATCGAGCGGTATTTTGTTATAACATTTTACACAGTACCCCATAAAAGAAGTGTGTACTTTAGACAATCTGAAACCTGGTTGATCTAATTTATTCCTATTTCTAGTATAAACATTATGTCTATCACCAATTTTTTTGAAAAGATGAAGGTTTTTTCGAACGTGCATAATGTTTTCATATATATATTGACAAGGAACCGTCATGATATTAATTTTTTTGAACAATTCCCTTAGAGACTCGCTCCTGCAAAGATTATAGATGGCTCTGACAGCCCTCTTTTGCAGAATAAAGATAGACTCTATATCTGCAGCCCGCCCCCAAAGCAAAATACCGTAAGACATAATGCTATGAAAGTAACTAAAATAGACCAGCCTCGCGGTATCCACGTCTGTTAATTGTCTGATTTTTCTGACAGCGTAAGCGGCTGAGCTCAACCGCCCTGCTAGAGATGTTAAGTGAGGACTCCACTGCAGCTTTGAGTCAAGCGTAATCCCTAGGAAAACTGTCTTTTCGACGAATTCCAGTATATCCTTATTTAATGTAACGTTACATGACATACTTTTAACATTTGGCAAAGCGAATCTTATGCATTTAGTTTTCTTCTCATTTAATACTAAGTTATTTATAGTAAACCAATTATGAACCTCATGCATAGCGTTATTTACGTCGTCAAGATGTTGTGTTGATATAAAGTGGTCTTAAGGTGCAACCTCCACGGTAGCCCGCTAAATTCAAATTTTCTTACGTTTTTTGCAATTTGCAAGTCAGTATTAGGTTTAATGTTGATTAAACTAAGATTCGCGGGCGTAAGAAGTATGTATTTTCAGAATTTTAACCATAAAAATCAGTAAAATAACTCCATAAGTCGGTATAAATCTAAAATGTCAAGATTTCATGAAATAGTCATTCTTTGGGTTTACCTGGCCCTATGGAGTTTTATTGCTGACTTAAATGGTTATAATTCTGAAAATACATACTTCTTACGTCCGCGAATTATACTTTAATCAACATATAACTTAATACTAACTTGCAAATTGCAAAAAATGTAAGCAAATTTGAACTTCGCGGGCTACCATGGAGGTTCCACCTTAAATGCTTTTTTGTATGTTTAGCTGTTACTTATAGTTACGGAGCTAAATTGCTTCACCCCTTTGGGGCATGCAGATTTGTCATTACGTAGAATAATGACAATCTACCTACAATTTTAATAAATGCAAAAGTTTCGATGGGTAGATGGATGGTTGGTTCTCTATAACGCCAGAGAGGCTGAACAGATCGTGATGAAATTCGCCACAAAGATTATAATCTAAAATTACACATAGGTTTTTTATCTCGGAAAAGTGTAAAGTTCCCATAGGATAAAATATCAACTTTGACGCGGAAAAAGTCGCGAGCGGAAGCTAGTACTTAATATAATGTTGTAAAACGGTAAAAATCAATTAAACCAGCCACAATTGAACGAGTTATGTTCCTTATCTGTGAAACCAATGCCTGATATAGTATGTTTGTCAATAACACTGATAATTTTATTTGAAAACAATTTATGATGCATTCCAATAGTTTTATTGAATATTTATGTATGTTAAATTAATTTAATTTGGATTAGTTTACACTGAAAATACTTGGAAATTATATTGTAACTTATTTTTAAGTTTACAGGTTTTTGAGTTAATGTTTAACATCCACGCATACTAATAAGCTCATTACTCATTCTTTGTGTCACTATAGTCAGGAATTCAACTAACTTTTAGGAACAATCTTATCTCACAAAATTTGTCTAATTTCCCTTTTTGACAATGCCTATTATCGCTGAGATACAATTACAACTAGATTTTAAGTATTTATACATATAATTGCCCTCCTGGTAATAAACTAACTACAATACAACTCTATATATATGTCTGGAGATTGCCATGTCACAAAGGATAATAAATTAAAAAGTTTATGTTGTGGTTTACACAAAAGAATAGGTACTCTTTACTGAAAGTCAGCAGAGTTTTAGGCTGAATAAGAAATACATGGAGCAGAAAAAGAAACATGACATAAATTAATAAATTATGGCCGTTCTAATGTCAAATTGGTGACAAACAAAACAGATAAAAACTTACAAAGGGGAAGCCATTATTTACACAAAACACACTTGTTATTAAGCTTGATTGACTGTAGGTAATGTAACTATGCAATGATTCTGTTAATAATATTACAGATAACATAATGGGGCCAGCAAAATAGGGCTGTAGAAATTCAGTCAATATTTATCTTATTAATTGAATTGGTATGTGTTATTCTGACAAGCATTTAGTTATAATAGCAAACTAAAACACGTTATTACAGATGGGCACTATAAAGTTACAATGGAATTATAAATAAATTTATTTTTCGACCTTCAATATAATTTATTTAGACTATGTATTTCAAAAGACCTTTGCATTCCAGTCTGTAGACTATAAAAAAACAAACAACTTTTTTTTAAGCAAGTATCATGGGGCGGTGGTCGCTCTTATTCATCCTATTAAAAAAAAATGTAATAAAACCAAAAACAAAGACTTACTTGTTTTGTACTATCAACAACACTTTAACAACTTAAATTACGAAATGCATAACTCGTTGGGAGTTTACATAAATGCAGCTGTCGGGTTAGATGATAATAATCTACGCTACATCTCGTTTAATAGTAACTGTTATACCAATTAGAAATTGTTATCAAACAGTTCAATTGTTATCGAATTAGCACAAAAGCTGAATAGAAAAAATCTCAGTCGAGACCTGTCGAGAGGTGAACAATCGCGTTTCTCGTTCCTGGTTACAGGACAGCAGGATAGCTTATTGATGTTTATCACAAGATTGACAAAGACAGCAATATAGTAATGCTATTGTTTCTATTATTAAAATAATGGAACGTTTCTTGTTGACGCATAATTTGACAATTACTATTGACATTCCATTTCACAACATTCCTAATAATAATTTATTTAATGAAGATAATTATTCTCTTTTTAATTGTAAAAAGTATCCTTAATACTAAAAAATAGATATGGTATAAACAAATTATTTGATCCATAAAATTGTAAAGGCAAAAAAATCTTCGTAACTTAGTTAAGAAGACACGTAAAACGGAACGTTTAACGAGTGGATTTACGACATGGCGGGGAGGCCCGGGAATTCCCTGTATCATAATATTTTGTTAAATCTTTTTCAGAGAAACCACTAGATGAAATATTCAGGTCGTATGAGCTAGTTATGACGTCACCGTAGCCTGTTCATTCATTAAAACAATCTGGCGCCTCATTTAACAATGTTGACGTAGAGTAATGTTTACTTTAACAAATACAAACGTAAAATGCAAACGTGTATTTATACTAAACGTGCCGAGTCAATAAACAAAGGTTTTATTACGGGATGTTTTTGTTTAATTCCATGTTCATTATACTTCCATATCCATACTAGTCCATTTAATATTATAAATGTACAAGTAATTCTGTCACGGTTTTACGACTAAACTACTGAACCGATTTTGATGAAATTTTGTACGGAGTAAGTTTATACCTCAAGAAATATAATTAGAACTCCATTCGCGATAACCGAAATTAACGCAGAAGAAGTCGCAGGCAAAAGCTAGTTTTTAACAAATAAAACACAATTCACATAATATTCATCCAATTTTATTAATATTTCACAACAATTACATAATAAAATACTTAGGTACAATCAATTTTAAATTTGGACCTGCTTTGGTATATTATAATCTAAATTGTAATAGAACATAATCTATAACTTATAAACTAAATCCATCGCGGAGAAATTAAAAACTCAAAAAATGAGAAAATAAGTTAAAAATAATAAATTTATTTTGAAATGTTAATGGAACGAGAAACATTTTGTTTTCTATATTGAAAACAATTAGAATTGAGTAGATGACACCATTATACAATAACTCCAAGAAAAAAAATCACAAAAAAAAAACAAAAAATGTTATTCTTGAAAACCCAATGAGTTTTCTAAATAATTCTATAACCGATTTTAAGTTGCTTTGAAATCAATAAATAGTTAGTGAATTGAGATGTCAAAAAAGTGACGTCATAGTTTAGTATTGCCATACAAAATCTATGGGGGAATCGCGTTTTGTCAGCTCATAAAAAGTATGTCAATTGATTAGTAGTGTCATCTACCCAATTGCTCCGACTTATGCTGGCTGGTTGGTAGCTCAACAAATATACGAAATTGAAATATAATTTTCATCGTCTACAATAATATTACTTAATCCGAAGTTACTTTACACGCGTTGTTAAATACAAAATTCATCTCATAGTCGTTAACTATGCATACTGCCCTTCAAACTAAGTTACAAGTTGAGTAGAATTAGTCTGGAACTTTTAGTTTTGGTAGGTGCCTAAGAAAAATCACTAGCAACGTAAACGCAGCCCACGCAAAATACTATGCTTTTAGTTGTAGGTACAGTACGGCTGGCGTATCTTGGCCAGTCTGAAGTTAGCCGTTTGGCTGCGCAATGCATCTTTTACGAACACAATTGTCTACTGCGCAGCTAATCGGCTAACTTCAGACTCGCCAAGATACGTCGGCCGTACCATAAGTACACAGTTCGTGGTGTATTTGAAGTTTAGTTAGAATATTTAAATGTTGTAAAAATACATAATAAAAAGTTAGGACTTTGTCCTTCAAAATCTTCGTTGCCAGAAATTTCCCGGGTAGGTGTAATCCAAAACAAAAATGATCGCTATGACAGGAAACACACGTACGGTCAGCAACAAAAGTCGATTAACAATGTTACTTTTACATATCATTGAAATAGACACGAAATAACAGAATTCACTGCTATTCAGAATTTTATGCAATGCCTAAAAGAACTCATTTTATTTTTATTTAGATCCATTTCGTGTTTTCTTTGATAATGAGATTTTAAAATCTGAAGCAAAAGTATGCCATCGTCCCTGTTTTAATATCAATTACCATCTAGTAATCCCATCTCTATAATCATCCTTATTCTAACACCAGCAACTTGTACCAACCCTCAACACCACCCAATTGTCATACTCATAACCCTCTTGACATCCCTATTTTAATACCACCCAGTTGTCCCATCCCCATTTCAATACCACCTAGCAGTCCCAACCCTGTTATCAGGCGGGTCCTTCACGCAGCAGTACGAGGCTAGTACTCCAACCGTTGCCAGGCAAAGTGACAGGATACTGACGCCACAGACAGCTCCTGAGGTGATGTCATTAAGTGGGGTCCCTGGTTTTGGCTCCACTGATAAAAGGACCAGTAAACCGAAGGCGCTCAGGAGCGAGAAGGAGGAGAGGACGATGTAGCCTGCAAGAGTGATAAAGATATGTTAGGAATACAACTTAAGATCAAAGCAAATAGGGTCAATTTGGTCGAGCAATTCTTTATCTATAAAATAAAGAAAAGTAGGTATCAGCGGTGCTCATGAAAAGAATACCCGTCAAAATCACGGTCGAGCCGTTTAAGAAATTACACCAGAAATAGACAGACATACAAGAATTTTAAAATTTTATAGAAGTGTAAACATAGCTTTATTACAATTTTAGAGATGTAACAAATTGCAAATCGTGCGCACGCGAATTCTGTTCACGTTAGCACTTTATTTGGTTTATTTGGTAAACGAATTAATTAATAGTTACATTTATTTAGGATTTGTGCCCGGTTAATGGCTAATAGGCTCGCCCCCTATTACATGGGACCTAAACCTACGATACCGGCAAACTGTGGGTGTATACTGGTATACCACTGCCTTACCTTTCGAGGAATACAGGCGTGATGGTATGTTATGTTTGACATTACAAACAGACACTTGCATTTTACTGATATATGTGTTTATATATATAGTATTTAATTTTTTGACGCAATAATGTAAAACGACAAGCTAAAAATAGTAAGACATTTTGTGAGGAACAATTTGGTGAGGAACATACCAGAGATATAATTCCTGTTAGGCAACAACTGTTGTCTTTTCGTCCTGAAGCCTAGTAGTCCTAGCAGAAAGCAAGTGAACCCAGCCAGCACGCCGAAGTCCAAGTAGTAACGCCTACCAATCTGGAATAGCAAAATGTAGCTAGATAAGCAGTTTGCGCACGGAAAGGTTCAGAAAAAAAGTGTTTTAGTTTTCTAGATTTTGTGTTTAGCCGATTTGGTTTAAAGCAATGATCAGTGCTAGACACCATGTGGATGATGCTACTTACTTTTAAGAAAGATCGCAATATTATCTCAGTGTCAAAACGTCTCAAATTACTCGCTGTTATGAGATTAGATTGTGACTAGATTTTGAACAGTTTTTAACATGGCAATCCCACAGCTTATTTAAAATCTTAAAATAAACAGAACAATTACTACAGCTAATAGTTTAGAAATAATAATAATTTTCAAATTCTAAAACAGCAAATTATTACTTATTTGATGACAAGAAGAATTTGATAGTAGGTACAGTCGGCCCACAATCTATCTATGGTTGACCCAATGGTTAAGAAATTGGCTAATGCGCTGCGTGTCAAAAAACAAATTCTTTTAAAACCTACAGGTAGTTGTCTCGGGTCTGTTGTTTGTGTATGTGAGTTTATATGTTTGTAAACGCACCTACGATACAAGAGAATTTCTAGAGTGGGAGAGGTTTTTAAATTATGTAATCTAGCATACTCACAGCATACATCATATAGAAGCTCAGTCCTGCAGTGAGTCCGCCGCACATGGTCAGCATGACAGCAGCTATGAGCAGGGATGCTGTCGCTCCTGATATAGTCTTGAGACTGGAGAACGACTTGTACGTCTCCTCGGAGTAGACTGACGGTGGGGCTGCTACCCTGGGATGGGAGAAGAGACTACATTATTAAGGATTAAAAGGTAAAAAAAAAATGTTTTTTTACAACTCACAAGTTCGTAAACTGGCTCTTAACGAACTTACCTAACTTTTTTCGTATTGTATTATTATAAGAGGTAAGTAATCTCTGGAAATACTTGTGACCACCTCGTTGGCCTAGTGGTCCTAAGCGCGACTGCTACGCTAGTGGTCTTGGGCACCTTGGGTTTGATTCCCAAGTCGAGTAAAACTGTTATTGGGTTTTTCCATGAAATTCTCAGTAGCAGCTCGGAGTTACGATTTGTGCCTGGTTAATGGCAATAGGCTCGCCCCTTATTACATGGGACCTTAAACCATACAGGTGAATTGTGGGTGTACATTGGTACATACACCTCTGCCTAACCCTTGGGGGAATACAGGCGTGATTGTATGTTGTAAAAGAGTCAGGGTCCTCTTCAAAACGTCAAAGTCTTTTTTATAAACAAAGAACGCCTTGTAAAAAAGAATGATTACATAACGCAAAAATTCGTCATTTTAGCGGCAAACGTTAGGCGTTGGACAATGCCATACAAAACAGCTGCAACCATCCTTATTTAAACTACTCGTAATATTAAAGAGGTATTTTTTTGTTTGTAACGAATAGGCTCCGAAACTACTGGGCCTATTTTAACCATTTTTACACCAATAGACAGCTCCAAATTCCTGAATTTGGACCATTAACCAAATGCGTAACTTATGGCAGGTGAAATAAGCCACGCGGACGAAGTCGCAATTTCGCTAGTCGATAATAACTTAACAGACTTTATAGGTACCAATTCAGAATATCATGGCCAGTGGTTAGGTGCTCTCAACTTACATGAGGTTATGAGATTATTCAATTTATAATTATGTTCCTACTTTCCAAGTTAATCTTGGACATTAGACATCAGCGTAGGAGAACATCGTGAGGAAACCTAGACGCGCTAATATCAGACGGATTAGAAACAATCTTTTTGTATAAGATAGCTGAATTCATGAGGAATAAATAGTATATGTAATATACCGGTAACTGTGGGTGTATATTGGTACACCTCTGCCTAACCCTTCGGGGAAAACAGGCGTGATGGTGATGGTAAATAGTATATGATATTTAACTTCACGCTACTACGACTCACGGGAACAGTGCAGTAACCAAAGACGTCACTTAATGCGAGTCAAATAAACCACACGAACTAAGTTGTTGGCAGAAACCAGTAAAATAAAGCTAAAGAGTATTGTTATTTGTTTGTTTTTATTTACACTGATCTCTGAATCTACCAGTCGGATTGGAAAAATATTAAAGCTGAAGAGTTTTTTGTTTATCTACTAGTTTTAACACCCTAATCTCTCGGAGTACCTACTAGTCGGAAAGGATTTTTTTTGCGTTATATATCCCGTTTATCAAGGTAAGTAAGTTATCTATGATATATTATAAAAAGGTAAGATTTTTTGTTTGTTTGTCTGTAACGAATAGGCTCCGAAACAACTGGACCGATATAACCATTTTTTCACCAATAGTACCTATATACTTATTTAATATTATTCTTGAGTAACATAGGCTTATATAACATCACGCTACGACTCACGGGAGCGTACCAGTAATCAAAGATCTAAAGGATTAAAACGCAGTATAATGCTAGTAAGAAATAAAAGTACTCACCGCGGTATAATAACAGCCGTATTCTTATCCTTTCTCTGACTATCCCTCCTTCTGTCATAATCTCTCCTCTCTCTACTCATCTCCCTCTCCAATTCAAAACTCCGGTCTCTACTCTTATCCCTAAAGCTGGTAACAAACACATCATGCCTGTCAAATCCAGGCACAACTTCAGGCAAATTCTCAGACAAACCGTAGTTTAATTTCTGTTGGGCTTTCGGAGAAATCGGAGAAGTAGGAGCACTAGTCCTCGCAGTCAAGTTGGCACAGGACTTGGATGGTGTTACGCCGTAAGTGGGAGTGCTTGACACGAATTTTCTTGGAGTCTCCATGTGTTTACTGTCTTGCGATTTGTTCGGTGTGATTCTTACTGAAGGCTGGCTTGCGTAGCTTTTTAGTTTACGCGGAGTTGATAATAATTCGTGTAGCTTTTGCGTTGCTATTAAGTTCTTCTTTGACATTACAGGAGATGTGAAGGTTACGTTGCATTTCCTCGGCTCATCGTCTTCTGTAGGAATTATGGCATATCTCAGCGTTCTCCCATTTACAGTTTTGACAATCTCTGTCGGTATTTCCTTCAATTCATTTTCGTCTGGTCCATCAACATTATACTCCTCAATTTCATCAGCCTTTGCTTCAACTATCCTCTTTTTCGTCGGGGAATAGTCTGCGATATCGTCAAAATCTTGGATAACTTCGTACCTGTGTTTGGTCCTGCTGTCTTCAAGTCCATCATCACTGTCAGCTTGTCTGTCGTACCTCGACCGTCTTTGCTGTTTCAGTTGCGCCATTTCTAAGTCCTCACTCCTTGTCCTGCATCGTACTGAGCGAGATGGCTTGTATACTAAGGAGGATTGGCGTTGAAAACTTCTATTTTGAAACTTGGGAGGTTTCGGAGGTAATTCGGGAGGCTCCTCTCTGTATCTCGGGGCCCCAGCAGGAGACATCCTCAGAGGATTATCTGAGATATCTGTCCTCATGATTCTGTTGCCAATTTCGATCTTCCTCGGCGAATTCGCGCCTAAAGGAGGCATCCGTTTTCTTTCCGGTGACACAATCTTCGTCATACATGTTTTTTGTGCGAATACAACTTCGCTTTGAGAGCAAAATGCTGGATTTGAATAATATTTGTACACGATTTTTGGTGAATCCATTTTTATAAGCGTATTTTTTCCCCAGGGCAATCGTTAGTGCATGATTCCTTGTTGCAAGAAAAGGGTGGGCAGTAAGCGTAGCCGTTCACGTCCAGTGCTTTTCTTAAACTTCTATAAACTAGGTTTTTTATGGAATTATATTCACTTAAAGTTATTAAATTATGTTTATCTACACTTAAAATGAGTAAAAACTATGATATTTCACGAAGTTTGTTTTCAAAGTGATTTTATAATAATTTTTTTTAAACCATTAAAACTTGGTATTTTTTAAATTTTTATTCACTTGAGACACTTCACACTACTCCACTCTAGAACTACACTTAATGTTAAGTAAACTATGATATATTCTATTGATTACAAACACACGTCTTTCCAGTTCAACGTATAACCGTCAACTGTAAAATTATTCCTTTTTCAAAAAAACACCGGGGTCGGAAACGGCGGCGTTTGCGCACCCCTGCAAATGGGCACGCGCTGTTTGAATTCCAATTTCAAAAAACCTACACACATCAAACAGAAACTTTACTGCTTCAAAGATAAAGTTCAAAATCTCTTGTGTGCTACTGTAAATTGAATATTACACAATAGAAAATTGGTTCACTGGAATTTTAACCTTATTTGAAGCACATAGGGTTGTTTATTGAAAATTGATTATGTTTTATAGTAAAACTGGTATTTACCTTGTGCAATTTTTGAATGAGCTTTTATCAAAGGTCTTTGTAATAGGGGTCAGGCAGAGCTCCCCTGTTCTGATCAGTAGCTACGTGTATATGTAGGTACCTATTCCTTAAATATCTATCTAGTCTAGACATTTGCAGTTTTTATGAGTTTACGTAGTAATTACATAGGTAATTATATGACCGGTTACGGTCGGTCTATCTGATTAATCGCACTTTTATTTTTCTTGTGTCTTGTGTTTGATGCGATATGAGCACTTTTCCTTTATTTAGTCAATAGGCTCGCCCCCTATTACATGGGACCTAAATATACCGGCGAACTGTGGGTGTACATTGGTGCGCCTCTGCTTAACCCTTCGGGGAATACAGGCGTGATGGTATGATGATGATTTAGTCTTGAAAAACCTGATTAACTTTCAACTAAAAGTAAAAATAGATTTTCTGTTGCTTTGAAATCAATAGGTAATTAGTTAGACAATTGAATTGTCAAATAAGTGACGTCACAGTATACTACTGCATCGTATTTTGACAGTTCATAAAAAATACATAAATTGATTAGTGGTTTATACCTACCAAAATCCTATCAATCTAACATTCCACCTTAATTTTTTAGAATCTTTATGCACATAATGTAAAAAAATACACCGTACAAAGGCGGACTTATACCTTGGACATTTTCTATCAGCTTTTCTTCTTCATAACTACTTTTCTAGTCCACTGGAAAGTTCAAAACATGTGTATTGTGTACTTACCTCTCTGCCTTCCCCACTTTCTACTCAATGATAATAATAATTACGATGGTACGATACAGGGGTAGCACGTGCCGTCGAGTGTAACGGTCGATGGCAGCTGTTGGTCGAGACAGCTGCGAGGTGGGGCGCGCAACATTTTTGTGAACATCATTTTTATAAATACAGGGAAGGCGAAAAAAAAGTCGGTAGGGTGTTAGGAATCGTTGAACGGACATCTATATGATCTACAATATATCGTATTGATGACATGCTTAGCGCAGTGTGCTGAACGATTCGGTGGCGGGTTCAATTCTAGAACACATTAACGCCTAAAGGTTCTGGCTGTTGGTGAATGCACAAAATACGAAACTTATTTAATATAAGTCTAAATTTAAAAAAAAAAATATACCATCACGCCTGTATTCCCCGAAGGATTATTTTAGTCTTACACAAACTCGAGAACGGCTGAACCTATTTATCTCATTTTGTAGCCAATCGATAAAGTGGAAGGAGGACATTAGAACATCACGCTACGACCAACGGAAAAGGAGCAGTAACCAAAGACCTAGCTGAACGCGAGTGACACCGCGGGATATTTAGCTAGTAAATAATAAAAAATACCAGGTATATGTATTTACAATTTACATAAATAATTAGGCATAGGTATCCTCATAATTACGTTGGGTCGGCTTCCAGTCTAACCGGATGTGGCTGAATACCAGTATTTTACATGGAGCGACTGCCTATATCCTGTGTATATTAAATAATTTCACAGGAGTTTACTTGTAAACTTATGGCGATAACTCGGTACATTGGTACTTAAAATACACACACAACAGAGATCTAGTTACACACAGACAGGCAAACACAGTCTAGCCCACAATAAAAATAAATATTCATTTTTCTGTGTCCCCTCTAGCTGCCAACAAAATGTTGCTCACAACTGGTTGCGTGCGCGCCCTTCCCCAAACCCGTATCTTGAAATTGACATTATTGTGATCCACGCAAAAATCGATAATATTGACCTTCAAATGTCATTTGTTATGTTGGCAGAAAAATATTGATCTAGGCATAAATATCTTTATTTACAGTGCAGCAAAAAGGAGAATTATGGTTTTGACCGGTATGTATGTAGGTATATGGTCATCTGTTTCCTCATAACTTCTAGACTTTCCTACGACCACAGTTTTCCTGTAAACATCACTAACAATAACAACTTCAGATGGGAATTTATTTTCTTATTTCAACTAGACTAGACTAAGTAGTGGGTAGGTACCTACATAATACTTTTTAAATCGTGTTTTTTTCTGGTTTGTTGGTCTACTCCACAGGTCTACTCAGTGGCTACAAGCGCGACTGCTAAACGTGACGTACTGGATTGAACACGAAGGCGCGGCGGCGCGGGCGGTCCCATTTCAAAACCTAGTAAGGGACACTTTTTCCAAATATCGTTTTATATTGCATAATTTTGCTAACCAAGTACGTCCCTACCAAATACAAAAACACCAGCGTTGAAAACTCACATTAAAGTGGTGAAATTTAATCGTCAATACCCAGTAAATACACTACTAACTCGTCTCTGATCTAATTTAAGTACGTTTATTCGCTCTCCTATAAAATTTAGTTTTAGGTCCTTGCTAGGTTTTGAAATGGGGCAGCCAACGAAGTGCAAAATGCAGGTCGTTTGGTCTTTGCAGACGTGATGACATAAAAAAGTCTATCGTCTGCTTAAAAAGCTCTTCATAATTCTCCGCTGGAATACGTGTACCTAACAAACAAAAAACACATAGATAAGATAAACTTTTAAAAGTTTCCGGTTTTTTGCCGTTATCAAAAGACATTTTTATTAGAAATGTCAATAGTATGGAAGTTTTTGACCGATGCAGGCGCACGTGGATTAGTTGGAATACTTACCTAACTATTACGAGTAAGCCCTTTTTCTTTATTTTTGGTAATTGCATCTTCCAAATCAACTAGAAGGCCGGACTTTCCTGTAGTGTCTATAAATTAAGGCCTCCAGTTAGGATATTACACATACATAGAGTACCTTCATTTTAGCATTGCAACTGCCCTGTTAGTCTCGTGGTCGCAAGCGACTGCTAAGCGAGGGCTCCTAGGTTCGATTCCCAGGTTGAGCAAAAAGTGTTATTGGGTTTTTCCATAAGGAATTTCTTAGTAGCAGCCCGGAGTTTCTGCCGGGGCTGCGGGTTGTTCGAAAGAGATACCGCGCCCCCGGAACGCAAAGGGCACATGAAGGAACATAGACGGGTTTTAGTCAGTAAAAGTCTGACACCCCCTCCCGCCCCGCCCAGGGCGGGGGAAGTTATTTGATGATTTCCCGTCTATAAAAAAAAAAAAAGCCCGGAGTTTGGAAGTTGGTCCTGTGCCTGATCTTTCTCCAGTCGTGTCGGATTGCTGTTTCATCGGGCTATGAGAATTAAGAAAGAGAGAGTGCACCTGTGTTTGTGCACACACTTGTGCACTATAATATCTCCTGCGTAATTGACTAGTCTGCATTAAGATTAGCTGCCATAGCCGAAATCTGTCTGGAGAGTTACATTACATTACAAGCTGACGCTGAGAGCACTCCCTTTTTTTTTTTTTTTTTTTTATAGACGGGAAATCATCAAATAACTTCCCCCGCCCTGGGCGGGGCGGGAGGGAGTGTCAGACTTTTACTGACTAAAACCCGTCTATGTTCCTTCATGTGCCCTTTGCGTTCCGGGGGCGCGGTATCTCTTTCGAACAACCCGCAGGAGAGCACTCCCTATGAAGTAACTTACAGATTTCAGCTGAGGGCACCGCTGGAGGAGGGCAGCAAGGGTTCAGGCTCTGCGGGTTGTTCGAAAGAGATACCGCGCCCCCGGAACGCAAAGGGCACATGAAGGAACATAGACGGGTTTTAGTCAGTAAAAGTCTGACACTCCCTCCCGCCCCGCCCAGGGCGGGGGAAGTTATTTGATGATTTCCCGTCTATAAAAAAAAAGGGTTCAGCCTGGATTGTCTCTTTATTCTCACCCATGACCAGTAACAGCTGTATCAGAATATCATTGTTTTCCAAATTGCCGAGGGGTCTGTTAATTTTCAAGCAATTCTGGTTCGAACAAGGTAGACGGTTGTGGTTCGGCTTTAAAAACAAAATGTTATACATACATACTACTTGCTTGAAGATGTTTCATAACGACTTGTGGGTAGTCTTCGAATATTTTGGAGAGGGTAAAGGCCTATTCAAACCTGAGCGATATTCGCTGCCGCTGTGGGTAGCGGTACATACCGCGCGGGTTTCGCTCAGGTATTTAGTATCAAGTACCGCGGCTAGAGCGACCTGAGCGATATTCGCTGCCGCTGTGGGTAGAGGTACATACCACGCGGGTTACGAACGGTAGCGAATACCGCTTAGGTCTGAACACTAATATTACCGCATACCCACTGGGTTTTCTCTGCCGCAGACGGTAGCGAATACCGCTTAGGTCTGAATAGGCTTTTACCCGCGGTTATTAGTTGATAAAGCTGGCTTAGTTTTCTCCCATTCTGAATAAATAAATGCTACGAAATTACAATAGCCTAATTTTAAAAGAAAGATTACATACATGCTGATTGTTGATTAAACTCATGCATTTTTCCATGCGGTTAGACAGAAACCACAGAACGCCACCTGCTACGATCTTTACATACTCCTTTCGCCTCGTATAGAACGATTACTGGCTACAATTACAAATTACTGAATAGATAATTCTAGTTAAAATGTAGCTCCAGGCTAACAAGTTATAAAAGCCATTTTTATTAAAGAAAAACAAGCAAACTTTGACGCTTCTCGTGACCCAAAGGCTGGCTTTTACCTTGGCCAGAGGTTAAGTTGCCATCCAACGTGGCAATGCCGCCAGTCTTTTGGGCACTTTAGATTTAGTTTATTTTTTTAAAATTCTTATTAAGGTTTTTTTATTATATTTTAAGGCTGTAAATATTAATTAAATAGCAAACTTTACAATCATTTATTTATAAATCAACAATATCATATTTTAATAATCGCACTTATACTACACAACCCTAATTAACTGTCATAAATTATTGTCAATTTGTCACTTTTCCACATGGTCACATGTCACCGTTGTTCGTCATCTATGTGGCCGCATCTCGTTCATGGCTCTTGTGGTACATATTTACTGCTTTCGTGGCTTCAATATTCGCGTGTGTGGCTAATTCTCCAGGTATGGTAAGCTTCACAGCTGCCTGGACTTCTCTGCTGGTCATCGTCGACTTCTTGCTCAAGACTGCTAACCTCCCGGCTTCCACAGCAAGCCTTTCGAGCATATCATTGAGGAAATTGTTCATGATGGTCATAGATTTTCTGGAAATTCCCAAGTTTGGCGGTGCCACCATGCGGAGTAACTTGTAGAGGTAGATGGAGAAGCTCTGGTAGTTCTTCTTCTTTATTTTCTTCGTCTTCACTATTGGTCTGGACATGATTTTGTCCTTAGTTGGTGTTGGGTTCAGAGCCTTCTTTGGAACTTTTACTGGCGCCATTTTTATTGTGGTAAAATTTTTCTACGATTAATTTTATTTTTGTTTGCTGCACGGCTTTATAGATTTTTCTTTATTTACAAGTAGTGGGTGGTTGTGAGCGTTATAATATGTTACAATGGTAACCAATCAGGTGTCGATGTGATCTATTCGCTAAATAATAATTTAAAATATAGGTAGGCATAAATAAGAAAAATCACTAAATGTTTTTTTTCTACCCTCAAAAAATTATAAAACAGCAACACGTTGCCTATAAATACTCCTTCCACGCGCACGAGGCCGCATTCCCTATCTTACCATCGTCACATTTACGCTTACGAAAAAAAAAGTTATCGGAACGTCAAAATGACAGGTCGCGGCAAAGGCGGGAAAGGATTAGGCAAAGGAGGCGCCAAACGCCACAGGAAAGTTCTGCGAGATAACATTCAAGGAATCACGAAGCCTGCCATCAGAAGATTAGCAAGAAGAGGGGGCGTCAAGAGAATATCAGGATTAATCTACGAAGAAACTCGAGGCGTGCTAAAAGTGTTTCTAGAAAACGTGATCCGAGACGCCGTGACGTACACCGAACACGCAAAAAGAAAAACTGTGACAGCTATGGACGTTGTCTATGCTTTGAAGAGACAAGGAAGAACGCTGTACGGTTTTGGCGGGTGATTGTTTTGAGGTTATATTGAATTAAAATGCCGTGATTTATTTTTCAGATTTTATTTTGACAAGGCCCTTTTCAGGGCCGCAGGTGTTTCTGGTTTCTTGATGGATGTTCAAAACGTTTAAAAATGGAGTTTTCTTAGCAAACTGTCAAGTATCTTTGTCAATATTTTAATCGCTGTCCGCATGAATCATGATGGCCGCATTTCCGTTCGTAGGATCTATATTAGGTCAAAGTAACTAAGTTCTGCCAAAACGAGCTAACCTATAATCTCTCATTAATTAATTACGTCAAACTAATTCAGTATGCCAAATGTTGTACATTTTGCCGGGGCTGCGGGTGGTTCGAAAGAGATACCGCGCCTCCGGAACGCAAAGGGCACAAGAAGGAACATGGATGGGTTTTAGCCAGTAAAAGTCATTTGATCACTACCCATTGGTAAAAAAAAAATGTTGTAGGTACTGTTAAAGCTGGGTAATCCAGCATTCATGTAACTATATTATTTAGGATGTTTAAAAAAAACAAAGCTGGTAGGTACTAGGATATAAAATTTGTTTTAATCGCTAAATACAATAAATTATCTTATGTGGGTAGTTAGTTCAAGATGTACTTTCGTCTTTCTTAAATTACACTGTAGCGTCCGACATGACATATGTTCACAATTGACTGAATTGACAACTAACAATCAATTGAACACTAATGAAGATTTTACGACACGGGTGTGGAGCACAATTTCTTAAAACAGTATTATTTTTATAATAACGTACTTTATAATTTCAGTTGTTAATGTAGTAAAGCAAGTAAAGTGCGCAAGACAAAGTAATATTAAAATAATACTGTTTTAAGATAAAATGGTGGTAGGTCTCTAGGTTGGCATAGTGTGAAATTGTATTAATTATTCTACGAGTAAATATAAACGACTTTGTTATCATTTAAAATAAAATGCCTGCAGATAGAAATGTAGGTACGTATAGTCGTTCTATTTTGTTGAAATCTCTCTCACCGAGTTTGAGGTGATCTGTTATCCTGGGATTGGGAGCTCAAGCTCATATTAGATGGGTACCCTTCCTACAAAGAGTACCCTCTGCTACCTTAAGGCGCTTTGCAGACGAGGGGGCGGGGCAGTCTTTTTTACTGCGATGCAATAAAGACCGCATATGACCGTCGATACCCGCGGCTGCCCTCACCGCGAATATACCTCACACATATGTAATGTAGGTACCTTATAGTGTAGACTTGCCGGTGCCCGGCGACACTGACATGCCCGTGAGGGTTCTCTATTGTGTCACCCAACTTTTTTATCTATAATTTAAAGTGCCATAACTTTTTTTGTCCTAATCATCATTTGTCCGAATGATAACTTACCCGAACTTAATATCACATAATATTATATGCCATAAAATTGAAATCCCTAAATATAATATGTCATAAATCTGTTTGTCATAAATATTACACTTAATAACATACAAAAGACATAAAGCCTTTTTCGATAAAAGTTATAAATCCTAAATTCAAATTACATAACACTTTTTTTAAATAATAAAAACATTTTTTTTTTAGATTTTAGAATTTTATTTTTATCGTTTTTGCAAGCAAGCCAGCATGCAGCATACAAGCAAGCACGCAGCATGCAAGCAAGCAAGCAGCATGCAAGCAAGCGTGCAACATGCAGCAGGCATGGTTTCTGTCACGGCTCCGGCGCTGCGGGGCTCCGGCGGTCCCATGCGAGCTCATCGTCGCAGATGATTTCACGCTCACCACCGCGGCTTCGGCTTGCTGGCCGGCCTCGCCGGCCAGCCTCAGCCGCGGCGGCGAGTGTCATAACCACCTGCTCCTCAGCTCGCGGGCCGCCTCGCCCCTCCGCGCCTACGCGATTTTAAATTACACTCTAGGGGTAGGGCAGACAAGACTACGTGGAGTCGGTTTTGCAGCGATTCGTTTCTGTCACTAAAACCTAATTTTTAGCAAATGTTTTAGGACTAAAAAAAATATTATAAATGAACATTCGGAATAATATACATTATTTAACGCAATTCTTAGGACATATGACTTTAGGTCATGTAAAATTAGGAGCTTCAAATATTATAGTACTCGATATTATGACAGAATACTTTTAGAACTAAAGATAATTATGTTACACAAAATTTCGGGATTTTTAACATTATGGTTACTGAGGTTTATATCAAACGTGTTATAGATAATGATTTTCGGACAAACAATTTTAGGAGATGTAAGGGACTCCCGCCCGTGAGGTATATTCGCGGTGAGGGCACCCGCGTGCATTGACGGTCAGACGCGGTCTTTATTGCATCGCGGTCAAAAAGACTGCCCCGCCCCGTCGTCTGCAAAGCGCCTTATCCCACTTAGATCCTAGAGGTTGGGAGCTCAAGTCAAGCTGACTTCAGATAACTAACCTTCCTGCAAACAGTACTGTCCCACTACCCTAATAGACTCCAAGATTGTTGAGCATATGCGTGAGTATGATCTGGTGCACGTCTCGGAAGACGGTACGCACGTTGTCGGTGTCCGTGGCCGTCGTGAAGTGGAAGTAGCACTCCCGAGCGCGCCGGGCCTCCGACACCACGAAGCGCTCTGCCGACGCGTCCAGACGACGGTCCAGCTTCTTTGTTATTCGTTCCTAGAAATAGACATTCAGTAGATAAATACATTATTTATTTTTTGGTAAAACCCTAAAAAAATATATAAAACCCAATTTCGGTAAAAATTACAACCAAAAAGTTGTAACCAAGACTTCAAGTTGGTACATTTATTTGTTTTCTATACTAATATTATCTGTATGTATATGATAGCCAGATTCATGAGGAACATGTCTGACTTAGACTGGAGTCAAGAGATAACCAAACTCAAAAAAAAAGCTATATAAATCTCAAATCTTTATTGCATTCCATAATGTGAACATACAAGTGGTAGGTGATAATAAATAGGAACAATTATGGACTCTGTTGGGCACAGCAAAATAGTAAATAAGGAGAGAGGAAGAGCGCTATCATAGCTTCCATAACATAACATTGATATACATATATAAATAAGGATCGCAGCAGGTGGCGTTCTGTGGTTTCTGCCTACCCCCATGGGACAAAAGGCGTGAGTTTATGTATGTATGTACGTAACATCTCGCGTCTTCACACAGGAGTGGAGCAGTAATAAGTTAGACGTAATTTAACCCGGAAACCACGGGGTACAGCTAGTTAAGCAATATAAATACAATTATAGTTTTATGAGGTAAATAGCAACGTACCACAAACAAACTCTTGATAAACATCTTAGTCCTGGTATACTCATCGCCTGACGCTCGGAACTGCTGGTACTGCGGGAAGTAGGGGGCGATGCTGCGACCCTGAGATATCTTGCTCTCTAGAATATCCTGCTTGTTCAGGAACAAAATCAGACCCGCTTCTAGTAGAAACCTGTGAGAAAGATGTTAGCTATCAATGTTGTGAATCTGTAAAATTGCGGTGAAGAAAATGGTAGGAGCTTTAGTTTAAAAGTGCGACTAGTTTGCTTTAACGAAACTCGGTGTTGAGATCAGCATAATTTTAACTGGTGTAAAACAACTCTTAACAGAGCTCAAAAGTATTTGCTTTGCCCCGTCATTATGATCATTAAATTACATAAATAAATGAAGTTCCCTACGACTCCTATATGTATTGTTGCATGCACCCGAACGCACAACGTTTAGCGTGCGTTACATTGCCTACTTTTTTTTCCGATGGATAATCATCAAATGGGTCGGGAGGGAGTGTCAGACTTTTACTGACTAAGACCCATCCTTGTTTCTTCTAGTGCCCTTTGCGTTCCGGGGGCGCGGTATTTCTTTCGAACAACCCGCAGCCCTGGCCAGCATCGATACATAGTATGCAAACCAGAATTAAGTCGTTTTCCAGCAATCATTTTTGCTCAACGTGTTTGATGGTCTGTATGCGTAATTAACGGGTATGTGATGAGTGATTTTACACAGTGTATTATGTTTTTATATAGTTACCTGCTTTGCCAGACATCTTCAAACAACGCGAGCGCCTCTTTGAGTCTGTTCTGCGTGCCATCTTCTCTCAACGTCTGGTCAAAGTCACTGCACGCTACCAGAAACCATATGGCGTGAATACCTTCGAATACCTGGAGAGATACGTAGGAATAATAAAAATAACAAGCCCGTTATTGTCCTACTGCAGAGCAAAGGCCTCTTCTCATACAGAGAAGGCACGAGTATTGATCATCACGCTCGCTCATGGCGGATTGACGAGTTCGAACTTGAATTAATTACAAGTCCAGGATTTTCATAATGATTTTATCATTGACAACATCATATCAGCGCAGGACGTCCACTGTTGGACGTAGGCCTCCCCCATAGATTTCCAATAATGGTAAAGTTTTTATTGGTTATTATTATGTTTATCACTATGCAATTTGCATGCAGCACTGATATTGGTGATGCGCACGCCGCTGCTTCTCGCGGGGACTGCTTGAATGGCGTTTAGAACAGACGTGCTATTGTCGTGCTACCATTGACGTGTGCTTATTTATTTTCTGGCTATTTTATTTCATGAATTGGTCATTCCTTTTGTTAAGTGTGAATTTCATGGTTAATCACGCTAATATAATTAAAGTCTGTTCATTTTTATCTTCTTTTACTTCTGATTCCTAACATCATACAATATCAGTGCTGCATGCAAATTGCATAGTGAAAAACATAATTACAACCAATAAAAACTTTCTATCAAAAGGTGTGAATTTGATATTGGAGAACGATTACCCAAATGCCAAAATGTCAGATTACTCTTTTCTTTCTTTCTTTTTAAGTAAAGTAAAGTAAAGTAAGTAAAGTAAAGTAAAAATTTATTGTTCATTGTTACAATAGGTTGCTTATAGCTAGGTTAACATGGTACACAAAAAAAGAGATCGGTAACTGTTAATAGTTCGCATTTAGTTACCTGTATCCATTTCTTTCTTTCTCCTCTTTGCCCGCCAACGTCAAACATCCAAAAGTCTTGTACACCACCGTGCATTGATTTAGGTACCTAGAAAGGCAATAAGCATTATTAAATTGATATTCACGAATAAACGCAGATTATCTCCTACCAAGTAAATAGTATTTACCTTAACTTTGAATTCAATCTTTTGTATGCCTGTAGTTTTCTGTCGACACCTCAATATGTCAGCGTCTGATGGTATATAATCGGGTTTTTCAATAAGATCTATTCTATCTAAAAAACTGAAAAGATATTTATTTTATGAGAACATTATTTTCTGAAGTAACATTTTTATCAAAATTAAAACTATTTGGGAAAGCGTCATCTATTGTCACAATTTAGATTTACAGTACTTTCGTTATATTACTCGACACAAGATGGCAGTAAATAAAATTTCACTTGGTACACTCCTTAAACTTACAAAAACTTATGTAAGCGCCATCTATTGTCAAATTTTTGAATTATAGAACTGTAGTTACGCTATTCGACACAAGATGGCGGTTATTTAAGTTTACTTCATCATGCTGCAGTGAAAGTCTAAATTCTGACAAACGCAGAATGTCTGCGTAGTTTTTCTATTGCACAACAGATGGCGTAATCTTAAAGCATAGGTTATTTTTACTTACTATTCAGCACTATCTATTAATTGATATTCATTAGATCTTCGAAAGCATTCTCTGACTCCACCATCCCGCCATAATGATCTTACGTGGTCAAAATATTCCTGAACACAGATACAACTTATTTGAGGAACTTTTTAAAAAAAAAAAATACACTACCTCCATTTATGACATAATAAAAACACTTACTTCAGTATATTCCTTAGGCCCATCATCACCAAGTTTCAGAATATGTTCTCTTGATCGATTATTACTTGTTTTTTGCAGTGGTATGTTCAACATAGACATATTGTCAACAATATCATGAATAGATTCATGAATATTGTGACGAATATGATTTGCTTTTTCTGCTCGTTCGCTGAAAAGTACAAAAAAACGCATCATTAACAATTTTTCTTATTATTTTCTTTTATCAGTAGACATTTTGATTCGTTTAAGAATAGGTATTACGTTTATAAAGGTTCTGTATAATTGTTTTTTATGTAAACGGTAATAGCTGCTGGAACTGATGGTCTAGTTCTGAAAATTCTTTCACTTATAACCATGAGCATGAAAACATTAGGGATCCGTGAGAAAATTTACACGGATGAAGTCGTGAGTAATCGTTAGTGATTAGGATATAAATTGCTCGAGCTAATTAAGAAGATGATTCACAAATGTTTGGAATTCAATAAGGTCCTACCTTGCAGAGAATCCTTGGACATGCAAAATCTTCATTTGTTTTATAATGGTTGTCTTTCCACTCTCTCCTGTGCCCAGCAGTAGCAGTTTAATTGCCTGAAAACATATTTATTCTCATAATTAAAAGGAACACTGCAATCGCCAATCCGCCTTGAACAATAAATAGTGGTGATCATGACCAATACTCATGCCTTCTTTGTATGAGAAGAGCCTTTGTCATGCGGTGGGACAATAATAAGGTATTATTATTATTCTATAATTTTTATTTTACCATATTTAAAAAAATACCTAATTTAACATGAATTTTTGCTATCCAACCATTCACATAATTACCAATCATACTCACTTCATTGTAAGACTTGATCCACTGTTTGATCTCCCGATCGATCTGTTTGGAGTGTTCCTCTACTTCGTCTCGCGCTCCGATGCAAGGAATCCAAACCATTGTTCTTCACATGAAATTCACCTAGCTATACCTATGTAAAGAGAAGAACAGTAAAAGAATAGGTCGTGTTATTTTTACATTTAACTGAAATTTATTGATATCTCTTTACCCACAGTCATCAGTTATTGTCTGTGGGTGTACATTGGTACACCTCTGCCTAACCCTTCGGGGAATACAGGCGTGATGGTGGTGATATCTCATTATGAGTCGTCGTTCAAGTGGGACAAGATTGTTGTATGAAAAAGATTACAGATTACAGCGGAAATTATGCGACTCTAAAAATGCAGCTAACAAAATTATGTTCGTTACTTATCTTGTACTTACTTAAAAGCATCTTACAAGTACATTGTTAAGTACCTGTATAGGGTAAAACTTGCAAACGACCTTAAATCGCCGGTTTATTTCAAAAACCAACTAACTGGCCAAATCATGATTTTGTGCTAGGGCGTTTTAAAAGTTTGAATTCGAAAATTTCACATACTGTTTTAGATTATGTTATTATAAGAAACAACATCTGATTTATAATTAAATCATGTATGGGTTGATTTATAGCAGTTCATAGAAAAGCGACAGGGTTACACAGAATTTTGCTCTTTGTGCCCTAAACCCCCTCATTTAATTGCTTTTACCTCCCTAAGAAATAAAGGCTCTAGTTTCGAAATGAAGCGCTATTGTCGAGTCTCAGATAGTTATTGGTTTTTAATTCAATGATATAAATCTAACAATAATGTATTGATCCTAGTAATCCTGATAGATTCGAGAAAAAAGCAAAAAAATGAAATTTTAGTGGCTTTTACTTCCCGATATTTTGTAAAAATGATGTACTAAACTATGTGCTGTGTTTCTTGACTTAGCGTTTTCTTCATGAAATCTATCTAAGGGGCCTATTGTAAGCAAATTTAGACAAAAACGCATTGCGGGAACAAATTAGGTTCAAAATAGCGATGTAAGTTGAATCGAAAAATCGCCAAAACCAAGAAATTTTGAGGTTTTTATTAAATTGAGAAAAAAATACACGGTTCAGTGGAATAATTTATAGACAGGTCTTTAGTTCATGAAATTCTCTATAATATCATTACATAAAATAATATAGTTTACGCTCAAAATTTTGAGATCCACGCAACGAAAAATTTTTTATGCGCTCCTTTGCGATTTTTCCGCCACGATACTGCTTTATTTTCATGAAATATTTATAGCTAAGTCTTTACTTTGAACCCTTGACTGTACACAATTTTTTTTCAGTCGCGTCGTTTCATTCGCGACAAAAAAAATATGTGTTTTTGGTGTCCTCTGTTCGGATAGGCTCCTAAGGTGGATTAATAAATTGGAATAGTTTGATTAAAAACACACCTAAGTGGAAAAAATAACCTAAGTTGTAAATCGTGTAACACGTACGCCAAAGGGTATGAAAACCATGAACCAAATGACATTGTTATGAACTTTTACCTAATCGTTTGGATATATCTTACCCCGATTTTGCATGATGGTACTTTAGTACCAATATCTACAAAGGGGTTATTGTACCAAAAAATACGATGCAGTGGGCTTTCTAGCATCTGCGCAAAAATCACTCCCGCCCAAGATTAATATTAACTGACCCAAACTACAAAAAACTTAATTACCTTAATACCCACACGAATTAACTATAATACCTACACATATAAATATTTTTACACTTAAAACAACCAGTCTGTTGCAGTCGTGACAATTACAAGACGAGATGAATGTTTCTCATCCATTGCCATTGAGTTTATTATGTAGGTGATTTGAGAAACACGGTAAACAACTAGACGTCAAATTTATTTGATGTTTCTAATATTTATTAGTTCTACGTAGAATGATTCTACCTGTAGTTAGAGACTTATTTAAATTGTTAACTATCGTGCTAGGATAGTGGGTAGAACAGCAGGCAATGAAGAGGTGGTAATCCGCAGTCTTTAATAACAAAGCACAACGAACAAGCAAGAGGCAGAGCAGTAATTTAGCCATCTCCTTTAGTTTCTTAGTTTGAAAGTCTGGAAGAGGGGGAACAGCATTATAAGAATCAATTTTAGTGCACAAATACCTTGCTATCACGAAAAATGTAGTGATAAGTAGCACTAAATTTTTCGGGGCCACAAAAGGAATGGAAATTTCGTTTGCGCGAGAGCAACAACAACAATGACACATGTCCGGTCAAAAACTACAGAATTTGAACACATTACCCGCGGTTATTCGGTTTTTCTTCTCGACATTTTGCTTGGGATTTTTGGGATCATTATCAAAACTATAGAAGTAAAACCTACTACAGCCATTTATTAACAATGACTTCTTGATTTTGTGTTTGGTTATAATAAATAATCAGCTGGTAATAGCTATTATCCTTTAATAACTGCTATTACCATTGAATATTAACGCTATTTGCTGTTGTTTTAAAGAACTAAACCATGTAATTGGATGTAATCGTTTTTATTTCCCAAAATTCCGCATATTTTTCAGGTATTTTTTTATTCTAATTACAGATTAAATCCAAGTATTTTGTTTGACTTCGATACAAAACATAATTTTGGTGATTAACAAGGAATAATTGATTAGCATATCAACGGTATGGTTAGATAGTTGGTTTCACCACTCAGTATCTCCGAAACGAAGCATCGCACGGCTTAGTATGTTTTACCAGTAGAAAGAGGAAAAAAAATTGAGTCGGCGTATATATTTAACTCAATTTCCCAAAATCACCGAGTTAGTTGGTTTTTGAATTAACCCGGCGAAATACAGGGTGGACGGAGGGACATCAAATCTGTGTAATAGTTCCAAAACTTCAAAACATGTTGACAGTGTTGGTGTGATTTATGTTATTAGTTTTGAAATATAAAATAGCGCCATCTATTGACTACAATCGGGAACACAACGATGCTATACTAAATTAAATAAGCTTACGTTTACTTATAAATAATAAATGTTTTACAATATTTATTTTTGTAAGTATACGGAATCATAAGATCATCATTAAGATTTTCTAAGACTCTACAGTACACTCAACTGCAAGTCCACTATAACAATTTATCAGTATTTAGCTAGTTACATTATTTATGCCATGTAGGTAGTTAAGTGCGGTATGAAAACGGCATTTCTAGGGATTTTGATAAGATTTTATTAACAAACGAATTCCATCCATTTCCTTTGCGAAACCGCTTGGATTAACGTTTATCTAAGTAATGTCTTTGGATTTAAAGATAATAAATAAAAACATTGAAAATGTTTTAGTTGTATCTCTTGAGATATAAATCTGAATATTGATCTTGATTCCCGAATTTGGAATGTGAATTTCTTGTAGTAACACTAGAAGCAACTAGATAATACCTACGCATGCATCTAGTGCGAATTTGAACCGTATTCCATCGCGTTAAATAATATACCATTGTATGGAGTTTCTTGCCCATTTTTCTCTATAATGAAACTACCTTTTGGAAGTGGCAACTAGATTCAATTAATTTTTCTTGTATAGGACGTTCAAAAGTGATCCTATTTTGGTCTAATTGAAATAAATGATTTGATTTTGTCTATCTATGACATTTTAGTTATTTTTTTCAATAGAAACTATGATTAGACGATTATGAAGTTGATTATTGATTTATTCTAAACTGAAGGGCCAAATACTTGAGCAAATGTGATAAAAAATTTCATATAATTTAACTAAAAGTATGTAAGTAAGTACCTATTTAATTCTAACAATTATAGCTTACCCACTTATTCTTCAATTTATTTGAATTTAACTAATAATTCAAACAAACTGTACCTACCCACTTCAGTTAACATACTCTATCCAAACAAAAATAATAATTAATCAAAACAATTACAAAAAAAGCAAAAAAAAATCACACACCTTTAAAAATACTATTATAAAATGTCTCTGCCACGAAATCACTGTCACTAAATGTATTTTATCAAAATATATCATTATATTGATATCAGCGTTATCAGATAGTTAATAACGCTAATCTCACTTGATTAAATACTATTAATACATAACAATAAAATGTAAGTATGGTAATATATTTTTAATGAAATTCCGGGAAATAAGCTTATTAAATATGTACTTACATGTATTTCTACTTATTATAAAACAAAGTCGGTTCCCGCCGTCTGTACGCTTAGATCTTTTAAACTACGCAACGGATTTTAATGCGGTTTTCATCAATAGATAGAGTGATTCGAAAGGAAGGTTTATACGTATAGAACATCACGCTACGAACAACGGGAGCGTAGTAGTAATCAAAGACGTAACTAACTGAACGCGGGTGATATAGCTAGGAAGTTAAATATATTAACAACATATGAAAAAAGCCTACTAAGATTTTAAATGATTTTTTTTTATTGATTTACACACTGAATAATCATAAAATCTCATAAACAAATGAAAATTAAGTGAAATGTAACTCAAAGTCTGAAATAGAAAAACATTGTAAGTTATGTTCAAGAATAAAAATGGCGTTCCCTAATATTTAAAAAAAAAGATTCAAAATATAATTTCTAGTTTCCAAAAGTAAAAAACAAATCATAAAACAATACAAAAAGAATCGCCCCCGGGTGGGCTTGAACCACCAACCTTTCGGTTAACAGCCGAACGCGCTAACCAATTGCGCCACGGAGGCCATGAGAACTGTGCACGAAAATATCGTTAGGTAGGCACAGCGAATATTATAATAGCAATACAAGTGATAAGCACAAAATTTTGCTATTTTTCAAGTATTTATTTGCATTCCATGTTTTATTTTATCAGTATTTTTATAAAAAAATTACTGACGCATCGCATGTATGAAAGGCTAGCTTTTGCTCGCGACTTCGTCCGTGTTAAATTTGATATGTTATCCCACGGGAACCGTACATTTTCCGGTATAAAAAGTATCCTGTGTACACACTACAATCTATCTCAGTGCAATTTTTTATCCAGATCCGTTCATCCGTTTAAGAGTGAAACATCCATCCATCCATCCATATTTACAAACTTTTGAATAAATTATAATATTAGTAGGAAATAGGATGACTTGGCAGATTTCTGTTGGGTTTCTAGGTTTGTATGAAATATTTCTTTTTGTAAAACCCCTGGCAGAAGTCTGTTTGGATGGTATTTGTGTATGGAAGTTAAATAATTACGGTACGCTAGTATTATCCTAAAATTAAATGAAGATACTTGCTGCGTTAGTCACGATTGCGTTAGAAAAAGAAGATTTTGAATGGCGGGATAATAAAATGTTAGTACAATATTACAGTAGAACCTTGATTATCCGAACTAATTGGATCCGAGACTAGTTCGGATAATCAAAAGGTGGGTTTTTTGGGATAAGATCAAACAAAAACAACACCTTTTCACCTAAAAATGTCACATACATAATGACGTTGAAATACATAAGACCTAAAAAAAGTCCAATGTTTTTCTAATATGATAGACAATTTTTAATTAACGAGCTTAAACTCGTTTTCATCAACAAATTCTCGCCTATGTTCGGATAATTGAGGGCTCGGATAATCGAGGGTTCGGATAATAGAGGTTCTAGTGTATCTCATTTTAGGTAGTAAGTAGTGTTTAAATTATATGTTTTGTTACTCCTATTGACTAAGTGTTGAGATTACTGTATCGCATTGTATGTTTGTTGTCCCTAATAAAATAAAATTACAGGTGTAGAAACGGAGCGGAATCTTAAATTAATGAACTTCCCGAACGAATGAGAATGGTCTTTTTGAAATTAAAAATGATTGTAGTGGTAATCATTTTTAATTTCTTAAAGACTATTCTTGGGAACCTTTTATTTTTGTTGATATTGAAGGTTAAAATTCCGTTGTTCCAGGTTTTTTTTTGAAGTCACACCTTGCTTTTCAAAAGGACATTGAGAGTCCTATAACTATAGTTTCGATTCTCAATATCCATTTTCATTCAGTAAGAAAAAAAGTAGATTGGTATCCAAGTACATTTTTTTATTTGTCAACATAGATAGTTACCAAAGCAAAAACAAACTTGTAATTACTTGAAATCTCTCGGAAGATTCTGATGCCTTTCTGCATGATCTAAAGATTATGTTTAGATTTTTATAATTCTGTTCCATTTTTAAATAATCAATCAATATTTTCTAAAGGTGCTGTAGCAAGTTTGACGGGCCTGTTGGTCTAGTGGTTAGTGGCCCTGACTGCTAAGCCGGAGGTCGTGGGTTCGATTCCCACCCAGGACAAACTTTGTGTGATGAGCATGATTGTTAGTTCTGTGTCTGGGTGTGATTTATCTATAATATGTATGTATTTATAAATTACTTATATAAGTATGTAGGTATATCAGTTGTCTGGTTACCATAACACAAGCTCTGCTTAGCTTGGGATCAGATAGCCGTGTGTGAGTTGTCCCAAGATATTTATTTATTATTATTTATTTATTTAAGCCCGTACTTAATGCCAAGCAAAATAAAACAACGGGAAGCAAAATAAAAAAGAAAAGCTTATAACAAAACAAAACGTTTATTAGTAAATAAAATACGAACATTAATAACTAGAGAATTGCACTTATAAATAATTACAGTTGAATGGAGAAAGGTTACAATAAAATCGTACACGTCATTAAAAATTTAAACTAATATTATGTATTATAAAGCTTTGTTTTGAAGAGTTTTGTTTGTTTGTACGTGTTTATCTCCGGAACTATTGATCCGATTCTGAATGTTCTTTGGCTAATAAGAAGCTACGTTATCTCAGAGTGATATGGGATATACAAGCTGTTGATTTGCATCCTCGTCAAATTTTAGGAGCATGCCATAGAAAAAAAGAAGTAATCAAATATAATTACGATACCTGGCAATATTTAATAAATGCTTGTTTTTTTAGTTGCAGCTATCAAAAAACAGTATTCCAGAATACTCCTCTTGCAAAAATCAGAACCACCCAGTTGTGTATGCGGTAGGCAGAGTTGTCGCGCGGCTATATCAATGTGTACATAGCGCCTAAACCCTCTGGCGAGATGGCTAGTTCGAATTGTGTTAAGAATCACGAGCATAGTTAACTCCTTGAATTTGACGAGAATGCAAATCAACAGCTTGTATCTTATTATAAAAAAAGGGATCCGTAACAAAATTCGAGCAAACAAAGTCGTGAGAAATAAGTAGTAAATCTAAAGAGTTCATTTGTTTGTTTTTTTCAAAAGAGGTAACTTATTTCTGGCACTTCAGCCCCCCTAGCCAAGTCACAAACGATAAACGCAAACGCTGAGTAGGCTTTAATAGATCTTCAACTTTATGTGCTTGGTTTTAAGTTGAAGATCTAATAAAGATTGCATAGCGTTTTCTTTCGTTCCAGTCGCTAACGCTTAGAAATCTTTAATAGATTTTCAACTTAAGGCTCTTGGGTATTAAGTTGAAAATCTATTGGTACCTACCGAGCGGCTGGACTGATCATCAAAATTCTTTCGCTGATAGGAAACTACGTTATGTGAGAATGTATATCTTTGAGTGATATGGGGTATATTTTACTATAAAAAATTTAGAATCCGTGAGAAAAATCACGTGGAGAAAGTCGTGGGTAATAACTAGTAGCATTATAAATCTGAAGGTTCTTTTTCGCGCTATTTTTCGGAACTACAGCAGTGTGATTCTCTAAGCCTCACTTCGTAATTCGAAAGCTGAATCCGCAGTGAGATTACAAAATGGTATTCTGTTAAACACGATCACGCCGGTGACGTCACCACAGCGAACGAATACTAAACCAATGACAAGTTGGTTCGTTATCGAAGTGAGCGCGATCACTTTAGTGAGACTCGTTTTCGAGTTTGCATTTTAGAGAATCGCACTACTGGTCCAAATGCGAAATGGTTATCGATGATAGGACACAAAGTTTAAAAAAAGTAGGGATTCGACTCAAAGTTAGTGCTAACAAAATTTCGCGTTTAAGTAATCTTAGCTCAGCGCCTTTAATCTTCGCGCAATGCAGTCAACTCCTTCTGCGACGCAGTTATGCTAGAGAAGGAGGTGGCGGAACGAGAGAGGCGCAGAATCTCTCCTCCCAGTAGCCGCCGCGGTAGACGCTCCGGGCGTCGGGAGCCGCGAGACGACTCCCGGCCACCGTAGACGCGGGTGTGTGGACGGTGGGCGATAGGTAGCTCACCGTCCGTAAGTTAACTAACGACAGACCGTGTCGACGGCGCGTTCGTGTTCCACGCGCGCCTCAAAGAGATGTCAGCAGCAGATGTGATGTTATTGTTATTTTTTATTTGTTTTTAACTTTTTGTGTTGTGCGTCGCTTTCGCAAGAATAAATGATTTTTCTTTCTTTCTTTCTTTTCTTTCAAACATTCAGAGGGGCCACTGAGGGCCTCCTCCTGCCGGGGCTGCGGGTTGTGAGCAAGAGATACCGCGCCCCCGGAACGCAAAGGGCACAAGAAGGAACCTGGATGGGTTTTAGTCAGTAAAAGTCTGACACTCCGTCCCGATCCGCCCAGGGTGGGAGAACGAGAAGTTATTTAATAAAATTCCGTCGGTAAAAAAAAATCGTCGAGCTGCAGCTGCACCATCTGACTGCCGTTCACCTCTCAGTGTGGTGATGGTGATGTGTGGTGGTGTGTGGTGATGGGTGGTGGTGGGTGGTGGCTACTCCATCAGTATGTGGTCGTCGAGCTGCAGCTGCACCATCTGACTGCCGTTCACCAGCACGCCGTCTCGCAGCAACAGTTGCATGTTCAGATCTGACAGCTCCTAGGAAGGTTAGAAGATATAATTAAAAATTTTAGCAATTTCACATATTTATCTACTACGGTTCAAAAGTTATCATAAAACGGCGAAAATGTTTCTTGTATGCCCTTAATGTTTAACCCCCGACGCAAAAAGAGGGGTGTTATAAGTTTGACGTGTCTGTCTGTCTGTCTGTCTGTGGCATCATAGCTCCCGAACGGATGAAGCGATTTCAATTTAGTTTTTTTTTTGTATTAAAGGTGACTTATGTGCGAGTGTTCTTAGACATGTTTGATGAAAATCGGTTGAGCCGTTTAAAAGTTATGGGCGTGAAAGTGGGGAAGAAAAACTAAAGATGATTTGTCATGTGGGTTATTAAATTATTAGGAACCTATGTATTTACAACTTAACAAAATCGACATTATAATAAGTATGTACTTATAAAAAGTATAAAATTTTAAATTTTAAAAAACTGACACAAAATCCGATGTTGCATTTAGGGTACGACCGTATATATTTAAAAAAAAAAAACAAAAAGCCAACGTCACGCGGTGTTCCCAGGCGGTCACCCATCCAAGTACTGACCGCGCCCGATGTTGCTTAACTTCGGTGATCGGACGAGAACCGGTGTATTCAACGTAGTATGGACGTTGGCGAAAGCTCCAACCTAATTATACAACTGTGTCCTCGAACAAGGAGTGACGTCATGTTTGTATCACACCTGACATTAAACTGGGGTTAGTTCTGCTAAAAAGAACCAACCCACAATCTCTTGGCAATTAAAATATTGCTTTAAGACGTGGTAATGCTGCTAGTCTTTTGAGCGCTTGCCCCAACGACAGCGATGCCGAAGAGATTTTTTGATGCACTATATTTGTAACCTATAATATGCTTCCTCCTTTCTTGTTTTATAATTGTACATACCTACTTAGCAAAACTATCATAATTTTGTGTTTAAAATAATTTTAATTAATGTAGGTAAATAGTATTTAATTTTAATCAAAAATACAATACACTTTTGTTATTTATTATTATTATTTTTCTTGGTTCTTTGTTTTTCTTCCCTTCTAAGGGAGTGATTAACCTTACACACGGGCCGCAGCCAAGTGCGTAAGGGTAAAATTAAATTATAAAAGTGGATGAGAGAGTGGAAGAAGTCAGGAACTTTCGGGTGATGCGGCAGGTGTTCAGTATGGTTGCTTTTTGAAGCATGTACAGTGCGTGAGTTGGCATGTGTAGAGTGTTAAGGCTTTGGGTGAGTGATTTTGGTATAATACCGGTGGATGAGAGTACTATGGGGACGATGTGGACTGTTTGCGCTCTCCATTGAGTTTTTATTTCAATGGCGAGGTCTTGGTATTTACTGAGTTTTTCTGAAATTGTAGTTTGTAGATTGTGTGAATTGGGTATTGCTATATCTATTAAGTAAACTGTTTTATTAATTTTATCATGTACGGTAATGTCAGGTCTGTTGTAGTGAATGGTTTTATCTGTGATTATTGTCCGGTCCCAATAGATTTTTACGTTTCTATTTTCTAGTATGGTTTCAGGTTTATATTTATAGTATGGAATCATCTCTGCTGTAAGTTTATATTTATGAGCTAAGTGTTGGTGTATGATTGCAGCAACCTGGTCATGTCGGTGCTTATAATCAGTCTGTGCGAGTGATTTACAGGCCCCTGTTATGTGTTGTATGGTCTCAGAGGCACTGTTGCAATGCCTACATGTGTCTGTAGGCTGATTGGGGTCTTTTATTATATATTTCCTAAAATTACGCGTTGCTATTATTTGATCCTGGATCGCAAGCATGAACCCTTCGGTCTCGGGAAACAATTCGCCTCGTTTGAGCCATTCGTTCGACTTCAATTTATCGACGTGTGGCTGGCTCAGCTGGGCTCGGTGTCTTCCGTGTAGCGCTTTTCTCGTCCATGCTGCAATTTTTTCTTGTGTGCTTATGAGGTGTTCATTAATTTGAGTGTTTCTGTTTTGTAGGTTGAGTGGCGTAAGTTTTTTATCTGCTTCCGTTACATGTTTGTGTAGTGATGAATTTTCTGATTTGTTATGAAAGTAAGATCTGAGTGAATGTATCTGTTTGTTGTGTAGGTTATGTATGTCTATCAACCCTCTCCCTCCTTCTTGGCGTGGTAGTGTGAGTCTCTGTATGCATGACTTTGGATGGTGTTTCCTGTGTTTGGTAAAAAGTGTATTGATGGTACGCTGTAGGGTTTTGATGTCGGTTTTTGACCATCGTATTATTCCGAAAGAGTAAGTAAGAATGGGTATTGCGAATGTGTTGATAGCTTTAATTGTATTTCTTGAATTAAGGTTAGTTTTTAAGATTAAATTAAGGCGATATCTAAATTTTTTAAGTAGTTCTTGTTTTGTCATCTTTTGTTGTATTTGTCTAGATTGTTTGAAACCTAGGTATTTGTAGGTACTTTGTTCATCCATTGGCTCTATCAATTTACCGGATCCGAGTGTGTAGCTATTGTTTTGGATTTTGCCTTTTACAATTGATAAAATTTTGCATTTGTCTACTCCGAATTGCATACAAATGTCATTAGAAAACTGTTGTGTAGTATCTGCTAGATGAAAAAGTGATTTTTTGTTTGCTGCATATAATTTTATGTCATCCATGTACATGAGGTGTGTTAAGGTGAATTGTGTGTTATCGTTTGTTAGTGTAAATCCTGTGTTTGTTTTATCTAGTAGTTTTGAGAGTGGGTTGAGTGCCATGCAAAACCATAAAGGGCTTAAGGCATCACCTTGGAAAATTCCACGTTTTATGTGGATTGGCTCAGTAGCCAGGGCCGTGGAGGCTTGATTTATTTTAAGAACAGTTTGCCAATTTTGCATTGAAGATTCTAAAAACAATCTGAGTGTGGGGTGGATATTATACATATTTAAAACATGTGACAACCAGCTATGCGGGACTGAATCATAGGCCTTTTGGTAATCGATAAACATTGTATGGATATCTTTGTTCCATTTAACTGCACTATTCATTGTAATTGCGTCAATAGTGAGTTGTTCTTTACATCCCTGGCTATTTTTCCGGCATCCTTTTTGTTGTTCAGCAATAATATTATGTTTATTTAGGTGTTCATATACTAACCCACTTACGCAGGCAGTTAGAATTTTATAAAAAGTTTGTAGGCATGTGATTGGTCGATATTTTGCTGGGTCTGTGGTATCATTCAGGTCTTTGGGTATCATGTATGTTACTCCGTGTGTTATGTATGTTGGAAGTAAATGTGGTAATTGAATGAATGTGTTTAGGTGATTATGTATGTACGGTTGAATATAGGTGAATTTTTTATACCAGTAGTTGTGGATATTGTCTGTGCCAGGAGCTTTCCAATTGTGTGCACGTTTGAGGACGTCTTGAAACGTGCTTATCGGTACGAATTCAAACTCCATTTCTGGGATTTCTGGTGTAGCTTCGTTGACCCAGTCTGCATGATTGTTATGGTGTACGGGATTTTCCCATATGTTCGCCCAAAACTCTCGCAAAGCTTCGGGCGAAGGTGTCTGTAGGCTCTGGTTAGTGGTGTCTTTGTTACTAGATGTAAGGTTCCTATAAAATACTTTTTCGTTGTTGATAAATTTTGTGTTTTGAACTTTACGGTTCGTGCATGTTAAATACCTTTTAAGTCTGCTAGCTGATGCGTTTAATTTTTGTTTTAAAGTGTCCAAAAAATGTTCTATTTGTGTGTTTGAGTTTTCGTGTTGTGCATGTAGTTGATATTTTAGCTTTATTGCTTCTACTGCTGCTACTAATTTTGGGCTTCTGCTACCTTTAGTAAAATGTGTCAGCCTACCTATGTTAGCTCTTAGATTCTTAATTTTCTTTTCTAATCTGATTTGCCATTTTGGCTTTCTTTGTTTGTAAGGGTGTTGTTCATTTTGTGTACAGTGTGATATTTTAGCTCCGTTGCATTTAGCTGCCGTCCATGCTGCACAGTAAATTATTGTCTGTAATTTAGTAAAGTCGGTGTCAATATTTGCGCACTTAGGGAGAATGACAGTGTTTATATATGTAACTATAGCAGTGAACTTTCTAGAGGTTTTCTGCTTTGGGATGTAAGGTCTGTCAGTAGGGTGAGTATCAGAGAAAAATTGCTGGGCTTCTTGAAATGTGGTTTCTATTTCTGGGTTAATTTCTGGGGCAGACTCAAAATTTACTTGCGTAGGTTGAGGTAAATCTAGATCAATGTTGTTCAAAAAATTGTCATCGTCTGTATTTATTAGTGTGTGTGATACGATATTGCTATCTATTCCATTATTTACGACAGTATTTGTTGTGAGGGCGTTTGTAGGTGTGTCAGAGATGTGAGTATTTGTGTGTTGGGTATTTAGTGATTGAGCATATTCATCAGGTTCTAAGTCAATCTGCGATAGTGTGTTCAAATTATCATTGTCTGCGTATTCAATATTTTGTGTGTTGGTGTTTCTATTACTTAATTCTGCTGCTACCTGATTTTTTATTTCTTCTAATCTGTTACTGTTTATGTATTTGTTATTTAGGATGGCTCTCACTTGATCCGACAATCTTTGTTCAGTTATATGTGTTAATTCTGGATAACTATTTATAAATTCCTCATGTAAATATTTCCTATAGCCTGTTTTATTTGTTTCTAGTTGTGTAGTAGTATAATATATTCTGATTATTGTTTCGTTGTATTCCTTTGTCCATTTCATGCGCTGACCGGATTGTGTGTTTATTGAGGTTTTAGATTGTGTAGAGTGTTGCTCTATTTGAGAATGTAGTATTTGGAGTTCGGCTCTGACTTCCTCATAAATCTGGTCTATTGTATCTTGTGGTAATAATTTCTTTTGGACTATGGCTCTGCGCTGGTCACCTATCCTTTGTCGGCTTACTTGCATTGCCGGGTATTTTTCTAAAAACTTGATATGAAGAGATGGGAGGTACGCATTTTTGTCTGTGTCCATATTAGTGAGATGAAGATATGTGCGTAGGATGAATTTATTCATTTCTGTGCTCCATTTCCTACGAGTAGTTCTAACGGTGGGTACAGTATCGTCGACAAAATTTGTCTCCTGTACAACATCCGCTGACTGTATGCTGATTGATGATGATGGCGCCGGAGTGACGCGGAAAGATTGAGATGATGATGGCGCCGGAGTGACGCGGAAAGATTGAGATGATGATGGGATTGATGGAAATAGAGAAGAGTGAGATGACGAAGTGAATTGTGAAATTTCGTCATCTATCTGAGGCAAACTTGCCTGAATTTGTTTTTTGGTTTTAGATCTAGTATTCATATTATTCCCACGAGAAGCTAGGGACTTACAAAGTCGACCGCAGCAGAGCCCTGCGTTCACTACGGCAAGGGTAAATAAAACTGGAGGTATTATTGAGCGATTGTGGGTTGGCTGGTTCTGGCGGCATAAAGCTTATCTTAATAGGAGATTATAAAATTTACTTTTGGACGTAAAGGTTAGTAACTCAGTAGTACTCAGTACGCTTCGAGACGCGACGCAACGCAACCCTGCGCGGGGATTATAATAGAACTACTCAAAATATAACTTTATACTATATAGGTACACAAAAAGATACACATTTCACTGTGACAATTTCATTTCATTAAAACGATTTCATTGTGAGAAGGTGCAACGTATTCTGAATTCAAACAATTAAATGTGTATCTTTTCGTGTAGTAGTAAAGTTATATTTTGAGTAGCCCTAATAAAAAGTGCCCGCGGCGGCGGCGTCGGGTCGCGTCGCGTCTCGGTTTAACCAGACCCTAAGTATAAATATGACGTCACTCCTTGTTGGTGGACACACTTGTATAATTTGGTTATTGCTATCGCCAACGTCCATACTACGTTGAATACACCGGTTCTCGTCCGATCACCGAAGATAAGCAACATCGGGCGCGGCAGTACTTGGATGGGTGACCGCCTGGGAACACAGCGTGACGTTGGCTTTTTGTTACCTACTTAATTTTTTATTTTTATGTTTGTTCTTAATAGTCTGTATATGCCATCGGGGTATATAGGCGCAATATTTCGTGATTTGTTTTTTTTTTTTTAATTGCAGACATTACATACCGGGCAAGTAATTAAGCATACACAGCCCATTAAACAGTAACTTTAAGCAAACTTTATATGTTAGTGTGAAAAATCACTCTTTATTACCCAGATCTTATAATTTATAATTTCAGAAATGAAACAACTAAGAGTGTTTACATTCTTTACATGTCAACCCATAATCTATGAATAATTAAAAGAATTACGTCAAACGACACAGTTGGCGCAATGGCTGAGCGATTGGCTGAGGCGCGGGTTCGATTCCCGCACGGAACAAATATTTGTTTGGCCTACAGATAGTTGTTCCGGGTCTGGCTATTTGTGAATATGAGTTTATATGTTTGTAAACGCACACACGATACAGGAGAAATTCCTAGTGTGGGGAAAAGTTTTTGTAAAAAAAAGAAGAAAATGAAAAATAAATATGCCCAATTCGATGGTGTATGTTTCATTACTATCCACCAATAACACAGTTCAATAAACGTGTAAAACTTAATGTGTAAAATGTAATTTAGAACAGATTTCCATCGTCAACTTTGCCACCTCTGACCTAGACTAGAGTCATGAACTCAGACAAACTTAAATAAAAAAAAAAGTAAGTATATGGAACAGCGTTAAATATAAAAAATCAACAATAACCTCGAATATTAGCAGTTATTTTGATGCGTGTTGGTTCGTTTTAGCATTTAAACTCAATGTAACTTGTGCGTAAGAATATAATTATGACGTCACTCCTTGCTCGTGGACACAGTTGTATAGTTTGGATGTAGCTATCGCCAACGTCCATACTACGTTGAATACACCGGTTCTCGTCCGATCACCGAAGTTAAGCAACATCGGGCGCGGTCAGTACTTGGATGGGTGACCGCCTGGGAACACCGCGTGACGTTGGCTTTTTGCTTTCCTTATGTTTTTCTAATGTAGGTGTTATTTTCTTGTCTGTTTTCCTCATTAGGGAATATAGGCACGATATTTTGCGGTTTTATAACTTCAGGCATTACATACGAGGCCGAGGTAAGTTACTTTGACCAAACATTTTTAGAAGGCAACAATTTTTTATGTTGTTGTGAAAAGTCACTCTTATTAGCCAGATCTTACAATTAATTATTTCAGAAAAGAGACAACTAAGAGTGACATCAAATTAACATTCTTTACATTTCAACCCACTATCTATGAATAATTAAATGAATTACGTCAAACGACACGGTTGGAGCAGTGATTGCCTGCTGCGCTGCGTGTCGCGGGTTCGATTCCCGCACGGAACAAATATTGGTTTGGCCTACTGATAGTTGTTCCGAGTCTGGCTGTTTGTGTATGTGACTTTATATGTTTGTAAACGCACACACGATACTGGAAAAAATCTTAGTGTGGGGAGGAAAGTTTGTGAAAAAAAAGTAAAGAAAGAAAAAAGTCACTAATTTAAGCTGCCCAATTCGATACTATATGTTACATTGCTATCAACCAATAACACAGTTCAATGAACGTCTTCTTCCATCATGGAATTTGTCTTTATCACCTCTGATCTAGACTGACTAGATTCAAGCAATTTCGTAACAATTCGAATGAAAAAATATATATTTAAAACAGCCCCGTTGGTCTCGTGGTCGCAAGTGCGACTGCTGTGCAAGGGGTCCCGGGTTCAATTCCCAGGTCGAGCAAAAAGTGTTATTGGGTTTTTCTATGAAATTCTCAGTAGCAGCTCGGAGTTAGGATTTGTGCCCGGTTAATGGCAATAGGCTCGACCCTATTACATGGGACCTAAATCATACCGGCGAACTGTCTGTGTACATTGGTACACCTAACCCTTCAGGGAATACAGGCGTGATGGTATATATGTAGGTTTGCTGTCTGGCAGAACTAAGCTTATTCAAAATCTGAATACGAGATTATAAGATTTATTTTCAAGTGTAAGAATATAAATAAGTATGGCGTCACTCCTTGTTGGTGGACACAGTTGTATAATTTGGATGTAGCTACCGCCAACGTCCATACTACGTTGAATACACCGGTTCTCGTCCGATCACCGAAGTTAAGCAACATCGGGCGCGGTCAGTACTTGGATGGGTGACCGCCTGGGAACACCGCGTGACGTTGGCTTTTTGCTTTTCTTATGGTTTTTTAAAATAAATGTGTTCTTTTTGCTGCTGCCTACCCCATGAAGGAATAAAAGTTACACCCGATGTAGCAAGTTAATTCTACTAATATTATAAATGCGATTGTTTATAATAATGGCTTAATGGTTTTTTTTTAGCTTTTGCGAAAGCAAGACAATCTGATTATTATTATTTTTTTTACTTTATTTCAATTGTTTTATATATTTTTTTTTATATGTTTAGGTATGTGGTATATTTGTCAATCTGTAATGTTAGCGTAATTGGCTCATGAGACCAGTGTTAGCATATATAAATAAATAATAATGGACGGATGGATGTTTGATACCCTTTCACGTTGAAACGGCTGAACGGATCTGGATGAAATTTGGCATGTAGATAGATTGTAGTATGGAATAACACATAGGCTACTTTTTATCCTGGAAAAATGTTCGGTTCCCGAAGTATAATATATCAACTTTGACGCGGAAAAAGTCGGGGTATTTCGCTAGTAATTAATCATCATCTGCTTTAGCCTTTTCCCAACTATGTTGGGGTCGGCTTCCAGTCTAACTGAATGTAGCTGAATACCAGTGTTTTACATGGAGCGACTGCCTATCTGACCTCCACAACCCAGTAACTGGGCAACACTCTTGGTTAGACTGGTTGTCAGACTTTTTGGCTTCTGACTATCCGTCACGACTTGTCAAAGATCTACGAATGACAGCCGGGACCAACGGCTTTACGTGCTTTCCGAGGCACGGGAATTGCTAGTAATTGATATAAGCTTGAAATCGCCACTCAGTCTTGAGCAAGCGTGGTGATCAATGCTCGTGCCTTCTCTGTATGAGCAGAGGCGTTTCCCCAGCAGTGGGCCATTAATAGGCTGGTATTACCTCTCCTATTATTGGTAAGTCATGATGGCCTAGTATGGCGCCCGCCTCTCTTGCACGAGGTTGTAGGTTCGCAACCGGGCACAGGCAAGTACCAATGTGACTTTTTCTAATTCATATGTACTTTCTAAGTTTATCTTAGACATCACTGACATCGGTAACCATGTCAGAGGCCCTTGAGGCGGTTTAGAAACTCTGACACTAGGGTGTGTGGGGTCGTCAGACTTTATTACCCACACGGTAAAATCGCCTCGATGGCCTAGTGGTCTTAAGCACGACTGCTATGCTAGAGGTCTTGGGTTTGATTCCCAGGTCGAGCAAAAAGTGTTAATGGGTTTTTCTATGAAATTCGGAGTTTGGATTTGTGCCCGGTTAATGGCAATAGGCTCGCCCCCTATTACATGGGTCCTAAATATACCGGCGAACTGTGGGTGTACAATGGTACACCTCTGCCTAACCCTTCGGGGAATACAGGCGTGATGGTATATATATACGGTAAAATAATAATATTACCTCTCCGCTAGGGTAGGTGTTGTCCTCCTGCGTCTCCGAGTCTCCTCGCTGCAGGATCTTCGGTCTGCGAGGGTTCTTGGCGATGCCGCGACCGCGACGCGCTGGCTGGAACTCGTCTACTGAAAGAGATACATGTTTTAAAGATGTTTTTATTTATCAGGAATTTCTCCTGTATCCTGGGTGCGTATATAAAAACAAAAGAAACATATACATACATACACCATCACGCCTGTATTCCCTGAAGGGTTAGGCAGAGGTGTACCAAACGCACATACACACACACATACATACAAAAAACATTATTATATATTTTTTAAACAGCGTTGGCTAGCGAACAAAACATCGGCATTACCAGAGGCCTTGCAAATGCGTTTGTTAACGCACACGTTAACACCTCTGATACACACATGCATCATCAAGCAGACACGAGCGGGCGGCGAGGTGGCACGGCCCTCATCACTCCTTGCAACAGAGCGACCACGATCGCATCATTATTTATTGGATATAATTTTGACCATTGTACAAGACCTAATATTATTATATACTTACCCTTGAAATACAGTCCGCTTTTATTTACACCTGGGCCTATCTAGCGTTGCAAGGCCTCTCTTTGGCCTGTTTTGTTAAGCGCAATACACACTGAGCCCGCCGGGCCGCCGACATATGTCGGCAACTTTTTGTCGGCGGTCTAGTTGGCGGCTTCACTTAATACAAGTCGGAAAATTTGGTCGGCGGCATGTCGGCGGCTTGAGATGAGAAATTTATTTTTTAATCTTTCTTTGTATTTCTGATACATTTGTATTAAAATGGTTTGCTATTTCATTCAATGAGTCGAAACGCTTTGGTCGACTTTTATGATCTGGGTGTTTTGGATTCCACAATACCTCCTTCTCATGATAAAGATTAATTAACGTAAGACATCCAAGCCGCCAACATGTCGGCGGGCAACACGTGCGGGTGCATGTTGCCGACATGATTCTTTTCATACAGGCCGCCGGGTTGTGTCGCCGGGCTTTGCCGGCGGCCCGGCGGGCTCAGTGTGTATTGCGCTTTAGAATACAAAACAGTTTCAGAAATATATTGTAGGTGATACAAAGTTCACCGGGTCATTTAGTTTAGTAATATTTATCAATGTTATGATAAGAGTAGTGCTTCGGTATGATACATTTATTTATTATAATAATATACCATCACGCCTGTATTCCCCGAAGGGTAAGGCAGAGGTGTACCAATGTACACCCACAGTTCGCCGGTATATTTAGGTCCCATGTAACAGGGGGCAAGCCTATTGCCATTAACCGGGCATAAATCCAAATTCCGAGCTGCTACTGGGAATTTCATAGAAAAACCCAATAACAGTTTTTGCTCGACCTGGGAATCGAACCCAGGACCAATTTTTTTTTTTTTGTAAATCTATATGGGAGGCCTATGTCCAGCAGTGGACGTCCAGCGGCTGATATGATGATGATGATACATACACATCCGGGAGGGCGTGGGCTTGATGCAGGCGACGTGCGTGCGCGGCACGTTGTTGAGCGCCGACAGTGCGCGTGCGCAGGTCGGGATCACGCTCGTCGAGCCCTGGAATAACATTGGAAGCAATTTACTCGTGAAGTTACGGTTTCGACATTTAAACATACATACACTCACGCCTGTATTCCCCGAAGGGTTAGGCAGTGGTGTACTAGCGTACTAGTGTACACCCACAGTTCGCCTGTATGTTTATCGACATTTAAATTAGACCTTATTTTCTAGTTTGTAGCATGTCTTTCGGCATGTTGTGCCAAAGGAGATAACCCACTACATGTAATGACATTACGGTACATGGTAGTATAAGAGAAAAGTTATTATTTGTTAACTGCCCCGTTGGTCTTGTGGTCGCAAGTCGCACATCGCACGGGGTCCCGGGTTCGATTCCTAGGTCGAGCAAAAAGTGTTATTGGGTTTTTTCTATGAAATTCTCAGTAGCAGCTCGGAGTTTAGATTTGTGCCCGGTTAATGGCAATAGGCTCGCCCCCTATTACATGGGACCTAAATATACCGGCGAACTGTGGGTGTACATTGGTACACCTCTGCCTAACCCTTCGGGGAATACAGGCGTGATGGTATATATATGTTATTAGAACGGCCATATACACACTGTGAACATGACAACTTCTACCTATTTCATGTTTATGACATATAAACCTCTGGCAGACAGAGGAGGCCTGCGGCTTGTTCGAAAGAGATACTGCGCCCCCGGAACGCAAAGGGCACAAGAAGAAACATGGGTGGGTTTTAGTCAGTAAAAGTCTGACACTCCCTCCAGCCCCTAGGACGGGGAATTAGTTTGATGATCCGAAAAAACAATAACGGACGGAAAACCGTGGCCTACGGAACTATATAAATGAGTATTGGCAGTGTTCTAGAAACATGATATTTTTACCTGACCATCAAATAGTTCGCGTGTACATATTTAACCACTCAAACAAACTATTTGATAGTCAAGTTAAACTTGAAACATCGGCTTACCTTAGTGAAGGACATCTTGGTGATTTCAATAAGCTTGTCGTGTGGTACGTTCTGCGACGCGAGCACGTTCAATACTTCCTCCGGGGTCGGGTTTAGACCTAACATCTGGAAGTTATGACACAAAGTCAAAGTCAAATCATTTATTTCAATTAGACCATTAAAAGGTACTATTGAACGTCATTACATGAAAAAAACATTAATATTGAATCTAAAAAAGGTTGCCCAACTCAAATGGGACTGGGCAGGACATGTCTGCCGCATGCCGGAAAAACTATGGGCCAGAATAGCTCAAAGCTGGTGCCCCGAGACAGTGAGTCGAGGCCGCGGCAGGCCACACGAAGGAGATGGCGGGACGAACTCGATAAATTTCTTCAAAAATGGAGAGACGAGGCGCTGAAAAGAGAAGAATGGAAGAAGTGGAGGGAGGCCTTTGCCCAGGAGTGGGACAGTACAGGCTAACAAAAAAATAAATAAAATAAAAATTGAATCTAGTTGAACACTGAATAAGGGCTTGTGTACATCGCTAAACGGGACGGCAGACTAGCTCCTTCGCGACTTCGTTCGCGTGCTTTTTTATTATATAGTTACCTCCACAACAACAATAGTAGCGGGATGCTTGAGCCGCAGATGCGTGCGGAGGTCGGAGCGGATGCGGAAGCGCTTGGGGCAGCGCCCGCACGCCCACGCCCGCACGCCCGTGTGGATGAGGCGGTGGTTCCGCATGGCGGTGGACCTGGGGGTATACGGGGTTAGTCCTACTCAAGTTATAAATGCGAAAGTTTGTAAGGATGGATGGATGGATGGATGGACAGATGGATGGATGGATGGATGGATGGATGGATGGATGGATGGATGGATGGATGGATGAATGAATGGATGGATGGATGGATGTTAGTTACTCTTTCACGATTAAACGGCTGAATAGATCTGGATGAAATTTGGCACTGACATAGATTGTAGTGTCGAATAATACATAGCATACTTTTTTTTCCCGAAAAATGCACGGTACCCGTGGGACAATATAAATATTAACTTTCACGCGAAAAGTCGCGGGAGGAAGCTAGTATTTTAATAAAAATTAAATTTAAAATTTAAAAACCCCCGACACAAAATCTTAGGCTCCCTTTAAAAAGTAAAAAAATAAAATACGTCGCGTTGGGGTACGACAGTCCCGAGCGGTCCCCCAACGCGAAGTATTTTATTTTTTATTTTATACTTTTTATAAGTACATACTTATTATAATGTATATTTTGTTAAGTTATAAATACATAGGTTCCTAATAATTTAATAACCCACATGACAAATCATCTTTAGTTTTTCTTCCCCACTTTCACACCCATAACTTTTAAACGGCTCAACCGATTTTCATCAAACATGTCTAAGAACACTCGCACATAAGTCACCTTTAATACAAAAACTAAATTAAAATCGCTTCATCCGTTCGGGAGCTATGATGCCACAGACAGACAGACACGTCAAACTTATAACACCCCTCTTTTTGCGTCGGGGGTTAAAAATATCAACTTGCTTCATACTAACCTCCTAAAGGCTACTCCGCAGACATCACAGGGGAAGGGCCTCTCCCCAGTGTGCACCCTCAGATGCTCGTTCCTCATGGACAGCGTCCGGAAGGCGTGTCCACACACCGGACAGGCGTGCGGCCGGCGCGGACACGACGCGTCCGAGCTTGACGTCTTGTTGCAGGATAAGCAGGACACCTCGTCCTTGCCGTGGACTTCTCTACGATAAACAAGTATTAATAAATTAAAAAAATTACACCCCCCCCCCACCCCCTATTACATGGGACCTAAATATACCGGCGAAATGTGGGTGTACATTGGTACACCTCTGCCTAACCCTTCGGGGAATACAGGCGTGATGGTATATTTTTTTTAATATTTTTATTAAAAAAATTAAGTAACCCCCGGCAGAAGAATAAAGATCTCTACCGCTAACAAAAGAGAGGATATCCTTGAAACGGCTGAACCGATTTTATTTATTTATTTGGGAAAACAAATAGCTACACAAAAGTTTCTTAATTAATAATCCTTATTATCTAAAGTATGTGTGTATGTGTAACTCACAACGTTATCCACGTGTTTCCTATACATTTTTTTATAGAATATATCTAAGAACAACCGCTAAGAAACCTGCTTTTAAATAAAAAGAAACCGCATTCAAATCGGTTAACCCGTTTAAGACACACTAACACTTCAAACTTATAACAACCCTCTTTTTGAAATGGAGGTAAATAAAATAAAAAAATACTAGCATTATTGTCCTATTTCTGGATAAAGGCAGCAATAGAGTTGCAAATCGAAAAATAATAAACGTCGCTGGAAATTATATCTTGCACACAATTGTCAACTCTATAAGGAAAGACTTAAAGTTCAATATCAACTAATGCAAGGTCAATTAAGTACTAAATGAAAACTATTTAAGTATATTGTTGAAAAATAAAAAAAAAACGTCGCAAAGACTTAAATCATGCACACAATTTCCAACTCTATTCTAAAGACAAAGTTCAATATCAATTAACAAATGTAAAGTGCTTGATTATATTCATTCATTACATATTATATTTATTACATTCTGTCATTCGTAGTTCTTTGACAGTCGTTACGGATAGTCAGAAGCCAAGAAGTCTGACAACCAGTCTAACCAAGAGGCATCGTGTTGCCCAGTTACTGGGTTGTGGAGGTCAGATAGGCAGTCGCTCCATGTGAAACACTGGTATTCAGCTGCATCCGGTTAGACTGGAAGCCGACCCCAACATAGGAAAAGGCTAAGCAGATGATGAAACTGCTTGATTATATTGTTGATGATGATTGTCTTACTTGACATGTTTGTGTAAGTCCTCAGCGTGTGTGAACGTAGCGTGACAATGCGCACACGCACCGCCCGTAGACTCCGACTCTGCACTAGCGTACATGCCTGTCGCAAAGAATTATAACTAATACTACGTGAAGATTCGAAGGGACACTTGTAAGCCTCTATCAATCTATGGGCATTAAGGAATGCAGCAGTACGCCTGGCAGTAACTGCTGCGCCGTGATTGTTGAAAAAGAAAGAATTTTAAATATAACCGACATTTACACGAATGAAGTCACCAGCAAAAGCTAGTATGTATAAAATAAATATGTATTACAATATATACTTATTGTAATACATTTTTTTTTAAAGAGTATGTATACTCCATACATACTCTTTAAAAAAAATGTATTACAATAAGTTCTTGCCCGTTCTTGTCCATACGAAACTACCTGTTGGAATGGGCAATTAGATTCAATATTAGTCGTTACTGTTAGTCAGAAGCCCGAAAGTCTGACAACCAGTCTTACCAAGAGTATCGTATTGCCCATTACTGGGTTGTGGAGGTCTGATAGGCAGTCGCTCCATGTAAAATACTGATATTCAGCTGCATCCGGTTCGACTGGAAGCCGACCCCAACATAATTGGGAAAAGGCTGAGCAGATGATGATGAATTAGATTCAATATTAATGTTTTTTACATGTAATGACGTTTAAAAGCGCCTATTAATGGCCTAATTGAAATAAATGATTTGACTTTGACTATGAATAAGTATAACATACCTGGTTTAGAATAGGCCCGTGTGGTGACATCGCTATGCTCTTTCTTACGATGTTTGTATAACGCTGTTTTGTTCGGCAACACCTCGTCACAATCTCGACACGGTATCCTAAACAAATGCTTATTTATAGGCGTTGCTTAAAGTTAAGACACGCTTAAACTTTTCAATCTTATCTTGGGAATAATCATATAATAATATATAATAAATAAGTGTACATGACACCAGTAATCAAATGACATACTGAAAATTTATTGGACTTTTAGGGTTAAAAAGAGTTTTTTAAGGGAAGTTGTCATCATCATACGATCACGCTTGTTTTCTCCGAAGAGTTAGGCAGAGTTGGACCAATATACACCTTCAGTTCGCCCGTATGTTTAGGTCCCATGTAATAGACGGTGAGCCTATTGCCATTAACCGGGCACAAGCCTAACTTTGAGCTGCTACTGAGAATATCATAGAAAAACCCAATAACACTTTGCTCGACCTGGGAATCGAACCCAAGACCTCTAGCGTAGCAGTCGCGCTTAGGACCATTAGGGTAACGAGGCAGTATTTTTATATGCTTTGTTTATTAAGTGATGTACAGTCAGCAAAAGAGATAAGTTACCAGACCGTCTAATATAGTTGAAGATTTCTTTCAAACCGGTGGTCGTTTTTAAATGAAATTGAATTTAATTAATAAGGTGTTCATTTCCTATTAATTAAAATAAAATTCATTCAAAAACTTCTATCGGTTTTTGTAAAACTTTGATTTCATTAGGCGACCCTGGTTACTTATCTCTTTTGCTGACTGTACATTGCAATTGGTGTTATTTACCAGCAAATAAATGAATTTATTTATGTAAAGGTTACCTGTAGTCTTCCCTGTTGCTCTTGTTAGTGGTCCCAGGCTCATCAGCTCCGGACTTGCCGTGCACCTTCTTACGGTGATAAGCCAAGCTCCAGCTGTGTTCAATTAACATAGCTTTAATAGCAGTTGAAGAAGACGACGCCATATTGTGACGTCACACCGACACATCCTAACTTCCAACTAATATTATAAATGCGAAAGTAAGGTTCGCTTGCTTGTTATCTTTTTACGCCTAAACCACTGAACTGATCATCCTGAAAATTTGCATATACGTTGTCAGGTGTACAGAAACGGGGCAATAGCTAGTAATTTAACAAATTCATAATCTTAACATAGTTTATTCAAATTCAAAGCATTTATTTCAATTAGACCATGTACAGGCACTTTTGAATTGTCAAGAAGTTACAGTTAAAGTTGAAGCTAGTTGCTCGTTCCAAAACGTAGGTCTCTATGGAGAAGAACGAGCAAGAAACTCCATGGACACTCTTTTCTTTCAATTTGGTTTTTACAAAAACTTGGTTACAAAAATTGTGGTTGCTTCTATATGTGAAAACAATGAAGGTGAATATAAAACAATAAAATATAATAATAAAAATGTAAGCCATGGCAGTTAAGAGATGACCAATCCCAACTGACAGCACCCGTTCACGAGCATGACGCGTGCATCAGCACCATTTAGCTCGACCATCTTGAAGGGAACCGAACGATCCAATGCACGCGCCACCATCAGCGAGACATTAAAGTGAGCATGACAAAGCTCTCCACTGCCATGCTTAGTGTCCAACGCATACTTAGTAACTTAACAAATAAATTAAGGCTCCATGGTGCTCACATTTACAATATTGAAATAAATTATGTTCAATTATACAAAGCTAAGGTTATCAGTGAACCTATTCAACGAATCAACTGTAGTATGTAAGAAAAAAGAAATAAGAATTATAATAACGGTAGACGTTATTAAAGTCAATAAAAAAGGTGCTTAAGAAAAACATAATTCCTTTTTGTAAAATATGCATATTAATTTGTGAGCCCGAGTGTCTGTGGAGCAGGACCAGCAGTAAGCCAAGCATTTTTATCATTTATATAGTCTTCTAATTTATAATATGCTTGACGACATAGTGTGCGTTTTATGCATGTTTTAAACTTTCTCTCATTTAGTTCGAGAATATCGAGTGGTATTTTATTATAAAATTTTACACAGTACCCCATAAAAGAAGTGTGTACTTTTGACAATCTAAAACTTATAACGAAGTCGCTCCCGCTGTTTGTACGTTTAGATCTTATAAACTGCGCAACGGATTTTAATGCAGTAGATAGCATTTCAGAAATAAATAGAGTGATTAAAGAGGACAGTTTATACGTATAAACAATACGACCAACGGGAGAGCAGCAGTAACCAAAGACGTAACTGAACGCGAATCAGACCGCGAAATTGTATTGCTAGTTTTAATAATAAGAATAAGTTATTGTTTCTAAAAGAAAAAAACCTTCTTTTAAAAACAGTAGTGTAAAAAACAAAGTAGTAGTATTATTGCATGCAAGTTTTATATATGTATATTGTATATATTAGATATAATTACTAGAACTACGCTATTGTATTAGATTTAAGACCTGTGATAATAGTTGTAAGTGTGAAATAAATAAATATAAATAAATAAATAAATATCTTGGGACAACTCACACACGGCTATCTGATCCCAAGCTAAGCAGAGCTTGTGTTATGGTAACCAGACAACTGATATACATACTTATATAATTTATAAATACATACATATTATAGATAAATCACACCCTGACACAGAACAAACAATCATGCTCATCACACAAAGTTTGTCCTGGGTGGGAATCGAACCCACGACCTCCGGCTTAGCAGTCAGGGCCACTAACCACTAGACCAACAGGCCCGTCAAAATAAATAAATAATAACAATAATTAGGTACCTGTTAGGAAAGGTAAGTTCACACTGGTTGCACTTGTACAGAAAGTTGTCGTTCGCGTGTTTCATGCGTCTGTGTACTTGAAGGTAGGTCCAGTGCAGGTAGGAGCGACCGCAGTCCTGTTATAAACATACATAATAATATAATATACCATCACACCTGTATCCCCCGAAGGGTTAGACAGAGTTGTACCAATGTACACCCACAGTTCACCGGTATATTTAGGTCCCCATGTAATAGGGGGCGAGCCTATTGCCATTAACCGGGCACAAATTCAAACTCCGAGCTGCTACTGAGAATATAACTACTGATAAAAATGCATAGCTCTACCTCTTACAAACTATTAGTATATACTAATAGTTTGTAAGAGGTAGAGCTGGGTTTAGTAGTAGTAGAGCTCTTTGTGAAGGAGCTCATCCGGAAAGTACTACCACCATACCTATTTCTGCTGCAAAGCAGCGTTGCTGTGCTCCGGTTTGAAGGGTATGAGTACCGGTGTAATTACAGGCGCATGAGACATTGCGCATGCGCAAGTGGAGTTACGCGAATGAAGTCGCGGGCAAAAGCTAGTCTACTATACTTACTAACAATATTATTAAAAGGAAATATTGTGATGTTTGTTTGTTTGTACTGAACATGCTTAGAAACTCCTGGACCTATTTTAACTATTTTTCACCAATAGATAGCTACATTATTCCTGAATAACATAGGCTATATAACATCACGCTACGACACACGGGAGCGGAGACCCCTACGCTCCCGTGTCCCGCGTTAAGTTACTTCTTTGGATACTGATCCAAAGTAGTAGTAGTAGTTTCTTTATGTTATGTGCGTCGCTTTCGCCCGAATAAATGGTTTTTCTTTCTTTCTTTCTAAAGACGTAACTTAACTCGGGTGAAACAAGCTATGCGGACGATGTCGCGGGACAAAGCTTGTAGAAAGTAAATACAAGGTGTTGATTTGCATCCTCGTCAAATTTTAGGAGCTTGTCATAGAAAAAAAGAAGTAATCAAATATAATTACGATACCTGGCCAATATTTAATAAATGCTTGTTTTTTTAGTTGCAACTATCAAAAAACAGTATTCCAGAATACTCCTCTTGCAAATTCAGAATCGCCCAGTTGCGTATGCGGTAGGCAGAGTTGTCGCGCGGCTATATCAATGCGTGCATAGCGCCTAAACCCTCTGGCGAGATGGCTAGTTCGAATTTGAAAATCACGTCAAAAAAAAAAAAAACAATTTATTTTATTATTGATTCGTGTTAAGAATCACGAGCATAGTTAACTCCTTGAATTTGACGAGGATGCAAATCAACGCCTTGTATATCTGCCATACGTACGTACCTCGCACAGGAAGTGCTTTACGACAGGAAAGTCCCCGTATCCGAGTATGCCGGTGGCGGAGGGCGCGGCGGCGTCGGCGTCGGCTTGTGCCGGCGCGTCGGCGTGCTTCTTAGCGTCCGCCAGCGAGCGCTTGTAGAAGCCGTGTGTCGTTTTATGTGTTGTGCATCTGAGATGGGGTTTGTTGGAGTTTAGTTAATTAAGGGGGGCAATTATTTGGAACTCATAATCTAAATATATATAATTCAAAGGTGACTGACTGACTGAGATAGTGATCTATCAACGCACAGCCCAAACCACTGGACGGATCGGGCTGAAATTTGGCATGCAGGTAGATGTTATGACATAGGCATCCGCTAAGAAAGGATTTTCATCAATTCTACCCCCAAGGGGATAAAATAGGGGATGAAAGTTTGTACGAAACTTTGTCAATTTTAAACCGATCGAGCTGAAACTTTGCATGCTTAAAGCTACTATGACGTAGGCATCCCCTAAGAAAGGATTTTGATAAATTCCACCCCTAAGGGTATAAAATAGGGGATGAAAGTTTGTATAAATCTTCTTAGATTTTCGACTGATTGAACTGAAATGAATGATTGGAGCTACTATGATGAAGACGTCCGCTTAAATAGGATTTTGATAAATTCAACCCCTAAGGGGATAAAATAGGGGATGAAAGTTTGAATAAATCTTCTTAGATTTTCGACTGATTGAACTGAAATGAATGATTGGAGCTACTATGATGAAGACGTCCGCTTAAATAGGATTTTGATAAATTCAACCCCTAACGGGATAAAATAGGGGATGAAAGTTTGTATGAAACTTTGTCAATTTTAAACCGATCGAGCTGAAACTTTACATGCATAAAGCTACTATGACGTAGACATCCCTTAAGAAAGGATTTTGATAAATTCCACCCCTAAGGGTATAAAATAGGGGATGAAAGTTTGTATAAATCTTCTTAGATTTTCGACTGATTGAACTGAAATGAATGATTGGAACTACTATGATGAAGACGTCCGCTTAAATAGGATTTTGATAAATTCAACCCCTAACGGGATAAAATAGGGGATGAAAGTTTGTATGAAACTTTGTCAATTTTAAACCGATCGAGCTGAAACTTTACATGCATAAAGCTACTATGACGTAGACATCCCTTAAGAAAGGATTTTGATAAATTCCACCCCTAAGGGTATAAAATAGGGGATGAAAGTTTGTATAAATCTTCTTAGATTTTCGACTGATTGAACTGAAATTAAAGATTGGAGCTATTATGATGAAGACGTCCGCATAAATAGGATTTTGATAAATTGAACCCCCATGGGGTTAAAATAAGGGATGATGGAGGATGTAAACATATAAGTTTGAACCTATCAGTACCTAATGGAACAAAATACCTAATTAATAATAATTACCTAATTACTTCTTAACGCGAGCGAAGCCGCGGGCAAAAGCTAGTCTAAATATATATATAACTCAAAGGACTGACTGACTGACTGACATAGTGATCTATCAACGCACAGCCCAAACCGCTGGACGGATCGGGCTGAAATTTGGCATGCAGGTAGATGTTATGACGTAGGCATCCGCTAAGAAAGGGTTTTGATAAATTCCCCTAAGGGTATAAAATAGGGGATGAAAGACAATACTTCTTAACGCGAGCGAAGCCGCGGGCAAAAGCTAGTTACCTATAAGGGGTGAACGAAACGTAGCGAAAGCTTTTACCATGGATTCAGTATTCAGTTCGCGTTTTGACAGCTCATAAAAAGTACGTCAATTGATTAGTGGTGTCATCTACCCAATTAAGGCGGTTTGACTCCGATAGATTTTCTTTCGAAAAACAATGCGTTGGGTTGTGAGCAGTGTGTTACGGTTCACAATCTTTCGACACTTCACAATCTCGCGAGATAAATTATAATCTAACGGGTTTTGCAATTGTACGGTGACATACATACATAGATATATAGGTATTTACCTGGAGTAGGTAGCAAAGCTAACTTTACAGATGTGGCAGGTGAAGGGGTTCTTCACGCCCTTGTGTATCGCGCGGTGGTTGTTCAGACCGCTCTCCAAGTAGAACACGCTACGACAATATCATTCATTTCATATTATTTATTACGACCGAATTTGGGTAACGATGGCCAATCCTAATGGAGACTAGCCAAGTACGCAGTATGATTATGAAATATGAACTAAAACAATCAGCTGTTTCATAGCTTCTGATGGCATTGTGTTGCATTTTCGCCATCCCGTCGGACTTTGAGACCTCCTGCGTACTTGGATAATCTCCATTAAGAAAAGCTGAAATTAGCTTTCAATATACCATCACGCTTGTATTCCCCGAAGGCTAAGGCAGAGGGTTTTAACCAAACCACCCACAGGTCGCCGGTTTGTTTAGGTCTCATGTAATAGAGGGCGTGCCTGTTGCTTTTAACACAAATCCTAACTCCGAGATGCTACTGATAATTTCATAAATAAAAAAAAAACTCAATAACACTTTGCTTGATCTGGGAATCGAACCCAATACCTCTAGTGTAGCAGTCTTTCCTAGGACAACGGTGCTAAGGAAGAAGTCAATAAAAAAAAGTCGCATAATTTAGTTCTTTGGCGTAATTCCAGAAAGCAATATACCGCGACTCTGGAACGCAAAGGGCACAGGAAGAACCGGATGAGTTTTAGTCAGCAAGAGACTGACACTCCCTTCCGCACCACCCAGAGCGGAAGAAGACATTTGATGATTACCTATCCTTTAAAAAGACAGGCAAATAAGCGATATTACTTACTCTTCACAATACTCGCATCTGAACGCCTTCTCGATCTCGACGACTCGTATGAGCGCCCTCGCCTCGTCAGCCAACTGGGTCAGCAGCGGCTCACCTATTTCACTCGACACCTGCCGCTTGATCGGCTTGGATAGCTTCGGCGATTCTGGGGGAAAGGTACAAGCTTGGTTAAGAAAGTTTTGATACTTGACCGGTTTAGTTAAGTATCAAAATTGTATTTTGTATTAAGATTTTAGAGCCTAATATCCTGTTGAAAAAGGATATTTTATTTTATTTTTGTAATTGGGTAGTAGGCCCTCATCATCTGCCTAGCCTTTTTTTTAATAGGCACTATAAAACAATAATTCCAAGACACAACTTCTCTGAAATAAAAAATTATTTAAGTAACTCTGAAAATCAAATAATTTTTTGTTTTATAGTACGAGAGCCCACGACCAAAATTTTTGTCTCATAGCAATACGGCCAAAACCGCATCAAATCGATAGATACGATTATCCTGAACTCGAAAATACCAATATCAGACATTTTCCGCGTAGCGTTTGATCTGACCGAATTTTCAAAATTGTCAAAGAATTTTACCGAACTGCATCATAGCAATATGTCTGATTTGCAGACTGTAGTTGAATGATAGTTCAGAGATACCGGAAACATATTTTTCAGACGTTAGTGGTGTAGCGCAAACACGTAAAATCACTTAAAAAAATTAAAAATGAGACAAAAAAAATGTCTCATAGCAATACGTCTGAAAATCTTTTTTATTAGTAAATTTTGGTTATTTAATGCGAACAAAACAATTTTCAGACGGAAATGTGAACGCATTAAATTTTGAGACCGTTTTGAAAATGTTAACAAATTTTACCGATCGGTATCATAGCAATATGTCTGAAAATTGTTGGACATGATAAAATAAGTTGTCCACATGTGCAAAAAATTTATATCAGACAAATTAAGTGTAGCACCTTCTCTATCAGACAACTTTTCGATACTCAGATATCATTTAAAAATCGTATTGAGGCATCTTGAATTTTCTGTTACAAACCAATGAATACGTTGCTACCCTGAATTTATTAGATGATAATTAACAAAGAATTTACCCGAAACCGTAACAACAAAAAACATTTAACAGAGGCATCGGCCAGGCGACTCCGAAACGTTATTTTCGTTTTTGGGAGTATATGCTACACTTAAAGTGTCTGAAAACAGGTTTTTGGTAATCATGGCAGCAATACGAAAAGTTGAAAAAAAAATATTTCCGTATTGCTATGATACAGGTTGGCTAAATTTTTTGACATTTTCAAAAATGCGCTCAGGCTATATGCTACGCGCAAAATGTCTGAAAACAAACTTTTTCGTAATACAATTATAAAATCTATGTACATTTTCACTATCAGACGTATTGCTATAATACCGACTGTCCTTTTTTTTTGACACAGCAGAAATGGCCTCCCACGCAGTTGCTACACTTTCGACCGTTACTACACACCTAGTCGGGTTCAGAATCATACAATCTAACGATTTTATAGGGTTTTTGCCGTATTGCTATGAGACATGGTTTTGGTCGTGGGCTCTCGTACTATTACTATACAATTTGATTTATAGTCTTGGTCAGAAGTGATAAAAACAAAGTCTACGATGGAGTGAGCTTACTCAGAAGAAGCCTGTTCACTCTAACTTTGAAGAGATTAGGGTTGTATGCGTTCGGAAATACAAACGCAGGTAGAGTCCAACTCCTATTTTTTAGCTGTGAACTCACCCACAATCTGTACAGTGTGCCTCACGAGTCCGCTGGTGGGAGACAGCTGGACGGACACCTCCTCAGCTTCCTCCTTCAGCTCGTTGGCGAACGCTTCGATGCACTCCGTCGATTTGGACGCGTGTTCCTGTACAAAATAAACACAATAACCAATTTATAAGGGTTATCGGACGAGACGGCGTGCGAAGAGGCGCGGCGGCGACCAGCTCCTCACAGCATACCACGCACCTGTGCATGCCGGTGGTCGCGGAAGGCCCTCGTGCAGACGGCACAGACGCGCACGAGACGCGGCGCCAGCTCCTCCTCACAGCACACCACGCACCTGTGCATGCCGGTGGTCGCGGAAGGCCCTCGTGCAGACGGCACAGACGCGCACGAGACGCGGCGCCAGCTCCTCCTCACAGCACACCACGCACCTGTGCATGCCGGTGGTCGCGGAAGGCCCTCGTGCAGACGGCACAGACGCGCACGAGACGCGGCGCCAGCTCCTCCTCACAGCACACCACGCACCTGTGCATGCCGGTGGTCGCGGAAGGCCCTCGTGCAGACGGCACAGACGCGCACGAGACGCGGCGCCAGCTCCTCCTCACAGCACACCACGCACCTGTGCATGCCGGTGGTCGCGGAAGGCCCTCGTGCAGACGGCACAGACGCGCACGAGACGCGGCGCCAGCTCCTCCTCACAGCACACCACGCACCTGTGCATGCCGGTGGTCGCGGAAGGCCCTCGTGCAGACGGCACAGACGCGCACGAGACGCGGCGCCAGCTCCTCCTCACAGCACACCACGCACCTGTGCATGCCGGTGGTCGCGGAAGGCCCTCGTGCAGACGGCACAGACGCGCACGAGACGCGGCGCCAGCTCCTCCTCACAGCACACCACGCACCTGTGCATGCCGGTGGTCGCGGAAGGCCCTCGTGCAGACGGCACAGACGCGCACGAGACGCGGCGCCAGCTCCTCCTCACAGCACACCACGCACCTGTGCATGCCGGTGGTCGCGGAAGGCCCTCGTGCAGACGGCACAGACGCGCACGAGACGCGGCGCCAGCTCCTCCTCACAGCACACCACGCACCTGTGCATGCCGGTGGTCGCGGAAGGCCCTCGTGCAGACGGCACAGACGCGCACGAGACGCGGCGCCAGCTCCTCCTCACAGCACACCACGCACCTGTGCATGCCGGTGGTCGCGGAAGGCCCTCGTGCAGACGGCACAGACGCGCACGAGACGCGGCGCCAGCTCCTCCTCGTGCGCGCGCACGTGCATGCGCAGCCGCGAGCGACGCGTCAGCTGCTTCAGGCAGATGTGGCACTGGAACGGCTTGATCTGCAGGGAGGAAACAGCTAGATTTAGTACTTTTCTTGTTTTATTATTAACTAAAGACAAGAGATCCGCCGCGTAAGTTACGTTTTTGGTTACTGCTCCGCTCCAATGGGGTCATAGTGTGATGTGCGTTGGTTGCTTTCTATTGGTGAAAAAAAAATTGAAATCGGCCCAGTACTTTTGAAGTATATTCGATACAAACAAACGAAAAACTTTCACCGATTAAAAGCTACACTATTGCTTAGTGCTACTCGTATCGGGTATATTAGGCTTACGTATCTATGTAAGCAAAATCGTAGGCACAAGCTAGTATAAAATTGCAGGGGAATAATAGCATACTGTAACGATACCTTGGAATCATTAAAAAATATATTCCAGTTACGTAAGCTCTTGACTCTATTCTAGTCCAGAGGTGACAAAGGCAAAGTCGAAGATTCTAGAAAAAAAGATCTACTGTTCCATACATTTTGTCAGTGTAGGTGTTGCACTTTTGTATGGAACAAATTTCTTTTTATTACATACAAAAATGTTAACTTTGGATGGGTCAAGAATCATATACTGAAATCCATAGTAAAAATTATCGTTCAATATCTCTTCCACCCCGTATAAAATGATGGGTACCTGTAAGTGCGTGACTCCATGTTCATCCAGCGTCTGTTTGTCTAGGAATCGCTTATCACAGGTCACGCACACGTACCGTCGTGTGTCTGTGTGCGTGCGACTGTGCTTTGTTAGGGTTGCCCTGGAAACAAATAAATGATGGGGTTGCCAGGTGAAAGTTTCTATCTGCTCTGTTTGTGACCTGGTAAAATCAACCATGAACGTAAAGCGACCAATCGACGAAAAGTCAAAACAATTAGTGTGTTGCAACGGTAGTCTGTCCAGCAAAAGCTGACTAAATATAGAGGTATAAATACATCGACTTTTTCGGTAGTTAAATATGACAATACAATGAATAATGAAGTTGATACAAGAAGAAGCCGGTTAAAAAAGTGACTTAATATCAAAAGAAAATAAAGTATCATCAATTCAGTTTATGATTATACAGGGTGGAATTTTATAATGCTACCTGGAGGGAAAGTACTCTAAATACTTAAGTTAGCAAATTTTACTCAAAGGAAACATTCCTTTATTTTTAAATAGAAATAAAACTGCTTTTAAATAATTTTGAAAATACGCTTGCCACACCCAGGAATCGAACCGACTAAAATCCGAAAAAATTGCATCCTGTACTTTTATGGCACTAATCGATAGGGTAGGGGGTTTTTTTAAATAAAACTATCTTATCTTATCCCACTTCGTGGCGAAGGACTACTATACCAGGTCTTAAGCCTCACCTAAGGAAGAACGTCTTCTCGAAGCCCTCTACAGGGCATTGCCACATCTTCTGCTTGCCGTGGTCGAAGAGTTCCGTCTCCGTGGCGAAGGACTATTATACCAGGTCTTAAGCCTCATCTGAGGAAGAACGTCTTCCCGCAGCCCTCCACAGGGCACTGCCACCTCATCTGCTTGTCGTGGTCGAAGAGTTCCGTCTCCGTGGCGAAGGACTATTATACCAGGTCTTAAGACTCACCTAAGGAAGAACGTCTTCAGCCCTCCACAGGACACAGCCACCTCTTCTGCTTGTCGTGGTCGAAGAGTTCCGTCTCCGTGGCGAAGGCCTATTATACCAGGTCTTAAGCCTCACCTAAGGAAGAACGTCTTCCCGCAGCCCTCCACAGGGCACTGCCACCTCTTCTGCTTGTCGTGCTGGAAGTGGACGTGGTCGAAGAGTTCTGTCTCCGTGGCGAAGGTCGCGTCGTCGCACTCCGAGCAGGAGTAGCGACCGTCTGATCGCGCTAGGTTTGATGTTTCGTGGAATTGCCTGTAATAAATATATGTATAACTCAAAGGTGACTGACTGACTGACTGACATAGTGATCTATCAACGCACAGCCCAAACCACTGGACGGATCGGCCTGAAATTTGGCATGCAGGTAGATGTTATGACGTAGGCATCCGCTAAGAAAAGATTTTGATAAATTCCCCCCTGGGGGGATAAAATAGGGGATGAAAGTTTGTATAAATCTTCTTAGATTTTTGACTGATTGAACTGAAATTAAAGATTGGACGCGAACAAAGTCGCGGGCAAAAGCAAGTAATATAGTAAAACTGAAAAGTTTCCTTGTTTAATAGCGCTAGTTTCTGGAACTGCCAGTCGGATTAGAAACTAGCTTCTATCTGCGACTTTGCCACCGTGATTTTATTCACACATGTTATTTTACCTATTTTGCTTACTAATCCACTCCTGTGGATCGAAACGTAATGTTATACAGCTAGGGTTGCCATCTCTAAAAATCAAAAAGCCGGACTTACACGTTAAAAAAGCCGGACTTTTGAATTCCAAAGCCGGAAAAAAGAGACTTTTAATATACTTTTGTTTTGAAAAAACACGGTTGACGAGATCTGTTTCTTTAATAATTGTTCGCATAACATTGTTTACAAGTTACATGTCTCACATTAAATTCGTCGTTTAAAATTTTGGCGATGGTTTCTGAACATAACCTATTCCTTTGTTTTGTCTATTGCTGGCCAATTAACGAGAATACTCTCTCGACAGTTGCATCATGCCGCGGTTTTGAAAAATCATACTCGCACATAGCGAGTATGTCTGACTATCAATACATATGTTACTCAGCGACACAACAGTCGCTTAAAGCGAGGATCCTCTTGTTTTTCTTGTAGAAAAGAATTAATCGATAGTATAAAAAGCCTAACAAAAGCCGGACGGGCCGGACGCAGTCAAATATGGCCGGACAAGAGGTCAAAAAGCCTAACACTGTCCGGCTTTATCCGGACGGATGGCAACCCCATATACAGCATGACTATTCCTAATGAATGAAAGCTATCATATAAGTACGGTCAACAAAAGTGATAAGTAACCAGACCGTCTAATATAGTTGAAGTTTTCTTTCAAACCGGTGGTCGTTTTTAAATGAAATTTAATTTAATTAATAAACTGTTCATTTTCTATTAATAACAATAAAATTCATAAAACACCTTCTTTTGGTTTTTCAAAAACTTTGAATTTATGAGGCAACCCTGGTTACTTATCTCTTTTGCTGACTGAAAAGATTAAAAAAAACAAAATCCTACTATTTGTTCCAGAGAAAAGCACGTTCAAACACGCAAAAAAAAACTACACTTCTGGACACATCTATTGGCCCACCTTAGAGTTTAGGTTTCGATGGCCCCTACCGAAATATGATTGCTAGATTGAACAAAAACTATTGATGCAGTTTTGAACCTGATACATTTTACCATCTTTTTCGATCGTATTGTTTTAAATTTGAATTCAGAATACCATACGACATGGAGCTACGCCTAACAAGTCGGATATGCGCCTTGTTAAAAGCTATTGATTTTTTAATAAAAAACATGTTTTATCAAATAAAGGTTTAATTTAATAACGCGTGTTGCCTCCATGGGCATCTACCACAGCTCTCATACGATTAGGCATAGAGTTTATCAACCGCTTTATGAAATTTATGAAATTTTGAGGGATCATCTCCCATTTCTCTTCTATGGCAGTTTTCAACTCCTGCATCGTCTGGGCAACTGGCTGACGAGCCCTAACACGTCTTTTTAGCTCGTCCCACATGTGCTCAATGGGGTTCATGTCTGGGCTTATGGCTGGCCAGTCCATAACTGTGATGTTCACATCCCGAAGATATTCTCTGACGATGCCGGCCGCATGGGCTCTTGCATTATCATGCATAAAAAGGAAATTTGGGCCCACATAGTCCGCGTATGGTATCACGTGAGGTTCTAAGCACTCACGAATGTACCTTTCAGCATTTAATGTTGGCAGCCGTGGTCCTGTAACAACCTCAAGTTGAGTTTCGCCGATCGCGGATATACCGCCCCAGACAGTCCATGAGCCACCGCCATAAGCAACCCTCTCTTCAAAGCAGCATTGTGCGAAACGCTCTCCCTTACGTCGGTAGACCTTCTTCCTTCCATCATTGCCATGTAACACAATTTTAGACTCATCAGAAAAGAGTACACGGCTCCAATCTTGCTGTGTCCAATTTAAATGACTGCGTGCGAAATGAAGGCGCGCTGTTCGGTGGGCTCGCGTTAGTTTGGGCCCATTAGCTGGCTTGTGTGGTACCATATCGTGTTCTTTTAACCTTCTCCGAACAGTTCGAGCGCTCACAGATACTCCGTGGAAGTCGCGAAGTTGGTTTTGTATCTCAATGGAGGTAAGGTGACGATTTCTCAAGCTGGTCGTCACGATGAATCGATCCTGCCTTTCAGTTGTGACCCGAGATCGTGGCCTTCCTTGGCGACGGACAAAGCCGCCAGTCTCTAGGTACCTCTGATAAACATTTCGGACCGCAGATCGACTTAAATAAGTTGAGCACTCACGTTTCTTTGGCTGTGTCCGGCCTGAATAAGTGCCACAGCTCGGGCGGCGACTTCAGGTGAAGTATCCATAGATTATTGATAGAACCTCACCTTAATGTTAAGAATAAGTAATGTTTGTTGCAAAACCAAAGATATCAATCACTTTTTCAAGAATTAAATCCAAGTAAACCAATAAAACCAAGTTTTCTTAGTATTCGATTGTTTGATATCAACAAACAGGCTCCAAATTGTCTTTTGTTTCTTTAAATTCTGTGTTCGAAATTCAAAAAAAGATTATTGAATAAAATTGTGAATGTGCCAGGTTCAAAACTGCATAAAAACTTTTTGCTCGACCTAATATAAAATTTTAGCTAGGACCAAACGAAACTGAAAGTACAAGGTGGGCCAATAGATGTGTCCAGAAGTGTAGTTTGTTAGTACAGATATACATAAGTCTGAAATTGCCAATCCGCCTTGAGCAAGCTGTGACCAATGCTTGTGCCTTCTCTGTATGAGAAGAGGCCTTTGTCCTGCAGTGGGAAAGTAACAGGCTGGGATTATTGCAAAATACTCACATGTGAAACTTGAGTCTAACTTTAGATGTAAAAGATTCGTTGCAATTGTGGCAGGTCACTATCTGAGGGTTTGAAGTCGGTTCTCGGTTGCGGCGTTTTCGAGGGCGCTGAAAAAGAAAAAGAAAACTTGTGAATAATATTACGTGTGTAATCTGTCACCTTTGTCTATAGGCAGAAGTTATAAATTATAACGGGCACTTTGTCTCTGGGATGGCAACACATTTGCAAGGACTCTGGTATTGCAGATGTCTATAGGCAGAGGAAATGACTGGTTTCTTGTCTTTGGGATAGCCATGCATTTGCAAGGCCTCTGTTATTGCTGATTTCAATACCAGATGTCTTACCAATGCGTTGCTATCCCAGAGACAAAGTTGAAATGTCTCACGTGCCTGTAATTACACCGGCACCCATACCCTTCAAACCGGAACACAGCAACGCTGCTTTGCGGCAGAAAGAATCATGGTGGTAGTACTTTCCCGGACGAGCTCCTTCACAAAGAGCTCTACTACCTACTACTGTAGTGTTTACTATAACGTTTACTTGATGTTAGTACTTACCATAACAAGAAGATCATTGTCTATTGTTGTGTCGGCAGGTCGCGGGCGTCCCTGCGCTCTCTGTTACAAAATAATATAGCATTATACAGGGTGGAATTTTCAAAGCGTACCTGGAAGGAAACTGCTCTAAATACTGAAGATAGCAAAGGAGAAAAAATATAAATATAAGTATTTATTTTGCGATAAGTTTCGAGATATACAAGGCGTTGATTTGCATCTTCGTCAAATTCAAGGAGTTAACTATGCTCGTGATTCTTAACACGAATCAATAATAAAATAAATTGGTTTCGAAATTTATATTTTTTGACGTGATTTTCAAATTTGAGCTAGCCATCTCGCCAGAGGGTTTAGGCGCTATGTACACATTCATATAGCCGTGCGACAACTCTGCCTACCGCATACGCAACTGGGCGATTCTGAATTTTGCAACAGGAGTATTCTGGAATACTGTTATTTGATAGTTGCAACTAAAAAAACAAGTATTTATTAGATATTGGCCAGGTATCGTAATTATATTTGATTACTTCTATTTTTTTATGACAAGCTCCTAAAATTTGACGAGCATGCAAATCAACACCTTGTATACACTATCGCAATAGATTTTTCTGTAATGATAGATATAAGTTGGAAAATAAAAATAAAAAATATGAGAAATCCACGTACTTTCAAAAAGTCTTCCTCAGTAGGTATACATATCAGGTTGACCAGGTCTTTGGACTTCCGCTTAGGATTGCGTCTTCTACAGCGATGGCTTGCCAGAGCATCCGCGTTCGCGAATATTTGACTGAGTAACAGGAGAAGGATTATAAGCACAAACACAACACGAATAAAGTCGAAAATTGCGTGTTAAAAAAGTTACAAATGCTGTTTGGAATTAAATCTTGCATGCCATTTTCAACTCTATTACTGTTGAGTTTTAGTTCATTATCAATAAATTAATGAGCACCACTACCCTCTTTGCAAAATGTATTAAGTATTATTTTTAAAATAATTGACTTTTTAGTAAACATCTTTTTTTTTTGTTTTTTTTTTTGTTTTTTTATGTGTTTCGTTTGGCTGTACTCAAGTGTGTAGTATGTACTTGTGTGTGTAAGGGGGGAGGGGATTGCATGAATGCTAGAATATAAATAGACCATACCTGCAATTAAAACATTTTGGCGTCTTATCTGAATCGCCATCCGGCCTGTCTTCATTAGCCTGAAATTTACAGTTTAGTTAAGGGAAAAAATTACAAGACATATTGTGTGATGGCAGGAATAGACATGACTAGCTTTTGCCAGCTTCTAGATTGTTATTGTTTTTGACTGCCTCGTTAGCCTAGTGGTTCTAAGTGCGACTGCTACGCTAGAGGTCTTGAGTTCGATTCACAGATCGAGCACAGTGTTATTGGGTTTTTACATTAAATTCTGAGCAGCAGCTCGGAATTAGGATGCGCCCGGTTAATGGCAATAAGCTCGCCCCCTATATATACCGGGAAAATGTGGGTGTACATTGGTACTTCTCTGCCTAACCCTTCTGGGAATACAAGCGTGATGGTATGTATGTATGGATGGTTAAACTACCCCGGACGAGATTTATTTATTTATTTTTACTTTAATTAAAACGGTTACAAGTGAACCAATTACAATAATTAAAGGCATACAATATAACATACTTAAAAATATAAAAGAAAAATATAAAAAAAGAAAATATAAAAAAAAAGAAAACAAAAATAAAAAATTTAAAACAAAACAATATTAGGTCATCTCTTTCACAAATTCTTCTCACAGTATTTCTGACATACCAATAAAATCTCCTTCCATTCATCCGCAAACAGATCGTTTGTTGGATAAGCATCCAAGATATCATTAAGGGCAGACATGGTGCGAGGTATTGGGGACTTAGCGCGCGCAACAGTGCGACAAGAAGGCACAGCAAATAGCCTGTGCTTTCTGCTGCGGCAGTAATTGCCCGGGACAAAAAAGCGAGCCAGCGCTGTATGCAGATCAGGAGCGTCAATAGCGCCACGTAAAGTTTTGCAGGCTATAGTGAGCTGATCTCGTGCTCGCCTTACCTCTAACGAATTATATCCAAGGCAACCCAGTAGAAATTTCGTCGGATATAGGTAAGGGTAATAGCCATGTATACCCCAACAAACAAAAACGTCATATAAGTCTTGACTTATACGACATAAAGTTGGATAGCAGTCTTATAATGATAGTGAGATGACTACTAGGTCCTTTAGACGTCTTCAATTTAACTTATTAGTCGTGCGACGAATATGTCACAATAAACTGGTCTTAGCAACGTTGGTAAGACTAAACTAAACGACGTTATATTACAGTCTTAGATAAAACGTTTGTGCGACAACGCAATAGTCATACTAACGTTATAGTCCATTAAACGTTTTGAACTGAACAAATTAGGTCTTTGAAAAACCTTTGTATGACATCTATATAATGTAGCAGTCGTATAGGCGTTTTCACAGCGACGTTTACATAACGATCGTTATCCTGTTTTACAGCGGGCAACTGGAGACTCTTAAATGACTTGGTTGTTTATTTAATTCTCAAATATAACCTATATATGACATGATGTCCGTTTAATGTCATGTCCTGACTTTAATCAAACTTGTGGTCGCTTTTAAGTCAGGTTTTTACTTTAAAACGTCTACCCCGACATATTTACGGAACGTTTTATTAAATTTACTACGAAAAATGGTTTTTGTTTCCATATTTTAACCCATGTTTCTTGGGCATATTTTCAAATAAAATTTACTTGAATGTTTTGAAATCTGCACTCCACTTTTACTGTAAATAATATGAAAAGGGTTTAAAATTTATGAGGAACCCTAATAACTATAGCTGTCATGGCGTATTGCATGGTCTTGAAATAACCTTAATACGACTTTATGTCTTTACAACGTCGTAAAGAGATAAGTGTGTGACAAAAGCAACATGTCCGACATTTTTAGAAATAAAAATATTTTTATTAATAAAAATATAATCATTTAAACACAAAATTGTGAGGGGGCATGAAAATCTTAAATAAAAACACATAGGTATATTATCATATAACTTTAATACCCAGTCAAACTAAACGCCATGAGAGACAGATACAGTTATTAGCGAGATACATAAATATAAGTTAAATAACACTCAACTTTTATTTCCTTGTGATTATTTATTTTGGACTCAAATCTCGAAACAAAATCACAATCATGTGTCACTAACAAGAAAAATGAATAAATCTTACAGGTGTTGTTCCTTGACTCAAATAAAACGTTTTAGTCATTCAAAAACACCTGTATGACAACAATACAACAAACGAGCTGTTGTAAAGTTATGATGCGACTTCTGCGCGACGAAAATAGTAATTCCATAACGTTCATACGACTTTTGAATGACTTTAACGAAGTCAGCTTGTGACTTTTGTATGTCCATTATACGACAATGTTGGTCGTATAACTGGGGCCATTTTCGCGTTTAGTAAACGTTATTATAACGTTAGTACTACTTAGGTATTACGATCAATGGAATTAAGATAACGTTTACTAAACTTTTGAACGACGTTAAATTGTTAGTTGGGACGCTTATAGATAAACCTAAGAAAAGCTTTTTGTACCCTTTCCATCAAAACAGTATAGGTGCCCTCGTGGGGATTCCACACGCAGGAGCTGGATTCTAATTTGCTGCGAACGAGTGCATTATACACTATCTTGATAGGAAGAGAGGTACGGAAGTCACGGCAATTACGCATGACAAAACCCAACCTTTGGTAGGATGCCTTAGCCACCGTGAGCATGTGATCGTGGAAGGTGAGCTTTCTGTCGAATGTGACTCCCAGATCTTTCATTGCTGCTGTTTTCGTGATGGTATTATTATTCAGTTTGTATTCAAAATGAACTGGGTGCCGCATTCGACCGAATATCATAGCGAAGCATTTAGAGGAATTAAACTCCATCTTATTGTCAAGGCTCCACTTCAATATGGCATCAATATCTTGCTGCAATGCCAGACAGTCACGCTCAGACTTTATTTCCAGGTATAATTTTAGGTCATCAGCATACAGTAAACATCTTGCATGACGTAGAACTTGGGGAAGATCGTTTACCATAATTAATGATACTGCTTACTACTACTTTGAGATGCTTCTCAAAGAGCTCTACTAGTAGGTACTACTTTTTTTTTACCCCACCTTATGTTAAGTACCCACCGCTACCTATAGACATCTGCAATACCAGAGACCTTGCAAAAGGGTTGCCATCCCAGAAACAAAATTGAAACGTCTTATGTGCCTGTAACTACACCAGCACCCATACCCTTCAATCCGGAATACAGCAACGCTGCGGCAGAAATAGGTATGGTGGTAGTACTTTCCCGGACGAGCTCCTTCACAAAGAGCTCTACTACTACTAAGACAATTTCTTACCTTGGTGCTACAGAGTAGCTTCTGCAGCTCCTGTGTGGCTTCAGCATCAGCTGTCTGCACAATCCAGATCTCATCCTCACTGCTGTCCAGGCATTCTTGCTTTACCTCCGTTTTTATGATGGGTGGCTCCGTCTGAACAGGATTTATAAATAGATTTTGAAACATTTGAACAAGAAAAAACGTTAGCTATCTAAGTAACAACTTGATACTTGATAGAGTCAACAATATACGATGCTAATTCTGCCAAAACAAACAGAATCACATTAAACATTTTTGAAGTGATTGTTATGATTTTGGATATTTAACGCTCACTGATTTTGAATAATTACATACTTAGTATAAAGAATAAAACGAAGTCGCTTCCCGCCGTTTGTACGCTTAAATCTGTTTAACTACGCAATGGATTTTAATACGGATTTAATCAATAGATAGAGTGATTCAAGAGAAAGTTTTACACGTATAGAACACCACGCTACGCCCAACGGGACCGGAGCTGTAACCGAAGACATAACTGATGGCAGTTGATACCACGGGCTACATTGCAAATCGATTCTAAGCATAATTTGGGAATGATTTGAGATGTTGATATGTTGAAATTATCATTTTATTTATTAAGAAATAGCGGGTTAGATTGTTTTGAGAGAATTAGGCTCGATTTCAAAAAAATATAATCAATCTATGATACTCTTTTTATGACCTAATAATATAGAATCAAATGATTTTATTTATCTATAATATGTATGTATTTATAAATTATATAAGTATGTATATCAGTTGTCTGGTTACCATAACACAAGCTCTGCTTAGCTTGGGATCAGATAGCCGTGTGTGAGTTGTCTCATGATATTTATTTATTTAATGAAAATATCTGTATCTAATATAATTTTAGAAACTTACTTTAGAAAAATATAAATACTCTTTAGAAAAATACTTGAAATTTTGATGAAATGAGAAAATACTAATTGCTAACTCCTAATGAACTATACAGACACAATAAGAAGTGACATTATAAATTGAACCAACCGCCTCGGTATTACAGTCCGATTTAATATCTTCCGGTGCGTCGTCCTCTAGAATTTTAACAGAAAAGATGAATTATTAAAAAGACTACCTCTAGCCTGCGCCTTCATCCGCGTTGATATCAAATATACGATAAAACATATTCTATCAGTAAAAAAAAAATAAACTACATATCTCACAAAATATACTTTAACATAAAATTCAACAATAAAAATAATCATTTAAATTTTTATCCCTCCTTCCATGCATTGTGCTACAGAAAAAGATATAAATAAATCCACAAATATGTCGTCATTCATTCATAGAGACACAGTTGTATAATTTGGGTGTGGCTATCGCCAACGTCCATACTACGTTGAATACACCGGTTCTCGTCCGATCACCGAAGTTAAGCAACATCGGGCGCGGTCAGTACTTGGATGGGTGACCGCCTGGGAACACCGCGTGACGTTGGCTTTTTGTTTTTTCATATTTTTTCTTTATTTTTTTTTTTTAATAATCGTAGTAAGTATAAGATATTATATATTGACAAATACCTTTTCTATCGCCTTCTCCTTTTTTATTGCTAGAACTTCTAGTACGAGTGGCAATGGGCGAGGAGGCTTTAGGCGATTTGCCATCGTCATCTGAAATTATGACAATAAATGTACAACTGCCTCTGTAGCCTAGTGGTCCTAAGCGCGACTGCTACGCTAGAGGTCTTGGGTTCGATTCCCAGGTCAAGCAAAGTGTTATTGGGTTTTTCTACGAAATTCTCAGTAGCTTAGGATTATTATTAGAGCAAATTAGGATTTGTGCCCGGTTAATGGCAATAGGCTCGCCCCCTATTACATGGGACCTAAACATACCGGTGAACTGTGGGTGTACATTGGTACACCTCTGCCTAACCCTTCGGGGAATACAGGCGTGATGGTATTACTCAGATTTTACCTTTATTTTCCTCTTTCATCGTTTCAGTTTCTTCTTTCATAACTTTTTCAGTTTCAGTCTTCTCGTGTGCCGCCTTCATATGACCTTTCAGCCATTTCAAATTTGCATAACCTGAAATAAAAGGTTTCTTACAACCGATATCATCTCATTATATACTAATATAATAAAGGCCTATTCAAACCTGAGCGATATTCGCTGCCGCTGTGGGTAGAGGTAAATACCGCGCGGGTTTCGCTCAGGTATTTAGTATCAAGTACCGCGGCTACAGCGACCTGAGCGGTATTCGCTGCCGCTGTGGGTAGAGGAACATACCGCGCGGGTTTCGCTCAGGTATTTAGTATCAAGTACCGCGGCTAGAGCGACCTGAGCGATATTCGCTGCCGCTGTGGGTAGAGGTACATACCGCGCGGGTTACGAACGGTAGCGAATACCGCTTAGGTCTGAACAGTAATATTACCGCATACCCACTGGGTTTTCTCTGCCGCAGACGGTAGCGAATACCGCTTAGGTCTGAATAGGCCTTTAAAAAGGTAGAAAAGAAGGCAAGAAGAAGAGAGGAGAAGGTAGGGAAGTCCCTCGGCCATGGGCAGAGGTGGAACACCGCGGTGGTTTTAGCCGGTAAGAGTCCGGCATGCCCCTCCGTCACCCCCACGACAGAGGAAGTCCATGAGGATTTCCACCGCGTACCAAAAAAAAAAAACGGGAAGTCCGCCTTAGTACGGTGTATTTTTACATTAGTTTTAATAAATAAAAAGTATAATAGTCATAATAACACGCTACGACACACGGAGGCGGCGCAGTAACCCAAGACATAACTTATCGTGGGAGAAAAAAAACACGTACACGAAGTCTTGGGTAGAACTAGAGATGATGATAGATAGGAACATACCATAATTGCAGAGAGGACACGGGAACACCTCGCCGTCCTCCAGGTCGTGTTTATGTGTCTCACAATGATCCGTCACCGCCTGCAGATCTGAGAAGATCTGCTCACAGAACCTGCAAGGCACACACTTTTAGGCAAGGCGCAAACGTGGACACTTTTGTGTCTTGTGTCAGATACAAGCTACCGATGAAGATTTTATTACTATAGAACCAGTATGAAACCATCCACTCCCAGCGCATACGTAAACATTTTTTGTGTCCAGTTGCTTCCACTTAACACATACTCATGACAATCACAAAGTTTTCCGTGTCGGTAACTGGAAATTAAAAGTGTCTACGTTTGCGCAGCGCCTTAATACACATACGCCGTTCATTACGCCTGTATTCCCCAAAGGGTTAGGCAGAGGTGTACCAATGTACACAGTTCGCCGCCATGTTTTCAGGTCCCATGTAATAGGGGTATTGCCATTAACCGGGCACAAATCCAAACTCTGAGCTGCTACTGAGAATTTCATAGAAAAAACTCAATAACACTTTTTGCTCGACCTGGGAATCGAACCCAGGAGCTCTAGCGTAGCAGTCGTGCTTAGGACCACTAGGCTAACGAGGCAGTTACTTTTAATAATACCAGCTTATTAATGGCAATAGGTTCGCCCCCATTACATAGGACCTAAGTATATACTGTGTAGATTGGTACACCTCTGCCTAACCCTTCGGGGAATACAGGCGTGATGGTACAGGCTTATTATTGTCCCACTGCAAAGCAAAGGCCTCTTCTCATAAAAAGGGCCCTCGATAATTGATCACTACGTTTTCACAAGGCGGGTTGGCGATTTCTGTCCAAAATTAACTTGAAAGTATAAATGAATCGAGTCACATTGGTGTTTGCCCAGATTTGAGCTCACATCCTCATGTATGAAAGGTGGGCGCTTTAACCACTGGGCTAAACCTTAGGCTGCTTTAATTTGTTTTTTTTTTGTGCTCTACTCAAGGAGTAACTTAGGCTACTTATAATTAAAAAATAATATAATAAAAATATCAGGAAACAGCGCAAAAAACGGACGAAATCGCGGTCATAAGCTAGCTAGCATAATTACCTGCATTTTAATTCAGTGACGTCACTATTATCACATTGATATTTCCCCAAAAACTCTTTCACCTCCTCATCAGCCTCCTCCAAATTGTCTATGATATGATCAATTTCCGGTTCCGGCTCTACAATCTCTACGTCACTCGAACTACCCTCATTCTTCTCGTCCTTCACTATAATGACGTCATCAGACCGTGGATCATTGTCTATGGGTTTGGTAATAATTTCACCATCAGAACCAATTTCGACTTTAACAAACTCTTCTTTGTCTATCTTTTTCTCTGTCTTGTTTATGATATCTTTGACTTTACACAGATGGTTAAAACTGAAGTTTTTGACTTTCTGAAAGATGTATTGTTGGTTATTTCTTATCACGAGAAATTCGTCAGGATTTAGAAATTGATGGGCACTCTTCATGCGACATGGCGTAAAATTCTCGTTCAGACAACATTCGCAGATAATTTTCAGTTGCGTCGACATTTTCTTTTGCGGCGAACACCTGTGTAGTCTCTGGTCTTCATTGTCGAAGAGGTATAATTTATCTACATTATTATCGACATGTTTGCCACAGATAAAACATATTTGGCTCTCACTTTCTCCTATTAATACTCTGTCTATATCGACGTAGGATAGAGGCTTACTCCAGTTTTTATGAACAAGTCTTGTCGGATCCGTCTTTCGGACATGTCTCCTTTCGCTGTAACCCTGGTCATAAGGCAATGACGTCATCGGCGAGTCCTTAAACATGTTCAGAATCTCCTCACGAGTGTAGGACAAGTTGTCATTCCCCTGGTAGCTGTCATCGTAGTTTTTAAAATTGTCTTTAATCAAGCTTTTTGGAGACTTATTTCGTGTAGTAACAGGGTTCAAAGTCGCGTACGTTTTCATTGTGTTAGCTTCTAGGTACTTCGTGAATTGGGCTTCGAAACCAGAAGTGTTGTTGCATACTAGTTTGAAGGGCAGAGTATTGACAAAGCTGCATTTTGGACTAGAATTTTTACTAGACCACCTGGACACGGGACTTTCAACGATATTAATCTTTTTAGTCTCTTGTACATTAACATCATCTAAATCAACATCATTGACATCATCAGCGTATTTAACGAAAGGTATTTTCTCAGCTGTCAGATCAACCAAAGGATCATCATTGTCAAAGTGGATTTGTGAAGCCCGGATTTGGGTTCCATCGTCCAATATGTAGACCAAGTCGTTGGCCCCATCGTTGGTGTCCAACATTTGGTCAAAGTTTTGTGTTAGCTCGTCCGCTTGGAGGTTTTGTTCGGCGTTAATTAGGAACTGGTAAACGTTTTCTGATAGCGAGACTGGTTGGTTTCTGGTTATCGAGTTTAGGTCCACGTCAAAGCCGAGAATTGATCTGGAATGATGAATTTGTGTTTCAGTAAGGGTCAGAAAATACCCAGAAGCGACGCGACGCCGCGCGCACCTTTTAACCCTTAAAAAAACCCAAAGCCATATCATAATCATATTTTGTGTCGCTCTATTAACCCTTTTAGAAAATATGACTTTATTTACAACACAAAAAGATACACATTTTATAGGTTACATTCAGAATACGTTGCACCTTCTCACATTGCTAAGTGGCGCAGTGCTAAGGTCATCATCATCATCATAATTATGTCGTATCATTTGACGTCCACTGCTGAACTCAGGCCTCCTCTAACGAGGTGGGCAAGCTCTTTGAAAGAGTGATTGCGGGCCGCCTCGTCGGGCACCTGTCTGGGATGGGGCCGGACCTTGCGGACTGCCAGTTCGGCTTCCGCAGGGGGCGCTCTACGGTGGATGCCATCATGCGCGTCAGAGCTCTCTCGGCGGGGGATGCTGTGTCCCGGGGCAGGGTTGTGCTGGCGGTGTCGCTGGACATCGCCAATGCGTTTAACTCCCTGCCCTGGTCCTGCATTAGGGAGGCACTCCGGTACCACCGGGTGCCGAACTACCTCCGTCGGGTGGTCGGGGCCTATCTGTGTGATAGAGCCGTGATCTACCCTGGTCGAAATGGTGAATGGAACCGGCGAGAGATGTCGTGCGGTGTTCCGCAGGGATCGGTGCTGGGGCCGCTCCTGTGGAACATCGGCTACGACTGGGTGCTACGTGCTGATCTCCCCGAGGGCGCCAGCGTAGTGTGCTACGCTGATGACACGTTGGTCCTGGCGCAGGGGTGGTCGCACGAGGCGGCGGCCGACCTTATGACACGCGGGGTTGCGATAGTCGTCGAGAGGATCCGGCAATTGGGTCTCGAGGTGGCCTTGCACAAGTCCGAGGTCCTGTGTTTTCATGGGCCTCGGAACGCGCCACCGTCGGGATCCCAAATCACGGTAGGAGGGGTTTCCGTCGGCGTCGGGTCGACGATGAAGTACCTGGGACTTGTCCTCGACAGCCGATGGAACTTCGTGGAACATTTCCGACGTTTGGCTCCCAAGTTGGCACGGGCGTCGGCCGCTCTTAAGCGGCTCTTGCCCAATCTGAGGGGGCCAAACGCCTCCTGCCGGAGGCTCTACGCCGGGGTCGTGCGTTCGATGGCCCTTTACGGGGCCCCGGTGTGGGCGCGGGGCTTGAGGCGGCTTGCCGCCCATTACCTAAACGCGTCCCAGCGGGTGATCGCCATAAGGGTCATCCGCGGATACCGCACGATCTCCGGCGAGGCAGCGAGCCTCCTTGCCGGATTGCCGCCATGGGATCTGGAGGCGCTGGTCCTCGCGCGCCTACACGAGTGGCGCGCGGAGGCACTGGGCCGGGGCGAAACTCCGCTGCCGCGGCAAATTGCCGCCCAGCGGACGGAACTCCGGCTCGATCTCATGGCGACATGGAGAGAACGACTGTCGCAACCTCGTGCAGGGCACGCCTTGATTGAGGCGGTAAGTCCCCTCTTTGAGGAGTGGCTTGAGCGGCGCCACGGCGCCCTCACCTACCGCCTGACGCAGGTCCTCACCGGACACGGATGTTTCGGGAGGTTCCTGCACCTCATCGGGCGGGAGGAAACGCCCGGGTGTCACCATTGTGAGGATCGCCCCGAGGACACGGTGGAGCATACTTTGGCGGTGTGCCCTGCTTGGGCTGAGCACCGCCGAGTCCTCGAGGCGGCCATCGGCGGCGGCGCCCTCTCGCGTCCGGCACTGGTTCAGGCCATGGTCCGGAGCGAGGGGGAATGGGAAGCAGTCGCCTCCTTCTGCGAAGCTGTAATGCTAGAGAAGGAGGCGGCGGGACGGGAGAGAGAAAGGAGGGTCCCCCGTCCCAGCGGCCGCCGCGGTAGACGATCCGGGCGTCGGGAGCCACGAGACGACTCCCGGCCACCGTAGACGCGGGTCTGTGGACGGTGAGCAATGGGTAGCTCACCGTCCGTACGTTCACTAGCGACAGACCGTGTCGACGGCGCGTCCGTGTTCCACGCGCGCCTCAAAGAGATGTCAGCAAATTGGATGGGGCCACTGAGGGCCGATGCCTGCCGGGGCTGCGGGTTGTTCGAAAGAGATACCGCGCCCCCGGAACGCAAAGGGCACATGAAGGAACATAGACGGGTTTTAGTCAGTAAAAGTCTGACACTCCCTCCCGCCCCGCCCAGGGCGGGGGAAGTTATTTGATGATTTCCCGTCTATAAAAAAAAAAAAAAAAAAAAAAAAAGGCCTCCTCTAGACATAGGCGTATATAGGGGGGGGGGGGGGGGGGCACCCCAGAATGGTCTTGTGCCCACCCCAGGCTGTAGGGCTCACCTTCCGCCTGACCGCATTGCATCGCATCGGCCATGGCATCTTAGGGGCCAGGCCCCCCCCTGAAAACTAACTCTAGATACGCCAATGCCTCTAGAGATAGCAAAAATGACCGGTCCTGTGCTACCGGCATCCAGCGATTTCCCGCGACCTTTGTCAGGTAGTCGGTCCACCACGTGGGGGGAATTCACCACAGTGAATTTAGTTCGAATCCAATTATATAACTTTATTCTTTGATGACCAAATACCATAAAACAGATTATTATACTCATTATGAACAACTTTTACTATGGAATCGACCCCAAAATCGCGAAAAAATAAACTGCTGCCCCATACATTTTCGTTTGCATAAGTCGGTAAATCAGCTGTTTTTCTTTTTAATTTCTTTATGCCTCTCTGCTCTCGACCGACGTTTTGACCTTCTTGTCGCCGTTAATGGAAGAAATTAATTCTAGAAACTATGGATTTATTGAATCGGTCCTAGAATCGGCCCTACAAAGTGAGAGTGAACAGGCTTCTTCTGGGTAAGCTCACTCCATCGTAGACTGTCTGTCACCTTTGACCAAGACCAGAGTCAAGAGCTTACCCATCTCGAAAAAAAAAGACAAAAAAGCCCATCGTGTGCGGAGGCCCTATAAATCCCATAGAAAAAGTACCGGTCATACAAATATTTGTATCGAGCGGGAATCGAACACGCAACACGCTGCGCAGGACCAGGCAGGACCAGCCAACCGCTCAGTCATTGATACATATAATGAAGTATAAGCTATACTGCAATACCAATCCACTGCAACACTGTCTGACTTACCTAGCCTTGTCGAGAAACATCTGGAAGTTATCATCGGGTTCTATCCTGAGAGCCACATCCTCACCCGTCGCGTTCTCCATGCACAGGATCAGTGGTGGCTGTGTCTCCGTCATCTCTGTCAATACTGAAATAGAATACGGGTGTGAGAAGGTACATCATGCCCATGCCTCTTTGGCTTAGTGGCCAGTGGCGTGCACAGAGTTTTTAGACAGGGTAGACAGAAAATGTACCTAGCAAAAACACCTACTACATGTTGGTTTTGGTTCGTCGCCTTGTCGATTAAATAATGATGTATATGATTTGCCACCTCAAATATTTATAGATTGAACCGCACGCCACTGCTAGTGGCCCAAGTCGGTTGAAAGAAAGAAAGAAAGAAAAACCATTTATTCACGCGAAAGCGCCGCACATAACATAAAGAATCATGTTTAACAAGCCCAAACAAAACACAAAAATAAAAAGCAAATAAAAATAAAAAATAATAATATTGTCACGAAAATATGCACCACTATCGCGCGAAACGGCTGTCGCAGATCACACTGAGACGCGACCTTAATCGTAACCTTTAAAGGCCTATTCAGACCTAAGCGGTATTCGCTACCGTCTGCGGCAGAGAAAACCTAGTGGGTACGCGGTAATATTACTGTTCAGACCTAAGCGGTATTCGCTAAAGTTCGTAACCCGCGCGGTGTGTACCTCTACCCACAGCGGCAGCGAATATCGCTCAGGTCGCTCTAGCCGCGGTACTTGATACTAAATACCTGAGCGAAACCCGCGCGGTATGTACCTCTACCCACAGCGACAGCGAATATCGCTCAGGTTTGAATAGGCCTAAATAGGACTACTCAAAATGCATACACATACATAAACTCACGCCTTTTCCCATGGTGGTATGCAGACACCACAGAACGCCACCTGCTACGATCCTTACACACTCCTTTTGCCTCATCCACATTCACATACACCAAAGACAAGAGACACATTTAATTGCGAGAAGGTGCAACATATTCTGAATTCAAACAAGAAATGTGTATCTTTTCATGTAGTAAATAAAGTTATATTTGGAGTAGCTCTATTAAAAGGTCGCGTTGCATCTCAGTGTGAACTGACCCTAAGCGCAACTGCTACGTTAGGAATTCTAGGGTGTGATTCCCTGGTCCAGCAAAGCGTTATTGGGTTTTTCTATGAAGTTCTCAGTAGCAGCTCGGAGTTAGGATTTGCACCTGGTTAATGGCAATAGGCTCGCCCCCTATTACATGGGACCTAAACATACTGGCGAACTGTAGTTGTACAATGGTACACTTCTGCCTAACCCTTCAGGAATACAGGCGTAATGGTGTTATGTAATAATCTATTCCAATATTATAAAGCTAAAGAGTTTGTTTAATATGCTAAGCTACTACTAGTCAAATTCTGAAAATTCTTTTACTTAATATTATTCCTGAGTGCTATGGGCTATAAATTTAGAATCTGAAAAAAATACATTCAAAGTCATAGGCAAAAGCTAGTGTAATATATCACACCTATATTTTCAGAACAAAAACACAGTAGATGTATCTATAAATATACATCCATGCTTTACCAATTGTCATTAATACGAATAGCCTATTGCCATTAACGAGGAACAAATCAGCCTCTGAGCCACTGAGCAAAACTTGATGATTAAATGTAATAACTTTGCTCAACTAGGGGATCGAACCTATAACATTTATAGGAAAGTAAAAAGATTCATACAAAGTGTGGGCAAAGTGTCCAAAAACTTGAAAAACTTTTATCTCCAAATTTCCCGCTACTAAAATCTACAGCCCTAGACTTATCCTCTACTAAGGGTGTAGGTAATTCCACCATTAATTTAAAGCTGATCAATCTACAGAATAATGTAGTCGAATTATTGGCAATAAACTTTATCAACTTTATTATTCAATAATAGCAATTTATTATGCTAAGTACAAAATGATATTCTTTCAATAACATTTCAGAAATGATAAAACTATAGAAATAGTACAATTATAAGCAATAATATACTAAAATAACTGTAAATTATTAGCTATTTATTTTGTTACGAAATTCTCGACAAAACAAATATTAAAAGTTTCAGGCAGGAAATGGGAAAATGGTCAATTTTTTTTTATATTCGAAATTAAAAGTTATCGTCAAGTAGTTTATTTCTTTATCTTTATTCTTAATAATAATTTCCAGCCTAGCCATTAAAAAACTAAAGCGGGATTATGAAAACTGACACTGGCCGCCAAATAAAATAAAACCAAACGGCCAGTGACAATTTATTGCAGGCACACATTTTTGACCATTTGGACCACAAATACGTAATAAAATTGAACAAATACTTGGTAAATGACAAATATCTTACCAGATCTTCTTTTTCCACACAAATATCGTCACTTTCTAAGAACAACTGGCACTTCTTAAGAAAAAAAACAAATGAAACAATATTTTTATCGCCATTTGTGTCAAATTTCAAAACAAAAACATTCCAATTTTTCCATAGACAACAGTGGGCACTTTTTAATCATTTTACATTTTGTATTACATTGCTGTTTTACGCAAATATTATTCATACCGCAATGTATGCAAATGTCTAAAGGATTGTAAAAATCGAAAATATAATAGAAAAACTTAATGACGCATGAAAAATAGGAAAGGTTTCCATAAGTGCGTGTTTCATTTAAGTTTTTGTATTACAATAGAACGAATGCTACGAAATATTTTGTTTTTCTTTATGTATTTGCTGACATTTCGGAACAAGCTCAACCTTTATTTCAATTTATACTAAGTTTGTAGCCAAGTTTGTAGCCAAATTAGCTGCATCTAAACACAGCAATCTATTAATATGTTGATTTATAAAAATGAGGTTAAATGTAACTATGATAATATTAGGCCGAATATTTTTTGTTTATGGAAATGCCCTTTGTTTTGCATTTCGTAGGAGAAATAATTTGCAAGAAAAGGACAGATATATAAGAGTATTTTTATTTTTCAAAAATAATGGTTTTATAAATGTTTAGCGTTGTTGGCAGTACTTTAGATAGCAAAGGTTTGGTGGCTATAGTGACTCCTTGAAGTAAGTAAGTATATCAGAAGGGTGAAGAAAACTCGTGTTGAAGTTTGAAGTGCGAATAATTATCGAATATTTATTTACACGTTATTTATACTATTTACAAAAATGTGACTGAACCAATAAAGGGCTCTACATTAAAATTATAACACAATTTAGAAAAACACGACCAATAAGAAAAGAGTAATTTTGACTAATCACAATACAGCACACTGACAAAAATCTGAGTTGACGAATAATAACTTGTACATTAAATTTACAAAACATTTTAGAAAAACAGAACCAATAAGATTAGTGGAATTTCGACTAATCACAACACAGGACATTGTTACAATTTTGGATTCCGCACGGGGGCGCCTGTGTTGTTTACGGCGTGCAGCTGCGAGCAGGCAAAAGTTATAAATAGGGGTGCCTATTTTTCCCGCGCTTTCTTTCCTAGGTAGCCACGGTCGTGTGCGGAGCTAAACAGAAATCGCTAAATGCGGCGATCGAAGATCCTGGTGTTCCTGGAGACGACGCGTGGCATCTGGTGTCAGTCCTTCTCAGGGCTGTATGCTTCCTTGTTTCTTATCACTGTTGTCAAAACGTTGTATACCTACTGTGGCTACCAAGTTCTTTTCAGAACTGTTTGTATCATTATTTCTTAACAGAATGTCATAACGTGGTAGGTAGCTACAGTACTCCCCCTCAAGCGAAGCGTACCGGCAGCTTGACCGGACGGCCAGAGCGAGTCGTCCTGCTGGTAGCGGGATGTGACGTCACGCTGACTGTAGGTACTCGCGCTTGTTGCTTGGCTGTGGTACTTTCCTTGGTAATGGTATTGGTAATATGGTTTGGAGGTACGGTAACGGTATTGTCGCTTGGAGGTAAGGTAATATTCTTGCACGGTGGTGAGGTGATGGTATCCTTGCTTGGTGTTAAGGTGATGGTAATCTCGCTTGGTGATAAGGTAATATTATCGTTGTTATTCTCAGCTATAACGTATGCAGGCTTCAGTCGGTCAATCGAAATATTTGCTTGCCGATTAGGTAACTGTACATTATATACTTTTTCGGTTCGGCTTATCACGCGGTAGGGACCTTCATATGGAGCTTGGAGTGGCTTCTTTACTGCATCGGTTCTAATAAACACGTGAGTGCATTTAAGTAAATCTTGATGCACGAATACACGCTTATTATTGCTGTGATGCTCGGTGATTGCTTGCGGTTTGTTTACTTTTATGATTTCACGTAATTTTTCGACGTAGGTATAATCCATTGCAGGTGTGTTGGTACTTGTAAAGAAATCACCAGGTAGGCGTAGGTTGTATCCATAGGTAAGTTCAGCTGCGCTCACTCCGGTGTCTGTACGTAGCGCTGCTCGTAAACCAAGTAACACAGTAGGGAGTTCATTGACCCATGTACTTGTGTCGGATAGTTTTGCGCGTAGAGATGTTTTGAGCGAGCGGTGCCATCGTTCGACCATTCCATTGCTTTGTGGATGATAAGGGGTGGTGCGTTGTTTCTTGATTCCCATTTGTTTCATTAAGTTTTGAAACAGCTGACTCTCGAACTGGCGACCTTGGTCGCTTGTTAGTGTCGTCGGGCATCCAAATCTCGATATCCAATGTTGATACACAATATCGGCTATTCGATCAGCTGATATTTCGTCTGTCGGGATTGCTTCGGGCCATTTCGTTAGTCGGTCGATCATCGTAACTAAATAACGATGTCCTTGAGCTGTTGTAGGTAGCGGGCCAACGATATCGATGTGCACGTGTTGGAATCGATCACTTTGTGGGAAGGATGAGATTTCTGAGAAAGTGTGACGTTGTACTTTACTTTTCTGACATTGTATACAGGTTCGAGTCCAGCGGCTGATGTCTGCGTTCATTGATGGCCAGAAGTATTTTTGAGTTGCGAGTTTGCGAGTCGTGCGCGTACCAGGGTGACTGATGTTGTGCACGCTTGTAAAAACTTCTTGTCTATATGCTTCTGGTATATAAGGTCGTATATAAGGTGTAGATGTTTCGCAGTATAACTCGACGTCTGTATTAGGTATTATTACTTTCTTGAGAATAATGTTGTTCTCTTGTAATAATTTTTGAATGTTGCTGTCTCTTTCTTGCGCACCTGCTATGTCCTTGAAGCTTATCGCAGATGGACACGAGATTGTTTCTATGCGGCTGAGTGTGTCAGCGACGATGTTTTGTTTACCGCTCACGTGTCGTATGTCGGTGGTAAATTCACTGATAAACAAAAGTTGTCTCGTTCTTCGTAATGTTTCGGTATTCGATTGCGTTTTTGTCATTACGAATGTTAGCGGCTTGTGATCCGTAAATATTATTAGGTGGCGTCCTTCGAATATTTTGCGGAAATGCTTGACAGCCATATATATAGCGAGTAGCTCTCGGTCGTAGGTAGAGTACTTCTTTTGCGCGTCACTGAATTTCTTGGAAAAATATCCAAGTGGCTGCCATGTTTCGTTTATGTATTGTTGTAGGACGGCGCCAGCTGAGTTGTCCGATGCGTCGCAGAACACAGCGAGGGTAGCGTGATGTGATGGGTGAGCGAGTAGAGCTGCTTGTATGATGCTAGCTTTACATTGCTGGAATGCTTGCGATGCTTCGTCGGTCCATGTGATCGGAGTTTTATCTCGTTTCTTGACATTATGTAAATATGAATTGAGTGGCGCTTGCAGTAGTGCGGCGTTCGGAATATGGTCGCGATAGAAATTGATCATTCCGAGAAATCTTCTTAATTCTTCTATTGTTTTTGGTTGTGGAAAATCTGTGATTGCTTGGATTTTATGTTGGGGTGGTTTAATGCCTTCTTTTGTTACGGAGTGACCTAGGAATAGGACTTCTGATTTTCCTAGGTTGCATTTGGCGGGGTTGATGGTGATGCCGTTTTCTTCTAGTCGTTTTAGTACTACGTGGAGGTGTTTTCGGTGTTGTTCTTCGTTTTCGGATGCTAACAGTAAGTCATCGATAAATGGGAAAACGAAGTCTAGTCCTCGTAGAACTTCGTGGATGTAACGTTGAAAAGTTTGTCCCGCGTTTTTCAAACCAGGGCACATACGTGGGAATTCAAATAATCCCATCGGAGTTATGATGGCTGTCTTCTCGATATCTTCTTCTCTCACTCTCAGCTGTTGGTAGGCGCGGTTGAGGTCTATTGTCGAGAAGATTGATTTTTCAGATAAGTGATGTGTGAAATCTTTGACACGAGGAACGGGGTAGCGATCGGGTATGGTGATAGAGTTTAGTCGACGATAATCACCACACACTCTGATGTCGCCATTCTTCTTTGGTACAATGTGGAGAGGTGATGACCATGGACTTTTGCTTGGTCTGCATAATCCTTGATCAATCATCTTCTCAAATTCCTTTTTCACTATTTCGTAGCGATGTGGTGGAATCGGGCGAGCTCGGCTATGTACTGGTGGTCCTGTTGTCTCTATATAATGTTGCACGTGGATATCGGAGTTTAGTTGCATCGCTGTTAGTCTTGTTATGCCGGGATATTGGGCTAATATGTCGTGGTACGACTGCGACATATCGATGCTGCGTACGGTAGGTACGCTCGATACTCGTATCGGGGCATTGACCTGTAAGTTAGTCACACCGTCGATTAATCTTCGATTTTTCAAGTCGACGATGAGTTGGTGATGCTGAAGGAAATCGGCTCCAAGTATAGGTTTTGTGACGTCAGCTACGATGAATTTCCACAGGTACGGTCGGCGTAGATTAAGATCGAGTGTTATCGTTTTTTCACCATACGTAGCTATAGTTGTGTTGTTCGCCGCGTATAGTTGAAATGGTAGTGGTTGTTGTACCTGTCCCTTTTTCCTCGGTAACACGGATATGTTTGCTCCGGTGTCGACTAAGAACGATAGTTTCGAGTTCTTATCAGTGACGTATAGGCGGTGGGACTTTTCTTGAACGCAGGTGTCCGCCGTTGCGAGCGTTCTGTCTAGTTTTCCGATGTCTGTTTCTTGAATGAACAAGGTGATGTACAGCGTCTAGCTTGTTCTTTGAAGCGTCGGTGATAATAGCAGAATGGTGATGGCGATGACTCTCGCGTACGTGATCTTGATGTACTGCGGTGACGAGATGGGTAGCGGCTGCGGCGGTGATCGTTGTGGTATGATGGTCTGGCTTTCAACTCGGCGATTTCAAGTGATAATTTTCTTATCTCGTTGATAAGGTACTGTGTATCTGCTTGCGGTGCGGATGGTGTTGGTAGTGCTAGTGGTGGTGGTGTATGCACGGCTGCCACTTGTGTTGCTGACGTCTGCTCCATTATTTTATCGGCGAGTAGCGCGAGTTCGTCGAGTGCGGTCTTGGTGCTGAATGTTTCGCTGACGGCGAGGACTGAACGGACGTGTGATGGGAGATGACTTGTCCACATAAGTCGCAGAGTGGATTCTGGAATCTTGTCTGTGGCAAGGTTTCGCATGCGACGGAGCAATTGCGTGGGCTTCTGGTCTCCGAGTTCCATTTCGGACAGCAGTTTCTGGAACTGACGGTTGTCAGATTCCTCGTATGCAGATATGAGCCTTTGTTTGATGGCGTTGTACTGGTCGTTCTCTGGTGGGTTGTACAACAGGTCCGTGATTTGCTCGATGTCTTGTCGCTCGAGCTGTGCTATGACCATCTGAGCGAGCTGGCCTTGGCCTTTCTTGAGGTCGTTAGTAACGGCTTCGAAACTGATGAACCATAGTCGTGGTCGATCTCGCCAGAAAGGTGGAATGCGCATGGTAAGTGATATGCCGGCTGCTTCCGCCTTCGAGACTGCGTGCGATGTTGAGCTGGATTGTACATCGGTGGACATCTTGGAAGGATTGATTCGGCGATACTGGCTGAGCTTCGTTGGTCGTTGATTTCTTCAGTGTTGAGTTCGGGGTAACCACTTTATACCACCAGCTACCTACCACGTCATTATTTCTTAACAGAATGTCATAACGTGGTAGGTAGCTACAAATGTATGCTGTGAAGTGTTTTATACTTGAGTTTACGATAAACCGTACAAGAAATAATTAATGTTATTAGATAATAAAGACGGATAGAGTCCAACAACGTTTACTTATTCATTTCAAATGAACCGGGGTGTGAAAGAGATAGAATTATCTTGATTTGTTGAATGTTGATTGACAAGTGAACTGTCATTCATTCGCAATATGGCCGATAGTTTATCTAAATACGGAACTTATTATTTGTGCGCGAATATATAACTTGCTAGTCAAATGATAATTTGTTTATATTGATGACGTAGTGTGTGAAGTGCGGTAGCATGTTTCCCCTAACACCACCGGTGGTGAAACGGCTGTTAGGGTGGAAAAAGGGCCCTGAGGGTTCGTCTGCAGCCGAAGATAAATGGTCCGAGAAGGCAGTGAAGAGTTTAGTTAAGAAATTAAAGAAAAGCGGAGCTCTCGAAGAATTGGAAAAAGCGATTTCTAGCCAGAACAGTCATACTAAATGCGTAACAATTCCCAGGTTAGTTCATTATTGATTAATTTTTTTCGTGATAACAATCATTTTGGGAATTATGACGTTTCCGGTGGCTAAAATATCCTTGCAATGTTTTTGGACCTTATGGTTGTAGTAATAGAAGTTTGTTTCGCAAACCACATCAGTTGCAAAAATTGTTGAGCTAATCAAAGAGACGTTCGTAAATCTCGTTAGGAAATTTTATTGCTGCAAAATTCTGTTTACTCGAATTTTATTATCCCATCAAATAAGAATCTAATAAGTCAACCCAATTCATTATTTATAAAATATTCTCTAGCAATTCAGTACAAACGAATAATTTCTTCGTACTTTCGGTGGTACATATTACCCGGCCAAGTTCGATGGTCGCATATTGTTATTGACCCGGTAGAGGCCGACGGCCATCGCGTTTTGGTTGCATAATAGCATACAGGACGCAAAATCGGAAAGGTCAAGACACCGCGCACCGTCAAAACAAATCGAATCCTCTTGTCAATATGGCGGACATGTTTTGAACCTTGCAATTTTTTTAATTGTGTAATTCCGTAGCGGTGTACTAAAAAACGTGTGTTTTGTTGTTATTTTTGTGTTCAGTGCTCATTTTGAAGGACATCCGTGTATCCTTTCGTCCTTGAAGATATATACGTCACAAATGGTTCCGTTTTGTGTATGAATTTTAACATTGCTAATTTATGCGAAAATTACGGTTTCTGGATATAAATACGCGTTCCGTGTGGTTATTTTGTGAGTGTACATTTATTTTGCGTCATTTAACATAAAAATGTCTTATTATTTATGCGTTAGAGCTATTGTGAAACAAGATTTCAGCTATGTAAAACCAAGCATTAGATTATTATTTGACAATGTTAGGATGACAGACAGTCATCTGGAAATCATTTGCCGCCAAATGGATACACACTACACTTAGGGCCTATTCGACCACCTTCAAATAAGTTCCTTACAAAATACTTGGCAGACTATTTCATACCAATTCTATTAATTTTTTTTGATATACCCTGTTCACCTCTAGTCATAGGTGGTGAAAACAGGCCCTTAATTTAATATAAATGTTTTTTCACAATAACAATATACAAATGTAATTTATACTCAATACTCAAAAATACATAAATGATCTTAAAAGTAAAAAAATGCAGAATCATAATAAACCCTGTCGGGAATAGAATTTACAACACAATGAAGTACCAATAATTACTGTTTGTCCAGTTCCTTTTAATCTTTAATCTTTGGTACAGTACAGTTAGCCGAATAGCTGCGCAGTAGACAGTTTTGTTCTCATAAGTTCCATTGCGAAGACAAAGAGCAAAGTTCAGGACCTCTAAGATTCGTCAGATGTACTGTAATTTTTGAATTACATAGATCCACCATTTTTTGTGTTCCGCAGAGTAAAGCCCAACGAGAACGTGATAAATGGTCAGTACCGCAAGGGATTGCCGCATGTTGTCTATTGCAGGCTGTGGCGCTGGCCGCAGCTACAGGTACGATTTCATAAATTATTTACTATTAAAATGCAAACACAAATTATTTATTCTGTGCTTTGTTAGCTTTGTGGTGTTAAGAGTGGCTGCAGGCTACGCCAGAGGTCTTGGGTTCGATTCCTAGGTCGAGCAAAGTGCTAAGTATTGGGGTTTTCAATGAAAATCCCAGTAGCTGCTCAGAGTTAGGATTTGTGCAATAGGCTCGCCCCCTATTACATCAAATCAAATCAAATCAAAAATCATTTATTTCTCCAACAATGTTTACATAAACAGCTTGGTGATTCGAGCCTCCCTTTAAGCAAGTAATGCCTGTGTTGGGAGACTCCGCTCTTCCATACCGAAATGATTAGGTACTAAATATACAATTTTTATGTGAGTGTGTGAGTATAAATGTGTTTGTTTTAAGTACCATCCGAGGACGTGCGTATGAATACACAAGGCACGACCGAGGACCTTTTCAAACCGAGGACTTTTTCGAGGGTCCTCGGTTTGTCTTGACCAAAGATTCGTATTCTGCGAGCGATTTTGAGTCTTTCTGTATACTTAATAAGAAAAAGTTGTCTGAACCTCGGTTTGATCAAAAATATTCATAATCTTACACTCGATTTGTGTATCCACCTAGTGGCGCCACTGTCGCCTCACACACAGCCTCTTTACACTCATTTCACGTTTGTTGTATTATACGAGGACCTATGTGTTAACTTTAACACAAAAGTCCTCGGTTAGGCAGCTTTTCCGCACAATGTGTATTTAAGACCTCGGTTAGGCAGCTTTTCCACGCAATGTGTATTTAAGACCTCGGTTTGCTAGATTTTCCAAACAGTGTGTATTTTAGTCCTCGCTTTAACAGTTTCCCTCGTGTGTAGTGTGCTATCACTGGGAACTCCTCAACAGTTTATAGGATCGTCTTCAAATTTAGCATATGCGTTAGGTTTACATAGTATAACAAATATAATAACCAAATTGTGCTGAAGCTGCAGCCGGGGTGGTTTCTTCATGAGGGAACTCCTCAACAGATAGTAGCACCGTCTTCAAATTTGGCATACGCATTAGGATTATATATTATAATAAATATAATAACCAAATTGTGCTGAAGGTGCAACCAGGGTGGTTTCTTCATGAGGGAACTCCTCAACAGTTGGTAGCACCGTCTTCAAATTTAGCATACGCCTTAAGTTAACATAGTATAATAAATATAATAACCAAATTGTGCTGAAGCTGCAGCCAGGGTGGTTTCTTCATGAGGGAACTCCTCAACAGTTTATAGCATCGTTTTCAAATTTTGCATACGCGTTAGGTTTACATAGTATAACAAATATAATAACCAAATTGTGCTGAAGCTGCAGCCAGGGTGGTTTCTTCATGAGGGAACTCCTCAACAGTTGATAGCGTCGTTCTCAAGTTTGTCATTTAATATTATCTGTTATGTATTTTTCATTGTACTTTTTGATTGTTTCAAATTTTGCTGCCGTCATTTCACCTAGGAAGACATTTCTACTTTTGATTCTTCATAAAGAGCACACGGATTAAGCACCCATGACAATACAACAATTTATGGTGAAAATAAAATCATAATGTTGTGTAATCTAAGCAGGCGTGTACATAGGAGTAGCTTCTAACGATTTGTTTAAGGATTCAGTCAACCTTTCATTTTCTCTCTTTCTGAAGAAACCACCCTGGTTGCAGCTTCAGCACAATTTGGTTATTATACTTATAATACTATGTTAACTTAACGCGTATGCCAAATTTGACGACGGTGCTACCAACTGTTGAGGAGTTCCCTCATGAAGAAACCACCCTGGCTGCAGCTTCAGCACAATTTGGTTATTAAATTTGTTATATTATGTAAATCTAATGCGTATGCTAAATTTGAAGACGATGCTATAAACTGTTGAGGAGATCCCTCATGAAGAAACCACCCTGGCTGCAGCTTCAGCACAATTTGGTTATTATGTTTATTAAACTATGTTAATTTAACGCATATGCCAAATTTGAACACGGTGCTACCAACTGTTGAGGAGTTCCCTCATGAAGAAACCACCCTGGCTGCAGGTTCAGCACAATTTGGTTATTATATTTGTTGTACTATGTAAACCTAACGCGTATGCTAAATTTGAAGACGATGCTATAAACTGTTGAGGAGTTCCCTCATGAAGAAACCACCCTGGCTGCAGCTTCAGCACAATTTGGTTATTATATTTATTGTACTATGTAAACCTAACGCGTATGCTAAATTTGAAGACGATGCTATAAACTGTTGAGGAGTTCCCTCATGAAGAAACCACCCTGGCTGCAGCATCAGCACAATTTGGTTATTTTATTTGTTAGGCTATGTAATCCTAACGCGTATGCCAAATTTGAAGACGGTGCTACTATCTGTTGAGGAGTTCCCTCATGAAGAAACCACCCTGGCTGCAGCATCAGCACAATTTGGTTATTATATTTGTTAGGCTATGTAATCCTAACGCGTATGCAAAATTTGAAGACGGTGCTACCAACTGTTGAGGAGTTCCCTCATGAAGAAACCACCGTGGCTGCAGTATCAGCACAATTTGGTTATTATATTTGTTAGGCTATGTAATCCTAACGCGTATGCCAAATTTGAAGACGGTGCTACCAACTGTTGAGGAGTTCCCTCATGAAGAAACCACCCTGGCTGCAGCATCAGCACAATTTGGTTATTATATTTGTTATACTATGTAATCCTAACGCGTATGCCAAATTTGAAGACGGTGCTAACAACTGTTGAGGAGTTCCCTCATGAAGAAACCACCTTGGCTGCAGCTTCAGCACAATTTGGTTATTATATTTGTTATACTATGTAATCCTAACGCGTATGCCAAATATCAAGACGACCCTATCAACTTTTTAAGAGTTCCCTCATGAAGAAACGACCTGGCTGCGGCATCAGCTCAAACTGGAGACTTACTGGTGACTGAATCACTAGATAATCCTTATGCGTATGGCATATTTGTTAGCGCGGAAATGCCTGTACGAACTCTCTTTCTATAAGTAATTATTTTAAGCCTCTCTTTAGGAAGCACCGAAAAACGTAAAGACATAAACTCGTCCTCGCTTGGTACTTCATTTTAGAAAATGTGTGTTAGAAATAAATCGGAACATTCTACATAAGTTAATAAATTATCTTAAACGTAAAAATTGGTTTAGGTATGTAGATTTTCCAAGTCCTCGGTTTATACAAGTTCTACACGAAAACTGTCCTCGGTAAGGTGAAATAAAGTCTAACACAGCGTCCGCGCTTCGTACAAGAAATAAGAAATATTGTGTGAAAGTACGTCCTCGGAAGGGCGTCCCAGGGCTTACGTAAGAGGTCCTCGGTTAACTTACACAAAGTCCTCGTATGTGCATCGCTGGTCACATTTAGCTGTGTATTTCAGGTCCTCGGTACGATAGCCGTAATTCATATAGAATTTTTTTGAGATAGCACTATCTCGATGCGCTCATTACAATAGATTTACTCACCTCTCCCTTTCTATCTTATTGAAAAAGGCCTGCGACGTATTTAAACCAGTTTTTTGGAGGGTCCTCGGTTCGTACAAGTACATACAAGGTCCTCGTAAGGGTGTCTGTACAAACAAGGGTGTGTGTGTATGTGGGTGAGTGCGTGAGTAGGATTGTGTGTGTAATATAAAGTGAATGCCAACGTGCAATGGCAGGTGATGATGTGTCGTTGTAGATTCTCTATATCTACAACACTTACGAAAATGTGGACGTAAAATATTACAATTTATCTCCCGTTTAGAATCTTACGAAAGTTTATAAACTTCCTAGTAAATTGATAAACTTACGGATCTTGTTATTTTCCAGTGACATATATACTGCCTAAAGTCACATACAGAGCCAAGTTCTTTGGTAACCCAGGTACCGTCTGATAGATTCAGTCAAGGCAGGGGTGCCCTTTTTTGAGGAGCCGAGAAGTTTAGAGAACTGAGATAAGGATTTGCAAACTCCAGCCTACTATGCAATACCAGTGGCCGGTGTCTCTACGTTGATTACATCACCAGCTAATTACAAGTTGTAATAGTTTCCTATTGTTACAGAGCCAACATGAACTAAAGCCAGTTGATCACTGTGAATACGCATTCCAGTTGAAAAAGGACGAAGTGTGCATCAACCCTTACCATTATAATAAAATTGACTCGCCTGGTAAGTCTAGTTATGTTTGTACGTTTATATTTATATAAGATATTTTCATAAGTTTTAAACGACACAAAACACAACTGCGTTTCTCTGTAAATGAAGTTTTTATGGCAATTAGTTTACTGTACCTATATGATATACAATTTCACATTTAGTAAGAGATCATACATCGCACCTGTAAATGAAGAAACAACATTTAATGTTTATATTATTGTGTCGTTTCTTAATTAATAATAATTTTATTCACAACGACGAGCGCTTTTTGTTTTGGTGAGGTCCATAGATTAAAGTTTTCTTTACCACAGATTATTTCAGAAATTAATGAAAAATATATTTTTCATTACATTTATATGTGTCTAAACTGTTCGTAGTTGTGTCAAATAGCTGTCTCATCAGACTATGAGAGTTATGTAGGATTTCCATCAACTGGCCCGCATAGGAGCGCATTGTACACTGTACTAAATAAAATTCAGGCTTCTACATAATAGTTAAGGTTCATGATTGCATGGAATTTATACTGCCTGGAACTCAGGACTATGCGTATGCCGTTCCAAGCAGTCTTGAATTTTCTTTAGCAGAGTCACAGATTACAATACAGATACCCAATCCCATACAAAGAAATGTGACCTTCCTAAAACTGGCAATTCGACTGGCAATATTTCTTTCTCCATTTTCTCAATAGATGGCAGTACCGGCGACTCACTAATTGCCAAAAACAGTAGTTTTACAACGCCATCTAGGAGTCAACCTAAATACTAGGTGGAATCGAAACTAAGTGGCAATGATATTCTAGACGGCGCTGCTTTTCTATAGATTCTCTGTTCTCTTCATTGCACCGCATCGTGAGTTCAAGGACAACAGTTTTATTTGTGTGAGTGAGTTTTTTAGAATTCGAAGGTCACTTTCAGTTTGAATGTTGAACACAATATTATTATGATTTGCGGCTTTAACAGTTATCATAAATACCTACGAAAGTTTGGGAGAATGGATGGATGTTTCTTACTCTTTCACGCTAAAAATACTGAACGGATTTGGATGTTTGGTACACGACTAGTTTACAACCTGGTTTTTTTTACGATAGTTTTTATTCCGATTTTACGTTCCCGTGGGATAATTTTCGAGTTGTAGTGGGAAAGGGTGAAACCGCTGGAATAAGATATATTAAGTACCTACATAATATTGATAGTACCTGTGGTTGCTAGTTTATGACGGGAAAATTTATTTATTCGGGTTTAATGATTGTGTGTAAAATAATAATTATTTTAATAAATATGTTGATTGTTAAAACAAATTGTTTATCTTTTTAAATTAAAAAAACCTATTCTTAAATAGTTTATTAAATAAATTACCAAAAAGCGTTATGAAGTGTTATATCTGGTCTGATATAAATTAATTAAATAGGTAGTAAGTATTACGCATATTAACTTTTATTCCTTATTATTTGTTAAATAATAAATACTACACGCTTTTGATATCTGGGTATAACCATAAAGCAAAATCGTGTTTCCAATTTTAAAAAATAGTACTTAGTACAATATTTGAGAACAATTTAACTGAACAAAAATGTGGGAGTATAATATCTCAATATCTGGCAACCGTAAACGCACACAGATGCACGTGTGCGTACACGGCGCCACTTATCAACCGCGCACACATAAATAAAAACTAGCATCATTTTGTTGTTCGCGCATGTTGTATCTGCCTATTTCTTTAATCTGAGTTGTAAGTAATATATTTATAAAAATAAATAAATAAGTAAACATAAATGAAGTAACTAAACGTAAATAATGAATAACGATTGTTGCTACCCTTATTGTAAAAATTGAGTAAAACGCCATCTATTGCAAATAGCTCTAAACTAAATTGATAACAGATAGCTGCATCTAACGACTTTATCATTATAAGGGTTCGAATCACGTTCGAATGGAAGTTAAAGGTTTCAGTTATTTTTTTTTTGTCGAAATTACGTGATTTATGAATGTAAATAGATAAATCAGCCTTGAGCAATGAAGTTTTAATATTTACTAATCTTACTTCAGCCAAAATCTGCCGTTTAACGCAATTTAGTGGTTGTAAATTTTGTTAGAGTAACCTATACTGCCATCTATGTTTTTTTTTCAAGACTAATTATAATTCGTTCCCGTTGAGACCCCGTGGCAGAGTGAAATACTCGTCAGCGTGGCCTGTTTGGTGGTAATCGCACAATAGGGAAGAGGGAGTGCAACTGTGTTTGCACACACGCACTTGTACTCTATAATATGTCCTGTGTACATGACTAGTCTCTATTGAGATTGGTTGCTGTTACCAAAATCAATCTGTAGAATCATATTATTACCTTACAGCAAACAAAGACATCAACTATAAGATACTATATTATTATAAATTATCAACAGACATGTCTGTAATAATTCATGATAATAGTTAGCCAATTAACAATTAAACCTAGATAATAATAATTTGCATAATTCTGTGTGATTATAATTAATAAGGTAATTATAATATGTCATTTCATTACAATATAGTTTGTTAAATATTTTTAACCGACTTCAAAAAAAAGGAGGTTATGTTGTTTTTAGTTTTTGTGTTGGATTGGGGATTTAAATTGAAACACTTAAAGATTGCCCACTGGACTGTACCAACTGTGACGGTACTATGAATGTATCTGACACGGACTGTCATTATGCCTACTAGAATATATGAACCGACAGTTGTTGAGGCTCCGTGCATGGCACGCGACGGTGTCGGTCGGTGACGGAACGGTTTAGTGGGCAGAAAAAAAAGTCTTTTTTTTTTTTGCCTGACTACACTTTCTAATATGGTCATGACTCATGGTATGGTACGGTACACTGGGTGGACTCCTTTAAGCCCTTTTTTTATAGCCGAATAACATTTATTATAAATATTAATTTGACATTATTTTGCTTGTGCACAAAACAATGTCAAACCTGTCATTTTTAATTTTAGATTTAATTTTTTTACTACCTGAATGATAACAATAATCTGTATCCCCAATCTTGATAAGCGGTCATTGACTGCGGCTTGCGATTCGCCCTTTAAAGGTTACTAGGTTTTAGATTGGAAACTCGGCCATTTATTATTTATTGCCTTGAAAATGCCATGGGCATTTTCTACCTGTCTACCTTAGGGTTATGCAGAAACAAAACGTAATAGGTGCAAGAAACAGAAAATAAATTAGATTTGTTTGATGTAAATGGTTTATTTGAAACTAGCTATATACCTGGTGTTACCAGCGCTCAGTTGCGTCATTGGTTTCTGCTCCGCCCTGGTTAGACGAAGCGTGATGTTCTACATGTATAAACCTTCGTCTTGAATCACTCGTATCTATTGATGAAAACCGCATTAAAGTCCGTTGCGTAGTTTTAATCCATTCAGTGCGGGGAACGCGCATGCGCGTTTTTCTGACGTTTGCATGCGCGTTGCCCGCACTGAATGCATTAAAAGATCTAAGCATACAGATGTTGGGAAGCTACTTGTTTTATACTATGTAGAGATAAATAAAGGTCAATTCATACTAGCACAGAGTCGAAGCGGAATGAAGCTTCAGATACTTCACAATTAAAGCAAAGTTGCTTTAATTGCAAACTTTAAAGTGAACCGGTCAGTCTTCTTTTTATCTCAAAAGAAATACGTGCATAACGTCTTGGAGATAAAGGTGAATTTGCTATGTGAAGTTTTAAATTAACGTAGTATGAATTGAGCATAACTTAATTCTTCTTAGCGTTTCGATGACAAACTATATTATTGGTATATTATATTGTTGCGGCCCAGAATTTAATTAACTTAATTAATGTTGATGTTGTGTTTCCAGCGCTCCCACCGATCCTAGTGCCCCGGTGCGGCGACACGGAGGTGCGCGCCCCGCCGCCCTACACGGACTACCACGCGCCGCACCAGACGCACCCGTCCCACCAGACCCACCCGTCCCACCAGACCCACCAGACACACCAGTCCCACCAGACGCATCTCACGCACCACGACCATACGGACGCGTGAGTACTGGGATCGTCTTGTTTTTTTTTTTATTTGATATGGGTAATCTCTTGACTCGTAGCGTAGTCTTGGTCAGAGGTCATCATCATCTGCTTTGCCTTGTTCCCAACTGCGTTGGGGTCGGCTTCCAGTCTAACCGGATGCAGCTGAATACCAGTGTTTTACATGGAGCGACTGCCTATCTGATCTCCACAACCCAGGACCACATGATACTTCTTGGTTAGACTGGTTGTCAGACTTCTTGGCTTCTGACTATCCGTCACGACTGTCAAAGATCTACGAATGACAGCCGGGACCAACGGCTTTACGTTATTTCCGAGGAACGGGGGTATCACACCACCAACTTCCAAAATCCGGGCTGCTACTGAGAAATTCCTAATGGAAAAACCCAATACCAGTTGGCCACTTGGTCAGAGGTAACAGACACAAAATCTACGATGCACTCCATCGTAGATTTTGTGTCTGTTACCTCTTGTGTACCTTACCCAGAAGAAGCCTGTTCACTCTAACTTTGAAGAGATTAGGGTTGAATGTGTGAAACGTCTTTCAAAACAGTATAGGGGTAATTGGCAGTTTTGTCTCATCGGTTTCAGATGAGACGAAAACACGTCGCCACGGTGAAGACTGTAGCTCTGTAACTACGTATCATACGGAATTCATTTTTATGTCGTTGGATAGAGCGAAGTAGCCATTACTCAGATCGATTGAATTCGTGCCGCTAGATGGCGTGGTACATTGCCCAGTTTCATTTAAAAATTAACGCTTACAAAATACGTTTTACGTTAAACCAGTGACTGTGTACCACGACACAGACTCACCCGTTTTTTATATACCCACAAAATAATTAAAGAAATAGCCAGTCCATCTTGAGCAAGGGTGATGATCAATGCTCGGGTCTTATCTACGAGAAGAGGCCTTTGTCCTGCAGTGGGGCAATAATAGGCTGGTATTTATTAAGCTACATCATGGAATTTATCAAAAAAAAAAATATAAAAAAATACCAGAAAATATTTTTAAACCTTTTTCGTCAGCTTTTAGTGATTGTCGGGGATAATTTTTTCATTTCCGAAATCCTCTGTATACAAGGTGTTGATTTGCATCCTCGTCAAATTTTAGGAGCTTGTCATAAAAAAATAGAAGTAATCAAATATAATTACGATACCTGGCCGATATCTAATAAATACCTGTTTTTTTTTGGTGCAACTATCAAATAACAGTATTCCAGAATACTCCTCTTGCAAAATTCAGAATCGCCCAGTTGCGTATGCGGTAGGCAGAGTTGTCGCGCGGCTATATCAATATGTACATAGCGCCTAAACCCTCTGGCGAGATGCCTAGCTCGAATTTGAAAGTCACATAAAAAAAAAACAAAACCAATTTATTTTATTATTGATTCGTGTTAGGAATCACGAGCATAGTTAACTCCTTGAATTTGACGAGGATGCAAAGCAACGCCTTGTATATCTGAACAAAATAAGTATTGCTCAATCAACTTGTGAGTAACACTTCCTATCACTGATTAAATTATTGATTACTATAAAAATAAACAAAGATAATAAGAAAGGCGAAGGAATAAAACAATCAGTTCTATGTTAAATTAGTTATTTGTTGGACTGCCCTGTTGGCACACCCACAGTTCACGCGTTTTTTAAACGTCCCATGTAATAGGGGGCGAGCCTATTGCCATTAACGGGCACAAATCCAAACTCCGAGCTGCTACTGAGAATTTCATAGAAAACTACTACAAACTATTTAGATGTTAAATTAATTATTTGGTAATAAATATCAATGTACTGTTGCAGTGTGATGCAGACGGGCGGCGTGGTGGGCGTGGGCGTGGGGGCACACAGCGCCATGTACCTGGAGGCCACGCTGGCCCAGCAGGTGCCGGGCAACACCACTGTGCATGTGTGAGTATAGACTGTGAACTATCCGCGATTTCGTCCGTGTCATGTTAAGGTGAATGCTCCGACCAGCCCGCGAAATATAAGATTTCATGAAATCTTGACATTTTACATGAAGCTTGACTTATGGAGTCATTTTACTGATTTTAATGGTTATAATTTTGAAAATACATACTTTTAACGCCCGCGAATCATACTTTAATCAACATTAAACCTAGAGCACCCTTATATGGCCTTTGACACTCACATAAAACGTAACTTTCTGAGGGTAAAAAGAAAAACAGATTTTAAATATATTGTTGAATATAAAAGTCTATCTTGAAGGAATCATGTTAAGAACTGCTATGTGTTGTGGTCAGGAGTTCGTCGACGGTGGAGACTCCGCCCCCCGGGTACATCAGCGAGGACGGCGACCCGATGGACCACAACGACAACATGAGTGAGTTTGTTGACAATTTTGTATATTTCATTTCATTTATTTCTTTAAACAATTTACATTGTGTTTGAATTTACATACAGATTACAAGTCAAAAGTAACAACAATGGTTATTTCATTGAGACGGTACAATCTTGCCATTAAAGGTATATTAATATAATGTCACTAGTTCTATACTAGAATAACTAAATAAAGATAAATTAATTACTACAAAGTCATATAATTAAACCCATGACTGCTAACCTTTGTTGCAGACCTGACCTAACCCGCCTATCCCCATCAACCCCAGGGCTTTTTTTTTAAGATGAGAAATCATCGTATGACTTCCCCCGCCCCTTAGTGTCAAACTTTTACTGACTAAAATCCATCCATGTTCCTTCTTGTGCCCTTTGCGTTCCGGGGGCGCGGTATCTCTTGCTCCCACCCCGCAGCCGGCAGGAGGAGGCCCTCAGTGGCCCCATCCAAGTTTGCTGACATCTCTTTGAGGCGCGCGTGGAACACGAACGCGCCGTCGACACGGTCTGTCGCTACTTAGTTAACGTACGGACGGTGAGCTACCAATTGTTCATCGCCCACAGACCCGCGTCTATGGGTGGCCGGGAGTCGTCTTTTGGCTTAGTGTGGGACGCTGCGTGTGTCGATAACCTCGCGCCATCCAATCTTCCTAGTTCGGCGTGCTGTGCTGGGGCTGCGGCTACACAAAACCTCCTTTATTGGTTACCATATTTTAGACTCGTTTGGTAGGTATCAGGACACTTCCGCGAAAGACACTTGCGCAGATAGACAGTTCCGACTCGGTCACCCCCAGGGCTGACAAACACAGTCTTAGTAATAGGGTCCCGTTTCACCATTTGCGTACGGAGCCCTAGCAAAGAGAACCCACAACTGCTAACCTTTGTTGCAGACCTAACCCGCCTAACTCCATCACCCCCAGGGCTGACGACGGAGGCGGCGCCCGTGCTGTACCACGAGCCCGCCTTCTGGTGCAGCATCAGCTACTACGAGCTCAACACGCGCGTCGGCGAGACCTTCCACGCGTCGCAGCCCTCCATCACCGTGGATGGCTTCACTGACCCTAGCAACAGTGAGAGGTACGCGACAAGTAGTGGTAATGATTGCCAAGTACTGGGTATGATTGCCAAGTAGTAGGTATGATAGCCAAGTAGTGGGTATGATTGCCAAGTAGTCGGTATGATTGCCAAGTAGTGGGTATGACTGCCAAGTAGTGGGTATGACTGCCAAGTAGTGGGTATGATTGCCAAGTAGTGGGTATGATTGCCAAGTAGTGGGTATGACTGCCAAGTAGTGGGTATGATTGCCAAGTAGTGGGTATGATTGCCAAGTAGTGGGTATGACTGCCAAGTATTGGGTAGGATTGCCAAGTAGTAGGTAATATGACCTAGCGGCAAGCAATATTGCTTAGCTGTAGGTAATATTACCCAAGATCGTTACTGCATTAAATATTAATAGACTTGTTGGCTCCACAGGTTCTGCCTGGGTCTGCTATCAAACGTGAACAGAAACGAGGTGGTCGAGCAGACCCGTCGGCACATCGGCAAGGGAGTCAGACTGTATTATATTGGTGGTGAGTGTACATCTCACTCTTGTAAATGTAGCTCGAAAGACAGACTGACAATGCGTTCAGGGACAAAATGTCCAATTCTCAAAATGTCCAACGGTGTCAAAATGTCCAATTACCCAAAATGTCCAATTCTCAAAATGTCCAACTCCCAAAATGTCCAATCTTTGAGAATGTTGCAAATTTGTTCAATAACTCATCAAAACGCTTTTTAATACTTATAACAAATAATAAATACAAAATACTGAAATCACATGTATTATGAAGTTTGCCTCAGTTGAAGTAATCCGTAACGTGTTGCAGGCGAGGTGTTCGCGGAGTGCCTGAGCGACTCGTCGATATTCGTGCAGAGTCCCAACTGCAACCAGCGCTACGGCTGGCATCCAGCCACCGTCTGCAAAATACCGCCTGGTACGTATCATTTACAGTTTGAGGGTATAAAAATAATATATAAAATATAAAAAAATAGTTCTTCAGAAAGGTCGGGTGCGCAGTACTCGTAACCGGCGTGCTTTTATGACCAGATGTATGAATGTGGAGGAGGCGAAAGGAGTATGTAAGAATCGTAGCAGGTGGCGTTCCGTGGTTTCTGCCTACCCCCATGGGAAAAAGGTGTGACTTTATGTATGTATAAAAAAAAATAGAAAAAAAATATTAGATAATACTACATTCTGCTCGCATCTTCGTTCACGTGAACGCCAAGAATATCAAAAACCAATTATACTATGATATTCGGCAATAGTGTAGTTTTATATCAGTGGTATATTTTCTGTAATCTGGAGAGTATTTTTAAGATTTTTATCTCCTACAGACAAACTGTGCCTCTTTGTAACCTTATAAGGGGTTATTATTATGAAGGTAAATAGTATGTTTGTTTGCTTTTTATTTAAACGCGCTAATCTCGCAAAATACTGGTACGATTCTAAAACTTCTTTCCCTAACAGGAAGCCACATTTTCCGTGAGTGCTGTATAAACTTTATGTAGCACTATTTATTTTATAATAAAAAAGGGACTCGCAAGAAAATTCACGCGGGTGCAGCCGCGGGTAAAAGCTACTACTAAATATTAATACAAATATTAATAATGTTAAACTTACTGCCATCCTTTATCTAAAAATACTTTGTGGGAGATCCTAAATAAATAAATAATGTTATAATGATGTTCCAGGCTGCAACCTAAAGATCTTCAACAACCAGGAGTTCGCGGCGCTGCTGTCGCAGTCGGTGTCGCAGGGCTTCGAGGCGGTGTTCCAGCTCACGCGCATGTGCACCATACGCATGAGCTTCGTCAAGGGCTGGGGCGCAGAGTACAGGTGGGTACACCTATGTACTGCGGGTTACAGAAAGGTTGAACAGTGCCCGGTACTGAATTTTTATACAAAACTAGCAGTGCCCCGCGGTTTCACTCGCGTTACGATAGGTTTTTGGTTACTGATCCGTTCCGTGGCTCATAGTGCGATGTTATGTATTCTATAATATGTTATTCTGATGTATAAGCTACGGAATGTCTCACAGAGCCATTATTTTGCGGCCAAATTATTTTAAAACTGTGATATCTCCCAAGATATTCATTGAAATTAAATGACGTAAAGGGTAATTTCATGCAAAATTGAACACTTGTGATGAATAACGTATTTATGTTGATAAGGATTAATACTATTTCCATAAAAACACCTTCGCAAATAATGCATTATTTTAAAACAATTTTTCTGGCCATAAAAATGGTTATAGTGAGTCAACCTTAAAAGTTAGGCATTTACTACCGCGGACTTTTTTTTAGTATATTTTGAGAGGAACAATTCTCTCATACATTATTTTTGCGTAACTTTAACCGTTCACGCAGCGCACGCAACGAAAGCCCTCAAAAAGAATATTTTTTCCCGTTTTTGCCACAATTTTCATTGCTGCTCCGCTCCAATTGGTCGTAGCGTGATGTTATATAGCCTATAGCACTCACGAATAATGTAGCTTTCTACCAGTGAAACAATTTTTAAAATTGGTTCATTACTTCCGGAGATTACCCCCTACATACAAACTTACAAACAAATGTTACCTCTTTATAATATTAGTATAGACTAGCAGGCTATCCGCGGTTTCGTACGTGTGACTTATTTCACTTATTTTTTACTAGCTTTTGCACGCGACTTCGTCCGCGTGGATTAATAGTTCCCGTTCCCGGGGGATTTCCGGGATGAAAACTATCCTATGTCCTTTCTCGGGTCCCAGACTGTATCTGTAGCAAATTTCATTGAAATCGGTTCAGTGGTTTAGGCGTGAAGAAGAGACAGACAGACAGACAGACCGAGTTACTTTCGCATTTATAATATTAGTAAGGATTTAAATTACGTCTTTGGTTAATGCTCCGCTCCCATAGGTCGTAGCTTGATGTTATATAGCCTATGTTACATAGGAATAATGTAGCTATCTATTGGTGACAAAATTATTAAGAGCGGGTCAGTAATTTCGGAGCCTATTTGTTACAGACAGAAAAACAAAAAAATATTACCTCCATAATATTACCCGCTATTATTAGCTTTTGCCCGTGACTTCGTTCGCGTGGAATAGTGACTTCCGGCAGATTTTTGGTTTTACCCACATAGTTCCCGATCTCGCGGGATCTCTTATATTATATACTTTTAGGATATAATTAGTTGTAGAAATTCAGACACAATGTGAAAATTGTTATTGAATAAATGAATTGAATTGAATTGAATTTCTTCCAAAATGAATTGTGGAAGATATTCTAGAGAAATCTTCAATAATCAACATAATGATAACATGAACCGAACTCGTGTAACGATCGACACCATTGCGCGATTACTGCCATCTATCGAGCATAAGGACAACTCGACATATAGTACTAATAGAATTATCTATACTCCGTTAGAGCATTTTCTTTGTACTAAAAGTTGTATTATATTATATTTTTCATACCTTTTTACTATTTATTTACATTTTTCCGATAAATTAAAACAATAACATGAACCGAACACGTGTAATGACACCATTGCGCGATCAACGCCATCTATCTACGGAGCATAGTAACAGCTCGACATTTATAGTACTGAATTGATGCCGACTTTTGACCAATAGATGGCGCTGTATGTCCGGAATAAGTTTTATTTTTTATTGTTATTTTTTGTAATAAAAACTATCCTATGTCCTTTCTCAAGTTCCAAACTATGTCTGTACCAAATTTCACACAAATCGGTTTAGTAATTTAGGCGTGAATAAAAGACAGACAGAAAGACAGACAGACAGACAGTTACTTTCGCATTTATAATATTAGTTTGGATAAAGATATTACAAACAGACTTAAATTTCATTTATGATTTTCAAAAAATAAATATCTTTAACCGCGCGATGTATGTGTATAGACAAAACTTCAACGTTTTAATTAACCGTCTCCTAAACAATTAAAAAGTGCCTATAATGTAATGATTTACTTGAAACATTGTTATTGTTGACAGACGTCAGACGGTGACGTCGACGCCATGTTGGATCGAGCTGCACCTGAACGGTCCGCTGCAGTGGCTGGACCGCGTGCTCACGCAGATGGGGTCGCCGCGTCTGCCCTGCTCCTCCATGTCGTAATTATATAGGTAACTTACTTTTACATATTCAGTGCGGGCAACGCGCATGCAAACGTCAGAAAAACGCGCATGCGCGTCGCCCGCACTGAATGGATTAACATATTTCCGAACGCATTCAACCTTAATCTCTTCACAGTTAGAGTGAGCAGGCTTCTTCTGGGTAAGCTCACTCCATCGTAGACTTTGTCTATGTCACCTCTGACCAAGACTAGAGCCAAGAGCTTACCCATCTCGAATTTAAATATAATAATATATGACTGCCCCTATGCTCTAGTGATCCTAACCGTGACTGGTACGCTAGAGATCTTGGGTTCGATTCCCAGGTCGACCAAAATGTTATTGGGTTTTTCTATGAAATTCTCAGTAGCAGCTCGGAGTTTGGATTTGTGCCCGGTTAATAGCAATAGGCTCGCCCCCTATTACATGGAACCTAAACATACCGGCGAACTGTAGGTGTACATAGGTACACCTCTGCCCAACCCTTCGGGGAATACAGACGTAATTGTAAGTGTGCGTACTTTAATTATATTTCTGTCTCTTTCAGATCCCCTTGCAAAGAAAAAGAAGTTATACTCACGCAACACAAATGTACAGAGATAGCTCAAAACAATGAATACCTCCATTTTGAGTCGTAGGTTAAGTGGCGTGTGTCGGCGTTCATAGATTATGTTGTCACGTGGATGTGTAGGAAATTGAACCTTATTACTGCACTATTACGTACAGTTGTGGAATAAAATAGGTAAGTGCTTTAAGGTCTATTTTTGCTTGCATGGTGATAAAATGAAAGAAATATTCAATAATGCTAAATCACTTTATTCCGCAATTGTACTTTTTTTGTAGAACCAAACTTTTGAAAATATAATCAGACAAAAATAAAAACTTTATTTTATAATTAAAATAAATTAAAAAACATAATGCAATCTATGAATACCGCTGCAACGGTCGCACGCAATATTTGATAATAAACGATACATATAAATGTTTAAAAAAATTAGAATGTACCATGCAAAGAGTATTTATTTTCCTATAATATGAAGAGTTACCTTTTTGCCGGTAGATGGCGTAGCATGACAAATTTTAGACAAAAATAAAAAAATAAGTAAAAGTCTCAATTTTTTTTGATGATTGATGATTATTGTTTAAATAAAATTGATATAATTAAATTATCTTTATTAATTTGTCAGATTAAATGGGACATTTGTTTTCACTGTAAAAAGCGGATATACGTCATTGCAAAGTTGAAATCTGTATTGCATTGTATGGCTATAAAAAGGTTGTTCTTCATCGAAATCAGTCAAGTATACTTTTTGCATGGAATTACTATAGAAATTAGTCAATGGTCCTGTTTCACCACTACCAAATTACCTGGCAGATTATTTCGTGCAATTTCTGTTCCATATTTGAATAAATTAGGAAGGAGGGTAATTTTCATATTTTTAAGAATGTTTATTTTTATTCTAATCTCAATCTGACTTAAATATCTTTAACTGTATACTCTGTGGTGTCATCGGCGTTCAATTACGTCTTTGGTTACTGCTCCGGTCCCGTTGATCGTAGCTTGATATTCCATAAAAATATTTAAAAAAAATCCTCTTGAATCATTCTATCTATTTATGAAAACCGCATTAAAGTCCTTTATAATCTAATATATGAAATTCTCGTGTCACAGTTTTCGTTGCCATACTCCTCCGAAACGGCTTGACCGATTTTGATGAAATTTTTAGTGCATATCGAGTAGGTCTGAGAATCGGCCAACATCTATTTAAAAAAAAAATATATATATATGGCAAAACAACGTTTGCTGGGTCAGCTGGTATTAGTATAGATTGATTGAAACTAGATTGCGAGTAGATTTTGACAGTTTTTAGTTACGGGAATTAACCTTCTGGTAAACAGTAACTATTAAGAGGTGGTGCAACAGGCCATAGGACTCCATTTTGCATATTTATTAGCGAAAGTAGTCGTTGATATGCAATTTACAAAATACAGTCCCCTTTTTATACCAGTGTAAAAAAACTAAATTATTTTTGTTTCTTGAAATTATAGAAATAAACCAATTTACAATGATATAGAATTTACGAACTATTTTTCTTTTATATAATCACGCTTAAATGTGTAGTAAGGGAGTCAGGCAGGCGCGGTCATAAAAGGTGGGAGGGAGACAAAAAATAATGTTCTTTTGCAACAACTTAAAATAACTTGAAGAGATGTAGCCTTTAAAACAAGTAATTTTGTTGAATTTGTATGCGTCATCCATCCTAAGTTATATAATTGTACTAGCTTCTACCCGCGGCTTCATCCGCGTGTATTTTTTTTGCCACCCGATTAAATTGCTTTTGGTTACTGCTCCGCTGTTTTCGGTCATAGCGTGATGATATATATATTAGCATAATATATGCTATTCCTGGCTATCATACAAAAATATTGTTTTTAATCCAAGCAGTTCTGGCAGTTCCAAAGATTGGCGCTTTTAAACAAACAAAACTCTTCAACTTTATTATATTAGTATAGATTTACCATCTCACTCGCACGTATTATGACCGTGTTGTCTCGTTTTGGCATTAAGTAAAACGTTTCAAACATTCGTATGTTCTATATTATGTTTTTAATTAATTATGACGTCACCAAAACGAAAAATTTTTACTCATTTCACAAGATTACTATTTGATTAGTTTCGCCATTGCATTGTGCATTTATCAAGTTTATTATGTTATGAAAACCCGATGTATTGTATGCATAGTCGTTTTGTTTTTTATTATTCTCGTCAACTATAGTTGTGTGGTTAAAATGTACTTGTATGTTTTGTGGGAATCGTTCGATACTCGGGTGATGAGTTTTTGAGCTGTGATTTTCAGTTTCAGAGCATGGGGAAGTTGGGCAGTCATTTTGTTTTTAGATATCTTGTCTATGGCGGTTTTATTCTATATCATAGTCAAAATCAAGTCATTTATTTCAATAAGATCTTTAATTTAAACTTTTGAACGTCATTTAAAAGAAAGAAAATAAAATTTGAATCTAGTTGCCCATTCCAAAAGACTATGTGATACCCATAGACATACATTGACTCTATGATAGACCTTTGTGTAAAGTAAACCGCCATAGACAAGATTTTTTTCGACGGTTTTTTTTTATATCGAGTCATTATTCTACCAATGAGTGAGTAGATGATTTTTATTATTTAATAATTAAAATTATTAATTAAAAATTCACACAAAACATACGAGGAGATGATAAAAATAATGTAAATATGTTTTGATTTAATGTTTTTATTTCTTTTTCTATAAAATATTATGTAATCGTAGTTTTATCACAAGTTATTTATCTACCGTTTTGTACAATTGTTTCGGTGTATCGTGGGCGGATTTGACGATGTTAAAACATAAATATTGTTCATGACAAAAGTGTAAAAATTGCCTTCAGTAATGGCAGAAATGTAGAGAAGTGAGAGGCCGAAACATATGTAGCTTACAGATCGACTAGACTCCATAATCAGCCGGCTTATTCTGTAAGAAATCTCGCTCAGTGAATTAAGGTGAAGTGAGCTAAAACTGGGCTGTCACTATACGATTCTAGGGATTGACAAGTCGCCACACGCTCACTTCACGGAAGGAGGGTTTTACAGAATAACACCGCAGTTCACGCAACGAAGTCACATATTTACCAAATTGTTTTGCAGTTTTGATAAAATCTGACCATGAGTGTAAAACATATAAACATTGCATGAATTTCAATAAAGATTAAATAACAAAACAACATGGGTCGAATTGGGTAGTTCTCTAAAACAAACACTATTTTATTAACCACTGAAACCTCTAATAACTATTTAACTGTAAAATAAGATTTTCACTTATACATGGTTAGTCAACTGAGTTAGCAAACCATTTATAGTGACGTCACAGTTTGCTACTGCCAGACAAAATCTATGGGGGAATCGCGTTTTGATACTTTAAAAGTACATTTGATTGAAGTACCCAATTTGAGAAATTCTGTAAAACAATCCTCGTTTGAGAATGCTAAAACATCGTCAAATCGGTTCGCGTGTTATTTCTAAGATACGCGACGGGGATACACACACACCCTGACACGTAGACAGTAATCAGCACATAATATATTTAATATCGACTTTAAAAGCTAAAAGAGAGGTTATTTTAGAAATGTTTTAAAAAAGTACACACGGTGAAATTGTTTAGTGTTTTGGTGTCTGACTAAAATACGTGAATCTGGTAGACAACTCTTTCAATCCACCGTTTCTCGAACGATAACAAATTTATGTCAAGGACTGACTGAGTTATCAATAGCCAGTCATACCTGCTTGCGGTCACATGACAACATGTCATATTCATGTTTGATTAAAAAAGCAAAAGATGGGTATTTTCTCTCCTCTGCGTTTGTTTTTATTAACTAAATGTCAAAAATTTTGGTAAAGGCAGTTACCAAGTTGGTACATTAACTAATTGCCCAGGATTCCACTAGATGTTCATCCATTTAAAAATAGTCGCTTTGGTTTAAATATACATCATTGTCATAGTCTAGTAGACGGTTGCCTTCACACTAATCAATTTTGCCGTAAGTACAAAAAGTAATGGAATTAACTTAGATTGGTGGGATTAGCTATGAAAGACGGTGGTTTTGGACTATTATTAATTATTATCATGATAAGCTACACATATATACATACTATCACGCCTGTATTCCCCGAAGGGTTAGGCAGAGGTGTGCCAATGCACAGCCACATTTCGCCGGTACTATCTACACTTCCTATAGAATTTTCTATTGATAATAATGAGAATCTTCTATACACACACTTTCATCCCTTTTTACCCCTTTAGGGGGTGAATTTACTTCTTTATAATATTAAGTTTAATTGTAGATGTATACTTAACGCATGATGTTTAAGAAAAACTGCTTGATGTGTTAGTAAATTACATAAAATAAGATAAAAACCTCAAAATCACCGTCGTTTCATACAAGTTTAGTGAGAATGTATATCTTTAGAATTTTTTATAATATTATAATTATTTATTATTGTTTTTTTTAAACAGTATCATCGAAATCATGGCACATAAATATTATTTATCAAGGTCAAAGGGCCTACTCCACATCTCTTAAAACAGTATTATTTTAAGACAAGCAATAACTCAAGGTCTCACCCGCGTTTCTTCTTTGATTACTGCTCCGCTCCCGAATGTCGTAGCGTGATTTTATAAAGCCTATGACACTCACAAATAACGTGTCTTTCTATGGGTAAAAGAATTTTCAAAATTGGTTCAGTATATCTAGAGATTACCCCCTACAACCTCACAAACTATACCTCTTTATAATATTAGTATAGATTACTTTGCCTTGCGGACTGTTGGATTTTCAACGCTCGGTGCAGCGCTGAGAGTTTAAATTCCAACAACAAAAATTACAAAGCATGTAATATTTGAAAATGGTACTGTTTTAAGAGATAATAGGCCCCCTGATTGTTTCAACATCATAAGTTTTATTTGTCTCGTCTCGTTGCAATATGAGTTAGTCTTCCATATTAATTGACAAAAGCAAAGCGTCATTGTACTTTATGTACCAATAAATGGTGGAAGGGACATCGCGACACACAGTTTTACCATTAATTTAGTGCAAAGTCAAAGTTTTACCATGAATTCAGTGCAAAGTCAAAGTTTTACCATGGATTCAGTGCAAAGTCAAAGTTTTACCATAGATTCAGCACAAAGTCAAAGTCAAAGTTTTACCATGGATTCAGTGCAAAGTCAAAGTTTTACCATGGATTCAGTGCAAAGTCAAAGTTTTACCATGGATTCAGTACACGATACCAGACACCCGCCGTTAACATTGTTTGTTGGTTCCACACGCATTTACCTTGTAGGTATTGTATTATTGTATGGATTATCTGTTTTTCAAGTGAAAACTTCTTTAGCCGCATTGTCCAATTTTTGGTAGGAGAAAAACTTGTGTTTGCGTCACCAACATGCTAATTTGACTGCGTCATCGATATACTAATGTTGTCGTGTTACCGAGATGATATTGTGACAATATCACGGTCATGTTGACCGCGTCACCAACATGGTATAGATTTGGCGTTACCGACATGTTAATGACGGCGTTGCTGACATAAGATTGTCATCGCGTCACCGACATGCTATTTGACAGCGTCGCTGACATTCAAATATGACGTGAAAATGTCCCAGTTTAGTCTTTTTTTTTAAGACGGGAACTATTAAATAACTTCCCCCGCCCTGGGCGGGGCGGGAGGGAGTGTCAGACTTATACTGACTAAAACCCGTCTATGTTCCTTCATGTGCCCTTTGCGTTCCGGGGGCGCGGTATGTCTTTCGAACAACCCGCAGCCCGGTTTAGTCTGGAATCATGAACAGAATTACTAATAAAAAGTCTGTATTTCGATGTCCTTTCCATCATTTATACTTTTATCAAGTATGCATAAAAAAATATTGTTTTAAAAATAAAAATACATTCTCGAAGTAAGGGTTAATATCGTGGTTCGGTGCTAGTTTGTTGGTTAGACGTGTTTAGATGTGAGATCGCTACCTGGGACAGACAGACAGACTTACAACGTGTAAGCTCCGTTTTATTTGTATATTACAACACATTTTTGGATTTGTTGGAAGAAGCAGAGGTATTCAGAACGGAGAAAGAGTGAATTATATATTTTGGTAATTTTGGGAATGTATGAAGAAAAAAAAGGACAATTTGATTGTCTAAATTGGGTAGATGACACCACTAACCAATAATTCTAAGATATTAGAGAGAAGATTATTATTAGATATTATTTTGTATAGGCATACAAAGTGTCTTTTTAGTGAAATTACTAAAAAACGATTTATTAAAGCCCCGAAAACTCTATGAATGTTTAAATAACTATAAACATCGATTTTTAGTAGATTTGAAATCAATAAATAGTTCGTGAATTGAAATGACAAAAATTGACGTCATAGTTCAGTATTGTCATACAAAATCTATGGGGGAATGACGTTTTGACAGCTCATAAAAAGTACGTCAATTGATTAGTGGTGTCATGTACCCAATTGTCGTTGGATTCGATAAAATTGAGGAAAAGGATGAATATCTCTGGCCAGTGGTTAAAAACCTATTGTTATAAACAAAATACAATTAATTGTGAATTTATTTAATGAAATATAATAAACATTATGAAGAAATTTAGTTACATGTTACTTTAAAAAATATTATTTTATTGTTTACGCGTACAATCTTGTGTTTTTATCTTTATAAAAAAAGTAAGGAATTTAATAGGTGACTCCTGTTGTTTTTTCAACGACTTTGCTTGTTATTTTTCTAAGTTACATATTAAAATAAAAAAATGCATTGTGATAATATTTTGCAGTTAATTTTAAGTAGCAGTAGCGGGCAACCCCAGTCATTGTATATTATATCTTGCTTATCTGCCCCTGAATAGATACTATCCACCAGATCAATAAAAATGGGCACTTATTTCCAACGGATTTATAAAAAGAATTAATTTAATTTAGAAAAATTATCTACCAGATAACTTGACCGAAACTAATTTGGAAGTAGACAGAAAATCATGCATGTTCTAGGTATCAAACTCGCATCATTACGTTTGCCAGCCCCACCGCAACCGCTGGGCTATAGTGATTTTAAAAATAACTGCAAAATATTATCGCTATGTGTGCAGCGTTAAAATATTTATAGTAAACACCGGCTCTTTTTTATAGTAGTTAAACAGGTTTTTAGTTTGTCTGTTACATAGTATAATTGAAAAATGTGTATACCCTCTTTAACTTATACTTTGAAAATACAGTTAAAATCAGTTTGAATCGGAACAATATGAAACTCACTTTTATTCCTCTTTTTTATGTATTTTTTTACACATCGCACCCTTAGAATATAAATGGCACTATACAAAAATGTTAATTTTGCAGTATAGCCGTTTTAAGTTTTTAAGCCGTTTTAAGTTGTTACAAATACATAAGTGACACTAAGGGCTAAGTGACACTAATAAGGGCATTAGAGCTTTAAGGGTCTTTGCGTTAGGCGCGTTTCGTTTTATACATTTTGAGAGTATACTTAACTAAAAAATTGCATTTTTTGTATACTGCTACTTATGTTTTAAGGGTGCGACATTGATTTTTCCGAAATTTTTTAGCTGATTTGCTTAATTATTATTTGTTTGAATCGGTTTACTTCTCAGGTGGTCCTCTATATTATTTTCTTAAAGATTTGATGTAGACATTCAGAGATAAACAATGGAACTATTATAATTTGCCGATTTCCTAAGTCATTTTTTCTCTTTGTAAACTTATTTTTTTACCCAACTGCGCTAATGTGTTTCGAATGTGTGTGTATTTCTTTTACCCGCTCATGGATTTTAGCTTGAGAGGTATCGATTGTGAGCGTATATCAAAATTATTAAAATCAAAATGGCCGATTTTTGGCGCCATAATTTTGTAAGAGGGTATAAACACATTTTGCGTGTGCTATGTAACAGACAGACAAACACACACATAGTATATTTAGTTGTAAGTTTACGTTATCACTAGGGTAAGTTGTAACATATTTATAATATGTTTTCTCTATAACACTTTGTTCTCTGGCTTCCAGACTGTTTATTTGCCGCGATCTCACTGCGTGGGATGTGTTAGGAATATTATATAAAAATGACTACAATAAACATGTGTGGTTTTTTATTATGTTTGTTTTATTTTTGTGGTTTTTGTGTGTGTAGCGACATCTATCGCTCAAATTGCGAACCACTAGGACAAACTGACGTTGTCTACATTAGCGTCGTGACTCGGTGTGAACTGACCCTTGGATTTTTTGAAGCCGTAAGTGTCTAAACACACTATGCCGAACGTACGCGACCGAAGTTCGGCATGATTACGCCTGCAATGTTATTTGTATTACTGACGGCACATTATGACGAAGTTACATTGCGTTATAAACGCAACGTAATTTCGGTCGGGCGTAAGTTCAGTTTAGCGCGCAGCTGTAGTGGACACATTATACGCGACCGAAGTTCGATTGCCGACGGTACATCTAACGGGACAGGGGACACTACGCACACATCAAGTAACGCAACTGAATTTCTGCCGCCTAAGTTCGGCACTTATAGTGTGTCATATCAGCGGAACACGTCGGAACGTAAAATCAGCCGCGCAACTTCGGACACGTAACTTCGGCACAGTGTGTTTAGACACTTTGGCCCGTTTTCCACCAAAGCGGAGAGTGGAGGACTCATCTCCTCTCAACTCATTCTGCGTCACTGTGTGAACGAAACAGTTTTATATAAAACCGAATGTAGCAGAAATTACGCGCCTCAACTCAAAAATTTACGTTCGTGTGTGGTCCCCTCACCCATATTGAGCGAAAAAAATAATTTCAGACAAGAATTGTTAAATAAAACCAAGCGTGGACTTTTCACTATATTGACGAAGACAATGCCACTGCACATTATGTAAACACGCGAACTACACACGAATAATTTTTGTTCCAGGCTCCCACTTATAACTGTTGAAGCCGCTTCGGACCTTTTGAACGAGGTTGTTGACCATTGAAGGTTTTTTGACAGTTTCCATAGACGTGTAATAGACAATATTAGTAGAGGGGTCACAACTTAAACTCTCTTCCGACCTTCTTCGAGAAATTTCAGAATACGTTTCTTGACTTAAGGATGAGGTAGACCTATTTAGGGCTGAGTTAGACCGATCGATGCTCTGAACGTTAATCTTGCCATCTTCGGAGACCATGTCTACCCGATTCGTAAATCTGTGGTTCAGAATGCCAGCACAGCTGTGGAATTTGGAGAATTTGTCGTGGACACGATGCTCTAAATCCACATGGAGACTTAATTGGCGCCTGAAAAAATAAGTAACAATATAAAAACCATGGCCTTGGGTTCCATTCCTAGGTCAGGCAAAAAGTGTTATTGGGTTTTTCCATTAGGAATTTCTCAGTAACAGCCCAGAGTTTGAAAGTTTGTTGTGTGACACCCCCGTGTCGCAGAAAGCCCGTAAAGCTGTTAGTCCGGCTACTGATCTCTCCCCGATTGTGTCTGATTGCCGTCCCATCGGACTATGAGAGTTAGGGTCGGTTCATATCTGACGGAAAATGCGTCGCGTCTTATCGGTCGCGTAACGCCAAAACAGTCAAAACATAATAAAACATTCAACCTTTCACACCTAACCGATGATGCGTTAGCGCGTCTACCTAAGAGCGTCGTCGATACGCTCGACGCATTTTCCGTCAGATATGAACCGACCCTTAGGGGAGAGGGAGTACACCTGTGTTTGCGCGCACACACTTGTCCACTATAATATCTCCTGCGTATTTGGCTAGTCTGCTTTAAGATTAGCCGCCGTGGCCGGAATCGGTCTGGAGAATACAAAAAGGTATGGCAGTAGTACTTCCATCTAAAAGTACCTAATTGAATGACCTCTTACCTGTAATTGAAAGTTTCGCCACAAATACGGCAAACAATAGGCGAACCCTGTTGCAGATGTTTCAAAATCATCTCAGATTCAACCGACGAACCATTCTTCTTCATTTTCCGATGCAAATTCACGCAGCTAACCGTCCGCTTGTCAGAAGAATCCGAAGATTCCTCTACAGTCTCAATCTCCGTCTTAGATGGCGCCAAATTACATTCAGAATACCTATTTTTCTTTATTTCCGTGATTATCTGTTCTGGATCAGAGATTTTGTCGAAGAACGAGACGATTTTCTTTAGCTTATCTTCTGGGACCTCGCATTTCGACAATTCTGGATCCGTTTGGGTAATGCTGACCTTTTTTAAGGATTGTCTGGTTGTCGAAGGTACGGAGAGGTGATTCGCTTCAATTTTTGATATGCCAATGTGTTCGTTTTCATGAACAAATTTTTCGTACTGTGTTTCGAATCCTTCGTGACAATAATGACAGATGAATTTTCTGTCAGTGAAGTGGCAGAGATTTAAGTGGTCATTGTAGTTTATTATGCCTGGAATAGGAAAGGAAATCAGTGTTGCGTTTGGTGAATTTGGGTATTGGAAAACTTGGCGTGGAGCTACCGTAATATAACTTCATTTTTACTTACCATGCATTATTTTATCTATTATAATAATATAAAGACGGAAGATTTTTTGTTTGTTTGTACCGAATAAGCTCTAAAACTACTGGACCAATTTTAACCATTTTTTACTAATAGCTAGGTACATTATTCCTGAGTAACAATTTTCCAAGGTATTTGACAGCATGCCAAATGCATGACAGGTGCCAATTTTTTTTTTGTTACATTGCGTGGCAAACAATCTGACGGCTACCTGATGTTAAGTGGTCACCGCTGCCTATAGGCACCTGCAACATTAGAGGCCCGCCCGCCCGGCCTTGCAATGCTTATCAATGCATCTGTCTTTACTTATCTCAACAACTTACCATAAGAAATCATCAGGCATCCCATGATAGGACAGTGGCGAGGTGTCGTGTCAGCCAAACAGTTCCTCTGAACCGACTGCACGTAAGACAAAATCACGGGGCTATTCATATCCCTCAGCCCCATCTCAGAGTGTATCTTCTTAGGGCGCCGCAGCCTCCGAAACCTCAGGCCCCTTCGTCTGCGCTTTTCACAATAACTGTCCGAGATGTTATCACTGGCAGCATAGATGTGACCGTTTGGCAAGACATAATTCTTGTACAGTCTTTCCTGACGGATGCCGAAGATTCGTTGGATGAAACATTGGAAGCGTGTCAACTTCAGACGCGTCCTCTTCTCGTTGATCAGGAGGTACGGCATCCGATGTGGTTCACTAGTCTGTGTACACTCACACTCTTGGCGTTCCCGTTCGCGTTCCCGGTCACCCTCTGCTGACATATTGCGTTCCACGACCAAGTTCTCGCGCGAATCTTGCGTGGCAGCGTACTTGTACTCCTTGGATACTTGCGACTCCATCTGCGTGGAGGTTGACAAGCATTTCTTGATCTTCAGGTCTCTAATGACAGCTGTGGCGATTGAATCCTTTTCGACGTCGGAATGAATGGACACGTCTCCGCTAGACGCTTCCGTGGTCCCAGCGCACGCGTCTGTCTTGGTGCGGTGGGAGCGTTTTTTCCTCTTCTTATTGGCATCATGGTCTTCCTCTACGTACATATCAGGACTGTTGGTCTCTGGTAAGATCCCAATGACGCTAGCATCATATATTTGGAACAGTTTTTTTAAGCATTTGTACTTAGCCTTTAGGACCTCGTGTTTCTTCTTGGGTACCCATTTGTTTGTTAGGCGCTCGTCTTCCGTTTCATTGCGTTCTGGTATACTAGTTAAAGTCGGTTGCTTTTTATACATACCGCGATACCAGATAGCCAGACTACAGAAAATTTTGACGACAAAAAAGAAAATTACACTAGCGAATACTTCGCAATTTCGATATGGTATCATAACTGTACCGCTTTACAGTTAGTAAATTCAGGTTTTTCAAATAATGTTGTCTTGTTTCTGGTAGGTGCATGGTGTAGTGACATTTTTGATCGTTCGTGACAACTTTGAAAACGGAAGGCTGGTGGAAAAAGAAATGCGTTCTTTTTAATTCTAGAAGTTTTTTTTCGGCCAGTATTTTGAAATGCGTAGACTGTTTTGATTTGGTATAAGTCCTCGGATATATAAACTCCATGCTGCTACTGAGAAATTATAAATTTTAATAGAAATAGCTTCTGCCCGCAAATTCGTCCGCGTCTTTGATATGGGGATTATATCCCACGCACGGGAACCTAACATTTTATTTATATAAGCTGCTATAAAAATATCTGCCACGGCTTTAATGGGAGGTAGTATTGTGTTTAAAGATTACAATACTGAAGAAATTTCGTACTCCAGAATGGTTAATGGCAACTGGCGGTGGCGAGCTGGCGGTCGGCCGGCGCGTGCGGCGATCGCGTTAGTGAGGGTGGGGGCGCAGCGGCATTGTTTGATAAGAATGGCAACAGGTGGCAACAGTGTATGAACGGCGCCGGCGTTTTGCGAACGATTGAAGGATGGTTTTATGCGAATAAATCAATTCAAATTTATACGCACAATTTTTTGTATGAAAAAAAATATGACAAATTATCAAGAATTTATCTATACTATTGTAATCTATAAACACAATACTACCTCCCATTGCAGCCGTGGCAGATATTTTTATAGCACCTTATATATTTACTTATTCAAGTAACCAACGGCGATACATATAATATGTTACAGATTAATGATGATTTGATTTTTTTATTGATTTTTTTCCCGGATAAAAAGTATTATATGTGTTATTCCACAGCACAATCTATCTCAGTGCCAAATTTCATCCAGATCTGTTTAGCCGTTAAAGCTTGAAAGAGTAACAAACAAATATCCATCCGTTCATCCATCCATCATCACAAGCATTCGTATTTATAACATTAGTAGGAAGTAGGATAACTTCATAGGTACGCGACCTGGGAATCAAACCAAGGACTTCTCCCTCGCCTTTTAGCCGCGCTTGCTATAGTACAATTCAAACTTAATGGCGGCTCGGAAGTTAGCTGCGAGTGCAGGTTTACGCAGGATTATTCAAGTCAATAATAATTAAAGCTCCGTTGAATAATTTCTAGATATATATTTTTGATGTGGAAGTAATAAAATGGAGCCTAAATTATTACTGACATGAATAAACCTGCGCGAACCTACACTCGCAGCTAACTTCCGAGCCGCCATTAAGTTTGAACCGTATTATACTACGGAACCAATAAGGCGTACCTGCAGAGAATACTGGATGCTGCAATATCAAAGGAGTTCACATTCGCACAAAAAGTAAACGCCAAAATATGACTAATCTTTTAATTTAAAATAAATAACAATTGTATAAAATTAAGTAAGCCTATTTCAATATTTTAATTAAATAAATATCACTTTTAATTATTATCCAAACGCGTTGTCAGGCATCAGTAAACCTGAAAAAAAAAATATAAAATTATTATTTCCGTGGTTTATTTTGTGAACGACATTTTTTTTTTAAGCTAACTTCTTTTTAAGGCTGCTACAATTTTAAGTGCAATCGAGTACAACGACTTTCTTGTTTTAGGGATTTTTCATAAATAAGTACTTACTCAGAAAAGCAGTCGGGTTTTTTAGTTTTTTTAATTACCGTTTTTTTAGTTTGAAATAAAACTCACCTGCTATGCAAGCGGTCATGAAGCATATCCCGCATCCCGCGAAGAATGCTCTCACAGCTATCTGTAAACAAAATATTATTTTCCATAAGTGTCATCATCTGCTTTGCCTTTTCCCAACTGCGTTGGGGTCGGCTTCCAGTCTAACCGGATGCAGCTGAATACCAGTGTTTTACATGGAGCGACTGCCTATCTGACCTCCACAACCCAGTAACTGGGCAACACGATACCTCTTGGTTAGACTGGTTGTCAGACTTCTTGGCTTCTGACTATCCGTCACAACTGTCAAAGATCTACGAATGACAGCCGGGACCAACGGCTTTACGTGCTTTCCGAGGCACGAGGCACCACCAACTTCCAAACTCCGGGCTGCTACTGAGAAATTCCTAATGGAAAAACCCAATACAACTTTTTGCCCGACCTGGGAATCGAACCCGGGATCCCTTGCTCAGCAGTCGCGCTTTGCGACCATGAGACCAACGACAATTTTCCATAAGTGTCATATTTATAATAATACCAGCCGGATGCAGAGAAGGCACGAGCATTGACGATGTCAGACTTATATCAATTAGAAGTCCCCTCACGATGTTTGTCTTCATCGACGTCAGTAATGTCGAAGATTAACTTATCCATATGAATTAAAAGGAAAGAAAATATACCTATGAATTAAAAATATAACATTGCTACCTGCTCTCTACGGACTATTTTCAATTACAAAATCCTGGCTTCTTAACGTGAAAACAATGTAGGTGTATAGCATTATAAAACATATATAAATAAATCAATTGTCATGGCAGTTAAGGAATCAGCACCACTTAGCCATTTCGGTTCGGTTCCTAGGTCGAGCAAAGTGTGTGTGGTTTTTCTATGAAAACCTCAGTAGCAGCTCGGAGTTAGGATTTGTGCCCGGTTAACGGCAATAAGAAAACAATAAGAAATACCCCCAAATATACCGGCGAACTGTGTACATTGGTCCCTACACCTCTGCCAAACCCTTCGGGGAAACAGGCATGATGTTATGCCATACTCACACTAGACAGAACTTCTCTCTGGTTGGGCGCCATGGCTGCGATGGCTCCTATCATGATCCCGGCAGACGCGGGGTTGGTGAACCCGCACAGAGAATACGTCGCAATCAGCTCAGCTCTCGGCTAGAAACGAATTATATACCCTGGTTATAAATGAGAAATAGTAGTTTTCAAGGATTATGTACAGTGGCGTGCGGTCCATATAGGCAAATAGACATTGCCTACCCTATAAAATACGTATTTATACGAGTAATTACTATCGTTAAAATAAAATAAAAACATAGGTAACATGAATTTAAATAAATAAAATCTATTTATTTTAGGCAATCCGTACTTCCGTACTAATATTATAAATGCAAAAGTAACTCTGTCTGTCTGTCTGTCTGTCTCTTCTTCACTGATTTCAATGAAATTTGGTACAGATATAGTCTGGGACCCCAGAAAGGACATAAGATAGTTGTCATCCCGGAAATCCCCCGGGAACGGGAACTATTAATCCACGCGGACGAAGTCGCGGGCAAAAGCTAGTATTCCCATAATATTGTTGCTTGTAATATTGTTGTAAATGTGTGCTTCGATTTTAATATATTAAGATTTAATATATTATGTTTTTTTTATTTTAACGATAGTAATTACTCTTATAAATACGTATTTCATAGGGTAGGCAATGTCTATTTGCCTATATGGACCGCACGACACGGATTATGTACCCAAGGGTGCCAACGAGACCCTATTACTAAACATCTGCTGTCCGTCCGTCTGTCTGTCTTCTAGGAAAAGGTCTGTATCTTTTAAACCATGGTAGATAGATCTTTGCTTGCTTTACCAACAAATAATATAAAATAAATAAAGTTAAAAATTAAAGGGCATTCCCATTTTGACCTTGAAACCTTTGGTCTTGAATGGGACATCAGATTTTTGAAAGCGTAAACTTCTATTAGCCCCGTTGAGCAATTTTTTGTAGGGGCAAAACGAGTTCTCATCACCAACATGCTACTTTTACCGCGTCACCGACCCTCTAATGTGTCGCTAAAGGTTTTCACTTGCCAGCAGTCTCTACAGCGTGTAACCGAAAGGGTATATCCATACAAACGGGGTTAAGAGTGTATCCGGTACTGAGTCTCTATACAAAATTTCAGCTCAAAAGCAATAACTTTGAAAATGCATAATATTTTTTTTAATTTCGGCAGTTTATTCAGTTTAACAAACTTGTCAGGAGAAACAAGTCTTTTACGGAGTTGTTTCTTAGTGTGTAGTGTGTAGTTCATTGACACCGATCAGCTGACTTAGTGTAATGATGTGTAGAATCCAATTCGAAACATTTGGTTTTTTGCTTAAATGTTGCTTAACTTTATAATTTTGTGAGTATAAGTATTAAAAAAATGTTGCTATGTGGTTTGTTAACACCAAAAGAATCCGTACCTTTGATAATATGTATATACCCTTTCCGTAACACGTTGTATAACTGCCTATTTTTTCTTTGAGCTGACAAAAAATGTCGCCGCAGCTGAAAATATTCCCAAATCATATTTACCGATAACAGTCCATCCCTCTTCATCTCCCCCATTCTCTGGTAGGCCACGAACTCGTTGACTACTGTCTTCAGACCTATCAGGGAGCCCACCAGCTCGCACTCCTCCCATGGTACTCCTGGAGTAAAAGAATAATATTGTAGCTACCTACCACGTTATGACATTCTGTTAAGAAATAATGATACAAACAGTTCTGAAAAGAACTTGGTAGCCACAGTAGGTATACAACGTTTTGACAACAGTGATAAGAAACAAGGAAGCATACAGCCCTGAGAAGGACTGACACCAGATGCCACGCGTCGTCTCCAGGAACACCAGGATCTTCGATCGCCGCGTTTAGCGATTTCTGTGTATAGCTCCGCACACGACCGTGGCTACCTAGGAAAGAAAGCGCGGGAAAAATAGGCACCCCTATTTATAACTTTTGCCTGCTCGCAGCTGCATGCCGTAAACAACACAGGCGCCCCCGTGCGGAATCCAAAATTGTAACAATGTCCTGTGTTGTGATTAGTCGAAATTCCACTAATCTTATTGGTTCTGTTTTTCTAAAATGTTTTGTAAATTTAATGTAGGTACAAGTTATTATTCGTCAACTCAGATTTTTGTCAGTGTGCTGTATTGTGATTAGTCAAAATTACTCTTTTCTTATTGGTCGTGTTTTTCTAAATTGTGTTATAATTTTAATGTAGAGCCCTTTATTGGTTCAGTCACATTTTTGTAAATAATATAAATAACGTGTAAATAAATATTCGACAATTATTCGCACTTCAAACTTCAACACGAGTTTTCTTCACCCTTCTGAAGTTCTGATATACCTACTTCAAGGAGTCACTATATAGCCACCAAACCTTTGCTATCCAATATACTGCCAACATCGCTAAAATATGTAAGACAAGGGATTTTAAAGGCTGCGGGTTGTTCGAAAGAGATACCGCGCCCCTGAAACGCAAAGGGCACAAGAAGGAACATGGATGGCTTTTAGTTTTATTCAGTAAAAGTCTGACACTCCCTCCCGCCCCATCCAGGGTGGGGGAAGTCATTTGGTGAGATCCCATATTGAAAAAAAAAGGTATTTTAAAAGACACAAAGCTGCAAGTTTCAAGCTTGTTCGCTTGAATGACGAAGCCACCAAAACAACTTGATTATTATTTGTTTGGAAACACCTAGCACACATTGAGATTGTAATTTAAAGACTATTTTTTTCTTAAAATTATTACTTAATTAATTATTTACTCACAAATATTTAGGCAAAAAAACACTTTAGCAACATAAAAAAAAAATATTCTGTAATATAATGTACGAACTGTGGGTGTAATTTGTACACCTCTGCCTAACCCTTCTGGAAATACAGGCGTGATGTTCTGGTATGTTATGTTATAAAGTAGTGTATTGTGACCCTAAAAGCGATGCAATAAGAGCTAATTTTACGAGCAAGAGTATTAAAAATAAAATGTAGTTTTAGGCGGCAAACAATGATCAATAAAATATAACGAGGTTAGTTTCGCCCGAGTGAAGCTATACAATCTTATTGTAATCGGTTAGTTACGTGCATATCATGTAAGGTTAGTATACCTAATGTTAACGATATTTTAACGTGACAATTCGTTCAGTAATATTGAAATAATGGTCGTTTTGTCATCACACAAGGTCCAGTTTTACATCCTCGTCAAATTCAATGAGGTAACTATGCTAGTGATTCTCAACACGAATTATTATCTAGTAAAATAAAATGTAGGTAAGGATTTTTGAACATGATTTCTGAATAACCTGCGGTGTCAATACACACAAAACATACATAAACTCACGCCTTTTTCCCATGGCGGTAGGCAGAAACAACAGAACGCCACCTGTTACGATCCTATCGCAGGTGGCGTTCTGTGGTTTCTGCCTACCCCCATTGGAAAAGGCGTGAATGCATATGTGTATTATTATTATTCTGTGTTTATGCTGTGTGCCGAAGGGTTAGGCAGTGGTACACCACTGCCTAACCCTTCGGGGAATACAGGCGTGATTGTATGTTGTTGTATGTGTATTATTCTGTCTGTGTCAACCCTTACAGCAAATCTTTTACTCACCCATAACCCAAGACAAAGGAATGAAAACTTTTCCCAGAATCCATTCCAAGTTGATGTCAGGATTGCCCAGCATTCCCCCGAAATAGCCCAGCGCGCCGTTGATGAAGGCTATGAAGGCCACAAAGGCTATAATGTTGGCTATGATGTTCAGGATTAAGGCTATGCCGTTGGTGGCGCCTCTGGTGGCCGCGGAGAGTACTGATTGGTCTTCGCTGTGAAAAAATGGGAAACGGTGATTAATCTATATCTACAAATAAATATAACTGAAGTGTCTGATAATAACAGTCCAAAATACAATACAAAATATTTGCCTGCCTGTCTGTTTGTTTGTTGCGGCTTAACTCTTAAATGGCTTGGCCGATTTTGACAGGACGTTCACTAGCCGATAGCTGATGTCATAAAAAAGAACTTAGGCTACTTTTATTTTGGAAAAAGGATTAGGGATCCGCGCTAAAATAACCGTGATGTTAGTTAATATGTATACAAGGTGTTGATTTGCATCCTCGTCAAATTTTAGGAGCTTGTCATAAAAAAATAGAAGTAATCAAATGTAATTACGATGCCTGGCTAATATCTAATAAATACTTGTTTTTTTAGTTGCAACTATCAAATAACAGTATTCCAGAATACTCCTCTTGCAAAATTCAGAATCGCCCAGTTGCGTATGCGGTAGGCAGAGTTGTCGCGCGGCTATATCAATGTGTGCATAGCGCCTAAACCCTCTGGCGAGATGGCTAGCTCAAATTAGAAAACCACGTCAATAAAAATAAATTTCAAAACCAATTTATTTTATTATTGATTCGTGTTAAAAATCACGAGCATAGTTAAATCCTTGAATTTGACGGGGATGCAAATCAACGGCTTGTATAAGTAAATATGAAATAATAAAAAGAGTATGTATGGAGTTTCTTGCCCATTCTTCTCCATACGAAAGTACCTTTTGGAATGGGCAACTTATAGATTCAACTAGCAGTGCCCCGCGGTTTCACTCGCGTTACGATAGGTTTTTGGTTACTGATCCGTTCCGTGGCTCATAGCTCGATGTTATGTATCCTATAATATGTTATTCTGATGTATAAGCTACGGAATGTCTCGCAGAGCCATTATTTTGCGGCCAAATTATTTTAAAACTGTGATATCTCCTAAGATATTCATTGAAATTAAATGATGTAAAGGGTAATTTCATTCAAAATTGAACACTTGTGATGAATAACGTATTTATGTTGATAAGGATTAATACTATTTCCATAAAAACACCTTCGCAAATAATGCATTATTTTAAAACAATTTTTCTAGCCATAAAAAAGGCTATAGTGAGTCAACCTTAAAAGTTAGGCATTTACTACCGCGGACTTTTTTTTAGTATATTTTGAGAGGAACAATTCTCTCATACATTATTTTTGCGTAACTTTAACCGTTCACGCAGCGCACGCAACGAAAGCCCTCAAAAAGAATATTTTTTCCCGTTTTTGCCACATTTTTCATTGCTGCTCCGCTCCAATTGGTCGTGGCGTGATGTTATATAGCCTATAGCACTCACGAATAATGTAGCTTTCTACCAGTGAAACAATTTTTAAAATTGGTTCATTACTTCCGGAGATTACCCCCTACATACAAACTTACAAACTTACAAACATACAAACTTACAAACTTACAAACAAATGTTACCTCTTTATAATATTAGTATAGATATATTTTTTTTTCTTGTTGTTTGTAAATGACATTCAGAATTGTCTCTAATGGTCTAACTGAAATAAATGATTTGACTTTGAGTTTGAAGATGTAGGTATATAACCGTGGACGGAAGTTACCACCATCACCATCACGCCTGTATTCCCCGAAGGGTTAGGCAGAGTTGTACCGATGTACACCCACAGTTCGCCGGTATGTTTAGGTCCCATGTAATAGGGGGCGAGTCTATTGCCATTAACCGGGCACAAACCGTAACTCCGAGCTGCTACTGAGGATTGCGTATAAAAACACAATAACACTTTTTGCTCGACTTGGGAATCGAAGTTAAATATAATTAGCTAGGTACTTACCATTTTACAGGCTGAATATTATCCACCGTAGTCAAAGACCTCTTAGTCTCCGGCATCAGGAGTTTGGAGTAGCAGATAGCAGCTGGTGCCGACATGACGCTGGCGGTCACGAGGTGAGCTGGTTCTGCTCCAAACCCGATGTAGGATGCCAGGATCGTGCCTGATGATGGACAGGATTCAAGGTTGTTTTTTAATACTGGCTGAACGTTCAAAACTGCCTTTTAATAGTCTAATTGAAATAAATGATTTGACTTTTTTTGGTAAAAGCGTCCCGACTATAGCATTAACTATACCGTATACAAGCTGTTGATTTGCATCCTCGTCAAATTGAAGGAGTTAACTATGATCGTGATTCTTAACACGAATCAATAATAAAATAAATTGGTATTGAATTTTTTTTTGACGTGATTTTCAAATTTGATCTAGCCATCTCGCCAGAGGGTTTAGGCGCTATGCATACATTGATATAGCTGCGCGACAACTCTGCCTACCGCATACGCAACTGGGCGATTCTGAATTTTGCGAGAGGAGTATTCTGTCTGGAATACTGTTATTTGATACTTAGTTGCAACAAAAAAAAACAAGCATTTATTAGATATTGGCCAGGTATCGTAATTATATTTGATTACTTCTATTTTTTTATGACAAGCTCCTAAAATTTGACGAGGATGCAAATCAACAGCTTGTATAGTTTGAAAAACTATAAAGGGAATAGCTGAATTTCATAAAAGCGATTTAATTACGTCATGATTTTATGTTACTCCTGAATATTCCAAATTAAAGGCTTTGTATGTAGGCAAGCAAGAAAAAGTGAACAATTTATTTAATGCTATATTTTTTTAATCACCGCTTCGAGACGCTTCGGTAGTGAAAGAATCACCTAGGTTTTTTTACGACTAGCTGACAGAAAAAATTGCCTAAACTTATTTCTCTACATTTTCGCACTTTTTAAACCTTCCTTAAACTTCTAGAAATATTTCAAAACCAAAATCAGGCAAATCGGTTCAACCGTTCTCGAGTTTTTGTGAGATCAACAAACATTATATAACTTAACGTAGGTGAAACCGCGGGATATAGCTAGTCCATACTAATATCAATGCGAAAGTCTGTATGTCTGTCTGTCTGTTACGCTTCAACGACTAAACCACTGAACCGATTTTGATGAGTTTGAACCCTACGAAAGGACATAGACTAAATTTTATTCCACGATTTCGTCTCCGTCTGCGATAATTGATTGACATTTACGCGGAGGAAGTTGCGGGCCTAAGCTAGTATGTATCAAATAAAAACTGACTTGCTGTTGAGGCAAGGGAAATGCACAGATGTTATTTGCATTTAATTGTTTCTCCATTAATTAAACGGTTTTGAAATAAAAATTCTTGGAAAATAAAACGTCGTTTAGAAAAATCTGGACATCTAAGGTAACAAAGTTAGTTAAAAAACTACTTTTCAATGTAATTTGAGGCAAAAAATAAACAATAGACGATTGTTTTTGATAGTTTTTCCCCGAAGATTTGACATTGACAGTTTGACAGGTTGCTAATTAGTCACAGATAATAAAACAATCTTTCACCTTGAATAAAATTATTCTTTTTTATATAAAAAACGGGGTCAATTTAAGCATACTTTTATTAATTTATTGCACTTATTTTATCTAAAGTATTTTATTTGAGAGATAATGCGTAGTTTAGATATGAAAAGAATGTTATTATTTGATAACAGAAAGATATGAAAATAATTTGAATGCTGATAAGAGTTAAATCTTCTTTAAGTAAAATAATATAATCTGAATCATTCTGATTGTCAATAAGTGCGTTTAGGGCTTATCTAAAAATACTTAGTCATATTATAAACAGGGTGCCGAGTGTGAGTTGTTTCGACTCACGTTCGATTGCGAGCGCGTTTGAATTTTGTATGGGAAATTAGGTTTCTCCTAGTGACAACCAGGTGGCGCTATACCGTTTTCCTATACAAAATTCTAACGCGTTCGCAGTCGAACGTGAATGAAAAAACTCACACTTGGCACTCAGGTAGGTAAACTTTATTTGTTTGTAAAAGATAATCTAAGGACGTACTGGTCCGATTACAAAAATTCTTTCGCTGATAGAAAGAAAGAAACTAATTTGATCAGGAGTGATTAAATAATATCTGAAAGGCAACTAACAAAAGGAATTTATATGGCAGTTGTGAGTGGCAACGCCGGGAGGGAAGGACCTGAGAGATCTACCAAGACCTTATTGGTGGGGTTCTTCAAAAAGCTGGAGTGCACAGTGCTTGTATGACCAGCCCCCCTAGCCAAATCACAAACGATAAACGCAAACGCTGTGTAGGCTTTAATAGATCTTCAACTATATGTGCTTGGTTTTAAGTTGAAGGTCTAATGAAGATTGCATAGCGTTTTCGTTCGTTCCAGTCGCTAACGCTTAGAAATCTTTAATAGATTTTCAACTTAAGGCTCTTGGGTATTAAGTTGAAAATCTATTGGTACCTACCGAGCGTTTACGATTATCGTTTGTGACTTGGCTAGGGGGGCAGATGTATGAATGTGGACGAGGCGAAAGGAGTATGTATGGATCGTAGCAGGTGGCGTTCTGTGGTTTTTGTCTACCCCTATGGGTAAAAGGAGTAAGTTTATGTAAGTATGTATGTATGTTATAAGAATTGGGCTTATGGTCTCTGGTTGATTTCTCTTCCAAACTAAGTTTTCTAATTACACTTAGGATAAAATAGCTTCGTCCGGTTTGAACCGGGTGAAACTAGGTTCGCCCGATAACATTACCTTATCGACGATAACACCACTTGATCAGAAAACCTGTTGAGACCGTTGTACAAGTACCTACTGGTGTTAATAGGAATCATATCGTGGAATTACCTACTTAAGATTGAAAGTCCCACAGTCGCGAGTGGCTGAAATTGTTTTTTTTTTTTTAATTTTGATGGTGAACAAGCAGACGGCTTACCTGATGGTAAGTGGTCATCGCTGTCCCCTTGCAAATGCGTTGCCATCCCAGAGATAATGTTGAAAGTGTCATGTGTGTAATTACACCGGCACCGGCACCCATACATACATATACTGCTTGGATAGGCGTACTCACGGTCCAAGTTCCAAGCAAATATGTACCTTACATTTTCAATTTTCCACCCAACCCAAAAGTCATTTTTACCTAACGTGGCGTAGGTCTGGTGGCTTCAGGAACTAAGACTACATTTCATCTCAACTTACCCGATACTGTAGCGAATCCGGATGACATGACGACGTGCAACTCCGAAGGTGTCTGCACAGGGAGGTACGGCTTCACCAGCAGCACTGACTCTGTCTGAAAGGATCAGGGTTTGAGGATACTACGGATGGATTCAGTAAATGATGATATAGAGTGTCGTGATGGGTTCGCAACAAGGCATAGGGAAGTACCAATGTGACTTTTTCTAATTCATTATGTACTTTCTAAGTTTATCTTGGATATCACTGACATCGGTAACCATGTCAGAGGCCATTGAGGCGGTATAGAAACTCTGACACTAGGGTCAACAAACTTGGAAGGGGCCACTGAGGGCCGAAGCCTGCCGGGGCTGAGGATTGTTCGAAAGAGATACCGCGCCCCCGGAACGCAAAGGGCACATGAAGGAACACAGACGGGTTTTAGTCAGTAAAAGTCTGACACTCGAGGGCGGGGGAAATTATTTGATGATTTCCCGTCTATAAAAAAAAAGGGTGTGCGGGATCGTCAGACCTTACTGCCCACACGTTAAGGAAGAAGTAAATGATGGATCTCGAGAAGTTCTCCTAACCAAATCTTAAGTCCGCTTTAACAGTTCTGACCCTTCGTGAGGCGTTGACGTTATGTTTGGTATAAAAACCACAAATAGAAAATGTCGAGAAACAAATCAACATTATACAATTTTACATTAATCATCATCATCATCATCGTCATCGTAGTCCACTGCTGGACCTCCCTAGGCCTCTCCCAAAGTGCGCCACAATTTTACATTATTATTTTAATATTAACTGCCTCGTTAGCCTAGTGGTCCTAAGCGCGACTGCTACGCTAGAGGTCTTCGGTTCGATTCCCAGGTCGAGCAAAAAGTGTTATTGGGTTTTTCCATGAAATTCTCAGTAGCAGCTCGGAGTTAGGATTTGTGTCCGGTTGATGGCAATAGGCTCGCCCCCTGTTACATGGGACCTAAAACACTCCGGCGAACTGTGCCTTACCCTTCGGGGAATACAGGCGTCATAATATGTATGTATGTAAGTATTTTTTTAGGGGCCCCGGGCCCCTGTCATAATTAGTCCACCTCTGGTGGTATTAGCCTTAAGGGATCAGCTGTACTCACCATTCCCAGGAACACATTTCCAACAGCGATGACACTCTCACAGACTGTGGTGCCGGTAGCCGCTCTGAGGACGAGCCCCAGCTTCAGACAGAACCACTGCAGCGCCCCCCAGTAGAACAGCATCTCCACCAGCATACTGAAGAAGAAGATTACTGGCAGAGTCTGGAATTAAGATGGAGAATTAGATTTGTTTAATGTTTTTTTTTTGGTGTTTTTGAGACAAGAAACGTCTTGTCTCAAGGATTAAGGATCGTAGTAGATGGCGTTCTGTGGTTTCTGCATACCCCCATAGGGAAAAAGCGAGAGTGTATATTTTTTGTTTAAAACATCTTTTTTAATGCGCATTTTAATTCGAAGTCCCTTAGAGTTTCTGCTGTATCGTGGATGCGTTTACAAACAGCCAGACCTGGCACAACTATCTTACGGCCTATACACATATTTGTTTCATGCGGGAATCGAATCCGCGACACACAACACAGCCGCCAATCGCCCAGTCACTGCAACTAAAAGTCTTCAAATGTTTCCCAAATTATGTAGCTCTAAATATGTTCAGTTATTAGTGGTGTATCACTGAAAGAAAATACTCAACAAAAGTTTAAGCTCACACTAAACGCGAAGACTCCTTCAGTCCTGACAAGCAGGTCTCCAAACGCAAAGGCTGCTCCCTCCACACCATACGACAGGAACGTGGCTACCTGGAGGAAGAAGAAGGATAAATTAACATGAAGAACAAGTAGATGAACTAGTGTCGAATCAGCGTAGCTGTGTTACGGTTTGTATGAGTGCCGGTGTAATTACAGGCACATGACACATTTCAACTTTAAATTGTGTCTGGGATGGCTTCTGGGAGACATTTCTACTAGCTTTAAGAAACGAGCACATTTTAAAAATGTACATATATATCCTGATCTAAAATCGAATCTTTCAATAAATAAATAAATAAATAAATGAATAAATCTGCAAGGTTTCTGGTATTGTCAGGGTTGCGGAATTTGATCGAAAGAGTTACAGCGACCTTGGAACGCAAAGGGCATTAGGAGAAACATGGACGGATTTCAGCCAGTAAGAGCCTGAAACTACCTTCCGCTCCGTCCAGAGCGGAAGAAGTCATTTGATGATTTCCCATTTTTATAAAAAAAGGCTTCTGGTATTGCAGATATCACTAAACATCAAGTGGGCCGCTTGTTTCCCATCCAATAACTTACAACATCTAACGATCTTCAAATTCCAGGTTTTAGCAAGTCACTATCATAAACAGAGTCCAAGTCTACCTTATCAGAGAAGCACTGCAGCGCGACCCTCCCAGGAGTCCACCTGATGAATATAATCCCGAAGACGAACTGAATCAGCAGGCCAGTGGACACTGTCCGCCAGTTCACTCGACCAGGGTGCGCGGAGAACACGAAACCTGGGTATAAGAGGAAATTTGACATGGTTCACGCTGTAGCTAAGTGATTGACTTTTACACAGAACGAATATTCAGTATGCTTCAGTAAGTAAGTAAAAATAAATATCTTGGGACAACTCACACACGGCTATCTGATCCCAAGCTAAGCAGAGCTTGTGTTATGGTAACCAGACAACTGATATACATACTTATTAATTTATAAATACATACATATTATAGATAAATCACACCCAGACACAGAACAAACAATCATGCTCATCACACAAAGTTTGTCCTGGGTGGGAATCGCACCCACGACCTCCGGCTTAGCAGTCAGGGCCGCTAACCACTAGACCAACAGGCCCGTCAAAATAACCGTGAGTTATTTCAAATACTAAATCATCCAGCTTTCATTACGATGGCCCTTTATTATTACAGCCCAGCATTTCAGAAAGATGGACCATTTCCTCACAGTCTTTCGGGTATTCCGGGAAGGTTGGGAACCGTAAGCATGCCCTACTAATTGGGCACCCATCATCATAATATCAGCTGGATGACGTGGACTGCTCGACATAGCCCCCCCCTAGAGATAGCCACAATGACCGGTCCGCACCGCATCCAACGATACTGCTAATCTAAAAGATCTTTATTATGACCGCAAGAAAACGCTGGATGTGGCAGTAGGTAGGGCATATGGCACGCAGAGCTGATAGCCGATGGGGCCACAAAGTTCTTTAATGGAGACCTTGCACCGGCAAGCGCAGCGTACGACGTCCACCCACAAGGTAAACAGACGACCTGATTAAGAACGCAGGAAGACGCTGGATGCAGGCCGCTTCCAACCGATCCTTTTGGAAATCTATGGGGAAGGCCTATGTCTAGCAGTGGACGTCCTGCGGCTGATATGATTACGATGATGATGAGGGCATCTTTAAACAACGTCAACTTACCTAAAAGCAGTATGATGCACAATCCAAGCAGAGAGATGAGTCTCCCGGGGTCGTGCCTCGTGTCCAGGAACAGGTACAGAGCTATCAGAGCCAGGATTACTGCGCAGAGACACCACCGGAACCAACTGTGGTGGACAAATTATGTGTCAAAGTCAAAGTCAAAGCATTTATTTCAATTAGACCATTTTTACAGGCACTTTTGAATTGTCAAGAAGTTACAGTTTAATATTGAAGCTAGTTGCTCGTTCCAAAACGTAGGTCTCTATGGAGAAGAACGAGCAAGAAACTCCATGGACACTCTTTTCATTCAATTTGGTTTTTACAAAAACTTGCTTACAATGTTAATTAAGCTGAGGTGTGCCAAAATGAAGTAATCCACAAAATCTTAATAGAATAATTATTTCCGGGACATCGCCAACCGTCTGGTTGCACATCACAAATTAGCTTTTGCTTAAGATATTTTATAATTGTATCAGCATCCAACATTTTTTTCAAAATAATATAATTTATGCTTAAGTGAAAGCAATGTAGGTTCAGAGCGGGTTTTGGTTTAGAGCCATATTAAATAAATAAAAAATAAAGAAATATGTACCTGCCTCGTTACCCTAGTGGTCCTAAGCACGACTGCTACGCTAGAGGTCTTGGGTTCGATTCCCAAGTCGAGCAAAGAGTTATTGGGTTTTTCTATGAAATTTTCAGTAGCAGCTCGGAGTTTGGATTTGTGCCCGGTTAATGGCAATAGGCTTGCCCCCTATTACATGGGGCCTAAATGTACCGGCGAACTGCGGATGTACGGTCAACAAAAGGGATAAGTAACCAGACCGTCTAATATAGTTGAAGTTTTCTCTCGAACCAGTGGCAGTTTTTAAATGAAATTTAATTTAATTAACAAACTTTACTGTTTATTTTCTATTAATAAAAACAAAATTCATTAAAAAAACTTCTATCGGTTTTTGAAAAACTTTGACTTTATTAGGCCACTCTGGTTACTTATCTCTTTTGCTGACTGTACATTGGTACACCCCTGCCTAACCCTTCGGGGAATACAGGCGTGATGATGGTAAATAAAGATGTAAGCCACCTTTGAAGCCACCATAAAAAAATCTAGCCGTAGCGATAGCGCCTGTTTAGTTCATTTAGGTATAAGTAGTATCAACAAAAAAAAACGGTATATTTAAGTAGTATAAGCAGATTATCAATTGTTCGCAATACATCAAACAGACAAGCCTAGCTACTGTTAGTAGTGATTGTCGGCAAAGTTCTAAACCACATTAATTGTATCAATTTATTGTTCTTGTATGAGTAGTATCATCATTATTAGTTGAGTCAATCATTCGGTCAATGCTTCTCCAACGCTAGCCAAGTTAACGTAAATATTTTTACAACCCGACAAAAACATGTATGTTAAAAAGGGGCCAAGTTCGGTAGAAACGACTTTTAACTTACGCAATTATTTTTTTTAACAACTGGATAATTATTTCTAAGTACCTCTACGATCGACAATTTAGTTAATTTGACAATTTCCCTAATTCGCCTCTTACTATTTCGGAAATAGTTAAAAAGAAAACTATCTAATTAGACTTTGCAAGTTAACGAGTAATAGTTTTAATAGACCGCTATTACATGGGGCCTAAACATACCGGCGAACTGTGGGTGTACTTTGGTACACCTCTGCCTAACCCTTCGGGGAATACAAGTGTGATGATGGTATGTTATGTAGTTTTAGTAGTAGGAGAGCTCTTTGTGAAGGAGTTCGTCCGGGGAAGTACTACCACCAAACCTATTTCTGCCGCAAAGCAGCGTTGCTGTGTTCCAGTTTGAAGGGTATGGGTGCCGGTGTAATTACAGGCACATGAGATATTTCAACTGTCTCTAGGATGGCAACGCATTTGCAAGGTCTCTGGTATTGCTGATGTCTATTGGCAGCGGTGGCCATCACTTAACATCAGGTTGGCCGTAGGCTAGATAGGCTAAATACGTTAAAAAAAATACGGGCGACTTCGAAACCATTTTTTTTTTATAGACGGGAAATCATCAAGTAACTTCCCCCGCCCTGGGCTGGGCGGGAGGGAGTGTCAGACTTTTACTGACTAAAACCCGTCTATGTTCCTTCATGTGCCCTTTGCGTTCCGGGGGCGCGGTATCTCTTTCGAACAACCCGCAGCCCCGGCAGGCATCGGCCCTCAGTGGCCCCTTCCAAGTTTGCTGACATCTCTTTGAGGCGCGCGTGAAACACAAACGCGCCGTCGACACGGTCTGTCGTTAGTTAACGTACGGACGGTGAGCTACCTATTGCTCACCTTCCACAGACCCGCGTCTACGGTGGCCGGGAGTCGTCTTGTGAACTTCGAAACCATTGAACTTGGCCATATGTTTATCGTAATAATTGTAGTACATAATTTTGAGTACATAAACGATGACTAATTTAAAATTTGTTCCAAACATGCGTTTTGGATGTACATTGAATTGTAATCGGACGATCTACAGCATTATCAGAGGTATCTATGTTGACATAGTCAATTAGTTTGACGTAGGTGATTAATTTGATTATTGAGCAATTGTCTATTTTTTATTAGATATGTATTTTACGTATATCATGTATGTACACACACTTGTACATTATAATATCACCTCGGCCTAGGACCAACGGGGCAGGGTCTAATGGTGGGAAGCACGCCTGTTTAACGTGGTGTCCTGGGTTCAATTTCCAGGTCGGGCGAAAAGTAGTAGTTTTTTCCATCAGGAATTTCTGCACGTAAAGCCGTTGGTCTTGCGCCTGATCTCTCCCCGGTTATGTCGGATTGCTGTTCCATCGGACTATGAGAGTGAGGAACGAAGGAGTCTGCCTATGTTGTGCACACACTTGTGCATTATAATATCTTCCGGTACTTGGCTAGTGTCCATTGAGATTGGCCGCCGGTCGTGACCGAAATGTTGTGTCGAGAATATTATTTCTATATTTCTGCCAAGCTTTTTCCTAACTATGTTGGGGTCGGATTTCAGTTTAACTGGATGCAGCTGAATACCAGTGTTTTACATAGAGCGACTGCCTATATCTGACCTTCACAACCCAGTTACTGGGCAACACCCAAACCAAACCACACCTCTTGACACGACTGTTTGTCAAGCTTCCCCGCTTCTGACTATCCGTTTATCCGTATCACTTTTTGCCTAACCTGGGAATCGGACCCAGGATCCCACTTATCAATGGCACTTGCTACCACGAGATCAACGGGGCAGTCGTTAAATAACTATAATGTGATAATGGAACGTGTTTAATTTAACGTTCCACCATCATAGATTACTCACATCATTTTCCACATATTGGAGAAGGCCGTCTCCACTTTACTCCACACCACCCTCTCGAACCAGGCTGCAAAGAGCCTCTTCACCACCATGAAATAGATGACGAAGAAGTATATGATGCCGAGGAACGCTATCAAGCTGCCGAAGCCATGGCATAGTTCTAAGGGGTCATTGCCTGAGAAACAAAAGAAAACAGTGTGTTAAGCAATCAGCAAGTTGAAGTGGCATTGGGCAGGGCATATGACACGCAGAACAGCTATGCTACTCTGAAATAGGCAAATCACTTCAAAAGTAATTTCGCAAGTTATCTCGATAGTAACACTTGCTTAGCAGAATATCAAATCCTATTGAAAAACGTCAAAATACTCACTCGATATAATACTTCTCACTTTTGTCGTCACGTGGTGGCGCTAGAGTGTCGAACTCACTCATTTTAAGAATACGAAACTTAAATCTCACCGCGGATTCAGAAGTGATTTCGCGTTTGAGAAATAACTTCTGAATCCTTCTAAAAGTTCATTTAATGAACTTTTTAGAATAACACTACTGATGACCGATAGGGCCGCAAAGTTCTCGAATGGAGAGCACGCACCGGCAAGCGCAGTGTAGGATTTCCACCCACACGGTTACTGCTACGCTACCAAGGGTCGTAGTGAGATGTTATACACCTAACACTTCTCGATAAAAGGGCCCATAAAAATCGGATCAGCAGTTTCTGAGATTAGTCTCCTAGAACTAACAAACTGTTCAGCTTTATAATCTATACTATATACTATATAATATTATAAAGAGGTAAAGTTTGTGAGGTTGTAAGGAGTAATCTCTGGATCTACCGAACCGATTTTGAAAATTCTTTTACCCATAGACAGCCACATTGTTTGTGAGTGTCGTAGGCAAATAACATCACGCTACGACACACGGGAGCGGAGCAGTAATAGCTAGTATAGTAGTACTTACTGTAAGTCAGCCAATAATACAGGCAACCGAAGAAAAATCCTAAAACGATGCCATTAAATATAAACATGGAGACAGTCTTCATAACAGAACGGTTTTCTTTGATGAAGTCGTCGGTAGAGCTGCCCACGCGCATGAGCGTCGTCTCTAGCCAACCAGAGGGCTCGTAGTCCAGGAATTCATGGGTTATCTGAAACAATTACACCATTATTAAAGATGAGAGTCAAAATGGCAGGTGTACCATAGTGAATTAAACTGTACCAATTATCAAACAAATGTACCTACCTAAAAAGTACTATTTTGTACCTAACGTTAAAAGATGATCAGTAGGTACCACCTTCGGAACAAAATTATTTCTAAATTAAGGTACACCCGCCATATTGAAATCAAGATGGCGGGTGTACTATAATATTTTATTATTTAACCATTACTCATAAAATATAATAACACCAAAAAAAATACCTAAAAAGTAACTATCTCAAGTAAAAAGAAACACACACTTGATTAGTGAGATAATTGAAGTAATGAGATAACTGCCTAGTTAACCTAGTGGTCCTAAGCGCGACAACTATTCGTTAATCTGTTGCGTTTGTTGTTGAGCAAATAGTTATTGGGTTTTTCTATGAAATTCTCAGTAGCAGCTCGAAATTCGAACTGAAATAGATTTTCCGCCCAAAATGTATGGGTAACGATTTCGGCGATTTCTGAAATTTCTAATACCTTAGAGTATTTTGATCCCTACATGAAATCAATCGATTGGTTAAAAAAAAGTATTTTTGCATGTTTTTCGTTGGCTGTAGGTACCAAATTTTTTTTTCCAAAATATATGAATGCAATTCAGACTATCTCAAATAGTTAGGATGCTCTCATATCACGTTTTCCTGTAATTATAACGGTTAAGGTACCTGCCCTTAGAGACCCCTCTCAAAAATCTACCCTTCCAAAAATTTACTCATAACCCTTATTTTTCAGTAGGTTAGTAAAATATTAATATGTTTAACTTACATTGCCATTCTTCCCGTTTTTCCGAACATCATCCATTTCCACCTCATTAGCTTCAGACGGCTGAAAAGAAAACAAAACTGGTCAGTTCAAACCACACACGTTCAAATTAAAAACATATCAATTGTTTTCTAATTTTTAAACTAGATTCTGCCCGCGACTTAGTTTGCGTTGAAGTCCTTAAAATATGTCCTATATGACACTTGGCAATAGTATAGCTTATTACACAAAACTTATAAATAATAATTAAATTACAAAGTATATACAAATTGTAAAACCAGAAAGAAGAAAGCTCATAGGGCATGTCAATGTGGCAAGTGGCCAAAAGGCTGGCAGCATTGCCACGTTGTATGGCAATTCTAATTCTTTGCCCCAAGAAAATGCCAGGCCTCGCGTCACGTGAAGAGTCGACCAGTCGCTTGGCACTGGCTTGTAAAAACTACATGAGCGCGCTCGGGCCCCATGGCCCTAGTGTTTCAACCCCAAACGGCTCAAACATATAGCTTCCAAGAAGGTCATCATATTTGCGCTGTTTGAAGTTTTCTGCACCATGTTAATATGAAATTAAGAAGAGTATCCGTGGAGTTTCTTACTCGTTCTTCTCCATAGAAACCTACGTTTTGGAATGGGCAACTAACTAGCTTCAACTTTTTGACTAACTGACAAACTCCTTGACAATACAAAGGTGTCTGTAAATGGTTTAATTGAAATAACTGCTTTGTCTTTGTACTGTAATTTTAAAATATAATGAATCATTACCAATCTGCTTCTAATAACTCGATTTATTCATTATGGAATTGCAGTATTTATTTCTTATTGTTATGTCAAAGCCGAAACGTCATTTCTTTTTTATTTCTAGTTGGTCTCGTTTTCTTACATAGTATAAAACAAAGTCGCTTCCCGCCGCGGCGCGGCCGTCTGTACGCTTAGATCAGGGATGGCGAACCTTTATCGGTGATAGTGCCATTTTTTTTTATAGAAAAATAATAATGTGACTATGACGCGCCATCAAAGAATCTTGGCTTAGTCATTGAATGGAGAAAAATACAATTAGAAGCTGTTAACACTCTTTGTTTGCAACTAGTTTGTACAAGAATCGTAATATTTACTATTTTATGTTTATTTTAATAAAAGGTTAGTGTGATTTCTGCTGTTGTAAATTGTTTTCGATCAAATACATATACAGTTGTCATATTATATTGGCGTGCCCGAATTATTTTGTCGCGTGCCACTACTGGCACGCGTGCCATTGGTTCGCCATCCCTGGCTTAGATCTTTTAATCTATGCAACGGATTTGATTTGGATGCGGTTTCATTAATAGGTAACGTGATTCAAGAAGAAGGTTTATAAAGTAAAATATTACGCTGCAACCAACGGGAGCGGTGCAGTTATCAAAGACAGACAGTGTATATAGCAAGTATACATGGGTGCGTTCTATTTGGCAGAAACTTGATACTCCGAAACCTCCAATAACTCATTTCGCATAAACATCTTTGAACGAACATTTTTAAGGCACAATATTTTTATAGTATAATTATTTTTTGGCCGGATCTTTTATGGCAGAATTTTATTTCGCATAATTACCTTTGGAATAGTTATAGCTCTGCATAATTTCGTTCAGTATAACGTTTCTAAAGAGCGAGTGAAGCGAGCTCGGGACTTGAGGCACCCTGACTCGGACAGGTTAGGTTAGAAGGGGATGACGGAGTCTAGAGAGCGAGCGAAACGAGCGAACAGAACCCGGCATCCACTTCGTGGTTATTTTTTTTTTAAACCCTTGTGCCCCGCTACGCTGGGCTCCCGACTATGCCTTTTAAGCCTCGAGGGCTCTGGATCTATCTCTGAGGAAATGTATGCCAAAAGACGATTCTGACTGTGAACTTTCAGCGATATGATGGTTCTACTACAACTTTTTGATTATTATGGAAATGAAATTTATGCGTAATGAGGATTCTTCCTTACAAAATTATGAATTAAAAAGTTCTGCTATACAGGGTGTACCCAGTATACATACATACATCATGCCTGTATTTCCCGAAAGGTTAGGCAGAGGTGTACCAATGCACACCCACAGTTCACCGGTATGCTTAGGTCCCATATAATAGGGGGCGAGCCTATTGCCATTAACCAGGCACAAATCCTTACTCCGAATTTCATAGAAAAACCCATTATCACTTTTTGCTCGACCTGAGAATCAAACCCAAGACCTCTAGCGTAGCTGTCGCGCTTTGGACACTAGGCTAACGAGGCAATACTTGTATCTAGTTAATAAATAAAACATTGTGTAGCACAATTGACATAATCAATACAATTTATTGACAAACAATACTATAATTATGTTTGTCAATACGTTTAGTTTATTGTAAACATCACGCAGATAACTGCCAATAATATTAAATCATTATAAGTGCGTAATAAATATTAGTAATTGTTATATTATCAATGACTAGTTCTGTTTAATATCTTGAAAATAAACATGTTTACTTATTAATAATAATTGTATTTGTTTTCGCTGAATGGCAAACAAGCCGAGGGCACACCTGATGTTAAGTGGTTACCGCTGACTATATACATCTGCAATACCAGAGGCCTTGCAAATGCGTTGCCATCCTAGCGACAAAGTTGTAATGTCTCATGTGCCTGCAATTACACCGGCGCCCATACCCATCTAACCGGAACACAGCAACGCTGCTTTGCGGTAGAAATAGGTATAGTGGCAATACTTTTCCGGACGAGCTCCTTCACAAAGAGCTCTACTACTACTTCAATCACTACATTTTTTAATACAAATGTCAGGTAAACAGTAACGCATCTACATAGTCTTTTCTTAACTAGCTATGTTGGGGTCGGCTTCCAGTCTAACTTGATGCAGCTGAATACCAGTGTTTTACATGGAGCGACTGCCTATCTGACCTCCACAACCCATTAACTGGGCAACACGATGCCTCTTGGTAAGACTGGTGGTCAAACTTTTTAGCTTCTGACTACCTGTATTGCCCGGGGCCTCTAGCAAAGCATGTCTTACACACACACCTTAATTTTATTTAAAATGATCCTGTTTTTTTTACTATATTACAAAGATATGCCAACACCCAATTTAAATGAAAAAAAAAAAACAATTTGAACAAATAAAAGAAATAGTCCGTCGTGTATTTTTTTACTAATCGTTTATTTCTATAATACTTACAAACATTATTATTGATTTATTTATGCGCCCGGGGCCCCTACCAAATATGGGGCCAATTGCCTACCTTACTAATATAAACCCGTCCCTGCCTTAGTGTCAACAAAGTGCCATTATCCATGCTTCATCCATTAAATCACCTTGGTTTAGTTTAAAGACGTTTACAACGATTTACTTAGGTAATTAAAATGCTAAAGCAGCGTGACGAGAGACTATAGTGTTTCTTTGAACAAGTAAATAAGTACCTTGTATAATTGTATTCTTGTAATGAATCAACTATCTTTTATTAGCGTTACATTTGACGACAATTTGCATTGTAAGTTGATATTTTTACAATGCGAAGACGTGACAAATGATACTTTTACTTACATATATTAAAATAATTTAAATATACGACGAGGTTAACTGTCTCGTTATCCTAATGGTCCTAAGCGCGACTGCTACGCTAGAGGTCTTGGTTTCGATTAATAAAACTTGTATAAAACGCACACTATGTAGTCAAGCATATTATAAATTAGAAGATTATATAAATGATAAAAATGCTTGGCTTAATGCTGGTCCTGCTCCACAGCCACTCGGGTTCACAAATTAATATACATACTTTTTTCTAAACATAACGATGTTATTAGCAACTTTTTTATTAACCTTAATAACGTATACCGTTATTATAATTATTTCTGCTTTTCCGTACATACCACAGTTTATTTTTCGAAAAGGTGCACTGACAACCTTAGTTTTGTATAATTTTACATAATTTATTTCAATTTTGTAAATGTGAGTACCATGGAGCCATTTATTTATTTATTCGTTAAGTTACTATGTGTTGGACACTGAGTATGGCAGTTGAGAGCTTTGTCATGCTCACTTTAATGTCTCGCTGACGGTGGCGTGCGGGTTGGATCGTTCGGTTCCCTTCAAGATGGTTGGGCTGAACGGAGCTGATGCACGCGTCATATTCGTGAACGGGTGCTGTCAGTTGGGATTGGTCATCTCTTAACTGCCATGGCTTACATCTTTATTATAATTTTCTAATTTTCTTTTTATTCACCTTCATTGTTATCACATGTAGAAGCAACAAGAATATTGTAACCAAGATTTTGTAAAAACCAAATTGAAAGAAAAGAGTGTCCATGGAGTTTCTTGCTCGTTCTTCTCCATAGAGACCTACGTTTTGGAACGAGCAACTACCTTCAATTTTAAACTGTAACTTCTTGACATTCAAAAGTGCCTGTAAATGGTCTAATTGAAATAAATACTTTGACTTTGACTTTGATTTCCAGGTCAAGCAAAATGTGTTATTGGGTTTTTCTATGGAATTCTCAGTAGCAGCACGGCGTTAGGATTTGTGCCCGGTTAATGGCAATTGGCTCGCCTCTTATTACACGGGACCTAAACATTCCGGCGGACTGTGGGTGTACATTGGTACACCTCTGCCTAACTCTTCGGGGAATACAAGTAATAGTATGTCAGTGTACCTATAAATAAATATAAATAATAGTCGTTTACCATCAATAACGATTCCATTTTTTTTCGTAAATGATGTTTAAAAGCGTCTTTTAACCGTCTAATTACGGACAACTAGATTCAAATTAACTTCTAGCAAATGACCTTTTAATGGTCTAATTTAAATATATGGTTTGACTGTGATTTTGATTTTTTGCACTATTATATATATTTTTTTTTAATATTTAAATTGTACACTATAATACATAACTACTTGCCGTCTTATCGCATCTCGTACACGTAACTACCAGTATTCAAATCATTTATGAAGTTACTTGTAACATTGTACGTAACTTTGAAACAAATAAAATAAAATCCTCCGTATCGCCGTGAACCGGCTAAGCCTCTAGCCGAGGTAAGTCAGCATTTGAGTCACCATTGAGAACCATTCCTTAAAAAAGGCTATAGGCACACGGATCTCACGACTTAAGGTTCCACACCACACGGATCTGTTACACTTGAGCGAAAGATATTGCGAAGTGTCCTTTCGCGCTAAGAGATTCGCGTAAGTGTCTTATGGCGGAAATGTCTTTAGCAGAAGTGTCCTGTCGCGGAACTGTTTTTTCGCGCAAATTATCATTCGCACAATTGTCTTTTCGCGCAAGGGTTTTGTCGGGAATCTGTCTATTCGCCCAATTATCCTATAGAGCAAATGACCTTTCACGAAAAGGGATTCGCGCAAGTGTCTTGTCACAGAAATGTCTTTCACTCAAGTATTTTCTCGCAGAACTGTCTATCTGCGCAAGTGTCTTTCGCGGAAGTGTCCTGATACCTACCAAACGAGTTAAAGATATGGTAACCCATAAGGTTGGCCTAGTGGTCCTGAGCGCGACTGCTACGCTAGAAGTCCTGGGTTCGATTCCCGGGTCGAGCAAAAAGTGTTATTGGGTTTTTCTATGAAATTCGCAGTAGCAGCTCGGAGTTTAGATTTGTGCCCGGTTAATGGCACTAGGCTCGCCCCCTATTACATGGGACCTAAATATACCGGCGAACTGTGGGTGTACATTGGTACACCTCTGCCTAACCCTTCGGGGAATACAGGCGTGATGGTATATATATAAAGGAGGTTTTCTGTAGCCGCAGCCCCAGCACAGCACGCCAAACTAGGAAGATGGGATGACGCAAGACTATCGACACACGTAGCGTCCCACACTAAAGGCCTGCCCATCTTCCAAGGTTATAGAGACAAGCCATCCGGACTCTTAGCATCTTCGCGTGCTTAGCCGTTACGTATCCACATAGAAATTGGTTGTTATTCAACAATTTACATGAACCAAAACGAAGATAATTGGATAAATTATAATCACGTTTCAGTCGTAAAATAATAAATTGTTTCAGTCGATAAATAATTTAATTTAAACCCTTAGACTTCAATTGTACATTCAAAGTAACTTTTGCCTGCCTATAAAAGGTACAATTTTGCATCCTCATCAAATTTCAGAAGGTTGTCATTAAAGACAAATCTATATTAATATTATAACGAGAGAAAAAAACCTACTAGTTTAAACTATTATTTTTCAACTAGTTGGGCCCCCAAGTAGTGTTAATCCAGGGACCCACAAATTCACAGTCCGGCCCTGCTCAGGAAAGTCCTCAATGCTCGCACACAACATCCGACTTTCTGTAGAACCGATTATCGGACCGATTCAATAGACAGCCCCGGATCTACGATTTTTTCGAACCGGGGCAAAACCTTAATAGTGGCGCCTCCAACAATTTTTTTCGAACCGGGGCAAAACCTTTATAGTGGCGCCCCCTCCCTTCAGTGCGTTTTTCAAACATATTATATTAAGATTCGATTAATTGATAAAAACCTATGAAATTGTAGCAAAAGAGGCTTCATTTGTTCGATATTTCGAATTCTTGTGTCAAGGATTTGGCGTCCCCCATGAAAATGCCGCCCGGTGCAAGTGCCCCGGTTTGCCCCCCCTTAGATCCGGGGCTGTCAATAGATCCATAGTTTAGTGGGACCAATTTTTTGTAAGACGTGTTGAAATATACGAATACATAATATATGTTCCAATCTCTCCGACAAATAAATCGGGCACCGATCATCTGACGTGGGCAGGCAGAGTAAGAACTAAGTACCTTCGCCAGGGGAGTCCCAAAAAACCGTAAACAAAAAGAAATCACTTGTTTTTCTTGATAAAATATCGTAAACATACTTTAAAGTAATCTAGATCTTTAATATCTAATCTAGGTATGCTAATTAGTGTCAAAAGGACACATTTCAAATCAAATGACGTAGATTTAATACTTAGGTTAAGAACCTACTTGAAGTCTAAAAATATCCAAAATCTCTTCAGATACCTTCTGTCAATATACTTCCTAGTATAGTGGTGACATCTATCGCGCGCTTGCGAACTAAAACTGACGTTTCTACATCGCGCTATCAAAGTTCTCCGCGACGATAGTGTTTCGTTCGTGGTAAGACCTTGTGCAGAAGGGGCGAAATAGTCCCGAGAGACGAGATACTAGGCGTCAATACATCGCGTCCACAAGCATCGCGCTATTTAAATCGAGTGCAGTTTGCCAAACACTTAAGGTGGAACCTGCACGGTAACCCGCGAAGTTCAAATTTGCTTACGTTTTTTGCAATTTGCAAGTTAGTATTAAGTTATATGTTGATTAAAGTATAATTCGCGGGCGTAAAAATTGTGTATTTTCAGAATTATAACCATTTAAGTCAGCAATAAAACTCCATAGGGCCAGGTAAACCGAAAGAATGACTACTTATTTCATGAAATCTTGACATTTTGGAATTATACCGACTACCTATGGAGTTATTTTACTGATTTTAATGGTTAAAATTCTGAAAACACATACTTCTTACGCCCGCGAATCTTACTTTAATCAACATTAAACCAAATACTGTCTTGCAAATTGCAAAAAACGTAAGAAAATTTGAATTTGGCGGGCTACCGTGGAGGTTGCACCTTAACTCGCGCTTGACACTTGAGTCGAGATAATAGAGACTCTTTGTTGTGTCCAGTTGGCTCACAAACTTTGATAAGGAAGCGAAAAATTTGTTACGGAATTGTTTGAATACTCGCGCGTTGGGACGCTCCTTCTGGACGCAACGGTCACGCACGCGTAATACGCTAGAGAGAATCGCGGCGCATTCGTCCCAAATTAATTCGTCTTAGATTAAATTTTAGTCTGGAATAGCACATAGGATACATTTTTATCCCGGAAAAATGTACGGTTCCCATCACGCCTGTATTCCCCGAAGGGTTAGGCAGAGGTGTACCAATGTACACCCACAGTTCGCCGGTATATTTAGGTCCCATGTAATAGGGGGCGAGCCTATTGCCATTAACTGGGCTCAAATCCAAACTTCGAGCTGCTACTGAGAATTTCAGAGACCCAATAACACTTTTTGCTCGACCTGGGAATCGAACCCAGGACCTCTAGCGTAGCAGTCGTGCTTAGAACCACTAGGCTAGCGAGGCAGTTCCCGTGGGATAATATATCAAACATGACGCGGAGGACGTCGCGGCCCGAAGCTAGAATACATATAAAAATCACACTTACCGAGTCCGGCTTAGCCTCAGGATCTATGATGACCATTTTGAATAATTTAAATAAATATATTGACTAGAACTAATATCACTATTTCACGGTTTTATAAACACTATTTCTGTTTAAAATATCTGTTTATAAATGAACAAAGTCTCTGTGTGTTGCTGAGTAGAATTTTAACTTGATGTGCACCATTTTATCTGGAAATAGAGAAAAATTGAGTTAGAAAGAGTCAGTTATATACTAATATTTTGAAGAGAAAAGATATTTTGCTTGTTTGTTTGTACCAAATAAGCTTCGAAACTACTTGACCGAATTTAAGATTTTTTCGTTTCACCATAAGATAGCTAGGTTATTCTAAGTATGCCTGTCGGGGGAGCGGTGAATGCCTATGCGAATCCCGCACCCCCGGCCATAGGCAGAGGTGGAACACCGCGGTGGTTTTAGCCGGTAAGAGTCCGGTATACCCCTCCGTCACTCCCGTGATGGAGGAACTCCATGACGATTTCCAAAGCGCACAAAAAAAAAGTTTTTCTAAGTAAGTATCATAAGCTATATCACGTTACGATCAACCAATAACCAAAAACGTAACTTTATGTGGTTGAAGAAAAAAAGAGGCTAGTTATCAATATAATATATTGATAACTAGTCACCACGCTTGCTCAAAATGATTACAGACTTATATTATAAGTCTGTAATCATTTTGAGCAAGCGTGGTGATCAATGCTCGTGCCTTCTCTGTATTAGAAGAAGCCTTTGCCTTGCAGTGGGACAGTAACAGGCTGGTATTATTATCATTATTAATTACAACCCACGAAACTAGCTGTGTCTACACCAGCCATGTAACAAACGATAAACGCAAACGCTGAGTAGGCGTTAATAGATCTTCAACTTTATGTGCTTGGTTTTAAGTTGAAGATCTAATGAAGATTGCATAGCGTTTTCGTTCGTTCCATTCGCTTCTCTTAGATAATTAGATTTTTAACTTAAGGCTCTGGGGTATAAAGTTGAAAATCTATTGGTACCTATCGAGCGTTTACGATTATCGTTTGCGACTTGGCTAGAGGGGCTAATATACCTACGATATTTGGCTGCGACTTGCAGATAATAAGATGATTGTTTCCAAATTTAGTCACGCTAGAATATTTCCCGAAAAAAACTTAAATGTGTTAGTCAGACGAAACCAAAACATCTAAATACTGGTGCTGATTCTCTTTTTCACAAATTTAACTAAATTTAAGTTATGTTCATCTTTCTCTTTCCATTTCATTAAGAAAAGGACAGAAGATAAAATTTTAGTTAACTTCTGTCAAATTTAGACACTCCATAGATAATTTAGACGCGATTAAAAACGTGGCGTCTAGAAACACGCCAATTTTCTTCAGACGCTGACTAATTTGACGGGACTAAACGAATATGTATCTTCTGTCCTTTTCTTTAAGAAATTGAAAGAGAAAGATGCATTTAATTTTAATTTAGTTAAGTTTGTGAACAAGATAATCAGCACCAATATCTACATTAATAACTCAAAAGATTGGCACGTTGTATGGCAATGCTGATTCTTTGGCCAAACAAAAGGCCAGCCCTCTGGTCACGTGGACAGTCAACGAGTCGCTATTTTTAATTTAATAAAAGTCGATAAAATTTACAGGTTTTACTCCGAGCCCTTTTGCAAGAACCTCCCTCGCTTATGCTCTGCCTCGTGACTTCGTTCGTTCCAACGTCAGTTATCACAGAGTTTTTTTTTTAATTTTTCCAAATAAAAGTAGTCTAAGGCCGTTTTCACATAAGGACGTTAGCAGCGCGACAGTAGCGCGGCAGAAGTACATTACTTCACATTACAAGAACAGATCAAAGCTTAGGTCAGTATGGCGCACTTCATTTTAAAAATAGATGCTGTGGGCGACAGCCCTTCTGTTTTTTTATTATGAAATTCTGACGGGGCGACAGTCGCGCGACAGCCGCGCTGCTAAAGTCGCCTAAATGTGAAAGCGGCCTTAGTCACTTCTTAAAATGTTGAGTCAGAATGTTGACAGGACGTTATAAGTTGACACTACTAATTAATTGACGCACTTTTAATGAGCTGTCAAAACGCGATTCCCCCATATATTTTGTATGACAATACTAAACTATGACGTCACTTTTTTGTCATCTCAATTCACTAACTATTTATTGATTTCAAAACAACTAAAAAACTATTTCTTTAGTTATTTAAAAATTAATCGTCGTTTTTTATGAAATTTTGTTTTTTATACCACTGTAGGTGGCAAACAAGCTAACGGCCCGCCTGATGTGGAACTATTGTTTAATGGTGTCATCTAGCCACAGATATTTTTATTTTTTTGACATTACAGACAGTTCAATTTTATTTATTCATTTAGATTTTGACTTACACCCTATTTATACATAATAATATGACTACTAATATACCACTATCTCACTAAACGTCAGTTCTACGAGACTCACTGAACGGTAATGAAAGATTCAACAAGGAGTCTGAAGTGTGCGGAGGCCTTATTTATTTAATCCGCACGCACGCGCTAGGCCCTGGCCACAACAAACGATTGTTTTGAGTGATTATGATAGGTATTGATTATGAATTTCGGCGCTGACGCAAGTAATGATAATAATAATACTAGCCTATTATTGTTTACTGCAGGACAGGCCTCTTCTCATATATAGGCACGAGCATTGATCACCACGCTTGCTCAAGACGGATTGGCGATTTTAAACTTATATTTAACTAGCTTTTGCCCGCGACTTCGTCCGCGTGGATTAATAGTTCCCGTTCCCGGGGGATTTCCGGAATAAAAGCTATCCTATGTTCTTTCTCGGGTCCCAGACTATATCTGTACCAAACATTGAAATCGGTTCAGTGGTTTAGGCGTGAAGAAGAGACAGACAGACAGAGACGAGTTGGGCTGCGGGTTGTTCGAAAGAGATACCGCGCCCCCGGAACGCAAAGGGCACATGAAGGAACATAGACGGGTTTTAGTCAGTAAAAGTCTGACACACCCTCCCGCCCCGCCCAGGGCGGGGGAAGTTATTTGATGATTTCCCGTCTATAAAAAAAAAAAAAAGACAGAGACGAGTTACTTTCACATTTATAATATTAGTACGGATAATAAGTGCAGGTTTCCTCCTGTATTCTTTCACCGATGTCAGTGATGTCCAAGATAAACTTAGAATGGTACTCATTTATTCATTAATATGTACACCATGCTATAGGCGTATAAAGGGGGGGGCCGGGCCCACCCCAGAATGGTCTTGAGCCCACCCCAGGCTGTAGGGCTCACCTTCCGCCTGACCGCATTGCATCGCATCGACCATGGCATCTTAGGGGCCAGGCCCCCCCTGAAAACTAACTCTAGATACGCCAATGCATGCTACACTGCCTATAGACATCTGCAATACCAGAGGCCTTGCAAATGCGTTGCCATCCCTTTCCCTTAGTCGCCTTTCATTCATCCTCTCAAAATGGCCGAACCATCTAAGCATACTCTTTTCAACCTTTGTCACTACATCCTCTTTTATTCATTTCCTTCTATATTTTTGTTTGATTAAGGTTTATTATGTTCGCAGAGCTTCACGTATTTGGTTACAGTAAACATAACGCGTGTAAAAATACACTAAACGAAGGCGAATTACATATTCTTCCCATAATTGTATATTTTTTTGTTCTAGATTTTATCTCGAAACGTTCTGGTTACTGAGATATTTGAAGATCAAAGTTCAAATTTTTTGACACGTTTTTTTTTTACAAAATCTACGTGTATTTCTAAATGTTATAGGTACTTATAACTAAACTTTAAATACTGCTTTCTTACCGATCGGTTTTTTTTGTAATGAAATAAGGCGCTAACGAATAAACTGAACATCCTATGAGCAAAAATAATTTTCAAATCGTACCAGTAGGTCCGTAGAGTAACGCGTACTAACAAGAAAATTAACACTGATCAGCTTTTTATTATTATAATATATTTTTTGAACTCAGTTTCTTATTATTCCGTCATACTGCTTTTTCCAAAATAAATTAGGTACCTAGTCCTTATAAAAATACAGGCACTGCATTTTAAAAGTAGAAAAAGAAACAATGTTTTTCACTTAAAAAAAAACACGTTATAAAAATATCTGGTTTGAAAAATTTCAAAGATTTCTACGCGTTTTCTATTATGACTTGTTTTTTAAAAATACCTAAATAACACCAACCTATTATTGTCTTACAGCAGGACAAAGGCCTCTTTTCACAAGGCGACGAATTGTTTAACAATAATTCTAGACCAGGTAACTTGAGAAAATCCTTCTACAATTTTAAAGAGTATTTATAGACTTGTCTACAGAGCAAGTTGAGAGGCTAAAATCGGTCCCGTTTGCCCATAAGATGTGAATCTCTATTTAAAAAGAGGTATGTTTGATATTTTTTTCTCTGTTACTAAAGTTACTTAATCATGTAATGAAAACTAACAAAATAAGGCTTTCATCATGAACTATTCAGAAAACCAACTCACATTTATATACGTTTCGTAATTACTGACAAAAATAGAGATCACTGATGCCAAAATTTCCAATTCGTCCTCTTAACCACCACGCTTGCTCAAGACGGATTCGCGATTTCAGTCTTAAACAACAAGGCCACGTTTTCTTCAGAATATTTTCCTTCACCGATGTCAGTAACGTCCAAGATAAACTTAGAAAAAACACACGAATATTTACTGAATAATTTGACTAATCTTAAATGATTACCTACCTATTATATTTAAGAATATGAGTGTCTACACTTTCCACAGTCGTGTCGCCTACGACTGACCGCGCACTATACAACGCAATGTTTAAAAAAACAATTGCATATTATTTCAAGTATTGTTATTCAAACAAAGGCAGGTAAGTAGTTACCATTTGCTATCTAGACGCACACTACTATTGTATGATATGAGTTGAGATAATATCATGGAAATTTAAATAAGATAAGCAATTTTGTGTACTTTTGACGATTTATTAGATGTTAATGTTGATACTTAATGCTAATTAGTGTTACCTTTCGAATAGATGTACTAATTGTTTTTATTAATATCGTCATCATCATCATCATATCGAGCCATTAGCGTAACCGACAAAAACCAAATTTTACAGAAGGTTTTTTTTAAATATTTTTGCTAATAATTGCGCTATTAATGTGAATTAGCAATTGCTATAACTTAAATAACTGATTTATTTTGGCGGAAAGATCGACGAGGCATGGTCCGTTATAGTTTAAAATGTCGTTTGCGATGAAAAATGCAGTTTAGGTAAAAATGTCGCTTACGCTAAGTCGGCGGTAATGGCTCGCTATCAGCCGAACTATGTCCACTGCTGGACATAAGCCTTCTCTAAAGATAGCCACAATGACCGGTCCTGGCATGCTACGATTCTGGATGCAGGCAGCTTCCAACCGGTTCTTTTGGAAATCTATGGGGAAGGCCTATGTCCAGCAGTGGACGTCCTGCGGCTGATATGATGATGATGATGATGAATTCTTAAGGAAGCCAATCATGTTGTCCCGCCATCTATTTCCTGGTTTTTGCGTTTTTAGATGGTCTATAGAATAGTAAATATTACTCATTTATGGCAATTAAAAGTAGGTATGGTAACACTATAGACACTGCCATGCTGAACTGCTGTGAGCTGCCTCGGTAGCCTAGTGGTTCTAAGCGCGACTGCTATGCTAGAGGTCTTGGGTTCGATTACCAGGTCGAGCAAAGTGTTATTGGGTTTTTATATGAAGTTCTCAGTAGCAGCTTGGAGTTAGGATTTGTGCCCGGTTAGTGGCAATAGTCGCCCCCTATTACATGGGACCTAAAATATTCCAGCAAACTGTGGGTGTACATAAGTACACCTCTGCCTAACCCTACGCGGAGTACCTACAGGCGTGATGGTATGCTATGTTCTTCTTCTTTATCATGTGGGCAGTAAGGTCTAACGACCCCACACACTGTGTCTGAGTTTCTAAACCGCCTTAAGGGACTCTGACATGGTTACCGATGTCAGTGATATCCAAGATAAACTAAGAAAGTACATATGAATTAGAAAAACTCACATTGGTACTTGCCCGTGCCCGGTTGCGAACCCACAACCTCGTGCAGGAGAAGCGGTATGTTATGTTTAAATATGGTAACACTATTCTATAATGCACACAAGGTTTGCACAACAGTGTGTGCATCTCTTGTCACCTGACCAGACGACGCGACCTTGGTTAAAATGTGACGCCGCGAATTAATTTGAACGTTTACGCTTAGTTGCACACGAGCAACACGCGATAACCATAACGACTGCCCTGTTGGTCTCATGTCGTATCGTGTTATTAGGTTTATGACTGCCTCGTTGGCCTAGTGCTCCTAAGCGCAACTGCTAGTCTAGAGGTCTTGGGTTCGATTCCCAGGTCGAGCAAAAAATGTTATTGGGTTTTTCTATGAAATTGACAGTAGCAGCTCGGATTTGTGCCCGGTTAATGGCAATAGGCTCGCCCCCTATTACATGGAACCTAAAAATAAACCGGCGAACTGTGGGTGTACATTGGTACGCCTCTGTCTGATTCTCCTCCCCTATTAACATAGGACTTAATTATATGTCCGACAACTGATGCGTTTCTGAAAAGTATTTCGTTAATATGAGACTACCGTTATCCCTGAGTACTAATAGGCTATATTTTAATTTACCTTTTGACCGCCAGTAATTACCTAATAAATCACAAAACCTTTGCCCAGCACGCCTAGATCACGATCCCATGACAGACCAAAATAGTAAGTAAGTAAAACTCATAAAACAACATCGATATAATTCCGAAGTCATTTCTATTTTATAGTTATTAAAGAATGTTTTTGGATTTTTGCCTTCGAAAAGTTGCTTTCGCGCGCTTTCGCTATTTAGTTGCCGTTTCTAGCTACAAGTAGCAACTCTTTGTGGTCGAAATTTGTGACCCGTGTGCCGTATTCATCTCGTTTTTCGTAAACCCGTAGTCAATTCTTTTCTTTTTAATACTTATTTTAAAATGTCAACGTCATTATATTACCTCTGTTAAAAACTCATTTGAATTTAATCGAAAAAGGTATTTGTCCTTTTTGGTGCAGCTAATTTGAAATTCGAATGCTAGGTAACTGGATTTTTTTTAAGTTTTTTTTTTTAATTTTTGCTGAAGAACGTTAGATATGTTTTTGATTTTCTATTCTATATATAAAAATATAAAAAAATATATATAAATACCTCGAACTGAACTGAACTGCCTCGTTAGCCTAGTGGTCCTGAGCACGACTGCTACGCTAGAGGTCCTGGATTCGATTCCCAAGTGGAGCAAAAAGTGTTATTGGGTTTTTCTATGAAATTCTTAGTAGCAGCTCGGAGTTAGGATTTGTGCCCGGTTAATGGCAATAGGCTCGCCCTCTATTACATGGGACCTAAATATACCGGCGAACTGTGGGTGTACATTGGTACACCTCTTATACCTGCTGAAGGCGATACTGAAGAAATAAAAGCGATATTTTCACTTAGCGGAAAAGTATTAAAAATCTCCATATCTCTTTACTTATGGATTTCCTATAAAAAAAATCTTGTTGTCTGATACTCAGTCCAGAATTCATGGTTTCAGTTTAAGGATCGACGTCTCTTACGTTAGAATTCATGCATTCCATTCTCTACGTCAAAAAAATCGGTCAAAGACTGTTTGACGTATGTAGATTTAAAAAAAAAGAAAAAAAAACTGCTGGTTTTTGGCTTAAGGCGACGAATTGTTTAACAATAATTGTAGACCAGGCGCGCGCCCCCCGCAACCCGCACACACCCCGGTAAGTAAGCTTTTTGTTATTTTATTTAGTCGGAAATGATAACTTGAGAAAATCCTTCTACAATTTTAAAGAGTATTTATAGACTTGTCTACAGAGCAAGTTGAGAGGCTAAAATCGGTCTTGTTTGCCCATACGATGTGAATCTCTATTTAAAAAGAGGTATGTTTGATATTTTTTTCTCTGTTACTAAAGTTACTTAATCATGTAATGAAAACTAACAAAATAAGGCTTTCATCATGAACTATTCAGAACACCAACTCACATTTTTATACGTTTCGTAATTACTGACAAAAATAGAGATCACTGATGCCAAAATTTCCAATTCGTCCTCTTCATGTGCATCAAAAACTTTAGTTTGAGTTAAAAATTACAAAATGTTATTTACGTCATAGGCCCGTATTAGCATAAAGCGTATTACTCAAAGAGATAACACAGACAAGCCGGTTTGAGTGAATAAAATAAAAGAAAATAGACGAATAAATAAAAATAATTAAAGATAAATTCAGTTTATTCAATGCCTTTGCAAAATTTGAATTCCTTTTGGAATGTGGTTTTATTTTTCTTACATAATGGTATCTTGGAAAATAACATAGGTACCTACTAATTTCTGGTGTAGACACTTATGTACGATTTTCATCAGCCAGGCCGCGCGGATTTCACACTGTGCTAAAGAAAATTCAGGCTTCTACACAATACTTAAAAGGTTCATGTTTGCATGAAATTTATACTGCTTGGAAAGGCATACGCGTGGTCCTGACGGAGTTCCAGGCAGTATAATGCCATGCTTAAACGTTCTAGCGCTCCCTGCTAAGGTTTTCCCAAGAGACTACAGCATGGGGTTCTTTAAGAAAGGAGTATTGAGGTTTTCACGGGGTCGGCAACGCACGAGTGATGCCTCTGGTGTTGCAAGTGTTCATAGGCAGCGTTGACCGCTTAACATCAGGCGGGCCGTTAGCTTGTTTGCCACCTTCAGTGATATAAAAATAAAATGTAGAAGACTGAATTTTGGTTGGTGGAAATCGTATATCACTTGCCGCTGTCTGCTGTCATCACCTCGATGGCAAAACCTTTATTATTATTTGTACGAAAATTGCAAACAGCTGAATCCTTGGGGGGCGTTAAAAAATATTATGAACTACGCGACTTCATCCGCGTCGATATTCACCGTGCTAAGTAACGTCTTGGGTCACTGCTCCGCTGCCGTGTGTCTTAGCGTGATGTTGTATAGGTTATGACAGTCGCAAATAACGTGGCTTTCTATGGGTAAAAGAATTTTTTAAATCGGTTCAGTAGATCAAGAGATTACCCCCTACAACCTCACAAGCTTAAAAACTTTACCTCTTTATAATATTATAAGTAAGTACATATAATTATGTAGATATGCTAATAATTATCTAGGTATAATAAAGATTATAAAAATCCTTATAATATGTAATAAAAGCATATAATTTACATACAGGTTCTAATCTGAACAAATAAAACATATTTTTGATTGTTAGTTTGCTTGTATTAGGTTATCTCTGAAATTACAGCCCCTGTAGCCATGTAACAAACGATAAACGCAAACGCTGAGTAGGCTTTATTAGATCTTCAACTTTATGTGCTTGGTTTTAAGTTGAAGATCTAATGAAGATTGCATAGCGTTTTCGTTCTTTCCAGTCGCTAACGCTTAGAAATCTTTAATAGATTTTCAATTTGAGGCACTTGGGTATTAAGTTGAAAATCTATTAGTTCCTACCGAGCGTTTACGATTATCGTTTGCGACTTGGCTAGGGGGACAGCCCCCCTAGCCAAGTCGCAAACGCGATAACGCTATGCAATCTTCATTAGATCTTCAACTTAAAACCAAGCACATAAAATTGAAGATCTATTAAAACCTACTCAGCGTTTGCGTTTATCGTTTGTTACATAGCTACAGGGGCTGGTCTGATTACAAAAATTCTTATACTGATAGAAAGCCTCACTACTGCCGAGTAACATAGGCTATGCTTTACTTTAAACTCTGAGGTCTTGGGTTCAATTCCCATGTCGAGCAAAGTGATAATGGGTTTCCTATTAAATTCTCAGTAGCAGCTCGGATTTTGGATTTAGGCCCTATTAATATAATATAATATACCATCACACCTGTATTCCCCGAAGGGTTAGGCCGAGGTGTACCAATGTGCCTTATTAATGACAATAAAATCGCCCCCTATTACATGGGACCTTAAAAATATCAGCAAACTGTGGGTGTACATTGGTACACCTCTGCCGAACCCTTCGAGGAATCAAGCGTGATGGTATGTATGTGTTGTCTTTCAGGCGGACTTATGAAATAATTACTTATGAAATAACTAGCTTTAGCCCGCGAATTCGTCTGCGTGTATTAGTTACTTCAAGCCTTTTTTGTAACAAAATATAGCGTATGTCCTTCTTCAAGATCTAATTTATCTCTGTACCAAATTTCATCAAAATCGGTTCAGCGGTTTAGGAGTAAAATCGTAACAGATTGACAGAGTTACTTTCGCAATTATAATATTTAAAGTAGGGATTAAACGTAGATAGCTACCTACTTCATATTATTGCATTACTGATAACAAATCTGTTAAGTTTTTATCGACACTCGATTGAGCAAAAGATTATGTTATTTTTTATCAAATAGGTAGTTTATCGTTTTGTTATTTCCTCTTGTAAAACCAAGTCAATCATGTCAAATCTTTTCATCATCATATCAGCTGAAGGACGTCCACTGCTGGACATAGGCCTCTGCTAAAGATAGCCACAGTGTCCGGTCCTGCGCGGCCCGCATCCAGCGGTTCCAGCGACCTTCACCAGGATCTTTTACTGCCTTGCTATGGGAAAATGGATCATCATCTTCCTGCCCTTATCCCATTTTACTTGGGGTCGGCGCAACATGTTTTCTTCTTCCATGCCAACCTGTCAACCGTCATACTATCACTGACTCCCTTCTCTTTCATATCATTCTTCACACAATCCATCCATCTTTTCTTTGGCCTCCCTCTTCCTCTACATCCATCCACATTTACATTCATAACTTTTTGGGTCACATGCGTCTCATCCCTCCTCTTCACATGTCCATACCAAGACAAACGGTTCCCTTTCAACTTTTCTGTCACTGGCGCTACTTTCAAACTTCCTCTAATATACTCATTCCTTACCTTATCCATTCTGGTCACACCACACATCCATCTCAACATTCTCATCTCCGCAACATGCAATCTTTGTTCATTCGTCTTCTTCACGGCCCAACATTCCGATCCATACAGTACGACAGCTTGCTATGGGAAAATGGATAAACCACATTAAAATCCGTTGCAAAGTTTAAAACACCTAATCTAAGCGTACCAATACAAGCGGCGGGAAGTGACTTAAATTTGTTTTATACTATGTAGAGATAGATACAAGACGTTCAAATGATAACAATATGATTGACATTAACATTGTCAATCGACTGCTACGCTAGAGGTCTTGGGTTCGATTCCCAGGTCGAACACAGTGTTATTGGTGTTTTTTCTACGAAATTCTCACTGGCAGCTCAGAGCTAGCATTTGACCTATCACATGGGACCTAAACATACCGGCGAACTGTGGGTGTATATTGGTACACCTCTCCTTCGAGGAATACAGGCGTGATGGTATGTGAAATATATATAAATTTTCAAACTTTAGTTTTGCGAATGCTAAATAATATAAATAATCGTGGCATCATCTGTGTAATATGCGTGCTTCATGCAATTGGTCACAGGTGACTGTGTGATTATGATATATTCACCGTGTGGAACGCGTACAGTTTAGTTGTCATTGTGTGAAGTGTTTACCATCACACACCATCACGCCTGTATTCCCCGAAAGGTTAGGCAGAGGTGTACCATTACACGGAATACAACTACAGTTCGCCGGTATGTTTAGGTTCTATGCAACAGGGGGCGAGCCTATTGCTATTAACCGGGCACAAATCCTCACTCCGAGCTGCTACCAATAATTTCATAGAAAAACCCAATAACACTGGGAATCCTACCCAAGAATTCCAGCGTAACAGTCACGCTTAGGACCACTAGGCTAACGAGGCAGTTCCGTACATATTGGTGTCGATTCTGTTATGCACAAGCTAAACTTAATTTAGACTATTTCTATCTTTTTCTTTCCAATCAAACAAGAAAGGGACGGACGTGAATAAGACTTGTCAATTTTAGTTGAACTAAAACCTCTATACAATTATAATTGGCATGTCAGAACGTGTTGATTAAAAACACGGAAAAGTTCAAGGCAAAACTAATTTGACATCTCTAACTTAGTTCTAAGTTATTACCGTCCTTTTCTTTCGCTGTATGTTAGTAAGAGATGTCAATTCTCTAATTTTAGTTTAGTTTGTGAATAAGGGAATCGGCACCATTGTCATATGCATTTAGTGAAACGCTATTAATTTGATATTACAGACACTTTAATTTTATTTATTTGTTTAAATTATAGATTTATTTTTAAGTGCCTCGTTAGCCTAATGGTCCTAAGCGCGACTGTTACGCTATGGGTCATGGATTCGATTCCCAGGTCGAGCAAAAAAGAAGTATTGGGTTTTTCTATGAAAATTTCAGTAGCAGCTCGGAATTAGGATGTGTGCCCGGTTAATGGCAATGGGCTCGCCTCCTATTACATGGGACCTAAATATACCGGCGAACTGTGAGTGTACATTGATACACCTCAGCCTAACCCTTCGGGGAATACAGGCGTGAAGGTATGTTTGTGTTATTTAAATATAGATAATCAGGCGCACCGCCCACCTCGCTTCATTTCTACGGTTGTGTCATGGTTGCTCATTACCACACAAGTTTGCATAATCTGCACGCCGAGCACGTTGTGGACGTAAAAGTATCGGTTAGTTAAGATATCAATGGGTTTAAGACAGTACGAGACTGACACTCCCTGTTAAAAAAAAAGGTCCTGCGTTTAAACAATCACATAAACTCTTAACTCTTGTTAATAATAATATTAGTAAGTATAGTTTGTTTAAAATTATACGAGATAATTGCTACAAAAATATTGATTCATAATATTATCATAATAATCTTTATTGAATCATGGTTCTGCCAAAATGTTTTGCGTTACGACAATAATAATATACGAAACCCGGGCACTGTTTATGCTATTTCTTACATACACACACTAAATGGGTAGACTGGTTGGAAAATTAATATCATAAATGCGAAAGTAACTCTGTCTGTCTGTCTGTCTGTCTCTTCTTCACGGCTAAACCACTGAACCGATTTCAATAAAATTAGGTACAGATATAGTCTGGGACCCGAGAAAGGACATAGGATAGTTTTCATCCCGGAAATCCCTCGGGAACGGGAACTATTAATCCACGCGGACGAAGTCGCGGGCAAAAGCTAGTAAATAATAAATAAATAAATGCGTGAGTACATTGACTCTGTCATTTATTTTTCCTATTCTTACAAAAGTGTGATTAAATTCTGCTTAATTCATATTCCCCGAAGGGTTGTTAGACAGAGGTGTACCAATGTACACCCACAGTTCGCCGGTATGTTTTTAGGTCTCATGTAATAGGGGGCGAGCCTATTACGTGATACCTAAGCCCACCGATGAACTGAGGGTGTACATTGGTACCCTTCGGGGAATACAAGCGTGATGGTACCTATGTTATAATAATCCGTACTTCCGTACTAATATTATAAATGCGAAAGTGTCTGTCTGTCTGTCTCTTCTTCACGCCTAAACCATTGAACCGATTTCAATAAAATTTGGTACAGATATAGTCTGGGACCCGAGAAAGGACATAGGATAGTTTTCATCCCGGGAACGGGAACTATTAATCCACGCGGACAAAAGCACTCACTCACAAAAGCTAGTGTGTTATATTTTCGCCTTCATGAATTCTCTACCTAGCAAGAAGTTTTCCTAGTCTGGGGGATTTTCCCAAGTTAGAGAAATCCTATACCCCTTTTGATCAAGTTACTTAGAAGCGTGATCTAACTTATACATCATTAGTTATTAACTTATAACTGACTCACTTTGTTTTTTATTAGCAAACTATTTTCACCCGCGTTAAGTTACGTCTTTGGTTACTGCTCCGCTCTTGTGGTTCGTATCGTGATGTTATATAGCCTATGTTAATCAAGAGTAATGTAGCTATATATTGGAGAAAAAAAATATTAAAATCGGTCCAGTAGTTTCTGAGTGCCGCGGCTGCGGGTTGTTCGAAAGAGATACCGCGCCCCCGGAACGCAAAGGGCACAAGAAGGAACATGGATGGGTTTTCGTCAGTAAAAGTCTGACACTCCCTCCCCCCCCAGGGCGGGGGAAGTCATTTGATGATTTCCCATCAGTATAAAAAAGTAGTTTCGGAGCCTATTCGTTACAAACAAACAAACGAAAAATCTTACCTTTTCATAATATTAAATACTAGCGAACTATTAGCGACTTTGACCGTGTGGTTTATTTCTCCCGCGTTAAGTTACGTTTTTGGTTACTGCTCCGCTCCCGTGGGTTGTAGCGTGATGTTATATAGCCTTTGTTAATCAGGAATAATGTAGCATTCTAATGGTGAAAGAATTTTTAAAATCGGTTCTGTATTTTTTGAGTTTATTAGTTACAAACAAATCTTTAGGCTTTAAAAATTTTTGCATAAATTCTTGTAAATTTAATGTCCTAATTGTAATAAAATATTTGACTTTAACTTTATAATATGAACCGGTTCCAAAAAAATATGGTTCTCATTTTAAACTGTATAGTACCTGAGGCTCAGGTAAACTCAACATTAATGGGATTATTATTTTAAGACGGACCTTCAAAAACGAATGTTAGAAATAACTAACGTTTTGGAATTCGGTGACAATAATCTTTGCTAATCTATAAGTACTAAATACGTTTTGTTTATTTTTTCTGATGGGAAATCATCAAATGACTTCTTCCGCCCTGGGCGGGTTGGAGGGGGTGTCAGACTTTTACTGACTAAAACCCATCCATGTTCCTCCTTGTGCCCTTGCATTCCGGGGGCGCGGTATCTCTTTGGAAAAATCCTCAGACGCTTAAGAAGTTGCGGTCCTTAATTCTAAACAACGTCAAACATTTTTAAGGTTTCTAACTAACATCTTGACGAACAACGTGAATGCAATCTTTTTCCTTATCTTAACAATAAAAAGCCTTACGTACCTAAACAAATTATTTGCGATTTTCCTGTTTTTGATTTGAAGTGACGATAGCAACGAGGTAAAACGTGTTTTTTCCCTTTAAGGATCCGTTCACACAGACCGGCTCGAAGAGGAGAGCAGAATATTATCACGTTGAAAACAGAGTTTTTAAAATATAAAAAAATATATACCATCACGCCTGTATTCCCCGAAGGGTTAAGCAGAGGTGTACCAATGTACACCCACAGTTCGCCGGTATATTTAGGTCCCATGTAATAGGGGGCGAGCCTATTGCCATTAACCGGGCACAAAACCAAGCTCCGAGCAGCTATTGAGAATTTCATAGAAAAACCCAATAACACTTTTTGCTCGACCTGGGAATCGAACACGGGACCCCTTGCACAGCAGTCGCACTTGCGACCACGAGATCAACAGAGACAACAACAGACCACAGAGTTTTTAGTATTTGTAGTAAGGTTTATTTTTGCGTGTGCACTGCTTTTCGTCGTTAAGAATGCTTGAACGCGCTTAGTGTGAAATAATAAGAGGAGCTGATCGGCTCCGATCATGGAATACTGGTACTGCCTTTGTTGTGTATCCACCCGGCTCTGAGCGCATCCGACCGGCTACGAGTGCATTCGACCGGCTGCGAGTGCATTCGACCGGCTTCGAGCGCATCCGCTTTCAGATCGCTTCCAGCCGGTTTATGTGAAATAGTTGGTGGCCCGCCGGAGTTTGGAAGTTGGTGGTGTGACACCCCCGTGCCTCAGAAAGCACGTAAAGCTGTTGGTCCCGGCTGTCGTTCGTAGATCTTTGTCGGTCGTTACGGATAGTCAGAAGCCAAGAAATCTGACAACCAGTCTAACAAAGAGGTATCGTGTTGCCCAGTTACTGGGTTGTGGAGGTCAGATAGGCAGTCGCTCCATGTAAAACACTGGTATTCAGCTGCATCCGGTTAGACTGGAAGCCGACCCCAACACAGTTGGGAAAAAGCTAAGCAGATGATGAGTTGGCGGCTCCGCTCCGACCAACTCCAAGCTTATACGATCCGGTCTGTGTGAAAAGAAAAATGCGCGCCGATGCTCCCGAGCCGGTCTGTGTGAACGGACCCTTAGGCATGAATGCGACCAGTTTTGTGGAATTTAGGCTGTTTTTAAGGCCTTAAGGTAAGCAAGTGTAATGCAATGTTGATAATAATAACGCATTGCGGCGACAAATAAGGTCCAAAATAGCGATGTGGTTTTTGTACGTGTGTCGAATAACCACCAAAGTCACATTAATTTTGACGTTTCCAAAAGATTCAAGGATCAGTGGAATAATTTAGAGATATTATGTCTTTAGTTCATAAATGCTCTATTAGATAATAAAATTATATAATTTACGCTCAAAATTTTGAAGTTCACGGATGCACTGCTTTGCGATTTTTTTGCCATGATACTGCTTTATTTTCTTAAAATACCACACACCATCACGCCTGTATTCCCTTAAGGGTTAGACAGAGGTGTACCAGCAGGCACAGGCAGCGCAGGGGTGTGGTTAGGTGAGGGTGTGGGAGGGGGCGGGTTGTTGATGGTGTTTTTTACAACTAAAGCAAGATGCAGTAGAGGTCGTGGGTTCGATTCTCAGGCCGAGTAAAGTGTTATTTGATTTTTCTATGAAATTTTCAGTAGCAACTCGGAGTTAGGATTCGTACCCGGTTAAGGCGACGAATTGTTTAACAAAAATTCTAGACCAGGCGCGCGCACCCCGCAACCAGTGTCATGTTATTTAATTTAGTCGGAAATGATAACTTGAGAAAATCCTTCTACAATTTTAAAGAGTATTTATAGATTTGTCTACAGAGCTAGTTGTTGAGAGGCTAAAATCGGTCCCGTTTGCCCATAAGATGTGAATCTCTATTTAAAAAGAGGTATAATGTTTGATATTTTTTTCTCTGTTACTAAAGTTACTTAATCATGTAATGAAAACTAACAAAATAAGGCTTTCATCATGAACTATTCAGAACACCAACTCACATTTTTATACGTTTCGTAATTACTGACAAAAATAGAGATCACTGATGCCAAAATTTCCAATTCGTCCTCTTAATGGCAACAGGCTCGCCCCCATTGGTACACTTCTGCCTAACCCCTTTGGAGAATACAGGCGTGATGGTAATAAGATACGGTTTTTCACGAGTTCACAGCTGTGATCAGACTATACGGCTAGCAAATATTATTAATAATGTAAAGTTAAATAATAAAAATAATGATTATTTTCAGACAACAATGACTTATAAAAACTACCGGATTTGAAGCACCGGACTACGAAATAGTGGGACTTGAAAAAATATTTTTATAGGTGATAGCCAAGTTCATGAGGAATAGTGTAGGCTATTTAACATCACACTACGACCAACAGGAACGGAGCAGTAACCAAAGACGTAACTAAACTCGAGTTACACCGTGCGTATGTCTACCTAGTCATAAATATTTTTTTGAAAATATTACACGTATACATTTAAATTACGTAAATACTGCTTTCTAATTTAAAAAACTACAACAGGACATTCTCTATCTCTCTCTTATAAACACGTAATACTATGGTATCCTTACCCTAAATCCATAACAAAACCTCTGACACACTAATAAAACAATAAATAAAAACACAAGAACCAAACAAAATATTAAAAATGAACGCACCTTTTTTCAAAAATCGAACTTTAAAAAAATACTGTCACACTATTTAAAAAGTTAACAAAGTTTTTATTTAACACACGTTTAGTTTAGTCTATGGAAAAGATGGCGGACGCGTGCGTTTCCCGCCAATCGTTAAGACATACTGTTGTTACTTGTACATCGGGTCGGTGAAACGATTTCAAATTGTAAACTTATTATACTGTTTTGCGCTTCAATTATCGTTAAACAAAGCAATGTATTTAGGACTTGTTTTATCAATGGCTTTCAAGATTTTTTTGCTTCCATTTCATTGAATTATTATGAAAGATTTTCTTAGATTTATTATAAATAGTTAGTAGTTCTGCCCACGATTTCGTTTGCAAGCGTGATTTTTTACGCTCACGCAATTTTTTATTATTTTTGAGTGAAATACGACTAACATAAAGGGATTTATATGGCAGAATGTGATTGGCAACGCCAGGAGGGTACGCCCTAGAAAGACCTACCCTGACATTATTGGTGAGGTTCTTCAGAAAGGTCGGGTGCGCAGTACTCGTTGCCGGCGTGCTTGTATGACCACATGTATGAACGTGGACGAGGCGAAAGGAGTATGTAAGGATCGTAGCTGATGGCGTTCTGTGGTTTCTGCCTACCCCCATGGAAAAAAGGCGTGATTTCTTATGTATGCATGTATGTAATTTTTTTTTTCTTTGAGATGGGTTAACTCTTGACTCTAGTCTAAGTCAGAGGTGGAGTGAGCTTACCCAGAAGAAGCCTGATCACTCTAATTTTGAAGAGGTTAGGGTTAAGTTACGTCTCACTGCTCCGCTCCCGTGTGTCGTAGCGTGATGTTATGTAGCCTATACTCTCCTCATGAATTTGGCTAAAAAAAACTCCATGCCGATTCCGGTCACAGCGACTAATCTTAATGGAGACTAGCCAAGTACGCAGGAGATATTATAGTGCACAAGTGTGTGCGCTAATACAGGTGCACTCCCTCTTCCCTCGCTCTCATAGAACAGAAAGAAAGAATTTGCATTGACTATCACATACAAGAAGACATTTTCTAATCTGATTGGCAGTTCCAGAGATAGGCTCGCTTAAACAAACAAAAACCTCTTCAGGATTTTTTTTATATTAGTATAGATTCTAATAGTTTTCTATGTTTTATTGGCAGAATTATACTTCTAGATAATTCATTATTGTGAACTAATTCTTTATTAATTTTCGCTCTAATTCCGAAGTGATTAGCGATTGTTTATTTAATTTCGTAGTAATTATTAAGAATTTAATTACTTAGTAAGATTAATTGTTATTGTTGACCTGAATTTCCCTACTGCAAGGCTTTCCTACTTTTCGTTCATTTTGTTTTTAATTAGAGCTAACTGATCCTTTGATATCGTGGCTGCAAGTGCGACTGCTAAGCTTGGGGTCCTGAGTTCGATTCCCACTGGACCTTCGACTAATAGTTTCAGTGATAAAACCAACACACCTGTATCTCCGAAGGGTTAGGCAGAGGTGTACCAATTTACACCCACAGTTCGCCGGTATATTTAGGTCCCATGTAATAGGGGGCGAGCCTATTGCCATTAACCGGGCACAAATCCAAACTCCGAGCTGCTACTGAGAATTTCGTAAAGAAACCCAGTAACACTTTTTGCTCGACCTGGGAATCGAACCCAGGATCTCTAGCGTAGCAGTCGTGCTTAGCGAGGCAGTTAGACTATGTATTTGATCGAAACCAATTTTCAACAGCAGAAATCACTCTAACTTTTTATTTAAATAAACATAAAATAAAATAAAAATTGCGGTTCTTGTACAAACTAGTTGCAAACAAAGAATTAATAGCATCTAGTTTTAATTTTTTCCATTAAATGGCAAAGTCAACATTCCTTGAGGGTACGTCTTCACAATATTTTAATTAAAAATGGCACGTTCACCGATAAAGGTTCGCCATCCCTGGTATATACTATATACAAGCTTTTGCCCGCGACTTCATTCGCGTAACTGCCTCGTTGGCCTAGTGGTCCTAAGCACGACTGCTACGCTAGAGGTCCTGGGTTCGATTCCCAGGTCCCAGGTAGAGCAAAAAGTGTTATTGGGTTTTTCTACGAAATTCTCAGTAGCAGCTCGGAGTTTGGATTTATGCCCGGTTAATGGCAATAGGCTCGCCCCCTATTACATGGTACCTAAATATACCGGCGAACTGTGGATGTACATTGGTACACCTATGCCTTACCCTTCGGGGAATACAGGCGTGATGGTTTTATTTCTGGAACTATTAGTTAAAAGTCCAATGAAAATCGAACTCAGGACCCCAAGCTCAGCAGTCTCAACTCTCAAGCATTAGAGGCGAACTCCTTAACCACTACACTATCACGACATTTCAGACCAAGTGAAAAAGTACAAAAAAAGTCCATCTTACAAACATCAATCCATTCGCTTAACTTTGATTGATTGATACGGAAACTACCGTACCGTATTATGTTTACTAAACAAGACGCGTAAGATAAAAAAGAAACCGGCCAAGTGCGAGACGAACTCGCACGTGAACGATTCTGTAAAAAAAAAACTTATTTCTTGAATGCCAAACAAGACGCTGACGGACGGTCCACCTGATCTTAAGTGGTCAGCGCTGCTTAGACATCTGCAATACCAGAGACTAAGTTGAAATGTCTCATGTGCCTGTAACTACACCGGCACCCAAACCTTTCAAACCGGTACACAGCAATCCTATTTTGCGGCAGAAATAGGAATGGTGGCAGTACTTTTCCGGACCAGCTCCTTCACAAAGAGTTCTACTACTTCTATATTATTGTGTACTAGCTGTGCCCCGCGGTTTCACCCGCGTTACGTTAGGTTTTTGGTTACTGATCTGTTCCCGTGGCTCATAGCGCGATGTTATGTAGCCTATAATCTGTTATTCTGAGGTATAAGCTACGGAATGTCTCGCAGAGTCATTATTTTGGTGCGAAGTTATTTTAAAACTGTGATATCTCCTAAGATACACATTGAAATTAAATGATGTAAAGGGCAATTTAGTTCAAAATTAAACACTTGTGATGAATAACGTATTTATGTTGATAAGGATTAATACTATGTTCATAAAAACACCTTCGCAAATAATGCATTATTTCAGTGCTTGTCCTCGGCTTGACCTTTCGGAGATTACCTATCACCTACCTATTACACACACATGCAATTTCGTCCTTCAATTACTTTGCGCGAGGGAGAACTGCGGGGAGCCGAGACGCGTGGGGCGCCGGGCAAGGCGCGGCGACGACCGACGGTCGCGCGCGCTTCTCTTCAGTACGCTATTATTCACCTAGTGCGCGCACATGTGTTTCGTGAGTTTTAACGCTGCTGTAGCGTTCGTGTTATTTTGTGTTGGATTACCGTATAGTAATAATGGTAAGTCAACAAATATATTTTAATAATTTCTTTATTACTTTGTGCGTTTAGGGAATGAAGTTCAGAGGTGTAAAGATTACACCTGGTTTACACAGTAAACCCGCTTCAGTGATCATCGTAAGGAACACATTTAGTGTAAAAGCGCTCGCTCGCTTACAGCAGCAGTTAGCTTTACAAGAGTTTGTGCATGGCCAGTTTTCTATAGCTCCCAATATGCGCAACCGTCGGCTCGAGATACTCAGCCGTCGGCTCGATCCACGCAGCCGACGTCGGCTCGATCTACGCAGCCGACGTCGGCTCGATCTACGCAGCCGACGTCGGCTCGATCTACGCAGCCGACGTCGGCTCGATCCGCGCAGCCGACGTCGGCTCGATCTACGCAGCCGACGTCGGCTCGATCCACGCAGCCGACGTCGGCTCGATCTACGCAGCCGACGTCGGCTCGATCTACGCAGCCGACGTCGGCTCGATCTACGCAGCCGACGTCGGCTCGATCCGCGCAGCCGACGTCGGCTCGATCTACGCAGCCGACGTCGGCTCGATCCGCGCAGCCGACGTCGGCTCGATCCGCGCAGCCGACGTCGGCTCGATCCACGCAGCCGACGTCGGCTCGATCCACGCAGCCGACGTCGGCTCGATCCAAGCAGCCGACGTCGGCTCGATGCAAGCAGCCGACGTCGGCTCGATCCACGCAGCCGACGTCGGCTCGATCCACGCAGCCGACGTCGGCTCGATCCACGCAGCCGACGTCGGCTCGATACACGCAGCCGACGTCGGCTCGATACACGCAGCCGACGTCGGCTCGATACACGCAGCCGACGTCGGCTCGATACACGCAGCCGACGTCGGCTCGATACACGCAGCCGACGTCGGCTCGATCCACGCAGCCGAAGTCGGCTCGATCCACGCAGCCGACGTCGGCTCGATATACGCAGCGTCGGCTCATTAGTCGGCTTTTGCTTTGGCTTAACGCTTGGTGATGGGTTCCTTTTTAATTGTTTATAGATGGCTCAGGGAGGCGTCTTCGTCACCCTCGGAACCCTGCTTGAGGAGTCCGCTGCAAACGAGGACGAGAACATCATCTTGGAGAGAGTGAAGTTGCTGGCCCAGGAGCACCTGCCGGAGGGCTGGACCGACTGGCAGGTCATCAAAGCGACAAGGGAGGAAGTCTTTGGCGACTACCTGGATCCCCAATTTCTAAACAAGATGAGGTTTGCACTTCCCACCGTAGGCCTAGTTAGAGCTTTTGACCCTGAGGCGGATCATCTCTCCGAGAGAGGTTTTCGTGAAATGAAGGTAAAACTTCTTGAGTGGGAATTCGCTCGGGCTCTTATCATGAGTCCCCCAGCGATATCAAATAGAATAAGAGGCTCTGCAGTCCAAACGGAGATTTTTAATAAGGCCATAACTCCCCTAAAGCCCCTGCTTTTATCAAGAACACAAGCGGATGCCCTGCTTTCTGGTGGGGTCGTTTCAAGTGAGGATCAGAGTCGCAGGAAGAGAAGTAACTCCTCACAATCCTCACAACCGAGGTCGAAGAAAACAAAAGTTGACATCCTGGAGAAGCGGATGGAGGATATGTTTTCCATCTTATTGGACAAGATTGAAGCCTTGAAAGCGCCGGATACCAGAGAGGCAGATATGTCCCGTGATTCGGATGGCGACAGTGAGCGGTCAGACTTTATACCATCAGATACAGAGTCGGAGGTTACTAGCTGGAGAGCGCCACAGCTTGGGTCCGGTTTTTTATCACCTGACCCGAACGATCAAGGTGAGTTGTTGTCCGAAGATTTCGAGTTTCTGCCTCAGGTAAGAGAGGCAGACCCACTCGTCCCAGAACCGAGCCCGCAAATTAGGAAGGAGGGAATTGAGTGTCAAAGGCTGGGAATGGATGGGTGGAATAGAATCCGATATAAAGAGGTGGAAAAGGCCTTGCACGCCGCCCCAGTTTTTAGTGCTTTAAAAGCGAACACCGAGCTAGGGGGTCATGCAAGCTACACTTCAGCGCTGTACTCGAGACAGGAAGGGACTCTCGGAACGATCACACATGGCCTGCTCCTCCAGAGAAAAGCTTTGGCAGAAGAGTTACGGCGAATAGCCAAGAAGTTCCCAGCAGCAGCAGAAGATTTAAAAATGATTTTGGCAGAAAACTCCGCCTTTAGGACAGTAACAGATAATCTGCTGCAATTTGTTTGTGCACACCGAGCGGAAATGATAGATTTTAGGCGGAAGGCTTTTAAGCCAAGGAACGAAGTCCTAAATCAGGCCCTGCACCAGATTGTGCCGTCTGCGACACATTTATTCGAAGAAAAAGCCCTTTCAGCCTTTGTGAAGGATAATGGCGGTATAGTGCGGATTTTTCCAGCCAAGTCCGGTAGATACCCCGAGAGACGAGACGGAGAGCGTTTTCGAAAACCACCAGCACCACCTCGGAGCGCAAAGCCAGGAAATTCCTCCTGGCGGGCACGACCAGTGGTCACCCATTTTCACAGCACCAGCGCTTCACGTACACCGGCCAGAAAGACAACAATATCCAACCCACGTGGAAGACAGCAGCCTCGCCAGACAGCTAAAAGAGGCAATACACGACAACAAAGGCGCAAATTATGACTATTTTCGGGGGGGACAACTAAAAGATTTTCTCCTGAGATGGAAGGCACTCGATGCCCCAGCCCCCATCTTAAATATAGTGTCAGGTTACTCAATACCATTCGTCAAAAAACCTCCTGCAGTTCCCCTGTTAAGTCAGCAATTAAGAAGATTCGCGTCGAAACCATCCTCGGCAATGAGGAAGGAAATAGAGTCATTGGAAAATTCGGGAGTAGTAGAAAAGACAAGAGTCGAGACAGGGTTTCTATCACGAATCTTCTTAATTCCGAAATCAAACGGAAAAGTAAGACAAATTTTCGACCTGCGACGCTTAAACTCGTACCTCAGTCCAAAAAAATTTCGTCTTATAAACCAGTCACATGTTCCCAGTTTCCTTCAAGAAGGGGACTACATGGGAAAGTTGGACATCAGCCAGGCTTACTTCCACATTCCCATAAAACAGAGCCACCGGAGATATCTTTGTTTCGCGTTAGACGGAGAACTCTTCCAAATGACGTCCCTGCCATTTGGTCTGTCAAGCGCACCGTTAGCTTTCGCCCGGGTCAGCAACTGGGTAGCGAGCGTGTTAAGAAGAGAAGGTATTCGTGTGATAGTTTACTTGGACGATTTCCTCTTTGCCCACCAGAACCCTCAAGCCCTAGAGAGTCAAATCTCTTACGCCATAAACATCCTTCAAAGTCTGGGATGGTGTGTAAACCTGGAAAAGTCGATAATCAAGGCAACCCAACAGATAGAGTTCTTAGGGATTGTCTGGGACACAGGAAGAAATCAGAAAAGGTTACCGGCCGAAAAGATAACAATCCTAGAGAGGGAACTAAAGAAACTACAAGACCGAGGCATGTGGTCTTGGAAAACGGGTATGTCCCTCCTGGGCAGACTAGGTTTTGCGTCAGTAGTAGTGCCAATGGGTCGTCTCAATACCAGACAATTACAAAGAGCAAGTCGAAAGCTTTCAGAGGACTATCCTCACCGGCAGGTTTCGATATCCATGCAGGCCCTAGAAGAATGCCTGTGGTGGATTCAAAACCTCAAGAAATCTTCCGTGCTATTCATACCTCCACCAACATTATTCATCACAACGGACGCCTCAGACACGGGCTGGGGTATTCAAATAGGAGATTGTTACATGTCAGGCCTCTGGAAAGGAGCGCAGAGAGACTGGCATATAAACGAAAAGGAGTTGTTCTCAGTTCATATGGCCCTGTCAAAATGCAAGGCAAAAGTAGCACGGCAGTCGATAATGTTGCAATCCGACAACAGAACAGTGGTCGCATACATCCGAAACCAAGGGGGCACAAGGTCAGTTCGGCTGATAGAAGCAACGAAGAAGCTGTTCACTCTGGTAACGAGCCTGGAGGTGACGCTTCACGTGTTTTACATCCCAGGTCGATACAATTCAATCGCAGACTGCCTATCGAGAGGGAGGCCAATGCCAGACTGGCACCTCAGTGTCGAGATCACGCAAAAGATCTTCCAAAAATGGGGAATCCCCGAGATAGACCTGTTTGCGTCAGCCCAGTCAAAGGTGGTTCCCAATTATGTATCTTTGGATGTAAGGGATGTCCACGCCTACTTCATAAATGCATTCAGCCAACAGTGGAATTTCAGCCTGGCCTGGGTGTTCCCACCTCCTCCGCTGGTGCCCAGAGTACTCCAACACTTAAACAAATCGGCAGGAACCTTCTTGCTGGTAGTACCCCGCTGGGAGAAGGTGTTCTGGAGGAGCGACCTCAGACACAGAGCACTGGAAGCACCTTTTCAAATTTTCGACACTCATCGTCACCTGATCGATATGTCCACCAACTGTGCACCAGCGATGGCGAAAGGACTTCTTTTAGAGGTCTGGAAGGTACGGGGTGGAGTGACCTAACAGTGGGCTTAGAACCATCTGATGTCGATTTACTCCACTCAGCCTGGAGAGGTTCAACTTGGCGAACGTACGCGTCTTCCTGGAAGCAGTGGGTAGCATGGTGCAATATAAATAAAGTGAGACCTAACACTCCAAACCCTCAAAATGTCGCTTCTTACCTCGGTTACTTATCGCGAGTGAGGGGGCTAGCTTACTCGACAATACTAGTTCACAAGTCGGTGGTGGTGACTTTAGCGGATCCTTTACTCGGACAAAGGTTATCGTCCCATCCGCTAGTTACAACAATGCTCAAAGCCCTTAGTAACAAAAACTGTGCCACCAGAATAATAAAACGATCTACAATTTGGAATATTCAAGACCTGGTACAGTGGTTAAGGACGCATATACCTTCAGTCGACAGCCTATTCCAGATCTCTAGGCACGTCGCTTTACTGTTACTTGTAGCTTCGGGACGTCGGATTCACGACTTGACTCTGCTACATATTGACAAGGATCGCTGCGAGGTAACTGACTCGTCGGTTACCTTTTGGCCTAGTTTTGGTTCTAAAACTGATAACGCACGGCACCGTCAATCGGGTTGGCAGCTATGTTGTTCTGGAGATCAAGCCCTGAGCCTAGTCAAATGGGTAAAATGTTTGATTCAAGTGTCAGCGGATAGGAGAAGGGCTCGGGAAGACCTATCCAGTCTGTTCATCAGCACTCGTGGTGTGGTGAAACCGGCCTCGAGGACGGTTATAGCTGGATGGCTTAGGACACCTTTTGCGGACCTCGGCATAAATTGTGGTCCTGGATCAATTCGGTCGGCTGTCGCATCCAATAATTATCAACAAAATGTTCCGCTAGATGAAATACTACAACGGGGGAACTGGAGAGGTTCCGAGAATTTTTTCAAACATTACTGTAAATCGGTGGATAAGCCTCAAAACTCAAATGCTGTCACATTAAATGATTCATTTAAAGCTATTTAATATCATATTTGATTGGACCCAATTATCAAACATTGTCTGTGATTTGTAAGTTAAGTTCCATAAGAGAGACTGTTAGAATTAGAAAAAGGCTGAGTTTAACTTTAGCCCGCTATCGTTTGTTATAGTATAAATCTTTTTGAACTTTATGAGAAATTTATTGTTATCTTGGTGGATCGAACCCATTTATTTACTTAAATAATTATTGGGGCTGTGATTTGTGAGGATTAAGCTCCAAAAGACTGATTTAGTAATTACGATTGTTAAGGTTTATGTGAGGACCTGTTTCATTGCTTTTCTATTTGTTTTCTGGTTACTGAATGAGCCCAATTTTGGTAATTAATAAAATAATTATTGTGGCTGTGTTTTGTGAAGATTAAGCTCCAAAAGACTGATTTAGTGATTATGATTGTTAAGGTTTATGTGAGGACCTGTTTCATTGCTTTTCTATTTGTTTTCTGGTTACTGAATGAGCCCAATTTTGGTAATTGATAAAATAATTATTGGGGCTGTGATTTGTGAAGATTAAGCTCCAAAAGACTGATTTAGTGATTATGATTGTTAAGGTTTATGTGAGGACCTGTTTCATTGCTTTTTGGTAATTAATAAATTAATTCAGCTAAACTCTGAGATTATGTTTTTTTACTGTACCTATGTGTCAAAAAATATCTAATAATGAGACGTCACAGTACACTATTGGCGCCGGCAGAAGTCAAACACCTCTCCGAAAGGTCAAGCCGAGGACAAGCACTGAAATAGAACCGTTTTCCACCCCGGAGGGAAGAAAACGAATATTTCAGGTCTTGCCGAGGCTTGACCTGAGCAAGGCCTAGCCGGCTATTTTCAGAGTAGGTACTGAAGAGAAGCGCGCGCGACCGTCGGTCGTCGCCGCGCCTTGCCCGGCGCCCCACGCGTCTCGGCTCCCCGCAGTTCTCCCTCGCGCAAAGTAATTGAAGGACGAAATTGCATGTGTGTGTAATAGGTAGGTGATAGGTAATCTCCGAAAGGTCAAGCCTCGGCAAGACCTGAAATATTCGTTTTCTTCCCTCCGGGGTGGAAAACGGTTCTATTTTAAAACAAATTTTCTGGACATAAAAATGGCTATAGTGAGTCAACCTTAAAAGTTAGGCATATACTACTACGGACTTTTTTTTAGTATTATTTAAGGGAAACAATTCTCTCATACATTATTTTCAAGTAACTTTAACCGTTTACGCAGCGCACGCAACGAAAACCCTCAAAACGTTTCCCCGTTCCCCCGTTTTTGGAACATTTTCACTGATTGCTCCGCTCCAATTGGTCGTAGCGTGATGTTATATAGCTTATAACCTTCCTCGATAAATGGGCTATCCAACACAAAAAGATTTTTTCAAATCGGACCGGTAGTTTCTGAGATTAGCGCGAACAAACAAACAAACAAACTCTTCAGCTTTATAATATTAGTATAGATGTCACCGGAAAATAACAAAATCCGTAAGTTTATCAATTTACTAGGAAGTTTATAAACTTTCGTAAGATTCTAAACGGGAGATAAATTGTAATATTTTACGTCCACATTTTCGTAAATTTATCAATTTCCGACGTCATACGGTAAATTTATAAACTAACGAATATCTATTCGTAAGATTTTATATGGTTCGACCAACCACAGAAACTCTTTTAAATATACGATCTTTGAAATACGTAAAATAACACACTGCTCTCTGATTGGTCAATGTTCATAGTGGCAATGCTTGTGTCCAGCTGGCGGCCGCGAGGAAGGAGAAGTGACACGTGACAGCCAACCAATCAGATCGCGCGTAGCGGTTGGTTACTGCTTACTTATTATTTTACGAGTGAGTTCAGTAAGTTTATCAATTTACGAAAATGTGGACGTAAAATATTACAATTTATCTCCCGTTTAGAATCTTACGAAAGTTTATAAACTTCCTAGTAAATTGATAAACTTACGGATCTTGTTATTTTCCGGTGACATAGATATTTGTTGTTTGAGACGGATAAGAGCAATGTGCTCCTTATGGACCCTTTGGGTACAGAACCCTTTTTTGTGCAGAAATCCTTATGGAACCTGGAAACTAGTAATATAATTAATTTTTTTAAGCAAACCCCGACTGCAGAATGAAGGTCCCTAACAAAAGCAGCTAACAAAAAAGCTGATAACCTTGAAACGGCTGAACCGATTTTGATAAAACATATCTACGAACCATTGCTAGGACACCTGCTTTCAAACAAAAAAAGACCGCTTTCACATCAGTTCACCCGATTAAGAGCTACGGTGCCACAGACATACACGTCAAACTTATAACTTCTTTTTGTCTGGAAATGGTGTAATTGAAATAAACGCTCTGACTTTGACTATATGATTAGCTGCCATAACCGAAGTCGGTCTGGAGAATATTATTTACGGAACCCTAATAAAGCATAATCTACACTACATTGTCTCGCAGGCTGAATCATTGATGACAATACCGTGAGACGGTACAGTAACTGCGTGTAAACAATAAAATGGCTGTCATATTACCTGAGTCAATATTTAACTTTAATATTTGTGTAACTGTGGCTCTTTCTGAGCAATTGTTGTTTCCAGTCTGGCAACTTGACCTTTGTACGTCCTTAACCCTGCAGTGGTCGCGCGGACTACATATGTAATCCATGGTTTTTTAAACTGACATTTCTTTTTACGTAAGTACTTTTTTTTTCATAGCTGATTTAAACAAGACCGTTAAAAATTTATTTTTGTTTTTTGTTTTAAATTTTATTTAGGAAGAGTTAATTTGTCATATTGTAATAAGAAAAAAATAATACAATTGAATTTCTTTTAAAAAACGACAAAAGAAATTGAACTACATATGTAGCCGCGCGACCACTCACGTTACTTTTTAAGACGCGACCACTGCAGGGTTAAGTAAACATTATGCGCTTTTATTTACCTAGACTTATATTATTTTTGCATCGAATAGGCTCCGAAACTACTGGACCCTGATTTTAACCATTTTTTCACCAGTACACAGCTACATTATTCCTGATTAACATAGGCTATATAATATCACGCTTGATGCATCACAGCACGCATCACGTTGACTGCCCCGTTGGTCTCGTGGTCGCAAGCGGGACTGCTGAGCAAGGGGTGCCGGGTTCGATTCCCAGGTCGGGCAAAAAGTGTTATTGGGTTTTTCCATTAGAAATTTCTCGGTAGCAGCCCGGAGTTTGGAAGTTGGTGGTGTGACACCCCCGTGTCTCGGAAAGCACGTGTCGCCGTTGGTCCTGCGCCTGATCTCTCTCCGGTCGTGTCGGATTGCCGTCCCATCGGGCTATGAGAGTTAAGGAAGAGGGAGTGCACCTGTGTTTGCGCACACACTTGTGCACTATAATATCTTCTGCGTACGTGGCTAGTCTGCATTAAGGTTAGCCGCCGTGGCCGGAATCGGCCTGGAGAATTACATTACATACATAACATCACGCTACGAGTCACAGAAAGGAGCAGTAACACAAGACAACGCAGGTGAAATAAGCCACAAGGACAAAGTGGCTGGCAGTTTGCTAGTTTATTAAAAACTGTCTGTACAGGGTGTATTTTTGAGACGGGTCTCTCTAAGAGCAGGCACCTTAGCCGTTATCATCATCATCATCTCAGCCATAGGACGTCCACTGCTGAACATAGGCGTCCCCTTTAGATGTCCACATATACCGGTTGGAAGTGACCTGCATCCAGCGTCTTCCGGCGACCTTTATTAGGTCGTCTGTCCATCTTGTTGGTGGACGTCCTACGCTGCGCTTGCTAGTCCGTGGTCTCCACTCTAGCACTTTTCGACCCCATCGGCCATCTGCTCTGCGAGCAATATGGCCTGCCCATTGCCACTTCAGCTTGCTAGCCGTTACAGACAAGACAAGAAAAAAAAATGCATTTCTTTCGCTGACTGGAGGAGCGCGTGGCTAAATAATTACAGCCGCATAGACCGATCTTCCGTGTTAAGCTACGCTTGCCGAGGTTGGTCTATGGATGGGTGACCATTTACCATAGCGAGTTTCCTCCGTGCCTCGGAGAGCACGTAAAGCCGTTGGTCCCGGCTGTAATTTGTAGATCTTTGACAGTCGTTACTGTTAGTCAGAAGCCCGAAAGTCTGACAACCAGTTTTACCAAGAGTATCGTATTACCCATTACTGGGTTGTGGATGTCTGATAGGCAGTCGCTCCATGTAAAATACTGATATTCAGCTGCATCCGGTTCGACTGGAAGCCGACCCTAACATAGTTGGGAAAAGGCTAGGCAGATGATGATTTCTTTCGCTGACTGTACGTACATGTCTTGAAAAACATGTACAGTCAGCGAAAGAAATGTTCAAAAACGAAAATATTTTTTCGAGTTCCCCTTTTTATCCCTAGGTACCAATCGATTATGTACCTAGGGATCAAAAGCTACAAGATTAAATTTCGCACCTTGTGGGGTCCCCACAGATGCTGATAACAATTACCTATAGCCCCCGCGGTACCACCTTATAGTGTAGATAATATATAGTTCGTCATTAATATTATAATAAATTATTTTAATACCTGATTAGATATCTATAATTGCCTCGTTAGCCTAGTGGTCCTAAGCGCACTGCTACGCTCTTGGGTTCGGTAACCAGCAGTGTGATTCTCTAAGCCTCACTTCGTAATTTGAAAGCTGAATCCGCAGTGAGATTACAAAATGGTATCCTGTTAAACACGATCACGCCGGTGGACGTCACCACGGCGAACGAATACTAAACCAATGACAAGTTGGTTCGTTATCGAAAGTGAGCGCGATCACTTTAGTGAGACTCGTTTTCGAGTTTGCATTTTAGAGAATCGCACTACAGATCGAACAGCCAATAACCCAAACCCAACACTAACCCAACCCAATAACACTGTTATTGGATTTTTTTATGAAATTATCAGTAGCAGCTCGGTGTTAGGATTTGTGCCCGGTTAATGGCAGTAGGCTCGTCCCCCATGGGACCTCTTTTTGGTTGTTTGTTTGTACCGAAACCTCTGGACCGATTTCAACCATTTTTTCGCCAATAGATAGCTACATTATTCCTGAGTAACATCACGCTACGACACACGGCAGCAGAGCAGAAACCAAAGACGTAACTGAATGCGGTTGAAATAAGCCACGCGGACGAAGTCGCGCGCATTTCGCTAGTATCGTAAAATAAAATGATTTATGACAGTCGTCATTCCAGTTTGTATAGTGACCTGATTACTTTAAGACTTAATTTACACCATCGCCAAATGGTACGCAATTTCGTAGGAACCCGTGAGGATTCGCTCGGAAGACAAGTGATCAGATTTTTGCTTTGGCACGTTAAACAATATGTCGTATAATAGGACATTATGATACTAGTGAGGTAAGTTTGTCATTACGGTCGAAGCTGAATGTAGTCCAAGGCGAAACCGAAAGCGTAATGATAAAATGCTCCCGAGTTTTTTAACCTGTTTGTTAAAAAACGTCAAAAAAGTGAGCAAAATGGTTGTTTACTATTTTGGACAAAGCTTTGTGAATTTTGGCGCGCAGAGTCTAGTTGTAGGTAATGGTTTAAGCTCCTAAGATGTAAGTATTCGGCCATGATTAGAATGTTGTATACTGAATTTTCCTGATAAATAATTATGTGCTGACAAAGCCTTTTGCGGTCGCTCCTCCTTGTAATTAAATGATGAAGCCGCCAAACAGCCTGATTTTACTGTAAGTATCATTTTACTACGAAAATTGTTTGATATAAATAAATAATTTGATGTTCATTTGACATATTTTATTGATTAACATTTACTTGATCAATTAATCACAATACTGATGTGTCTTTATTTAATACTTGTCTGCCACGACACTAGCGCTGTAATGTAACGTAAAAAGCACGTGTAATGCTCTGCAATATAACCGTAAAAGCAGTGCAATAAGAACCCACTTTACGAACGAGTGTGTTGAAAAGTTCATTAAGCAATGGGCATCAAATTCTAATGATGCGAATTCCACAGCGGTGTGATTGGACCTTGCGTAAGTGCGGTTGTTATCTTGCTTGGAAACAGATTAGCTAATCCTGCAAGATAATTACTAATAAATTATGTTAAACTATGTTTTATGTTGTCTTGTGTTTAGTTTATTTTATAAGTTTGTAGGTTACCTACGTTGTTTGGTGTCATCATCATCTGCCTAGCCTTTTCCCAACTATGTTGGGATCGGCTTCCAGTCGAACCGGATGCAGCTGAATATCAGTATTTTACATAGAGCGACTGCCTATCAGACCTTTACAACCCAGTAATGGGTAATACGATACTCTTGGTAAGGCTAGTTGTCAGACTTTCGGGCTTCTGACTAACAGTAACGACTGTCAAAGATCTACAAATGACAGCCGGAACCAGCGGCTTCACGTGCTTACGGAGGAAACTCGTTATGGGAAATGGTCACCCATCCACAGACCAACCTCGGCAAGCGTGGCTTAACCCGGAAGATCGGTCTATGCGGCTGTAATTATTTAGCCACGAGCTCCTCTACACCACTACCTACATTGTTTGGTGTATAAAAGATAATAATAAAGATAGTTCTCCAAAACTGACATTTTATTTTCCTATTTTTCGAAGGTAATTGTAATGATTTTAGTTATTTGACGCTGATAAACGTACCTACGATACCATCACGCCTGTATTCAATAACCAATAACACTTTTTGCTCGACCTGGGAATCGTAATTTAATATGGCATATTAAATTAGTTTGACGTAATTATTAAGACTGTGGGTTGGCTCTTTTTGGCAAAAAGCTCTAAATTTGAGGACAAAAGCGCAAGAGTGTTGAAATACCACCCATATGAGGTGGTGATCTTTGGCCGATAGGTGGCGTGGGCTGTCTGTGTTGCCTAATTTTACCAAAAAAAGTAATTGATTCGTCACCAACGCTTGTTAATTTGGAGTAGTGTCATAACAGAATGTATATGTTGCAGTCAAAACTCTTAACCAGTCAAAAGTACTATTGACCAGCAAAATCAGTCAAAAGTACTTTTGACAGTATGCTTTAGTCAATAATACTTTTGACTAAAATAACAGTTAAAAGTACTTTTGCCCAATGGAGCTGGTTAAAAGTACTTTTGACTGAGTGATTCCGTCAAAAGTGGTTTTGACTGCTCGAATCAGTCAAAAATCAGTCACTAATCTGCAATAATAATTAATAATATCTAGTCTTTATAAAAGTAAATTATAGGATGAAAGAGCGAGCGAAGCGAGCTCGGGACTTGGGGCACCCCGACTCGGACAGGTTAGGTTAGGTTAGAAGGGGATGGCGGGGTCTAGAGAGCGAGCGAAGCGAGCGAACAGACCCCGCCATCCACATCGTGGTTATTTTTTTTGTAAACCCTTGAGCCCCGCGAAGCGGGGCTCCTCGACCATGCCTTTTAAGCATTATTCACATCTGACAAGTTAATAGTGCTTTTGACTGATGCTTTATTGCAGTTAAAACTACTTTTGACGAAGAGCGTTGGTCAAAAGTACTTTTGACCGCAAATTTGCAGTCAAAAGTACTAATAACCAATATTTTTCAGTCAAAACCACTTTTGACCAACCTGTTTAGTCAAAAGTAGTTTTGACTGATTTTGCTAGTCAATAGTACTTTTGACTGGTTAAGAGTTTTGACTGCAACATATACAAACAAATAAAATTGAAGTGCCTGTTTCTAATACCAAAATAACAACTTTTTACTGAATCTATGAATGTTTACGAGGTACTTGTACAAATATCATTTATATTTTTAATTGATAGAGAGCTGTATCTATCAATTAAAAAATGTTTTTTTTTTAATTATTGGCTGTCTATTTTTTTCGGTTAATCGCCAAAATGGCTGCACTGATTTTAACGGGACCATTATTGGCATATAGCTGATGTTATAATGAGTAACTTAGATTTACTTTCATTTTAGAAAACAAATAAGTGTACGGTGCAAAAAAAAATTAAACCCTGCAGTTAACCGAAATAAACGCGGGCGAAGTCGTGGGAATAAGCTAGTATTTATTATTTCGAAAATTAATCGATTTTTCTTTTGGAGTATTTCAAGTGGGCGATAAACTTGCTCGTACGAAAGTCGTTAGGCAGGTATGTAGTATGTACTTAGGTAAAGTTCGATGATCTTTTTCGCTATGTCGGTCAGCTCGTCCGGGGAAGTACTACCACCATATTTCTGCCGCAAAGCAGTGTTGCTGTGCTCCGGTTTGAAGGGTACAGGTGCCGGTGTAATTACAGGCACATGAGATATTTCAACTTTGTCTCTGGGATAGCAACGCATTTGCAAGGTGTCTGGTATTACAGATGTCTATTATAGACAGCGGTGCTTGTAGCATATCCATTAATTAATATTTTAATTTAAATACAAACTCAAAATGTTTGCATGTAATTCGTAAAATTAGTGATAACAATACTGTTATTCTATTTGATTATTATTATTTTGTTTAATGTATAGGTACTTATGCAAAAATGTTATTCACACGCTCGGTGTTTACCTACTCTTAAATATTAGTTTTAAGAGCGCGCATCCAGAAAGTTGGCAACGTCGCAAACAGCTGTCAAATATTTCCCTGTTTTGATTAATTTGTCAATATTACTGTATGAAAATAAGAAATATGGCTTACTAATGCACTAGAATATTAATAATGAATTGCAATTAAAACACTGAATTTGATGTTGTACCCGTTTTAGGTGTAAAAAAGGCATTTGTAAAGTTTCCAAATACTTTTTTTACATCTAAAACTAAATATTCGGTGTTACGATATTAATTATTGCATTTCATAATGAATATTCTAGTGCATTAGTAAGCCATATTTCTTATTTTCATACAGTAATATTGACAAATTAATCAAAACAGGGAAACATTTGACAGCTGTTTGCGACGTTGCCAACTTTCTGGATGCGCGCTCTTAAGATTTTGTTAACTTTTTAGTATAGCTGCTGTAATAATAAAACTTTTATTTTAGTTATAGGTGACCACTTGGCATAACTATAGGTGACAGAGGTGACCACTTCACATCAGATGGGCCGTTGGCTTATTTACCATCCAATGATATAAATGTCGTGATGGCCCAGTGGCTAAGGCGCCCGCATTTCATGCACGAGGTTGTGGGTTCGCAACCAGACACGGGCAAGTACCAATGTGACTTTTTCTAATTCATATATGTAGTTTCTAAGTTTATCTTGGACATTACTGACATCGGTAACCATGTCAGAGCCGCTTGAGGCGGTTTACAAACTCTGACACTAGGGTGTGTGGGGTCGTTACACCTTACTGCCCACACGATAAAAAAAAAGTAAAAAAAATGTGGTAGGTACGTAGTTTGACACGCACTGGCCCGGTTTTTTACATTAATTTCGCGTCGATTTTCGTTCATAAAACTAATGAGCAGCATGGATTGATGACCTCACCCAATACGGTAACTGGTTGTACTAGACATAACGGATTACGGCAGGTGAGAAACAGGTTGTAATGTGACGTAAAACCTGCGCATGAGCAAGTAGATACGCCCACATTTTCGTCACATGTCTACCCGTTTTCCTATTTAACGATACAGTTGACGCAGTGACTAATGCCCGTTTACTAAAACTAACCGACCGGTATTTTATAACCATCGTAACAACACATAGTTTCGCTGTTGTTTATACACATACCATCACGCCTGTATTACCTGAAGGGTTAGGCAGAGGTGTACCAATGTACACCCACAGTTCGCCGGTATGTTTAGGTCCCATGTAAGAGGGGGCGAGCCTATTGCCATTAACCGGGCACAAATCCGAACTCTGAGCTGCTTACTGAGAATTTCATAGAAAAACCCAATAACACTCATTGCTCGTCCTGGGAATCGAACCCAGGACCTCTAGCGTAGCAGTCATGCTTAGGACCACTAGGCCAAAAAGCAGCAAACAAAGTTACGGGCATAAATAAGCTAGGTAGCAGAAAATAAAAACAACGTTTTCAATAAATGATTTTAATAACGTAACATCTATATGGAGTGTGTAACCTAAGTGCTCACAGTAGGTACCACAAGTTAACACGTAAAATAATGTCAACATAATTCTTTACGATTATAAATCCAATATTATCTAAATAATCATAAGACAATTTCAATAATTATTCATTTAAATAATAACATAGATATGCATTACATTGCTTTTTATATTGATTTCAAATGAAACGATAGTAGAGATCTTTTAATCGTATGTCATATTGAATATGACAAATGGTTAACATCAATATTTTTTTGTAGTATCTTGTTGATTATGGTAAAGGATAATTTTAACGGCATAGCGTTTAATAAAATGGCGTAAACGCTTTATATTTAAGTAGCATTTACATAGTATTTATGACACATTTTTTTATGACATTGCGTAATTATACGCTGTCATGTCTTTCCTGACAAAGCATTACATAACATCTTCAATTCATTGATTTTCACAATATTTACGCTTTTTTAAAAAATTCTTTTCTGTAACCTTTATGCTTTTAGGGCAATTTATAAATAGCAGATTTACTATCCTTCTTTGCCGTGCAATTACCGTGTTAGTCTTTTTAGGCTTGCAATGAGTTTATGGCTGTATGTTTTGCTTTGTCATGAAATTGAATAATTATTATTTGTTTTGCAAGACAAGCCTTTATTTCTTAGACAATAGAATTCATAAATGCTTTTCATAGGCTATTAATATTCCTAATAGTATGTTTTTAAGGGATTTTTATAAAGAAAGTGTTACATTTTCTTTCAATAATATTACACTGATATATTTTTCAACGAATTATATATTTTTAATAAATTGACGATTAAGTACAATTATTGTATATTTTGATTATATATTTGGAATGCATTAATAATAAACTCGAATAATTTCAACTTGAGCACCTAATAAATATAATTTCACGTATATACAACACAACATACATATATTTCTCTATTTTTTTAATACATTAAGTACAACAAGTAGTTATTAATAAATATCACACTACTACATTTTTTTAATTATAAGGAATACGACAATTAATTAATTTACATGAAGAAGAAAAACTGATTAACGTGTTGTCGTAAATGTTTAACACATAAATAAATAAATAATAACGATTACATACAAAATACTGATTTATAAAATTTTCTAAATAAGTACTTAGTGCCTGCTTTGCGTAGTAACGTACAATTTCAAATACTACGATATTCTATTATTTAATATCTATTATAACATAATACCAGCTGTCATCAACACTGAAATATTTCACTACAAACGATTAATTAGTCACAAAGAAGTAAGAAATGAAATTCCATTTTTCTGAAAAAAAAACTGGTTTACTAATTTTGCTGATATCCTGACTAACAATCCTATGATTTTGAGTCGAAGTCTAGGATAAACTCTGCTTAAAACTTAAACCGAGATTATTAAAGGCCTATTCAGACCTAAGCGGTATTCGCTACCGCCTGCGGCAGAGAAAACCCAGTGGGTATGCGGTAATATTACTGTTCAGACCTAAGGTATTCGCTACCGTTCGTAACCCGCGTGGTATGTACCTCTACCCACAGCGGCAGCGAATATCGCTCAGGTCGCTGTAGCCGCGGTACTTGATACTAAATACCTGAGCGAAACCCGCGCGGTATGTACCTCTACCCACAGCGGCAGCGAATATCGCTCAGGTTTGAATAGGCCTTAAATGCTACTTACCATGCACTTTTGCTTCACATTATTCCCGTTACTGTCACTGTCAACTGTCAAAGTACAAGAGCGAGATAGAGACGGGAACATAGCTAAGCCAAAGTAAATGCTAAGTAATATATCACGGCCTTACACCGGATTTCTGGGAAATCTCTAAATCATATCTAATGTCAAATATCATGCATGTTAAATGATAGGATTAGCTGGCGGAAAAAAAAAACCAATAAAATCATTTAAATGAGATTTGACAACAGATTATTTTAAGAAGCTTTTGTAAATCCTGGATTCAGTGACAAGCCTGTCTGCGTTCAATTTCATTTCTTACTGCTTTGTTATTACGACATAATTTGCGATAAATATGATCCCAATTATTCCATATTTCAGGCTACAACTTTAAATATAAAACAAATGAGATTTAAGGAGCCTACAGACGGCCTACTGTCTACATTTCTATGACAACATTCAACATGAATTGTCTGACCGTCTCCCAGCTCCCTTATTGACCAATAATTAGGTTTTTTTTTCATGTCATAACATACAAAATAATATATGCAGTTTATTTTTAGCTAGAATAACGTTTTACTTGTCTAGCAGCCAATCATAACATATTACTGATACGGTGCGTAGTAAACATAACATTGGCGCGTGTATTTCCTGGTCGGGTAGGCAGATGTGCATAGTACACCTAGATTTTGCCAATTGTGATATTGTCTCAAAGGGGTCAAATCTATTGTTATAAACTGGGTAAAAATTCTGTCTCAGATACAGGTAGCCCGCTAGTATTCAGCTTATTATAAAACTAGTTTAACTGTAGTCCAAGTCTAAACCTTCGAGCGAGTTATTACATTTGGAACTTTATTCTATCTGAGATTAAGTTTTTAACACAAAATTTATTTATTTATTTAAAATTGACAATTTAGACTCTGTTTTCGTAGTCACAACTTTATTTCAGTCGTTTTAAAGTTCCAAATGCAAAAACCGGATCTGTAGTTTAATCTTGGACTAAGTCGTTTTATAATAGTAATGGATGGTCGTGGTATACATTTGAATACCACCAGAGTGGTTTAAAATTCTAGTTAAGGCAAAAGAAAATCATATGATTGGTCGAGAACTAACTGATCTTTTAGGCAGTAAATAGTGTTGTTAATATTACTACACAGTAAATTACCAGTAAATGTTTAAACTAGTGGTTACAATAATAAATATAGTGCAGCTTCGAAAGCACCTAGCGCGAATGGTAACAGTTTTATTACTACATTATTATATAATTATATTCTCTATTATTTATTGAGTCCTCATATTTTTTTTTGGAAATGTTGCAAATATGTTTGGAAGTTGGCTGGCACCTTTACGATCTGAAATAGACACTAGAAGGGACATAAACGCGCAATTTTTTGCTTTGGATTTAGTATATGATTCTAGACTCCACGGTAAATACATTTTTTGTTGATTAACTGTTAAGTAATATAATATAATAACAAATTCTCCAGACCGATTTCTGTTTCAGTGGCCAATTTACGGTGGGGGTGTCACACCAACCACTTCCAAACTCCGGGCTGCTACTGAGAAATCATAATAATCATAATGGAAAAGCCCAATAGCACATTTTGCCCAACCTGTGTATCGAAGTCACGTTCAGCAATCGGGTTTGCGACCACGAGAGTTACGGGACAGTAAACTGTTCAGGTACTAAAGGTATAATGTATCAACCAGGTGTTTTTTTTTTATTATTGACCATTTTTTAAGCTAATTGGTTTAGAACCAATGCACTAAATCCGTGATAATACGTTGCGCTTCCATGTCCCTTCTACGCTGTACACAGATTAGTTATTTCGCTTTATTACATATTTGCAACATTTCCAAAATCAACTATAATTTTCCTATACAACAATACTCTAATAAACTTTTTCACTATAATAACATTAAATATAAATGGAATGACACTAAACATTTGCCAATAAAGCTGCTGCAGCGAATTTTTAAAATTTCAAACATTTTATTCAGCGTACACAGCGCTTTTGGACAAACAGACGTATTTCACCACAATTTTACCACATTTATTATATCAACATCTTTATATACATATAAGGAATCTATTCAAGACGAACACATAGTTTTTTAAAAGCATTTGAGTTGCTTAAGGTTCAATTTCGGCAGTTTACATTATACTATTCTATAATTTTCTTGGACAGCTTTTGTAGTCCTAGATTTAGAAGCCGCAAATACACGGTGGCATTTTAATTGTCTTACAAAGGTGATCCACTCAATGTATTCAACAGAAAAACCTCTAGGTAAAATCAAAAATTGATTTTTTTGGCTGGCACCATTGATCTGCAGTGCCACAGTCCTTGCAAATACGTTACCCCTAGAGACAAAGCTGAAATGTCTCATGTGCCTGTAATTGCAGCGATTGCTGTATTGTGCCGGTAATGGCACCCATACCCTTCAAACCGGAACACAGCAACCCTTCGCGGCAGAAAATAAGTATGGTGGGTAAATATTCATGTCAAAGTTTCCATACGAGTTGTATAAGAATGTTTGGTCGTCATTGGACACACGAAGTAGGCAGCCGGTATAAGACCATTAAAAATGCACCGTATATATTTTCGACTACTCTTCTACAAATTGATTAAGATGCTTATACCAGTCATAACAGCATCCGCTTAAAAAGCAATACGATTACTCGATTAAGATTATTGGACTTCGAATTTTCGTAATCCCAAAAGTGATTATGCCAATCACAATAAACGATTAATTTAACCACGGATGAACGATATCGTATTGGACTATTAAAGCCAACTTGAAACCAGTAATCACTAAATATATTAATAAAACATTATTCTGTCTTTGTCAACTTCAAACAATTAGGCCCACTTCCACCAAAATCACTTAAAATATTTAGCGCTAAATGTGTTTAAATTATCATACTGTCTCTGTCCCCTTCTAACAATGTGACAGTGACAAACTAGAAATTTAAACACAGTGCTAAATATGTGTAGTGATTTTGGTGGAACTGGTCCATAGATAGGGATGCAGTGACGTTTTAAATACGTTGAGCGATGAATGCATCCAGTGATTTATTATGCAAGTGCATCTAAGCAAAATATAGTTTTCTTTTTTAATACTTAACAGTTTCTTACTTGTGTTCGTTCGAATTATAAATGCATTTCAGTCAAATGTGGTCTCTAAAAGTGGTGAACAATTTCTAATCAGTATAAAATATAAATTATAACAAAATTCAGTTAATATAAAAAGGAATGTATAAACCTTAATTTAAAAGAAACTTCGTCGATTTAAAACTTATTTTTTATAGGAATGGCTGAGATAGACTAATTAAAAGTATAAAGTTAATCAAGAAAGTTTTTGTTTAAGCTAAACATAACCTTTTTGCCGTCGTATTAAAGTTTAATTTGGCTTGAAATTAGACTAACTCGTAATTTGTAAAAGGCAAAGGAATGACTAAAATATCGTTGTTTATTTTCAAAGTATTAAAAAGGAAGACTTTTTAGGAAGCTACAAATAAATTGGCAATTCAACAATAATATTCAAAATCTCTTCTAACATAAATGGATTCGATTTCTTTATAAGAGAGCCTAATTTATTTGAAGTAAAGTTTTAACAACTCAAGCGCCACTCTCCCCATTTAAAGGTATACATAAAGTGATAGGAATGTTTGCTTTTTGATGTTATTATCATTAACTATAGTATATGCGAATATAACTCATATAACAAATGAAATGTACAGATTATAAAGTAACAGTGTACTCATTGCTGAAAAGCCTGTAAATAAATAATAGGAAGGCACTTAACAAAAGATGATTTTTCTGAAAAAAAAAAAAAAGATTTTTATTATTTTATTTTTTTGTTATGAATCATGTCTTGTTAATGTCATGCCCTGTATAAATAAATACAGTATAGGAAACTTGAGAAATCTACACGTAATAAGTCAGTGAAAGGAAAAAGATATGTAAGTGAAGAAATTAATAGAAAAATAATTAGTAATTTCTTGTCATATCTCAGCATACAAAAACTCCTAGTCAGTACAAATTAACTAAAGAATCCTAGATTATTATGTACTACTAATATTATTTCTGCAGTTGCTAATATCTCATTAAGCCATAGTGAGCTCTAGTAATTCGTGATTTGGTCTAATTTTGAATACGATTATTTTTATTTTATATTATATTTGAACAGCGATCGATATACGACAACTGATTAATAAATTATGCATTGTCGTATTGAGTATGACGATACATAACTTTTAACGCATATTTAGATTAATTTAGGAGATGAATAAATTGGTAGTAGAAAAATTACTTGCATAGCAAGTGATTTAAAAAAAAAACTTGTAATAAATAATATGTAGGTATTTTAAATATTTAACGTAAATAGATTAATGAATATTAAATAAACAGATTAAAACCAGAATCATTCCAGCTTTAATTTTCATTTTTTTTCTAATATTTTATTTCGTAAGAATTCAAGAAGAGCCATTACCGCCGACTTAGCGTAACCGACAAAAACCAAATTTTACAGGAGAAGGTTTTTTAAAAATATTTTTGCTAACAATTGCGCTATTAATGTGAATTAGCATTTGCTATAACTTAAATAACTGATTTATTTTGGCGGGAAGGTCGACGAGGCATGGTCCGTTATAGTTTAAAATGTCGTTTGCGATGAAAAACGCAGTTTAGATAAAAATGTCGCTTACGCTAAATCGGCGGTAATGGTTCGATATTGCCCAGGGAATGTATGTAATATATAAATTATTATAATATTTTAATACCAATAAATAGGATATGGATAATGGCACCATATTGACCGATCATTTCGTATGGCAAAACAAAAATATAGGAACGAAAAAATTTAGCTAAGTGAATGTATAAAAGGCAAGTTATGTTTTACAAGGCTTTATGTCCATTTATATGTCATTAATTTTAACTTTTGATCTCGAAAACCAATATTATAGGAACAGAATTATACATACATTGTATAGGCGTATGATAAACTCAATTTTAGTTATAGTTTAGGAGCCAGAATACTACTATTATGAATACTAATATTATGAAGCTGAAGAGTTTGTTTGTTTGTTTTGTTTGGACAGAATTGAAAACTGCCCCGTTGGCACGTGGTCGCAAGTGCGACTGCTGTGCAAGGGGTCCCGGGTTCGATTCCCAGGTCGAGCAAAAAGTGTTATTGGGTTTTTCTATGAAATTCTCAGTAGCAGCTCGGAGTTTGGATTTGTGCCCGGTTAATGGCAATAGGCTCGCCCCCTATTACATGGGACCTAAATATACCGGCGAACTGTGGGTGTACATTGGTACACCTCTGCCTAACCCTTCGGGGAATACAGGCGTGATGGTATATAGAATTGAAAAAGAAATGCGTTAATAGTCCTTTTTTCGAGGAAGAATATAAACTATGTAACATCTCGCTACGACTAACGGGAGCGGAGTAGGAGCCAAAGATGTGATTTTAGTATCAATAGCAAATATGTACGAGTATAATAGTATAAACTAACTTTTGCACATGGCTTTGTGTGTGTGTCGCGCAAATTTTCTTACGGAAACCTATTTTTTCGCCTATAGTACTCAGTAGCTTCCTATTAGCAAAAGAATTTCGAAATCATATGAATAGTTCCGGAGATTAGCGCGTTCAAACAAAAAACTCTTTAACTTTATAATATTAGCACAGATTAAATAAGTACAGATACTTCACTCCATAGAAAAAACCCAACAATTAACGCTTTAATTACCTACAAAACGGTCGTGCGCGGTAAAATGTACTTTACGCAGACGCCCGATAGTATGTACTTCGTCGTCTGTCGTGTTGTGCTAGAGAGAGAGAGCAATAACGCGCGTCACACAAGGGCTGTCTGGACCGACTGGATTCTGCGCCCGGGCGCAGGTGAGCCGTAGGCACTTAAGAGAATAACCTTGAACGAGTGACGGAGGCCTGATATTAGTAGGTTTCACAAAAAATGTGACACTTAAATGGACTCACACCTTTACTAACAGATTATAAACAAATTATGTGAAAATAATAATAAATCTATTATTATGACGTTTTTAAAAAGATTATTCCAATAAATTCTTGCATTTAGACCATTACGTTTACAAATAATAAAAACTATTAAACTTATTATCTTATTATTCTTCTGGTCTTCTCGTCTACTCGGTCTACTAGTGAAAAGACCGATCTAGAAACTAATCTATTGTTTGAACATGTTTACTTCCTTATTTCTAAGTTTTCGGTCTTCTAATTATATTATTATTTCTCTTCTTAGCTATAAACAAAATCTATATAAAATAATAATCGTTGTTGACATGACACAAGCGTCTACTCCGGTCTTCTACGGTCTACTCATTTTTTCAGTAGACCATAACCTCAAAGTTTATAAATAAAATAATAAAAACTAGTGGCTTGTTTAAAAACCTTATTCCGACGGTCTTTCCGTGTGGTCTACTTGGTCTTCTTAAATTTTGGTGAGTAGACCTTCCAGTTCTAGGACGTCTGGTAATTCTACGGCTTCCAGACGTATTGAAGATGGGTTGAAGGGGAATTGCACCGAGAATATCATCTTTGAGTCCATTAAAAGGTTTTGCTGTAACAAAAAATAATAAAATCAGCGAATTTGCAAGATATACCGAACCCTTTTTTTTTTCAAAAATCAGGTACAGTCAACAAAAGGGATAAGTAACTAGAGCCTTAAATATAGTTCAAGTTTTCTTAAAAAGTGATGGATGTTTTTAAATTTAAATGAATTTAAATACTATAAATTAAACAAGTCATTAATAAATGAACTGTTTGTTAATCCATCGGTTTCTAAAGATACTTCAACTAAAACTGACAATCACAGGTAACTTTCTAGATCTATCAATCTAATTCGTCTCCATTTTATCAATTTTGGGGACTAGGGAAAATTTGACACGAACATGAACCTTATACCCATAAAATTAATGTTCATATTCATTTGTAACTCTCGAACACATTCTCTTACACGAATTTGAATCTTATACGTAAAGCACTTAGGGTATAATTTGGCATATCTCACCGGTTCCTTGTCGGGGTTAGTGCCTGCCTTCTCTAGCATCTTCTTCTGTATCTCGTGGATGAACTCCCTGGTGACCTTGACTTCGTATTCTTCTGCTGGCGTGTACATGTTCAGGATCTGAAGAAGAAGAGTTTAATTTCCTTAAACGCTGACTTCCATACTCTTAGTCTAGCAAAAAGGATTTTTTGAATTCAGAACAGCACTTCCAGAAATTACCTTTTATACTCAAACAAATTTATATCTTTATAATGGTGCCGATTCCCTTGTTCACAAACTAAACTAAAATTAGAGAATTGACATCTCTTACTAACATACAGCGAAAGAAAAGGACGGTAATACCTTAGAACTAAGTTAGAGATGTCAAATTAGTTTTGCCTTGAACTTTTCCGTGTTTTTAATCGACGCGTTCTGACATGCCAACTATAATTGTATAGAGGTTTTAGATCAACTAAAATTGACAAGTCTAATTCACGTCCGTCCCTTTCTTGTTTGATTGGAAAGAAAAAGATAGAAATAGTCTAAATTAAATTTAGCTTGTGCATAACAGAATCGACACCAATATATATTATACTAATGTCATAAAGAAGTAAAGTTTGTGAGGTTGTACCGATTTTGGAAAATCTTTTAATCATAGAAAGTCACGTTATTGAACTACATAACATCACGCTACGACACTCGGAAGCGGAGCAGTAATCAAAAGAGTAACTTAACGCGGGTAATTCGCTAGTTATGTCATACTAGCTTCTGCCCGCGACTTCGTCCGCGTCACAGTTGATGTGTTATCCTACGGGTACCGTACATTTTCCCGGGATAAAAATGCCTATGTGTTATTCCAGACTATAATCTATCTTTGTGCCAAATTTCATCCAGATCCATTCAGCCGTTTAAGCGTGAAAGAGTAACAAACATCCATACCTCCATACTTACAAACTTTCGCCTTTATAATAGTAGTAGGATGTCGTGGTCACGTTGAGAACACCTAACTACGCACTCGGAATTGACATTTCATATTCGATTGTGACGTAAAAATTTCGCTCTGATCAATGGCGACGGTTTTCACATGTCATATTTGAATATTCCACAATTTTTTTTTGCACGAAAATTATTATAATTATTTTTTATTTGACCGAAATATTGAAGAGGACATAATTCTTCTGAAGTAATAAAATTTATATATATATTTTTTTTAATTTTTGACTCTCATTTAAATCACATGCATATTCCCTATCGATTGATGGTGAACTTTCAGTGGACTTACCTTGCAGACTTGCATGGCGTTGAGGTTGGCACACATGTCCACAGTACTCTGCACGTCTTGCATCGACTTGCGTGCTTGCAGCAACTGGACCGCTTGCGTTATCGGCTTCAGGACACCCAGAATTTCTTCCACCTGTAAAAAAAGTTTATTTCAGATTACAGTCTGGCTTCATATGTATAAATTGAAAAAGGTTTTTCCTTGGATCCAGGTTTTCACACCTTTGATACCTAAGAGCTGAAATATTTCGCCACATAGTAAAAAAAAACTCCCTCAATTGACTGCCTCGTTAGCCTAATGGTCCTACGCGCGACTGCTACGCTAGAGGTCCTGGGTTCGATTCCCAGGTCGAGCAAAGTATTATTGGGTTTTTCTATGAAATTCTCAGTAGCAGCTCAGAGTAAGGGTTTGTGCCCGGTTACTGGCAATAGGCTCGCATATTACATGGGACCTAAACATACCGGAGATCTTTGGGTGTACATTGGTACACCTCTGCCTAACCCTACGGGGAGTATCGAGGGTGATGGTACGTTAATGAGCGTTATTGAAAAACAGGTGTTCCATACAAATGTGGAATACATAAAAGATTTAAATATATGTATATTTCAATTAGACCATTTAAAAGGTACTTTAGATGTTATTTACAAGAAAAAAATAATATTGAATCTAGTTCCTCACAAAGAGAAACACTCCCTTCCGCCCCGCTCAGGGCGGGAGAAGTCATTTGATGATATCCCATCCAAAAAAAGCTCTGTATAATAAAATCCGGTACACTCACGCTCTTCTGTCCATACTCTGCCAGATGCTCCTTGATCCAGGTCTCGAGGTGCGAGATGTTGTACCGGATCTGCAGCCCTTTGGCCCAGCAGCACAGGTCTTTGCGAAGCAGTAGCTGATTCAAGCTGTACGCGCAGATGTAGTAGAATAGCTGGAAACAGGGTTATATGCTGTTAGAATGTGACTTGAATTTAATCCTTTAACTGCCGCAGTTGTATATAAGCAACTTATCATTTTTGAGCCCATGGCACCACGTTGCATGCCATGTTTGCCATGGGCTCAAAAATGATGGGTTGCTTATATACGGCTGCGGCGGTTAAAGGGTTAAATGGCTTTTTGGAGGTGTGAGGAATAGGGTGGTACGTTCATCTTCGTTTATTGAAAAGTGAGGATTCTCCGAGCAGACGGGTGTTGTGTCTGGTAGGCTACTGCCCACTTACAGGTAAACTCTGCATGCATAGAGAGTTGTACAAAAGTAAATAATAAAAAGAAAATTAAAATAAACTTAGAACATAATCTAGGTAACCTTATTTTAACGGAGATTAATCAGGGAGATATTTATACATTTTAGCTTTCAATTTGCTCAGAGAGTCAACGTGCAAATCGATTTTATCGCCACAACTATTCACAACCTTGCATAATCATCAAATTCAAATTCAAAGCATTTATTTCAATTAGACCATTTACAGGCACTTTTGAATTGTCAAGAAGTTACAGTTTAAAGTTGAAGCTAGTTGCTCGTTCCAAAACGTAGGTCTCTATGGAGAAGAACGAGCAAGAAACTCCATGGACACTCTTTTCTTTCAATTTGGTTTTTACAAAATCTTGGTTACAAAATTGTGGTTGCTTCTATATGTGAAAACAATGAAGGTGAATATAAAACAATAAAATATAATAATAAAGATGTAAGCCATGGCAGTTAAGAGATGACCAATCCCAACTGACAGCACCCGTTCACGGGCATGACGCGTGCATCAGCACCATTTAGCTCAACCATCTTGAAGGGAACCGAACGATCCAATGCACGCGCCACCATCATCAATCAGAATAACTATTACCTGTTTAAATATCATAAGTCTAAGCGGCTGGTCGACGGCGAACGTGTGCAAATGGTCGTGTGTTGCCGTGAGCTCCAGCTTGAGTCGCTGCGGGCCCGCGCCGGCCGCCGGGGGCCGCGCCGGGGGACCCGACAGCCCCGAGATCTCCTCGTGCTCCAGGATAGCCGGCACTATCAGGCGCTCCAGCTGCCGCTCCAGTAGGTGGATTAGACCTGGGAGGGAATGTGTGGATTAGATTTGGAAACTCAGATCTCCTAAGCGTATGACTATAGTGTAATTTTTTTTTATGGATGGCAAACAAACCCACGGTCCACTTGATGTTAAGTGATCACCGCTACGTAGAGATATCTGCAACACCAGAGGCCTTGCAAATGCATTGCCATCCCAGAGACAAAGTTGAAATATCCCAGAGACAAAGTTGAAATATCCCAGAGACAAAGTTGAAATATCCCAGAGACAAAGTTGAAATATCCCATGTGATTACAGTTACACAGGCACCTATATCCCCTTCAAAGCATTGCTGCTTTGCGACAGAAATAGGTATGGTGGTAGTACTTCCCCGGACGAGCTCCTTCACAAAACATACGCGGTATAAAAAGACACGCCATTTCTCAAAGGAATAGGTTAATTAACATCACTCTACGGCCAATGGGAGCGGAGCATTATCTAAAGACGTAACTAATGGCGGGTGAAATAAGCCACAGTTCGCTAGTCTTTGATACTTCTGATATAGTGGTAACTACGCCCCTGCTTTTAGCCGTCACTTACCCTGGTATATCCAGACGGCGATATCGCTGAGCACCTGGCGGTACTCCGACAGGTCGAAGATCCGCAGACACCGCTGGTACTGCCGGATCGTGTCGCCCTGCTGTTGTTGCCACTTACCCTGGTAGATCCAGACGGCGATATCGCTGAGCACCTGGCGGTACTCTGACAGGTCGAAGATCCGCAGACACTGCTGGTACTGCCGGATCGTGTCGCCCTGCTGTTGTTGCCACTTACCCTGGTATATCCAGACGGCGATATCGCTGAGCACCTGGCGGTACTCCGACAGGTCGAAGATCCGCAGACACTGCTGGTACTGCCGGATCGTGTCGCCCTGCTGTTGTTGCCACTTACCCTGGTATATCCAGACGGCGATATTGCTGAGCACCTGGCGGTACTCCGACAGGTCGAAGATCCGCAGACACTGCTGGTACTGCCGGATCGTGTCGCCCTGCTGTTGTTGCCACTTACCCTGGTATATCCAGACGGCGATATCGCTGAGCACCTGGCGGTACTCCGACAGGTCGAAGATCCGCAGACACTGCTGGTACTGCCGGATCGTGTCGCCCTGCTGTTGTTGCCACTTACCCTGGTATATCCAGACGGCGATATCGCTGAGCACCTGGCGGTACTCCGACAGGTCGAAGATCCGCAGACACTGCTGGTACTGCCGGATCGTGTCGCCCTGCTGTTGTTGCCACTTACCCTGGTATATCCAGACGGCGATATCGCTGAGCACCTGGCGGTACTCCGACAGGTCGAAGATCCGCAGACACTGCTGGTACTGCCGGATCGTGTCGCCCTGCTGTTGTTGCCACTTACCCTGGTATATCCAGACGGCGATATCGCTGAGCACCTGGCGGTACTCCGACAGGTCGAAGATCCGCAGACACTGCTGGTACTGCCGGATCGTGTCGCCCTGCTGTTGTTGCCACTTACCCTGGTATATCCAGACGACGATATCGCTGAGCACCTGGCGGTACTCCGACAGGTCGAAGATCCGCAGACACTGCTGGTACTGCCGGATCGTGTCGCCCTGCTGTTGTTGCCACTTACCCTGGTATATCCAGACGGCGATATCGCTGAGCACCTGGCGGTACTCCGACAGGTCGAAGATCCGCAGACACTGCTGGTACTGCCGGATCGTGTCGCCCTGCTGTTGTTGCCACTTACCCTGGTATATCCAGACGGCGATATCGCTGAGCACCTGGCGGTACTCCGACAGGTCGAAGATCCGCAGACACTGCTGGTTCTGACGAGGAGTGTTCGCTGATTGGTAGATCGTGTCGCCGCTGTACTGGCGCAGGTTGTTTAGGAGACTGCGAGAAAAAAACTAAATTAAAAATGCGCGTTTTTGACATGGAGTACAAACTAGACAGGCTTCTGAATTAGATCCGAAATTAACTTAAAACTGTTATGTATTTTCCATACCATTCCGACCACGGCATGGCTAGTCTGCATTAAGATTAGCCATCTTAATGCAGACTAGCCATGTACGCACGAGATATAATACCTATAGTGTACAAATGTGTGCGCTAACACAGGTGCACTCTCTCTCCCCTAACTCTCATTGTATGATGGGATGGCAATCCGACACGACCGGAGAGAGATCCTAGAAATTCCTAATGGAAAAACCCAATAACACTTTTTGTCCAACCTAGGAATCGAACCCAGGACCCCACGCTCAACAGTCGTGCTTCCCATCACGAGACCAACGGGGCAGTTACGAACTTAAAGAGACTGCTTACTACTATACTGCTTGGAACGGCCATACGCGCGGTCAAATCAAGTTCCAGGTCGTATAAATTCGATGCAAACATGAACCTTACCTATTATATAGAAGCCTCAATTTTCTTTGGCAGTGTTACACGAAACACGACGAGATAATAATATGTTATTACGTGTTGTTGTGTGTATTAGTTTACACCTAGTTATTATTTTATGCTTATACAGGAAAAAATTTTAACCAGTGCGTAAATTTTGCCATAATAAACTTCAAGACGTTTTATTAAACACGTATATTTTATTTTGATATGTCTTAGTACTAAAAAAAAAAGTTATCGCTTACGAAACATGTTTACTTAAAAACCATATTTCATTGTCACTCGGCGCTAGCGCATTCCCCACCCCCTCACCCCAGCCATGCGCCCGGGCGGCGGACAAGAGTTTTCATTGATAGTATGGCGAATAGATTATGTCCTGGATGTTTTGCTTATTTCAAACTCGGATAAGGATGAAATTTTTTTTAATTTTTTTTTTTTAACTAAACACGGAAATGTGTTCTATTACTGACACTGAACTACCAAAAAAAATTTACGCACTGGTTAAAAACTTATCCTGTATATGTATTGTGTTCATTGCGCCATAGTTGCACGAAATAAAGGATTATTTCTCTATCTTAAATCTCTACTTACCGCAGCATATTAGCGAGCCACAACGCGTTGTACTCGACGCTTTCGCCGCGTTTCTTCAGCGTTTTCTTCACGGCTGTCCTGACTGCCTTCATCAGCTGATGCATCTTAGGCTCGTCATCCACGTGGTCCATATGACGCAGCATCATGAATAGGATGTATGCGGGAAGGCCGGGTAGTAACGTTACTGCGGTTTTCGGCTTTAAGTCTGTTGGGGTAAGGTTGGATTTTGAATTGTATTGTTTTTTTATTAATCATGGAAAAGTCGAGCAACCTTTTATTATTTATATGACATGATTTGAGAGATAAATCTCTTCATATTATAAAACAAAGTCGCTTCCCGCCGTCTTGTCTGTCCGTCTTTCCATAATTAAATGCAGTTTTTATCAATAGATACAAAAGAAAGATTTATAATCAGCACGCTACGACATATACAGGAAAAAATTTTAACCAGTGCGTAAATTTTGCCATAATAAACTTCAACACGTTTTATTAAACACGTATATTTTATTTTGATATGTCTTAGTACTAAAAAAAAAAGTTATCGCTTACGAAACATGTTTACTTAAAAACCATATTTTATTGTCACTCGGCGCTAGCGCATTCCCCACCCCCTCACCCCAGCCATGCGCCCGGGCGGCGGCCAAGAGTTTTCATTGATAGTATGGTGGCGAATAGATTATGTCCATGTTTTGCTTATTTCAAACTCGGATAAGGATGAATTTTTTTTTTATTTTTTTTTAACTAAACACGGAAATGTGTTCTATTACTGACACTGAACTACCAAAAAAAATTTACGCACTGGTTAAAAACTTTTCCTGTATATAGCTAGTCTATACTAATATTATAAAGAGGTAAAGTCTGTGAGATTGTAGGAGGAAATCTCTGGATCTCATGAACAGATTTAAAAAAATCTGTACCCCATTGAAAGCCACGTTATTTGTGAGTAACATAGGCTATATAACATCACGCTACGACACACGGGAGCGGAGCAGTAACCAGAAACGTAACTTTGCAAGGGTGAAATAAGCCACGCGGACGAACTCGCAGCCAATTCGCTATGTTTTATAACCATAACGCGAACGAAGTCGCGGGTAACAGCTAGTATAATCCAAACTAATATTATAAATGCGAAAGTAACTCTGTCTGTCTGTCTGTCTCTTCATCACGCCTAAACCACTGAACCGATTTCAATGAAATTTGGTACAGATATAGTCTGGGACCTGAGAAAGGACATAGGATAGTTTTCATCCCGGAAATCCCCCGGGAACGGGAACTATTAATCCACGCGGACGAAGTCGCGGGCAAAAGCTAGTATAATAATAACTCACCAGAGATAAGTTTCTTTATAATAATGCCTTCGTCCTGTATCTTGTACTCGAACATGCCGAGGTACTCGCGTTCTTTCTTGCGCGTCACCGGCGCTATCTCTAGCGTCATCGACGCGTTGGGCGGGGCTATTGAGTCTGTAGGGAAAAAAAAACATTATAACATACCATCACGCCTGTATTCCCCGAAAGGTTAGGCAGAACTGTACCAATGTACACCCGCAGTCTTTTTAATTCCCATGTAATAGGTGGCAAGCCTATTGCCATTAACCGGGTACAAATCCAAACTCCGAGCTGCTACTGAGATTTTTATAGAAAAACCCAATAGCACTTTTTGCTCGACGAAATCGAACCCAAGATCTTCAGCGTAGCAGTCACGCTTAGGACCACTAGGCTAACAAGGCAGTTATGTCTCATGACTCAATGTATCATGTATCTGTAATTACACTGGCACCCATACCCTTCAAACCGGAACACAGCAACACTGCTTTGCGGCAGAAATAGGTATGGTGGTAGTACTTCCCCGGACGAGCTCCTTCACAAAGAGCTGTACTACTGCTTCTTTCATTCTTGGTAATAGTGTCATGATGGCCCAGTGGTTCAGGCGCCCGCCTCTCACACACGAGGTTGTGAGTACGCAACCGGGCACGGGCAAGTACCAATGTGACTTTTTCTAATTCATATATTCTTTCTAAGTTTATCTTGGACATCACTGACATCGGTAACCATGTCAGAGGCCCTTGAGGCGGTTTAGAAACTCTGACACTAGGGTGTGTGGGGTCGTTAGACCTTACTGCCCACACGATGAAGAAGATGAAGAAGATTATAATATATTTACCGTTACTGTCTAGTATATCGTTGACATCTTCTATGCCGACGTCCTTCAACTTGTTGACTAACAGTCGTATTTGATTCTTGTACCGACGACAGCTTTCTGATAACTTGTCCACGCGTTCCTGTTTGTACAAAAATATGGATATTAATATAATGAAATAATATAATGAAGATAAAATTTACGTGTAATATCCACAATTGCCATATACTTTTTGATGTAGATATAACATACCAAAAGGTAAATTCTACTTAAATTAGAACCATTAAAAATGTAGTCGCAATATCATTTTAGAGGCAATTAATAGCAAAAAATATAGGTAATTTAGAGACTTTTTTAAACGATTGAGGATAGATTAAGATCGTTCGTAAGAGTTAGAAGAATTACCCTGGTTACGGAGATATTGAAAATCAAAGATCCAACAAGTTTTAGAGATTTTTTTGGGAATCCAGCTAATTGGATGGCAAACAAGCCGACAGCCCACCAGATGTTCAGCGATCACCGCTGCCTACAGCCATCTGCAATACCGGAGACCTTGCAAATGCGTTGCCATCACAGAGACAAATTTGTAATATCCCATGTGACTAATTACACCGGCACCCATACACTTCAAATCGGAACACAGCAACGTTTCTTTGCGGCAGAAATAGATATGGTGGTAGTACTTCCTCGGACGAGCTCCTTTACAAAGAGCTCTACCACTGCTAAAGCTGCTTACCTGTAACGCCAAGCTCTCAGCTGCAAGCCTGATGATCTCATTCTGTGCAAACTCTTGAGTCTTATTCTTAGGCTCAGCGCTCAAATCTGAACTGAGTAACCTACAACAAGAAATATTGTGTCAACATATTTTCAAGTAAAATTATTGGAAAGTACAGTCGAACAAAGTATTTGGTACACAGGCAACAAAGTCAAAAGTCAAAGCAGTTGATTTAATTAGACAATCTACACGCATTTGTCAAGGAGTCAGAGAGTTGAAGGTAGTCGCTTGTTGCAAAACGTAGGTATGGCTCTATGGAGAAGAATGAGCAAGAAACTCAACCGACACCCTTTTCAATTAAGTTTTTATAAAACCCTGGTTACAATTTTCTTGTTGCTTCTATCATTTTGAAAGCGAAGAAAGTGTATATAAAACAATAAAAAAAATAGCCATGGCAGTTAAGAGATGACCAATCCCAACTGACAGCGCCCGTTCACGAACATGACGCGTGGATCTACACCATTTAGCCACCATGAGCTAACTTGTAAACATTTTTTTTGGAAAATTATGAGTGCGCTGGGTAGACAATTCTTGATCAAACATCACGCACACAAACTAACATGAATGTTTATGAAGTGGATAGATTCCTCCAAAATTGTAGAAATGAAGAATGAAATCGCGAAAGATAGAATGAGTAAAGGGAGGCCTTTGTCCAGATGTGGGACAAAATAGGCTAATAAATAAATAAATAAATTGATGTATGAACGTGGACGAAGCGAAAGCAGAATTCCCGGATCGTTGCAGGTGGCGTTCTGTGGTTTCTACCTACCCGCATGGGAAAAATGCGTGAGTTTATGTATGTATGTTGTAGTAGATAGATGAATATTTCAAACCGGGTACACCAAATACTTTGTTCAACTGTACATTATAAATAAACAATTTATATATTTTCGGAAATCAAGAATGATGAAGATATTTGCCCATTTTGAGATGGAGTTTCCTATGGAGAAGAATAATAATCTTTAAAATAACATTGTTAGTTTATTTTAGATACATTTATTTCTTATTATATGTTAGAACTAGTCTACAATATTTTTTTTAGTAGATTTTTAATGCTCTGGCTATTATCAGGGAGTAATGGAATTTGTTCAAGAAAGTTTAGAAAAGATAATTTATAGTATTTGAATTATGATGCTTATCTTTTCAAAATATTATGAGACATTCCTATTCTGCTTAGATTAGTAGATTCTTCTTTTAATCACAGGTTTAATTATTACACAAACAAAAGAAAACGTAGCGTGCTATCCGTTTAGCCAGATCCTATCAGTCCATATATTGCCAGGAAACGTTTGGCCAGAGGGGCGATTCAACAGGAAAAGAGGTTTAAACTTTTCTGTAGTACTTAGGAATAAGTTCTTATAATACCAGCTAAATGTATTAGCTCAGAGATAACAGCCCTAAAGTGCTATTCTGTAAAAAAAACTCACGGGGTGAATTAATGTGAAGAGGGGTTATGGTGAGCTACCAATCCTTAAAATATCTGTGAGTTGACAGCACCTCAAGGTCACTGTCTATACCTAAATTCACCGTAGGAGATTTTTATAGAATAGACTAGCATGACCAGAAAGGAGGAGCTGCACTCCCTATAACTTCCCCCTGCATCAGTTCCCCCCATGAATTGGGTAGATGACACCACTAATCAATTGACGTACTTTTTATGAGCTGTCAAAACGCAATTCCCCATAGATTTTGTATGACAATACTCAACTATGACGTCACTTTTTAGTCGACTCAATTCAGTAACTATTTATTGATTTCAAAGCAACTAAAAATTGATGATAATAGTTATTCAAACATTTATCGGGTTTTCAGGGCTAAAATAAAGTGTTTTTTTAGTGAAGTTGTGTCTTGGAATTATTTGTTAGTGGTGTCATCTACCCAATTCAAAGGGTGTGTAGTGTCACAAGCCTAACCATATCCCTTCCTAAACTTGGCAATTAGTAGTGTAAAACACATCACCAACACATGTTTTATAATGGTAGCTACACACGGTACGATATACTTGCGCAAGTTTTAACTCACTCACTCTCTCACTGACTTGTACAAGTCAGTCTGACGTCATTGTGCCTACAAGAGGCTAAAATACTTATGTAAATTTATTCCTCACACGTTAATGCATATTTGTGCAAGTCTAAATTTGTGCAAGTATAACGGTTTGCGAAAATATTTACACAGTGAAATGTTAATGATGGTTTTGCCGCAATATTATGAGTTTGTCTAGGTACAATTAATTTTCAATTTTTTGTCTTTAGAATTAAAAATGGCAGATTAATAAATTGTGTAAACAAAACTCAAAAGCAACCTCAAAGCAATGAATATTTTAATGATGATTTATGAAATGTAAAGAAGAATGTTTTTTTTTATACGATTTCAGGGTTGGTCCCATTATAAAAATTGTTCATAATTATGAGTACAAAGACACAATAGGTTTCTGATAATTTATTTACAACTAAAGTGTGTTTTTTAATCTCGTAGACTGATTTGACAGCTTCTTACGTCAAACTTGAAAATAGTGTGCTTTATGTTCATGGGCCGAAAGCACATTATTTTTATATTTGACGTATGAAACTGTCAATTTAGTCTACGAGATTAAAAAACACACTATAGCTACAGCTATTTGATGAAAATGAGGATGAAACAAGAGAAGTGCAAACTAACAATGAATTAACAAATATACATTTATTTGAATATCACAAATCAAAATATAGCTTTGAACTTAAACATAATGATAATAGAGTTAAATTACAACTTAAAACTAAAAGCATATGATTTTTAATACTGTCAAGGTCAGATGTACTATGACTTGTGTGCAAGTACATGTGATATAGTTCGTCGAGTCGATGTGGCAATGTCTCCGGAATTCCACCTGGATATTGGTATAATCTTCGCCACTGAAATGTAGATATTAAAGCTAGACAATGGTGCTAATTTTATTGTTATTTTTTGTCTTTTTCTGTGTAATAAAACAAAAAAGGGACAGACATATAATTTAAGTCGCTAATTACTCCCGTCTTTTTCATGCTTTAGCAGAAAGACAAAGATAGCAATAGCCACAATTATATTTACTGCAAGGACAGCAACATAAACACCAATGAAATTTGTGACGATATACTTGCGCAAGTTTCCACTTGTGCAAGTAGGCATGACTTGTGCAAGTCCATTGAACCCAAAAATGGCTTAGATGCTTGTGCTTATTTATCGTACACACGTTATTTCATACTTGCGCAAGTCAGACTTCGTGCAAGTATATCATTACGTGTGTGATAATACAGTCAAAATTCCAACTTAAAACTAAAAGCATATGATTTTCAATACTGTCAAAGTCAGATGTACTATGACTTGTGTGCAAGTACATGTGATATAGTTCGTCGAGTCGATGTGGCAATGTCTCCGGAATTCCACCTGGATATTGGTATAATCTTCGCCACTGAAATGTAGATATTAAAGCTAGACAATGGTACTGATTCTATTGCGTAGGAACTAAACTTTATTTATTTATTAAAACTTTATGCACAAATGTAAAAATACTCCGTATAAAGGCAGACTTAGGGCATTTTCTACCAGTCTAGTCTTATGGTAATTTAGGTTATTTTTTATCTTTTTCTGTCTTATAACACAATTAAGGGATGGACATATAATTTAAGTCACTAGTAACTTCCATCTCTGTCTTACTTCATCAGTGAGAGAAAGATAGCAATAACCGCAAATACGTTTATTGCAAACTCAACAGAATCAACACCAATAGAGTTTGTTACGATATACTTGCGCAAGTCAAACTTGCACAAGGAAGCGTGACGTTATTATACCCACATATGGCTCAGAAACTGAGACTAATTAATTCCACATACGTTATTTCATACTTGTGCAAGTCAAAATTCGTGCAAGTATATCGTTACGTGTATGGCGTCCTTAAGCGTATTTTTTATTTATTTTGTTTTTTTGGTTTGTTCGTGAATAAGCTCCGAAACTACATGACCGATTTTAACTTTTTTTTCAACAATGACATCCTACATTACATACTACATTATTCCTGAATTACATAGGCTATATAACATCACGCTACAACAGACGGGAGCGGAGCAGTAACCAGAAACATAACGCGAGTGAACACATGTTATATAAAACATATTATTTACAGTATTTTTAAGTAATAGTGTAGGTACTCACTTTTGATATTTCTCATTCTCTTCTCTTAGCTTCTCAATCTCCGATTTTGATTTCGATATGTGTTCTGAATAGAATTTCTTCTCTGCTATCAATTCTTCTTGTAGTTGCCTGTAAATGGAAAGAAGATAACATTATTTTTACTTAGGTTGTACAACGTGACTCTTAATTAATTGGCAATGTTTTTGGGGGTGATAGTACTAAAATATATATATATATATATCATCATCACGCCTGTATTCCCGGAAGCGTTAGGCAGAAGTGCAACTATGTACACCCACAGTTCGCCGGCATGTTTAGGTCTCATGTAATAGGGCCTGTTGCCATTAACCGGGCACAAATCCAAACTCCGAGCTGCTACTGAGAATTCATAGAAAAACCCAATAACACTTTTTGCTCGACCTGGGAATCGAACCCAAGACCTCTAGCGTAGCAGTCGCTCTTAGGACCACTAGGCCAATGAGGCAGTTAAAACTTAATTCAGTCTATTTCCATGTTTTTATTTATTTAACTTATTGCAACAAAATGTACAAAGGCAGACTTAATGCCTTAGGCATTCTCTACCAGTCAGCTAAAGGTGGTGAAGAGATAACAGGGCAGGTGTTAATTATTGTAAAAGAGTAAAACGACAAAATTTAATAACTCAAAAAAGAACTCAATGCAATCTTTTTCACTCTAATAAAAGAAGCACCCTTTCTTCTTTTTTCTTTCACGGGCAATAAATATAAGTCTAAAATCGCCAATCCGCCTTGAGCAAGCGTGGTGATCAATGCTCGTGCTTTCTCTGTATGAGAAGAGGCCTTTGCCTTGCAGTGTGACAACAATAGGCTAGTATTCTTTATTATACTGTATATGATGGAAAGGAAGAGGGAGGCCAAAGAAAAGATGTATGGATTGTGTGAAGAATGATATGAAAGAGAAGGGAGTCAGTGATAGCATGACGGCTGACAGGACGAAATAAATAAATAAATATCTTGGGACAACTCACACACGGCTATCTGATCCCAAGCTAAGCAGAGCTTGTGTTATGGTAACCAGACAACTGATATACATACTTATATAATTTATAAATACATACATATTATAGATAAATCACACCCAGACACAGAACAAACAATCATGCTCATCACACAAAGTTTGTCCTGGGTGGGAATCGAACCCACGACCTCCGGCTTAGCAGTCAGGGCCACTAACCACTAGACCAACAGGCCCGTCAAATGGAAGAAGAAAACGTGTTACGCCGACCCCAAGTAACATGGGATAAGGGCAGGAAGATGATGATGGTGATAGGGACAATTTCATTTACCTGTTAATACCCTTCTGAGCTTCATAAGCCGTCGCCAATTCACCATCTTCGTTGATAATATCGACGTCCGACCCGTAGTTTGATGTAGCGAGCGACTTTAAGTTCACCGTCTGTTGGAATAGAGTTCAAAATTGAATGTAAGTTTATTTAAATATTTTAGTTAGTAGGATATTTTAGTATTGGGGACTACTTGGTGCAGAATACGAGTGTTTTATTATACAGGAAAAGTTTTTAACCAGTGCGTAAATTTTTTTTGGTAGTTCAGTGTCAGTAATAGAACACATTTCCGTGATTAGTTAAAAAAAAAAAATTTTTTTCATCCTTATCCGAGTATGAAATAAACAAAACATGGACATAATCTATTCGCCATACTATCAATGAAAACTCTTGGCCGCCGCCGCCGCCCGGGCGCATGGCTGGGGTGAGGGGGTGGGGAATGCGCTAGCGCTGAGTGACAATAAAATATGGTTTTTAAGTAAACATGTTTCGTAAGCGATAACTTTTTTTTTAGTACTAAGACATATCAAAATAAAATATACGGTTTAATAAAACGTGTTGAAGTTTATTATGGCAACGCACTGGTTAAAATTTTTTCCTGTATATTATTTATAATGTTAGATCTATTCTCAAAATAATCATTGCTGTGGGTGTGGAAGATATTTTTAATTTTATATCTTTAAAAACACGGTGGAAGGAAAATCAATGCGCAAACTGTTGTTGACTGTGGGTGATGTCGTACTTTATAGTTCCGAGACAGCGACACGCCGGCTGACGCTGAAAACCAGCGCTGTGGTTCCGTGTCTCGTGCACGGGCCACGGCTTTATGCTGAGCGTCAGCCTTTTCGCGCGGTAGTGGCGCATAGAGATTATTGTTATTGTTATTTTTTATTTTTGTTTTTATGTTAAAAATAAAATAAATAAATATCTTGGGATAACTCACTCACGGCGATCCCAAGCTAAGCACAGCTTGTGTTATGATAACCAGATAACTGATATACATACTTATATAATTTATAAATACATACATATTATAGATAAATCACATCCAGACACAGAACAAACAATCATGCTCATCACACAAAGTTTGTCCTGGGTGGGAATCAAACCCACGACCTCCGGCTTAGCAGTCAGGGCCGCTAACCACTAGACCGTCATGTTGTGCGTCGCTTTCGCAATTGCGCGTCGCTTTTCTTTCTAATTGGATTTTTTTGACATTGGCCTAATCCTGAAGTCAAAGAACATAAAGTCGCAAACAGTAGCTAGTATTATAATAAATTGATCGTTACAGATTGTCGATATCCCTTCCACCCTGAATTTTGAAGATTAAGATTAAATACTTACTACTACTAAGCACAAAAAAACATACTTGACTAACTATCTACTAAAATTAACAAAATTATATACCATGCAATAACAGCAAAAGAAGGCATGGAAAAATAATAATAATAAATAAAGGAAAAAATAAATTTTGATGTCACATGAATTTGGAAATAAAATATAACTAATTTATTTAATTTTTTGTCATTTTTAAACCCACTTTTTATTTGATATTTCATAGCCTTTTCCCAAATATGTTTGGGTCGGCTTTCAGTCTAACCGGCTGCAGCAGAATACCAGTGTTTTACATGGAGCGACTGCCTATCTGACCTCCACAACCCAGATACTGGTCAACACGATACCTCTTGGTAAGACTGGTTGTCAGACTTCCTAGCTTCTGACTATCCGTAACGATTGTCAAAAATTCACGAATGACAGCCGGGACCAATGGTTTAACATGCTTACCGGGACACGGTGGTATCACACCACCAACTTCAAAACTACGGGCAGCTACTAATGGGAAAAGCCAATAACACTTTCCCCAACCTGGGAATCGAACCTAGGAACACAAGCATCAGCGATCACGCTTAACACCACAAGACCGACGTGTCAGTAGTTATCCATTAATATTATTAAGTAACAAAAAATTATGGTTAAATAAAATATGGGTGACTATATACATCTATACATACAAGCATTTGATTAAAATGATAACATTGATAACTACATCAATCCTAATTACTCACAACGTTTTTCAGAGCTTGGAACCACGGTTTCTGTGTTGCAATAAAATATAAACATTATAGAGGCAAACTCTTTTTAAAATTTAATCATTTAAGGTAAACAGTACACGGTTTATTATTTTTAATGTCTGTCGAACTAAACCTGCAATTTATGCAAATAAAATCTCTTCTTATTTATGGTATATACTATCACGCCTGTATTCCCCGAAGGGTTAGGCAGAGGTGTAGCAATGTACACCCACAGTTCGCCGGTATATTTAGGTCCCATGTAATAGGGGGCGAGCCTATTGCCATTAACCGGACACAAATCCAAACTCCGAGCTGCTACTGAGAATTTCATAGAAAAACCCAATAACACTTTTTGCTCGACCTAGGAATCGAACCCGGGACCCCTTGCACAGCAGTCGCACTTGCGACCACGAGACCAACGGGGCAGTTTAGCTTATTTATGGTATATTATATTTATAGTCTATGCCAATGCACACTAGCTCCCTCTGTACTATCTTTAACATTATCATATCAGCCGCAGGACGTCCACTGCTGGACATAGGCCTGCCCTTTAGTTTTCCAAAAAGACCGGTTGGAATTTGTACTATATCTAAACTTTATTTTTGTTTAGTTTATTTGGAGGCACTATGAACATAGGAACCCCAACGTATTTTCAACTTAAATTACAGCATTTAATTATAATATTAAAATTAATTATTTCAAAAAGGAAAAAAAACATTAATGCAAATGCATTTGGAACATATGCATTTGCACAATTTCTGAACCAACCGACATTGCTTCGAAAAATCAAACCGTCACCTTTTTTACCTTGCCATTACAAAAAATATCTTAGCTCATACAATTTAAAGCCCTAAATTGAATGGCAAATTATTGGCTATAACGTAGCCGCGCTGTTAAAGTAAAATATGACTTTATTAGTACCTCTTTTTGACAATAAAAATAGCTGCTTCTATGAACCGGCTGATCCATATACAATTGTTTAGATATCTTCACTCCAGTCAAGGGTAGTGTCATTATCGCACTTTTTGAACACTAGTCACTTTATATATCACTTATAGCACTGTTTCACCATCTCTGATTAAGTTTCAGTTAACATTTCTGGTGTATTTATACTAATATATTAAAGCTGAAAGAATTTTTTATTTCTTTGTTTGTTTAATCTCTGGATCTACAAAACCATCATACCATCACGCCTGTATTCCCCGAAGGGTTAGGCAGAGGTGTACCTATGTACACCCACAGTTCGCCGGTATATTTAGGTCCCATGTAATAGGGGGCGAGCCTATTGCCATTAACCGGGCACAAATCCAAACTCCGAGCTGCTATTGAGAATTTCATAGAAAAACCCAATTACACTTTTTGCTCGACCTGGGAATCGAACCCGGGACCCCTTGTAAGCAGTCGCACTTGCGACCACCAGACCAACGGGGCAGTTACAAAAATCTTGCCAAAACTCTGTTTGTATATGAGAGGCAGATTCTTGGGAAATAATATAGGCTATTGACATCATCACGCTACGACGCATGGGAGTGGAGCAGTAACTGAATACGCAACTTAACGCGGGTGAAGAAAAATCACGCGGGCGAAGTCGCGGTCAGAAGCTATATTTCATAACTGTCAACAAACAAATATGAAATAAACCATTTTCAGGCACTTTTGAATTGTTAATCGGTCAGAAAGTTGAAGATAGTTACTCGTTCCAAACTGGAGATTTCTACGGAGAAGAACGAGTAAGAAACTCTTAGAACACACATACATACATACATAAACTCCCGCCTTTTTCCCATGGGGGGGTAGGCAGAAACCACAGAACGCCACCTGCTACGATCCTTACATACTCCTTTCGCCTCCTCCACATTCATACATCTGGTCATACAAGCACGCCGGTTACGAGTACTGCACACCCAACCTTTCTGAAGAACCTCACCAATAAGGTCAGGGTAGGTCTTTCTAGGGCGTCCCCTCCCGGCATTGCCACTCACATCTGCCATATAAATCCCTTAACTCTTAGAACACTCTTTTAAAATCACTAAAAAATTTCAGACACTATAAATATTCATATCATATCATATATTATCACCAATATTCATATTATTTTTTATGGTATAATTATAATTACTTGCAAACGTGTAGTTGTTATTCTAACACTATCTACAAAAGTCAGTTAATATGAAATGACGAAATGATTTCAAAATAAACACAGAGATTTGTGTTTCCGTTTGTTACGACAAAAATGTGTCAGTTTTCATCTAAACAAATATACGACATTGCGACAAGTTAAAATATTTGGTTTTTATACTAGTTCTGTTGTGTGGTGTTGCTTGTTTATTTAATATCCTGACATACTATTATGAACGCGAAAGTTTGTAAGGATGGATGGATGTTTGTTACTCTTGCACGCTTAAACGGCTGAACGGATTTAGATGAAATTTCGTGATGGCCCGGTGGTTAACCTCTCACGCACGAGGTTGTGGGTTCGCAACCGGGCACGGGCAAGTACCAATGTGACTTTTTCTAATTCATATGTACTTTCTAAGTTAATCTTGGACGTCACTGACATCGGTAACCATGTCAGAGCCGCTTGAGGCGGTTTAGAAACTCTGACACTAGGGTGTGTGGGGTCGATAGACCTTACTGCCCACACGATAAAGAACAAGATACCCTGGAAAAATGTACATATGTACAAACATACGGAAATAATGATGTTGCGTTTTATATAGCTTATACTAACTCTGATCCGCGACTTCAGACGCGCAAATTTTCTTACTGATCTCAATTTTAATATTAAAATTTGTAGCACTTTGGACGCACGTAACTTACTATTAGCGAATTAATTTCCAAAATCAGACCAGCAGTTCAAGAGATCAACGCGTGTAAACAAACAAACAGACCCCAGCTTTATTATATTAGTATAGATATTTTTGTGACACAAGCAAATAGCTTAGTGTTATCAATTCCTTATCAGAGATATGAGAGTGACAGAATACTTTTTAGATAATTCCAAACATGACGTGTGTACATAGCCTCTATTTTGTTTTTTTATATCATTGTATGGCAAACAAGCCGACGGCCCACCTGATGTTAAGTGGTCACTGCTACCTATAGACATCTGCAATACCAGAGGTTTTGCTAATGCGTTGCCATCCTAGAGACAAAGTTGAAATGTCTCATGTGCCTGTAATTACACCGGTACTCATACTCTTCAAACCGGAACACAGCACGCTTGGAGGCAGAAATAGGTAAGGTGGTAGTACTTCCCCGGACGAGCTCCTTCACAAAGAGCTCTACTACTACAATAAGGCCGCTTTCACATTTAGGCGACTAGAGCAGCGCGGCTGTCGCGCGACTGTCGCCCCGTCAGAATTTCATAATAAAAAAACAGAAAGCTGTAGCCCACAGCATCTATTTTTAAAATGAAGTGCGCCATACTGACCTAAACTTTGATCTGTTCTTGTAATGTGAAGTAATGTACTTCTGCCGCGCTAATGTCGCGCTGCTAACGTCCTAATGTGAAAACGACCTAAACTGTTACTGCTGGACTGCTGTGGCACCAGAGCAGTACGAAAAAAAAGGAATTTTAAAAATTCCAAAGGAGTATGAACTTAAATACTTTAAAATAGAGTTGAAACTCACCTGGTTTGTGAGAACACTCTTCAGTTGTATGCACTCGTCTCTTCTTCTATCTAGTTCCTTCTGCATCACGTTCATTTGTTCTAGAAGATAAAAGAATGTACATTTAGAATACCGTGGAGACTAAGAAGGTCACAATAGCGGTGACATTTGACATAGTTGCACTGGTATGACTTATATCAGGTTGTAAGCTGTGCACTAGAGGTCCTGGGTTCGATTCCTAGGTCGAGCAAAAAGTATTATTGTATTATTCTATTAAATTCTCAGTGGAACCTAGCTCTGAGTTAGGATTTGTGCCCCGGTTAATGGCAATAGGCTCGTCCCGTATTACATGGGACCTAAGCAAACCGGTGAACTGTGGGTGTACATTGGTACACCGCTGCCTAACCCTTCAGGGAATACAGGCGTGACGTATTGTGTGTAATTATATGTCAGGTAGGTCTGTGTTCCTGACTATAGTCAGTTTGCAAGTCCTAGCTCAAAAATAACACCACAGAACGAGATTTTTCTCCCGACACGACTCACCTATAACTTCCTTGGAGACCAGCATGGTGTCTCCAGCAGCCCGCAGCCTCTCCAGGTGCTCCCGTAGCTTCTTGTTCTCAATCTCCAGCTCTTCGAGTTTGTAGCGGTCGATGTTCGGGTTTGTAGGCGGCGACGAGTGGCGGTCTGGGGATTGAATATTGGTGATTAGTTATCTGTACTAATATGAAAAGCTAGATGACCGGACAATGGAGTATGTAAGAATGGTAGTGTAGTAGTAGTTCTGTGGTTACCGCCTACCACCATAGAAAAAAGGCGTGTCACCACAGATTAAATAAGTACAGATACTTCACTCCATAGAGAAAACCCAACACTTAACGTTATAATTACCTACAACACGTTCGTGCGTGAGAGAGAGAGAGATAGCAATAACGCGCGTCATACAACACAGCACTAGGGCTATCTATGCTGAGAAATTTTACATTACACAAAAGAATAGGTGACTATAAAGTATTATTGTGTAGTATTATTGTATTATTGTTGTTATTGTTGTTGTTGTTGTGTGTTTGCCTTATCGGTGAGGTTATTCAGAAAGGTCGGGTGTGCAGTACTCGTAACCGGCGTGCTTGTATGACCAGATGTATGAACGTGAACGAGGCGAAAGTAGTATGTAAGGATCGTAGCAGGTGGCGTTCTGTGGTTTCTGCCTACCCCCATGGGAAAAAGGCGTGAGTTTATGTATGTATGTATGTGTTATTGTATGTACTGAAATATGTATTTTCTGTACACTTCAAATTGCATTGCGAGGTTTAGACATTATTGAAGGCGCGAGTATCTTTTATTTTGTTGCGGTAGGTATGTACACTCAAGCGAGCGCGTGACAGCTGACTGGATTCGTTGCGCCCGGGCACAGGTGAGCCGTAGGCACTTAAGAGAGTAACCTTGAACGAGTGGCGGAGGCCTGGTGTAACATCAAGTAACTGCCCACGGGAGCGAAGCAGTGACTAAAGACGTATCGTAGGGCGGGTGAAATAAGACACGCAGAGGAAGTCGCGGGCAATTCGCTAGTTTTCAAGTAAAGAAGACGCAACTCACTCATAATTCTCTCCTCAAGATCCGCCCCTCTCTTCTGGGTCCTGGACAGCTCGCTCTGCAGAGCTGATATCCTGTTCCTCATGCGGAGTACCAGACCTGCATCCGCTACCTGTAGGTAAACAGTGTAAAGTTGGTTGTTAGGTTTAATATTATTTTAAAACGGGGTGAATCGGGGCCCTGCCAGCGTTGCAGAATGTGTTCGAAACAGTTACTGCGGCCTTGGAAGGGCTTTAGGAGGAACACAGATAGGTTTTAGTCAGTAAGAGTCTGACACTCCCTTCCGCTCCGCCTAGAAAAGATGAAGTCATTAGATGATTTCCCAAATAAAAAAAAATATGGAGTAAATCGGGGCGAAATATGTATTTTAAAGGGATTTTATTTTAGAGATTAGTTTAGTAGGTGATTTTTTAATTCAAGCTAACCATCTTGCCACTGGGTTTAGGAAGGCGGGGCAATGAATCCGAACGTTTAAGGTGAATGCTCCGACCAGCCCGCGTTTAAATTTTCTTACGTTTTTTGCAATTTGCAAGTCATTATTAGGTTTAATGTTGATTAAAGTATGATTCGCGGGCGTAAGAAGTATGTATTTTCAAAATTATAACTATTAAAATGATTCCATAAGTCAAGCTTCATGTAAAATGTCAAGATTTCATGAAATCTTAATGCATTCACCTTAATGTGTTGCCAACCCTGACACATACTAATTTGTAACATTAAAATCACTTTTGAAGTTTCATCCTGATTCACCTCTTGGAGATGAGAGATAAAAATAAAGGAATCTGATTGGTTGCACGAGAATTTGCATGGACATGAGGACTTACCGGTTGTGTAGGTCCATTGTGTGATCCCGCTGACCAGTTGACAGCTTCCAGCGCCGGCCGAGTACTCTCCACCGATCGGACTGAACCGTAGCCGTAGTCCTATGAAAAAAACAGTATTGTAAATAATAAGAAACTGGCAGTAATCTAAGATTACCATAACTGGGAATCTTGTTGGATCCGCGAGTATGCCGTTCCAAGCAGTATAAATTCCGTGCAAACTTGAACCTCAACTATTATTTAGAAGCCTGAATTTTCTTTAGCATTGTGAAGTCAATTTGGCTCTGGCCGGTTGGTAGAAATTGTGTATTAGACGGGGTCGCAGTAGACAAAGAGAAGATGGCAGGACACCCTGGATGGCTTCCTCAGAAACTGGCGAGAGGAAGCACAACATAGAGGGAAGGAGGAAGGAGTGGGGGGCGAGGCTTTTTTGTAGGAATGAGACGGTAAAACTAGCAAAAGAAATATAACAAAAAACGTCTCATAAACCCAGCTATTTATTTAATTTATATTTTGTCCCGCTCATCTTCGAAACAGTTGGACCGATCTTAACGGGACTTGCATGGGATAATAACCTGATGTTAGAAAGAGTAACTTAGGGTACTTCCTTACTTTTATCTTATACATAGAATTAGGGTTCCACAGAAAGAAAATAAAACCCTGCAGAAATAAGTGTTACACTATGTAAAAACTTACATCTTCAACTGTAGTCTCTTGTTGTGAGTTGTTGCTGGCATCTGATAGCGACCGCCTATGCTCCTTTGGAGCTGGTTTACTGTAATAAACAAACATTAATGAACATTAAATTAATTATTGAAAGAAGTAAAGTTTGTATTTCTGAAAGTGATAATTTCTGGAAGAGCGCTCTTTCGTAGGGGTCGTAAGGTGCGTAGCGACCACGCACCAGAAGGTGCAGTTTGGAAAGGCCCCAAAAAGCGGACCGACGACCTGCTGAAGGTCGCGGGACATCATTGGCTTCAACAGCTGAACGGATCTGCATGAAATGTGATGGCTAAATGACTGCCCCCGGGCCAGATACATTCTGGAACGTATATGAATCTTACATAACCTCATAATATTTAAAAAATCATTCATGAATTATGTAGTGTTTAATATTTTCCTAGCACTTTCGTGAACTATTAAACATAATAAAGTATCTAAAAAAAAAAAGAAAAACTTTTTCATCACAAACATTCGCTTATAAATATACAACCTCATTTTCGTTTTTAGTTTTACATTTTCGAAAGTGTCAGTTGAAGAAAATTATATACTGTCACACACACCTTTTTTTCCTTTTTAGGCAATATTATTTTACCATTATATTATTCCCAAATATTATTTATCTGAAACTTTTTTACATGAAATACTAATATTTAGCCATTCAGCATTACATTGTGCTAGGTACCATATTTATACATGGTACCTGGCACATGGGGCAGTGGTCTATACTTCCATTTAGCCATCTCCTTTTGCACGGAGATAGATCGTAGTGTGGAATAACACATAGGATACTTTTTATCCCGGAAAATATACGGTTCCCGCGAGATATATATATAGAAACTGACGCGGACTAAGAGGCGGGCAGAAGCGGGTAGTACAGGGATGGCGAACCTTTATAAGCGAATGTGCCAACTTTTATTAAAAAAAAAGTAATGTCTGTCTGACTATGACGTGCCATCAAAGAATCTTAACTAAGCCATTTAATGGCGAAAAATAAAACCGAGATGCTATTACTCTTTGTTTGCAACTCGTTTGTACAAGAATCGTAATATTTAAGCAAACTCACCTCTGCAAAGAGTCGATTCTCTCCTGCAACTCATATTGCGCTGATAACAACTTCTGCCGACTCTGTCTCTCTGCTTCTAACTCTGCGTTTAACGCATTCTTCTCTTGCTCATGTTGTTTGTCACGCTCTGGAACGAAATAAGAAGAATAAATCATACTGCAATTATACGTATACAAGGCGTTGATTTGCATTCTCGTCAAATTCAAGGAGTTAACTATGCTCGCGATTCCTAACCCGAATCAATAATAAAATAAATTGGTTTTTTTTGCCCTGATTTTCAAATTCGAACTAGCCATCTCGCCAGAGGGTTTAGGCGCTATGCACACATTGATATAGCCGCGCGACAACTCTGCCTACCGCATACGCAACAGGGCGATTCTGAATTTTGCAAGAGGAGTATTCTGGAATACTGTTATTTGATAGTTGCTACTAAAAAAACAAGTATTTATTTGATATTAACCAGGTATCGTAATTATATTTCATTACTTCTATTTTTTTATGACAAGCTCCTAAAATTTGACGAAGATGCAAATCAACAGCTTGTATGTACTTTCTAAGTTTATCTTGGATATCACTGACATCGGTGAAGGAAAATATTGTGAGGAAACGCTGGACTTATAATGAATTTGAGTCTGAAATCGCCAATCCGCCTTGAGCGAGTTGATCAATGCTAGCAGCTTCTCTGTATGAGCAACCTCTGTCCTGCAGTGGGACAATAATAGTCTGGACTTATTTAACTATTAATAGAATTTAGCCTAGTGGTCCTAAGCGTGACTGCTACGCTAGAGGTCTTGGGTTCGATTTCCCAGATCGACCAAAAACTGTTACTGGGTTTTTCTATAAAATTATCAGTAGCAGCTCGGAGTTAGGATTTGTGCCCGACTAATGGCAATAGCCTCGCCCCCTATTACATGGGACATAAATATACCGGCGAACTGTGGGAGCACACTGGTACAGCTCTGCCTAATCCTGCGGGGAATATCGGCGTGATGGTATGTTAGAAAATACCTTTCCAAAGCTGTGCTCGACTCTTGAACTCCTCTGACCACACCACTAGACTAGTGTCGTAGTGTTTGCTTGGTACCTCACTTATGACTGCGGTGGACACTAACATTGTCTCAATTATTATTATTACATTTCTCACTATTTAGTTTTCTTTATTTTTTGGTCACTTTTCGAGTTTTGAAGTGACCAAGTTTCGAGTTGTTATAGGAAATGCATTCTACACTCTCGGTCTTAAATCGAGTCTCCCTAGAATGGGTGTAGAAAAAACTTTTTTTTATGTCATTAGATGGCAAACAAGCCGACGGTCTACCTGATGTTAAGTGGACCGCTGCCTATAGACATCTGCAATACCAGACGCCTTGCAAATGCGTTGCCATCCCAGAGACAAAGTTGAAATGTCTCATGTGCTTGTAATTACACCGGTACCCCTACAAACCGGAAAACATCAACGCTGCTTTACTTGCTTCACTAACACACACGTTTACAAATCACATATTTTTGCGCGAACGTCCAAATATTTGCCAACACGGCTATAACGAAAACTCTGATACATGGAACTAATTAATAATTTCGTTATCAGTTACATTATCAACGTGTTATCTAACCGAATGTTTTGTGTTATCAATACAATTTATCTATTGTATTAAAGGATCGTAAATAAAAAGTGGTTTGGTAATTTTTGTGATCAGTTTTCAAAATATCAATTTTTTTACAAGCTTTGTTTCAATATCATTGGATGACAAACAAGCCGACGGCCCACCTGATGTTAAGTGGTCACCGCTGCCTATAGACATCTGCAATACCAGAGGCCTAGCAAATGCGTTGCTTTCCCAGAGACTAAGTTGAAACGTCTCATGTGCCTGTAATTACACCGGCACCCATACCCTTCAAACCGGAACACAGCAACGCAGCTTTGCGGCAGAAATAGGTATAGTGGTAGTACTTCCTCGGACGAGCTCCTTTACAAAGAGCTCTACTATGATAAACCTATTTCACGTGTCCCGGTTTCTGAGACTAATCAAATCTTAAAAGTTAAATTCGACCTACTTCCCGATGTTTTATTGAGCTGGTATTTGGGATACATATGCGCTTTACATGACAATACAATATAATGATGTCACAGAGCTGGTCTAATGATAGGAGTCGGAGGGTGCTAAAGGAACTTAATCAAATCTTACAAGTTAAATTCGACCCACTTCCCGGTGTTCGATTGACCTGAAATTCTACATACACATGTACTTTGCATGACAATGCAATATACAAGGTCATTTAAAAAAAAAAAGACGGGTTGCACTCCGGGAGTGCCGGCAGAAGTGAAAACGCTAAAGACGTACACAAATATGACAATTATAACAATCGCTGACGCGAATTGTCATATTTGTGTACGATAAATTCGTAAGATTTTCGATCAGGTCACGTGTCCTGACGCGAGTTTAACATTTTTTACCCAACGCCGCTAAAGAAGTTTTCACTTCAACAGAAACCATTAAACCAAGCACGTGTACTATTTAGTCCATCCGTCCATCCTTCCATCCACGATTTTGCACGATTTTCCACGATTTTCCGAATTTTCGATCAGGGTCACGTGTCCTGACGCGAGCAAAACAAGTGCACAACGCCGCTTACGAATTTTTTCGATCAGGGTCACGTGTCCTGACGCGAGTTTAACATTTTTTACCCAACGCCGCTAAAGAAGATTTCACTTCAAAAAAAATAAATAGAGCTCCCTTTTTTTTGTATAATTACTGTCACCATCGGGAATAGAATGTGCTACCACTGTCGTACTGTACTATATTGTGGCTCTAATCTATTAATGAGAGAGAATAATCAATAGGGAAACCGGCAAATAATTTTCCATTTAAATTAGAGCTTTATTTCGTGTGTATTAAAGTATTTTTCTAAATGACAAGTTGAAAGGTGAAGGCTTGCGGGAGGCGCGATGGCCGATATTTCCAGAGCTGTTCCGTGACGAAGCGGTGACCATTAGTCGGTCAAAGGCACGCTATCGTCTTGATAAGAAAAATTAATGATAAACTTTAGCTACACGAAGTAACACTTTAAAATTTACAGATATTTAGTTCAAGGATAGAAAAAACATGTTTATTTGAAGTGAATTTCTATCATACCATTCATGCTTGTATTCCTCGAAGGGTTAGGCAGAGGTGTACCAATGTACACCCACAGTTCGCCGGTATGTTTATATCCCATGTAATAGAAGGCGAGCCTATTGCCACCAACCGGGCACAAATCCTTACTCCGAACCTTACTCCGATTTCGTAGAAAAACCCAATAACACGTTTTGCCCGACCTGGGAATCGAACCCGGGACCCCTTCTTGCACAGCAGTCTCGCTTGCGACCACGAGACCAACGGGGCAGTTGCAGAAGAAGAAGAAGTAGTAAATAAACTCACCTTCAATCGCCAATTCATAATGCTCCTTCATACTCTTCAACTCATTAGCAAGTTTCTCACTCTCTCCCTCCCAAGTGACTCTGTTCTTCTCATACTGCTGTTCTATCTCTCTCTTTTCCTGTACCAACTGCTTGTTGCTGTCTCTCTCTTTCGTCAGCTCTTCTTGAAGGGAGGATATTAGATCGTTCTTGCTGAATATGTCCACTCGGAGTGCTTTTGCTTCAATTTCTACTAATTTTAGGAGTTCCAGTTTTGCTCTGTGGAAGAAAAGGTGGTGGTAGTATAATTGATTCTAAACCTGTAATCATCATCATCATCATCTCAGTCATAGGACGTCCACCCTGAACATAGGCCTCCCCTTTAGACCTGTAATGGTGTTAATTTATTTACTAAGTTATTTAGTCTAATATATTTAGTGAGTTATGGTGCAGTTTCTGGCAAGACAAACATGTCATACCATGACAACGGCATCAACGTTCGGACGTTGGCAAAATTTGCCACTCAACAGTATTGGCTATCTCGACAATATTGGCCACTTCGGCAATATTAGCCTACCCGGTAATATTAGCCCAATTGGCAATATTTGCCACACAGCAGTGTTAGCCTTCTAGACCATTTAAGCTCGGGAATATTAACCATATCTGCAATATTATCCTATTATCCTACCTATATAGAATTCTTAACAATAATAGCCATCTCGGTAACACTAGCCTTGTCGGCAATATTAGCTAACATGGCATAATTTTGGCCGTCTTGCTGATATAAGCCATCTCGCCGATATTATCCATTACGGCTACATTAGTTAACATGGCAATATTAGCAATCGTCACAATATTAGCCTTCGACGTAATATTAGCCAATTAACAACATTAGGCCTGTTGGTCTAGTGGTTAGTGGCCCTGACTGCTAAGCCGGAGGTCGTGGGTTCGATTCCCACCCAGGACAAACTTTGTGTGATGAGCATGATTGTTTGTTCTGTGTCTGGGTGTGATTTATCTATAATATGTATGTATTTATAAATTATATAAGTATGTATATCAGTTGTCTGGTTACCATAACACAAGCTCTGCTTAGCTTGGGATCAGATAGCCGTGTGTGAGTTGTCCCAAGATATTTATTTATTTATTATTTATTTATTAAACAACTTAACAATATTAGCTATCTCGGCAATTTTAACCAACTTGGCAATATTAACCATCTCCACAATATTAACTATCTCGACAACATTAACCATCTCGACAACATTAACCACCTACATTAACCCAACCCAGCAACATAACCCAACTTCCCAACATTCTTTTCTGCAACACCTTTTACTTCATATAATACCACTTACTTCAAATCAGCAATCTGCGCCAACAAAGGCTCAATGCTCTTATTCTTCTCCATAGCATCGCCGAGACGCTGCTGCAAGCTGATGATCTTGTTCTCCAGACCCTTGTTGAGAGACTTCACGTGGTCCAGGCTGCGAGCCTCGATGCGGAGCCGCTTGTACTGACGACGGGCGAGGAAGCGGCGGATCTGGGAGGGGGATTATAATTAGGCTCAAAATAATGTTTTTCTTTTGTATAGGATAAATGTATTATAGCTAGTCTTGTTCTTAGTTGATTCCCCGTTAAATAACTTAATTTTAATCTTCTCTTTCTTTATCGTGTGGGCAGTAAGGTCTTACGACCCCACACACCCTAGTGTCTGAGTTTCTAAACCGCCTCAAGGGCCTCTGACATGGTTACCGATGTCAGTGATAACCAAGATAAACTCAGAAAGTACATATGAATTAGGAAAAAAATCATATTGGTACTTGCCCGTGCCCGGTTGCGGACCCACAACCTCGTGCATGAGAGGCGGGCGCCTTAATCACTGAGCCATCACGACACTTTTACTACTGCACATTTTTCACGGGTTTTTTATGAAATTCTTAGTAGTAGTTCGGAGTTAGGATTTATACAGGGTGGAAATTTATTATGCTACCTGGAGGGAAAGTACTCTAAATACTTGAGTTAGCAAATTTTACTGAAAGGAAACATTCCTTTATTTTTAAAAAGAAACAAAACTGCATTTAAATAATTTTGAAAATATTCTTGCCGCAACCGGGAATCGAACCGACTAAAATTCGAAAAAATTGCATCCTGTACTTTTATGGCACTAATCTATAGGGTCAACCATAAGGATCAAATCCCTGCAAACATGGTAAATTAAAATAAAATAAAAACATGCAATTTTATTGTAAATTTATTTTATTCGGACGAAACAAACGAGTAAAGTAGTTGCTGGAAATAAGCTTCATTTCTTGGATGCATGAATTTATTCCTTTAAAAAAATCATTTAAAGTAACTTTTGGTAGCGTAGTATAATTTTCAATATTCACCACAACACCCTTCTAAAAGTTATTCAAAATGAATTCCTTCAAATAATGAATGTGTGCATCGAAGAAAGTGAAGCTCATTTCCAGCATGCAATTAGTTACTGTAATCGTTTTTTTCGTCCGAATAAAATAAGTTTAGATTGAAATTTCATGGTTTTTGTTAAATTTAGTTTACCAGGTTTGTAGAGATTTGATTCTTGTGATTGACCCTATCGATAAGTGCCATAAAAGTACAGGATGCAATTTTTTCGAATTTTAGTCGGTTCGATTCCCGGGTGTGGCAAGCGTATTTTCAAAATTATTTAAATGCAGTTTTGTTTCTTTTTAAAAATAAAGGGATGTTTCCTTTTAGTAAAATTTGCTAACTCAAGTATTTAGAGTACTTTCCCTCCAGGTAGCATAATAAATTTCCACCCTGTATATATATATATATATATATATATATATATATATATACTATCACGCCTGTATTCCCCGAAGGGTTAGGCAGAGGTGTACCAATGTACACCCACAGTTCGCCGGTATGTTTAGGTCCCATGTAATAGGGGGCGAGCCTATTGCCATTAACCGGGCACAAATCCAACTCCGAGCTGCTACAGAGAATTTCATTGAAAAACCCAATAACACTTTTTGCTCGACCTGGGAATCGAACCCGGGACCCCTTGCACAGCAGTCGCACTTGCGACCACGAGACCAACGGGGCAGTTAGGATTTATGTCCAGTTAATGGCAATAGGCTCGCCCCGTATTACATGTGACCTAAACATACCGGCGAACTGTGGGTGTACATTAGTACGCCTCTGTAACCCTTCGGGGAGTACAGGCGTGATGGTATGTGTTATGCCTTATAATATCTTCAGCATTGATGTCTGTAGATTAATCGCTATGATTGAAATTCGGTGGACTGTTTTTTTTTAAATAATGTTGTATGTACTTACAGTAGCTTGCGCTATGACAATCTGTCTTCTCAGCCTCTTGGCACGTTTGCGCGCGAGGTAGCCACGCGCATAGCGTTGTATTGTGACAACCTGTTAAACAACAAAAAAGTACATTAGAAACGTCACATATTATTTTTTTATAATTCAAAATGCAGTGAAATTTTTTTCTCTAGCTAGTAACCCCTTTGACCTTTTCTGGTGATTTTATACAGGATTCTAACTAGGCATACAACATTTTTTTATTTTGTTCCGGGGTAGAAAATTCTCATCGATGTTAACCGCAGGTCTGTCAGACTCTTACTGATTTTATTGACCAAAAACCACCCCGTGTTCCCCACTTAAGACGGGGATGCCGAGAGTGAACACGCTTTTCGGGGAAGAGAAGTGGTTGACTCCCCCTGCGACATCAAAAAGCGCACCTCGGGTAGGCATAATTATAACCCCTAGCCTGACCAATGGGTAGGCGACATGACCTCTAGTCTGTTATTGTATAACTCACCGCTTTGACCTTCCTGCGGTCTCTGTACAGGTTCCTAGCCATGTAACCCCTAGCGTGGGCTTGTAGGCCGATGGCTAGGCGACGCAGTCTCTGGTACTTAAGTCTCGCTAGCCAGCCGCGGACATTGCGTTGGATTTTGATGGCGGCGCGTTTCCGGCGGATCTCTTGGGCTCGTCTGTTGGGAAAAAAGGTTTATTTTATTTTATTCATATTTATATTCATTTATTTCTACCTATACCATAATACAAATGTTGTATTCAGATATAATATGGAGCATGTTAGGGCAAAGCAATATACATATTTTACTAAAATTAAATTTTATGTAGTAAATGTAACGTTATCATTTCTAATTATAAATTACAAGAAAAAAACCACGTTAAACCATCGGTCCTGCGCCTGATCTCTCCGGTCGTGTCGGATTGCCGCCCGAGTTAGGGAAGAGGGAGTGCACTTGTGTTTGCGCACACGCTTGTGCACTATAATATCTGCTGCGTACGTGGCTAGTCTGCATTAAGATTAGCCGCCGTGGCCGGAATTGGTCTGGAGAGTTACATTAGTACATCAGAGTGCCCTCACCTCCTGGCCAGGAACCCCCTGGCCCTGGCCTGCAGCGCCCGCAGAGCCGCCATGACGCGCAGGTACTTGCGCCTGGCGAGGAAGCGGCGCACGCAGCTCTGCACTCGCACGCAGTACTCGCGCTGGATGTCCGCGCGGATCTTCTCTAGGTACGCTACCTGGGGAGAGGTAGATGATTTTGAAAAGAGGAATTAAAGGTCAGTGTTCCAACATTTTTGTACGAGTTTTTACAAAAACAAGTTTCAGAAGTTGTGAATGAAATAGTAATATCCCCATTACCGCTGCACTTGCTGCACCCATAACCCATAAGCACAATTTATATTGCACTCTACCATAAACAGTGATTTTTCACACCAAAAATAAGTCTTTTTCCCAGGAATAAGTTTGAAGGGCTGTGTAGGTAATTAATTAGGGCCCTCCTACTAAACCACACCACCGCCTAAAAACATCTGCAATACTAAAGGCCTTGCACATACGCTGTATTTTTTTGTCAAACAAGCCGACGGCCCACCTGACATTAAGTGGTGACCGCTGGCTATAGACATCAGCAATACTAGAGGCCTTGCTAATGCGTTGCCATCCGTTAACTGGTAGAAATCATCACATAAGAAAAAGGCGTTATGCCTCATCCAGGCGACCTCCCCCTCTTTCTCTCTGCGGCCGCAGGTGGCCTTGATGTTGCGCACACACTTGTGCACTACAGGAGTACATAGTTACCTGTCCAGCCCTGAAGAATATCTTGGTGGCTCCGAACTGGTACTTGTCGAGATCCTTGACGTGGCGAGACAGGATGCGGCCGCAGGTGGCTTTGATGTTGCCGCGGTCTATCTCTTTGTTAAGACAAAGGAGGCGGTACCTGGTGGAAGAAATTTATACATACATAACAACCATCACGCCTGTATTCCCCAAAAGGGTTTAGCAGAGGTGTAACAAGTACAAATTCAAACTCCGAGCCGCTACAGAGAATTTTATAGAAAAACTCAATAACACTTTGCTTAAGCTGGGAATCGAACCCAAGACTTCTAGCGTAGCAGTCGCGCTTAGGTCTACTAGGTTAAGGAGGCAATTATCAACACAAGTCAGAAGTCACAAGGAGTCACAAGTCAGTCATTATTTTAACATAAGTCAGATATCGCCAATCCATCTTGAACAAGTGTAGAGATCAATGCTCGTGCCTTCTCTGTACGAGAAGAGGCCGTCGCCTTGCATTAAGACAATAAAAGGCTGGCATTATTTTATTATTGTTAATTTGAACTAAGTACTATCAAAAATTTAACTATTTCTTACCTAAAGAAGAAATCTTGGTACAGCCATCTGGATGGGAACCCGGCGGCTGATATTCTGATCGTCTCCAAAACACCACACGCTCTGTAACAATATAGGAATAAGTTTATTGTCTATTTTATCAAATGGACACCAATATCAAATGAGCACAATTATCAAATGGACACATTTATCAAACGGAAATATTTGTTAAATAGGCACATTTATCAAATAGTCCGCATTTAACAAATAGACTCATTTGTCAAATATACCTATTTGACAAATGTGAATATTTGCAAAAATATTTATATTTGTAAATGTGTCTAATTGACTAATGACTCAATTAGACACATTTATCAAATGTACACTCTTATCAAAAGTGACACGTTCGTCATAACGTCTTATATTAGCAAACAGCCCGCGACTACGTCCGCGAGGCATTTTTCACCTGTCATAAGTGCCGCTCCTGTGGGTCGTAGCGTGATGTTATATAGCCTATGATACCCAGGAATAATTTAGCTATCTATTGGAAACATGATTAAAATCGGTCGAGTAGTTTCAGAGCCTATTCGTTACAAACAAACAAAAAATCTTACCTCTTTATAATATTAGTGTAATGTAAAATGCAATTGTCCAGCCAGACCGATTCCGGCCACGGCGGCTTACCTTATTGCAGACTAACCACGTACGCAGGAGATATTACAGTGCACAAGTGTGTGCGCAAACACAGGTGCACTCCCTCTTCCCTAACTCTCGTAGCAAGATGGGACGGAAGTCCGACATGACCAGAGAGAGATCAGACGCAGAACAGCTTTACGTGCTTTCCGAGCACGGGGGTGTCACAAAACCAACTTCCAAACTCCGGATTGCTACTAAAAATTTCATAGAAAAACCCAATAACACTTTATGCTCCACCTGGGAATCGAACCCAAGACCTACCGTAGCAGCTCTTTATAATATTAGTATTTTTGTCCGCTCTTTTATGTTAATTTTGTGCACTAATATTTTATTTACCTGCACCTTAAACAAAAAGGAAATGCACTGGCCTCTATAATTCAGTTAATAACTTGCTCAGGGGTCAGGGATTTTAAATATTCAGATCTGATGTATAAAGGCAACAAACTTTTTTTTCTTTCATTCTTTCTTTTACCTGAGCTGATTAACGGCCCTAGCACTATCAAACATGAAGGGCTCCTTGGTGTCGTTCGGCTTGATGCAGCGCACGTAGTGAGGGGTGGTGGCTGACAGCGTCGACATCAGCGCTGACAGCGACTGTCGGAACTGGGAGCCCACTGTCTGCTTCTGGCCGGACGCGCGGCGGGGCGGTTGCTGTGGACAAAATGGTGGATATGTTGTTAAACAAATGTTAAAAAAAAAAATACAAAAGGGGACTCCAATATTTTTTTTTTAAAAAGAAAGAAAAAAGTTTATTTGGCACAAAACCGACAAGGACACAGTTAAACTCGGTACACAATTTAACAAATTACAAAACCTAAGTAAAAAAAGTATTAAAAATAATTAAAACAAAACTGTGCGCCTCACGGCTGCACCAAATAAGTCCATTTCAGCAATGAAGCCAGACAGATGCAGACAGACGCACACCACACTCCTCCGCTAATCTTTTCTGATTAATTTCGTTGCGGGATCCAAGACAGTTGAATCGTTTCTCTGGGACTCGTCGAGCTTCATTGTCTCGGCGCTTTTCTTGTGGTCGCCACTGTTGATTCTGGCTTACAGGAGTTGCAGTGGTTGGGAATAGTGTGGCGAGCTTGTCCCAAAATTTAATGAAAAAATATAATGATACGACGAATGCGTATGACAGAGCTACAGTAATAGTTTTCAGCGATTTAATAATCAAATCAAATCAAAGCATTTATTTCAATTAGACCATTTACAGGCACTTTTGAATTGTCAAGAAGTTACAGTTTAAAAATTGAAGCTAGTTGCTCGTTCCAAAACGTAGGTCTCTATGGAGAAGAACGAGCAAGAAACTCCATGGACACTCTTTTCCTTCCATTTGGTTTTTACAAAGTCTTGGTTACAATATTCTTGTTGCTTCTATATGTGAAAACAATGAAGGTGAATATAAAAAATAACAAAATTATAATAACGATGTAAGACATGGCAGTTAAGAGATGACCAATCCCAACTGACAGCACCCGTTCACGAATATGACGCGTGCATCAGCACCATTTAGCTCAACCATCTTGAAGGGAACCAAACGATCCAACCCACGCGCCACCGTCAGCGAGACATTAAAGTAAGCATGACAAAGCTCTCAACTGCCATGCTCAGTGTCCAACACATAGTAACTTAACAAGTAAATGGCTCCATGGTAGTCACATTTACAAAATTGAAATATATGATGTAAAATTATACAAAACTAAGGTCATCAGCGAACCTTTTCAAAAAATAAACTGTAGTAAGTAGAAAAAAAATCAGTAAAAATTATAATAACGGTATACCTTATTAAAGTCAATAAAAAAGGTGCTAATAACATCGTTACGTTTAGAAAAAAATGTATATTAATTTGTGTGCCCGAGTGGCTGTGGAGCAGGACTAGCATTAAGCCAAGCATTTTTATCATTTATATAATCTTCTAATTTGTAATATGCTTGACTACATAGTGTGCGTTTTATACATGTTTTAAACTTTCTCTCATTTAGTTCGAGAATATTGAGCGGTATTTTGTTATAACATTTTACACAGTACCCCATAAAAGAAGTGTGTACTTTTGACAATCGAAAACTCGGTTGCTCTAATTTATTCCTATTAATGGCAATATTGCCAGATTGGCAAATATTGCTAGGCGGCTGGCTAAATTGAATAATGAATAGCAATAGACTCGCACCTATTACATGGGACCTAAACCATACCGGCAAACTGCAGGTGTACATTAATACACCTCTGCCTAACCCTTCGGGGAATACAGGCGCGGCCAAAAATCTCATCTTGGTCGTCTGTTCTACTCACCGTCAAACTAGTCAGCGGCACAGACGGCGTGGTCCTCCTCCTCGACGGCGGCGGCAGGGTGTTAGCAGCAGACATCTCCACCGTCCTGTCAGCGAACATGGTGTGGATCAGCCGGCAGCTGGTGGCAGACTTCACGCATTCCAGCTGCTCCTCAGACACCGTGTCTCTGTTCTTCTCCAGGAAACCGCCTGATTGGTATTCTACGTTGTCCGCGAAGTGTTTGATTATGAAGGCTGCAGATAGAGAATAATGAGTTTTAACAATAATCTTGAAAAAAAAATGTTTTCTCCAGACTGCAGATTCCGGCCACGGCGGCTAATCTTAATGCAGGGTAGCTAAGCTTGCAGGAGATATTATAGTGCACAAGTGTGTGCACAAACACAGGTGCACTCCCTCTTCCCTAACTCTCATAGCCCGATGGGACGGCAATCCGACACGACCGGAGAGAGATCAGGCGCAGGACCAGGCGACACGTCCGCACAAAGGCACGGGGTGTCACAACACCAACTTCCGAACACCGGGCTGTTGACTGAGAAATTCCTAACGGAAAAAACCCAATAACACTTTTTGTAGATAATAAAGCGGAAGAGATTTTTTGCTTCTTTGCTTGTTTAAACGCGCTAATCTTCGAAACTGCCAGCCGAATTGGAAAATATATTTTTATATATTATGATAGCCACATTCATGAGAAATAGTATAGATATGCAACAGTATAGGGTTGGTATAGGTATAGAATAATACAGTGTGTTAAAAGACACTAAACTAGCCGAAAGTATATTATTAAATATATTATTCTGTTTAGAATTATGACTTTTCCAGTTCCAGCTTTTTTTACTCTTAATGCTTACTTTAGGTAAATTAAGTATTAGGTCATTTAACTATCAGTCTCATTGACTGTTACTAGTAAATTTTTTGTTTAACCGTAAACCTTCCATACTATTCAAATATAAAAAAAAAACTGTACTATTCCGATCACATTGATAACTCACCAGCATTCCCAAACCTCGGCTTCATAAAGTGATGGTAACTGGCACAGGACTGGTGCAGCTTCGCCACGAAGCCGGCGTCACTCCCGCCGGGCACGCGGCACTGCTCGTCCAGGAGGGCCAGCACTCCCAGCCGGTCCTCTATGAGGTCGATGCAGGGTTGGTTGTCGTAGAACTCTATCATCTCCCACGAGATTTCTTCCTGTGGAATAAAAAGGGGATTGAAAAATTACTCATTGGTATGAGCTACTGCTTTTTTTTTAAGAAGGGGATGTCATCAAATTAGTTCCCCCGCCCTGGGCGGGACGGGAGCGACTGTCAGACTTATACTGACTAAAACCCATCCATGTTCCTTCTTGTGCCCATTGGGTTTCGGGGGCGCGGTATCTCTTTCGAAAAAGCCACAGATGTGGTACTGCTGAGTCTGAAGTCTCACATCCAGTCTAACCAAGAGGTATGGTGTTGCCCAGTTACTGGGTTGTGGAAGTCAGATAGGCAGTCGCTCCATGTAAAACACAACAACAACAACAACAATTCAGCTGCATCCGATTAGACTGGAAGCCAACCCCAACATATTTGGGAAAAGGCTAGGCAGATGATGATGGTATGAGCTACCGCTGAGCATGAGGCCCTTCGTTAGATTCCTAAGTTGGGGAAGGTGTTATTGGGTTTTTTCTATTTGGAATTTTTCAGTAGCAGCCTAGAGTTGATGGCAATATTGGCTCGATTTTTTAAACTGGGACATATGGGTATATTTTATATACTTGAAAATGGGTGCTGGTGGATGTATTCAAGCATATTTATTGTTTACCATAAACATATAAAAGTACCACTTTATTATTTGAGGTAAATAAGCAATAAACTGTCTCATCTGCACTTTTCTTCCTCGTGTGGGCAGCAAAAAAAAAAAAAATAAATAAATATCTTTGGACAACTCACACACGGCTATCTGATCCCAAGCTAAGCAGAGCTTGTGTTATGGTAAGCAGACAACTTACATAATTTATAAATACATACATATTATAGATAAATCACACCCAGACACAGAACAAACAATCATGTTCATCACACAAGGTCTAAGGTCTAGGGTGTGTGGGGTCTAAGGACCCCACACACCCTAGTGTCAGAGTTTCTAAACCACCTTAAAGGCCTCTGACATGGTTACGATGTCAGTGATGTCCAAGATACACATGACAGATGGTGGTGTGTGTGTGTGTGTGTAGTATTCTGTATACTATTTTTCCTAAAGCTGAGGCATACCTTAATATATCTGTCCCTCTCCAACCACAGCATCTCCACATACCTTGATATACTCGTCCTGCTCCAACTTGAACACGTGCGAGTTGAACTGTTGCTGCAACTTCTCGTTCGCGTAGTTGATACAGAACTGCTCGAACGAGTTGATCTCGAACGTCTCGAAGCCGTAGATGTCCAATACACCTTAAAATAATATATAGCTTTATTATTAATGGTACAAAACAATGTGTATGTGATGGAGTGTTTGTGTTTGTGTGGCCGACGTAAGAGTGTTAACCAAAAAAATTGCAAAAAGTGTTACTGAGTTTTATTCACTAGGAATTTTTAAGAGCAGCCCGGAACTGGAAGTTGGGTGTGTGACACCAAGCAGTTAAGCACTAGTCCCGACAGTCATTCGTAGTCAGAAGCCGGGAAATCTGACAACCAGTCTTACCAAAAGGTATCGTGTTCCCCAGTAGCTGTGTTGTGGAGGTCAGATAGACAGTCGCTCCATGTAAAACACTGGTAATCAGTTGCATCCGGTTAGGCTGGAAGCCGACCCCAACATAGTTGGGAAAAGGCTAGGCTAATATGATGATATTGAAAACCTTATCAAAATCTATTTTGTATTTAGAAGACAAACTTTATGCTGGAAAAACCCAACAACAGTTTGCCCGACCTAAGAATCAAACCCAAGACCCCACACTCAAAGAAAACAAGCTACTTACCAATAAAATGTTTCTTAGCATGTTCGGTGTCTAACGCCCTGTTGACAGCGTGTACCAGACACGCGAACAGTTCGCCGTACATTCGCACAAACATAACAAGCTACTCACCAATAAAATGTTTCTTAGCATGTCCGGTGTCTAACGCCCTGTTGACAGCGTGTACCAGCCACGCGAACAGTTCGCCGTACATTCGCTTGGCGAGCGCGTCGCGGGCGAACGAAGCCCTCTGGACGTCCATACGAGATACTATGACCTGAAAAGTGAAATGTATTTTATTTGATAAAGATTAAAAAAAAAACTCACGCCTTTTTCCTATGGCGTTAGGCAGAAAGCACAATAAACCTTTAACAAGTCGTTTTAAAATTTATTTCACACTCCTTTTTTGAAGTCGGTAAAATCATTAATCACTGACGAAAGTAGATGCTAAGCTAACGGTGTGGTGTCTTGTTGTGTTGTGGTTGTTGTTGTTATTGTAGTCCCTTGACTTGTAGACTCCCTTAGGGTGTTCCCACATTTATCGACGCGGAATCGGCTAACACCGGTCAAAAAAGCCTTTATGTCTACATAATAAGGGTGTGACTAATACCATTCGCATCGGCTCGGCTCGGACGACGCGTCGCGACGCCGGCCGACGGCGAAACGAGCCGTTTGCTAATTAGCTGATCGCATCCGTACGAGTAGTGTGGTGATACGCACTCGGCTTAAGCCAATTCCGCGTCGATAAATCTGGGATGATGATCCTGATCCCTTAGGCATCAGGTCCTTTCATTGCATGTTTAAATAAATAATAGTTGCCTCGTGCGCGGACGCAATTCGCCGGTGTGTGAGCCAGCGAGACAGCTCAGCTTTAGAGATGCCGAGCAGAGAACACACGATGTTCAGATGTTTGTCGTTGGACTGAAACAAAATATACACGACATAAAATATATATTGGATATAAAAAGATACATCAAATACCATATCAAACTAAATAACTTTGGGCAAAAATGATAACTGTGATTTTTTATGATCGGAGGACCGCTAAGTATATAAAAGGAAAACAGAATATTTACAAATAAAAAAAAATGATAATGATAAAAAAATATATATATACAAAGAACTAATCTATGAAAACAGCGTAAGAGGTCGCCACCATCCATCACGCCTGTATTCCCCGAAGGGTTAGGCAGAGGTGTACCAATGTACACCCACAGTTCGCCGGTACGTTTAGGTCCCATGTAACAGTCCCGCTTAGCACCACTCTGCCTAACCCTTCGGGGAATACAGGCGTGATGGTATGATGATATGTAAACTCACACTAATATAAGCGCCGTCATCATTATCCCCGACGTCGGGCGCGTCAGGGTCGCACGCGCTCAGCTCCACGTTGCCGAGGTGGAGAATAGTGGATAAGATGGTGAACATGTCCTGCTGCTCCGTCTCTGATACTCCTGGAGAATATAGCAAGCGCTATAGTGTTAGTATCTTGTTAACATAAAACATTCTTCATGTATAAATGACTAAAAATGAAATTAGTCAGCTTAAAAAAACCTATTACAAAAAAAAACCGCCTTCAAAAACTAAAAAGTGAAAAATAATTTTAGCTTTGGAAGTCGGCGGCGTTAGTTCTGTTTGTTGTTTTGAATTAATAAATAATAATAATAAATAAATATCTTGGGACAACTCACACACGGCTATCTGATCCCAAGCTAAGCAGAGCTTGTGTTATGGTAACCAGACAACTGATATACATACTTATATAATTTATAAATACATACATATTATAGATAAATCACATCCAGACACAGAACAAACAATCATGCTCATCACACAAAGTTTGTCCTGGGTGGGAATCGAACCCACGACCTCCGGCTTAGCAGTCAGGGCCACTAACCACTAGACCAACAGGCCCGTCAGTCTCTAATTACCTCCGACTAAAAGTTATTTTTCACTTTGGGGGAAAAATTTAACCTCGTGCTATTGATACGAGTATAAACAACTTACCTAATGTGGTGAGAGCACTTCTCGTCTCATTAAAAGTCTTCAGGTCATCAACACCGTCTATATTTGGACTCCCGCCTTGGTTCAAATAGTGGAACGATTCTTGATGATCTGTAGAAAGAAATAAACGGTTTCATTAAGCTTACTCTGTTTTGAGGGATCAAACATAGTGATTTCAATTGTACCCCTTTCCTGTTGATCAGAAATTTGGTACACACCTTGAGTTCTGATGATAATACAATTATGTATATTCAGTATCATTCCAAATCCAAGATGGCCGCCCTTACAAAATGTCGTGTTTGTTTTTTCGACCCTCTTAATATGGGTATCAAATGAAAAGACTTATCTCATTTCTTATGACTGATATGATATTTTTGTACAGACCGACATTTTACAGCGATCATTGCATAGAAACTGCTTTTTTTTATACATGGTAATTTTATTAAGTGTTTCATGGTAATTGTAAAAACCAAATTAAAAAGAGAGAGAGCAGAGAGAGAGAGAGCAGAGTTTCTTGCTCGTTCTTCTCCATAGAGACCTACGTTTTGGAACGAGCAACTAGCTTCAACTTTTTGTATACCTAACTTATTTACAATTCAAAAGTGCATGTAAATGGTCTAATTGAAATAAATGCTTTGACTTTGACTTTACACTCAGGTTGAAATGCTCTACATTTTTTTTAAATGGGACAAGCCCGCCACACTGTTCCCAAACCACTGCAACTCCTGTAAGCCAGAATCAACAGTGGCGACCACAAGAAAAGCGCCGAGACAATGAAGCTCGGCGAGTCCCAGAGAAACGATTCAACTGTCTTGGATCCCGCAACGAAATTAATCAGAAAAGATTAGCGGAGGAGTAAGAAAAATATAATTTTCACTTCCCTCCAAACAAGCAGGAGACAGAACAGAATTAGGCCAATAAGCACAAAGGGATTATTTACAACTGGGAGAAGCCCAGATTGCCAAGCACCACGGATTGCAATTATCATTAACTTTAATGGGTCCTAATGTGAACTGTTACATTTGATTCCAGTAATAGGTATAGGTTAAATGTTCTACATAGCAAAAATCCACGTACCCAGTTGTAACTCAGGCATAAGCCTAGCAGCAGCACATAGCTGGTAGAACACATGGTAGTTCCTCTCCCCAGCGCTCTGGTACACCACCCTGGACTTCTCCAGCAGGTAGGTGCGCATGCTGGCGCCGGATATCCGGTACACGTTGTCGAAGTGAATCTCTATGAACTTTCCGAAGCGAGAGGAGTTGTCATTGCGTGTTGTTTTCGCGTTGCCTATTGCCTGGGACAGAAAATAATGAGATTTTTTAATTGTGTACTGAAGAAAGAAAGAAGAAAGAAAAACCATTTATTCTTGCAAAAGCGACGCACAACACAAAAATAAAAATAACAATAATCTATATGCGCCACTACCGCGCGAACTGTTCTTACTGTACTGTTCTTTTTTACATACATACCATACAGAATTGGGTAGATGACACCACTAATCAATCGACGTACTTTTTATGAGCTGTCAAAACGCAATTCCCCATAGATTTTGTATGACAATACTCAACGATGACGTCACTTTTTTGACGACTCAATTCAGTAACTATTTATTGATTTCAAAGCAACTAAAAATTGATGATAATAGTTATTCAAAAATTTATCGGGTTTACAGGGCTAAAATAAAGTGTTTTTTAGTGAAGTTGTGTCTTGGAATTATTTGTTAGTGGTGTCATCTACCCAATTAAAAAATCTATTTGTATGTTAGCTTTATGCTATAAAAGGAACAACGGCGGACTAAGGGTCTCCGCCCACGTCCGACTTTTTGTTGGACCGATTATCGGACCGTTAAATAGATTCAGTTTCGTGGGACCGATGTCGCTCGTAAGTTAACTAATTTTATTTTCTTAAAAACTTTGCCCCTCCCTGTTAATTTCTCTTGGGGCCATTTATAAACGTAAAAAATCTCGCACAGTTGTAATCGTAACGTCAATTATCTTAAAGCATATGTAGTACACAGTACTGACAATCCCTTTAGCCGTCATCATCATCATCATTATATCAGCCGCAGGACGTCCACTGCTGGACATAGGCATCACCACAGATTTCTAAAAGGACCGGTTGGAAGCGGCCTGCATCCAGCGTCTTCCTGCGGTCTTAATCAGGTCGTCTGTCCATCTTGTGGGTGAACGCCCTACGCTGCGCTTGCCGGTCATTCTTTTAGCCAACTTACCTCCATAATAGGACTGGAAGCGAGCACTTTCCTCTCGACCTGCGTCTCGCTAGCGTTCCCGCCGACCGCGGCGAAGTAACGCATCGCGTACTTAGCCGACACCGTCTTACCGGCGCCGGATTCACCGCTCACTGAAAGTCAAAGTCAAAGTCAGAGTCAAAGTCAAAGTCAGAATCTTTATTCAAGTAATGGTCTACAAGATGTTTATTTACATATTTTTCGAGCATAAAACTTACTTAAATAATAATAATTAAAGTTAATTTAAAAAGAAGAAAGGTCATAGGACATCAATAAACTCATCCACATCCCGCTGTCAATGGGACAAGTGCCCAGAAGGCTGGCAGCATTGCCACGTTGTATGGCAATGCTGATTGGATAATGGGTTGGATGTTTCTGATCGTGGGTTGCATACAATACTTACTATACTAATACGAGTATTATAAAGTTGAAAAGTATTTTTGTTTGTTAATTTGAATGCGCTATTTTCAGGACCTAAAGTTCTGATTTTAAAAAATAATAAAAAATATAAATATACCATCACGCCTGTATTCCCCGAGGGGTTAGGCAGAGGTGTATCAATGTACACCCACAGTTCGCCGGTATATTTAGGACCCATGTAATAGGGGGCGAGCCTATTGACATTAAACGGGCACATCCAAACTTCGAGCTGCTACTGAGAATTTCATAGAAAAACCCAATAACACTTTTTGTTCGACCTGGGAATCGAACCCAAGACCTCTAGCTTTTTTTATACCACTGGAGGTGGCAAACAAGCTAACGGCCTGCCTGATGCTGCTGATGAGCTTAGCAGTCGCGCGTCGGAGCAGTAAGTAAAGATCATAAAAACTCACCAATAATACTCTGATCTCTTCTCTCCCGCTCTAGCTTGGTGTATGCCTCTTCTGACACGGCGAATATATGTGGGTCTAAGTCACCCATCGCCTGACCGCGGTACGCCATTATCGTTTCATCACCTGGTAAAAAAAATCGTATTAAGATCATTGGTTAACATAACAGTACGGTTATTCAAATTAGGACTTTAAAACGTATGGAGGTGCACTCAAAATGCATCTTTGTATTGTACTATCTTTTCATACAGGGTGGATTTTAGGAGAAGGGGCATTAAGGGCAGGTACCTTAACCGTTATTTATTTATAAAAAAAAAAAAGATTTGCCAATATTATAGTTACTGGGAAACGTATCTAGATGACCATCCATAACCTTTTGATATATTCTAAAGTGCAGTTACAGATTTTGGAAAAATGTAGTCATCGAAAAAATGCTTTTTTTGAACCAATCCATCCTATTTCTTGTAGGGATCAAAAGACTATATACAGTCAGCAAAAAACGTGCTAAAATATATTTTTTATTCCAATCGATTCTATGTATTTCACGAATGGATACATAAGGATGCACATTCCACTGTATTAGCATTCTGGCAAGAGAAAGTTTGTCTGATCCCCCTAAGTAAATCTACACCAACATTATAAAGAGGAAAGACTTTTATTTATGTATGTAACTCTAAAACTACTGGACTGATTTCAAAAATTATTTTGCCGTTAAAAAGCTACATTATCAATGAGTAACATAGGCTATATAATATCACGCTAGGGCCCACGGGAGCGGAGCAGTAGCCAAAGACATAACTTAACGCGGGTAAAATATGCCACGCGGATGAAGTCATGGATATTTAAATATTTTCGCAACTTACCGTAAATAGGTAAGTCGTAGTAAGGATTGATGGCAACTAACACGATGCCGCAGTATGTGTAGATGGCGTTGCGGTCGCAGAATCTGTGGACAAAACATTTAACAACATTAATTTATATTTATACACTGTGTATGTGTGTTGTGAACTGTGTGTGTACATTGGTACACTTCTGCCTAATCTTTCAGGGAATATAAGCGTGATGATATGTTATGCTTGTGTATAATCTTTTCTTTTTTAAGTCGTTGCCCCATACTAGGGCGACTTAGGACTAGGCTAGAGTCTCGGGTTAAGCAAAGTGTTATTGGGTTTTTCTATGAAATACTCATTAGCAGCTCGTAGTTAGGATTTATACCGGCGAACTGTGGGTGTACATTGGTACACCTTTGCCTAAATCTTCGAGGAATATAAGCGTGATGGTATGTTGGTAGACCACAGGGCATCAATTTTAAATAAGTAATTTTTTAAGCAAAATGCTTTAGTGTAGGCAGTGCCCCTAGTTCTAACTTCTTTTACATAAAGTCAAACAAATAATTTTGTACTCTATGACTAAGAACCTAAGATTGATTATTATGACTAGTAATATTATGTACATATAAAGTAAGTATATAATTATTTAGGCCATAGATGATACAATGTTTGGACAAGTGGCACGTACTTACGAGATTATGAAAATTACAGTTTTTAAATATGTGTAAAATTCTTGTCCAGTTATTCACTAACATGAATTACGTAGATTCATATCTATTAGTATTGGCGCAGCAGCGGACCGATTAGCTGCTGTGCTGCGTGTCGTGTGTTCGATTCCCACTCGGAACAAATATTTTTATGGTCTATAGATAGTTGTTCCGGGTCTGGCTGTTTGTGTATCTGGGTTTATATGTTTGTAAACGAATACAATAATAATTCGTTACCGATACAATAATAATACAATACAATAAAATACAAACAATACAGGACAAATACCTAGTGTGTGGCAACAAAGCACCCATGGCCCCTAAAAAAAAATATACCAAGACTGCCTCGTTGGCGCTAGTGGTCCTAAACGCGATTGCTACTCTAGAGTTCTTGGGTTCAATACCAGGTCGAGCAGTGTTATTGGGGTTTTCTATGAAATTCTTAGTAGCAGCCAGGATTTGTGCCCGGTTAATGGAAATAGGCTCGCCCTCTATTACATGGGACCTAAACATACCGGCAGACTGTGCGTATACGTTGGTACACCTCTGCCTAACCCTTCGGGACATACAGGCGTGATGTCGTGTTCGAAAAGATACGACTTGAACGGCACGGGTTCAAAGACCACAATTGCATGTCGAATTAACCTTAGTTGACTCAAAACAATATAAATATATTTTATAGCACATCAGAAACGGATAAATAGCTTCAAACGACTTCAATTGAACATTTATTGCAATTGAGTTGTTACAACATTGTAATATATCAGTTTAGTAGTAGTAGAGCTCTTTGTGAAGGAGCTCGTCCGGGGAAGTACTACCACCATACCTTTTTCTACCGCAAAACAGCGTTGCTGTGTTCCGGTTTGAAGGGAATGGGTGTAATTACAGGCACATGATACATTTCAACTTTGTCTCTGGGATGGCAACGCATTTGCAAGGCCTCTGGTATTGCAGATGTCTATAGGCAGCGGTGACCACTTAACATCAGGTGGGCCGTCGGCTTGTTTGCCGTACACGAGTTTTTTTTTTTTTTTTTGTATAGACGGGAAATCATCAAATAACTTCCCCCGCCCTGGGCGGGGCGGGAGGGAGTGTCAGACTTTTACTGACTAAAACCCGTCTATGTTCCTTCATGTGCCCTTTGCGTTCCGGGGGCGCGGTATCTCTTTCGAACAACCCGCAGCCCCGGCAGGCATCGGCCCTCAGTGGCCCCATCCAATTTGCTGACATCTCTTTGAGGCGCGCGTGGAACACGAACGCGCCGTCGACACGGTTGCCGTACACGATGCCAAAGTTCTTTTCGTATCTAATTTTAATCCCAGTAGCCACGTTTATCGCGGAATCAGTAATGTTGTTAATGTCCTCCAAAGTGCAGGGACACTTTGGGAATTGTATAGTAAGTGGACCATCGTCTTGTCGGGAGCACCGCACTGGCACTGGCAGTGTCGATGGGATCTATAATCCACCATGGATGTGAGCTACAGTGGCCAATCTGGAAATCTCTTAACCGATTGCGAACCTAGGTTGGCCGCTGTAAAACTATCTTGGTTAAACTCAAATTCTCAGTAGAAGCTCGGAGTTAGAATTGGTGCCCGGTTAATGGAAATAGGCTCGCCCTCTATTACATGGGACCTAAACATACCGGCAGACTGTGCGTATACGTTGGTACACCTCTGCCTAACCCTTCGGGACATACAGGCGTGATGTCGTGTTCGAAAAGATACGACTTGAACGGCACGGGTTCAAAGACCACAATTGCATGTCGAATTAACCTTAGTTGACTCAAAACAATATAAATATATTTTATAGCACATCAGAAACGGATAAATAGCTTCAAACGACTTCAATTGAACATTTATTGCAATTGAGTTGTTACAACATTGTAATATATCAGTTTAGTAGTAGTAGAGCTCTTTGTGAAGGAGCTCGTCCGGGGAAGTACTACCACCATACCTTTTTCTACCGCAAAACAGCGTTGCTGTGTTCCGGTTTGAAGGGAATGGGTGTAATTACAGGCACATGATACATTTCAACTTTGTCTCTGGGATGGCAACGCATTTGCAAGGCCTCTGGTATTGCAGATGTCTATAGGCAGCGGTGACCACTTAACATCAGGTGGGCCGTCGGCTTGTTTGCCGTACACGAGTTTTTTTTTTTTTTTTTTGTATAGACGGGAAATCATCAAATAACTTCCCCCGCCCTGGGCGGGGCGGGAGGGAGTGTCAGACTTTTACTGACTAAAACCCGTCTATGTTCCTTCATGTGCCCTTTGCGTTCCGGGGGCGCGGTATCTCTTTCGAACAACCCGCAGCCCCGGCAGGCATCGGCCCTCAGTGGCCCCATCCAATTTGCTGACATCTCTTTGAGGCGCGCGTGGAACACGAACGCGCCGTCGACACGGTTGCCGTACACGATGCCAAAGTTCTTTTCGTATCTAATTTTAATCCCAGTAGCCACGTTTATCGCGGAATCAGTAATGTTGTTAATGTCCTCCAAAGTGCAGGGACACTTTGGGAATTGTATAGTAAGTGGACCATCGTCTTGTCGGGAGCACCGCACTGGCACTGGCAGTGTCGATGGGATCTATAATCCACCATGGATGTGAGCTACAGTGGCCAATCTGGAAATCTCTTAACCGATTGCGAACCTAGGTTGGCCGCTGTAAAACTATCTTGGTTAAACTCAAATTCTCAGTAGAAGCTCGGAGTTAGAATTGGTGCTCGGTTAATGGCAATAGGCTCGCCCCCAATTACATGGGACCTAAAACATACCGGCGAACTGTGGGTGTACATTGGTACACCTCTGAATAACCCTTCAGGGAATACAGGCGTGGTGGTATGTATGTATGTTACACCCAACTAATAAAGTCTACATTCCTATTCCAATAATCTTAGCACAGATTTCACGTACAATGACTATAGTATCATTGAAACTACGCAACCGTTATCAGCTGTTATCTGTGTCATGATTCATGATTTCGTCATCAAAGCACATCGTACGGAAACGACCGGTTTATCATTAACTGGGAATGAGTTGTATTATCCTGAAGTGATGAAGAGGAAAATCCCTTTTTGAGGGGGCGGAATCTTTGAATCTTACTAATATTATAAATGCGAAAGTTTCTGAGGATGGATGGACTCTTTGTATGTGGGTGTACAAATGTACACCCACAGTTCGTCGGTATGTTTAGGTTCCATCAATATTGCCATTAATCGGGCACAAAGCCTAACTCACTGAGAATTTCATAAAAACCCAACAACACTTTGATCGACCTGGGAATCGAGCCCAAGACCTATAGCGTAGCAGTCGCGCTTAGGACCACTAGGCTAACGAGGCAGTTGTGTACGTTTATACAGGAAAAATTTTTAACCAGTGCGTAAATTTTGCCATAATAAACTTCAACACGTTTTATTAAACATGTATATTTTATTTTGATATGTCTTAGTACTAAAAAAAAAAGTTATCGCTTACGAAACATGTTTACTTAAAAACCATATTTCATTGTCACTCGGCGCTAGCGCATTCCCCACCCCCTCACCCCAGCCATGCGCCCGGGCGGCGGCGGCGGCCGCGAGTTTTCATTGATAGTATGGCGAATAGATTATGTCCTGGATGTTTTGCTTATTTCAAACTCGGATAAGGATGAAATTTTTTTTAATTTTTTTTTTTAACTAAACACGGAAATGTGTTCTATTACTGATACTGAACTACCAAAAAAAATTTACGCACTGGTTAAAAACTTATCCTGTATGTTTGTAAATACACCCACGATACAAGAGAAATCCCTTGTAATGAAGTGTCTATAAAAGAGAGAAAGTTGATGATGCTTGACGGAGAGGTAGTATAGTTTCACGTCAATAACTTACCTAACCCTAAGGTTATGCAGCACAGCTGGTTCGTGGAGGTACGACAAGGAGGTCAGGTCGTTCTGCCCGATGAGGAGCGAAGGGTTCCGGAGAGGCGGCATCTTGCCCTCATCTTTGATCTGTTGGGAGACGTAAGGTTATAGTACGATTCAAACTTAACGGCAGCCCGGAAGTTAGCTGTGAGTACAGGTTCGCGCAGGTTTATTTTAGGTTAATAATAATTTGGGTTCCATTTAATTATTTCTATAGCATCCGAACCGCCATTAAGTTTGGACCGGATTATGCAAAGAGGTATCATGGATGTTTTTTTTTTATACCTCTGAATGTGGCAAACAAGCTAACGGCCCGCCTGATGTTAAGTGGTCACCGCTGCCTACGGACACTTGCAACACCAGAGGCATCACTCGTGCGTTGCCGACCCTATAAAAACCTCAAAACTCCTTTCTTGAAGAACCCCATGCTGTAGTCTCTTGGGAAAACCTTAGCAGGAGCGCATTCCACAACTTAAGCGTACGTATTTTTTTTTTATTCGAGTTGGGTAAGCTCTAGTCTAAGTCAGAGGTGACAAAGTCGACGATGGAGAAAGGTCACCCAAAAAAGAAGCCTGTTCATTCTAACTTTGAAGAGATTAGTGTAAAATGCGTTTGAAATAAAGACGCAGTCAGAGAGTTTGCAAAAAAGGCATGCCTTTGCAAAATAAGGAAGACATCTTCAGGTATATCGGGTGTAAATAGACACTTAAGGAGGCCGAAAGTAACATATACTTCATATCATGGCGATACGTTTTTTTGTCTAGGGTCTACACCAAAGTTGCTCAACCGCAGGCCCGCGGGCCATAATGTGGCCCGTGGATGGATTTTAAATGGCCCGCTGAATGATCTGATATGACGCCTAATATGAGAAAAATAATACAACAGAAATATTGTCAGAAATAACATTGATTGCATGTATTAATAGTCCCAAAAGTAGCTAAAATAGGAATCGTTAGTGGCTCGCCGAAAATTTATAAATCAACCGTTTGGCCCGACTGTTAAAAAAGTTGAGCAGCCTTGGTCTAGACCATACCTGGGAACCTTCACTGGGGTCCCCCTGGTTACAGAGAGAAGGTCAACGTTCCAACTTTTTCCCACGATTTTCTTTCAAAATCGTTTTTAACTAAACTTTAAATATTCCTGCGTATGTACTGTACAATTGTATGCACCCATAAGCACAGTAATTTGCGTGTGTTACATTACTGAGTACCAAAAATAGCGATTTTTCACACAAAAAAGAATTCGTTTACTAGTAATATTTTCAAACATACATTTTTATTTATACACTTGTAAAATACAAGAGTAAATAAATCACAATATTGCATGCGTAAGAATTTCGACAAATAAAAAACTCGAATGACTTGTCATTGGATTAACTGAAAAGACACCTAACCATAGCTATTAAAAAATAATAACTGACAGTTCCTGTCAAAACTTTTAAACGTCATGTGTCACTGTTGTTGATATTGAATATTCGTTTTGTTTGAAATAATTCACAGAATATTTTTAATAATGTTATGATTACCTCGTAAATAATTATTAACTTTATTTGATACCTGTTACCTGCGCCTGTACCTGTTTTGTACCTTCTTTTATACCCGCTTGGCCCATCATGTATCAAAATTCACACAACAATATTGGTTGTAATATAGATTATTCCGATGTCATTAATGATTGGTAAACATGACAGTACACTGTCATTTCATTATTTTTGACAGGTCTAATGTCTACAGATGTAGCGCCAAGATTTAAACGATTATTATTATTTATTTAAACTTTATGCAACAAAAAGTACAAAGGTGGACTTAATGCCGTAGGCATTCTCTACCAGTCAACCAAAGGTGGTAAAGACATGGCAGGTGCAAATTACTGTATGATTATATTTACCATACCATCACGCCTGTATATCCCGAAGGGTTAGGCGGAGGTGTATTAACGTACAGCCACAGTTCGCCGGTATGTTTAGGTCCCATTTAATAGGGGGCGATGGTACGATATATTTAGGGCTTTTTATTTTTATGCGTAGCTGAGCACGAGGGTTCCGTTTGACCCCCTTTGTGTACGGAACCCCTAAAAATGATCCCAATGATGGAAAGAACAGGTAACTTTCGGCCTTGTGTATTGTCTTTTTACATCCTTTAAAAGCACGCTTCGCTATTCTAAAGACAAATAAGGACATAAATATTAATTTCATCAGCATTTTTTTTTTACCGATGGGAAATCATCAACTGACTTCGACGAGGGTGTGTCAGACTTTTACTGACTAAAACCCATCCATGTTCCTTCTTGTGCCCTTTGTGTTCCGGGGGCGCGGTATCTCTTTCGAACAACCCGCAGCATTCGAGATGGGTAAGCTCTTGACTCTAGTTAATTTCGTCAGCATACTAACCTTTATCTGGCGTATCTCCCCGGACTGGTCGATCTTGGCGATGAGCACGCCAGACCGGTAGTCTGACGTCACCGTGGCGCTCTCCCATACTTTCTCTGGATGCTCCACCCATATTCGGGCGCCCTGGTAACAGAAACATGATTGTTTACACGATTCTTTCAATTAAACTTCCTGATCATCCGAACCTCGTTTATCCGAAACTCCATTATACGAACCCTCAATTATTCGACCGCTGACTTAGTTTATCCGAACGCTTGATTATCTGAACGATGGCGCGAATTTGTTGCTCGCTCCTTCTTAAACGGCTGCTAAATATATTCTAGCGTATGTCAAATTTTTATAGACAATTTTTTTTGATGTGAATAAATTGTTTTTGTTTGATCTTGTCCCAAAAAACCCACATTTCTATTATCCGAACTTTTGATTATCGGAACTAGTCTCGGTCCCAATTATTTCGGATTATCGAACTAGTTCTACTGCGAAACTACTACGAATTAGTTCTACCACTGTAAACCGTGTTTTGCAAATTACAAGCCTCTTTTAAAAGATTGAAAAGAGTATGCTTAGATGGTTCGGTCGTGTTGAGAGGATGAGTGGAAGGCGACGAATAAAAGGATTTTTTATGGCAGATGTGAGTAGCAACGCCGGGAGGGGACGCCCAAGAAAGACCTACCCTGACCTTATTGATGAGGTTCTTTAGAAGGGGGCCGGGTGCGCAGTACTCGTAACCGGCGTGCTTGTATGACCAGATGTATGAACGCGGACGAGGCGGAAGGAGTAGGTAAGGATAGTTAGCAGGTGACGTTCTGTGGTTTCTACCTATCCCCATGGGAAAAAGGCGTGAATTTATGTATGTATAAGACAGTTTTCTGTTTTACTAACATAGATTAGCCGGAACAAACAAACAGACAGATAGATAATAAAATCAAAATGTTTTATTTTTTTTGTTTTATTTTTATAAGTACTGTGTAAATGTTATGTATGTATTTTGCAAAAAGCTGTCATTTTGACATTAAAAACAAACACTTCCATTCATTTATTTATTAACATTACGCTACGACTCACGGGAGCGGAGCAGTAACCAAAGACGTAACTTAACGCTGCCGGCCCACATCAGAAAATCGGTGACCGATTTCTTTTGTCGGCGAAAGAAAATGGAACAATATTATGAATTTTACTATACGAACGCACATTTCCCACAAAACGTCGGCCTACTTTTCCCAAGCCCACGAAACTATGGATTTATTGTATCGGTCCGATAATCGGTCCTAAAAAAGTCGCACGTGGGCAGAGAGGCTGACGCTAATAAAAAAAAAGTCGCGAGCAGAATCTACAGGGTGTTTGGCAGAACGTTGAACATACGATTTTTTTTTATTACACTTTAAAGTTAAGAATTCGGTGAAACTAGAAGAAAGGAAAAAAATAATAATATCAAGGCCCTATAGATCTTTGACAGTCGTTACTGTTAGTCAGAAGCCCGAAAGTCTGACAACCAGTCTTACCAAGAGTATCGTAATTCGTATTACCCATTATTGGGTTGTGGAGGTCTGATAGGCAGTCACTCCATGTAAAATACTGATATTCAGCTGCATCCGGTTCGACTGGAAGCCGACCCTAACATAGTTGGGAAAAGGCTAGGCAGATGATGATGAATATCAAGGGGCCAGAGCCAAATCAATTAAGGCTGTGTAAGTATCAGATGAAGGTGGGTTCATCGACCATTTTTGTATGTTCAACGTTTGGCCAAACATCCTGCATATAGTAAAGAAATACACAAAAATATACCATCACGCCTGTATTCCCCGAAGGGTTAGGCAGAGGTGTACCAATGTACACCCACAGTTCGCCGGTATATTTAGGTCCCATGTAATAGGGGGCGAGCCTATTGCCATCAACCGGGCACAAATCCAAACTCCGAGCTGCTACTGAGAATTTCATAGAAAAACCCAATAACACTTTTTGCTCGACCTGGAAATCGAACCCGGGACCCCTAGCACAGCAGACGCACTTGCGACCACAAGACCAACGGGGCAGTTAAATACACAAATATACAAAAATTATGACCTTCATTAAATATTTGAAAAAGATGACCACAAAGGTGACTGCATTAGCAAACACATACTTGTAAGTATTTATGACATCATGAAATCAAACATTCCTTATGTTTTTGTCTTTTGTCATTGGAAATGCAATCTTATTCTTTGGTCGATAAGAGTCAAATTAAAGTACCCTGACAAGTATGTGAGTATTTTTGCTATTACTAGGTATCTAATAATAGCAAAAGTAACAAAAATAACTAAACAATGTAAATAAATTCAACGAATGACTAACGTTTATTTTCTCTCTGATGGTATGTGTATAACTCAATGTAACAATATTTTGTTACATTGAGTTATACATACACTAGCGACCCGCCCCGGCTCCGCACGGGTGCAATGCTGATACTAAATACACTACAGAAAAACTGTAAACGTTGTGTATAAAAACATAGCGGCCCGCTCCGCCGCAAACGCTACATCCCGTTAAGTCCCGTACGTACGTAAATCTGTAATATCTTCGAAAATATTCATTTAAATCATATGCTGTAAAAGGCCATATAGATCTATATTAAATCAACAATGTATTTAATTGGTTAGTAAGTTAGGAATACCTAACTTACTAATCTAAAAAAAAATAAAAAGAAATGATTAGTCAAAAAACATCCTAATAAATGAAATTAAAATCTTCCAAATCTATTCCTACACCTTCTCATAATCGTATTTTAATTAAGAACAAAAACAAACAACGGTCAATTAGCTTAATGAATAACCTAAACACCGTATTAATTAACATTATTGCATAAGATATTTTAACTTCACGCTACAATATTACATGTGGAGAAAGACCATACATAAATAAAAATTTATACTAATATAATAATACTGAAGAAATTTTATTTTGTTAATTTGTGTTTTTTAATTAATATCAATTAAAAAAGAAGAAGAGTCTTGGTCAGAGGTGACATAGACAAAGTCTACGATGGACTGAGCTTACCCAGAAGAAGCCTGTTTCTTTTATTTGAACATGCTCATCTCTGAAACTACCATTGTCATATTGGAAAATTGAAATTTTGACTCCAAGATACACACATTTTTTTTTTTTTTTAATTATTATTTGAGATGGGTAAGCTCTTGACTCTAGTCTTAGTCAAAGGTGACAGACAAAGTCTACGATGGAGTGAGCTTACCCAGAAGAAGTCTGTTCTCTCTAACTTTGAAGAGATTAAGGTTGAATGCGTTCAGAAATACAGACGCAGGTAGAGCCACCCCTTTGCAGTGCGCATTTTAAAAGAGGATTGAAAACACATAGTGCGAATCAATGGATATTGGAACTTTTTAGCTAAAAAACGGTAATTTAAAAAACTAAAAAACCCGACTGCTATTCTTTAAAAATCCCTAAAACAAGATAAATTGTAGCAGTCGGGACCCATTTTAGAAATGGATGATTAGTGAATTGAGAGCACATACCTATATTACATTGCAGATGGTCCCGAATGGGTCCCGACTGCTACAATTTATCTTGTTTTAGGGATTTTTAAAGAATAGCAGTCGGGTTTTTTAGTTTTTTAAATTACCGTTTTTTATTTTTTATTTTTTTTGTGTTTTAAAAAAGAAATTAATATACCCAGTATCACTCTTACAGTAAATACGACTCTACCGACACCTCTCAAGCTAAAATCCATCGAGCCGTTCAGCCTGCAGAGCGAGCCAAACAATTATACATACAAACTTACATACATACATACATACAAACATACCCTCGAAAAACATAACCCTCCTTTTGTCGCAGTCGGGTAAAAAGAAATAAAATTGTATCAAAATTCAAATGTGTATGTTATGTAAAACCTTTTGTGGCATTTGGAGAAAAAACATTAGCATGTTACAAAATATTCCTAGTTGTCACTGTGAATATTTTTTTGTTTTATGACATTCTGATTTGAATATAATTAAATATAGGCAACATGACCGAGTTACATTTAGGCATTTCCAAATATAAAATGTATATTTTTAATCATAATATTTTTCCCTATACGCTATATGAGCAATTTGTACCATCACGGCTTAGAGATAGTTCAACGAATTTAATTTCAAATTTCAAATGACATTCTTAAACCTTTTTTTTTAATGTATTTTTAGGATGATGTATAAAACTACCTAGGTACATAAATGCTGACACACCGAAAAAATAATATGTCACCGGACATATACCGCAATTAAAAAACATAATTTTGCCATCAAGATAACGAAACATGCAACGAGGCTCTTGATAAGTTAATTTAATAACATATCACAAGATAACAATCATTTTTAAAATTTAAACAATTTGTTAAATGGTAAGTAGTTCATACACAGTGAGTACTCATATACTGTGTAATTAATTCATAAGCATAAAAAATCCACTTATCTAAACAGTAAAAGTGATTATGTTAATTCATTAAAGTCTCAACAAGATTATTATTGGAAACCATATTGATTTCCTATACATCGTAAAATGGAATTCTGAAAAGCTGAATGAAAGAATGGTCTGTTTTCTGATTGTTTAATGTTTTTGAAAATGGAACAGTAGAGCGAAATACAGCGACGCGACAACTGACGTCATCCCGGAACTTACGATATTCCTTGACACGCGAATTATTTGTAAATGTTACAAAAATTAGCGATCGTAAACGAATAAGAATGACGTCTTTTTCAATAAATTGCATGAAGAAGGTCAATTATAAACACTCCCTGTTTTAATATTTATTTATTACAGTAATTGCCTAGCAAAATAATTAAATAAGTTGCGAAATGAATGAATGCATGGGTTAAAAGTTTAATTAACTTTGCATTCTAAATTCGAAATAGGTCTACGAAGTACCAAAAAACAAAATACTATCAAAGGTTGAAATACATTTCACAAGTTTTACCTTCGTATATAGCTCCTTCGTAGTCATGTTGATATTTTTTGTAATCCTTGATTAACTGAATAAATAATTTATATTATCTCATTATTTCACCACGAGTTCAGAACTTAAATAATCCATTTTAATAAAGTAAGGTAGATTCGAAATACGATTTTTCCGAATGCGAAACGTCACTGCAATGTTATTGACATTTTATTTTCAGTGTTATCAGTTTTTTATCAATATCACAATAAATTAATGCACAAAACTGTTTGAATTCTCACTGTGGGAGTATTTCATGATTTCTACAAGGAAGTGATTCTTATTGGAATCTAATTGTAGGTGCAACAAAAACATTTGACAACAATACAAATCGAAAGTTACGCTTATCTATAAAGTTCCCACGGTCGGTCGGGGCTGCCATGACAAAATATGCGTATTGAGGACAAATCTACGGTTCATTACGCGCAGGCTTTTGAAAGGAATCGATTGCTTTTTTGTTTATTTCTGGAGGTTTGGGTTCGAATGACCATTTTATTATTATGAATTTATGAAGTACCGTAGTGACGTACAGACACTGTTAAATAATCAATAGTTTTATTTAATTAGCTCTTACACTCAATAACTAGCTAATTGGCTAATCATTTAGATACTATAAACACATACTACTAATACTACTATGATACTTTGACTTTTAAAGCGGACGAGGTCACCGGCAATAGCTAGTTAATTTTACAACTACAACTCTATCCTGCCATATTGCGTGACAAAGTGGCAATACTGTGCAAGTTCTGTAAAGAGGGTATTTCCCGTCCTTGTCACACGTACAACGATTCCGTACGCTTAAGCGTCTCCTCACAACCGAGAATCGGTTCGATTATCGGTCGTTTCTTCTCGCCGAGGAAGAAATCTGTCAAAAATCCCGATTATCGGTCGTGGGGGAGATCTTAAGGTCCTTAAGGACCTTAAGGTGCCTACGGGACCGGACCCATTGCTAAGCCTCCGCAGTTAGTCCGTTTGTCTGTAGGTTGCGGCTGTATCTCACCAACCATAAAAGGTAGGGTCAGCGTCAGAGAAAAGGAACCCCCTTTGGTAATGAAATCAAACCGTATAAAGGCCTATTCAGACCTAAGCGGTATTCGCTACCGTCTGCGGCAGAGAAAACCCAGTGGGTATGCGGTAATATTACTGTTCACACCTAAGCGGTATTCGCTACCGTTCGTAACCCGCGCGGTATGTACCTCTACCCACAGCGGCAGCGAATATCGCTCAGGTCGCTGTAGCCGCGGTACTTGATACTAAATACCTGAGCGAAACCCGCGCGGTATGTACCTCTATCCACAGCGGCAGCGAATATCGCTCAGGTTTGAATAGGCCTTTACCATAGTCTTGGGGGATTCCTTTTCCCTGAAGCGTTCTGTACTAGGTAGAGGGTTTAAATTTATACAGAGTGTATTTTTGTTTTGCTACTATAATAAAATAAGAAATAAAGCAACAAACGAGTTTTATTGTACGTAGTATTAAATACTATACGGTGGTAAGGAACCCTTCGCGTGCTAACCGACTCGATTTATGTAAATCATTGTTTGGAAACAATTTCATTTTTTATGTGAAAAATCGTTGTTTGTTTGTAGCACGCAAAATATGGTGCTTACAGGTGCATGCAACAGGGCACCTAGGCCAATGCCTTAAACCAGTATCATTTAAATATTACTTTACTTTGCGCACTGTTGTATTTTCAACCGTAGGCTCAGGGCCGAGAGTTGATATTTCAATGAGTGAAATTACAAAGTAATAAATGGTACTGTTTTAAGAGATGGTGACTCAAGCCCTGTAAGGTGTCGGATTTAGGGTCTAGTTATAATATTGTATGTTCTTTTGGGTGGAACTTTGACAGTCAATATCTTCGTAACCAGTGCATATGGTATGGGCCAGATAAAAAAAAATGATCACAGTATTATAAGAGGAAGAAGAAGTTACTTTCAGCTTCGTTGTATGGTGCAGCGGGGCAATCTCGACTGCGAGTTTCAACTAATCTTAGTAAAATGTAGAAGTTATTAAGATTAGTTGAAATTTCCTGCTGTCGAGATTGTGTGGAGATTGCCCCGCTGCACCTTATGTATTTTCACATAATATGTTGTTTAGGAAAAATGAAGTACAACTGACTTGCTGTTCTTGTTGTTTTTGTGTTGTTATTAATATTATAATGCTCTAAATCTCCAAATGTCGTGATGCCCAACGGTTAGTCTGGGTAACTACTAATGTGACTTTCAACAAAATGACCTCTATTCAAGAGATAAATATATTAAGAGAGGATAGTGTTTTTTCTCCCCCAGTTAGTTGCGAGTGTTGCGACCTAAAACATACCGGCGGATTGTGGGTGTACATTGATACACCTCTGCCTAACCTTTCGGGGAATACAGGCGTGATGGTATGTTAGGATAATTTTTGCAAGTAAAAGTTAGTACAAATAATTTTAAAGCATTTATTTCTACATATTAAGTCATAGTTTCCCAGCCTTTATGATAGATAAATTAATAAAACGTTAAATACAAATTCAAAATGGCGAAAGCATTAATGTTGCCATGCTCGATACAAAATTTCCCTACAAATTAACATATTCTATCGCAGTCCGTAATTCGAATGCTATTGTCGTTACATTTTGTCTGTAATTCTTCACTTGTTTTCTGAAGAAGGGAACCACGCCTGGCACGCTTCCGTGGCGATCTCACAGAGGGCGGTAAAGGTCTTGCCACGCTGGTCGTATTCTGTAAAAGAAATTGATTTTTAGTGTTAGAAATGTTATATATGTCATGTATTCTTCAGACCGATTCCGGACATGGCGGCTCATCTTAATGCAGACTAGCCAAGTACGCAGGAGATTATTATAGTGCACATTCTTGTGCGCTAACACACACAGGTGCACGCCCTCTTCCCAAATTCTCATAGTCCGTTGGCACGGCAATCCGACAAAACCGGGAAGAAATCAGGCGCAGAACCAACGGCTGTACATGCTTTCCGAAGCACGGAGGTGTCAGACCACCAACTTCCAAACTCCAGGCTGTTACTTAGAAATTCCTAAGTGGAAAAGTAACAATAAATCTTTTTGCCCGACCTGGGAATTGGACCCAGGACCCCACGCTCAACAGTCGTGCTTGCTACCACGAGACCAACGGGGCTAGAATACTAACTTACCCGTAGGTCCCCTCTTGCCAAACATGATCCCGTTCATAGGTGCGTTCTTGTAGTTGGCTTCAGTGACTTCAGCCAGGGAGAGTAGTACCGCCACTAAGCAGACCACGCCAATGGTGAAACGCATCATATCTCCGGACATCTGAAAAACGTTGAAAAGCTGTGAAATGTTGATTTGAATTGACGGAAAATGTGAAGAGTTAAAAATTGGAAGACTAAATTTTTTAACGAACGTTGAAAGTGTTTTAATATTTTGCCGATTGTTACCGTTCTTAGAAAAACTTGTAAAGGTATTTAGTTATTGTGTAAAAGATGAAACAAAAAAGATGTAAAGTCATTTTGAAATTTTCTGAGATTTTCTCTGGGTTCCGCTTCAATTACACATTTAGGAAAAACCAGATTGATTTTCAATATAAAAGGAAGATTAGAGCCGTTTAAGCTCAACTCAGATCGTTACATATAAAAATTTGCATGATGATGAATAATCATTTTTTTACTTCTCCAGGCAACACTGACTGCGATGATCAAAAAACACAAAAACCAAAAAGGACAAATTACCTTGAATTGATCGAAGTATTTCTAGTTGGTAACACTGAAGTGGACGAATGTCTACTGATGCTGTGTGACGATTTTCCCGCCAATTTATACTCTGAAATGACAAGATGGCGGCTGTCCATCCAATTATTGGATTATTGGATACTGACCGCATATTGACAGAGATTCCCGAGTATTCTCAAAGGATTATAACTTTGTTAGTGCATAAGATTAGTAGTTGGAATATGGTGAAGACGGACGCCATCTTGAATTCGTTATCACATAATTATGAGAAAAGCATGTATGTAGTTATATTCTTCATTTTTATTTTATTTTTGTTATTGAAAGGAACAGCAAACAGTTACATAATAAGAGCTTAAAACTAATTTAACAATCAATGTTAACAATAATGTAACCCACAACGCTGTCCACAGGTAGACATAATAGTTTAATAAGAAAAAAGAGTGTATCGCCAGGAGTTACAATAGTGCGTGCGTGTGTTCATAGAAAAATAACTGCCAAAATAACATACCATCACGCCTGTATTCCCCGAAAAGTATTGTACACCCACAGTTCGCCGGTGTGTTTTAGGTCCCATGTAAAAAAATCCTAACTTCGAGCTGCTACCTACTGAGAATTTCATAGAAAAACCCAATAAAACTTTATACTCAACCTGCGAGTCGAACCGAAAAACCTCTCGCGTAGCAGTCGTGCTTATTACTACTAGGCTAACGAGGCAGTAAAATTGAAACAAAACAGGAATATCTAAATTGGCAATCACAAACCACAACCTGCTAGCACAAGTTTTTTATGATTCGGGATCGAACCCGCGACACGCAGCGCAGAAGCCACTTGCTTAGACTCGGCACGGTAATATAATAATACAGTAGTGTAACTCGGCCGCATGACAGAAATAAATGCCTACAGCCGCGCGGTACGTAAACATGCGTTATGGGCTGCCCGTCTCCAGTATTTTACTCTGTCTGCACCGCGCGCGCACCCCAGGATCGAGGCGCGTAGGTATAGCTCGCGTTTCGTCCGTTTGTATGAAGTTGGAGTACTGTATTATTATATTACCGTAGACTCGGTGCCAACCGTGTTGTCAAACATAGACATACATCATTATGTGTTTTCGGGCATGTCTTATGTCGGGATTTGCGAAATTCTTTATTATTTTATGAAAATCTGTTTAATTCCTTTTTAATCAAAATAACTGACTGACCATCACGCCTGTATTCCCCGAAGGGTTAGGCAGAGGTGTACCAATGTACACCTACAGTTCGCCGGTATACTTATTAAAAAAACAACTAAAACGCCGGTATATTAAATAACAGACTGACTGTCGTCCTATTGTAATTTTCTTCTTGTGACTTTTGGGTGGTGTTTAATGCTTGTTAATCTACGTAGTGTTACCATTTCTCCATGGATTAGGATGATACTTAATAAGATACTTAAAGGTGAAGATCAAAATCTTTTCTACAAATAAAATTAAAAAAATTAATACTACAGCCACAGATCTACAGCTAACAAAACAGCTGAGGGGTCTACTCTTAAAACGGCTGAATCGATTTTGATAAAACATATCTAAGATTAAGAACCATCACTCGGGAACCTGCTTTCAAATAAAAAAACCTCATTCAAATCGGTTCACCCGTTTAAGAGCTACGATGCCACAGACAGACACACAGACACAAAAACGTCAAACTTATAACATCCCTCTTTTTGAGTCGGGGGTTAAAAAGACAAGCCGCTCTACAAAATATTTTAATTTTGTTTCTAATTTGTTGTTTTGTATTGCCACCGACTTCCAAAACTCATACCATCACGCCTGTATTCCCGTAAAGGTTAGGCAGAGGTATAACCAATGCACACCCACCAGTTCGCCGGTATGTTTAGGCACAGTTTAGGTCCCATGAAATAGGGGGCGAGCCTATTGCCGTTAACAGGGCACAAATCCAAACTCCAAGCTGGTACTGAGATGCCTGCCGGGGCTGCGATGCCTGCCGGGGCTGCGGGTTGTTCGAAAGAGATACCGCGCCCCCGAACGCAAAGGGCACATGAAGGAACATAGACGGGTTTTAGTCAGTAAAAGTCTGACACTCCCTCTCGCCCCGCCCAGGGCGGGGGAAGTTATTTGATGATTTCCCGTCAAAAAAAAAAAGAAATGCTGCTACTGAGAATGTCATAGAAAAACCCAATAACACTTTTTCTCCACCTGTGAATCGAACCCAAGACCTCTAGGCTACCGAGGCCGTTCCAAAACTACAGTTGTTTTTTACTTTGTAATTTCGATCATCTCGACATCTCTGATTAATCAAATCCAAACAAGATTGGACGACACAGTTCCAATATAACCTTATTTTTCTAACACGATTCCTTTTCTATTACACACACAATAACTTCGTCTGAAACAAAATTGCAGTAGATTGGCTGTCAACTCAATTAAGGGGGTTGTTCTGGTATAAAAGGGGATGAAAATAAGGTGGATGCATCAGTTAGTCTTCAAGCCTTTGGTCTTCAAGAAGTCTTGTGTTTGATATCAAGTAAGTTTCAGTTTAAATCGTAAACTTAAAGTTAAGGATAATTAAAATGAAGTAACTAAAGTCTACGATTATAAAGAGCTTTCAAAGTTGGATTTTTAAATAGGTACACCACTAATCAAAATACTAGCTTTTGCCGGCGACTTTAATTTTTCTTATAGATAGCTAATATTTTTTAATAATAAAATATTTATTTTTCTTCTTTTCGTCTCGATTGACTCGTTTCAATTTTTGTCCGCAAGAGTAAAATATTGCCTAAGTACTAATTTTGCATAACAACCAGCCAGACCCGGAAGGCCTATCTGTAAGCCGTACAAATTATTTGTTACGTGCGGGAATCGAACTCGCTGTAATTCATACGAGCGAACTGAAACTCGCGACTTCGTCATCGTGGCTTATTTTACCCGCAATACTGCTTTGCTCCCGTGGGCTGTAGCGTGATGTTTTATATCCCATGACACTCACCGATAACGTGGCTTTCTATGGGTTAAATCATTTTCAAAATCGGTTCCTTAGATCCAGAGATTACCTCCTACAACCTCATAAACTTTACCTATTTAAAATAATAGTAAAGATCTACCTATTAATTGACCTACACCCTTTCCAGATCAGAGAAGATGCGTTTCGTCATTGTCCTGTGCCTCTTCGCCATCATCATGTCCATTCACATTGCTGAGGGTACCTACAGGAAGCCCCCTTTCAACGGCTCCATATTCGGCAAGAGGGGAGTTGTTGGTAAGTTTAAGATTCATTCTTGTCTCTTCGATAGGCACAAAGTAGGTACCTATAACGACACAGCAGTATTTTTTTACATTATTGGATGGTAAACAAGCCGACGGTCCACCTGATGTTAAGTGGTCACCTCTGCCTATAAACACCGAAATACCAGAGGCCTTGCAAATGCGTTGCCATCCCAGAGATAAAGATGAAATGTCCCATGTAAGTACTTGTAATTTCACCGGCACCTAAACCCTTCAAACCGGAACACAGCAACGCTGCTTGACGGCAAAGATAGATATGGTGGTAGTACTTTCCCGGACGAACTCCTTCACAAATAGCTCTACTACCTACTGTTTATGCCGAGGTTACCTTATAAAGTTAATAGGCGGTCTGACAAAAGCCGCACCAACGGCTTTACGTGATTTCCAAGTCACAAAAGTGGCACACCACCAACTTCCAAACTTCGTGCTGCTACTAAGAAATTCGTAACGCCAAAAAACCCAACCTGTGAATCGAGGCAGAACCCCAAGCTTTACTGCCGCGCTTGCGACCGACGATGAGGGACAAAACTGAAGGGTACTACACAAACTCATACCCTTCAAGACTAATCACGTATCTAAATATACGAGTATATAACTCAAAGGTGACTGACTGACTGACAAAGTGATCTATCAACGCACAGCCCAAACCACTGGACGGATCGGGCTGAAATTTTGCATGCAGGTAGATGTTATGACGTAGGCATCCGATAAGAAAGGATTTTGATCAATTCTATCCCCAAAGCCCCAAAGGGATAAAATAGGGGATGAAAGTTTGTATGAAACTTTGTCAATTTAAACCGATCGGGCTGAGACTTTGCATGCATAAAGCTACTATGACATAGGCATCCTCTAAGAAAGGATTTTGATAAATTCCACCCCTAAGAGGATAAAATAGGGGATGAAAGTTTGAATACTTCTTAACGCGAGCGAAGCAAAGAAGGCAAAAGCTAGTTTATTGATAATTATGTTTTGTTTTCGGTTTCAGAATACGATACAACCGGCAGAGCATTGTCGGCGTTGTGCGAGATTGCCGCTGAAACCTGTCAGGCGTGGTACCAAGCCATAGAAAATAAGTAAATTATGTAGCTCCCCACGTTACAACTACCATTTATTTTAAAGAACAGCCTTTTGTGATATGATAATAATCTTATATTTATCAAAAACTTGTAATCTTGATTCAATAAAGTTTCTTCTTTGATTTGGTTCGTTTTCTTACTTATCACGCTTGTATTCCCCGAAGGGTAAGACAGAGGTGTACCAATGCAAACCCACAGTTCATCGGTATGTTTAGGTCCTATGTAATAGGGGAGAGCCTACTGCGATTAACCAGGTACAAATCCTACTGAGCATATTATAATAAAACCCAATAACACTCTGCTCGACCTGGGAATTGAACCCAAGACCCTTGCACAGCAGTCGCATTTTGGACCACTAGGCTATCGAGGCAGTCTTTTTTTTTGTTTTCCATAAAATAGACTAAATAAACTTAAAAAATATTTCTAGCTTGTGGCCACGATTCCGTCCCTGTGATAGTCAAGCATATCACAAGACATAGCTTTTGCTACTCTGCGTTATAGCAGCTTTCTATCAGTGAAATATAAGTCTAGACATTGCCTCTTACAAACATAAAGGTTACTTTTTTATATTCATCATCATATCAGCCGCAGGACGTCCGCTGCTGGACATAGGACTCTCCCATAGATTTCCAATAGGACCGGTTGGAATTTTTTTACAGTATTAGTTTATAATTTAATAAGGCCTATTCTTGTAAGGCCTACCTAATTATTTATGAAAAACATCTGGCTGGTGGTATGACCGTCTACGCGATGGTAGGTAGATACGCAGAACGACTAGCTAGATGAGCAAGTAGATAGATACCTACTTAACAACTTAGACTTGATACCGTTGGAACGCTGCTAATTGCTTTTGGGACCCTGAGATTTCATCGTGTATGATTGCGGATTACAGCTCTAATGGACTCCTAAACTAACAGCGGTTATTGGAACTTGACGTAAATTTTCCATGGATGATCACGAACAGAGAAATAGTTCGTATTAAACTTTCAATATTGATTCCAAACACCGACTGATTTTGAGAACCTTTGAACAAAAGAGCGTGTAAGAATTTCAGTTACCGAACCTACCTATTCATCAAGCTTGTGGAACTAATTTAACGTTTTAACTTCTATGTGTAATATTTAAATTATAAAACAAGTGGTACACGCAATTAGAATGAGAAAAGAAAAAATGTGTCAACATGATCCGCTAAATAAAATAAATAAAAATTTTAATATGATAATTCTACTATTGTTTAAACCTGCTAAAAGCACAAATACGAAATAAAATTATCAGCCGATAAAAACGCAGTTGAAAGCAAGGAATCGGGACACATTATTGCAATAACGCATCTGTGATTCTTTAAAAGGGGATACACTAAACTAGACTGCTACCAATGAATTCGGACTTGGAGTCGATACCGGTGAAGCATACACGACGAGAAACGCCGAGTCGCGCGGGCGTCGGCGGCGACCGCCGTGCAACGCGATCGCACGGTCTTGGAGCCTGCGCCCTGCGCATGTGGTGTACCTGCCAATGCTCGTCAAAGTGACACATTTCAAGACATTTTATTGTGACTTTTTCCCTTTTTTATGTGTATTTTTAGTGCTGTGTGTCTATAATTTAGTGTTTAAGGTTTGTTTTTTTTAGGGTAAGTCCATTTTTATGTTTAGTGCTGGCTGTAGCGACTCCGGTAACTGTGCCAGTCAACCTGCCACTTCGTTGGATGTCCTAGTCAGATGTCCCCACTGCTCCCAGACTCGCCTTTTTAAAGGCGAACGGGGGCTAAAGATTCACTATGCCAAGGTTCACAAACCTCATAGTGTACCTTTGGCTCCCTCAGCTACATCCCCATCACAACCACCTTCTGAACAACATTACCTTTGGAAAACACTGTCAAAATTAAAAAATTCTACTCCGGTTGTGAGGAGAATTCCCCGGGGCGCGAGACGGACTGTTGCGCAAAGCTTGGCGCGATGTGTTCGTCTTGCAACCCAGGAGAACTCACAAAGTGCTTGGGAGCAATTACTTACCTTCCCTTATAGGATTCTGCATGCTCAAAAAAATTTGGCATCCAAAAGATCTTTAACAAGCCAAATTAAAGATAATTGCAACAATTCGGCCTTTATTTTAGATTCAAAATTCCCCAAAAACCACAATAGAAAAAGCTTGTGTTCTCATGTCGAATCCAAATTAAGCGAAGGTGACATTAGGGGAGCGGCTAGGATTTTATTCAGCAGTGATGTGGTGGCGCCTGACTCTCCAGAAACTTTATCAGCACTGGAGAGTAAACATCCAGCGCCTGCGGATGGTCTCACCTTCCCAGACCCTCCCGACCCCCCCGATCTAGATTCACCTTTTTTAAATGTTACAGCCCCCCAAGTGACTGCAGCCGTGAGTTCCTTCCCAAGTGGTTCTGCCGGCGGCCTCGACGGCCTGACTCCACAGCATTTAAAAGACCTGTTGAGTTCAGGCGCCGGGGAAGCTGGTGAGTCGCTGTTGAAGGAGCTTGCGGCTCTAGTTAAACTTATGCTCTGCGGCGGTGTGAACGATGCCGTGGTTGACGTCCTGTACGGGGCCAACCTGTGCGCCCTACGAAAGAAGGACGGCGGTATTCGTCCCATTGCCGTGGGCTGTACCTACAGACGTATGGTAGCCAAAATTTGTTGCAAAGCATACGGCGAATCGCTGAGCAACAAATTCCAGCCCCTTCAACTTGGCTTTGGTTCCAGAGGGGGCTGCGAGGCTGCCGTACATGCCCTTTCTACCTTTTTAAATTCAAATCAGGGTGAGGTCATCCTCAAGGTTGACGTTAAGAACGCCTTTAATTCTGTCAATAGGGACATTTTGTTGGCCGAAGTAAAAAAAGAACTACCCGAAATTTATGGTTTTTTGTGGCAGTGTTATAGACACCCTTCAAAATTACACTATAAGGACAATTTTTTGGATTCTGCAGTCGGTTGCCAACAAGGTGACCCTCTCGGGCCAGTTATTTTCAGTATGGCTATCCACCCCATAATCCAAAAACTAAATTCCAAATTCAACGTGTGGTATTTAGACGATGGAACACTGGGAGGCGATGTAGACACAGTTTTAGAAGACTTAAAATTTTTGAGAGAACAGTTTAAATCTATCGGCCTGGACTTAAACCCTTCCAAATGCGAAATTTATCTTACTGACGTTACCGACAGACAATCGACTTTAGAAAAATTCAATGCAATAGCCCCACACATCAAAATTTTAGAAAAAAGCTCATTGCACCTCCTAGGTTCCCCAATTTTGGAAGATAGTTTTTCACCATTCATTGAAGAAAAAATCTGTCACTTCAATGATATTTCGGACAGACTATCCAAAATTAACCTTCATTCTGCATTTACCTTATTAAGATATTGTTGTTTTGGCCCAAATTTCACGTACTACCTGCGATCTGCACCTATATGGAAGCAGCCACACCTCTTGGACAAAATTGACCAAATTATTAAAAAAACTATTATTTCAGTTTTAAATGTGGCCCTGGATGACCGAGCGTGGCTACAAGCCACACTTCCCATTCGTTTTGGTGGTCTCGGTATCCGCAAAATTTCTAGTTGTAGTTTACCGGCGTTCTTGTCTTCTGTCCACAGCACCGATAAGTTAACTGCGAAGATTTTATCACCATCCATGGTTGACTTTGAAGTGCCGTGTTTGACCGAAGCGGTGAACGCCTGGAAAATAACTTGCCCGGAAACAGATCGACCCGTGAACCCATCTTCCCAGAGACAATGGGACGAGCCGCTCTGCAGGTTGGTACGGAATAATTTAATTAATACGTCCATCAATTCTGCTGAGCGTGCCCGCCTACTGGCTGTGGGTGAGTGGGAGTCGGGTCTCTGGCTTCAGGCACTACCGTCGCCCAACATAGGCACTATGTTGAGTGACTCTACTTTCCGGCTCGCTACATGCCTGCGCCTGGGTGCACCTTGTGGGGCTCCGCACCGCTGTCAGTGCGGTGAAGCTGTCGACTGCCTCGGACACCATGGCCTGTCATGCAAAAAGAGCGCTGGCCGCATGGCACGGCACGCCAGCATTAATGACATCATCCGTCGTGCTCTTGTCTCCGCCGGAGTGCCAGCTGTTTTGGAGCCAATTGGCCTGGCACGCGACGATGGGAAGAGACCAGATGGGATGACTATAATGCCTTGGAAGTTGGGTAGACCTCTGGTGTGGGATGCAACATGCGTCGACACCCTTGCGCCATCCCATCTTCCTTGCACGACGTGTTGTGCTGGGGCGGCTGCGTCTGGTGCGGAAAATCTCAAACGGCGCAAATATATTAACCTTCATGAAAGTTATATGTTTGAGCCGTTTGGGGTTGAAACACTAGGGCCATGGGGACCGAGCGCTCACCTAGTTTATCGCGACATCGCGAAGCGACTGGTCGATTCTTCACGTGACCAGAGGGCTGGCCTATTCTTTGGCCAAAGAATCAGCATTGCCATATAACGTGGCAATGCAGCCAGCCTTCTGGGCACATGCCCCATTGACAGCGATGCGGATGAGTTTTTTGACGCCCTTTGACCTTACTTTTTTATTTTAACTGTACATAGTTTGTAATTTAATTATTATTTAGTTTTTTTTTTTCATTCTAATTAAATGTAAAATTATTAAATAATAAAAACAAAATTTATTTAGTTTTCCTAAAATGATACTCTTAAAAAACATCTTCATGAAATGGAATGTTTCGAGATAAGTGTGTTCTATATTACAAAAATGATGCGAAATTGTCATTTTGCCCATTTGCCTAACATTGGAAATGACAGACGTCAAAAAACTGGATGTTCTCATTGGTTCTTTAATTCTCGTCGTGATAACGCACCTGTTCGCACCAATAAGAATATTCTAATTGGAACCACGTTTTCGTAACGAAAACAAATCTTAATCTGTCTAACTAATGGCTGAATGGCTGCTACCTTTTTGCAATATACGTGTGTGGCAAATTAAATTTCAATGTTGATGCTATAATTTCTAATTAATGAAGATTCCCTGTGTATTGACTGAGTATCTAACGTGAGAGTTTTACATAAGCGATGAGAAAACATTTCGTCTACAAGAGTTATTGACGTCCAAATCCGAAGTCCATTCCGAAGGTAAATCTAAGATTATTTTACTTATTTATTAAGCTTATTTTAGCAAAAAACAGTATTATTCCGTCGTGTTCGTGAAACAGACATATTACCGGTACATTTATTTATATGTCTGACCTCTTACTGCGTAAAAAACGTCATGTTTAAGGTGTTTCTAAGTGCGTAAACGTAAAAGGTATTATTATCAGGTTTTTGTCAACAACGGGCCGTAATTGACAAGCTGAGCGATTATCTAAAATGTAGTAAAACTGTCGTCAGGTAATTAGCGTAGTTGGATGTTGTGAGGACTGTATTTCCAACGTTTTGTATGAAAACGTTTTATCTGGACATATTTGTTTTACAATCTTGATCAAAGCTGATTATGAAATACGCAAATAGATCTAAGTATTATGCACAGTAATTTATTCTTCTGCAATGCGTCGTACAAGTAATACGTGTTACATTATCTTGTTTGTTTTATTATAAATAGAATTGACAAGAGAAAAATTTTAGCATGAAAAAAATATTAGACCATGCGTTGTAAGGAGTTTTTATGCTGATTTTGGCTCTAGGCATAGATAAACTTACATCATCTGATGTTTATGATGAAATCTTTGTTATAATCTTTATTGGTCACATAATAGACCAATATCTATACATATTGCAATATGTTAGTATACAATTTTAATATGAAATGATACACACTTAAATATACTAACCAGTAACCATTGACTAACTGTCAGCCATATTTCAAATTTAGAGCTATGTTTTCTAAACCCTTTCTAAGCAAAGTTATTTTGTCATTCTTCCACACCTGTCAATTAACGGCCTAGTTCAACCAGAAAAGTATTGAAATGTTTTTCCAGTAAAAACAATAACTTAAAAATAATTTTAAACGGTATTAAAACATTAAAACACTTCTATAACAATAAAACCCTTCGGAAGAAACAAAAACATTTTGATAAACTATGTTTTTAAAAGTTACCATGAAATATTTAAATACATCTGTCCGTTGAACTTAAATAAAAATGCGAAAAAATGACATAAATAAACAAAAACTTTAAACCATAGTTTGTTTTTTTTTGTGATATTGAGTTAAATTGCAGTGTGTGTAATGAATAGTGTTGTTGTTTGTTTATTTTCAGCTAACACAGAAGATAAGAAAATCAAAGAAGTTGGACATTTCAAGAAGAATTAAGACACCATAACAGAACAGAATAAAATCAACCATATTTCCTTCAAAAACTAGCAATACTAAAATGATATAAATACTATTTGGGAATTAAAAACTCAGCTATGTCAGAGACAACAGAACCACCATTAAAAAAAGCCAAGATGGTGGAAACCATAGACAGTTTTATAGAAAACATGAGGCTTTCAAATAAAAACCTTCAAGCTGTTTTAAGCGACGAATTATGCACACCAATTTTATTTACTAAAGTTTACGTTGGTGTAGTGAAAAATATAAAGGAATTATCAAGAATCATTACAATTTTGAGCGAGAAATTACCTCTGAAAGAACTGCAACATCTGAAAAGAGCTCGAAAGAAGGAGGTCTTACTGTGCCCAGTACGTTATTTGGACGCACAAGAATCAATTCAGGACTACATTGAGGCAAAAGTTTACGAAGTAAAAGACGCTTTTGATTACTTTAAAATTATGGGATTACCGTCTCTACCTCCTAAATTAAAAAGGCAGCATGCAGAATACACCAGGGTATGGTCCTGTAATTTCCATCCAAATGAGTACTTAGAAAAATTAAGCGGACCTAAATTCTTCCCTGTCACTGAGCTCGGGAGACATCGCTGTTATATGAGCATTGCGTTGGAAGTTGCACGGTACTATTTAAGTAAAACCAAAAGTCATTTGGAATTAGCAGATATTATCCTGAGTGATATTAACGCAACTGTTGTTGTTGATCCTTCGATCTGCTCCATTGTAGCCATATCATTCGATAACAGACAAAATCATCCCATACAACATTCAGCAATGCTAGCCATAGACAATGTAGCAAAAACACAACATGGCGGCGCGTGGAACACAACAGCTGACACCGAAAACGCGTCTTTGCCTGGAATAGACAATAATTTAAAGCTGTATTTAAAAAATAAGTTTCCAAATGTCAAATTTAGCGCCAGAAATTATGTCACGAAGGAGGTTTTAGATGAAAATAAAATGAGTGCTTCTGATAGCCCTTATTTATGTACGGGGTACTATGTTTATATGATACGGGAGCCTTGTATTATGTGTTCAATGGCTTTAGTGCATGCCCGGGCTAACAGGGTGTTTTATTGTTTAAATAATAATGTGCAAGGAGCTCTCGGCTCGAAAACCAAGTTACATTGTGTGCCATCGCTGAACCATCATTTTGAAGTTTTTACAGATTTTTTTTAGAAATGACCTTTTGTCTATCTGTGTACTTGTATAAAGAAATGTGTGAATTGAGTTATTAATATCAATAAAATTTATTTTGACGATAATGTGTATTTTTTTTTTACCTTTGGCCTCTATTAACATTGTTAGGGATCTCAATTTTAGATTCGGTAGGGTAACTGCCATACCATTGCTCAAAGCAAAGAGTTGGGTTATGCAAGCTCCAGATTCAAATAATAACGGTAGTTTATTTATATTTAACCCCAAACATAACCGCTTTATAATGTTACCAGAAAATGGTGCGTGAGTGTTGCCATACTCTTTACTACCATATCAAATCTTGTGTAAAAGCATGCTGGTCTGATATAAATTCACATGCATTTTCTTTTTTAACCGACTTAAAAAAAAAAGGAGGTTATTAATTCTTTTGTATTGATGATACATTGATAATTATACTAAAAAAAAGCTCGCGACTTCGTTCGCATTGCTTATTTCACCTGCTTTACGTCTTTGGTTATTGCTCCGACCCCGTGTGGCATAGCGTGATGGTATAAAGCCTTTGTTACTCAGGAATAATGTAGCTGTCTATTGGTGAAAATATAGTTAAGATCGGTCCAGTACTTTCGGAGTCTATTCGTTACAAACAAACAATCGGACAAAAAAGCTTTCGTCTTTATAATATTGCTAGCAAACTGCTTGCGACTTCGTCCGCGTGGCTAATTTCACCCGCTTTACTTTACATCTTTAGTTACTGCTCTGCTCCCGAGTGTCATAGCGTGATGTTTTATAGCCCAAGCCACTCACAAATAACGTGGCTTTCTATGGGTAAAATAATTTTCAAAATCGGTCCTGTAGATCCAGAGATTACCCCTACATACAAACTCCGCAATCGCACTTGGTTCCAGACAGGTCTATGATGTCCTATTTAGCCAGATTATGTTTGTAGCGGCCTAGCGGCCGGAGGAGCTCGTGGCTAAATAATTACAGCCGCATAGACCGATCTTCCGGGTTAGGCCACGCTTGCCGAGGTTGGTCTGTGGATGGGTGACCATTTACCATAGCGAGTTTCCTCCGTGCCTCGGAAAGCACGTAAAGCCGTTGGTCCCGGCTGTCATTTGTAGATCTTTGACAGTCGTTACTGTTAGTCAGAAGCCCGAAAGTCTGACAACCAGTCTTACCAAGAGTATCGTATTACCCATTACTGGGTTGTTGAGGTCTGATAGGCAGTCGCTCCATGTAAAATACTGATATTCAGCTGCATCCGGTTCGACTGGCAGCCGACCCCAACATAGTTGGGAAAAGGCTAGGCAGATGATGAGGAGTTGCAGTTAGGAATTGTGTGACGGGCTTGTCCCTCAAATAAACGATAGACCATTGCAGTTCGCGTGTATTTGCTTATTGTTCGTTTAGTAGAAAAGCTTAAATTTTTTGTTGTCATTACGTACAGACACATTAACTTCATTTATTTGCATAGATATGCCTCGTTAGTCTAGTGGTCCTAAGCGCTTCAGCTACGCTAGAAGTCTTGGGTTAGATTCACAGATCGAACGAGTGTTGTTGGGATTTTCTATGAAATTCTCAGTAGCAGCTCGGAGTTAAGATTCGTGCCCGGTTAATGGCAATAGGCTCGCCCCCTATTACATGGGACCTAAACATACCGGCGAACTGTGGGTGTACTAGTACGCTTCTGCCTAACCCTTCGGGGAATACAGGCGAAATTGTGTTTTGTATAGATATTTTGTTTTAAATAAAAAAAAAATATAAAAATCTCATTTATATGTATTCTACTCATTTCAATGGCATCTCTTATTGAGCCATAGTTTTCAAACAGCCCAATCAAAGCTTAAAATGTCAATTTAAAATTTAAACTATGTAAGCACAACTACTTGTGGCCTATTGAATTTGGACTCAATTGTGATCCCCCCCTCACTGTGCCGACGGCTGTCCACTGCAAACCAGGCACTTGTCCTATTTGTACGGAGTGCTCGTGCATGCATTACTGAATACTTGTGAAAAAGGGCTATTTTTTTGAAAAGATAGCCGGTTGTAGAGCGGTTAAAGATGGCCGTTTTTCTCTGCGTCCTTTGGGGGGATGACGCGTTTTGGTAAGTTTTTTGTTTATTGTAAATTTTGTGTTTTCAATTTTTGGGGTGTTTTTACTTATTGTTGTCAATCGTTAGTGGTTTATTTTTTTTGTACATACGAAAGCAGTTGCATAATTGATTAAATATTTAAATAACAATTGGCAATACTTATTAAAATTAAAAATAATGGCATACTATAAATAGATTATCTACCTAGATACCTAAAAACCTTACTTGTGTAGTTTTTTAACTGTAGCTTAGCTAAATTAAAGTCAATGTGCACCCTATTTATTTATTTTATTAAAACGGTTACAGTTGTTACCAACTACAATAATTACAGATATAACACTTACAAATATAAAAGAAAAATATTAAAAAAAGAATGCAGAATAAAATAAGAACCACATCCATCACGTCAGCTTTCAAACGAAAAAAAAAACCGCATCAAAATCGGTCTATTCATTTAGGAGCTACGATACCACAGACAGTCACGTTAAATATAAAACACCCTTCTTTTTGCAACGGATGTAAAAGGCCACTTAAAAAAAAAACTTCTAGAAAAAAAAAACCATACCCAGTCAACTAAAACCAGTTTAAACCGAATTCTTCTACAATATATCTTGCTTTCAACTACTTTAGCCAGATCATAGTTTGCAGCTTCCGCACAAACATACCATGTATCTTATCACGTCGGCAAAAGGTACATATTTGATTGTCATTCGTTAAATTATAAGTGCGGTCTTCCCTTCACGTGGCAATAAATTAATTCGTAATGTTAGATCTTGAAGTACATGATGTTGTTTGAAAATAACATGTTTTCAGGTTGTATGGTAATAAAAATTTTTGACGTGACAGTTAAATACATACATACGCTTGAAAACATAACCCTTCTGGCGCAGTCGGGTGAAAAAATATGTATTTACCGAATTACATACCATCATCATCACGAATGTATTCCCCGAATGGTTAGGCAGAGGTGTACCAATGACACCCACAGTTCGCCGGTATGTTTTTAGGTCCCATGTAATAGGGGGCGAGTCTATTGCCATTAACCGGGCACAAATCCAAACTCCGAGCTGCTACTGAGAATTTTATAAAAATACCCAACAACAATTTTTGCTTGACCTGGGAATTGGACCCAAGACCTCAGCTTTGGAAGTCGGTGGCTTTGGTTCAGTTTGTATTGTCACCGACTTCGAAAACTAAAGTTAGTAATCACTTTTTACTTTTTGAAGGCGGTTATCTTTTTTGTATTTTTTTTTTTTTTATTGTTGGTCTATTCTCTTGATACTTAGTCGTAGTACCTATATAATTATGATCCAAAGCCACTTTGCTTCATAATATGATCGATCACGCATCAAGACACACTAGGTATAATACTAAGTATCATGTTACAAGTAGATACCTAGCCTGTGTATTTTCTAGTCACTGTGCTCCTAATATTTGTATACTAGATTAATCCGGTTGTAATAAGCTTTACTAGGCCAATTACTGTTTATGGGGGACCGTACTTTTGACGTGATACGTCATTCTGCATCGTGAGAAAACCTGGACTTGAAATTAACATAAGTCTGAAATTGCCAATCCGGCTTGAGCAAGCGTAGTGATCAATGTCGTGTCTTCTCTGTATGAGAAGAGGCGTTTGTTGCCCTGCAGTGAAACAATATTAGTGCAGTATTAGTTTATTCCATATGTCTTTTCTAACAGCATTTTAAATGGGTTCAATCCTCAGAACATATTTAACTCATAATTACCTATCAAACCTATGACTGCCCCGTTGGACTCGTGGTTGCAAGCGCGACTGCTGAGCAAGGGGTCCCTGGTTCGATTCCCAGGTCGGGCAAAAAGTGTTATTGGCTTTTTTCATTAGGAATTTCTCAGTAGCAGCCCGGAGTTTGGAAGTTGGTGGTGTGACACCCCCGGGCGTCGGAAAGCACGTAAAGCCGTTGGTCCTGCGCCTGAGGTCTCTCCGGTCGTGTCGGATTGCCGTCCCATCGGGCTATGAGAGTTAGGGAAGAGGGAGTGCACCTGTGTTTGCGCACACACTTGTGCACTATAATATCTCCTGCGTAGGAGGTTAGTCTGCATTAAGATTAGCCGCCCGCGCCGTAGCCGGAATCGGTCTGGAGAATTACATTACCTATCAAAAACAAATATATACGCGCTCTGGATTTTTGACAAAAATGCTAGAGTCCAGTGCGCTGAAAAAATCTCCTATAGCAGAAACAAGCTCTAAAACAAAACATCCGTTATAAACAATTATTAAAATCATCCTATTTCTTCTATTACAGATAAATCACAACCACTTTGCTGACTGCATCGCAGCTTGCAGAAAGAGAGACAAAGATACAGAAACGCACGTGTCAGAGCAAGATAGCTACACTTGGTCGCCTCCGTCTCAACTGTGAAATATTAATGAAAATTATTGATATTGGCTGTATTGCACTGGAATGAAGAACAATTTAGCTGTTATCAACATACTGTACTGACTTTTTGAATATCTTTTTGAAGAACGACTGGTCGTCGTGAATGGTAAGTTTATACATATTTATTTTTTTAATTTCCCCGTTGGTCTCTGGTGGTGGCAACCAAGACCGTTGAGCGTGCCCAGGTCGTGCACTCTTGCCCGTCCTCTTCCCTAACTCTCATAGTCCGATAGGACGACAGTCCGACGCAACTGGGGAGAGATCAGGCGCAGGACCATAGGCTTTTCGTTCTTTTTTAAGCACAGGATTGTTACACCACCTACATTCGAACTCCGGGCTACTGAGAAATTCTTAATGGAAAAAACGTTAGCCTAGTGGTCCTAAGCGTGACTGCTGCGCTAGAGGTCCTAGGTTCGATTCCCAGGTCGAGCAAAAAGTGTTATTGGGTTTTTCTATGAAATTCTCAGTAGCAGGTCAGAGTCAGGCTTTGTGCCCGGTTAATGGCAATAGGCTCGCCCCCTATTACATGGGACTTAAAACATGCCGGGGACCTGTGGGTGTCCATTGGTATTGGTACACCTTTGCATTACCCTTCGGGGAATACAGGCGTGATGGTATGTCTTTTTAAACTGCCTAGTCTCGTGGTGGCAAGCACGACTGTTGAGCGCGTGGGGTCCAAGGACGGGCAAGAATGCTATTGGGTTTTTCCATTAGAAATTCTCAGTAACAGCCCAGACTTTGGAAGTTGGTAATGCGACACTTCTCGTGATTTGGAAAGCACGTAAAGCTGTTGTTCCTGCGCCTGATCTCTCCCCGGTCGTGTCTGTCTGTTGGTTTGTCCGGCTTATCCTTAAAACGGCTGGACCGATTCTGACGGGACTTTTACTCGCAGAGAGCTAATTTTATAAAGAGTAACTTAGGCCACTTTTATTTTAGAAACCTAATTTATTTTAATAAAAAAAGTGAGCAACGCGATCGAAGTCGCGGGCAACAGCTAGTCTAAACTACTAATGATGATGGCGCCTTTAACACTGAACTCTCAATTCAGTTAGTAAGGCCAAATCTAAATGAACGATAAATGCTTACTGATTAACCTAGCGGGACAAACATACAAACATGATGATAGGAAACTTCCATCTTTGTTTTATGAGGTTTTATTAATTCGCCGAATGGTATTTTTTTATAGCTGTTTGTCTGTCGTGAATGCCAATATTTAAATCTATGAGTATACTAATACTAGCGAAATGCTCGCGACTTCGTCCGCGTGGGTTGTTTCGTCCGCGTTAAGTTACGTCTTTGATTAATGATCCGCTCCCGTGAGTCGTAGCGTGATGTTATATAGTCTATGTTACTTGGGGATAACGTAGCTATCTATTGGTGAAATAGTTAAAATTGGTTCAGTAGACCCAGAGATTACTCCCTACAACTTCACAAACTTTACCTCTTTATAATATTAGCATAGAGCATCATCCGCTTAGCCTTTTCCTAACTGCGTCGGGGTCGGCTTCCAGTCTAACCGCATGCAGCTGAATACCAGTGTTTTACATGGAGCTACTGCATATCTGACCTCCACAACCCCGTTACTGGGCAACACGATACCTTTTGGTTAGACTGGTTGCATATTAGCATAGAGCCTAGACTATATATAGATAACTAGCTTCTGCCCGCGACTTCGTCCGCGTCACAGTTGATGTGTTATCCTACGGGTACCGTACATTTTCCCGGGATAAAAAGTAGCCTATGTGTTATTCCAGACTATAATCTATCTTTGTGCCAAATTTCATCCAGATCCATTCAGCCGTTTAAGCGTGAAAGAGTAACAAACATCCATCCATACATCCATACATACAAACTTTCGCCTTTATAATAGTAGTAGGATATGCTTAAGATTTTTTTATTGTTTGTTTCACCGTGCTTAGGTGTCTCTGGAACTTCCAGACAAATTGATGAAAGTCTTTTTGAGTATGATAGCCAGATTAATGATGTATAGGCATATTATAACGCAAAATAAAAAACAAATTGAAAGAGTGTCCATGGAGTTTCTTGTTCTTCATAGAGACCTACGTTTTGGAACGAGCAACTAGCTTCAATTTAAAACAGTAACTTCTTGATATTCAAAAGTGCCTGTAAATGGTCTAATTGAAATAAATGCTTTGACTTTGACTTGGCTTTACTACAAACGAGGAGTTAACCCGGCTGAAAAAAATCACGCGGTCGAAATCGGGGGCAGAAGCTAGCATAGGCCTACTAATGTAATAAAGCCAATTTTTTGTTTGGTTGTTTAAACGCCCTAATCTCAGGAACTACTAATCTGATTGGAAATAATCTGTTTGCATGTGATAGCCAGATTCATTAGGAATAGTATAGGCTATGTGTCTAGATTTGGTAACTGCCTCGTTAGCCTAGTGGTCCTAAACGCGACTGCTACGCTAGAGGTCTTGGGCCCAATCCTTAGGTCGAGCAAAGTGTTATTGGGTTTTTGTATAAAATTCTCAATAGCAGCTGCACCTGCACTTTAGAAGATATTAACAACGCTAAAACCGCGAAAACCGTGGAGGCCTACTTGCCCAAAAATTATAACACTAACTTCGAAGAAGATGACTTAAAAATAACACGTAAAATCTCTCCCAGATGCTTCAGACCATATCTAACATGAATCTCAACACTTTTCTAGAAACAAAACCCATTAAAAAAATGCTTGCTCTACAGTCACTCCCACAGACACACACAATCAAACTATTTACAATGCAGATAAAGATCTGTAGCCAATTTAATGACACGTGTTTACTGGCACGATGGTGGTGACATCATGGTGGTACTACCATTATCAGTTCAATGGACAATGATGGGATTGGTACTGGTCAATGGCTGAAGGTCATACCTGGAATTGGATAGGTCGGGGCAGGTCATCAGTGACGTGGTGGTATGTAGCTTATACTACATACTATCACGCCTGTATTCCTCGAATGGTTAGGCAGAGCTGTGCCAATGCGGTGTGCTTGTCCTTACTTACCCGTTCCCGGTTGCGAACACGAAGCCTCGTGCTTGAGAAGCGGGCGCCTTAACCACTGAGCATCTGGGTTTGGTTAGACTTCATCTCAATCAAGTAAATTCAGCAAAACGACATGCATCTTTAACATACCGTCACGCCTGTATTCACCGAAGGGTTAGACAGAGGTGTATCAATGTACACCCACAATCCGCCGGTACATTTAGATAATGTAATAGGGGTTAGCCTATTGCAAATAATCGGCCACTAATCTTAACTCCAAGCTGCCTGAAAATTTCATAGAAAAACCCAATAACGCTTTGCTTGACCTGAGAATCGAACCCAAGACCTCTAGCGTAGCAGTCGCGCTTAGGACAACAGGGCTAACGAGAAATTCTACCCTTTTTATAATTAAACCAAAAATGTGCAAAATAAAATCTTTAGAGACATTCTCAAGCTTCTAAAATTCGCGACACACCACGAGTGTTCTTTAATTGCGTTCAATAACTATCAATTAAAATGATTGTGTACTCAATGTGCGCTTCTTTATTACTTCTGATTGTATTTAATTGTCTGCCTGTCCTCTTAAGCTTGGCTTGAAGATTTTTGGATTAGCGAAAATGTTATTTTGGAGGTTAAGTAGAAAGGTTGGAATATTAGTGGCGTTGAGTCGTTTGTGCTTAATTTTTTATGGCGTCCTGTTTCTTTACGTATAATTAGAATTGGTGTGTCTGTTTGTTAAGTTAAAATAACAGTTTTAACTGGCCCTTTGGTCTCGTGGAGGCAAGCATGAATGTTGAACGTGGGGTCCTGGGTTCGACTCCCAAGTTCGGGCAAAGAGTGTTATTAGGTTTTTCCATTAGGAATTTCTCAGCAACAGCTCGGAGTTTGGGAGTTGGTGTTGTGACACCCCCGTGCTTCGGAAAGCACGTAAAGCTGTTGGTCCTGCGCCTGATCTCTCCCCGATTGTGTCGGATTGCCGTCCCATCGGACTATGAGAGTTAGGGAAGTGGGAGTGCACCTATGTTTGCGCACACACTTGCGCATTATAATATCTCTTGCGTACTTAGCTAGTCAGTATTAAGATTAGCCTTAAATTTTTTGCTTGTCTGTCTATCTATCTGTTTGTTTGTTTGTTCCGGCCTAATCTTCGAAACGGTTGGATCGATTTTGGCGGGACTGTTACTGGCAGATAGCTGATATTATAAGGAGTAACTTAGGCTAATGTTATTTCAGGAAAAAAAAAAATAGGATTCCGCGCATAAACCCGACATTCACGCAGACGATGTCGCGGGAATTAGCTATAGTTGTATATATTTTTTTTGTTGTCTTTCTTTTAATACTGATATAATTAATTTAATCTGTTTTTCGGTAGAATTCTTTTAACACATTAGCTCTTAACGATTGTTGTTGCCGAATATACAGTTGGTGCAGTGGTTAAGCGGCTGAACTGCGTGTTACGGGTTCCATTCTCCGACAAAACAAATATTTGTACGGCCTACAAGGAGTTGACCCGGGGTCTAGTTGTTTATGTATGTGGGTTTACTATCTTCTGTCCGCGACATTACCTGCGTCAAAGTTGATATATATTATCATCCCTCAATTATGTATCGGGAATCGTACATTTTTTGGGATAGAAAATATCCTATGTGTTATTCCACACTACAATCTATCTAAGTGCTAAATTACATCCAGATCCGCTCAGCCGTTTTAGCGTGAAAGAATAACAAACAAACATCCATCCATCCATCCATCCATCCATCCAAACTCTTGCTTTTATGATACGAGTATTATTAGGAAGGATATTATAAACGTACTCACGATACAGGAGAATTTTCTACAGCAGGCCAAGATTTCTTTTTTAAATAAAATAGCCTAGTGGTCCTAAGCCCGACTGCTACGCTATAGGTCTTGGGTTCCCAGGTCGAGCAAAGTGTTATTGGGTTTTTATATAAAATTCTCAGTAGCAGTTCAGAGTTAGGATTTGTGCTCGGTTAATGGCAATAGGCTCGCCCCCTATTACATCGGACCTAAACTTACCAGCAAACTGTGGGGGTACATATCTACATACATTCACGTCTGCCTAACCCTTCTGGAAATACAGGCGTGATGGTATAAATTAAAATAAGAATGTGAAGAACCCTCTCGATACCATACAGTACCCAACGCCATCTTGACCCGACGATTGTATGACCCTGCGCCCGCGCAGCCAAGTGGACCCAATTCCCGACATCCACACGACGTTTGCGTTCCACTCCCCCATTGGCCAGATCATTAATGACAATATTGCGTACTTATTCGTTTGACCGTCTACGTACGAACCGTCAATTTAGCAATAGACACTCAGAGTCTTGACGACCGCGCGCACCGGCTGCCCGCGCTAATTTGAATTTGAATTTCGAAAAAAGCATCGAACGGAAATCCGCGTGATTTGAATTTAACGATTTTTAATTGTTGTTCTATTGACTTCAAAATGGTGGATTGATATGATATTTTTGAAGGACGGGGACGGTCGGGGCGATAGATTGTATATGTGTTTCGCCAATATGGCTTTGTAAAAGAAATTGTGACGAATTATTCGGACCTTCTTTGAATGCTATAGTTTATTTTTGTGCTGTTCAGGACTCGATATAAAGGTGAGAACATGTTGTGGATTGCTTGTGGAATATTTTTTGTGTGAAACAGGTTTTTTTTTTTTTTTTGGAGGTATTTCTTTTATATTCTGTTTTAACATTTTTCTTGGTCTTTTAGGTAATATGCTTTTATATTAATTTGAGATCTAATATATTTAATCGATAATGTTATAAAGCGGAAGAATTTGTTTGTTTGTTCTTTTGTTTGAACTCGAAAATCTTCGGAACTGTTGGTCCATTCTGATTCGTTCTCTTAGTCTATTTCGCTAATAGGAATCTACGTTATCCCTGATTTCTATACTATTCTAGTACATAAAGGGATCCCTAAAATAATTCACGCGGTTGAAATAGCGAGCAAAGCAAAGGCTAGTCACAAATAATTCCGAACTCAAGTTTTACTTACTTAAATTAATCTCTACCTATAACTCTCTTGACTGTTAATAAAAAATATCTGAAACTAGCTAATCCCGCGGTTTCACCCGCATGTAGTTTCGCTTATCTCCCGTGTGTCGTAGCGTGATGTTATATAGCTTATATCATGAATCTGACTATCATACATATACGATAAGGTGTTTTTCAATCCGACTTGTTCAAGGGTTTAAACAAACGAAAGAACTCTACAGCTTTATTATATTTAGATAATCAAAAGCCAGTTAGTTTTTCACATCAAACAGGGGTCGTATTGTAACAGTTTTGTAAAAAAAAAGGTGGTCCTTCGTTCCGTTTCCTCCGTTCAGACCAAAAAATAATCGCAATGATAAAAGGAACATGTAATTTTCAGCTTAATTAAGTGTCTTTTTGCATCCATTACATTCTATGCTACGCGCAATATTTGATTTCAATCCAAGCAATATTTTTCGCGACTTTTAATAAATTAACGAGCATCACAACATAAACTTCTGAGAAGGCAATTAACTGAGCGTGTTGTTGGTAGGCTTTCAATTAAGGAATAAGACCATTTGGATGGAAATCTCCATGACGTTGTCATTGGTCCTGAGAGCAGCTGATTTTGGTCCTTTGTGGCGAAAAGATACTGTCTATACCTAACATTGTAACGTACTGTCGTTGACTTTAAATAATAATATACCATCACGCCTGTATTCCCCTAAGGGTTAGGCAGAGGTGTACCAATGTACACCCACAGTTCGCCGGTATATTTAGGTCCCATGTAATAGGGGGCGAGCCTATTGCCATTAACCAGGCACAAATCCAAACTCCGAGCTGCTACTGAGAATTTTATAGAAAAACCCAATAACATTTTTGCTCGACCTGGGAATCGAACCCAGGACCTCTAGCGTAACAGTCGTGCTTAGGACCACTAGGCTAATAACTTTGATAAGTTAATTTACTGGTATAAAAAGAAACTTCGAATCCGACAGTTAGATGTTCTTTTGGTCACAGTGCCATTTTTTGTTGTTTTGGACCAGGTCCTATGGTCCAAAACAAGAAAATGTGTTCCAACTTTTCTTATTTTTCTTTTTGTGTAATCAAAAATTGAAATAAAAATCTTTTCGTAATTAATTAGCTGTTCCATATATTATGACTGTAGGTGTTGCATTTTTGTATACATCAGCAGAATTTTTGGGGTGTCTGGAATGATGTACTGAATCCATGCTAAAAGATTTCTTTATCATGTCCCTTCCACCTGCTACTTGAGTTTTTCTATGAAATTCTCAGTAGCAGCTCGGAGTTTGGATTTGTGCCCGGTTAATGGCAATAGGCTCGCCCCCTATTACATGGGACCTAAATATACCGGCGAACTGTGGGTGTACATAAGTACACCTCTGCCTAACCCTTCGGGGAATACAGGCGTGATGGTATAATAAACTCCCTTCCAAAAGCGTTTTTTTTTGCCGATGGTAAATCATCAAATGACGTCCCCCGCCCTTAGTGTCAGACTTTTACTGACTAAAATCCATCCATGTTCCTTCTTGTGCCCTTTGCGTTCCGGGGGCGCGGTATCTCTTTCGAACAACCCGCAGCCCCGGCAGGCATCGGCCCTTAGTGGCCCCTCCAATGGTTGCTGACATCTCTTTGAGGCGCGCGTGGAACACGAACGCGCCGTCGAAACGGTCTGTCGTTAGACGGTGAGCTACCCATTGCACACCGTCCACAGACCCGCGTCTATGCTGGCCGGGAGTCGTCTTGCGGCTCTCGGCGCCCGGAGCGTCTCTCGCGGTTTCATCCGCGGTATGGTCAAGGACTCAAGACAGATGCACTAATGATTGTAACCGAATCTTTGACCCTCCCTTTTAATAAATTGTTCAGACACAGCGTCAATAAAACTGTCATTGTCAATCGACAACAATTGCGATGTGCAAAAAAGATGATTCAGTGCACAAATTGTTTTTATGAGTGCCTATTTGTACTCAGCTTCTTGTTATAAGTAATCATTAGGTTGTGCCCGCGGCTTCGTCCGCGTGGCATATTTCACTCGCGTTAAGTTACGTCTTTGCTTACTGCTCCGCCCTCGTGAGTTGTAGCGTGATGTTGTATAGCCTATATTACGTAGGAATAATGTAGCTATTTATTGGCAAAAAATTTGGGGTAAAACCTACCCTAACCACTTGATTCGAAATATTGCCAACATGTTTTCCGAGTCACGGAAGCGGGGGGGGGGGTGTCAATAACATTACGCCCGACTCAGGAATCGAACCCAGAACCCCAAGCTCTCATTGTAAAGTTTTCCCCAGCAAAATTAATTTCTTACTATCCAATAAGGATCGTAGCAGGTGGCGTTCCGTGGTTTCTGCCTACCCCCATGGGAAAAAGGCGCGAGTTTGTGTATGTTTGTATCTAACGTCTTCTCTCTCATCGCCGCCATTTTGGAATCACGTGTCTTTCAATTGTCACGTACAGAGAGCAGTGCAAATAGAATTGATGTCCAAGGCCTCGCTTGCGAACTAAGTGAACAATTTATATCTAGACTAGACTGGACTATAGGAGAGAAACGTTTAATAAGGGGAATCAAGATGGTGGCTGTTAAGAGTTGTAAATATTGTCGGCAAGCGTTTGTTTGCGTAGGAGATTTTTCTTGTTTAAATGCCGAAAAAAAAACGACTGGTTGCACTCCGGGAGTGCCGGCAGAAGTGAAAACTTGAATATTAACGTTGTGCATTTTATTGCGCTAAATTCGTAAGATTTTTGATCAGGTCACGTGTCCTGACGCGAGTTTAACATTTTTTACCCATTCCAAAACAAGTGCACAACGCCACTTACGAATTTTCGATCAGGGTCACGTGTCCTGACGCGAGTTTAATATTTTTTACACATTCCAAAAAAAGTGCACGACGCCGCTAAAGAAGTTTTCACTTCAAAAAGCGTTTTTCCAATGCGTGGATTCTTTTTTTCGCGCACTGGATAATACAGATTTCAAAGTCGAAAATTTAGGGCCACTCTCACCAAAACACTAAACACATTTAGTGCCTTAACGTATTAAGAACATCATTCCATCCCTGTCACATTGTTGGAAGGTGACAGAGACAGAATGATAATTTAAGCACATTTAGCGCTAAATATGTTTAGTGATTTTGGCCTTTATGTCAATTCAAAGTATGTATTACTAAAAAAATATTTCAATAGTTATATTAATTTAATAAAGTACCACTAACATAAAACTTAGGTACTTAAATTACAATGAATGTACAGTTTATAAAAAAAAGGAAAGCAAGGGCATCAAAAATCTCATCCGCATCGCTGTCAATGGGACAAGTGCCCAAAAAGCTATCAGCATTGCCACGTTGTATGGCAATGGTGATTTTTTGGCCCAAGAAAAGACCAGCCAGCCAGCCAGACATCGCCAAGTGACTGGTCGACTCTTCACATGACCAGACACTTGGCGATGTCCCGAAAAACTATATGAGCGCTCGATTTCAACCCCAAATGACTCAAAATTATAGCTTCCAAGAAGGGAATTACTTTAAAACCGCAATTTCATACTAAGCCCTATTAATATTAGTTAGGATGTTAGTATATTTTTATTTTATTTTATTAATTTCCTTTTTCAATTTCAGGAGCCGTAGTACACCGGCCCGCAGGCCTCCCGCTACCAAGAATCGAGAGGTTCCCGAGTACACGCTACTAACACATGGAGCCCCACCTCGCGACCCCAACACAGCTGACCCCAAATACCACAGACACCACACTCCCGGGCCTCGAACCCCAAACCCACCACCACAGCAGCACCACAAACATGCTATTGAAAATAGAAAACGAACTACTTCAAAGTCATCGTCAGCGAGAGACAACAGGACTGAAAAAGTTATACAACTCATTCTTCGTTCTCTTTTAACGTGTGTTCCATTCACTTTAAATCATTCATTCATTCCCATTCATCATTCAGTGACTTTTGTGTTGGCATGGCCATATTGTGATGGAATTGTATTCGGACTATATTATGCATGATACGCGGAAAGAGGACTGCTATACCTGGGAGTCAAGTGTGAGGCTGGCTTTAGTTGGGAGGGAAGAGGAACTCGGGATGTATTTGGAGGAACGGGAGGGGAGGAAGCGGAAGTGGCAGGGGGAGGGGAAGATGATGAGGAGGGATGAGAGTGAGGAGAAGGAGCAGAGGAAGGTGCCTCCTAAGAAGGTTATGGGTGAGTTTCTGTTTATTATTTTATACTAGGTTCTGTACGCGATTTCGTCTGCTTGGAAGTCAAGTATACCAATGAAACAAAGCCTTATGACAACTTGACAATAGTGTACCTTTCTTTCAGTGAAAGAATTTTTGTAATCGGACGAATATTTCTTGAGATTACCTCGTCGAAAGCAAAAAGAAAATATTCTTTCTTCTTCAAAGGCAATTTTTGTAAATATGTCTTTGTAACCATCAATGCTGTTCTGTAAAAATAAACCCTAGGTAAAGTTAGGTGAACTAAGCTTGTGGTGAGCTGTCATCCTATGCCATGCAAGGGATGCAAGACGATGTATTTTGGACTATTTACGGCGTTAACATAAAAATAACTAATTGAAAATACCTAATTTAGTACCACGTCTAAAATGTAGATGGAGCCATTACGGTCCATCCATTGACTTTAATTATAAAGATATATTAACGTTAGTTTTGGAAACAGCGACATCTATCGTTGAAACACTGTAACTAAAATTGCTAGAATGGAATGTGTTACCACACTTACCACATAGAATTACAATATCTTGTAGCCTGGCAACTTTGCGATGGTGACGCACCAGCAACACCTCTGTTATTCTTATTACAAAGATCCATAGGCGGAGATCATGTGCTTTCTTGTTTATATAAACTAGCTAAACCCCGCGGTTTCACCCGCCCCGCACCCGATCTTGCTCAAGCCAGCCCGGGCCGCTAAGCCTGTAGCATTAAAATTCGTCCCTAAATGATCAAGAACGGGGACACAGGAGACAACCGACAACTTCCAAGGTTGACAAGCGAGATGTCATTCCAAAAGTATAAAAAGAAAAATTATAGGATTTTTGAATGGATTGATTTTTTTATGATATTATTTTATGGATTTTTAGAAAAAAAAATATTTTCCTCACGTTCAATAAGTCTTTGGTTACTGCTCCGCTCCCGATTGTCGTAGCTTAATGTTGTATAGCCTATATTATTCATGAACCTCGGTATCATAAACAAAAAGATTTTTCCTATCCGTCTGGTAGTAACACAGATAAGCGTGTTTAAACAGACAAACAAAAAAATATCTACAAATTTATTATTGGTATAGATAGATAGATAACTTGGGAAGACACTCCTCCCACTGAAAAAAAAATATTTCTGCTTTATTATAATAAATACTAGCTTCTGCTCGCAACTTCACTCGCGTGTTTTTTTCCCCGCGTTAATTTACATATTTGGTTACTGCTCCGCTCCCGTCTGTTATAGCGTGATGTTACACAGCCAATGTTATTCCAGAATAATGTAGCTATCTATTGGTGAAAATCATGATAAAATCGGTTCAGTAGTTTTGGAGCTTATGCGGTACAAACATACAAGCAAAAAATCTTTCCTCTTTATAGTATAAATTAAGTATAGATTGATTGGTAAGACACTCGGACCACTGACAATGCGATTAAAATAACCTTCACAAGTCTAACCAATGAAATGTTTAAAATATTTCATTCAAAATATAACATAACTGATATATATAAACTCCTTTATTTAACGAGAAACGACTTTTGTTGATATAACTCTGCCAATCAGAGATGAGTTTACAAAGATTATGTTAATGTAGATGGAACAGAGTGGGTCAGGAATTATGCCTACGATCTAAGTTTCTCAGAGACTAGTCACTTTAGGAGACTTAACTATTTCGTGTAAGTAGTATAGATATAATTATAGATGGTGATTATAAGAGAGAAAGGAGTCAGTGATATCATGACGGTTGACAGGTCGGAATGAATAAAAGGAATAGAAATCTCTACTACCTGCATCTGTATTTCCGAATGCATTTAACTCTAATCTCTTCAGAGTTAGAGTGAACAGGCTTCTTTTGGGTAAGCTCACTCCATCGTCGACTTTGTGTCTGTCACCTCTGACCTAGACTAGAGTCAAGAGCAAAACCATGTCAAATAAAAATATTTATAGCATTTTTTATTTATTTATTTTTTTTATTTATTATAAGCCCAGTTTTTCTTATGTTTTCCTACACCGAAGTCAGTGACGTCCAAGATAAACTAAGAAAGTACATTATAAATTGAAAAAAATACATTGGTATTTATCCGATATTAAAACGCGATGAGCGCCTTAGCAACCGGGCAGCGTGAAAAATGCAAACAAAAATTGTTTTGAACATAATATTTTTTATCTTAATTGGCGCTGATGACCTCTGCGACTTCTAGCCATTGATGAAATCGTATACCCCATGTTAATGTAGTGATAAACTGTCAAAGATCAATGTGACTTAACAAGCACACATATAAAGGTGATAATTGCATGTAGAATTCTACTGACTTTTCCCTTTCATTATAAATTCAACAGTACCACAATATCATATTTTCTATGGCAAAAAATTACTCAGTTTACGGTTCGCCAACACTATTAAGCCTCTGCTACTGCCTATGAAACATTCATAACTTGAAAGAACAATTTTAGAAGAAATGGCGCCAAATTTTTTTGATACCTGTGCTTGGAATATTTGTAAATCCACCATTGATAACATAGACTTATTAACCGCAGTCAAGAACCTCACAGAGGCAACGACATTTTAGGCAGAATACTTTGACCTAAAACCAAACTACTCTTTGACAAATACAGATAATATTATACTAATGAGTTATGAATCGTACTTACACAAAACAGTTTTGTATTGCGCGTTGCGATCGACAAACGTATTTTACCGATAATTTTGTCCCGTGTCTGTAAAAGTGCTGTGTAGTGAACATCGAAAAAACAGTGTGTTTAAAAACTTTTATGGTGTGTGTTTTTGTACTGTAATCGGAAAATATATTAATGGTATCTTTAGTATAAATAGTAATTGTTTAAGATGGGAGATTTTGTAATTATAGTTTATTGTTTCACTACACTTTTTGCTTAACATAGTATAGTAGCTATATCTACATAAAAGGGGCAATTCGTCATCCTCGACAAACAGGATCATCATCATCTGATTAGCCTTTTCCCAACTATGTTGGGGTCGGCTTCCAGTCTAACTGGATGCAGCTAAATACCAGTGTTTTACATGGAGCGACTGCCTATCTGACCTACCCAACCCAGTTACTGGGTAACACGCTACCTCTTGGTTATACTGGTTGTCAGACTTCCTGGCTTCTCATATCTATACTAATATTATAAAGCTAAAGAGTTTGTTCGTTTGAACGCGCTAATCTCAGGGACTACTGGTTGGAATTGAAAAATTCTTTTAGTGTTGGATAGTCCATTTCTTGAGGAAGGCTATAGGCTATGTAACATCACGCTACGACCAACAGGTGCTGAGCAGCGAGGGTGAAACCGCGGGGAACAGCTAGTAGCATTATAAACTTCCACCCTGTATGTTAAAGCATCACTCAATTATTACCGGATGGATTCTGTTCAAATGCAAAAATATTCCTTACAGGGTTAGTTACTCTATAAGCTATATATCATGACTCATTTGCTATGGGGGATTAGCTATGTTGTTCTATATCTGTTTTCTTCTTTTTCTTGGAGAATTGTGATGGCGTAGTATTCAGTACTCATTTCCGTTACACTAAGGTCCACGGGCATACCTGGTGCGTAGTATAATGTAAAAAAAATTATAATGTAATTCTCCAGGCCGATTCCGGCCACGGCGGCTAACCTTAATGCAGACTAGCCCCGTACGCAGGACATATTATAGTGCACAAGTGTGTGCGCAAACACAGGTGCACTCCCTCTTCCCTAACTCTCATAGCCCGATGGGACGGCAATCCGACACGACCGGAGAGAGATCAGGCGCAGGACCAACGGCTTTACGTGCTTTCCGAGGCACGGGGGTGTCACACCACCAACTTCCAAACTCCGGGCTGCTACTGAGAAATTCCTAATGGAAAAACCCAATAACACTTTTTGCCCGACCTGGGAATCGAATCCGGGACCCCTTGCTCAGCAGTCGCCCTTGCGACCACGAGACCAACGGGGCAGTCGGGGGTAGTATAATATAGTAGTAATGTCGTGATTCTTCGTGGTTGGGGCGCCCCCCTCATGTCGAACAAGTACCATTGTGACTTTTTCAATTCACATGTACTTTCTAAGTTTATCTTGGACATCACTGACATCGGTGAAAGAAAACATCGCAAGTCAACCAGGACTTTAAATTAACATAAGTCTGAAATCGCCAATCCGCCTTAAGCAAGCGTGCCGGTGATCAATGCTCGTGCCTTCTCTGTATGAGAATTGCCCCACAATCAATGACACTATTCTTTCGAACTTTGTTTTGTACTCAAACATAAAAACTGCTAATTAAAATTCACAAATTATCATCATTTCCTAATTGTTATCGGTAACTCTTTAACCTACTTTTTTTAAATCAGTATCTAACGTCTTGTTGCTATGCTATGAGATAAACTTTCAACATAGTATAAAACAAAGTCGCTTCCCGCCGTCTGTACGCTTATATCTTTTAAACTACGCAACGGATTTCAATGCGGTTTTCATCAATAGATAGAGTGATTCAAGAGGAAGGTTTAAACGTATAGAACATCACGCTACGACCGACGGGAGCGGAGCAGTCACTAAAGACGTAACTGCGGGTGACATTGTGGTGTATATACTCGTAGTAATATTATAAGCCTTATCTTCGTTAACCTATAAATTGTAAAATCTCTTCGCATCCAGTATGGCTGGCCTAAGGCCGTAGGGTCAGTTAGTATCAGGGTTTTATTGCCAACCGTTTCAGCGCCAAGAGGCGGACACGCGCGAGGTCAAAGATCACTATGAGTTTTCCTATCAGCGGGTGTTTAGATGATGGGTTTAATTTGGGTAGTAGGGTGTAAGCAGGATGATAGGGTTGATTGGTGAAGGGCTGAAGGCTCTTTCTACTTCTGCAGCCCCGGTGACTGCCCCGAATTGTCAAGAAGTTGGTCAGTTCGGCAGACATTTTAGGCTTCTTTCTTTCTTTATCGTGTGGGCAGTAAGGTCTAACGACACCACACACCCTAGCGTCAGAGTTTCTAAATCGCCTCAAGGGCCTCTGACATGGTTACCGATGTCAGTGATGTCTTTTTTTTTTTTTTTTTTTTTTTTTTAAAGATGGTAAAATCATCAAATGACCCCCCCCGTCCAGGGCGGGGCGGGAGGGAGTGTCAGACTTTTACTGACTAAAAACCATCTATGTTCCTTCATGTGCCCTTTGCGTTCCGGGGGCGCGGTATCTCTTTCGAACAACCCGCAGCCCCGGCAGGCATTTGGCCCTTAGTGGCCCCTTCCAGTGGCTGACACCTCTGTGCGCGGAACATGGACGCGCCGTCGACACGGTCTGTCGTTAGTTAATAACGTACGGACGGTGAGCTACCCATTGCTCACCGCCCACAGACCGTGCCTACGGTATCCGCCTGCGGGGTCAGTGATGTCTAAGATAAACTTAGAAAGTATATATGAATTGGAAAAAGTCACATTGGTATCTGTGCCCGGTTGCGAACCCACAACCTCGTGCATGAGAGGCGGGCGCCTCACCACTTAGCCATCACGACACTATCAAGCTATATAGTTCCTCGTTCCAAAACGGAGGTAGCTCTCTATAGGGAAGATGGAGCAAGAAACTCCACGAACACTCTTAATATTAGGTGTGCGTTTTGTTTAACCCATTCAGATAAAGTTAAAGTTTGTATGCTGATAAAAATAATGTTAGATTATGGTATATTATATGTATCATCATCATCAATTAGTGCAGTAATTGATTAGGTAATCAAGTAATCACCTAAGACGCTGTTATCATAACCTGTTGTTTTGTTTATTATCTTAACGTTTTTTACTTTATTTATATTACTTAGCCATATTCTTGACCAGCTTTATACTCCGCGGTGTTATCCGCGTTCACTTACGTTTTTGGTTACTGCTCCGCTCCCGCTGGTCGTAGCGTGATGTTCTATACGTGTAAACCTTCCTCTTGAATCACTCTATCTATTGATGAAAACCGCAAAAAAATCCGTTGCGTAGTTTCAAAGATCTAAGCGTACAGACGACGGTAAGCAACTTTGTTTTCTGTATATTATAAAGAGGAAAGATATTTTTTTGTTTGTAGCGAATAGGCTCCGCAACTACTGGACCGATTTTTACCATATTTTCACCAATAGATAGCTACATGATTTCTGAGTAACATAGGCTTTATAACATCACGCTACGGCTCACGCGAGCGGAGCAGTAATCAAAGACGTAACTTAACGCGGATGACATACCGTGTCGACGGCGCGTTCGTGTTCCATGCGCGCCTGAGGGCCGATGCCTGCCGGGGCTGCGGGTTCTTCGAAAGAGATACCGCGCCCCCGGAACGCAAAGGGCACATGAAGGAACATAGACGGGTAGTAATTTAGTCAGTAAAAGTCTGACACTAAGGGGCGGGGGAAGTTATTTGATGATTTCCCGCCTATAAAATAAAAAGCGGGTGACATAAGCCACGCGGACGGATTCGCGGGCAGTTCGCTATTCGCTAGTATACTAAGTAGAGATAAATTATCTGTTTGATTAGCTTGCATTAAGCTGTCACGCGAGTGATTCTTCAATGGTTGATTATATTATTAATTTATATATTTGTATTACACATTGATTACATTTTTAAATATTAATATAAAAAATATAAAAACATTTAAAAATATAAAAAATAGTAGCCCACCGGCTTCGGGCTCAAGCCACCGATGGTCCGCGCCGTGTCTAGAAGTACCGCTTTCTGAATCTTGATCGAACCGCCCAACGAGAGCCTCCTTAGGTGTTGGTCGAGGCTCTTGGCTATTATGCCGTCACGACTATCGGCACAATGATTGCCGTATTCACATCCCACATGTCGACAACCTCGCGAGCTAGCTCATGATAATTAATTTGTTTATCTTTCTCTTGATGCTTGATTTATTACTAACCCTGTGGTCTTACAGGGTTAGTAATTCGCACGCGTCGCCCGTGTGACGTGTTGTGAAATACTAGTCTTAAAGATCCGCACAGAGGTCTTAAGCCATTTAAAATGACAATAAAAACTAAAACCCGACTATAGAAAAATCAACCATCACCATCACGCCTGTATTCCTCGAAGGGTTAGGCAGAGGTGTACCAATGTACACCCACAGTTCGCCGGTATATTTAGGTCCCATGTAATAGGGGACGAGCCTATTGAAAAATCATGCTTTGAAAAGTCTGAAATACAAAAATATTACACATACTATTACGCTTGTATTCCCCGAAGGGTTAGGTAGAGGTACACTAAAATACACTCACAGTTTGCCGTTATATTTAGGTCCCATGGGCCCATGAGGCGAGCCTATTGCCATTAACCGGACATAAATCCTAAATCCGAGCAGCTAGTGAGAATTTCATAGAAAAAAAATATCTGAATCACTTCAGCGGTTTAGGGTTAAGAGCGTAACAGACAGCCAGAGTGACTTTTGCATTTACCTATTGGTATGGATTCATTGGGGGGCTGCGGCCGAAAAAAGGATGTTCTGACAAAAGGGTTGAAAAGAGTATGCTTAGATGGTTACGCAGCGCGCCAGGACGCCCTATAAAGACCTTTTTTTTTTCACGCCATCCGGGAGACAACGTGGTTATGTGGGGCTTGCAGTGGCTTGCACCCACTAAAAACTCCGCGTGTGTACCTACTTTGCCTACTTCGCCTTGATGAATGGACCTCGAGAACTGCTACGCATGACGTTCGCGACCCATCCAGCGTGGCCCACATCTGGGCTCCATCTTCTTTGCCCGCCTCCGGGCTCTCTCCTCCTTCAGCGATGTCCGGGTACACTGAGACATCACCACTACTCCAGGGACCGTGCAGCGAGGACGATAGAGTCCCTGATCTATCGTCCGCTGGCCCCTCTTATGGCGGCATTAAGTCGGCATTTCGCCGCCTGCGCCGTCCTAACCTCCTGCAACGGATCGGGTCAGCGAGAGAGTCTGTCTCCCTGACCCGCTCCGCCGCTTCTTTCTGTGAGATAACCTCCTCACAGAAAGACGCAACCGCCTCCCATGCTCTCTCAACCCTGACCTTATTGGTGAGGTTCTTCAGAAAGGTCTGGTGCGCAGCACTCGTAGCCGGCGTGTTTGTGTGACCAGATGCTTGAACATGAATTCTTCTTTCTTTACCGTGTGGCTAGTAAGGTCTAACGACCCCACACACCCTAGTGTTAGTTTCTAAACCGCCTCAAGGGCCTCTGACATGGTTACCGATGTCAGTGATGTACAAGATAAACTTAGAAAGTGCATATGAATTAGAAAAGTGACGTTAGTACTTGCCCGTGTCCGGTTGCGAACCTACAACCTCATTGCATTAACCACCGGGCCATCACGACACATAAACATGAATGAGGCGAAAGGAGTATGTAAGGATTGTAACAGGTGGTAGCTGTAGTTTCTATAAATAAAATATAAATATACCATCACGCCTGTATTCCCCGAAGGGTTAGGCAGAGGTGTACCAATGTACGCCCACAGTTCGCCGGTATATTTAGGTCCCATGTAATAGGGGGCGAGCCTATTGCCATTAACCGGGCACAAATCGAAACTCCGGGCTGCTCCTGAGAATTTCATAGAAAAATCCAATAACACTTTTTGCTCGACCTGGGAATCGAACCCGGGACCCCTTGCACAGCAGTAGCACTTGCGACCACGAGACCAACGGGGCAGTTCTGGGGTTCGGGGGGTTCTGTAGTTTCTGCCTACGTCAATTGGAAAAAGCGTGAGTTTATGTACTTATGTATGTTTATAGATTTGTTTACATAAAGTAGTGTTAATACTGTTGACGTGTTCGTTGTACGTTTATATCATTGGTTTGCTGTGACAAATGTGACAATTTGTACAATATAATGAACAAACATTTGACTCTTTTGTTGTTCGTATTTGGTTCGAGTTATCTGTAATATAATTACGTAATACTTGGTATATCGTAACCGGCGTGCTTGTATGACCTGATGTATGAATGTGGACGAGGCGAAAGGAGTATGTAAGGAGTACGATAGGATATAATATCCCACGGGAACCTTAGGAGATTAAGTAACATTATAAAGAAAAAATCCTCGTTAGTCTAGTGGTTCTAAGCGCGAGACTGTTACGCTAGAGGTCTTGGGTTCGATTCCCAGGTTGAGCAAAATGTTATTGGGTTCTTCTATGAAATTCTCATTAGCAGCTTTGGCTTAGGATTTGTGCCCGGTTAATAGCAATAGGCTCGCCCCCTATTACATGGGACCTAAACATACCGGTGGACTGTAGGTGTACATTAGTATACCTCGGGCTAACACTTCGTAATTACAGGCGTTTTGGTAAAAACTTGAAACTTGAAATTACCAAAACGCCTAGAGCAAGCGTGGTGATCAATGTTCTTGCCTTCCCAGTATGAGAAGACGCCTTTTGCCCTGCACAAGGACAATAAAAGGGAATTATAATAAAAAAAAATATATACCTACGTGCAAGATATAATTCCGCGCGTCATATACCTTGCACACAATTACGCAATTTTGAACTCTGTCTCTATTGATATACAGTTCATTATCAATTAATCTACGTTGACCGTAAGCCGTCGTTTCCTTGCTTTATTCAGCATACAATTTAGATTATTATATCACGAACAATTATCACATGTCACGTCACTTCTAGTTATCTAAGAAAAACGTAGGTATGTACTTAATTATTTGCACAATTTTTTATTATGTAATATGACATTTGTATGTTTTATCCGCGTCCCATAAAAAATAGATTTATCTTTTGATTAAGGTACGTCTTTGGTTACTGCTCCGCTCCCGTGGGTCGTAGCGCGATGTTATATACCCTATGCTATTCAGGAAGAATGTAGCTATTGATTGGTGCAAAAAATTGTTAAAATCGATCCATAAGCTTCGGGGGTTATTCGGTACAATCAAACAAACAAATCTAATTATGTGCACGACTGCCCCGTTGGTCTCGTGGTGGCAAGTGCGACTGTAGAGCGTGGGGTCCTGGGTTGGACTCCCAGGTCGGACAACAAGTGTTATTGGATTATTTCATTTGCAATTTCCCAGTAGCAGCCCGGAGTTTAGAAGTTGGTGGTGTGACTCCCCCGTGTCTCAGAAATCACGTAAAGCCGTTGGTTCTGCACCTAATCTCTCCCCGATTGTGTCGGATTGCTATCCCACTGGACTTTGTGAGTGAGCTAAGAAGGAGTGCACCTGTGTTTGCCATAGGCGTATATAGGGGGGGGGCCGGGTGGGCCGTGCCCACCCCAGAATGGTCTTGTGCCCACCCCAGGCTGTAGGGCTTACCTTCCGCCTGACCGTATTGCATAGCATCGGCCATGGCATCTTAGGGGCCAGGCCCCCCCTGGAAACTAACTCTAGATACGCCAATGGTGTTTGCGCACACACTTAATTGTGCACAATAATATCTCTTGCGTACTTGATTACTCTCCAATATGATTAGCTGCCGTGGCCGGAATCGGTCTGGAGAATAAATACATAATATATACAATTATGTGCAATTCTGCAATATAATTCACGCACAGACTTTTTTACATCGTTAATCGGCACGTAGGTATTTTCATACCTATTTGTTTATTTGGTCAAACTTACTTTCGCATTTTAATATTAGTTAGGATTGACCAGGCATCGTAATTTTATTCAATTATTTATGTTATCTATTAAGACAACCTCCTGATATTTGACGGCATTGCAAAACAGTACACAATAATTAACATGTTTCAAAAAGTGTAGTGACAACTTAATAGCTGACATTTTCATTTTCTATTCAGCAGTGAACGTTTACGGGTTAATAAGTTAGAAAAAGAAGAATTACAACGTTATTATGAAGGCAAGAATGCAATCCAAACAAAAATCAAAATTTGTGAAGTGAATGTCAAACATTATTTCAAATAAAGTGAAGTGCTACATACGTTTTCTCAATAAAATGACACTCGAACATTTCCGGAGCGCTACAAAATACCACAGAAATATTATAGTCAGTCAGTCAAGCACATGGACGTTTAAATGTGTATTTTGTAACTGGTACTTCTGACAGTGACTGAAATACTAGGTCTAGGCTGTGACATCTCATCAAATAGTGTAAAAAAATCACATAAAACTCCATCCGATACTACCGCCCTCTGTTATTCGAAAACACAAACTAATTCTGCGCACGCTACGCCATCTATTAGTGACTACACAAAACTTTCAAAAGTGGAACTTATTGGATGCTACATTGAGTGACATCTAGCGGCAAGTCGTCGAACTACTAACAAACTAGTGGCGCCATCTCTTGGTGTGTAACGCCAAACTGTCGAACATGGTTGAGGATACGACGCCGCAGCAGGAGCGGGTTTCCGCTGCTGCTGTGCTGCAGTTTGCTGCAAGAGAAGCCAGGGAAGGGAGGAGATTCACCGAGTTTGGAGCTCACGCTTTTGCCAGCATCACTTATAATGCTTACGGTACTTCTTTTTCCTATCATTCTTAGTTCTAAACAAAAAATAAAGGGCTGGGAGTTGATAAGCCCTCTTGGGATAATTTCTTATCTCACTATTTCAATGATTAATTGTGAAAAAATAGCAAATATTTCGCCAATAGGAACTACATTTGGTATTTATTCATTCATCAATATGTGTGATGCAATCTCTTGTTGAATTTAGTGACTTTTAAGGCCTGCGATTGGTTGAAATTATCACGTTATTATTGATATCTACTTCAGAAGATCAGGGCAAGTCATTTTTTAACCTCCAAAGTATGAAGAGGTGTTATAAGTAAGGTGGCTGTGTCATTGTGTCTGTCTGTGGCATCGTAGCTCTCGAACTGATGGTCCAATTTAGATGCACGTTTCTTTAAATTACCCAAAGATCTACAATTCTGGTTTCATCGAACTTATATAACATAAACCGTGCCAATAGAGAAAATAAACGATTGCGGCGCTTATCAACTCCTCTCTATCGCTCACAATACTGTGCGAATGGAATAGCATGATATAATGCTTCTATGTTTAGCCGCCATCTTAAAATTGTTTCTTTAATAGCGCGTGTCTCGGAAAGCACGTAATGCCGTCGGTCCCGGCTGTCATTTGTAGATCTTTGACTGTCGTGATGGATAGTCAGAAGCCAAGAAGTCTGACAATCAGTCTTACCAAGAGGTATTGTGTTGCCCAGTAACTGGGTTGTGGAAGTCAGATAGGCAGTCGCTCCATTTAAAACATTGGTATTCAGCTGCATCCGGTAAGACTGGAAGCCGACCCCGACATAGTTGGGAAAAGGCTAAGCAGATGACGAAGATGAATAGCGCGAGCAAGTCTTCTTAAAAAATATCATTTTATCTATCTAGTCTTGCCCAATAATGCTGGATTACTTTAAACATTATTAAGATGTGAAACGCCATATTGTTAGTGTCATTTGATTCTTTTTATTCGTTAACACTTTAATTGGTGATAATTAACCTATTTAATAATCATTTTGATGGCTCCAAAAGTTCAACGATCGAATGTAGGTAGCAACAAGACATGTTTAAATGTTCTTTATTGGCACTTTTAGTGTCAGAATGGTACTTATCGATAGTTTACGTAAACGAGTGCCTACAGAGATAGTGGTACCAGAAATTTTCCATTATATCAAGTGCCAGGTCAGATATTACAAAATAGTGTGCGTTGAAATAATCTTATTTTCTTGCGTGTTACTTTGTTTTGTTATTGCGTGAATTTGGACGATTCTTACTCAAAACATCTTAGCTGACTCTGTGGTCCGATGCCTGTTCGGAATGGTTCCTAAATTAGCACTAGCAGGACTTAACCGTCTGTAGTTTCAGAAAATTGGAACGTTTGACGATAAAACATATTGGTTAGATACGTTTAGTGTAATGATTAAAGTATGTATTCTAATCTCTGAGGCTTCATAAGTCAAACTTAAGGAATTATGTGCTTTCGGCGCGTAAATATAAAGAACACCACGTTTGACTCACAAACCCGTTAAGTCAGTCTCTGAGGTTATTAGACGCCCCTTGGGTGGTTAAAGGAAAAGCATCAACAAACCAATTGTTGATCAGCATTTCTCAAAGTCGAACATCTCCTTTAAGTCCTTCCAGGCATTTTTTTTCCGCGCCATTTTGAACCAGCTCTCGTGGTACGCGTTTAGGTCATCTCGCCACCTCTTTATCGGCCTACCTCGGCAACTCAGTCCATCTTCTGGCATCCTTCGGGTGGAGTGTGCCCATTTTTTTTACATCTGTTTTAATCAAGCGACAGTTTTTTCCATTTCTAAATAACAAACCAAATGTTGATCAACGTTTTGTAAAGGCAAATACCACCCCTAAGTCCTTTCAGAGGCGTACCCCCAACTCTTAAAACAGTATTATTTTTATATTACTTTGCCTTGCGTACTGTTGGATTTTCAACCCTCGGTTTAGCGCCGGGACTTGAAAATCCAACAACTAAAATTACAAAGTACATAATATTATAATGGTACTGTTTTAAGAGATGGTAGTATAGGCCAAGACGCTCTTTATCCGCGTCATCTTAAACAAGCCCTAGTGGTACCCTTCCAGGTCATCTCGCAACCTCTTTTTGGGCCCCGCCGTCCATCTTCTGATACCCTTGAGTGGAGTATCTTTCCTAGCGGTCACTGTACCCATTTTTGACATTTGTTTGTATCATTAAGCGACAATGTTTTAATTTGTAAAGTACCGAGGTACATAATACAGATGAAACTTCATATTTATCTTGTTATAATCAGCATTTTTTAATAGACTTGTTTGCCAACAAGAGACGTCTTAAAATTTTCCATCATCCACACTAATCAGTACTAATATAATAAAGCTGAAAAGTTCTTTTTGTTTGGTGGTTTAAATCTCTGGAACTATCAGTCCAAATGGAAAAAATCTTCTATATGTTAGCCAGATTCATGAGGAATAGTATAACTGTATAACATAACTTAACGTGAGTGAAGAAAACAAACAGCAAATGCGAAAGTAACTCTGTCTGTCTGTTTCTTACCTAATCATGACAAAACCTTTGAACTGATCAGAAAAAAGGCAAAGCTTCTGGATAAGTACATAGGTTATTGTTACTAACTGTAACTGACATGCATACGGACGAAATCACTGTCAAAAACTACAAAAACGTGATTGTAAAAGTAACTCGTCTACCTTCTTCGTATCGTTTCGATGACACTATATAATATAAGTAGGTATTATATTATTTGCGGCCCAGAATTTGGCCGCTGTCACTGCGTTGTCGGTGTACTCATCTTCCTGTATGTTTGTTTGAGATATCATCATTCCAAAACCTGGGTAGTTTAGGATCTGGAAAAATACATATCACCAGGCGGGCCGTTAGCTTGTTTGCCACCTTCTGTGGTATAAAAAATTAAATAATACATAGGCGACTTCGTCTGCATCACACATTAAGGCTAGTTCTTTCATAAAATAGCACCGCAACGCCACTAAAAACATCATAATTCAAACTAATGTAATTCTCCAGACCGATTCCGGCCACGGCGGCTAATCTTAATGCAGACTAGCCACGTACGCAGGAAATATTATAGTGCACAAGTGCGTGCGCAAACACAGGTGCACTCCCTCTTCCCTAACTCTCATAGCCCGATGGGACGGCAATCCGACACGACCGGAGAGAGATCAGGCGCAGGACCAACGGCTTTACGTGCTTTCCGAGGCACGGGGGTTTCACACCACCAACTTCCAAACTCCGGGCTGCTACTGAGAAATTCCTTATGGAAAAACCCAATAACACTTTTTGCCCGACCTGGGAATCGAACCCGGGACCCCTTGCTCAGCAGTCGCGCTTGCGACCACGAGACCAACGGGGCAGTTACTATTAGTATGTTATTCAAACTAAATGAATTCCACGAAGACTCAACAGACAGATACACGAAGTAGTTACAACTAGTTCAGTACTCCGACGCGGTCAAAGTGTAACTGATAAGATTGTAAGAGTGCTGGTTTGTTTAACGTACGCCTCAATGGCTTTATTGATATTTTAATGTAGTTATATACAACTTGTAAGCTTGGTATGGTCATTAAGGTAATGTGTGTAAAGTCTCTCCGTGGAATTTCTTGCTTGTTCTTCTCCATGGAGATCTAACTACGCATTTGCAAGGCCTGTGATATTGCAGATGTCTATTAGCAGCGGTGACCACTAAACATCAGATGCGCATTCGGTTGGTTTGCTATCCAATGACATAAAAAAAATTACCTACGGTGTGGAACGAGCTACTAACTACTACTTTCTGACTAACTGACAGACTCCTTGACAATGCCAAAATCCCTGTAAATTGTTTAATTGAAATAGATTCTTTGACTTTTGGGGAGTTATCAGCAAAAATCATGCTCCGCTGTTCCAAGTTCGCTGCAGTGCTGAACTTATCAGCCGTCCAACCAGACTAAATAAACATACAGCGCTAGAACGCTTATAAGAGGTGCGGTTTGACACCTACGGTCAGAGTGCCAAGTGTGAGTTTTTTCATTCACGTTCGATTGCGAACGCGTTAGAATTTTGTATAGGAAAACGGTATAGCGCCACCTGGTTGCCACTAGGAGAAACCTAATTTCTCATACAAAATTCAAACGCGCTCGCAATCGAACGTGAGTCGAAACAACTCACACTCAGCACCCAGTTCATCAGTCAGTTTGGATTTGCCACTTGTCAAAGTAACCCAAAAAAATTCTTAAACCGTCGTCAAAGATAACACTGCGCGGCGTAAACAAGAACGATCCTATCAGGGGTCAAGAGGTCATGTATATCGAACTACCTCTTTCTGGATATGCAAGCGTTTCATCAAGCTTACAAGTTCTCTTGTTTATGGTTTCATTTGTTTTTGTTTCACTGATATTGAGGGACTTACCGCGGGTAATCTTCGGATGCTTGAGTTATCTTTGGCTACCTACACATAATTATTTTACCTAGAGGAACACGTTGCTAAAATGTGAGAGCCGCTTCAACCTTTATAAAATGTATGAAGATATTGAGGTTTTTGTAGTACGATCAGCAAAAGTTGTTTAACACTTCTAATCTTAAGCTCAATTTTAAAGGAAATACGGAATGGATGTACAATCAAGAAAAAAATAAATTCTTAGCTTGAATGCTGGAAAACAGTACATAGTATTATTTGGTGTCAATTTATTTTCAATAATAAAAATGTGTACAATATTTACTGACATAAAAAATTTGGTTAGGTACATAAATAACTAGAACTAAATGGCATGAAAAAAAATATCCGCATCGCCGTCAGTTAGAAATGTGTCTAAAAGACTGGTGGCATTGCCACGTTAAATGGCAATGCTTAGCCTCTGGCTAAAAAAGCCCAGTGTCAATTAAAATGATATGTAAAAGAAACAGTGTCAATCGATTTGTGCCATTCATTGCAACTACATACATAAAGCACCTGTCTATGTTGTTAAGAAATTAAAATACTCCATTTAGCGTCATCGAGCAAACGCGATTATTATACACTACGCCTGTAGGTACGCCTTTTTTCTCAAAAGTAAAAAGATAGCTAAGGTTAAGGCCCATTTCATCAAACTTTTATACATTGTATAAGTTGTTAAAGACCTGTGTAATAAAATGGAATTTTGACAGGCTTAGCTGGTCGACTTGGCTTTCTAAGTTTAAGATTAAGCAACCCAAGTCATACCCTCCTATCAAAAATTGATTCTCATAATCATCACACCGTATCTCTCTTTCCACCAGCTGCGTTGAGCGACATGGGCGGCAGCGGCACCAGCTCCTCGTCATCTCACATGTCTCCCGGCTGGCAGGTCAACGACCTCGACCTGGACTTGCCCGGAGAGCTGTCTATGAAGTGAGTATCACTACAATATTTCAAATACCTTGATATTCAAACAGTATAATTTAATACAGCGCCATCTGTTATTCAAACACATCAAACTTTCAACAAAATAGTTCCTTTTGTTAAAGAAAGGGGCGCTGTTGTTGCTAATACGTAGTACAACGCCATCTATTATTTTAACCCATCAAACTTTCAAGAAATAGATCGTTTGCTCACGATGATGCGGCGCTATCGTTATTTCCGCCACATTAAAAAAATACAGTATTTAAACAAGCCTCCAAGCTGTTCTTTCGATATTGAATGCGTTCCCTACAAAAATGCACTGCAACACAATCAAAATGTATAGAACAGCTGTTGTTTTTTTTTTTCCTCTTTTGGTGTTGGCCCTATAGCAAAAGTAGTTCGTATTCATGAGTACTTTCAACTCCTGAAAAATGGCTAGTGAATAAAAACTCGCCGTGTTTAAACACAGCGCCATCTCTTACCGAACCCTCAAAAAACTCACCAAGTAGTACTTTTTGTCAACGCAGCGAGGCGCTGCTGTCGCTGCCATCATTGGCTGTGTTCAAGCAGGAGGCGCCGTCGCCGACTGGCGCTGTGCTCTCCCCCCCACGCAGAGCCTGGCCGCCGCGAAGACCTGATGATAGACAGGTACCTGAACTATTTAAAAAGATTCATTAATTTATTTATTTAACACTTTAAAGGACACTAAACGAGACACAATAGCGGTTTTATTGTTATGACGCCTATGGGCGTTTAGTTTCCTTCATAGTGTTAAACTTTATGCAAAAACGTACAAAGGCGGACTTAATCTTTAGGTATTCTTTACCCGTCAACCAAAGATTTCTTCTGTTTTTGTCATGCATTTGCGTAGTACGTTACATATGTGGTAAGTAAAATTTACATCAATGTTATATGCGAAGGTAAGTATGTTCTTATCTCATCACGATAATTGAGGTGACGGTGGGATCTGGGGTTCAATTCTCAAGTCAGGCAAAAGTATTATTGGGCATTTTGGGTCTGGAATTTGCACATGTGTTTGTGTATTTAAATGGTCTCCATTGACTGGCTGCCGTGACCGCAAAGGCTGGCGCACTTCCCCGCTCTTACAGTCCGATGGGACGTCAATTCTACACAACCGGGGAGAGATCTTTCGCAGGGCCAACTGCTTTATGAGCTGTCCGAGACACGGAGTTGTCACACCACCAACTTCCGAACTCCGGGCTGTTACTGAGAAATTCCTATTAGAAAACAAATCCAACAACACTTTTTTGCCCGACCTGGCGAATCGAACACAGGACCCCACCCTCAACAGTCGCACTAGCGACCACGAGACCAAAGGGGCAGTCGGCAGAACATTGTAATCCCGACTACTGATACAGCATGGTTTTCTTTCTAATTCTCAGATCAGTGCGGATTATACAGACATACAGCAAGGACAGGCTGTCACAGACAGGGATTTCAAGAATATATGGGAGGTGGATATTATGTCTTCTTAGTTCTCAAATATCTTTTTGTTAAACTTTGCTCGAACTCTACCGTCCTCTGTGAACCTTATTGCCTGATGTTTATCTTCAGAATGGACTAAAGTCTTTATTATATCTTTATTACTTTTTAATCTCTGTTAGAAATTGGTTACTGCAGTCTTTGTGCAAAATTTCGATTTTCTACTTTAATACTCCTGATATTAAACCCAAAATTGACAGAACTTTTTCATCTTTACTTACTACATCTTAATCATTTTTAAAACTTTAGCTATTGCATTCTAGCTTTGTACAAAATTTCAAGATTCTACTTAAATAACCACTTATTATTCCCTGATATTAATCCCTAGTATAGACTAGTCTTTAATCGGAGGAGCTCGTGGCTAAATAATTACAGCCGCATAGACTGATCTTCCGGGTTAAGCCACGCTTGCCGAGGTTGGTCTGTGGATGGGTGACCATTTACTATAGCGAGTTTCCTCCGTGCCTCGGAAAGCACGTAAAGCCGTTGGTCCCGGCTGTCATTTGTAGATCTTTGACAGTCGTTACTGTTAATCAGAAGCCCGAAAGTCTGACAACCAGTCTTACCAAGAGTATCGTATTACCCATTACTGGGTTGTGGAGGCCTGATAGGCAGTCGCTCCATGTAAAATACTGATATTCAGCTGCATCCGGTTCGACTGGAAGCCGACCCCAACATAGTTGGGAAAGGCTAAGCAGATGATGATAGACTAGTTATTAATGTCTAACCCATTTTAATCACTGTTAGAAATCGGCTACTGCAAAAACTCAAAACACAACTCTATGCAAAAATTTTAACACTGTTTCATTGTTATTGCCTGATTAATCTTTACAATAGACCAATTTTTTTTTACATTTACCCCTTTTAAATCCCTGTTAGAAATTGGCTAGTGCACTCTACTACCTCTGTAAAATTTCAAATCTCTATTTTAAAACTGTTTATTTTTATTTGTCTCCAAAATTAACTTGCCACGCCGTACCGCCAATGGGCGTCTGGCCTTATACAATTTATTTTTTTATTCAGACAAAATAATCTGTTTACATTCACAAAATAATGTTGTGACTATCAGAAAAAAAAACTGATTATGTTTTTAAAAGCAAATTGTTTACTGAATTACATCTTCATTTGTTTAACTACATATGACTAGGCCGATATTGATAGCTTTGAAATAAATAGATAACTCACTCAAACAAAAAAACACATTCAATCTGATCTGAGAATTAATTTAATAATTATAGTTATTAATAATTGGGTTGTATTAGAGCTCTTTGTGAAGTAACTCGTCCATGGAAGTACTACCACCATACCTATTTCTGCCGCAAAGCAGCGTTGCTGTGTTCCGGTTGGAAGGGTAAGGGTATGGATGCGGTGTAATTACAGGCACATGAGACATTTCAACTAAGTCTCTAGGATGGCAAGGCCTTTGGTATCTAAAGGCAGCGGAAAAATGCAAAATTTTTAGAAACTCTAATAACAAAAATATCATAATCCTTCCTTTCCTAACGTTGTTTGTAAGGCATGTATTACAAAAATATAGGTACCAAGTCCTTTTCAATAAAACGCAAGCATATTTCAAAATAATCCTACATTGTTGTACTATTTCTATTGACACAGATTACCAGTATGGTGGTCGATGGCAATCGCGATGCCATGGAGGAGGGTAGCTGTCAGCAGTCGCCCCCACACAATGGTACCATGATGGTGCAGCATGGTAAGTAGCGACATCTGTTAGTAGTTAGGGGTAACTGGGGAAGTAGTTTGTCTATTTGACGGTAGATGGCGGTAGTAATATTTTGAAAGTATGAATACGACTATCATAAAGCACTCTGGTCTAATTATAAAAATAAAGAATGTATTATTTAATTTTGGTTAATATGAAAGCTATCGAACTAACTAATTATAATTAGTTAGCTGTAATTAGTGTTAGTTATAATTAGTTTTAATCTGTTTCGCAAGTATTTTGTTTCGAATTGGGAATATGACTACTAATGTATTTTGGTTAAATTTTATAGGACTAACTACCCGTTGATATAAATAACATTTTTAAAGTCAATAATTATTATGTGTGAAATTGATATTTAAAATTCAATAATCGATAGAATTCATTTTTACCGTGTATTCGTGCTTATTTTTTATACCTATTAAAATTATATAACAAAAGATATTAGAAGTAAATGAAAGGTTATCTAAAGTAAATAACACATAATATATTTGAAGTAAATATTCTTATATCAAAACCAAATTTTTTATTTATTATTTAAATGATTTCTTGGCAAAATATTTAAAGGAAATAAAAGGAATTTTACCATCACGCCTGTATTCCCCGAAGGGTTAGGCAGAGGTGCACCAATGTACACCCACAGTTCGCCGGTATATTTAGGTCCCATGTAATAGGGGGCGAGCTTATTGCCATTATGACGGGCCTGTCGGTCTAGTGGTTAGTGGCCCTGACTGCTAAGCCGGAGGTCGTGGGTTCGATTCCCACCCAGGACTAACTTTGTGTGATGAGCATGATTGTTTGTTCTGTGTCTGGGTGTGATTTATCTATAATATGGATGTATTTATAAATTATATAAGTATGTATATCAGTTGTCTGGTTACCATAACACAAGCTCTGCTTAGCTTGGGATCAGATAGCCGTGTGTGAGTTGTCCCAAGATATTTATTTATTAACCGGGCACAAATCCAAACTCCGAGCTGCTATTGAGAATTTCATAGAAAAACACAATAACACTTTTTGCTCGAATTTTAAACCAAACGACGTTATTCTATCAAATTCACAAAGAATATTCTTAGATAAAGTACTAGTAAATAACAAAGCATTGTGTTTCTGCACGACAGGCAGCCCTGAAAGCATGCAATGCCAGCCGACCATGCCTCCTGGCACCATGATGCCCATGAACGGGTACCACTCGCCCAACGCACAGGAAAACAAGAGTAAGTCATCACTAGTTTATTTATTTATACTTATTGTAAATATGAAGAGTTTGTGTTTAAACGCGGTAGTCTCCGAAACTGTTTGGTCTGACTTAAAAAATAATAATTAAACTTTATGCACATAATGTAAGAAAATATACCGTACAAATGCGGACTAATGCCTTAGGCATTTTCTACTATTCTACCTTAGAAAAAAACCTAAAAATCTTTCGCTAATAGGAAACTTTCAGATCCTCAATTTTTTTAATACTTATTCAAATTTTTGCCTATAGGTAGAACTCAGGAATAACTATTACCAAAATAAGTTTTAGAATCGAACCAGCAGTGCTGAATATAAGCGCGATCAAAAATAAGACAAGCAAAGAGATCTAAAAAGCTAAACGTATATCAATTTCGTGAACAGATGCTGGTCTGCTGATGTGTTCTCCGGTGGGCTCCCTGGACGGGTTCCTGCACTCCCCCATACAGGCGCGCTCCGAGCCCAGCTTCAAAGATGACACCAGGTAACTATCGTCCAGTAAACTTCAGTCAAATTTGATACTTACGTCTATACATATAGGGTGTAAAATGATTCAAACTTAGAAATTACATATAAATTTAAAAAGTCACACGGGTAATTGCCCGGTATCAAATCCGTTAAGTACCTCATACATAAGACGCGGTGCCCTGATATGACTGTATAGCATAGAGCAAAGCTATGACAATTTTTAACATCTCAGAGTGATGATATTACAAACATAAAAATAAAGTCTGAAATAAAATAACCCCTACTTTACGTGACCTAGTAAAACTTATCCAAACGTTCGACTTTTATCTTATTCTATACAATCTATCGACTTTAGCCCGCGACTTCGACCTCTTCAAAGTAAACAGTAAAAAAAATACGGTTCCTGAAGAATAATTTATCAAATTATTTCATACTATCCTACGGGAACCGTTAATTTTTCCGGAATAAAAAGTAGCCTATGTGATATTTCGTATCTATTTATATGCTAAATTTCATCCATATTCAGCCATTCTGGCGAACTAACAAACATCGGTACATCCATCCATCCAAACATTCGCATTTACTATAGCACTACAATCCTTTACAGATTCCAATACGTGCTAGCTGCAGCCACGTCTATAGCCACCAAACAGAACGAGGAGACGCTGACCTACCTCAACCAGGGTCAGCCGTACGAGATCAAACTCAAGAAGTTGGGAGACCTGTCGCATTATAAGGGGAAGATACTCAAGGTACTGTTGTATTTGTGTTAAATACTTGTCTTACTTATCTTGTTAAGAGGGTCGGTTAAGGTAGTTCACAACATGAAGAGTAACGTCATAATCATCATATCAGTTTCGTCAAAATCGGTCCAGCCATTTCTGAGATTAGCTATAACAAACAGACAGACAAAAATTTTAAAAATGTATTTTTATGTAAGTACCGTGAAGACTGCGTCGGCGGATGGTATTGCCGTGGCTGAAATTTGGACCAAACATAAAATTTTTAACATATTTTATTTATGTTTTTAAATTATTTTATTTGCCAACGACACGCTAAGAAGAAGAAGTACCGTGTATACTTCTGAACACATTTAGTGAAAAGCTGTTAATTTGAAATTATAAGCTGACACTTCAATTTTATTTATTTGTATACATTATAGCGGCAATAGAGATGCACAACTCTATTTATTACGGTTCATGAGATGACAGACGTACATACAGCGGAGGCTTAGTATAATAGGGCCCCTTGAAAAAGGGGCATTTGCAAATTGTTATTGTGGCATTTTAAATCCTTTATTAATTTCTCTTTCTTTTCCTACAGAGTGTAATCAAGATCTGCTTCCATGAGCGTCGCCTTCAGTACATGGAGAGGGAACAGATCGCGCAGTGGCACAACGAGAGGCCCGGAGAGAGGATTGTGGAGGTAAGCCATTAAAACAACAACAACAGTAAACAACAATAACAAACAACTTTATACATGATAGGAACTGAGCTGTCAGTTGACATCAGGTTGACACCAGGTTATCACGCCGCCCGAGAGCCGTCATCTTTTTTATGTTGTCGTTATAAAAAATATCTTAATGCACACGATTTATTGCTCTAATCTAATGACAAATTATGTACTGTGTTGGATCGGTGCTGTTTTAAAGTGTGATGATCATTATTGCCACATCTATTAAAATGTTCAGTCGAGGCTCCTAAAAGAAATAAAGAAATTCTGTTGTTATTTCTTTTTTTCTTCCAAACACCACTTCGTCTATTAACTTACATGATTTTACCCGAATTAATTTATAACAAAAAACGTTGAAAAACATCGTTTGAAACGCATGAGCAAAACACCAAACACACACCGTCGGCATCATGCGTGCCATCTTTGGCACGCATGATGCCAAAGATGGTGTTAAAAGTTTTTTATTATTTGTATGAATGCAGGTGGACGTGCCTCTCTCATACGGCGTCATACGGGTGGAGCAGCCGGCGTGTCTGAACGCGCTGCACGTCTACTGGGACCCCACCAAAGATGTCGGCGTTTATATCAAAGTAAGTCTTTATTAACGCCTTAAGACGCTCAGCACCATAATTGGGTAGATGACACCACTAACCAATAATTTCAAGAAACAACTTCACAAAAAAACATTTAATTTTAGCACTAAAAACCCGATGATTTTTTTAAATAACTATAAAAATCGATTTTTATTTGCTTTGAAATCAATAAATAGTTAGTGAATTGAGATGACAAAAAAGTGACGTCATAGTTGAGTATTGTCATACAAAATCTATGGGGAATGGCGTTTTGACAGCTCATAAAAAGTACGTCAATTGATTAGTAGTGTCATCTACCCAATTAGCCTTTTGTGCACCCTGTGTGAGCTTCTATGACGGCGCCCTTAAAAAATATCTGGTCCTGGTCTGGTCATTTCTGCGCCCTGTGCCTGGGCACCGCTGGCATTGCCCTAGTAACGGCACTGAAGATGCTCCCTCACTGGCAGCATTCAAGCCTGTAATTTAAAACGAATTTAATGTAACTTACAAAATAATAACGAAAACGAACGTTTCGTTTCGTGTTTCGTAGAAGGTGGCGTTCTGTGGTTTCTGCCTACCCCCATGGAAAAAGGCGTGAGTTTATGTATGTGTGTATATTACAAAATAGTACACATCACGCCTGTATTCCCCGAAGGGTTAGGCAGAAGTGCACCAATGTACACACTCAGCTCGCCGGTATGTTTAGGTCCCATGTAATAGGGGGCGAGCCTATTGCCATTAACCGGGTACAAATTCGAACTCCGAGCTGCTACTAAGAATTTAATAAAAAAAACCCCAATAACATTTTGCGCAATTTGGGCATCGAACCCAAGATCTCTAGCGTAGTAGTCGCAAACATTGGAGGGGCCAGCCAATGCCTGCCGGGGCTGCGAGTTATTCGAAAGAGATACCGCGCCCCCGGAACGCAAAGGGCACAAGAAGGAACATGGATGGGTTTTGGTCAGTAAAAGTCTGACACTCCCTCCCGCTTCGCCCCGGGGGAAGTCATTTGATGACCGAATTTGATTTCCGATCGGTAAAAAAAAAAGTAGTCGCGCTTAGGACCACTAGGTTAGCGAGGCAAGTACCCAAAAAAATAATGCTATATTTTTATCTTCCATCAGGTAAACTGCATATCGACAGAGTTCACAGCCAAGAAGCACGGCGGTGAGAAGGGCGTGCCGTTCCGCATACAGGTGGAGACGTACCTCGCCAGTGACGAGCACACGCGGCTACATGCCGCCGCTTGCCAGATCAAGGTACACCTTAATTTTACTTATTTATTAAGGTTTGCCGACAACTGTACACAATGGATCCCAAATTTATGTGTCATGATTGGTCATCTCTTATCTGCCATGGCCTACATCTTTATTAGTATTATTTAATTGTTTAATATTCACCTTCATTGTTTTCACATATAGAAGCAACAAGAATATTGTAACCAAGATTTTGTAAAAACCAAATTGAAGGAAAAGAGTGTCCATGGAGTTTCTTGCTCGTTCTTCTCCATAGAGATCTACGCTTTGGAACGAGCAACTAGCTTCAACTTTAAACTGTAACTTCTTGACATTCAAAAGTGCCTGTAAATGGTCTAATTGAAATAAATCTATCGCGTATCGTAAAAAGTTGGAAACCCTTTTTGGAAACTTTTGGAAACGCCTGATTTCCATCTTTTTACGATACGCACCCAGTGCGAGTGCGGTGATCCTGATCAGACGATGGCCCACTTACTACAGTGCCCAAAGCAGAACAAAACTATACACCAACACTAGCAGCTTTCTCAAAACTTTTCTCATTCAAAGAACTCTTGCTTTTCGGGCCTTATGGTCTGCCTAGCGTTTTCCCAACCATGTTGAAGTCGGGTTCCAGTCTAACCGAATGCAGCTGAATACCAGTGTTTTACATAGAGCGACTGCCTATCTGACCTCCACAACCCAGTCACTATTTACTTTGGTAAGCCTGGTTGTCAGACTTTCGAGTTTCTGACTACTCGTAACGACCCAAAATGAAAATGATCTGATATATAATTGACCAGTATCCTAACCATTGTCCCCAGGTATTCAAACTGAAGGGTGCTGACAGGAAACACAAGCAGGATCGCGAGAAGGTGATGCGGAGACCTCGCACCGACCTGGAGAAGTACCAGCCGGGGTGCGAAGCCACTGTTCTTACTACGGTAGGCATTAAACTAATCATTGGACCCTAAAGGCCTACGCAGACCAATGGACATTCAACCGTATTGATATAGAAACACGACATAAATTGTTATGCTACCTCGTTAGCCTAGTAGTCCTAAGCACGACTGCTACGCTAAAGGTCCTGGGTTCGATTCCCAGGTCAAGCAAAAAGTGTTATTGGGGTTTTTCTATGGAATTCTCAGTAGTAGCTCTGAGTTTGGATTTGTGTCCGGTTAATGGCAATAGCCTCGCCCCCTATTACATGGGACCTAAATATACCGGCGAACTGTGGGTGTACATTGGTATACCTCTGCCTAACCCTTCGGGGAATACAGGCGTGAAAGTGGTATAAAGTATACATTAGACCGTTAAAGCCTACGCAGACCAATGGACATTCAAACGTATCGGTATAGAAAAACGACATAAATTGCTATGCTTTAAGATGATGCCGTGGCATCGAAAACCCTTTGTATGCCACGGTAGGTATCATTGAAAGCATGCCGGGGCTGCGGGTTGTTCGAAAGAGATACCGCGCCCACGGAACGCAAAGGGCACAAGAAGGAACATGGATGAGTTTTAGTCAGCAAAAGTCTGGCACTCCCTACTGCCCCGCCCAGGGCGGGGGAAGTTATTTGATGATAACAAATAGGTAAAAAAAAAACCCTTAAAAGCATAGCAATTTATGTCGTATTTCAATATGAATACGTTTGAATGTCCATTGGTAAAAAAAAAACCGCTTGCCATCCCGTCCCAGTCTGCGTAGGCGTTTATTATTTTATCTTTTTTAAACATTGCCCCATTCTGCGAATTTCTCCTGTATCGTGGGTGCGTTTACAAACACATAAACTCACATACACAAACAGCCAGACCCCGAACAATTACCTGTAGGCCATACAAATATTTGCTCCGACCAGGAATGGATGCTACAAACGGTACATATTATTGGTTTTTATTTTTGTTGACAGCTGTCAAACGACGCGCTAATGCCGCCGCCATCTTTGGTTACCACGTCGCCTCCGTACTCGCCTGAACTATGGTAAGTAATGGTGTTATAATAATTTCTTTAATGTAGCTATTATCATCATCATATCAGCTGCAGGACGTCCACTGCTGGACATAGGCCGCCCCTAAAGGCAGCCACATATTTTGCACCATATTTTTTTTCCGCATAAGACATTTCAACTTCGTCTCTGGGATGGCAACGCATTTGCAAGGTTTTCGGTATTGCAGATGTCTATAGGTAGCGGTGACAGAAAATAAAAGAAAACATTGGGTACACCTTATTTTAAAACTCGTTCACATTACTCCGGGCCCGGTCGTTTTACCGGCAATTCCTAGTGACAAAACGCTCGGTAAAAATGCCGGGCTCGGCAAAAATGCCGGACCCGGGATAATGTGAACAGCTTCATATAAATTGTACAGCCACTAGCCCTTCCGGCAGATTTACCGGCGCGGCAAATCTGCCGGTCCGGCGTAGTGGGAACGGGGCCTTACCCTTTGGGTACGGAATCCTAAAAAGATGTTAGGAATAGGAACATATTTTAACATCAAATTAAAAATGGTTGTTTGCGCGTCACACAGACTCTTCAGCGCCACAGACTATTAACAAGCGTATCGTCTGCGGTAGGTCTGAGAATTAACAACTTGACCCCACAACTCAGAGTGACAAGTATGCAATTTATAAAATCAATGGCGCATGTCCATGAATTTAGAACAATAAATAACAATTGGTATCATGAGAGGCAATTAGACCAGCGTGTGCCACACAGGGTTAACTTGTTAATTCCCGAGTTATTTGCTAACATGTGCCCATTCAAAATAAATAATAGTAGCCTATTATTGCCCCACGGTAGAGCACAGATAATACAGATAAGGCACGAACATTGATCACCACGCTTGCTGAAAGCGGATTGGCGATTTCAGACTTACGTTTATATCCATACTAATAATATAGCATAACATAACATGCCACCACGCTTGTATTCCCCGAAGCCACAGTTCGCCGGTATGTTCAGGTCCCATGTAATACGAGGCGAGTCCATTGCCATTAACCGTTCACAAATCCTAACTCCGAGCTGCTACTGAAACCTAGAAAACCCAATAACACCTTTTGCCCGACCTGGGAATCGAACCCAAGACCTCTAGCGTAGCAGTGGGCAAAATGGGTAATTGGGTTTTTCCATTAGAAATTTCTCAGTAGCAGCCTGGAATTTGGAAGTTGGTGGTGTGACTCCCGTGACTCGGAAAACACGTAAAGCCGTTGGTGCTGCGCCCCGGTTGTGTCGGATTGTTGTTGCATCTGACTATGAGAGTGAGGGAAGAGGGAGTGCACACACTTGTGTACTATAATATTTTCTGTGTACTTGGCTAGTCTCTATTGAGATTGATCGCTGTGTCCGAAATCAGTCTAGAAAATAATAATAATTTCAGCCAATTCAATAATAAAGAACGTGAATCAAAGTTTTTTTTTTCACAGCAAAACACAGTAATTTAAAACCACCCGTAATAATAAACTCGTTAATTTTAATCAGTTCGTTTAGTTTCAATTTAAATGAGTTATTTTAGATGTTCCAGTAATTTATTTACATTGTTACTTTACATTTTGTTCAATATACTAAATTGGGTCTAATTTGGAGTTATGAGCTGAAAAATTTTGTATTTATAATAGATGTCATTGTATCGGCAGCCTCTTTCGTCGACCAACGATTTTTTGTAGAACCGATTTTCGGACCGATTCAATAAATCCATTGTTTCGTGGAACCGATTTTTTGTCGGCCGTGTGCGTTAGAATATTAGAAGTCTTCTTCTTTATCGTGTGGGCAGTAAGGTCTAACGACCCCACACACCATAGTGTCAGAGTTTCTAAGCCGCCTCAAGGGCCTCTGACATGGTTACCGATGTCGATGATGTCCAAGATAAACTAAGAAAGTACATATGAATTAGAAAAAGTCACATTGGTACTTGCCTGTGCCCGGTTGCGAACCTACAACCTCGTGCATGAGAATTCATATGTTCCATTCTTTACGAAAAATAAAAAAAATGGTCACCGATTGATAGACGTGGGCGGAAAGCCTTACTTACGTCTGAAGTTTTCGTCGTAAACAAGCCACTAAAATCCCGCCAAAGTTCAAGACGTACTCTAGCAAAAACCGGTAATTTCCGCAAAAAAACTATCGACATCGCAACACCACTAGCGTTCGAAATACAAAAATAACCCTGCGTCTAATTCCGTCCGGTGCATTATTCAATGCTATCCCTATTAGTTGCAATTAGTATGCTGATTGTGCAATAGCGGACAATTGCCTCCCTTGATGTCTCATGCGCTGCGTGACGAGCCGACGACACTTGCATAGTAATTAGCACTGCTTGCACGTAAAAACGTATTTACTAATATCGGTTTTGTTTCATGTGTTTCTAATCTTTTCGGTATTTTTAGTTCTTTCCTAGGTACTTGCGATAGGAACCGACTGGTTGCAGAGATATTGATGGTTGAAGTTCAAACTTTTAGTTACGGTTTTTTTTTTCACCAAAGCTTGTTTTAAACGTTCTTATTAAACTTTGAATACTCTCACGACTTCTGTACTGTTGTATGCGTCTAAGCATCATAATTGTTGTGTGTTACATTACATTGCATGGCATAAACAGTATTTTTTTTTTCCCCAAAAAAAATGTTGTTTCCTAGCAATATTTTTTGCTCTATGTCGAAATGAGCAGTACGTAGTAGGGTAAAGGCTATAATATGATGTGTTTCTTACACTCGTATAGCGTGTTCATATTATGTACAAGGTTTTGTTTCTGCTTCATAATGAACAGCTGCAGTTCGCACGCAATCTTATAGATGAAATAATAGCTGGTTAGAGCAATATAATTTTACGTTGCAAGATTGTCATGTAATACTACTCACTCATCATTGCGGAAAAACCTTTTATTTATAGACAGCCATTTTCATCTACTTGTATTGGTACTATTTCATTACATAGTACAAAACAAAGTCGCTTTCTGCTGTCTGTACTCTTAGATCTTAAAATACATGACGGATTTTAATGCGGTTTTCATCAGTAGATACAGTAATTCAAGAAGAAGGTTTATACGTATAGAACACCACACTACGATCTACGGGAGTAGTAACCTAGAAGACGTAACTGAACGCTGTTGACACCGCAGTGTATATAGCTATTCAGGGTTGAGGAATTTATTCCAAAGAGTCACCGCGGCTCTGGAACGCAAAGGGCATTAAGAGAATCACGAGTTTTGGTCAGTAAAAGTTTGACACTCCCTCCGAAAGTTTGACACTCCGTATCGCCCATAGCGGGAGAAGTCATTTGATGATTTTCCATCCTTAAAAAAAGGTAGTCTACACTAATATTATAAACAGGTAAAGTTTGTGACGTTGTAGGGGTTATTCGCTGGATCTACTGAACCGTTTTTGAAAATTCTTTTACCCATAAAAAGCCACGTTATTTGTTAGTGACATAGGCTATATAACATCACAATACGACCTACGTAAGCGGAGCAGTAACTACAGATGTAACATAACATGAGTGAAAAAACCGCTGTTAGGAACTAGTCTTTTATAAAAGGCCAATTTCTCAACAATACCATCAACACACACGAGACTACACAATTGAACGTTACACAACTCCGGCCACGTCCATTCATCCTGCATAAAGACGAATTCGAACCAGTTGCCGACCCCATTACAGTAAATTGTACCCGGCTATATTTAGAACGTATAGATGCTAGCGAGTCATGAAACTTGTTCGAACCGGATCAAAAAGGATGTAATGATATTATTTGAAGCGGAGTGTTTGTGACCTGACATTTGAGGACCTTTGACTTTGTGGGTGGTGGAGGTTGTGGGAAATATTTTGAAATGTAGGTGCTTCTAAAAAAATTAAGACACGTATGGGTTTGTCAAACGGAATACATTCACGGTTAATTATTGATGGCATGGTTGGCGCAGTGATTGAGAAATTAGCTGCTGCGCTGCGTGTCGCAGGTTCGATTATCGCACGGAATAAATATTTGTATAGCCGGTAGTTGTTCTGGGTCTGGCTGTTTGTGTATGTTAGTTTATATGTTTGTAAACACACCCAGAAGAAATTCCTAGTGTGAAGCACCGTTTTTAAAAATATATACCAAAAGGGGTTTTCCGATTACAGATTGCAATATAATGATTCGTTGCAAATCTCATCAGTTTCAGTTTTAAGGTATTTCTTTCGGTTCTTAACAAGGCGATAAAAAATAAGTTAAATCAGGATTTTAAAATGTCACATGTAGGTATGTTAATTTGCTTTCATGAAACTTATTTCATTGTTACTGCAAATATTTCTTCAAAAGACTGACGTCGCCATTTACTATTGTATTTTCTTTCCCGCATTGTGATGCGCAAAGCATTGCAAAGGTCTGCGCCTTCCCACCATTTTGTCTATCAAATGTCAAACGTCAATGCAATTCGCCATAATTTAACGTTTCAATTTTATAACTGCTATGCCACACTTCATAGTTATTATCTACATAAATAAATAAAATGAAAGTGGTTAACATTTAAAAAATAATACCAATTTTTAAAAAGTCTGCCTAGCTGACGGTTTGCTCCGGAAAATCTCAAAAACGGCTGGACCGATTTCAACAGTCCTTTCACTAGTAAATAGCTAACGTTATAAAGAATAACTAAGCTAGTTTGATTTAAGAGAAATAATTAGACTTCCACGCAAAAACGTTAAAACCCCATGAAAACCGACGTTTGCGCGAAGCCTAGGCTCGTTATGCAACACAAATCTGCATTAGCGTTACAGCACTATATCTCCGTCCTCCTCTAACGCTCTCATTGGTGAGCTCTCAGCTGTAGTAACCTATTTAGGATACAGGGTCTGTTCAGGTCGTTGACTTTCATGGTTTACTGTTTATGCAATAGCAGTGTTCTACTTACTGACGCTGTCATGAGTTTCATTGCGCACGGTATAAACGTTTTTATGTTTCATTGTAGGCACTAGGATGTACTATTTTAAATTATTAATACATACATGAAACCCACCATCATGCCTGTATTCTCCGGAGGGTTAGGCAGAATGTATACCCACAGTTCAACAAAAGATCACAATGCAAAAATCCTAACTCCGACCTGCTACTGACAATTTCATAGAAAAACCCAATAACACTTTGCTCGATCTGGGAATCGAGCCCAAGACCTCTAGGGTAGCAGTCGCGCTTAGGACCACTAGGCTGACGAGGCAATTTTTTTTTTACATCATTTTAATAGCTAACATTATAAATGCAAAAGTAAGTCTGTCTGTCCGTTGAATACGTTATCACGACTAAACTACTGAAGAGAAGACAGGTTACTTAATGTTCCGCGTCTTCGTCTGCGTTCGCAGTAACCGACGTTTACGCAGACGAAATCGCGGGAAAAGCTGGATAGAATCATAAAAAGTGCTAAAACACTTGTTGAAACACTTCAGCTACTTCGCAATTATAAAACTCCGACATTTTATCTTGGATCTCCGCCAGTAAATCGCAAATTGTTGAAAAGGTGCTCACTGCTAAGATTTTTATTATTCTTTGAAAAAGTAATTGCAATGCATATATGAACTCATGCCTTTTTCCTCATGAGCTAGGCAGACACCACAGAACACTACCTGCTACGATCCTTACGTACTCCTTTTGCCTCCTCCGCGTTCATACTTGTGGTCATACAAGCACTCCGGTTACGAGTACTGCGCACCTGACTTCTCTGAAGAACCTCACCAATAAGGTCAGGGTAAAAATTGGAATGTTTCTTAGTTCAAACAGTCACGACTTACTTTGGTAGTTTTAACAGGACTCGCATTTTATATGGATGCTTAACTGCTTATGGGTTTTGAGATCGTTTCAAGTGTTATAAAGTTATTTTCAAGCTCATTTGTATAACGGAACTTATGCCCGCTATTTCGTTCACGTCCAACTCGGTTACATGCGTGGCTTTAATTTGCACTGCAGCGCTTACTCACGCGTCTAATTTAAAGGCGCCCTTATAATATCAGCTATCTGTTATTGAAAGTCCCCTCAAAACCGGTCCAGCTGTTTAGATTAGTCGGAAAAACTAAACAGATAGTTGCACTTTTGCATGGCACAGCAATCTTTTTTAATAACCGAAAAGAAATTCCATCTCTTGTTGGTCTAAAATCATGTACTGAAGTTTTCATTATAATGTCCCTTTTATCCGTCGTAACTAAAACATTATTTTCCAAACTTCTGAACTGTAACTTACATCTCCACATTATAACAAAGTCAAATTCAAATCATTTATTCCAATCAGACCATTAAAAGGCACTTTTAGACGTCAATTCAAACTATTGAATCTTTGCCTGTTCTATCTTTGTCAGTTGCCCATTGCCCATTCCAAAAAGTAGTTTCGTATGGAGAAGAACGGACAAGAAACTCCATACATACTCTTTTTTTTTAAACTATTACTTTATATTGTACACTTCATCCATCCCAAACAATACATCAAACCCTACTTACTCTCATATCCACTGCAAATCGATGACTTTTCGCCACAAAGTCGCGTGAAGGTGGCGTTAACCAGAATGAACCAACGTAGTAGTAGTTACAACAAGCACCCCTCGCATTGCTAATGTATTTTCGACACAACACGACGTGACGTGTTCGTCTGCTATTGGTCATTATATTTTACTATTAGATTATTCAAAGAGATTGCTGATAAGACTTGGTTTGGTGGATAATTGGGAGTTTATTTAAATACTCGTATTTTTGCTATTTCGCTTGTAAAAACTTCATTCAGAATATAATTTGGCAGAGTTGTGGAATTTGGCAAGGTTGTGGAATTTGTGCGAAAGAGTAACCGCGGCCCTGGAAGGGAAAATGCATTAGGAGGAACACGGGTGGGATTTAGTCAGTAAGAGTCCGACACTCTGCTCCGTCCAGTGTGGAAGAAGTCGCTTTATGATATAAAAAGAGAAAAGAAAGAAAGAAAGAAAAAAGTTTATTGACACAAACCATGAAACCATAACCTACCTATATAACCTATGGATATGTTATATCCTTTTTTTTAGGCATGATATCCCATGCCTAAAAAAAACAGGATATAATAATACATATGAATTGAAAGCCACATTGGTACTTCCTCATATCGAACTCACAACCTCACGGATGAGAGGCGGCCATCTTAAGCACTGGGCCATCACGACATACCTAAGAATAGTCAGAAAATACGTCTAAAATCAGCTATTTTAATCCGACAAAAACTCTAGCTTTCACAAAAACGCCAATTACTGTAGAACTAGCTGTATATCCCGCGGTGTCACCCGCGTTCAGTTACGTTTATGGTTACTGCTCCGCTCCCATCAGTCAGAGCATGATGTTATATACCTAAAAACCTTCCTCTTAAATCACTCTATCTATTGATGAAAACCGCATTAAAATCCGTTGCGTAGTTTAAAAGATCTAAGCATACAAACGGCGGGAAGCGACTTTGTTTTATACTAGAGACAATGCAAAAAGAACTGCATGACTATTTTCAGTAGCAATGCCGGTAATGGCTGCCCACGTAACATTACTGTGACGGAAGAAATCGTTGACGACGTTGTCTTAGGTCCGGTACCGTTTTATTATCTATACTTAGTGCTGTACGTTCTTTATTACACTAGCTTCTCCCGCGACTGTGTTCGTGTCAACGTCGATTTTTTTCAGGGCTTGAATTTTCCTTTTTGAACAAACCTATAAGGAATAGTCAGTCCATCGCCCGAACAGACAGGCCCCGCAGACAGGTAGGCGCGAGGTGTTTCGCAAGTGCCTTTTTGGAGTCAGTGTGGCCAATGTGTGACGGCCGCACCGGATGACGGGACCGGCCTTGTGGTGGTGGCTGGTCAATACCCTGAGGGGTGCTGAGGAATGCTTGAAGCGACCCCCGCCGCGTGCTCAATCTGAATGTAGTTGAAGGAACAGTTGGTAGGAGTCCAACACACCCCTTCGCCTTCCCCGAAGCGAAATATTGCCCCAAAGCTGATCCTGCAGTTCATCACACCTGCTGGCTTTGGTGGTGATCTATAGCCATAAAAGCGGCTATAACAATAGATCAGCAATGGTTGCAGTGACACTATAGTAGCACAAAAGAAATTAAAAAACATCCCCGAGCCGGTGGCAGTCCATAACGATTTCTCTAGGACTAGAAAAAGATTATGCATTTTTTTTTTTGTTTCAAATAGATAAAGCTCCTTATCATATGAATGAAATCGTTATCGTCAATAAATTTATCAATAGGAAAGTTTTGTTTATTTGTATGTCAACAGAATGACACACTCTTTATCTAAGTGATATGGCCTCATTATCGAAAACGTTACCTTGAGAGTTTGTGTTGGAAACAGAAGAATATTTTCTATTTACCGTCTCCGCACACGACCGATTTTTTTAACCGATTATCCAGCCGATTTTTGACAGATTTGTTCTTGCGGACAAAGAAATCTGTTAAAAATCGGTCAAAACAATCGGCCCGATAATCTTGTAACATTTAAAATGTGAAAAAAGAAAGTAATTAATTTGGATTTACAATGTGCTCGATACAACCTTAATTTTTGAAGCCTGAAAAGGGGTCTTTGTACTTTATGAACAACCTTTACCTCTACCAACTTCGAATCTATACTATCTATAGTCTATACTAATATAATAAAGCTTAGAAGTTATTTTTTTGTTTGATCGCGCTAATCTCTCAAACTGCCAGCCGGATTAGAAAAAAATTATTTGTGTATTTAATAGCCACATTCATGAGGAATAGGATAGGCTAAAACATCACGCTACGACTCACGAGAGCGGAGCAATAACCAAAGACGTAACTTAACGCGGACGAAGTCGCGGGCAGTAGCTAAAATCCTTCTGTACCCTGTTTATTAAAATACCAATAAATTACTCCAATCTTAAAATATGAATGTGCCATAAGACCCATTGTACAAATATAAAATCTACGGTACCTAAATTATATTTTACTATCTTCCGCCCGCAACTTTATGCGCGTGGCTTATTTAACCCGCATTACGTTACGTCCCTGGTCACTGCTCCGCCCCCGTGAGCCGTGGCGTGCTGTTATATAGCTTATGTTAATCAGGGATAATGTAGCTATCCATTGGTGAAAAAATGGTTAAAATCGGTCTAGTAGTTTCGGAGCTTATTCGGTACAAACTAAAAAACAAAAAAAACCATTCCTCTTGTTAATATTAGTACAGAAGAGACACTCTCATTGATCGCAACAATATGATAAACAAAATACTCAACTGCTTTGCTATTTTTAGTTCATAAATTGTGTTGTTTGTTATTCAGTAATAGGCAGTTACTACGTCTCGCTACGAATAATTTGATTAATGATACTTTTTAAAATAAAGTCTTTTTAAAAGATGACTCAACTGTGGACTGACAACGAAATTATGATAATTTTAGTTAGAAGATAACGGTTTTAAACGTCGTATTACAAAGTAGTGCGTATGTATGTACTTGAAAAAAAGTGATAAGCGCGCGTTGCTAAAACTGGATTGCATTAGTTTGCAAATTGACACACAATTGGGCAAAATTGAACAGTGTTTTTTATTTTATCTGGTTGGTTGCCGATCCGTATAAGTTTTAAATTATTAACACTGTATTCAGCGCAAGCCGTCAAGAATATTCTACGTGTCGAAACAATCGTATAACCGTTTTGAAAAAAAACTCTGCCATAAAACAACCCATAGAACAGATTTCATGTAAAAATAAAACGTAAAAAAACACCGATTCGATACGACATAAACATGCGTGTCGCAGCACTAGCGCGCGGCGGGCGCACGATGCACCGACCCGAGCCGGCCGCAGCCTCTACAAACCGATTCCAACCGGTTTTGATCCAATCGAGGTGCGCGCTTCACTCGCGACCAATCAGCGGCCATTACGCCCAGTCGCTCGCGCTCTGCCGTCTGTCACATACTCCTTTGTTTTTATCCACAATTTTATTTTCCGCTGCTCAATCGTTGAATATTTCACTGCACAACCTCTAACCGGTGTTATCCTGTGTGGAATAGCAACAACGCATTGACAAAACGTTGATCGTGTTTCGCGTACTGTTTTCTGCGGGCAGTTGACCGACTAAATATGTTGGACAAGTAAAAAGGGAGTACGAACAGTAAAAAGACTTTACAGCGCGTGTTGTGGTGGTAGATAGTGTGAATATAATCGTGACAAATGGTTGTTGAAGCAAGTAGCAGGCCAGCTATGGTGGTTGCGAGCGGGCGGGCGTATCGCGTCGGATCTGGTGCATTCATCTTCTTCAACTTAACGAGGCAGGACTATAGCTGACGAGTATTATGCTCGTGCTCGAGCAACGACTGAGTGCGCGGCACCTGGGGCGCGGGGTTGTGCTCAGTGCTCGCCTTGTGCACGGCGTTGAGGCAAAGGGATGGCGGATGAACTTCTCCCTTTTGAAGGCCGAGGTTGAAATAGAGGCTGACCCGGCGACCTATAGAGAACTAGCAAGAAGGCTGAAAGCGGCTAACGTACACGTCAGACCCGCTCGCCGCCCGAGATTAGTGTAAATATACATTTTAATTTTGTTTTTGAGTACAAGTTTTAGGTTATTTCCTATCCCAAATATCAGTATTCGTCAATTTTAATGGCAAAGGAATACAAACTCTATATAAATAGTTTGTAGATTACTTCTCCAATGATTTATCTACAGTTTTGTGTTGATAGATGTCAGTGTCATTCTGCCTGAAACCGGTAACCTACCAATTTAGAAACTGGTTTTTAAATTCACAGCATCATAATTTATCAGTTTGTAAACAAAACAGAGGCATCATTGATCTTCTAAACCAGGACCTAATATTGTTTTTTTGTTTTAACTGCCTCCTTAGCTTAGTGGTCCTAAGTGTGACTGCTACACTAGAGGTTTTGGGTTTTTCATTAGGAATTTCTCAGTAGCAGCTCGAGGATTTATTCCCGGTTAATGGCAATAAGCTTGCCCCTTATTACATGTGACCTAAACATACCGGCAAACTGTGGGTGTACATTGGTACACCTCTGCCTAACCCTTTGGGGAATACAGGAGTGATTGTATATATGTATGTGTTTTTTATTTTTGACTGCCAACGTACTCCAACTACTACTACAAACTTCAACTGTGCCCCTAAGACTAGACCAGTCTCCTTACTACTGGATCTTTAACAAAATTGAAGAATTTCATGTAACATTGTTTATATAATGACTTTCAAATATTTTTTAAAATTTTGCAAGCAATAATACTCTGTTTATCATAGCACTAGCTGTACCCTGCGGCTTCACACATATGTAGTTACATCGTTGGTTACTGCTTTGCTCTCATGAAGAATCTGGCTATCATACACAAGAATAATTATTCCAATCTGACTGGTAGTTCCAGAGATTACACATTTAAACAAACAAAAAATCTCCTCAGTTTTATTATATTAGTACTAGCTGACCCGCCACGACTTCGTTCGCGTGGTATCCTACCCCTACCCTACCCTACCCCTACCCTCTCAGCTATCCTATCTCTCAAGTTGGATCGAACTGCACATGGTGTGCGAATTTTATTATAAGCGGTTAAGTGATTTAGGAGTCCATTGAGGACAAACATTGTGACACGAGATTTATATATATTAAGATAGATTACAAAAATAATAGCAGTTATTGTGTTATGTTTTTGAAATTACTGCATTGCAGTGAGATTTTTTTGTTGTAAATGGCCATTAGATTTTTTTTTGTTCTTGGATGGCAAGCAAGCTAATGGCCTGCCTGATGTTAAGTGGTCACTGCTGTCTATAGACATCTGCAATACCAGAGGCCTTGCAAATGTGTTGCTGTTTTAGAGACAAAGTTGAAATGTCTCATGTGCCTGTACACCAGCACCCATACCCTTCAAACAGGAATGGTATGGTGGCAGTACTTCACCAGACCAGCTACTTTACAAAGAGAGCTACTACTATGTAATGTCTATTAACTAAAATAAAAAGTTTTTCCAATATTTATTAAATAATGACATTGTCCTTTAAAACAAAAAAAAACTAGTTAAACTAATGTGTTTATTATACTACTTGTGTAACATTAAGGATAAAGATAAAGATAAAGATACATTTATTGCATAATTGTGTACATTAGGATCTTATTGATAAACATTACATTTTTAGTATCAACAATCTACCCAGGTCGGATATGCAATAGTATTTTTGAGAATTATTATTATTATTTTTTTTTTTTTTAACTCACAAATATTAATAGGAAATTATAAAAATTATTAATTATATTATTAGGAAATGATGTTACAAAGCTATTATTTTAATGTTAGCATACAATAAGCTAAGTTATTTCACAATGAATACAAATCAACATAGACTACACTTAGTCGTAGTAGAGCTTCACAAAGAAGAAGCACGTCCAGGAAAGTACTACCACCATATCTATATCTACCGCAAAGGAGCGTTGCTGTGTTTTGGTTTGAAAGCTATGGGTGCTGGCATAATTACAGGCCTTGACACATTTCAACATTATCTCTGGGCCGACAACGCATTTGCAAGGCCTCTGGTATTGCAGATGTCTATAGGCAGCGGTGACCACCTAACATCAGCAGATAAGCAGTCTTTACCACTATGTGGTCACAACAAGTCTGCTATGTTTATAAATGAATATATACAGTTAGAATCCAGTTGTTTATGTTTTGGAGATGGTGACTCATTGATATTTAGTGTCTGCCTCATTGAATAGGAATTTGGTCATTCAGTTTGGTTAGATTGTTGATGTTTAGCCTATTATGTCACATATATAGTAGCTTGCGCCTGTGACTTCGTCCGCGTGCCTTATGTCACGTGCTTAAGTTAAGTGCTTTGATTATGCTCCGCTCCCGTGGGTCGTAGCTTGATGTTATAAAGCTTGTATTGCTCAGGAATAATGTAGCATTCTAATGGTGTAAGATTTTTTGAAATTGGTCCAGTAGTTTTGGAGCTTATTCGGTACATAAAGCAAAAAAATCTTTCCTCATTATGATATTACTAGCAAACTACGCGCGACTTCGTCTGCGTGGCTCATTTCGCTCGCTTTAAGTTATGTCTTTGGTTACTGCTCTGTTCCTGTGGTTCGTAGCGTGATGTTATATAGCCTATGACACTCACAAATAACGTGGCTTTCTATGGGTAAAAGAGTTTTCAAAATCGGTCCAGTAGATCCAAAGATTACCCCTTACAACCTCATAAACTTTACCTCTATAATATTAGTATGGATATTGCGTCGTGTTGACCCAGTGGTTAAGGCGCCCGCCTCTCATGCACGAGGTTGCGGATTCGCAACCAAGCACGGGCAAGTACCAATGTGACTTTTTCTACTACGACTAGTTTCATGGTTTATCTTGGATATTACTGACATTGGTAACCATGTCAGAGGTCCTTTAGGCGGTTTAGAAACTCTGACACTAGGGTGTGTGGGGTCGTCAGACCTTACTGCCCACCAGATAAAGAAGAAAGAAAGAAGTATAGATATTACTTATTAAGGGTTGGGTATCCATCATGGAAGCAAGTGATATTTACGACACAGTTGGTATAGTGGCTGAGTGAGCGGCTACTAAATGCACTGTTTGGGTTGCGATTCTCACAGTAAACAATTATTTGTATTGTCTACCTGTACTAGTGGTCTGGTTGTTTGTGTATGTAAGTTTATATGTTTGTAAACATCCGAGACACTAAGCTTTTTTTTTTAAAGATGTCAAATCATCAAATGTCATTCCCCGTCCTGGGCGGGGCGGGAGGGAGTGTCAGATTTTTACTGACTAAAACCCATCCATGTTCCTTCTCGTGCCCTTTGCGTTCTGGGGAGCGGTATCTCTTTCAAACAACGAGCAGAACAACCAGTAGAGAGCGCATGCGGAGGCTACCGCGGTCACCAAGCATATGCTACTTCTAGCTAAACTCGATAGTGCTGTTCGCAACATCGCGACGATTATATCGATCTAATTTAAAATTTATCGACATAATCTTTCTTTTTTTTTGTATTTTTATTGCTTTACTTTAATAGATGCTTTGCCTTGTAAAACGCAGGCATACCTGCGTTTTACACAAAATTTAGTTTAAGATCATTATAAATAAAAAGATTTTTCACCGACGCCAAAAAAAGGAAGTTTTCAACACGACACTTATTTTTTTTTACGTTTGATTACGACATACTTTTCACAGTGTAATCTGACTTCAATGATTCTTTTTTTAAAGAATAGTGCATACAAGCTGTTGATTTGCATTCTCGTCAAATTCAAGGAGTTAACTATGCTCGTGATTCTTAACACGAATCAATAATAAAATTTTGTTTTAAAATTTATATTTTTTGACGTGATATTCCAATTCGAACTAGCCATCTCGCTAGAGGGTTTAGGCGCTATGCACGCATTGATATAGCCGCGCGACAACTCTGCCTACCGCATACGCAACTGGGCGATGCTGATTTTTGCAAGAGGAGTATTCTGGAATACTGTATTTTGATAGTTGCAACAAAAAAAAAACAAGCATTTATTAAATATTGGCCAGGTATCGTAATTACATTTGATTACTTCATTTTTTTCTATGACAAGCTCCTAAAATTTGACGAGGGTGCAAGTCAACAGCTTTTATATCTCAAAGTTTGTTTTTAGACTGAATGGCGCTAGTATGTGAACACTTTGCAAGCCCCCCATTTATTTGTGCACGTTGTTAACGCCAATTTAATAAGTTAAAAAAAAAGTATATTATATGCATTAAAACTTGCTAACTTCCTAACGATGCCATTGAGAAGAAATTTGGATTAAAGCTACATAAGAAAGTTATCTCTGATTGTATAAATTAAATCTTGTAAATAAATACCTGTTTTATTTCAAAATCAAATCAGAAATCTCCGTTTCAAACAAAGTCAAATAATCATCGATATCGATATTTTTAAAGTATATTTTTGGAATCACTAGATAATCCGTTGTCATTTGTTTGTGAATTCTTTACCCAATCACAGCGGCGAGTCTTACCTCTCCCCCCGCCGTTTTTAGGTGACTTTGATTTAGAACAAAAGCTTGTCAATGATCTCTCTACTGGTTGTTGTGCTCTGTGCTTTCAAACAACCCAGCAGACACTAAGCTTTGGAGGTTGTTTTTATTTCAGTTTTATACACTTTTTTTTTGCAAATTACAGCCAATTTTATGTTGTATGTTAATCAAATCTCGTTATGAGAAAATTATGATGATGTATTCATTAAATTAACATATAAATATAAGCTTGTAATAAATTATTCTAGTTGCTACTGTTGATTCTGGTTTTCAGGAGTTAAAACCAAAAAGAAAAATATCAATGACCAACATCATCATCACCATACCAGCCGCAGGACGTCCACTGCTGGACATAGGCCTCCCCCATAGATTGCCAAAAGGAAACGACCTGCAGGGTCTTTCTGTGGTCTTAATCACTAATACCCAGTCCCAAAACAACTATCTGTAGGCCACACAAATATTTGTTCCGTGCGGGAGTCAAACTCGCGACACGAAACGCAGCAGCCAATTACTCAGCCGCTGCGTTAACCGTGCTGACAATTATGATATAGTTGTGTCTTGTATGAAAAGGGCCTTAAGAGCGCGTATACAGAAAGTAGGCAACGTTGCAAACAGCTGTCAAATATTTCCCTGTTTTGATTAATTTGTCAGACAGACAGAAAAGTTGAAAGGGAACCGTTTGTCTTGGTATGGGCATGTGAAGAGGAGGGATGACACACATGTGACCAAAAGAGTAATGAATATAAATGTGGATGGATGAAGAGGAAGAGGGAGGCCAAAGAAAAGATGGATGGATTGTGTGAAGAATGATATGAAAGAGAAGGGAGTCAGTGATAGCATGACGGCTTTTTTTTTTTTTTTTTTAGACGGGAAATCATCAAATAACTTCCCCCGCCCTGGGCGGGGCGGGAGGGAGTGTCAGACTTTTACTGACTAAAACCCGTCTATGTTCCTTCATGTGCCCTTTGCGTTCTGGGGGCGCGGTATCTCTTTCGAACAACCCGCAGCAGCATGACGGCTGACAGGATGGTATGGAAGAAGAAAACGTGTTGCGCCGACCCCAAGTAACATGGGATAAGGGCAGGAAGATGATGATTGATTAATTTGTCAATATTACTGTATGAAAATAAGAAATATGGCTAACTAATGAACTAGAATATTAATCATTAATTGCAATTAAAACACTGAATTTGATGTAGTACCCGTTTTAGGTGTAAAAAAGGCATTTGTAAAGTTTCCAAATACTTTTTTACATCTAAAACTAAATATTCGGTGTTACGATATTAATTATTGCATTTCATAATCAATATTCTAGTTCATTAGTTAGCCATATTTCTTATTTGCATACAGTAATATTAACAAATTAATCTAAACAGCGAAATATTTGACAGCTATTTGCGACGTTGCCCACTTTCTGTATACACGCTCTTAAGGCAACTTCACATTGAAGCTAAAAACAAAACCCCTTCCTATATAGATTACAATGCAAAAACATTACACAGTACTTTATATTATCAGATGATAACAACGATTGCTTTTCCATATTTAAAGCACCTAGGTACTTCCTTGTATAATGTTATTTTCGTTTATCTGACCTTCATGAGAGTACCTGTATGGAGAGCCATTAATACAAGTACCTACTCATATCTTACATAACATACCATCACGCCTGTATTCCTCGAAGGGATAGGCAGAAGTGTATCCCATGTACACCTACAGTTCGCTAGTACGTTTAGCTCCCAAATAATAGGGGGCGAGCCTATTGCCATTAACCGGGCACAAATCCCACCTGCCTCGTTAGCCTAGTGGTCCTAAGCTCGACTGCTTCGCTAGAGGTCCTGGGTTCGATTCCCAGGTCGAGCAAAAAGTGTTATTGAGTTTTTCTGTGAAATTCTCAGTAGCAGCTCGGAGTTTGGATTTGTGCCCGGTTAAATGGCAATAAGCTCGCCCCCTATTACATGGGACCTAAATATACCGGCGAACTATGGGTGTACATTGGTACACCTCTGCCTAACCCTTCGGGGAATACAGGCGTGATGGTATATATTTATATAAATCCCAACTCCGAGCTGCTACTGAGAATTTAATAGAAAAACCCAATAATACTTTGCTCGACCTGGAAATCAAACCCAAGACCTCTAGCGTAGCAATCGCGCTTATGACCACTAAGTTACCGAGGCAAGGCAGTCACAATACTCTTTACTTTAAGTTTTTAGGCTACTGTATTTTTTTTACAAATTCATTGATACATTCATACATTGATTTAGTGCCTCGCAAGCACGTGTATAATTGCCTTATCACATAACACATAACATTATATAGATAAGAGAGTACATATATGTATAATCTCAATAAGTAGGTACATAGTTTATTTCCTGAATTATATCATAATTTGTTCTGTACGTTATCAGTGAGTGCTTTTATTTTCGTTTTTATGTAATGTAACATCAACTCTTTAACATTTTGAAGTTTGACCTAACGGGCGCGTTCACACGCCCGCGATTGTCGATAAGACGGGTGTTTTTTTTTTCCAAAACTAAAAACTTTTGACGGGCCTGTTGGTCTAGTGGTTAGCAGTCCTGACTGCTAAGCCGGAGGTCGTGGGTTCGATTCCCATCCAGGACAAACTTTGTGTGATGAGCATGATTGTTTGTTCTGTGTCTGGGTGTGATTTTTCTATAATATGTATGTATTTATAAATTATATAAGTATGTATATCAGTTGTCTGGTTGCCATAACACAAGCTCTGCTTAGCTTGGGATCAGATAGCCGTGTGTGAGTTGTCCCAAGATATTTATTTATTTATTTATTTTATTTAACCGTTTTGCACCTGAAAAAAGTAATTAAGTAATATTTTTGAAATATTGTTTAATGATTTTTCATGTCTTGTACAAAAAGGAGACTTTGAAAATCCCCTTCGGCCTCCCCAACCCCCCTCTAAAATGAGACAAATCCGGGTAATCCCTATCTAATCCGAGTATTTCCTGTTAGCCTAGGCTGCGCCCGCGTCGTCGCCTGTTCTCTGCAAGTTTATATCAGTAATTTTAAACTTTTTTTTTTGTTGCAGTGTGGCTCCAAAAAGTATTGCAAGCCCAGTGTTGGTCAACAAGCCAGTGTTACCACATAATGGTGAGTCCTATAACATTATCTAGAATAATCCCTCATAAGGTGTAAAAGAAACTAAAAATAAAAGTCGCTTCTCAGCAAATAATTTTTGCTCAATGTTACTATGTACTTAGTGTGATGGGCATTACAGTTTATATTTGAGTTGCCAGTGGGATAAATATGACAGTTTGACAACTGTCAAATATGTCAGATTGACGTTTTAATTCTTCAAATAAAAGTTATTTCGATTAGTTATTAAAATGTCAGCTTTTAGTATACAAAATTAATTCTGAAAATGTTTTATATTTTCAGCAATCCTTGCCGCTAACAATCAAATGAAGCCGTCGTTTTGCCAAGAGTAAGTTTTATTTAATTAATTCGTTATTTATTTTAAGTAACATTCTCGATGTAATGACAAATTTTGATCATCATCGTCATATCAGCCGCAGGACGTCCACTGCTGGACATAGGCCTCCCCATAGATTTCCAAAAAGACCGTTTGGAAGTGGCCTGCATCAGTCTTTGCTTACTTGTATCATGATATACTATTATTGTCCTAATTTTTAACGACACTGTTGGCGCAGTGGCTGTGCTATTGGCTGCTGCGCTGCGTGTCGCGGGTTCGATTCCTGCACGGAAAAAATATTTGTATGGTTTACAAGTAATTGTTCCGAGTCTGGCTGTTTGTTTAGTAATATGTTTGTAAACGCACCCACGATAAGGGAGAAATTCAGAGAGATGGGAAGTTTTCTAAAAAAAAATTGTTTTCTATATTAACCATTATTTTTTTGTATAATTCTTGTCAAATAAAAACGAAATAGATTTATTTTCATATCACAAATTACAAATTAAAGTTAAAAAGCGAATGCACGTGTAAATAAAAACACATTTGAGAGATAATGTATGTCGGTCAGTTCGGAAGGCCGCCGCCGTTTGCAAATAACATAAATATAGAATTTGGCACCTAACGTTATCTGTTTACATTGTGTACACGTGGTGTTAGGCTGAGTTCACATGGCTACGCAACACCGCGCGTTGTCGTCATGCAGTGCGTGTATTCATATGACAATAGCTTTTAGTAGTACTAAAGCCGTTGGTCCCGGCTGCCATATCAGTAGCAAACCTTTAATAACCTGCTCCATTTTAACATGATTATAATCTATACAAATAAATTATGTCACAATTACAGCTTAAATCTCTTTGTTCCTGGTAATCTCCGTAACGGCTAGACTAATTTCGACGGGATTTTCACTGGAAGATGGCCGATGTTTTAGATTTATTATAGAAAAAAAAATACGGCAAAATTATTAAAACGTCACTGTTAATCGACATTTACGCAGACAAACTCACAGGCAATAATTTTTTTTTATTAAAAATTAAAAAAAATAATGGTGATAGGCTCGCCCCCTTTCACATGGGACCTAAAAAAAAATATACCGGCGAACTGTGGGTGTACATTAGTACACCTCTGCCTAACCCTTCGGGGAATACAGGCGTGATGGTATTTTGAACTCACAGGCACAAGCTAGTCTAACATGATAATGTGTTGTCATCAGAAGTAACGACGTGAAAGTGAGCTCTCCGCCGTGCCACTCGCCCGGCGCGATCCTGCCGGACCTGCCACAGCCAGCCGAGGACCCTGAAAAGGTAACCACCGCCGTTGACTGTCCATTCATTATACAGGGTGTTAGGGTAAACGAGGGACTTTAAGGGGAGTATTGTACTAATGGAAATTAACAACTTTTACTATAGTACAAACCAGTAGCGTGCAGTTCGTACAGACAAATAGACATTGTCTACCCTATAAAATACGAATACGTATACGAGATGATTAATATCAGCCAATCTATAGATACTTGAGGTGGCAAATCATATACATCATTATTTAATCGACAAGGCGACGAACCAAACCCAACATGTAGTAGGTGTTTTTGGTAGGTACCTTTTTTGCCTACCCTTTTTTTTTAAAAAGATGGTAAAATCATCAAATGACCCCCCCCCGTCCTGGGCGGGGCGGGAGGGAGTGTCAGACTTTTACTGACTAAAAACCATCTATGTTCCTTCATGTGCCCTGTCTATAAACTCTGTGCACGCCACTGGTACAAACCGTAAAATCGCGAAAAAATATCGAATGTTCGCTTAACTCTACAACATGTAAGAAACAGCAGATTTATTATTTAAAATACATAAATTTTAGTATATTTTTATCAATGTTAACGAGCCTCCTCATAAAATGAAGGGCAAATGAAACGGAATCCCTTCATTTGACGGGCCTGTTGGTCTAGTGGTTAGCGGCCCTGACTGCTAAGCCGGAGGTCGTGGGTTCGATTCCCACCCAGGACAAACTTTGTGTGATGAGCTTGATTGTTAGTTCTGTGTCTGGGTGTGATTTATCTATAATAATAATATGTATGTATTTATAAATTATATAAGTATGTAGGTATATCAGTTGTCTGGTTACCATAACACAAGCCCTGCTTAGCTTGGGATCTGACAGCCGTGTGTGAGTTGTCCCAAGATATTTATTATTATTTTATTTTGCATAAAACTTTATATTAATTTTAGTTTTTTTTCACTTAAAGAAGCAACAAGAATATCTAATAAATAACATAGATTTTGTAAAAATATATATTAAAGAAGTATCCATGGAGTTTCTTGCTTGTTCTTATCCATAAAGACCTTCCTACTGTCTGGAACAAGCAACTAGCTTCAACTTCCTGACTAATTGACTAATTCCTTAACAGTTCAAAAGTGTCTGTATTATGGTTTATCCGTACTAATAATATTATAAATGCGAAAGTAACTCTGTCTGTCTGTCTGTCTTCACGCCTAAATCACTGAACCGATTTCAATGAAATTTGGTACAGATATAGTCCGGGAACCGAGAAAGGACATAGGATAGTTTTCATCCCGGAAATGGAAACTATTAATCCACGCGGACGAAGTCGCGGGCAAAAGCTAGTTTAAAATAAATGCTTCAATTTAAACTTTACAAGAAGAGAACGGAATCTAAACTTGATGATTGCTTCAGAACTCGGGGCTGTCTAAGGAGGCTACATCATCGGAGACACAGGCGTGGCTGGCGCGACAACGCTTCGGCCACCACGCTGCCACATTCACCAACTTCTCCGGAGCTGACCTGCTAAGGTACCATTACTGTTTATCATTATCCTCGCTAAACTAAAGGGGCCTTACTTATAAAAATAACGCTTATTAATACTCAAATTTACCTCTCAATTGACTAACTGAACGATGAAACATTATTTTAGTCTGCCAACACTTAGACGGTCAGCATAGAGCATGACCAAATTATTCGACTAAAGAACGAAATCGAACGAACAATTGAGCATAATTGTCACAATTTTCATGTTGATCTATTCAACAAAAATGTCATCGTCACAGCTGATTGAAGCCCGCCATCTTACTTCTTAACTATACTTAAAACAAGGGGTCGCCGCTGTTTAAATTTTCTGTCACTGAGCTAGCACATAACTTCTCAACGCTGATTAACGTTTATAGGTAAGATTTTTCACCTGAAACACCGTTGAAAGTGGTTGCTATGTGAAAAATAATTGATTTTTAGTCAAGGATTTGAGAATTAATCAATTGCTAAGTAGTTAAGTATTATTTAGCGTTATTTTTATAAGTAAGGCTGAAGGTGTGTAACAACATCTATCGCACAACATACGAACTACAACAGACGTTTTCTATGTGGGAGTATCAGAGTTCTCCACGACGTTAGTATATTTACAAAGTTCCAAAAACAATTAAAAAATCCAGTCATCGATCAGATAGAAGAATCACTAACATTTAACTCGAAATTAAAAACAATGGTGTCGATTCTGTTATGCACAAGCTAAACTTAATTTAGACTATTTCTATCTTTTTCTTTCCAATCAAACAAGAAAGGGACGGACGTGAATAAGACTTGTCAATTTTAGTTGATCTAAAACCTCTATACAATTATAGTTGACATGTCAGAACGCCTTGATTAAAAACACGGAAAAGTTCAAGGCAAAACTAATTTGACATCTCTAACTTAGTTGTAAGGTATTACCGTCCTTTTCTTTCGCTGTATGTTAGTAAGAGATGTCAATTCTCTAATTTTGGTTTAGTTTGTGAACAAGGGAATCGGCACCAATGTGGGTTTTAAAGGTCTTAGAGAAGTCTTAAAAAAAATAACTACGCCAATAGTATGTAATCTATGTACCTATTACTCGACTGGAGTTCCTGTGTTTCGGCTCCAGAACGATGTAAAAGTGACCGTGTATTACTTTATTACAAAAGAATTGGTTCATCGCGGACAAAAGCTTGTAGCGACATCTATCGCACAGCTTGCGAACTACGACGGCAAAAAAAACTGACGATGCCTAGATCGCGCTATCAAAGTTCTCCGCGCCATTCGCATACATACAAAAATCCCGACAACAACCGTCGGGCACTAGCCCACCAGACACAACACCTGTCTGGTCGGAGGATCCTCCCTTTTCTATGGAGGATGAGAAACTTTACACCCTGTTTCTCATACCTCCAAAAGCTATTCTATCAGCCTGAATTTTTCTGGTCCTGCGTTCGACTCCCCAGTTCGGACAGTTGAAGCATTTTACTTAATTTGTTTCGTTGTGTGTGTGCAGGTTGTCCCGCGATGACATCATACAGATCTGCGGCCTGGCAGACGGGATACGTCTGTTCAACGCGCTGCATGCCAAGTGAGTATACAGCTTTAACTATAAAACATATTACTAAAATAACGCATGCCCTCGAACACCCCACTTAGAAAATTAATTTTAAACATTATACGAGCACTGCCCGCAGTCGTGACGGATAGTCAGAAGCCCGAAAGTCTGACAACCAGTCTTACCAAGAGTATCGTATTACCCATTTGGACATTTTGAGAATTGGACATTTTGACCATTGGACATTTTGACACCGTTGGACATTTTGAGAATTGGACATTTTGCCCCTGAACGATTACTGGGTTGTGGAGGTCTGATAGGCAGTCGCTCCATGTAAAATACTGATATTCAGCTGCATCCGGTTAGACTGGAAGCCGACCCCAACATAGTTGGGAAAGGGCTAAGCAGATGATACAAGCACTGCCTCGTTGATCAAGTGGTCCTAAGCGCGACTGCTACGCTAGTCTTGGGTTCGATTCCCAGGTCGAGCAGTGTTATTGGGTTTTTCTATGAAATTCTCAGTAGCAGCTCGGGGTTAGGATTTGTGCCCGGTTAATGGCAATAGGCTCGCTTCCTATTACATGGGACTTGATGTGACCTAAATCATGCCAGTGAACTGTGGGTGTACATTGACACACCTTCGCTTAACCTTTTGACCGCCACGGACGGCTATAGCCGACAAACGAAAACGTGTCAAACACACCACCGACGTCTACAGCCGTCAAGAAAACGAAATTTTAAAGTACTTATTTTCTACTTAAAAATGTCCTAAATTAAGTATTTTGTGTTTTTCTTTCCTATTGTTTAAAACAACATTAATGAAATATTGTTAAATAGCACAAAGATATATTCATTTCTTACATTTCATTAGAAAAAAACAACAATCAAAAATTGCTAATCGAAATGCTGAATTTGTAGTTTGGCGTAGCAGTGGCGCCGATGTGTTTACGCTCTGGCGTTCAAAGGGTTAATCCTTCTGGGAATACAGGCGTGCTGGTATGTATGCACGAATGTTTATTATAATTACAACACTGTATTGCAGACGCATCGAGCCCCGGCTGACGGTGTACGTGTGCCCGGCAGGCAGCAGCATCTACAGCGCGCTGTACCTGCACGCGTGTCGCGCGCACGAGCTGCTGCACAAGCTCAACAAGCTCGTGCACGCCTCGAAGGTAACATATATAAAGATATATAAGGTGTTAAAAAAATAACTTTAAGAATTTCGAGGGGACATTGTACTCCTCATTATGAACAACTTTGAACAGGGAACAGCAAATTTTTTTTTTCGCGATTTCAGTTTTGTTCCCATATTAAAAGTTCTTTATAACGAGGAGTACAATGTCCCCTCGAATTTTTTAAAGTTAATTTTTTAACACCTTATATAGTCAGACTAGCTGTTCCCCGCGGTTTCACCCTCGCTGCTCAGCACCTGTTGGTCGTAGCGTGATGTTACATAGCCTATAGCCTTCCTCAAGAAATGGACTAGCCAACACTAAAAGAATTTTCCAATTCCAACCAGTAGTCCCTGAGATTAGCGCGTTCAAACAAACAAACTCTTTAGCTTTATAATATTAGTATAGATTCGAACTTAATTGCGGCTCGGAAGTTAGCTACGAGTGCTGCTTTGTGCAGGTTTATTCCAGTCAATAGTAATGAAGGCACCATTTAATTACTTTCATAACAACATATCGGGTTTAAAGGACACATCCTTCAACTGAAACCATGAATTCTCTATTCTGAACTGTGTATCAGACAACAAGATTTTTATAGGAAAACCATAAGTAAAGAGATATGAAAGTTTTTAATACTTTTCTGCTTAGTGAAAACTCGCTCTTATTTCTTCTGTATCGTCCTCAGCGGCTGCTAAAAATTAAAACATCATCTACGCATAGTTGACGGCTATGTTATGTCTTTTTACAATCATACATTTTTACAATCATACATTTTTCTCTCTACAGGAATGCGAGACGGTGTTAGTTTCGGGCCCGAACGGCGCCCGCGTCCGTCTAACGGACGACCTCGTGCGACACATGCCCGACAACTCAACATTCAGGCTCGAGAGTGTCGACGACTGTAGCGCCCTGCTGTTATGTGCTACCAATAATAACTAATTAATAAGACAATTTATATTTTACATACAATCACGCCTGTATTCTCCGAAGGGTTAGGCAGAAGTGTGCTGATGTACACCCACAGTTAGCCGGTACGTTTAAGGCCGTTTTCACATTAGGACGCTAGCAGCGCGACAGTAGCGCGGCAGTAGTACATTCCTTCACATAGAACAGATCAAAGTTTAGGTCAGTATGGCGCACTTCATTTTAAAAATAGATGCTGTGGGCGACAGCTCTTCTGTTTTTTTTTTTACTATGAAATTCTGACGGGGCGACAGTCGCGCGACAGCCGCGCTGCTAAAGTCGCCTAAATGTGAAAGCGGCCTTAAGTTTAGGGGCGAACCTATTGCCATTATCTTGGCACAAAACCTAACTCCGAACTGCTACTGAGAATTTCATAGAAAAAACCCAATAACACTACTCGACTTGGGAATTGAACCCAAGACCTTTAGCGTAGCAGTCGCGCTTAGCACCAGTAGGCTAATGAGGCAGTTCATATTATACAATACTAGCAAGACCCTACGGTTTTACCCGCGTTTAGTTACTAGTTACTGATCCGTTTTAAGTGGGTCGTAGCGTGATGTTATATCAAAATCGTCTGATATCAAAAATCCCTGTAAATTGAAAATCGAAAATAATTTATAATGGCTCATCATAAAGTGCGCTTATAGCGTATAATTTGTACAATTGTTAGAAATTATGGTTGTAGTCTCGAAAATACCGGGAAATTTACGGCAATTGACAGAACTGTCTCAATTTTAATTGTAGTGTCTCATTATCATAAATTCGCCCGTGGGCAAAGTCAAAGTCTAAGCATTTATTTCAATTAGACCATTTACAGGCACTTTTGAATTGTCAAGAAGTCTGTCAGTTAGACAGAAAATTCAAAAGTATAGGCCGAATGTTGATAATGAATAGGCCATTTTAGATAATATCTACACTACTATAATTAAAAGGATTTGACAAAGAGAAAAAACTTAGTTTGTAATAAGTTCAGTCTATGAACTGAAGAAAAAAATAAATAAAAATACATACACCTGTATTGCCCGAAGGGTTAGGCAGAGGTGTACCAAAGTTATACCCACAGTCCCCCGGTATGTTTAGGTCCCATGTAACAAGGGGCGCGCGTATTGCCACTAACCGGGCACAAATCCTAACACCGAGCTATTATTGGGAATTTCATTGAAAAACCCATTAACACTGCTCGACCTGGGAATCGAACCTAAGACCTCTAGCTTAGTAGTCGCACTAGGCTACGAAGCAGTTAATTAATTAAAAATACAAGCCTTTTATTGCCCCACTGCAGGACAAAGGCCTCTTCTCATACAGAGAAGGCACGAGCATTGATCACCACGCTTGCTCAAGGCGGATTGGCGATTTTTGTTATATTAATGAAGTCCAAGTTTACTCACGATGTTTTCCTTCATCAATGTCAGTGATAAACTTCGAAAGAATTGAAATGGAAAGATATTTTTTGAAAGCAGAGGCCATGGAGTATTTCTTGTCATTATTTTCACCTCATTACTCAAAAATGTTAGATTTTATCGAGTGCCCGAGCGTAATAATTGTTCACGTACTGCTTTAGAGTAACTTCGGGTTTATAGAGAGAGCGAGAGCATTGTCTTTTTATTCATATCTCCGTCTCTCTCTACGGGATTTTTCAATTTAAGCGTTTATTGTCTGTACTACTACAGCTAGTAATGCGCTAATAAGAGTAGTAATATGTATAGGCTAGGCTATACATGACCTCGTCTTAGCGACAATCCAACTTGAGTTAGTTAGAATCCAACTCAAGTTGGATAATCACAAACTCAAGTTGGATACTCACTAAGTATCCAACTTGAGTTTGTGATTATCCAACTTGAGTTAGTGACAATCCCACTTGAGTTTGTGATCATCCAACTTGAGTATCCAAATTTTGTTTGTGCGTATCCAACTGGAGTCAGTTAAAATCCAACTTGAGTTTGTGAGTATCCAACTTAAGTTGTAAGTCAATTTGACCCATCACGGGTTGGACGGTTGTTTTCTTTCATACAGTTGACACTTTGACGAGAGCCATGCTACCAAACACGTGTTTGTATGAAAGAAATCAACCGTCCGTCTATGTGCAGTCCGGCATGAAACGCATATATTGAAAAAGCCCTAAAGCTTATGTGTATGTGTAATATATACGCCCAGGAACTATTTACTTTTATGTATAGGTTTAACAAAAATATGTATAGTTTAGCATACAATTATGCTTAGTTTAAAATACTCTATTTTAGTTATAATTTCTCATTTTTTGCAATAATGTAAACTTTTTATGCGCACATTCAAAAATAAACCAATATTGGTACTTGCTCCGAATTGAGTTTTTTTTTCTTTTTTTAAGTACAATCTGACTAAAATTGTATAGCAAATGTTTAGTTTACAATATTGTAAAAAAACAATTACTTAAGTTAATAATTTCGTATTTATATAAGTTTGTGCAAATTGCATACTAAGCTACCGCTTTCTCGAAAGAAAAATTATGTGGCAAAGAGTCGAACTCTGTGATTGGTCGTTGATAATTCAGTGAACCAATCGTAGCTGAGAATTTACCACATATATTTTTTTTATTCGTGAATCTATGGATTTGTGTATTAAATTGACAACTGACCAGTATAATTAAACTTCATGTGTATGGTCAGTATGGTCACCCATCCGCGGTCTGACCTCGGCAAGCGTAGCTTAACCGTGGTCGCAACACCGGTTTCTTGAACGAAGTTTATGACATTGTTATTCGGAAGACTCCCGGGAGTCTTCCATTGTCGTAGGTCATGACCTCAAGTAATGTTATGTTAAAATACTATATAGGTCAGTTGTCGTTTTTTTTTATATAACCAAGGGTTATGTGTGTTGAATATTGTTTAATAGTAGGCGGGACCTAAAATCTTATCTTTTTAACACATATTTGTCAGAAAAAAAATATTCTAGGCCCAATGGTTGCTATGTACAGACAGCGTCATCAACTAGTTACCCTCCTTTCGAACGAATTTTAATGCAAGAGGGGTAACCAATTCATGACGCTGTCTGTACAATCGTTGACAATTATTGCAGTTAACGACTTTTCGCCCTTAATAATAGGGTTGAAAATCGGTCAACCGCCATTGTCCTCGAAAACGTTAGAAAAGGTCTCGCCGCGAAATGGATGTCATAAAATAAAGGCAGCTAATAACACACCATATTATGTTAATTAGCTTTAATTCGGTTGTTATGTAATCACAGATTATAATTGTTATTTAGGTATTAACTATAAGTTAAGCGCCATCTGGCGAGCTGCATGTTATTTTAAATAAATGATATTTTTTTTATTTTAAATAAGTTTCCAAGTTTATATTAAAATCGTGATAAGTACTGTTACCCTTCTAAAGGGTAATTATTACCCTAAAGGCATGGTGTGGACAGGCACATAAAGTATTGTTATTGTCTCTGGGATGGCAACGCATCTGCAAAACATCTGGTATTGCAGATTTGTAAGGCTGTAGGCTTTTATGCCATGCTAGATACCCTTCGAAAGGGTATAAATAACCTGAAATTCAGTCAAATAACCGCCTATATATTAAAACGAAAAAATCTTAGTGTAAAAAAAAAAAATACTATCACCCCTTCCCCGAAGGGTTAGGCAGAGATGTACCAATGTACACTCACAGTTCGCCGGTATATTTAGGTCCCTTGTAATAGGGGGCGAGCTTATAGAAACAGCCTAAATAGTGTAACTCCATAATTAATGGTTATCGCTTATTACAGCAGCAATGATCCGACATGGCGACGGCTGTCTTGTAAAGTACAACTGTTAGCTAAAAGCGCGCCGCCCGCAAGACATCGACTTTTTACCTTGTAGCAAAAAAAAAAACCACCCGATTTAGGCTCTCCCACACACGACCAATTTTTTGTCGGCTGTGTGCTTTGGTGTATTGGAATTGGAATTCGTATGTTCCATTCTCGTTGAGAAAGAAATCTGTCAAAAATCGGTAAAAAAAATCAGCCAAGCGACCCTAAATCGTGTGGTAAAATTTTATTTTAGCGTAACGTAATAAAAGGCGACGTCTTGCGGGAGGCGCGGAGGAGGAGCTCGTGGCTAAATAATTACAGCCGCATAGACCGATCTTCCGGGTTAAGCCACGCTTGCCGAGGTTGGTCTGTGGATGGGTGACCATTTACCATAGCGAGTTTCCTCCGTGCCTCGGAAAGCACGTAAAGCCGTTGGTCCCGGCTGTCATTTGTAGATCTTTGACAGTCGTTACTGTTAGTCAGAAGCCAGAAAGTCTGACAACCGGTCTTACCAAGAGTATCGTATTACCCATTACTGGGTTGTGAAGGTCTGATAGGCAGTCGCTCCATGTAAAATACTGATATCCAGCTGCATCCGGTTCGACTGGAAGCCGACCCCAACATAGTTGGGAAAAGGCTAGGCAGATGATGTCTTGCGGGCGGCGCGCTTCAATGCCGAATTATTTCTAACTTCGGAGTCATGCTGTTCTAAAATTTGATGAGTTATTATAGTACAATAAGAAAACAAAACTTGGAGCTTGTTTTTTAAAAATTGGTGCCTCAACACGTGTGGCTGACTCTGGCTTGGCCACCATCAGGGATTTTAATTTTGATAACACAAATATTTAGTCGCTAATTAGTCGAAATTAGTCGCCAAATATCAGATTTAGTCGGTCACTGGTTCAAAAGTTAGAAGGGTTTATAGGTGGCCGATCTGGAGAGAGTCTCCCCAGCTTGGCCACATTTATATCTCAAAAACTAGGATACCTAACGAAGATCTGTTTTCTCCCAGATTTAGTCGCTAATTAGTCGAAATTAGTCGCCAAAAATCAGAATTAGTCGATCACTGGTTCAAAAGTTAGAAGGATTTATAGCTGGCCGATCTGGAGGGACTCTCCCCGGCTTGGCCACATTTATATCTCAAAAACTGGGGCACCTAATGAAGATCTGTTTTCTCCCAGATTTACTCGCTAATTGGTCGAATTTAGTCGCCGAGTCACAGATTTAGTCGGTGTGTTATTAAAAAGATATTAAAGTAATAAATTTCTCCATACATTGGTACAAGCATGTACAAAACACTTTTAAGTAGTTTCTAGACAATACGTATTATGTCTTAAGACGCTACCCCGACCAAACGACCTTGAGTATTCGGTCCTTCTCTGTCCCGTTGATAAGTCTCGCTCTGTCTCGCTCACTCCGCCCGCGCATTTATCTCAAAATCGAAACGCTAGCATCGGCAATTTTGAGTCGACGAGCTCCGCTACGTCACCCGCTGCTGACACTGCACGCGTTGCAACTCGCGCCGCTACGGTTGCGAACTCGACGCCAGCCGAGGTCGTGACTAGTGTAGGTACGTTGACCCCTAAACGTGCCTACGCTGCTATCGTTGCCACAAGCAAACCTGCGTCACAAACTAGGGTAGGGGTTAAGAAGAGTGGCTGCAAATCTGTTGACAGGGTTAACAGGCAGCCAGGCCTAACAACAGGCGTGATTGACGAGGATGGCTTCGTGAAGGTGGAGAAGAAGAAGAAGAGGAACAAGCCTCCTAGTCGGAACCAGTGCGGGACCGCGCTGGTAGGACCCAATGTGCTGCGTCCAGCAGTGCCGACGACGCAGCTCTATGTGTCCCGTCTACATCACACCACGAAGGTTGAGGGGATCGTGGAGTATGTTCGAGTGAAGACCAGCTGGACCTTAAGGGTCGAGAAGTTGGAGTCGCGTCACAACACGAATTTCAATTCGTTTGTGGTGCGAGTTCCGACTAAATCACTCGAGACCTTTCTTAAGGAAGAGTTTTGGCCGAAGGGTGTCGTGTTTCGGAGATTCCGTGGAAGGTTACGCGACACCACGCAGCGCGATACGACGCCGTCACTTCGTATTAAATAGTTTATATGTTTGTCTTTGTTTTTTATAATTATGTATGTTAGTCTATAAGGTATTTATGTTATGGGCCTTTGTTGCCTGAAATAAATGGTATTATTATTATTATTATAAAATCCACAAAAAATTGGAATTCTTTTAATAAAAAAAGATAAGCGATCTTTTCAAATAAAATAAAATGTGGAATATTTAGATTTTTAAATTATCTATCCATTGGTGTAATTCTTAAATTAACAGAACGTCAACTTTAGCAAAAGAAGCATGCTATCAATAATTTTAGAACATTTTTTACAAGGAGATTTTAAATGTATTTATAACACATAAAAATAAATTAAAATGTGCAATAAACTAACAAATAAAATGCTTTTAGATATAGTTTTATTATTCTAACGTAATTTAGGCCTTAACATTATAATTTGGTAAAACAGTTGTATGCGACTGTACATCTTGACACCAAATAGGCCAAGAGCCAGGTGTAATGTTTTCAAAGAAAATTAACCTACTCTAACATAGCAATTTATAACATAAACAAAATTATTTAATTGAGAATTTATATCTCTCTGACATTTCTAATGACTTTAGACCGATAAAACGAGAAGTATATTACACATATTAACAGAAATATTTTTATCTTGGCAATTTTTCGTTATCTTTTCGATCTAGCTCTTGGACTATACCTTAAAAGTTGAACTCATTTTATCTTCTAAACTAAGACCCGACTAAATCTGTGACTCGGCGACTAATTTCGACCAATTAGCGAGTAAATCTGGGAGAAAACAGATCTTCGTTAGGTGCCCCAGTTTTTGAGATATAAATGTGGCCAAGCCGGGGAGAGTCCCTCCAGATCGGCCACCTATAAATCCTTCTAACTTTTGAACCAGTGATCGACTAATTCTGATTTTTGGCGACTAATTTCGACTAATTAGCGACTAAATCTGGGAGAAAACAGATCTTCGTTAGGTGCCCCAGTTTTTGAGATATAAATGTGGCCAAGCCGGGGAGAGTCCCTCCAGATCGGCCACCTATAAACCCTTCTAACTTTTGAACCAGTGACCGACTAAATCTGATATTTGGCGACTAATTTCGACTAATTAGCGACTAAATATTTGTGTTATCAAAATTAAAATCCCTGATGGTGGCCAAGCCAGAGTCAGCCACACCCTCAACACTTGTGCCTGAACACGACCTGTGAGGTTTGCGCTGTTGCTACGGAGTATTAACGATAAAGAATATTTTATAAGATTTTTTATAACATAGGTTGGAATAAAATATTATGTTGCATGATTTAGGTTAGTCATTGTATGAAATATTGTCAATAAATGTATAAAAGACGCAGTTTTTGAGTTTTCTTTTTTAGTGTCTCGTGTTTGACAGCCACATCACATAAAAAAATATGAGATTACCTCCCATTTGACTGTCTGAAGGCCTATTCAGACCTAAGCGGTATTCGCTACCGCCTGCGGCAGAGAAAACCCAGTGGGTATGCGGTAATATTACTGTTCAGACCTAAGCGGTATTCGCTACCGTTCGTAACCCGCGCGGTATGTACCTCTACCCACAGCGGCAGCGAATATCGCTCAGGTTTGAATAGGCCTTGACTTGTGCGAGCAGCCTTTGTGCTCATTCACGTTAACTCGCGGGCGCGGTGGCGACATATCAAACATATAGAGCGCACATGCGATTCGTACGTGAACACTTGGATAATACGCCATATGTTTGATATTTTGTGACCGCGCCCGCGAATCAACGGGTTTGGTCGCTTAGGGCCGGCGCATGCCGCCGGTATGCCACGGGATGACGTCATGCCGTTTCATTCCACGGGTTGCCGCGGCACGCCATTGCATCTCGCGAGACGTATGGGTCACTTTGTGTCGAGTAATTATGATTGCTAAGCCAGTTGAAATAAGGTTGTAACTTGTGCAGCGGTCATTACGGTTGAGGGGTGAAATCGAAGGCTTTCAGCGGAATGCCACGGGATGACGCAGCACAATCTGCCGTGCCATGCCGGCAGTGAGCGCCGGCCATAAGGCACTAAAATCATGAGAAAGCCTATACTTTTGCCTATAATATTTTAATTCCACAAAGAATTGAGCTATTGCCTGCCTCGTTAGCCTAGTGGCCCTCAGCGCGACTGCTACGCTAGAGGTCTTGGGTTCGACTCCCAGGTCGAGCAGTGTTATTGGGATTTTCTATGAAATCCTCAGTAGCAGCTTGGAGTTGGTATTTGTGGCCGACGTGATAGGTATGTATCCAAACTTTAAATACGTCATATTTTTATAAATTCCTACTAAATTGCGGTTATCCCTGTTCGCAATAGGAAATCAACATAAAACTTATTTCGAATTGAAATTAAAACTATTGTGACGATAATGTATGACACACAACCACACAACTTATTAAGGGAACTTATTATGGGAAGGCATTTATTTTTTTTCCGATGGGAAATCATCAAACGACTTTTACTGACTAAAACCCACCCATGTTCCTTCTTGTGCCCTTTGCGTTCCGGAGGTGCGGTATCTCTTTCGAACAACCCGCTGCCCCGGCAGGCATCGGCCCTTAGTGGCCCCTTCCAAGTTGCTGATATCTCTTTGAGGCGCGCGTGGAACACGAACGCGCTGTCGACACGTCAGTCTGTCGTTAGTTAACGTACGGACGGTGAGCTACCCATTGCTCACCGTCCACAGACCCGCGTCTACGGTGGCCGGGAGTCGTCTCGCGGCTCCCGACGCCCGGAGTGTCTCCAGAATAGCATGGCTGATGGATTGTTTTTTTCGCATCGCCTTATTAAGCATGGCATTATACTGCTGCAACCACAAAACTAATTTCGGTACTTGTTGGTATAAAAGGAAAACGACAAACCATTCGGTCTGTATTCCCCGGAAGGTTAGGCAGTAATAGGAAAATGTTACACAAATATTATTATTAGTAACAAAATTATCATTAATAACCTGCCAACAACCAGCCTGCCAACGTCAAAATTGGTTGTTATGACAAGAGTATTTCATTTAGTTGATTAATGATTTCAAAAACTACTGAACGTGTTTTTGTTTTTCTGAGTTTTCAAGAAGCAGTGGAAATTAGCGTAAACTGTTGTGTTGTACTAGAAGTCACAGTTTTACAAGAAAAATACAGGTGAAATATAAAAAAATATTTATTTTTAAACAACTTCATAAAATGCGGCTTTGTTTATTTTTTTGTTGGGTTGTATTGTCACCGACTTCCAAAGCTAAAGTTATTTTTCTCATTGTAGTTTTTGAAGGCGGTTGTCTTTTTTATTTTTCGCTTTTTAGTATCAAGTTCCTTCAATCCCAATAAATGAAGGAACGGTAATACTGGTTGAAATCGAAAACTGAGAAATTTGCTGCACTCCCCGAGGTGCAATCCTGTTCATCACTCCGAAGATCCTCATCTGATCTTCACTAACTTTTCATGGGAGCACCTGGGAGGTACCTCCTTTATAAACAAGAGAGAATTTCTAAATCAGTTTAGGCGGCTTAGAGAAATCGGAAAACAAACATAAAAAAAATATCCCGACGAAACCTCCTTTTTTTGAAGTCGGTTAATGAGGCCCGTTTATAATTAACCGACTTCAAAAAAAGGAGGAGGTTATCAATTAGACTGTATTTTTTTTATGATTGTTACCTCAAATTTACCGACTGGGTGAACCGATTGTCATGATTCCTAATAACTTTAGCTTTGGAAGTCGGTGGCAATACAAAACAACAAGCAGAACCATAGCCGCCGACTTCCAAAGCTAAAGTTATTTTTCTCTTTTTAGTTCTTGAAGGCGGTTGCCATTTTTGTAAAAAAGATTTGTTTTTCTTCTTACTGTTTGTTTTTACTACCTCCAGTTTGCTTCGTTTATCAACCAATTTAAAAGGTTAGGTATAGGTAGGCCTTCTAGCCGTTCTGCATTTTGTTATTTTCATTTGTTTTCTCCACACAGGTCAGATCAAACCTCGAGTAGAAGTGCTGAAGACCAATTTGGGAGCACTTAGTATTTGCACTATAAATAAATATGATCATTGTACGAGTGTTGTTCGTCGTGGTACTGGCAGTGAAGGGGCTTGTGGGTCGTAAGTTTAGTCTTATTATAGAACATGCTAAGCGCGACTGCTACGCTAGAGGTCTTGGGTTCGAATCCCAGGTCGAGCAAAAATGATATTTGGTTTTGCTATTTTAAAATGCAAAAATGATATTTAGTTAATGGTAATAGGCTCGCCCTCTATTACATGGAAGCTACATATACCGGCGAACTGTGGGTGTACATTGGTACACCTCTGCCTTAACCTTTGGGGAATACAGGCGTGGTGGATGGCGCGACCATTCTCTATCCTGGTGAGTGGCTCGCACCACTCAAATTTCAGCAGCAATATGTTCAAGCAGTATTCATTTATTAATTGATAATTAACTAAACTTTATCAAAAATAGAGTTGAAAATTATTTGCAAGATATCGAGCCATTACCGCCGACTTAGCGTAAGCGACATTTTTACCTAAACTGCGTTTTTCATCGCAAACGACATTTTAAACTATAACGGACCATGCCTCGTCGACCTTCCCGCCAAAATAAATCAGTTATTTAAGTTATAGCAAATGCTAATTCACATTAATAGCGCAATTGTTAGCAAAAATATTTCAAAAAAACCTTCTCCTGTAAAATTTGGTTTTTGTCGGTTACGCTAAGTCGGCGGTAATAATGGCTCGATATACTCGTAGTTCCGCACGGCGCTATAACTAACTGGCACTCAAAATATCTACATATTTTGTATCCGTTTCAGAAATATATTCTCCTGCAAGAATTAATTGTACACCATCTTGGGAAAGCCTAGAGTGCTACCTATCACCACGCGACGAGATCCCGGGGTGTGCCCAGCAACAGTGGGTGCAAGCCTCTAGTGACGGTATGTTTTTAAAATGTATATCTTCACCATATTCTTATTCTTCCTTATTATTATTCGTTAATTGTTCTTCTTCATTAATCTTATATGTCGTAATGGCCTCGTGGCTAAGGCGCCCGCCTCTCATGCACGAGGTTGTGGGTCCGCAACCGGGCACGGGCAAGTACCAATGTGATATTTCAAATTCATATGTACTTTCTCAGTGTATCTTGGACATCACTGACATCGGTAACCATGTCAGAGGCCCTTGAGGCGGTTTAGAAACTCTGGCACTAGGGTGTGTGGGGTCGTTAGACCTTACTGCCCACACGGCCACGGTATAGAAAGAAAGATCTTTATCTACTCATTTTAAGTCATTCGTTCTGCTACGAGAAGGAACCCGGTAGTCTTCAAAAAAATCTATGATGATTGCGAACCGAATAGGTCGGCCCATACGGTTTGGCAGTCGAACTCAAGTGTATCCCGAACCAATAATACTGTGTTGCTAGTCTATTATTGTCCTGTTAAATCCTCAACTTTTATATTGCTCACCTTTAGGGCTGCCATCCGTCCGGGTTTCCCCGGATTTGTCCTAGTTTAGAGGGCGTCCGAGGGACGTCCGGGAGGGGTTGTCAAAAATGTCAGGCAAAAACCCGGACATTTTAAGTTTAATTGAAAGATAGACCGATTAATTGAAAGATAAACGATAAATTACTATTTATTTTTTTATTTTTATAAGCGATAAATAAATTAATAATAATAATAATCCTGGAATATCCGGGAAAAGAACTAAATTTCATTTAAATGTCCGGGGTTTTGAAGTTTTTGCCCGGCGTCGGCAATTTAGGTGATGGCAACCCTACTCACATTAATCATTATTTGATAATTACAGATTACATAATTGGCCCTCCCGGGCCTCCAACACCGGTTAAAGGCAAGAAAACTGTATATAGAATAAAACTTCAAAAATTTGACCACAATTCTTATGTGCAGAATAGAATGAGTTCAAAATATTGGAACGCGGATTTGTATTCCGAGAGATTTCATATAATTGCCTTTTTACCTAATGGTGAGTACAATAATAATTCTAATATTGTTGACGTAACAGTCCCACATGACGTGAACCTCGTGAAGGCCGAGAATGATAAGAAGATCAAGTATCTTGACTTGGCTCGCGAGGTTGTCGACATGTGGGATGTGGACCCAGCGATCATTGTGCCGATAGTCGTTTCAGGTAATGGCTTAATTGCCAAGAGCCTCGACCAACATCTTAGGAGGCTCTCGTTGAGCGGCTGGATCAAGGGCTTGATTCAGAAAGCGGTTCTCCTAGACACGGCGCGTATCGTTAGGAAATTCCTTTCTCAGGAGCCCTGACCACCGATGGCTTGGGCCCTGTTCCCGACGCCGGTGGGCTACTATTTTTTATATTTTTAAGTGTTTTTATATTTTTTTATATTAATATTTAAAAATGCATTCAATATGTATTATGAACTAGCTGACCCGCCACGACTTCGTTCGCGTGGTATCCTACCCCTACCCTACCCTACCCCTACCTTACCCGTACCCTACCCTACCCTACCCCTACCCTACCCTACACCTACCCCTACCCTACCCCTACCCTACCCTACCCTACCCCTACCCTACCCCTACCCTACCCCTACCCTACCCCTACCCTACCCCTACCCTACCCCTACCCCTACCCTACCCCTACCCCTACCCAACCCCTACCCTACCCCTACCGACATTATAAGTATTATCACAAATCTTTTGTATGGGAGTATAGAAAATTGTTGTTTTTAGACTTTTTCAGGTTTTTTTTTTTTTTTTACCATATTTCCCCCGTAAGAACCATCCTCGTACTTCAAGGAATATTTTAAAAAAAGAATTAGCGAAATCGGTCCACCCGTTCTCGAGTTATGCGCTTACCAACACATTTTGCGATTCATTTTTATATTATAGATGAATAAATGAGAATTCTCATATTATTTAACGCGACGGTCAGACGCGGTCTTTATTGCTGCGCGTTCAAAAAGACTGCCCCGCCCAGTCTTCTGAAAAGCGCCTTAATCCAACAAAGTGGTTCGAAGTGTTACACAAAGAACTGCAATCTTAAAAAAGAAGAATATTCTTTTGCTTCCTACCTAATAAAAAAATTTAATACAAAAAAAAAGTAAATTTGACTACCTAGTCGAAATGTCAGCAGTGAGTGGAATTCCAGGATTTTTTTGTGTTGAGATCTCAATCCATTCATTCATTCACCATTCATCCGTTTGTTTCAGAAAAATACAAACCTATGAGAAAAGCAATATTTTATTCAGAAACAGAAATAGTGAATTTTGCATGCGATCAAAATAGTAAGTACTACCTACCAGGCACAATTCAACCTTGTGTAAATCAGTGAAACACAATTTGACACACTTATTATTTTATAAAAGGTTTCATAGTTTATTCAACTAGCAACCCTTAAATTATCGTATGGCCGTCTGTCTGTGAACTGCCCCGTTGGTCTCGTGGTCGCAAGCGCGACTGATGAGCGTGGGGACCCGGGTTCGATTCCCAGGTCGGGCAAAAAGTGTTATTGGATTTTTCTATTAGGAATTTCTCAGTTACACCAAGCTGGTGGTGTGACACCCCCGCGCCTCGGAAAGTACGTAAAGCCGTTGGTCCTGCGCCTGATCTCTCTCCGGTCGTCTCGGATTGCCGTCCCATCGGGCTATGAGAGTTAGGGAAGAAAGAGTGCACCTGTATTTGCGCACACACTTGTGCACTATAATATCTCTAGCGTGCGTGGCTAGTCTGCATTAAGATTAGCCGCTGTGGCCGGAATCGGTCTGGAGAATTACATTTTGGAAGTGAAAACTTCTTTAGCGGCGTTGCACACTTTTTTTGTAAAGGATAAAAAATTTTAAACTCGCTTCAGGACACGTGACCTGATCGAAAATCTTACGAATTTATTGTACACAAATATTATATTATTTGTCATATTTGTGTACGATAGCACAATAAATAAATATTGTATTATACCACATTTAATGATAGTACTATATACTGATAATTAAAGCAATTCGTGCAAAATTATTCCCTAATAGAGATGGGCATTTACCCGGTAAAAACCCGAGGTTCGGGTAAATACCCATTTTTACCTATTTTTACCCACCCGTTTTGAATTTATACCGGGTATAAATTAAAATCACTTTAATTATAAAAAAGTATCAGCTAAAACCGATACTGTGATACGTCTGCTAAATAAAAATGCCTTTCCTATCAAGTAATTAATTGAAATTGATAAATATCTACTTAAAAACTACTATTTACGTGGTTATCAATCATAAATATTAACAGAGTGAACAAAATTTAGACCCGCAAGATTAAATTACCAAGGATCACATTACCTTAATTTAAACAGGGTTAATAAAAGTGAATGAGTGTTTAAATACAACAAATTATTTGCATTTGCAGTTTGACGGGTGGACCAATGTTAATAATGAAGGAGTGGTAAACTTTATAGTTTCAAATCCTGAACCTTATTTTGTGAAAAGTTTATGCACGGAGGATAACAGGCGTACTAGTTTGTACCTAAGCGAAGAAATAATAAAAGTAATGCGTGCTTGTGGTGAATCAAAATTTGTTGTTGTGATTGTTGATAATGACAGAAACATTCAAAAAGCTTTTGAATTAGTTAAAAAAAACATTCCACAAATAGTACCCCTTAATTGTGCGGCCCATACATTACACTTATTAACACACGACATCATTATATGTGAAGTTGTAAAAGGATTTATCGAATTAGGGGTAAGGTTCACAATTACGTCGGAGGGGGGGGGGGGGCGGGTTGGGGGTGACTGGGTGTGTGGGGGGGGGGAGATGGCGAGTCCCCCCCCACCAATTTTTGCCGCCGGAGATGCTCCACGGAGCCCTACTGGGGTTTTGTATCAAGTCACCTTAATAGGGCCCTAAGGGGGGCGGGGAAGGCGGGAGGAGGGTAGAGACACCCTTCAGCCTTTCCTTCCGCCAGGGCAGCTCGACAGAGCCCCGCTTTGCGGGGCTCCTACCTACGGGTGGTTAAAAAAAAAATAACCATGAAGGGGATGGCAGGGTCTGTTCGCTCGCTTCGCTCGCCTTCTAACCTAACCTGTCCGAGTCGGGGTGCCCCAAATCCCGAGCTCGCTTCGCTCGCTCTTGCGCACAATAAAACAACAAAATGTTATTCTGAGCTAGCTCGGGACTAAGGGCATTCCAACCCGGACAGGTTTTAGTTTTCTTTTTTTAAACCACCCGGATGTAGGATCCCCGCTAAACGGGCTCTGTCGAGCCGCTCTGGGGAAAGGCTGGAGGGTGTTCCTACCCTCCTCCCACCTTCCCCGCCCCCCTTACTACCCTATTAAGGTGACTTGATACAAAACCCCAGTAGGGCTCCGTCGAGCATCTCCGGCGGCGAAAATTGGTGGGGGGGGGGGGTTAAGATAGATCCCCTTGAGCCCCCCACAGTTTCAGAATCCTCAAATTCACGGTACGTAATTTGAAACCCAACCCGAATTAGCAATAGATGTCGTAAAAACAATTGAAAAGAGCCAAATCTTGAGTTCTTTATTAATTAATATTATTAAAGAAAAAAAATCCGGTGAAACTTAAAAATTGCCCGTTAAAACAAGATGGGGTAGTTGTTTCTCCATGTTCTTTCCTTAAAAAGTTTAAGTAGAACAAAGTTAGCCTTGCAGGCAGTGGCTATACACGAAGACACAGTGCTTCCTTCAGAAACCAAACTTACTCTTTTGGATGATAGTTTTTGGAACAAATGTTAGAAAATTTAATTTCTATTTTAGAACCCGTCACCAATCCAATTTTTAAACTAGAAGGAAACCAATGCAACCTAAACAATGTTTTTCCCATATTAGTAGAGTTCAGCCGATTAAGTAATGTTTTACTTATATTTAAAGGCAGTAATGAATATTTACCCGGTATTTTCAATTTATACCCGGTAAAAATGGGTATTTTTTATTTTTTACCTATTCCACCCATTTTTACCTACCCGATTTTTACCCACCCGCCCATCTCTATTCCCTAACCATTCCAAAATATCAAAAATGCGCAACGTTATATTCAAGTTTTCACTTCTGCCGGCACTCCCGGAGTGCAACCCGTCGTTTTTTTTTTATAACACGAGGTACTTATTGTGAATTTGTTTTACAGATGCCCGGGTTGGATGGATATACCCCACAGGAGAGAGAATTCTTACTTATAACACGACAACTGTTACCTGGTCATTGAGCAACGTACACAATAACAGCATTGCATGTTGTATATATTTCAAGATGTACCGCTGGGGAGATACAACGGTTGTGGAACGTATTGTCGAAGACTATACACCATTGATATATCATACGGAACTTGTGAATGCAAAGGGTAAGTGTTTTTTTTATGGAAGGGATATCATGAACTGACTTCTGCCGCCCTGGGCCGGGTGGACGGGAGTGTCAGACTTTTACTGACTAAAACCAATCCATGTTCCTTCTTGTGCCCTTTGCGTTCCGGGGGCGCGGTATCTCTTTCGAACAACCCGCAGCCCCGGCAGGCAACGGCCCTGAGTGGCCCCTCCGAATGTTTGCTGACACCTCTTTGAGGCGCGCGTGGAACACGAACACGCCGTCGACACGGCCTATCATTAATTATGGTAAGGCATGAACATGAAATAACATGAAAAGAAAACAAACTTTTTTTTAAGATTTACATAAACAAATAGATATACCTACTTACTTCAAAATGTATATTCATCTTTAAAAAAAAATGTTTTACGTTTATTTTCAACTAAATGTTCTGTAATTTTGTTTTTAGTTCTCTCTCTCACTAAATTATCTGAACCGGATAATAAGACAAACGACGGGTCATCAGTACCGGATATTAAGACAAACGACGGGTCATCAGTACCGGATAATAAGACAAACGCCGGGTCGTCAGTACCGGATAATAAGACAAACAACGGGTCATCAGTACCGGATAATAAGACAAACGCCGGGTCGTCAGTACCGGATAATAAGACAAACAACGGGTCATCGGTACCGGATAATAAGACAAACGACGGATTATCTGAACCGGATAAGACAAATAACGGGTTATCTGAACCGGATAAGACAAACGACGGCGGGTCATCAGTACCGGATAAGACAAACAACGGGTTATCTGAACCGGATAAGACAAACGACAGGTTATCTGAACCGGATAAGACAAAAAACGGGTCTTTAGTACTTTTTAGACCAGAAATAATAGCGTCAGTGGTAGTACCGGTTATTGTTATATTGGCTTTATTGGTCATAATGTATTTAAAAAAATACAAAACGAAGTCGAACATGGAAGAAACACTTCAAAAGATTAACGTAAGTTTTTAGAGATTTACTTATTTACCATTTGTATTATTATTTCACTGCTTGCTTGCTGACGGGTTTTTTTTATATACATAGGTACATACAATCACGCCTGTATTCCCCGAAGGGTTAGGCAGAGGTGTGCTAATATACACCCACAGTTCGCCGGTATGTTTAGGTCCCATGTAATAGGCGGCTAGCTTATTGCCATTATCGGGGACTTTCTATAGAAAAACCCATTAATTACTTTTTGCTCGACCTGGGAATCGAACTCAAAACCTCTAACGTAGTAGTCGCGCTTAGGACCACTAGGCTACCGAGGCAGTCACTCTACCCTAAAGTGATCTAAGCACGACTGCTACGCTAGAGATCTTCGGTTAAAATTGAAAATATTAATAATAACCGGGTATTTTTTTAGTATTTTCGCAGCTTAGTGCTACACGTCGCCATAGTAACAGAATAATAACTTAATAACAAATGATTTCTCTCTTTTTTCAGCCTGGAGAACCCTTTTACCTCAATTTATTGTTCAAGAAGGAATGTCAGCGTGAACTCGACGACATTGATCAGATCTACGAAAATATATATTAGATTAAGGATCGAGTTTACATTTATCAGTTACGTTACTTTTATCTGAAGAATAAATACCTACGGTTACACCCCCGGAGAGGCGAGAAACGAATTCTATCTTTATCGTGTGGGCAGTAAGGTCTAACTCCCCAAACACCCTAGTGTCAGAGTTTCTAAACCGCCTCAAGGGCCTCTGACATGATTACCTATGTCAGTGATGTCCAAGATAAACTTAGAAAGTACATATGAATTAGAAAGTCACATTGGTACTTGCCCGTGCCCTTTTTGCGAACCCACAACCTCGTGCATGAGAGGCGGGCCCCTTGACCACTGGGCCATCACGACATTGAGGAACGGATTGAAGGGGCGAGAATTGAAATCACACGAGACCAATTTTACACGTCCGTTTTTTTACCGGACATCGGACCGTAAAAAAAGTGATGCAAAAGTGTTATTGGGTTTTTCAGTTAAATTCTCAGTAGCACTTCGGAGTCAGGATTTGTGCCCGGTTAATGGCAATAGGCTCGCCCCCTATTACATGGGACCTAAAACCGGCGAACTGTGGATGTACATTGGTACACCTCTGCCTAACCCTTCGGGGAATACAGGCGTGTTGATATGTTTACAACGGACCGTATTTTTCGCCGCATTCGCAGTGGTATATGATTTATGATGAATGTTTGCACATGGGTCAAATAAAACAATAAAAATTGCTTATAAAATTTATTAAATATTACAAAAGGCACTGTAACTTAATACTGGTCCTATATAATATATAGCGTTTACTTGTGATGGTTAAGACATAACTGCTGTTAGTTTAACAATGCACCTACAATAACAGGCTAACGATTGAAGCAACATTAAAATATTTAGAAAAATATACAGTTTATTTAATGAGGAAATAATTTAAAACAATCATTTGATTATCGTAATTATGGGCCTATACTTTTACCCGATTACTGGGCTAATATTACCCTCATTACAGGCTACCTAAACCCTATTACAGGGCTAAAATTACTCCCCATTATAAGGCTATTTTTACCCTACAACAGGGTCAATATTACCCCACAATAAGGCTAATTTTAACCCACTATAGGATTACTTTCACGTTATACAAGCTGTTGATTTGCATCCTCGTCAAATTTTAGAAGCTTGTCATAAAAAAATAGAAGTAATCAATATAATTAAGATACCTGGCCAATATTTAATAAATACTTGTTTTTTTAGTTGCAACTATCAAATAACAGTATTCCAGAATACTCCTCTAGCAAAATTCAGAATCGCCCAGTTGCGTATGCGGCAGGCAGGGTTGTCGCGCGGCTATATCAATGTACATAGCGCCTAAACCCTCTGGCGCGATGGCTAGCGCGAATTTGAAAATCACGTCAAAAAAAAAAATCGAAACCAATTAATTTTTTTATTGATTCTTGTTAAGAATCACGAGCACAGTTAACTCCTTGAATTTGACGAGGATGCAAATCAACGCCTTGTATAGCTAGTGTTACCCCACAAATTTCTTAAACGGGTAACCCAATCCTACTCGATTAAAATAACCATTTCCAGGGCTTACCCTACCCAGATTTACCTATAACCCAGTCTCAAATGAATACCAGATACATAATTCTAGTCGTAATCTCAAATGATTTAAAAAAAATCATGCACATTTTGAATCAGGCCCTCTAGCCAAGTCGCAAACGATAATCGTAAACGCTCGGTAGGTACCAATAGATTTTCAACTTTATTCCCCAAAGCCTTAAGTTAAAATCTATTAAAGATTTCTAAGCGTTAGCGACTGGAAAGAATGAAAACGCTATGCAATCTTCACTAGATCTTCAACTTAAAAGATCTTCAACTTAAAACCAAGCACATAGAGTTGAAGATCTATTAAAGCCTACTCAGCGTTTGCGTTTATCGTTTGTTACATGGCTACTGGCCCTGTTCTTATACTATTAAAATCCTGCTACAAAATTATTGTCATAAAAACGTTATATTGGAATGTTATACATAAAACAGTGCCTAATATTATGCTGTAGTTTACATTTCGTGTCGTAAGTATTTTTATTAAAATCATCATAATATAGGTTAAGTTAAACTAAAAAGTGTATTTACAAGATTTCGACCCGCCCTTAATGGGGTAACCAGGTACTTTTAATGTTAATTCTTAGCAAAATTATAACAATAGTTTTTATTTTTGTATCGGACACTCTACGATTTAAAAACAGCATTTTAACTTTCCAATAACTAGGTAATTTAATTTTTGATAGTTTGTGAAATATTTTTTTTTTTATAAGGGTAAGTGCCCGATACAGTTCTTAGTCAGTAAAATATAAATACTTAATAAAAAAGTAATGCTGTAATCTACAGCAAATCAAGCCATCTTAAATCATAAGAAATTGGCTAAAGAGTATACGAACCAGATTTGGAAATATTAGACATTTTAGTCTTTACATAAGAAACATTTTACCATCGTTTTCATAAACGAAAAATTAATCTGACAACTATTTTAAAGTTTGGATGGATGGATGGATGGATCTGGGTGAAATTTACCAGTAAGATAGATCATTAGTCCGGAATAGGACATAGGCTTATTATCCCGGAAAAATGTACGGTTTTCGTGAGATAATTAAATCAACTTTGACGCGAACAAAGTCGCGGGCAGAAGCTAGAATACTTTTACCATATTATACAAATATAGTAAAAGTGGCAAGGTTTCAACTATACTCAACTTTTTAGTCGTACACATTTTAACCTTTTGAACGCCAGTCGTGTATGCACAAATGGAAACGTACCCAACACGCTACAATCGTCTATAGACGACAAGAAAACTGTATTTGTCGGCTATACACGACTGTGGCGTTCAAAAGTTTAAGAAACATGCCAACAGCAATAGATTCATAATAATTGAAATACAATCTCTCCTAACATTATAAAATTTTAAAAAAAATACTAAGTCAATTAATTTCGAATTGTCACATTAATTTTTCGTTTGAGATACTCAGAGGTAAGAGAAATAAACAATAGACAATACATAGATCTGGAATAAAACTTCTTATAAAAACATAGTTTTAGTTATAAAATAAAAATGGAATGGACATAAAATGCTTGAAATGGTCCACAAAATAAAATTTGTTCGAGTTTTCTTTTGTTATTTAAGAGTAAAATAAATATATTTAAACTGCAATTTTTGAGGCTTGGCCTTAGAAATGTAGGCCAGAAATTTTAAGTGAAGTTTTTGCAAAAAATGTTACAATATTTTTGAAAAAGCAATTAAGTAGTTTATTTTTAATATCAAGTTTTTAACTTTATTTCTAAGTTATATAAAACTTAAGGCCTCTATACAGCAGTCGATAGTGCAGCCTTTTATATAAGTTTTTTTTTTATTCAGTCATAAGGGTCATCGCAGACAGTACAGCAGAGCATGCATAAGCAGTTATTTTTTTAAGAAATCTGTTTGCCGATTTTGCTGCTTTCGATTAAAATATTCATGCACGTCGAAATTGGCAATGATTTCACCATGAAAAAGGAAATACGACAAAAGGATTTAATATTTCACCTTTTAAACATTCTTGAGTATGTTTTTCGAATTATTTGTAAATAATTTTCATAAGAGATGGTGAAATTAATTCCTAGTTATACACGGGTCACCGTGACAGAAACTTTTATCATAGATTCAGTACGTGATTATGATTCTAGACCGGTTGAACTTTTTCGTGGCTAATTGAAAAATGATAAATCGGGATTTTGTAATGTTCGCCATATTGGATTCAAAATGGCGGCATTTAAGTAATTGGTTATGGTCACCAGAACCAAACATTTTATATTTTTATATATTTTTATAGACTTTTAGCGCTATAGCTTCAGAGGAAATGGGTGAAATAGTACTTGCAAAATTTCAGGACAAACAAAAATACATTAAATCAAGTAACCCGCCGGTTACTTGCTTGTATGACCAGATGTATGAATGTGAGGCCAAAGGAGCATGTAAGAATCGTAGCACGTAGCGTTCTGTGGCCTCTGCCTACCCCCATGGGAAAAAGGCGTGAGTTTATGTATGCATCTAGTTGCTTTTGAAAAAGCACAGCCATTTCAACTTATATTTTTAATCATGTACTGAAATCCATGATAAAAATTCACTCTTTGATGTAGAAATCAACCGTGTAGGTACATTTTTAATCTTATCATAAATAAATTTCGCGAAAAAGTATACTTTATTTCTTAATATTTATACATAAAAAAAATCTTTACATAAAGTAATGCTAGTGGCAATTTATAAAAAGCTAAGATTTTTTGTATATTCTACACAGAAATCGTGAAAGCTAATTTTTACTTTTTGCCTTATTTTTTTCCAATATTTTTTCGACATTTCAATATTGGTCCAGCCATTGGTTAAACTTTTTTTTTTAAGATAATAATAGAAAAAAAGTCTACAGAATGTAGAAGCTAAAATCAATTTAAAAGTGCCAAAAAAATTTACGCTAAAAAATGGTATTGCTTTCAAATACAGTTTTTTTACAAATTCGTGTTTTAAAGGCACAGTCTATAATATTTATTTTTTAGATTTTATTTCTTATAATGCAATATACTGTTTAAATATAAACATGGTTTTCAACGACTATGTTTAATTGCTTTGAAGACTACTTTGTAATCTATGGTTGCCATTTTGCTGTGAGTCAGATTAAGGGCTACTTTCACGAAAATCACTAAACATCGCCAAATGTAAATAAATAAATAAATATCTTGGGACAACTCACACACGGCTATCTGATCCCAAGCTAAGCAGAGCTTGTGTTATGGTAACCAGACAACTGATATACATACTTATATAATTTATAAATACATACATATTATAGATAAATCACACCCAGACACAGAACAAACAATCATGCTCATCACACAAAGTTTGTCCTGGGTGGGAATCGAACCCACGACCTCCGGCTTAGCAGTCAGGGCCACTAACCACTAGACCAACAGGCCCGTCGTGTTGTGTGATGTGAAATGTGTTTAAAATATCATTCTGTCACTTTCACCTTTTAACAATTTGACAGAGATAGAATAATGTTCTAAATACGTTTAGGCACTAAATGTATTTAGTGAAATTGGCCCTTAGAGTTTAAGATAACCTGTTAAACAATTAATAATATTAATTAATTATCAAGATGTATTCTCGATGTCAATTACTGTAATTAAAAGCATTAAAAAAAGCTCTTTGTTCAGTAGTAGTAGAGCTCTTTGTGATGGAGCTCGTCCGGGGAAGTACTACCACCATACCTATTTCTGCCGCAAAGCAGCGTTGCTGTGTTCCGGTTTGAAGGATGCCCGTGTAATTCACATACAAGAGACATTTCAACTTCATCTCTGAGACAATTTCGATACGGCTACAAAACTGGCACAACCGTGCCTGTATTTACAGGCACAAGAGACAAGAGACATTCCAACTTCAACTCAGAGACAAAGACAATTTTGATACGGCTACAAAATCTGGCACAACCATACACTACAAAGTACCATCACCTACCGCTGAACCAAATGCCACAGAGAGTGGTCGCCATGGTTACCGATCACCACGCGGTCAGTTGTCATAATGCTGAGGGACCACGTTGGAAGACGTCAGCTCCACATAGTTAGCTGGGAGCATGCCGGTGCGGCCGGTGCGCAGGACCTGGCCTGTCATCCATCCGGAGTCGATGGATGTCACGTTTGAGATTAGATCGCCCTCGCGGAATGATACCTGGAAGGAAGTTGTGTGGATTAAAGAACATGTCTGGGGCAGCCCAGAAAGAGGTTGGGTATTGATCTGGACGTGTATAGAAAAATCCAAAAACACTGCTCGACCTGGGAATCGAACCTAAGACCTCTAGCGTAGCAGTCGCGCTTAGGACCACTAGGCTACCGAGGCAGTCATTAATGAATAATGCTGCTGCTGTAAACGTGGTTTTCTGTAGTAGAGCTCTTTGTGAAGGAGCTCGTCCGGAGAAGACCCCTATACCTATTTCTGCCGCAAAGCGTTATAGGGTAGTGTTATTATTATCTTAAATATCTTGGGACAACTCACACACGGCTATCCGATCCCAAGCTAAGCAGAGCTTGTGTTATGGTAACCAGACAACTGATATACATACTTATATAATTTATAAATACATACATATTATAGATAAATCACACCCAGACACAGAACAAACAATCATGCTCATCACACAAAGTTTGTCCTGGGTGGGAATCGAACCCACGACCTCCGGCTTAGCAGTCAGGGTCGCTAACCACTAGACCAACAGGCCCGTCATATATGTATTATGAAGTGATGGTAGTCCCCTTTCTCGGTCTCAAATAGGGTTGCCAGGCGTCTGGAAAAAGCCGGACATAGTCAGGGTTCTTGGATGCGTGTCCGGCTTTTGTTAGGCTTAATATTTAACTCATTATAAGCATAGGCGTGTATATTGGGCGTGCCCACCCCAGGATCTGGCAACCCTAGTCCTAAATGATAGAATTATCGATTGAAGTCTTACCTCATCGCTGTCGCTTGCTTCATAGTCATACATGGCGACGTACACTCGCTGTAATAAGACAGAATAGAACATTATCATACGAATGAGGAAAGTTTATCATTACAAACAATTTTTCTTTTAAATAAACTTCTTATTTTTAAATAATGTTTCATCATCTGCTTAACCTTTTCCCAACTATGTTGGGGTCGGCTTCCAGTCTAGCCGGCTGCAGCTGAATACCAGTGTTTTACATGGAGCGACTGCCTATCTGACTTCCACAACCCAGTAACTGGGCAACACGATACCCCTTGGTTAGACATAATGTTTATTTATTAAATAACTAGCTTTTGCCCGCGACTTCGTCCGCGAGGATAATTAGTTCCCGTTCCTGGGGGATTTCCGGGATGAAAACTATCCTATGTCTTTTCCCGGGTCCCAGACTATATCTGTACCAAATTTCATTGAAATCGGTTCAGTGATTTAGGCGTGAAGAAGAGACAGACAGACAGAGTTATTTTCGCATTTATAATATTAGTACGGATTAACACACACGTTACTTTCAGTTATGAAACAATCTAGTTATTTTGTCAATATTAAAAAAATAACCAGGATTAGGATTTTGTATAAACGACGACGAAAGGCGTTTTGGAAGGAGCAACTAATTTAAACTTTCTATCGAAGTTCTCGACAATTCAAAACTGCCTGTAAATAGTTAAATTGAAATAAATGCGTTGATTTAAGCGCCTGTTCACGAACATGACGTGTGGTAATGACGCGCAACAAACAGTTGCTTACCTGATTATGATGATTGGCAGTCTGTCTAGGCAACTCGTTGGCGAGAGGGTCCAGGTCCGTCACGCGACCGATCTGACGGCTCTGTTGCTGCTGATGCCCTGTTTGTTGGTGAGAACCTGCAGGTATAGCGTGAATATATTAAAATAAGCTGAAAATTTTGAGTTCAGGTAGCGCTGTGGGCGAATTTTTACCTTATTTGCATTAGAATAAAGTTCATATTCGTATGAAATGCTAACTTTACTGCGTAGTAAAGAAAAAGCGCAGTTTGTAAAAATCGCTTTAAGAATTCATTTTTTTTTTAAGTAGACTAAAAGAAAAAAAATAATCTGATAAAATAAAAAATAATTTTGGAATATTCGGTAAAATAGTAAAAAACCAAATTAAAAAACATTACATAGAGACATGTCCCATAACCAAAAAGACACAAAAAATAAAATGAACAACATAAAATGAATGACATTACGCAACATAAAAAGCAAATAACAAAAAAAAATTATTAAAGTTGGATATTTGATTATTTCTTTCATAAATAAAATCTTTGGGTTATGATTGACAAGAACCTATTTTATTTATGCTCTAATAGAAAAAATGGCTGATTTGAAGTGAATTTCAGTTTATTTTATCAAATTACTTAGTTTGTTATACCTACGTATTGTATTTCTTTTTTAAATTTACCAATTTTGTCCTATTCATTTTATAAAACTTACTAATTTTGTCCCATTCATTAAATATCTAATATCTCAATATCTTGGGACATTACATTCATTATATCAAAGAAACTTACTTATTTTGTCCCATTTACTGTGTCAAACTTATTCATTTCGTAATATACTCATTTATTAGTCTAATGTGACAAAATTTACTAAGCTTGTGAAACACACAATTTCTATCAAACCCATTCATATCATTTCAAAATAATCAAATACCCACAACAAAAAACACGTAAACACAACAAACCTCTTTTCCCATCACTAGTGCTGTTATAAATAAGCGTAGCAGACGCCCTTTGCGTATTCGGAGGCGCCCTAGGCCCATCACTAATAGGATCATAATCCTGAATCCTACCAATTTTCTGTTGTTGAGCCTGTTGTTGGGTTGGTTGATTCTGTTGTTGGGCCGGGTAATTTTGATACTGCGGGTAATATTGACCCTGATATTCTTGATACTGGGGATAATACTCTTCTTTTGGCTTATAATATTGTTCTTGATAATTTCTGTTGTGCCCAGAAGGTTGATGTTGGTGTTGATGAGCCACAGACTGTTGTTGTTGATGGACTACAGGCTGTAGTTGGGGTGGGGGTGGGTGGTACTGGGTTGATGGGGTCTGGTAGTGGTTCTTCGGCGGTAGGTTCGGTGGTGGCACGTTTGGTGGCAGCATTTCCGTGGCGTAGTTGTCGATTTGTTGGTGATAGTTGTCCGATGGTAGTTCTAGTGGGTGGAGAATGATTAGAAACATATGAGTGGGTGGTTGTCGGAAAAATAACATTGTCATTGTTTTTTGAAAATTTACTTATTGGTTTAGTGGTTGTTTGCGTGGTTATTGAGCGTAAGGTCTTAGGTTGCACTTCTCTATTTAAAATATAATTATCCTACTATTGTAGTCCTCCTAAACGGCTGGACCGATTTTAATGAAATTTTTGCGTGTATTTGAGTGACTTCTATCAGTGAAAGATTTTTTGTAATCACAAATAAATATTTGCACTTTATATTATTAGCAAAGTTTACTTTAAAATTCAAAACTGGCTCTATGGTTCAAGAAGCTTGTACCAGTAGTAGCAGTACCAGTGATCGAACTTATCCACATATTGGAAGGTGCGACTAGATTCAATTATATTTTTTAATTGAATCTAGTTGATTCAATTAAATTTTTATTTTATTAAAAGTTCAATGTGGCTTCTAAGGGCCGAAGCACACAAATTATTTTACTTTGAACCACTAACTCCGAGCTCAGCAACCGCTCCTTCAACTATCAGTACATTTTCTCAAAATGTTTGTTTCCTTAGGTTTAAACTAACATAATTTCAAATATTAATGTTATTTTTCCGATGTACCGTTCGACATAATGAAGTTAGCAACAAATGGTCACAACCCGTATGATTGGACACAAAACCACACATACAATTGTGAACAGTGCGACATGAGACGTGGTTTTGAACAGCAAGAAATTGTTAGAGCAAGACTATTATTAGGGTTTTTGTGGGCTCCGCATTTCAATAAGATAAAACGGAACTTTATATTTGTTTAGGGTTACAAAAGCAGAGAAGAGAAACCCATGCAAGATTTGGGATTCTCTACCGATACTGAAAAACACGGAACCCATATAAATTATTTTTTGTAGGGTAGGTACCGTAACTCAAAATGGTAAAATAAGACAGTGTAAACTATGTATTTGCCTTTTAAATCGCTAAACTGTTTTTTTTTTGTATAATAAATGGAGTAAACCCATGGTAACAGATTATGAGCCGATACTCGTTCAATCCTGTATACCTACTCATTTAAAAAAATCCTAGTTATAGGGTGACATAAGTGAAAACTTAACGTCACATTTGCATGTCAGTGACGTGGTCACATTATCATGTCGGGTGACACAAACCATTAAGTTTTACTCCTACCAATAGTTTCTTGTCCTGCTCTAACAACTAATAGCTGTACTGTTCAAGGTGAATTGATATTTAATGTGTTTTAAACTTAACCTGGATAATCCTTAATTACTTGTTAATGAGATAATGCATTTAACTTAATTCGTTTTAATGGACTAAATTGATCCTTTCATTAAATATCTATCTTAACTTTCGCATTTAAAATAGTAGTAAAATTACAGATTATAATATTTGCTTAGCCCTTTCCCAACTATGTTGGGGTCGGCTTCCAGTCTAACCGGATGCAGCGGAATACCAGTGTTTTACATGGAGCGGACTGCCTTTCTGGCCTCCACAACCCAGTTACTGGGTAACACGATACCTCTTGGTTAGACTGGTTGTCAGACTTCTTGGCTTCTGACTATCCGTAACGACTGTCAAAGTTCTACGAATGACAGCCGGGACCAACGGCTTTACGAGACAGGGGAGTTAGATTTACTATATACTAGCTGACCCGCCACGACTTCGTTCGCGTGGTATCCTACTCCTACCCTACCCCTAACCTACCCCTACCCTACCCCTACCCTACCCTCTCAACTATCCTATCTCTCAAGTTGGATCGAACTGCACATGGTGTGCGAATTTTATTATAATCGGTTAAGTGATTTAGGAGTCCATTGAGGACAAACATTGTGACACGAGATTTATATATATTAAGATATATATATAATTAACTAGCGAACTATCCCCGACTTCCTCCGCGTGGCTTATTTCACCAGCGTTAAATTACGTCTTTGGTTACTGCTCCGCTCCCGTGGGTCGTAGCGTGATGTTATATAGCCTACGTTACTCAGTGATACTGTAGCTTTCTAACGGCAAAAGTATTTTGATATCGGTCCAGTAGTTTTTAAGTTTATTCGTTACATATAAAAATACGAATCTTTCCTCTTTATAATATTAGTGTGTACCTTTTATCCAGATTAAGTTAAAAACACATGGTGCCAACATAACAACACGACATCAACCAACATAAAAGCAAACATCACCAATAGCAAAGTTGGTGACCAACTCACCAACGATTTCCCCATTCTCATTGATCTGCCGTTGCTTCTCCATCTGAGCCTTCTTCTCCAATTCTCCGTGGTACGCCACGTTGCTTATAATTTTAGTGTTAGCTTTAATTCTTAGGGTTTCCGGGTCGTCAGCGACCTGTAAATACGATTTGTACTGGATTGAAGATTAGAGCTGTATCTTTGTGTTTGCAAAAAGCTTTTGCATTTATTATATTAGTAGGATTTATGTCTTTTATGACAACCTACTGCAATTTGCACACGGCCGACAAAAAGTCGATCCCACGTAGGGTTACCAGATGAAAAAATCAAAAGTCCGGAGAAAAGGCCTTATTTTCATTGAAATATCCTGAGATCCTTTACATTATCAAAATTTTCTCTCGTATTTACTTAACAATTTAATAAAGTCGTAATACTATCGTTTTTATACATTGTGGATCTTACTTAAAATGTATTCAATTGTATATCTTACTTAATGATTAAGTAGGTACCTACTTAGATAAATAAGTACTGATTTTAATTGTGCAATTATTACCAAAGGAAGATAACTTTTTTTAGTTTATTTTTTTATCAAAGAGATCTTTAAAATGTAAGCTGTATTTTATAGAAAATTCAAAAAATCCTGAAATTTCATGAGATTTGCAAAATCCGGCCGCAATCCTGAGAAGAGTCCAAAAATCCTGAGATATGGTAACCCTAATCCCACGAAAGTATGGCATTATTGAATCAGTCCGATAATCTGTCCTACTAAAAGTATGTCGTGGGCGGTGAGGCTTATCGCCATTAATCTTCCCTCTCGCTTTGCATCATCCCCACATCACAGGTATAAACACAGATTTTTCGTCGATAAGAAGAAACTGACAGAAATCAGCCCGATAATCGGGCCGATTCTCGATCTTGTGGGGAGACGCTTAATCTTTTCACAGTTATCATCCGTCAGTAAGTAGAAACCTGATGACATACCTGTGTGAACTTCCCCTTACTCTTCTCGAAGTCGGCGTGATACTTGACGTTGCTCTGTATCTTCGTGTTCTCGGCTATTCGTTTTAGTTCGGGTGTTTCCGCCATCGTCGTGTGCTTCGCTTTCGGGACATGTCTGGAAAAAGTAAGTGGAGTTTTGATTATTAAGTACATACATACAATCACGCCTGTATTCCCCGAATGGTTAGGCAGAGGTGTACCAATTTACACCCACAGTTCGCCCGGCATATTTAGGTCCCATGTAATAGTGGGCGAGCCTATTGCCATTAATCGGGCACAACTCTAAACTCCGAGCTGCTACTGAGAATTTCATAGAAAAACCCAATAACACTTTTTGCTCGACCTGGGAATCGAACCCGGGACCCCTTGCACAGCAGTCGCACTTGCGACCACGAGACCAACGGGGCAGTTAATAAATAATAATTATAAATAATGAAGTAGTGTTTTGATTACGAAGCAACTTGCATTTGACTTTTTCTTTTTTTGGGGTTTCTGTCTACCCTTATGGGAAAAAGCCGTGAGTTTATGTATGTATGTATGTGTGCTTTTGACTTTTTTTTATTCAAGTTGGGAGCTTTCTCAACTCTGAGGAACACAGCACACACGATACTTTTAGTAGCGGCGATCGGCGATCATCCGCTTTTTAGAAGCTAGAAGCAACGACCAAGCATTCGACCCCGCACACTTGAAAACGCCAATCGCAGCGATTTAATCGCTTTTCGGAAGCGGGATGCAGCGACTAACCGCTACACCCCGCACACACATAAGAGGTGATAAAGACAAAGTCGGCGAAGGAGTTAGATTATCCAGAAGAAGCCTGTTCACTCCAGCTTTGAAGGTTATGGTCCAATAGGACGACAACCCGACACAAACAGGGAGAGCTCAAGCGCAGGACCAACGGCTTTACGTGCTTCCCGAGACACGGGCGTCTCACCACCAACTTCCAAACTCCGGGCTGTTATTGAGAAATTCCTAATGGAAAAACCCAATAACACTTTTTGCCTGACCGGGGAATCGAACTCAGGACCACACGGTCAACAGTCGTTCTTGCCACCAAGAAGCCAACGGGACAGTTCGTAGTGGCCTGGAGGGGGTAATAAAGGAAATAATAAAAGGCTAGATAAATGATGACAAGTATTAAGGAAAATGTGAAATATGTGTGGTACGGTCGTGGTCATTGCTTACGCAGTTGTTCTATTGTTATTATTTTCAGATAATAGTTTTTCTTAGTTAGTGACTGTATCTACGTAGGTATGTCCTTTCTTTCTTATAAGAAATGAAAAATGTTAGCCACGCTTACAGGGCTTTTAAGAACGAAGAACTCGTCTGTATGGTTGTCTGTATAGGCTTATAGTGGCTTTGAAATCAATAAATAAATCAATAGAAGTGTACAGGATGTTTGGCGAATGGACCGACCAATTTTTTTCAGGGATTTGGGAGGTCATTAGAAAGGTTCATAAAAAAAAAAGTTAAAAAAAAAAATACAAAAAAGTTATTTCTAATTAAAGGAATCACTTTGGGCATTTTTTTTCATAAAAAAAAAAACAATTATGTAACCAACCGTGACATTTGGGACAAAGGGTGTATGGGTAGAACCTAGATAATGACCTCCCAAATCCCTGAAAAAATTGTGTCGGTTTCCCTATATACATATAGGGAAATTGTAATTTACCAGCTCACAAAAAGAACCTATGTCAATTAATTGGTGATAATTTGATAACTTTTCATGGCTTACTTTCGCGAAAAAAAAAACAAAGATTACTGTCGAAATAGGATTCTAATTAGATAGTTTCCATAATTTTCTTTAAAAAGACGATAAATATCACTTAATTACCAATTCGCGGTAATTACAAAACTATTAGCGTTCAGGCGTACGATTCGCGTCGTTCACAAAAACAACGCGCATAGCTTCCGTGGTGTAAGCAGTAAAAGTGTGAATAATCTGTGACGAACAACTTTCATTTGGTCTGACAGCACGCAATGGAGAAGTTTACAAGATTTCGTAGATTCTTTTTGTTGACAAAATACGTAGCATACATAACTGCCTCGTTAGCCTAGTGGTCCTTTACATGACTGCTACGCTAGAGGTCCTGGGTTCGATTCTTAGGTCGAACAAAAAGTGTTATTGGGTTTTTCTATGAAATTCTCAGTAGGAGGTCGGAATTTGGATTTGTGCCCGGTTAATGGCAATAGACTCGCCCACATAGGACCTAAATATACCGGCGAACTGTGGGTGTACATTGGTACACCTCTGCCTAACCCTTAGTCGTGATGGTATAAAATACAAAGATAAGAATGGCCAAGTACGAGTCAGACGCGCACACAAAAAGGCTTACATTACAATATTAACACTCATCATCATCATCTTACTGCAATTACCCCATGTTACTTGGGGTTGGAGCAACACGTTTTTTCTTCTTCCATGCCGTCCTGTCAACCGTCATGATATTGCGTATTTTGCGTTCTTGTGACTTTTCAGGGGCGTTTACCTATTAATCTACGCAGTTTTACCGTTTTTTCATGGATTTAGATGCTAGGAAGTAAACAAAAATATAACTTCAGTCGAGCACTAAAAGTTCATGACAAGAAACGTGTCATTTTTTTTTTTATACCACTGGTGGTGGCAAACAAGCTAACGGCCCGCCTGATGTTAAGCAGTCGGAGCGGCCGGAGGCATCACTCATGCGCTGCCGACCCCGTAAAAACATCAAATCTCCTTTCTTGAATATCGTGACATCGGCATTTTTATTTAAATTTTTGTAGAATATTTGCCGTTCATGCGTTGAGGTGATAGGCTACCCAGTGTAGGCATGTAAATAGGCCTTACGCGAGTGATGGGCCCTGCTTTTGGTGCGGAACCCTAAAAAGCAAGTCCAAGCACGTGACTTCCTGCCGGTGCTGCGGGATGTTTGAGAAAGGCCCCCGGAACGCAAAGGGCAAAAGAAGGGACATGGATGGGTTTTAGTCAGTAAAAGTCTGATACTGTCATTTGATAATTTCCCATCCGTAAAAAACAAAAAAAAACTGCATGTTAAAAAAAAATGTCATTCTCTAGGCCGATTCCGGCCACGGCGGCTAACCTTAATGCAGACTAGCCACGTACGCAGGAGATATTATAGTGCACAAGTGTGTGCGCAAACACAGGTACACTCCCTCTTCCCTAACTCTCATAGCCCGGCAATCCGACACGACCGGAGAGAGATCAGGCGCAGGACCAACGGCTTTACGTGCTTTCCGAGGCACGGGGGTGTCACACCACCAACTTCCAAACTCCGGGCTGTTACTGAGAAATTCCTAATGGAAAAACCCAATAACACTTTTTGCCTGACCCGGGAGTCGAACCAGGGACCCCTTGCTCAGCAGTCGCCCTTGCGACCACGAGACCAACGGGGCAGTCAACAAACCGCATAATAGGATTCCGTTTGGCTCCCTTTGAAAACCCTAAAAATTATTACGTGACTCATAGACCATAATATTCTATGATAATAATATTCAGTATCAGTGAGTATGTAATATGCTAATTACAACTGATTACTAGTACGTGAATATGCGCGATGTGTTGTAATATGCAACTCGCACGCTTGTTGACCAAGATCAAGGACATGACTGCGATTATTAATTTAGTTTGTAATTTACACTTTCTCTGTGTAATCGTTGGTTACTGGTATTATTGGTGGGGCTTTACTGTCTATAAGAATGAAACACAAGCTACCGCCCCAATGTCGTCCGTGTCAAAGTTGATATGTACAAACCGTACCACGAAAGATGAGACTTGACCTCCAACTTTATTATTTTGTAATAAATATTGTGAAGAATTTTTGTATGTTGTTTTAATTCCAATGTCATCGAAAAATCTCTGAATAGATATACAAATTATGGATAACTATTTCGTACACTTAGTACCTACGCAAGCTTCCCATACTGACACTCGCCAAGTCTCATCTTTCGTGGTACGGACTGTACAATAATCTATCTTCGTGACATATTTCATCCAGATCCGCTCAGCAATTTTTAGAGTGATTGTGTGACAAACATCCATATATCCAAACTTTCGCCTTTATACCGGCTGTCTTTTTTACCGTCGGTATATAGTTGATGTTAGAGGATGTATGTTCGTTACTCAATTACTTACGCCAAAACAGTTAGTGTCAGTTATAATATAAAATTAAGGATATTCGTAAATCTGACATTTCCTTTGATTAACTACACTTAATAATTAGAAAAGTACAGACAAACAAATTATTTGATCTACGTACAGGCAGCTTTCAACTATTCTTGACGTGTTAAGGTTAAAAAGTTAACACGCACAATAACAATAATACTAGCCTATTATTGTCATACGGCTGGGCAAAGACCTCTTCTCATACAGAGAAGGCACGAGCATTGATCACCACGCTTGCTCAAGGCGGACTGGCGATTGATAGACTTATGTACGATTTCCTCCAATCGGGCCGCACCGGAACGCATTGCTCACTGCTATAGTAAATTCAGGCTTCTACATAATTGTGTTAAAGTTCATGTTTGCATGACAATTGAAGGAATTTTTGGAATTTTGAAGGTAAAATATTTTTTGCCTACTTATACACCAAATACCTTGTTCGATTGTACAAAGATTTAATCCTTATCAGCAACATTAATGTACCATTATACTTATCAGCAGCATTGTCTGATAATAGTACTATGTGTTGTTATTGTAGAAAATATTAGAAGCGATCAAGCGCTTGACGGTCAGACACGTGCTTATTATATTAACCTACTTCACAAATGAAAGAGGTTATGAATGTTTTACGAGAGAAATTTTGTAGTCTCTAAGTCAGTAGCAAGGCCTACTGCTGCGGTTGTGAGTGTTGCTTCTATAAGCAATAGTTTATCTATTTATATTACACATAGATTACATTTTTAAATATTAATATAAAAATTAGAAACATTTATAAATATAAAAAATAGTAGCCCACCGGCATCGGGAACAGGGTCCAAGCCACCGGTGGTCAGGGCTCCTGAGAAAGGAATCTCCAAACAATACGCGCCGTGTCTAGGAGTACCGCTTTCTGAATCAAGCCCTTGATCCAACCGCCCAAGGAGAGCTTCCTTAGGTGTTGGTCGAGGCTCTTTGCTATTATTCCATTGGCCGTCACGAGTATCGGCACAATGATTGCCGTATTCACATCCCACACGTCGACAACCTCGCGAGCCAGATCAATAAGCGATAATTATTATTATTCTTTGCCAGAACTGTGAACAGGATCTAATCATCAGCAATCGCCCTATCGCCACGGCAAAACCAGTTACATTTTAATAATATTTCATTGAAAATATCGATATTGGTATCGATACGTCCCGAATATGTTTATTCGAGACTTCTTTTATTATATCGTGGTAAAATCCTAATGGGTTGCCACCGCCTCGGGAAAGACGGAGAGGTTTCTCGGACTCTACCGACTAAAACCCGACTGTGTTCCGCGAACTACCTTTAACCGGGCCAAGGCAAGAGTGTCGCTCAAAGCATTCCTCCGCAGACCGGCAGGTATTGAACCGCCACCCTCACAAGGCGGGTCTCGTCACCCAGAAATGACCCAGAAAGACGCGCGAGGAACTACTATACTCATAGTGACCTTAGTAGGATAAAATACCGTGTCGACGGCGCGTTCGTGTTCCACGCGCGCCTCAAAGAGATGTCAGCAAACTTGGAAGGGGCCACTGAGGGCCGATGCCTGCCGGGGCTGCCGCGCCCCCGGAACGCACAGAGCACAAGAAGGAACATGGATCGGTTGTAGTCAGTAAAAGACTGACACTCCCTCCCGCTCCATCCAGTGCGGGGGAAGTCATTCGATGATATCCCATCGGTAAAAAAAAAGGTATTGACCCGCCACTACCAACACCCAGAAATGACCCAGAAAAGCGCGCGAGGAAAACATCGCGCCTTACTCATAGAAACCACAGAAGGCTAAAATATTCATCTCGTTACATAATTGAGCAAGTTGTTCACCAGTTTCTTATTTACATTGGAATCGGTTCAGCCGTTATGACTTAACAGACGTGTTTGTTTGTATGTAACACGGCGTTACGTCACACCGGGAAATTCTTAGCATTTTGTTAAAAAAAGTCAACTGTTTAGGTTTTAAATGCGAATAAGGGGGTTTTTCATTAAACTTTTATCAATACCACACTTGTTTTTTAAAGAGGAAAAGTTTGTACCAGTCGGATTGGAAAAGTTCTTTTTCACCCCCGACTCAAAAAGATTTAATTTTTTTAGAGATGGGAAGTCAGCCAATGCCTTCCTCCGCCCTGGGCGGGGAGGGAGGGAGTGTCAGAGTTTTACTGACTAAACCCCATCTATGTTCCTTCATGTGCCCTTTGCACGCGGTATCTCTTACGAACAATTCACAGCCCCGGCAGAACTCAAAAAGATGGGATGTGTGTTATAAGTTTGATGCTTCTGTGTGTCTGTCTGTGGCACCGTAGCTCTTAAACGGGCGAACCGATTTGAATGCGGTTTTTTTAATATGAAAGTAGGTTTCTTAGCGATGGTTCTTAGATATATTTTATCAAAATCGGCTCAGCTGTTTCAAGGTTATCAGATCTTATGTTAGCTGCGGTGGGGATCCTTATTCTTCTGTATGTCGGGGGTTACTTAAAATACCAGTCGCAGTAGCAGTCAAAAGCCGTACCGAACGGCGAACCAAACCGCGGAGTATAGCTAGTATATAAATAAATAAAAATAAATAAATATCTTGGGACAACTCACACACGGCTATCTGATCCCAAGCTAAGCAGAGCTTGTGTTATGGTAACCAGACAACTGATATACATACTTATATAATTTATAAATACATACATATTATAGATAAATCACACCCAGACACAGAACAAACAATCATGCTCATCACACAAAGTTTGTCCTGGGTAGGAATCGAACCCACGACCTCCGGCTTAGCAGTCAGGGCCACTAACCACTAGACCAACAGGCCCGTCGAATATAAACAGGTAAAGTTTCTCTGTCAGAGGTAGTCTCAAAAACTCTTACACAGATTGAAAACAACAGCATTGCTCATTACCGTAGGCTATGTTTCATGGTATACTTGACTACCACGCGAACAAAGTCGGGGTCAGAAGCTAGTCTTTCAGATATTTCTAAATTTGAACAGTAAAATAAAAAAAAATATCTAAAAAAATATCTTGGGACAACTCACACACGGCTATCTGATCCCAAGCTAAGCAGAGCTTGTGTTATGGCAACCGGACAACTGATATACATACTTATATAATTTATAAATACATACATATTATAGATAAATTAGCCTATGTTTTATGGTCATATGCTTCAAATTCACGGGACCAAAGTCAGAGTCAGAAGCTAGTCTTCCAGACATTTCTCAAAATGTACTGTTTACCGACGCAGGCGCATGATTCACATGACGCAGTGTAGCGTAACAACTATGTCGTGAGTAAGCAAGTAATTGCTATGAGTAACGCCATTAATATACACCGGGTATGCCGTCAAAGAGTTAATGAGAATTGTCGGATTGTCTAGCCACTAGAATTGTATCTATCTATCTATATATATATATAAAAGTCGTGTTTGTTACAACACTTATAACTCGAGAACGGCTGGACCGATTGCCATGGTATTTGATTTGTTGGATTTGTTTCCGTCCCGAATAGCAGAATACATCTTAAAAACAACAAAACAAAAAAAAAAGTCGGAAATGTCGGTAGGGGTTGGGTAGGGGTTGGGTAGGGGTTGGGTAGGGGTAGGGGTTGGGTAGGGGTAGGGGTTGGGTAGGGGTAGGGGTTGGGTAGGGGTAGGGTGAGGGTAGGGGTAGGGTAGGGGTAGGGTAGTGGTAGGGTAGGGGTAGGGTAGGGGTAGGGTAGGGTAGGGTAGGGGTAGGGGTGGGATACCACGCGAACGAAGTCGTGGCGGGTCAGCTAGTTATTATTAAATCACATACCGTTTACAGGCACTTTTGAATTGTCAAGAAGTTAGACAGAAAGTTGAAGCTAGGTGCTCGGTCCAAAACGTAGGTCTCTATGGAGAAGAACGAGCAAGAAACTCCATGGACACGTTTTATTTTAGTTTTACATAACATACCAATACGCCTGTATTCCCCGAAGAGTTAGGCAGAGGTGTACCATTGTACACCCACAATTCGCCGGTATGTTTTTAAGTCCCATGTAATAGGGGCGAGCCTATTGCCATTAATCGGGCACAAATTCCCACTACGGGCTGCTACAGAGAATTTCATAGAAAAGCCCAATAATACTTTTTAATCGACCTGGGAATCGAACCCAAGACCTCCAGCGTAGCAGTCGCGCTTAAGACCACTAGGCTAACGAGGCAGTTACTAATATAAATGGACAACATTGTGAATCATTGACTAACATGCTATGCAAAAATGTCGGATGTTGTTGTTGTTTGATATAATCGACAACAATTTTTATAATAACGGAAACGAAAACGCTTTTGTATATTTAGGAACTAGTAAATATTATGTGCTGAGGTGCGCCACATTTAGGGATGTCAGAGGGTCGAGATTTGTCTGAATTCTCCCGATATCCCACTAATATTATAAATGCGAAAGTTTGTTAGAATGGATGGATGGATGTTTGTTACTCTTTCACTCGTAAACGGCTGAACGGATCTGGATGAAATTTGGCACTGAGATAGATTGTACTCCAGAATAACACATAGGATACTTTTTATCCCGGAAAAATGTACGGTTCCCGTGGGATAACCAATGAAATTTGACGCGGATGAAGTCGCGGGCAGAAGCTAGTTTGACATAATTTCCAACAATATCATCATCTGCCTAGCCTTTTCCCAACTATGTTGGGGTCGGCTTCCAGTCGAACCGGATGCAGCTGAATATCAGTATTTTACATGGAGCGACTGCCTATCAGACCTCCACAACCCAGTAATGGGTAATACAATACTCTTGGTAAGACTGGTTGTCAGACTTTCTGGCTTCTGACTAACAGACAACAACTAAAAATATACTATGTATAAATCTCGAAAAACAGCTTCGTCAAAGAAACACAATGTATTAATTAAAAATTTCCGGCTTTAAGCAAGAAATAGATTAGTAGGCTGATTTAAAAATAAAAGGTTACACTGTTATAATAAGCGGTAGGTGTTTATTTCTCCCGACAATAAGTCTCAGTGAGTAAGTAAAATTAGGTCAGGTAAGTCAGTATTTTGTAGTAGTAGAGCTCTTTGTGAAGGAGCTCGTCCGGGGAAGTACTACCACCGTCATTATTCCTGCCGCAAAGCAGCGTTGCTGTGTCCCGGTTTGAAGGGTATGGGTGCCGGTGTAATTACAGTAACATGAGACATTCAGCTTTGTCTCTGGGATGGCAACGCATTTGCAAGGCCTCTGGTATTGCAGATGTCTATAGGTAGCGGTGACCACTTAACATCAGGTGGGCCGTGGGCTTATTTGCAATGATATAAAAAAACTCTCAAAATTGAAATGATCTTATGATCTGGAGACTAGCTACAGTGCGCTTCAGAACGCAAATTATGGACATAGGTCAAAAATCCGGAAATATTAAGTGGGAGGAAACTAAGCGGGGCATGTCTTTCGTATACCTAATACCTAATATATGGTCAAAACATTAACATGGGACCTAAATATACCGGCGAACTGTGGGTGTACATTGGTACACCTCTGCCTAACCCTTCGGGGAATACAAGCGTGATGGTATACAAAAATAAAAGAATAATAATGGCAATTAAAAAAAGGCTTTTGGGCTTCGTTTACTTTCTTTTTGTTAATAATATGAAAAATGTTTTATTAATTGTACACCCTTCAATTATAATTATTTTAATTTGAATCATTAGACAAATTCTCATAGGACACAGAGGTCACGCCATTTTACTATTAATTACCCAAAAAATAATTTCGTAATGTCCGCGGAAGAAAAAGTCGGTTAAAAGTTATTAAAACAACGCGTATGTGTCCTTGACCTTATGAATATTGTTCGTGCTTCGAATAGGCTAGTCAAATCCTATTAACATTAGGTAACGGCCCGAATTTACATATCTGCTGACCCTGTCACGCGTTACTGTGGCTTAAATCTAAACTTCATACTAATTTTAACTGCCTGGTTAGCCTAGTGGTTTTAAGTGCGACTGCTACGCTAGAGGTATTGGGTTCGATTTCCAGGTCGAGCAAAACGTGTTATTGGGTTTTTCTATGAAATTCTCAGTAGCAGCTCGGGGATTTGTGTCCGGTTAATAGCAATAGACTCACTCCCTATAACATGGGACCTAAATATAGCGGCGAACTGTGTACATTGGTACACCTTTGCCTAACCCTTCAGGGAATACAGGCGTGGTGGTTCTCCCGCCCTCGGCAGTGGAGGGAGTGTCAGACATTTACTGACTAAAACCCATTCATGTTCCTTCTTGTGCACTTTGCGTTCCGGGGGCGTGGTATCTCCTTTGAACAACCCGCAGCCCCGGCAGGAGGCGTGGTGGTATGTTGTATATTGTTGTTGTAAAAAAAAGTTGAATAACATAATAATAGATCAAAATACTCACGATTCACAGTAAGGAAGTTTTCCATATCCTTTGTAGGTACGCATGTTCAGTGTCATGCCACATTCCTGGCATTTGAAGCACCCTTTGTGCCATACCTGAAAATGTGAAAAAAAACTATTAATACTAGTTATAATATAATTATATCTATGGGGGAGGCCAATGTCCAGCAGTGAAAGTCCTGCGGCTGATGATGATGATACCCCGCGTTACGTCTTTGATTACTGCTCCGCTCCCGTGTGTAGTAGCGTGATGTTATAAAGCCTTCACTGTCCCTCATGAATTTGGATATAATACTATTTCGACTTTTATTTTTGGGAATAGCGCGTTAGATGAGTGGGTGCACTTTGGTACACCTCTGCCTAACCCTTCGTGGAATACAGGCGTGATGATTTTGAACGTGTGACGCGAAACTGCACCTTGCATTGTATCATATCAGTCACATCTAAAATATTGAGCCACAGTCCATCGGGTGTTGCGCAAGCGCAGTTTTCGCAAACACTGGCCCACTTCACACCGTATAATACAACAATTAGGTAACAATACAGCATTCTACGTCGATTAGCGGTGTGGATGCGACCGGCTATACAATGCTGGTTGTTGACTTGAGTTTTTTGGTATTGATTCGTTTTTTTTTGGGGATGGGAATGGGGCTCTATAGATGGCTAACGGAGGTCTGTTGCTAAGACTCCGCTGTTTGTCTGTCCATCCGTTCTGTCTGTCTATCCGTCTGGCAGCGAGCTGTCCATCTGTCTGTCTGACAACGGGCTGTGTGTCTATCAGACAGCGGGCTATATCTCATGAACCGTATTAGGTAGACACTTGAAATTTTCAGTCTGTATGTAGATGTACTATGGCTGCTATATAAACAAATAATAAAAATAAAGTAAACAAATTAAAGGGGGTCCCCATACAAGATAATTATATATTTATTATATTTCGACGTTTTTGTCGGTGATAAGAAACATTCATGTGCGAGTGTCCCCGACTCACACTTCACCGGTTTTTTTTATTATTAATATGAGCACAAATATGCGCATATTTCTGTGACAATAAAATTTTTTTTCTTTCTTACTTTATGAACATTCAATGAACTTCTAAAGTTCGCGTCACGTAAAAAGAGCGCCCGCGTAAACTGGTGCAGTAAGAGTCCAGCGTTATTTTTACGTGATGCACATATTACAAGACGTCCAAAAAAAACATTCGGTCCAGAAAGAGCCAAATGCATTTTATGAATGGTATCTATAATCCATTGGACATTTATGTCACCTTCCCTGCCCCTGGCTCCGTTGGTCTCGTGGTATACTGCCTATAAAACTTAGGAACTTTTAGCAAAAAATATTACTGGGATGCTATTTTCAACTATAAACTCAGAATTACATTGAGATACTACCATCCACATCGCCACAACAAAGCGACCATAAGCTAAGGTAAACAGTATTTTTATCCTGACCCAGTTAGCTCGAAAGCAGACAATAGTTACCAACATAATGCCGCGGATAGAATAAAATGGAGCGCTTTGACTCATCGTTTATAAATAGATGATACCGTAGATGTCGTATGTCGTGATGGCCCAGTGGTTAAGGCGCCCGCCTCTCATGATCGAGGTTGTGGGATCGCAACCGGGCACGGGCAAGTACCGATGTGACTTTTTCTAATTCATATGTACTTTTTAAGTTTATCTTGGACATCAACATCATTGACATCGGTAACCATGTTAGAGGCCCTTGAGGTGGTGTAGAAACTGACACTAGGGTGTGTGGGGTCGTGAGACCTTACTGTCCACACGATAAAGAAAGAAGATGATAATAGATGGCGCCACGTGTCAATTTGGTTCGCATATGTTAGAAGCTCAATAAATGACACAGGCTGCTTTATTCCGCCGCGGGAGACGCTACGGGCGTCGGGAGCCACGAGTCGACTCCCGGCCACCGTAGACGCGGGTCTGTAGACGGTGAGCAATGGGTAGCTCACCGTCCGTACGTTGACTAACTAACGACAGACCGTGTTGACGCGACGGCGCGTTCGTGTTCCACGCGCGCCTCAAAGAGATGTCAGCAAACTTTGATGGGGGCCACTAAGGGCAGATGCCTGCCGGCGCTGCGGGTTGTTCGAAAGAGATACCGAGCTCCCGGAACGCAAAGGGCACATGAAGGAACATAGATGGGTTTTAGTCAGTAAAAGTCTGACACTCCCACCCGTCCCGCCCAAGGCGGGAAAATTATTTAATGATTTCCCATATATAAAAAAGGCTGCTTTATTCCGCCACTTCGTCTGCCTCGATAACCGGCATTTACGTGAACGAAGTCGCGGGCGGATGCTATTTAATAATACTTCTGAAAATAAATGGACCGCTTAATATAATATGAGTCAGAGCTCGCAAATAACTCTCAATATAAACATTGGTTGTATCCGTTTTAACAAGATTATGTTTAATTTGGACTGGGTTATGCAATGTTGTACGAAGTTTATCTGGTGTGAGCTAAATTTTAAAGCTGGTGGTTTAATACTTTTGGGCTGATTTGTTTTTTGGTTAGCTTCCTCGGTAGCCTAGTGGTCCGGTAGAGCGACTGCTACGCTAGAGGTCTTGGGTTAGATTCCCAGGTCGAACAAAACGTTATTGGGGTTTTCTTAGAAATTTTTAGTAGCAGCTCGGAGTAAGGATTTTGTTTTGCATCGGTTAGGCTCGCCCCTTATTACATGGGACATGAACATACCGGCGAACTGTTGGAATACATTGGTACATCTCCGCCTAACCCTTCGGGAAATACAGGCATGATGGTTTGAACGTAATCTTACTGATAGGCTTAGATAATGATAAAAGGATTATGTCAGGTAGATAGCCATTGCCCAGTGCTCATAACGTGTTGCGATAAGCTAATCGATTACTATTTGGGTTGAATGCTGCAAAAATAACCGAATTATGGGAGAAATTATAACGTTGGATCAATGTCAAATGGATGCAGGCCGCCTCCAACCGTTCCTATTGGAAATCTGTGCCTATGTCCAGCAGTGGACGTCCTGCGGCTGATATGATGAGGATGATGATGAAGTTCAAATATCATTTTGCGAAACAATTTTTTTATATCATTGGATGGCAAACAAGCCGACGATTGCCCACCTGATGTGAATTGGTCACCACTGCCTAAAGACATCTGCAATATCAGATGCCTTGCAAATGCGTTGACATTCCAGAGACAAAGTTGAAATGTCATGTGCCTGTAATTACACCGACACCCATGCCCTTCAAACCGGAACACAGCAACGCTGCTTTGCGGTAGAAAAAGGAATGGTGGTAGGACTTCCCCGGACGAGCTCCTTCACAAAGAGCTCTACTACTACTACTACTGAAGTATTATCGTCATCTTCCTGCCCTTATCCCAAGTTATTTGGGGTCGGCTCAACACGTTTTCTTTTTCCATGCCGTCCTGTCAGCCGCCATACTATCAATGACTCCTTTCTTTTTCATGTCATTCTTCACACAATCCATCCATCTTTTCTTTGGCCTCCCTCTTCCTTTCCATCCAATGTCATACTACTGAATATGACATTGAATGTTATGTTCATATTGCGCCATCGTTTAATTGCGGTGACATGTCAGTGACGTCACTCATATCATAAGGGTTGGTTACCTCATACACTCTGTCATACTTATGAATCAGCCGGCTAAAAAGGGCAATTTATCTGATGTGAGTAAAGAAAGGAGGTCATGTTTTTATTTATATTTTTTTTATCCTTACATACATATAATCAAGTCTATATTTCTCGAAGGGTTAGGCAGAAGTGTACCAATGTACACCCACAGTTCGCCGGTATGTTTAGGTCCCATGTAATAGAGGGCGTGCCTATTGTCATTAAATGGAGGCAAATCCTAACTCCGAGCTGCTACTGAGAATTTCATAGAAAAACCCAATAACATTTTTTGCTCGACCTTGGAATAGAACCCAAGACCTCTAGCGTAGCAGTCGCGCTTAGAAGTACTAGGCTAACCAGGCAGCCTTTACGCTTTTTGCCCGACCTGGGAATTAAACCCAGGAAGGACACCACGACCACGTAACCAACGGGGTAATCCAATAAAAAGCTCTATTTAACTCCCAAAATAGGTTTTAAAAAAATCTGTTACGAAAATAGGAGTGGAAACAGAACAGATTTCTTTGGCCCAGTTAGCTTGCCCTAGATTTAGGACTAACTTTCCATTTACTCGTAGAATTGTGTAACTTTTTAATTATGATACTTACTGAGTCGTGATGGCCTAGTGGTTAAGGCGAGCCCTAGTAGTTTAGAAGATCTAAGCGTGAAGAGGGACAGACGGCGGGAAGCGACTTTGTTTTTAACCCCCGACGCAAAAAGAGGGGTGTTATAAGTTTGACGTGTCTGTCTGTCTGTGTGTCTGTCTGTGGCATCATAGCTGCCGAACGGATGAACCGATTACAATTTAGTTTTTTTTGTATTAAAGGTAACTTACGTACGAGTGTTCTTAGACATGTTTGATGAAAATAGGTTGGACCGTTTAAAAGTTGTGGTGATTAGTAGTGGTGAAAGTAGGGAAGAAAAACCGAATGTCTGTAAATATACTCGAGTGGGGTCTCAAACTTAATAAAATCGACATTATAATAAGTAGGTACATATAAAAAGCATAAAATAAAAAATTAAATTAAAAATTTAAAAAACCCCCAACACAAAAACCTAAGTTCCCTTTAAAAAGTAAAAAAATAACAAAAAAAATACGTCACGTTGGGGGACCGATGTTGCATTTAGGATACGATCGTCCCGAGCGGTCCCCCAACGTGACGTATTTTTTTTGTTATTTTTTTACTTTTTAAAGGGAACTTAGGTTTTTGTGTTGGGGGTTTTTTAAATTTTATACTATGTAGTGATGTAAGTCTGAATTCGTCAATACCAAATGGTCCCGTACGGTACGGTTTCAGAGGAACTTCCTCCCTCGTACGCTTAAGCTGTGGAATGCGCTCCCTGCTAAGGTTATCCCAAGAGACTACAGCATGGGGTTCTTCAAGAAAGGAGTTTTGAGGTTTTTACGGGGTCGGCAGCGCACGAGTGATGCCTCTGGTGTTGCAAGTGTCCATAGGCAGCGGTGACCGCTTAACATCAGGCGGGCCGTTAGCTTGTTTGCCACCTACAGTGGTATAAATTTTGGTAGTGTATGTCATTTAAATGCTTATTTAATTTTAATATTTTTAATTCTATGTTAATTAATGTAATTGGACCTGTGTCGTTTTAATTAACTATAAATAAATAAATAAATAAAAAAAACCCCCTTGAGCATTTGAAAAGATGGATTGTGCTGTTTTTGGCTGATGTGGGTGGCAACGCCGACAGGGAACGCCTTAGAAAGACCTACCCTGACCTTATTGGTGAGGTACTTCAGAAAGGTCGGGTGCGCAGTACTCGTAACCGGCGTGCTTGTAAACCCAGATGTATGAATGTGGACGAGGCGAAAGGAGTATCTAAGGATCGCGTCAGGTGGCGTTCTGTGGTTTCTTTCTACCCTCATGGGAAAAAGGCGTCAGTTTATGAGTGTGTACGTAGATTTTATTGTATAGATAAACAAAATGAAATAGAGAGGTTTTTAATTTCTTTTTTACATCCTACGACGCAGTCAATTAACGGTTCATCTATTCTGGCCCTGACATCGTCAATACGAAAGTACCCGCATAGTATGCGTACAAGCCCTAAGAGCGATCATCCTCATACGCAGTTTATACAACTAAGGCGATTCGCACACAGCACCGCATCACGGAACGCGGTAATGCGTATTCTTACGTTGTTAGCTAGTATCTGACGGGCCTGTTGGTCCAGTGGTTAGTGGCCCTGACTGCTAAGCCGGAGGTCGTGGGTTCGATTCCCACCCAGGACAAACTTTGTGTGATGAGCATGATTGTTTGTTCTGGGTCTGGGTGTGATTTATCTATAATATGTATGTATTCATAAATTATATAAGTATGTATATCAGTTGTCTGGTTACCATAACACAAGCTCTACTTAGCTTGGGATCAGATAGCCGTGTGTGAGTTGTCCCAAGATATTTATTTATTTTTATTTATTTATCTGTGTTAGTATAGAAAACACGCGTAGTTCAACACACAGCGTATTCACGCGCAGTCTCAGAGCTAAGTCGCTACGCACCTCGGAGCGTAGCGCGGGGCAGTGGGTGATTCGCCTAAAGGCCTACGCAGACCGGTACGGCATGGCAAGAGACTACAATTTTTACCAATGGACATTCCAACTTATAAGTATAGAAATACGACATAAATTGCTATGTTTTAAAAAGATGCTGCGGCATCGAAAGGGATTTGTCGTTGTCACGGCATAATTTTAAAGCATAGAAATTTATGTCTTATTTCTCTATCGATACGTTTGAATGTCCATTGGTAAAAAATTACTTGCCATGTCGTCCCTGTCTGCGTATGCCCTTATACTTCTAAGCGCGGTAAATTGGTCAATCTACTGTACTTGACCGTTGGGAGCTGAGCAGTCATTACATGCTATTGTCAAACAGCCTGTTTATTACTAGGTCTTTGTGTTGCATGGGTTTGAATCCGCCCATGGAATTTGCAATATGGCGTCTCTTAACAAAAGGTACCATTTTTCGCTTTCATTAGATTCAATACGACTACTTCGACTACCTATGACTGCCTCGTTGGCCTAGTAGTCCTAACCGCGACTGCTACGCTAGAGGTCTTGGGTTCGATTCCCAGGTCGAGCAAAACGTGTTATTGGGTTTGCAAAGCCTCTGGTATTGCAGATGTCTATAGGCAGCGGTGACTTCTTAACATCAGATGGCCTGTCGCGTCCGCTACCAATCAGCGTAGTTATGTACGAAAAAAAATAGGTAGATGTATGAGAAGATGGATAAATGTTTGTTACTCTTTCACGCTCAAACGGCTGAACGGATCTTGATGAAATTTGGCACAGAGATGGGTTATACTCTGGAATAGTATATAGGCTACTTTTTATTCCGAAAAAGGAACGGTTCCCGTGAGATAGTATATCACCTTTTATGGACTGGTAAAGAATGCCTTTTTTTTTTAGATATAGTAAATCATCCGATACCTTCCCCAGCCCTGGGCGAGGCGGGAGGGAGTGTCAGACTTTTACTGACTAAAATCCATCTATGTTCCTTCATGTGCCCTTTGCGTTCCGGGGACGCGGTATCTCTTTCCAACAACCCGCAGAAGTAGAGAATGCCTAAGGCATAAAGTTTAAATAAATAAATAAGCTTTGACGCGAACGGAGTTACGAGCAGAACCTAGTAAATAATAAATAATTCTATTCATCTCGTGCTGAGAAATAGAATAGAATACATACAAACACGATGACATTAATAATTTTCCACCACACAGCTATAAGTAACAACATTATTTGACCCAATTTCCAAGCAAACGGCGTTCAATTGAACAGTTTACTTAGATTCCGAGATAAAAGTGACTAACTGTGTCTGTTGAACGCACCGCGTTAGGTTAAGGTAAACTTAAGTTAAGGTCTTCTTCTTATCGTGTGGGCAGTAAGGTCTAACGACCCCGCACACCCTAGTGTCAGAGTTACTAAACCGCCTCAAGGGCCTCTGACATGGTTACTGATGTCAGTGATGTCCAAGATAAACTTAGAAAGTACATATGAATTAGGAAAAGTCACATTGGTACTTGCCCGTGCCCGGTTGCGAACCCACAACCTCATGCATGGGAGGCGGGCGCCTTAACCTCTGGGCCATCAAGTTAAGGTGAACGGGTTTAATTATTATTTTATGTATTTTACTTTAAAATACTACTAACTATACTTTTAACTGCCCCGTTGGTCTCGTGGTCCTAAGCGCGACTGCTACGCTAGAGGTCTTGGGTTCGATTCCCAGGTCGAGCAAAAAGTGTTATTGGGTTTTTCTATGAAATTCTCAGTAGCAGCTCGGAGTTTGGATTTGTGCCCGGTTAATGGCAATAGGCTCGCTTCCTACTACATGGAACCTAAAAATTCCGGCGGACTGTCGGCGTACATTGATCTGCCTAACCCTTCGTGGAATACAGTGTGATGGTATGTATGTATGTTATCGTTTTATTTTATATTTATTTTATTTCTTATGAAAAGTAAGTCACAATTGCCCGATGTTTCTTTGCCCGAATGAACGAGGTGCATTTCAAACTTGGTTTTCGTATAAAAAACGTAAAAATGTGGGATCTTCGAATCTTCGTAACCAGATGGTTATGCTCCAGAACCATAAACGATTGCCAGAAAAAAAAGATGCATTTCAAATAAGTACGTTTTAATTAAAAAAAAAGATTTGACTTTGACCTTCAATATCTCCATAACTAAACTTTCCCCAGGTATGATCCAGAAGAAAAAAATAATCGCTATGTTGGTAAGAACACATAATTTTTTGCCTTCATTAAGTGTATCTTAACACCCTGTATATAATTCATAATGTCATTCTTAAATAATTGCCATTCAAACTGGCCTTCTGCTCAGCCCCCACATACGTCATATTGTAAAGAATGTTAAATGACAGTTAATGTTGGACATTGTGTGAGTTAAACAGCTTGCAACACGAACAGCTGATTCACGATTCTTTTATTTTCAGCTCAATGTGGACAGGGCCGGATTTGGGAAGTCGGGGCCCTTAGGCAATGCATGTTTTGGGGCCCCTTTACCCTTTTTGAACTTACAAAAATATTGTTTTTCTTACAATGCAATTTTATTCATTATAACGCTGTTTTTTTCTACTACATTAAGAAAGTGCCAATACCCTATTCAATAAATAAAAGTAACAAAAAGAATACTTATGCCTTTTTCTAATTGTTATTTTCACTGAGATATTATTAAATTAAGAAACATTTTCAATTGATTATTTTTCTTGGTCCCGGGGCCCGCTGTGGGCCCCTGATCAATTGCCTGCTCTGCCTAAATAATAATTCGGCCCTGAACGTGGCTACAGCGCAGACAAATCCAACATCTGGGTGTCAAATAATTATGTATTTGCATCCGGATGCAGTAACAAAGTGATTTGAAACGAAAGTTAGTTTTTAATTAATAGTAGCTTTACGTCCGCGTGAATTTTCTCACAGATCCCTAATTATTTTGATAATATAATACGGTTATGTAACTCTGTATTTAGGGATACCGCAGCTTCCTATTAGAGAAAAAGAAATCAGAATGGGATCTCTAGTTATGGAAAGTCAAGTTTGATGGCATGGTTGGCGCAATGGCCGAGCGATTAGTTGCTGCGCTGCCGTGTCGCGGGTACGATTCCCGCACGGAACAAATGTTTGCATGACCTACAGATAGTTATTCCGAGTCAGGCTGTTAGTGTATGTGACTTTATATGTTTGTAAACGCACCCACGATGCGGGAGAAATACCTAGTGTGAGGCAACGTTTTTTATTTAAAAAATAGTTTCTAGGTATACAGGGCGGCTCAGTTGTGGACATTAGAATAAAAAAACGACGGGTTGCACTCCGGCAGAAGTGCCCGGAGTGCCGGCAGAAGTGAAAACGCTAAAATATAAATTAGTAAGATTTTCGATCAGGTCACGTAGTGTCCTGAACTCCTGACGCGAGTTTAACATTTTTTACCCATTCCAAAAAAAGTGCACAACGCCGCTAAAGAAGTTTTCACTTCAAAAATTTGGAAGCCTCTTCTTTTACTTGACTTTTTTATATCAAATAGTCCCACCTTTAAAATAGCAACAATAAATCCATAACAGACCTTCTAACCAACATTAAGCTAACAAAAGATTAGAATGGTGCAACCGACGACGGCGCTTACTCCCGACCGAGCCACGTGAACGGTTCACAGACTGCTACTTTCATTGTGTCGACCATCTGTAAGTAACGCTTTATTGGATCTGTGGTAAGCTAAAACTAATAATAAAACAAACTTAATGTAATGTAACTCTCCAGACCGATACTACACGCAACGGATTTAAATGCGGTTTTTATCAATAGTTAACCCTTTCAGTGCCCAGCACCCGGCTCCCGAGTCGAACGATAATTCGTTGATTCGAGTGATTCGAGAGGAAGGTTGAGCGTCTTCGCACACGGCCGATAATCGGACTGATTATCGGGCCGATTATTAGTCGTGTGCGGAGACGCTTACGCTTATCTTGCTACCACCAGCGGGAGCGGAGCAGTAACGAAAGACGCAACTGAATGTGACTGACACGGCGGACATACAGATAGTTAATTATTAAGTCCAGGTTTCCTCACGAAGTATTCCATGACCAATGTCCGTCATGTCCAAAATAAAGTTATCACATAGTGAGGAAGCGTGGTCTTATACAATTCTAAGACAATCCGATGACGATCAGTGCTCTTGCCTTCTCTGTATGAGAAGAGGCCTTTGCCTTTGTATGACGGTAGCCGGTATTAAGTTAAACAAAAGATTAATATTGCGCCATCGGCCCATAACCTTAGGCGCCACGACCGGGTCGCAGTTATTACTGCTTTCTATATCAGGGGTCGCCAACCAGTCGATCGCGATTATTAGTCGAGCCGATCCCAGATGCAATGCTCAAGGTAATATAAGCTGTAAGGTGTAAGGGACACCTATCCTTAAACTGAAACCATGAATTCTGTATTCTGGACTGAGTACCAGAAAACACAGATTTTGAAGCTTTTTGTACGTTTCTGTTAAGTGAAAATTCCGCTTTTATTCCTTCTGTATTGTCCTCAGCGGCTGGTAAAAATGTTTTTTGCCCTCGTTTCAGGTCAACAAATATTGTTATTGCTATAAAGGACGACTAGAAAAGCAACAGGCCAATTTTTTTAACTTGATCAGCCGAAAATAGTGAAATATTTCAAAATTCTCCTGCAAGACATTCCACTTGTTCTGAAGTCAGAATAGTGTTCAGAGTGCAATGGCGAATTTTAAGGATATATGTATTTTACACCCCGTATAAGTTAATAACGAGTTTATGAAGAACTAGCTTTTGCCCGCGACTTCGTTCGCGTCAAATTTGACATATTATGCCACGGGAACCGTACATTTTTTTGAGATAAAAGTAGCCTATGTGTTATTCAGCTCTATTATCTATCTCAGTGCCAAATTTCATACCGATCTGATCAGCCGTTTGAGCGTGAAGAAGAGACAAACATACACACACGCAAACTTTCGCCTTCATAATATTAGTGTGATCTCTTCTTTATCGTGTGGGCAGTAAGGTCTAACGACCCCACACACCCTAGTGTCAGAGTTTCTAAACCGCCTCAAGGGCCTCTGACATGGTTACCGATGTCAGTGATGTCCAAGATAAACTTAGAAAGTACATATGAATGAGAAAAAGTCACATTGGTACTTGCCGGTTGCGAACCCACAACCTCGTGCGTGAGAGGCTTAACCACTGGGCCATCACGACACACTGGTGTGATTATTGATCACGTAATTAGTAGGTACATCGCACAAAGATCTAGTCAAAATACAATATAGGTCTTATGTCTAATCTAGTTGGCCACCCCTGTTCTATATTGTGACGACCATCTGTGTGGCTTTATGTATGACTGTTGACTCGACTTGTAAGGAGTTGTATGGCTGAGAAGGAGGTCATATCTGCATTAGGCGTTAGCGTAACTGGGATATTATTATTATTATGTTTACTTTGTTTATCATTATGATAACAGTGTCGTCTTTACCTACAAATAATAAATCAAATTGTAATGTTTATTTCGTAATATCAAAATAACAAGTTGTGTGACTAAATTCATAAAATATGTAGTACGTTTTAAAAATTGACTCTCTGTTTGTTTTGGTTAATCTCCGAAATGGCTGGGTCGATTTTGACGGGCATTTCACAGGCTGATGTTATAACATAGAAAAACCTCGCAAGTAACCAAAATTACGGGCAAGGTCACGTGCTATACATACATAAATACATAAACTCACGCCTCTTTCCCATGGGGGTAGGCCAAAACGAAAGAACGCCTCGTCCACTCCACGCCCATGCATCTGGTCAATAATTTTATCATGGAGAAGAAATTAGGGTCCCGCGCATAAAATGAAAACCTTGCAGATAACCAAACTTACGGACGAAGTCGCGTGCTTATGCTAGTCATAACTAAAGAATGAAGCTAATGCAAGGACGATTCTAACAGTTAAGGTTAAAAGGAGACAGTTATATAAATGACCACGCCTGATGATATCATTTTGTTGTTATTATTATTTAAACTAATATAATAAATAATAAAGCTGAAGATTTTTATTGTTTGTGTGTTTGTTTAAACGAAATCTCTGAAACTACTTGTCGGATTGGAAAAAACAGTGGATAGTAAAATAGTGGAATAATGGACAGGCCTTGCAAATGCTGTTAAATAATGTGCGGCCATTATTGGAATGGCTGCACGGGGAGGAGGGATCCGCTAAGGTACAGCGGGTCGAGGCCTGTCGGGGTAGCGGTGAATGCTTATGCGAATCCCGCACCCTCGGCCATGGGCAGAGGTGGAACACCGCGGTGGTTTTAGCCGGTAAGAGTCCGGCATGCCCCTCCGTCACTCCCCATGACGGAGGAAGTCCATGAGGATTTCCACCGCGTACCAAAAAAAAATGCGTTGCCATCCCAGTGACAAAGTTAAAACGTCTCATGTGCCTGTAATTACACCGGCACTTCGTACCGGCACTCCGTGCCTGTAATTACACCCTTCAAACCGGAACACAGCAACGCTGCTTTACGGCAGAAATAGGTATGGTGGTAGTACTACCCCGGACGAGCTCCTTCACAAAGAGCTCTTCTACCAGCAAAGCTTAACATGTACTGCTTCCCCAAATTCTTTAATACGTCGTGAATATACGAGTTAACGAAGAGCTGTAATGTGACCGCAAGACATAGTGGTCTGAATTGAATTATTAAATCAATCATAGTGTTTAGGCGCGCCCGATGACATGGGGACACCATTATTTATTCATAACTGGGGACATGTCCCAGATCTATACCCGAAAAATAAAATTATTCGGCCGTGTGCCAGACGTATTTGCACAAGGTTTCAGTTCCACCATACAATACATATTTGTCGTATACTGTATGACGTCATAGAAAATTCAAAATGGCGGCTCACAGCGGACATTAAACTCGCAGTGCAGTGACGCAGTGCTACTGCGCTCCATGTTACGGGTGCGATTCCCGTACAGAACAAATACTTGTATTATATGGCCTAAAGACAGGGTTCAGGGTCTGGTTGTTTATGTATGTGAGTTTATATTATTATATTTGTGTAGACCACGTTTTTTATCAATACTTCTATAGGTACTAATATAATAAAGCTGTTTTTTTATTGTTTGTTTATTTAAACACGCTTATCTCTGAAACGTATGTATGAAAACACGTAACGAGGCGAAAAGAGTATGCAAGGATCGTAGCAGGTAGCGTTCTGTGGTTTCTGCCTGCCTCCATGGAAAAAAGGCGTGAGTTTATGTACCTATATACGTATCTCTGAAACTACCAGCCGGATTAGAAACTTTTTTTTTGTATTGGTAGCCAGATTCATGTGGAACCAACCACACAACGCTACAACCCACAGGAGCGAAGCAGTAAGAAAGACGTGACTTAACACGAATGAAAAATACCCTTCAAACGAAGTCACAGACAAAAGCCAGTAAACCATACACCACCATTACCATCACGCCTGTATTCCCCGAAGGGTTAGGCAGAGATGTACCAATGTACACCCACAGTTCGCTGGTGTATTCAGGTCCCATGTAATAGGGGGCGAGCCTATTGCCATTAACAGGGCACAAATCCAAACCAAAACAAACCATACACAAACTAAAAATAAACATTCATCTTTCACTCCCGTATAATATTACTTTCTTCACCTATACTAATATTATAAAGCTAAAGAGTTTGTTTGTTTGAACGCGCTAATCTCAGGAACTACTGGTTGGAATTGGAAAATTCTTTTAGTGTTGGATAGTCCATTTCTTAAGGAAGGCTATAGGCTATGTAACATCACGCTACGACCAACAGGTGCTGAGCAACGAGGGTGAAACCGCGGGTAACAGCTAGTGTCCTATAAAACGGGGACGCATCGTCACTGTACTACCGTCATTCCGTCACGGTAGCAAGCATGGGCACAATGACTTGTCGCTTCAACGCTCACAAATGTTGACATACTATGTTAATGCTGGGTTTAAATCAAACGGATTTATCTCGTGGATGATATGGTTGGGAGATAGTGGCTTTGAGTGATAATGAGACTATTGGATTTTGGATATACTGACTGCAATTAGGACATCTAAAAGTCAAAGTCAAGCATTTGTTTTAATTTACCCATTTATAGACGTTTTTCAATTACTTTTTTATAAAATGCCCGGTTTTTTTTGTGCCCGGTTAATGGCAATAGGCTCGCCCCCTATTACATGGGACCTAAATATACCGGCGAACTGTGGGTGTACATTGTTACACCTCTGCCTAACCCTTCGGGGAATACAGGCGAGATGATAAACGGTGGCTACAAGTTCTGACTTGTAGCCACCGTTTATCATCTCGCCTGAGACATGTCAAAGTCAAAGCATTTATTTTAAGTAAACCTGGCTTATTCTTTCGCAGTAGTAGAGCTCTTTGTGAAGGAGCTCGTCATGACATAAAAAAAAATATTCAGCTTCGTCTACAGTAGTAAGAAACGAACGAGAATATTGATGGAAGTTTAGAAAGGTAATCCAAATGAAAACGGACAGAACTAAAAATAGACACCATTACTCCCCTTAGATAAAGATTAATGGTCACACTCCCCTCTGTAATGCAACTGTTCATTGTCTAGTTTGGGGGAGGCATATGTTCAATTTGGGGATAGAAATTGGGGCAGATAATGTTGGGATTACCCCATTTTATGTTGTCACGAGTGGCTCAATTGATATTGGCGTTGAATTGGTGAATATACGAAAAAGGAGTCTAAATTCTTCCGTGTCAAGTGTATCATTCGTTCTTGGCACCTAAAAGACAACCGCCTTCAAAAACTAGAAAGTGAAAAATAACTTTACTTTCGGAAGTCTGTGGCAAAATCGAACTACATAGAAATAGAACCAAAGCTAATATTGTCTTTTATAACGATCATCTCGTCATTTAGAGTCGAAAATGCATTACTTTTAGTTATCAATTCACGTCTTACCAAGCTTTGGTGTAAGAGGTCTGGATGCGCGTGGATGTGTGAGGCGTGAATTGAAACACGTACAACATTAAATTTAAACTATACAGGAGTATAAATAGAGTATGTATTACTTTGAAAATGGATGCACAAATCCCACACGACCCGGCGCGTGCCAGCACTGATCAACGCGGTACATATACATCTTTTGATGTGAAGGGATTCGCTTTGCCAGTGAAACTACCTCTAGTTTACATCAATCAATTTATATCAATAAAAATGAATAGCTAAATGTGTTGCTAAGCTCAAAACTCGAGAACGGCTCGACCGATTACCGACCGGTAGTATAAAATATTTTTTTGGAAAAATCGAACGCAAACGTCAGAATTTAGAACTGCCTCGATAGCCTGGTGGTTTTAAGTGTGACTGCTACGCTAGAGGTCTTGGGTCCGATCCGCAGGACGTGTATAGTCATTGGGTTTTTTTGCGAAATTCTCAGTAGCAGCTTGGAGTTAGGATTTGTGCCCGGTTAATGGCAATAGGCTCGCTCTCTATTACATTGGACCTAAACATACCGGCGAACTGTCGGCGTACATTGGTACACCTTTGCCTAACCCTTCAGGGAATACAGGCGTGATACGTCAGAATTTTGCAACCTTGCGTTCCATGAAAATGTATCATAGGTAAAGTTATTCAACTATATGACATGTTTTATGGCAAGTCTAGTCCCATATATTGTGTTATCTCTATTCACATAATATTCTTATCAAGTGACCTTGTAATAGCTATGTCTACAGCGCCGCGTAAACAATTTTCACGAAAGCCGAGTGAACTAGCTCTCTTATGAATCTCATTTCTGCTCTATTTACTTTTGTGAATTTCAATTGTATGCGTGTGATATTGAAATGTTTAACTGGTCTTGTGCGCATGCGCGACTGTGGAGCCTGGTCCTGGACGTCGGGCGAAAAGTGTTATTGGGTTTTTCCCTTAGGAAGTTCTCAGTAACAGCCTTTTTTTTATAGACGGGGAATCATCAAATAACTTCCCCCGCCCTGGGCGGGGCGGGAGGGAGTGTCAGACTTTTACTGACTAAAACCCGTCTATGTTCCTTCATGTGCCCTTTGCGTTCTGGGGGCGCGGTATCTTTCGAACAACCCGCAGCCCCGGCAGGCATCGGCCCTCAGTGGCCCCTTCCAAGTTTGCTGACATCTCTTTAAGGCGCGCGTGGAACACGAACGCGCCGTCAACACGATTCAGTAACAGCTTGGAGTTTGGAAGTTGGTAGTGTGATACTCCCACGGGAGTAAGGCAGGACCAACGGCTCTACGAGCTATCCGAGACACGTCTCGGATAGCTCGTAAAGCCGTTGGTCCTGCGCCTGATCACTTCCCGGTCGTGTCAGATTGCCGTGCCATCGGACTATGAGAGTAAGGGAAGAGGGACTGCACCTGTGTTTGCGCATATACTTGTGGACTATAATATCTCCTACGTACTTGGCTAGTCTAGTCTTGAGATTGGCAGCGGTGAACGAAATTCGGTCACTAAAATATTGTTATTCTAAATCGATAATCCACCTTAAGCAAGCATGGATCAATGCTCATACCTTCTTTGTATGAGAAGATGCCTTTGCCCTGCAGTAGGATAATAATAGGCAGGTTTTATTTTTAAAAGTCTAAATACGAAATGCGCAAGACTTTATATTTTTACTTTCTCGAGAATGTTGTCTAAAACCTGGACTGTCCATGATAAATAAAAAATCCTTGTTACCCCTGATTAAAAGTATACACGCAAAAGACATAATCAGTGTTCAAAGTAATTAAAAACTTAATGAAAAACACTAACATTGTATTTTAATTGGCAAATAACAAAAGATTTGACCCACAACACAATAGATTAGGAATTTCTTCACTGGCACGAAGTTAATGAAACAAAATGGCTAAACCAATCGGAACACTCGTTTTGAACAGCAGCTGTAGTGAAATGTCAGCTTTGTAATGACTAAACTAGCTCATTGCCCCGACTTGGTCCGCTTCAATGTCGATTATTTGCAAGGTTTTAATATTTTAACTGGCTCGTTGGCCTAGTGGTTCTAAGCGCGACTGCTATGCTAGAGGTCTTGGGTTCGATTCCCAGGTCAAGCAAAAAGTTTCATTCGGTTTTTCTATGAAATCCTAAGTAGCAGCTCGGAGTTGGGATTTGTGTCCGGTTAACGGCAATAGGGTCGCCCCCTATTACATGGGACCTAAGCATAGCGACTAACTGTGGGAGTATATCGGTACACCTCTGCCTAACCCTACGGGGAATACAGGCGTGATGGTATGTATGTAATTATTTTTCTTAAATAAAAGTAACTAAAGTTACTCCTTATAACACCTGTTATCTGCCAGTGATGCGATACGAGACTTATAACTAAGTCCCATCAAAATTGGTCCAGCCGTTTCGGAGATAAGCCGACACAAACAGACGTACAAAAAAAAGTTTTTTTTTTTTTCAGTGTCAAATTACTGTCTTGTGGATTTAGTTAAAAGCTGTTATTTTTGATATTTCAAACAGACACTTCAATTTTATTTATTTGTATGTAAAGATTACGAAATACATTGCTGTGTTATATTACTGCTGTTTCACGGGTCATTAGCACTAAAAAGCAATGGATGTTAGTAATCTGTAATGTTTTTATCGACACTAGATTTTAACGTTTCATAATAATTAACGATTTTTAGATAGTTTTTTTTTATGCAATCTTTTGACACGGTTTAAAGTTTAATGTTACGTAAATATCGTAATACCTAATAATTGTTCTCAATACCTAACCTTTTACTTCTCTAACTTTTTTTTTTTTTTGAAAATACTTGTGTCCTGCTCTTCGGGGACAATACGCGCCGCCCACTCGGGTCCAAATGAATGGGGGGCAACAGACACCCCCAACTTTGCCGCTTACAATTTTAGTGAAATTCATCCTTTTATCTAAGCATCATATAATTATTTATATTAAAGCTGAAGATTTTTTTTTGTTTCTTTTAAAGGTTGAACCAGGTGAATCGGAAAAAAATGTGTAATTGTGATAGCCAGAATAGGAGAAATAATAAAGGCAGGCTATGTAACATCACGCTATGACACACGGGGAAGCAGCAGTAACCAAAGACATAACGCGGATAAAGTAGCAGGCAGAAGCTAATAATTAATAAAGTTTATATGTCATTAGCACGCTTCTTAAATCGGAAACAGAGCCAGTTTTAGACTTGCGAAAGCCACTTTCGCTTACAAAATAGTTATGTCAAAGTCGTAACAAATAAAAAACCTGCCAAGTGCGAGTCGGACTCGCGCATGAAGGGTTCCGTACCACTATCTATAAGAAATATAATTAAATGAAATTAACTGTTATTTTAATTTAATTATTTATTTTTAAAGTGAATATACAGGTACTTAACTAAATATTCTGTGAATATTTTGCCGTCTATCTGTTGCCGTGATAAATATCGAGCAAAACCAAGCAAAAAAAAATTCTCGTATGGAAGCCCCCCTAAATATTTATTATATTCTGGTTTTTAGTATTTGTTGTTATAGCGGCAACAGAAATTATCTGTGAAAATGTCACCTATTTATCACGGTTCATGAGATACAGCCTGGTGACAGACAGACAGCAAAGTCTTAGTAATAGGGTCCCGTTTTACCCATTGGGTACAGAACCCTAAACATGGCGACTAATTACCGCCATTTTAAACGTCATAATACTGTCTATGGTCTGTGAAGGTAGACTTTCACGCTTTATTTGTTTGCAATGTAGCGATAAATGTTTTAATAGCTGGTTATTTAATACCGTATTATTATTCATTGATATCTTGTTATGTTATGAGTTGAGCGAATTACTTGCCTATTAGTATCGGAAATTGGATCATAATACGATTGCTAGAAGGTTAATAATTGGTTGGAAGTGTGGCCACAGTATGTAAATATTGAATAGAAAACATTTTTGACAGTGTTTTGTTTATAGGTACTTTTTTTTTTATAGACGGGAAATTATCAAATAACTTCCCCCGCCCTGGGCGGGGCGGGAGGGAGTGTCAGACTTTTACTGACTAAATACTAGGTAGGTTCTGTCAGCGACTTTGTTCGTTGGCTTTTTCACTCGCTTATGTTTTTGGTTACTGCTTCGCTCCCATGTGTCTTAGCGTCATGTTATAATGCCTATAGTATTCCTTATGAATATGGCTATAATATAAGATTTTTTCCCATCCGACTGGTAGTTCCAGAGATTGCTGTACTGAGCAGTACCTAACCAAAGACGTTATTGAAGGCGGGTGACGCCGCGTGCTTTTATAAACTAGATTAAGAGCGTGATACAGAAAGTGGGCAACGTCGCAAATAGCTGTCAAATATTTCGCTGTTTAGATTAATTTGACAATATTACTGTATGAAAATAAGAAATATGGCTAACTTATGAACTAGAATATTGATTATGAAATGCAATAATTAATATCGTAACACCGAATATTTAGTTTTAGATGTAAAAAAGTATATTTGGAAATTTCACAAATGCCTTTTTTACATCTAAAACGGGTACAACATCAAATTCAGTGTTTTAATTGCAATTAATGATTAATATTCTAGTTCATTAGTTAGCCATATTTCTTATTTTCATACAGTAATATTGACAAATTAATCAAAACAGGGAAACATTTGACAGCTGTTTGCGACGTTGCCCACTTTCTGTATACGCGCTCTTAATATTACGTATGTCAAGTTTTAAATTGTAGTACCTACCTAGTAAATAAAGGCAATTTTTATTTTAAAAGCAGTATTTCAATGTAACGTTGTTACATTGATTAAATGTAATGCAATTAGAACACCGCTGCTTGTACGTTTTTGGCACTACAGTGTAAATTATGAAAACACGCTAGTTGTATGAAAATACCACGAAACAATCACGTGTAGCTACCTACCAGCGCATCGTTGTCAGAAATCAATCATATTTTTAATTCTATGTAAGCGGGACTTAATAAAAACACAAAATTAAGAAATGTATTATGCTACCTCATTGGTAACTGCCTCATTGGTCTAGTGGTCCTAAGCGCGACTGCTACGCTAGAGGTCCTGGGTTTGATTCCCAGGTCGAGTAAAAAATGTTATTGGGTTTTTCTATGAAATTCTCAGTAGCAGCTCGGAGTTTGGATTTGTGCCCGGTTTATGGCAATAGGCTCGCCCCCTATTACATGAGACCTAAATATACCGGCGAACTGTGGGTGTACATTGGTACACCTCTGCCTAACCCTTCGGGAAATACAGGCGTGATGGTATATTTATTTTTATTATTATGCTACCACTTATAATCTTGTATTGTAGTAAATTCCCGCTGCAAAGTCGAAAAGCCATAAAAATAGGGACAACGCTCATCTCAACGTTCGTTAAGTTCAAAATCGGGATGTCGCGCGCGGGAATCTAAAGAGGGCCTAGCACAAGCGCGAGAAGTAAAGTAAACTTTTGGTCGATTTTATTTGTCGTTCATATCGTCTAAAATTATATAGGCGTTAAAATCTAAGAAGATTCATACAAACTTTCATCCCCAATTTTATCCCCCTAGGGGTGGAATTTATCAAAATCCTTTGTTAGGAGATGCCTAGGTCATAGTAGCTTTATGCATGCAAAGTCTCAGCCCGATCGGTTTAAAATTGTCAAAGTTTCATACAAACTTTTATCCCCTATTTTATCCCGTTGGGGATAGAATTGATCAAAATCCTTTCTTAGCGGATGCCTACGTCATAACATCTACCTGCATGCCAAATTTCAGCCCGATCCCTCCAGTGGTTTGGGTGTGCGTTGATAGATCACTACATCAGTCAGTCAGTCAGTCACCTTTGAGTTATATATATTTAGATTTAGCTGCATTTCTAATTCTAAAATCGTAATCTTTTTGCTTTAGTGCTACCGTGCTAGATCTACATATACCTAGATACGTAGATTTTAATCCATAAAGATAATTGTCATTACGCACTTTCTTATCAACAAACCATTTGAATATTACTACACTCACGAACAATACTCATTATTACATGTTGCATGTCTGAATACCAATTACTATGATACTATGTATCGAACTATTTCATACATACATAGTCTACAAATGACGTTATGCGTCAATGTAAAAATGAAAGCGACAGTGCGCAGTGTATTCGTGAATTTGGACCAGCTGTACAACTGGTTCCGTGGTGTAGTGGTTATCACATCTGCTTTACACGCAGAAGGCCGCCAGTTCGATCCTGGCCGGAATCATTTCTTTTTGGTGTTTTTAAGATTAATAAAAACTTTAGTTTCGATTTTTTTTAATAATTGTAAAGATTTTTGATTGTTTTATTCTTTTAATTGAACAATTTTAAGTTTTTTTTTTTAAATACTCTCAACGTTTTTTGACAAAAAATGTTTTACTATTTGTTGGGGATAAGAGGATTGGCTGGTGGTTACGTCAGACATTTATTCTGTATTTTTAAACCTTATTTGTCTTCATTTTGTAGACTAAAAACAACTGTACTTGTCTATGCTCAAAAGCCATAAGGCATATTCAGGGATCATGAAAACCAGAATTGTTATATACCTATATTGTACTAATGTTAAAAGGGGACAGGGGCAGATCTTTACTTACTTTTGCCGACAAAGAGGAAGAGGAGGGGGGGAGCGGTACAATGACTAAATTCTGCTTAATATTTGAATGGCTCATAGACAAAAGCTGGACAGTATTTCCAAATAACAAAGTACTACAAGCTACTGTTAGTAATGAGCTAATAATGAACAGTTGATCCTTCAACCCGGCTGATAACATGGCTAAAAAAGGATTAATTCAAGCTTTTTCACTTGAATTGAAGTCAATACGATTTACCTCATGGATTACCCATTAACATGACATAATAATGTACTAACAATGACACATTATAACCTTGGGTTATGAGTAATTAGTTTTAAAAAACCATCACGCCTGTATTCCCCGAAGGGTTAGGCAGAGGTGTAACAATGTACACCCACAGTTCGCCGGTATATTTAGGTCCCATGTAATAGGGGGCGAGCCTATTGCCATTAACCGGGCACAAATCCAAACTCCGAGCTGCTACTGAGAATTTCATAGAAAAACCCAATAACACTTTTTGCTCGACCTGCTAATTAGTTTTAATAAGGATAAATTATAATAAACTATATTATTGGTACCATATACCATGTCGTACAAGGCCTTTAAATCGTAAATAATAATTTAGTTAAAATATTAGGTTCCTTGAGGAAATAAACTCAATTATTTCAACATTAAAAATGTATTGTATGATTGGGCTAAGCTTGACATGTCTGCCGAATGTCAAAAGGTCTCTGGGCCCATAGAGCCCAAGATTGGTGTCCCGATATGGCAAGATGTAGACCATGAAGGACATAGAGGGACAACTTGGTTTGATTTATAGACAACTAGCTTTTGCCCGTGACTTCGTCCGCGTGGATTAATAATTCCCGATCTCGGGGGATTTCCGGGATGAAAACTATCCTATGTCCTTTCTCGGGTCCCAGACTATATTTGTACTAAATTTCATTGAAATCGGTTCAGTGGATTAGGCGTGAAGAAGAGACAGACAGACAAGCCCGCCACACTGTTCCCAAACCACTGTAACTCCTGTATGACAGACAGACAGAGTTACTTTCGCATTTATAATATTAGTACGGATTAGCACACAAAATCGCAATGGATGGAAGAAATGGAGGGCGGCCTTTCCCCAGCAGTGGGGCAGAACGAGCTAGTTATAATAATAATGGACTGGTGTGGCTGGTGACTCAATGCCTCGGTGTGTATGTTCGATATTATGGGATTTTTGAAGTGAAAACTTCTTTAGCGGCGTTGTGCACTTTTTTTGGAATGGGTAAAAAATGTTAAACTCGCGTCAGGACACGTGACCCTGATCGAAATTCGTAAGCGGCGTTGTGCACTCGTTTTGGAATGGGTAAAAAATTTTAAACTCGCGTCAGGACACGTGACCTGATCGAAAATCTTACGAATTTCTCTTTTTGTGAATGTCTTTAGCGTTTTCAATTCTGCCGGCAGTCCCGGAGTGCAACCCGTCGTTTTTTTTTTAATGTTTCTGATGTCTGAGTTTCAGCCGAATTTCATTATCTGCTTAACCTTTTTCCCTACTACATATATTGTGTGCGTTCGCGCAGCGGAATGTTGTTGAATTTAAAGATTTTAATTATGCAGATATTTAGTGTATGACGTCGTATAATTGTGTATAGTAAAAAAAAATTTGTGCACGCAGCCATTGTGGAGAAATTCACCAAAAACTGATTCCGCTGGGCGAACGTTGTCCTGGCGGAACTTTTTTTAATCCGTAGACTTTAGAAGAAAAGAGATGTGTCCAAAAATTAGTGTGTATTTGTGTGTAATTGTGTATGTATTAATAAAATTAGTGCATGCATAAACTTCGGAGAAATTCAAGTTTCCGCTACGCGAACGTTTGGCCATTAGCTAGTTTTCATATAAAGCGCTTACATAGAGAGCTGTAGAATTTTACATAGGTTTTTTTGAATTTGTTTATATTTGTTTAAAAAACAGATTTAGAAAAAATCGTAGGGCTTAAAAGATAAAAATATAAACGTAAAATACGCTTATTAGGTCTAAGTTCTTAAAGTTTGCACTTTGGGGTCCAGATTTTCACGTTTATACAAACCTTGTAAGTGTCTGCAACATGTTGCCAAGTATCAATAATGTTCCGTTAGTAATTAAAGAGTTATAGGACAATTTACCATGAATAGATCACCGTTTACAAAGCAGTCAAATATCACGACGTTCTAAAGGAATTGCATGGTAAAATGTATGCCAATAATTAGTGTATTCATTCGTCTATTCACATGCAAAATTTCATGTCATTAAATTCAGTAATTAAAGAAAAACAATTATAATACTGACGAGGCATCGAAAACCTACATAACCCGACCAAGTTCGGATGGCTACAAAAAAGCGGCCGTGCCATATATCTAAGACACGTTCTTAACCTTCCAATATAGTATTTATTAATATGGTACAGTTGCGTACACAAGCGTTAGAAAAAAATAAAACAATTGCATTTCTTTAATGTTTTTTTTTTTTAATAATAACGCCACTATCTACGGTAAAAATAAATCTTCAATAATAAAATACATAGTTGCGTACACAAGCGTTAGAAAAAAATAAAACAATTGCATTTCTTGAATGTTTTTTTTTTTTAAATAATAACGCCACTATCTACGGTAAAAATAAATCTTCAATTAACGAGTACTTCTCTATTTAAATATTCGTGTGCAAAAAATTAAATAATTACATATAATACTTAATTAATTAAGTAATTATATTAACGATAACAAACGCTTCATTCAACACATTCAACAAATCATCATCATCATCATTTACATAGTATAAAACAAAGTCGCCCTTTTCCCCTTGTACGCGTTAATCTTTAAAACTACGCCACGGATTTTGATGCGGTTTTTTTTAATAGATAGAGTGGTTAAAGAGGAAGGTTTATATGTATAAAAACATCCATTAAATAGCGGAAAAATACTATTATTTTTGAGGTTTCTAATTTGATGTCGTAAATAATTTCATTTTTTCCGCTTACATTGCAAACGCTGGCTGAACCCTACGAGATTTATCAAAATAATGTACTAAGTATTGTACACATTGAAAAGGTCTACAGAAAACTCCGCGATGGTATATGTCTATCTCTTATGGATATCCCACAATAACACTTTTTTGTCATTTACTTTTTAATTAATTTATTAACTAATTTTTGAAGCGATTTTAACCAATACAGCATTAATCCTTATCCAATTAAATACCTTAAATACATTGATGATTTAATATAGATCTATATAGCTTTTTACAGCATATCATTTAAATGAATATTTTAGAAGATATTACAAATTAAAAATTGCGGGACGTAGCGTTTGCGGCGGAGCGGGCCGCTATGTTTTTGAATACAACGTTCACGGTTTTTCTGTAGTGTATTTAGTACCAGCATTGCACCCGTGCGAAGAACTCAATAGTCAGTAGTATTCAGTTGTATAAATTATTGCATGAGGCATTATGTTTTTGGAACTATTTTGAATTTTGCTACATAAATCATCGTAACACTGAAATGATTTATTAGTGTACGGGGGTCTCGAACAATGCGCCTTGTAATGACCAATACCTGGCATTTGTAAAGGTGGTATATATTCAATAATAGCCAATATTAAAAATAGCTTATTATTTATTTCAATATTACGAGGTATGTCCTCCAGATTTATGTACAAATTATGTAGTTCAAAGATAATCAAATCATTTAAATCATATTTAAAATCGACAGTGCCTATTCCACAAAAATCACAAACAGGAGGATTGTCACTCCTCATACCAGATTCTACAGACTCTTGCAATTTGGCAATGCCTTTACACTTAATGATATCAATGTTTAAAGGTAGGTATTTACATTTAAAATTGCTGTTATTTATGGAAACAAGGCATTCTTTGTTTGAACAACATTTATTTCTGTTTCCAGAAAAGTATGGCAAACAGATGTCTTCAATTATTTTTGTGACATTGCACGCACAATCTATAATTTGGCACTGTCTTGCATCGTGTGTATTTTCATTAACATTAAACAATGGATTTAGTAAAATGTCTCGTTTAGCGTATAACGTTTTGCAATTCTTTTTCGTATTAGATAATTGGATAAAAAAACGAGTGAATGAGTCTTTGCTAATCAAGGGATCTATAAAATGACGGAAAGAGATACGGTCAGTATATGCGACTGCGAAAGCTTGGGCCACTGCGTCAAATGCACAGGTATTAGTCACTACGTTTTTGATGTCTTTCGATATTGATACGTTACCATTTTGTAAGATGTATAGAGGCTTCGACGAGAAAGTTTTTTTGTTGGAAATAACTTGACCTCTCCAGTTTTCTATTTCAACAGGATAGTCTTGAAAAATGGATTGCTCCTCGAAATCACTTAAAAATTTTGTCTGTTTAACTTGATTTAAAATATGTTCATTCTTATTTATTTTCGTAGCAGTTTCTGAATATTTCGCTCTATTTAATTTAATCATCCCATTGATGTATGTGTAATGTTGTATTAAAAATTCGTCTAAACGTATGCGCTCCTGCTTTGTATTGAAATATAAGGTCTTTATGTCTTTAAAATGATTTTCAACATTTGAGCTACTCCCAACATTTCTAACATTACGAAAATACTTATCCATAACGCCACTCCACATTGGCAACTTTCTCAATAGTCTTTTTAATGTATCATTTATTTCTGGTAAATAATATTCGTTTCTATGTTCGTTCAAGTCAATTAACATTAAATACAATTTTTCGTTTTCTAGAATATTGTCGTAATATTGAATGAGTGGGTTTGTACCTGCATTGTTGGTGTCATTCTTTTCATCGGGTAATACAGAACATAATGACTCATCATCGTTACAGTTATCTAAATCTTGGATGTCAACCTTATACTCGCTTATATTCGCTAAACACGCTACAGCTTGATCATATTTCTTGCATGATTGCCCATCCAAATCTAGGGTTACATATTCATGTAAAGATACAGTAACGATATCTTTGATTACTGATTTGACTTCGCCATAGGACTTAAGCAAGTGAATTTTTTTTATACAATTTATATAGAAGTTTTTACATTTTTCTGTCGCTTTTTCAAAACAGCTTTGTTTGTATAATTTTTTGAAAAAATGAGACTTATCCAATCTAATGTAACATGCTGGTATAGAATTATGTTCACCTTCTAATAACGAAAAACACTGCGCCAAATATTTGTTTGTGTCGGTGTTTAAAAAACTGCGACATATTGCTCCTAATAGGGCAGACGAATCATCACTGATAATTTCATTCGGCGTATTACGGTTACGCGCCCATGTGCTTAACCACGTGGCTATGGTTTCAGTAGTATGGGACTGGGAAGCCATATAACATAAAGGAATACTTGTGTTTGCAGTGTATGCCACAACGGCATACAAAAAGGTATGTTTGGGTTCCTTAGTTCTTAAATTATCGTTAACATTTGGCGGTGCAATTGCTTGAAAAATCGAACCGGTTGCATCGATAGATAAAACGATATGTGTATTTTTTAATATTTCATCATAATATTTATCTTGTTCTTGGGTCCAAAAATATAAAAAAAACGGGACTAAACTAAATTTTTGAACAAAAGAATCAAATGGTGGACTTTGCGACATAGCATAAATGGAGAGAATTGTATTCTTATCGAATTGGAGTGCCCTTTTAACTTCGTGTCGTATACGCCTCAAAGTACTTAATTTTGGAAATGTTGGAGGTTCACTTGGTTCATTTATGCCTATAATTTTGTCTGCCATCATAGCTCTAACTGCTAATGCCCTACTGTGTTTTAACATTACTGCTAATTTTTGTTTTCTTACAGAATTAAGTTTATTCTTTATAGTCGAATCATGGACAAAATCTTTTTTATACCGGCTTATCAAACAAGTAACATCTATGAAATTACTAGTTATTGGATCAATAGTCACTAAAATATTTGCTCCACATTGGGTACATTTGCCATCACATTTGATGTTATTGAGCTTTAAATTTGAAGGAACGTAATTGCTTTTAAATGAAAATGTGCATTGAATATCCGTTTTTGCCCATATTTGGTCTTGTAGTTCATTCGTCCAATTATTTTTTAACAACTTGTGATTTGTTGGTTCTATATTTCTGTACTCATGATAATCCATTAAAAATTTTACTTGAACTTCATCAGATTCGTCTATAATATCAACATTTTTTTCATCAGAATCATCAAAATAAGGTTTATTGGTAGGTATGTTTTGACTGTCGTCAAAAAAAAAATTATAATGGCGTTTAATTGACATTTGTATGGCAGGTTTCTTCATCCGGTAATTAAATAATTCAGCTAACTGCTTTTGTATACAGTCATACACCTCATGGCTAACAGAAGGAACAGATTTAACAAATGTGTCTTTATGTATTCGTACTACTACTTTCATATTACTTAACGGTATAGTACTTTTTCTGCCGGCCATTTTAATTTTTTCCTCCCACCGGTATGGTAGCGCCGCACGATGTGTTGGATGAATTGGTTTGGTTTGTAGAATTAGGTTACACTATAACATTAATAACACACTTTGTCAATATTATTATTAAGTACAGAGAATTGGCGATGCATAGAGCAAAACAACAGGGCATACGCACATTGTTCTTGACTGCACATTTGTTTGTGACTGGGAATAAAACAAAATCAGGTTCAAGTTCAACAGCAAACGAAAACCTACCTAGCTACCTTTTGGAATGGGCAACTAGATTCAATAGTTTTTAATTATTTGACGGCTGAATTAGGAAAATTCAGCCTTTCCCAAAGTGGGCGATAACGCCCCCTTGTGGGCGCTGCAGGCCTACAGGGGGGCGGTAAGAGACCCAGAGAAAAAATGGGGGCGTTGTGTAGAGGCTTGGGGGGCGATTTGTAATTTCATCTTGTTAGGATCTTATGGTGGGTCCACACGATACAGACTTTTGTCTGTACAGATATCTGCACAGACTATAAAGTCTGAGTAAAAATTTTACTCAGAGGTCTTTACCAAATATCTGTGCAGACTTTTCATCAGTTCAGACTTCGATTTTAATGAATAAATTAAGTAATTCAATAATCATGAGTTTTGCTCCGACAATCGTACAGACACGTACGCAGACTTCCGACTTTTCTGATACACCGACATTTGTCTGTACTGATTTGTTGTACAGACAAAATTCTATAGAAGTCTGTGTTAAGTCTGTGTCGTGTGGACCCACCATTAGACACCGACTGAGCTCTCGACTCTCGATTACAACTTGTGAACATTAACTAATAATATTAATTAAGAGATTGCTCAAACTCGGTTCGATTTTTTTCTCCGCGTAGTTTATATATATTTTGTCCTGTATTTTTAGTAGAGCCCCCCCGCCGTATGACAAATTTCTAAACGGGTACAGAAAAAAGGGGGGCACTAACAAATTATTTATTCTTAAAGTGGGCAGTAGACAAAATAAGTTTGGGAACCTCTGGTCTAATTGAAATAAATGATTTGACTTTTTAACTTTTGAATACACGCGGGCCGCGGCCACAGATTAAATAATTACAGATACTTCACTCTATAGGGAAAACTCAACCACAGATTAAATAAGTACAGATACTTCACTCTATAGAGAAAAGTCAACACTTAACGCTATAATTACCTACGAAACGTTCGTGCGTGAGAGAGAGAAAAATAGCAATAACGCGCGTCATACAACACAGCACTAGGGCCATCTATTTACTTAGACTATTTAACCAAAGGACTAGCCTTAAGCGTACCGCTTCGAACAAAATAATTCTGCATATTTTGGTGGGGTGCGGGGGAACACGCTCACACACACGCCACTACCAGTATACTTCAATTAAAAAATCGATTCAAGAAGTAGTTTTTTAAAGTTACTAGTACCTACGTAAATAGTACCTACTTTCTGTAATAGTCAAATACATTTAAAAAAGTAGGTGTACAAAAATAAATGACCTATAAATTATATCGAAAAAACAATTGTGTTATCACCTGTACCAATAAAAAACCGGTATTATACTGTAAATTTTGGGATGTTACATAAATATATGGCACGGCCGCTTTTTTGTAGCCATCCGAACTTGGTCGGGTTATGTAGGTTTTCGATGCCTCGTCAGTATTATAATTGTTTTTCTTTAATTACTGAATTTAATGACATGAAATTTTGCATGTGAATAGACGAATGAATACACTAATTATTGGCATACATTTTACCATGCAATTCCTTTAGAACGTCGTGATATTTGACTGCTTTGTAAACGGTGATCTATTCATGGTAAATTGTCCTATAACTCTTTAATTACTAACGGAACATTATTGATACTTGGCAACATGTTGCAGACACTTACAAGGTTTGTATAAACGTGAAAATCTGGACCCCAAAGTGCAAACTTTAAGAACTTAGACCTAATAAGCGTATTTTACGTTTATATTTTTATCTTTTAAGCCCTACGATTTTTTCTAAATCTGTTTTTTAAACAAATATAAACAAATTCAAAAAAACCTATGTAAAATTCTACAGCTCTCTATGTAAGCGCTTTATATGAAAACTAGCTAATGGCCAAACGTTCGCGTAGCGGAAACTTGAATTTCTCCGAAGTTTATGCATGCACTAATTTTATTAATACATACACAAATACACACTAATTTTTGGACACATCTCTTTTCTTCTAAAGTCTACGGATTAAAAAAAGTTCCGCCAGGACAACGTTCGCCCAGCGGAATCAGTTTTTGGTGAATTTCTCCACAATGGCTGCGTGCACAAATTTTTTTTTACTATACACAATTATACGACGTCATACACTAAATATCTGCATAATTAAAATCTTTAAATTCAACAACATTCCGCTGCGCGAACGCACACACATATATTGGGGTTGGCTCCCAGTCTAACGGGATGCAGCTAAATGCCAGTGTTTTGGTAGTGACTGCCTATCTGACCGCTATAACCTTGTAACTGAGCAAACTAATACCTCTTGCCTCTTGTTGCGTGTCATCCGAATTTTTTTTTTTTTAAAAAAGTGATTTCTTAAGAGTATTCATTCAACAAATAGGTAGGTATGTATTTCCAAACCAGATATTAAAATCAACACATTCTTCGCTCCTAAAATATCTATTTGTGTTGGCGGAATCCATAAAAGTGCATATTTTATGGGTTGGTCATTTAAATACTGCCTACTCAAATATTTTCTTATACCTCATCTTAAAAAGTAGCTTTTACATGTGACTTTGTCTGTGAATTTTCTTACAGATGCCTAGTTTATTTGGTTATAAAATATAGCTTATCCCACTCAGGGATATTGTGGCTACCTATCAGCTAGATATTTTTTTTAAATCAGACCAGTAGTTCTGGAGATTAGAGTGTTCCAATAAAAAACAAACAAATTCTTCAGCTTTATAATAATAGTATAGATATCTAATATTAAAGATGGAATTTTCTAGAAACCCTGAATCAATAAACGATAAACTATGTAGGTGTAAAATATAGACAATGTAATAATGTTCAATATAATCCATATCCTATCGGACAGTAACTCTGTCTGTTTCTTACGGTTTAATGACTAACTACTGGACAGAATTTGATGGAATTTGGCACGGGGTATGTTTGAACCTGAAGAAAGGACATAGGCTATTTTTTATTCTGCGACATTGTCTTGCACCTGCAATAACCGACATTTATGCTGACGAAGCTATGTTTAACATAATTACGAAATTCCAGTATTTTAAAAATATTATTATTATTATACCATCACACCTGTATTCCCCGAAGGGTTGAGAGATGTGTACCAATGTACACCCACAGTTCGCCGGTATATTTAGGTCCCATGTAATAGGGGGCGAGCCGGTCAGTGGGTCGTCTTAGCGAGCCTATTGCCAAAAATTAAAAAAAGTTAAAAATAGTTCTCTTTAAAAATACCGACAGTCTAAACACAGGTGTTCCAAACAGGTTGTTTTGCACCCCTAATGAATGTAGTTAAATAAACAATGGTAACTCATTGACTGTTTGTAGACGAAATTATGAAAACAAAGTTTACATTGCCAAACTTTTATTTACAAATTGAAAATGCACTTGCAATGTCCATGTAAGAATTCGTATGCCAAAACTTGTCTAGAACTTTAGTGTATGACATTGAAAAGAATCCTAATCTAATCTAACCGACTAAAGTACATAATTTAAGTACTTATCTAAAAGATAAAGTATTAACCAAGAGATATTAAACGATAAATTTAATTTGAAGTGTAAACAATTCGCGGGAATTTCGCCGCCAATTTTATCTCATCTCATTCAATTGGCAAAGGAATTTACTCTATTATTCCAAGAGATATGATTTGAATACAATCGATACATAACGTGTCACAAGGTCGAGTATTGCCTAAGACGAGTGACTCCAATTAGGTAAAAAGGTCGATGCAAGTACAGATGCGGTATTATAGAGAGCTCACAATGATATCAGCAGCAATTTATATAATTTAATGAGTCACGCGTCCGGCTGTATAAATTGATGTGCCCGGCACACGACAACTTACGAAAAAAGTTAAGTCCGTCCGTTGAATTGAAATTTAGAACACCGAAAAGTACATTCAATAACCAACTTAGAAATCGGCATTTCTTTAGTAAATCTAGTAAAAATATGCAGTAAAGAAGTTAACCGGTTCGTAAAAGACTTTAAAAGAAATATAAGTGAAAATTACCTTGTCCAAACATTTTAATTCCTCAGTTGGATAAACTGTTTTCTCACACCTAGCGCAAGTTTTATTCATGATGAATGTTTTTAACACAAAAACACTATAAATATATTCAAGCACTGATATTTCACAGAGCAACACGGGTTTTCACGATTCACAAACAAAGTTCAAAACTCGGTATTGTAAGAAAACACTCAAGAGCACGATTTTCGTAGCATCTCCGTACGCGCATGCCAAAAAAATGACAAATGGCGGCGGTTGGGGTGGCCAACGTAATGATATATTTCTACCAGAAAAAAACAGTAAAAATGTTGCCACATAGTAACGAAAGAAAAGCTTCTTGGTCTATAAAATGTTTAAGCAAGTAGCTAACAAAAAACTCATATATCCCAAAACTATGTAATTAAATCAAAACAAAATAAATAACGTAAAAAATAACTACGAACATAAACACTTCTCTTTTTGAAGCACCGCCAGGGCTTCATTAAACAACTGTTTTGACGTTTGTATCATGTCTGTCAAATGGTTGTAATCGTATTGTTTTTCTTCTTCGAGCATTTTTAGTTTATCCTCCAGAATTTTCAATTTTTCTTCAGTCAGCTCTAGCCTGTATTTCAAATCGTCCTTATCGAGTTCTTCACTAGGTTGAGAATCAGAACCTGTCGTACTATCACTACGCTTTTCAGCGCCACTCTCTTCAATGGAAGATTGTTTTTTAACTACTGTCGAGGATCCGCCAAAATCGTTTTGGCCTTCTTTTGAGACTGCATTCTTCAATATTCTCGAACCTTTTCTGGAATCCCTCAGCATTTTTAATTCTTCTTCTAAATTAAAGACTTTTCGTTCCATACGTCTTTTCTTTTCTTTGAGTTTCCTGTGGGTGATTTCTAAGTCATCCCATTTGCGTCTTTCGTCGTCTAACCTGGTATTCAAGACCACAACTAAATCAGACAGCATTTTTATTTCGTTGTCTGTCGCAGTCTTCATTGGAGTGAAGAATATGCTTTGTAGGGAGCATTCCTCGTATCTAAGAAGCTGTGCCCTCAGTTCTTCAATTTTGGTGGCTTTTTCAGTTGATTGTTTTCGTAGAGCATCTATTTTAGCTGCGGTATTTTTTGTAAGTTTTTGGTATTCACCGATTTCAACGTGCATCTTATTCATTTTAGCTGTATTTTCTTTCAGGATATCCTGATAATAGAGCTCTGAAGTTTTGATTTGATTCTGCAAGTTAATTAAAATGAAGTTGTAATTTGATTCTAATAAACATTCGTTTCTTGTATGTTTAATTTTTATCTTTATTTTATTTTTTGTTATAGCGGCAATGGAATTACACCGGAAGAGGGAAGATGCCTGGAAAACGCTGAAGCAGGGATGAGTGGAAGACTACTGAGAAGACTTTGATGTTTGTATAAAAAATAATGTTGCCCCTCACTAAGAATTTCTCCTGTACCCTGCCATGTCATGTTTACCCATTTGTGAGACACAAGATGAACAAGTAATAAAATTAAAAAATGTAAGTAACCCCCAACAAAAGAATATCTTTCCACACCGCAGCTAACAAAAGAGCTGATAACCTTGAAATGGCTGAACCGATTTTGATAAAACTTTTCTAAGAACCATCCCACGAAAACTTGTTTTGAAAAAAAACCTTGCAGTCAAATCGGTTCATCCATTTAAGAGCTACGGTGCCACAGACAGATACACAGTCACATCATACTTATAACACTCCTCTTTTTGAGTCGGGGGTTAAAAATAAAACATAAATACAAAAATGAAAAAATAAATAATCACCCGTTGCTCATTAATCAACAAATCATCATGGCTGCTCTTTTCAACAAAAGTCTGCATTTTCTGTCTAATCGTAGTAGCGTCGCATTCCAAATTTCTAATCCTGCATCTCGCTCCTTCTAACTTCCTTTTCAGATCATGATTTTCTACTTTCAAATATTCCATGTCCTTCATTGCTTGTTCAACTTCCTTCTTTCTTTTTTGTTCGATCTCACGAATGTTCTGTGAGAAGAAATAGCACATCTTTTAGCAAAGCTTTCGTTGTTTAAATATAGTACAATTCAAACCTAATGGCGGTTCAGAAGTTAGCTGCGAGTGCAGGTTCGCGCTGGTTTATTCAAGTTAATAATAATTTAGGCTCCATTTAATTATTTGTTATATTTATGCGATAGAAGTAATTCAATGGAGCCTAAATTATTAGTGACTTGAGTAAACCTGCGCGAACCTACACTCGCTGCTAACTTCCGAGCTGACATTAAGTTTGAACCGTAGTAGGTACTAAATCAGATGGGAAAGTCTCGTAATTAAAAACGTTTAAAATCTAGTCACAATCTGACTCAGCGTGTTAAATATTATCTAGGTTATAGAAGACTGAAATTACAAAGAGAGCGTTCCTAAAAGTTGGAAGAATGGCTCTCTTTTTTTTGATCCGGTGTAGAAAATTTCGCATAGAAATTCCTCGTCCTAGGGGACTGCTGTTCCCTTTCCACACTTGCAAAGGCATCCCGGCGATCCCCGACTGGTACTGCCTCAGTTCAAGAGTGGGCCAGGGTTACTGAATTTGTTTGAAAATGTCACCGTGACCCTAGAACGCAAAGGGAACACCGATGGGTTTTAGTCAGAAAGTGACTGACACTCCCTTCCGGTCCGCCAAGAGCGGAAGAAGTCATTTAATGATTTCCCATCCATAAATAAAGGCTACTTGTTTAAAGCACACTGTTGGCCTACTTCCTGAGTCACGTTGTCGTATAACATCCACTCTTTAACAACAAAAAAAAAGGGTAGGATAAGGAGTGAGGTGTTTGACTCCCGCGACATCAAAGAGGGGCGCGCGTGGAACACTACGCGCTGCTGCCTCGGGCTCAGTTGAATGTCGGGCGGCAGTCTTAAGAATTGTCCCCCAAAAATAAGCAAAGCCGTGCATACCTGACCTTGATCCTTCTTCCTGTTATTTGGCACATCTACCTGCGGTTTCCCACTCAATTTGTTCTCAAGGTCACTAACTTTAGCCTGCAGTAATACAATCTGTTGTGCCCTTCCTCTCCACCCCACCACATCATTCTGCAACTCCTTAATACTTGTGAATTTGTCTCCTAACTCCTGCTGAAGTATCCTCGTTGCCACGAGAATCTCATTTTTTAGTTCCAGATTCCTGTTTTTACTATCGTACAGCTTTTTGTTAACTGAAGACAGTTTGTTGTTTAATTCTTTTAGTTCATCTGGACTTGCATCTATGGGTTCGTCTTTACACATGCATATATCAAGTTTTTCGTGTTCCTTGTTTAATAGATCTAGCTGCATTACTTTCCGTTCCAGAGTTGCATTCTTTGTTTTATAACCTTCTATCTCTGCGACCAAGTGACGGTTTTGTTTGCAGAGATCGGTAATCTTCGCGCTGATAATACCAGCCGATTTTGAGGAAATGGCAGGGCCTGTTCCAGATATGATGTCACGTATGCGTTGGTTTAGATCGGCTATCGTTTTGTTAAGCTCTTTCGCGTTTTGGTCTTTGATGAACACGCATTTGCGTAGCTCATTGTTATCGCATGTCATTACCTGGAATATATAAGGTATCATTAAACAAAACCGTCTTCGGTAAAGGAAAACTTCGCGAAGAAATCTGGACTATTCTCTACACTACATAGTATAACGCAGAGTCACTTCCAGCTAGTGTTGTTATTGTTATGATAAATGTAGATGGTACTTAATACTTTTGTGCAGTTAAAGTACTCAAAAACCGAATAAAGGTATGAGGTTTACGAAGAAGAAAGATTAACATTTAAGATTTTTAAATCCTTATTATTGAGCACAATATCAAAGGAAATACGAAATGGATCCAAAATTAAGACAAAAAGACTTCTTAGGTATTGCCTAAAATTCTGAATTTCAGTGAATGGTGTTATTTTGTGTCTATTTAAATGATATGTAAAAGTAACATTGTTCATCGACTTTTGTTGCTGATCGTATATGATTAGCACCATGACTTCTCTTCCCTGGAGTTATAGTCTTTCGCAAAACTACCTACTTGTTGGATTTGAATCTTTCATTCAACTCAATAGATGTTTTAATGAAGCCTAGGCATCAAGAAACGTGACTTTCACCTACTTTAAGTTGTTCAAGCAAATGGGCATTTAGTTCCGGTGGGTACAAACAATCACCAGGCTCTGGCTTATCCAAAGCAGCAAGCATTTTCAGCTTCATCTCGTCAGTTTCGTCGATTTTAGCGGCTATATCATGTTTATCTTCTTTTATATTCTGCTTTGAGCGATTCGATTTTGGTTTATCAGTCATTTTTTCTCGTTATTTTTAAGTATTTAAAACATAAATAAAATATACGCATTGCCTCCAGATAATAGAATTGACATTAGGCGTTTGTTATTCGACTTTCAAAAACAATTATTTTGTTGTTGAAAGATGCCTTGTTTGTACGACGTTCTTCCTCTTTTGTTGGAGTCTGCTTAAGCGAGGACCTATGGCGAGGACCTTCAACCACTTAAGCCACAAGGTGAGGACCCAAATAAAACATTTATGTAATAGTCACCGGCCATAAGAATCATGCAATCATTACTTTGAATGTGGATGAAGAAATGGTTAATAAGGCCTAACTGTGGTAGTTTACATTTTGTTGGATCCATGAAAAAAAATAGACAGCAGTATATTTATGGCTTAATAAATATTTATCTTAATGATTTTAATTAATAAAAGATACCAAAATAACAAATCAATAAAAACGATTTGATTTTTAACGTAATCGGTTATTTTCGTGTAATAGAGCACTGTCAAACTAGTGCCAACATTACAATATTAACTGTCAACGTCAAATGAATGAAATCACCTAGCTGTCAAAGGAGTGACAGTAAAGACGATTGATTTTTGTCGCAGTATTCGTGTTTTTATTAAATTAAAATTGTATAAGTGCATTTCAGTGCAAGTTTTGGTAGCCTCCATGGACGTTTAGCAGTGCGGAAGCTGTTAAAACCTTTCAATCGGTTGCTAAGTGTACTAGGCAGGTAATAAATTGATTTGTCCTTGGGTATCAGGCAGATGATCATATGGAGTCATGTCTTATCATATTATTATGCTAACAAAACATCTTCGCGGTACATTTATGTGTTATTTATGCTATTACCTAACGTACCTATGTGAAATGAGTTTTGTCACATGATTGCGTCTATTAAGAATCTCATACAGATGTTAATTTGAATGGGATAAATAATTGTTTATTATTTGTCGTTTTGAGTGCTATATCTTAATGTAAATTGCTTAAAAATGTATTATTTGACTGCTAAAATCTCACATTTAACCAGATTATTCTGTTGTTGCCTTTCCTGAAAAGGTACTACTAATTTCTTTTGATTTATTTTTAATTAAATACACGATTTTTCTCGTCCATTACGTTTACGCCTCTTGTTTGATAAAAGCAATACAGAAGGATAGATAAAAGGCAAAGTTTAATCTGTTATCTATATAAATAAAGAAAATGGTACATTCATCCAATTTTTGGCACTACAAACATTTTGTAATTTAAAAAACATTTCTATAAAATTGTCAGGAAAGATTTACATGTAACTTAGGTGATAGACAATTTTCTCTCTTTTTTTTATTTGGGACTAGGAAAAAACTTTTGACTGGCAGTGGAGATTAAATGATTACATCATACATAGAGGATCATCCACTAACATTAATTCCTTTAGGAATGTATAATTAAAATGAGGCCCTAAATTAAATGATGCATGAGTTGTGTTTCTAAATTGGCTCTAAACGAACTGACAAGATATATTTTTTAATAATTTGTATGATATTTTCAGTATTTTACACATGACCTAATAAACAAATTAAATAAGAATATGTAATTAACAAATTATAAGCAAATTATCTGCAAAGCTTTCATTTATAGGTTAACAAATGCAATTTAAAATAATAGAATTACAAAAGAAGGAATTGGAAATATAGTACAATTTTATTGTGTTGCCCTAATAATAATAATGGTATTAATTGGACCGCTTTCTGCAGAAATGATCCAACCCACAAACTCGACATTTTCGATATTTTGTGACGTATGGACTCCAAATAAGGTATATTTTGACATATCAAAGACACAGAACTCTATGTTAATAATTGACGAAAATCCGTATGATCCAACCCACAACTGATATGGCAAACATCATTCTTTATAATGCATGAGTGTTTCAAGCTATTAGAAACATTTTTGCATTTTCTTGATTGCCCTGATAAGTGTTATTTTTTTTTTGCTATAATGATTCAAATTACCTAGAACATTTATGCTTTTTATACAGTATGGGAAATATTACGAAAATCATTTTGCTTAAATGTTCCAGTAACCTGGAATCATTTTAACTCTATTCTTAATAACATCTAACTACATAAATAATGAATCAGACCACATGAATATCTACCTAATTATAGAAAATGTAACTTACTGAAACTTAAAATATGCCTCTAGTTTCAGTAGTTCGGTTGTTAGTCCGGTAGACCGAACTACTGCAACTATCAGTTGCGATAGTTCGGTTATGACAAAGAACCGAACTACTGAAACTTAAATATGCCTCTAGTTTCAGTAGTTCGGTTGTTAGTCCGGTTGACCGAACTACTGCAACTATCAGTTATCAGCATACAGTAGAACCTCGATTATCCGAACTAAGGGTGTTTTTAATATAATGGGCAGCAGAATAGCATGCGGGGCAATCCCGCGTGCGTGAGAAAATCTGCACTATATTAACACATACATACACACATACAATCACGCCTGTATTCCCCGAAGGGTTAGGCAGAGGTGTACCAATGTACACCCACAGTTCGCCGGTATATTTAGGTCCCATGAAATAGGGGGCGAGCCTATTGGCACTATATTAAAAACACCCTAATTGGGACTGGAACTCGTCTCAGTCCCAATTAGTTCGGATAATCGAGTTTCTACTGTATGCCTAGTTTATTTGTCGAACTAAAGGGGTACATATTTAAGTTTCAGTAGTTCGGTTCTTTGTCATAACCGAACTATCGCAACTGATAGTTGCAGTAGTTCGGTCAACCGGACTAATAACCGAACTACTGAAACTAGAGGCATATTTAAGTTTCATTAGTTCGGTTCTTTGTCATAACCAAACAATCGCAACTGAAAGTTGCAGTAGTTCGGTCTACCGGACTAACAACCGAACTACTGAAACTAGTGGATTTTTTGTCATACTTTGGAACATTTTTGCAGTTTTAATTCCGCACCTTATTCAGCTAATTTCATACAAAATTTATTTTGTAATAATGATTCACGCACATGTTTTCTTGAATACCTATTAAAGTATAAAATTTTGTTTACCAAATACATGCATGTAAATTACTTTAGTACACCTAGAATATCATAAAATTAAAAATACAGCATTTAGCATTACAAAGCCAGAGAAAAACCGGAATAAACTTTAAAGTCAATTATCTCGAAATGAGGTTTCTGTGGGTTGGATCATATTTGCAGAAAGCGGTCCAATTAGGTCAGTGGGTAGTTTTAGGGTAAATGTATCATGATAGAAAACAAAGAAGAAGAAAAAGTTACTTATTAAAATAGGTTACCATACAAATCATTACATTCACATACATACATACAGAACTGCCCCGTTGGTCTCGTGGTCGCAAGTGCGACTACTGTGCAAGGGGTCCCGGGTTTGATTCCCAGGTCAAGCAAAAAGTGTTATTGTGTTTTTCTATGAACTTCTCAGTAGCAGCTCGGAGTTTGGATTTGTGCCCGGTTAATGGCAATAGGCTCGCCCCCTATTACATGGGACCTAAATATACCGGCGAACTGTGGGTGTACATTGTTACACCTCTGCCTAACCCTTCGGGGAATACAGGCGTGATGGTACATATATAAACTCACACTTTTTTGCCATGCGGGTAGGTAGAAACCAGAACGCCACCAGCTACAATAATACTGTCCTCCTTTCGCTTCATCCACATTCATAAATCTGGTCATACAAGCACTCCAGTTTCAATGACTGATTACAAAGTACTGCACACCAGACCTTTCCGAAGAAGCTCACCAAATAATTGGGTAGTTGACATCACTAACCAATAATTTCAACTCACAACTTCTCTAAAAAAGCAGTTTATTTTACCCATGAAAACCAATTAATTTTCAATTTGTTGTAAAATTTGATTTTTACTTACTTTAAAATCAATAAATAGTCAATTGAGTCGGCCACGTAGTGACGTCACAGTGTGCTATGGCCATACACAATCTATGGGAGAATCGCATTTTGACAGTTCATAAAAAGTATGTCAACTGATGGTGGTGGACGGATCGTGAAATATAGCTACAAAAACTCTTTATTTTCTCCACAGCCATGCCAGGCACGAACCTCATAGTACCGGTAGTGCTATGGGGCAAGCACGCCCCCACCCACTGCGTCTCCTCGGTCTACCTCTCCCGGGACCAGAAGACCCTCGTCACCGGCTGCTATGACGGACAGATATGCATATGGCAGGTGGATCCTGACAATTTGAAGATGACTCCGAGATGTTTGTTGGTGGGGCATACCGCACCGGTTACTTGTTTGTCCAGGGCTTCTATTATTCAGGTGGGTTTAGAGAATTGTTTCATGTAAAAAATGTTTTTATGAAATTTGGCATGTTACGACAAATAAATGATCATTTTCATTTTCATTTGGTTGCCATTTTTCACCGTTGTATTAAATGCCTCGTTAACCCTTTCACGAGCATTGGCAGAATATTTGCCAAACCACTTTTTAAAAGTTGCGCCAAAATGTCATTTAAAATTAAACTTTTTCAAGCTAAAAAGAGCGTTTTTATTTTTATGATAATGAAAATAAATAATATACTCAGGTAATTAGGTGAAAACAAGGCATTGGCAACGAAAAAATTACAAATTCAATCTGGGCATTGGCAATTACTTTGCCAAAATAAAAGTCACGAACGGCCATTGGCAAAAATATTGCCGTGGCCCAAAAAAAGGGGGGGGGGGGGCTAAGCAAAGGGGGAAACCTATTAATATTGTTTTACAAATGTTATTTCACAATGTTTAGAACAAATAAAACAAAATCGGAGGTGTAAATAGTATTGCTCGCGAAAGGGTTAACCTAGTGGTCCCAAGTACGACTGCTACGCTAGAAGTCCTGGGTTCGATTCCCATGTCGAGCAAAAAGTGTTATTGGGTTTTTCTATGAAATTCTCAGAAGCAGCTCGGAGTTAGGGACCTAAATATACCAGCGTACTGTGGGTGTACATTGGTACACCCCTGCCTAACCCTTGGGGGAATACAGGCGTGATGGTATATCTATTTTTCAATTCATTCGTTTTTTCTATGTTTGTTAGCTCAACTCCATTATTTATCAACCAATTTGGAAAGAATATTTTTTCAGATCTGTTGCTTAGAAATGTCACCAATCGGTTTAGTAGTTTGGTTTTTAAATCAATATATTACTTGAAAAAAGATGTCATCTGAGTAAACGAAATTGTGTACTTTGCTTTCTTGTGACGTTTTAGTGGTATTTATCTAAATCCATTTTATCCATTAGGAAATGCTATCACTATATTACTTAATTGACACATGTGTTCACAACTGCCTCGTTGGCCTAGTGGTCCTGAGCGCGACTGCTACGCTAGAGGTCCCGCGTTCGATTCCCGGGTCGAGCAAAAAGTGTTATTGGGTTTTTCTATGAAATTCTCAGTAGCAGCTCGGAGTTTGGATTTGTGCCTGGTTAATGGCAATAGGCTCGCCCCCTATTACATGGGACCTAAATATACCGGCGAACTGTGGGTGTGCCTTGGTACACCTCTGCCTAACCCTTCGGGGAATACAGGCGTGATGGATGATAGATGGTATACATCAGATCTTCACGAAATTGATGACTACTTCTTCTTCATTGTGTAGGCAGTAAGGTCTGACGACCCCACACATCCTGGTGTCAGAGTTTCTAAACCCCCTCAAGGGCTTCTGACATGACTACTTACCTTAGGAGTATACCGTTTCTAACAAAAAGTTTTTTTTTTACATTAAATATTGTGTTTCTCATTTCAGGATAATAATTTCATAGTGTCATCATCGGAAGCCGGTGAGATGTGTACTTGGGATCTTGTTGATGGTAAATGCAGGGAAAGTGTCAAATTGTCCCAAGTCCATACTAATATCCAGGTTAGTACTTTTACCTTTTTTATACATATAGAAGCAACAAGAATATTGTAACCAAGATTTTGTAAAAACCAAATTGAAGGAAAAGAGTGTCCATGGAGTTTCTGGCTCGTTCTTCTCCATAGAGACCTACGTTTTAGAACGAGCAACTAGCTTCAATTTTAAACTGTAACTTCTTGACAATTCAAAAGTGCCTGTAAATGGTCTAATTGAAATGAATGCTTTGACTTTGACTATATTATCCTATTGGGTGTCATTGGAGGGGCCACTAAGGGCCTATGCCTGCCGCCCCTGCCGGGGCTGCGGGTTGTTCGAAAGAGATAACGCGCCCCCAGAACGCAAAGGGCACAAGAAGGAACATGGATGGGTTTTAGTCAGTAAAAGTCTGACACTCTGTCAGTCATTGGAAGATATGCCATTGGTAAAAAAAAAAACCTAATGGGTGTATCAAGACACATCACATACCTTCAAACTAAGAAACAGGTAATATTGATATTTAGAGCGATAAAAATATACATAGAAGATAAAAAGAAGATATATAGATAAGAATAAAGATAGAATATTTTAATATTAGTCACTATCATCATCTTCCTCTTTTCATATTGATGATACATTTATCATTATTTATTGTAAGTACTAAATTTGCCCAGTAGCTGTCAATACAGTAGAAATGTTTGCCACTATAACAACAAATATTAAAAAAAAATATAACAAATATTTAAGGGGCTTCCATACAACAGATGTGATTTTGCTTGCCGTTTTTATAGATAATGGTATGCGTATGCGAGTCCGACTCGCACTTGGCTGGTTTTTTCATTTTTATTCCGGAATGACATTTACATCTAGTCAACCTCCTAAGGGTGTAGGCTACTGCCTAGGAGGTTGTAGGCTATTCCTCCTTATCGTGTGGGCAGTAAGGTCTAACGACCCCAAACACCCTAGTGTCAGAGTTTCTAAACCGCCTCAAGGGCCTCTGACATGGTTACTGATGTCAGTGATGTCCAAGATAAACTTAGAAAGTACATATGAATTAGGAAAAGTCACATTGGTACTTGCCCGTGCCCGGTTGCGAACCCACAACCTCGTGCATGGGAGGCGGGCGCCTTAACCACTGGGCCATCACGACACTTAGCGTAGGCTATTTAGCCGGAATATACAGGCTTCTTCTGGGTAAGCTCACTCCATCGTAGACTTTGTCTATGTCACCTCTGACCAAGACTAGAGTCAAGAGCTTACCCATCTCGACTAAAGAAAAAAAAAACTTGTGCCAGGCAGGGCTTGCAAGTTTGTTGTAATAGCTGTTTTATATCGATACTAGCGACCCGCCCCGGCTTCGCACGGGTGGTAATTTTTTACGACGTCACATTAGAAACCTCAAAAATAACAGTATTTCTCCGCTATTTAATGGATGTTATTATACATATAGACCGTCCTCTTCAATCACTCTATCTATAAAAAAAAACCGCATCAAAATCCGTTGCGAAGTTTTAAAGATTTATGCATACACAGGGAAATAGGGACAGAGAAAGCGACTTTGTTTTATACTCATCATCATCTGCTTAACCTTTTCCCAACTATGTTGTGGTCGGCTTCCAGTCTAACCGGATGCAGCTGAATACCAGTGTTTTACATGGAGCGACTGCCTATCTGACCTTCACAACCCAGTAACTAGGCAACACGATACCTCTTGGTTAGACTGATTGTCAGACTTCTTGACTTCTGACTATCCGTAACGACTAACAAAGATCTAGGAATGACAGCCGGGACCAACAGCTTTACGTGCTTATCGACGCACGGGGGTGTCACATCACCAACTTCCAAACTCCGGGCTGCTATTGAGAAATTCCTAATGGAAAAACCCAATAACACTTTTTGCCCGACCTGGGAATCGAACCCGGGACCCCATGCTCATCAGTCTTAAACAGTCTCATTTAACAATATTATGTTTATTTTCAGGCCTACCATATGTGCAACAGTGAAGATCTTCGCCTGTTCTGCAACGGGTATTATGCAGAGATTCTGATCATGGACCCGTTCTCCCTAGAGATACTGTTCTCTCTCAGTTCTAAGATGAATCCTGATTGGATATCAGCTTTACATGTGAGTAGCTGTGTCAGTATTTATTATCTACCGTTTAATTATAAAAATAACATAATTCAACACAAAGGCTGCTCAACCGCAGGCGCGCGGGCCATGATGTGGCCCGCGGATGGATTTTAAATGGCCCGCGTAAGCATGGCTGCTGGCGGTGCCGCGCGGCCGCACAAAGATATTGAATGAAGCGCTATTTACTCGCGCACTCCGTATCCTCAATAGCATAGCAGAGGATATAGATATATTTTGTTGTACTCTGGGTGGGTTCACAGTGGGAGCGCTATTCAAAATAAGTTATGGTTCTACTGAGACATAGAATATTATTATACATAGGGTTATAAATGGTTAGCTGGTAACGATGTAATGGTAGTTTGTAAGTTGTCTACATTATCGCATTAGGTGACAAACCTGTAAAGATAAATGTATGATGGAAATAAATAAATGTTCTAAAAGTCCCGCTAACATAGTGTTCCTTCTTCATCCTTCTTTTTTTAAATAAACCGTTAAAATGGAACGCAACCGTTCTTTTGTTTTTGTTCTTTTCTTTTTCGCCACCAGTGGCGCTGCTGTCTCTTGTTCAATAAAATGCTAAGTTGTATCAGCAAATATTTAATTTATTACTACAACCACTTAAAATTCCTTCATAAACAATTGTTACATTTCATAATTTTCTCCCTCGTTGAACTGGTTGACTGCCTCGTTGGTCTAGTGGTCCTAAGCGCGACTGCTACGCTAGAGGTCCTGGGTTCGATTCCCAGGTCGAGCAAAAAAATGTTATTGGGTTTTTCTATGAAATTCTCAGTAGTATAGCTCGGAGTTTGGATTTGTGCCCGGTTAATGGCAATAGGCTCGCCCCCTATTACATGGGACTTAAATATACCGGCGAACTGTGGGTGTACATTGCTACACCTCTGCCTAACCCTTCAGGGAATACAGGCGTGATGGTATTTTTTTATTTTTTATACTTTTGGTTTTTAGCACAAGTCCCAAAAGCAACTAAAATAGGAATCGTTGGTGTCCCGCTGAAAATTTCTAAATCGACCGTTTGGCCTGACTGTTAAAAAAGTTACGGACCCTTGTTCTACAGGCTTAATTAATATTCTTAAGGAGGAATAAAATAATTTATTTCAATTTAGCCTCGCGGTGTCACCCACATTTGGTTATGTTTTTGGTTACTTTTTCGCTTATACAGGAAAAAATTTTAACTAGTGCGTAAATTTTGCCATAATAAACTTCAACACGTTTTATTAAACACGTATATTTTATTTTGATATGTCTTAGTACTAAAAAAAAAAGTTATCGCTTACGAAACATGTATACTTAAAAACCATATTTTATTGTCACTCAGCGCTAGCGCATTCCCCACCCCCTCACCCCAGCCATGCGCCCGGGCGGCGGCCAAGAGTTGTCATTGATAGTATGGCGAATAGATTATGTCCATGTTTTGCTTATTTCAAACTCGGATAAGGATGAAATTTTTTTAATTTTTTTTTTTTAACTAAACACGGAAATGTGTTCTATTACTGACACTGAACTACCAAAAAAAATTTACGCACTGGTTAAAAACTTATCCTGTATACGTATAAACTTTCCTCTTGAATCACTATTGATGAAAACTGCATTAAAATCTGTTGCGTAGTTTAAAAGATCTTAGCGTACAGACTATTATTATTGATTACTACGTATTATGTAAGGATAAACCATTGTTTTAGGCACGTTTGCATTGTCAAGAAGTCTGAACTGCTCCTATAATGTTGTCAATAAAGTTAAAATTAATTTATTTATTCATTCATTCAATATTGTTCTATAAATTTTCAGGTGCTCCGTCCTTCTTCAAGAAAAGATGATGTAGTTTTAGCTATATCTATTACTGGCACAGTTAAGGTAAGCCTAAGATATTAATTACTAAGTAAGCCTAAAATATCGGTTATCGCAACGCAGACGATGTCACGAAATTTCATAGTATTGATTATAGTATCAAATTAAAGGTAATAAAATATTCATCTTCAAATATACCTCATAAAAATTGTGTAGTCCTATACAAAATTTACATATAATTACACATTATACCATCACAATAGTCATAGAAAATAATACACCTTTCATTGTTTAAATTCAGAATATGTTGTACCTTCTTATAATTAAATTAAATTGTCACAATCTTCTTCTTCTTCTTCTCTTCTTCTTCTTCTCTTCTTCTGATAATTAAATTAAATTGTCACAATGAAATGTGTATCTTTTCGTGTAGCAAATCCTTACTAATATTATAAATGCGAAAGTAACTCTGTCTGTCTGTCTGTCTTTTCTTCACGCCTAAACCACTGAACCGATTTCAATGAAATTTGGTACAGATATAGTCTGGGACCCGAGAAAGGACATAGGATAGTTTTCATCCCGAAAATCCCCCGGGAACGGGAACTATTAATCCACGCGGACGAAGTCGCGGGCAAAAGCTAGTAAAGTTATATTTTGAGTTGCTCTATTAAAAGGTGCGCGCAGCTTCGCGTTGCTCCTAGGTATGAACTGACCCTAAAGCTACACTAAAAGCTATACCATGCGATAAATTGTTCCGCAGGTATGGTCCCTCCTCGGCCACGAAAACAAGCAATCGGAGCCGATCTACGAGAACGAGTCGAAACAGATCCGCTGTCTGAACGCGCTGTCGCTCAACTGCTGCGCGTACAACCAGAGGACTGTGCTCATCGTGTGCGCCAAGTACTGTCAGATATACGATGCTGGTGAGTTGCTATACCAGGCCTCCGTCACTCGTTCAAGGTTACTCTCTTAAGTGCCTACGGCTCACCTGCGCCCGGGCGCAGAATCCAGTCGGTCCAGACAGCCCTTGTGTGACGCGCGTTATTGCTCTCTCTCTCTAGCACAACACGACAGACGACGAAGTACATACTATCGGGCGTCTGCGTAAAGTACATTTTACCGCGCACGACCGTTTTGTAGGTAATTAAAGCGTTAATTGTTGGGTTTTTTCTATGGAGTGAAGTATCTGTACTTATTTAATCTGTGGCTATACTATCCTATTAATATCCTACAAAACGAAGTAACCGATTTTCGACTGTATGTCATTATCTTAAGGTCGGAAATCGATTACTTAATTTTGTGTAATTACGTCCTTTTTTCTTACGATGGCAGTATTATGAATGCGAAAGTTTGTAGGGATGGATGGATTGATGGATGTTTGTTACTCTTTCACGCTACGGCTGAACGGATTTGGATGCAAGTTGGCACTTAGATAGACCATTTTCTAGATACACAATACACGGAGACACATATTTATAGAGGAAGTGTAACTGCCTCGTTAGCCTAGTGGTACTAAACTTGACTGCTACTCTAGAGGTCTTGGGTTCGATTCCCAGGTCGAGCAGTGTTATTGGGTTTCTCTATGAAATTCTCAGTAGCGGCTCGGAGTTGGATTTGTGCCCGGTTAATGGCAATAGGTTCGCCCCCTATTACATAGAACCTAAATATACTAGCGAAATGTGGGTGTACATTGGTACTCCTCTGCCTAACCTTACAAAGGAATACAGGCGTGATGGTATGTGATATCTGGACACCAATATATAAAACAGCAATTTTTGTTTTACGCGATGTCAGAGTATCCTACAGCAAAAATTCATAATGTCAAATTTTAAACTCCCTATTTATAGGCGACTTCTCAGTCCTCTGTTCGATACAAGCGCCATCTGGCGAGCGTTGGATGTCAGGCGACTTCCTGGCGCCGGACCGAGTCCTCGTTTGCTCTACCGAAGGCAAAGGATATCTGTATAAACTGCCTGCCAAGTAAGTGATATACTCGTTGTAAATAAGGTCTTAATTCGCTTACTAAAAACTTGGTGGCTCCTTCACTATTGTTTGTAGATGGTGAAGACTTTGACTAACTGGCTTATTGGATCTTGGACTATATGACTAACATACAAGGCTCTATTTACGTTGGCAAGGCGATGAACTGAAATACTGACAAACTAAAAAAACAAGTATTTATTGACCAGATGTCGTAATTTTTTATTTCATCAGGCTGGCCGTTAGATAGTTTTCATGAATAAATGTCTTTCATGACAACCTTCTGAAATTTACCGAGGATGCAATACTGCACCTTGTTTTGTCGCGACAATTTATTTCCGCTCTGTGCCAATGTGAATAGAGTCTAAAATTGAGTGGTTTGACTTCTTGGGTAGGTGTGTTAACAAATACTTTTTGACTGACTCTTACGATGTATTGTCCGTCTTATAACAAAATGACGTTTAAATTTAATTAAGCCTGTTATTGTATTTTTGAGCTTTATTTTAAGTAAGGTAAAGTTCTTAACACAAAGACACAAACTCAATTCTAAGTTGTTTTTGTATTAAGGATTTTATCCAAGCGGTAATAGAGTTTAAAATACAATAACTGGTTTAAAACTCCTTTTTTATATGAGACGGGTTATGACATAGCTAAGCTTGACTTATTTACTGACTCTTAGACTGTAACTCTTATAACAATGAATTTATGACTAAACAATTAGTGTAAAGTTTTATTTTAACAGAACTGACTGGGATGCTAATAAGGATTGTTTTCCAATTAAACGGGCGCTAACAAAGCTAGTCTTTGCTATCTCAAGCGATTAAAAAATAAAATCATTTATTTTCTTTCTATAAAATAAAAATATTTTAAAAATATTATATCATTTGAGATTGCAAATGTCTTGTGAATAATCTTACTAAAAATACAATTTATAAAAAATGTGCAACAAAAATTGAATAATGTGTATTTTTGAGCTAGCGCTTGAATGGGATTCTATTATATCTAATTTTATTAAATCAATATTAAAAACTAAATATAAATAAAAGATTATAATAAATTGAATAGAATATATCTTTATTTGCTTTGATAGTAGGTTTACATAAGGCAAGCATTAATTTCAATGAAGCTTTTGACAGGCACTTTTGAATTGTCAAAGAGGTCAGAGAGTTGAAGCTAGTTGCTTGTTCCAAAATATAGGTCCCTATGGAGAAGAACGAGTGAGAAACTCCATGGACACACTCTATTTTAAAATATAGTGGTTCACAGCATTTTTGTCCCTTGTAGTCCCATCTAAGTCTGACAACCAGTCTAACCAAGAGGTATCGTGTTGCCCAGTTACTGGGTTGTGGAGGTCAGACAGGCAGTCGCTCCATGTAAAGCACTGGTATTCAGCTGCATCCGGTTAGTCTGGAAACCGCCTCTTACATTGTTGGAAACCGGCTAGGCAGATGAGTGGTAGAGTTATTTCTGAATGACCTCGTATAAATACTATCACTATATCTGTTTCTGCCGTTAACCAGCGTTGCTGTGTTCCAGTTTGAATGATATAAGTGCTGGTGTAATTACTGGACATTTCATCTTTGTCTCTTAGATGGGAAGGCGTCTTGTATTCACCACATAATAAATATATAAATTCTTTACAGCTTAGCTTTAAAATTAGATATAAAAATCCGTCTCATTCAAGCGTATGTTCAAATATAGACCTTATGACCTAAGCTAAGAGTTTAGTTTCGATTGGCATGTCATTGGTTACAGTGTTATCATCATTAGATTTTCATTGAAGCACTATATGCCTATGTAATAGATATTTATTTGGATAATTAAAGGGTTTTTCATAAACAATGTATGATATTCTTCTGCTATTCAAGAATTTGCCCGCGACTTCGCCCGCCGGTGGATGTAGGCCATCGCAGCAGAAAGACGAAGCCTAGGAATAAAAAAAAAAAACTGCAATGTTCTTTGTGAAGGAGCTCGTCCGGGGAAGTACTACCACCTTACTTATTTTTGCCACAAAGCAGCGTTGCTGTGTTCCGGTTTGAAGGGTTTAGGTGCCAGTGACATGCATATAAGACATTTCAACTTTGTCTCTAGAATGGCAACGCATTTGCAAGGCCTCTGGTATTGCAGATGTCTATAGGCAGCGGTGACTACTCAACATCAGGTGGGCCGTCGGCTTGCTTGCCATCCAATGACATAAAAAAAAACAAATTGAGGAAATATTCTGATTCGTTATAAAAAAATAAAAGAAATATATTGTTTATGAATAACCCAAACTTCCGTCCACTAAAATGAAATTTAATAACTGCCAAAGGCAAAGCTTTACCCTTAAGCTACACTAAAAGCTATACCATACGATAATATATGAAGATATAAATATTTCTTTTATAGCAAACTGCGAGGACGGGCTATCAGTAGGTCAGCACATGTTTGTCTGTTTATATGTATTTTGTATGTAGATAGAGTTATTTTGCTAGCACTAATATCAGCTTGTTTTTTTTTTAGGTAGTTCTTAGATTTTTTTTAGCGATAGCGGTAATTTAGTACAAAAGTTGGCTGAAAGCACAGCGGTTTGTTTAGTGCAAGTGTTCGTCAAATGTTATCTCTGAAACTACGTAAACAGTGTGCTTAACGCGGACAAAAAATGTCCATGGGCGAAGTTATTACATTATTATATTTTTCGGGTAAAGCGAAAAATAGAGCAAAAAGATTTGTAACGATCAAAATTTAGTTACATCACAGCGACAATCAATGTCAAGAAGTAGGTAAATTAGACAATTTGAGACTAGAATTAAAATGCAATTTTTGTTGAGTTTACGGGAATTGCTCCTATATCATGTTTTACTAGGACATCTAGTCCTAGTAAAACATGATATAGGAGAAAAAAAAAGCAATAACCGTAAATATTTCATATAATTTCTGTTTCTAAATCTCGTATGAGATCTAAAACTCATTATCAATTTGAGATTAAATTATTTGACGGGAATCTGTCTAACCGCAAGCATAGATATTAGTTTTCTTTATCCTATATTCAAAATGAGAGCGTCCTTAAATACCTACCAAAATATTTTGTATGGAACTCACTGTAGATGTCGGCCGCTTAGGTTCAATTTCCATCAACCGGCCCGCGCCAATATGCATTTCACACTGTGCTAATGAAAATTCAGGCTTCTGCATAATAGTTAAGGTTCATATTTGCATGAAATTTTATACTGCTCGGAACGGCATAAGTACGAGCCTATTAAATTCCATGCAAACATGAACTTTAACTATTATGTAGAAGCTTGGATTTTCTTTAGCACAGTGTAAAATCCGCTTGGGCGCGGTTGATGGAAATCGTACATTACTCGGCATTTTAATACGCCACACGTTTGACGACCGCTAGCATTAGACAAACTAGTGTTTATTTAAATGAAAAAATATAGTATAGTAAACTGTTATCGCCTTCAGTACGCCAATACCTTAGTCTGTACCTACGTAAATTATTTTAAGCCCTGTTGTTGTAATATTTTATTTTTAAATTAGTTAATTGTTAATTAGAGCGTATTATTTTTATTTGCATTTGCACTATCATATTATATCCATCGATTTGTTTTATTTTATAAGTGTATTTATTTTAAAAGTTAGATTTTGAAGGGCATTAATCTTGGAGACTGATTTGACAGCTTAAGAGCGCGTATACAGAAAGTTGGCAACGTCGCAAATAGCTGTCAAATATTTCCCTGTTTTGATTAATTTGCCAATATTACTCTATGAAAATAAGAAATATGGCTAACTAATGAACTAGAATATTAATCATGAATTGCAATTAAAACACTGAATTTGATGTTGTAATCATTTTAGGTGCAAAAAAGGCATTTGTAAAGTTTCCAAATACTTTTTTACATCTAAAACTAAATATTCGGTGTTACGATATTAATTATTGCATGTCATAATCAATATTCTAGTACATTAGTTAGCCATATTTCTTATTTTCATACACTAATATTGACAAATTAATCTAAACAGCGAAATATTTGACAGCTATTTGCGACGTTGCCCCCTTACTGTATCCACGCTCTTAAGAGTTAGTTCACACCGAGACGCGACGCGACGTGATGCTGCGCGCACATTTTAATAGAAATTCAAAATGTAACTTTATTTACTGCACAAAAAGATACACATTTCATTGTAAGTAGGTGCAAAGTATTCAAACAATGAAATATGTATCTTTTGGTGTAGTAAATAAAGTTATATTTCTACCCTGACCTTATTGGTGAGGTTCTTTAGTAAGGTCGGGTGTGCAGTACTCGTAACCGGCGTGCTTGTATGACCAGCACCTGTAGCCATGTAACAAACGATAAACGAGAACGCTAAGTAGGCTTTAATAGATCTTCAACTTTATGTGCTTGGTTTTAAGTTGAAGATCAAATGAAGATTGCATAGCGTTTTCGTTCGTTCTAGTCGCTAACGCTTATAAATCTTTAATAGATTTTTAACTTAAGGCTCTGGGGTATAAAGTTTAAAATCTATTGGTACCTACCGAGCGTTTACGATTATCGTTTGCGACTTGGCTAGAGGGGCAGATGTATGAACGTGGACGAGGCGAAAGTAGTATGTAGGGATCGTAGCAGGTGCCGTTCTGTGGTTTCTGCCTACCCCCATGGGAAAAAGGCGTGAGTTTATTTATGTATGTCTATTAAAAAGTGCGCGTAGAATCGCGTCGCGTTCCGAGTGAATTGACCCTTATGTGTCCAACTTGAAAATAGTGTGCTTTATGTTTATATACCGAAAGCTCATTATATTTATGTTTGACATATGAAACTGTCAATTTAGTCTCAGATTAAAAAACACTATACTTAGGTGCGTAGTACTCGCAGCCGGCTTGTATGGAATATGCAAGGAAGGTTTCAAAACAAAAGAAGTACGGCTTTTTAGAATACCTCTGGTTTTGGAAAGCCTGGGGCCGTTTTATGAAGTACTAGCTTTTGCCCGCAACTTCGTCCGCGTGGATTAATAGTTCCCGTTCCCGGGGGATTTCCGGGATGAAAACTATCCTATGTCCCTTCTCGGGTCCCAGACTATATCTGTACCAAATTTCATTGAAATCGGTTCAGTGGTTTAGGCGTGAAGAAGAGACAGACAGACAGACAGACAGAGTTACTTTCGCATTTATAATATTAGTAAGGATTAGGTTCTGTTTGCACCAGGATTGAGGAATTTGTTCCAAAGAGTCACCGCGTAACTGCCGCGAAATTGCCTCGAGTGTCATGATGGCCCAGTGGTTAAGGCGCCCGCCTCTCAAGCACGAGGTTGTGGGTTCGCAACCGGGCAGGGGCAAGTACCAATGTGACTTTTTCTAATTCATATGTACTTTCTAAGTTTATCTTGGACATCACTGACAGTGGTGACCATGTCAGAGGCCCTTGAGGCGGTTTAGAAATTCTGACACTAGGCTGTGTGGGGTCGTTAGACGTTACTGCCCACACGATAAAGAACGAATATGATATATTCTTTGTGTTAACATGGGGTACAAAATGTTGTATAAAAATGTTACTCCATACTGTGCCCCGTTAAAAATCATACGATTTTTTTCGGTTTATGGATATCTAAAGTATTTTTTTATTAAATGGAAAATTGGGATAGCAACGCATTAGCAAGGCCTCTGGTATTGCAGATGTCTATAGGTAGCGGTGACCACTTAACATCAGGTGGGCCGTGGGCTTGTTTGCCATCCAATGGCATAAAAAAAGAAAAAAAGAAAATAAATTCAAATGTCACAAAGCAATAATAAATTGACATTAGATTTATCCACAGATTATATTAAAACGGCTTTCTAAAACCGAGGTATAGTATTGTAGTTTCTGCTTACCCTTTTAGGGCGATGGCGTGATATTTTAGTTGTATTATAAAGTAATTTAAACGCCAAGAAATCTGAATATGTAGAACGAATATATTTATTTTTATTTTAACTAATTATTATATTGTATTGTTTAATTCTTGTTGTGTTGTTATGAAAAAGATGACTTCTTTTAATACCTCTGTGTTGTTGGGTCCTATGTGATGTATATGATGTAGGTACTCTTATAGGTTAGCTTGAACAGATCAGGAATATGCTTGAGCAATATTCATTAATGGTCAATTGTTTTTGTTTTATAAAGAAACCATTTCGCCCTCTATAAAAAAATCCCGTATTCCCGTCTCTATAAAAAAATAATAATTACAATGAAATATGGTTTAATTCAATAATTGAAAATAAACCAAAAAACTACACATATAAAGTTGAAAATTGCTTACAGGATGGAATTCCGTGCTACCGTCATTATCACGCGACTACTCAATTTTCAACCTTATCTTTGATTCAGTTTAGTTCTTTATAAATTAACCAAATCAATAAAAAATGCTACAGCATATTGCTGTTCTGTTTACGCTAACCCTAAATGGGTATAAAAAAAAACGACGGGTTGCACTCCGGGAGTGCCGGCAGAAGTGAAAACTTGAATATTAACGTTGTGCATTTTTGATATTTTGGAATGGTTAGGGAATAATTTTGCACGAATTGCTTTAATTATCAGTATAAAAGTACTACCATTTATGTGGTATAATACAATACTTATTTGTGTACGATAAATTCGTAAGATTTTCGATCAGGTCACGTTTCCTGACGCGAGTTTAAATTTTTTTACCCATTACAAAAAAAGTGTACAACGCCGCTAAAGAAGTTTTCACTTCAAAAACCTGGATACATAATTTTGCAAAGTTGCCATTATATAATTCTGAATATTGAATACCAAAAAAAAAAGTAAATTTGCATGGCACCTAATACCACACGTATATTGTACCATATCTATATGTATTGTTGTCAGTCCCCTCCTAAATACCCCCATTTTAAAAGAAAACAGCTATAATTAATGTATTAAACAAGATAATCGTTATGTTATAGTTCAGTCCCAGACCACAAAGGATTCCACGGTCCTACTGTCGACCATGACAGTCCTGTACTGTTCGGAATTCTTGCGCATCCTGATAATAAGGTAAAGAAAAAAATAATATTTTCTACATACTCTCTTGTGTTTCTCAGTAGCAGCTCGGAGTTTGGATTTGTGCCCGGTTAATGGCAATAGGCTCGCCCCCTATTACATGGGACCTAAATATACCGGCGAACTGTGGGTGTACATTAGTACACCTCTGCCTAACCCTTCGGGGATAACAGGCGTGATGGTATATTTTATATTTATTAACATACTTCCTTGTAAATTGACTCTTATTGCACCGTCGTTGGGTTCATAATACAGTGTGTGACGCACGAGTGCTTTGTACATTATATGACCGTATTAGTGTGGTATTTTGAATCTAGTTGCCCCATCTGAACCTCCCCCTGGTTTCGGTTCTCTTAGCTGCCTAATTAGCCTAGTGGTCCTAAGCGCGACAGCTACGCTAGAGGTCTTGGGTTCGATACCCAGGTCGAGCAAAGTGAAAAGTCTCAGTAGCAGCTCGGAGTTAGGATTTGTGCCCGGTTAATGCCAATATTACATGGGACCTAAATATACCGGCGAACTGTGGGTGAACATTAGTACACCTCTGCCTAACCCTTCGGGGAATTCAGGCGTGATGGTATATATATATCATCATCATCATATCAGCCCCAGGACGTCCACTGCTAGACATAGGCCTCCCCACAAGGTGGACAGACGACCTGATTAAGACCGCAAGAAGACGCTGGATGCAGGCCGCTTCCAACCGATCTTTTTGGAAATCAGTTAAATTATTATTTAATAAATATTACTTTGTATAATAATTATTTATCAAACCCAGGACCTCTAGCGTATCAGTTGTGCTTAGGACCACTAGGCAATCGAGGCAGTTAATAATATGATGATGCTGATGATGAATAACTTAATATTTACCTCCACAGCTCCTCTCATGCCCTCCCGCCATGCGATTCGTGATAACATCAGTCGGAGGCAAGCAACGCCGTCTGTTGCTACGCGGGGACTCCGCCGGAGTGGTCTCTGTGTGGAATGTAGACGAGGCTGCGCATCCTACGCCGCATAAGACACCTAGTAAGTGGTTGTAGAAGAGTCCAGGGTAATTTAGAGTACGGGGTAATTTTGAGTGTGGGGTAATTTTGAGTGTGGGGTAATTTTGAGTGTGGGGTAATTTTGAGTGTGGGGGGTAATTTTGAGTGTGGGGTAATTTTGAGTATGGGGTAATTTTGAGTGTCGGGGTAATTTTGAGTATGGGGTAATTTTGAGTGTGGAGTAGTTTTGTCTACATCGTCATTTTGAATATGGGTTAATTTCGAGTACAGGGTATTTTCGACTTTGGGGTACTTTTGACTATTGGGGTAATTGCAACTATTGGAATCAAAGTTATTGTATAGCTTTGTTCTTTGACTACCTAGTCGGTGTAAGGGATGATATAAACGCTAGGGCTAAGCATGGAGGTCTATGTTCGATTTTTCAAGCCTTTCCATTAGGAAAATTACAGTAGCCTGGCGTTAAAAGTTGGCGATGTGACACCGCCGTGCCTAGGAAAGCACGTGAAGACGTTGATCCTGCGCCTCATCTCTCCCTGGTCATGTCGGGTTGCCGTGCATCTACCTATGATAGTGAGAGAAGAGGGAGTGTACCTATGCACCTAATATCTTCTACTTACTTAGCTAGTCTCCTTTGATATTGGCTATCTATAATAAAGTCAAGATTCTACAAAATTGTACCTGTAAATAATTCTTTATTCAAAATATTTTGTATTTGTCTGCAGCGCACGCGCCGATAGTAATGACCAGTTTGGATATAGCGTGGGAGGATATGAATCCTAGTCCTGTCGGTATTCTGGACCAGCTGAACCATCCAGAAGAACAAGGTGAGTTCGGAATTTGAATTTAAATTGTAAGTTTTTTACTTCTTTCTTTTATGAAAAAAAAAAAGTATAAAGCAAACTGTTTAGCTTTATAATTGGGTAGATGACACCACTAATCAATTGACGTACTTTTTATGAGCTGTCAAAATGCGATTCTCACATAGGTATTGTAAAGGTAACATTCCGATCACGGCAGTCGCGACCTGGCAGTGGCGGCTAACTGCCGCGGCCCATTGTCGCTGCTGTGCGGCGCTGCCAGAAGCTTTCGGATAGCAGCGTCCGCGACCCGGGCAGCGACTGCTACAAACAAGAGTCAGTACGAGCGGTTGTGCATTCTAGTCGTGTATCGAACATTTTGTCATCCTATACGAGCGGGCAGCGCGACCGTACTGCCTCCGGAGCGGCTCAGCGGCGCTGCCAAGGTCGCGCGTAGGCCACGCCCCCCGGCCGCGCTGCTCGGTCGCTTGCGTCGGAAAGTAGCGCAATAGAAAGCAGTGCGGCGCGACCACGGCTGCGGCTGCAGGGCCGCGGCTGCCGTGCCGCTACTGCCGTGATCGGAATGTTACCTTTATGACAGTACTAAATGACGCCACTTTTTTGTCATCTTAATCACTAACTATTTATTAGAATATATTATAGCTATTAAAAAATTCCTCGGGTTTTCAGCGCTTAAACATTTTTTTATTTTGTGAAGTTTTGTTTTGGTATTATGTATTGTTTAATGGTGTCATCTACCAAATTAGGATTAATGTTGTAAAGCTAAAGAGTTTGTTTGTTTGAAGGTGCTTATCTCCGGTACTGCTGGACCGATTCAGAAAATTCGAAAATTCTGATTCTGATTATGGGCCATCTTTAGGGAAAGCCTATCTCTAGCCGTGAACGTGGATCGGCTGATATGATGATGATGATTATGAATCTGATTTTTTTGGGATCGGACTAGTAGTTCCGCAGATTAGCGCATTTATATATTACGTATTTATATTATTTTATGATTTATTAGGAAAGATAAGAAGAAGGAACAGAGTGGTACAGAGTAGTAAGTAAAAAGGAAATGTTTGTTCCTAACGAAGTGTTCTAGCTGATCTGCATGTATTTGAGAGATTACTAAAAATATCCATAACGAGTTAATTGACAAATAACACAGACGAACTTTAGTTTTTATATCTTGTTAGAACCCAAAAACCCAGTGTTCAATACCAAAAATTTAAGAATTGGTAAAACAATTGTCTTTCGGAGTGTACTTGAAGACCTTGTTAGAACTTAAAAGCCAGGTTTCATTTCAAGAAACAAATGAACGGTTTATAATGTTAAAAACGCTGAGTTTTCTTGGACATCACTGGCATCGGTGAAGGAAAACATTGCGGGAAACCTGGACTTGTAATTAATATAATTTTGATATCTCCAATCCGCTTTAAGCAAGCATGATAATAGTGGAACAAAAAGTAGCCTATGTTTTTATCTAAATTCTAACCTAGTTGTCTAATTTCATTCAAGAGGTTACAAACAAACAGATAGACGGAGTGCTGGAGTTACTTTCGCTTTTATAATATTTACGTGGATTAATAATGGTATTTTTTTAGAGTTTGTTTGTTGTAAAATCTAATGACATATATTATAATTACCGTAAACAATGTTGAACAACATTCGCGCTACATCAGAATGTTACTGGCAACAACTTTTCCATGAAACATTATTGTTTCTTGATCAAAAGTTAAGAAATAATTCTGCAACATTATTAATAAATTAATGTTGAACTGTTTTCGGTATATACCAAGGTTTATTAAAAATGTAGTTTAATTTAACATGTAAACTAAAATAGCTTATGATTTTTGTTTTTTTTTTGTTTTTAATATGTATTTTTGAGTTAAAACTAATATAACAAGGTAGAGTGGAAGAGGGAGGCCAAAGAAAAGATGGTTGGATTGTGTGAAGACTGATATGAAAGAGAAGGGAGTCAGTGATAGCATGACGGTTGACAGAACGGCATGGAAGAAGACAACGTGTTTCACCGACCCCAAGTAACATGGGATAAAGGCAGGAAGATGATGAGTTTAGAGTTCTTCAAAAATAATTTGTAAAACTAATTATTTTTGTTTCAGAAATAAAGTTGACAGCCTCAATATATCTGCTAGCCGCAAACCGTTTGGTGGTCGGCAGAGAAGATGGTTCTATTGTCATAGTGAATGCAACACATACGGTGCAACTGCAACTGTTGCATGGCAATCATCAGCAACTTGATGGTAAAAATCATGTTGTACTTTTTGAAAATACTAGCGTACTACCCGCTGCTTTTTATTTTACCTCTTACCTCTCCCACCTTCTATTAAGATCGTTTTTCCGTACAATATGTTTGGGAAAGTTTTTGGCGATTCCTGTAATTTCTAGTACTTATACCTTAAATGGTCCCATAGAGTCTTTTGATGCCATGAAAGAATCGATTGGTATTTTTTTTTTCGAATTTTAGCGTTTCTTCTCTGATTGTACATTTCTTCTAAAATCTGTGAATGCAGTTCAGAATATCTCAAAAAGTTATGGATGGTCTGCTAGGAACGTTTTCCTGTAACTATAACGATTAAGGTACCTGCCTTTCGTGCTCCGTCTTAAAAATCCACCCCGTATAATAATTGCTATTGTTATAGATTGGCCTCCACATCAGTTGCTTCTGGGGCACAACGGGCGAGTCAACTGTTTACTGTACCCACATCATGTACACCAAAGGTTAGATCATTTTACTTATTTACTAATAAGCTTTTGACCGCGACTTCATCCGCGTAAATTTCAGTTATCACGGACGCAGACGAAGACGCGGAATATAAAGTAGCCTATGCTCTTTCTTGGGGTTTAAACTTACCCCGTACCAAATTTTATCAAAATCGGTCAGAATCAGAATCAGAATCAGAACTTTATTTGCTCTAAATGTAGGTACAGAATTGGATATTAAACATAAATAAATGATCAGCTTTTTTTTTTTTTTTTTTTTTTTTTTTTATAGACGGGAAATCATCAAATAACTTCCCCCGCCCTGGGCGGGGCGGGAAGGAGTGTCAGACTTTTACTGACTAAAACCTGTCTATATTCCTTCATGTGCCCTTTGCGTTCCGGGGGCGCGGTATCTCTTTCGAACAACCCGTAGCCCCGGCAGGCATCGGCCCTCAGTGGCCCCATCCAATTTTGCTGACATTTCTTTGAGGCGCGCGTGGAACACGAACGCGCCGTCGACACGGTCTGTCGCTAGTGAACGTACGGACGGTGAGCTACCCATTGCTCACCGTCCACAGACCCGCGTCTACGGTGGCCGGGAGTCGTCACGTGGCTCCCGACGCCCGGATCGTCTACCGCGGCGGCCGCTGGGACGGGGGACCCTCCTTTCCCTCTCCCGTCCCGCCGCCTCCTTCTCTAGCATTACAGCTTCGCAGAAGGAGGCGACTGCTTCCCATTCCCCCTCGCTCCGGACCATGGCCTGGACCAGTGCCGGACGCGAGAGGGCGCCGCCGCCGATGGCCGCCTCGAGGACTCGGCGGTGCTCAGCCCAAGCAGGGCACACCGCCAAAGTATGCTCCACCGTGTCCTCGGGGCGATCCTCACAATGGTGACACCCGGGTGATTCCTCCCGCCCGATGAGGTGCAGGAACCTCCCGAAACATCCGTGTCCGGTGAGGACCTGCGTCAGGCGGTAGGTGAGGGCGCCGTGGCGCCGCTCCAGCCACTCCTCAAAGAGGGGTCTTACCGCCTCAATCGAGGCGAGCCCTGCACGAGGTTGCGACAGTCGTTCTCTCCATGTCGCCATGAGATCGAGCCGGAGTTCCGTCCGCAGGGCGGCAATTTGCCGCGGCAGCGGAGTTTCGCCCCGGCCCAGTGCCTCCGCGCGCCACTCGTGTAGGCGCGCGAGGACCAGCGCCTCCAGATCCCATGGCGGCAATCCGGCAAGGAGGCTCGCTGCCTCGCCGGAGATCGTGCGGTATCCGCGGATGACCCTTATAAATGATCAGCTACATTTTACCTTCTGGCATGCAAATTGATATTAGTCACACAAATAATATAAAAAAATTAAATGACAAATGTAAAAACTGGTCAAATATAGAAATAAAAATTATCAAAATGTCAACAACACAAATAATTAAAATTTAAAAAAAATGACAACAAAAATGCAAGTAAATTTTTCAAAAAGTACAAATAAAAAATGTCAAAATGTCAACACTACAAATAAAATACAGAATGTCAACAAAATATAATAAAAAAATTAAAACAAATACTAAATTATGAAAAAAAAAAACAAAAAAAAAAAATGAAAAAAATGTTCAGTGGTTTAGTCGTGAAAGCGTAACAGACAGAAGGAGTTACTTTGGCAATTATAATATTAGGTAATAATAATATGGATTAGTATGGAGCAGCCCATCGGTATCAGGAACAAGGTCCAAGTTACGAGGAATCTCCTAACAATACGCACCGTGTCTAGGAGTACCGCTTTCTGAATCAAGCCCTTGATCCAACCGCCCAACGAGGGCCTCCTTAGGTGTTGGTTTAGGTCTTGGCTGCTATGCCATTAGCCATCACGACTATTGGCACGATAATAATAAATCATTTTATTGTCAGGCTTCTCCTTTTCATTCGCTCTTTGTAAAGGAGTTCGTGTGGGGAAGTACTACCACCTTATCTACTGCCGCAAAGCGTCGCTGTGTTCCGGTTTGAAGGGTTTTTGTGCCGGTGTATTACAAGCAAATGAGACATTTCAACTTTATCTCTGCGATGTCGACGCATCTGCAAGGCCTTTGGTATTGCAGAGGTCTATAGGCAGTGGTAACCATTTAACATCAGGTGGACCGTTGGCTTGTTTTCCATCCAAATACGTTATAAATGTTTTTTTCCTATCAGATACGACAAGTCCCACCTGGTGTCTGGAGGCATAGACTTCGCAGTGTGTCTATGGGATCTGTTCAGCGGTGCGTTGCTGCATCGGTTCTGCGTACACGCCGGAGAAATAACACAGCTGATCGTACCACCACATAATTGTAGCGTAAGTAAAAGTAGTACTACCACCATACCTATTTTTTGCTGCCAAGCAGTGCAAAGAAAAGAGTGTCCATGGAGTTTCTTGCTCGTTCTTCTCCATAGAGACCTACGTTTTGGAACGAGCAACTAGCTTCAATATTAAACTGTAACTTCTTGACAATTCAAAAGTGCCTGTAAATGGTCTAATTGAAATAAATGCTTTGACTTTGACTTTGCTGTGTTCCCGTTTGAAGGGTGAGGGTGCCGGTGTTAGCACAGGCATATGAGACATTTAAACTTTGACTCTGGGATGGCAACGTCTCTGGTATTGTAGATGTCTAGTAGAGGGATGCTGCGGATGCAGACTTTTTAAATCCGTGGATGCGAATCTTAATATTTTCTTAAATATTTTGTATGATCCGCAAATATACATATTATATAACTATACTCAATAGATGACTATTTTTTTTACAGCCCCGCATTCAAAAATGCATCTGCTCCGTCGCTTCGGATCATAGCGTGACTTTACTCAGTAAGTACCTACAAAATGACATGATGAAGTTACACGGGCCCGCTGAGTGTCGCGGGTTTGATACCCGCACGAAACAAATATTCGTATGGCCTACAGATAGTTGTTCCGGGTCTGGCTGTTTGTGTATGTGAGTTTATGTGTTTGTAAACGCACCCAGGATACAGCAGGAGAAGTTCCTAGTGTTAGGTAAAGCAATAACAAAAAATAAATTGGGGTGCTTATACCATTAGCCAAAACATATTGCGTATTTGTCCAAAATACTTGAAATGCATATAAAGTTCATTATGCAATGAACACACAATTATTTTTGTGTGAATTGAGTCTGAGGCATTTCAAGTCCTTTTCATTATTTTTTACTTAAAATCTGATCAGTTTTTATTGATTCATTGATAAATTACGATTGAAATAGAGTTAACAATTATGTAACTGCATCCACTATAAAAAAATACTGCATAGAATTATGTCCTGCACACAAATATCAACTCTATTTCTGAAGCATTTCGGTCCATAATCAATTAAGGAACAGCTTACTCACTTTCTACACAAATTTCAACTCTATTTCCAAACCATTTAAGTTCATTATCAATTAACTCACTCTCTTCTTCTCCCACCAGGTCTAACAGAACGTAAATGCGTGACCCTGGCTTCCCGCCACCTGTTCCCGGTGCTGGCCATCAAATGGAGGCCGGCAGACGACTTCATGGTGGTGGGGTGTTCTGATGGCACCGTGTTTGTGTGGCAGATGGAGACGGGGCATGTTGATAGAGTGTTGCATGGTGAGTTTGTTGGTAGGATTAGTTTATGGTTTGACGACACTGTTGGCGCAGTGGTCGAGTGATCGACTGCTGCGTTGCATGTCGCGGGTTCGATTTCCGCACGGAACAAATATTTGTATGACCTACAGATAGTTGTTCCGGGTCTGGCTGTTTGTGTATGTGAGTTTATATGTTTGTAAACGCACCCACGATACAGGAGAAAGTCATAGTGGGGGGCACCGTTTAAAAAAAAAAAAAGAAAAAAAATGGTGGTAGGATTAGTTAGTGGTGGTAGGAGTAGTTAGTGGTGTTTAGACCACTCTATAGGGAATGGATTATATATTATGGTTGGAGAACAATGGTGGTCGGACCAGTTAATTGCGGGAGGACCACTTATAGGTGGTAGGATCATTTATTGGTGGTAGGACCACTTAATAATAATAATAATAGTGTGATTTATCTATAATATGTATGTATTTATAGATTATATAAGTATGTATATCAGTTGTCTGGTTACCATAACACAAGCTCTGCTTAGCTTGGGATCAGATAGCCGTGTGTGAGTTGTCCCAAGATATTTATTATTTATTATTTATTTATTATTATTACTTAATTGTGGTAGAACCACTTTACGGTGGGATTATATATATTAGCCGAACGTCGTCCACTGCTAGACATAGGCCTCTTCAGAGGAGGATCGACCTGGTAAAGGTGGCGTGAAATCGCTGGGCAGCATCACGTAAGAAGGAAGAAATGGAGGCAGGCCTTGGAGCCCAAAAAGAGGGGCAGAATCGACTAATAAAATAAATGGTCGTCAACTAAATGGTGGCTGTACCACTTGATGGTGATCGGCTACTTGTTAGGGTTCAAAAGATACAACTCTGTAACAGACGGACAGATGTACTGAAGGACAGTCAGTCAATTTGATGAAGTCTTAGTAGAAGGGGTTCCGCTTGGCACACGGTACTTAAGCCCACGGTACTTGAGCTCGTCCGGTGAAGTACCACCACCATACCAATATTTGCCGCAAAGCAGCGTTGCTGTGTTCCGGTTTGAAGGATGCCGGTGTAATTATAGCCACATAAGACATTTCAACTTAGTCTCTGGGATGGCAATGCATCTGCAAGGCCTCTGGTATGGCAGATGTCTATAGGCAGCGGTGACCACTTAACATCAGGTGGGCCGTCGGCTTGTTTGCCATGCAATGGCATGCCTTATGGTCTATATAATAATATACCCTTTGGTCTTTGGTCAAGCATTGATTGAAGGATTTCCGTTATTATCCAGGTATGATAGCCGAAGAAGTACTGGCGGCGTGTGACGAAGCCTTAGCTGATGACCTTGGAGGGTCACTGTCGACAGGATCCAGTGATGGACTAGCCAACCCAGCTGTGCACTTCTTTAGGTAATGTGGAGTTCAATTACTGAAACTTAAGAATGTTGTTACTTCATAGAAACAATGAAAAAAGATTATTGTCCATGTGCACACAAAAATAACAATAAAAAAATTAAATGAGAAGAAGGACACATTGCATTGTTTGAATTGAGAATACGTTGCAACTTCTCACAATGAAGTCGTCACAATGAAATGTGTATCTTTTCGTGTAGTAAATAAAGTTATATTTTGTTTGAGTAGCTCTATTAAAATGTCCGCGTCAAGTCGCGTCGCGACTCGCTATGAACAGACCCTCAGGCTGGTTTCCGTCACTAGCTCTAAAAATACTCTGATAACACTTAATTTTTCTTTTAATAATTATTCCCGTCCCCCCACAGAGGTCTTCGTCACCGCAACCTAACAGCCATGCGTGCAGCAACAGCTCGCGGTTTAGCAGCGCTGCAGCACAGCGGGCCGGCCGGGGCCGCCGGGCCGCTAGCCGAGCCCGCACGCGCCCGCCGGGCACAGCTCACCGTGCAAGGCTTCCGGAGTAACCCTGCTGGTAAGATCAACAGGCCATGCAACAGTGGATAATATGTTTTTCTTTTTAAACGCATCGTTGACACGCGTATTTAGCGATATATAAGCGATACGCACGCGAGTCAGACAAAATTAAGCTGCAATGTGGAGAGAAAAACGCGCTGTCGACTCGCGTTTCTAAAACGCATGGCAACGGCGCGTTTAAAATACTCCTTTCGCGTCGTCCAAGTTGATACTTGAATACTAAAATATTGATATTTTCGCCTTTTCATGTTTAAGCTTAAATTGTACCGAATAATGTCCTGTAAAATAGCGGTTATTTGTATTTTTTTTTAAAGCTATCCGTGCACGTTTTGGAATCTACTTTGGGATCACTGCCACTCGTCTTTTGAGTTTTTTTTAATGACTGATAATCTGGAACTAATTTTATCGAGCAAGTGTTTTGCTCGATAAAACTAGTTTATCTCGATAAAATAACTAAGTTTTGGCAAACTGGAAGCCGACCCTAATATTGCCGGAAAAGGCTAGGCAGATATATAACTAAGTTTTAGAGTCTTTGGGTGTTCACATACACATACCATCACGCCTGTATTCGCCGAAGGGTTAGGCACACCCAGAGGTGTACCTAATTGCACCAAAACAGTCAGTTTTGTCTATCGGTTGCACACTTTCAGGATTTATTATCAACAACAATATTTCCGAAAAATGCAACACTTAGTAAAATGGCGACCAAAACACGAGAACTTGCTGATAAACTTCGTGACAACTAACAATTTGTTTTTGTTTCCCAGACCCTGAGAGCCACATCCTATTCTTCGACATCGAGGGTCTGATAGTGGAACTCCTCAGTGAGGAGTATTCTGCCATGAGTCCTGCTAGTTTGGAGGTAAATATAATAAACTTGCTTTTGCTTGCGAATTCTTTCACGTGAATTTTATTACGGGTCCCTTATTTTTTTATATTAAAATATAAACTACTAGTTTCAGCTCGCGACTTTGTCCGCTTCGAAGCTGATGTACTAATAGGGATGTGTACAATTTTCCTGAATATTAAACTATATCTGTGCTAAATTTCATCCAGATCAGTTCAGTTATTCTGGAGTAAAATTCAGTAACAAACATCTCCCAGTCAAACCGTCTAGATGTTTTGGGAGACTATTTTTCTAATTTATAAGATTTTAAGTTTATATTGATTAACTAGCTGTTGCCCACGACTTCGTTCGCGTTCAGTATTTTTAAGTTAATAGTGTTCATACTGTTTCTGTCTAACCCCTATGTGACATAGCGTGATGAATTGTGAAGCCAACACAATGCCAAAAGTTTTGTTCAAATCGGTGCAGGAGTTAAAAAGTTATGCGCGTAAATACAAACAAACAAACAGACAAAAATTCTAAAAAGCCTTTTTTTGGGTTCAGTATAATGTATTTAACATGTGAGAATTACTCTTTATAAAAAATATTGAATGTACAGAATTGGCCTCGTTACGATTTTATTATATGTTGATTAATAAATCAATAATAAATAATCAATCCAAACTTTCGTATTAAGACTAGATATTACTCAAGTATAACGTAGCTTCCTATTACCTAAAGAATTTTCAAAACCGAACCAGTAGTTCCCGAGATTAGCGCGTTAAATCAAACCAACTCCTCAGCTTTATGGATTAATATTGCCTTTTCTGACAGGCCGCCGGTTTGATAACGAGCGAGTACATGAAGGTAGCAGCCCTGACGCAGTCGGCAAGCCCGGACGCCACCAAGAGGATATCAGGTGATTGTTGAAATATACATCTTATTGTCTTATTGATAAGGTTCATTTTTTAATAGCAAGTGGAATTGACTAAAATAAATTTGAACTTTATTGTGTTGGAAATTAGGTTCATTTTTGAATGACAAGTAGAATTGACGAAATACATACCTATTGGACTTACAGAAATATCATCTTTAAAGCCTAAAATTATTATTATGTTATCTGTAAGTAATTAATTTTAGTTCATTTTTGAGTGACAAAAGTCTATCATCAAGTGATTGTAGAATAAATCAACTTTATTTACTGTACTATAAACATAATTTTAAAACGACAGTTGAATTAAACAGAAATAACAACTTTACATCGTTGAAGATAAAGTAGATTTTTGAACAACAGAAACATCAACTATATTTGTTAGCCACTTAAGTGCATTTTTGAATAATATTTCACAATAATTTGATGATACACATCAAATTATTGTGTAATATTATAAAAAATATCAACTCCAATCATTTATTAATAAAATTTATTTTACAATGCCAAACATTATCATCAAAAGCAGTCACATTAAAATATCAACTTTACCACCTAACACATTAAGTTCAATTCCAAATGACAAAAATTCATCATCAGAATTTTAATAACAAAAAATTGTTTCCACACATGCTTACAAAAACGGATAGACTTCTTTGGACGTGTCAAAGACAAAGCCGGAGATATGGAAAGGATATTAAAAGAAAAAGACAAACATGGTAGGTATTCTACTACCCCCCCTGTGTGTGTCACCCGCGTTATATTACGCCTTTGGTTACTGCTCCGCTCCCGTTGGGCATACCGTGATGTTCTACAGTTTGTTACGGAAAGGGTACCTATCAAAGGCGTCATTCTGTGGGTGTACATTGGTACACCTCTGCCTAACCCTTCGAGGAATACAGGCGTGATGGTGATGGTATACCTATCAAAGGCACGGATTGTTTTGGTGTTAACAAACACATGACGACACGACACGTGACGGGCCTGTTGGTCTAGTGGTTAGTAGCCCTGACCGCTAAGCCAGAGGTCGAGGGTTCGATTCCCACCCAATACAAACTTTGTGTGATGAGCATGATTGTTTGTTCTGTGTCTGGGTGTGATTTATCTATAATATGTATGTATTTATAAATTATATAAGTATGTATATCAGTTGTCTGGTTACCATAACATAAGCTCTGCTTAGCTTGGGATCAGATAGCCGTGTGTGAGTTGTCCCAAGATATTTATTATTTTATTTTTATTTTTTATTACATAGCATTTTTTTAATACGTATACTTACGTAATTATAAAGTTAAGAAATAAATAAATACCATCACGCCTGTATTCCCTGTAGGGTTTGGCAGAGGTGTACCAATGTACACCCACAGTTCGAATTCGATAGGAGGCGAGCCTATTGCCATTAACCGGGCACAAATCCAAACTCCGAGCTGCTACTGAGAATTTCACCTCGCCCCTATAACATGGAACCTAAACATACCGGTGAACTGTGGGTATACATTGACTCACTTCTGCCTAACCCTCCGGGGAATACAGGCGTGATTGTATATATATATATAATGTATAGGTTATAGTTAGGAATAGCACAAAGAATTTTTTTTATCTAGTTTTTCTGTTCCCCAGAGATAAGCTTTTCGTGTTGTTATTCTACTAGGAATAAGGTTCAAATTCGTATATCACATGAAAATTAATAGACATTTTTCTCTTCAGGTATACTGGCTAAGATGAAGGAGGGCGCGGAGAATATGCAGACTAAATTGCAGGCTAAAGCGGAACAGCTGAAGGGTCATATTGAGGCTAAAGGTAGGTGCTTACACAGGTGCTGAAGTCCTGGAGTTTGTAGGAGAAGATGGACGCGTCCATGTTTTAAATGGAACAGGAAAAATAACTTCTATCGTGTGGGCAGTAAGGTCTAACGACGCTACACACCTACTTACTTATAACATCATTAATGTAATAATAATAAAAATAAAAATAAAAATGTTTATTGCATTTTCATAAGGCACAACATACAAGGTTTGGAGAACACCTTTTAAGCAAGAAGATGCTTGTGTTAGGTGTCTCCGCTCTTCCGCTTAACAATAATCAAAGTATGCAATTCTAAACAAGAAAAAGAAAAATACAAAAAGGAGCGCGCTTGAGTGAGTGATTTGTGTGAGTGGGTCTTGAGTGTGTGTGTTGTGAGTGTGGGTGAGTGTACGTGAATATGTATATTGTGTGCGAGTTGTTTTTTTGTTTGTATAGATATAAGTTAGGGTTTCGGTTTGGGTTATGAACAAGGTTTAGGTTTAGGTTAGCCCTGCGACAAAGTCTTGGGATCGGAGGAAATTAAGAGTAACTTCCTCCACTAACGTTTACATGGCCAAATAAATCAAGGAAGCGACTTTAGTATGACCTCAATGTCATCATAAGATTTAGTTTTAAGCCATTCAGTTGTAACTGATTTACATTCACGGAGTTTCAAGGGATATATGTGCAGTTCTTTATTTAATAGGTTATATAAGTGGGAGGATTGCCTTGCGAACTGTCTCTTGGCAAAGACAGATTTAACTGGGACAGTAGGAGCGACCAAGTAGCACCTGTACCTGTGCCAATGTACCTGTGTTAAACAAATGAATACCCTCACTAGGAATTTCTCCTGTATCGTGGGTGCGTTTACTCACATACACAAACAGCCAGACCCGGAACAACTATCTGTAGGTCATACAAATATTTCGTGCGTGAATCGAACACACGACACGCAGTGCAGCAGTCGATCGCTCGGCTACTGCGCCAACCGTGTCGTCAACTTCCTCCCTTCTTTATCGTGTGGGCAGTAGGTCTGACGACCCTACACACCCTAGTGTCAGAGTTTCTAAACCGCCTCAAGGGTCGAGGAAAAATAACTTTGGTTACTTTAAAAAAAATGACTTATACCCATATTTGGGTAGCCAGGCGTCCAATTAAAGCTGTACATAGGGAGGATTATCAGACGCTGTGCTGATTTGAATTGGAAAAAGAATAGCTACGATTATTCTAAAAAACTTTAATTGACTTAAATATCCAGATTTGGGTAACCAGGCGTTCGGTTAAAGCTGGACGTAGTCAGCCTTTTAAGATGCGTGTGCGGTTTTGAAATGGAAAAATTATGGTGACTTTAAATAAAACGTTTATTGACTTATACCCAGTTTAGGGTAACCAGCCCCCCTAGCCAAGTCACAAACGATAAACGCAAACGCTGAATATAGGCTTTAATAGATCTTGAACTTTATGTGCTTGGTTTTAAGATCTAATGAAGATTGCATAGCGTTTTCGTTCGTTCCAGTCGCTAACGCTTAGATTTTTGGATGCGTGTCCGGATAAATTAGTCGGTGTCCGGTTTGTCCGGTTTTGGTTAGGCTTAAGGGTCGGTTCATATCTGACGGAAAATGCGTCGAGCGTATCGTCGCTCTTAGGTAGACGCGCTAACGCATCATCGGTTAGGTGTGAAAGGTTGAATGTTTTATTATGTATTTGACTGTTTTGACGTTACGCGACCGATAATACGCGATGCATTTTCCGTCAGATATGTACCGACCCTTAAATATATTTAATTTAAAGTTGGTTTCACGATAAGGTATCGAAAAAAAATATTCAATAATGTTAAGCACACACAGTCAGTACTTAAATTATAGGTTAGTATTTATCTAAGTTAATGGTAAATGGTCATTGATTTATACGTCTATAATTTAAGGGTATTACATCGCTCAAGTCCTAAAAACACCTTATGTTTAAAGAAATTTGTTGAGGAATCCTTCCGTACGTTTTCCATATAAAAAATATATGTTATACTTAAAGTCATCCTTAACAGATCGCATTGATTAGAATTGTAATAATCTTGCCCAAATTTTGGAAAAAAAATGTTTAAACAGGTCATTTTTCAATCTAAATTGCAAATTGTTGGTAAAACAGCTGAATAGTTCGGCATGAATTTTATACCTAAAGACATGTAATGACATATCAAACAATTCGCATTGTTTACTTTTTCTTGTTTCTGTTAAGAATTTGTAATAATAACTAAAAACTCGAAATTTCATCAATTCCTCCCACGAGGCACCCCCGCTATGCCTGAGACGCCAAACTTCAGTGCCTTGATGGCTGTTGTCAAGGGTGGACTACACGCATGTTATTTTTTCCAAAATAAAAACCAAAACTTCATTTTTTAATAATTTATGAATGAAGCAATATAGTAAATAGTACAAATATAAATATTTACCAAAATAAGAATTGAAATTAAGTTTGTAAATAAATAAAAAGAAATTTGTAATTTCGTTTACTTTTTGAATCTATCATAGAGTAAGCCTGACTACTATGCCTACCTATGTATAAAAACAAATGCTTGTCCGAGCTCTCCAAGATTATTGGTAAATACCTACTCTTTGAGTAGATACATTATTTCTTTGGTGTTTATTTCTTTTTTATTGTTCTTAGCCTTAAGAATTTCGTTTGACGGAGAACATAGATTTAGGTGTTTTTTTTTTTTTAATTTGCTGACCAAACTTTCAGAATGTATCATGTATGAGCACAACTATTTCCGTTACTGAGATCCGATAAGCACTTACTTAGTCATCATCAGACCTTTAGAATGTACCACATAATTGTAATAAGAATACACGAAGCGTATTGTTAGGAGTTTCCTTTCTCAAGAGCCCTGACCACCGGTGGCTTGAACCCTGTTCCCGACGCCGCCGGTGGGCTACTATTTTTTATATTTTTAAATGTTTTTTTTTATTATAGAAATATTTAAAAATGTAATGAAAATGTATAATGAATAAATAAATGGAAGAATAATAATAAAATCTTTATTTCAGACCATGTCTATAATAATTACAAAAAGTTTATTTTGTGCACGAATAAATGTTTTCAGGATATTTGAGTCCTGTTTCACCGCAATGACTTGTAGGATGCTGTAAGTGCTACCCCGGACTCTGCTTAACAAAGAAGCGAGCCGCTTGCGCATGATGGCATGAAAACCGTCTGCCCCGGCTTCCGCAAACATACTAGAGGCACTACAAAAACGAGTACATACATAGTAGCACCCGTGCTTAGTAAGATAGATATTGAAAGCTAGGTCATCCTAACTATTTTCGTTTCCGAGAACCGATAAGCACTTACCTGACCATCATCAGACCTTTAGAAATATCACATGAACACTCCGTACTCAATTAGATAAATGTTAAAAGTTAGGTCAGCAGGCAAAGTGAATATTTTTTTCATGGTTACCTTTACATCGTTCGGGAGCCGAAACACAGGAACTCCAGTAAAGTAATAATTACTATTGGCGTTCTTAGTTTTTTTAACACGTCTCAAAGAATTTGAAGTGACTTTTTTTTTGTCATTCGAGATGTTAGTGCGTTTCTGCCTGATCGATGAATGGATTTTTCAAAGAATGAATGAATGGATTTTTCATTCGCATGTGCAGTCGATAAGGTTTACACACAAATATGCATGTACTGCAAGGAAGCGTCACTTCGAGTTCTCATTATTTCACAAATGAAACCATCATCATCACGCCTGTATTCCCCGAAGGGCTAGGCAGAGGTGTACCATTGTACATCCACAGTTCGCCGGTATATTTAGGTCCCATGTAAAAGGGGCGAGCCTATTGCCATTTATCAGGCACAAATCCAAACTCCGGGCTGCTACTGAGAATTTCGTAGAAAATCCCAATAACACCTTTTGCTCAACCTAAGAATCGAACCCAGGACCTCTAGAGTAGCAGTCGTGCTTAGGACCACTAGGCTAATGAGGCAGTTTAAATTAAATTTTCATGTTATTTATTGAAAATAATATAGCCAATAGTTTCTGTTACTATGACAGAGTTTATGGCTTTTGGTTCCAGAACGATGTAAAAGTAAGAGTGTATAGTAAAATAAATATAAATTACGATGTACCAAATAATAAATAATAGAAGACCAAAATGTATCTGTAATATATATGTAATCTCTCAGAGAGCGAATAAAATAGGCAAAAACAATGACAACTCTGCGGCACATCTGTGTTCTTGCTTAATGTTAAGTTCCGTTTATCGTAGCATACTGGATACCGGTAGATGGCGCTAATTTTAAAAAATAAGAGTACAGATGTCAAATCCTCAAGGACATCGGGCGATGTAATAACCTTAAAGGGCCGAGATAAAACGAGACTTATTAGATAAGTCCGGAATTATAGTTGGAATTCAATGCCTTGAATATGCGAGCTAGATTAGCGGCGGCGCGGGCGTGCTGATCAAAGTCAACTTTAATGGTATTTCTAACGTTAATATTAGTGGATAACTAGTAGTTGGTCCAGACAATTGAGATAATACATATTTCCATACTAATATTATAAATGCGAAAGTTTGTGGGCATGATGTTTGTTACTCTTTCACGCTTAAAGGGCTGAACAGATTTAGGTGATATTTGGTACAGAGGTAGATCAGATATTGGAGAAGCACATAGGCCTTGGTCCTTCTCCAAAAATATAGAAAAAAAAGTCAAATCATTTATTCCAATTAGACCATTAAAAGGACGAATTGGAAATTTTGGCATCAGTGATCTCTATTTTTGTCAGTAATTACGAAACGTATAAAAATGTGAGTTGGTGATCTGAATAGTTCATGATGAAAGCCTTATTTTGTTATTAGTTTTCATTACATGATTAAGTAACTTTAGTAACAGAGAAAAAAATATCAAACATACCTCTTTTTAAATAGAGATTCACATCTTATGGGCAAACGGGACCGATTTTAGCCTCTCAACTTGCTCTGTAGACAAGTCTATAAATACTCTTTAAAATTGTAGAAGGATTTTCTCAAGTTATCATTTCCGACTAAATAAAATAACAAAAAGCTTATTTACCGGGGTGTGTGCGGGTTGCGGGGGGCGCGCGCCTTATCTAGAATTATTGTTAAACAATTCGTCGCCTTAAAAGGCACTTTTGGATTTCAATCAATTAAAACTATTGAATCTAGTTAGTTGCCCATTCTCTATGCCTCCATAGGTATAGAGCTCGGAAACGAAAGGGGTTGAAAAGGGGTATGACAGTTTTTGTGAGAATCCGAAATTAAATTACATACATCACGCCTGTATTCCCCGAAGGGTTAGGCAGACGTGGTCCCACACCCACAGTTCGACGGTATGTTTAGGTCCCATGTAATAGGGGGCGAGCCTATTGCCATTAACCGGGCACAAATCCTAACTCCGAGCTGCTACTGAGAATTTTATAGAAAAACCCAATAACACTTTTTGCTCGACCTGGGGATCGAACCCAAGACCTCTAGAGTAGCAGTCGCGCTTAGGACCACTAAGCTAACGAGGCTGATTTTTTTACAAAACATTCTCAAATCTAGAAAAAGTTCTTAGCGACAAAATCAAAGGTATTTACTTGAGACCTACGTACAAGTTACCTAGGCTACCTAGGTATTACAACGACAAGTCTAGACTCGTTTAGGCGTGGTTGACAGCCTTGTATTGTTAGGACCGGTTAGCCCACTGTAATGTATGCGGGTTGCGGTGCAAGTCGGAATGGATAAAATAATAATGAACAAAAATAAAAAAATAAATAAACCAAAATAAAAAAAATAAATAAACCAAAATAAATAAATAAATAAACCAAAATAAAAAAATAAATAAACCAAAATAAATAAATATACCGGCGAACTGTGGGTGTACATTGGTGCACCTCTGCCTAACCCTTCGGGGAATACAGGTGTGATGATGGATGGTAATAATGAACAAATAATATAAGAATGGATATGGATGCAAGTGGGAAATGTCTTAGGAAAAGTGACTTGCGATATGCATGTAACACTACTGCTTTTAGATTTTTCTGTTGCTGATTTTTTCTGTTCAAATTACCAATATTCTTCTTGTGCTGCGGGTTGTTCGAAAGAGATACCGCGCCCCCGGAACGCAAAGGGCACAAGAAGGAACAGGGATGGGTTTTAGTCAGTAAAAGTCTGACACTCCCTCCCGCTACGCCCAGGGTGTCATTTGAGGATTTCCCATCGGTAAAAAAATCGGTATAAGACTAGCTCTTGACTTCCACAAGGATGAATTCACGGGGAATTCATCCGTGTGGAAGTCAAAGGCCTCCTTAATCCGGCCCTGTCGCAAAATCTGTTCTTACCCGATGTATCCATCCGCGGCACATCAGGCTGTATAGGTAAGTAAATTTCGAGATTTCGTGTTTAGTGTATGTGAACGATTGCGAGATTTGATAGATTTTAGTATAATACAAAGAACCAACCACTCTTCGAAGAATGGATTATAATAAATAGATTATTCATAAACGTCAAAATTTTGTTTCTTACATTGTAAGAAATAATTCTTACCAACTAGACGATTTGAAATTCGACCGTTTAAACACTTTATCTACAACATTCATTTTCGGAATTGTTGTTTAGCTAGACAATTTTGATTTAAGGGCTCAATGGTCAGGTAATCTATGTGATATTGTGATCTTTGAATAATTGCTACATTACTATGTTCCTTACAATATTATTGTTAATAATTTTAGGTAGAAATTGTTGCTGGAGTTCGTAACAGATTATTTTGTGTTAATCTGTTAACTAACTTGTAATAATAAAAACTAGCTTTTGCTCACGACTTCGTCTATGTGGATGCCGAGTGTATCAAAAAATCTGTACAAATAAATAAAATTGAAGTGTCTGTTTGTAGTATGAAATTAACAGCTTTTCATTAAATGCATATGAAAGTATATATACTTTCCAACATCAAAAAAACTTTTTTTTAAAATTTTCTTTATGTCGGTCTGTTTGTACCGGCTAATCTCTGAAACGGCTGGACCGAATTCGGCGGGATTTTCACTCGCAGATAGCTTATATTATAAGCAGTAACTAGGCTACTAATATTTTAGAAAAGTAACTAGGGAATCTCTAAAAAAAAAATGAAAACACCTTAGATAACCGATAATCACGTGCTTTCTAAGTTTACCTTGGACATCACCGACATCGGTGAAGAAAATCGTAGTGAGGAAAGCTAGACTTATAATTAATATAAGTCTGAAATCACCAACCCGCCTTGAGCAAGCGTGGTGATTAATGCTCGTGCCTTCTCTGTATGAGAAGAGGTCTTCCCCTGCAGTAGGACAATAATAGCCCGGTATTATGTTATGTTATTTTAATTTTAATTTATGTTCGCAAACAGTACAAGCCTGCATACGTGTATCCACGTCAAGTAAAATCACGAACAGAGCAGCCTACCTATACTAGCATTGCACTTACTAAAACCTGCCTTTATTTACATATTTATAGAGGAAGTGTAACTGCCTCGTTGGCCTACTGGTCCTAAGCGCGACTGCTACGCTAGAGGTCTTGGGTTCGATTCCCAGGTCGAGCAAAGTGTTAATGGGGTTTTCTATAAAATTCTCAGTAGCAGCTCGGAGTTAGCATTTGTGCCCGGTTAATGGCAATAGGCTCACCCCCTATTACATGGGACCTGAACATAGCGGCGAACTGTGGGTGTAGATTGCTCATCTTCTTTATCGTGTGGGCAGTAACGTCTTGCGACCCCACACACCCTAGTGTCAGTTTCTAAACCGCCTCAAGGGCCTCTGACATGATTACCGATGTCAGTGATGTCGGAGATAAACTTAGGAAGTACATATGAATTAGAAAAAGTCACATTGGTACTTGCGCGCGCCCGGTTGCAGACCCACAACCTCGTGCATAAGAGGCGGGTGCCTTAACCACTGGGCCATCACAAAACACAACATACATGTCTACATTGGTAGACCTCTGCCTAACCCTTCAAGGAATAGAGGCGTGATGGTATGCGATTTACATATTTATAGAGGAAGTGTAAATAAAAACAGCCTTTGCAAGTGTAATATAATATGTTAATTGTATATGCGTATTGAGATCTTGTTTTATTCATTCTGCACGGAAACCAAGGTGATCTACATTCATAATATATTTCGTCCAAATGTACTATGGGACATACGGGTGTGGGGAATGGCGAGCGTAGTTTGTGGGGTGTAGGGGACGAATGGAACGGAATGGGGATTAAGGGTTTTTTAATCTTTTACCTAACGTGATTTATTCTTTGTTTTGTAGTTGGAAATCTTTGGGATGTATACCATGGGCAGAGGGGTTTAGCAAACTCGTATGCCATACGCACCTACTCCGACTTTTTGCATAAAAAAGAATTCTTGTTTTTCGAGCCTCATCATCTGCCTATCTTTTCCCAACTGTGTCGTGGTTGGCTTTAAGTCTAACCAGATAAAGCTGGATACCAGTGTTTTTATGGAGTGACTGCCTATCTGACCTCCACAACCTAGCTACTGGGCAACAAAATACCTCTTGGTAAGACTGTCATATGTACGGGCTTATAACAACCTGTAACAGCTGTTACAAATCTGCTAATGCTAACTAGGACGAGCGAGGGTGTCACACCAGGAACTTCCGAGCTCTGGACTGCTAATGAAATAGTTCCTAATAGAAATACGTAGTAACACTCTTTACCCGACCTGAGAATCGGACCATGGAATCCACCCTCAGCAGCCATGCTTCGCGTCTACAAAACCAACGGGGTAGTATTGTTTTCGGGCCTATTAAACTAATAAGTTCAGGTAATTTCGTTGCGGGATCCAAGACAGTTGAATCGTTTCTCCGGGACTCGTCGAGGTTCATAAAAAAAAAAAAAAGTATTTTTTTTATCTGTCTATCACAAAAAGGGTTGGTTTTCCTCCCCCAACAAGTACACCATCCTTCCCACCCGTATGTCACGGCCAACAAAAGCCTACGCCCTCACCAAGGTAGTCTAGATATCAAGTATCTCGTTTACAGCACACATACAAACCTAATTGGCTCTTATTATCATTCCCTTAAAGGTCAGAATGACCTGCCATTTCTCAACAGGGCTTGGCGAAATGACTTCTTTGTTCGTCGTGGTATTTTGAACTATATTTAGTTCAGGAAGTGGTTTTCATTGTGTGTGTGTAAGATTGATACTTTTTTTATTTTCTTTGACCATGGCAAATAAGCCGACTGTCCACCTGATGTAGTGCCATAATTAGCCTTTTAATGCGCCCGGTGCGAGCTTTTATAACTGCCATTCATCCATACCATAACGCCCGTATTACCTAAAGGGTTAGGCAGAGGTGTACCAATGTTCATCAACAGTTCGCTGATATGTTTTAGGTCCCATGTGTGTTTGTGTGTGTGTGTGTGTGTGTGGTCGAGCCTATTGCCATTACCCGGGCACTAATCCAAACTCCGAGATGCTACTGAGAAATTCGGAGAAAAACCCAATAACACTTTTTGCTCGACCTATGAATCGAACCCAGGACCTCTAGCGTAGCTGTCGCTCTTAGAACCACCAAGCCAACGAGGCAGTTCCATTAGGCTAACGAGCTTCTATAACTGAGCTCTTGAAAAATCCCTCCAGGGTCTGCACCCTGTGCCTGGGCACCGCTGGCACCGCCCTAGTTACGGCACTGACTAACTATGCTTACTGCTCCGCGCCCGTGGGTCTTTGCGTGATTTTATATAGCCTATGACACTCACAAATAACGTGGCTTTCAATGGGAAAAATAATTTTCAAAATCGGTTTAGTAGATCCAGAGATAACCCCCTACAACCTCACAATGTTACAAACTTTTCCTCTTCATAATATTAGTATAGATGTTCTTAATATCGATTCGAAAAGAAGAAGAAGAAGTACATGATTGTAGATCTCCAAAAGTTTCCCAAAGGGTTAGGCAGAGGTGTACCAATGTACATCCACAGTTAGCCGGGTGTTTAAGTCCCATGTAATAAACGAGCCTATTGTCATTAACCGGACATAAACTCCTGGCTGCTACTGAGAATTTCATAGAAAAACCCAAAAACGCTTTTTGCTCGACCTGGGAATCGAACCCAAGACCTCTAGCGTGGCAACCGCTCTTAGGACCACTATGCTAACGAGGCTGTGTCACCTTTTCATCAAGGGTATTTGAATGAACCTCAAATTAGTGACCTTTATGCAACCTACAAAACTTTTGAAACGCTCCGTCAAAAGAGTTAAGTCACTTCAAAGTGAAAAAAAAACGGCGCAAAATGCACCCTCTATACCAGAAGGCTATTTTAAATTACTTTGAAAAATAAAAATAAAAAACTGTTTTGATGTATCCCACAATGCTATTTTCAAACACTCCCTTAAGGCGACGAATTGTTTAACAATAATACTAGACCAGGCGCGCGCCCCCCGCAACCCGCACACACCCTGGTAAGTAAGCTTTTTGTTATTTTATTTCGTCGGAAATGATAACTTGAGAAAATCCTTCTACAATTTTAAAGAGTATTTATAGACTTGTCTACAGAGCAAGTTGAGAGGCTAAAATCGGTCCCGTTTGCCCATAAGATGTGAATCTCTATTTAAAAAGAGGTATGTTTGATATTTTTTTCTCTGTTACTAAAGTTACTTAATCATGTAATGAAAACTAACAAAATAAGGCTTTCATCATGAACTATTCAGAACACCAACTCACATTTTTATACGTTTCGTAATTACTGACAAAAATAGAGATCACTGATGCCAAAATTTCCAATTCGTCCTCTTAAGCTATTTTAATACAAACTCTTTCATAATATATAAGCTGTGTTCAGTTGTCCGCCTTTGTACTTTTTGTTGCATAAAGTTTAAATAAATAAATAAATAAATAAATAAATACATTCGGCGGTGTATAAGTACTTTGGTTTTAATTTGATTTATGACAAAGCACATTTTATCTGATAGATTAATGTTATGTACCTAATTAGTTTTAATAGATTCGTATCTATAATTTAACTGGTTTGAATTGATTAGTTTAAATTTTGTACTTTGATTCTGCTTAGTACCTTTGGTTCAATAGTAATGATTCGCTTATGCCCGTGACTGCATTCACGTAAATGTATCGCAAACCCAGTAAATCGTGTAATAAAAACTAGCCTATGTCCTTTCTTTGTGTTCAAACTTACCGCGTACCAAGTTTCATCAAAATCGGTTCAGTGATTTAGTCGTGAAAGCGTAAAAGACAGAGTTACTCTCCCATTTATACTGTAAATTTATGGATTTGTCTATTAGTTACTTATATATATAGTACTAGAAACCCACTTCGACTTTGCATGGATGCAATGAAGGAGAAATTATATAATACATTATTATGTTGTTATATTTCAAATGTTTAAGACAGCTTTTTCTATGAAATCTCTCAGTCAGCTTGGAGTTGAGTTTAAAAGATCTAAGCGTACAGAGGAACAGACGGCGGGAAGTGACTTTGTTTTATATTTACACTATGTGAGATTATACATAATTCCATTAAGTTCTATATGACACTTCATAAATGTTCTTATATGCTTATAAGAGTCGATAAGGGTTGATAAAGAGGTGTTTCAATCAAAAACATAACATTTGTTTTGTAAAAACGTGTTTATTTACACTTTGGCAGTGATGGCATGTTTTATTTACAAAGAGAGTTACTATATGAGACCTTAGTTCGTTTGAGCATGTTTCTTTCCATTGAGCGGTGGTGTTGCAACCCTGGCCAACCAATACCTGGCAACACTGACAATATAAAAAACACATCACCAGTGTTGCCAAATACAACCGACACAGGAACTACCAAAAACGGTTACAAAAAAAATAACAGCTTTTTTAAACCGTTATTTTTAAAATAACTGTTATTGGGTTTCGTTATCGATTTACCAGCCGCGGTAGGCAAGACCGTGGGCGCCGTAGGGAGCAGCAATGCCGTAGGGAGCGGCGATGCCGTAAGGGGCAGCAGCAATGCCGTATGGGGCGGCAGCGTAACCAGCGTAGGGGGCGGCGTAACCGGCGTAACCAGCACGGGCGGCAATAACTCCGGCTTGGGCGGCAGCTACTCCGCTGACGGCAGCGGCATGGGACTGGGCGGCAGCGACGGCATTCTGGTTAGCGGCAACGCTTCCCCAGTACGCGTTCTCATGGAGGTCTCTGTTGGTCTCAGCAACTTGACGTACTGCCTCAGTGTTGTATTGGACGGCGGCTTCAGCAGCGCGCGCGTTGCTCTCGCCGAAGGCGCGAGCGTGGTCTTGCGCGGCGACCGTCGCGTCGATTGCGGCGGCCTGGGCATCACCGGCGTTCACCCCGTAGATGAGGGGGCTGATGACGCTGGCGGAGGCATAGCCGAGGATGGCGACAAAGGCGATCTGGGGAAGAGATGAGGAGAAGTTTTAGTAAACTGTTGTGGCATTGAAATCTTTTCCAGTGCGTTTGTGGAGCTCCTATGTCCCATATTTTTTTATTAATGGGACAAGCCGTTGGTCCCCGCTGTCATTTATAGATCTTTGACAGTCGTTACGGACAGTCAGGAGCCATGAAGACTGACAACCAGTCTAACCAAGAGGTATCGTGTTGCCCAGCAAATGGGTTGTGGAGGTCAGATAGGCAGTCGCTCCATGTAAAACACTGATATTCAGCTGCATCCGGTTCGACTGGAAGCCGACCCCATAGTTGGGAAAAGGCTAAGATGATGATGGTGATCAATACTCGCGTCTTCTCTATATGAGAAGAGGTCTTTGCTCTACAGTCTAACAAGCTTGCATTATTAGTATGTAATCTCAAACCAACCTAAGCCATCAGTCATAAATAAAAAAGTATCTCAAAAAACATCAGTTACATCAAAGCTATCTTCTAATCAAAAACAAGATAATTATGTTAATAAAGAAGAAAAGAATAATTAAGTGCTAAACGAAGTGTGAAATCATTAGTACTCGCAAACGTTTTATAACGTTTCGTCATTACTTTAAGGCGCTATCCAAATATAGGCCACTGTAAACGCCCAGAGTCAGAGTCAAAGTCAAAGCATTTATTTCTCATGTCAAGAAGTTAAAATTTACTCGATCCAAAACGTAGCTCTTTGGAGAAGAACGAACAAGAAACTCCCGCTCATTTTATCATACATATAAGTGTACTGGTAAATAGTAAAAGCCAGAAAAAAATTGAGTGTTAACAAAGGTTCAAAGAAAAGACTTATTCAAAAATATTTGATGAAAATGAAATAGTATGATAAAATTAAAAATACAATTTTGAGCGTACAATATGTTGTTTTATTTAATTATATTAAAGGAAATCAAACTAAAGAAAAAGATAATAATTATACAAATAAGCCGTGTTTTATTTTTGGAATTCAATGAAATCTGCTGGTGGACATTCGATTCATCTAACCTTATTTGTTGCTGCGATGCACTTTTACCTAATTACCTAAACGCTTGCTTTTAACATCGCCTTAACGCCTTGAAATAACGTGTGTGGATTAGGAAATAATTATCGTTTTAATAACTCAATGTTTACTTCCGTTATTTTAGTATCCGTTACATTAACTAGTTGTTAACGTTATAATAACAGGTTTGGTCTTGCATAGCCGTTTTTTTCACTGACAATTTAAATAGTTAAATGCTTTATTTGAAACTTGCTTTTAATTTTGTTGTGACTTCGTCTGTAAAGATGGTAAAGTCAAATCTGTTATAAGCTGAACTTTTATTTATAAACATACTAAATTAAATCATTTACTTTTAAATTAGGAAGATGACACCACTAATCAATTGGGTAGTTGACACCACTAACCAATAATTTCAAGTCACAACTTCTCTAAAAAAGCACTTTATTTTACCCATGAAAACCGATTATTTTTTTTAATTTATTGTAAAATCAGATTTTTACTTACTTTAAAATCAATAAAAAGTTAGTCAATTGAGTAGGCCGATAAGTGACGTCATAGCGTGTTATTGCCATACAAAATCTATGGGAGAATCGCGTTTTGACAGTTCATAAAAAGTATGTCAATTGACGGTGGTGTCAACTACCCAATTGACGTACTTTTTAAGAGCTGTCAAAACGCGATTACCCTCATAGATTTTGTATGACAATACTAAACTATGACGTCACTTTTTTGTCATGTCAATTCTCTATTTATAGATTTCAAAGCAACTAAAAATCGGATTTTCTGGTTATTTAATAATTCAACGGGTTTTTAGGGCTAATATAAAGTGTTATTAGTGAAGTTGTAATTTGGAGAAGGAAGAAAGGAGAAGAACGAGCAAGAATCTCAATCTTTCTTGAAAGATGGGCCATGGTGGTCCACGTATGTATGTGGGTTTGGTGAAACATCGACGACTAAGCTAATTGTATAAAGAAGCATTTTCATACGGCATTGCGAATATCCTGTTTTTTGTTGGGCGGAATAATGTCGGTTCAAGTTATTCCTTTTCATTACCATATTTGTAATTAAAAAATTAATTGCTGGCAGCAAGCAACGGAGTTAGTCGAAAAAATTGATATGACAAAATTCTATTAGCATTGTGTTTGCAGGCCAGCCACTTTCTTGCGATTGTTTGGCATCTTTTTGTGGCTAAACTAGATGCCCCTAATAATCAACTCTCAAGAGTGCGAAATAAATCGGTTGATACCGGGGAAAGTACCAAAGTTCCAATGTGGCTTTTTCAATTCATATGTACTTTCTAAGTTTATCTTGGATATCACTGACATTGGTGAAAGAAATCATTGTGAGGAGACAATGAATATAAGTCTGAAATTGCCAACCCGCCTTGAGCAAGCGTAGTGACCCATGCTCGTGCCTTCTCTGTATGAGAAGAGGCCTTTGCCCTGCAGTGGGACATTAATTGACTAGTATATAAGATTGATATCAAAACATAGTATGCCATATATCAAATTCACACATGTTTTTGTTCAGTAAACGATCTGCCCATTAATCAAACTAGAACAGTAATAAATAATTCAAACCTGTCATTTTGGTTTAGCGAACATTCATTTAGTGTCAATATTAATGTTGGAGTGGTAAGGTGATGAATACATGACTGTGTGAAAGAGATAGGTGTTCAAGTGTGACTGAGAGAGAAGTATATAAAATTTGGAAGGCAGATTGTAAGTGACGGATCAAAACATATTTAATATTTTGAAGATGGGTGCAAATCCTGTAGGGGATGATATCTTAGGCCATTTAGAATATATTAAGTTAAACTTATTTTATACGAAGTTTGTTTTTTTTTGTGACTACAATAAAACTCAATTATTTTTAATTAATTGCTAATTAGTGTCCTGTTAATTATTATATCGGTTCTTGATCCCAACGTCAATAAACTAAAAAACATTTCTAAGCAACTTTTTTGTTGCCATCATGTAGCCAGACTGTCGCGATATTTTTTTGCGCACAACGTTTAAAGTTGTGAAATTACAATTGATGTTAATTTTACTAATCGGTGTACAGGATCTGCGCAACAGAACTTCTGCATTGTGTAAAATGTAGTTCATTCGTTTCTCGACATAGATTTTACTAGTTTAAGCATTTAGGTGTAATTTCTAATGATGTGACGAGATTTTTAAGCAGTATTACGTATCTCTGTTGTGTGGATGTTAAAACAGATCTCTTCTTCTGTACATACTATAAAATAAAGTCGCAACCCGTCGTCTGTCGCTCTGTACGCTTAGGCGAATCACACACTGCCCCGCGCAACGCTGCGAGGTGCGTGTAGGGCTGCCATCCGTCCGGGTTTCCCCGGATTTGTCCTAGTTTAGAAGACGTCCGGGGAGCGTCCAGACGGGGTTTAAATTGTAGTCCAGGTTTTCAATCAGATCCCGTTCCCATAATTTAGGTAAAAGCTATGGGTTAGGTATTTCACCGCACGCGATGCTCACTTGTCGTCACGAGAACGATTAAACACACTATTTCATGCAACAAAAGAGGCTTCAAATTAAAGTTTTCTTCTATCAAGTACGGAGTAAAATATATTTTAATCAAGATGTAAGTGAATGAAAAAAGTATTGAAATGTCCGGGGTGAAAGCTAAAAAATCCGGGGAACTTACGCTTCCGATCCTGGGGGGCAGGATTTAGAGATGGCAGCCCTAGGTGCGTGGCGACTTAGCACTGAGACTGCGCGTGAATACGTCTTCTATGTGTTGCGCTACTCGTGTTTTCTATACAAACACAGATACTTGCAAACAACGTAAGAACACGCACTCCCGCGCTACGCACCGTGTTGCGGTGCAGTTTGTAAATCGCCTTAGATCTTTAAAACTGCGCAATGGATTTTAATGCGGTTTTTATCAATAGATAGAGTGATTCTAGAGAAAGATTATAATTATAGAACATCACGCTACGAACAACGGGACCGGGGCAGTAACCAAAGACGTAACTGATCACGGGAAACGCGGGAACGCCAATTTGTATAGTCTATTCTGTCTATGGTCGTTGAACCCTCGATTTCTTAAATCTTTTAATAATAAATGGTAGGTGCCAACTTACTTCGAAACAGGTTAAACCAAACCTACTAATTTGTAAATAAACTAACTTGAATACAATTTACAATCACAATATCGTACCAAACTTTATCTGCTTACAATTCCAGTACGCGGCAACGCCTTAAATATTTTACTCGAAATTATTTCGCAAGCCGCCATATTGGAACAATAAACTGACAGTTTAGGCTGTATGGTTTTTGACTTTGACCTAAAATTTTCTTTACGTGACAGAATGCGTTTGACAGATTTGAATTTAGATGACAAAGGATTGCTCTGTTTTGTGCGTGTAAAGAAACGGATGAATAGATTTGTCAAAGTTTGTTGGAAGTCAATTGTCATTTTTTGACAGTCTGGTTACGGGTATGTCACTGTCATGTGGTCACAAAATACCATCATGCCTGTATTCTCCGAAGGGTTAGGCAGAGATGTCCCAACGCATACCCACAGTTCGCTGGTATGTTTAAGTCCCATGTAATAGGGGGCGAGCCTATTGCCATTAACCCTCCGAGCTTCTGCTGAGAATTTCATAAAAAAACCCAATGGCACTCACTTTTTGCCCGACTTGAGAATCAAACCCTCCAGCGTAGCAGTCGAGCTTGGGACTACTAGGCTACCGAGCTTTGAATTATTTACTAATCTATCCATCTAAAATTCAATACCCAAATTACGACCTTTGCATTCCAAATATAAAACCAATGATTCATTATCTAGTACAATAGTGATGTGCCTGCATTCAGCATTACAATGAGGGACCTTGACACCACGCATGCGCGTTATGACATATTTGTGCGTGCGCTTATTGGACATGTCCAAAGTAGCGTAGCGTTGCGTTATGATTGCAGTAATGTGAGTATCTGCCTGGGCATAAAACAAAAAGAAATAGAAAAGATAGTTTAGAAGATATTTAAGATATGTCATGATGAATTAGTAAGCTCCAAAACAAATCCTCTGTTTAATTGACATCCTTCTCTTATACAGATGGTATCAATGTGTCTTTTTCTATCCATAAATACTTTCTAAGTGTGTTGCTAAGCGCAAAACTCAAGAACGGCTGGACCGAACTCGCTAATTCTTTTTTCTCGGATTTATAATTTACCGGTAAAGGTTCTCAAGAAGATTTGTTTTGGAAATTCCACCGGAAATATTTACAATTGGCACCCGTGCGAAGCCAGGACAGATAGCTAGTTATAAATAGTTATTGATTCATAAAATTTTTGAAGTTCATTCCGCCCACGAAATTTTAATCATCGCTAAACCTTCACTACGACGCTATTTGGCATGCTCACCACGATAAAATGGACACCATATTAGCAAATGAAACAAAAACTAAATTACCACCTCATAAAAATAATTACATATCGTTTATGGTACGATTTTTTTATCTGTGGCCTTGATAATGACATTGCGTGAAACGGAATGTGATTGACATTTTTTTTTGCTATTACGCCCGCTGATTGGTTATTGAATAATTTGATTGGTTTTTGATGGAATGAGATCAGTTTTTCTATTTATAGAAGGGTTTTTGTTGTTGCTATGAAGAACGCGGAAGTTATAGAGGGCGCGGCGATCGTTTGTAGTTAATTTTTAATTATACATTACATCATGCCTGTATACGCCGAAGAGGTAGGTAGTAGTGTAGGTAGGTGGCCTTATACCGGCCGGCAGTTAAGAATATTGTAACCAGGATTTTGTCCAAGCCAAATTGAAAAGTGTCCGTCGAGTTTCTTGCTCGTTCTTCTCCATAGAGACCTACGTTTTGGAACAAACAACTAGCTTCTACTTTCTATTTAACTTCTTGACAATTTAAAAGTGCCTGTAAACGGTTTAATTGAAATAAATGCTTTGAGTTTGACTTTAAAAGTCCCATGTTGTAGAAAACAAGCTTATTCCTATTAGTCAAGCACGATGTACTGTTTTTTTTTTTTGGGAATATATGTAGGTAATTAGGTACTTCGCCATGCGTCAATTGCAGGATATCTATTTTTATCTAGCCTTCTATTAGTATTTAAAAATTATTAATTATTATTAATTATTAATAATTAATTATTATTGGCGGTAAAAAGAGGAAATTACAATATTTGGTCACAGTGTAAGAAGCCGTCGACGATTTCGCCATTTGCAATTTTGACACTTGTGTTGACTCAGTGATATTACGAAGAGAAAATATTTGTAGTTTGTTTGTAATGGATAATCTCAAAAACTACTGAACCGATTTAAAAAATTCTTTCACCTATGGTAAGCTTTATTATCAGCGAGTGACATAGGCTATATTTTTTTGTTAAACAAATTAGAGATTCTTAAGAAAATTGCCATAATGTAGCCGAAAGTATTAACATTTTGCCCATAAAATTCATTATTTTTGGCGTGCGCTGAAACATTTTTTCACCAATAGATAGCTGAATGATCAGGAAATGAATTAAGGATCAGTAAGAAATCACGCGGGCGAAGTCAGGGGCAAAAGCTGGTGACCAATATTTTTGCATAGAAAAAAATCTTTTCAAATACGTTTAACAGAACTTTTATAAGAAAGAAACAAGTTCAAGTTATTTTTTTTACCGGTATAACTCGATCACGTGCGTCAATTCTATTAAAAGTTAAATAATTGTTTATGATCACGCGAGGATATAGAAAAAGTCATTCATACGTTTCCCACATCATTCAGAACTATTGTCAAGAATTGATGTATCGATCTGATCGCGTTTTTATCGATTATTTATCTTTAACATCGTGGGAAGTATGTTTTTACTACGATTAATTAGATTATTGAGTAGTAAGAAAAAATATGACCACGTGGTTACGTCAGCTGTCAAATGATTCTTTAAAATTGGCGGGAATAATGTCTGTTAAAAATTGTGATATTGACAGAAGGGGTTCCACATTTTTTTGACATCCCTAAATATTATTTATTTAATCTTATAATTAGGGTTTTTTAAATATAAATAAAAGACTATTTTTAAATCGATTAACACTAAAATATTATCTACGTATATCATGTAATTTAATCCCTCAATAAATAAGTCCAGTACTCAGTACCATAAACCAGATGATTGACATTTAATACACGTATCTGTGAATTGTCGCGCGCCACAGATAAACAATGCTTAGTCATAGACAACTATTATGATAATGCGAACGAATGATTATTGTTTCGCAATATAATTTTAATATTGGGACATTATTTTGAATAGCTTGTCAAAGATTTGTAATACAAACATTTAAATCGACATATTGAATTGTTGTTTCGAGTAGGTAGGATAGAGTTATTTGAAGAATATGCTACAATATTGGACTTGTAACTGCAATGTTGGCCTAGTGGTCCTAAGCGTGACTGTTAAGTTAGAGGTCTTGGGTTCGATTTTCAGATCGAGCAGAAAATGTTATTGGGTTTTTCGATAAATTTCTCAGTAGCAGCTCGGAGTTAGGATTTGTGCCCGGTTAATGGCAATAGGCTCGCTCCCTATTACATGGGACCTAAATATGCATTGGTACACCTATGCCTAACCCTTGTGGGAATACAGGCGTGATGGTATGTTATAAATTACAATACAGGAAGTTTATAAGTGAGACACTTTGGAATTTAGGAATTGTTTAAATTTAGATTGAAAGAGGAAGGGAAATATCGAAATATCGATTTATAGTCATCGATGTATAAGTAGATAAATTCAATATTTAAAGGGCTGAAAGTTAAATAAGTAATTTGTTTGTCTCTATAAAGGTGACAATATAAAAAACAGGTTTGTAGGTGTAAGATTTTAATTCATTCGGTATGCAACCTTGTCATACTAATTGAAATTGCTAGTAACTTTTAATTGGATCAGTATAGATGGCAAAGGTATTTTTAGTTATACGGTCTTGTGCTTTTAAATACCATAAACGGAAGATATATTATCACTAGTAAACATTGTAATGTTAATTAATAAGATAAATGGGAAAAATTAACATTGTAAATGTTTTTTTTTTATATTTATGATACAAGCAGTAAATTAGTCTTAGAGAAATAGTTGTAACGGAACGCTTTGATAGGCTGTTTAGTACACTTCCTTGGTCAGATAAAAAATAATTATTTTGGCGGGAAATTTTGACAGATAGAGAAAATTGTTTGTGTTAAGATTTTGGCGCGAATTTTACACTGAAATATTGGTTTATTTTGAGGTTAGAAATTGAAATGTTCTTTTTTTAATTTTAAAATTTTCTTATCACTGTTGCCATTTCCAAAACGTTCAATTAACACTATATGCGTGAATAAAAAATAAAATATTACCAGAAATCTCATCTTGCACTTCTTGTTTGACTGCAGGATAGCTACTGAATGCTTTGGTGGTGTTACACCGGTCTTTTATACGAGCACAGCCGCCGTATAGTGTTATTGAAAGTGTAACGAAGTACCTGTTATATTACTATGAAGGATTAGACTAGGCGAACCAGTGATACGGACAAGGTCTCAAAAATTTTATAAAAAAAAAAAATATTGATGACATTTTGTTGGTGACAGTTTTTTGAATTTCGAATTTAGAAGGAAAATGGCCGACTCTGTGGAGTGTCTTCAGTTGGCGCGCATTTTTCTTGTTGATGCTAGAGTTTGCATTTTGAGAACATTATAGTTTTATTTTTTTCGGTGACAGGTTTTCTATGATCGAATGTAAAAGGAAAATGGCCTATTCATCGAATTGTTTTTGATTACCGCGCATTTTTCTTTTTTTTGTTGTTGTTGTCTGCCAGCAATGCAGATGAGGTTTTGGTGCCCTATGAATTTTCCTTTTTTGTATCAACTGTACATAGGTTGCTCAGTTTTTAATGTTTTTTATGTTTCTTGGGGTGGGGTGTTTTCTGACTTAGATATTTGATATTTTCTTAATTGTAGGGTGTTGTAAAAGGGATTTGTTGTATGATCTTTCTGTTCTTCGTACTATTGTATTTTAAATAAAAGGTTTAAAAAAAAATACAGAAAATATATTCAAAGAAATATGTATAAAATTGAGTTCCGCCCGCAGTGAGATGGTAAGACCCAAGCTTACGGCTGTTAAGGGTCCTGCCTGATTGAGGACACTCCTCACAATGCGTGTCATGTCCAAGACGAACGCCTTCTACATCTTTTTTCTTCATCCAGCTATTGAGATCTAGCTGTTATTTTTGCGATAGTTTCTCTAGGTGTTGCTCGAAACTTTTCGCTATCAAACCATTTACCGTATCATAATTACTTATATAAAAAGATTAGCGAAGTTCCCGCGACATTGTGCGCGTGGTTTATTTCACCCGCGTTACGTCTTTGGTTACTGCTCCGCTCCCGCGTGTCGTAGCGTGATGTTATATAGCGTATGTTACTCAGGAATAATGTAGCTACCTATTGGTGAAAAAAAATATATAAAATTGTTCCAGCAATTTCGGAGCCTATTCGTTAAAACAACCAAAAAGTATTCGTTTAGTTTATAATCCTACTACTATTATAAAGGCGAAAGTTTGTATGTATGGATGTATGAATGTTTGTTACTCTTTCACGCTTAAACGGCTGAATGGATCTGGATGAAATTTGGCACAAAGATAGATTATAGTCTGGAATAACACATAGGCTACTTTTTATCCCGGGAAAATGTACGGTACCCGTAGGATAACACATCAACTGTGACGCGGACGAAGTCGCGGGCAGAAGCTAGTATTAGAATATTTTTAAGTATCCTTATTATGTTATTCTTGTTTTCGTATCGATGATTTGACGGGCCTGTTGGTCTAGTGGTTAGCGGCCCTGACTGCTAAGCCGGAGGTCGTGGGTTCGATTCCCACCCAGGACAAACTTTGTGTGATGAGCATGATTGTTTGTTCTGTGTCTGGGTGTGATTTATCTATAATATGTATGTATTTATAAATTATATAAGTATGTATATCAGTTGTCTGGTTACCATAACACAAGCTCTGCTTCGCTTGGGATCAGATAACCGTGTGTGAGTTGTCCCAAGATATTTATTTATTATTTATTTATTTATGATACATCTAAGATAATTTGAACTAAGTATTTGGGCACATTAGGTGGCCCCTTTTTGCTATAGTGTATAGATAAGCTAGTTGCTAGCTATTGCTTTGTTGGTTAATATCTGCCAAATAATTACCTAGAACTAATTAAGAGATTGTATTTGGCCCTAAATGTTTGTAAAAACGCGGTATCAATAATCCTTTATCTGCTCTGGGAACAAGTAATCATTACCAACTGGTAGTTGATGCAATTTACGTCACAAACGGAAAGTATTTATTTATCACTTAATGTAATATTTATAAATAAATAAATGGTCAACAGTCCTATGCTTTGGAACGTCTAGATAGGACATTGTCTTGAAATATTTTTTCTAATTTAAATATGATTATACTAGCTCTTGCCCGCGACTTCCTCCTCGTAAAAATCGGTTATCGCTGGAAGCAAAGGAAATACTTCAATTTAAAATTCAATTATAACTCAAAAGACACGTGGCGCCATCTGTTATCATAAGAACATTATTGTCGTTATTCTCTGGAACAGTACATTTTTTCGAGAAGAAAGGTACCCTGTGTCTGTTTCTGTACACCTGACGACGTATATGCAAAATTTCAGGATAATCGGTCCTGTGGTAATACACAAAGGAACTTTCGGATGTATGATATTAGTTAGGGTTTTGGGAATTTATAGTAGAAAAAAAAAAAAAAAAAAATGAAAAAATGAAGCTTTTGTTTTGACGTGAAAAGCCTTTAAAAGCATATATGTATAAAGATTGACTGTGAAGAACTAGGTTTCAATATTCAACACTAAAAACACCTTGTCGTCCCTGTTTGCCGGTATCTTGTACACCAACCATCTTTTCTATGGTTTCCTTTTTCTGCGTTAAATATCCAAAGGGTGTCGACAGGGCAACAGGACCCAATTACTCAGCCTTTGCTGTCCATCCGTTTATCTGTCATCGGGCCCTATCTCGTGAACCGTAATGGGTTTTTTTTTATAGACGGGAAATCATCAAATAACTTCCCCCGCCCTGGGCGGGGCGGGAGGGAGTGTCAGACTTTTACTGACTAAAACCCGTCTATGTTCCTTCATGTGCCCTTTGCGTTCCGGGGGCGCGGTATCTCTTTCGAACAACCCGCAGAACCGTAATGGGTAGAGCCAACATTTTCGTAATTTGCGTAGGTATTTCTATTGGATTAAGCGCACTTCGTCCTATTCGCGTTTGGTCCCATTCGCAGAAAGTCCCATTCGTAGTTAGTTACATGCAAGTAGTTTGTAAATTGCCACTATAACAACAAATAGTAAAAATAAAATATAATTGAAAATGAATGAATTTCAAACTACCTTACTTTATATCTAGATTAAAATTAAAAAAAAGCCGCTTTAAACATTTATCAAACTACTGTCCCCTCTAAACCATAGTGCAGTCTATGGTCTATAACAACAGCTGATCACTTGGGTGGAGCAGGAAGCTTTTTGATATAACAAATAAGAAAAAATATTGTCACAATATGTTCTGACATTTAAGGCGAGAGGGATTCGCGGATGTATGTTACACCGTAGCGAGCGCCGTGGAATTTGGTAGTTATATTATTCAGCTCCACAATTTACGTTACTGTCTTTGTCACAAATCGTGGTCGCAAGGGAAACTGCTAAGTATGGGGGTCCTGGGCGTGATTGATTCCCAGGTCGGACATAGTGTTTTAGACGCAGGAACACGCTGGATGCAGGCCGTTTCCCACCGGTCCTTTTGGAAATCTGTGGCGGAGGCCTATGTCTAGCAGTGGATGACCTGCGGCTGATATGATGATGATGATGACAAAGTGTTTTAGAAGTTTTCTATTAGGATTTTTTCAGTAGTAGCTAGGAGTTTGGAAGTTTGGGGTGTGATATTCTCATTGTTAAGTAGGTAAAGCCTTTGGTCCTGAGCTTGATCTCTTCCCGGTCGTGTCGGATTGCCATCCTATCTTACTACTAATTACAACGCGTTTTTTTTTATGGATAGATGTTTGTTAGTTAAACGCGCCAGAACTTCAGAATTTATCTTGATAAAATTTTGCACAAACATAGATTATAGTCTAAAATAGCCCATAGGACACTTTTTATCCCGAAATGTATAATTCCCGTGTATAAAATGGCGGATGGAATCTAGTTTGAATATAAGAGTGAGGGAAGAGAGTGGACCGGCGGACCTGTGTTTATTCCCTCCACCATTTTTTCCAAGGATACAACCCAGCCTAAAATAGTGATTTAATTTTAGAAAGGCTAAAATATATGCAATCGCAATCCTAACCACAAAATTATCAGAAGCTAATTGAACGCATACCGATCAATGTCATTGGTTACGTGTTGGTGTGACATGAGGAAATCAACGCAATTAGTTATAAGGGCAACTGTAATGCTGTATTCTTAATTGTTATCACTTCTTTTTTAAACTGGTTTTTCTTGGACCTTTATGTAGGAGATAGGACTACAGGGAAATGTTTGCAATAGGTCAAGTTTGTGCTTGTCGGACTGTCATATGAAGGGTTCTTGAAAGGATGTCTTAATTTTAAAGGCACCAAAGGAGTTTCGCAGTTAGGTAACCAACAGCCTGCTAGGTTGGCCAACGAGATCGATTCCGAAAAAAAAACAAATCTTAGCGACTTTTTATTATTAATCATTTATTTCAAGTAAATAATATACTAATATACATAATATTATAATGGTTAGTAACAATATTTACTTAAAACTATGTTAGTATACAATCATTCATAATAACAATTAATACCAATTAATAAGACTTTGCACATGACCGATTTTTTACCGGATTATCGACCGTTTTTTGACAGATTTCTTTGTCGGCGAGAAGTCAGTCCGATTTTCGGCCAAAAACTGGTCGTGTGCGGAGACGCTTAACGGGTTGATAAGGAATTAAAATTTTAAGTCATTTGTCTTTTAAACATTGTCTATATAAATCACAATACGTGTAGTGTTTGCTATTGAGGAGTTTCACTGTTTATCTCCAAAGGCTTGCATCAGATCTTTGAGGAACCTTAGGAATATACCCTTTCGAATAAAGAATTTTGAAAATAGGTCGATTGTGGGTGTACATTGGCACACCTCTGGCTAACCCTTCGGGTAATACAAGCATGATGGTGATGGTGATGTCGAAAATTGGCGGAGAAATAGGTGTACATACATAAAAAAAAAGTACAAACAGTTGAACATAGAACCTACCCCATTTTTGAAGTCTGTTAAAAATAAAACTATCGCTTTGCACATTTCATCATTTTGGGGTACCTTTCTGATGTAATTTGTTCCCAATATCTGTAAGATACCTCATTGCCTCCCGTTCCCTCTTAGACGCAAACTGTCAATACCTCCCCCCCCCCGCTCCCCTCTTAGCGCGCCCACTTCCCGCAATCTGAGGCGAGTATTTCATCAGCTTTCGTTCTAAGCGACCTTCCGAGTCGTGGGCACAATACACTGCCGGTCGTATTTAGGGTAACACTAAATAAACTATGCATATTTTAAGATACGGTGAAGAGAAGTGTTATTGGGTTTTTCTATGAAATTCTCAGTAGCAGCTCGGAGTTAGGATTTGTACCCGGTTAATGGCAATAGGCTCGCCCCCTATTACATGGGACCTTAACATTCCGGCGAAATGTTGGTGTATATTGGTACACCTCTGGCTAACCCTTCGGGAATACAGGCGTCATGATATGTATGTGTAAGTCATCATCTGCCTAGCCTTTTCCCAACTATGTTGGGGTCGGCTTCCAGTCGAACCGGATGCAGCTGAATAACACCTCAATCTCAGGAAACACGTCCGATATGAAAAAATCTTAATTCGGTCTCGTCTCCTGTTTATCGAAGTTATAGGCTATATAACATCACGCCACGACCCACAAGAGCGAACCATTAACCAAAGACGTAACTTAACGCGGGTGAAACCGCTGGATATTTATGTAGGACAGATTATACAAGGTGTTGATTTGCATCCTCGTCAAATTTTAGGAGCTTGTCATAAAAAAATAGAAGTAATCAAATATAATTACAATACCTGGCCAATATCTAATAAATGTTTGTTTTTTTAGTTGCAACTATCAAATAACAGTATTCCAGAATACTCCTCTTGCAAAATTCTGAATCGTCCAGTTGCGTATGCGATGCGGTAGGCAGAGTTGTAGCGCGGCTCTATCAATGTGTACATAGAGCTTAAACCCTCTGGCGAGATGGCTAGCTCGAATTTGAAAATCACGGCAAAAAAAATAATAATTTCAAAACCTATTTATTTTATTATTGATTCGTGTTAAGAATCACGAGCATAGTTAACTCCTTGAATTTGACGAGGATGCAAATCAACGCCTTGTATAACATCACACTATGCCCCACAAGAGCGAACCAGTAACCAAATTTCTAACTTTACGCGGGTGAAACCGCTGGATATATGTAGGACAGATTATATACATAGTTTATGCATGACCTTTTTTCTGGCCAGTCTTGTGACCAAATATAGACCTGCATACCGCCCGTCAATATCATTTCTTTTTGTATCAGTTTATTATTGAGACATTTCATGTAGTATGAAGTTCACCTTTACTGAGAAAGTTGTATTACTATTATTAATCTGTCTGCACCTACAGCTTCCTTAAGGACGTCTGGAGACCTTATTGCTATAGATTGATCTTAAATTTATCTCTTTAGCAGCCTCTTGTACAGAAGTCAGATCAAAGCTATAGTAAAATAATAAAGCTAAAGGGTGTGTTTTTCTTTGTTCGTTTCCTAAAATACCTGGGACTAAAAGATGGATTTACAAAAAAAAAAAATTGCATATGATAGCCAGAATCGTGAAGAATAGAGTAGGCTAAATAAGATCAAATATGGTTATGACGTCTCAGCAACACTAAGCAATTTTAACAGAAATTGCCAAAAATTCCGTCATTTTAATTACCCGATATTGATCCTTAAGTTAAATTGTCCTTGAAGATCATTATAACTCAGCATCCGGTATACCATTGGCATTCAATCCTTTAAATGTGATCACAATAGAAGTTGATAACAAAAAAATAACTAATTTATTCTTTACCACCGAACTGCCCGGCGACTTTTTCCGCGTAGCTTATTTCACCCGCCATAAGTTACGTCTTTGCTTAATACTCCGCTCTCGTGGGTCGTAGCGTGATGTTATATAGCCTATGTTACTCAGGAATAATGTAGCTATCTATTGTTGAAAATCTGGTTAAAATCGGACCAGTAGTTTCGGAGCCTATCCGTTACAAACAAACAAATCTTACCTCTTTATAATATTAGTATTGATCAATCGTGTCTTTGATATTAGATTAACAAAAACATGATTGACATAGGCGCCATTTTTTTCCCCGCTCAAATGTGGTCGTGGTATTTATAAATAGATGAAATTGATTTGTGAATGATGAGTGATAATATTTTTAGAGATTAAATATAAGTAACTGTATCGTTAGCCTAGTGGTCCTTAGCGCGACTGCTACGTTAGAGGTCTTGGTTGCGATTCCTAGGTCGAGCAAAAGTGCTATTGGGTTTTTCTATGAAATTCTCAGTAGCAGCTCGTAGTTACAATTTGTGCCCGGTTAATGGCAATAGGCTCGCCCCTATTACATCAAACTTATACATACCGGCTAACTATGGGTGTACATTGTTACACCTCTGCCTAACCCTTCGGGAAATACAGGCGTGATGGAATGTTTGTAGATTAAACAAAAATAAATAAAAGAAAGGAAGAAGAAAATGTAGATAAATGAAAAAGAAAGTAAGTAGTGCAGAGTTTTAAACTATTTGTCAGTACACAATTTTATCCTAACATTTCGGTCCTTCGAGCCGAATAAAATGTTAAGGTCAGTAACATTTATTGGTGCTTAAAATAAACAGGAAATGTTAGATTAGTTATCGTTTTTATTAACTTAATTATGAACCACGCACTTACGCATAATTATTATATTTTATAATATTTACGAATACTGGAAACCAGTCAAGTACAGTACGGCCGACGTATCTTGGCGAGTCTGAAGTTAGCCGATTAGCTGCGCAGTAGACAATTGTGTTCGTAAAAGATCCATTGCGCAGCCAAACGGCTAACTTCAGACTCGCCAAGATACGTCGGCCGTACTGTACGCAGGTGATATTATAGTACACAAGTGTGTGCGTAAACACAGGTGCACTCCCTCTTCCCTAACTCTCATAGTCCGATGGGGCGGCAATCCGACACGACTGAGGAGACCAACGGAGGACCAACAGCTTTACATACCACGAAAGTATCACACCACCAACTTCAACACCGCAGTGCTATTTCTAATAAAAAAATAAGTATTTAACAATAAAGACATTGACCGCCTTCAAAAATTACAAAGTGTAAAATAACTTTAGTTGTTTGGATGACGGTGGCTTGTACAAAGCAACAAACAGAACTTTTTTTTAAAGAATTTTCCAAACAGTTAATAAATGACGAAGTTCTGAAATAAACAAAAAAATACGACCGTATTGATAACCCCCTCCTTTTTGAAGTCGTTAAAAAATAAAATCAGATTGCCCGACCTGGGTATCGAACCCAGGATTCAACAGCCGTGCTTACGACCACAAAACCAACGCTGCCGTTTACTTTGATACATCATCCTCATCATATCAGCCGCAGGACGTCCACTGCTGGACATAGGCCTCCCCCATAGATTTCCAAAAGGGCTAGTTGGAACTAACAAACTGCCTCGTTGGCCTATATTCTAAGCTCGACTGCTACGCTAGAGGCCTTGGATTCCATTTCCAGTTCGAGTAGAGTAATATTGTGATTTCTGTAAAATTTACAATAGCAACTCGGAATTAGGGTTTGTGCCCGGTTAATGACAATAGGCTTATCCCCTATTACATGGGACCTAAACATACCGGCGCATTGTTGCTCTGCCTAACCCTTCGGGGAATACAGACGTATGATGATGACGAGTTGGAAGCGGCCAGCATTCAGCGTTTTCCTTCGGTCTTACTTTGACTCACTCCCCAAATTTTATATTACCATAAGCAAATTCAAATCACATACATTCTTACATAAGATACTGTCCCGGTCACCTGATTTCGTTCAATTCGTGTTGAGAATACCAAACGAATGATTCAACGAGTGAACTGAACTATATCACTTTCGTTCTTGGCCAATGCTGCGTGCATGTTGCGAAACCAGACGTTCTGTGAAACGTCCGGATGCGTTGGTTTTGTATGCAAATTGTGCGTGTTTTAATTTGTGGTGTTTCTATTTTGTTGTTAGTGAAGATTGGATTGTTTTTGTAAAAAAAAAAGGATTTATTATTCTAGTTTTCTCAAAAAGAAAAAAATAAACATATGTAGGTACTGATATAACCAAAATAATAAATAAACATAAACCAAAACACTAGCTTTACCCCGCGGTTTCATCCGCGTTAAGTCTTTGATTACTGCTCCGTTTCCATGGATCACAGCGTGATGTTACATAGCATGCCTCCTTTTTGAATTCTTCCCGTTTAAAATGTCAAAACAAAGGCTGTAGACGGAAAGTGTTATAAATGGGTAATCAGCTACAAAAATAACGTATGTGTCAGTTTCTTTATTGACATTCATCCTCTGCCTAGCCTTTTCCCAATTGTGTTGAGGTCGACTTCTAGTCCACCCGAATGCAATTGACATTCTTTATTAATTTTACAGCGACTGCCTATCTCACCTCCACACGCCAATGACTGGGTAGCCATTACCTTTCCTATGGAAATAACAAAATGAATACCAAAATGTTTAAAAACAAAGCAATATAAAATTCTATATTTAAACCGACTTGAAGTCCCACATTCCATTATGAGTGATATAATAAGCAGTTATGGCCATTACTTGCGGGCTGTTGAGTACATGACGACCTGCCTCAACAAAATCAATTCAATGCTCTTGACATACTCTCATTGAAAAGCAGTTGTAATTAGTAAGGGCATGCTTCACCATTTCTGAAAATACACTTTTCACCAGATTTATAAAAAAATCTAGTTTATGCCTTCAGCTACGAGCTTATCACCACATTTATTTAAAACTAGGTTTTGCCCGCGACTTCGTCCGCGTGGATTAATAGTTCCCGTTCCCGGGGGATTTCCGGGATGAAAACTATCCTATGTCCTTTCTCGGGTCCCAGACTATATCTGTACCAAATTTCATTGAAATCGGTTCAGTGGTTTAGGCGTGAAGAAGAGACAGACAGACATACAGAGTTACTTTCGCATTTATAATATTAGTACGCATAAAACTGAACATGATTGCAGTCACTTCTGACTGCCACAGTCATATATAGATGACAAAGCAATATGTGACCGGCACGCCACGGTCACGATATCATGACAGACTTGTATACGTGAATAAAACTCATAAAACAACACCGATTTATTTCCGATCTCACTACTATTTTGTTGGTATTAAAAGATGCATTCATAGATTGGCGCTGCGGGCATATTTTTGCTTTTTTGACGTGGCGCTCAAAAGGTTTAAAGTCAAAGTCAAAACATTTATTTCAATTAGACCATTTACAGGCACTTTTGAATTGTCAGGCAGATACAGTTTGAAGTTGAAGCTAGTTGCTCGTTCCAAAACGTAGGTCTCTATGGAGAAGAACGAGCAAGAAACTCCATGGACACTTTTTTCTTTCATTTCAATTTGGGTTTGGGTTAAAAGCTTATCCTGTATATTTATCTTTTATTCCATTTTCTTCTGATCTTGACACAGTATCTTGCCAGGTTAATGATAAATATTAAACGTATAATATCTCAAAGATGTAGCTGTCAGCTCTAAGCAGGTGAACGCGATCGTGCGTGAACGCTGCGCGTGAGTTGATTTGTGCACTTACGTCTAAGTGTTGTAACCTTTTTTTTTCGTGGAGATCTTCCTGGGGAGAATGTAGGGTTATATCGGATTCCTAGCGGCTAAAATCAAAGAGTGGAGCTCTTTGTGAAGGATCTTGTCCGGGGAAGTACTACCACCATACCTAGTTCTGCCGCAAAGCAGCGTTGCTGTTTTAGCAAGAATATAATTGGAGTAAGGGAAATGGAATAGTAAGGAATTCACGAAACTAAACGTACTATTAAGTTTTTTTTTTCTGACTTATCTCCAATGCGGCTGGACTGATTTTGGTGAAACATTCACTGGCAGATAGCTAACGTTAACTTATAACTATAAGGAGTAACTTTTATTTTATAAATCCTACTACTATTATAAAGGCGAAAGTTTGTATGTATGGATGTATGGATGTTTGTTACTCTTTCACGCTTAAACGGCTGAATGGATCTGGATGAAATTTGGCACAAAGATAGATTATAGTCTGGAATAACACATAGGCTACTTTTTATCCCGGGAAAATGTACGGTACCCGTAGGATAACACATCAACTGTGACGCGGACGAAGTCGCGGGCAGAAGCTAGTAATACAATAAAATTCCGTGACAACCGACAATCACGCAAACAAAGTCACGAGCATAACCTAGTCTAAAATAAAGCTACACTTCTAAATTAATCGTATCTGTAGTACCCACTCCGAGTTGAAAGGTTCGATTTATTGATAGCTAAAGCCCGATTCCTAAAACTTACCGACCGGTATTAGTAAACGATACTAACAAACAAATACCTTCGTATTTTCGCTGTTATTGGAGTTAATTATTCAGCATACGGGTAGGTTGCTAGGTTGATATCCATAATTTTTGTAAACATTTATACATTCAAAATTGTCTCCAGAATTTTTTCAAACAACCAGTAGTGCTATTCTAAAAAGTTAATTGCGAAATTATTTCTGAATCAGCGGTGAGATTTTAGTTTCGTGTTTTTACAATGAGTGAGTTCAACACTAGCGCCACCATGTGATGACGTAAGTGAGAAGTATTATATTGACATAGGCGTATATAGGAGGGGGCGGGTGGGCCGTGCCCACCTCAGAATGGTCTTGTGCCTACCCCAGGCTGTAGGGCTCACCTTCCGCCTGACCGCATTGCATCGCATCGGCCATGGTATCTTAGGGGCCAGGCCCTCCCTGAAAACTAACTCTAGATACGCCAATGTATATCGAGTGAGTATTTTGACGTTTTTAATAAGAATTGATATTTCGCGAAGCAAGCGGGTCTATTGAGATGAGATGAGTTGCGAGATGCCTTTCGAAGTGATTTGCTTATTTCAGAAAACTTTCAAAAGAATTACGACTGGTAAACTGATAAACTATCCGTTTTGCATATAGGAACCGAGCATAATTCGAATATAAGTGCGCCTGCGCCTGTGGAGGTATGCGGTAAGATCGCAATGGAACATACCAGTTGCACTGGGGCGTGGAGCGAAGTTAATGTTACCGTGTTCGGAGTTTTGTGGTGAGCAGTGCTTTAGGAGGTGGCGATGTTAGTTGTGGTACTACACAAGTTTACTCCCTTTAAAAACTTGATAAACAGTTTATAATTTTTAGCGCAGAAATATAAAATACCTAATAAAAAATAAAAAAATACGCGATACTTACAAGAAAAGAAAACACATTCACGAGTAATGCTAAATATGGGCGATTCTCATGGATTAGGCTGTGGGCTCGCAACCGGGTACGGGAAAGTACCAATGTGACTTTTTCTGTAAGCCTGCAATCGCCAAGCCGATTTGAACAAGTGTGGTGATCAATGCTTGTGCCTTCTCTGTATGAGAAGAGCCTTTTGCTCAGCAGTGAGACAATAATATTTGTCTATATCATTGTCATCTCCACGTTGCGAAACGGCAGCTAGTATTCAGTCAGAAGCATTTCCTGTAAAACAGATCCTAGAATTTGTAGTCGCAAAAAACCTACATCGGTCTTACTCTGATATCATAAGTAAAAGCAAAAGTAACTTCATGTGTTTAAGCAACAAAAAAGAAAACATTATATTATTTAAAACTAGCATCTGCCCGCGTATTCATCCGCGTCTAATTTAATATATTATCCCATGGGAACCGTATATTTTTCTGGGATAAAAAGTATAAAACGATAAAATGCGTTCAAACAAACTAATTTTTCAGTTTTCAAAATAAACATAGATTAGCATTCTGCAGTTGATTATGACATACTTACATCTTAAAATAGTTAATGCCTAGAAAAAAAAGTCGTACAAATTAGAATGCATATGACATGTACCTACTTATGAAGGCATTCAACAAATTGACAAGGCAATAAATAAATGCACCACAACTTCTAGCTACAAAAAAACAACTGCCATTGACATTGTCCTAACAAAAAAACTAATTATCCTAATTGCTGCATATTTATTTTAATTATAGCTTTGAAACCTGTCTTTCACAGTCCGCGAACACATTAATAATTCTTTAAAAATAATATTGAGTATTCGACCTTGACTTAGTAAGTTGTTCAAGTGTCCTATTTTTATGAGTGACGGTGGCATTGTCTGGTTTTAGGTGAGGTGAGGTGTAGCTATGTGCGTTAAGCAGATTTACAACATAACATACCATCACCATCATGTTGGGATTTACATGGCAGATGTGAGGGGCAATGCCGGGAGGGGACGCCCTAGAAAGACCTACCTTGACCTTATCGGTGAGGTTCTTCAGAAAGGTCAGGTGCGCAGTACTCGTAACCGGCGTGCTTGTATGACCAGATGTATGAATGTGGACGAGGCGAAAGGAGTGTGTAAGGATCGTAGCAGGTGGCGGTCCGTGGTTTCTGCCTACCCCCATGGGAAAAAGGCGTGAGTTTATGTATGTATGTATGCATACCATCACGCCTGTATTCCCCGAAGGGTTAGGCAGAGGTGTATCAATGTATACTCACAGTTCGCCGGTATTGCCATTAAACGGGCACAAATCCTAACTCCGAGCTAATATCTGCTGTCCTGCTTGCTGTTAGGATTTGCGCCCAGTTAATGGCAATAGGCTCGTCCCTACTACATGGGACCTAAAAGATTCACCTCTGCCTTATCCTTCGAGGTATACCGGCGTGATCGTGCTCTGTGAAAACTTTTAAGCACCGAGGGAGTTGTATTTCAAAAGGATAAGTGGTGTTAATGCTAGCTGTCAATGACGCTAAATCAGGCGGCATAACAGCTCACCTCAAACTCATTTCACTTAAATTCATAAAAAGAGATTTTTCAAGAACAGACTGATAGATTATGATCCGAAATGCAAACACCAATAAGATTATTAAAGATATATTAAGAACACATCCGAGCACATAACATGTATTGCAGTAAAAGGAAAGAAGGTTGACAGATAGTTCATTATTTGAGACCCAATTACTTAGTATCTATTCACGAAGTAAGTTACAAATGAGTATTATGCGAGACCTATTTTATCTATAATTACAGTTTGACATTGCGTTTATAAAGACAGTTCTAATATAGACCGGTAGTTACTAGCTTAGCTAAACGTCTCTAGGTAAGCCAGTGTGTGAGCCCTACCTATATCATTTGTCAATTAATAGTCATTATTCTTTATAATGTATGTATCTATTACGAGAAATTCTTGAATGAGTAATAGGAATACACGCCCTGATACAGTATGTTGTTAAGTGACAAAAGTTGAAAAGATTATGCTTAAAGTCAAAGTCAAAGCATTTATTTCAATTAGACCATTTACAGGCACTTTTGAATGTCAAGAAGTTACAGTTTAAAATTGAAGCTAGTTGCTCGTTCCAAAACGTAGGTCTCTATGGAGAAGAACGAGCAAGAAACTCCATGGACACTCTTTTCTTTCCATTTGGTTTTACAAAATTTTGGTTACAATATTCTTGTTGCTTCTATATGTGAACTCTTGTGAGGATGAGTGAAAGTCGACTAACAAAAGGGATTTCTATGGCAGATATGAGTGGCATTGCCAGGAGGGGACGCCCTAGAAAGACCTACCCTGACCTTATTGGTGAGGTTCTTCAGAAAGGTCAGGTGCGCAGTACTCGTAACCGGCGTGCTTATATGACCAGATGTATGAATGTGGACGAGGCGAAAGGACTATGTAAGGATCGTAGCAGGTGGTGTTCTGTGGTTTCTGCCTACCTACTCCCATGGGAAAAAGGCGTGAGTTTATGTATGTATTTATACAGTGTGTTGTGTGTTTATCACACTGAATGAGAACGCACCTTCAAGAATCAGTGATGGCATGTCGATTTACAGGACGGAATGGAAGAAGAAAACGTATTGCACTGACCCCAAGCAACATGGGATAAGGGCAATAGAAAAAACAGATGAAAGAGAAAAGAAGATGAAAAGTAGATAGTGATGAAAGAGATGAGAGAATGAGGAAAAAAATACATGCTATCACGCCTGTATTCCCTGAAGGGTCAGGCAGAGGTGCATCTATGTCCCATTTAATAGGGGACGAGCCTGTTTCCATTAACCGGGCACAAATCCTCACTGCGAACTGCTACTGAGAACTTCATAGAAAAACACTTTTTGTTCGACTTGGGAATCGAACCCAAGACCTCTAGTGAAGCAGTCGCGCTTAGGACCACCAGGCTAAGGAGGCAGTGAAAAATAAAATAGGAAAAAAAATTGAAGTTGAATGGGGATGAAGATGATGATTGCGAAATCTACAGACATGTTCTATTAATTTTGTGTGCATTATTATTCAATGTGCATAATGCATTCAAAATTCCAGCTCAATCAGACTCAAAATTAGAGTGTTTTATTTGTAAACATGTAGGTCAAATTACAACAGAGCGCGAGATATTATAGATATGTAGATCCTTTATATTTTGCCCAGGGGCGTACACATATATTAAATTAGGTATTGTATTTTTTTTTTAAGTGAAAACTTCTTTAGCGGCTTTGGGTAAAAAATGTTAAACTCGCGTCAGGACACGTGACCCTGATCGAAAATTCGTAACCGGCGTTGTGCACTTGTTTTGCTCGCGTCAGGACACGTGACCCTGATCGAAAATTCGTAATTGGATCGTGGAAAATCGTGGAAATCGTGGATGGATGGATGGACGGATGATTTAAATCCGGGTGGGTGGATTGCCCATCTATAATTCTACCACATAAATGATAGTACTTTTATAATGATAATTATAGCAATTCGTGCAAAATTATTCCCTAATCATTCCAAAATATCAAAAATGCACAACGTTAATATTCAAGTTTTCACTTCTGCCGGCACTCCCGGAGTGCAACCCGTCTTTTTTTTTTACTTCAAAACGTCTTACAAAACAGTATAGGGGTAATTTGCTAAAACCGATGAGACGAAAACACGTCACCTCGGCGAGGGCTATAGCTCCGTAACTACGTGTCGTACGCAATTAATTTATATGCCGTTGGATAGAGCAAAGTAGCCACTACTCAGATCAAGTATATGTGTGTATATGATACATGACGTTTCACGTTAAACCAACGGCTGTGTCCCACGACACAGCCTCACCTGTTTTAACACACATTTAACTTTAAGTATATTGTAGAGTGGTAGAATTACGTAAACTTTCACATCAGTACTATAGTTAATCTGCGGGTTGTTCGAAAGAGACACCGCGCCCCCGGAACGCAAAGGGCACATGAAGGAACATAGACGGGTTTTAGTCAGTAAAAGTCTGACACTAAGTTAATAGTAATAGGCTCAAGAAGTACTATAGTTATTAGTAATAGGCTCATGCACATTGATACAAATTTAAACGCATTCCATCATGTCTATTCCCCAAAGGGTTAGGCAGAGGTGTTCCAATGTACACCAACAGTTTCCCATGTAATAGGGGGCAGGCCTATTATCATTAACCGGACATAAATCCTAACTCTGAGCTGCTACAGAGAATTTCAAAGAAAAACTCAATAACACTCTGCTTGACCTGGGAATCGAACCCAGGACCTCTAGCGTAGCAGTCATGCTTAAGACCACTAGGCTAACGAGGCACTTTATTTTAATTATATTTGAGAGTATGTAGTTAAGAGAGTATGTAGAAAATAATATTTTTTTCTTTACCGTATTATCAGCATGCGCAAGTATTCCAAACAGTTATGGGACAATTACGGGACTGTCATGATCGACAGTAGTTGCTCGGCCTGGGAATCAAACCCAAGATCTCCTAGTGTAGCTAAGGACCACTAAGCAACTGAGGCATGTAAATGAAAATGATCATTTATTTGTCGTAACATGCGTTTACACACTTTAAGCATGCAAGATCTTAACAAAAAATGTAAAAAAGGCGTAAAAGTTAAAGCTTGTAAAATAGGTTTATTACTCGTAGAGTTGCCTTTAGGAAATCCTATTAAAGAACAGTTGTAATTGTACATATTAATATTTCCGAACCATATAAAGAATTTATTAAAACATCGCCTTGCATTAAGATATCCACTATTAATAATTAATGACTACCATATAGGTATTGTTTGTCGTTTGTCGATTTTTATCTACTTTAGAAGCTTACTGCAAAACATGTATTATGTTATATGTTCCACTGATCTTAAAGGGTGTCAAAATACGGATATTAGAAAATCTAAACTTTTCTGAGCAAATTTAAAAGAACAACGTACAAATCAACAAAGTTTAAATAAAATAACGATGGTCATTTGATCAAAAGTTCAGCTGACCAAAGTCTGGAATATCAATGTTTGTATTATTTATTACACTATTGACCAAATCGTTTAAAGGTCAAAATGGATAAAAGTAAATTATTGGATGAAAGAGCGAGCGAAGCCAGAAGGAACTGCCCCGTTGGTCTCGTGGTCGCAAGCGCGACTGGTGAGCGTGGGGTCCCGGGTTCGATTCCCAGGTCGGGCAAAAAGTGTTAATGGGTTTTTCCATTGCGGAATTTCTCAGTAACAGCCCGGAGTTTGGAAGTTGATGGTGTGACATCCCCGTGCCTCGGAAAGCACGTAAAGCTGTTGGTCCCGGCTGTCATTCGTAGATCTTTGACAGTCGTTACGGATGGTCAGAAGTCAAGAAGTCTGACAACCAGTCTAACCAAGGGGTACCGTGTTGCCCAGTTACTGGGTTGTGGAGGTCTGATAGGCAGTCGCTCCATGTAAAACACTGGTATTCAGCTGCATCCGGTTAGACTGGAAGCCGACCCCAACATAGTTGGGAAAAGGTTTAGCAGATGATGAAAGAGCGAGCGAAGCGTGCTCGGGACTTGCGGCACTCCGACTCGGACAGGTTAGGTTAGAAGGGGATGGCGGGGTCAAGAGAGCATCTAAAAAAAAAGAATCGTCTAAATGGAAATAGTTCAATACCTACTTAAAATACCAAATTCACATAAACACTGTTATCTTCATCGTTCATAAAACACACAGTTCAATAAAAAACAACATTTAAATAAAAACAAAATAAAAGTAAAATATTGCACAGCCTGTATTATCAAGAATCATTACTTTGTACCGCATACCTGTAAAGGTTAACTGGTATTACAATGCGTTTAACGATGGAACTGTAGCACGCTGTATAATGTGTTGCGGAGTATGTTGGAGATTGCGTCATTTTTGAAAATGTCCAATTTTTTTTTGCAATTTTATTTTTGTTTGGAATGGCCAAACGTGGCCATGTACTGGGGATAAGTACTATAAAGTAATTAAAATAAGAAGGATTTACGTAAATTGATTCGAAAAGAAGAACATTATTGTTTGAAATAAAAACTATTGGTTTGAACTGATTTTTGCAATTTTTTTAGTGGTAGTTAACTGATGCAAATGTCTTAGTTAAATTCGTTTACCTATTAAAAAGTTAATCGCTTTATAACGCTCGGCAACTAAACTATAGTAACAATATTTCTACAGGCGTTTGAGTGTATCACACTCGTCTTCCTGTCCTTATCCCATATAACTTGGGGTCGGTGTAACACGTTTTCTTCCATTCCGTCCTGACAACCGTAATGATATCACTGACTTCATTTTCTATCATATCATTCGTCACACAATCCGTTATATAATCCATAGCTTGCTAGAAGTTACGTCTTTGGTCACTGCTCCACTCCCGAAAGTCATTGCGTGATGCTAGATAACGTATACTACTCCTAATGAATCTGGCTATCATACACAAAAAAAAAAAACGAATCTGCCTTGTAGTTCCAGAGATTAGCGCGCTTAAATATACACATACGCTTCAAAAAAAAAAGCAAAAAGTGTTATTGGGTTTTTCTATAAAATTCTCAGTAGCAGCTCGGAGTTTGGATTTGTGCCCGGTTAATGGCAATAGGCTCGCCCCCTATTACATGGGACCTAAATATACCGGCGAACTGTGGGTGTCCATCAGTACACCTCTGCCTAACCCTTCGGGGAATACAGGCGTGATGGTATATTTATATTTTTTATTTTTATAGTATACAAAATTATTTACAGGCATTTTAGTTTCTTTTTAAAAATAAAGGAATGTTTCCTTTGAGTAAAAGCTAACTTAAGTATTTAGAGTTCTTTCCCTCCAGGTAGCATTATAAAATTCCACCCTATACACACTCTTCAAACCGGAACACAGCAACGCTTTGCAGCAGAAATAGGTACGGTGGTAGTACTTCCCCGGACGAGCTCCTTCACAAAGAGCTCTACTACGTTTGTTTTTGACACGATCACAAGTTGCCAATACTCCTACAAAAAACTTCAATGCAAACTAGTTAATGCGACAAAACATATTTCTCTTTTTGTCAGTATACTTAGGGTTTATTTTCTCTTAAACATGCAGGACCTGTCGAGTCACTCTTAAATGTTACGTCTAGAATTGCTGGTTTAAATGTAGTTAGCTATTTTTTTGTTAAACTTTACTTGGTTGAATGCTAAGAGTACCTAAAGACACATACTTAGTAATGATTTTCTTCTTTATCGTGTGGGAAGTAAGGTCTAGTGACCCTATACACCCTAGTGTCAGAGTTTCTAAACCGCCTCAAGGGCCTCTGACATGGTTAGAAAAGAGTATGTAAGGATCGTAGCAGGTGGCGTTCCGTGGTTTCTGCCTACCCCTATGGGAAAAAGGCGTGAGTTTATGTATGTAGTAATGAGAACCCGTTAGTCCCGTGATCACAAGTGTGACTGCAGAGCGTGGGGTAGAAGGTGTTATTGGGATTTCTACTAGGAAATTTCTCAGTAGCAGCCCGGAGTATGGTAGTTGATGGTGTAACACCCCCGTGCCTCGGAAAACACGTAAAGCCATTGATATCGCTCCTGATCTCTCTCGGTTGTTTTTACAAAATTACTCAGAAATATGTAGGTATGTAATATTATAGTATGCAAATAAATGAATGTGAATATGTTCATGATTAACATAATTATCTATTTTTTTCTGGCACAAACTCAATGCCTATAAAATCGAAATAACCCAAGTTACACTTAGGCACTAAGAAAAGTGCTATAGGAAATCTATTAGAGTGCCAATCAGATTCTAAAGTTATACTACTTCACTTAAGTTATAATACTCCATAGGCTTAAGCCTATTCGGAGTATTCCGGTTTGTCAGCGTTTCGAAGTTTTCAGCGTTACCAATAGAAAAAGACAACTACTTTCCATAGGGTTCACATTCAGGTGTATGCTAATCAAAAATTCTCCAACGATGTGTAATCAAAAATACTATTAGGCTGTAGGCAGCAACTCCACCTAACACCAAATAAAACAAGGAAACATGTCGTCAAATTATCATTTTAATTATACCGCCTTCTAACTTCTAACCCTACCATGCCTTCACAAACGTAGGAGTCAGCACTCCTTGAACGTGTTGCACTGCAGTAGCATACTTCAAAATCGGCTGGCCAATCAGATGCCCCACAGCGGGTACAGCTACGTCATATCTGTAGAGGTTCGGAAGTCCAAGATGAGCAGTCGGGAATAGAGGCTGAGCGATCAAAGCCGGTTTCTCGTTCAAATTCTCAGCGGCTTTCACTGCTGGGGAGACTGTGGCTTCGGAAGTTTCCGCCGGCTTCTCGGCTTCAGCTGGCTCTGCTACTTGTACTGGTTCTGCTGCCTTTACTGCTGCTTCTTTATTTTCTTCTTTGTTCTCTTCTTTGATCTCTTCTTTGATCTCCGGTTTGATCCACGCTCCGGAGGAAATGTATGGGGAGTAGACCACTGGAGGGATTGGGGCCACGATAGGCGCGATAGATCCTACAGCCGCTACGTAGGGTATGACACCACTGACAGCGGATTTCGCGATAAGATTGGCATTATTCGCAACAGCACCGTCAATTTGAGCCTCAGCAGTCTTCAACGCGTCTACTGCCTGCCATTTCTTGTCTTCTGCTGACCAGAAAGCTTCCAAATTGTGTTCTTCGGCTACAGTTGAATCTGTAATAACCTTTTCATTAACATTCTCAGTGGCTTGCTCTGCTAATTCTCTAGCTTTGTCCTCTGCTGCCTGTAGTTGGTCCTGCGCTTGAACTTGGGCATCGATGGCAGCTGCCTGGATGTCTCCGGGTGATATGGTTGGTATGGCAGCTGGTACTGCCACTGTTCTGATGACGGGGACTATGGCTGGTGCGTAGAGGCCGGAGGGAGCCGCGGCCGCGACGGCGAGGAAGGCGGAAATAATCTGGAAAGAGTAATGGAGTTTTAGTACAGTGTAAAGTAAACCTTCTTTACGAGACAATTAAGATCATTATTTTAGTCTCTGAGTGAGACCGGGTAAATATTTGTTCCGTGCAGGAATGGAACCCACGACACGTAGGTCAGCAGCCAATTGGTCAGCCACTGCGCCTACTATGCGTTTATTTCCTTGCTTGAAAACTAGGGTTAAAGGAATTTTGACTGCCTAGTGGTCCTAAGCGCGACTGCTACGCGAGGAGGTCTTGGGTTTGATTGCTGGATCGAGCAAAGTGTTATTGGGTCTTATATGAAATTTTCAGTTGCACCCTGGAGTTAGGATTTCTACTCGTTTAATGGCAATAGGCTCGCCCCCGATTACATATGACCTAAACATACCGGCGAATTATCGGCGTACATTAGTTACACCCATGCCTAACCCGTCGGGGAATACAGGCGTGATGGTATGTTGTTATGTACAAGAATTTATCATACCAGGAAGAAATTAATTGAATTAGCATAAAGTTGTCTGTCGTATGTAATTCGCAATTATCTCATTTGTTTAAAAGGTTATCTAGTGTGGCTTTAGGCATCTAGTTTAATGTTTTTAGCTTTCGGCATTTCCTTCTATAAATCTATAAATTATGCTTACGACGTGTTGACCGTTGCCCTCATCAGTCTTTTTGGTAATCATAGACGTAAATTACCCCCCCCCCCCCCCCCCCATTACATGGGACCTAAATATACCGGCGAACTGTGGGTGTACAATGGTACACCTCTACCTAACCCTTCGGGGAATACAGGCGTGATGGTATATTATTTTTTAATACGTAAATAAACGCGAATGAATAATATTACGTGGGTGACGTCGCATGTAGAAGCTAGTTTGAAATAAGGGTCAGTTTACACCATGACTCAAAATATAACTTTATTTACTACCAATGAAATGTGCATCTTTTCGTGTAGTAAATAAAGTTCGATTTTGAGTAAGCTCTATTAAAAGGTTCGCGCAGCGTCGCTTCGCGTCGCCTCTCTGAGTGAATTGACCCTTTATGACTTTGTTTTTTTCTGATGGGTAAGCTCTTGACTCTAGTCTGGGTCAAAGGTGACAAAGACAAAGTCTACGATGGAGTAAGCCTGTGGCGTGCGGTTCATACAGACAAATAGACATTGCCTACCCTATAAAATACGTATATGATTAATATCAGCCAATCTATAAGTATTTGAGGTGGCAAATCATATACATCATTATTTAATCGACAAGGCGACGAACCAAAACCAACATGTAGTAGGTGTTTTTGGCAGGTTTGTAGAAGCCTGGGTGTTGAGTGTGAGTTTTTTCGACCGACGTTCGATTGCGAGCGCGTTTGAATTTTGTATGAAAAATTAGGTTTCTCCTAGTGACCACCAGGTGGCGCTATAACGTTTTCCTATGCAAAATTCTAACGCGCTTGCAATCGAACGTGAATGAAAAAACTCACACTCGGCACCCTGTTTACTTGTAACTTTTAAGAGATTAGGGTTGAATGCGTTCGGAAATACAGACGCAGGTAGAGAGTTCCACTCCTTTGCAGTATGCATTATAAAAAGCTGGGTACTCACTTAGCAGTGTAGCACGTAACATATCAGATACGGTATCAAGTGTCGTACGTAGCCACGAGCCCGCTGCGAGCCGCTCGCGCGTGGAGCGCTGTAAGCTCGCAGTGACCCGCCGAGTGGCGGTTTCACTGCGAACACAAAGGCGGCTAGGAAGCTCGTAGCTAGATACGCGGAGGACCGTGGACGAGCCGTACCCACTTGCAGGTTGATACCGTATCTGATACGCTGCGTGCTACACTGCTAAGTGAGTACCCAGCCTAACATGATTGACAACGATTTGATTTATACTATGTACTAGCAAACTATCCGCGACTACGTCCGCGTGGCTTAATTCACCCACATTAAGTTACGTCTTTCGTTACTGCTCCGCTCCCGTGTTACGCAGCGTGATGTTATACAGCCTTTATTTTTATAGATGGGAAATCATCAAATAACTTCCCCCGCCCTGGGCGGGACGGCAGGGAGTGTCAGACTTTTACTGACTAAAACCCATCTATGTTCCTTCATGTGCTCTTTGCGTTCTGGGGGCGCGGTATCTCTTTCGAACAACCCGCAGCATGTTATATAGCCTAAGTTACAAAGCGATAATGTAGCTTTTTAATGGCATAAGAATCATTGAAATCGGTCCAGTAGTTTTCGACTTACATACAAAAATACATATCTTTCCTTTTTATTATATTAATGTAGATTTATTTCTGCTACTGTTTATTACATAATTTATGATTCCATCGCTTAACATTGAAGGTTAACATATAACTAGCTTTTGCCCGCGACTTCGTCCGCGTGGATCAATAGTTCCCGTTCCCGGGGAATTTCCGGGATGAAAACTATCCTATGTCCTTTCTCGGGTCCCAGACTATATCTGTACCAAATTTCATTGAAATCGGTTCAGTGGTTTAGGCGTGAAGAAGAGACAGACAGACAGAGTTACTTTCGCATTTATAATATTATTTCTGCTAATTTCTGCTACTGGATACTACATAATTTATGATTCCATCACTTAACATTGAAGGTTAACATATAATTGATTGCATATTTAAACTAGTTGTCAGTAAATATGCATTGATTAGTAGGTATATTATAAATATCGAGTAGGTAGCAATATTGATGAGCCCGCGACTTCGTTCGCGAAGCTTATTTCACCTGCGTTGAGTTACGGCTTTGGTTACTGCTCCGCTCCCGTGTGTTGTAGCGTGATGTTATTTAGCGTATGTTACTCAGGAATAATGTAGCTTTCTATTGGTGATAAATGGTTAAAATTGGTCTAGGGGCCTCGGAGCTTTTTCGGTACAAACAAACAAACAAAAAAATCTTACCTCTTTATAATATTAGTATAGATATCGAGTAGATAAACCATATTGATGATAAAGGAACTATGGCATAGCAAAAAATAATTAAAAAATTGCCTTCCTGTACGGGTTGTAGCAGTAAATTCCATACTATACGACGATTTGCCGTAAGGGCTAGTAAGTTCAGAATAAAGAAACCCGATTCCCAGGTCGAGCAAAAAGTGTTATTAGGTTTTTCTACGAAATTCTCAGTAGCAGCTCGGAGTTAGAATTTAACACCCGGTTAATGGCAATAGGCTCGCCCCCTGTTACATGGGACCTAAACATACCGGCGGGTTGTGGGTGTACATTAATACACCTCTGCCTAACCTTTCGGCGAATACAGGCGTGATGGTATGTTACAGTGCCAGAGCGAAAGGCGATTATTTCTCTCAGTTATTGATAGTCACACAGTTATTAGTTCACTGTATTTAAATTCGTTATTCATGTTATTTTATAATGCTTAATTATGACGCACATCATTAGCCTAAAGTAGGTTTCGGAGTTAACAGAAAAATGCATGGCGGTAGGGCCGTGCAATTTCAGTAATTCAAAGTCAAAGTCCCATAGAGTCTTTGGATTCCTTCATGAAATAGGATCGATTGGTAAAAAAAAAACAAGATTTAAAAATATTTTACCACTTTTTCCGAAATCTGTGAATGCGGTTCACAACATCGCGAAAAGTTATGGATGGCCTTCTAGGAACGTTTTCCTATAATGGTATAGGTACCTGGCCTTTGTAACCCGTCTTTAAAATCCATAATATAAAAATATTTGCACTAGTATACTAAGGGACGTTTGCAAAAAAATCTAAACCTTTTTTTATCAACAAAAAAATCACTTTTCCAAATCCCAACAAAAAAAAACAACAAATATTTTGTCCTAAAATTCACCAATTCTAACTCACTTCACCAAAAAAACCACATAACTATATAATTCTACGAAAATAAACAAGTGTTCACTGACCAGTCCTCTCATCGTGACCCTGGGCGCTGCTGATGGCTACTGATGACCACGCACACCGCACATCGCTTTTATACCACCACTATATGGAGCAGCTGGGATATTGTACTCCAATAACATTAACCTACTCGAACTATAAAGTAAGAACAAATAATATAATACAGGTGTTATTTCTGAATACGGGTGTGGGTTCCGTGGTTGTAATTTGTTAATTTATTTTTTTGGGAAAGTCGTTGATACGTAAAATCTAAAGTCAAGGTTAAATCATTTCAATTATAGTGTTTTTTAATCTCAGAGACTGATTTGACGGCTTCTTACGTCAAACTTGAAAATAGTGTGCTTTATGTCTATGAGCCGAAAGCACATTATTTTTATATTTGACGTATGAAACTGTCAATTTAGTCTCCGAGAAAAATACACTATAGACCATTGAAAGGCACATTTAACGTCAAGTATAAAAAAAAATTGAATCTAGTTGCCCATTCCAAAAGGTAGTTTCTTATGGAGCAAAATAGACAAGAAACTCCATACATACTTTTTCTACTCCAGCTTTTTCGAAGTTCGATTCCCAGGTCGAGCAAAGTGTTATTGAGTTTTTCTATGAAATTGTCAGTACCTAGCAGCACGGAGTTGGGATTTGTGCCCGGTTAATGGCAATAGGCTCGCCCCCTATTACGTGTAATCTAAACATACCGGCGAACTGTGGGTGTACGTTGGTACACCTCTGCCTAACCCTTTCGGGAATAAATGCGTGATGATGATGTCAAATCTTGTTGTTTTAATCTCGTACAATAATTTGCACCTGTAACGTTATCTCTTCACCACCTTTGGTTGACTGGTAGAGAATGCCTAAGGCATTAATTCCGCCTTCGTAATTTTTTGTTGCATAAAGTTAAAATCATCACACTAATATTATAAAGGCGAAAGTTAGTGTGTTTGTCTCTTCTTCACGCTCAAACTGCTGAACGGATCTGGATGAAATTTGACACTGAGATAGATTGTAGTGTGGAATAACACATAGGATACTTTTTATTTCGAAAAAATGTACAGTTCCCGTGGGATAATAAATCAAATTTGTAGCGGACGAAGTCACGGACAGAGGCTAGTAATAAATAAATATATGTCGGTTTGTTGTTGTTGTTGCAGGTGATATTAATTTATGTATAAACTAGTCACGATTTCTTTCTAAAGGACATGCTTTGGTGTTTAGAAAATTATCTTTATTTCATCAGTTTTAAATATCTCACGGTTTTCATAAGCGTCCCCCCACACGACCGAGAATCGGACTGATTATCGGGCCGATTATCGGTCGTGGGGGCAGACCCTTAGTGGGTGAAGCGGGACGCAAAAAACTCCATTCGACAATACATTCTCTCTTCGCCAAATAAAAAAAATACCACTTTTGTGTGATGGCAGCTATCAAATTTGAGACATGAAAGCCACCTTTAATATTAACACTACTGCTGGTTTGTCTTAATTCAAAAGAAAATCTATACATTTTACTCACATTTATGCAGTACTTATTATATTAACTTAATTCAGCATTTCAAATTCAAAGCATTTATTTCTTTTGAATTGTTGGACCCTCTCACTCTCTCTCTTTGACTCTCAATAACTCCAAATTTACAAACGTTTTTCCCACCAAGTTTTCTCCCTACGGTACCCTAATCCGGGCGGTCGGGCGAGGGCGCAAAGAATGCAGGAAGCTTCGATTGACAAGCGGGCGCCATCTTGTATTTTGAGTTAATCATTTTCGTATACTCACTGCGTCATTATCATTAAAGTTTATGAACTTGTTCTATGATTAGGGTTTGCTCGAATTTGATGTTTATTTTGTGTTATAATACACATGTCCCAATTTTTTTTTTTACGTTTTAATAATTTAATTATTCAGATTATGTCCCGGTTTATCGGGACATCCCGATTATCAACTTAATATTGAACATCCTGCGTGGGTTAGGCACTGTCTCCTTTTTGTGGTGTTTAGAGTTTAGAGTTTTCTTGTGCTTAGTTTTAAAACTTTTTAAAAAGAAAGCCTAGGAAATAAGGAATGTTTGAAAGCAGGAAAAATGTGAACTATAAATTAGTATAATAAACTTCCTATTTTAGTGTTTTTATTATGTCCTGCTTATATCGAATGTATCCCGTTGCTTTTAAATAGTTTTCAAAATTCCGATTTCGTGGTTATCTCCATATAAATGTAGTCAAGTCAATAAGTCATTGAATGGCATTAAAATGCTAAGCTTGTACACTTATATTTTGTCATATGATTTTTACGTAATGTCTTTAGAATTGAGTAAAAAACAGAACTACTAAACCAAACAACAAGTGGAGTGCGATATTTATTGCCCTAAGTCATAAATATACAAAAACGGGAAAATATTATAGGATAGGTATTTTTTATCCCGGTTTTGTATTCTTGCGGGAGAACTTTACGCAGACGAAGTTGCAAGCAGAAGCTAGTCTTAATTAAATGCAGATTCTAACGAATCCTGTAGGCGGATTTAATTTAAACCTATTTTAAATATAAGGCAACACTTATTTCTTCGCTCCAATTAAAGCTTCATGCAAAGAACCGGTTCTGCATACCCACTGTCGCAAGCTAGGTGTTCCTTTTTCGAAAAAAGTGTGAGCAAAAAATTGTTGATTTTACTTTTTTTGTATGGAATCTGATAGTGTGTTGATGAATTGCTTGGCTTTATGGGAGGTGGTAATTATGATTAAATACTATAAAAGAATATAATATACCATCACGCCTGTATTCCCCAAAGGGTTAGGCAGGGGTGTACCAATGTACACCCACATTTCGCCGGTATATTTAGGTCCCATGTAATAGGGGGCGAGCCTATTACCATTAACCGTGGACAAATCCAAACTCCGAGCTGCTACCGAGAATTTCATAGAAAAACCCAATAACTTTTTTCCCGACCTGGGAATCGAACCTAGGACCTCTAGCGTAGTAGTCGTGATTAAATACTTTTTGGTGGAAAACTTGATTGAAAAGAGTGTCTGTAGAGTTTCTTTCTCGTTCTTCTCCTTAGAGACCTATGTTTTGGAACGAGTAACTAGTTTTAACTTTCTGATTTACTAAAAATTAACTCTTACACCCCCTTTTATCCTCCTTCTTTTTCTACTTCTTCTCTTCTTCTACTTTCTGTTTTACTAAATAAATATATCTTGTATCTTAACTGACAGACTTCTTGAAACTAAAGTACCTAATGATAAAATGGTATACTTTGAGTAAATGCTTTGACATTCAATTGATCTTCTTTTTTCGTTTAGGCGTGATATTATTATGTTTGATATGTTGTTGGTGTATCAATGCCATACCTAATTATCCTAAATACACAACTTATGAATAAGAATTAAATTACAAAGTTTATATAATTTATAAAAAAAGAATAGGCGAGAATCAATTGTAAGTCAATTTTGATTATTCGACTTTATAAAAAGTATCAATGGTTCATTGAACTTCATTGATATCTTTAAATAAACTATCACAGACAGACAGACATACATTTAGTTTTACCTTCTTAATGTAAATTCTTTGAGTACAACTCATTACTTGCTATATCTGGTCCGAGTGGTAAATGTCAACGGTGCAAGATTATAGGGTTCCTTGGGTGAAGTTGAAAAACTAATTTTCTTTCACGTAGTAGTTATTTTTGTTCGATGGAACTTTTAACTATACTTGTTTTATAAAATTTTTGTTATTATTTAATGTTTAAGAAAAACCTTTTTTTTTTAGACACGGAACAACTATCTGTAGTTCATACAAATATTTGTTCCGTGCGGGAATCGAACTATCGACACGCAGCGCAGCAGTCGACCGCTTGACCACTGGGCCAACCGTGTCGTCTTTCATAGATCGACACCAAAAAATGCCAAATATCAACAGTGTACACCGGTAGCCTTACCCTTCGGGGAATACAGGCGTGATGGTGTATTTTTATTATCAACCCCCGCCACAAAAAAAAGCAAGGCGGAGGCAGTCCACGAGTATTTCACCACGACAAAATAAAAGGTCTATTGGTGGGTCCACACGATACAGACTTTTGTATGTGCAGATATCTGCACAGACTATAAAGTCTGAGTAAAAATTTTTACTCAGAGGTGTTTACCAAATGTCTGTGCAGACTTTTCATCAGTTCAGACTTCGATTTTAATTAATAAATTAAGTAATTCAATAATCATGAGTTTTGCTCCGACAATCGTACAGACATGTACGCAGACTTCCGACTTTTCTGGTACACCGACATTCGTCTGTACTGATTTGTTGTACAGACAAAATTCAATAGAAGTCTGTGTTAAGTCTGTATCGTGTGGACCCACCATATCCTTGATTTAAACCTTACAAAATTGTACAATTTAAAAAATTAAGTGATAAGGACATTTTACAAAAGCATGGCTCCCACTTGACCATTTTTTTTTACGATTACAATAAATTGTAAAAGTGCTATAAAGAGTAAATAACAATGAATCGTGGACAAGCGCTCTTTGAGTGTCACCTAGGTATGTCCTACGTGACAAGGGGCAGGTAGCATTTAAGGTACCAATACAATATGGAAAGGACATTGACCTGCAAACTTTTACCAGGAATACTACAGTTCTATGTTCTGTGTTAAATGTTACAATAAAATACCTTGCGATATACTAAAACTAAATGAAACAAAATTTAAAAAAATGATTAAGAGTACACTTTGTAAACAAGCATATTACAAATTAGAGGATTATATCCAAGATAAAAATGCTTGGAAACATGCTGGTCCTGCTCCACTGGACAGTTTAGTCTTGACAAAATCAACTGGTTGCTAATTAAATTATATAAGTAATTTATTTTTGACTATTATTACTATTTCTTTTTTTCTCTTAGACAATAATGTTACTTTTGGTGATTACTATGGCTCACACACTGATTCGTTGCCTTTCAAATGTTAGAAGTGATCATCTTCGATCTCAATATTGGTGTTAAGTATTACAATTGGTTTATAAGCTTTCATTTCTTAATTCGTGGCACTTAGTACGTATTGTAGTACTTTGAGCGACTTTTATTGTTAACAGATCGTTTTGACATTAGCATATTTTATTATTGAATGCATGTTATTGTACAATATAATGTAATACGTTTTTTTAAAAAGAGTATGTATGGAGTTTCTAGCCCGTTCTTCTCCATACGAAACTACCTTTTGGAATGGGCAACTAGATTCATTAGTTTTAATTTTTTTTTGACGTTCAAAAGTGCCTTTTAATGGTCTAATTGAAATAAATGATTTGACTTTGACTTTGACTTTGACTATGATTCAGACCGATCGAAAATCCACTAAGCAGCATAGAAAATATGTGGAATGGGGTTTCGTACTCGTTTTTCTCTATGGAGACCTACCTTTTTTTATCATCATCTGCTTGCTTTAACCTTTTCCCAAAAAAATGGATTAGATTATTTTTCTTGGCTTTATTGTTCAATAATATCTTTCAACAGTCGTAGCCTCTCCGCCCGCGACCGACAATCGGTGACCGATTTTTTATCAGTGAAAATGGAACATATGCGGCATATGCATGCATATGCATATGTATATGGAGGAGCACGTGGCTAAATAATTACAGCCGCATAGATTGATCTTCCGGGTTAAGCCACGCTTGCCGAGGTTGGTCTGTGAATGGGTGACCATTTACTATAGCGAGTTTCCCGGCTGTCATTTGTAGATCTTTGACAGTCGTTACTGTTAGTCAGAAGCCCGAAAGTCTGACAACCAGTCTTACCAAGAGTATCGTATTACCCATTACTGGGTTGTGGAGGTCAGATAGGCAGTCGCTCCATGTAAAATACTGATATTCAGCTGCATCCGGTTCGACTGGAAGCCGACCCCAACATAGTTGGGAAAAAGGCTAGGCAGATGATAATGGAATATGCTTTCTAATATACCAATGCACACAGCCTACAATAAGTCCGCCCCACGAAACTATGGATTTATGGAGTCGGTCCGATAATCAGTCCTACAAAAAATCGGTCGAGGGCGGAGAGGCTTATTAAAATAAGTGATAAGACTTTATACGGAACTCTTCAGCTAACACAGGCTTATTTGATTATATGTCATTTAATTAACTAATTCTATCGGGAAAAACTTCACAAATATCAAAGGTGTGTTTAAGTCGTAAATAATTTGTAACACAACCTTTATAATGCTGCTCTTGTAATCAGTAATTACTTCGTATAATTGCCTTCCGCCATGTTTTAAATATTTTTCGTATGCGTAGTTCTTGCTGCGTAGGCATGTTTTTAAGATATGCGTATGTTTGTTGCGTAAAATACACGTATGTATGTTGTGCTCATTTATTTATTAGAACTTGAAAGATTTACGGCTTAGAAATAAATCTCAGCAACAAAAAAAGAAAGTATAATCTACAGAAAGTCTCCTGCGTTATGTCTTTGGTTACTGCTCCTCTCTCGTAGGTCGCAGCGTGATGTTAAATAGCCTGTAACTTTCTTCGTCTTTCTTTTTTTTTCATTTCGGTCTGTTAGTTTTTGAGGCTAGTGTGTTCAAACAAACAAACATACTCTTCAGCTTTATTATATTAGTTAGTTTAGAATAGTTAAAACATTCTGCTTATTTTATCGGGTTAGTTGGTACATAATCTAAGAAACCAATTTTATATACTTGTCTAGTTTGCGTAAAGCAGCCACGCACATACCACACATATGGTATGTGTACGCCTGTATTCCCTTGTAAGGGTTAGGCAAAGGTGTACCAATGTACACCCACAGCCGCCGGTATGTTTTTAGGTACCATGTAATAGGTGGCGGGCATATTGCCATTAACTGGGCACAAATCAAACTCCAAGCTGCTACTGAGAATTGCATAGAAAAACTTAATAACACTTTTTGCTCGACCTTGGATTCGAACCCAAGATCTCTAGCGTAGCAGTCGCGCTAAGAACTACCAGGCCCACGAGACAGGCCGCCCGCGAACCGTCACCTTTTGATCTTGTCATTATAAAAACTACCTTAACGCACACGATTTAAAGCTCTAACTTGAATAACAAGTTATTTACTATGTCGGAGCGTACTGTGATATTTGTGATGATACTTACCCACACCCTTACTTGTAAAACTACCGAAAGATCTCAAAAAACAATAAAAAATTATAACGTACCAGTTTACATTTCACATGTAAGGCGGAAGACACATTTAATACAGAATGCGAAGACTTTAATATAACCTGTTCATCACTGGCGTTCACTTTCTGTTCGACCTTCACCTTAGGATGCGCGGGCGCCGAACTTTGGGCGAACTTTAGAGGTATGACTCATCAGGGCAACGATTTGTCGAATAGTGAAGCTTTTTTTTTTAAGACGGGAAATCATCATATAACTTCCTCCCTTCCCGCCCTGAGCGGGGCGGGAAGTAGTGTCAGACTTTTACTGACTAAAACCCGTCTATGTTCCTTCATGTGCCCTTTGCGTTCCGGGGGCGCGGTATCTCTTTCGAACAACCCGCAGCCCCGGCAGGCATCGGCCCTCAGTGGCCCCTTCCAAGTTTGCTGACATCTCTTTGAGGCGATTTGAGTCAAAATCGAAGCATTTTTTTATTCTAAGTGGGTAAGCCCTTGACTATAAATGTGGATGGATGGAGAGGAAGAGGGAGGCCAAAGAAAAGATGGATGGATTGTGTGAAAAATGATATGAAAGAGAAGGGAGTCAGTGATAGCATGACGGTTGACAGGTTGGCATGGAAGAAGAAAACATGTTGCGCCCAAGTAAAATGGGATAAGGGCAGAAAGATGATGATGATGGGTAAGCTCTTGACTATAGTCTAGGTCAGAAGTGACAAAGACAAAGTCGACTATGGAGTAAGCTTACCCAGAAGAAGTCTGCTTGGGCCAGTGCCTGCTAGGGTTGTGGAACTTCAAAAGAGTCACTACGGCCTGGGTACGCAAAGGGCATTAGGAGGAACGCTAATAGGTTTTAGTCAGTAAGAGCCTGACACTCTGTTCCTCTTCGCCCAGAGCGAAAGAAATCAATTAATGAATTCCCATCCTTAAAAAAAAAACATAAAAATATTGTTATTTCTAACCCCAATAGCAACTAATAACGCGATGTTAAAGAACTTAAAAGTCATGACGCTTTTTTACGTAACAAACCGTTTTTACTTTCCGTTGATCTTGAACTCCGAAGATGCGCATGCGCCGACCTCTGCGGGCGATGATCTTGTGACGTAATCTGTATGTATTTAGATGTGTGTGTGTTGTATGACGTTTGTATGATTGACTAGCTTTTGCCCGCGTGTTTAAAGGCAAATATCCCAACCAATTTTATGGGTTAGCTTTAAAATTTAAGTTTCCTGTAAAAAAAAAACATCCCCCCCCCTATTTTACTCTCTTCTGGAATGACTTTCCAAAAGCGCTGAAACACGTGATTTTTAATTTTTGATCATAATGATAAACACCAATTTTCTTGGTTTTTAACCTACAAAAAATACTTTTTTCCGTACTATCATCCCCTATTTAACTCCCTTAGGGGTTGAATTTCGAAAAATCCTTCCTTATTCCTTATGTACATTATAAAGGGAACCTCTGTGCAAAACTTCAGCTTTCTAGGCCCAAGGCTTTGGGCTGGGCGTTGATGTCAATCAGTCAATCAGGACTTCTCTTTTTATTTATAAGTATATAAAATGTCCCCGACTTCGTCCTCGTGGCAAATTTTACCCGCCTTACGTTATATCGTTAGTTACTGCTCCGCTCCCGTGTAGCGGTAAAACATCACGCTCCTTGTAGCGTGATGTTTTATAGCCTATGACACTCACAAATAAAGTGGCTTTCTATGGATAAAAGAATTTTCAAAATCGGTTCAGTAGGTCCAGAGATTACCCCCTACATACAAACTTACAAACAAATGTTACCTTTTTATAATATTATTGTATAGTATAGATAGATGATCTTGTGACGTAATCTGTAAGTGTTTAGATGTGTGTGTGATGCGTTGTATGACGTTTGTATGATTGATGATCTTGAATTGTGGGCCGGATGCTGTAATTTTTGTTTGTATGTGTGTGTCTATGTCTGGTTTTGATGATTATGTGTTATGTAAGATTTGTTTTGTTTATGTATGCATTAGGTTCTGCCCGTGACTTCGTTTACGTCAAATTTGATACATTGTCCCCCATATTTCCGCATTAAAAAGTATCCTATGTGTTATTCAACACTATAATCCATCTCAGTGCCAAATTTCATCCAGATCCGTTCAGCTGTTTAAGCTTGAAAGAGTAACAAATATCCATCCATCCTTACCAACTTTCGCTTGTATAATACTATAGCTTCATTTCGCATTTATAATACTAGCTTCTGCTTGCGACTTCGTCTGCGTCAAACTTGATACATTATCCCACGAGAACCGAGAATTTTTCAGGAACAAAAAGTATCCTATGTGTTATTCCAAATCAAATCAAATCAAATCAAAGCATTTATTTCAATTAGACCATTTACAGGCACTTTTGAATTGTCAAGAAGTTACAGTTTAATATTGAAGCTAGTTGCTCGTTCCAAAACGTAGGTCTCTATGGAGAAGAACGAGCAAGAAACTCCATGGACACTCTTTTCATTCAATTTGGTTTTTACAAAAACTTGGTTACAATATTCTTGTTGCTTCTATATGTGAAAACAATGAAGGTGAATATAAAAAAATAACAAAATTATAATAAAGATGTAAGCCATGGCAGTTAAGAGATGACCAATCCCAACTGACAGCACCCGTTCACGAATATGACGCGTGCATCAGCACCCTTTTATTCCACACTACAATCTATCTCAGCGCCATTAATCCAGATCTGTTCAGTCGTTCGTCTATCCATCTTAACAAACTATTGCATTTTTTATATTAGTAGGCATTAGGATCTGCTGTACCTACTACACCCATACCATCACGCCTTTATTCTCCGAAGGGTTAGGCAAAGGTGTACCAACGTAGGTACACCCACAGTTCGTTGATATGTTTAGGTCCCATGTAATAAGAGGTGAGCTTATCAACATTAACCGGGCAGAAATCCTAGCTCCTTGCTGCTACTGAGAATTTAATAGAAAAACCCAATAACACTTTGCTCGACCTGGGAAACGAACCCAAGATCTCTAGCGTAGCAGTCGCGCGTAAGACCACTAGGCTAATGAGGCAGCTAAACTAATGACGAATGATGGGCTAATGTAGAACTAATTAAAGTTTTGTAAAGATAACTTAAATTCGTTCTAGTATGTACCGTTTTACAGCTCGCCTAGTCATTTTAACAAAGCAACGTGTGGCTATACTGTTTGCATGCTCAATATGATCAGGCGTTGGTCAGCTGATGTTGCGTCAAGGATTATTGCAGTGTAAGTAGACTAGGCGCTATAGTATTTTTATTAAGATGTTATTTTTTGCTGTAATCTATACTACATAACAAAACATCACGCCTGTATTCCCCGAAGGGTTAGGCAGGTGTGTACCAATGCACATTCACAGTTCGCCGATATATTTAGGTCCCATGTAATAAGGGGCGAATCTATTCTCATATTATAAAAAGGTCAAGTTTGTGAGTTTGCTAGGTTGTAGGGGGTAATCTCTGGATCTGCTGAATCGATTTTGAAAACCCACAACGTCATGCATGAGAGGCGGGCGCCTTAACCACTGGGCCATCATGACAGTCCATATAATCATGACCATATTGTATAAAAAAAATATACCATCACGCCTGTATTCCCCGAAGGGTTAGGCAGAGGTGTACCAATGTACACCCACATGTCGCCGGTATATTTAGGTCCCATGTAATAGGGGGCGAGCCTATTGCCATTAACCGGGCACAAATCCAAACTCCGAGCTGCTACTGAGAATTTCACAGAAAAACTCAATAACACTTTTTGCTCGACCTGGGAATCGAACCCAGGACCCCTCGCTCTGCAGTCGCGCTTGCGACCACGAGACCAACGGGGCAGTTCATATTGTACCGATCTTATAACACTTTCTCGGCAACAGATTACAAATACACTGGTTCTACAATCATTAAGATGCTGTGTTTATCTTTATCTACCATAATCTACCAACCCACTTATATATCTGCTAGTGTACGCACTTGGTGTCCGTAAAAGTAATGTATTACAAGCTACTGCACTTAAATTGTGTGCCTAAGTCTGACGTCACACTAGTTGAGCTCTTTGTGAAGGAGCTAGTCCGGGGAAGTACTACTACCATACCTATTTCTGCCGAAAAGCATCGTTTTTTTTCTGATTAGAAATCGTCAGATAGAGATAATTTACCATTAACTAGCACGAGCCGCCTGACTTATTTCACTCGCCTTACGTTACGTCTTTAGTTACTGCTCCGCTCTCGTGACTCGTAGCGTGATGTTATATAGCCTATGACACTCACAAATAACGTGGCTTTCTATGGGTAAAAGAATTTTCAAAATCGATTCAGCAGATCCAGAGATTACTCCCTACAACCTAACCAACTCACAAACTTGACCTTTTTATAGTAATAGTATAGCTTCGCCCCGTATTACATGAGACCTAAACATACCGGGGAACTGTGGGTGTACATTGTTTACACCTCTGCCTAACCCTTCGGGGAATACAGGCGTGATGTTATGCGGTCAAACACAAGTAAGGTAAAGCAAATAATATACCAGTTTGATTGTTGCCGTAACAATTCAATATGGCGTCGGTTATATCTAGGATGTAGAGCTAGACTAGACTAGAATGTAAGTAAAGACGTGACTCGACTGTGTTAGTAGCTTGAGACTAAGTGGTTAGACTGTTTTACTAGTCTCTATTGATATTACAAAGGGGAAAGATTTGTTTGTTTGTTTGTATCGAATAGGCTCCGAAACTACTGGACCGATTTTGACCATTTTTTCACCTAGCTACATTTTCCTGAGTAAGCTAAATAACGTCACGCTACGACCCACGGGAGCAGACTAGTAAAAAAAGACTTTATTTATTTATTTATTTATTTATTAAAACTTTATGCACAAATGTAAAAATACACCGTACAAAGGCGGATTTAATGCCTTAGGCATTTTTTACCAGTCTACCTTAGGGTGATGCAGAGACAAAACAGGAGGTGCAAGAAAAAGGGAACAGAAACAGAAAATGTCTAATATAAAATATAATAATAAATACATATATACGTTAACGTAACGTACGTTATTTCACTTTTCACCATGACTTGTGTGTGTTAACTTAGAGATATTTGAATTTCGAATCTTAAAACTGTAATTTATTGCCACTTACTCAACTATCTACTTTAACATAATATTATCTAAGTTGATTTTTGAAAAATTTCAAATAAAAAAGCCCTATTAATTTTTTTGGAATACCTATTTTGAATTTCGAACTTAGCCCTTTCAAAATTTAAAATTCACCCAAGCTGCAACTCTATTACGTTTGTATTTAAGTTTGAATTTCTTTACCCTCTGCACGCGTCTTTATATACCAGCATTTGCCATTTAGTTTAATTTATATCTATTTAGTTGGCACACTTGGAGCGATTTCATAACGAATGTAATTGTTGTGGGAAGCGGCCATTTTGTATTGAGCGTTACATTTCTTAGAAGTTGGAACTATTTAGCTGTTATTATATTTAATGGTGAAATGATTTAAGAATATTCGAGCAATAGACAAAGATTTTTTCTTTCACTTTTTTTGCTTTGTCTATGGGTAATTTTATAGAGTAATGTTTTAATTTATAATTTAATTTTATAGAAAATAATTTTAATTTGTAAAACATTTTAATTTGAATAAAATATGACCACCTTTTTTAAGTTTTGAAATACTTCCAAATCGGCCTTGAAAAGTCCTCAAAAGCTCAACTACCTAGGTATAGGAGACCTAGTATTCAATCTAATACTAAATCCTTGATTACAAATGCATTAAATGACCTTGTAGGAACCTTTAACTAATTGACCCCGTTCATATCCTTTGTCCTTATTCTGATATATTTTTTAAGCTTATCAAAGTCGTTATCTTATAAAAACTCACAAATATATGCTACAACGTAAATAATTAATTTAACACGCTCAAAAGCGGAAGTTTAAAATATCTAAGCATATAACCTTGACTGCCTTTTCATTACAAAAACTTAATCACGCATTTAGAATAAGGCGTGGCGATCATAAAAAACCTTTTTGTGTTATTAAAAAGTTATTATTGACAGTATTGGCTGTCAGGAAGTTGTTGCCTTTGCCTATTTTGGCAAAGGTATTATTTTATAATGATAGAATGTCATTAGTGTTGGATCATAAAAGTGTATCAATAATATCGATAATATTCACTAAAACATATTTTAAAATTAAGACATTGAATGTCACTGTGCTAAGGTCGACAACTTTAAAAATTGAACTTGACATTTTGATACGAAAAATAGCAATGATTATTGTGTATTTGTTTTTAAATAATCGAAGTAACTACCGATTCGATTCGATCGATTTTTATTGTTCGAAATCGTTTGTTATTTGTTGAGTCAATGCTGTTGAGCTTGTGTGAAGTAATTAATGTGTGTGTATGTATGTAGGTATGTAGTGTGATAGAGATCAAAGAAAACAAAGCCATTGTATAAAATTACTATTTCATTTATTCACACATCCTCGCCTCTGTTAGCCTGTATTTTTTTTATATAATTTATTTACAAAATCCAAAAGAATGAGTATTATTTTTTTGGTATCTAAATTTTATCACAGTTTACCATGCGTGTCCGCTGAGTCCATGAGCGTAACCGACGGGGGCGGCATGGGCAACCGCGTAGGGGGCGGCGTGGGCATAGGCGAGGGGCGCGTGCACCACGGGGGCGGGGTGGGACTGGGAGAGGGACTGGCTAACGACGGAATGGCTGGAAGCGTAGGCAGGCGCGGAGTACGCTAGGGCAGGGGCCACACCGTGAGCGGCGTAACCGTGAGCACCGTAGACAGCGGGGCCAGCGGCGACCAGGGGAGCATGACCAGCCAGCTGCTTAGCGAGCACGGGGGCCACGCCAGCGGCGGCACCGTCCAACTGAGCCTGAGCGGTCTTCACAGCGTCCACCGCTTGCCAAGAGTGGTCTTCAGCGGCGTTGATGGCTTGTCCGTGGAGCTCGGAGGCCTGGTCGTGGTATTCGCGGGCGGCGTCAGAGGCGGCGCGGACGTGGTCGGAAGCTTCAACGTGGGCGTCGATGGCGGCACCAGCGATGTCTCCGGGGGAGATGGTGGGGAGGACGGGCCCGTGGGCAACGGCCACCGGGGCGTGAGCCACGGCGTACGGAGCCGCGTGGGCCACCCCTAAACCGGCATGACCGATGAGGCCATGGCCATAGGGAGCTGCCAGCAGACCGGAGGGCGCGGCTGCGGCGCAGGCGAGGACGGCGGCGACAATCTGCGAAAGAATACCGATTAAAACATCGATTATATCACAAGCGATCCCTATATCGATAAGGGGTTGTTGTATCACATCACTAGATCACAGTCACTGAACCACGGACACACTACATTCTCAAATTATTATTATTAGTAAGCACTAAAGAGTTTTGTAAGTAAAGGTTTCAACCCACCAGAACTCTCATCGTGCACTTCTGTGTTAGACTGCTCGAAGGCTACTGACTGCTCTCGATTGGTCGCCGCACCTTTTTATACCATTGCACGTTGCCTGACTTCTATACGTAAAAAAAGTAAGTGGTCTATATTTCAAGGGCGGGAAGGGTGTATAGGAAGCGCGAAACATTTTTGACTGACAGATTAGTACGTTAAGGAAATGGCTTGACCACTTTTTAAAATTGGAACGACGAATGTGCATTCGATTTAATTTAAATAAATTCCACGTTTGAATTGTGATTTTATTAGAGTAATAAGTTTTATTGTGTTCTAATAAGTTTTATAATGTTATTTATTAGGTCTTAGCTTTATACGAGTTACGTCTTTGGTTACTGCTCCGCTCCTATTAGTCATAGCGTGATGTTCTATACGTATAAACCTCCCTCTTGAATCACTCTATCTATTGATGAAAACCGCATTAAAATTCGTTACGCAGTTAAAAAGATCTAAGCGTACAGACGGCGGGAAGCGACTTTGTTTTATACTAGGTAGAAATGCCTTTGAAATACTTCGATGTTGGTATATAAAATAGTTTTTGAGCTTAGCTGAACTTTAAGTGACAAGATGGGTCATTATATTTGATATTGAAGTTAATTTATTAATTATAATACACGTGTTAATGTCATTAGATTACGCTCATAAATTATAATATCTTTCAAGCACACGCTAATTAAATAATGATTAAAATGCATAGGACTTCTGGAAACTACAACACTACCTGAATTTAGTATTGTAATATTTTATTTACATATTATCGCACTTGTATTCCCCAAAGGGTTAGACAGAGGTGTACCGATGTACAACCAAGCTCTGAGCTACTACTGAGGATTTCATAGGAAAACCCAATAACACTTTTTGCTCGACCTGGAAATCGAACCTAAGACCTCTAGCGTAGCAGTCGTGTTTAGGACCACTAGACTAACAAGGCAGTTAAACACACCACCTTGATACATGTTTTTGTCTGGGTTGCGGGTTGTTCGAAAGAAATATCGCGCCTTCGGAACGCAAAGGGCACAAGAAAGAACATGGATGGGTTTTAGTCAGTAAAAGCCTGACACTGCTGAGCCCATCCCAGGGCGGGAGAAATTATTTGATGATTTCCCAACCGAAAAGAAATAGGTTGTGTCATGTTTTAAAAAACCGAAACGTCAAACGTCCATTCCATAGAGGTTCTGTTTCGTTTGATGTTAGTAACACGTAATTACTATTTACTTGTTTTTAGTTCATTGCCATGAGCTTCAATTAACACATTTTCTCCACAGATTAGGTTGTTATGCAGTAATAGGTAGGTTGTGTTTTTAAACAGTTGCAAAGGAACTTAAACAAAAAATTTCTGTTCTGGTTTCTGAGTTCCTTCGCAAGTAAAAAACGGTTTTATTCATAACTAGCTTTTGCCCGCGACTTCGTCCGCGTGGATTAATAGTTCCCGTTCCCGGGGGATTTCCGGGATGAAAACTATCCTATGTCCTTTCTCGGGTCCCAGACTATATCTGTACCAAATTTCATTGAAATCGGTTCAGTGGTTTAGGCTTGAAGAAGAGACAGACAGACAGAGTTACTTTCGCATTTATAATATTAGTACGGATAATATTTGTCTATTTTTGTAATTGAACCAGTACATCCAGAGATTACGTCTTACAAACTTTAGTCTTTGTAATATTAATATAGAAATATAATTGAGAATATGAAATTGTTTTTTTACAGTGCAAATGTACAAGAAACTTATTTTATAAAAATGGCAAGATACAAAGCAAAGAAGGAATAAATAAATAAATAAATATCTTGGGACAACTCACACACGGCTATCTGATCCCAAGCTAAGCAGAGCTTGTGTTATGGTAACCAGACAACTGATATACATACTTATATAATTTATAAATACATACATATTATAGATAAATCACACCCAGACACAGAACAAACAATTATGCTCATCACACAAAGTTTGTCCTGGGTGGAAATCGAACCCACGACCTCCGGCTCAGCAGTCAGGGCCACTAACCACTAGACCAACAGGCCCGTCAAATGAAGCCGAATGAAGGGCAAGTAGAGATTAATCGCTTCAGCCTGCGACTTCGTTCGCGTCAAAGTAAATAGATTATCCCACGGGAACCGTACATTTTTCCGAGGTAAAAAGGTCCTGGGTGCGATTCCCGGGTCGAGCAAAAAGTGTTATTGGGTTTTTTCTATAAAATTCTCAGTAGCAGCTCGGAGTTTCGATTTGTGCCCGGTTAATGGTAATAGGCTCGCCCCCTATTACATGGGACCTAAATATACCGGCGAACTGTGGGTGTGCATTGGTACACCTCTGCCTAACCCTTCGGGGAATACAGGCGTGATGGTGATGGTAAAAAGGCTGTGCATTTCATCTATCTCTGTTCCAAATTTCATCCAGATCCGTTCAGCCGTTTAAGCGTGAAAGAGTAGCAAACAAAGTCAAAGTCAAAGCATTAATTTCAATTAAACCATTTACAGGCACTTTTGAATGTCAAGAAGTTACAGTTTAGAATTGAAGCTAGTTGCTCGTTCCAATACGTAGGTCTCTATGGAGAAGAACGAGCAAGAAACTCCATGGACACTCTTTTCTTTCAATTTGGTTTTTACAAAGTCTTGCTTACAATATTCTTGTTGCTTCTATATGTGAAAACAATGAATGTGAATGTATAAAAACATACATCCATCCAAATGTTCGCATTTATAATTGTCGTAGTAAGATAATTGCCGACGAAACACAAAATTACCTAAATGTTTGTCTATAATGTAAGTATATATTTAAGGTAAAGTTCACGGAACTAACCTATAATCCTATTCCTCTCTCTTGCTTGGCTAATATCCTGTAATACTAGCTCCAAACCGGTTATTTTAATGTATATATTTGCCTGCACCGACGTATTTGAAGTATATGCAGGGCACTGTACTTTGGTCCTCTTAGATTAAGTTTTGTGGTCCTAGTAAATGTATATTTATATATTGGGTCCTTTTGAATTAAGTGGTCCTAGTAAATCTATACTAATATTATAAAGCCGAAGAGTTTGGAACTCTCATCAGGAACTCCTGGTACGATTAAAAATGAAATAAATAAATATCTTGGGACAACTCACACACGGCTATCTGATCCCAAGCTAAGCAGAGCTTGTGTTATGGTAACCAGACAACTGATATACATACTTATATAATTTATAAATACATACATATTATAGATAAATCACACCCAGACACAGAACTAACAATTATGCTCATCACACAAAGTTTGTCCTGGGTGGGAATCGAACCCACGACCTCCGGCTTAGCAGTCAGGGCCGCTAACCACTAGACCAACAGGCCCGTCAAAAATCAAATCTTTTTCTGACTTATTCATTAACTTCTGCCAAAGACTTCATCCGCGTTTTCTTTTTTCACTCGCGTTACATTACATCTTTGGTTACTGCTTCGCTCCCGTGTGTCGTAGCGTGATGTTATTTAACCTATACTAGTCCTCATGAATCTAGCTATCATATACAAAAAGTTTTTTTCAATACGACTTGCAGTTTCAGAGATTAACGCATTTAAACAAGCAACAAAAAATCCGAAGTCTTATTATGTTAGTACAGATACTCAATTGCTCAACTGCCTCGATAGCCTAGTGGTCCTAAGCACGACTGCTACGCTAGAGGTCCTGGGTTCAATTCCCAGGTCGAGCAAAAAGTGTTATTGGGTTTTTCTACGAAATTCTCAGTAGCAGCTCGGAGTTTGGATTTGTGCCCGGTTAATGGCAATAGGCTCGCCCCCTATTACATGGGACCTAAATATACCGGCGTACTGTGGGTGTACACTGGTACACCTCTGCCTAACCCTTCGGGGAATACAGGCGTGATGGTATGTAGATACTCAATTATGTTATAGATACTACTAATAGTACCGTTAGCATATCGTACACATCTTAATGGTAATCTGCGAAGCGTCCGACGCATAAAATTATAATAATCTATGTTAATATGGTATGAGATGAATGAATTAAATGAAGATTGAGGTGGATATGAATGGAAGATTATGTTTACAAACATTTTTTATATAATGGTAGTATGATAGTACTATATAGTACTATACTCCATTCAATATTATGGGCAGTATGCGTTCTTAAAGGGTATGTAATGTGTCTTGTTTGTATGTACCCCGTATGTTTTCATTTTATGGTATATTTAAAACTAGCGAACTATCGCGACTTCGTTTGCGTGGTTTATTTTCCCCTTATTAATTTACTGCGCGTTAAATGCGCAGGACCAACGGCTTTACGTGCTGTCCGAGGCATGGGGGTACCGCACCACCAACTTCCAATCCCCAGGCTGAGAAATTCCTAATGGAAAAATGTAATAACACTTTTCCCCTTACCTTCCCTTTTTTTTTACTTCTTCTGGAAGTGAGTGTCAAGTTCAAACTCTTACTGACTAAAAACCATTTATCTGTGTTCCTCCTAAAGCCCTTTGCGTTCCAGGGTCGCGATAACTCTTTCGAACAAATTCCGCAACCCTGGCGGACACTGCTCCTTGCGGACCCGTCTATTATGCTGACATTTCTTTGAGACGCGGGTGGAACACAACGCGCCGTTAACCCGGGCCATCCGCCATCCACAGGCCCGCGCCTACGGTGGCTGGGATCGCCCCGAACCCAGGACTCCACGCTCTACAGTCGTGCTAGCCACTACGAGAGTAACGGGGTATTGAGTAACACCCGAATAAAAGCCGGTACAAATAGATTTGGATGGATTCCTTTTTTTTTACGGATGAGAAGTCATCAATTAACTAAAACCCATCCATGTTCCTTCTTGTTCCCTTTGCGTTCCGGGGGCGCGGTATATCTTGCTCACAACCCGCAGCCCCGGCAGGCATCGGCCCTGAGTGGCCCCTCCGAATGTTAGCTGACATCTCTTTGAGGCGCGCGTGGAACACGAACGCGCCACCGACACGGTTGGATAGATTCCTTGCCTCGCCACCTATGCTGTGCCTTCGCTCCAAATCTTTTGCAATGTGCCTCTCCTGTGCAACATTCGGTCGCGTCTAGATCGACTAGAATCCCTCCCAAACTAGTTTTGGAAAGGGTCTATAAAACTAGCTTTTGCCCGCAACGTTGTCCACATAAAAGTCGGTTGATAAAACATATCTTAATGTCATCATCATCATCTGCTTAACCTTTTCCCAACTATGTTGGGGTCGGCTTCCATTCTAACCGGATGCAGCTGAATACCAGTGTTTTACATGGAGCAACTGCCTATCTGACCTCCAGAACCCAGTAAGTGGGCAACACGATACCTCTTGGTTAGACTGGTTGTCAGACTTCTTGGCTTCTGACTATCCGTAACGACTGTCAAAGATCTACGAATGACAGCCGGGACCAACAGCTTAATAATCATGTCAAGCCCAAAGTCTAATCTATCTCCGCACAAAATTTCATCAAAATCGGTTCAGCGGTTAGGCGTGACACACGGACATATAGACAGAGTTATTTTCGCACTTATAATATTACTATACATTGACTGTGTTGCAATTTTCTATTTCCTTTGAGAATGTAGTTCTATAAATTGACATGGCTTGAAGCTAGTGCAAGTAAAGTACCGTATTCTAATACGCCTTTCGTTCTTTGGTTTATGATACTCGTAGTAGATGTTTTTACATATTTTTTTTATTATACAGAGGTAAAGTTTGTGAGGTTGTAGGGGGTAATATCTAAATTATTTTACCCATAGAAAGCCACGTTATTAGTGTGTGTCATCACCATATACCATCACGCTAGTAGGCTCGCTCTCTATTACATGGGACCTAAACATACCGGCGAACTGTGGGTGTACATTGCTACACCTCTGCCTAACCCTTCGGGGAACACAAGCGTGATGCTGCAGTAGTTTCTAGATTCTTGCAAGATTTTGTAAAACCAAATTAAAGAAAAAGAGTGTCCATGGAGTTTCTTGCTCGTTCTTCTCCATAGAGATCTACGCTTTGGAACGAGCAACTAGCTTCGACTTTAAACTGTAACTTCTTGACATTCAAAAGTGCCTGTAAATGGTCTAATTGAAATAAATGCTTTGAATTTTGAATTTTTTTATTTTCTAAAATTTGCGCAATTTAACAAACAAACTATTTACCTTAATAAAATTAGTCAGCATGTATTAAAGTGCAAACCACGTCGAAGATTAAAGAAAATGACATGACTCATCATAGCATTTGGTTTGCGTACCACCTAACTACTAGACCCACGTGACTTTTTAACAGAAGTCGGCCAAGGCAACTGCTTATACGGCCTACATTACTTTTTTTTTGCGTTCTACAATATGTAAAGGTGATTACTTATCGTCTTGAAATTATATAATTTGAATGCGGTAAGAAAGAATGCAGTTTTTGAAGGCGATGTACTGGCCGTTATTTTGGAGTCTTCGTTGTTCTAGATTTAAATTTGCGGCCCTTTGAAAAGTCATAATTAATGGTGATTAAAAAAGGGGTCAAGTGCGAGTCTATCCGCACACGAAGGTACTGCCGTACAATATTTAACACTAGTGAAAAAAAACACGTCTCTTGTATAAATAGGCGACGCCCTTAAATTTTTAACTTATATATGTTACGGCTAATACCCGAAGTGCGGCTACACCTAGTTTTAGCCGGTTAGAACTAGGTGTAGCCACTTACTCTTGGTTAAACCTAGTACGAACCGATTGTTTTCGGGTAAAACTAGGTCTAGCCTTCATCATGCCGGCTACAACTAGGTCCAGCCATTCCCTGTTGGATAAAACTAGATGCAAACAAGTTGAAAAAGTAACAGGCGCCTGGCTCACGCGAGACGCGTCGCGCTCGCGCGCCCCTGCCGCCTCACCTCCCGTACACCCGCGTTAACCTTGCGCTTTGAGTTTCATCAAGTTTAAGTTGTTCTAATAAATAGTTTATGTTACTTTATAAAAGTGTGATTTATAATTATAATAACATTCTTTAAATTATAATATGCAACTACTTATTGTCTGTTGTTAAAAAAAATGTTCCTGATTGTGCAACTCAAAATGTCACTCAAGTTTAAGTTGTTCTAATAAATAGTTTATGTTACTTTATAAAAGTGTGATTTATAATTATAATAACATTCTTTAAATTATAATATGCAACTACTTATTGTCTGTTGTTAAAAAAAATGATCCTGATTGTTCCTATTATATTAAAAATTGTACTACTAATAATTTGTGTTAATTATTACAATGTGATTTATAAGAATAAAGAAACTCTCTACGTTTCTTTTTATTGGATGTTTTTTTAATATCTAAAAAAGCTCTGCCGATAGCATGCCAGCTACAACTATGTACAGCCAATCCCTGTTAGATAAAACTAAGACACGCGCTGCTGCTGCAGACGCTGTGAGTCACTCTCGCTAGTAGACCTGCAGTAGATCAGCAGCACCTGGCGCTCACAACCTGCAGAGGCGCGTGCCTCGCTATGCCCTCCACCCCGCGCCGCTGCTGCAGATGCTGTGAGTCATGAGTGTGACGCGGGGCGGAAGGCTTGGCGGGACACGCATCTAAGTTTTATCCAACAGGGATTGTCTGGACCTAGTTCTAGCCGGAATGATATCGGATAGACCTAGTTTTATCCAACAGGGAATGGCTGGACCTAGTCGTAGCCGGCATGATGAAGGCTAGACCTAGTTTTACCCGAAAACAATCGGCTCGTACTAGGTTTAACCAAGAGTAAGTGGCTACACCTAGTTCTAACCGGCTAAAACTAGGTGTAGCCGCACTTCGGGTATTAGCCGTAACATATATACCATCACGCCTGTATACCCCGAAGGGTTAGGCAGAGGTGCACCAATTTAGGTACCTACACCCACAGTTCGCCGGTATATTTAGGTCCCATGTAATAGGTGGCACAGCTATTGCTATTAACCGGGCACAAATCTAAACTCCGGGCTGCTACTGAGAAATTCCAAATGGAAAAACCCAATAACACTTTTTTGCCCGACCTGGGAATTGAACCCGGGACCCCTTGCTCAGCAGTTGCGCTTGCGACCACGAGACCAACGGGGCAGTCATTTTTAACTTTATTTTATATTTTTTGTTATAGCAGCCGTAATAATACACGCTTCGAAAAAAAATCAGCCTCGTTAACCTAGTTACCATCACGCCTGTATTCCTCGAAGGGTAAGGCTGAGGGGTGCCAATGTACACCACAGTTCGCCGGTATGTTTAGGTCCCATGTAATTAACCGGGCACTAATCTTAATCCCGAGCTGCTACTGAGAATTTAATAGAAAACCCAATAACACTTTTTGCTCGACCTGGGAATTGAACCGAAAACCTCTAGCGTAGCAATCACGCTTAGGACCACTAGGCTAACGAGACAGTTAGTGTTAGGGTAGGTCCACACGATACAGACTTAACACAGACTTCTATTGAATTTTGTCTGTACAACAAATCTGTACAGACAAATGTCGGTGTACCAGAAAAGTCGGAAGTCTGCGTACATTTCTGTACGATTGTCGGAGCAAAACTCGTGATTATTGAGCTACTTCATTTATTAATTAAATCGAAGTCTGAACTGATGAAAAGTCTGCACAGACATTTGGTAGGTCTATTGGTGGGTCCACACGATTCAGACTTTTGTCTGTACAGACATCTGCACAAACTATAAAGTCTGAGTAATTTTTTTTACTCAGAGGTCTTTACCAAATGTCTGGACCCACCATATAAGTGGTAACAATAACCTAAAAATGTATAGTAGGTACCTAACTAGCATTGATTAAAATCTCATACAATCGTGCCTTTCTAATTTGAGCCTAAATCTAGATTAAGTAATTATTTAAGTGGCGATCGTGTTCTAATTAATATTAGCTTAACTAATCTGATAAGAATTATAAATTTTAGAATTGAAACCAGCATTAAATATCGTTCCGTAGAGATTTTTATTCATAAAAATATATATATATAACATCACGCCTGTATTCCCCGAAGGGTTAGGCAGAGGTGTACCAATGTACACTCGCAGTTCGCCGGTATATTTAGGTCCCATGTAATAGGGGGCGAGCCTATTGCCATCAACCGGGCACAAAACCCAACACCGAGCTGCTACTGAGAATTTCATAGAAAACCCCAACAACACTTTTTGCTCGACCTGGGAATCGAACCCAGGACCTCTAGCGTAGCAGTCGTGCTTAGGACCACTAGGCTAACGAGGCAGTCTACTATAAAATAATAAAAATAATAATAGATGGAGAGGGAAAATAGAAAAAGATGATGAAATAAGATTATCATAATTTAGGATATCAAGTCTAATGATAATATCATTAAGGTCCTATTTGGCTTCTGAATCGTAACAAGAAATACCACGACTAACACAAATCACACGAAGTAAACATAGTATACACTAATATGAGTGGGTTGTTTTACACAAGAAAGAGATTTGCAAAAGGTTCAGCAGTAGTAGTAGGCTGGGTACTCACTTAGCAGTGTAGCACGCAACGTATCAGATACGGTATCAGCCTGCAAGTGGGTACGGCTCGTCCACGGTCCTCCGCGTATCTAGCTACGAGCTTCCTAGCCGCCTTTTTGTTCGCAGTGAAACCGCCACTCGGCGGGTCACTGCGAGCTTACAGCGCTCCACGCGCGAGCGGCTCGCAGTGGGCTCGTGCCTACGTACTCACTTGATACCGTATCTGATACGTTACGTGCTACACTGCTAAGTGAGTACCCAGCTTTAGAGCTCTTTGTGAAGGAGCTCATCCGGGGAAGTACTACCAACTACCTACCACCATACCTATTCCTGCCGCAAAGCAGCGTTGCTGTGTTCCGGTTTGAAGGGTATGACTGCTAGTGCAATTACAGGCACATGAGATATTTCAACTTTGTCTTTAAGATGGCAAAGCATTTGCAAGGTCTCTGGTATTGATGGATGGTAAATCATTAAATGACTCCTTCCGCGCTGGGCGAAGCGGGAGTGTCAGATTCTTACTGACTAAAACCCACCCGTGTCCCTGTTATGCTTTTGCGGTCCAGGGTCGCAGTGACTCTTTCGGACAAATTCCATAACACTGACAGCTTATGTACACCCTGGACAATTATTGTTTTATTATTATCTCATCATCATCTGCTTAACCTTTTCCCAACTATGTCGGGGTCGGCTTCCAGTCTAACCGGATGCTGCTGAATACCAGTGTCTTACATGGAGCGACTGCCTATCAGACCTCCACAACCCAGTAACTGGGCAACACGGTACCCCTTGGTAAGACTGGTTGTCAGACTTCTTGGCTTCTGACTATCCGTAACGACTGTCAAAGATCTACGATCTATGTTTTATTATCATCTAAATAATGTAAATGCTTTGTCTTTGACTTTGGACCTTCTGAATATCACCTGGCTTATGCCACACTGAGTGGCTTGTTGCTACTAGATGCAAAATCAAAGGAAATGCGTCATTACATCGCCGCAAGGGCCGACTACCTGTCACTGACATTAAAGAACTACTTATGGTAACTACAGTTCGGGAGGTTATTCGTTCGAAGCAAGACTTAACAGTATCCTTAATTCTTTGACTACTAAGTTTTGCTGGCGACTTCGTTCGCGTTTGTGGATTATCGTGGATGCAAGCCAAGTCGCTGAATGAATTTATAGCCACTTACCAGGGTTGCGGAGATTGTTCGGAAGAGTTATCATGACCCTGGAATGGCAAAGGGCATTAGGAGGAACACGGATGGGTTTTAGTCAGTAAGAGTCTGACACACCCTTCCGCTTCACCCAGGGCGGAAGAAGTCATTTGATGATTTCCGATTCTTAAAATTCCATTACGTGTTTGGTTACTGCTCTGCTGCTGTGGGTCGTAGCGTGATGTTATATAGCATATTATAACACTCTTTAATAACATGGCTATCCATGGGTGAAACAATTTTCAAAATCGGTTCAGTAGACCAAGAGACATCCCCTACAACCTCCCAAATTTTGTCTCTTTATAATGTTAGTATTTAGTATAGTTAATTTGACTGCTCCGTTGGTCTCGAGGTCGCAAGCGCGACTGCTGAGCAAGGGGTCAAAGTGTTATTGGGTTTTTCCATAAGGAATTTCTCAGTAGCAGCCCGGAGTTTGGAAGTTGGTGGTGTGACAACCCCGTGTCTCGGAAAGCACATAAAGCCGTCGGTCTTGCGCCTGATCTATCTCCGGTCGTGTCGGATTGCCGTCTCATGGGGCTATGGGAGTTAGGGAAGAGGGAGTGCACCTGTGTTTGCGCACACACTTGTGCACTATAATATCTCCTGCGTACGTGGCTAGTCTGCATTAAGATTAGCCGCCGTGGCCGAAGTCGGTCCGGAGAATTATATTTTACATAGTTAATTTACGTTCACGCGTACCTACTGCATTTAGGTATAATGTGCACCTGACCAGTTGCTCCAATACTGTTCCGGGTAAGCAACCTTATTAATAAGATGTAGCAACTTGGGAGAGGCCTATGAATCACAGGCATTTCCCAAGCGGTACCAAACCCGCGTCTCTGACTTCCTTATACTGTAGTACTCCATTTATATGGATTACTAGCTTTTGCCCGCGACTTCATCCGCGTGGATTAATAGTTCCCGTTCCCGGGGGATTTCCGGGATGAAAACTATCCTAGGTCCTTTCTCGGGTCCCAGACTATATCTGTACAAAATTTCATTGAAATTGGTTCAGTGGTTTAGGCGTCAAGAAGAGACAGACAGACAGAGTTACTTTCGCATTTATAATATTAGTACGGATTGGACCTAATTGACATAGGACTCTACCACCATGTAACATACCATCACGCCTGTATTCCCCGAAAGGTTAGGCAGAGGTGTACTAATGTACGTCGTCGTTTAGGTCCTATGTAATAGGGGCCCAGCCTATTGCCATTAACCGAGCACAAATCGTAACTCCGAGCTGCTACTGAGATTTTTTTTAGAAAACTCCAATAACACTTTGTTCGACCTGGAAATCGAACCCATGACCGCTAGCGTCGCGTTTAGGACCACTAGTCTAACGAGACATTCAGATTCTGCAGATTCATGTCGAATAGTGTAGGTAGGCTATATAACATTACGCTACGACAAACGGGAGCGGAGCAGTCACCAAAGACTTAACGCAGGTGAATAAAACTACCCAAAGTTTTGACATATCGTGTCAATGTACTGATTTTGACATAAGTACGCCAGTTTATGACAGCAAGTTATGCAAGAATACCCACTGCTGTTCTTGCATAGTGAAAAGAAATAATCTACCTATCGATCTGATCTATAATCTAAAAATATTATCACCGCAAATCTCAACATAACCAATCTTTTTAAATTTCGTAACCGAAAAACTAATTCAAAATAAGAACGCACCAATAGCGAATCTTAACAAAACACGCACACAAAACCAATCTTTCAAATTTCGTAACCGAAAAACTAATTCAAAATAAGAACGCACCAATAAAGAGGTCGGACACATAGACAAGATGACCACAGATAACAAAATCTAACAGCGATTGTTAACCGGCCTTCTTGCACTTAACCGTGAATAAAATGGATATAACTCATTGTGTTTTTAATTCTTTGTGTGGAATCGTGTAAAAATGTCAACTTATTATCTTTTGTAGTCGTATTATAGGCGTGTGAAACATGGGCATGGCTGTTCGTGATTCTCGGTTTACATTGTCTGTGGTTTAGGAGTTTCTGAGACGCGTCCTGTTATTTGTGGTGTGGCAATGACTGATGTAGACATACAAGCTAGATGTTTTTCCGATCTAGCAGAATTACATATCATACCATGACGCTCATATTCCCAGAAGGGTTAGGCAGAGGTTTACCAATTTAAACTCACAGTCCGCCGGCGTGTTTTAAGCCCCATGTAATAAGGGGTGAGCCTATTACCATTAACCGGGCACAAATCCTAACTCCGAGCTGCTACTAAGAATTTTATAGAAAAACCCAATAGGTAACATTTTGCTCGACCTGGGAATCGAACCCAAAACCTCTAGCGTAGCAGTCGAGCGTAGGACCACTAGGCTATCGAGGCAGTTGACAGTTTTATGTCACTGATCTCTTAAACAGCTAGACTGATTTTAATGTTTTTTTGGCACCTTCGATAGTTTAGATTTACAAATTGAACCAGGTAGGTGGCGTTGTCAGTCAACGTCCGATGGGTCCGCGCTTCAAGTGTTCTCAATACCATAATTTTATCCCAATTTTCTACATAATTTACAGCCACCCTACAAGTCGGACGTACAAGCTTTATATATCAAGTATCTTAGGACTCTCGCAATACTCTGCTACTGACCCACTGAATAACACTTCATTGTTATACTTACACTCCAATTCACACTTTAATCTCTTCCTTATAAAGCCTATTTCTCCTTGCTTCAACTTGCAGATTTGTTGCTAAAGCGATTTGGACTTTAAAAGAAAGGAGTGAAGGTAGATTTTTAAGTGCATGTTCGTATATTGCATTCAGCCATAATTCTCGCGTTTTATATCTCGCTGAGTGCTTTAGAAGTCATAGTTTGTTTATTTTAGTAGAGAAGTAAATTTAAATCGAAATAACTTAATCAAATTCATTATTATTATTATACCTACTCCTCTTGCGAAAGTTTTTTGAAAGCCTTCAGTAGTTCATCGGTAACCATGTCAGAGGCCCTTGAGGCGGTTTAGAAAGTCTGACACTAGGGTGTGTGGGGACGTTTGATCTTACTGCCCTCACGATAAAGAAGAAGATCGAAAGACTTCCTCAGCTGAATACTAAAGAAGCAGTAGTTAAAAGTAGTAGAGCTCTTTGTGAAGGAGCTCGTCCAGGGTAGTACTACCACCATACCTATTTCTGCCGCAAAGCAGCGTTACTGTGTTGCGGTGTGAAGGGTATGGGTGCCGATGTAATTACAGCCACATGAGATATTTCAACTTAGTCTCCGGGATAGCAACGCATTTGCAAGGCCTCTGATATTGCAGATGTCTATAGACAGCGGTGACCACTTAACATCAGCCCCTTTAGCCATGTAACAAACGATAAACGCAAACGCTGAGTAGGCTTTAATAGATCTTCAACTTTATATGCTTGGTTTTAAGTTGAAGATCGAATGAAGATTGCATAGCGTTTTCGTTCTTTCCAGTCGTTAACGCTTAGAAATCTTTAATAGATTTTCAATTTAAGGCTTTGGGGTATTAAGTTGAAAATCTATTGGTACCTACCGACCGTTTACGATTATCGTTTGCGACTTGGCTAGGGGGGCAGGTAGGCCATCTAATGTCATGAAAAAAGAAAAGAAGCTACTCCTCATGATAATTGCCAGATGGCAATCATATAAAAAAAAAAACAACTGGCAGTTCTAGAGTTTAGCGCATTCAAACAAACACAAACAAAAAATATCTTTTAATCATCTGCGTAACCTTTTCCCAACTATGTTGGGGTCGGCTTCCAGTCTAACCGGATGCAGCTGAATACCAGTGTTTTACATGGAGCGACTGCCTATCAGACCTCCACAACCCAGTAACTGGGCAACACGGTACCCCTTGGTTAGACTGGTTGTCAGACTTCTTGGCTTCTGACAAAAAATCTCTTTTAGATTCATTAAATCAGTATACTATAGATAAAATACTACTTACTAATACTATAGATGAAATTCTCAGTAGCAGCTCGGAGTTACGATTTGTGCCCGGTTAATAGCAATAGGCTCCCCCCCTATTACATGGGACCTAAACATACTGGCGAACTGTGGGTGTACGTTGTACACCTGTGCCTAACCCTTCGGGGAATACAGGCTTGATGGTGTGTTATGTTATACTATAGTCACAAAAATAAATGTAACAACAAAATTAGCCCCACAAGCAACAGCCTCTAGAATCATAAACAATGACAAGTCCTTGTGTACACGTATGTTATAATCAAAGTATCATTACTTACGAAATAGTCGCCGATACCACGGCCGGGGGCCGACAGTAATAACTGTGCTGCCTGTCGCAATGCTAAGATTATCAGCTACATTTGCTATAGCCTAGACTCTCTAGATACACTTAGAGAGTCCGTGGCGTTTCTTACTCCTTAGAGATCTAAGGTCCTTAGGTCTCTAAGGAGAAGAACGAGTAAGAAGGTAAAAGGGGTGGGGTGGGGGGAGGGGTGTAAGGTCCTTAGGTTTCTAAGGAGAAGAACGAACAAATTCCGCAACCTTGGCAGGGGTCAAAGTTGCAGAATTTGGTCGAAAGATTCACTGCGGCCCTGGAACGCAAAGGGCATTAAAATAAACACGGTTGGGTTTTAGTCAGTAAAAGTCTGACACTCCCTTCCGCTCCGCCCAGGGTGGAAGAAGTAAGTAGATGTTTTTTCATCGCTAAAAATATACCTACATTTTGGAACGACCAACTAGCTTCAACTTTCTGGCTAGCTTTAGTGTACTCAGTTTCGAGGTTAGATTTTAGAAAAAAACTAATGCAATAAGAGAAATGGCGTCTGTGCCCATTGCCTATTATTGCAATTTAGGCCGTTTTCACATTAGGACGTTAGCAGCGCGACAGTAGCGCGGCAGAAGTACATTCCTTCACATTACAAGAATAGATCAAAGTTTAGGTCAGTATGGCGCTCTTCATTTTAAAAATTGATGCTGTGGGCGACAGCTCTTCTGTTTTTTTATTATGAAATTCTGACGGGGCGACAGTCGCGCGACAGCCGCGCTGCTAAAGTCGCCTAAATGTAAAAGCGGCCTTCGATTTTTCCCTCATTTGGGGTTCCTGGCGAAAGTGTGGGAAGGCTAGGGTAGAGCTTTGCAGTAGTAGAGCTCTTTGTGAAGGAGCTCGTCCGGGGAAGTACTACTACCATACCTATTTCCGCCGTAAAACAGCGTGCTGTGTTCCGGTTTGAAGGGTATGGGTGTCGGTGTAATTACAGGCACATGACACATTTCAACTTTGTCTCTGAGATGGCAACGTATTTGCAAGGCAAGGCAACACCAGAAATTGCAAATGTCTATAGGTAGCGGTGACCACTTAACATCAGGTAGGCTGTCTTTGGCTTGTTTGCCATCCAATGTCATTAAGAAAAAGGCTACACCGGGGTGGGTTTCAGGCAATGAGTCTGACAGACTCTTCCGCCTCTTACAGTTCAGGGGATATGCATGACAAATTCCACCCTGGAACAATATTATTGGGTAACACGATACACGTTAAGACAGCAAAATTATTCTGTAAAAGCCGATCAAATCGATGAGAGTGATGTGAGTTTCTGGTGAGCTGGTAATCCTTAGCAGCATATGCGGTATGGTTCCTTGTGGGGCAATGCTTTTTTTATATAAAAAACAAAGACAAACTTCAATGACCTAAATCGCTAGGTACGACACAGTTAAACCTAGTGTATAACGAAATAGAATACGTTTAAGTCTCAAATGTACGTAATTGTATACTTATAACTAAAACCGGTTACCTTTACGTAACCTTTTGTTGAGTTGTGCAGTTCTAGTTTTGTTATACAGGGTGTAGAAGTCAAAAGTCAAAATCAAAATCAAAATCCTGTCTGTAAATAATTGAAATAAACGCTACGATTTTGACATTGACTTTAATACCCTTTTTTACGGATGGGAAATCATCAAATGACTTCCGCCCCGGGCGGGGCGGGACGGGGTGTCAGACTTTTACTGACTAAAACCATATGCATGTTTCTTCTTATGCCCTTTGCGTTCCGGGGGCGCGGTATCTCTTTCAAACAATCCGCAGCCCCGTCAGGCATCAGCCCTGAGTAGCCCCTCCAATGTCTGCTGACAGCTCTTTCATGCACGCGTGGAATACGAACGAAGATGACTCGTGCCGCGATGTTGGCACTATTGCCTTGTCGATCTGTTTTGCACTCACACATCTTACGGTGAACGGTGTTTCAACTTTCTGACTAACCGATGACTCCTTGACAATTCAAAAGTGCCTGTAAATGGTCAAATTTAAATAAATACTTTGACTTCGACTTTTTCACTTGGTATTAAAATGTACACCCTGTATACAGGAGAGCGTGAGTTACTCGTGAACTTAGATACAGATAAGTACAACTACGTAAGTTCAGACGTTAGTAGGTAGTTGGCAAGTTTTAAATAAATATCTTATGAAGCTACTTAGCTGTCGAGATATCGCAGAAAGTCAAAAGTCAAAGTCATATCACTTATTACAATTACACCATTAAAAGGCACTTTTGAACACCATTTACAAGACCCATTTAAAAGAGAAAATAAAACACACTCACATAAAATCACGCCTTTTTCCCATGGGGGTAGGCAGAAACCACAGAATGCCAACTGCTATGATTCTGACATACTCCTTTCGCTTCATCCTCCATCATATTTCTGGTCATACAAGTACGCCAGTTGTGAGTACTGCACACCCGATCTTTCTGAAGAACCTCACCAATAAGGTCAGGGTAGGTCTTTCTAGGGCGTCCCCTCCCGGCGTTGTCACTCACATCTGCCATATAAATCCCTTTTGTTAGTCGCCTTGCACTCATCCTCTCAACATGACCGAACCATCTAAGCATACTCTTTTCAACCTTTGTCACTACATGCTCTTTTAAAACACAACGTTCTCGTATAATCTCATTTTTCACTCTATCCTTCGAAGTTACACAACATAAACGTCCCAAGGAACGCAAAGAAAAGACAATATTATTCAATCTAGTTGCCCATTCCAAAAGGTAGCTTCGTATGGAGAAGAATGGCCAAAAAATTACAGACTCACGCTTTTAAAAAATGATTTACAAGTGTTATTGGGTTTTCTATGAAATTCTCAGTAGCAGCTCGGTGTCTGGATTTGTGCCCGGTTAATGGCAATAGGCTCGCCCCGTATTACATGGGACCTAAATATACCGGCGAACTGTGGGTGTACATTGGTACACCTCTGCCTAACCCTTCGGGGAATACAGGCGTGATGGTGATGGTACGGATTTACAATACGTTGTACAATACGATGTACCAAAAATACATACATAAACTCACGCCTTTTTCCAAATTTCAATTCATTTTTCGAAAATCGTTTGGACCCTTGTCAAAGTGAATTTTTCATTGTTAAACTTGGCTAATGTGTTGAATGTCGTGATGACACAGTGGCTAAGGCACCTGCCTCTCAAGGATAAAGTTGTGGGTTCGAAACCAAGCCAAGTATCAATGTGACTTCTTCAATTCATAAGTATTTTTTAAGTAGATATATCCTGGGCATCACTGACATCGGTGAAAGAAAACATCGTGAGGAAAATTGGACTTATATAATGTAAGTCTGAAATCGACAATCCGCCTTGAGCAAGCGTGGTGATCAATGTTAGTGCCTTCACTGTATGAGAAGGCCTTTGCCCTGCTGAAGCTGTCTGACGTCATTCGCCAATTTTAACTTTACGGCTGTAATGCAAATATTACGACATGACATTAATCTAGATCAATCCATCTTATTAATATCAATGTAATTATATCTTTAGTATGGAATGCCTTATTGTTTTTTAAATTAATTATACACTGTTGCAATGGCCGTGTATTCGTGTTCGATGTCTGGGTTGTGCAAAGTCGCTATCAAACTAAGAGCTTGCCCAGATGAAGCGTTTCGCGCGCGACTCGACTCGCCTGCTTCAATTTATATTGCGTCCAGCTATGCTATTCTCCCGCAGGCGGATACCGTAGACGCGGTCTGTGGACGGTGAGCAATGGGTAGCTCACCGTCCGTACGTTATTAACTAATGACAGACCGTGTCGACGGCGCGGCCATGTTCCGCGCAAAGCGGTGTCAGCACCTGGAAGGGGCCACTAAGGGCCAAGGCCTGCCGGGGCTGCGGGTTGTTCGAAAGAGATACCGCGCCCCCGGAACGCAAAGGGCACATGAAGGAACATAGACGGGTTTTAGTCAGTAAAAGTCTGACACTAAGGGCTGGTCATTCGATGATTTCCTATCTCAAAAAAAAAGCTATGCTATTTTGAAATAGGCAAATCACTTCGAAAGTCATCTCGATAGTCACGCTTGTTTCGCAGAATACTAAATGCTATTGCAAACGTCGAAATACTCGATATAATACTTCTCACTTATGTCATCACGCGGTGGCGCTAGTGTGTTGAACTCACTCATTGTAAGAATACGAAACTAACATCTCATCGCGGATTCAGAATATATATCGCAAGTGAACTTATAGAATAGCAATACTAGACGGGATATATGTAGCTCAATGTATATACCATCACGCTTGTATTCCTCGAAGGGTTAGGCAGAGGTGTACCAATGTTCACCTGCAGTTCGCCCGTATATTTAGGTCCCATGAAATAGGGGGCGAGCCTATTGCTATTAACCGGGCACAAATCTAATCCAATGTAATGTAACTCAAGTATCTCAAAAACGCGCGAGTGGACTCGCAAAAACGCCTCATCTGAACAGGCTCTTAGCTAGTAAACATCGAACGATGGCAACACTGCAGATAGCTTCAAGTTGTGTTAATATTGATTGATTTATGTAAAAACTTGATCAAACTTTTTGTTGATTATTATAACTAGGCTATATAAGAACCTTTTTACTATTAAGGTGAATGCTCCGACTAGCCCGCGAAATTTAAATTTTCTTACGTTTTTTGCAATTTGCAAGTCAGTATTAGGTTTAATGTTGGTTAAAGTAAGATTCGCGGCCGTAAGAAGTATGTATTTTCAGAATCATAACCATTAAAATCAGTAAAATAACTCCATAAGTCGGTATAATTCCAAAATGTCAAGATTTCATGAAATAGCCATTCTTTGGGTTTACCTGGCCCTATGGAGTTTTATTGTTGACTTAAATGGTTATAATTCTGAAAATACATACTTCTTACGCCCGCGAATTATACTTTAATCAACATAAACTTAATACTGACTTGCAAATTGCAAAAAACGTAAGAAAATTTGAAGTTTCCACCTTAAGCTCAATGGCCATATGATTTATATCTTAATTAAGTAATCTTTATTCAGAAACTGATACGTATTGTTCTTGGTTTTGCTTTTCAGCTCTCAGACAATAATTAATTACAATATAAACTCTAGCTTAGCTTAGCTTCCATTGTTTTTAGCTCTGTGTGGGTCACACCACGTGGTGACTGAATGGCAGAAGACCCATTTATTTATTTACTAGATTATTTCCGCGACTTCATCCGAGTCAAATGTGATATATTATGACTATGAGACACGGGGTGTCATACTACCAACTTCAGTATTCCGGACTGCTACCGAGAAATTTGTGATGAAAAACTCCAATAACACTTCTCGACCAGTTCGACTTCAAACTCATCAAATTTACCAGCTGGCTGGGGCAAGCAGATAATGTCCGGCCAAAAGTCAAAGCATTTATGTCATTTAGACCATTTATAGGCACTTTTGTATTGTGAAGGCGTCTGTCAGTCAAAAAGTTAAGGATAGTTGCTCGTTCCAAAATGTAGGTAGGTTTTTATGAAGAAGAACTAGTTAGAAACTCCACGTTTTCAATATATTTTTTTATAATACCCTGGGTGCACTAAAACCAAATTCGATGAATCGATTTTTAATGTTATTAAATGGCAAAGAAACCAACGGCGCCCTGATGAAAAGTGGTCACCGCTGCCCATACACATCTGCAATACCAAAGGCCCTTTGCAAATGCGTAGCCATCCCAGAGACAAAGTTGAAATGTGTCATGTGCCTGTAATTACACCGGCACCCATACCCTTCAAAGCAACGCTGCTTTGCGGCAGGAATACGTAAAGTGGTAGTAAATCCCCGGACGAGCTTCACAAAGACACCTACTTCTATAAATTTTGGCAAAAAGGCGAAATATTTTCAACAAAACAAACAAAACAATCAAACTGCCCCGTTGGTCTCGTGGTCGCAAGTGCGACTGCTGTGCAAGGGGTCCCGGGTTCGATTCCCAGGTCGAGCAAAAAGTGTTATTGGGTTTTTCAATGAAATTCTCAGTAGCAGCTCGGAGTTTGGATTTGTGCCCGGTTCATGGCAATAGGCTCGCCCCCTATTACATGGGACCTAAATATACCGGCGAACTGTGGGTGTACATTGGTACACCTCTGCCTAACCCTTCGGGGAATACAGGCGTGATGGTATATTTTTTTATTTTTTATTTTCAACAAAGATTCGTTATCAGCTCTAACATCGATTCTACTTAATTCAAGCTTCCGGCAGACAATTATCATTACATTTCCACCTGCCCCCCCTCTTGCACCCTCATCAAGCCGCCTTTCACCCCACATTCCACATCATGGTCAACAGCCGGACCCAATGATATAAGCAGCGACCTCGCAAGGGGACACTGGCTTGATGAAAACAACTTTTTAAAATCACTCAAAAAAACAACTACTGTTCAATTATCAACTTTATTCTTTGAGTGGTAGAATTGAGGGTAAGATTTCCAAACGCAAAGTTACATTGGTCTTATCAGATCTATAACATTTTTTTTTAATCTGTTCCATTTTATATTTGTCATGCAAAATTGAACTTTATTTGAATGGTGAAAAGAGTGATAGGTGCAGTTTTTGCGGTGTATGCTGAAGTTGGTTTTATTAAGGCTAGTTCCAAGTATTGATATATAAGGAAGTAGGGCGTACAATGATTGATATAAGATCCGGTGCGCGTGAGCATATAGCTAGTGCTACATACCTCAGCGAATTAATAAGTGCCTTTGGTGAAAGGTTCCTTATGAACTGCTCTGTTGGCCTCGTGGTCGCAAGTGCGACTAATGAGCGTGGGGTCCTGGGTTCACTTCCCAGGTCGGGCAAAAAATATTATTGGGATTTTCCACCCCTTACCGCATAGTGTACTATATTTGCACACCAAAGTTTTCGTTCTAAAATTCAAATTTTATACATGTTTGAATGCTGGCAACACTAAAGATCTTGGTTGCATGTCGTCCCATATTTGGTATAAACAATATTATTTAATGTAATGCATAATGTACCATATATGCACATTTTTTATATCGTTAATAGTAATATCAAAAAGGGGGCTATTTTTTTTTTAATAATTATTTTTTATGGGTTCCCTAAACTCAAAACTACAACATATATTTTTTCCACAAAGATGCAAAAGTCCATGCAGTAAGGGGCTAAGAATTTCTTAGTAACAGCCCGGAGTTGGTGGTGTGACACCCCCGTGGTTCAGAAAGCACGTAAACCCTTTGGTTGTCATACGTAAATGTTTTTAAAGTCCAAGTTTCCTCACGATGTTTTCCTTCGCCAATGTCATTGATGTCCAACATAAACTTAGAAAGTACATGTGAAATAGAAAAAGTCACATTGGTAGTTGCCTGGAGAGGAGCTCGTGGCTAAATAATTACAGCCGTATAGACCGATCTTCCGAGTTAAGCCACGCTTGCCGAGGTTGGTCTGTGGATGGGTGACCATTTACCATAGCGAGTTTCCTCCGTGCCTCGGAAAGCACGTAAAGCCGTTGGTCCCGGCTGTCATTTGTAGATCTTTGACAGTCGTTACTGTTAGTCAGAAGCCCGAAAGTCTGACAACCAGTCTTACCAAGAGTATCGTATTACCCATTACTGGGTTGTGGAGGTCTGATAGGCAGTCGCTCCATGTAAAATACTGATATTCAGCTGCATCCGGTTCGACTGGGAGCCGACCCCAACATAGTTGGGAAAAGGCTAGGTAGATGACATTGGTAGTTGCCTGTGCCCGGTTACAAACCCACAGCCTTGTGATGAGAGGCGAACGCCTAAACCACTGGGCCTTCACAACATCTCTAATGAACAAGATTTAATCAGATCAAACTTCAAAACGAAATTACTTTTCAAAATGGCGACGTACCTCAATTATCTTTAAATATCATCAATATTTGACATTTTAACAAGAATACTTGTCAACCATATAACTAATGGCCTTTTGAATTATCTTATTGCCATTTTGGCAATCAGTATTTAAAATAACCTTCAGTAATTTGTACTCGTAGATTTGTAGTAGAGCTCTTTGTGGAGGAGCTCTTCCGAGGAAGTGGTACTCAATTAGGTAGTTGACACCACTAACCAACAATTCAAAGATACGACTTCTCTAAAAAAAAAAACACTTTAGGTTAGCCCTGAAAACAGATTAATTTTTAATTTATTGTAAAATTAGATCTTTACTTGCTTCGAAATCAATAAGATGTAGTGTGTTTAGTAACGCTTAGTGCAATTGGATGGTTGACACCACCATCAATTGACATACTTTTTATGAACTGTCAAAACACGATTCTCCCATAGATTTTGTATGGCAGTATCGAACTGTGACGTCGCCTATCGGCCTACTCAATTGACCTTTATTTTATTGATTGAAACTGCCCCGTTGGTCTCGTGGTCGCAAGGGCGACTGCTGAGCAAGGGGTCCCGGGTTCGATTCCCAGGTCGGGGAAATAGTGTTATTGGGTTTTTCCATTAGGAATCTCAGTAGCACCCCGGAGTTTGGAAGTTGGTGGTGTGACACCCCCGTGCCTCGGAAAACACGTAAAAGCCGTTGGTCCTGCGCCTGATCTCTCGTGTCGGTCGTGTCGGATTGCCGTCCCATCGAGCTATAAGAGTTAGGGAAGAGGGAGTGCACCTGTGTTTGCGCACACACTTGTGCACTACAATATCTCCTGCGTACGTGGCTAGTCTGCATTAAGGTTAGCCGCCGTAGCCGGAATCGGCCTGGAGAATTTCATTTTATTTTTTTCATTAATTTCACAAAACGACCAGACCCGGAACAGCATTTTTTAAGCTTCAAAACCTACATACAATGTAAATTGTTCCTGAATAAATGAATTGAAGCTATCTGTAGTTCATAGAAATATTTGTTCCGTGCGGGAATCGAATCCATGACACGCAGCACTACAGCCAACGAATTACGAATCCATGGAAAATCCTTACACCATATATTTCATCTAAACCCAGATCTCTAGGTCTTGCAAGACGTTCTAGATTTCAAGATAGTTGATGTAAGAATACTTAGCCAGACTTTTAGGTTCACCTTTTGTTAGATTTTTATTGTACTTACGAAATTGAAGCAACTAAAGCTGTTTAAGCACTTGTATTAATTCTGTATTTCCCTGACTGCCTCGATAGCCTAGTGGTACTAAGCGCTACAGGGTCTTGGGTTCAATTCCCAGTTCGAGCAAATTGTTATTGGGTTTTTCTATGAAATTCTCAGTGGCAGCTCGGAGTTAGAATTTGTGCCCGGTTGCAATAGGCTCGCCCCCTATTACATCGTTCTTAAAACTTACCGGCGAACTGTGGATGTATGTACATAGGTACACCTCTGCTATATTTCCCATTTTGTATCTTGTCATCCGGACCTCTATTCTGCAAAAATCTTCCTCGATGATTGATAGTTGAGGTGAGCTCAGTAGGTTCTACAAAATGTCGGACATGGATGGAGGCCCCTAAGCCAAAATCGGTTTTATTTCCATGGGAACACGAAAGCGGGATAAAAATTATAAATCAACTAGCTGTGCCCCGCAGTTTCACACGCGTCTTTGGTTACTGCTCCGCCCCCGTGGGTCGTTTTAAATTTTTCTCGCCTTTTAAACCTTCCCTAAACCTCCACGAACATTTGAAGACTAAGATAAGATAAATCCGTTCAGCCGTTCTCGAGTTTTAGCGAGACTAACGAACAGTAATTCATTTTTATATATATAGATATCTATTATGTATGTAAAATTTTAGCTTCTTCCGTTCAGCCGTTTAAGCGTGAAAAAGTAACATTCATCCATCCATCCATCCATCCTTACAACCTTTCGCGTTTATAATAACTTCCATATAAAGTATTATGCGTACGCGCAGAAAGACAATGCTGGTATAAAAAGGTTATCAGAATTAAGTGGTAATGTTCGTAGAGTGTTGCGTCATTACGCGGCAGTGGTCGACTAGTTAGGGATGCCACTCGTAAATACTCATGATAATACCAGCCTATTATTGTTGGAAGGGGCCACTGAGGGCCGATGCCTGCCGGGGCTGCGGGTTGTTCGAAAGAGATACCGCGCCCCCGGAACGCAAAGGGCACATGAAGGAACATAGACAGGTTTTAGTCAGTAAAAGTCTAACACTCCCTCCCGTCCCGCCCAGGGCGGGGGAAGTTATTTGATGATTTCCCGTCTATAAAAAAAAGGCTTTTATTGTCCCACGCATCGGCAAGCGCAGCGTAGGACGTCCAGCCACAAGGTGGACGGACGATCGGTCGGTTTGGCTGTCTGATTAAGACCGCAGGAAGACGCTGGATACAGGCCACTTCCAACCGGTCTTTTTGGAAATCTATGGGCCTATGTCCAGCAGTGGACGTCCTGCGGCTGATATGATGATGATGATGATTGTCCCACTGCAGGGTAAAGATCTCTTCTCATACAGAGAAGGCATGAGCATTGATTGTTACGCTTGCTCACTTGGCCACATTATGTGGCTGCAGAAAAAACTAGAATTTTTTTGAATGAGTATTGGGCAATGTCGTGATGGCCCAGTGGTTAATCCATTCAGTGCGGACAACGCGCATGCGCGTCAGAAAAACGCGCCTGCGCATGCGCGTTGCCCGCCCTGAATGGATTAAGGTACCTGCCTCTCGTTGTTTGTTGGATACCGAGAAATTATAATTGTGACTTTCAACTCTTAAGTACTTTCTAAGTTTATCTTAGACGTCACTTAACGGTGATGGAAAAAAGCATTGTGAGGAATACTGAACTTGAAACTAATATACTCGTAAGTCTGAAATTATCAATATGCAGATTAAAGTCGAAGCATTTATTTTAAATTCCTTCTAATATTATAAATGCGAAAGTTTGTGAGGATGGATAGATGTTTGTTACCCTTCCACGCTTAAACGGCTTAAGGTTATTACATCGGCCGATGTCCTTGAGGATTTGACATCTGTTCTATTATTTTTTAAATTTAGCGCCATCTACCGATATTCACTATGCTACGATAAAAGGAACTTAACATTAAGCAAGAACACAGATGTGTCGCAGAGTGGTCATTGTTTTTGCCTATTTTATTCGCTCTCTGAGAGATTTAATACCTACATTTTGTTCTTATATTATGTATTATTTGGTACAATCGTAATTTATATTTATTTTGTTATACACGTTACTTTTACGTCGTTCTGGAACCAAAAGCCATAAACTCTGTCATAGTAACAAAAACTATTGGCTATATTATTTTCAATAAATAACATTAAAATTTAATTTGAACTGCCTCGTTAGCCTATTGGTCCTAAGCACGACTGCTACTCTAGAGGTCCTGGGTTCGACTACTAGGTTGAGAAAAAGGTGTTAATGGGATTTTCTACGAAATTCTCAGTAGCAGCCCGGAGTTTGGATTTGTGCCCGATAAATGGCAATAGGCTCGCCCCCTTTTACATGGGACCTAAATGTACCGCCGAACTGTGGGTGTACATTGGTACACCTCTGCCTAACCCTTCGGGGAATACAGGCGTGATGATGATTGTTTAATTTGTGAAATAATGAGAACTCGAAGTAAACGCTTCTTTGCAGTCTATGCATATTTGTGTTCGCCCCGAGGACACGGTGGAGCATACTTTGGCGGTGTGCCCTGCTTGGGCTGAGCACCGCCGAGTCCTCGAGGCGGCCATCGGCGGCGGCCCTCTCGCGTCCGGCACTGGTTCAGGCCATGGTCCGGAGCGAGGGGGAATGGGAAGCAGTCGCCTCCTTCTGCGAAGCTGTAATGCTAGAGAAGGAGGCGGCGGGACGGGAGAGAGAAAGGAGGGTCCCCCGTCCCAGCGGCCGCCGCGGTAGACGATCCGGGCGTCGGGAGCCACGAGACGACTCCCGGCCACCGTAGACGCGGGTCTGTGGACGGTGAGCAATGGGTAGCTCACCGTCCGTACGTTCACTAGCGACAGACCGTGTCGACGGCGCGTTCGTGTTCCACGCGCGCCTCAAAGAGATGTCAGCAAAATTGGATGGGGCCACTGAGGGCCGATGCCTGCCGGGGCTGCGGGTTGTTCGAAAGAGATACCGCGCCCCCGGAACGCAAAGGGCACATGAAGGAACATAGACGGGTTTTAGTCAGTAAAAGTCTGACACTCCCTCCCGCCCCGCCCAGGGCGGGGGAAGTTATTTGATGATTTCCCGTCTACAAAAAAAAAAAAAAATGCATATTTGTGTGTAAACCTTATCGACTATACAAATGCGAACGGTAGCCTTTGAAAAATCCATTCATCGATCAGCCAGAAACGCACTAACATCTTGAATGACAAAAACTTTGACTTTGACTCTGACTTTGACTTTTGACAAAAAAAGTCACAAATTTTCAAATTCTTTGAGACGTTAAAAAGAATAACGCCAATAGTAATTATTACTTTACTGGAGTTCCTGTGTTTCTGCTCCCGAATGATGTAAAAGTAACCGTGTAAATAAAATATTCACTTATCGGTTGTCGGAAACGAAAATAGTTAGGATGACTTAGCTTTCAATATTTATCTAACTAAGCACGGGTGCTACTATGTGGTACATTCTAAAGGTAATGACCAAGTAAGTGCTTATCGGATCTCAGTAACGGAAATAGTTGTGCTCATACATGATACATTCTGAAAGTTTGGTAAGCAAATAATTAAAAAAGAAACATCTAAATCTATGTTCTAACAAAAATAAACACCAAAGAAGTAATGTATCTACTAAAAGAGTAGGTATGTATCATAGATATCCGTGGTATTTTCCAATAATTTTGGAGAGCTCGGTCAAGCATTTGTTTTTATACATAGGCATAGTAGTCGGGCTTACTCTATGATAGATACAAAAACTAAACGAAATTACAAATTTGTTTTTATTTATTTACGAACTTAATTTCAATTCTTATTTTACGAAATATTTACATTTGTAATATTTACAATCTTGCTTCATTCATAAATTATTCAAAAAGTGAACTTTTGGTTTTTATTTTGGAAAAAATAACATGCGTATAGTCCATCCTTGACAAGAGCCATCAAGGCACTGAAGTTTGGCGTCTCAGGCATAGCGGGGGTGCCTCGTGGGGGGAATTGATGAAATTTCAAGTTTTTAGTTATTATTACAAAATCTTAACAGAAACAAGAAAAAGTAAACAATGCGAATTGTTTGATATGTCATTACATATTTTTAGGTATAAAATTCATGTCGAACTATTCAGCCGTTTTACCAACAATTTGCAATTTAGATTGAAAAATGACCTGTTTAAAATATTTTTTTCCGAAATTCGGGCAAGTTTATTACAATTCTAATCAATGCGAACTGTTGAGAATGACTTTAAGTATAACATATATTTTTTATGTGGAAAACGTACGGAAGGATTCCTCAACAAATTTCTTTAAACATAAGGTGTTTTTAGGACTTGAGCGATGTAATACCCTTAACGGATTTGGATGTTATTTGGTAGATTTTTTTTTTTTTATGTCATTTGTTTTTTGGTAATTTGGTTCTTGGTTTGTTTTTTGTAATTTTGTTTCTTTTTTGGATTTTTGTTTTTTTTTATGTATTTTTTTTTTGTTTTTTGTTTTTTTTTTGTAGTGTAGAACAACACATTGCATACTTTTATTCCGGAAAATATAGGTACGGTTCTCGTACGTATATCAAGTTTGACGCAAACGAAGTCTCGAGCAGAAGCTTCTTATTTAAAGTGTCTACAAAATATTTCTTACTAACACATAAATAAATTGATTAAAACTCGACAGCCCTGCTCTTGTATCTCAAGTGCAAGTTCGAGTGACGCAACACGACGGTGCGCGCGCGCTGCTTTTTTAACAACTTCATGTCTAGCCTCTGTTGCTCTAGTTGTGACGAAACTTTTACCTTTTGCGTTCAGAAGAACGATAATTGTATTATAGATATCTTTTATTTATGGTATTGTAGATATATACCATCACGCCTGTATTCCCCGAAGGGTTAGGCAGATGTGTACCAATGTACACCCACAGTTCGCCGGTATATTTAGGTCCCATGTAATAGGGGGCGAGCCTATTGCTATTGGTATTGTAGAATAGTGAAAATATAATTCTAGGACTTATTTTAGTGCATCTCAGTGTTCCGCAACCTCCTCCTCTAGCATAACTGCTTCGCAGAAGGAGGTGACTGCTTCCCATTCCCTCTCGTTCCGGACCATGGCTTGCACTAGTGCCGGACGCGAGAGTTCGCCGCCGGCGATGGCCGCCACGAGGACACGGTAGCGTATGTGTGCCGGTGTAATTACAGGCACATGAGACAGTTCTGCTTTGTCTCTGCGATGGCAACGCGTTTGCAAGGCCTGTAGATGTTTATAGGCAGAGGTGACCACTTAACATCAGCCCCTCTAGCCAAGTCGCAAACGATAATCGTAAACGCTCGGTAGGTACGAATAGATTTTAATCTATTACAGATTTCTAAGCGTTAGCCACTGGAACGAACGAAAACGCTATGCAATCTTCATTAGATCTTCAACTTAAAACCAAGAACATAAAGTTGAAGATCTATTAAAGCCTACTCAGCGTTTGCGTTTATCGTTTGTTACATGGCTACAGGTGCAGGTGGGACGTTTAGGTTTGTTTGCTATCCACCGAAATAAAAAAATGAATAAGTATAAAGATATTGCCTAAGTACGCCCATATAAGGTCCACCATTACCTTTGCCCACCGTCTTTTCTGACATTTAACATCCCACAGCAAGCAAAATGTCACACAAAAAATCTGAACTCAAGCATTTCGTTCACACACAGGCCATTATTTTAAAATGACCATTTTGGGAAACCACAGATAGGATCAAAAGTTAGTAAGTACTTAGTGTCCAGAATGGTAGCGGTTAAGAAATATTACAGTTATCTTTTGTTAAAAGAGCTGTATTTTTGTTTTTTTGGACGTGCGGTGACTTACAGACTCAGACTGGCTAACTCGTGTAATTGAATGAATTGGTACAAAAGTATGGAACAAAAAATGACAGCAATGATGGGAAAAACTGTACTGTCTTTTGGCTTCGCTAAGTGTTTTTCACTAGCTTCTGATATGACCCACTTGCCGGTGTTTGATTGAGCTGGAATATTTAATACATATGCACATTGTATTACAATGCAATATAAAAGGGTTAGGCAGAGGTGTACCTACCAATGTACACCCACAGTTCGCCGATATATTTAGGTCCTATGTAATAGGGGGCGAGCCTATTGCCATTAACCGGGCACAAATCCAAACTCCGAGCTGCTACTGAGAATTTCATAGAAAAACCCAATAAAAATTTTTGCTCGGACTGGAAATCGAATCCAGTGCCTCTAGCGTAGCAGTCGTGCTTGGGACAACTAGGCTAACGAGGCAGTTATAAAAAAAAACCTATAAAACCAAACAGCAGTTATAAAAACTTGTTTATAAAAAATCTTTACACAGTTGGTAATCAAAACTGAACAATTCAACTTTTGGTTTGAAATTCGTCGTTTATAAAAAGCTGTCCCATACTTAACTGCTTTTCCTACAAGGTCACGCAAATAGGAACGACGCGACGTCCACTGTTAGACATATGCCTCCCCTAGAAATAGCCACAATGACCGGTCCTGCGCTGCCCGCATCTAACGATTTACTTTACCAGGTCGTCAATCCACCTCGTGGAGACAATTAGTTGGAATTGGGTAGATGACACCACTAATCAATTGACGTACTTTTTATGAGCTGTCAAAACGCAATTCCCCCATAGATTTTGTATGACAATACTCAAATATGACGTCACTTTTTTGACATCTCAATTCACTAACTATTTATTGATTTAAAAGCAAATAAAAATCGTATTTTATTGTTATTTAAAAATTCATCGTGTTTTCGGGGCTAAATTAAACTGCTTCTTTTTGTGAAGTTGTTTTTGGAATTATTATTTAATGGTGTCATCTACCCAATTATGAATTTGCATAATTGCAACTAATCGGGCGGACAAAATTAGCCCACAATCCAAGGTTTTCTATTGTCACACATGCTTCAAAGATTGCTACAAACTGCTCCAAAGCTAATATTATTTTATATTTTTTAAATTGCCTCTGATGTGAAGTAGAACGCGCGAAACACTCGTGTGACGATTTTTTCAAATTAAATAGATGTTCACATAGGTCGTGTGGTCTTAAGAATAATTAATAATAGATCTTCTTGTTTTTTCTCATAATAATTAGGGTTCTGCAGTCAAAGGGTTCAATTTGGAGAGCTTTGTCTTAATAGGTAGACACTTGAAATAAATAACAACAAAAAGTAAAAATATAATAAAGTTAAGAATTAAGGGGGGTCCCTAAACAAGAAACGTGTGTTTTCACCCTTTTAGCTCAATCTTTAAGCAGTCTTACTTATAAAAATAACGCTTAATAATACTTAGCTAAGTACTTGTCAATTGACTAACTCTTAAATCTTTGACTAAAAATCAATTATTTTTCACATAGCAACCAATTTAACGGTATGTCAGGTGAAAAATCTTACCTATAAACGTTAATCAGCGTTGAGATGTTGTTATGTACTAGCTAAGTACAGAAAATTTAAACAGCGGCGACCCGTTGTTTAAGTATAGTTCAGAAGTAAGATGGCGGGCTTCAATCAGCTGTGACGATGACAGTATTCTTCAGTGGATCAACATGAAAATTTTGACAATGATGCTCAAGGGTTCGTTCGATTTCGTTCTTTAGTCGAGTAATTTGGTCATGCTCTATGCTGACCGTCTAAGTGTTGGCAGATTAAAATAGTGTTTCATCGTTCAGTTAGTCAATTGAGAGGTAGCTAAGTATTAATAAGCGTTATTTTAGTGGTACGGAACCCTTCATGTGTTAGACGAAGTCGCTCTTAGTCGTTTATTTTGTGACAATACACACTTAACAACCGTTTGTTTATTTGTTCCCTTATCATGCCAAAACTACTAAACCGATTGTATTGAAATTTGACAAAGAGGTTGCTTGGGTTCTGAATAACTTACATACATACATAAACTCACGCCTTTTTCCCACTGGGATGGGCAGAATCAAAAGAACGCCACCTCTTACATGAATGATGATGAATTCCCCATCCGAAAAAAAGAAAAAAAAACCCACGATACAGGAGTAAATCCTAGTGTGGGGCAACTTTTTTACAATGAAAAACATCGATTCTTTGAGAAACCAATGAATTTGCTACCAGTCATTACAAATATAATATATATATATACCATCACGCCTGTATTCCCCGAAGGGTTAGGCAGAGGTGTACCAATGTACACCCACAGTTCGCTGGTATATGTAGGTCCCATGTAATAGGGGGCGAGCCTATTGCCATTAACCGGGCACAAATCCAAACTCCGAGCTGCTACTGAGAATTTCATAGAAAAACCCAATAACACTTTTTGCTCGACCTGGGAATCGAACCCGGGACCCCTTGCACAGCAGTCGCACTTGCGACCACGAGACCAACGGGGCAGTCATTACAACTACAATTTAATAACACAAATCCCTGCAATTATTATTCCTTTCAAAACCTAGTAACTATTACAGTATGAAGTGAGCCTTGTATGTCTAGTTCCCAAGCAATTACAGTCGCGATTATCTCGACGCGAATCGATTACGCAAGATACTCGATAACCTTTGTGTATCGATACATGGGCACATCACTAGCAGTAGAGCGTTGAAAATTTTAAAAAAGTTATTTTTTTTTAAATTATTTTATGATTTTGTTTAATTGTTCTTAAAACAATGTTGAATCATTTAAGACCTTTGAGCCGGACTATGATAGTGCTGAGGTCGTGTTACAAATACATACATACATTGTGATCTGCCGTCGTGTCGGACCACGACGGCAGATCACAATGTATGAGTATGAAATTCCAAATATTTTTACTGCATTGCCTTTTACTGAGCGCGGTCGAAACTTCGATTCTCAGGTCAGAGAAATGGTGGATTACCTATCCACCATTTCTCTGACCTGAGAATCGAAGTTTCGACCGCGCTTTTTTTTATATCATTAGATGGCAATCAAGCAAGAAAACAACAAACGGCAATATGCTAACGGTACACCTGATAATAAGTGGTCACCGCCACCTATAGACATCTGAAATACCAGAGGCCAAGCAAACGCGTTGCCATCCCAAAGACAAAGTTGAAACGTCTTATGTGCCTGATAAATAAAAGTCAAAGTCAAAGAATTTATTTCAATTAAACCATTTACAGGCACTTTTGAATGTCAAGAAGTTACAGTTTAAAATTGAAGCTAGTTGCTTGTTCCAAAACGTAGGTCTCTATGGAGAAGAACGAGCAGAAACTCCATGGACACTATACACACATACTCTTCAAACCGGAACACAGCAACGCTGCTTGCGGCAGTTATAGGTATGGTGGTAGTACTTCCCCGGACGAGCTCCTTCACAAAGAGCTCTACTTAACAAGTTCTGCCTTGATTTAAAGAAAGTTAAAAAGATTAACTGCCTCGTTGATCTCGTGGTCGCAAGTGCGACTGCTGAGCAAGGGGTCCCGGGTTCAATTCCCAGGTCGGGCAAAAAGTGTTATTGGGTTTTTCCATTAGGAATTTCTCAGCAGCAGCTCGGAGTTCGTGGGAATTTGTGCCCGAATAATGGAAATAGGCTCGCCCCTTATTACATGGGACCTAAACATACCTGCGAACTGTGGGTGTACATTCGTACACCTCTGCCTCACCCTTCGGGGAATACAGGCGTGATGGCATGTGTGTATAAGTTCTACCTTGATTTAAAGAAAGTTAAAAAGATTAAATACTTGCAAAGTGTCGGTGGCATTGAACTAAAACCTTCCTACATATTTAACTCGACAACTCTATGTACGGTCTTAATGTCAAACTGTTTGTATCTTGACCACGTAAATTACTCGTGCGATAAAACTGTTCCATTTTGGTAAGCTGTACCAGGCCTCCGTCACTCGTTCAAGGTTACTCTCTTAAGTGCCTACGGCTCGCCTGCGCCCGGGCGCAACGAATCCAGTCGGCTGTCACGCGCTTGCTTGAGTGTACTATACCTACCGCAACAAAATAAACGATACTCGCGCCTTCAATAATGTCTAAACCTCGCAATGCAATTTGTAGTGTACAGAAAATACATATTTCAGTACATACAATTATACTACACAATAATACTTTATAGTCACCTATTCTTTTGTGTAATCATTTCTCAGCATAGATAGGATAGCCCTAGCGCTGTGTTGTATGACGCGCGTTATTGCTATCTCTCTCTCTCACGCACGAACGTGTTGTAGGTAATTAAAGCGTTAAGTGTTGGGTTTTTTCTATGGAGTGAAGTATCTGTACTTATTTAATCTGTGGCTATACACCATCCTATTATTGTCACACTGCAGGGCAGTGAATTTCTCAGTAACAGCCCTGAGTTTGGAAGTTGGTGGTATGACACCCCCGTGCCTCGGAAAGATGCCTAAAGTGTGAAAATGTTTGTTCAGCCACTGCTCACTGAACATACCCTGACCTTATTGGTAAGGTTCTTCAGAAAGGTCAGGTGCGCAGTACTCGTAACCGGCGTGCTTGTATGACCAGATGTATGAATGTAGACGAGGCAAAAGGAGTGTGTAAGGATCGTAGCAGGTGGCGTTCCGTGGTTTCTGCCTACCCCCATGGAGAAAAGGCGTGAGTTTATGTATGTAGTAGGAAGAACCTCACCAGTAAGATCAGGTTTTTTGTGGTTTATTGGAATAATCAAGGGAAATTATTTTGAAATTTAATTGTTCATTAATATTTCGGGCTTATGTTTGAAGTTCACACAGACGAAGACACGGGTAGTAACTAGTGAGTCCATGAAACTATAATTATGTACAATGTCACCTGCTATAATTCGAGTGGGTAACCTGTAGGTGGCGACTACTTTCTTAAAGAGCAAGGCCCTGCACTGGTTTGTAGGGATGGGACAATTTATATCGATATTTTTTGTAAACTTATCCATATTGCCGCTAGACTTCCCCAACACATTTTTTGGTTATTTTTCATTGTTAATTCAAAGATAACTTAAGTTTGTTCTAGTTTTTAAGTTTCTAAATGTAATGTAAGTGAACTTATGTTTTATATAAATAACTAGCTATAGGTACCCCGCGGTTCCACTCGCGTTAAGTAACTTATATCATTACTGCTCCGCTCCCGTGGCTCGTAGTGTGATGTTATTTTTTCATATATTTTATTTATTTAACTGTCTTCGTTCGGTAAACGAACTATATACCGCTAAGGATTTTTTTTCAAATTCTACCTTTAGTTCCTGAGATTAACTCGTTCAAACAAATAATCAAACAAGCTCTTCAGCCTTTTAAAATATAAATAGATTTCGCTCGAATTCAGGTACTTCATTCTAGACTAATCGAAAACTTAAAATATATCGATACATTTTAAGTGTTCACCTCCCTAGTCGCCGCCCCCAGATCAAGTGACAACTTGTCATATCACTTGACGCCTCGCTGGCCGGTCAAGTGAACGCATACCACTGGCATGACTACTCGCATGTAGGGTTCCCAGATTGAAAAGTCGAAATTCCGGAGAAAATTCCGGACATTGGATGAAATTTCCGGATTTCCAAAAAAAAAAATTGTCACTATTATATCTTTCTTCCCATACACTGACCTCTATAAATATACGCGTATATTATCTATAATATACGCGTATATCATCAAGTAGTCAGTGCCGCCACAAATCAAATAAAAAGAAAATAACCAAAAGTGGAGGAAAGATGGCACCGCCATCTCTTGATGATATTTAAAACTAACCTATCTGAAAATTGCTCATTGTGAAGGAAACGCCTCTCCTCTGATGCGCGGTTGGGATGTGAGATTTATGGAATTGTGGTTTTTACTTAAATTGTAGAAATTCCTGACGGCTTAGGATTCCCCCCGCATTCCGGACAAAGCACTAAATTTCCGGACATGTCCGGAAAATTCCTGACATATGGCAACCCTACTCGCATGTAATACTAGACTTAACTATACATAATTATGTATGTATGTATGTCATACACGTTTCAAAGAAACTAGCTTGAAAACAGAAATAAAAGGATTGATTTAATTAATGTGCCAAAGGAATGCTACGATTTAGCCTTCGCTGTCTGTCCGTCTGTCTGTCATCGGGCTGTATCTCATGAACCGTGTTAGATAGAGAGTTGAAATTTTCCCAGAGTGTGAATTGTTATTATCGCTATAACAACAAATAATAAAAGTTACTACCTCACTAGCCCAGCGGTCCTAAGCGCGACTGCTACGCTAGAAGTCTTGTGTTCGAAAACCAGGTCGAGCAAAGTGTTATTGGGTTTTTCTATGAAATTCACAGAAGCAGCTCGGAGTAAGGTTTTGTGCCCGGTCAATGGCAACCAACTGTGAAGTAATCCTGTCTGTAAGCGTCAAGCTTATTCAGACATCTCTACTACGATGCATCTGGACTAGGGTTGTAAACTGACGGTCACATACGATAAGCGTCCGTCAATTAACATTAAATGACCGGTCACATTGGACATTTATTGTCATACTGGTCAGATAAATTAGTATTCTTTACTTGGTGTAACTATTATTTTCGTAAAATATCGAAAGTCAGGCAAATTTTTAACTTTATGAATGTGAAATAATACCTATTGACTTTCTAAACCAACATAGTGTGTAGATAACTTTTAAAAAATATAGACTCCCACGTAGGTATTTATTTTTATTTATACTGTATTTTATTAAGTATTTTTTATTACTGTGTTATAGATCGATGAATGACATCTGGTTAGCTTCGATGATTCTAAAACTTCCGTAGTTTTATAGAATAAAGTCTATTTATATAAAAAAAACGTTTCTGACGTTGCTGACAATAAATGACAATAAGTGACCGGTCAAATTGGATAAATGTCCAATATGCTCGGTCAGATTAATCGGTCACATATAACCTGACGGTCACTTTACATCTCTAATCTGGACGTTTTCAAGGCTCCACGTTAATGTAGTTGATTAAAACCCATGATCCCTTCGTACCATGCGTCATTCAGTAACAATAGTGTATTGATAACGGTATGCGTGAGCGCACCTTGACATTTAACGTAACAGGTTTAAACGCATGGCGGTTACGCGCATGCGTGCTCACACGTCATCCACAGCTTGACGCGAATTATAAATAGCTTTGAAAAGTTATGTATTTCTGTGTGATTGTTTATTACGTGGTGCTATGAGGCTAGCCCTCATAGAACCTAGGTTTTTAAACTTGAATTACCCCCCCCCCCACCCTACGGTCGTGTGGTCCTCTTTCCTCGTTGCTGAGGTGGAAAATCTTCATAGATGCTCCCCTGCCTCTTACTGACTGAAAAGTACTCCTGTGTTCCCTTCTCACTTTTATGCCATTGATCCTGGGAGTACGCTCCCAGAATCAACGCCTTACACAATCCCCAACTGATGCCCCGACTTTTACGGGTCTCCTCGGGCCAATAGGGAGGAAAATCTTCGACCATTGTGATGACTAAGAGGGCTACGCCCTATAGTAGTTCTCTGCTGGACATAAGCCTCTCCTAAGTTGCACCCTAACACCAAATTTCCCTGCATCAACATACATGCTGCTTCCACCACCTTAAAAGTAGTCAGTACATTACACTAGACTGCATCCCGTGAATTTTGATGAAGTGATCTTGCGGTGAGTCGCCAATCCCTATAATTAAGTTGGATGACAGCTCTCACTCATCATCATCATCATCATCGTCCACTGCTGCACATAGGCGTCCCCCATAGATTCCCAAAAGAAGCGGTTGGAAACGGCCTGCAACTAGCGGTCTTAATCAGCTCACACTCACTTTACAAAAATGTACCGAGAGAGATTTATCCAAAATACCACTGATTTATTTTAAACTTGTCTAGTACCCACTACTTCTACCCACGTACCACCGGCCATGAAACAAAGCCAGTTATTTCTCAAACCTCAATGTCCTTTATTAAGTTAAATATACGCCGTGACATAACAATTATGTAGGCAGACCGCAGTCAGAACACCTAGACTGGGCTAGATTGTGTCTAGACAGATTGCAGCTAGATGTAGAAGGTCCATTAAATTTGTTTAATAATAATACCAGCCGATTGCCTTGTTGGCCTTGTGGTCCTAAGCGCGGCTGCTACGCTAGAGGTCCTGGGTTCGATTCCCAGGTCGAGCAAAAAGTGTTATTGGGTTTTTCTATGAAATTCTCAGTAGCAGCTCGGAGTTTGGATTTGTGCCCGGTTAATGGCAATAGGCTCGCCCCCTATTACACGAGACCTAAATATACCGGCGAACTGTGGGTGTACATTGGTACACCTCTGCCTAACCTTTCGGGGAATATAGACGTGTTGGTATGTTATGTTATGTTATGTTATGTTATGTCAAATAGGTGAGCTATTAATTGGATCGGATCTGGAATAAATTTGGCATTCAAATAGTTAATAGTGTGGAATAACACATAGGATCCTTTTTATCTCAAAAAAATGTTCGGTTCCCGTGGGATAATATGTCAAAGTTGACGCAGAGTGAGTCGCGGGCAGAAGCTGGTTTAAAATATAAGCGTTTCAATTCATATAATATATTCTGCCGTGAAACCGTTTTTGGTTTAGGTTTCCTCATGATGTTTTCCTTCACTGATGTCAGTGATGTCCAAGATATACTTAGAAAGGACATGATATTGGAAACTCCACATTGGTACTTGACAATTAATATTCTATTTTAATTTCATTAGATTGGAAACAAGCCGACAGCCCACCTGATGTTAAGTGGTCACCTCTGCCTATAGACATCTGCAATACCAGAGGCCTTGCAAATGCGTTGCCATCCCAGGGACAAAGTTGAAAGGTCTCATGTGCCTGTAATTACACCGAATAACTTCACTTAACACACACTGAACCTTCTGAATATATTTTGATCATGGTTCAGTCCAGCCCAGCCCAGATAATGCTTAGCCTTCGTGGTACCTATTATTGCTATCATTTTAATGTTACTGTCTATACACCATCGACATGGCGTAATGATACCACTCGAGTTTCGAACAATTCAATTTAGTACAGACTAGCTTTTACCCGCGACAACGTTTGCGTGAATTTTCTCGCGGATTCGTATTTTTTTTGTTAATAAAATATCCTACTAATAGTACTTATCTAATATTATAAATGTGAAAGTTTGTGAGGATGTTTGTTACTCTTTCACGCTTAAACGGCTGAACGAACAGAGATAGATAATAGTCTGAAATAGCACATAGGCTACTTTTTATCCCAAAAAAATGTACGGTTCCCGTGGGATAATATATTAATTTTGACGCGGGTGAAGTCGCGGGCAGAAGGTAGTAGTAATGTAGCCTATATTATCACGCTTCTTCAAGAAGGATTGGCGATTTCAGATTCAGGAGGTCAGCTTGTTTGGCATCCAATGATATATAAAGGTACATATTCTCAGCACTCCTAACTGCCTCGATGGCCTAGTGGTCCTAATCGCGACTGCTACGCTAGAGGTCTTGGGTTCGATTCCCAGGTCGAGCAAAAAGTGTTATTGGGTTTTTCTATGGAATTCTTAGTAGCAGCTCGGAGTCTGGATTTGTGCCCGATTAATGGCAATAGGCTCGCCCCCTATTACATGGGATCTAAATATACCGGCGTACTGTGGGTGTGCATTAGTAGACCTCTGCCTAGCCCTTCGGGGAATACAGGCGTGATGGTATATTTATATATTTTATATCTTATCCTCAGCAGTCAGTGAAATAAAAAAAAAACAATTAAAATCGTGCATATTTGGAATTCCACACCCGTCGGACCGCGACGGTAGATCATAATGTTTGTATGTATTTGTAACACGACCTCAGTACTGGCTTGGTTCAGGTCAAGGGTAGCATAACTATCATGCCTTACATAACTGTTATTGATCCAGTTACGTGTATCATTGCGCGTTGACGAATTTGGGTAGGCAGAAGTGTCCGTTATCCTGACTATTTTGCCGGGGCTGCGGGTTGTTCGAAAGAGATACCGCGCCCCTGGAACGCAAAGGGCACAAGAAGGAACATGGATGAGTTTTAGTCAGTAAAAGTCTGACTCTCCGTGCCGCCATTCAGAAGTCATTTGATGATTTCCCATCCAAAAAGAAAGCCTGCCTAAAAAGGCGTTGTTTAACAGATGATTATCACATCAGCACATACCTATTAATATTCGTAAGACCAATCTTCTTCTTTATCGTGTGGGCAGTAAGGTCTAACGACCCCACACACCCTAGTGTCAGAGATTCTAAACCACCTCAAGGGCCAATGAATGGCCAATGAATAACCAATGAATCGTATGAAGAAGAATGGATAAGAAACCCTATACATCCCACCACCACCTCAAAAACCATCTTTACATTATGAAAACTGTCAGAATAATTTATCTATTAATATTCTTCCGTATTTGTTATTTATTTTGTGCGTAGTAATTAAATTAAGTTACAAGCCATCATTTATTTAGAATTAAGTAGGTAAATAGTTCCGGAATATTCATATGTTAATAGGTATTGTACGTATCTTCCGTAATGTACTAGTTTAAGTTTACTTCATCATGCGTAGATCCCTACTGTTCAAAATAAACCATCACCATCACGCCTGTATTCCCCGAAGGGTTAGGCAGAAGTGTACCAATGTACAGAAAAAAATAAATATTAATAAAAAAGCGAATAAATAAAAACAAAAGGGGAAAGGAGCATATACAGGGTGGATTTTTGAGACAGGTCACTAAGGGTGAGGTACCTTAATCGTTATAATTACAGGTAAACGTTCCTAGGAGACCAGCCATAACTTTGAGATATTCTGAACTGTATTCACACATTTTGAAAAAAAATTGTCAGCGAAAAAAATTATAAAATACAATAAAATATATACCAATCGATCTTATTTCATGTAGCGATCACAATACTCTATGGGTCCATTTAAGGTGAGGGTGTGAGTACTAGAAATTACTGAAATCGCCAAAAACTTTTCCCATACATTTTGTATGGGCGTCTGTCTTTCACAACTAAACCGCTGATTAAATTTGGTAAGCACAGGGTAAGTTTGACCGGGGCTGCGGGTTTTCCCGGGTCTGCGGGTTGTTCGAAATAGATACCGCACCCCCGGAACGCAAAGGGCACAAGAAGGAACATGGATGAGTTTTAGTCAGTAAAAGTCTGACACTCCCTGCCGCCTCGCCCAGCACGGGGGAAGTCAATTGATGAATTTCCATAATTAAAAAACAAAAAAAAAGGGTTAGTTTGAAACCCAAGAAGTACATAGGCTACCTTTTATTCCGCTAAGTACTTCATATGGGTGCGCGATAAATGTAGGTTCCTTTTTTTTGTTTTCGGCCGATCTTTGGGGATAAGACCGGAGAGTGGGATTCTTACCTCACTAAAACCACCCCGGGGTGGACACCATCAGCACATGCAGAGGGTTCCGTTTCCTCTGAAAAGGCTGGTGGAACCCTGGTGTGCAACGCCTTCATTGATGCGGACGAAATCGCGGGCAAAAATCTAAATATATATAAGTCAAAGGTGACTGACTGACTGACATAGTGATCTATCAACGCACAGCCCAAACCACTGGACGGATCGGGCCGAAATTTGGCATGCAGGTAGATGTTATGACGTAGGCATCCGCTAAGAAAGGATTTTGATCAATTCTACCCCCAAGGGGATAAAATAGGGGATGAAAGTTTGTATGAAACTTTGTCCATTTTAAAGCGATCGGGCTGAGACTTTGCATGCATGCAAAGTCTCAGTAGCTTTATGCATAAAGCTACTATGAACACCCCTAAGATAGGATTTTGATAAATTCCTTCTTAACTTCAACTTCTTAACTTCTCTTCTTAACTTTTCTTTACTTCTTTTTAAAGGATACTTCTTCTTTTTCTTTCTAATACTTCTTAACGCGAGCGAAGTCGCGGGCAAAAACTAGTAATAAAAATTCCTACAAAAATAATATGTTTGTGGTATATTTTATTACCAGGCATACTACTTACTTACATTGTTTAAATTATTAACTTATTTACGTTTCAACTTTAAAGTATCAAGGAAGCGGAAGTTATAGTTATCGGTAAATCACGATCGTAAACTAACCAGAATTTATTTTTTACTTAATAATGTTTTAATTATAGATATTAATTGTGTAGTAGAGCTACTTTGCAGTCTAACTGATATTCGAAGTTGAGTAACTTTTCCAGCGTTTTAATCTTAGAACACATACTATCACGTCTGTATTCCCCGAAGGGTTAGGCAGAGGTGCACGAATGTACACCCACAGGTCGCCGGTATGTTTAGGTCCCTAATAGGGGGCGAGTCTATTGCCATTAACCGGGCACAATTCCTAACTCCAAGCTGCTACTGAGAATTTCATAGAAAAACTTATTAAAATTTGCTCGACCTGAGAATCGATTCCAAGACCTCTAGCGTATAGTAGTCACGCTTAGGAGCACTAGGCTAACGAGGCAGTTCGAGGTAGTTAATCTTAGAAATATTATGAAAATGGCACCGAAAGGGTCGTTAAACGCTTAAGCTAGTCAGACCGCAATTCCGCATTGTGTATATAACCATTTTTAATATTTTAGGTCCCTTATAATGGGACAAGCCTGGGGCGAGCCTATTGCCATTAACATTAATCTCACCTCGACGCGTCGCTAAATAAGATACTAACCGAACAAATTCTTCAACATTGGCAATAATATAATATACACATTCTACGCGACACCGGAGGCATTAATACTGCTTGCGCCATAGGAATCACGGCGCGTTGCTCTGTACCTACCTACTACACAGCGTTGTGACATTATTATGTACTGACGATGTCAAGCCATTGCGGAAATGTCGAGTATGGTGCCTTATGGTAGTGGCGCCATCTCTGTTGAGAAATTGGAAACTATTGTTTTGGAAAAGCTTCATTGAAGTCTAAGACATCTGTTGAGTGATATATTTATGTACATAAGATGATAAATTATTGCTGAAATATCAAGTATTTTGTTTGGCTTAAGATAGTAGCGCCATCTCTGTTGAGAAATTCGAATTATTTTAATTAAAAAAAAATAGCTTCATTTAAAGTTGCTCTAAATGTTCTAGTTCTGGACATAGGCCTCTGCTCAGTATTATCATATATTTACGTACTATCGATGTAAAACTATAGCAGAAATGTCGAGTGTAGCCTAAGATAGTAGTGCCATCTCTTCAGTCCATCGTTCAGAAGTTAGAACTATTCTTTTTAAAAGGCTTCGTTTGAAACTGCCTATCACCGTCTACTATTGCACAAAGGCTTTTGCTTAGTATCGTGCAACTAACTTACGATGCCAAATTATTGCGGTAATGTCGCCCCCCTAGCCAAGTCACAAACGATAATCGTAAACGCTCGGTAGGTACCAATAGATTTTCAACTTAATATCCAAGAGCCTTAAGTTGAAAATCTATTAAAGATTTCTAAGCGTTAGCGACTGGAACGAACGAAAACGCTATGCAATCTTCATTAGATCTTCAACTTAAAACCAAACACATAAAGTTGAAGATCTATTAAAGCCTGCTCAGCGTTTGCGTTTATCGTTTGTGACTTGGCTGGGGGGCTGTGGTGAGAAATTGGAACAATTCTTTTGAAACAAAATGTCTCATTATGCAACGAATTCTACAGTCCAAGCATAAACATTTAAGCAAATATAAATATTATGAGGGTAAAGTTTTGATTACAAAATTAAAATATTAAACTCTGTTTTAAAACCAGTTTTTAATTGCTCCATTTCCAACAACTAACCTCTCTTTTCCTATTGTTGCAGATGAGGTCAACACAGGCAAGCGGCAACGACCTCGCGACATGTCTCTTGCTGAACCTCCACACACCATGGAGATAGCACAGATCCTCATATCACTCCTCCACGCCTGGGGACTAGATCCAGACCTAGATAGAGTCTGTGAGTCTAAGCTGGGACTGCTGAGACCTATGGTAAGTCTGTACTATATTCATTACTAACAAAGCCAGCAAATTATTTTCCGCGGGTTCGGTTACGTGTTTGGTGAGTGCCTCGCGCCCGTGTGTCGTAGCGTGATGTTATTATAGCCTATGGTCATCGTCTTCCTGCCCTTATCCCATTTTACTTGGGGTCGGCGCAACATGTTTTCTTCTTCCATGCCAACCTGTCAACCGTCATACTATCACTGGCTCCCTTCTCTTTCATATCATTCTTCACACAATCCATCCCATCTTTTCTTTGGCCTCCCTCTTCCTCTACATCCATCCACATATTATATAGCCACTAGCTTTTGCCCGCGACTTCGTCCGCGTGGATTGTAATAGTTCCCGTTCCCGGGAGATTTCCGGGATGAAAACTATCCTATGTCCTTTCTCGGGTCCCAGACTATATCTGTACCAAATTTCATTGAAATCGGTTCAGTGGTTTAGGCGTGAAGAAGAGACAGACAGAGTTACTTTCGCATTTATAATATTAGTATGGATTGTATAGCCTATGGTGCTTGGGAATAATGTAACTGTCTGTGGGTGAAAAATTGGTAAAATCGGTTTAGTAGTTTCGGAGCCTATTCGGTACAAACAAACAATAGAAAAATCTTTCGTCTTTATAATATTAGTACCGAACTGCCCGCTACTTCCTCCGCATGGCTTATTTCACTCGCCATAAGTTACTTCTTTGGTTATTGCTCCCCTCCCCTGTGTAGTAGCGCGATGTTATATAGTTTTTGTTACTCAGGAATAGCTATCTATTGGGAAAAATAGTTACAATCGGTTAAGCAGTTTCGGAGCCAATTTGGTACAAACAAACTATTTTTTTTATTTTGTAAACAATTTTTTTTTGTTATGTGCGTCACTTTTACTTGAATAATCGTTTTTTTTTCTTTCTTTGTTTCAAACGTAAAATTATTTCCTATTTAAAATTATAATATTAGCATAAACGAGCCTATACCAGGCAAGTACCAATGTGAAGGGAACCGAACGATCCAACACACGCACCACCATTACACATTTAAGAACGACAATGCTCTCAATCACCATGCTAATAAGGTTCAAATCACCTTCCTAGGTGCCGGTCTGCTTCGGCGTGGTCTCCCGGCACGGTCACATGGCGGTACAACTCCCCACCTGGCTGGGGAGCTGGTCTGTCGCTTGCGCTTCAGCTCCAGACGACCCGCTGCTGATCACCTCGGATCTGCCTCCGGAACTGCTGAGACAGGAGAAATTGACCAGGTATGGGAGAAGATGGTATTGTATTATTAATGGTAGTAGTAGAGGTCTTTGTGAAGGAGCTCGTCCGGGGAAGTACTACCACCATACTTATTTCTGCGGCAAAGCAGCGTTGCTGTGTTCCGGTTTGAAGGGTATGGGTGCCAGAGTAATTAAAGGCATATGAGACGTTTCAACTTTGTCTCTGGGATGGCAATGCATTTGCAAGACCTGTGGTCTCTAGTATTGCAGATGTCTATAGGCAGTGGTGACCACTTGCTGTGCTACCCGATATTTAAAAAAAAATGTCATCATATACCATCACGCCTGTATTCCCCGAAGGGTTCGGCAGAGGTGTACCAATGTACACCTACATTTCGACGGTATATTTAGGTGCCATGTAATAGGGGACGAGCCTATTGTCATTAATCGGGCACAAATCTAAACTCCGAGCTGCTACTGAGAATGCAACGCAGATGCAGGTGTCTATATTAGGCAGTGGTGACCACTTGACATCAGGTGCAGAGTGTATGATATCCGATGATTAAAAAAAATGTGCTTTTGGAAAAGTATGAAGTATGCTCATGAGTTCATGACTTCTTGTTTGCCTAGCGGATATTGTTAAAATGACGGATATTGTTAAAATGAAAAAAAAAAACATGGTGAAACTTTCAGTGCATGATTGTAGATCCCCAGCTGCTGTAGCTGTTCTATATAAAGCTGTATTATTTACAAGGTCAATATGTATTGGATCGGCAGATTTTTGGTTTTCGAAGTGATGACCCTTAATGTTGACATGTTGTCTAGAATTATGTACAGAATCCGTACAGATATTTTCTATATTTGCTAATGATATGTTATAAAAATTAAGCATTTTCTTACTCCTCCGCTGTTCTTTACTGCGGTGTTATTCTGTAAAACCCTCCTTCCGTGAAGTGAGCGTGTGGCGACTTGTCAATCCCTAGCATCGTATAGTGACAGCCCAGTTTTAGCTCACTTCACTTTAATTCACTGAGCGAGATTTCTTACAGAATAAGCCGGCTGATTAAATTTCGTTGCGGATTCCAAGACAGTTCAATCGTTTTTCCGGCACTCGTTGAGCATCGTTGCTTCGGCGCTTTTCTGGTCGTTATTTTGTGCGTTTTGGTTGTCGCATTCTTGCTTTCAAAGCTGTGTGGCGGGCTAACACAGTCATAGCTCACTGATTGGACCATACCCTTAACCTAATCTACCTTCATTTCCAGACTCTTCTCCTCAAAACTGCACTGGGAGCTGAGCACCACTTTGACGACGAACCACCTGCTGTCCATCGTGGCGCTGGCCAACACTCTCATGTCAATGAGCAACGCGAGCTTCGTGCCCGAACAGGAGGTCATCAGGCGTCTGCACAGGTGATGATGACGTCACGTCACTATCTGGATTATTATGATATGAGCATTTGCTCTGTGACCTTGGCCGCGTGTGAATGGAAGTTTGCTTAGCAAGGCTTCGATACAGCAAAGAATTTGCTGTTCAAATTTGAGCTTTAAATCGCGTGTGTTAGAATGCTTTTTTTATAAAAACAAGACGCAGATAAAAAGGTGTAGGCTGGCGGGCGGCGAGCTGGCAAGATAATTGAAAAATAATTCATATGTCAGAAGATGGATTATTATGATACTAGATTTTCTCCGTGACTTGGTCCACGTGAATGGGAGTGACAAAAAAGCACGATTGCGACATAATAAATAATTTGCCATTCAAGTTTGTGCCTTAAATCGTGTACGTTAAAATACTTTTTTTTTAATTCAACTTATGGGTAAAAAAAGGTGTAGGTTAGCGGGCGGCGCGCTGGCAAGATAATTGAAAAATTATTCATATGCCAGTTCATTCTTTGTTATGGTCTCTTTTATAGCCTACGTATACAGTTGTATGATACCAAAAAAAGACAGGTTGTACAACACAAAATTTTAGTATAAATCCTGCAATTTTTTTTACTCGAGATGGGTAAGCTCTTGTCTCTAGTCTTGGTCAAAAGTGCCAAAGACAAAGTCTACGATGGAGTGAGCTTATCCAGAAAAACCCTTCCATAATATGCCTATGCTTGTGAACAATAACCTACCCTTCCGGGACGTCAACTCCTCGTCTTCCCAGACCGTCCACCAGGAGCTCCTCATCGTGGGCGGCGGATGAGGAGCGTGAGGAGCAGCTGGCGGCGCAGCAGGCGCACATCAAGCAGGGCTGGTCCCTGCTGGCTACCCTGCACTGCGTCCTGTTGCCCGATAAGGTGGTGGCTGCAGGTCTGTTTTTCAAATCCTCCTTTTTTATGTCTTTTGATAGCAAAAAAACCAACTGGTCACCTGATTTTAAGTGCGTTCAGAGGCAAAATGTCCAATTCTCAAAATATCCAATGGTGTCAAAATGTCCAATTCTCGAAATGTCCAATCTTTGAGAATGTAGCAAATATTAATAAAATAAATATACTATCACGCCTGTATTCCCCGAAGGGTTAGGCAGAGGTGTACCAGAGAACACCTACAGTTCGCCGGTATATTTAGGTATCCCATGTAGTAGGGGGCGAGCCTATTGCCATTACCCGGGCAAAAACCCTAACTCCGAGCTATGGTATTTATTACAATTAGAATTATAAAAATTATAGAAACAGCCAATAGCACTTTTTGCTCTTCTTCCTTTTATTTTTTCCAAAAAGCCTCACTTCTAACTGCCTCGTTAGTCTAGCACGACTGCTACGCTAGAGGTCTTATACCCAGGTCGAGCAAAAAGTGTTATTGAGTTTTTCTATGAAACTCTCAGTAGCAAATCGGCGTTAAGATTTGTGCCCGGTTAATGGCAATAGGCTTGCCCACTATTACATAAGACCTAAACATACCGGCGGACTGTGGGTGTACATCGGTACACCTCTACTTATACCTTCGGGGAATACAGGCGTGATGGTATCTGCTGGTGCATAAAGACTTACGTTTTGTAACGAGCAACTAGCTTCAACTTTCGGAGTAACTGACCTACTCGTTGACAATTCAAAAGTGCCTGTAAATGGTCTAATCGAAATAAATGCTTTGACTTTGCCTCTCTTTTGTTTTCTAGGAGCCAAGAGCTTCAAGCGGCCTCAAGTTGAGATGTTGGCTCGTCGTTGGCAACACCACTGTTTGGAAGTACGCGAGGCGTCACAGGCCCTACTGCTTGCTGAACTTGGCAGGTGAGATAAAATATACAACCTAATTTTTTGCTCACCTACCTAAAACCTGAAATAGGGTTGTCATTATGAACTTTTACTGCCCCGATGGTCTCGTAGTCGCAAGCTCGACTGCTTAGCGAGGGGTCTTGTGTTCGACTCCCAGGTCGGGCAAAAAGTGCTATTGGGTTTTTCCATTAGGAATTTCTCAGTAGCAGTCACACCATCAACTTCCCAACTCCGGGCGTTTAGAAGTTGGTGGCGTGACACCCCCGTACCTCGGAAAGCAGCCTGATCTCTCCCCGGTCGTGTCGGATTGCCGTCTCATCGGACTAAGCGAGTGAGGGAGTGCACCTGTGTTTGCGCACACACTTGTGCACTATCATATCTCCTGCGTACTTGGCTAGTCTGCATTAAGATTAGCCGCCGTGGCCGGAATCGGTCTGGAGAATTACATACTTTTTTTTTTACATGTTATGTTATGTGTGACTTATGTTTGCTCCTTACAGACTCGGTCCCAAAGGCCGCAAGACGCTGGTGGACAACTGGGCCCAGTTCCTGCCTCTGTACACGCACACGGAGAGCATCAACCCGCACGCCGCACACAAGGAGCCCGCTGAGAAAGTACCACAAGTTGTAAGTACTAGCTTTTGCAAGCGACTACATCCGCGTCTTTGATATTTATTATCCCACGGGAACCGAAACTACAATCTGTCTCAGTGCCAAATTTAATCTAGATTTGTTCAGCCGTTTAAGCGTGGAAGAGTAACATACATACATCCATCCATCCATCCATTCTTCCTCACAAACAATTATAATATTACTAGCTTTTGCCCGCGACTTCGTCCGCGTCAAATTTGATATAGATCCACAGGAAATGTACATTTTTATTATCATTATTATGTGTTATTCCACAGTACAATCCATATCAGTGCCAAATTTCGTTAAAATCCGTTCAGTCGTTTAACCTTGAAAGAGCAAGAAACATCCATCCATCCATCTTTACAACATTAATAATATTACTAGCTACTGCCCGCGACTTTCTCCGCGTCGAATCCGACGTATTATCCAACGGGCACCGTACATTTTTCCGGGATAAAAAGTACCTATCATAAGTGTTATACCAAACTACAATCTATCTCAGTGCCAAATTTCTTCCAGATTTGTTCAGGCGTTTAAGCGCGAAATAGTAACAAACATCCATCCACCTATTCATCCATCCATCCTTAAAAACTTTCTGCATTTATAATATTAGTAGAATAACCCATCGTAGACTTTGTCTATGACACCTAGTGAGCTTACCCAGAAGACGCCTGTTCACTCTAACTTTGAAGAGATTAGGGTTGAATGCGTTCGGAAATACAGTTGCAGTTAGAGTTCAACTCCTTTCATTTTTAGGCTAGTACAGTCTGTTGTCAACATTATCTGACCCACCCTAAACACAACCGAAATTGGACCCTCTGCCTATGATGATAAGGTTTAATTTTAATTTATCGATGAATACAGACACGCATGAACCCACCCAACGTTGTCGGAGCCACCGGCATTATATCATTTTGTTAAGCTATTTTAATCATTATCTCGTTGACATTAAAGTTAAAAACCTTTTAAGTCACCCTACATAATTAGAAGCGAATCTTTAATTTCGTGGAGTCTTAACAAGTTCTTGTGGCTTGGCGGTTTGATGTTGGATTGGCGAGGAACAACATGTGGGTTCGAAAACACAGTCCACCTGTTATCAGTTTCTTTTTTAATTTGATTTCATTTCTACAATATTGTTTGCATTATTAAAGAACGACCAATATGATTTACGCCTAATAACTTATCTTGTAAACAGGTGGGTAAATTAAAAAAGTTTAAGTTCACATATATTTGCTTCGTGAGGTAGATAATAAATTCGTCTACTTAAGTGACAAAAGTTACACTACGCCTATTAGCATTGACTGCGCACACACATTTGTAAATCGTTTCGCATAAGTCGTTAAGTATTTTTAAAGCAATTTGGTGTAAAAAAGCATCATGTCGCAGCTTAATGACTATACCAAACATAAAATCATATTTTTACATGAGCAGAATGTTGGAATAAGAGAGATTAGTCGTCGTCTTAATATAGCAGTAAGTGTTTTTTTTATACCTATTTTATTTAATTGATTGTGATTAATGAACGCGTAGTTGGCTATTTTACTATTACATTCACTCCAACAAGTTACATAAACGGTTCCAAAAATGTTTTTTTTTTGTTTTAGAGAAATACGGCTGTAGCTAAGACGTTATGGAGACAAAGTAAATATTCAGCGGATTCGTCCAGGGGCAAAAAACATCAAGTATAGTCCCGAATGCGATTGCCCATTAGTGTAACCGCAATAAAACACGATATTTCAGTGGCAACAGTGAGAAGGCATTTACACGCTGCTGGAATAAGGAATTATAAACCGGCACAGAAACTAGCATTGATACCTGCTCATCGCGAAGAAGAAGGGTCCGTTTTGCCCAGGAATATTTAAATTTTAATTGAGAAGAAAATGTTGTGATCTTCTCTGATGAAAAAAAAACCATTTAAATCGAACAAAGATGAACGTAACAAGGAACGGTGCGCCATCACTCCGCTACTAATTAATCTAGGATATTTTTAAACACACCATGTAAGTAAATGCTCAATGGATAGATTATTAAACCATTAAAATGTTGCCAATTACGTGGTGATGTTATTGTTATAAATAGTTTTTTTTCTATTTAAATGACATGTTTATTCACTACGTATAATAGGCAGCTATAAATCTGTAAAGCATTTCACAGTTGAATTAATTTTCCCGATAACAAACTTTCAAGCATAAACATGCCTTTTTTAATGTTTATAAATGGTTAGATTTGATTATGGCATCCTCATATATATTGTATATTAATTTGGAAATATGTGAGCATTTACTTACTTTATCTTACCTAAGTGTTTTAATGAAATAATAAACATTTAAAATTTGCAATTGTTTAGTTTTATTTCTATGAGTTGTCCATTAAAGAACTGTAAAAAAGTATAATAAAATAATTAAAAAAGAAACATCTGAGCAGAAGCTAGGTTAAACTTGATTTCGAACGTAAACAACGATTAGTGACCACAAGACTAAAGAATTTAAACCATATAGTATACTTTAATAAAGTTTATTCTTGCACATCACAAGCAGCCAACCTTATCCTAGTGCAAATAGATTATTTTGTATTTTATCCCTTCATTATTATTTAATCACTCCATTAAGACATGATAATAAAAAAACTACCTATAAAATAGACAAAAATAAATTGTAAAGAGAAGTTTTTGCAATTTAGTAAGGCAAGGTAAAATAAATGTTTGCGCGTTGTCACTGCATACCCTTAGTTAGTAGCATTTGAATACCAGTTTTACAATGAATACAAATATTTATTTTTCAACTACCCACTTATTACAAGTTATGCCAAAATATTACCATTTTAGAAACTTTATATTTGAAGATTATCCGTCTATAGTTCTTTACAATAATACAAGAAATACTTTTAGAATAAATTCTAAATTGAAAGCAAAACAATATCTTCGTCGCAGGATTTGATCTCGCAACTTGTCACTCTCAGTCTTATACACAGACCACGAGACCAGAATTACTTGACCGAATTCATTAAAATAAGCTATTACACTTATTATATTATAACAAGTTGTTATAAGATTTAACCCAATGCTAACGTGATAAAGATCAAATTTGCGTGTGTGTATTATTATTGTGTTTGTTCCTTCTCAGTTCTCGAGCACTTGACTGATAACCTCATATAAATTGAAATTAAACCTTATTATCATAGGCAGAAGGTCCAATTTCGATTGTGTTTAGGGTGCGTCAGATAATGCTGACAACCGACTGTACCAGAAGGTGATGTGACAAAAATTCTTCCTTCTCCTTTTTGTAACAAACAGACAAAAAGTGCTCTTAAAAAGGTTCCGTCGTTGTACATTTGAAGTTGGAAACCCAATTGAACAATTCATAAATTCACCCCTTCTTTCTTCCCACAGCAAGAAGAGGAATTTGAAGAAGAAGAAGAAGAGATAATCCGCAAGCCGTCGTCGCTGGCCGAGCTCAAACGCAAGCAGACGACAGCGGTCGTGCTACTGGGGGTCATAGGAGCAGAGTTCGGGCAGGACATCACTAGCGAAGGTACTGTTTGTGTAACTAGCTTGTGCCCGCGGCTTCGTCTGCTTAGACTTCAAAAAAGAAGTCGTGAGTTATACTGCAGAAACACAAATGTATTAAGCTTAATCATTATCTATTTAATTTATCGTAATATTCAAATAATATACTTTAACTAAAAATCTACAGTATGTTAGTTTAAACGAGGAATATATTCAAACCCATACTAGTGCTTACATGATACCAGGCCTCCGTCACTCGTTCAAGGTTACTCTCTTAAGTGCCTACGGCTCGCTTGCGCCGGGGCGCAACGAATCCAGTCGGCTGTCACGCGCTCGCTTGAGTGTATTATACCTACCGCAACAAAATAACCGATACTCGCGCCTTCAATAATGTCTAAACCTCGCAATGCAATTTGTAGTGTACAGAAAATACATATTTCAGTACATACAATAATACTACCTACACAATAATACTTTATAGTCACCTATTCTTTTGTGTAATCATTTCTCAGCATAGATAGCCCTAGCGCTGTGTTGTATGACGCGCGTTATTGCTATCTCTCTCTCTCACGCACGAACGTGTTGTAGGTAATTATAGCGTTAAGTGTTGGGTTTTCTCTATGGAGTGAAGTATCTGTACCTACTTATTTAATCTGTGATGATACTAATAAAAATATGATCAAAAAAGGCCATACCATCACGCCTGTATTCCCCGAAGAGTTAGGCAGAGGTATACCAATGTACATCCACAGTTCGCTAATATGTTTACGTCCTATGTAATAGGGGGCGAGTCTATTGCCATTATCCGGGCACAAATCCTTTAATTAGGCTACCGAGCCAGTAAAAAAATAGTCAAAAAATTAAGTCGTGCGTTATCCCACGGAAACAGAAAAACGGGATAAATAATAAATAAAATAAATAAATATCTTGGGACAACTCACACACGGCTATCTGATCCCAAGCTAAGCAGAGCTTGTGTTATGGTAACCAGACAACTGATATACATACTTATATAATTTATAAATACATACATATTTTAGATAAATCACACCCAGACACAGAACAAACAATCATGCTCATCACACAAAGTTTGTCCTGGGTAAAATTTATCCTATGTATTGAGCTATATCAATATCTGTTTGTGTGCTAATTCCGTTCAGCCGTTTAGGCGTGATTTTATATAAGCAAGACTTGCTATGCCCGGCGGTTTCACTCGCGTGCATCTTATGTTTATCTATAGATTTTATTTACAACTGCGTTTTAAAAGCCTTATTGCTTTTACTTAAATTCAACTTTAGTCTGATTCAACTGTTCAACGGAGTGGTGACTATTATTTAAGAGTCCCTATCAATTTTGCGGTCTAAACACCGAAATTAAATTTTGATAACTACTTAATATAAATTACAAAAAATAAAAATGTAACACACGTTTTTACGTAAGCACGAAACACCAAGTTTTTCAACTGCATTCTTAGCTTATTGGTAGCAAATATCAATCTGAAAAAATATCCTAAATGTAGTGCATATAGTGTACTAGTAAGCCTACAATTTTTTTTTCAAACTAATTTCATTTAGTACCGGTAAAAAAATGCTAAACATGCTGGAAAAACCCAATAAAATTGTGTGCAAAACCGTCGTCTAAACGTATGAATTTATTGAAAATAACAATAAGTATTCAATATTTAAAAATTTTAGTTTATCTATCAAACTCATTTTTTTTACTTTAACTACTTATTTAATTGTAAAAAAATATCTAAAGCGCTCGCTCGGTGCGCATTCAGTCGCGCCCAAGGGCTTCTCGACGACGGATCTGTGTCGCCTTTAACTGCGTATTTTTAAAAAACTAGATATCTCATGGTTATTGAGAAATTTGAACTGAAAAAAAAAAACGGTTTTTAGACCACAAAATTTATAGGGATTCTTAAGTAATTCTAATAGTTTTAAATAAAAAAATATCTATTTTATAAATAGCTGATATCGATTCTGTAGCCCATTCTGAGCTAACTGCTTTCAGGTTATGCGTTTATATACTACTAGAGAATTGCCCACGACTTCGTCCGTGTGGCTTATTTCACGCGCGTTAAGTTACGTCTTTGGTTACTGCTCCGCTCCCGTGTGTCGTAGCGTGATGTTATATAGCCTATGTTACACAGGAATAATGTAGCTATCTATTAGTGAAAAAATGGTTTAAATCGGTGCAGTGGTTTCGGAGCCTATTCATCACAAACTAACAAACAACAAATATTTTCTCATTATAATATTATTAGTATAGATGTATTAATGCTTGCTGCCAAAAAAGGCTTTCTTACAAACAAATGTATATTGTTAAAAGCTCGCTTATTTCCGTTGATATGATTTGCGTTATTTGCTTCCTTGTTTTAGGCGCTGCCGGCAATAAGAGGAGAAAGGACGGCGATAGTCGGAAGAGCTCCGTCGTCGAAGGTAGGTTTCTTTATGTAACTAGCTTCTGCCCGCGGATTTGTCTACGTGGTAGGCAAAATGTAACCTTATGGTATTCGGCAATAGTGTAGCTTTTTAAGGCGATTCGCACTCTGGCCCGCGCCACGCTCCGTGGTTCGCGGCGACAAAGCTTTGGTGATATGAAAAACTGCGCGTGAACGCGTTTTCAGTGTGTTGCACTACGCGTGTTTTATATACAAACGCAGATACTTGCAAACAACGTAAAAACACGCTCTCCCGCGGTACGCTTCGTGATGCGGGGCAGTGTGCGAATCGCCTTATAGTAAAATATATTTTTAAGTTTAGCATGTTACAAACAGAAACTTTTACAGACATACCCACAGAACTGTTTTGCCCAAAGGGTCAGGCGGAGGTGTACCAATGTACACCCATGGTTTGAGGGTATGCTTAGGCCCTATGTAATAGGGGGCGAGCCTATTGAAAACTTCGTTTCTGGGATTGCAACGCATTTGCAAGGCCTTTGGTATTGCAGATGTCTCATCTTTATCGTGTGGGCGGTAAGGTCTAACGATCCCACACACCCCAGTGTCAGAGTTTCTAAACCGTCTCAAGGGTTTCTGACATGGTAACCGATGTCAGTGATGTACAAGATAAACTTAGAAAGTACATAATGAATTATAAAAAGTCACATTGGTACTTGCCCGTGCCCGGTTGCGAACCCACAACCACGTGCATGAGAGGCGGGCGCCCTAACCACTAGGTCATTACAACACACAGTGTAGCCACAGTCGAGCCTTTTTGGACATCAACTGGTTGGAATGACGATGGTGTGAATGATTTTAAAGGATAACTTCATCACCTTGTCGCACTATTATTCAGCTAAATCAATCCAACTCTGTGTTGCAGGCTTCACACTAAGTTCGTCCAACAACCTGGCCCGGCTGACGGCGCTGGCCCTGACGCACCTGCTGCTGAGCCCGGCGTGCGCGCGGCTGCCGGCGCACACGCCGCTACGCCGCGCCGCCGTCGACCTGCTGGGGCGCGGCTTTACCGTCTGGGAGCCGTATCTGGATGTCAGCCATGTGCTGTTGGGTGAGTCCGTGATGTTTTTGAACATCTATTTCTTTCTTACATACATAAAGTCACGTCTTTTTCCTTTTTTTACAGTTATTCGAAAATTTATCAAGTTTTCAGGACTTTAAGTGGTATTCTTTTAACAGAAGTTGTATCTTAGAATTATTGGTTAATAATGTCTAATTTCCAATTGCGGTGAACCAATTTTTACCCTTACGTAAGAGCTTAAGAGCGTGTATACAGAAAGTGGGCAACGTCGCAAATAGCTGTCAAATATTTCGCTGTTTAGATTTATTTGTCAATATTACTGTATGAAAATAAGAAATATGGCTAACTAATGAACTAGAATATTGATTATGAAATGCAATAATTAATATCGTAAGACAGAATATTTAGTTTTAGATGTAAAAAAGTATTTGGAAACTTTACAAATGCCTTTTTTGCACCTAACACGGTTACTACATCAAATTCAGTGTTTTAATTGCAATTCATGATTAATATTCTAGTTCATTAGTTAGCCACATTTCTTATTTTCATAGAGTAATATTGACAAATTAATCAAAACAGGGAAATATTTGACAGCTGTTTGCGACGTTGCCAACTTTCTATATACGCGCTCTTAAGGGTGTATGTAAGAAGCACGACACCACACACACACCCTTACACCTTACTTACTGGGTCTTGTGTGTTAGGTAAAAAAGTGGTCAACCGCTATTATCCTAGAACAGGGATGGCGAACCAATAGCACGCGTTCCAGTAGTAGCACGTGACATAATAATTCGGGTATGCAACAGCAGAAATCACACTAACCTCTCAAAAAAACATAAAATAGTAATCATTGCGATTCTCGTACAAACGAGCTGCAAACAAAGAGTTAATATTTAACATCTAGCATTTTTTTTTCATTAAATGACTCAGTCAAGATTATAATTTGATGGAACGTCATATCCACATTTTTTTTCTTATTAAAAATGGCACCGATAAAGGTTCGCCATCCGTGTCCGAGGATGTATGTTAAACTATTATCGTTGGATAGTGATTAATTTACTAAGAGATTGTTATGAGTTATTTCGTTTTAACAAAACTAAGCTTAATTTTACTTGATATAATTCTCCTCAGGTCTTCTGGAGATGTGCTGTGACGCCGACAAGCTGGTGCCCTCGATGACGTACGGCCTCCCGCTCACTCCTCAGGCGGACTCCTGCCGCACTGCTAGACACGCCCTCACGCTGATCGCTACTGCCAGGTAATTATTATCCCTAGCCTCTTCCCAACGCGAGACGACTCTCGGCCACCGTAGACGCGGGTCTGTGGACGGTGAGCAATGGGTAGCTCACCGTCCGTACGTTAACTATAACGACAGACCGTGTCGACGGCGCGTTCGTGTTCCACGCGCGCCTCAAAGAGATGTCTGCAAATATTCGGAGAAAGAAAAGAAAGAAAGAAAGAAAAAAGTTTATTGACACAAACCATGTGCACACAGATATCTTAACAAAAAGGTTATTTAATATAAAAAAAAAAAACAAAAAGAAACAACATAACTGTGTGCCTCACGGCTGCGCCAAACAGGCCTAGCCAAAATCAAAAAACCACAATTATAACCATTAAAATCAATAAAATGACTCCATAAGTCAAGCTTCATGAAATTCAAATCAAGATTTCATGAAATCTTGACATGTTTTGGTTATAATTTTGAAAATACATACTTCTTACGCCCGCGAATCATACTTTAATCAACATTAAACCTAATACTGACTTGCAAATTGCAAAAAACGTAAGAAAATTTAAATTTCGCGGGCTGGTCGGAGCAGTCACCTTAAGCGGTCATCGCTCATGATATGATGACTTGATGGTATGTTATGTATTACTCGCCATTCCCAGGCCCGCCGCCTTCATAACGACGATGGCGCGCGAGGTGGCTCGCTGTGCGGCGGCGGCGCAGTCCGGGCAGCCCTCCCCCGCATACCTCGCGCTGCAGAAGGGCAGGGCAGAGGTGCTCAGAGGGATCGAGCTGCTCATCGACAGGATGCATAATGAGGTCGCCGAGTTGCTGGTTGAGGTCTGTTGTTATCTATTTGTTTTTCCTGTAGCCTACTAATTGGGTAGATGACACCACTAACCAATAATTTCAAGAAACAACTTCACAAAAAACATTTAATTTTAGCACTAAAAACCCGATGATTTTTTAAATAACTATAAAAATCGATTTTTAGTTGCTTTGAAATCAATAAATAGTTAGTGAATTGAGATGACAAAAAAGTGACGTCATAGTTGAGTATTGTCATAGAAAATCTATGGGGATTGGCGGTTTGACAGCTCATAAAAAGTACGCCAATTGATTAGTGGTGTCATGTACCCAATTGGGTCTGTGGACGGCTGGCAATGGGTAGCTCACCGTCCGTACGTTCATTAACAACTGGCAGTGTCGACGGCGCGTTCGTGTTCCACGCGCGCCTCAAAGAGATGTCAGCAAATCGGAGGGGCCAGTCAGGGCCGATGCCTGCCGGGGCTGCGGGTTGTGAGCAACAGATACCGCGCTCCCGAAACGCAAAGGGCACACGAAGGAACATGGATGGGTTTTAGTCAGTGAAAGTCTGACGCTCCCTCCCGCTTCGCCCAGGGCGGGAGAAGCTAGTTGAAGATTTTGCATCCGAAATTAAAAATAAGAGAATGTTGAAATGATGCCTTACGTGCCTGTTATTACCCTGTTTTGCGGCAGAATAGTGTTCTGAGTGCACTGGCCAAGTTTACGAATTAATTCTTAATCTTGTAACTTGTAGGTCATCATCATCTGCCTAGCCTTTTCCCAACTATGTTGGGGTCGGCTTCCAGTCGAACCGGATGCAGCTGAATATCAGTATTTTACATGGAGCGACTGCCTATCAGACCTCCACAACCCAGTAATGGGTAATACGATACTCTTGGTACGACTGGTTGTCAGACTTTCTGGCTTCTGACTAACAGTAACGGCTGTCAAAGATCTACAAATGACAGCCGGGACCAACGGCTTTACATGCTTTCCGAGGCACGGAGGAAACTCGCTATGATAAATGGTCACCCATCCACAGACCAACCTCGGCAAGCATGGCTTAACCCGGAAGATCGGTCTATGCGGCTGTAATTATTTAGTAACTTATCTTGTAACTTGTAGGTAATGGATATAATCCTGCACTGCGTGGACCAGTCTCATCTGAAGAGTAAAGGCCTGAACGAGGTGTTCCCCGCCATCTGCCGGTACAACCAGGTGTCGCACTGTCCAGCTACTAGGAGGATCGCAGGTATGTCTACATCATCTTATCAACGAATCTATACATATAATAAAGTACAAGATTTTAATTAAAAAACAAACTTTAATAATAATAAAAAAAAGAAACTAAATCTATAAGGCATCAAAAAATTCCTCCGCATCGCCGTCAATCGGAAAAGTGCCCAAAAGACTGGCGGCATTGCCACGTTGGATGGCAATGCTTAACCTCTGGCCAAGGTAAAATGCCAGCCTTTGGGTCACGAGAAGCGGCAACCAACCGTTTGGACAGATCTTTAAAAAGGGAATGGGCACACGGACCGGAATATTGAATCTAGTTGCCCATTCCAAAAGGTAGCTTCGTATGGAGAAGAACGGGAAAGAAACTCCATATATACTGTTTTAAAAAAATAATAGTTACAATAAGTTGTACAGTTACAATAATTCCAAAATAAAAAAAACGATCTACCAAAAATAAAATTCACTCAAAGTACTACAATACGTACTCAGTGCTACGAATTAGAAATGAATGCTAAGCTAAATTAATTATAATGCCAATATTGCACACCGTTTCTATACATCCTGTTGTTCGACAGTGGGCAGCCACACAGGCCAGCTAGCCATGTACGAGCTGCGCGCCGGCCGCTGCCAGTCGCTGGCGGCACACGGCGGGCCGGTCACGGCGTGCGCCTTCAGCCCGGACGGACGCTACCTCGTGTCCTACGCCACGGCGGACAACCGCCTGTCTTTCTGGCAGAGTACGGCTGGTAAGTACCACTGAACGACTTCATCATCATATCAGCCGTTGAACGTCCACTGCTGGACATAGACGTAGATTTACAAAAGGACCAGTTGGAAGCGGTCTGCATCCAGCATCTGCCTGCCGTCCTAAATTATCGCAGAGTACCGTACAGTAGACGTCCTACGCTGCGCTTGCCGGTGCGCGGTCGCCATTCAAGAACTTTGCAGTTTGCCCCATCGGCCATCAACTCTGCGTGCCATGTGCCCTGCCCACTGCTACATCAACTTGCTGACTCGCTATGTCGGTAACTTTGGTTCGTCACTGGATCACCTGATTCGGTCTCCCAAAGGTGACCAGCAATGAAATCGGTTAGGTGCACGCGTATGCCGTTCCAATCAGAATAAATTCCATGCGAACATGAACCTTAACTATTTTGTAGAAGCCTGAATTTTCTTTAGCACAGTGTGAAATGCGCTCCATCGCGGGCCGTTTGGTGGATCGTACATTTAAATATTTTTTAACATGCCAAGATAAAAAAGGTGACGGCCGGCAGGCGGCACGCTGAATTTTTCAAGAAAAGCGATGCTTTTGTAATGAGCGATGACCTTAATCCTCCATTATGTAAGCAACATGACTTGGATCCCTTTACGACTAGTGTGACGTCAGCTAGACGGTGCTTAAGCCTTAACTTTTTTAAATAGCTACCCCACATAATTCCCTTTTTTTATGATTTGATCCTCCTAAATTTTAAAATCAAATAGTTTTCGACTAATGTGTAACAATCTGTGTCTAATGTTTGCTCACTTTTAATTTTTTTTTTGTCAAATTCTACACGCGAAGACTTGTAATTGGCTTCCTGTCATCTATAGTTTCTTTTCTATTTAGTTTGTTAGCTGTAAGTCTTCCATGCTGCGTTAAATAAATAAATAAATTATTTTTCCAGGTATGTTCGGTCTAGGCGCGGCTCAGACTCGCTGCGTCAAGTGCTACAGCACAGCGCCAATGGCGGACGTGGCTCGACTGAACCCGGCCCGCCTGGCCCGCCTCGTGTGGACTAACTCCAGGACAGTCACCCTCATGCTAGCTGACGGTTCAGAAACTAGGTTTAATGTGTAAATAACTAGTTTAAAACTTAAACTTAGACAGCCTTACTTATAAAAATAACGCTAAATAATACTTAACTACCTGTCAATTGAATAACTTAAAAAAAAATATATAAACCATCACGCCTGTATTCCCCGAAGGGTTAGGCAGAGGTGTACCAATGTACACCCACAGTTCGTCGGTATATTTAGGTCCCATGTAATAGGGGGCGACCCTATTGCCATTAACCGGGCACAAATCCAAACTCCGAGTTGCTACTGAGAATTTCAAAGAAAAACCCAATAACACTTTGTGCTCGACCCGGGAATCGAACCCAGGACCTCTAGCGTAGCAGTCGCGCTCAGGACCACTAGGCCAACGAGGCAGTTAACTAAACCTGAAACAACAACACTAAATAACTTAAATCCTAAATTAATTGTCTTTGACATTGAAACCACTTTCATCGGTGTCTCAGGTGAAAAATCTTACTTATAAACGTTAGTCAGCGTTGAGTAGTTGTTATGTACTAGCTAAGTGGCAGAAAATGTAAACAGCGGCGACACGTTGTTTAAGTATAGTTCAGAAGTAAGATGGCGGGCTTCAATCAGCTGTGTCGATGACATTTTTGTTCAATGCATCAACGCTTTGCTGACCGTCTAAGTCTTGGCAGATTAAAATAGTGTTTCATCGTTCAGTCAGTCAATTGAGAGGTAGCTAAGTATTACTCAGCGTTATTTTTATAAGTAAGACCCATATAGTTAAAAGTTAAACTTGGGACAGTTTACTCCGAGATGCGGGTTTATGCGGACCTTTTAATAGAGCTACTTAAAATATAACTTTATTTACTACACCAAAGGATACACATTTCATTGTGAGAATGTGCAACGTGTTCTGAATTCAATCCGTGTCCGACCGAAACTGGTTTTTACGACCGAAACCGAAACCGAAACTTTCTTACAAGGATCATGTTAATGTTGCATTCGATTTTAGTTTGGGGGTAGGTAATTAGTAAGGTTTAAAATCGAAAAACAGTGTACAGTACCTACAAATTTGTACGGAACCCTCGGTGGGTAAACGAACGGAACCCTCACTTGTCTACCTACTCTTATATAGCATAAGAGTCATGAATCACGTGATAAAACTTATCGAATTCAAATTAAATCACACAAAACTTACAACAAACAAAACGAACTGCAAACACAAGCCTGTCACGACAGGATTGGGCACGTGGACGCGGCAAAATCGTCGTCGCTTATATGGAATTCAACGCGCCGAATATGACCGAGCAAAGCGCGAGAACTCCCGAATACAGTTTCGGTTTCGGTCGTAGTTTCGGCAGGTCTGACGCCGAAACCGAAACCCGCTATTTTTGCCGAAACTCGACCGAAACCAAAACCGAACTTTCGGTCGGACACTAATTCAATCAATAAAATGTGTATCTTTTCGTGTAGTAAATAAAGTTATATTTTGAGCAGCTCTATTAAAAGGTGCGCGTCGCGTCGTGTCGCGGTGTGCACTGACCCTTAACGCGCAAAGGTCATTTGTAAAAATATTTAGACCTTAATTTGAGCATACTCTGTTTATTATAACGTTAGACAATATAATACACCATCACGCCTGTATTTCCAAAGGGTTAGGCAGAGGTGTACCAATGTACACCCACAGTTCGCCGGTATGTTTAGGTCCCATGTAATAGGGGGAGCCTATTGCCATTAACCGGGCACAAATCTTAACGCCGAGCTGAAAAAATCATAGATAAATACAATAACACTTTGCTCGACCTGGGAGTCGAACCCGAAATCTCTAGCGTAGCGGTCGCGCTTAGGACTACTAGGCAAACGAGGTTACCGTTACCGTTAGACAAATATGGTTATAACGGTTTTGTATCTTTGTTATTATGAGGGCCCTGTGATTCGCAACCGGGCATGGGCAAGTATCAATGTGACTTTTCCCATTTCATATGTACTTTCTAAGTTTATCTTGGACATCACTGGCATCGGTGAAGGAAAACATCGCGAGGAAACCTGGACTTATAATTAATATAATTCTGAAATCGCCAATCCGCCTTGAGCAAGCGTAGTGATCAATGTTGGTGCCTTCTCTGTATGAGAAGAGGCCTTTGCCCTTAAGTGAGACAATGGTGTCGATTCTGTTATGCACAAGCTAAACTTAATTAAGACTATTTTTTTCTTTTTCTTTCCAATCAAACAAGAAAGGGACGGACGTGAATAAGACTTGTTAATTTTAGTTGATCTAAAACCTCTATACAATTATAGTTGGCATGTCAGAACGCGTCGATTAAAAACACGGAAAAGTTCAAGGCAAAACTAATTTGACATCTCTAACTTAGTTCTAAGGTATTACCGTCCTTTTCTTTCGCTGTATGTTAGTAAGAGATGTCAATTCTCTAATTTTAGTTTAGTTTGTGAACAAGGGAATCGGCACCAATTATAAGCTTAACTTATTTAAATGTTAACATCTAAAAAGATTAAGTATTTCACGATAAATACAAGTAATGAAGACTATTTGCTATTTATATTTAAAAAAACGTCACTAAAACGCAGTTATTTCTACAATGTAACCTTAAAACTCTCGTTATTAAGCGATTTTCTATCTAATGCTATAATAAATAGAGTATAGTTTTGTCAAAACGAACCAAAAATTTCATTTCTCTCACTTAATACAGGTTGTTAAAAGATACATCACATAGCCATTTTCTCCTTTTTTTGACCGATGGGAAATCATTGAATGACGTCGCCCGCCCTGGGCGGGGCGGGAGGGAGTGTCAGACTTTTACTGACTAAAACCCATCCATGTTCCTTGTGCCCTGTGCATTCCGGGGGCGCGGTATCTCTTTCGAACAACCCGCAGCCCTGATCACATTAACTACGCATCAAACTATGTAATATTGAGCAAAAAATATTACTCGGAAAACGAATTTTATTTGAACTGCCTGCCCACGTCAAAAAATCGGTGACCGATTTTTTTGTCGGACAGATTGGAACATATGAATTCTAATATACCAACGCACACGTCCTACAAAAGTCGGTCCCACGAAACTATGGATTTATTGAACAGTCCGATAATCTGTCCTACAGAATGTCGGACGAAGTCGGAGGCCCTGTTAGCGTAAAAAATATTCTTTGCGCAATGTAACGCATACAAAATATTGTAATTTCGGTTGCATGCAACAGTACAGGGGTCATAGGAGTAAATTTGCAACTTTGACCCCCAATATCTCAATAACTAGAAATTTCCCAGGTATGGCCCAAAAGAAAAAAATATCCCAATGTTGGGAACACTTTGTGGCTTTCGGCTTCGTTGAATGTATTACACCCTGTATATTATTATAATTGTTTTGTAATAATTATTAATATAGTTGGGTAGATGACACCACTAATCAATTGACGTACTTTTTATGAGCTGTCAAAACGCCATTCCCCCATAGATTTTCTATGACAATACTCAACTATGACGTCACTTTTTTGTCATCTTAATTCACTAACTATTTATTGATTTCAAAGCAACTAAAAATCGATTTTTATAGTTATTTAAAAAATCATCGGGTTTTTAGTGCTAAAATTAAATGTTTTTTTGTGAAGTTGTTTCTTGAAATTATGGGTTAGTGGGGTCATCTACCCAATTATTTTAATTATTTAACACTATAATGTAATATTGTTAATTAATTTTAAATATATTCAAAGCATAAGTTTTGGAAGTACATTAAATTGTTTTTGCTGAATAGTAATTTTATTATTTTTTTATATTTAATTAGTTTCATGTAATTAATATAATTATTAAGTGGTTGTGCGGTTGGTTCGTTCTGGCATTACTAAGCTCGTTTGTTGATTTTTTCTGCTAGGGGGCGTGTCAATGCGAAATTGCGGTTTGGCAAAAAAAAGGCTAGAATATTTTTTTGTGCTGGCAACTTTTTTAGCTGTCAATTATAATTATGTGTAAATGTAGATTAAAATTGTTTTATTTTGGCTAGAAAATATGAAATTATATTTTTTATTCTGATGATTATTTTTAACAATTCTTTTTTTCAAAATTTTATTAAATGTTAAAAATAAGTGTGAAGAAAATATCAAATCCATATATTTTGATAGTGTTAGTAATGTGTAATATGTAAATTATTTTCCCACTGTTAGTCTTATAGCAAAAATCTCCTAAAATCAGCCACATTGCATATTACTTACTTGCATACATAAACTCACGCCTTTTTCCCATGGGGGTAGGCAGAAACCACAGAACGCCACCTGCTACTTACCCACTCCTTTCGCGTTGTCCACGTTCATACATACTCGTAACTGGCATGCTTGTTTGACCGGATGTAAGCACAAAAATGTTGCCACTTAAAAAAATGGGTAAATTAACTATTTTTGCCAAACTGTATTTTCCTAAAATATTTGGTCACCGACAATAAGAGTTTCTTTCACGAATAAAAAAGCTGTTTAAATGTGTGTGTGTGTGTGTGTAAGAAAAAAAAAACTATGTTTGAAACATGTTACCGTCAATGTATATTTAGTAATAATAATTAGTTAATTTATAAAACTTACCGCTAAACATAATAATATTAGTTATAAGTTATGCCGAGAAATAAAATGGAGCTTAAAACATTAAAAACGCACTTTTAAAATTGCCGTCAAAATTAAAATATTTCATCGCCGACGGGGAAGCGAGTAGAAATCGACTGTTAAATTTTCCCAATTAAAAATAAACCTTATATTTTTGTAATAAAGTTGAAAACCTATCAAAGATATTGGCAGATTGGGATATCTTGATTTGCTGGCTTCTGTACAAAAGATGATAATCCTTTTTCAATAAAAGAGATGGATATTTATAGCTTAAGGCATATTCTATCTTATAGTCCAGAGACAATACCCAAGTAGCAAAATGTAGTCCTGTAGTTATTCTAGGAGCTTGCATTTTTTAGCACTATAGAAATCCTGTAAACGTTTATAGAACCGCATTTAGGCGCAGTTTATAGGACTAAGACGCCCTGTAATCGTTGTGTAGCAGTCCGGTAATGTGCAATCGGATTTTATAATTATCTTAGTAGGTGCTTTTACAGGATATATTGTCCTATAAAGATTCGGTAAACGCACTGTCTAAGCACGATTAGTCCTCTAACGATCTAGTGCGTGACGCGAACTGGTGTAATCAGTCCGGTAACGATCTAGTGCGTGCCGTTACTGGTGTAATTGATCCTACATTGATCAGCTTGATGTTAAGAACAGCATTCGTTTTTAATCCTTTTTGTAAAGGGTAACCCTGGTTGTCCTGACAAAATAAAAAGAGATTTATCTACATTATAATATATTATTTCTTTGCATAACATAAGTAAATTTTGTCTTTTACTTTGTGTGTAAAGAATGCCTAATCAACTTGCAAAATTAATTTTATTGATAAAGTGTTTAAAGATAATGAGTATGTCTTCATGCCCCTTCCAAAAGAAACGTATTTATTAATTGTTTATTCGATAATTATTAACATATTTATAAGCCGCCATGGGATCGGATCATGTGCCATGATATTGCATTCATCAAAACCTTTACAAAACTATTTAGTTTTGTTAAGACTACTATATGACATACCTACTTCGCCACCATATTTAAGTTTTGGGGTTCCTTTAGAGAAATACATAATAAATACACCGCAGGCCAATACATGTAATACTATATTTTTTAATCAGTACTAAAATTATAAGAATAGTGTCAGAATTTTACAACACTTTCAAACTACCTCCATAAAATTTATTTCGACTTAGATGAAGAGTAGGCAGTGTAGGAATGCAAAACGATAAATCAATATTTAGACACTTGCACATTCTTTATTTTTCTTCACTTCTATTTTATTATTCGGTAAAAACGTTATTCTTGCGTTTTAATCTGATAATTACGAGAATAAGATAGCTCACACGATGGTTTTTTTTCGCATTGTGGGCATAGGTTAAGCCTATTTAATTATTTTATTTAAAATTACAGAAAGTTCAGTTAAGGCTGAATTTGATATAGGTACATATTATTCTTTATAGCCCACAGTTTTACATCCTCTCGCAATTCACATTTTTTTCAAAGTCAGGGCGGTTGTTATTACTATATTCATTTCTTCCGCTCTTGCTTCCATTATCTTTTTGGTTATTAGAACTTTCTGAAAAATAACATCGCAGTCTTCTAGGACTATTTCATTTTTATGTTGTACGGAACCATCACACAGTTCATGAGACTATTGTATTTAAGAAGAATCAACACGCATTCCGATTTTGATTTCATTTCAAGTAACTTTTTTTGAAATTCAACTTCGATAACTGCCACTACGATTAAATTGTTTCCATTTGTTTAGATCTATTTTTATTTTTTTGCTTTTTCTGATTAATAACAATATGGCCGGTTACTCTAGTAATATAACAGCAAATGTAGGATACATATAAGCAGAATTTTACTTATTAACATCGGTGAGCATGCTAGTTTCGTGCGAACAATCCATTAGAAGTCGCGTCTCAGACAAATCAATCCTTTAATATGCTTCACCTATAACACCCATATTTAAGACGTTTATAGACGTGTATGTCTTATAGAAGAATGAAATAAGACGTTAACAAGTATAAACAATCTTATCAAATGCGTTTATAGAATCAAAATGCAATACTTGCTAATTAGTTTTATATTATGCGCTTATATAACTGCAAGATCTAGTAAGAGTCGTATCTAGTTATAATATAAACGTCTATAAAGCTAAGAAATAGGATCGAAAGTACTTGTAGCGCAAATCATCTTATGAGATGCTGTTGTGAGATCAGTTATCTTAGTCAAAGCGTCTATTAGATACGTATTAGACATTTAGTCCTATAACTCGATAACTATAGGACTATTTTGCTACTTGGGTACTATCTATCGAAACTACACACTCGCTTCTCGCTAATCGTCGGCGTTGGGGCAGACGCCTTATGGCAATATTACACGGTTCAACCAAATTCACTTCGATTAAAAATCACTCGCTTTTATGTCATACAGTATTCAATTTGGTTGATTCAACCAAGTTGACAGGTAAATGTGAATTGTGTAATATTGCCTTAATAGCAACATATTGTATTGTCAAACAACGAATGATTGTGTTTTAATGAAATTGATGGCAGTCACGCTTGCATATCACTTGGTATTTTGTAATAATAGGTATCTTGTGCAGGGCCGGACTCTGAATTTGTGGGGCCCCGTGTTAGCTCAGGGCTCCACAAATATGACGCTACTTGGCCTTACCTAATTTATCATCAAATTGCCATTAAGTCGAATTAAAATGCTATAATAATGGGCCCTTAATTCACGGGGCCTAGGCTAAGCTGGAGCCCAAAATACTGACCCTAGATCCGACCCTGTTCTCGTGCTAAGATTATTTAATTAATCCATTTATTTTCACAAACTAGTCTAAAATAATTATATTTTTGCTATCGCATGTTTCTATATTCTGAAATATTCTATATTAATTAAAGGAAGTGTTGTTTTTTGCAAATATTTTTATTTTAAAGTCAGGAACAATTATCCAATCTTGTAATATAACCTACACCTAATTATAATTATTATCTAATGTTTAATTACTTCTTGTTTATCATGTTTAGTTGTAGAGCTCTTTGTGAAGGAGCTCGTCCGGGGATGCACTACCACCATACCTATTTCAGCCGCAAAGCAGCGTTGCTGTGCTCCGGTTTGAAGGGTATGGGTGCCGGTGTAATTACAGGCGCATAAGACATTTCAATCTTGTCTCTGGGATGGCAACGCATTTGCAAGGCTTCTGGCACGGTAATATAATAATACAGTAGTGTAACTCGGCCGCATGACAGAAATAAATGCCTACAGCCGCGCGGTACGTAAACATGCGTTAGAAGCTGCCCGTCTCCAGTATTTTAATCTGTCTGCACCGCGCGTGCACCCCAGGATCGAGGCGCGTAGGTATAGCTCGCGTTTCGTCCGTTTGTATGAAGTTGGAGTACTGTATTATAATATTACCGTGCTTCTGGTATTGCTGATGTCTATAGGCAGCGGTGACCACTTACCATCAGCTGAATTGACTTAAAATTCCGTCAATGTTACTACTATTATAAATGCGATAATTTGGATGTATGTATGTATGTATGTTTGTTACTCATACACGCCAGAACGGCTGAACGGATTTGGATGAAATTTGGCACCGAGATAGATTGTAGTCTGGATTAGCACATACGCTACGTAAATATGTTTAATAATTTAATATATCTATTTTGACGCGGACAAAGTCGCGTGCATAACCTAGTAAAATTATTAAAAATGTGTATTTGTAAATTATTCAATGTGTGTATAAGAAAATCAATTAATATTAACAATAATAACCCCACACTGTAATAAAAAATATTATATTTAAACTATTTATTCCAAAGTTGTAAGAAATTTACTGAAATCTGTTTTGAACAGACTCTTGCGCTGAAATAAAGTATTTTTCTTGAATGTAATCGTGAAATGTGATGTTAAATGGTTATTATGAAGTATTATTTATATTATGTTATTATTTGTATCTTGTAAGAAGGCACTGTAATCAATGTTATTCAATAAATATGTTACATTTGAATTTTATTTAGTTTTAATTTCAAATTTATTTAAGGGACAAGCCCGCCTCTCTGTTCCCGACCACTGCAACTCCCAAATAATTAGGTTTGGTTAAATTAATTAGGCTTAGAGCAGAGCTTCCCAACCTAGGCGCCACGAAAAGATCATACCGGCCGCCAGGCGCTTTTGTGTGTTGAATTTTGAAAATTCAACAAAAAAACAGAAAACTAAAATGATTGATTAACATTATATTCAAAATTATGTTAATAAGAAAGGGAAGTACGCGGAAGCCGCGCTGTTCGGTGGTTTTTAGTCAGTAAGAATCTGACAGACCCCCCCCCCCCCCTCAGGGCGCTATGTCAAATTTCTAAACTTGTAAGAGCGCCGCGGACTGATAAAGGTTGGGAACCCCTGATTTAAAGTATGGTCAAATCAGTGAGCTATCTATGAGTATGCTAGCGCACCACACAACTGAAAGCCAGAATCTTCAGCGGAGCGGAGACCGCCAGAAAAACGTCGAGTCTCGACGAATCCCGCAGAAATGATTAAGCAAAGATTTAGCAGAGGAGTAACTATCCTCCAAATTTATTTTCTATTACTTTTTTTTTCTAGATGTCATCGGGTTCCAGTTGCTGAATACAGCTGTATCTGCAACACCACAAAGTAACTGGTACACTGGAAATCCAGTGTTTTTGCCATGGAGAAACTTCCTATCTGACCTCAAAAACCCAGTAACTGAGCCACACGATACCTCTTGGTTAGACTGGTTGTCAGACTTCTAGGCTTCTGACTATCCGTAACGACTGTCAAAGATCTATAAATGACAGCCGGGACCAACGGCTGTACGTGCTTTCCGAGGCAGGCGGGTGTCACACTACCAACTTCCAAACTCGGTGCTGCTACTGAATAACAGGGTTGTGGAGGTCACATAGGCAGTCGCTCCATATAAAACACTGGTATTCAGCTGCATCCGATTAGACTGGAAGCCGACCCCAACATAGTTGGGAAAAGGCTAGACAAATGATGATGTATATCTATTATAATTATGTTTCTTGAGCGAGAAAATAGCCGATAGTCGCTTCCTCGCCGAGCAACTGTCTAAATAACGTTACAACGTTATCGTTATTCCAATATAACCGTTTAATAAGCTCCGTTATTTCACAATAAATATTTAAGCAAATTCTTATAGATAAATAATCCTGAACTCTGTCCAGGGTCAGTACGATAGATAAAACTTATAAATCTACACTAATAAATTCGAAATATTTTTTGTTTGTAGAGGTATGTTTAAACGCTCTAATGTCTGAAACTAACCGTCGGATTGAATTTTTTTTTTTTGTTAATTGTGGGCAAATTCCTGAGGAATAGTATACGCTATATGTCATCACGCTACGACACACGAGAGCGGAGCAGTAGCCAAAGATGTAATATAATGCGGGTGAAAAAAATTACGCACACAAAGCCCCGAGCAAAGGCTAGTCTATACTAATATTATAAAGAGGTAAGATTTGTTTGTTGGTTGTAACGAATAGGCTCCGAAACTACTGGATCGATTTTAACTATTTTCCACCAATAGATATCTACATTATTCCCGAGTAACATAGGCTATATAATATCACGCTATGACACACGAGAGCTGAGCAGTAACCAAAGTAGTAATTTAAGCCGGGTGAAAAAAATTAGGTACGCAGACAAAGTTGCAGTCAAAATCTAGTCATAAAAGTGTTATCGTCGTAAAGTGCGCATTGCGTATGAGTACATTGTTACAAGATGGCCGTCGTGAAGATTGTATATTTTATATTGTTTTTATTATTTGTTTCAATTGTAGACACAATTTCGCTGTCTGGTATAGCCATTTCGAACAGCGAAATAGCCATTTCGGACACCGAATTAGACGAAATGAAAAAGAAATTTATTAATGAAATTGATAATGGTAAGTAAGCATGGTTTAATATTGTGTATTTTGCATGTGCAAGTGTTATTAGGATTTATCATTAGGCATTTCTCAATAACAGCCCGAAATATTGAAGTTGCTGGTGTGACACCCCCGTGCCTCGGAATGCACGTAGAGCTTACGCTTGATCTCTTCCCGGTTGTGTTGGCTGACCCATCAGACTATGAGAGTGAGGGAAGAGGGAGTGCAACTGTGTTTGCGCACACACTTGTGCATTATGATATATTAAGATTAGCCGCCGTGATCCAAATCAGTCCGGAGAATACATACATATCTATACATGTTTTGCATGTAAGATAAAAATTAAGCCAATGTTTTTTACTATTATAACATGCCATCACGACTATATTCCCCGAAGGGTTAGACAGAGGTGTACCAGTGTACACCCGCAGTTCGCCGGTATGTTTAGGTCCCATGTAATTTAACACGAGCCTATTGCCATTAACCGGGCACAACTCCTAACTCCGAGCTGCTACCGAGAATAGAAAAACCTAATAACACTACTCGACCTGGGAATCGGACCCAAGACCTGTAGCGTAGCAGTCGCGCTTAGGACCACTAGGCTAACGAGGCAGTTATATATTTAATTTTAAAGCTTATTTTTGTATTTTCAGGGGGGTTTTACACAGTTCGCGTTGACAGACTAGCGACCAAGTCAAGAATGCAAATTCTTTACCGACAAGCTGTTGCCGAGAGATCCAATAAGGAGTCTGAAGACCGTTTTCAAGAACTTTTTCAATTAGACGGTCATGTACCTATAGATGACAAACCAAAATGTGCCCAAGACGTAGACAAAACTCATAAAACAACATCGATATAATTCCGAACTCACTACTATTTTGTAGGTATTAAAGGATGAAACCAATGTACACCCATAGTTCGCCGGTATATTTAGGTCTCATGTAATAGGGGGCGAGCCTATTGCCATTAACCGGGCACAAATGCAAACTTCGAGCTGCTACTGAGAATTTCATAGAAAAACCCAATAACACTTTTTGCTCGACCTGGGAATCGAACCCGGGACCCCTTGCACATCCCTTCCCCCTTGTGGGTGTACATTGGTACACCTCTGCCTAACCCTTCGGGGAATACAGGCGTGATGGTATGTATAAAGGATGAATTCGTAGCTTGGCGCTGAGACCACGTTTTTGATTTTTTGACGTGGCTGTCAAAAGGTTAAAAGGATTTTGAAGGACATTTATAAGACTTAAATCTAGTTGCCCCTTTCAAAAGGTAATTTGATATGGAGAAGAATGAGCAGGAGACATCACAAGACCTAAATAATTATCAGCCTATTATTTTACCACTGTAGGGCAAAAGCCTCTTCTCATACAGAGAAGGCACGAGCATTGATCACCACGCTTGCTCAAGGCGGATTGGTGATTTCAGACTTATAATAATGTTTTGTATGTATTCCAGGGTAGTGTGTGCGGAGAGAAATAATAGATTGTTGTACGTTGTATAATCTTTACTCTGATGCCAATGTTACAAAGTTGTATTTGTAGCGCGTGTATAGTTGAAGGCGGTTTCGGGCGAACTCAACTCGCCGGGCGCTGCGCGTGCAAGGAATACAAAACAACTGCGTCAGCGCCCCTACACTATTCCTCCCCTTTTTTTAAAAAACTGTAGGTTTTTTACAATAAAATCTGTTATTTTATAAAGTATTACTAATTACAATGTCTCTGTCTAAAAGTATTACTTGTAAGTTACAATCAGCATTTTGTTTGCATAACAATGTTGTGACCGGATGTCTGGCGTGTTTGCGTCACCTGATATTGACGCCTTATACATGTTATGACTTACAATTCTAAGTTTAAATATCTTCACGCTATTGTTACAATGGTATAAGCAGTGTACAGTTTATTTGTATGAACGATTGATTAATAAAAAGTTGCTATTTTTACAAATTCTTACAATGCATTTTTTTATGAAAACCACTTGGTAATGAAATACAAAGTCATTGAGAGAAATAAATCTTATATCTAATAATTTATATTAAGTAGTATTACTACGTAATCTTAAACTAGTGCGGCCACCTGCTTTTAAAGGTGCCGTCTTGACATTTGTATGTACTTAATTATATTTAGTCACACGTTAAGGGTAGTCACCATGACGATATGCTCTGCCATAAAAAGAAATTAACACCCCTGCGGAGTCCACAGCATTCGTCATGGTGACGCCAATTACTAATACGCACACATAACAATAATTCACAACATTTTCACATTCTAGCACGTGCACCGTTAAACGTCACTGGGAAATTTGGGACCTAACTTCATGTAATTTGACTTGAATGGACGATGGCTATTTAGCAGGTTATTCTTAAAAAACGACTTTGGGGTTAGGCGATTCTTGCGGTTTTTGCACCGTTTCTACCCTTATGCTCGGTGTGGCTATGACACTCGCCACTATTTCCTTCTTCAACCACTTCCGAATGCCTTTGATGAACCTTCGTTTTCCTGCGTAAATTAACAATATAGTAAGTAGTATTATGGTAGCTATCATGACGCAGCCTATGATGTTTAACTTGTTGTCCACTTGTGCGACGTTTGATAGGTTTTCGTTAACGATAACTTTTTCTTTTGTCTGATTGGTACCCATTTTTATTAACTTGGTGTACGTGGTGTGATTTCGCGACTGTTTTAATTCTTACTAAGTTTTAATTGCGCTACGTGGTGCCTTGTTCGATTAATTGACCTACATTATAAAATGCTAATTTCTATATTTTGATGGTCTTTTGCTTATCCGTCCAGTTCTCGTTGTATATGTTTTGTTACTGTGTTTGCTTGTTTGAAACGTTACTTTTTTCTGTGTTTTATATTTTACCTGTTTTATTTGTTTGTTTTTTATATTATCTTTTTTTTTTACTGTGTTTTTATTTACTTCTTCTGATGGCGATTCATTATCTATTAATAAGTAGGCTGGTTTTAAGCGATCTATAGATATGTTTGCTTGTCTGTCTGGTAACTGTACGCGGTACACTTTTTCATTTCTACTTATGACGCGATATGGTCCATCGTATGGAGATTGTAATGGTTTCCGTACCGCGTCATTTCTAACGAATACATGATCACTGGTGAGTAAGTCTTTGTGTACAAAGATCTTGCGGGGTGACTTGTTTACTCTAGAGGATGGTCTCAATCCATCTATTACGTCCTTTATTTTTTTAACAAAATTGTTGTCATCATGCAACTGTACATCGCCATGGTCATAAAAATCACCTGGTAGCCTAATATTACTGCCGTATAGCATTTGTGCTGCGGTTACGCCTGTGTCGGACCTAATTGTCGTGCGTAATCCTAACATTACTGTTGCTAGTTCATCTATCCAGCTTTTATTGTCTAAACGTGCTTTTAGTGCTGCTTTTAATGACCTATGCCATCTTTCTATCGCTCCATTGCATTGAGGATGATATGGAGTGGTACGGGTTTTCTGTATTCCCATTATTGACATTAATTCTTTAAATAGATTACTTTCGAACTGTCTTCCCTGATCACTTGTGAGTTTAACCGGGCACCCGTAACGACTAATCCAACCTTCATATAAAGTTTTGGCTACTATTTCTGCAGTTATTTCTTTTAATGGAAATGCTTCTGGCCAACGCGTGAACCTGTCTATTATCGTCAAGCAATATTTAAATCCCTCTGGTGTAGTCACGGCATCACGTCGGGGTCACCAATTTTGTATGTATTCCAGGGTAGTGTGTGCGGAGAGAAATAATAGATTGTTGTACGTTGTATAATCTTTACTCTGATGCCAATGTTACAAAGTTGTATTTGTAGCGCGTGTATAGTTGAAGGCGGTTTCGGGCGAACTCAACTCGCCGGGCGCTGCGCGTGCAAGGAATACAAAACAACTGCGTCAGCGCCCCTACAAATGTAATGTCCAGGTTTCCTCACGATGTTTTTATTTACTGATGTCACTGCATAATACACATAAGACTTGCTATTTTGAAATATGTTCTAGGTCAAATGATACTACGTAAATGATGTACCTACCTTAAATAACTTTTTTTTATGTCTTTGGATGGCAAATAAGCCCACGTCCCACGTCGGCTTGTTTGCCATCTAATGACATATAAAAAAATCTACGCTGCCCAAGTCGCGGGCAGAAGCTAATTATGAATAAAAAACTTTAAATACATCTTTGAGTTTTATTAATTTTCTTTCGTACAAATACACGCTCGCTCGCTCCATGTAAAACACTGGTATTCAGCTGCATCTGGTTAGACTGGAAGCCGACCCCAACATAGTTGGGAAAAGGCTAGATGGCATACTTTATCCAAATTCGAAAAAGAATCCTTAACAACAAACAATTTAACAAAATGTGGGTATGTAAGCATTTGCTGCATGTTATAAAAGTAATTTATTTACAGTTACATGTCAGAGGCTCTTGAGACCGTGTCGACGGCGCGTTCGTGTTCCACGCGCGCCTCAAGGAGATGTCAGCAAACTTGGAAGGGGCCACTGAGGGCCGATGCCTGCCGGGGCTGCGGGTTGTTCGGAAGAGATACCGCGCCCCCGGAACGCAAAGGGCACATGAGGGAACATACATAGATGGGTTTTAGTCAGTAAAAGTCTGACACTCCCTCCCGTCCCGCCCAGGGCGGGGGAAGTTATTTGATGATTTCCCATCTATAAAAAAAAATAAAGAGGCGATTGAGGCGGTTTAGAAACTCTGACACTAGGGTGTGTGGGGTCCTTAGACCTTACTGCCCACGCGATAAGGAAGAAGAAGAAGTGTTACAATTTACTTTTGTATTATGTAGTAATTACATACCTACTAGCATTATTACATGTGTTTCCATAACAGTTTGTCTTACAAAATACAATAATAAAACATTTTAAAGGTTGTGAAAAAGTCATTTTTGTAGCCGCACTATTCTTTAATTTGACAGTTGTTTGTTATTGAATACTTCACCCACATTAAGTTATGTCTTTGGTTACTGCTCCGCTCCCGCGTGTGGTAGCGTGATGATTTATAGCCTATGTTACTCAGGAATAGTGTAGCTATCATTGGTGAAAAAATTGTTGAAATCGGTCCAGTAGTTTCGGAGCCTATTCGATACAAACAAACAAATCTTTCCTCTATATAGTAATATTAAGTATAAAGATTCTGCATTGGATGTGGCGCAAGTTTAAGTATACCATCTTGTTATTGCGTCAAAAAGAGTCTGCCATAAATACTTTGCATTCTTGAGTTTGTCATCAGACCATTGTATGAAAATTGGGAGCTATTCCATGACACCCGATTTGCACGACCTGTAAGAAAATTAAAATTGGTGAGGTTCTTCAGAAGGGTCGGGTGCGCAGTAGGTACTCGTAACCGGCGTGCTTGTATGATGAACGTGGATGAGGCGAAAGGAGTATGTAAGGATCGTAGCAGGTGGCGTTCTGTGATTTTAGCCAGGTTGCCCCGTTACAACCTTCACAGTACACGCTAATAATAATAATAAATTTATTTAATAAAATATAATAATATTTATTTATTTTTCTACATACATACATACATACATAAACTCACGCCTTTTTCCCATGGGGGTAGGCAGGGCACAAAACACAATATTGTAATAATAATTATTAAGTATATTAGTATTGTTAGGAGATTCCTTTCTCAGAAGCCCTGGCCACCGGTGGCTTGGACCCTGTTCCCGATATCGGTAGGCTACTATTTTTTACATTTTCAAATGTTATTTTTTTATTAAAACATTATGCACAAATGTTAAAAATACAACGTACAAAGGCGGACTTAATGCTGTATGTAATTTATATGTATTTGAGAATAAATAAATAGAAATTACTACAAAACATACTTACTAAAATTATTATCATCGGCATAACAAACCAAAGAGAAAGCAAATAACAAAAACAATAAGAAATATATCTTCATGGCGGCCATCTTGGACAGGCGCACTACAAGAAATGTTTATAAAATGAACTCACCTATCAATCATTTGACGCGAACATTGTAATCTCATACAACTAGGGCTGTCTACTGTCCGGGGTTGTCCGGTTTTTAATATCACAGGAAGATATTTAAATATTTATTTTAAAACTAGCTTTTACCCGCGTCTTTCTCCGCGTCAAAGTTGATATATTATACCACGGGAACCGTACGTTTTTCCGGTATAAAAAGTATCCTATGTGTTATTCCACACTACAATCTATCTCAGTGCCAAATTTCATCCTGATCCGTTCAGCCGTTTGAGCGTGAAGAAGAGACAAACATACATACTTTCGCCAATAATATTAGTGTGATAGTGAGGTTGTCGGGAGAGGTTTTCAAAATGGCCGGATCAAACCGGACCGGATACTTTTTGTAGCAAGGGCATTCCGATTTTTTTTTTATAGGCGGGAAGTCATCAAATAGCTTTGCCCGCCCTTAGTGTCAGACTTTTACTGACTAAAACCCGTCTATGTTCCATCATGTGCCCTTTGCGTTCCGGGGGCGCGGTATCTCTGTCGAACAACCCGCAGCCCCGGCAGGCATCGGCCCTCAGTGGCCCCTTTCAAGTTTGCTAACATCTCTTTGAGGCGCGCGTGGAACACGAACGCGCCGTCGACACGGTCTGTCGTCGACACAGACCCGCGTCTACGGTGGCCGGGAGTCGTCTCGTGGCTCCCGACGCCCGGAGCGTCTACCGCGGCGGATTCCGATTAATTAAAAAAAACCTTTTGGAATGGGTTTGTGGGTTTGGTATGGGCATTTTTTTATCCTGTAAGTCACGTCCAAAAGTTCCTTCTAAAATAAATGATTTGTCTTTAGCTTGACTTTGATTTTTAAATGATTTTTGTCTGGAGTGTTTTTGAAAATATCTTATTTTACCCAATTGTCCGGGATTTTACAATTTTTTGTCCGGCATCGCCAATTCAGATGATCGCAGCCCTAAACATGACCCTTGACTTTATCAGATAACTAGTATGTTTACTAAATACAGTGCGAAATGCTCAATAGGTACCTAAATGACTTTATAATCGTAATTACAGGCACACGAGACATTTTAACTTTGTCTCTGGGATGGCAACGCATTTGCAAAGGCCTCTGGTATTGCAGATGTCTATAGGCAGCGGTGACCACTTAACATCAGGTGGGCCGTCGGCTTGTTTGCCATCCAACGAAAAATATCGTAAAAGATTTGTTTCTCCTGATACATCTGAAATTAATCTTTCTTCTTTATCGTGTGGGCAGTAATATCTAACGACCCCACACACACCCTAGTGTCAGTTTCTAAACCGCCTCAAGGGCATCTGACATGGTTACCGAAAAACCATGGTTAGCGATCTAAAATTAATAAACCGCTGAAATGAAAAAAATATTTTGCATTTTCCAAGTTATTGCTTTTGAGCTGAAATTTTGTATGGAGATTCAGTACCATCCATGGCCGGACATGGCTCTTCACCGCGTTTGTATGGATATACCCTTTCCGTAATACGCTATATATCAAACTGGCCTTTGCCAGCGGCTTCGCCCGCTTGTGTGTCGGAAAATATCCCACGAGAACGTTAACCAGAATGATTTACACCATGGTTTTTTAAACTACAAAAATGACGATTTTCCATACAAACTTTCATCCCCTATTTAACTCCCTTAGGGGTTGAATTTCGAAAAATCCTTCCTTATGCCTTGTGTACCTTATAAAGGGAACCTCTGTGCAAAATTTCAGCTTTCTAGGTCCAAGGGTTTGGGCTGGGCGTTGATGAGTCAGTCAATCAGTCAGTCAGGACTTCTCTTTTTATTTATATAGATTTGACGCGGACGAAGTCGCAGGCAACTAGGTAGTAGCTTAGTGATAATCAACATTTTCTGTTCCGTCAAAAAAATACAACCTGTATAATTTGTTTTTGTGTAAGAATCAAAATAGGTGAGAGAGGTTATCTGTTGTAGCTATTTTTTTTTTAAATTAGTGGGCAGTCTCGAAAACAAAAATAGCTAGGTAGATAACTATAGCTTTTGCCCACGACTACGTCTGTCATGTCGTGCAGTGGACGTCCTGTGACCGATATGATGATGATGATGATCATGAAATGGCAATAGGCTCGCACCCATTACATGGAACCTTAAACATACCGGCGAACTATGTGTGTACATTGGTATACACCCCAAATTCATATTCATTTATATACATACCATCACGCCTGTATTCCCCGAAGGGTTAGGCAGAGTTGGACCGAGAGAGGGTCGCCCCCTGACCCTCTTGCCATTAACCGGGCACAAATCCAAACTCCGAGCTCCTACTGAGAATTTCATAGAAAAACCCAATAACACTTTTGCTCGGCCTGGGAATCGAACCCAGGACCTCTACGTAGCAGTCGTGCTTAGGACCACTAGGCTAACGAGGCAGTTCAGATTATTTGCATACCATAATGTCAATACCTCTGCCTAAGCCTTCGGGGAATACAGGCGTGATGGTATGTAACTGAAATTCGGACGGGGTATGATATTACTTACTATGGACGCCTGGAAGGATAGCGACTTCTATTATAAATATTTCGCATTCTAGATATGCCCATAAAATTAGAACCTGAAATCCCATGTTTGACAGACGAGTGCCTGAAATAAATTAAGAAAATAACTTTAATAAATACTTACATTCTAGGAACTATAGCTTGGGCAAAACCTAGTCTATTAACTAGCTTTGCCCGAGTAAATGTCAATTATATTTAAAATACAACCAAGATTCTAAGTACACGTGGCGCCATCTAGTATCATAAGAACGTTATTGTTATTTTCTTCGGGAACAGTACTTTTTTGCGGGATGAAAGGTACCCTATGTCCGTTTCTGTATACCTGACAACGTATATGTAAAATTTCAGGATGATCGGTTCAGTGGTTTAGGCGTGAAAAGATAACAAATAAAAATTACTTTTGTATTTATAATATTAGGAAGTTAAGATACTTACCCACCGTGTCTAAAGCGGGGCTTGTAATGTCGCCCAGGTTTACTGTCTGAAAGAAAAATAAAGATTGTGTTTCAAGGTGGAACCTCCACGGTAGCCCGCGAAGTTCAAATTTGCTTACGTTTTTTGCAATTTGCAAGTTAGTATTAAGTTATATGTTGATTAAAGTGTAATTCGCGGGCGTAAGAATTGTGTATTTTCAGAATTATAATCATTTAAGTCAGCTATAAAACTCCATAGGGCCAGGTAAACCCAAAGAATGACTATTTCACGAAATCTTGACATTTTGGAATTATACCGACTTATGGAGTTATTTAACTGATTTTAATGGTTATGATTCTGAAAATCTTACGCCCGCGAATCTTACTTTAATCAACATTAAACCTAATACTGACTTGCAAATTGCAAAAAACGTAAGAAAATTTGAATTTGGCAGGCTACCGTGGAGGTTGCACCTTAATACATTTTTTTCAAGCATGGGACATTATCAAATGTCTTCTTCTGCTCTGGGCGGAACGGAAGGGAGTGTCAGACTCTTACTGCCTAAAACCCATCCGTGTTCCTTCTGGAGCCCTTTGCGTTCCCGGGCCGTGGTAACTCTTTCGAGCAAACTCCGCAACCCTGGCAGGCTCTGGTGTTAGCGGGTCCTGTCTATATATATATACCATCACGCCTGTATTCCCCGAAGGGTTAGGCAGAGGTGTACCAATGTACACCCACAGTTCGCCGGCATGTTTTTAGGTCCCATGTAATAGGGGCGAGCCTATTGCCATTAATCGGGCACAAATCCAAACTCCGAGCTGCTACTGAGAAATTCATAGAAAAATCCAATAGCACTTTTTGCTCGACCTGGGAATCGATTCCAAGACCTCTAGCGTAGCAGTCGCGCTTAAGACCACTAGGCCAGCGAGGCAGTCCCTTTTACTTACAGCGATATTTCCCTTTTTTCGGTAGGTCACTTTTGGAAAATGGGTCTGTTGCTTTTTTAGTCGTCCCCAATGGCAATAACGATATTTGTTGACCTAAAACAAAGGCAAAAGAATTTTTACCAGCCGCTGAGGACGATACAGAGCAAATTTTTACTTAACGGAGAAGTAATAATAAAAAATAATAAATAAATATCTTGGGACAACTCACACACGGCTATCTGATCCCAAGCTAAGCAGAGCTTGTGTTATGGTAACCAGACAACTGATATACATACTTATATTATTTATAAATACATACATATTATAGATAAATCACACCCAGACACAGAACAAACAATCCTGCTCATCACACAAAGTTTGTCCTGGGTGGGAATCGAACCCACGACCTTCGGCTTAGCAGTCAGGGCCACTAACCACTAGACCAACAGGCCAGTCAAAAACCTCCATAAGTGTTAAAAACCTCCATATCTCTTTGCTTATAAAAAGAGTCTTGTTGTCTGATACTCAGTCCAGAATAGAGAATTCATGGTTCACACAGATTTCGGTGGTCAATCGAAATGGAGACTAACCAAGTACGCAGGAGATATTATAGTGCTCAAGTATGTGCGCAAACATAGGTACACTCCCTCTTTCCTAACTCTCATAGTTCGGTCGGACGGCAATCAGACACGTCTGGACAGGTATCAGGTGCAGAACTGCTTTACGTGCTTTCCGAGGCACGGGGGTATCACACAACCAACTTCCAAACTTCGGGATGCTACTGCAAAATTTGTCAGACCTGGGAATCGAACTCAGGACTTAACAAGTCGTAGTAGAGCTCTTTGTGAAGGGGAAGGAAGTCGTCGAAGGAAGTACCGTACTACCACCATACCTATTTCTGACGCAAAGCAGCGTTGCTGTGTTCCGGTTTGAAGGGTTTGGGTGCCGGTGTAATTACAGGCACATGACACATTTGAACTTTGTCTCTGGGATGCCAACGCATTTGCAAGGCCTTTGATATTGTAAATGTCTATAAAATGCCTAAGGCATTAAGTCCGCCTTTGTACGGTGTATTTTTACATTTGTGCATAAATTTTAATAAATAAATAAATAAATAAATAAAAATAAAATATAGGCAGAGGTGACCACTTAACATCGGGTGGGCCATTGGCTTGTTTGCCATCCAAAGATGATTGGAAAAAAAAGAAAAACAGTGACAGTTAACTGCCTCATTAGTCAAGTTGTGCTAAGCACGACTGCTACGCTAGACGTCCTGGGTTCGATTCCCAGGTCGAGCAAAAAGTGGTATTGGGTTTTTCTATGAAATTCTCAGTAGCAGTTCGGAGTTTGGATTTGTGCCCGGTTAATGGCAATAGGTTCGCCCCCTATTACATGGGACTTAAATATACCGGCGAACTGTGGGTGTACACTGGTACACCTCTGCCTAACCCGTCGTGGAATACAGGCGTGATGGTATATTTTATTTTATTTATTAACAGTGATGTTACCTGCATAATGATGCTTCATAAACTGAGATCTTGAACGGTAAATGTAAAATAACTTGAGCCCTGACTCCGCTATGTGACTATGTATAGATCTTCGATCCCTCCCGCCGTGTCTGACTGTCACTATAATGCAAACCACAAAATACTATATTTATACATCATCATCTGCTTAGCCTCTTCCCAACTATGTTGGGGTCGGCTTCCAGTCTATCCGGAAGCAGCTGAATACCAGTGTTTTACATGGAGCGACTGCCTATCTGACCTCCACAACCCAGTAACTGGACAACACGATACCTATTGTTTAGACTGGTTGTCAGAGTTCTTGGCTTCTGATTATCCGTAACGACTGCCAAAGATCTACGAATGGCAGTGTAAAAATACTATAATATTCATATAGATAAATAAAATAAAAAAGTGTTTGTTTGTAATGTAGATATCAAAATGCACACAAGCAAACATAACAAAACATAAATAACAAGAAATATTGCTATTGATTGATACGGAAAAAAGTTATTTTTCCAAAATTTGTGAATGCAGTTCAGAATATCTCAAAATGTTATGGATGGTCTCCTAGGAACGTTTTCCTGTAACTATAAGGCCGCTTTCACATTTAGGCGACTTTAGCAGCGCGGCTGTCGCGCGACAGTCGCCCCTTTAGAATTTCATAATAAAAGAAACAGAAGAGCTGTCGCCCACATCGCCCGCATCTATTATAAAATGAAGTGCGCCATACTGACCTAAACTTTGATCTGTTCATGTAATGTGAACGAATGTAGGTACTTCTGTCGCGCTACTGTCGCGCTGCTAACGCCCTAATGTGAAAACGGCCTAACGGTTAAGGAACCCGCCCTTAGAGACCCGTCTCAAAAATCCATCTTAAAATATCATAAAACTTACCATGATTAATTAGATCTATATTTCCTTTATCCTCTACTAAATCGTCAAAACTTGAAGCAGAAAGGGTCGAAACGAAAACTAAACTAAATAACATTAAACAATATACGTATATCTTGAAGGCGGCCATCTTGTAAAAACGCACCACAAAAATGATACTTTTGATAATAATTATCACGACATGCGATGCGTTTTTTTATTATTTAACAATAACAGAGTTCAGAAGTTATCTAAAAATATAATAATTATCTTTTTGTTTGTCTTTTTGAGTATATAAAAAATGTATTTCAGTACTTAGCTTCACAACCTAACGGGGCATAATACTGGGCAGTAGTATGCCCCGTTAGGTTGTCGTTGGTCTCGTGGTCGCAAGTCCGACTGCTGTGCGAGGGGTCCCGGGTTCGATTCCCAGGTCGAGCAAAAACTGTATTGGGTTTTTCTATGAAATCCTCAGTAGCAGCTCAGAGTTTGGATTTGTGCCCGGTTAATGGCAATAGGCTCGCCCTGGTCTCAATCTCTGAGAATGCAGTTTAGATGGACGTGGGGCGGGGTCTCTTTACTTGCTCTCTAGACCCCGCCATCCCCTTCTAACCTAACCTGTCCGAGTCGGGGTGTCCCAAGGGTGGCGAAGAGTCCTGTCGGCGAAGTGTCCTGTCGGCGAAGTGTCCTGTCGGCGAAGAGTCCCATACCGTCTCAGTTATCCAAGTTTCACCTTACATTGTTTTTTTTTGTATGAAAACTGCCCCACCCTAGGAATTTCTCTTGTATCGTGGGTGCGTTTAGAACCATGTAGACTCACATACACACAGCCACACCCGGAAAAAATATCTATGGGCCATACAATATTTGATTCGCGCGGGAATCGAACCCGCTACACGCAGCGCAACAGCAAAACGCTCAGCCACTGCGCCAATTATGCCGTCACATTTATTGTGTACGGAAGAATGCTCAGAGCGATACCCGTGCCCCGGCCAATGGTAAAGAAAGAAAGAAAGAAAGAAAAAAGTTTATTGACACAAACCATGTGCACACAGATATACTAACAAAAAGGTTATTGGTTAGGTTGGTATTTGGAGGAACACCGTGGGGTTTTAGTCGGTAGGAGTCTGACACACCAACCACCACTTCACCAACCGTGTCATCCAAAATAGGTAAATGTCCATAGATGGCAATGACTACTTACCGTCAGGTAGGCGAGGGTCGTGATGGCTCAGTGGTAAAGGCGCCCGCCTCTCTTGCACGAGGTTGTGGGTTCGCAACCGGGCACGGGCAACTACCAATGTGACTTTATCTAATTCATATGTACTGTGTATCTTGGACATCATTGACGTTAGTAACCATGTCAGAGGCCCTTGAGGCGATTTAGGAACTCTGACACTAGGGTGTGTGGGGTCGTTAGACCTTACTGCCCACACGATAAAGAAGAAATCAAATGGGCGGTGAGTAGCTTGCTAGAAATTCAGGATTTAAATAAAACGAATCCGTTAAGACTATAAAAGTAATATATTTGAAATGAAATACAAAATTCTCCCTTCACAAGCAAATCTTAGGAAGAAAAAAAAAACATGATATTTAGGACATATATTTACAACGTACTAGGTATAATACGATTCAATCTTAATGGCGTCATTAAGTTTGATTCGTAGTAATACATATTGATAGAAATAACTTGTTCGATAGTTTATCACAAAAATAATTCAATTTTGTAAAGTAAGAGTATTGGTCATCACTCAACCTTCAGCGCGCCGCCCGCAAGCTTTCACCTTTTTCAAATTGACATTCTAAAAAATATACTAAAGCATACGACTTAAAGTTCAATCTTGAATGGCAAATTAATTGCAGAGCCGGTTAATGCTGTGATAAGCAATGACCAAATAGTAAACATTTCTTTGTTTAATACAGACATGTTTTTTTTTTAGATTTCTACCGATTTGATACGGTTTAATATAATACTTTTATTACTTACATACTAGTAATAAAAAAATCTTACAATTAGACAAGTACCCGTGTCAATAGGGTTGCCAACTATACTGTTCAAAATAGTATTATACTGTTTTTCAGAACATAATACTTTTTACTGTCGGACAAAAAAACAGTATAAAAAAATACTGTTTTTAACATCACTGATACATTTTATAGGCGCGCCACCTATTCATTTACAAAAAGAGTTTTCTCTGTCATAAATAGTGGCGGGCCAAAAGAAATAGAATATCTTCAATTTTAATAAAACATAAGCTCCTCATTTACTTTAGTTTATAAAACTTACAAAAAAACAAAGTACTGTTCAGAATAAATAATATTGATTTTCTTTATCCAACCCGAATATTATACTGTGTTTCTTGCAAAAAAAAGTTGGCAACCCTACCTGGCAATGTCAAGCGCGCGTTTGCCTCACTGTCATTGGTTGTTCTTAATCCAGTTAACCAATCACAGCGGCTTAAGGGCAGAGGCTGGCGGACGGAACGGCAGAGGATTTTTGCTGCGATCACCGAGCATTGAAATATATACCTTATTTCGATTGCATAACTATTAAATTGAAATGAAAATTTTAACACCCCCCCCTGCCGTTTCCGTCAGTCTGTGTCGGCCATTACATGCGCTTGTCACATTAATGTTTCGTCAGGTAAATTATTTGATAGCGTAGTATCAAATTATATTTGTTGTTAGACATAATTATCTCTACTTAGTATAAAAAAAGTCGCTTCCCGCCGTCTGTACGTTTAGATCTTTTAAACTCCGCAACGGATTTAAATTCGGTTTTCATCACTAGATAGAGTGATTCCAGAGGAAGGTTTATAAGTATAAAACATCACGCTACGACCAACGGGAGCGGAGCAGTAATCAAAGATGTAATTAAACGCGGTTGACACCGCGGTATATATAGTTTATTATAAATAATATAATGTAAACATGCACTTTCATTCAGGTATTTTTTACATTTATAAAAAAAATGACAATATAACATCAAAAATGAAGAAATACAAAATAGTATAGAACTTATTATCTAATATGTTTTTTTACAATTAACCAACCCTTGCTTGGCCCGCGTAGGGTAACGGCCCGCGTAGGGTAACGGCACGTGGAAGGTAACGGTCCGCGTAGGGTAACGGGCCGCGGAAGGGTAACGGCACACGTAAGGTCACGGGCCGAGCAAGGGTAACGGCACGCGTAGGGTAACGGGCCGTGCATGACTAATAATAGCAATATGGCATTTTTTATTTTGTTTTTTTTTTATTTTATTTTAAATACTAATGGTAATACTTCTTAGATCTTACTACCACACATCATTACTTTACAATTAAACACTCATAGCAAAAAATCTTACAATTTTATTTTCTTTTCTTAATCACAAACCAGTCCTTCAATGTTTCTCAGTCAAAATCTTAGGCTTCCCACACACTTGCGATTTGTCGCGTCTTCCCTAAATACTATCAGTTTCTTTTCATTGATTTTTAAATTTATTAACAATAGAACATGCTATTTTACCCTTATATGGCGGGATTCTACAAACTACTCTTAACTAAGTAAAGGTTCAAACAAATATAGTACTTATAATATTGGATATAAAATTCATATTCCTACGAAATACACAATAATTACCCTTTGATTTATTTCAATACTGACAAACTATAATATCTAGGTTAGTAGTATTACAGAATTAATAAATATAAAAAAAAGCTTTTTCCTCATGACCAGATAGCCTCGTTAGCCTAGTGGTTTTAAACGCGACTGCTACGCTAGAGGTCTTGGGTTCGATTCCCAGGTCGAGTAAAATGTTATTAGGTTTTGGCAATAGCCTCATTCCCTATTACATGAGACCTAAAACATATCAGCGAACTGTACGTGTACTTACAATGGTACACCTCTGCCTAACCCTTTGGGGAATACAGGCGTGATGTGCACAAAGCTAGTTAAAGACTGGAAATGAGTGATGATAGCAGTTCTCGTTCCGCGTCTCCAAAACCAGGGTTATGGACGTGGGTAAAGGGTTGCCAGAGTCAAGTGGGTTTAGGCGGATTACGTCTGCCGCATGCACAGCCACTGCTGGGCAAAAGTCTCCACGCAATGGGTACCTGATGATGGTCAGCATTTTCAAGGCCGTCGTCGTTAACTGTCGTGATGGTTAAGGCGCCCGCCTCTCATGCACGAGGTTGTGGGTTCACAACCGGGCACGGGCAAGTACCAATGTGACTTTTCCTAATTCATATGTACTTTCTAAGTTTATCTTGGACATCACTGACATCGGTAACCATGTCAGAGGCCCTTGAGGCGGTTTAGAAACTCTGACACTAGGGTGTGTGGGGTCGTTAGACCTTACTGCCCACACGATGAAGAAGAAGAAGGTCGCCCAGGAAGAAGTGGCAAGGTGGTGATGCAAGAAAGAACACTTGAAAGAACTTAGGGGAGACCTTTGCCCAGCAGTGGGAAATACCCCACAAGTGGAGAGATAATCCACGCAACGTTTACGCTCGGGTAAAGAATAATATCTATGATTCCGTACCGTACTTGCCGAGGCCTACCGAAGATAACCAACGCTTCCCTTAATGAAAATTAGTATAAACTTTTCTCTTATACGTTTTAGTAAGTATATAATTGGCAACGCGATTTTAAAATTTATTATAATATTAGTCTGTCATCGAAAAGCTAAGAAGAAGAATTCAAAATGGCGAATTCAAAATGGCGCCCAAACACCGAAGCGTATCATGCCATTTTACTCGCACCAGTACAAAAAAGCAAGTGAGTGAATGAGAAGGCAATATTCGTTCCGCCATTTTGGATTCGTTTCTTTAACGGTACAAGTTATAGCTACCTAGTTGTTAGTAAAGTCTATCTACTGATTAGTAAATATTTAATTACTTAGTCAAATTTTATACTAAAAAACCTGTTGTTTATGTATGTATGTACGTATATAAGATGAAATAAATACTTTTATGTATAATAAAAATACCCCAATAGTGTGTAAGTAGTAGTACGATAACGTGACCAGTAAAAAAATTAATAAGTCATTAGTATTTTTGTAGTATGCGATTACGTACCTCTAACTTATGGAGCAGACTTATAGATGTTATTTGCCTTGACACGTAAACCTGGTTGTAAAAAAAACAAATATAAACAAAAAACAAAAAAAAAACGGACAAGCGCGAGTCGGACTCGCTCGCAAGAGTTCCGTACAAATTTGTAATTAAATATTTAAAAAAAAAAAAAAAAAAAAAAAAAAACTGGCCAAGGGCACTCGCGCCCGAAGGGTTGCGTACCATTTTCTATGAAAACGGCAAAAAAAATACGTTTGTTGCATGGTATTTGTTTAATTTTAACTTAATTAATTATTTTTAAAGTGAATAGGTATATAACTTTATATTCTGTGAATATTTCAAGCGTCTACCTGTTACCGTTATCAATATCGAGCAAAAACGAGCAAAATAATCACGTTTGTTCTATGAGAGCCCCCCTAAATATTTATTTTATTATGGTTTTTAGATCTATCATCTCAGTAGCTTTCACACGCGGCTTCGCTCGCGTATCCTTTATTTTATCCCCATGGGGTTGAATTTATCAAAATCCTATTTAAGCGGACATCTTCATCATAGTAGCTCCAATCTTTGATTTCAGTTTAATCAGTCGAAAATCTAAGAAGATTTATACAAACTTTCATCCCCTATTTTATCCCCTTGGGGGTAGAATTGATCAAAATCCTTTCTTAGCGGATGCCTACGTCATAACATCTACCTGCATGCCACATTTCAGCCCGATCCGTCCAGTGGTTTGGGCTGTGCGTTGATAGATCACTATGTCTGTCAGTCAGTCACCTTTGAGTTATATATATTTAGATTTTCAAAAGAATGTGCATATCAGGTAAGGAACATAATCTCATTCCAGAGCATCTCCAGTATCAGCTGAGAAGCACTCTTAAACAAGAACATTCATAAGTAATTAAAACTTGAATATAAACTGGAAATATTTACTACCATATTTTGAAATACAAGTATTCTTTTGCGTCCTTCTGAAGATATTAAAACGTATTTATTCCAGTCGAAAATACAAAGTCACAATATGTGTACTGTAACGAACATAAACTCACAAATTTTAAACATTGATGAAGTAAGCGGGCTTTGCCTTCAGTTTCACTTTAATAACTGTAAGAGTCAGTGGAATTATTGAAAGTATAACTATCAATTCCTCTGTAATATAGTTGGAAATATCTACCGGAATCAAATAGATGCGGTTAGTGAACACAAACGTTCCACTGTAGGACCGAAACTTGAACATTGAAATAAAAGTCGCTGAGCATTAAGTATAGAGACAGACAAGCTATCATGAGGCTCAGTTATGTAGCTCAGAAAGTCATATCTTAATACGAAATAAACAGAACAGTGGAAATATATTTTACTAGCAAAAACCCAAGCCACGTGGCTCTACTCATGTCTATGTCCTCAAGAAGTAAGACCCACGACACAGACTGAACATTAAATGGTATCTCAACATTATGCCAAAAAACAAAGGGAAATAAGGAAAATAAATAAAAATTCTTAAATATAAAGCATGGATGAAGAGGGCGGTCTCTACAACATTTTTTTCGTCTAAGTTGTAAAAAGTACCTTAAGTTACGTTTTAATTGTGACAAAGTTAAATCTCCTTGAGGGTATGCATACTACTTCCACTGTAGGACCGAAACTTGAACATTGAAATAACAGTCGCTGAGCATTAAGTATAGAGATAGACAAGCTATCATGAGGCTCAGTCATGTAGCTCAGAGAGTATCTTAATACGAAATGACCAGAACAGTGGAAATATACATTTTAAGAGCAAACACCCAAGCCACGTGGCTCTACTCATGTCTGTGATCCCACAAGAAGTAAGACCCACATAAACGATCGAACATTCAGCTGTATCCAAGCCGAAATACAAAACATAAAATAACTAAATAATTCTTAAATACAAGCCATTGATGAAGAGGGCGGTCTCTACAACATTTTTGACATTTAAATTGTAAAAAGTACTTTAAGTTAAAGCTGAACTTTGTTTAAGATAAAAGTCTCCCCAATATTAATCATCGTAAGCTATCATGAGGCTCAGACACGTGGATAAGAAATGAATATTTAAATACCAATACCTAACAGAGAGGTAGAAATATATTTTTTAAAGACAATTGGACGTTTATAAATCGTTTGATAGATGAACATAGAGTGCATTGCAGGTGACCTCCTGACTCCCTATGTGCCTACCCAACATACTCTTTTAATAAATATTGATGAAGCCAGGTGTTCTTTAAAAAGTTAAATCCCCTTGAGGGTAAGTGAAAATTGTTTGAGATAAGTCTCAAATTTTGTACCATTATAACACCGTACCAACGCTACTGGTTGACACCGATAACCGATGTGTCCAACATTAGAGCGAGATCGATGGAAATCATTTAATTTTGTGAACGAGAGAAGCCGGCAAAACTGCTATAGCTGAATAAACGGGTATTGCGACTATTTCCTTTAAAATGTAAGCACGAAATAAAGTTTTAAAGCAAAAAACATTGACGAAGATGGGCGGTCTCTGCAGATTTTTGTTACGTTTAAATTGTAAAAAGTTGCCCCCTAAGGGTTAGCCGAATACTGTTTGAGATACAAGTGTCAAATATTTAGCATAGTACTGTATTGTATTTAGCATTGTGTAGTAATATAACACAGCACTAACGGTATTTGTTGGCACCATTGGGACAGACCAGGCAAATCATAAAAGAAGAAAGAAAGAATTCTTACATTAAATACATTGATGAAGTGAGCGGTCTCTGCCGCTCTTTTTCCGTTTTAATTGTAGAAAGTGCCCTGTGTTTAGGATGAATTTTGTTAAAGATAAAAGTCTCGGCTAATATTTAGCATCGTAAGCTATCATGAGACTCAGTCACGTGGCTAAGACATTATTACCAAGACCAATATCTAATGACCAACATGGTGGAAATACATTATTGAACTTGTCTTTGACTTTGAAAGATATTAGAAAGAAAGATGCGCATAGAAGTATCGTCTTGCACATGATCTGACTCCCTACACAACATACTCCTTTAAACATTGATGAAGCTGGCCGTTTCTTGCGAAGTATATTTGAGTTTTAGGTTAAATGTGTACTTCTGAATAACTTCAAGTTCTTTGATATGGCAGTTCATATTTAGTAATGGTTTAGAATAATGTGAAGCATTAAAGCCGAAGCGTTGTGACTAGCTCCAACGGTCGAGTTCAACTTTCGAAACTTGACCATGGAAATATGAATAATGTGTTCATTAAAGAACAATCCGCTGTGCATTAAGTGTAGAGATAGACAAGCTATCATGAGGCTCAGTCATGTAGCTCAGAGAGTCATATCTTCATACGAAATGACCAGAACAGTGGAAATACGTTGAACACGGGGAAAACCCCAAGAAGAGAAAATAGTATCAACTCACAAACTATGGCTAATATAAAAAGAATGACTTTATTTAAGACAAAGAACATTTTTGAAGTGTGCGGTGTCTGCAGATTTTAGTTACGTTTGAATTGGAAAAGTTAAGTCCGTTGAGGATTAGCCGAATCCTCCGGAACATAGCAACGCTGAAGTCTCAAATATTTAGCATTGTGCAATTATACACCGCACTAACGCTATCTGTTGACACCGATATCCGGACTGTCTAACATTAAGACTAGATCGATGAAAATTTATTTTATTAATTATTTTTTATTAAAAACCTCTTTCAGACACGAGGTTTTTTGAGTAGTCTGTGAATTGCAAGCGAACTTCTGGAATAAAACCCCTGATATAAAAGCGAATATTCTTGTAAGATCTTTCAACATTTAAAGGTGACTAGATGTCACCGTGACCAACATAGAGTTTGAAAGAAAACGGACACGATACTTACAAGGAGATGGACACGAAGACAAACAAGCCCTAAGTCGAACTATAAACATTGATGAAGTAAGCGGACTTTGCTGTCATTTTCACTCGAATATATGAAAGAATAATACACAATTCCTCAGGAATCAAGTTGGAAATACATATTTACCCGAAATCAGTGGACGCGGTTAACGTAACCGTTATCGTAGAAAAGTAAATGTTCGTTAAGTATTTAGGTAGACGAGCTATTATGGTTGTCAGTCATGCTGACTGATGAGCTCGTGATGCGCTATCATGTAATTCTGGTGCAATAAGTTGCACTCCTGCTGAATATAAATCATTGATGAAGGTGAGCGGTCGTTGATGTAGATTTGGTAGAACATATGTTTATGTATTTTCAGGGAGCGTGCATTCCAGGAATATGCTCTCCTTTCAGAACATCTCCAGTATCAGTTGAGGAGCACTCTTAAAGAATTACGTTGATGAGGGTGATAAGTTAGTTAAGTAACACAGAGAGTGAAACTTGAATATAAACTGGAAATACGTATTGAATAATACGCAATCAAACCTACTGGAGTATAATACTACCGTATTATGAAATACGAGTATTTTTTTGCGTCCTCCTAAAGATATTAAAACGTATGTATTCCAGTCGAAAATGCAGAGCAAACATGTTTTATTGTTACGAACATAAACTCACAAACTTTACACATTGATGAAGTAAGCGGGCTTTGCCTTCAGTTTCACTTTAATAACTGTAAGAGTCAGAGGAATTATTGAAAGAATAACTATCAATTCCTCTGTAATATAGTTGGAAATATCTACCGGAATCCAGTAGATGCGGTTAGTGAACACAAACGTTCCACTGTAGGACCGAAACTTGAACATTGAAATAACAGTCGCTATGCATTAAGTATAGAGATAGACAAGCTATCATGAGGCTCAGTCATGTAGCTCAGAGTCATATCTTAATACGAAACGACCAGAACGAAGAAATAAAAAAGGAGAAAGAGAAGAAATAAGAAGAAATAAAAATACATTGAAAGAGCAAACACTCAAGACACGTGGCTCTACTAATATATATGATCCCACAAGAAGTTAGACCAACATCCAACGCTGTCTCAGCATTATGCGATAGAAAGTGCTGTGGGAGGATATAAAGAATTATTTAAAAAAAAGCATTGATGAAGAGGGCGGTCTCCGAGGCATTATTTAAGTTAAAATTTTAAAAAATTCTTCACGTTCAATCTAAATTTTGTTTAGGATAAAAGTTCCGCCGTGTTTGTTAAAGGACAATTCCATTATACTAGCAACGTCAAGCTAGAGCTAGAAACGCAACAAACTGTCCTGAACAACGGAATCATGTAATTCTGGTGCAACATGTTGCACTCCTGCTAGTACCTAAGTCATTGATGAAGTTGGGCGGGCGCTGATGTAGATTTGATAGAACTATTTATGTATTTTCAAGGAGTGTGTATTCTAGATAAGGAACATAATGTCCTTCCAGAACATCTCCGGTATCAGTTGAGGCGCACTCTTAAACAAGAACATTGATAAGGGTGAAAAGTTATTTTAGTAAGAGCCATCACAAAAAACTCCCTGATAATAAATGTATGAAATTTAATGCAAAAAACATTGACGAAGACAGGCGGTCTTTGCAGAATTTTGTTACGTTTAGATTGTAAAATGTAGAAATCCCTTAAAGGTTAGCAGAATACAGTTCAAGATAAAATTCTCAAATATATGTATAGTATTGTACAAATATAACACCACACTAACGCTATTTGTTGACACTGATAACCAGACTGTCTAACATTAAGACTAGATCGATGAAAATTTATTTCATTTTTCGAACCGGGACATCTGAAAGTGTTGAATAATAAGCAATCAAATCTTACTAGAGGTTTAGAAATCAAACCCTTGCTAGAAAGCGGGTTTTCTTTTCACTGAGCATTAAGTATAGAGATAGACAAGCTATCATGAGGCTCAGTCATGTAGCTCAGAGATTCATATCTTAATACGAAATGACCAGACACGGTGGAAATACGTTGAGCGGGAGGCAAAAGCAAAAAAAAAATCGTCAAAGTATCAACTCACAAACTACACGTAATATAAAAAGAATGACTTTATTTAAGACAAAGAACATTGATGAAGAGGGCGTTCTCTGCAGAATTGATTACGCTTAAATTGTAAAAAGCACCTTAAGGTGCCTTTAACAATTTAACGTTAGTCTAGTGCTCGTAAGCAATAAGTATTTTAAGAGCAAACACAGGAGTTACGTGGCTCAAGTGCTCTTCTTTGAGATTCCTAGCAATTTCTATTGAGACATACTATCATGCAACATTGACGAAGATGGGTGGTCTCTGCAGATTTCTGCTACGTTTAAATTGTAAAAAGTTAAAGCCCCTTGAGAGTTAGCCGAACATTGTTCGAGATAAAAGTTTCAAATATTTAGCATTGTACAATTATAACACCGTACCAACGCTACTGGTAGTCACCGATAACCGGACTGTCCAACATTAGATCGATGGAAACCATTTAATTTTGTGAACGAGGGAAACTGGAATAAACTGGAAATATTGTATAAACCGCAATCAACATATACTTAATACTGGAGTATAATACTACCGGTATTTTGAAATGCGAGTATTCTGTTGAGTCCTCTTAGAAATGGAAAAGCGTAAGTGTTAGAAGGACAAATGCGAGCTCATGGTTAAAACCAACATTAGCTCACAAACTTTAAACATTGATGAAGTAAGCGGGCTTTGCCTTCAGTTTCACTTTAATAACTGTAAGAGTCAGTGGAATTATTGAAAGAATAACTATCAATTCCTCTGAGATATAGATGGAAATATGTACCGCAATCAAGTAGATGCGGTTAGTGAACACAAACGTTCCACTCTAGTACCTAAACTTAACATAGAAATAAAAGTGTCTGAGCATTAAGTATAGAGACAGACAAGCTATCATGAGGCTCAGTCATGTAGCTCAGAGAGTCATGTCTTAATACGAAATGACCAGAACAGTGGAAATACATTTTAAAAGCAAACACCGGAGTTACGTGGCTCAAGTGCTTTTCTTTGAGATTGTTTGCAATTTCTATCCGAAGATGGGCGGTCTCTGCAGATTTTTGTTACGTTTAAATTGTAAAACGTGAAAGCCCCGTGAGGTTTAGATGAATACTGTATGGGATAATACGACAGTTCGTCGTAACGAGCATGGAAATATGAATTATGTGTTCATGAGTGAACAATCCGCTGTGTACTAAGTATAGAGATAGACAAGCTATCATGACGCTCAGTCATGTAGCTCAGGAAGTCTTATCTACATACGAAATGCCGGAACAGTGGAAATACGTTGAGGACAAGAAAAAAAGGCATGGTACAAAGTGACCGGTACATAGAAAAAGACTGAAATCATTCACGACATTGATGAAGACGGCGGTGTCTGCCACATTTATTACATTCAAGTTGTAACAAGTACTTTAAGTTAACTGAACTTTGTTTTAGATAAAAGTGGCCCCGAATATTGAGCATCGTAAGCTATCACGAGGCTCAGTGACGTGGCTAAGAAATTAATATGTAAATACCAATACCTATCAGAGAGGTAGAAATGTATTTTTGGAAGAAAATAGAATGTCCATAATGACCACTCGGCCGGTTTTATCGTTTGATAGATGAACATAGAGCCATTGCCTTGCAGGTGACCTCCTGACTCCCTATGTGCCTACCCAACATACTCTTTTTAACATTGATGAAGCCGGGTGTACTTTAAAAAGTTAAATCCCCTCGAGGGTTAGTGAAACTTGTTTGAGATAAGTCTCAAATATTTAGCATTGTACAACTGTAACAGCGCACCAACTCTGTCGGTTGACACCTATAACCGGACTGTCTACATTGAGAATAGATCGATGTAAATTGATTTAATTTTGTGAAAAACAACAGTTAACGGTTCAGATTAATAAAAAAGTGGTCTCATTAGTATTCCAAAAAATACAATTATCATTAAATTACATTATTTATATTCAATTATTCTTTTATTAAAGTCATCAATTGAATAAAAACATTCGTCACATTCAACGAAATTCAGTTTGTAAGATTCTTAATCATCATCATTAATCATTGATGAAGTAAGCGGACTTTGCTGTTAGTTTCACTCGAATATATGAAAGAATGATTCTCAATTCCTCAGGAATCAAGTTGGAAATACATATTTACCCGAATTCAGTGGACGCGGTTAACGTACCGTTTATCGTAGAAAAGTAAATGTTCGTTAAGTATTTAGGTAGACGACCTATTATGGTTGTCAGTCATGCTGACTGATGAGCTCGTGATGCGCTATCATGTAATTCTGGTGCAATAAGTTGCACTCCTGCTGAATATAAATTATTGATGAAGGTGAGCGGTCGTTGATGTAGATTTGGTAGAACATATGTTTATGTATTTTCAGGGAGCGTGCATTCCAGGAATATGCTCTCCTTTCAGAACATCTCCAGTATCAGTTGAGGAGCACTCTTAAAGAATAACGTTGATGAGGGTGATAAGTTAGTTTAGTAACACAGACTGTAAGAGTCAGCGGAATTATTAAAAGAATAACTATCAATTCCTCTGTAATATAGTTGGAAATATCTACCGGAATCAAGTAGATGCGGTTAGTGAACACAAACGTTCCACTGTAGGACCGAAACTTGAACATTGAAATAAAAGTCGCTGTGCATTGAGTATTAAGACAGACAAGCTATCATGAGGCTCAGTCATGTAGCTCAGAGAGTCATATCTTAATACGAAATGATCAAAACGGTGAAAAAACATTGAGCACTAGAAAATAGAACATAAACGATCTCAACAAAATTCTTTAAAAAAGTGAAGAAATCCAAGAAAAAAAAGCAAGAAAATTTTTCACGAGAAAGAGCATTGATGAAGTGGGCGGTTTCTGCATAATTCTTTACGTTCAAATCGTACAAAGTATCTTAAGGCTAAGCTGACAACGTGTACGTGGTATAGATGGAGCAGCTATCACGATTCTCAGTCATGCTGATTGATGAGCTCGTGATACGCTATCACGTCATTCCGCCGCAAAACCTTGCACTTGTGCTCGAACCGCGATCATTTATGAAGTTGGGAGGTCTCTGCCGATACGCGTAGCTTCTCAAATAAACGACAATTGTTATGGATTTCATAGAAATTGGATAAAAAAAACTTCCCGAATCAAGTTGATGCGGTTAGTGGCAAGCGAACACAAACCAGTCCACAGCTGGACCGAACAATTTAACATTTTCAAATAGCCGTGTTCATTAAAGAACAATCCGCTGTGAATGTGATCATTTAACGATGCTGACGAGGAAGATATAGAAACGAAAAAATCAAGGTATACACATTGATGAAGTAAGCGCGCTTTGCCTTCAGTTTGACTTTAATAAGATTAAATTGTAAAAAGTTAAACCGCCTAAGGGTTAGCCGAATACTGTTTGAGATACAAGTGTCAAATATTTAGCATAGTACTGTATTGTATTTAGCATTGTGTAGTAATATAACACAGCACTAACGGTATTTGTTGGCACCATTGGAACACAAACCCATGAAAAGTGAAAAAAGAAAGAATTCTTACATTAAATACATTGATAAAGTGAGCGGTCTCTGCCGCTCTTTTTCCGTTTTAATTGTAGAAAGTGCGTGTGTTTAGGATGAATTTTGTTAAAGATAAAAGTCTCGGCTAATATTTAGCATCGTAAGCTATCATGAGGCTCAGTCACGTGGCTAAGACATTATTACCAAGACCAATATCTAATGACCAACACGGTGGAAATACATTATTGAACTTGTCTTTGACTTTGAAAGATATTAGAAAGAAAGATGCGCATAGAAGTATCGTCTTGCACGTGACCTGGCTCCCTACACAACATACTCCTTTAAACATTGATGAAGCTGGCCGTTTCTTACGAAGTATATTTGAGTTTTAGGTTAAATGTGTACTTCTGAATAACTTCAAGTTCTTTGATATGGCGGTTCATATTTAGTAATGGTTTAGAATAATGTGAAGCATTAAAGCCGAAGCGTTGTGACTAGCTCCAACGGTCGAGTTTAACTTTCGAAACTGGAGTATGGAAATATGAATAATGTGTTCATTAAAGGACAACCCGCTGTGCATTAAGTGTAGAGATAGACAAGCTATCATGAGGCTCACAGTCAGTTGCAGAAACGCTCTTTAAATTTTTAAAGCGACCTTAAATATTAATGAGTCTTTAAAGTGTTGCACAAAATAGCATTTCTCCCTAATTTTAATGCTCCATTAACTTTAATTAATGTAACGTCAAATCGGGACTTTAGCTTATTTTTACGTTGCACAAAACGTCATTAGCGCTAAAGGATCATTAATTTGACAGTTTGAGGTTATAATTTTTAATGTCCTGTCTAGCGCCCATTAAACTTGTCATTAAGATCCGTGTACTGTGAATTGTTTTGTGAATAGTAATTTCTAGCCTATATTTCAGTGTTTTTACAATGTCCCTCTCAAAGTCTTTCTTCTTTATCCGATCCCGAGCAGTATATTCCACGACGACGCCGACGTCGTGTAATTCCAGATAGGATAAATTTATTTGAAAAACATGACGGAGAAGATTTTCGTGTGAGATACAGGATTTCTAAAGAAGTTGCTTTACGTATTTGCGAGATGCTCAATTTAGAACCTGAAACTCGAAGAAATAAAGCCATTGATGGCCTCACACAGTTATTAATTTGTTTGAGGTTCTTCGCTACAGGATCATTCCAGCAAGTGTTAGGCGATTTGGTTAATGTGCACAAATCTACAATTTATTTTAACTCGCACGTATTGCCGTCGGTTTATTTGAAAAATGTCTTTGACTAGTGTTGCCTTACTATCGATTGCCTATCGATAGGTTGTCGATACTATCGTGACCTCGAAAAATAGTCAGTAGTATTGAAGAAATTGAGCAATTCTATTGATTAAGTGCAATACTATCGATATTATCGATACTATTGGGTATTATGGTGTGTTTTACTGCAATCACTGTCGATACTATCGATAGTATCGGTTTAGTATCGATTTCTGATTCGCTAATAAAGGTTTGAATCCAACACGATACTATTGAATTTCGGTAAAATATCGATGTAGTAAAACTATCGATAGTATCGACAGTGATTGCAGTAAAACACACCATAATAGTGATACTATCGATACTATCAATACCCAATAGTATCGATATTGTCGATAGTATTGCACTTAATCAATAGAATTGCTCAATTTCTTGGATAGATACTATCGATAGTATTGTGACTATTTTTCGAGGTCAACTATCGATACATCAACTATCGATAGTTAGGCAACATTATCTTTGACGTTTTGACGTTCACTTACGTTTTATTTTAGCAAATGCATTCGTGTTGACATGACAGAACTGCAGTAATTAAACGCAACCATTCAATCACTTCATTTAAAATGTATTTTTAACTTGCAATAATATTTAATGTCGTCTTTAGTTAAAGAACCACTTTAAGGACCCGTAACAGTTTTGTGCAACGCCTTTAAATCTAATGAACTAATTAGCGATAATGACTCATTAACTAATGTTGATTTTAAGGATAGCTTTCTGCAACTGAGTGTCAGTCATGTAGCTCAGAGAGTCATATCTTAACACCAAATGACCAGAACAGTGGAAATACATTTGAAATGTCACATGCGACAGAGCTAGCAGCTAGCTAGTAGCCAGCAGAACATCTCCAGACTCAGTTGAACCATACACGTACTCAAGCAGAAGACGGGCATTCCTAGCAGAATGTTTATACGATTGAATTGTAGAAAGTTGAAGTCCCTTGAGGGTTAGCTAAATACTGTTTAAGATAAAAGTCTCAAATATTTTGCATTGTGCAAATATAACACCGTACCAACGCTATTTGTTGACACCGATAACAAAATTTTGTTATAAAAGGTTATCAATCAATGGAAATTATTTAATTTTGCGAACGAGGGAAACTGGAACAATCTGGAAATATTTAATAATACTCATTAAACCCGCTAGAGTTTAATACTATCCGTATTTTGAAACGAAAATATTCTGCTGAGTCCTCCTAAAAATGTAAAAATGTAAGAAGATCAAGTGTAAGCTGATGGTAAAAAACATAAGCTCACAAACTTTACACATTGATGAAGTAAGCGGGCTTTGCCTTCAGTTTCGTAGTATCTGTAAGAGTCAGCGGAATCATCGAAAGAATAACTATCAATTCCTCCGACATATAGTTGGAATGTAACATTGAACGAAAGTCATATCGAATGACTATGGAATGGCGCTGCGATCGCAAAGTTTCTTAAATTATTAAACTCAAAGTGAACGTTGAACATTTAAAATTGTTGTGCATTAAGTATAGAGATAGACAAGCTGTCATGAGGCTCAGTCATGTAGCTCAGAGAGTCATATCTTCATACGAAATTACCAGAACGGTGGAAATAAGTTGGGAGCAGCTGCAAAAACTAAAAACGAAAAAGTATCAACCAACAAAGTATGCCAAAAAAAAATAACATTATTTAAGACAAAGAACATTGATGAAGTGGGCGGTCTCTGCCGATTTCTGCTACGTTTAAATTGTAAAAAGTTAAAGCCCCTTTGAGATAAGTCTCAAATATTCTAGCATTGTACAATTATAACACCGTACCAACGCTACTGGTAGTCACCGATAACCGGACTGTCCAACATTAGATCGATGGAAACCATTTAATTTTGTGAACGAGGGAAACTGGAATAAACTGGAAATATTGTATAAACCGCAATCAACATATACTTAATACTGGAGTATAATACTACCGGTATTTTGAAATGCGAGTATTCTGTTGAGTCCTCTTAGAAATGGAAAAGCGTAAGTGTAAGAAGGACCAATTCTAGCTAATGTATACAAACCAACATTAGCTCACAAACTTTAAACATTGATGAAGTAAGCGGGCTTTGCCTTCAGTTTCACTTTAATAACTGTAAGAGCCAGTGGAATTATTGAAAGAATAACTATCAATTCCTCTGAAATATAGATGGAAATATGTACCGCAATCAAGTAGATGCGGTTAGTGAACACAAACATTTCACTCAGGTCATAAGAAGAAATAGTTTAGATTAATATGGATGAAGTCAATGCATTGTTGCAAGCTTCACTCAGCGAGCTCAACTCTTGACCATGGAATATGAAACATGACCATTTTAGTAACAGTCCTACTACTATTATAAAGGCGAAAGTTTGTATGTATGTATGGATGTTTGTTACTCTTTCACGCTTAAACGGCTGAATGGATCTGGATGAAATTTGGCACAAAGATAGATTATAGTCTGGAATAACACATAGGCTACTTTTTATCCCGGGAAAATGTACGGTACCCGTAGGATAACACATCAACTGTGACGCGGACGAAGTCGCGGGCAGAAGCTAGTTATTCATATTTGCATACTCCAGTTTCGAAAGTTAAACTCGACCGTTGGAGCTAGTCACAACGCTTCGGCTTTAATGCTTCACATTATTCTAAACCATTACTAAATATGAACTGCCATATCAAAGAACTTGAAGTTATTCAGAAGTACACATTTAACCTAAAACTCAAATATACTTCGCAAGAAACGGCCAGCTTCATCAATGTTTAAAGGAGTATGTTGTGTAGGGAGTCAGATCATGTGCAAGACGATACTTCTATGCGCATCTTTCTTTCTAATATCTTTCAAAGTCAAAGACAAGTTCAATAATGTATTTCCACCGTGTTGGTCATTAGATATTGGTCTTGGTAATAATGTCTTAGCCACGTGACTGAGCCTCATGATTAGCTTACGATGCTAAATATTAGCCGAGACTTTTATCTTTAACAAAATTCATCCTAAACACAGGGCACTTTCTACAATTAAAACGGAAAAAGAGCGGCAGAGACCGCTCGCTTCATCAATGTATTTAATGTAAGAATTCTTTCTTTCTTCTTTTGTGATTTGTCTGGTCTGTCCCAATGGTGCCAACAAATACCGTTAGTGCTGTGTTATATTACTACACAATGCTAAATACAATACAGTACTATGCTAAATATTTGACACTTGTATCTCAAACAGTATTCGGCTAACCCTTAGGGGGCAACTTTTTACAATTTAAACGTAACGAAAATCTGCAGAGACCGCCCATCTTCGTCAATGTTTTTTGCTTTAAAACTTTATTTCGTGCTTACATTTTAAAGAAAATAGTCGCAATACCCGTTTATTCAGCTATAGCAGCTTTGCCGGCTTTTCTCGTTCACAAAATTAAATGATTTCCATCGATCTCGCTCTAATGTTGGACACATCGGTTATCGGTGTCAACCAGTAGCGTTGGTACGGTGTTATAATGGTACAATATTTGAGACTTATCTCAAACAATTTTCACTTACCCTCAAGGGGATTTAACTTTTTAAAGAACACCCGGCTTCATCAATGTTAGAAAGAGTATGTTGGGTAGGCACATAGGGAGTCAGGAGGTCACCTGCAATGCACTCTATGTTCATCTATCAAACGATTTATAAACGTCCAATTGTCTTTCAAAAATATATTTGTACCTCTCTGTTAGGTATTGGTATTTAAATATTCATTTCTTATCCACGTGTCTGAGCCTCATGATAGCTTATGATGATTAATATTGGGGAGACTTTTATCTTAAACAAAGTTCAGCTTTTACTTAAAGTACTTTTAACAATTTAAATGTCAAAAATGTTGTAGAGACCGCCCTCTTCATCAATGGCTTGTATTTAAGAATTATTTAGTTATTTCATGTTTTGTATTTCGGCTTGGATACAGCTGAATGTTCGATCGTTTATGTGGGTCTTACTTCTTGTGGGATCACAGACATGAGTAGAGCCACGTGGCTTGGGTGTTTGCTCTTAAAATGTATATTTCCACTGTTCTGGTCATTTCGTATTAAGATATGACTCTCTGAGCTACATGACTGAGCCTCATGATGGCTTGTCTATCTCTATACTTAATGCTTAGCGACTGTTATTTCAATGTTCAAGTTTCGGTCCTACAGTGGAAGTAGTATGCATACCCTCAAGGAGATTTAACTTTGTCACAATTAAAACGTAACTTAAGGTACTTTTTACAACTTAAACGAAAAAAATGTTGTAGAGACCGCCCTCTTCATCCATGCTTTATATTAAAGATTTTTTATTTATTTTCCTTATTTCCCTTTGTTTTTTGGCATAATGTTGAGATACCATTGGATGTTCAGTCTGTGTCGTGGGTCTTACTTCTTGAGGAGACAGACATGAGTAGAGCCAGGCTTCAGGTCAGTCATGTAGCTCAGAGAGTCATATCTTAACACCAAATGACCAGAACAGTGGAAATACATTTGAAATGTCACATGCGACAGAGCTAGCAGCTAGCTAGTAGCCAGCAGAACATCTCCAGACTCAGTTGAACCATACACGTACTCAAGCAGAAGACGGGCATTCCTAGCAGAATGTTTATACGATTGAATTGTAGAAAGTTGAAGTCCCTTGAGGGTTAGCTAAATACTGTTTAAGATAAAAGTCTCAAATATTTTGCATTGTGCAAATATAACACCGTACCAACGCTATTTGTTGACACCGATAACAAAATTTTGTTATAAAAGGTTATCAATCAATGGAAATTATTTAATTTTGCGAACGAGGGAAACTGGAACAATCTGGAAATATTTAATAATACTCATTAAACCCGCTAGAGTTTAATACTATCCGTATTTTGAAACGAAAATATTCTGCTGAGTCCTCCTAAAAATGTAAAAATGTAAGAAGATCAAGTGTAAGCTGATGGTAAAAAACATAAGCTCACAAACTTTACACATTGATGAAGTAAGCGGGCTTTGCCTTCAGTTTCGTAGTATCTGTAAGAGTCAGCGGAATCATCGAAAGAATAACTATCAATTCCTCCGACATATAGTTGGAATGTAACATTGAACGAAAGTCATATCGAATGACTATGGAATGGCGCTGCGATCGCAAAGTTTCTTAAATTATTAAACTCAAAGTGAACGTTGAACATTTAAAATTGTTGTGCATTAAGTATAGAGATAGACAAGCTGTCATGAGGCTCAGTCATGTAGCTCAGAGAGTCATATCTTCATACGAAATTACCAGAACGGTGGAAATAAGTTGGGAGCAGCTGCAAAAACTAAAAACGAAAAAGTATCAACCAACAAAGTATGCCAAAAAAAAATAACATTATTTAAGACAAAGAACATTGATGAAGTGGGCGGTCTCTGCCGATTTCTGCTACGTTTAAATTGTAAAAAGTTAAAGCCCCTTTGAGATAAGTCTCAAATATTCTAGCATTGTACAATTATAACACCGTACCAACGCTACTGGTAGTCACCGATAACCGGACTGTCCAACATTAGATCGATGGAAACCATTTAATTTTGTGAACGAGGGAAACTGGAATAAACTGGAAATATTGTATAAACCGCAATCAACATATACTTAATACTGGAGTATAATACTACCGGTATTTTGAAATGCGAGTATTCTGTTGAGTCCTCTTAGAAATGGAAAAGCGTAAGTGTAAGAAGGACCAATTCTAGCTAATGTATACAAACCAACATTAGCTCACAAACTTTAAACATTGATGAAGTAAGCGGGCTTTGCCTTCAGTTTCACTTTAATAACTGTAAGAGCCAGTGGAATTATTGAAAGAATAACTATCAATTCCTCTGAAATATAGATGGAAATATGTACCGCAATCAAGTAGATGCGGTTAGTGAACACAAACATTTCACTCAGGTCATAAGAAGAAATAGTTTAGATTAATATGGATGAAGTCAATGCATTGTTGCAAGCTTCACTCAGCGAGCTCAACTCTTGACCATGGAATATGAAACATGACCATTTTAGTAACAGTAGGACTAGATCGATGACAACTGTTTTTATTATTGTAACAAGGATGACCCGGTAAGGACACAGACGCACTTTAATCATTGATGAAGTCAGGCGGTCTATCCCATCAGTTTCACTAAACTGTACGAGTCACTGAAGTTAATTAAATAATATTTCTCAATTCCTCGCGAATCAACTTGGAAATACATATTTAACCGAATCAAGTTATTTCGGTTACTATAATGTTTACCGTAGAACAAGTAAATGTTCGTTAAGAATTTAGGATAAACAACCTAAATTTTAACATGGAATTATATGCAATATGGTCGTGTTCATTAAAGTACAATCCGCTGTGCATTAAGTATAGACATAGACAAGCTATCATGAAGCCCAGTCATGTAGCTTAAAGTCTTAACTTCGTACGAAATGACCGAAAAAACGGTGGAAACACGTTGAGCACAAGAAGAAAGTCATAAGTCGGAAAACAAACCTACCAAACCAAGCTATCAAACATAATCAATGAAATAATTCACGACAAAGAACATTGATGAAGAGGGCGGTCTCTGCAGAATTGTTTACCCTTAAATTGTAAAAAGCACCTTAAGGTTAATCTGAAAACAAGACGGTGGTATAGATGGAGCAGCTATCACGATTCTCAGTCATGCTGATTGATGAGCTCGTGATACGCTATCACGTCATTCCGCCGCAAAAAGTAGCACTTGTGCTTGAACCCCGATCATTGATGAAGTTGGGAGGTAGTCACATCTTAATACGAAATTACCAGAACTTAACATTGAAATAAGTGTCTGAGCATTAAGTATAGAGATAGACAAGCTATCATGAGGCTCAGTCATGTAGCTCAGAGAGTCATATCTTAATACGAAATGACCAGAACAGTGGAAATATATTTAGGTTTAACGAATTTATTACTCATAAAGAACAATACATAGTTCACTAAATAATGAGCTTAGATAAAAAATAAACATGCAATGTAATATTTAGAGATCGAGCAAATTCTAGTAAATATTATCATAAATGTACTTTCTCAACTTTATTTTAAACTCTGCAAGCCCTTTGGAATCCTTAATATTGTTACGTAGATTATTAAATATTGTGCTCCTTCATATGTAATGGTTTTCTTGCCGTAGTTAGTTCTATGGCTTCGTAATTTAATTTGGTTAGTATTTCTTAAGCTATGATAAAATGATTTTTTAATAAGTTTAATATCAGATTTTAATTCACCAGTCTTTATCTTTCGTACTAGTACACACATTGTGTAAGTGTGTGTTTGTGTTATATTAAATATCTTTGTATTACGGTATAGTGTACGTGACTCTGTCAGCCGGTTATACTTAAATAAGGCTTTTATAATTTTGTTTTGTGAAATTTGTAGGTCTATTTTACTAGCAAACACCCAAGCCTGGCTCTACTCATGTCTGTCTCCTCAAGAAGTAAGACCCACGACACAGACTGAACATCCAATGGTATCTCAACATTATGCCAAAAAACAAAGGGAAATAAGGAAAATAAATAAAAAATCTTTAATATAAAGCATGGATGAAGAGGGCGGTCTCTACAACATTTTTTTCGTTTAAGTTGTAAAAAGTACCTTAAGTTACGTTTTAATTGTGACAAAGTTAAATCTCCTTGAGGGTATGCATACTACTTCCACTGTAGGACCGAAACTTGAACATTGAAATAACAGTCGCTAAGCATTAAGTATAGAGATAGACAAGCCATCATGAGGCTCAGTCATGTAGCTCAGAGAGTCATATCTTAATACGAAATGACCAGAACAGTGGAAATATACATTTTAAGAGCAAACACCCAAGCCACGTGGCTCTACTCATGTCTGTGATCCCACAAGAAGTAAGACCCACATAAACGATCGAACATTCAGCTGTATCCAAGCCGAAATACAAAACATGAAATAACTAAATAATTCTTAAATACAAGCCATTGATGAAGAGGGCGGTCTCTACAACATTTTTGACATTTAAATTGTTAAAAGTACTTTAAGTAAAAGCTGAACTTTGTTTAAGATAAAAGTCTCCCCAATATTAATCATCATAAGCTATCATGAGGCTCAGACACGTGGATAAGAAATGAATATTTAAATACCAATACCTAACAGAGAGGTACAAATATATTTTTGAAAGACAATTGGACGTTTATAAATCGTTTGATAGATGAACATAGAGTGCATTGCAGGTGACCTCCTGACTCCCTATGTGCCTACCCAACATACTCTTTCTAACATTGATGAAGCCGGGTGTTCTTTAAAAAGTTAAATCCCCTTGAGGGTAAGTGAAAATTGTTTGAGATAAGTCTCAAATATTGTACCATTATAACACCGTACCAACGCTACTGGTTGACACCGATAACCGATGTGTCCAACATTAGAGCGAGATCGATGGAAATCATTTAATTTTGTGAACGAGAAAAGCCGGCAAAGCTGCTATAGCTGAATAAACGGGTATTGCGACTATTTTCTTTAAAATGTAAGCACGAAATAAAGTTTTAAAGCAAAAAACATTGACGAAGATGGGCGGTCTCTGCAGATTTTCGTTACGTTTAAATTGTAAAAAGTTGCCCCCTAAGGGTTAGCCGAATACTGTTTGAGATACAAGTGTCAAATATTTAGCATAGTACTGTATTGTATTTAGCATTGTGTAGTAATATAACACAGCACTAACGGTATTTGTTGGCACCATTGGGACAGACCAGACAAATCACAAAAGAAGAAAGAAAGAATTCTTACATTAAATACATTGATGAAGCGAGCGGTCTCTGCCGCTCTTTTTCCGTTTTAATTGTAGAAAGTGCCCTGTGTTTAGGATGAATTTTGTTAAAGATAAAAGTCTCGGCTAATATTTAGCATCGTAAGCTAATCATGAGGCTCAGTCACGTGGCTAAGACATTATTACCAAGACCAATATCTAATGACCAACACGGTGGAAATACATTATTGAACTTGTCTTTGACTTTGAAAGATATTAGAAAGAAAGATGCGCATAGAAGTATCGTCTTGCACATGATCTGACTCCCTACACAACATACTCCTTTAAACATTGATGAAGCTGGCCGTTTCTTGCGAAGTATATTTGAGTTTTAGGTTAAATGTGTACTTCTGAATAACTTCAAGTTCTTTGATATGGCAGTTCATATTTAGTAATGGTTTAGAATAATGTGAAGCATTAAAGCCGAAGCGTTGTGACTAGCTCCAACGGTCGAGTTTAACTTTCGAAACTGGAGTATGCAAATATGAATAACTAGCTTCTGCCCGCGACTTCGTCCGCGTCACAGTTGATGTGTTATCCTACGGGTACCGTACATTTTCCCGGGATAAAAAGTAGCCTATGTGTTATTCCAGACTATAATCTATCTTTGTGCCAAATTTCATCCAGATCCATTCAGCCGTTTAAGCGTGAAAGAGTAACAAACATCCATACATACATACAAACTTTCGCCTTTATAATAGTAGTAGGAAGTAGGATGTGTTCATTAACGGACAACCCGCTGTGCATTAAGTGTAGAGATAGACAAGCTGTCAGCTGTGCTTTAAGTTCAAGCTGAATTTTGTTTTAGATAAAAACCGCACCGAATATAAAGCATTGTAAGCTATCATGAGGCACAGGGACGATAAGACTTTAACATGTAATGTTAATTACAGACACCACTATCTTATTAACAGAACGGCGGAGATACATTTTGAAAGATTTTAGAAATCAAGACGCGCCACTCCCTACCCGACCCTGCTTTAAACATTAATAAAGCTGGGCGCTACTTGCGAAGTATTTCTTTTTAATTTAAGTTAAACGTTTACTCCTGAATAATTTTCAAGTTCTATAATATGGCAGTTCAAAAACGGTAATAGTTTAGAATAATGTACGAAGTATATTGATATTGTGAAGTTTCAACAGTCGAGCTTAACTTTCAAGACTTTAACACGAAAATTTGTAAGGTCAAATTAGGATTTATACACAAGAAATTGGTTTACAAGAACTTTACAAGACTTCTTAAAAAAAAATCGCTGATGAAGAGGGCGGTCTCAGCACCACAAGTTACTTTAGTATCTAAACACCAAGACCAATAACTAACGGAATGGTATAAATATACTTCGAAAGATAATTCAACGTTCATAATGACCACTCGGCCGGTTTAATCGTTTGATAGATGAACTTAGAGCCATTGCCTTGCAGGTGACCTCCTGACTCCCTATGTGCCTACCCAACATACTCTTTTTAACATTGATGAAGCCGGGTGTTCTTCAAAAAGTTAAATCCCCTCGAGGGTTAGTGAAACTTGTTTGAGATAAGTCTCAAATATTTAGCATTGTACAACTGTAACAGCGCACCAACTCTGTTGGTTGACACCTATAACCGGACTGTCTACATTGAGAATAGATCGATGTAAATTGATTTAATTTTGTGAAAAACAACAGTTAACGGTTCAGATTAATAAAAAAGTATTCTCATTAGTAGGTATTCCAAAAAATACAATTATCATTAAATTACATTATTTATATTCAATTATTCTTTTATTAAAGTCATCAATTGAATAAAAACATTCGTCACTTTCAACGAAATACATTAAATTCTTAATCATCATCATTAATCATTGATGAAGTGAGCGGACTTTGCTGTTAGTTTCACTCGAATATAATGAAAGAATGATTCTCAATTCCTCAGGAATCAAGTTGGAAATACATATTTACCCGAATTCAGTGGACGCGGTTAACGTAACGTTTATCGTAGAAAAGCAAATGTTCGTTAAGTATTTAGGTAAACGACCTATGTCATGCCGACTGATGAGCTCTTGATGCGCTATCATGTAATTCTGGTTCAATAAGTTGCACTCCTGCTGAATATAAATCATTGATGAAGGTGAGCGGTCTTTGATGTAGATTTGGTAGAACATATGTTTATGTATTTTCAGGGAGCGTGCATTCCAGGAATATACTCTCCTTTCAGAACATCTCCAGTATCAGTTGAGGAGCACTCTTAAAGAATAACGTTGATGAGGGTGATAAGTTAGTTTAGTAACACAGAGAGTGAAACTTGAATATAAACTGGAAATACGTATTGAATAATATGCAAACAAACCTACTGGAGTATAATACTACCGTATTTTGAAATACGAGTATTCTTTTGCGTCCTCCTAAAGATATTAAAACGTATGTATTCCAGTCGAAAATGCAGAGCAAATATGATATACTGCTCATGCAACGAACATAAACTCACAAATTTTACACATTGATGAAGTAAGCGGGCTTTGCCTTCAGTTTCACTTAAATAACTGTAAGAGTCAGAGGAATTATTGAAAGAATAACTATCAATTCCTCTATAATATAGTTGGAAATATCTACCGGAATCAAGTAGATGCGGTCAGTAAACACAAACGTTCCACTGTACGACCGAAACTTGAACATTGAAATAACAGTCGCTGAGCATTAAGTATAGAGATAGACAAGCTATCATGAGGCTCAGTCATGTAGCTCAGAGTCATATCTTCATACGAAATGACCAGAACGAAGAAATAAAAAAGGAGAAAGAGAAGAAATAAGAAGAAATAAAAATACATTGAAAGAGCAAACACTCAAGACACGTGGCTCTACTAATATATATGATCGCACAAGAAGTTAGACCAACATCCAACGCCGTCTCAGCATTATGCGATAGAAAGTGCTGTGGGAGGATATAAAGAATTATTTAAAAAAAGCATTGATGAAGAGGGCGGTCTCCGAGGCACTATTTAAATCTTCACGTTCAATATAAATTTTGTTTAGGATAAAAGTTCCGCCGTGTTTGTTAAAGGACAATTCCATTATACTAGCAACGTCAAGCTAGAGCTAGGAACGCAACAAACTGTCCTGAACAACGGAATCATGTAATTCTGGTGCAACATGTTGCACTCCTGCTAGTACCTAAGTCATTGATGAAGTTGGGCGGGCGCTGATGTAGATTTGATAGAACTATTTATGTATTTTCAAGGAGTGTGTATTCTAGATAAGGAACATAATGTCCTTCCAGAACATCTCCGGTATCAGTTGAGGCGCACTCTTAAACAAGAACATTGATAAGGGTGAAAAGTTATTTTAGTAAGAGCCATCACAAAGAACACCCTGATATTAAATGTATGAAATTTAATGCAAAAAACATTGACGAAGACAGGCGGTCTCTGCAGAATTTTGTTACGTTTAGATTGAATAATGTAGAAATCCCTTAAAGGTTAGCAGAATACAGTTCAAGATAAAATTCTCAAATATATGTATAGTATTGTACAAATATAACACCACACTAACGCTATTTGTTGACACTGATAACCAGACTGTCTAACATTAAGACTAGATCGATGAAAATTTATTTCATTTTTCGAACCGGGACATCTGGAAGTGTTGAATAATAAGCAATCAAATCTTACTAGAGGTTTAGAAATTAAACCCTTCCTGGAAAGCGGGTTTTCTTTTTACTGAGCATTAAGTATAGAGATAGACAAGCTGTCATGAGGCTCAGTCATGTAGCTCAGAGAGTCATATCTTAATACGAAATGACCAGAACAGTGGAAATACATTTTAAGAGCAAACACTCAAGACACGTGGCTCTACTAATATCTATGATTCCACAAGAAGTAAGACCCATGACACTGAACGCTAGAATCAATTTCTTAAAAAATGTACACATCTATATATATAAAAGAAAGTCGGGTTTGTTACAACACTTATAACTCGAGAACGGCTGCACCGATTGCCATGGTTTTTGATTTGTTGGATTTGTTTCCGTCCTGAATAGCAGAATACATCTTAAAAACAATGAAAACTCGATATCTGTAATAAATAATTAATCATTTCAATAGATGCTGATTTGTTTATTACAATGACATGTCAAACGTTTGTTGTCCAATCCTGTCAAATAGTGTAGCAACAATTTTTTTTTTTTTGGCTTATGGCCTGTTTACTGAGACCTTTAAGCCACAACTTTATTTTTTTCTGAAGACATCATGTGTGCGTTCAGAAATTTATTTTTTGTAAAATGTCTACAAATTTCAGGTACTGTTATTTGTTTGTTTTTTAGACATTAATTTTCGAAAATTATTTATTAATTATTTAATTTTTAATTCCCGAAAATAATACCTAAGATTTATTCTACTGTAAAAACATAAAATCATCGGAAAGGAACGGAATTTAGGGAATAAAAAATCAGTTGGTAAAGGAATCTACGGGTTAACAAAAGTGTAAATGTCTTTTATAGGTTGTCTATGATTTTTCTTGATAAGCTATTCATACGTAGTGGTTATATACTCTTTGAGCTATTGTTTATGTCTCGAAAGTTCAGGCACTGGATACTTTTTATCCCGTCGGTAGGTAGGCAGGTAGGGTAGGTATGTAGGAGTAGGGTAGGTATGTAGGGGTAGGGTAGGTAGGTAAGTAGGTAGGTAGGGTAGGTATGTAGGGGTAGGGTAGGTAGGTAAGTATGTAGATATGTAGGGGTAGGGTAGGTGGGTAAGTATGTAGGTATGTAGGGGTAGGGTAGGTAGGTGGGTAGGGTAGGGTAGGTATGTAGGGGTAGGATAGGAAGGTAAGTAGGTAGGCATGTAGGGGTAGGATAGGTAGGGTAGGGTAGGTATGTAGGGGTAGGGTAGGAAGGTAAGTAGGTAGGTATGTAGGGGTAGGGTAAGTAGGTGGGTAGGTAGGTAGGTAGGGTAGGGTAGGTATGTAGGGGTAGGGTAGGAAGGTAAGTAGGTATGGAGGGGTAGTGTAGGTAGATAGGTAGGTAGAGTAAGTATGTGGGTAGGTAGGTTAATGGAGTAGTTAGGTGGGGTAGGGTAGGCAAGAACTGGACTTTCAGGGCAGGACAACGTCTGCCGGGTCCGCTAGTTTTTAAATAAAAATTGATGAAGAGGGCGGTCTCTGCAGCATTTTTAAGTTAAAATTGTAAAACGTGCTTTAAGTTCAAACGATATTTTGTTTATGATGAAATTCCCGCGAAACATTTAGCATTAAGAGCTATCATAAGTCTCAGTCATGTAGCTCGGAATAATACGAAATGAACATTCGATAATGAAATATGCATTCAGTACCACGACATCATCTTCTTCCAGAACATCTCCAGTATCAGTTGAGGAGCACTCCTACAGAAGAACATGAAAGACACTTTAAGAGCAAACACCACAGTTACGTGGCTCAAGTGCTCTTCTTTGAGATTCCTAGCAATTTCTATTGAGACATACTTTCATGCAACATTGACGAAGATGGGTGATCTCTGCAGATTTCTGCTACGTTTGAATTGTAAAAAGTTAAAGCCCCTTGAGAGTTAGCCGAACATTATTCGAGATAAAAGCTTCAAATATTTAGCATTGTACAATTATAACACCGTACCAACGCTACTGATAATCACCGATAACCGGACTGTCCAACATTAGATCGATGGAAACCATTTAATTTTGTGAACGAGGGAAACTGGAATAAACTGGAAATATTGTATAAACCGCAATCAACATATACTTAATACTGGAGTATAATACTACCGGTATTTTGAAATGCGAGTATTCTGTTGAGTCCTCTTAGAAATGGAAAAGCGTAAGTGTAAGAAGGACAAATGCGAGCTCATGGTTAAAACCAACATTAGCTCACAAACTTTAAACATTGATGAAGTAAGTGGGCTTTGCCTTCAGTTTCACTTTAATAACTGTAAGAGTCAGTGGAATTATTGAAAGAATAACTATCAATTCCTCTGAAATATAAATGGAAATATATACCGCAATCAAGTAGATGCGGTTAGTGAACACAAACGTTTCGCTGTAGGACCGAAACTTGAACATTGAAATAAAAGTCGCTGAGCATTAAGTATAGAGATAGACAAGCTGTCATGAGGCTCAGTCATGTAGCTCAGAGAGTCATATCTTCATACAAAATTACCAGAACAGTGGAAATACAATTGAAATGTCACATGCGACAGAGCTGGCAGCTAGCTAGTAGCCAGCAGAACATCTCCAGACTCAGTTGAGGCGCACTCTTACACAAGAACATTGACGAAGACGGGCATTCTTAGCAGACTGTTTGTACGATTGAATCGTAAAAAGTTAAAGTCCCTTGAAGGTTAGCTAAATACTGTTTAAGATAAGTCTCAAATATTTAGCATTTTACAATTAAAACACCGCACTAACGCTGTTTGCTGACACCGATAACCGGACTGTCAAATTATTAGACAGATAGATTTAATAAAATATCATAAATAAATATCGTATATACGTCGCAGAACGATTGAAATTGATTTAAATTTTTGAATAATACACAATCGAACTTACTGGAGTGAAACCCCTGATATAAAAGCGAGTATTCTCGTAAGTTCTTCTAAATATTTAAAGCCAACCTGATGGCGTAAAAAAGTGACAAGGTAGATCCAACACACCTTTCACCGTGTCTGTATACTTTCAAAGGGCACAAATTCGGAATTCGAGATATAATCTCCTTCCAGAACATCTTCAGAACATTGATGAAGTGAGCGGTCTCTGCCGATGCGAGTAGCTTCTCAAATAAACGAGTATGATTATGGATTTTATAGAAATTGAATTGGAAAATGTTTCTGAATCAAGTAGATGCGGTTAGTGGAAAGAGAATACAAACCAGTCCACAGCTGGACCGAACAATTACACATATTCAAATAGCCGTGTTCATTATAGAACAATCCGCTGTGAATGTGATCATTTAACGATGCTGACGAGGAAGATATAGAAACGAAAAAATCAAGGTATACACATTGATGAAGTAAGCGGGCTTTGCGTTCAATTTGACTTTAATACGATTAAATTGTAAAAAGTTAAACCCCCTTAGGGTTAGCCGAATACTGTTTAAGATACAAATGTGAAATATTTAGCATTGTACTGTATTGTATTTAGCGTCGTGTAGTAATATAACACCGCACTAACGGTATTTGTTGGCACCATTGGAACACAAACCCAAGAAAAGCGAAGAAAGAAAGAATTCTTACATTAAATACATTGATGAAGTGAGCGGTCTCTGCCGCTCTTTTTCCGTTTTAATTGTAGAAAGTGCCCTGTGTTTAAGATGAATTTTGTTAAAGATAAAAGTCTCGGCTAATATTTAGCACCGTAAGCTATCATGAGGCTCAATCACGTGGCTAATACATTATTACCAAGATCAAAATCTAATGACCAACACGGTGGAAATACATTATTGAACTTGTCTTTGACTTTGAAAGATATTAGAAAGAAAGATGCGACTGATGAGCTGACTCCCTACACAACATACTCCTTTAAACATTGATGAAGCTGGCCGTTCCTTGCCAAATATTTTTAAGATTTAGAATTAATGTGAACTTTTAAACAATGATCAAGTTCTTTGATATGGTAGTTCATAAATATTAATGAATTAGAATAATGTGAAGCATTAAAGCCGAAGCATTTTAACAAGCTTTAAACTTCGAGCTCAACTTTTGGAACTTGAGCGTGGAAATATGAATTGTGTTCATTAAAGGACAACCCGCTGTGCATTAAGTATAGACATAGACAAGCTATCATGAAGCCCAGTCATGTAGCTTAGAGTCTTCTTCGTGAACTTCGTACGAAATGACCGAAAAAACGGTGGAAACACGTTGAGCACAAGAAAAAAGTCATAAGTCGGAAAACAAACCGAGCTACCCAATACAATCAATGAAATAATTCACGACAAAGAACATTGATGAAGAGGGCGGTCTCTGCAGAATTGTTTACCCTTAAATTGTAAAAAGCACCTTAAGGTTAATCTGAAAACAAGACGGTGGTATAGATGGAGCAGCTATCACGATTCTCAGTCATGCTGATTGATGAGCTCGTGATACGCTATCACGACATTCCAAAGCAATAAGTTGCACTTGTGCTTGAACCCCGATCATTGATGAAGTTGGGAGGCAGTCACATCCTAATACGAAATGACCGAAACTTGAACATTGAAATAAAAGTGTCTGAGCATTAAGTATAGAGATAGACAAGCTATCATGAGGCTCAGTCATGTAGCTCAGAGAGTCATATCTTAATACGAAATTACCAGAACAGTGGAAATACATTTTAAGAGCAAACACCCAAGACACGTGGCTCTACTAATATCTATGATCCCACAAGAAGTAAAACTCACGACATAGACTGAAAACTTTGTGAACGAGGGAAACTGGAATAAACTGGAAATGTTGAATGACATTCAATCAAACCTACTAGAGTATAATGCAACCGACTAATGCTCTAGAAACATTCTGTTGAGTCCTCCTAATAACGAAAAAGCGTAAGTGTAAGAAGGTCAAATGTAAGTTGATGGTAAAAAACCAACATTAGCAAAACAAAGCATTAGCATTACAAAGTGAATTGAAATGAACAAAGTGAACGTTGAACATTTAAAATTGTTGTGCATTAAGTATAGAGATAGACAAGCTATCATGAGGCTCAGTCAAGTAGCTCAGAGAGTCATATCTTAAAACAAAGTGACCAGAATGGTGGAAATACATTTCTAATGCAACACCCACGACATAGGCTGAACATTCAGCTGTATCCAGGCACTATGCCGAAAATAAAAGTGACAGCGAAGAAATAAGGAATTCTTAAATAAAAAACATTGATGAAGTGGGCGGTCTCTGCAGATCTTTGTCCGTTCTAATTGTGAAAAGTACCTTAAGTTTAAGCTGAATTCTGTTTAAACATTTAGCATAGTAAGCTACCATGAGGCTCACACACGTGGCTAAAACATTAATATCTAATGTTAATTACCACGACCAATATCTAATTACCAGAACGGTAGAAATACATTTTTGAAAAACAGTGGAACGTTCATAAGGCGGGTTGTATCGTTTGATAGATGAACAAAGAGTCATTGCCTTGCACGTGACCTCCTGACTCCCTATGTGCCTATCCAACATACTCTTTCTAACATTGATGAAGCCGGGTGTTCCTTGGATATCATAGTTAATACAAGCTGTTGACTCGTCTTTTAGAAGCTTGTCATAAAAAAATAGAAGTAAACCCTTTGAATTTGACGAGGTTGCAAATCAACGCCTTGTATATAAAGATCCGCATAGAAGTATCGTCTTGCAGGTGAGCTGACTCCCTACACAACATACTCCTTTGAACATTGATGAAGCCGGGTGTTCTTTGGAAAGTTTCTTTGAATTTTGAAGTTGAATAAGTACTTACGACAATTTTAATATCCTCTGAGAATTAAGCTCGTGAGTGGAAGTAGTTTAGAATAATGCGAATAAAGGCAATGCATGTTCTATAAAGACAACATATTTACACAAGCTTCAACTGTTGCCCATAATTATTACAACGAGCATGGATATTTGAATTATGATTGTGTTCATGAAAGAACAATCCACTGTTCTAACCACGTCACGCTATCGTAGCTGTGAACAATACATACTAAACGAATGAAAATACATTTTCAACGAACTTCATATTAAGTCGAGCGAGAATGAACGAAGCAGTTCCTATACTCAATAAAGTAAGAATAATTCGCTCATCATCTGATTATCATTGATGAAGAGGGCGGTGTCCGCACTCTTTTTCCGTTTAAGTCGTAAAAGTAACATAAGTTTAACCTGAATTTTGTTTAAGATGAAGGTCTCAAATATTTAGCATTGTACAACTTTAGCGCCTCACTAACGCTATTTGTTGACACTGATAACCAGACTGTCTAACATTAAGACTAGATCGATAAAAATTTATTTCATTTCTCGAACCGGGACATCTGAAAGTGTTGAACAATAAGCAATCAAATCTTACTAGAGGTTTAGAAATTAAACCCTTGATGAGTATAGAAAGCGGGTTTTCTTTTCGACGAGCATTAAGTATAGAGATAGACAAGCTATCATGAGGCTCAGTCATGTAGCTCAGAGAGTCATATCTTCATACGAAATGACCAGAACAGTGGAAATATTTTTTTTAAAGATATGAGAATGTTAGAAAAATGTGAATGTCAGTCACACCGTGTGGGTGACCTGGCTCCCTACTCAACATACTCCTTTAAACATTGATGAAGCTGGCAGCTTCTTGCCAAATATTTTTAAGATTTAGAATAAATGTGAACTTTTGAATAATGATCAAGTCCTTTGATATGGTAGTTCATAAATATTAATGAATTAGAATAATGTGAAGCATTAAAGCCGAAGCATTTTAACAAGCTTTAAATTTCGAGCTCAACTTTTGGAACTTGAGCGTGGACATATGAATTGTGTTCATTAGAGGACAACCCGCTGTGCATTAAGTATAGAGATAGACAAGCTATCATGAGGCTCAGTCATGTAGCTCAGAGAGTCATATCTTAATACGAAATGACCAGACACGGTGGAAATACGTTGAGCGGGAGGCAAAAGCAAAAAAAAAACTTCAAAGTATCAACTCACAAACTACACGTAATATAAAAAGAATGACTTTATTTAAGACAAAGAAAATTGATGAAGAGGGCGTTCTCTGCAGAATTGATTACGCTTAAATTGTAAAAAGCACCAACAACAGCCTTTAACAATTTAACGTTAGTCTAGTGCTCGTAAGCAATAAATATTTTAAGAGCAAACACAGGAGTTACGTGGCTCAAGTGCTCTTCTTTGAGATTCCTAGCAATTTCTATTGAGACATACTATCATGCAACATTGACGAAGATGGGTGGTCTCTGCAGATTTCTGCTACGTTTTAATTGTAAAAAGTTAAAGCCCCTTGAGAGTTAGCCGAACATTGTTCGAGATAAAAGTTTCAAATATTTAGCATTGTACAATTATAACACCGTACCAACGCTACTGGTAGTCACCGATAACCGGACTGTCCAACATTAGATCGATGGAAACCATTTAATTTTGTGAACGAGGGAAACTGGAATAAACTGGAAATATTGTATAAACCGCAATCAACATATACTTAATACTGGAGTATAATACTACCGGTATTTTGAAATGCGAGTATTCTGTTAAGTCCTCTTAGAAATGGAAAAGCGTAAGTGTAAGAAGGACAAATGCGAGCTCATGGTTAAAACCAACATTAGCTCACAAACTTTAAACATTGATGAAGTAAGCGGGCTTTGCCTTCAGTTTCGCTTTAATAACTGTAAGAGTCAGTGGAATTATTGAAAGAATAACTATCAATTCCTCTGAAATATAGATGGAAATATGTACCGCAATCAAGTAGATGCGGTTAGTGAACACAAACGTTCCACTCTAGTACCTAAACTTAACATAGAAATAAAAGTGTCTGAGCATTAAGTATAGAGACAGACAAGCTATCATGACGCTCAGTCATGTAGCTCAGGAAGTCTTATCTACATACGAAATGCCGGAACAGTGGAAATACGTTGAGGACAAGAAAAAAAGGCATGGTACAAAGTAACGTCAGGATAGAAAAAGACTGAAATCATTCACGACATTGATGAAGACGGCGGTCTCTGCCACATTTATTACATTCAAGTTGTAACAAGTACTTTAAGTTAACTGAACTTTGTTTTAGATAAAAGTCGCCCCGAATATTGAGCATCGTAAGCTATCACGAGGCTCAGTGACGTGGCTAAGAAATTAATATGTAAATACCAATACCTATCAGAGAGGTAGAAATGTATTTTTGGAAGAAAATAGAATGTCCATAATGACCACTCGGCCGATTTTATCGTTTGATAGATGAACATAGAGCCATTGCCTTGCAGGTGACCTCCTGACTCCCTATGTGCCTACCCAACATACTCTTTTTAACATTGATGAAACCGGGTGTACTTTAAAAAGTTAAATCCCCTCGAGGGTTAGTGAAACTTGTTTGAGATAAGTCTCAAATATTTAGCATTGTACAACTGTAACAGCGCACCAACTCTGTCGGTTGACACCTATAACCGGACTGTCTACATTGAGAATAGATCGATGTAAATTGATTTAATTTTGTGAAAAACAACAGTTAACGGTTCAGATTAATAAAAAAGTGGTCTCATTAGTATTCCAAAAAATACAATTATCATTAAATTACATTATTTATATTCAATTATTCTTTTATTAAAGTCATCAATTGAATAAAAACATTCGTCACATTCAACGAAATTCAGTTTGTAAGATTCTTAATCATCATCATTAATCATTGATGAAGTAAGCGGACTTTGCTGTTAGTTTCACTCGAATATATGAAAGAATGATTCTCAATTCCTCAGGAATCAAGTTGGAAATACATATTTACCCGAATTCAGTGGACGCGGTTAACGTAACGTTTATCGTAGAAAAGTAAATGTTCGTTAAGTATTTAGGTAGACGACCTATTATGGTTGTCAGTCATGCTGACTGATGAGCTCGTGATGCGCTATCATGTAATTCTGGTGCAATAAGTTGCACTCCTGCCGAATATAAATCATTGATGAAGGTGAGCGGTCGTTGATGTAGATTAAGTAGAACATATGTTTATGTATTTTCAGGGAGCGTGCATTCCAGGTGCTCTCCTTTCAGAACATCTCCAGTATCAGTTGAGGAGCACTCTTAAAGAATTACGTTGATGAGGGTGATAAGTTAGTTTAGCAACACAGAGAGTGAAACTTGAATATAAACTGGAAATACGTATTGAATAATACGCAATCAAACCTACTGGAGTATAATACTACCCTATTTTGAAATACGAGTATTCTTTTGCGTCCTCCTAAAGATATTGAAACGTATGTATTCCAGTCGAAAATGCCGAGCAAACATGTTATACTGCACTTGTAACGAACATAAACTCACAAATTTTACACATTGATGAAGTAAGCGGGCTTTGCCTTCAGTTTCACTTAAATAACTGTAAGAGCCAGCGGAATTATTGAAAGAATAACTATCAATTCCTCTGTAATATAGTTGGAAATATCTACCGGAATCAAGTAGATGCGGTCAGTAAACACAAACATTCCACTGTACGACCGAAACTTGAACATTGAAATAAAAGTCGCTATGCATTAAGTATAGAGATAGACAAGCTATCATGAGGCTCAGTCATGTAGCTCAGAGACTCATATCTTCATACGAAATGACCAAAACAGTGGTTTTTTTTTTTTTTTAAGATATGAGAATGTTAGAAAAATGTGAATGTCAGTCACACCGTGTGGGTGACCTGGCTCCCTACACAACATACTCCTTTAAACATTGATGAAGCTGGCAGCTTCTTGCCAAATATTTTTAAGATTTAGAATAAATGTGAACTTTTGAATAATGATCAAGTCCTTTGATATGGTAGTTCATAAATATTAATGAATTAGAATAATGTGAAGCATGAAAGCCGAAGCATTTTAACAAGCTTTAAATTTCGAGCTCAACTTTTGTAACTTGAGCGTGGACATATGAATTGTGTTCATTAGAGGACAACCCGCTGTGCATTAAGTATAGAGATAGACAAGCTATCATGAGGCTCAGTCATGTAGCTCAGAGAGTCATATCTTAATACAAAATGACCAGACACGGTGGAAATACGTTGAGCGGGAAGCAAAAGCAAAAAAAAAGTAACAAAGTATCAACTCACAAACTACACGTAATATAAAAAGAATGACTTTATTTAAGACAAAGAACATTGATGAAGAGGGCGTTCTCTGCAGAATTGATTACGCTTAAATTGTAAAAAGCACCTTAAGGTGCCTTTAACAATTTAACGTTAGTCTAGTGCTCGTAAGCAATAAGTATTTTAAGAGCAAACACAGGAGTTACGTGGCTCAAGTGCTCTTCTTTGAGATTCCTAGCAATTTCTATTGAGACATACTATCATGCAACATTGACGAAGATGGGTGGTCTCTGCAGATTTCTGCTACGTTTAAATTGTAAAAAGTTAAAGCCCCTTGAGAGTTAGCCGAACATTGTTCGAGATAAAAGTTTCAAATATTTAGCATTGTACAATTATAACACCGTACCAACGCTACTGGTAGTCACCGATAACCGGACTGTCCAACATTAGATCGATGGAAACCATTTAATTTTGTGAACGAGGGAAACTGGAATAAACTGGAAATATTGTATAAACCGCAATCAACATATACTTAATACTGGAGTATAATACTACCGGTATTTTGAAATGCGAGTATTCTGTTGAGTCCTCTTAGAAATGGAAAAGCGTAAGTGTTAGAAGGACAAATTCGAACTTATGGTTAAAAACCAACATTAGCTCACAAACTAAACATTGATGAAGTAAGCGGGCTTTGCCTTCAGTTTCACTTTAATAACTGTTAGAGCCAGTGGAATTATTGAAAGAATAACTATCAATTCCTCTGAAATATAGATGGAAATATGTACCGGAATCAAGTAGATGCGGTTAGTGAACACAAACATTTCACTCAGGTCATAAGAAGAAATAGTTTAGAATAATATGGATGAAGTCAATGCATTGTTGCAAGCTTCACTCATCGAGCTCAACTCTTGACCATGGAATATGAAACATGACCATTTTAGTAACAGTAGGACTAGATCGATGACAACTGGTTTTATTAATTTAACAAGGATGACCCGGTAAGGACACAGACGCACTTTAATGATTGATGAAGTCAGGCGGTCTATCCCATCAGTTTCACTAAACTGTACGAGTCACTGAAGTTAATTAAATAATATTTCTCAATTCCTCGCGAATCAAGTTGGAAATACATATTTAACCGAATCAAGTTATGTCGGTTACTGTAATGTTTATCGTAGAACAAGTAAATGTTCGTTAAGAATTTAGGATAAACAACCTAATATGTTCGTGTTCATTAAAGTACAATCCGCTGTGCATTAAGTATAGACATAGACAAGCTATCATGAAGCCCAGTCATGTAGCTTAGAGTCTTAACTTTGTACGAGATGACCGAAAAAACGGTGGAAACACGTTGAGCACAAGAAAAAAGTCATAAGTCGGAAAACAAACCAAGCTATCAAATCCAATCAATGAAATAATTCACGACAAAGAACATTGATGAAGAGGGCGGTCTCTGCAGAATTGTTTACCCTTAAATTGTAAAAAGCACCTTAAGGTTAATCTGAAAACAAGACGGTGGTATAGATGGAGCAGCTATCACGATTCTCAGTCATGCTGATTGATGAGCTCGTGATACGCTATCACGTCATTCCGGCGCAAAAAGTAGCACTTGTGCTTGAACAGCGATCATTGATGAAGTTGGGAGGTAGTCACATCTTAATACGAAATGACCAGAATTTAACATTGAAATAAGTGTCTGAGCATTAAGTATAGAGATAGACAAGCTATCATGAGACTCAGTCATGTAGCTCAGAGAGTCATATCTTAATACGAAATGACCAGAACAGTGGAAATACATTTTAAGAGCAAACACTCAAGACACGTGGCTCTACTAATATCTATGATCCCACAAGAAGTAAGACCCACGACACAGACTGAACATTCAGCTGTATCCAAGCATTAAGCTCACAGTGGATTTTACACATACATGAAGTCATGTGGTCTTTGCCGTCAGTTTCACACGAATAATTGAAAGAATCAATTCCTTAGAAGTCAAATTGGAAATATCGAACCGAAAGGATAATGTAGACGTAGAAGTAGTACCGTCCTAAATATCTCCAGAATCAGTTGAGGAGCACTTTTATTAAAACGATTTGAATATTGATGAAGATGGTCTCTGCAGATTGTCTTCACGTGTATATTGTAAAAAGATTAAGTCCCTTGAGGGTTAGCTTAAAATTGCTTAAGATAAAGTGTCAAATATTTAGTATTGTACAATATATAACACCACACTAACGCTTTAATATTTCAATAAAAGGACTCTAGAAAAATATGAGAGAAAAAAAGAATTCTTAAAATAAAAAGTAATTGATGAAGAGGGCGGTCTCTGCCACATTTTTTACATTTAAGTTGTAAAAAATACTTTAAGTTAAAGCTGAATTTTGTTTAAGATAAAAGTCTCCCCAATATTAATCATCATAAGCTATCATGAGGCTCAGACACGTGGATAAGAAATGAATATTTAAATACCAATACCTAACAGAGAGGTAGAAATATATTTCTGAGAGACAATTGGACGTTTATAAATCGTTTGATAGATGAACATAGAGTGCATTGCAGGTGACCTCCTGACTCCCTATGTGCCTACCCAACATACTCTTTTTAACATTGATGAAGCCGGGTGTTCTTTAAAAATTTAAATCAGGTCGAGGGTTAGTGAAAATTGTTTGAGATAAGTCTCAAAGATTGTACCATTATAACACCGTACCAACGCTACTGGTTGACACCGATAACCGATGTGTCCAACATTAGAGCTAGATCGATGGAAATCATTTAATTTTGTGAACGAGAGAAGCCGGCAAAGCAGCTATAGCCGAATAAACGGGTATTGCGACTATTTACTTTAAAATGTAAGCACGAAAGAAAGTTTTAAAGCAAAAAACATTGACGAAGATGGGCGGTCTCTGCAGATTTTTGTTACGTTTAAATTGTAAAAAGTTGCACCCCCAAGGGTTAGCCAAATACTGTTTAAGATACAAATGTGAAATATTTTGCATTGTACTGTATTGTATTTAGCATTATGTAGTAATATAATACCGCACTAACGGTATTTCACCATTGAAAAACAAACTAACCAAAAGAGAAGAAATAATAAATTAAGAGAATAAAGAATTCTTACATTAAATACATTGATGAAGTGAGCGGTCTCTGCCGCTCTTTTTCCGTTTTAATTGTAGAAAGTACCCTGTGTTTAAGTTGAATTTAGTTAAAGTCAAATGAATTTAAAATTGTTGTGCATTAAGTATAGAGATAGACAAGCTATCATGAGACTCAGTCATGTAGCTCAGAGAGTCATATCTTAATACGAAATGACCAGAACAGTGGAAATACATTTGAAATGTCACATGCGACAGAGCTGGCAGCTAGCTAGTAGCCAGCAGAACATCTCCAGACTCAGTTGAGGCGCACTCTTACACAAGAACATTGACGAAGACGGGCATTCTTAGCAGAATGTTTGTACGATTGAATTGTAGAAAGTTGAAGTCCCTTGAGGGTTAGCTAAATACTGTTTAAGATAAAAGTCTCAAATATTTTGCATTGTGCAAATATAACACCGTACCAACGCTATTTGTTGACACCGATAACCGAACTGTTTAAAAAAAGGCTATATCAATGGAAACTATTTAATTTTGCGAACGAGGGAAACTGGAACAAACTGGAAATATTTAATAATACTCATTAAACCCACTAGAATTTAATACTTTCCGTATTTTGAAACGCAAATATTCTGCTGAGTCCTAGTAAAAATGTAAAAGTGTAAAAAGATACTATACGCCAAAGAAAAACGAACATAAGCTCACAAACTTTACACATTGATGAAGTAAGCGGACTTTGCCTTCAGTTTCGTAGTATCTGTAAGAGTCAGCGGAATCATCGAAAGAATAACTATCAATTCCTCCGACATATAGTTGGAATGTAACATTGAACGAAAGTCATATCGAATGACTATGGAATGGCGCTGCGATCGCAAAGTAAACGGGTTCGTCTCCCAGCCAATTCACGAATTTAATTATTATACTCAAAGTGAACGTTGAACATTTAAAATTGTTGTGCATTAAGTATAGAGATAGACAAGCTATCATGAGACTCAGTCATGTAGCTCAGAGAGTCATATCTTCATACGAAATGACCAGAACAGTGGAAATATTTTTTTTAAAGATATGAGAATGTTAGAAAAATGTGAATGTCAGTCACACCGTGTGGGTGACCTGGCTCCCTACTCAACATACTCCTTTAAACATTGATGAAGCTGGCAGCTTCTTGCCAAATATTTTTAAGATTTAGAATAAATGTGAACTTTCGAATAATGATCAAGTTCTTTGATATGGTAGTTCATAAATATTAATGAATTACAATAATGTGAAGCATTAAAGCCGAAGCATTTTAACAAGCTTTAAACTTCGAGCTCAACTTTTGGAACTTGAGCGTGGAAATATGAATTGTGTTCATTAGAGGACAACCCGCTGTGCATTAAGTATAGAGACAGACAAGCTATCATGAGGCTCAGTCATGTAGCTCAGAGAGTCATATCTTAATACAAAATGACCAGACACGGTGGAAATACGTTGAGCGGGAGGCAAAAGCAAAAAAAAAGTAACAAAGTATCAACTCACAAACTACACGCAATATAAAAAGAATGTCATTATTTAAGACAAAGAACATTGATGAAGAGGGCGTTCTCTGCAGAATTGATTACGCTTAAATTGTAAAAAGCACCAACAACAGCCTTTAACAATTTAACGTTAGTCTAGTGCTCGTAAGCAATAAATATTTTAAGAGCAAACACAGGAGTTACGTGGCTCAAGTGCTCTTCTTTGAGATTCCTAGCAATTTCTATTGAGACATACTATCATGCAACATTGACGAAGATGGGTGGTCTCTGCAGATTACTGCTACGTTTGAATTGTAAAAAGTTAAAGCCCCTTGAGAGTTAGCCGAACATTGTTCGAGATAAAAGTTTCAAATATTTAGCATTGTACAATTATAACACCGTACCAACGCTACTGGTAGTCACCGATAACCGGACTGTCCAACATTAGATCGATGGAAACCATTTAATTTTGTGAACGAGGGAAACTGGAATAAACTGGAAATATTGTATAAACCGCAATCAACATATACTTAATACTGGAGTATAATACTACCGGTATTTTGAAATGCGAGTATTCTGTTGAGTCCTCTTAGAAATGGAAAAACGTAAGTGTAAGAAGGACCAATTCTAGCAAATGTATACAAAACAACATTAGCTCACAAACTTTAAACATTGATGAAGTAAGCGGGCTTTGCCTTCAGTTTCACTTTAATAACTGTAAGAGTCAGTGGAATTATTGAAAGAATAACTATCAATTCCTCTGTAATATAGATGGAAATATGTACCGCAATCAAGTAGATGCGGTTAGTGAACACAAACGTTCCACTGTAGGACCGAAACTTGAACATTGAAATAAAAGTGGCTGTGCATTGAGTATTAAGACAGACAAGCTATCACGAGGCTCAGTCATGTAGCTCAGAAGGTCATATCTTCATACAAAATTACCAGAACGGTGGAAATAAGTTGGGAGCAGCAGTAAAAAAAAAACGAAACAGTATCAACTAACAAACTATGCTTAAAAAAAGAATAATGACATTATTAAGACAAAGAACATCGATGAAGTGGGAGATATCTATTGGAAAAAGTTAAAGTCCCATGAGGGTTAGCCGAATACTCCGGACCTCAGCAACGCTAAAGTATTAGATTAGGTTAGTGAACACAAACATTCCACTGTAGGAAAGAAACTTGAACTTGAAACAAAAACAGAAAACGTAGAAAATAAATAATTCTTAAATACAAGCCATTGATGAAGAGGGCGGTCTTTGCAACATTTTTGACATTTAAATTGTAAAAAGTACTTTAAGTTAAAGCTGAACTATGTTTAAGATAAAAGTCTCCCCAATATTAATCATCGTAAGCTATCATGAGGCTCAGACACGTGGATAAGAAATGAATATGTAAATACCAAGACCAATACCTAACAGAAAGGTAGAAATATATTATTAAAAGACAATTGAACATTCATAATGACCACTCGGCCGGTTTTATAGTTTGACAGATGAACATAGAGCCATTGCCTTGCAGGTGACCTCCTGACTCCCTATGTGCCTACCCAACATACTTTTTCTTTGAATTTTGAAGTTAAATAAGTACTTATGACAATTTTAATGTCCTCTGCGAATTTAGCATGTGAGTAGAAATAGTTTAGAATAATGCGAATAAAGGCAATGCATTTTCTATAAAGACAATATATTTACACAAGCTTCACCCGTCGAGCTTAACTGCCGTAACGAGCATGGAAATATAAATTATGATTTTGTTCATGAAAGGTCAAGCTACGAGTATCATAGCTGTGAACAAAACGAAACAAATGAAAATACATTTTCAATGGACTCCAATTTGGCGTCAGAAAGAACGTGGTTCCAGACGGTAAAGAACTATAGAAATATTTATTTTCGAGGTGCCAGTAGCAAACGCGCAATTTAATCTCCTTCCTACACATCTCCAGAACATTGATGAAGTGGGCGGTCTCTGCTGAAAATTTTACGCTTCAATTGTAAAAAGCACCTAAGGTTAAGCTGACAACATGTACGTGACACAGATGGAGCAGCTTTCACGATTCTCAGTCATGCTGATTGATGAGCTCGTGATACGCCATCACGACATTCGGGCGCAAGAAGTTGCACTTGTGTTTGAACCCCGATCATTGATGAAGTTGGGAGGTAGTCACATCTTAATACGAAATGACCAGAATTTAACATTGAAATAAGTGTCTGAGCATTACGTATAGAGACTGACAAGCTATCATGAGGCTCAGTCATGTAGCTCAGAGTCATATCTTGATACGAAATGACCAGAACAGTGGAAATATACATTTTTAGACCAAACACCGGAGTTATGTGGCTCAAGTGCTTTTCTTTGAGATTGTTTGCAATTTCTATCCGAAGATGGGCGGTCTCTGCAGATTTTTGTTACGTTTAAATTGTAAAACGTGAAAGCCCCCTGAGGTTTAGATGAATACTGTATGGGATAATACGACAGTTCGTCGTAACGAGCATGGAAATATGAATTATGTGTTCATGAGTGAACAATCCGCTGTGTACTAAGTATAGAGATAGACAAGCTATCATGACGCTCAGTCATGTAGCTCAGGAAGTCTTATCTACATACGAAATGCCGGAACAGTGGAAATACGTTGAGGACAAGAAAAAAAGGCATGGTACAAAGTGACGGGTACATAGAAAAAGACTGAAATCATTCACGACATTGATGAAGACGGCGGTCTCTGCCACATTTATTACATTCAAGTTGTAACAAGTACTTTAAGTTAAAGCTGAACTTTGTTTTAGATAAAAGTCCCCCCGAATATTGAGCATCGTAAGCTATCACGAGGCTCAGTGACGTGGCTAAGAAATTAATATGTAAATACCAATACCTAACAGAGAGGTAGAAATGTATTTTTGGAAGAAAATAGAATGTCCATAATGACCACTCAGCCGGTTTTATCGTTTGATAGATGAACATAGAGCCATTGCCTTGCAGGTGACCTCCTGACTCCCTATGTGCCTACCCAACATGCCCTCTTCAACATTGATGAAGCCGGGTGTTCTTTAAAAAGTTAAATCCCCTCGAGGGTTAGTGAAAATTGTTTGTGATAAGTCTCAAATATTTAGCAATGTACAAATATAACACCGTACCAACGCTCTTTGATGACATCGATAACCGAGCTGTCCAACATTAAGACTAGATCGATGAAAATTGATTTAATTTTGTGATCGAGGGAAACTGGAATAATCTGGAAATATTGAACAATGCGCAATCAAACCTACTGGAGTATAATACTGACGAATTTTCTTAGTACTCTTTTGCAACCTCCAATCAATATTAAAGCGTATGTACTCCAGTCAGAAAAGCAACTACCGTGGACAATATGAAAGGAATAACGAATATAATCACACCAACTTTACACATTGATGAAGTAAGCGGGCTTTGCCTTCAGTTTCGCTGTAGTATCTGTAAGAGTCAGTGGAATTATTAAAAGAATAACTATCAATTCCTCTGTAATATAGTTGGAAATATCTACCGGAATCAAGTAGATGCGGTCAGTAAACACAAACGTTCCACTGTACGACCGAAACTTGAACATTGAAATAACAGTCGCTGACCATTAAGTATAGAGATAGACAAGCTATCATGAGGCTCAGTCATGTAGCTCAGAGTCATATCTTAATACGAAATGATCAGAACGAAGAAATAAAAAAGGAGAAAGAGAAGAAATAAGAAGAAATAAAAATACATTGAAAGAGCAAACACTCAAGACACGTGGCTCTACTAATATATATGATCCCACAAGAAGTTAGACCAACATCCAACGCTGTCTCAGCATTATGCGATAGAAAGTGCTGTGGGAGGATATAAAGAATTATTTTTAAAAAAAACATTGATCAAGAGGGCGGTCTCCGAGGCACTATTTAAGTTAAAATTTAAAAAAATTCTTCACGTTCAATCTAAATTTTGTTTAGGATAAAAGTTTCGCCGTGTTTGTTAAAGGACAATTCCATTATACTAGCAACGTCAAGCTAGAGCTAGGAACGCAACAAACTGTCCTGAACAACGGAATCATGTAATTCTGGTGCAACATGTTGCACTCCTGCTAGTACCTAAGTCATTGATGAAGTTGGGCGGGCGCTGATGTAGATTTGATAGAACTATTTATGTATTTTCAAGGAGTGTGTATTCTAGATAAGGAACATACTGTCCTTCGAGAACATCTCCGGTATCAGTTGAGGCGCACTCTTAAACAAGAACATTGATAAGGGTGAAAAGTTATTTTAGTAAGAGCCATCACAAAAAACACCCTGATAATAAATGTATGAAAACAAAATTTAATGCAAAAAAAATTGACGAAGACAGGCGGTCTTTGCAGAATTTTGTTACGTTTAGATTGTAAAATGTAGAAATCCCTTAAAGGTTAGCAGAATACAGTTCAAGATAAAATTCTCAAATATATGTCAAGTATTGTACAAATATAACACCACACTAACGCTATTTGTTGACACTGATAACCAGACTGTCTAACATTAAGACTAGATCGATGAAAATTTATTTCATTTTTCGAACCGGGACATCTGGAAGTGTTGAATAATAAGCAATCAAATCTTACTAGAGGTTTAGAAATTAAACCCTTCCTGGAAAGCGGGTTTTCTTTTCACTGAGCATTAAGTATAGAGATAGACAAGCCATCATGAGGCTCAGTCATGTAGCTCAGAGAGTCATATCTTAATACGAAATGACCAGAACAGTGGAAATATACATTTTAAGAGCAAACACCCAAGACACGTGGCTCTACTAATATCTATGATCCCACAAGAAGTAAGACCCACGACACAGACTGAACATTCAGCTGTATCCTAACAAAAAACAAAGCATGAATAAATAAATAATTCTTAAATACAAGCCATTGATGAAGAGGGCGGTCTCTGCAACATTTTTGACATTTAAATTGTTAAAAGTACTTTAAGTAAAAGCTGAACTTTGTTTAAGATAAAAGTCTCCCCAATATTAATCATCATAAGCTATCATGAGGCTTAGACACGTGGATAAGAAATGAATATTTAAATACCAATACCTAACAGAGAGGTACAAATATATTTTTGAAAGACAATTGGACGTTTATAAATCGTTCGATAGATGAACATAGAGTGCATTGCAGGTGGCCTCCTGACTCCCTATGTGCCTACCCAACATACTCTTTTTAACATTGATGAAGCCGGGTGTTCTTTAAAAAGTAAAATCCCCTTGAGGGTAAGTGAAACTTGTTTGAGATAAGTCTCAAAGATTGTACCATTATAACACCGTACCAACGCTACTGGTTGACACCGATAACCGATGTGTCCAACATTAGAGCGAGATCGATGGAAATCATTTAATTTTGTGAACGAGAGAAGCCGGCAAAACTGCTATAGCTGAATAAACGGGTATTGCGACTATTTACTTTAAAATGTAAGCACGAAATAAAGTTTTAAAGCAAAAAACATTGACGAAGATGGGCGGTCTCTGCAGATTTTTGTTACGTTTAAATTGTAAAAAGTTGCCCCCTAAGGGTTAGCCGAATACTGTTTGAGATACAAGTGTCAAATATTTAGCATAGTACTGTATTGTATTTAGCATTGTGTAGTAATATAACACAGCACTAACGGTATTTGTTGGCACCATTGGTACAATACCAATCTGCAAAGCGAAAAAAGAAAAAATTCTTACATTAAATACATTGATGAAGTGAGCGGTCTCTGCCGCTCTTTTTTCGTTTTAATTTTAGAAAGTGCCCTGTGTTAAGGATGAATTTTGTTAAAGATAAAAGTCTCGGCTAATATTTAGCATCGTAAGCTATCATGAGGCTCAGTCACGTGGCTAAGACATTATTACCAAGACCAATATCTAATGACCAACACGGTGGAAATACATTATTCAACTTGTCTTTGACTTTGAAAGATATTAGAAAGAAAGATGCGCATAGAAGTATCGTCTTGCACATGATCTGGCTCCCTACACAACATACTCCTTTAAACATTGATGAAGCTGGCCGTTTCTTGCGAAGTATATTTGAGTTTTAGGTTAAATGTGTACTTCTGAATAACTTCAAGTTCTTTGATATGGCGGTTCATATTTAGTAATGGTTTAGAATAATGTGAAGCATTAAAGCCGAAGCGTTGTGACTAGCTCCAACGGTCGAGTTTAACTTTCGAAACTGGAGTATGGAAATATGAATAATGTGTTCATTAAAGGACAACCCGCTGTGCATTAAGTGTAGAGATAGACAAGCTATCATGAGGCTCAGTCATGTAGCTCAGAGAGTCATATCTTAACACCAAATGACCAGAACAGTGGAAATACATTTGAAATGTCACATGCGACAGAGCTAGCAGCTAGCTAGTAGCCAGCAGGACATCTCCAGACTCAGTTGAACCATACACGTACTCAAGCAGAAGACGGGCATTCCTAGCAGAATGTTTATACGATTGAATTGTAGAAAGTTGAAATCCCTTGAGGGTTAGCTAAATACTGTTTAAGATAAAAGTCTCAAATATTTTGCATTGTGCAAATATAACACCGTACCAACGCTATTTGTTGACACCGATAACCAAAATTGTATATAAAAGCGTATCAATCAATGGAAATTATTTAATTTTGCGAACGAGGGAAACTGGAACAAACTGGAAATATTTAATAATACTCATTAAACCCACTAGAGTTTAATACTATCCGTATTTTGAAACGCAAATATTCTGCTGAGTCCTCCTAAAAATGTAAAAATGTAAGAAGATCAAGTGTAAGCTGATGGTAAAAAACGAACATAAGCTCACAAACTTTACACATTGATGAAGTAAGCGGGCTTTGCCTTCAGTTTCGCTGTAGTATCTGTAAGAGTCAGCGGAATCATCGAAAGAATAACTATCAATTCCTCCGACATATAGTTGGAATGTAGCATTGAACGAAAGTGCATTAAGTACAGAGATAGACAAGCTATCATGACGCTCAGTCATGTAGCTCAGAGAGTCATATCTTAATACGAAATGATCAGAACGGTGGAAATACATTTATTAAAGATATGAGAATGTTAGAAAAATGTGAATGTCAAGCACACCATGTGGGTGTACCTGGCTCCCTACACAACTTACTCCTTTAAACATTGATGAAGCTGGCAGCTCCTTGCGAAGTATATTTGAGTATTCAGTTAAATGTGTACTTGAGAATAATCATCAAATCCTTTGATATGGCGGTTTATAATAATGTGGATAAAGCCAAAGAATTTTGGCAAGCTTCGACCGTCAAACTTAACAGTCAAAACGAACATGAAAATATAATAATATAATATAATAGGATTTATATTACCAGAACATTTCTGAACGCTAAAGAACTTTGTTTCAGAACGAATGAATGTGTGAGTGTAAGAGATGGAATGAATGATAGAAAAAAAGGAAGATCGAAGACTACGATGATAAGATGGTGTACGTTTTTTTTGTCTAAGGTGAAAATAAAATACAAGTAAGTTGTAACATTGTTTTATTCTGGAATATCCCACTCTACAACTTGGGGGCTCGTCCGGGATACCAGAAAAAACAATAAATAAGAAGATTGCCTTGTGTGTACATCGCGGTAAGGTGAGCTGCGACCACGTGCGCCGGGCGAAAAATTGACGACGACGAAATTTCAAACTTAATTTACAACGATGTCCGACGAAAAGCATCCTTTTCCAACATTCAGCTACGCCGATATAATTCCGAAATTTAACGGCGTCGACAAGACGTACTCGTCAGGAAAATGGGCGCAAGACATAGAAGACAACGCGGAGATATTCGGGTGGACGGCGGCGCAAAAGCTGATTCTGGCGAGAAGGTCACTAACGGGCACAGCAGAATTATGGCTCAAATCAGAAAAAGCCTTCAAAAGTTACGAAGAATTACGGACGGCTTTACTTAAAGAATTTCCGGAAACCGTGAACAGCAAAGAAATGCACGAACTCATGGCGTCCCGCAAAAAGAAAAGCACTGAAACTTATTACGAGTATATGTTAACGATGAAGGAGTTGGGTAAGCGTGCTAAATTCCCAGACTATGTGTCGATACAATATATCATAGACGGAATACAAGACTATGAATCGAATAAAACGATCCTGTACGGCGCGACCACATACTCGGTGTTAAAAGAAAGAATTATCATCTACGAAACCATGAAGAGTAAAAGTAGGAAAAGACAAGATGATACGACGAAGCAGCAGAAGCAGGACCTGGAAAAGAAGGGTCATTCGGAGAAGTCTATTAGTCGCCGGTGTTTCAAGTGTGGTGAGACAGATCACGTCGCCAACGCGTGCAAGAAAGGTGTAAAATGCTTCCGATGTAACTCGTTTGGTCATATCGGACGAGAGTGCAAGGAGCCAATCTCGAATACAAATTCGCAAGATAAGCATAAAGATGGCGGCGGCGGTCATAGTTCTCGTACTTCCATGTTGTGTACGAAGATTTTGCCGGAACTTGCGGAAACGGAAAAAAAACATGGCGGCCACGATGAAGATGAACGAGGAAGGAACGAACGTACAATACGTATGAATGAGTCAGTGTCAACGTCAAACTTCTGCCAATCATGTCAGTGTCATAAGTGTCAAAGTGAAATGGTGTTAAGCGTAAACAAAGACTTTGCGAGTAATAAATCAGTTAAAAACATTAAGATTAGTGGAATAAATGTTGATAGCCTCGTAGATTCTGGTAGTGATTTGAATTTAATAGCTTCTAACTTGTTTTTCGAGTTGAATGTAACATCCTACGAAAAGGTAAGAGTCACATTGTCAGGACTCGGTTCTGCAAGCGTTTTTTCTCATGGAAAGTTTAATGTTATCACAGAAATGGATGGTTATTGTTTTGATGTTTGTTTTTATATCGTTCCACAAGAAGTAATGCCGTATAAAGTTATTTTAGGCCAACCATTCTTAGTAAATGTTACTGCTGTCATTGATAAAGGTTCAGTCACGGTTATGCCACACCATAATGATGTTTTGCTGCAGTGTATGCTTGCCGAGGTTCCAGAACCAGTATGTTATGTTTCTGATCCACAGATACGAGAGGTGGCTCAGAGTTTGGTTGACAACTACCAACCTAAGGGGATAAAAGAGGCTCCGATAGAGATGAAGATTATATTGAAAGATGATATTCCTGTTGCACAGCGTCCACGAAGGTTATCACTCGCTGAGCAGAGAGAAGTTGAGAAACAAGTAAGTGAATGGTTACGAAATGGTATTGTTAGGCCAAGTTTTTCTGAATATGCGAGTCCATTAGTTCTTGTAAAGAAGAAAGATGGATCTACAAGAGTATGTGTCGATTATCGAATGATCAATAAAAAGATGGTCAAGGACGAATTTCCACTTCCAGTCATAGAAGATCTTATTGACAAGTTATCAGGGGCTAAGGTGTTCAGTAAATTGGATTTAAAAGACGCATTCTTTCATTTGAGGATAGAAGAAAGTTCAGTTGGGTATACCTCATTTGTAACACACCATGGTCAGTTTGAATTCCTCAGAGCACCATTTGGATTGTCAATTTGTCCTAAGTATTTCACAAGATTTATAACAATAATTTTCCGTGACCTCATAGCCAAAGGTCATATTCTTATATTTATTGATGATGCCATAATTCCAGCAAATGACTACAAAGAAGCAGTTGAGAGATTACAAGAGGCACTACAAATAGCATCAGATTATGGACTTGAAATAAACTGGAAGAAGAGTGAAGTATTGACGACGAAAGTTGAGTATTTGGGTCACATTGTGCAAGATGGTGAAATCAAACCCTCCACTGAAAAAACTGAAGCGGTTGTCAAGTTCCCTGAACCCAAGACGGTGAAACAACTACAAAGCTTTATGGGGCTAGCATCATACTTCAGGAAGTACATACCTCATTTTGCTAAAATAGCTAGTCCATTGACTGACTTGTTAAAGAAGGATCAAAGTTTTGCATTTGAAGATGAACACAGGTACGCATTTAATATTTTAAAAGAAAAATTAGGAAGTGGTCCGGTACTGAAGATATTCAACCCAAAAAGACGTACAGAGCTACACACAGATGCCTCGGGTATGGCCTATGCAGCAGTATTAATGCAGTGGTGTGAAGACAGTGGCCTACATCCTGTATATTATATGAGCCGGAAGACCAGCGATGCAGAAAAGAAATATTCTAGTTACGAGTTGGAAGCTCTTGCTATAATAGAGGGTGTAAAGAAGTTTCGACACTATCTCTATGGCATTCCATTTAAAATTATAACAGATTGCCAAGCCTTTCAGATGACGCTACAAAAGAAAGATCTGTCAACTAGAGTTGCCAGGTGGGCATTGTTATTACAAGAATTTGATTTTCAGGTTGAACACCGGTCTGGTACAAGGATGAAACATGTAGACGCATTGAGCCGTAACCCATACATAGGAGTGACTACTAATAGCCTACATGAACAAATAAAGAAGGCACAGGAGCAAGATGAAGGATTGAAAGCTATCATGGAGGTACTCTCTGAAAAACCCTATCTCGACTACTACTTGGAAGGCGGTGTGCTGTATAAAGGCCTGGAAAGAAAACTGATGGTACCTAAGAATATGGAGATGGAGGTCATAAAAAGAGTGCACTCAAATGGACATTTTGGTAAAAAGAAGATGACGGAGCTTATAAATAAAGATTATTATATTAAAGATTTATCAAAGAAATTAGAAGAGTTTATCATAACTTGTATCCCATGTATACTTGGTAGCAGAAAAGAGGGCAAACAAGAGGGATTTTTATACCTTTTAGAGAAGGAAGATACACCCCTACATACTATCCACATTGACCACCTTGGGCCAATGACGGAGACAAAGAAGATGTACAATCATCTACTCACAATGGTGGATGCATTTACGAAGTTTGTGTGGATATTTCCCACAAGAAGCACCACGAGTAAGGAAACCATTGAGAAGTTAAGAATCCACCAGCAGCACTTTGGAAATCCCACTAGAATAATTAGTGACAGGGGAACAGCATTCACTAGTCAAGAATTTCAACAATATTGTGAAGAAGAAGGAATCAAACATGCCAAGATTACTACAGGAGTGCCTAGGGGAAACGGGCAGGTAGAAAGAATGCACAGAACCATAATATCAATCCTTACGAAGCTGTGCATTGAAGACCCTACCCAATGGTACAAGCATGTCAGTCATGTGCAAAGAGCATTGAATAGTACTTGGCAGAGAAGCATCAATTGTACCCCATTTGAACTACTTGTAGGAACAACTATGAAAACCAAAGAAGACATTGAAATCTACGACTTACTAATGCAAGAGGGAAGAGATATCTTTGTACAAGATAGAGAGGAAAACCGACGGAAGGCGAAGGAGCACATTTTGCAGGTGCAGGAAGAAAATATACAAGCTTTTAACAGAAAACGTAAAGAAAGTACTAAGTATAAAGAAGGTGACTTAGTAGCAATCAAACGAACTCAGTTTGGGTCTGGAATGAAGCTTAAGCCTAAATATCTTGGACCTTATAGCATCACTAAGGTCAAAGGGAACGACCGATATGATGTACAGAAGGTGGACCCCACTGCAGAAGGACCAGGTAAGACATCCACTGTAGTTGATTTCATGAAGAAATGGCCCAATGACTGAACCAATATCATTTAAGCTTAAACATTATTATTTTATTTTGTGTATCCAACATAGTTTTGGTTGGTAAAACTATAACGATGTGTAAGACTGTATTTTTGTCAGTATTAGTGTGTTTTTAGGATAATTTGATAAACGATAACGTTGTGTAAGACTGTATTCTTATTAGTATTAGTATTGTGTTAAGCAGGCTAAAGGATTGTGTTCTGGTAGTGCTGTATCATTTCTGAGGCCAGAAATAACGGCAGGATGGCCGAGTTGTAGGATTTATATTACCAGAACATTTCTGAACGCTAAAGAACTTTGTTTCAGAACGAATGAATGTGTGAGTGTAAGAGATGGAATGAATGATAGAAAAAAAGGAAGATCGAAGACTACGATGATAAGATGGTGTACGTTTTTTTTGTCTAAGGTGAAAATAAAATACAAGTAAGTTGTAACATTGTTTTATTCTGGAATATCCCACTCTACAATAATGTGTTCAGAACAATCCGCTGTGCATTAAGTATAGAGACAGACAAGCTATCATGAGACTCAGTCATGTAGCTCAGAGAGTCATATCTTCATACGAAATTACCAGAATGGTGGAAATAAGTTGGGAGCAGCTGCAAAAACCAAAAACTAAAAAGTATCAACCAACAAAGTATGCCAAAAAAAAAAACAACATTATTTAAGACAAAGAACATTGATGAAGTGGGCGGTCTCTGCAGATTTCTGCTACGTTTGAATTGTAAAAAGTTAAAGCCCCTTTGAGATAAGTCTCAAATAGTCACCGTACCAACGCTACTGATAATCACCGATAACCGGACTGTCCAACATTAGATCGATGGAAACCATTTAATTTTGTGAACGAGGGAAACTGGAATAAACTGGAAATATTGTATAAACCGCAATCAACATATACTTAATACTGGAGTATAATACTACCGGTATTTTGAAATGCGAGTATTCTGTTGAGTCCTCTTAGAAATGGAAAAGCGTAAGTGTTAGAAGGACAAATGCGAACTTATGGTGAAAAACCAACATTAGCTCACAAACTTTAAACATTGATGAAGTAAGCGGGCTTTGCCTTCAGTTTCACTGTAGTATCTGTAAGAGTCAGCGGAATCATCGAAAGAATAACTATCAATTCCTCCGACATATAGTTGGAATGTAACATTGAACGAAAGTCATATCGAATGACTATGGAATGGCGCTGCGATCGCAAACTTTCTTAAATTTTTAAACTCAAAGTGAACGTTGAACATTTAAAATTGTTGTGCATTAAGTATAGAGATAGACAAGCTGTCATGAGGCTCAGTCATGTAGCTCAGAGAGTCATATCTTAATACGAAATAAACAGAACGGTGGAAATAAGTTGGGAGCAGCTGCAAAAACTAAAAACGAAAAAGTATCAACCAACAAAGTATGCCAAAAAAAAATAACATTATTTAAGACAAAGAACATTGATGAAGTGGGCGGTCTCTGCCGATTTCTGCTACGTTTAAATTGTAAAAAGTTAAAGCCCCTTTGAGATAAGTCTCAAATATTCTAGCATTGTACAATCATAACACCGTACCAACGCTACTGGTAGTCACCGATAACCGGACTGTCCAACATTAGATCGATAGAAACCATTTAATTTTGTGAACGAGGGAAACTGGAATAAACTGGAAATATTGTGTAAACCGCAATCAACATATACTTAATACTGGAGTATAATACTACCGGTATTTTGAAATGCGAGTGTTCTGTTGAGTCCTCTTAGAAATGGAAAAGCGTAAGTGTAAGAAGGACAAATGCGAACTAATGTATACAAACCAACATTAGCTCACAAACTTTAAACATTGATGAAGTAAGCGGGCTTTGCCTTCAGTTTCACTTTAATAACTGTAAGAGTCAGCGGAATTATTGAAAGAATAATTATCAATTCCTCTGTAATATAGTTGGAAATATCTACCGGAATCAAGTAGATGCGGTTAGTGAACACAAACGTTCCACTGTAGGACCTAAACCTGAAAATTGAAATAACAATTGCTGAGCATTAAGTATAGAGATAGACAAGCTGTCATGAGGCTCAGTCGTGTAGCTCAGAGTCATATCTTAATACGAAATGACCAGAACGAAGAAATAAAAAAGGAGAAAGAAAAGAAATAAGAAGAAATAAAAATACATTGAAAGAGCAAACACTCAAGACACGTGGCTCTACTAATATATATGATCCCACAAGAAGTAAGACCCATGACACTGAACGTTGGAATCAATTTCTTAAAAAATGTACACATTTTTAAATAAAAATTGATGAAGAGGGCGGTCTCTGCAGCATTTTTAAGTTAAAATTGTAAAACGTGCTTTAAGTTCAAGCTATATTTTGTTTATGATGAAATTCCCGCCAAACATTTAGCATTAAGAGCTATCATGAGGCTCAGTCATGTAGCTCGGAATAATACGAAAGAAACATTCGATAATGAAATGAGCATTCAGTACCACGAAATCATCTTCTTCCAGAACATCTCCAGTATCAGTTGAGGAGCACTCCTACAGAAGAACATGGAAAGACACTTTAGGAGCAAACACCACAGTTACGTGGCTCAAGTGCTCTTCTTTGAGATTCCTAGCAATTTCTATTGAGACATACTATCATGCAACATTGACGAAGATGGGTGGTCTCTGCAGTTTTCTGCTACGTTTGAATTGTAAAAAGTTAAAGCCCCTTGAGAGTTAGCCGAACATTGTTCGAGATAAAAGTTTCAAATATTTTAGCATTGTACAATTATAACACCGAACCAACGCTACTGGTAGTCACCGATAACCGGACTGTCCAACATTAGATCGATGGAAACCATTTAATTTTGTGAACGAGGGAAACTGGAATAAACTGGAAATATTGTATAAACCGCAATCAACATATACTTAATACTGGAGTATAATGCTACCGGTATTTTGAAATGCGAGTATTCTGTTGAGTCCTCTTAGAAATGGAAAAGCGTAAGTGTAAGAAGGACAAATGCGAACTAATGGTCAAAAACCAACATTAGCTCACAAACTTTAAACATTGATGAAGTAAGCGGGCTTTGCCGTCAGTTTCAGTTTAATAACTGTAAGAGTCAGTGGAATTATTGAAAGAACTAATCAATTAATCTGAAATATAGTTGAAAATATCTACCGGAATCAAGTAGATGCGGTTAGTGAACACAAACATTTCACTCAGGTCATAAGTAGAAATAGTTTAGAATAATATGGATGAAGTTAATGCATTGTTGCAAGCTTCACTCATCGAGCTCAACTCTTGACCATGGAATATGAAACATGACCATTTTAGTAACAGTAGGACTAGATCGATGACAACTGTTTTTATTATTTTAACAAGGTTGACCCGGTAAGGACACAGACGCACTTTAATCATTGATGAAGTCAGGCGGTCTATCCCATCAGTTTCACTAAACTGTACGAGTCACTGAAGTTAATTAAATAATATTTCTCAATTCCTCGCGAATCAAGTTGGAAATACATATTTAACCGAATCAAGTTATTTCGGTTACTCTAATGTTTATCGTAGAACAAGTAAATGTTCGTTAAGAATTTAGGATAAACAACCTAAATTTTAACATGGAATTATATGCAATATGTTTGTGTTCATTAAAGTACAATCCGCTGTGCATTAAGTATAGACATAGACAAGCTATCATGAAGCCCAGTCATGTAGCTTAGAGTCTTAACTTTGTACGAAATGACCGAAAAAACGGTGGAAACACGTTGAGCACAACAAAAAAGTCATAAGTCGGAAAACAAACCGAGCTATAAAATCGAATCAATGAAATAATTCACGACAAAGAACATTGATGAAGAGGGCGGTCTCTGCAGAATTGTTTACCCTTAAATTGTAAAAAGCACCTTAAGGTTAATCTGAAAACAAGACTGTGGTATAGATGGAGCAGCTATCACGATTCTCAGTCATGCTGATTGATGAGCTCGTGATACGCTATCACGTCATTCCAAAGCAAAAAGTAGCACTTGTGCTTGAACCCCGATCATTGATGAAGTTGGGAGGTAGTCACATCTTAATACGAAATTACCAGAACTTAACATTGAAATAAGTGTCTGAGCATTAAGTATAGAGATAGACAAGCTATCATGAGGCTCAGTCATGTAGCTCAGAGAGTCATATCTTAATACGAAATGACCAGAACAGTGGAAATATATTTAGGTTTAACGAATTTATTACTCATAAAGAACAATACATAGTTCACTAAATAATGAGCTTAGATAAAAAATAAACATGCAATGTAATATTTAGAGATCGAGCAAATTCTAGTAAATATTATCATAAATGTACTTTCTCAACTTTATTTTAAACTCTGCAAGCCCTTTGGAATCCTTAATATTGTTAGGTAGATTATTAAATATTGTGCTCCTTCATATGTAATGGTTTTCTTGCCGTAGTTAGTTCTATGGCTTCGTAATTTAATTTGGTTAGTATTTCTTAAGCTATGATAAAATGATTTTTTAATAAGTTTAATATCAGATTTTAATTCACCAGTCTTTATCTTTCGTACTAGTACACACATTGTGTAAGTGTGTGTTTGTGTTATATTAAATATCTTTGTATTACGGTATAGTGTACGTGACTCTGTCAGCCGGTTATACTTAAATAAGGCTTTTATAACTTTGTTTTGTGAAATTTGTAGGTCTATTTTACTAGCAAACACCCAAGCCTGGCTCTACTCATGTCTGTGTCCTCAAGAAGTAAGACCCACGACACAGACTGAACATCCAATGGTATCTCAACATTATGCCAAAAAACAAAGGGAAATAAGGAAAATAAATAAAAAATCTTTAATATAAAGCATGGATGAAGATGGATGGTCTCTACAACATTTTTTTCGTTTAAGTTGTAAAAAGTACCTTAAGTTACGTTTTAATTGTGACAAAGTTAAATCTCCTTGAGGGTATGCATACTACTTCCACTGTAGGACCGAAACTTGAACATTGAAATAACAGTCGCTAAGCATTAAGTATAGAGATAGACAAGCCATCATGAGGCTCAGTCATGTAGCTCAGAGAGTCATATCTTAATACGAAATGACCAGAACAGTGGAAATATACATTTTAAGAGCAAACACCCAAGCCACGTGGCTCTACTCATGTCTGTGATCCCACAAGAAGTGAGACCCACATAAACGATCGAACATTCAGCTGTATCCGAGCCAATATACAAAACATGAAATAAATAAATAATTCTTAAATACAAGCCATTGATGAAGAGGGCGGTCTCTACAACATTTTTGACATTTAAATTGTTAAAAGTACTTTAAGTTAAAGCTGAACTTTGTTTGAGATAAAAGTCTCCCCAATATTAATCATCATAAGCTATCATGAGGCTCAGACACGTGGATAAGAAATGAATATTTAAATACCAATACCTAACAGAGAGGTAGAAATATATTTTTGAAAGACAATTGGACGTTTATAAATCGTTTGATAGATGAACATAGAGTGCATTGCAGGTGACCTCCTGACTCCCTATGTGCCTACCCAACATACTCTTTTTAACATTGATGAAGCCGGGTGTTCTTTAAAAAGTAAAATCCCCTTGAGGGTTAGTGAAACTTGTTTGAGATAAGTCTCAAATATTGTACCATTATAACACCGTACCAACGCTACTGGTTGACACCGATAACCGATGTGTCCAACATTAGAGCGAGATCGATGGAAATCATTTAATTTTGTGAACGAGAGAAGCCGGCAAAACTGCTATAGCTGAATAAACGGGTATTGCGACTATTTCCTTTAAAATGTAAGCACGAAATAAAGTTTTAAAGCAAAAAACATTGACGAAGATGGGCGGTCTCTGCAGATTTTTGTTACGTTTAAATTGTAAAAAGTTGCCCCCTAAGGGTTAGCCGAATACTGTTTGAGATACAAGTGTCAAATATTTAGCATAGTACTGTATTGTATTTAGCATTGTGTAGTAATATAACACAGCACTAACGGTATTTGTTGGCACCATTGGTACAATACCAATCTGCAAAGCGAAAAAAGAAAAAATTCTTACATTAAATGGGCATTTTCATTTTAAATGGCGCAGGCTGTTTTTCGGTTGTCCCATGACTAAAATATGATGAAAAAAATATTTGCAAACAATTTTTTTAAGAAAAATCTATTGTACCCTGTAGGTATTTTTATAAATATGTGGATTTAATTTATTAGTTCCTTATAAAGCACGTATTTAATTTTATTTAAATTAATAATGTTGCGGAATCGTGTAAAATCATGATGTCCCCATGAGAGTTTGCATCATTGCATTCAATTTTTTCGTTATTTTTTGTATGACAGCTAACGTAGCGACACTTTCATTTTATTGTTAGATAGTTAATTTATCATTTAAACTAAGCATTTCATCTCAGTTAGTGAAGAAAATATATAATAATTTAATAAAAAGCTTGTCCCACGAATTCGCGCCTACCGGACATGTCCGGATAGTCACGCGGTTTTTACTATGAAATAGACACATTTATCATCAAAATTTGGTTTTAACGGTAACTCTGGGTACAAATTTCAAAGTATGAAATGTTATTTTGAAGTTAGTCGCGCTAGGTGTCCAGCTAGTGCAGTAAGTTTTGCAGCACAATAAATGGTTAAAAAAGAACTGTTGTAGTTAGTAACGTTTTTTTCATGAATATAAAGTCTGTCATTTTTTCTTTTTTAGGTGTACATAACTTATACACTGCTGAAAGCATAAAAGTACAATTTTACAGCTTTCTGATAATATTGTTTGAGTATTTAAATTTAATTTTAAAAACGATCTATATCCGTCACGTCCTGTTAGTAACTAGTTGTAGTGTGTATTTGTAGTAGTTTTTGAAGCCTATTTATTTTAACCTGCGCCATTTAAAATGAAAATGCCCAAATACATTGATGAAGTGAGCGGTCTCTGCCGCTCTTTTTTCGTTTTAATTGTAGAAAGTGCCCTGTGTTTAGGATGAATTTTGTTAAAGATAAAGTCTCGGCTAATATTTAGCACCGTAAGCTATCATGAGGCTCAGTCACGTGGCTAAGACATTATTACCAAGACCAATATCTAATGACCAACACGGTGGAAATACATTATTGAACTTGGCTTTGACTTTGAAAGATATTAGAAAGAAAGATGCGCATAGAAGTATCGTCTTGCACATGATCTGACTCCCTACACAACATACTCCTTTAAACATTGATGAAGCTGGCCGTTTCTTGCGAAGTATATTTGAGTTTTAGGTTAAATGTGTACTTCTGAATAACTTCAAGTTCTTTGATATGGCAGTTCATATTTAGTAATGGTTTAGAATAATGTGAAGCATTAAAGCCGAAGCGTTGTGACTAGCTCCAACGGTCGAGTTTAACTTTCGAAACTGGAGTATGCAAATATGAATAATGTGTTCATTAAAGGACAACCCGCTGTGCATTAAGTGTAGAGATAGACAAGCTGTCATGAGGCTCAGTCATGTAGCTCAGAGAGTCATATCTTAACACCAAATGACCAGAACAGTGGAAATACATTTGGAATGTCACATGCGACAGAGCTAGCAGCTAGCTAGTAGCCAGCAGGACATCTCCAAACTCAATTGAACCATACACGTACTCAAGCAGAAGACGGGCATTCCTAGCAGAATGTTTATACGATTGAATTGTAGAAAGTCAAAATTCCTTAAGGACTAGTTAAATACTGTTTAAGATAAAAATCTCAAATACAATTATAACACCGCCTAACGCTATTTGTTGGCACCGTTGGCTTGTTAACTAACGAGCTAATCATAAAGAAGACATCGAATACATTGATGACGAGGGCGGTCTCTGCTGCTCTTTTGATATTAAAATTTTAAAAAGTACTTTAAGTTCAAGCTGAATTTTGTTTTAGATAAAAACCGCACCGAATGTAAAGCATTGTAAGCTATCATGAGGCACAGGGACCAGGCTAAGACTTTAACATGTAATGTTAATTACTGACACCACTATCTTATTAACAGAACGGCGGAAATACATTTTGAAAGATTTTAGAAATCAAGACGCGCCACTCCCTATCCGACCCTGCTTTAAACATTAATAAAGCTGGGCGCTACTTGCGAAGTATTTCTTTTTAATTTAAGTTAAACGTTTACTCCTGAATAATTTTCAAGTCCTATAATATGGCAGTTCTAAAACGGTGATAGTTTAGAATAATGTACGAAGTATATTGATATTGTGAAGTTTCAACAGTCGAGCTTAACTTTCAAGACTTTAACACGAAAAGTAAGGTCAAATTAGGACCTATACACAAGAAATTGGTTTACAAGAACTTTACAAGACTTCTTAAAGAAAATCGCTGATGAAGAGGGCGGTCTCAGCACCACAAGTTACTTTAGTATCTAAACACCAAGACCAATAACTAACAGAATGGTATAAATATACTTCGAAAGATAATTCAACGTTCATAATGACCACTCGGCCGGTTTTATCGTTTGATAGATGAACATAGAGCCATTGCCTTGCAGGTGACCTCCTGACTCCCTATGTGCCTACCCAACATACTCTTTTTAACATTGATGAAGCCGGGTGTTCTCCAAAAAGTTAAATCTCCTCGAGGGTTTGTGAAACTTGTTTGAGATAAGTCTCAAATATTTAGCATTGTACAACTGTAACAGCGCACCAACTCTGTTGGTTGACACCTATAACCGGACTGTCTACATAGAGTAGATCGATGTAAATTGATTTAATTTTGTTAACGACAACAATTAACGATTCAGATCAATTAAAAAAGTAGTCTCTTTAGTGTTCCAAAAAATACAATTATCATTTAACTACATTATTTATATTCAATTATTCTTTTATTAAAGTCATCAATTGAATAAAAACATTCGTCACTTTCAACGAAATTCACTAAATTCTTAATCATCATCATTAATCATTGATAAAGTAAGCGGACTTTGCTGTTGGTTTCACTCGAATATATGAAAGAATGATTCTCAATTCCTCAGGAATCAAGTTGGAAATACATATTTACCCGAATTCAGTGGACGCGGTTAACGTAACGTTTATCGTAGAAAAGTAAATGTTCGTTAAGTATTTAGGTAAACGACCTATGTCATGCCGATTGATGAGCTCGTGATGCGCTGTCATATAATTCTGGTGCAATAAGTTGCACTCCTGCCGAATATAAATCATTGATGAAGGTGAGCGGTAGTTCGATGAAAATTTATTTAATTTTTTGAACGAGGCTTAATGGAAAAAATGTGGGAGTATTGAATAATGCGCAATCAAAGCTACTGGAGTATAATACTAGCCGTATTTTGAAACGCAAATATTCTGCTGAGTCCTCCTAAAAATGTAAAACGGTAAGAAGATACTATACGCCAAAGGAAACCGAACATAAAAACACAAACACAAATCATTCACAAATCATACACATTGATGAAGTAAGCGGGCTTTGCCCGACAGCAAATTCGCTGTAGTATCTGTAAGAGTCAGCGGAATTATCGAAAGAATAACTATCAATTCCTCTAAAATATAGTTGGAATGTAACATTGAACGAAAGTCATATCGAATGACTATGGAATGGCGCTGCGATCGCAAAGTAAACGGGTTCGTCTCCCAGCCAATTCACGAATTTAATTATTATACTCAAAGTGAACGTTGAACATTTAAAATTGTTGTGCATTAAGTATAGAGATAGACAAGCTATCATGAGGCTCAGTCATGTAGCTCAGAGAGTCATATCTTAATACGAAATGACCAGAACAGTGGAAATATATTTTACTAGCAAACACCCAAGGCACGTGGCTCTACTCATGCCTATGTTCTCAAGAAGTAAGACTCACGACACAGACTGAACATTAAATGGTATCTCAACATTATGCCAAAAAACAAAGGGAAATAAGGAAATTAAATAAAAATTCTTAAATATAAAGCATGGATGAAGAGGGCGGTCGCTACAACATTTTTTTCGTCTAAGTTGTAAAAAGTACCTTAAGTTACGTTTTAATTGGGACAAAGTTAAATCTCCTTGAGGGTATGCATACTACTTCCACTGTAGGACCGAAACTTGAACATTGAAATAACAGTCGCTAAGCATTAAGTATAGAGATAGACAAGCTATCATGAGGCTCAGTCATGTAGCTCAGAGAGTCATATCTAAATACGAAATGACCAGAACAGTGGAAATACATTTTAAGAGCAAACACCCAAGACACGTGACTCTACTAATATCTATGATCCCACAAGAAGTAAGACCCACGACACAGACTGAACATTCAGCTGTATCCGAGCATTAAATCAATCCAAAGCAGAGATTCCTGTAAATAAATAATCTTTAAGTAAAAATCATTGATGAAGAGGACGGTCTCTGCCACATTTTTTACATTTAAGTTGTAAAAAGTACTTTAAGTAAAAGCTGAACTTTGTTTAAGATAAAAAACCCGCCAAATATTTAGCATAACGAGCTATCATGAGGCTCAGACACGTGGATAAGAAATGAATATTTAAATACCAATACCTAACAGAGAGGTACAAATATATTTTTGAAAGACAATTGGACGTTTATAAATCGTTTGATAGATGAACATAGAGTTATTGCCTTGCAGGTGACCTCCTGACTCCCTATATGGCTACCCAACATACTCCTTTTAACATTGATGAAGCCGGGTGTTCCTTGGATATCATAGTTAATACAAGCTGTTGACTCGTCAAATTTTAGAAGCTTTTCATAAAAAAATAGAAGTAAACCCTTTGAATTTGACGAGGTTGCAAATCAACGCCTTGTATATAAAGATCCGCATAGAAGTATCGTCTTGCAGGTGAGCTGACTCCCTACACAACATACTCCTTTGAACATTGATGAAGCCGGGTGTTCTTTGGATAGTTTCTTTGAATTTTGTAGTTAAATAAGTACTTATGACAATTTTAATGTCCTCTGCGAATTTAGCTTGTGAGTAGAAATAGTTTAGAATAATGCGATTTATTCGCATGCATTTTCTATACAGACAATATATTTACACAAGCTTCACCCGTCGTGCTTAACTGTGGTAACGAGCATGGAAATATAAATTATGATTGTGTTCATGAAAGGTCAACCGTCAAGCTACGAGTATCATAGCTGTGAACAAAACGAAACAAATGAAAATACATTTTCAATGGACTCCAATTTGACGTCAGAACGAACGTGGTTCCAGACGGTAAAGAACTATAGAAATATTTATTTTCGAGGTACCAGTAGCAAACGCGCAATTTAATCTCCTTCCTACACATCTCCAGAACATTGATGAAGTGGGCGGTCTCTGCTGAAAATTTTACGCTTCAATTGTAAAAAGCACCTAAGGTTAAGCTGCCAACATGTACGTGACACAGATGGAGCAGCTATCACGATTCTCAGTCATGCTGATTGATGAGCTCGTGATACGCTATCACGTCATTCCGGCGCAACAAAATGCACTTGTGCTTGAACCCCGATCATTGACGAAGTTAGGCGGTCATCTTAATACGAAATGCCCAGAATTTAACAATGAAATAAAAGTGTCTCAGCATTAAGTATAGAGATAGACAAGCTATCATGAGGCTCAGTCATGTAGCTCAGAGAGTCATATCTTAATACGAAATGACCAGAACAGTGGAAATACATTTGAAATGTCACATGCGATAGAGCTAGCAGCTAGCTAGTAGCCAGCAGGACATCTCCAAACTCAGTTGAGGCGCACTCTTACACAAGAACATTGACGAAGACGGGCATTCTTAGCAGAATGTTTATACGCTTGAATTGTAAAAAGTTAAAGTCCCTTGAGGGTTAGCTAAATACTGTTTAAGATAAAAGTCTCAAATATTTTGCATTGTGCAAATATAACACCGTACCAACGCTATTTGTTGACACCGATAACCGAAGTTTTATATAAAAGGTTATCAATCAATGGAAATTATTTAATTTTGCGAACGAGGGAAACTGGAACAAACTGGAAATATTTAATAATACTCATTAAACCCACTAGAGTTTAATACTATTCGTATTTTGAAACGCAAATATTCTACTGAGTCCTCCTAAAAATGTAAAAATGTAAGAAGATCAAGTGTAAGCTGATGGTAAAAAACGAACATAAGCTCACAAACTTTACACATTGATGAAGTAAGCGGGCTTTGCCTTCAGTTTCGCTGTAGTATCTGTAAGAGTCAGCGGAATCATCGAAAGAATAACTATCAATTCCTCCGACATATAGTTGGAATGTAACATTGAACGAAAGTCATATCGAATGACTATGGAATGGCGCTGCGATCGCAAAGTAAACGGGTTCGTCTCCCAGCCAATTCACGATTTTAATTATTATACTCAAAGTGAACGTTGAACATTTAAAATTGTTGTGCATTAAGTATAAAGATAGACAAGCTATTATGAGGCTCAGTCATGTAGCTCAGAGTCATATCTTAATACGAAATGACCAGAACAGTAGATTTTTTTTTTAAAGATATGAGAATGTTAGGAACATGTGAATGTCAGTCACACCGTGTGGACCTGGCTCCCTACACAACATACTCCTTTAAACATTGATGAAGCTGGCAGCTTCTTGCCAAATATTTTTAAGATTTAGAATAAATGTGAACTTTTGAATAATGATCAAGTCCTTTGATATGGTAGTTCATAAATATTAATGAATTAGAATAATGTGAAGCATTAAAGCCGAAGCATTTTAACAAGCTTTAAACTTCGAGCTCAACTTTTGGAACTTGAGCGTGGAAATATGAATTGTGTTCATTAGAGGACAACCCGCTGTGCATTAAGTATAGAGACAGACAAGCTATCATGAGGCTCAGTCATGTAGCTCAGAGAGTCATATCTTAATACAAAATGACCAGACACGGTGGAAATACGTTGAGCGGGAGGCAAAAGCAAAAAAAAAGTAACAAAGTATCAACTCACAAACTACACGTAATATAAAAAGAATGTCATTATTTAAGACAAAGAACATTGATGAAGAGGGCGTTCTCTGCAGAATTGGTTACGCTTTGAATTGAACGCTACGAATTGGTTAATTGTAAAAAGCACCTTAAGGTGCCTTTAACAATTTAACGTTAGTCTAGTGCTCGTAAGCAATAAGTATTTTAAGAGCAAACACAGGAGTTACTCGTACGTGGCTCAAATGCTCTTCTTTGAGATTCCTAGCAATTTCTATTGAGACATACTATCATGCAACATCGACGAAGATGGGTGGTCTCTGCAGATTACTGCTACGTTTAAATTGTAAAAAGTTAAAGCCCCTTGAGAGTTAGCCGAACATTGATCGAGATAAAAGTTTCAAATATTTGTGCATTGTACAATTATAACACCGTGCCAACGCTACTGGTAATCACCGATAACCGGACTGTCCAACATTAGATCGATGGAAACCATTTAATTTTGTGAACGAGGGAAACTGGAATAAACTGGAAATATTGTATAAACCGCAATCAACATATACTTAATACTGGAGTATAATACTACCGGTATTTTGAAATGCGAGTATTCTGTTGAGTCCTCTTAGAAATGGAAAAGCGTAAATGTAAGAAGGACAAATGCGAGCTCATGGTAAAAACCAACATTAGCTCACAAACTTTAAACATTGATGAAGTAAGCGGGCTTTGCCTTCAGTTTCACTTTAATAACTGTAAGAGTCAGTGGAATTATTGAAAGAATAACTATCAATTCCTCTGTAATATAGTTGGAAATATCTACCGGAATCAAGTAGATGCGGTTAGTGAACACAAACGTTCCACTGTAGGACCAAAACTTGAACATTGAAATAACAGTCGCTAAGCATTAAGTATAGAGATAGACAAGCCATCATGAGGCTCAGTCATGTAGCTCAGAGAGTCATATCTTAATACGAAATGACCAGAACAGTGGAAATACATTTTAAGAGCAAACACCCAAGACACGAGGCTCTACTAATATCCCACAAGAAGTAAGACCCACGACATAGACTGAACATTCAGCCGTATCCTAACATGCAACAAAGCAAAAAAAAAAATATTTTTTAAATACAACCCATTGATGAAGAGGGCGGTCTCTGCCGCATTATGTAAGTTAAAATTGTAAAAAGTACTTTAAGTTAAAGCTGAACTTTGTTTAAGATAAAAGTCTCCCCAATATTAATCATCATAAGCTATCATGAGGATCAGACACGTGGATAAGAAATGAATATTTAAATACCAATACCTAACAGAGAGGTAGAAATATATTTTTGAAAGACAATTGGACATTTATAAATCGTTTGATAGATGAACATAGAGTGCATTGCAGGTGACCTCCTGACTCCCTATGTGCCTACCCAACATACTCTTTTTAACATTGATGAAGCCGGGTGTTGTTTAAAAAGTTAAAGCTCCTTGAGGGTTAGTGAAAATTGTTTGAGACAAGTCTCAAAGATTGTACCATTATAACACCGTACCAACGCTACTGGTTGACACCGATAACCGATGTGTCCAACATTAGAGCGAGATCGATGGAAATCATTTAATTTTGTGAACGAGAGAAGCCGGCAAAGCAGCTATAGCCGAATAAACGGGTATGGCGACTATTTACATTAAAATGTAAGCACGAAAGAAAGTTTTAAAGCAAAAAACATTGACGAAGATGGGCGGTCTCTGCAGATTTTTGTTACGTTTAAATTGTAAAAAGTTGCCCCCCTAAGGGTTAGCCGAATACTGTTTAAGATACAAATGTGAAATATTTAGCATTGTACTGTATTGTATTTAGCATTGTGTAGTAATATAATACCGCACTAACGGTATTTCACCATTGAAACACAAACTAACCAAAAGAGAAGAAATAATAAATTAAGAGAATAAAGAATTCTTACATTAAATACATTGATGAAGTGAGCGGTCTCTGCCGCTCTTTTTCCGTTTTAATTGTAGAAAGTGCCCTGTGTTTAAGTTGAATTTAGTTAAAGTCAAATGAATTTAAAATTGTTGTGCATTAAGTATAGAGATAGACAAGCTATCATGAGGCTCAGTCAAGTAGCTCAGAGAGTCATATCTTAAAACAAAGTGACCAGAATGGTGGAAATACATTTCTAATGCAACACCCACGACATAGGCTGAACATTCAGCTGTATCCAGGCACTTTGCCGAAAATAAAAGTGACAGCGAAGAAATAAGGAATTCTTAAATAAAAAACATTGATGAAGTGGGCGGTCTCTGCAGATCTTTGTCCGTTCTAATTGTGAAAAGTACCTTAAGTTTAAGCTGAATTCTGTTTAAACATTTAGCATAGTAAGCTACCATGAGGCTCACACACGTGGCTAAAACATTAATATCTAATGTTAATTACCACGACCAATATCTAATTACCAGAACGGTAGAAATACATTTTTGAAAAACAATTGAACGTTCATAAAGACCACTCGGCGGGTTGTATCGTTTGATAGATGAACATAGAGCAAACATGTTATACTGCTCATGTAACGAACATAAACTCACAAATTTTACACATTGATGAAGTAAGCGGGCTTTGCCTTCAGTTTCACTTTAATAACTGTAAGAGTCAGCGGAATTATTGAAAGAATAACTATTAATTCCTCCGACATATAGTTGGAATGTAACATTGAACGAAAGTCATATCGAATGACTATGGAATGGCGCTGCGATCGCAAATTAAACGGGTTCGTCTCCCAGCCAATTTACGAATTTAATTATGAACCTCAAAGTGATTCCTTGTAAAACATAAACACAATCAGTTTATCATCTGATTATCAAGTGATATCGTTTAGAGTGGAAATATAGAACAGTAACGGTTAAAAACATAGTTGTGTTGTGTGACTCAGTGTCTTCCAACAAAAACGTAAATAAACAATTATGTGATTATTTGAACTATTAGCGCTCCTACACTAATATTCAAAATATCGTGTCGTAATACAATCGTGGAACCAAGAGAAATGAGTAAAGTGAAATGAAAAAAAATAACTCTCAATTAAATACATTGATGAAGTGGGCGGTCTCTGCATAATTATTTTATGCTTCAATTGCAAAAAGCACCTTAAGGTTAAGCTGACAACGTGTACGTGGTATAGATGGAGCAGCTATCACGATTCTCAGTCATGCTGATTGATGAGCTCGTGATACGCTATCACGACATTCCGGTGCAAAAAGTAGCACTTGTGCTCGAACCGCGATCATTGATGAAGTTGGGAGGTAGTCACATCTTATACGAAATCACCAGAATTTAACATTGAAATAAGTGTCTGAGCATTAAGTATAGAGATAGACAAGCTATCATGAGGCTCAGTCATGTAGCTCAGAGAGTCATATCTTAATACAAAATGACCAGACACGGTGGAAATACGTTGAGCGGGAGGCAAAAGCAAAAAAAAAGTAACAAAAAACTTTATTTAAGACAAAGAACATTGATGAAGAGGGCGTTCTCTGCAGAATTGATTACGCTTAAATTGTATAAAGCACCAACAACAGCCTTTAACAATTTAACGTTAGTCTAGTGCTCGTAAGCAATAAATATTTTAAGAGCAAACACAGGAGTTACGTGGCTCAAGTGCTCTTCTTTGAGATTCCTAGCAATTTCTATTGAGACATACTATCATGCAACATTGACGAAGATGGGTGGTCTCTGCAGATTACTGCTACGTTTGAATTGTAAAAAGTTAAAGCCCCTTGAGAGTTAGCCGAACATTGTTCGAGATAAAAGTTTCAAATATTTAGCATTGTACAATTATAACACCGTACCAACGCTACTGGTAGTCACCGATAACCGGACTGTCCAACATTAGATCGATGGAAACCATTTAATTTTGTGAACGAGGGAAACTGGAATAAACTGGAAATATTGTATAAACCGCAATCAACATATACTTAATACTGGAGTATAATACTACCGGTATTTTGAAATGCGAGTATTCTGTTGAGTCCTCTTAGAAATGGAAAAGCGTAAGTGTAAGAAGGACCAATTCTAGCAAATGTATACAAACCAACATTAGCTCACAAACTTTAAACATTGATGAAGTAAGCGGGCTTTGCCTTCAGTTTCACTTTAATAACTGTAAGAGTCAGTGGAATTATTGAAAGAATAACTATCAATTCCTCCGTAATATAGATGGAAATATGTACCGCAATCAAGTAGATGCGGTTAGTGAACACAAACGTTCCACTGTAGGACCGAAACTTGAACATTGAAATAAAAGTGGCTGTGCATTGAGTATTAAGACAGACAAGCTATCACGAGGCTCAGTCATGTAGCTCAGAAGGTCATATCTTCATACAAAATTACCAGAACGGTGGAAATAAGTTGGGAGCAGCAGTAAAAAAAAAAACGAAACAGTATCAACTAACAAACTATGCTTAAAAAAAGAATAATGACATTATTAAGACAAAGAACATCGATGAAGTGGGAGATATCTATTGGAAAAAGTTAAAGTCCCATGAGGGTTAGCCGAATACTCCGGACCTCAGCAACGCTAAAGTATTAGATTAGGTTAGTGAACACAAACATTCCACTGTAGGAAAGAAACTTGAACTTGAAACAAAAACAGAAAACGTAGAAAATAAATAATTCTTAAATACAAGCCATTGATGAAGAGGGCGGTCTTTGCAACATTTTTGACATTTAAATTGTAAAAAGTACTTTAAGTTAAAGCTGAACTTTGTTTAAGATAAAAGTCTCCCCAATATTAATCATCGTAAGCTATCATGGGGCTCAGTGACGGGGCTAAGAAATGAATATGTAAATACAGGGTGTCTGGTGGCAGATTTATGTTTTTGAAAGGGTATATCTAAAAAAGTTGTTAACGGTGCAGGGGGAGACTGGTGTCATTCGACGCTCCATGAATGCGGATTTGTTAGTCACAATGTCGCAGTGGTCGGGGCAGCAACGTGCATACGCTATTGAGTCGTTTTTTAAGAGTGGTGATTCTGACGTGACTGCGCGCTGACATTTTTGTTCCCACTACAATATCCGGCGATTAAGCGACAGATTAAGTGTTAATTTGATTAAATCGTGGATACAAAGGTTCCGCCAGACATCTTCTGCTTTAAACAAGCCTCAGCCGGGACCCAGCAGAGCATCAAGCTCCACAAACGAAAACGAAAACGTTCAAGAAATCTCGTTTTTTTTGAAAATTTTCGGGGCCATGCTTTAAATGTCTACAGTGAAAGCTATGGACTCATGATTAATGAATATTTTTTACCAAATTTGCGAGCACATCCATCCTACTCGACGCACACGTGGTTTCAGCAAGATGGGGCGACTCCGCATACAGCCAGGACGTCTATTGCTTTACTTCGTCAAAATTTTTCGCATAAATTGATGAGCTGCTTTGGAGACATCCCGAGGCCACTAAGGTCACCAGATTAAACTCGAATGGACTTTTTTTATGGGAGCTATCTCAAAAGCAAAGTTTATGCCAATAATCCTCTGTCTATTGTGCAGTTAAAGGAAAATATCCGCAATGCAATTAAGCAAATCCAGCCGAGCTGATTGCAGCGCGTAGCCCCTAATACGGTGAACCTTTTTAAACAGTGTGTACGTCTAAATGAACATCATTTGGTTGAAGTAATTTTTACAAAGTGAAATCCGCATTATTCATGTATTTACTGAATTAGTTAATAAAACCATAAGTTCATAAGTTTTTCTTTTATTAGCTTTTAGAAACATAAATCTGCCACCAGACACCCTGTACCAAGACCAATACCTAACAGAAAGGTAGAAATATATTATTAAAAGACAATTGAACATTCATAATGACCACTCGGCCGGTTTTATAGTTTGACAGATGAACATAGAGCCATTGCCTTGCAGGTGACCTCCTGACTCCCTATGTGCCTACCCAACATACTTTTTCTTTGAATTTTGAAGTTAAATAAGTACTTATGACAATTTTAATGTCCTCTGCGAATTTAGCTTGTGAGTTGAAATAGTTTAGAATAATGCGAATAAAGGCAATGCATTTTCTGTAAAGACAATATATTTACACAAGCTTCACCCGTCGTAACGAGCATGGAAATATAAATTATGATTGTGTTCATGAAAGGTCAAGCTACGAGTATCATAGCTGTGAACAAAACGAAACAAATGAAAATACATTTTCAATGGACTCTAATTTGGCGTCAGAACGAACGTGGTTCCAGACGGTAAAGAACTATAGAAATATTTATTTTCGAGGTGCCAGTAGCAAACGCGCAATTTAATCTCCTTCCAACACATCTCCAGAACATTGGTGAAGTACGCGGTCTCTGCTGAATATTTTACGCTTCTATTGTAGAAAGCACCTTAAGGTTAAGCTGACAACATGTACGTGCATAGATGGAGCAGCTATCATCTCAGTCATGCTGATTGATGAGCTCGTGATACGATATCACGTCATTCTGGCGCAAAAAAATGCACTTGTGCTTGAACCCCGATCATTGACGAAGTTGGGCGGTCATCTTAATACGAAATGCTCAGAATTTAGCAATGAAATAAAAGTGTCTCAGCATTAAGTATAGAGATAGACAAGCTATCATGAGGCTCAGTCATGTAGCTCAGAGAGTCATATCTTAATACGAAATGACCAGAACAGTGGAAATACATTTTAAATGGCACATGCGACAGAGCTGGCAGCTAGCTAGTAGCCAGCAGAACATCTCCAGACTCAGTTGAGGCGCACTCTTACACAAGAACATTGACGAAGACGGGCATTCTTAGCAGAATGTTTATACGCTTAAATTGTAAAAAGTTAAAGTCACTTGAGGGTTAATAAAAATTGTTTGAAACAAAAGTCTCAAATATTTACATTGTGCAAATATAACACCGTACTAACTAGATCTGTCCAACATTAGGGTTAGATCGATGGAAATCATTTCATTTTCCAAAAGAGGTAACTGGAACAAACTGAAAATATTTAAAAATACTTATCAGTCCACTGGAGCCTAATATCCGTATTTTGTAAAGCAAATATTCTGCTGAGTCCTCCTAAAAATGTAAAAGTGTAAAAAGATACTATACGCCGAAGGAAAACGAACATAAGCTCACAAATTATACACATTGATGAAGTAAGCGGGCTTTGCCCGACAGCAAATTCGCTGTAGTATCTGTAAGAGTCAGCGGAATTATCGAAAGAACAACTATCAATTCCTCCGACATATAGTTGGAATGTAACATTGAACAAAAGTCATGTCGAATGACTATGGAATGGCGCTGCGATCGCAAAGTAAACGGGTTCGTCTCCCAGCCAATTCACGAATTTAATTATTATACTCAAAGTGAACGTTGAACATTTAAAATTGTTGTGCATTAAGTATAGAGATAGACAAGCTATCATGAGGTTCAGTCATGTAGATCAGAGTCATATCTTAATACGAAATGATCAGAGCGGTGAAAATACATTTTTAGATCAAACACCGGAGTTACGTGGCTCAAGTGCTCTTCTTTGAGATTGTTTGCAATTTCTATTGGGACAATTCTCCTATGGAATGAAAGCACGAAAGAAAGTTTTAAAGCAAAAAACATTGACGAAGATGGGCGGTCTCTGCAGATTTTTGTTACGTTTAAATTGTAAAAAGTTGCCCCGCTAAGAGTTAGCCGAATACTGTTTAAGATACAAATGTGAAATATTTAGCATAGTACTGTATTGTATTTAGCATTGTGTTGTAATATAACACCGCACTAACGGTATTTGTTGGCACCATTGGGACACAAACCAGTGAAAGGCGAAGAAAGAAAGAATTCTTACATTAAATACATTGATGAAGTGAGCGGTCTCTGCCGCTCTTTTTCCGTTTTAATTGTAGAAAGTGCCCTGTGTTTAAGATGAATTTTGTTAAAGATAAAAGTCTCGGCTAATATTTAGCATCGTAAGCTATCATGAGACTCAGTCACGTGGCTAATACATTATTACCAAGACCAATATCTAATGACCAACACGGTGGAAATACATTATTGAACTTGTCTTTGACTTTGAAAGATATTAGAAAGAAAGATGCAACTGATGAGCTGACTCCCTACACAACATACTCCTTTAAACATTGATGAAGCTGGCCGCTCCTTGCCAAATATTTTTAAGATTTAGAATTAATGTGAACTTTTAAACAATGATCAAGTTCTTTGATATGGTAGTTCATAAATATTAATGAATTAGAATAATGTGAAGCATTAAAGCCGAAGCATTTTAACAAGCTTTAAACTTCGAGCTCAACTTTTGGAACTTGAGCGTGGAAATATGAATTGTGTTCATTAAAGGACAACCCGCTGTGCATTAAGTATAGACATAGACAAGCTATCATGAAGCCCAGTCATGTAGCTTAGAGTCTTCTTCGTGAACTTCGTACGAAATGACCGAAAAAACGGTGGAAACACGTTGAGCACAAGAAAAAAGTTATAAGTCGGAAAACAAACCAAGCTATCAAAACTAATTATCAATGAAATAATTCACGACAAAGAACATTGATGAAGAGGGCGGTCTCTGCAGAATTGTTTACCCTTAAAATGTAAAAAGCACCTTAAGGTTAATCTGAAAACAAGACGGTGGTATAGATGGAGCAGCTATCACGATTCTCAGTCATGCTGATTGATGAGCTCGTGATACGCTATCACGACATTCCGGCGCAAGAAGTAGCACTTGTGCTTGAACCGCGATCATTAATAAGGTCTTTAAGGTATTTATGTTGGGGTGCTGGTCAGAAAACCTCCAAGCGTGCCGTCGGTTGCTTGTCCCTCCGGACACGTCTTGAGGGAACGGCAGCTGGCTGGCCGGTGCACCCTGGGCGCGGGTAGTGATCTTCCCTGAGGAATGGGAAGAGATTCCTATTCTTTGGGGAATGTCACTGCTCGTGGCCGATATTCTGACGGGCGGGGTCCGAGGACGGACCAAGGGCGTTTCTCCGCGTGTCCCTCTGATCAGCAGAGGGCACAGCGGAGGAGTGAGGACGGGCTCGGCGTGCACTCACCCTGCCACCGAGCAGACAGAGAGGAGGGTGGTCCTTCTCTGTCACCGTCGTACATCGTAACCCCATATCGGAGTGTCGTGGTCATGTCTCGCGGCTTCGATTGGCACCGAGGGTCTTGGCTTAACCGCCCGGACCGCGAGGTAGAAACCCTCTATAAAAAGTCACCCCGAATCCCAAGCGGCGGCGCACCGTGACGGGATGTATGGCTGACGGGCGTCCCTATGGGACATCAGTCGCTAGTGCGAACCACTTGTTTTTTGGTTGGATGGTTGGAACTTTATATACTCGTGGGACTAAAAATGGAATTAAATATAAATATAAATAACAAAATAAAAGACGCAGAAGGAGGAAAGGGAGATGCCGAGTCGGAGTCCGACTCGGCCTCCAGCATGGTGACCGTGAGCCCGTTGGGCTCCCGCCATCAGGTGGTTGATCTGGGCCAATTCTTCAGGAAGCGGCCCAGATCGGAGGACGAACGGGCGTCCTCTGACGGCGAGCAGCTGGCCTCGGCTCGCAAGATCCCCACCAGCAAACGCGGTGGGGTCCAGGAGAGAGGCCCAGGGAGGGTGACTGCCCGGAGGAGCAGTGTTGCTGGGCGACCGGCAACACCTGCGGTGGCGGGGCAGCACCCTACCCGCGACGAGTCCTCTGACGAGGCAGGTGCACCTGGCGGCTCCGAGGAGGAGCGTAAGTCCAGATTTCTGGAGGCGGTCAACAACGCGGTGGCGAGCGTTGCCCGCAAAAAAATGAAGGGGTCGAAGTCTCGGGCCATGCACGAGGCTTCGGCCACTATTGCGGCGGCTGCGGAGGCCCGGTTTGCGGGCGAGGTCCCGCAGCTACGGGCGGAGGTGGCCCGCCTGTCGGCTGAGGTGGAGCTCCTCATGGAGCAAAACCGGAGGCTCCAGGCCGACCTAGCGGAGTTCCGCGGGTCCGGTTCCCGCCAGGCGCCCAAGACGGGAGGCCAGCGCGGCCAGCCCCAACCCCAGCCCCAGCCCCAACCCCAGCCCAAGCCCGTGCCTGTGGAGAACCAGGTTTTGGCCCTGGTTCAGAGGGAGCTGGCGGCTTTTAACTCCAGGTTTTCCGTGCTGGAGGGAATCGTTCTGCGCCCCCCTCTGGCGGCGAGCGGGATGGCCACGAGCGGCAAGCGGGCATCGTATGCGGCCGCCGCCTCTGTGCCGAGGCCGGGCAGCCAGCCCCCCAGCAGGGCTGTGCTGGCCCCTGCGAAGCCGGCTCCGGCGATACCGGCGCCAAATACGGTGCCCCCGAGGAGGGGCAAGGCGGCGTCCCAGCCGCCCCCGCCCTCTAATCCCAGTCCTCCGGCAGAAGCCGAATGGCAAGTCGCCGGAGCGAAGGAGAAGGGGCGGAAGGCGGCCAGAGCGGCCAGGGCGGCCACCAGGAGGACGGAGGAGCGGCGGCGACGGAGACAGCGAGCTGCCGCTGCTAAGCTGCGCGCCCCGAAATCCGCGGCTGTAGTAATAACGCTACAGCCGGAGGCGGAGAAGCGGGGCGTCACCTACGGCGAGGTGCTCTCCAGGGCCAAGGCGGCAGTGAACCTCGGCGAGCTGGGGATCACCGGGGGGCTCCGGCTCCGAGTGACGGCTACGGGGGCCAGAATGTTGGAGGTCCCTGGTGCCACCAGCGGCCCGTCTGCAGACGCTCTAGCCGAAAGGCTGAGAGCGTCCCTAGACGCCGACGAGGCCCGAGTCTCCAGGCCCATCAAATGCGCAGATCTGCGCATCCTTGGCCTGGACGACTCCGTCGCCGCAGAGGAGGTGGTGGCCGCCGTCGCCAGGACGGGTGGATGCCCTGCCGAGCAGGTTAGGGCGGGCACCATCCGTCCGGACCGCTCGGGCATGCGGGCTGTCACAGTCAGCTGCCCCGTGGCGGCGGCCAAGACCATTGCAGGGGGCCGTAGATTGTTGGTGGGCTGGGTGTCGGCGCAGGTCAGACTGCTGGAGCCCAGGCCCATGAGGTGCTTCCGCTGCCACGTGGGAAATCACGTGGCATGCCGATGCGCCTCGGAGGTCGACCGCAGCGCCTTGTGTTTCCGCTGCGGTCAGCCCGGGCATAAGGCCGCGGCTTGTGATGCCCCGCCGCACTGCGACGCATGTGCGGGGGCTAGCAAGCCCGCGGATCACCGGGCTGGGGGCAAGGCCTGCGCCGTGCCCGCCAAGGCCGGGGGAAGGCCCCGCGCCGCCGTCACCGCCGCCGCTGCCGCCGCCGCCGCCGCCGCCGCCGCCGCTCCCGCGGCCGCCATGGAGTCTGCGCCCGCCGTCGCTGCAACGGCTACTCAGGGGGGTGCAATGGACTGCCAATAACGGCACCATTGCGCCTCCTACAGGCGAATATCAACCACTGCGCCGCCGCTCAGGATCTGTTGCTCCAGAGCATGGCGCAGTGGTCGATACACATCGCCGTGGTCGCTGAGCCGTACTTTGTCCCGCCCAGAGAAACCTGGGTGGAGGACCTTAGCGGCTCAGTGACCATAATTGCGTCGGCCGCCGCCGGCACTCCGTCCCTTGAGGGGGTCAAGAAAGGACAGGGGTGCGTAGCAGCCCGGTTCGGGGGGATCGTTGTAGTTGGTTGCTACTTCTCCCCGAACCGAACTCTCGCCGAGTTCCACAACTCCCTCGTGGAGTTGAGTGTCGTCGTCGGAAGCCATTCCCTCCCTGTGCTAGTGCTCGGGGACTTCAATGCCAAGAACGTGGCTTGGGGTTCTCGCTGCACGGATGTGCGGGGGAGGATGCTGGAGGACTGGACCCTGGAGAAGGGTCTAGTCATCCTGAATCGGGGTTCTGTACCCACGTGCGTGCGGATGCGGGGCGAATCGGTGGTGGACATTTCGTTCGCCAGCCCCGCTCTGTCGCCGCGGGTTCTTGACTGGCGCGTTGTGGAGGGGGTGGAGACCTACTCCGATCACCGGTACATCCGGTTTGACGTCTCCGCCCCGGACTCCAGCGCGCCGGTCGTGCAGGCCCCGAGTGGTCCGCGTTGGGCGCTGAAGCAGTTGGACCGGGAGCTCCTCCTGGAAGCCTCGATCGTGCAGGCCTGGGTGTCATCACCGGTCAGGCCTGCCGACATTGACAGTGAGGTGGAGTGGTTCCAGGGGGCCATGTCCGACATTTGTGACGTGGCAATGCCCCGAGTCCCGCAAGGCGGCGCCCGCCGGCAGGTGTACTGGTGGTCGCAAGAGATTACGGCGCTGCGTGAGGCATGCGTTGCTGCGCGACACCCGTACGCCCATCATCGCAGGCTCCGCATTCGGCCACCGAATGCGGCGGCCATTGAGGCGGAGCTGTACGAGGGGTACAGAGAGGCGAAGACCGCTCTCAGCGAGGCCATCTCGCGGGCCAAGGCACAGGCCCGCGAGGAGTTGCTGGGGACTCTGAACGCGGATCCGTGGGGGCGCCCTTACAAGACGGTGCGGGATAAGATCCGCACCTGGGCCCCCCCGCTGACGCAGAGTCTCCGGCCGGAGCTCGTTGAGGACGTGGTGAGCGCTCTGTTCCCCTCGCGGGGAGAACATCCTCCCCCGCCCATGGCTCCGCCGCCTGCGATGCCGGAAGCGGACCACACTGACGACGACACACCAGAGGTGACTGGGGTAGACCTGAGGGTGGCGGTACGTAGGCTGAAAGGCAAAAATACCGCCCCGGGACCCGACGGCTTGCCTGGGAAAGCCTGGGTCCTGGCCTCAGAGGCTCTAGGGCCCCGATTGGAGGGGCTCCTAAGCGCATGTTTGGAGAGAGGCCAGTTCCCACTTCGTTGGAAGACGGGGAAGCTGGTCCTCATTCGGAAGCCTGGGCGCCCTGCGGACTCACCGTCCGCATACCGGCCCATCGTGCTGCTCGACGAGGTGGGCAAGCTCTTTGAAAGAGTGATTGCGGGCCGCCTCGTCGGGCACCTGTCTGGGATGGGGCCGGACCTTGCGGACTGCCAGTTCGGCTTCCGCAGGGGGCGCTCTACGGTGGATGCCATCATGCGCGTCAGAGCTCTCTCGGCGGGGGATGCTGTGTCCCGGGGCAGGGTTGTGCTGGCGGTGTCGCTGGACATCGCCAATGCGTTTAACTCCCTGCCCTGGTCCTGCATTAGGGAGGCACTCCGGTACCACCGGGTGCCGAACTACCTCCGTCGGGTGGTCGGGGCCTATCTGTGTGATAGAGCCGTGATCTACCCTGGTCGAAATGGTGAATGGAACCGGCGAGAGATGTCGTGCGGTGTTCCGCAGGGATCGGTGCTGGGGCCGCTCCTGTGGAACATCGGCTACGACTGGGTGCTACGTGCTGACCTCCCCGAGGGCGCCAGCGTAGTGTGCTACGCTGATGACACGTTGGTCCTGGCGCAGGGGTGGTCGCACGAGGCGGCGGCCGACCTTATGACACGCGGGGTTGCGATAGTCGTCGAGAGGATCCGGCAATTGGGTCTCGAGGTGGCCTTGCACAAGTCCGAGGTCCTGTGTTTTCATGGGCCTCGGAACGCGCCACCGTCGGGATCCCAAATCACGGTAGGAGGGGTTTCCGTCGGCGTCGGGTCGACGATGAAGTACCTGGGACTTGTCCTCGACAGCCGATGGAACTTCGTGGAACATTTCCGACGTTTGGCTCCCAAGTTGGCACGGGCGTCGGCCGCTCTTAAGCGGCTCTTGCCCAATTTGAGGGGGCCAAACGCCTCCTGCCGGAGGCTCTACGCCGGGGTCGTGCGTTCGATGGCCCTTTACGGGGCCCCGGTGTGGGCGCGGGGCTTGAGGCGGCTTGCCGCCCATTACCTAAACGCGTCCCAGCGGGTGATCGCCATAAGGGTCATCCGCGGATACCGCACGATCTCCGGCGAGGCAGCGAGCCTCCTTGCCGGATTGCCGCCATGGGATCTGGAGGCGCTGGTCCTCGCGCGCCTACACGAGTGGCGCGCGGAGGCACTGGGCCGGGGCGAAACTCCGCTGCCGCGGCAAATTGCCGCCCAGCGGACGGAACTCCGGCTCGATCTCATGGCGACATGGAGAGAACGACTGTCGCAACCTCGTGCAGGGCACGCCTTGATTGAGGCGGTAAGTCCCCTCTTTGAGGAGTGGCTTGAGCGGCGCCACGGCGCCCTCACCTACCGCCTGACGCAGGTCCTCACCGGACACGGATGTTTCGGGAGGTTCCTGCACCTCATCGGGCGGGAGGAAACGCCCGGGTGTCACCATTGTGAGGATCGCCCCGAGGACACGGTGGAGCATACTTTGGCGGTGTGCCCTGCTTGGGCTGAGCACCGCCGAGTCCTCGAGGCGGCCATCGGCGGCGGCGCCCTCTCGCGTCCGGCACTGGTTCAGGCCATGGTCCGGAGCGAGGGGGAATGGGAAGCAGTCGCCTCCTTCTGCGAAGCTGTAATGCTAGAGAAGGAGGCGGCGGGACGGGAGAGAGAAAGGAGGGTCCCCCGTCCCAGCGGCCGCCGCGGTAGACGATCCGGGCGTCGGGAGCCACGAGACGACTCCCGGCCACCGTAGACGCGGGTCTGTGGACGGTGAGCAATGGGTAGCTCACCGTCCGTACGTTCACTAGCGACAGACCGTGTCGACGGCGCGTCCGTGTTCCACGCGCGCCTCAAAGAGATGTCAGCAAATTGGATGGGGCCACTGAGGGCCGATGCCTGCCGGGGCTGCGGGTTGTTCGAAAGAGATACCGCGCCCCCGGAACGCAAAGGGCACACGAAGGAACATAGACGGGTTTTAGTCAGTAAAAGTCTGACACTCCCTCCCGCCCCGCCCAGGGCGGGGGAAGTTATTTGATGATTTCCCGTCTATAAAAAAAAAAAAAAAAAAAAAAAGGTATTTATGTTATGGGCCTTTGTTGCCCGAAATAAATGGTATTATCATTAATGAAGTTAGGAGGTAGTCACATCTTAATACGAAATGACCAGAATTTAACATTGAAATAAGTGTCTGAGCATTAAGTATAGAGACAGACAAGCTATCATGAGGCTCAGTCATGTAGCTCAGAGAGTCATATCTTAATACGAAATGACCAGAACAGTGGAAATACATTTAAAGAGCAAACACCCAAGACACGTGGCTCTACTAATATCTATGATCCCACAAGAAGTAAGACCCAACACACAGGCTGAACATTCAGCTGTACCCAAGCATTAGGATATATCAGGACGGTAATTTTAGCAAATAAATAATTCCTATATAAAAATCATTGATGAAGAGGGCGGTCCCTGCCACATTTTTGACATTTAAGTTGTAAAAAGTACTCTAAGTTAAAGCTAAACTTTGTTTAAGATAAAAGTCCCCACGAATATTAAGCATCATAAGCTATCATGAGGCTCAGTGACGGGGCAAAGAAATTTGTATGTAAATACCAAGACCAATACCTCTTTTATTTTCTCCGTGGCGAAATCCTCATGGATGCCCTCCGTTTGGGGTAATCGGAGAGTAATGTCGGACTCTAAACGACCAACACCCCACGGTTCCTCCTGTTACCACACGTCGGGAGCCCGGTATTCGCTTGACGCATGTTCAAGATCAATACCTAACAGAGGGGGACCTCCTGACTCCCTATGTGCCTACCCAACATACTCCTTTGAACATTGATGAAGCTGGGCGCTCCTTGCCAAGTATATTCGAGTTTAAAGTTAAATGTGTACTTCTGAATAACTTCAAGTTCTTTGATATGGCGGTTCATAAATAGTAATGGTTTAGAATAATATGAAGCATTAAAGCCGAAGCGTGGTGACTAGCTCCAACGGTCGAGTTTAACTTTCGAAACTAGAGCATGGAAATATGAATAATGTGTTCATTAAAGAACAATCCGCTGTGCATTAAGTATAGAGACAGACAAGCTATCATGAGGCTCAGTCATGTAGCTCAGAGAGTCATATCTTCATACGAAATGACCAGAACGGTGGAAATACATTTTAAGAACAAACACCGGGAAACGTGGCTTAAGTTATCTCCTTACAAAACTTTTTCAATTTCGATTGAGACAAATTGAGTATAAATTCGGAAGTACGAGATCAAGATTAAATTAAAAAGCATTGATGAAGGTGGGCGGTCTCTGCAGATTTTTGTTACGTTTGAATTGTAACAATTTAAAGCCCCTTGAGGGTTAGCCGAATACTGTTCAAAATAAAAACATCATATACTAAGCATTGAATAATTTAAACACCGCATTAACGCTATATGTTGACACCGATAACCGCACTGTAAAATGCAGCTGAAAAATTCAAATATTCGTACAAAGTGACTTGAAGAGTGGAAATACATTTATAAAAGATATTTGAACGTTACAAAGATGCGCATATTGAAGCTTCACCCGTCGAGCTTAACTGTCGTAACGAGCATGGAATAATGAATTATGATTGTGTTCATTAGAGGACAATCCGCTGTGCATTAAGTATAGAGATAGACAAGCTATCATGAGGCTCAGTCATGTAGCTCAGAGAGTCATATCTTAATACGAAATGACCAGAACGGTGGAAATACATTGAGCACTAGAAAACAGAACATAAACGATCTTAGCAAAATTCTTTAAAAAAGTCAAGAAAGCTAAGAAAAAAAAAACAAGAAAGTTTTTCACGAGAAAGAGCATTGACGAAGTGGGCGGTTTCTGCATAATTCTTTACGTTCAAATCGTACAAAGTATCTTAAGGCTAAGCTGACAACGTGTACGTGGTATAGATGGAGCAGCTATCACGATTCTCAGTCATGCTGATTGATGAGCTCGTGATACGCTATCACGTCATTCCGGCGCAAAATGTTGCACTTGTGCCTGGACCCTGATCATTGATGAAGTTGGGCGGACTATGCCGATACACGTAGCTTCTCAAAAAAACGAGTGAACACAAACCAGTCCACTGGAGACCATACGTAATAGTTGTATACCAACATAAGCTCACGAATTTTAAACATTGATGAAGTAAGCGGGCTTTGCCTTCAGTTTCACTTTAATAACTGTAAGAATGGATTTATTGAAAGAATAATTATCAATTCCTCTGCAATATAGTTGGAAATATCTACCGGAATCAAGTAAATGCGGTTAGTGAACACAAACGTTCCACTGTAGGACCGAAACTTGAACATTGAAATAACAGTCGCTATGCATTAAGTATAGAGATAGACAAGCTGTCATGAGGCTCAGTCATGTAGCTCAGAGAGTCATATCTTAATACGAAATGACCAGAACGAAGAAATACAAAAGGAGAAACAGAAGAAATAAAAAAACATTTAAAAAGCAAACACTCAAGACACGTGGCTCTCATGAGGCTCAGTCATGTAGCTCAGAGAGTCATATCTTAATACGAAATGACCAGAACAGTGGAAATACATTTTTAGACCAAACACCGGAGTTATGTGGCTCAAGTGCTTTTCTTTGAGATTGTTTGCAATTTCTATCCGAAGATGGGCGGTCTCTGCAGATTTTTGTTACGTTTAAATTGTAAAACGTGAAAGCCCCCTGAGGTTTAGATGAATACTGTATGGGATAATACGACAGTTCGTGGTAACGAGCATGGAAATATGAATTATGTGTTCATGAGTGAACAATCCGCTGTGTACTAAGTATAGAGATAGACAAGCTATCATGACGCTCAGTCATGTAGCTCAGGAAGTCTTATCTACATACGAAATGCCGGAACAGTGGAAATAAGTTCAGGACAAGAAAAAAGGCATGGTACAAAGTGACGGGTAAATAGAAAAAGACTGAAATCATTCACGACATTGATGAAGACGGCGGTGTCTGCCACATTTTTTTATTTACGTTGTAAAAAGTACTTTAAGTTAAAGCTGAACTTTGTTTAAGATAAAAGTCCCCCCGAATATTGAGCATCGTAAGCTATCATGGGGCTCAGTGACGGGGCTAAGAAATGAATATGTAAATACCAATACCTAACAGAGAGGTAGAAATATATGTTTGAAAGACAATGGAACGTGCATACTGACCACTCAGCCGGTTCCTTCTAAAAATAATTAAGCGTATGTATTATAGCATAAATGCGGAACCAAAAGAAGAGACAAAAAAAGAAAATAAGCTCGCAGATAAACTTTGAACATTGATGAAGTAAGCGGGCTTTGCCTTCAGTTTCAGTTTAATAACTGTAAGAGTCAGTGGAATTATTGAAAGAACGAATCAATTAATCTGAAATATAGTTGAAAATATCTACCGGAATCAAGTAGATGCGGTTAGTGAACACAAACATTTCACTCAGGTCATAAGAAGAAATAGTTTAGATTAATATGGATGAAGTTAATGCATTGTTGCAAGCTTCACTCAGCGAGCTCAACTCTTGACCATGGAATATGAAACATGACCATTTTAGTAACAGTAGGTAGTCCTACTGACCTAGGTAGTCCATCGATATAGTTATCGATGACAACTGTTTTTATTAATTTAACAAGGTTGACCCGGTAAGGACACAGACGCACTTTAATCATTGATGAAGTCAGGTGGTCTATCCCATCAGTTTCACTAAACTGTACGAGTCACTGAAGTTAATTAAATAATATTTCTCAATTTCTCGCGAATCAAGTTGGAAATACATATTTAACCGAATCAAGTTATTTCGGTTAAGTACTGTAATGTTTATCGTAGAACAAGTAAATGTTCGTTAAGAATTTAGGATAAACAACCTAAATTTTAACATGGAATTATATGCAATATGTTTGTGTTCATTAAAGTACAATCCGCTGTGCATTAAGTATAGACATAGACAAGCTATCATGAAGCCCAGTCATGTAGCTTAGAGTCTTAACTTCGTACGAAACGACCGAAAAAACGGTGGAAACATGTTGAGCACAAGAAGAAAGTCATAAGTCGGAAAACAAACCAAGCTATCAAATCCAATCAATGAAATAATTCACGACAAAGAACATTGATGAAGAGGGCGGTCTCTGCAGAATTGTTTACCCTTAAATTGTAAAAAGCACCTTAAGGTTAATCTGAAAACAAGACGGTGGTATAGATGGAGCAGCTATCACGATTCTCAGTCATGCTGATTGATGAGCTCGTGATACGCTATCACGACATTCCGCCGCAAAAAGTAGCACTTGTGCTTGAACCCCGATCATTGATGAAGTTGGGAGGTAGTCACATCTTAATACGAAATTACCAGAACTTAACATTGAAATAAGTGTCTGAGCATTAAGTATAGAGATAGACAAGCTATCATGAGGCTCAGTCATGTAGCTCAGAGAGTCATATCTTAATACGAAATGACCAGAACAGTGGAAATATATTTAGGTTTAACGAATTTATTACTCATAAAGAACAATACATAGTTCACTAAATAATGAGCTTAGATAAAAAATAAACATGCAATGTAATATTTATAGATCGAGCAAATTCTAGTCAATATTATCATAAATGTACTTTCTCAACTTTATTTTAAACTCTGCAAGCCCTTTGGAATCCTTAATATTGTTAGGTAGATTATTAAATATTGTGCTCCTTCATATGTAATGGTTTTCTTGCCGTAGTTAGTTCTATGGCTTCGTAATTTAATTTGGTTAGTATTTCTTAAGCTATGACAAAATGATTTTTTAATAAGTTTAATATCAGATTTTAATTCACCAGTCTTTATCTTTCGTACTAGTACACACATTGTGTAAGTGTGTGTTTGTGTTATATTAAATATCTTTGTATTACGGTATAGTGTACGTGACTCTGTCAGCCGGTTATACTTAAATAAGGCTTTTATAACTTTGTTTTGTGAAATTTGTAGGTCTATTTTACTAGCAAACACCCAAGCCACGTGGCTCTACTCATGTCTATGTCCTCAAGAAGTAAGACCCACGACACAGACTGAACATCCAATGGTATCTCAACATTATGCCAAAAAACAAAGGGAAATAAGGAAAATAAATAAAAAATCTTTAATATAAAGCATGGATGAAGAGGGCGGTCTCTACAACATTTTTTTCGTTTAAGTTGTAAAAAGTACCTTAAGTTACGTTTTAATTGTGACAAAGTTAAATCTCCTTGAGGGTATGCATACTACTTCCACTGTAGGACCGAAACTTGAACATTGAAATAACAGTCGCTAAGCATTAAGTATAGAGATAGACAAGCCATCATGAGGCTCAGTCATGTAGCTCAGAGAGTCATATCTTAATACGAAATGACCAGAACAGTGGAAATATACATTTTAAGAGCAAACACCCAAGCCACGTGGCTCTACTCATGTCTGTGATCCCACAAGAAGTAAGACCCACATAAACGATCGAACATTCAGCTGTATCCAAGCCGAAATACAAAACATGAAATAACTAAATAATTCTTAAATACAAGCCATTGATGAAGAGGGCGGTCTCTACAACATTTTTGACATTTAAATTGTTAAAAGTACTTTAAGTAAAAGCTGAACTTTGTTTAAGATAAAAGTCTCCCCAATATTAATCATCATAAGCTATCATGAGGCTCAGACACGTGGATAAGAAATGAATATTTAAATACCAATACCTAACAGGGAGGTACAAATATATTTTTGAAAGACAATTGGACGTTTATAAATCGTTTGATAGATGAACATAGAGTGCATCGCAGGTGACCTCCTGACTCCCTATGTGCCTACCCAACATACTCTTTTTAACATTGATGAAGCCGGGTGTTCTTTAAAAAGTAAAATCCCCTTGAGGGTTAGTGAAAATTGTTTGAGACAAGTCTCAAAGATTGTACCATTATAACACCGTACCAACGCTACTGGTTGACACCGATAACCGATGTGTCCAACATTAGAGCGAGATCGATGGAAATCATTTAATTTTGTGAACGAGAGAAGCCGGCAAAGCAGCTATAGCCGAATAAACGAGTATTGCGACTATTTCCTTTAAAATGTAAGCACGAAATAAAGTTTTAAAGCAAAAAACATTGACGAAGATGGGCGGTCTCTGCAGATTTTTGTTACGTTTAAATTGTAAAAAGTTGCCCCCCTAAGGGTTAGCCGAATACTGTTTAAGATACAAATGTGAAATATTTAGCATTGTACTGTATTGTATTTAGCATTGTGTAGTAATATAATACCGCACTAACGGTATTTCACCATTGAAACACAAACTAACCAAAAGAGAAGAAATAATAAATTAAGACAATAAAGAATTCTTACATTAAATACATTGATGAAGTGAGCGGTCTCTGCCGCTCTTTTTCCGTTTTAATTGTAGAAAGTGCCCTGTGTTTAAGTTGAATTTAGTTAAAGTCAAATGAATTTAAAATTGTTGTGCATTAAGTATAGAGATAGACAAGCTACCATGAGGCTCAGTCATGTAGCTCAGAGAGTCATATCTTAATACGAAATAAACAGAACAGTGGAAATATATTTGAAAAGTCACATGCGACAGAGCTGGCAGCTAGCTAGTAGCCAGCAGAACATCTCCAGACTCAGTTGAGGCGCACTCTTACACAAGAACATTGACGAAGACGGGCATTCTTAGCAGAATGTTTATACGCTTGAATTGTAAAAAGTTAAAGTCCCTTGAGGGTTAATGAAAATTGTTTGAAATAAAAGTCTCAAATACAACACCGTGCATTGTGCAAATATAACACCGTACAAACGCTATTTGTTAACACCGATAACCGAACTGTCTAACATTAAGGTTAGATCGATGGAAATCATTTCATTTTCCAAAAGAGGTAACTGGAACAAACTGAAAATATTTAAAAATACTTATCAATCCACTGGAGCTTAATATCCGTATTTTGTAACGCAAATATTCCGCTGAGTCCTCCTAAAAATGTAAAACGGTAAAAAGATACTTTACGCCAAAGGAAAACGAACATAGGCTCACAAATTATACACATTGATGAAGTAAGCGGGCTTTGCCCGACGGCAAATTCGCTGTAGTATCTGTAAGAGTAGCGGAATTATCGAAAGAATAACTATCAATTCCTCTGAAATATAGTTGGAATGTAACATTGAACGAAAGTCATATCGAATGACTATGGAATGGCGCTGCGATCGCAAATTAAACGGGTTCGTCTCCCAGCCAATTCACGAATTTAATTATTATACTCAAAGTGAACGTTGAACATTTAAAATTGTTGTGCATTAAGTATAGAGATAGACAAGCTATCATGAGGCTCAGTCATGTAGCTCAGAGTCATATCTTAATACGAAATGACCAGAACAGTGGAAATATATTTTAAGAGCAAACACCGGAGTTACGTGGCTCAAGTGCTCTTCTTTGAAATTGTTTGCAATTTCTATTGAATCCAATTCTCATTTGGGATGAAAGCACGAAAGAAAGTTTTAAAGCAAAAAACATTGACGAAGATGGGCGGTCTCTGCAGATTTTTGTTACGTTTAAATTGTAAAACGTTAAAGCCCCTTTTTTTTATAGACGGGAAATCATCAAATTACTTCCCCCGCCCTGGGCGGGGCGGGAGGGAGAGTCAGACTTTTACTGACTAAAACCCGTCTATGTTCCTTCATGTGCCCTTTGCGTTCCGGGGGCGCGGTATCTCTTTCGAACAACCCGCAGCCGCGGCAGGCATCGGCCCTCAGTGGCCCCATCCAAGTTTGCTGACATCTCTTTGAGGCGCGCGTGGAACACGAACGCGCCGTCGACACGGTATATACTTAATACTGGAGTATAATACTACCGGTATTTTGAAATGCGAGTATTCTGTTGAGTCCTCCTAGAAATGGAAAAGCGTAAGTGTAAGAAGGACAAATGCGAACTAATGGTTAAAAACCAACATTAGCTCACAAACTTTAAACATTGATGAAGTAAGCGGGCTTTGCCTTCAGTTTCACTTTAATAACTGTAAGAGTCAGCGGAATTATTGAAAGAATAACTATCAATTCCTCTGTAATATAGATGGAAATATGTACCGCAATCAAGTAGATGCGGTTAGTGAACACAAACGTTCCACTGTAGGACCGAAACTTGAACATAGAAACAAAAGTGTCTGAGCATTAAGTATAGAGATAGACAAGCCATCATGAGGCTCAGTCATGTAGCTCAGAGAGTCATATCTTAATACGAAATGATCAGAACGGTGGAAATATATTTTAAGAGCAAACACCCAAGACACGTAGCCCTACTAATATCTATGATCCCACAAGAAATAAGACCCACGACAGGCTGAACATGCAGCTGTATTCTAACATGCAACAAAGCAAAAAAATAAATATTTTTTAAATACAACCCATTGATGAAGAGGGCGGTCTCTGCCGCATTATGTAAGTTAAAATTGTAAAAAGTATTTTAAGTTCAAGCTAAATTTTGTTTTAGATAAAAAACCCGCCAAATATATAGCATTACGAGCTATCATGAGGCTCAGACACGTGGCTAAGAAATGAATATGTAAATACCAATACCTAACAGAGAGGTAGAAATATATGTTTGAAAGACAATGGAACGTGCATAATGACCACTCAGCTGGTTTTATCGTTTGATAGTTGACGATAGAACCATTGCCTTGCAGGTGACCTTCTGACTCCCTATGTGCATACCCAACATACTCCTTTTAACATTGATGAAGCCGGGTGTTCCTTGGATATCATAGTTAATACAAGCTGTTGACTCGTCAAATTTTAGAAGCTTTTCATAAAAAAATAGAAGTAAACCCTTTGAATTTGACGAGGTTGCAAATCAACGCCTTGTATATAAAGATCCGCATAGAAGTATCGTCTTGCAGGTGAGCTGACTCCCTACACAACATACTCCTTTGAACATTGATGAAGCCGGGTGTTCTTTGGAAAGTTTCTTTGAATTTTGAAGTTGAATAAGTACTTACGACAATTTTAATATCCTCTGAGAATTAAGCTCGTGAGTAGAAGTAGTTTAGAATAATGCGAATAAAGGCAATGCATGTTCTATAAAGACAACATATTTACACAAGCTTCAACTGTTGCCCATAATTATTACAACGAGCATGGATATTTGAATTATGATTGTGTTCATGAAAAAACAATCCACTGTTCTAACCACGTCAAGCTATTGTAGCTGTGAACAATACGAAATGAATGAACATACATTTTCAACGAACTTCATATTAAGTCGAGCGAGAATGAACGAAGCAGTTCCTATACTCGATAAAGCAAGAATAATTCGCTCATCATCTGATTATCATTGATGAAGAGGGCGGTGTCCGCACTCTTTTTCCATTTAAGTCGTAAAAGTAACAAGTTTAACCTGAATTTTGTTTAAGATGAAAGTCTCAAATATTTAGCATTGTACAACTTTAGCGACTCACTAACGCTATTTGTTGACACTGATAACCAGACTGTCTACCATTAAGACTAGATCGATGAAAATTTATTTCATTTTTCGAACCGGGACATCTGGAAGTGTTGAATAATAAGCAATCAAATCTTACTAGAGGTTGAGAAATTCAACCCTTGTTGAGTATAGAAAGCGGGTTTTCTTTTCGCTGAGCATTAAGTATAGAGATAGACAAGCTATCATGAGACTCAGTCATGTAGCTCAGAGAGACATATCTTAATACGAAATGACCAGAACAGTGCAAATACATTTATCAAAGATATGAGAATGTTAGAAAAATGTGAATGTCAGTCACACCGTGTGGGTGACCTGGCTCCCTACACAACTTACTCCTTTAAACATTGATGAAGCTGGCCGCTCCTTGCGAAGTATATTTGAGTATTAAGTAAAATGTGTACTTGTGAATAATGATCAAGTCCTTTGATATGGTAGTTCATAAATATTAATGAATTAGAATAATGTGAAGCATTAAAGCCGAAGCATTTTAACAAGCTTTAAACTTCGAGCTCAACTTTTGTAACTTGAGCGTGGAAATATGAATTGTGTTCATTAGAGGACAACCCGCTGTGCATTAAGTATAGAGACAGACAAGCTATCATGAGGCTCAGTCATGTAGCTCAGAGAGTCATATCTTCATACGAAATGACCAGAACGGTGGAAATACATTGAGCACTAGAAAACAGAATATAAACTCAGCAAAATTCTTTAAAAAAGTAAAGAAATCCAAGAAAAAAGAAGCAAGAAAGTTTTTACGAGAAAGAGCATTGATGAAATGAGCGGTTTCTGCAATAATTCTTTACGTTCAAATCGTACAAAGTATCTTAAGGTTAAGCTGACAACGTGTACGTGGTATAGATGGAGCAGCTATCACGATTCTCAGTCATGCTGATTGATGAGCTCGTGATACGCTATCACGACATTCCGCCGAAAAATCTTGCACTTGTGCTTGAACCGCGATCATTTATGAAGTTGGGAGGTCTCTGCCGATACGCGTAGCTTCTCAAATAAACGACAATTGTTATGGATTTCATAGAAATTGGATAAAAAAAAATCCCGAATCAAGTTGATGCGGTTAGTGGCAAGCGAACACAAACCAGTCCACAGCTGGACCGAACAATTTAACATTTTCAAATAGCCGTGTTCATTAAAGAACAATCCGCTGTGAATGTGATCATTTAACGATGCTGACGAGGAAGATATAGAAACGAAAAAATCAAGGTATACACATTGATGAAGTAAGCGGGCTTTGCGTTCAATTTGACTTTAATACGATTAAATTGTAAAAAGTTAAACCCCCTTAGGGTTAGCCGAATACTGTTTAAGATACAAGTGTCAAATATTTAGCATTGTACTGTATTGTATTTAGCGTTGTGTAGTAATATAACACAGCACTAACGGTATTTGTTGGCACCATTGGAACACAAACGCATGAAAAGCAAAGAAAGAAAGAATTCTTACATTAAATACATTGATGAAGTGAGCGGTCTCTGCCGCTCTTTTTCCGTTTTAATTCAACTTAAACACAGGGTACTTCCCTGTGTTTAAGTTGAATTTTGTTAAAGATAAAAGTCTCGGCTAATATTTAGCATCGTAAGCTATAATGAGGCTCAGTCACGTGGCTAAGACATTATTACAAAGACCAATATCTAATGACCAACACGGTGGAAATACATTATTGAACTTGACGCTGACTTTGAAAGATGTTAGAAAGAAAGATGCGACTGATGAGCTGACTCCCTACACAACATACTCCTTTAAACATTGATGAAGCTGGCCGCTCCTTGCCAAATATTTTTAAGATTTAGAATAAATGTGAACTTTTGAATAATGATCAAGTTCTTTGATATGGTAGTTCATAAATATTAATGAATTACAATAATGTGAAGCATTAAAGCCGAAGCATTTTAACAAGCTTTAAACTTCGAGCTCAACTTTTGTAACTTGAGCGTGGACATATGAATTGTGTTCATTAGAGGACAACCCGCTGTGCATTAAGTATAGAGATAGACAAGCTATCATGAGGCTCAGTCATGTAGCTCATAGATTCATATCTTAATACGAAATGACCAGACACGGTGGAAATACGTTGAGCGGGAGGCAAAAGCAAAAAAAAAGTATCAACTCACAAACTACACGTAATATAAAAAGAATGACTTTATTTAAGACAAAGAACATTGATGAAGAGGGCGTTCTCTGCAGAATTGATTACGCTTAAATTGTAAAAAGCACCAACAACAGCCTTTAACAATTTAACGTTAGTCTAGTGCTCGTAAGCAATAAGTATTTTAAGAGCAAACATCACAGTTACGTGGCTCAAGTGCTCTTCTTTGAGATTCCTAGCAATTTCTATTGAGACATACTATCATGCAACATTGACGAAGATGGGTGGTCTCTGCAGATTTCTGCTACGTTTAAATTGTAAAAAGTTAAAGCCCCTTGAGAGTTAGCCGAACATTGTTCGAGATAAAAGTTTCAAATATTTAGCATTGTACAATTATAACACCGTATCAACGCTACTGGTAGTCACCGATAACCGGACTGTCCAACATTAGATCGATGGAAACCATTTAATTTTGTGAACGAGGGAAACTGGAATAAACTGGAAATATTGTATAAACCGCAATCAACATATACTTAATACTGGAGTATAATACTACCGGTATTTTGAAATGCGAGTATTCTGTTGAGTCCTCTTAGAAATGGAAAAGCGTAAGTGTTAGAAGGACAAATGCGAGCTCATGGTTAAAACCAACATTAGCTCACAAACTTTAAACATTGATGAAGTAAGCGGGCTTTGCCTTCAGTTTCACTTTAATAACTGTAAGAGTCAGTGGAATTATTGAAAGAATAACTATCAATTCCTCTGTAATATAGTTGGAAATATCTACCGGAATCAAGTAGATGCGGTTAGTGAACACAAACGTTCCACTGTAGGGCCGAAACTTGAACACTGAAACAAAAGTGTCTGAGCATTAAGTATAGAGATAGACAAGCTATCATGAGGCTCAGTCATGTAGCTCAGAGAGTCATATCTTAATACGAAATGACCAGAACAGTGGAAATATATTTTACTAGCAAAAACCCAAGCCACGTGGCTCTACTCATGTCTATGTCCTCAAGAAGTAAGACCCACGACACAGGCTGAACATTAAATGGTATCTCAACATTATGCCAAAAAACAAAGGGAAATAAGGAAAATAAATAAAAAATCTTAAATATAAAGCATGGATGTAGGACCGAAACTTGAACATTGAAATAACAGTCGCTGAGCATTAAGTATAGAGATAGACAAGCTATCATGAGGCTCAGTCATGTAGCTCAGAGAGTCATATCTTCATACGAAATTACCAGAACGGTTGAAATAAGTTGGGAGCAGCTGCAAAAACCAAAAACGAAAAAGTATCAACCAACATGTCATATGCCAAAAAAAAAAAATATTTTATGCTTCAATTGTAAAAAGCGCCTTAAGGTTAAGCTGACAACGTGTACGTGGTATAGATGGAGCAGCTATCACGATTCTCAGTCATGCTGATTGATGAGCTCGTGATACGCTATCACGACATTCCGGCGCAAAATGTTGCACTTGTGCCTGGACCCTGATCATTGATGAAGTTGGGCGGACTATGCCGATACACGTAGCTTCTCAAAAAAACGAGTGAACACAAACCAGTCCACTGGAGACCATACGAAATAATTATTTACCAACATAAGCTCACGAATTTTAAACATTGATGAAGTAAGCGGGCTTTGCCTTCAGTTTCACTTTAATAACTGTAAGAATGGATTTATTGAAAGAATAATTATCAATTCCTCTGTAATATAGTTGGAAATATCTACCGGAATCCAGTAGATGCGGTTAGTGAACACAAACGTTCCACTGTAGGACCGAAACTTGAACATTGAAATAACAGTCGCTATGCATTAAGTATAGAGATAGACAAGCTATCATGAGGCTCAGTCATGTAGCTCAGAGTCATATCTTAATACGAAACGACCAGAACGAATAAATAAAAAAGGAGAAAGAGAAGAAATAAGAAGAAATAAAAATACATTGAAAGAGCAAACACTCAAGACACGTGGCTCTACTAATATATATGATCCCACAAGAAGTTAGACCAACATCCAACGCTGTCTCAGCATTATGCGATAGAAAGTGCTGTGGGAGGATATAAAGAATTATTTAAAAAAAAGCATTGATGAAGAGGGCGGTCTCCGAGGCATTATTTAAGTTAAAATTTAAAAAAATTCTTCACGTTCAATCTAAATTTTGTTTAGGATAAAAGTTCCGCCGTGTTTGTTAAAGGACAATTCCATTATACTAGCAACGTCAAGCTAGAGCTAGAAACGCAACAAACTGTCCTGAACAACGGAATCATGTAATTCTGGTGCAACATGTTGCACTCCTGCTAGTACCTAAGTCATTGATGAAGTTGGGCGGGCGCTGATGTAGATTTGATAGAACTATTTATGTATTTTCAAGGAGTGTGTATTCTAGATGAGGAACATAATGTCCTTCCAGAACATCTCCGGTATCAGTTGAGGCGCACTCTTAAACAAGAACATTGATAAGGGTGAAAAGTTATTTTAGTAAGAGCCATCACAAAAAACTCCCTGATAATAAATGTATGAAATTTAATGCAAAAAACATTGACGAAGACAGGCGGTCTTTGCAGAATTTTGTTACGTTTAGATTGTAAAATGTAGAAATCCCTTAAAGGTTAGCAGAATACAGTTCAAGATAAAATTCTCAAATATATGTATAGTATTGTACAAATATAACACCACACTAACGCTATTTGTTGACACTGATAACCAGACTGTCTAACATTAAGACTAGATCGATGAAAATTTATTTCATTTTTCGAACCGGGACATCTGAAAGTGTTGAATAATAAGCAATCAAATCTTACTAGAGGTTTAGAAATCAAACCCTTGCTAGAAAGCGGGTTTTCTTTTCACTGAGCATTAAGTATAGAGATAGACAAGCTATCATGAGGCTCAGTCATGTAGCTCAGAGATTCATATCTTAATACGAAATGACCAGACACGGTGGAAATACGTTGAGCGGGAGGCAAAAGCAAAAAAAAATCGTCAAAGTATCAACTCACAAACTACACGTAATATAAAAAGAATGACTTTATTTAAGACAAAGAACATTGATGAAGAGGGCGTTCTCTGCAGAATTGATTACGCTTAAATTGTAAAAAGCACCTTAAGGTGCCTTTAACAATTTAACGTTAGTCTAGTGCTCGTAAGCAATAAGTATTTTAAGAGCAAACACAGGAGTTACGTGGCTCAAGTGCTCTTCTTTGAGATTCCTAGCAATTTCTATTGAGACATACTATCATGCAACATTGACGAAGATGGGTGGTCTCTGCAGATTTCTGCTACGTTTAAATTGTAAAAAGTTAAAGCCCCTTGAGAGTTAGCCGAACATTGTTCGAGATAAAAGTTTCAAATATTTAGCATTGTACAATTATAACACCGTACCAACGCTACTGGTAGTCACCGATAACCGGACTGTCCAACATTAGATCGATGGAAACCATTTAATTTTGTGAACGAGGGAAACTGGAATAAACTGGAAATATTGTATAAACCGCAATCAACATATACTTAATACTGGAGTATAATACTACCGGTATTTTGAAATGCGAGTATTCTGTTGAGTCCTCTTAGAAATGGAAAAGCGTAAGTGTTAGAAGGACAAATGCGAGCTCATGGTTAAAACCAACATTAGCTCACAAACTTTAAACATTGATGAAGTAAGCGGGCTTTGCCTTCAGTTTCACTTTAATAACTGTAAGAGTCAGTGGAATTATTGAAAGAATAACTATCAATTCCTCTGAAATATAGATGGAAATATGTACCGCAATCAAGTAGATGCGGTTAGTGAACACAAACGTTCCACTCTAGTACATAAACTTAACATAGAAATAAAAGTGTCTGAGCATTAAGTATAGAGACAGACAAGCTATCATGAGGCTCAGTCATGTAGCTCAGAGAGTCATGTCTTAATACGAAATGACCAGAACAGTGGAAATACATTTTAAAAGCAAACACCGGAGTTACGTGGCTCAAGTGCTTTTCTTTGAGATTGTTTGCAATTTCTATCCGAAGATGGGCGGTCTCTGCAGATTTTTGTTACGTTTAAATTGTAAAACGTGAAAGCCCCGTGAGGTTTAGATGAATACTGTATGGGATAATACGACAGTTCGTCGTAACGAGCATGGAAATATGAATTATGTGTTCATGAGTGAACAATCCGCTGTGTACTAAGTATAGAGATAGACAAGCTATCATGACGCTCAGTCATGTAGCTCAGGAAGTCTTATCTACATACGAAATGCCGGAACAGTGGAAATACGTTGAGGACAAGAAAAAAAGGCATGGTACAAAGTGACCGGTACATAGAAAAAGACTGAAATCATTCACGACATTGATGAAGACGGCGGTGTCTGCCACATTTATTACATTCAAGTTGTAACAAGTACTTTAAGTTAACTGAACTTTGTTTTAGATAAAAGTGGCCCCGAATATTGAGCATCGTAAGCTATCACGAGGCTCAGTGACGTGGCTAAGAAATTAATATGTAAATACCAATACCTATCAGAGAGGTAGAAATGTATTTTTGGAAGAAAATAGAATGTCCATAATGACCACTCGGCCGGTTTTATCGTTTGATAGATGAACATAGAGCCATTGCCTTGCAGGTGACCTCCTGACTCCCTATGTGCCTACCCAACATACTCTTTTTAACATTGATGAAGCCGGGTGTACTTTAAAAAGTTAAATCCCCTCGAGGGTTAGTGAAACTTGTTTGAGATAAGTCTCAAATATTTAGCATTGTACAACTGTAACAGCGCACCAACTCTGTCGGTTGACACCTATAACCGGACTGTCTACATTGAGAATAGATCGATGTAAATTGATTTAATTTTGTGAAAAACAACAGTTAACGGTTCAGATTAATAAAAAAGTGGTCTCATTAGTATTCCAAAAAATACAATTATCATTAAATTACATTATTTATATTCAATTATTCTTTTATTAAAGTCATCAATTGAATAAAAACATTCGTCACATTCAACGAAATTCAGTTTGTAAGATTCTTAATCATCATCATTAATCATTGATGAAGTAAGCGGACTTTGCTGTTAGTTTCACTCGAATATATGAAAGAATGATTCTCAATTCCTCAGGAATCAAGTTGGAAATACATATTTACCCGAATTCAGTGGACGCGGTTAACGTAACGTTTATCGTAGAAAAGTAAATGTTCGTTAAGTATTTAGGTAGACGACCTATTATGGTTGTCAGTCATGCTGACTGATGAGCTCGTGATGCGCTATCATGTAATTCTGGTGCAATAAGTTGCACTCCTGCTGAATATAAATTATTGATGAAGGTGAGCGGTCGTTGATGTAGATTTGGTAGAACATATGTTTATGTATTTTCAGGGAGCGTGCATTCCAGGAATATGCTCTCCTTTCAGAACATCTCCAGTATCAGTTGAGGAGCACTCTTAAAGAATAACGTTGATGAGGGTGATAAGTTAGTTTAGTAACACAGACTGTAAGAGTCAGCGGAATTATTGAAAGAATAACTATCAATTCCTCTGTAATATAGTTGGAAATATCTACCGGAATCAAGTAGATGCGGTTAGTGAACACAAACGTTCCACTGTAGGACCGAAACTTGAACATTGAAATAAAAGTCGCTGTGCATTGAGTATTAAGACAGACAAGCTATCATGAGGCTCAGTCATGTAGCTCAGAGAGTCATATCTTAATACGAAATGATCAAAACGGTGAAAAAACATTGAGCACTAGAAAATAGAACATAAACGATCTCAACAAAATTCTTTAAAAAAGTGAAGAAATCCAAGAAAAAAAAGCAAGAAAATTTTTCACGAGAAAGAGCATTGATGAAGTGGGCGGTTTCTGCATAATTCTTTACGTTCAAATCGTACAAAGTATCTTAAGGCTAAGCTGACAACGTGTACGTGGTATAGATGGAGCAGCTATCACGATTCTCAGTCATGCTGATTGATGAGCTCGTGATACGCTATCACGTCATTCCGCCGCAAAAAGTAGCACTTGTGCTCGAACCGCGATCATTTATGAAGTTGGGAGGTCTCTGCCGATACGCGTAGCTTCTCAAATAAACGACAATTGTTATGGATTTCATAGAAATTGGATAAAAAAACTTCCCGAATCAAGTTGATGCGGTTAGTGGCAAGCGAACACAAACCAGTCCACAGCTGGACCGAACAATTTAACATTTTCAAATAGCCGTGTTCATTAAAGAACAATCCGCTGTGAATGTGATCATTTAACGATGCTGACGAGGAAGATATAGAAACGAAAAAATCAAGGTATACACATTGATGAAGTAAGCGGGCTTTGCGTTCAATTTGACTTTAATACGATTAAATTGTAAAAAGTTAAACCGCCTAAGGGTTAGCCGAATACTGTTTGAGATACAAGTGTCAAATATTTAGCATAGTACTGTATTGTATTTAGCATTGTGTTGTAATATAACACAGCACTAACGGTATTTGTTGGCACCATTGGAACACAAACCCATGAAAAGTGAAAAAAGAAAGAATTCTTACATTAAATACATTGATGAAGTGAGCGGTCTCTGCCGCTCTTTTTCCGTTTTAATTGTAGAAAGTGCCCTGTGTTTAGGATGAATTTTGTTAAGCATCGTAAGCTATCATGAGGCTCAGTCACGTGGCTAAGACATTATTACCAAGACCAATATCTAATGACCAACACGGTGGAAATACATTTTTGAACTTGTCTTTGACTTTGAAAGATTATAGAAAGAAAGATGTGACTGATGAGCTGACTCCCTACACAACATACTCCTTTAAACATTGATGAAGCTGGCCGCTCCTTGCCAAATATTTTTAAGATTTAGAATTAATGTGAACTTTTTAAACAATGATCAAGTTCTTTAATATGGTAGTTCATAAATATTAATGAATTAGAATAATGTGAAGCATTAAAGCCGAAGCATTTTAACAAGCTTTAAACTTCTAGCTCAACTTTTGGAACTTGAGCGTGGAAATATGAATTGTGTTCATTAAAGGACAACCCGCTGTGCATTAAGTATAGACATAGACAAGCTATCATGAAGCCCAGTCATGTAGCTTAGAGTCTTCTTCGTGAACTTCGTACGAAATGACCGAAAAAACGGAGGAAACACGTTGAGCACAAGAAAAAAGTTATAAGTCGGAAAACAAACCAAGCTATCAAAACTAATTATCAATGAAATAATTCACGACAAAGAACATTGATGAAGAGGGCGGTCTCTGCAGAATTGTTTACCCTTAAAATGTAAAAAGCACCTTAAGGTTAATCTGAAAACAAGACGGTGGTATAGATGGAGCAGCTATCACGATTCTCAGTCATGCTGATTGATGAGCTCGTGATACGCTATCACGTCATTCCGGCGCAAAAAGTAGCACTTGTGCTTGAACCGCGATCATTAATAAGGTCTTTAAGGTATTTATGTTATGGGCCTTTGTTGCCCGAAATAAATGGTATTATCATTAATGAAGTTAGGAGGTAGTCACATCTTAATACGAAATGACCAGAATTTAACATTGAAATAAGTGTCTGAGCATTAAGTATAGAGATAGACAAGCTATCATGAGGCTCTGTCATGTAGCTCAGAGAGTCATATCTTAATACGAAATGACCAGAACAGTGGAAATACATTTAAAGTGCAAACACCCAAGACAAGTGGCTCTACTAATATCTATGATCCCACAAGAAGTAAGACCCACGACACAGACTGAACATTCAGCTGTATCCTAACATGCAACAAAGCAAAAAAAAATTTTTTTTAAATACAACCCATTGATGAAGAGGGCGGTCTCTGCCGCATTATGTAAGTTAAAATTGTAACAAGTATTTTAAGTTAAAGCTGAACTTTGTTTAAGATAAAAAATCCGCCAAATATTTAGCATTACGAGCTATCATGAGGCTCAGACACGTGGATAAGAAATGAATATTTAAATACCAATACCTAACAGAGAGGTACAAATATATTTTTGAAAGACAATTGGACGTTTATAAATCGTTTGATAGATGAACATAGAGTGCTTTGCAGGTGACCTCCTGACTCCCTATGTGCCTACCCAACATACTCTTTTTAACATTGATGAAGCCGGGTGTTCTTTAAAAAGTAAAATCCCCTTGAGGGTTAGTGAAAATTGTTTGAGATAAGTCTCAAATATTGTACCATTATAACACCGTACCAACGCTACTGGTTGACACCGATAACCGATGTGTCCAACATTAGAGCGAGATCGATGGAAATCATTTAATTTTGTGAACGAGAGAAGCCGGCAAAGCAGCTATAGCCGAATAAACGGGTATTGCGACTATTTACTTTAAAATGTAAGCACGAAAGAAAGTTTTAAAGCAAAAAACATTGACGAAGATGGGCGGTCTCTGCAGATTTTTGTTACGTTTAAATTGTAAAAAGTTGCACCCCCAAGGGTTAGCCAAATACTGTTTAAGATACAAATGTGAAATATTTAGCATTGTACTGTATTGTATTTAGCATTGTGTAGTAATATAATACCGCACTAACGGTATTTCACCATTGAAAAACAAACTAACCAAAAGAGAAGAAATAATAAATTAAGAGAATAAAGAATTCTTACATTAAATACATTGATGAAGTGAGCGGTCTCTGCCGCTCTTTTTCCGTTTTAATTGTAGAAAGTACCCTGTGTTTAAGTTGAATTTAGTTAAAGTCAAATGAATTTAAAATTGTTGTGCATTAAGTATAGAGATAGACAAGCTATCATGAGGCTCAGTCATGTAGCTCAGAGAGTCATATCTTCATACGAAATTACTAGAACAGTGGAAATACAATTGAAATGTCACATGCGACAGAGCTGGTAGCTAGCTAGTAGCCAGCAGGACATCTCCAGACTCAGTTGTGGCGCACTCTTACAGAGGAACATTAACGAAGACGGCCATTCTTAGCAGAATGTTTGTACGATTGAATTGTAGAAAGTTAAAGTCCCTTGAGGGTTAGCTAAATACTGTTTAAGATAAAAGTCTAAAATATTTTGCATTGTGCAAATATAACACCGTACCAACGCTATTTGTTGACACCGATAACCAAAATTTTATATTAAAGGTTATCAATCAATGGAAATTATTTAATTTTGCGAACGAGGGAAACTGGAACAAACTGGAAATATTTAATAATACTCATTAAACCCACTACAGTTTAATACTATCCGTATTTTGAAACGCAAATATTCTGCTGAGTCCTCCTAAAAATGTGAAAATGTAAGAAGATCAAGTGTAAGCTGATGGTAAAAAACGAACATAAGCTCACAAACTTTACACATTGATGAAGTAAGCGGGCTTTGCCTTCAGTTTCGCTGTAGTATCTGTAAGAGTCAGCGGAATCATCGAAAGAATAACTATCAATTCCTCCGACATATAGTTGGAATGTAACATTGAACGAAAGTGCATTAAGTATAGAGATAGACAAGCTATCATGACGCTCAGTCATGTAGCTCAGAGAGTCATATCTTAATACGAAATGATCAGAACGGTGGAAATACATTTATTAAAGATATGAGAATGTTAGAAAAATGTGAATGTCAAGCACACCATGTGGGTGTACCTGGCACCCTACACAACTTACTCCTTTAAACATTGATGAAGCTGGCAGCTCCTTGCGAAGTATATTTGAGTATTCAGTTAAATGTGTACTTGAGAATAATCATCAAATCCTTTGATATGGCGGTTTATAATAATGTGGATAAAGCCAAAGAATTTTGGCAAGCTTCGACCGTCAAACTTAACAGTCAAAACGAACATGAAAATATAAATAATGTGTTCAGAACAATCCGCTGTGCATTAAGTATAGAGACAGACAAGCTATCATGAGACTCAGTCATGTAGCTCAGAGAGTCATATCTTCATACGAAATTACCAGAACGGTGGAAATAATTTGGGAGCAGCTGCAAAAACCAAAAACGAAAAAGTATCAACCAACAAAGTATGCCAAAAAAAAAAACAACATTATTTAAGACAAAGAACATTGATGAAGTGGGCGGTCTCTGCAGATTTCTGCTACGTTTGAATTGTAAAAAGTTAAAGCCCCTTTGAGATAAGTCTCAAATAGTCACCGTACCAACGCTACTGATAATCACCGATAACCGGACTGTCCAACATTAGATCGATGGAAACCATTTAATTTTGTGAACGAGGGAAACTGGAATAAACTGGAAATATTGTATAAACCGCAATCAACATATACTTAATACTGGAGTATAATACTACCGGTATTTTGAAATGCGAGTATTCTGTTGAGTCCTCTTAGAAATGGAAAAGCGTAAGTGTAAGAAGGACAAATGCGAGCTCATGGTAAAAACCAACATTAGCTCACAAACTTTAAACATTGATGAAGTAAGCGGGCTTTGCCTTCAGTTTCACTTTAATAACTGTAAGAGTCAGTGGAATAATTGAAAGAATAATTATCAATTCCTCTGTAATATAGTTGGAAATATGTACCGCAATCAAGTAGATGCGGTTAGTGAACACAAACGTTCCACTCTAGGACCTAAACTTAACATAGAAATAAAAGTGTCTGAGCATTAAGTATAGAGATAGACAAGCTATCATGACGCTCAGTCATGTAGCTCAGAGAGTCTTATCTACATACGAAATGCCGGAACAGTGGAAATACGTTGAGGACAAGAAAAAAAGGCATGGTACAAAGTGACGTCAGGATAGAAAAAGACTGAAATCATTCACGACATTGATGAAGACGGCGGTCTCTGCCACATTTATTACATTCAAGTTGTAATAAGTACTTTAAGTTAAAGCTGAACCTTGTTTAAGATAAAAGTCCCCCGAATATTGAGCATCGTAAGCTATCACGAGGCTCAGTGACGGGGCTAAGAAATTAATATGTAAATACCAATACCTAACAGAGAGGTAGAAATGTATTTTTGGAAGAAAATAGAATGTCCATAATGACCACTCGGCGGGCTTTATCGTTTGATAGATGAACATAGAGCCATTGCCTTGCAGGTGATCTCCTGACTCCCTATGTGCCTACCCAACATACTCTTTATAACATTGATGAAGCCGGGTGTTCTTTAAAAAGTTAAATCCCCTTAAGGGTTAGTGAAACTTGTTTGAGATAAGTCTCAAATATTTAGCATTGTACAACTGTAACAGCGCACCAACTCTGTGGGTTGACATCTATAACCGGATTGTCTACATTGAGAATAGATCGATGTAAATTGGTTTAATTTTGTGAAAAACAACAGTTAACGGTTCAGATTAATAAAAAAGTAGTCTCATTAGTATTCCAAAAAATACAATTATCATTAAATTACATTATTTATATTCAATTATTCTTTTATTAAAGTCATCAATTAAATAAAAACATTCGTCACTTTCAACGCAATCCATTACATTAAATTCTTAATCATCATCATTAATCATTGATGAAGTAAGCGGACTTTGCTGTTAGTTTCACTCGAATATATGAAAGAATGATTCTCAATTCCTCAGGAATCTAGTTGGAAATACATATTTACCCGGATTCAGTGGACGCGGTTAACGTAACGTTTATCGTAGAAAAGTAAATGTTCGTTAAGTATTTAGGTAGACGAGCTATTATGGTTGTCAGTCATGCTGACTGATGAGCTCGTGATGCGCTATCATGTAATTCTGGTGCAATAAGTTGCACTCCTGCTGAATATAAATCATTGATGAAGGTGAGCGGTCGTTGATGTAGATTTGGTAGAACATATGTTTATGTATTTTCAGGGAGCGTGCATTCCAGGAATATACTCTACTTTCAGAACATCTCCAGTATCAGTTGAGGAGCACTCTTAAAGAATAACGTTGATGAGGGTGATAAGTTAGTTTAGTAACACAGAGAGTGAAACTTGAATATAAACTGGAAATACGTATTGAATAATATGCAAACAAACCTACTGGAGTATAATACTACCGTATTTTGAAATACGAGTATTCTTTTGCGTCCTCCTAAAGATATTAAAACGTATGTATTCCAGTCGAAAATGCAGAGCAAATATGATATACTGCTCATGCAACGAACATAAACTCACAAATTTTACACATTGATGAAGTAAGCGGGCTTTGCCTTCAGTTTCACTTAAATAACCGTAAGAGTCAGCGGAATTATTGAAAGAATAACTATCAATTCCTCTGTAATATAGTTGGAAATATGTACCGCAATCAAGTAGATGCGGTTAGTGAACACAAACGTTTCACTGTAGGACCTAAACCTGAAAATTGATATAAAAATTGCTGAGCATTAAGTATAGAGATAGACAAGCTATCATGAGGCTCAGTCATGTAGCTCAGAGTCATATCTTAATACGAAACGACCAGAACGAAGAAATAAAAAAGGAGAAAGAGAAGAAATAAGAAGAAATAAAAATACATTGAAAGAGCAAACACTGAAAACACGTGGCTCTACTAATACATATGATCCCACAAGAAGTTAGACCAACATCCAACGCTGTCTCAGCATTATGCGATAGAAAGTGCTGTGGGAGGATATAAAGAATTATTTAAAAAAAGCATTGATGAAAAGGGCGGTCTCCGAGGCATTATTTAAGTTAAAATTTTAAAAAATTCTTCACGTTCAATCTAGATTTTGTTTAGGATAAAAGTTCCGCCGTGTTTGTTAAAGGACAATTCCATTATACTAGCAACGTCAAGCTAGAGCTAGGAACGCAACAAACTGTCCTGAACAACGGAATCATGTAATTCTGGTGCAACATGTTGCACTCCTGCTAGTACCTAAGTCATTGATGAAGTTGGGCGGGCGCTGATGTAGATTTGATAGAACTATTTATGTATTTTCAAGGAGTGTGTATTCTAGATAAGGAACATAATGTCCTTCCAGAACATCTCCGGTATCAGTTGAGGCGCACTCTTAAACAAAGAACATTGATAAGGGTGAAAAGTTATTTTAGTAAGAGCCATCACAAAAAACTCCCTGATATTAAATGTATGAAATTTAATGCAAAAAACATTGACGAAGACAGGCGGTCTCTGCAGATTTTTGTTACGTTTAGATTGTAAAATGTAAAAATCCCTTAAAGGTTGGCAGAATACAGTTCAAGATAAAATTCTCAAATATATGTATAGTATTGTACAACTTTAGCGACTCACTAACGCTATTTGTTGACACTGATAACCAGACTGTCTAACATTAAGACTAGATCGATGAAAATTTATTTCATTTTTCGAACCAGGACATCTGGAAGTGTTGAATAATAAGCAATCAAATCTTACTAGAAGTTTAGAAATTAAACCCTTCCTGGAAAGCGGGTTTTCTTTTCACTGAGCATTAAGTATAGAGATAGACAAGCAATCATGAGGCTCAGTCATGTAGCTCAGAGTCATATCTTAATACGAAATGACCAGAACAGTGGAAATACATTTTAAGAGCAAACACCGGAGTTACGTGGCTCAAGTGCTCTTCTTTGAAATTGTTTGCAATTTCTATTGAATCCAATTCTCATTTGGGATGAAAGCACGAAAGAAAGTTTTAAAGCAAAAAACATTGACGAAGATGGGCGGTCTCTGCAGATTTTTGTTACGTTTAAATTGTAAAACGTTAAAGCCCCTTTTTTTTTATAGACGGGAAATCATCAAATTACTTCCCCCGCCCTGGGCGGGGCGGGAGGGAGTGTCAGACTTTTACTGACTAAAACCCGTCTATGTTCCTTCATGTGCCCTTTGCGTTCCGGGGGCGCGGTATCTCTTTCGAACAACCCGCAGCCCCGGCAGGCATCGGCCCTCAGTGGCCCCATCCAAGTTTGCTGACATCTCTTTGAGGCGCGCGTGGAACACGAACGCGCCGTCGACACGGTATATACTTAATACTGGAGTATAATACTACCGGTATTTTGAAATGCGAGTATTCTGTTGAGTCCTCTTAGAAATGGAAAAGCGTAAGTGTAAGAAGGACAAATGCGAACTAATGGTTAAAAACCAACATTAGCTCACAAACTTTAAACATTGATGAAGTAAGCGGGCTTTGCCTTCAGTTTCACTTTAATAACTGTAAGAGTCAGTGGAATTATTGAAAGAATAATTATCAATTCCTCTGTAATATAGATGGAAATATGTACCGCAATCAAGTAGATGCGGTTAGTGAACACAAACGTTCCACTCTAGTACCTAAACTTAACATTGAAATAAAAGTCGCTGAGCATTAAGTATAGAGATAGACAAGCTATCATGAGACACAGTCATGTAGCTCAGAGAGTCATATCTTAATACGAAATGACCAGAACAGTGGAAATATATTTTACTAGCGAACACCCAAGCCACGTGGCTCTACTCATGTCTATGTCCTGAAGAAGTAAGACTCACGACACAGACTGAACATTAAATGGTATCTCAACATTATGCCAAAAAGCAAAGGGAAATAGAAGAAATAAATAAAAATTCTTAAATATAAAGCATGGATGAAGAGGGCGTCTCTACAACATTTTTGTCGTTTAAGTTGTAAAAAGTACTTAAAGTTAAAGCTGAACTTTGTTTAAGATAAAACTCTCCCCAATATTAATCATCATAAGCTATCATGAGGCTCAGACACGTGGATAAGAAATGAATATTTAAATACCAATACCTAACAGAGAGGTAGAAATATGTTTTTGAAAGACAATTGGACGTTTATAAATCGTTTGATAGATGAACATAGAGTGCATTGCAGGTGACCTCCTGACTCCCTATGTGCCTACCCAACATACTCTTTTTAACATTGATGAAGCCGGGTGTTCTTTAAAAAGTAAAATCCCCTCGAGGGTTATTGAAAATTGTTTGAGACAAGTCTCAAAGATTGTACCATTATAACACCGTACCAACGCTACTGGTTGACACCGATAACCGAGGTGTCCAACATTAGAGCTAGATCGATGGAAATCATTTAATTTTGTGAATGAGAGAAGCGGGCAAAGCTGCTGTAGCCGAATAAACGGGTATTGCGACTATTTCCTTTAAAATGTAAGCACGAAAGAAAGTTTTAAAGCAAAACACATTGACGAAGATTGGCGGTCTCTGCAGATTTTTGTTACGTTTAAATTGTAAAAAGTTGCCCCCCTAAGGGTTAGCCGAATACTGTTTAAGACACAAATGTGAAATATTTAGCATTGTACTGTATTGTATTTAGCGTCGTGTAGTAATATAACACCGCACTAACGGTATTTGTTGGCACCATTGGCACACAAACCCAAGAAGAGCGAAGAAAGAAAGAATTCTTACATTAAATACATTGATGAAGTGAGCGGTCTCTGCCGCTCTTTTTCCGTTTTAATTCAACTTAAACACAGGGTACTTCCCTGTGTTTAAGTTGAATTTTGTTAAAGATAAAAGTCTCGGCTAATATTTAGCACCGTAAGCTATCATGAGGCTCAATCACGTGGCTAATACATTATTACCAAGACCAATATCTACTGCCAACACGGTGGAAATACATTATTGAACTTGTCTTTGACTTTGAAAGATGTTAGAAAGAAAGATGCGACTGATGAGCTGACTCCCTACACAACATACTCCTTTAAACATTGATGAAGCTGGCCGCTCCTTGCCAAATATTTTTAAGATTTAGAATTAATGTGAACTTTTAAACAATGATCAAGTTCTTTGATATGGTAGTTCATAAATATTAATGAATTAGAATAATGTGAAGCATTAAAGCCGAAGCATTTTAACAAGCTTTAAACTTCGAGCTCAACTTTTGGAACTTGAGCGTGGAAATATGAATTGTGTTCATTAGAGGACAATGCGCTGTGCATTAAGTATAGAGATAGACAAGCTATCATGAGGCTCAGTCATGTAGCTCAGAGAGTCATAGAAATATGCAAGAGTAAGAAAAAAGTCGCATGACGAAAGAATGGATCCGTATAAATAACAATGACAAAGTGAGCGGTCTCTGCAACTTGTTTTACGTTTTCATTGTAAAAAGTTAAAGTGCCTTTTAAAGAGGTGTAGCTAAATACTGTGTGAGATAAAAGTCTCAATTAAAACACCACACTAACGCTGTTTGCTGACACCGATAACCGGACTGTCTAACATTAACACTAGATCGATGGATTTTTTTATTTTGTAAACGAAGGAAACAGGAGTGAGCGATCATCTTACTTTTATAATTGTAAAAAAAGGTGAGTTTTCTCGTAAGATCTTCTCACATTTAAAATTCTTCTGCTTTTTTGTCGGAAACATCGCAGTCCTTTCTTCGGAGAGTGATTGAAGATACCACAGTCGAACTATATTTACATTGATGAAGATATATAAATATAACAACATTATACAAGCTTCACCCGTCGAGCTGAACTGTCGTAACGAGCGTGGAATTATGAATTATGATTGTGTTCATTAGAGGACAATCCGCTGTGCATTAAGTATAGAGATAGACAAGCTATCGTGAGACTCAGTCACGTAGCTCAGAGAGTCATATCTTAATACGAAATGGCAAGAACGGTGGAAATACGTTGAGCCGGAGGCAAAAGCGCACAAAAAGTATTCTGTTGAGTCCTCTTAGAAATGGAAAAGCGTAAGTGTAAGAAGGACAAATGCGAACTAATGGTAAAAACCAACATTAGCTCACAAACTTTAAACATTGATGAAGTAAGCGGGCTTTGCCTTCAGTTTCACTTTAATAACTGTAAGAGTCAGTGGAATTATTGAAAGAACGAATAAATTAATCTGATATATAGTTGAAAATATCTACCGGGATCAAGTAGATGCGGTTAGTGAACACCAACATTTCACTCAGGTCATAAGTAGAAATAGTTTAGAATAATATGGATGAAGTCAATGCATTGTTGCAAGCTTCACTCATCGAGCTCAACTCTCGACCATGGAATATGAAACATGAACATTTTAGTAACAGTAGGACTAGATCGATGACAACTGTTTTTATTATTTTAACAAGGTTGACCCGGTAAGGACACAGACGCACTTTAATCATTGATGAAGTCAGGCGGTCTATCCCATCAGTTTCACTAAACTGTACGAGTCACTGAAGTTAATTAAATAATATTTCTCAATTCCTCGCGAATCAAGTTGGAAATACATATTTAACCGAATCAAGTTATTTCGGTTACTCTGTTTATCGTAGAACAAGTAAATGTTCGTTAAGAATTTAGGATAAACAACCTAAATTTTAACATGGAATTATATGCAATATGTTTGTGTTCATTAAAGTACAATCCGCTGTGCATTAAGTATAGACATAGACAAGCTATCATGAAGCCCAGTCATGTAGCTTAGAGTCTTAACTTCGTACGAAATGACCGAAAAAACGGTGGAAACACGTTGAGCACAAGAAAAAAGTCATAAGTCGGAAAACAAACCGAGCTATCAAATCGAATTAATGAAATAATTCACGACAAAGAACATTGATGAAGAGGGCGGTCTCTGCAGAATTGTTTACCCTTAAATTGTAAAAAGCACCTTAAGGTTAATCTGAAAACAAGACGGTGGTATAGATGGAGCAGCTATCACGATTCTCAGTCATGCTGATTGATGAGCTCGTGATACGCTATCACGACATTCCAAAGAAATAAGTTGCACTTGTGCTTGAACCCCGATCATTGATGAAGTTGGGAGGCAGTCACATCCTAATGCGAAATGACCGAAACTTGAACATTGAAATAAAAGTGTCTGAGCATTAAGTATAGACATAGACAAGCTATCATGAGGCTCAGTCATGTAGCTCAGAGAGTCATATCTTAACACGAAATTACCAGAACAGTGGAAATACATTTTAAGAGCAAACACCCAAGACACGTGGCTCTACTAATATCTATGATCCCACAAGAAGTAAGACTCACGACATAGACTGAAAACTTTGTGAACGAGGGAAACTGGAATAAACTGGAAATGTTGAATGATATTCAATCAAACCTACTAGAGTATAATGCAACCGACTAATGCTCTAGAAACATTCTGTTGAGTCCTCCTAATAACGAAAAAGCGTAAGTGTAAGAAGGTCAAGTGTAAGTTGATGGTAAAAAACCAACATTAGCAAAACAAAGCATTAGCATTAGAAAGTGAATTGAAATGAACAAAGTGAACGTTGAACATTTAAAATTGTTGTGCATTAAGTATAGAGATAGACAAGCTATCATGAGGCTCAGTCATGTAGCTCAGAGAGTCATATCTTAATACGAAATGAACAGAACTGTGGAAATACATTTTAAAAGCAAACATCGGGAAACGTGGCTCAAGTAATCTCCCTTCAAAACTTTTTCGATTTTGATTGAGACAAATTGAGTATAAATTCGGAAGTACGAGATCAAGATAAAATTAAAAGGCATTGACGAAGATGGGCGGTCTCTGCAGATTTTTGTTACGTTTGAATTGTAACAATTGAAAGCCCCTTGAGGGTTAGCCGAATACTGATAAAGATAAAATTCTCAAATATTTAGCAATGTACAATTATAATACCGCACTAACGCTATTTCCTGGCTTCGATAATCGGACTGTCTAATATTAAGACTAGATCGATGAACATTTATAAAAAAAAATTAAACGTCTGCATAATCGGACTGTCTAACAATCATTCTTCTAAAAAGTATCAGTTGAGGAGCACTCCTACAGAAGAACATGGGAATTCACTTTAAGAGCAAACACAGGAGTTACGTGGCTCAAGTGCTCTTCTTTGAGATTCCTAGCAATTTCTATTGAGACATACTATCATGCAACATTGACGAAGATGGGTGGTCTCTGCAGATTTCTGCTACGTTTAAATTGTAAAAAGTTAAAGCCCCTTGAGAGTTAGCCGAACATTGTTCGAGATAAAAGTTTCAAATATTTAGCATTGTACAATTATAACACCGTACCAACGCTACGGGTAGTCACCGATAACCGGACTGTCCAACATTAGATCGATGGAAACCATTTAATTTTGTGAACGAGGGAAACTGGAATAAACTGGAAATATTGTATAAACCGCAATCAACATATACTTAATACTGGAGTATAATACTACCGGTATTTTGAAATGCGAGTATTCTGTTGAGTCCTCTTAGAAATGGAAAAGCGTAAGTGTAAGAAGGACAAATGCGAGCTCATGGTTAAAACCAACATTAGCTCACAAACTTTAAACATTGATGAAGTAAGCGGGCTTTGCCGTCAGTTTCACTTTAATAACTGTAAGAGTCAGTGGAATTATTGAAAGAATAACTATCAATTCCTCTGTAATATAGTTGGAAATATCTACCGGAATCAAATAGATGCGGTTAGTGAACTCAAACGTTCCACTGTAGGACCGAAACTTGAACACTGAAACAAAAGTTTCTGAGCATTAAGTATAGAGATAGACAAGCTATCATGAGACTCAGTCATGTAGCTCAGAGAGTCATATCTTAATACGAAATGACCAGAACAGTGGAAATATATTTTACTAGCGAACACCCAAGCCACGTGGCTCTACTCATGTCTATGTCCTGAAGAAGTAAGACTCACGACACAGACTGAACATTAAATGGTATCTCAACATTATGCCAAAAAGCAAAGGGAAATAGAAGAAATAAATAAAAATTCTTAAATATAAAGCATGGATGAAGAGGGCGGTCTCTACAACATTTTTGTCGTTTAAGTTGTAAAAAGTACCTTAAGTTACGTTTTAATTGTGACAAAGTTAAATCTCCTTGAGGGTATGCATACTACTTCCACTGTAGGACCGAAACTTGAACATTGAAATAACAGTCGCTGTGCATTAAGTATAGAGATAGACAAGCCATCATGAGGCTCAGTCATGTAGCTCAGAGAGTCATATCTTCATACGAAATGACCAGAACGGTGGAAAAACATTGAGCACTAGAAAAAAGAAGATAAACGATCTCAGCAAAATTCTTTTAAAAAGTCAAGAAAGCTAAGAAAAAAAAACAAGAAAGTTTTTCACGAGAAAGAGCATTGATGAAATGGGCGGTTTCTGCATAATTCTTTACGTTCAAATCGTACAAAGTATCTTAAGGCTAAGCTGACAACGTGTACGTGGTATGGATGGAGCAGCTATCACGATTCTCAGTCATGCTGATTGATGAGCTCGTGATACGCTATCACGTCATTCCAGAGCAATAAGTAGCACTTGTGCTTGCACCCGATCATTGATGAAGCTTCTCAAATAAACGACAATGATTATCGATTCCATGGAAATTGAATTAGACAAAGTTCCCGAATCAAGTTGATGCGGTTAGTGGAAAGCGAACACAAACCAGTCCACAGCTGGACCGAACAATTTAACATTTTCAAATAGCTGTGTTCATTAAAGAACAATCCGCTGTGAATGTGATCATTTAACGATGCTGACGAGGAAGATATAGAAACGAAAAAATCAAGGTATACACATTGATAAAGTAAGCGGGCTTTGCCTTCAGTTTGACTTTAATACGATTAAATTGTAAAATGTTAAACCTACTAAGGGTTAGCCGAATACTGTTTAAGATACAAGTGTCAAATATTTTACATTATACTGTATTGTATTTAGCATTGTGTAGTAATATAACACAGCACTAACGGTATTTGTTGGCACCATTGATACAATACCAATATGCAAAGCAAAAAAATAAAAAAATCTTACATTAAATACATTGATGAAGTGAGCGGTCTCTGCCGCTCTTTTTCTGTTTTAATTGTAGAAAGTGCCCTGTGTTTAAGTTGAATTTTGTTAAAGATAAAAGTCTCGGCTAATATTTAGCATCGTAAGCTATGAGACTCAGTCACGTGGCTAATACATTATTACCAAGACCAATATCTACTGCCAACACGGTGGAAATACATTATTGAACTTGTCTTTGACTTTGAAAGATATTAGAAAGAAAGATGCGACTGATGAGCTGACTCCCTACACAACATACTCCTTTACACATTGATGAAGCTGGCCGCTCCTTGCCAAATATTTTTAAGATTTAGAATAAATGTGAACTTTTGAATAATTATCAAGTTCTTTGATATGGTAGTTCATAAATATTAATGAATTAGAATAATGTGAAGCATTAAAGCCGAAGCATTTTATCAAGCTTTAAACTTCGAGCTCAACTTTTGGAACTTGAGCGTGGAAATATGAATTGTGTTCATTAGAGGACAATCCGCTGTGCATTAAGTGTAGAGATAGACAAGCTATCATGAGGCTCAGTCATGTAGCTCAGAGAGTCATATCTTAATACGAAATGATCAGAACAGTGGAAATACATTTGGAATGTCACATGCGACAGAGCTAGCAGCTAGCTAGTAGCCAGCAGGACATCTCCAAACTCAGTTGAACCATACACTTACTCAAGCAGAAGACGGGCATTCCTAGCAGAATGTTTATACGATTGAATTGTAGAAAGTCAAAATTCCTTAAGGACTAGTTAAATACTGTTTAAGATAAAAATCTCAAATACAATTATAACACCGCCTAACGCTATTTGTTGGCACCGTTGGCTTGTTAACTAACGAGCTTATCATAAAGAAGACATCGAATACATTGATGACGAGGGCGGTCTCTGCAGCTCTTTTGATATTAAAATTGTAAAAAGTACTTGTAAGTTCAAGCTGAATTTTGTTTTAGATAAAAACCGCACCGAATATAAAGCATTGTAAGCTATCATGAGGCACAGGGACGAGGCTAAGACTTTAACATGTAATGTTAATTACTGACACCACTATCTTACTAACAGAACGGCGGAGATACATTTTGAAAGATTTTAGAAATCAAGACGCGCCACTCCCTACCCGACCCTGCTTTAAACATTAATAAAGCTGGGCGCTACTTGCGAAGTATTTCTTTTTAATTTAAGTTAAACGTTTACTCCTGAATAATTTTCAAGTCCTATAATATGGCAGTTCAAAAACGGTGATAGTTTAGAATAATGTACGAAGTATATTGATATTGTGAAGTTTCAACAGTCGAGCTTAACATTCAAGACTAACACGAAAATTTGTAAGGTCAAATTAGGATTTATACACAAGAAATTGGTTTACAAGAACTTTACAAGACTTCTTAAAAAAAATCGCTGATGAAGAGGGCGGTCTCAGCACCACAAGTTACTTTAGTATCTAAACACCAAGACCAATAACTAACGGAATGGTATAAATATACTTCGAAAGATAATTCAACGTTCATAATGACCACTCGGCCGGTTTTATCGTTTGATAGATGAACATAGAGCCATTGCCTTGCAGGTGACCTCCTGACTCCCTATGTGCCTACCCAACATACTCTTTCTAACATTGATGAAGCCGGGTGTTCTTCAAAAAGTTAAATCCCCTCGAGGGTTAGTGAAACTTGTTTGAGATAAGTCTCAAATATTTAGCATTGTGCAACTGTAACAGCGCACCAACTCTGTTGGTTGACACCTATAACCGGACCGTCTACATTGAGAATAGATCGATGTAAATTGATTTAATTTTGTGAAAAACAACAGTTAACGGTTCAGATTAATAAAAAAGTAGTCTCATTAGTATTCCAAAAAATACAATTATCATTAAATTACATTATTTATATTCAATTATTCTTTTATTAGTCATCAATTGAATAAAAACATTCGTCACTTTCAACGAAATTCAGTTTATTAAATTCTTAATCATCATCATTAATCATTGATGAAGTAAGCGGACTTTGCTGTTAGTTTCACTCGAATATATGAAAGAATGATTCTCAATTCCTCAGGAATCAAGTTGGAAATACATATTTACCCGAATTCAGTGGACGCGGTTAACGTAACCGTTATCGTAGAAAAGTAAATGTTCGTTAAGTATTTAGGTAGACGAGCTATTATGGTTGTCAGTCATGCTGACTGATGAGCTCGTGATGCGCTATCATGTAATTCTGGTGCAATAAGTTGCACTCCTGCTGAATATAAATCATTGATGAAGGTGAGCGGTCGTTGATGTAGATTTGGTAGAACATATGTTTATGTATTTTCAGGGAGCGTGCATTCCAGGAATATGCTCTCCTTTCAGAACATCTCCAGTATCAGTTGAGGAGCACTCTTAAAGAATAACGTTTATGAGGGTGATAAGTTAGTTTAGTAACACAGACTGTAAGAGTCAGCGGAATTATTGAAAGAATAACTATCAATTCCTCTGTAATATAGTTGGAAATATCTACCGGAATCAAGTAGATGCGGTTAGTGAACACAAACGTTCCACTGTAGGACCGAAACTTGAACATTGAAATAAAAGTGGCTGTGCATTGAGTATTAAGACAGACAAGCTATCACGAGGCTCAGTCATGTAGCTCAGAAGGTCATATCTTCATACAAAATTACCAGAACGGTGGAAATAAGTTGGGAGCAGCAGTAAAAAAAAAACGAAACAGTATTAACTAACAAACTATGCTTAAAAAGAATAATGACATTATTAAGACAAAGAACATTGATGAAGTGGGAGATATCTGGAGATTTTATTTATGTTTAAATTGGAAAAAAGTTAAAGTCCTATGAGGGTTAGCCGAATACTCCGGACCTCAGCAACGCTAAAGTATTAGATTACATTAGTGAACACAAACATTCCACTGTAAGAGAAACTTGAACTTGAAACAAAAACAGAAAACATAGAAAATAAATAATTCTTAAATACAAGCCACTGATGAAGAGGGCGGTCTTTGCAACATTTTTGACATTTAAATTGTTAAAAGTACTTTAAGTTAAAGCTGAACTTTGTTTAAGATAAAAGTCTCCCCAATATTAATCATCATAAGCTATCATGAGGCTCAGACACGTGGATAAGAAATGAATATTTAAATACCAATACCTAACAGAGAGGTAGAAATATATTTTTGAAAGACAATTGGACGTTTATAAATCGTTTGATAGATGAACATAGAGTGCATTGCAGGTGACCTCCTGACTCCCTATGTGCCTACCCAACATACTCTTTTTAACATTGATGAAGCCGGGTGTTCTTTAAAAAGTTAAATCCCCTTGAGGGTAAGTGAAAATTGTTTGAGATAAGTCTCAAATATTTAGTATTGTACAAATATAACACCGCACCAACGATCTTTGATGACATCGATAACCGAGCTGTCCAACATTAAGACTAGATCGATGAAAATTGATTTAATTTTGTGATCGAGGGAAACTGGAATAATCTGGAAATATTGAACAATGCGCAATCAAACCTACTGGAGTATAATACTAACCAATTTTCTTAGGATTCCTATGAGACCTCCTATCAATATTAAAGCGTATGTACTCCAGTCAGAAAAGCAACTGCAGGGGACATTAAAAGCAGAATTAACGAATATAAGCACACCAACTTTACACATTGATGAAGTAAGCGGACTTCGCCTTCAGTTTCACTTTAATAAATGTAAGAGTCAGTGGAATTATTGAAAGAATAACTATCAAGTCCTCTGATATATAGTTGGAATGTAACGTTGAACGAAAGTCATATCGAATGACTATGGAATGGCGCTGCGATCACAAAGTAAACGGGTTCGTCTCCCAGCCAATTCACGAATTTAATTATTATACTCAAAGTGAACGTTGAACATTTAAAATTGTTGTGCATTAAGTATAAAGATAGACAAGAGAGTCATATCTTCATACGAAATGACCAGAACAGTGGAAATATTTTTTTTAAAGATATGAGAATGTTAGAAAAATGTGAATGTCAGTCACACCGTGTGGGTGACCTGGCTCCCTACTCAACATACTCCTTTAAACATTGATGAAGCTGGCCGCTCCTTGCCAAATATTTTTAAGATTTAGAATAAATGTGAACTTTTGAATGATCAAGTTCTTTGATATGGTAGTTCATAAATATTAATGAATTACAATAATGTGAAAAATTAAAGCATAGCATTTTAACAAGCTTTAAACTTCGAGCTCAACTTTTGGAACTTGAGCGTGGAAATATGAATTGTGTTCATTAGAGGACAACCCGCTGTGCATTAAGTATAGAGACAGACAAGCTATCATGAGGCTCAGTCATGTAGCTCAGAGAGTCATATCTTCATACGAAATGACCAGACACGGTGGAAATACGTTGAGCGGGAGGCAAAAGCAAAAAAAAAACTTCAAAGTATCAACTCACAAACTACACGTAATATAAAAATAATGACTTTATTTAAGACAAAGAACATTGATGAAGAGGGCGTTCTCTGCAGAATTCATTACGCTTAAATTGTAAAAAGCACCAACAACAGCCTTTAACAATTTAACGTTAGTCTAGTGCTCGTAAGCAATAAATATTTTAAGAGCAAACACAGGAGTTACGTGGCTCAAGTGCTCTTCTTTGAGATACCTAGCAATTTCAATTGAGACATACTTTCATGCAACATTGAGGAAGATGGGTGGTCTCTGCAGATTTCTGCTACGTTTTAATTGTAAAAAGTTAAAGCCCCTTGAGAGTTAGCCGAACATTGTTCGAGATAAAAGTTTCAAATATTTAGCATTGTACAATTATAACACCGTACCAACGCTACGGGTAGTCACCGATAACCGGACTGTCCAACATTAGATCGATGGAAACCATTTAATTTTGCGAACGAGGGAAACTGGAATAACCTGGAAATATTGTATAAACCGCAATCAACATAGGTATACTTAATACTGGAGTATAATACTACCGGTATTTTGAAATGCGAGTATTCTGTTGAGTCCTCTTAGAAATGGAAAAGCGTAAGTGTTAGAAGGACAAATGCGAGCTCATGGTAAAAACCAACATTAGCTCACAAACTTTAAACATTGATGAAGTAAGCGGGCTTTGCCTTCAGTTTCACTTTAATAACTGTAAGAGTCAGTGGAATTATTGAAAGAATAACTATCAATTCCTCTGAAATATAAATGGAAATATGTACCGCAATCAAGAAGATGCGGTTAGTGAACACAAACGTTCCACTGTACGACCGAAACTTGAACATTGAAATAACAGTCGCTGAGCATTAAGTATAGAGATAGACAAGCTATCATGAGGCTCAGTCATGTAGCTCAGAGAGTCATATCTTAACACCAAATGACAAGAACAGTGGAAATACATTTGAAATGTCACATGCGACAGAGCTGGTAGCTAGCTAGTAGCCAGCAGAACATCTCCAGACTCAGTTGAGGCGCACTCTTACACAAGAACATTGACGAAGACGGGCATTCTTAGCAGAATGTTTATACGATTAAATCGTAAAAAGTTAAAGTCCCTTGAGGGTTAGCTAAATACTGTTTAAGATAAAAGTCTCAAATATTTAGCATTATACAATTAAAACACCGCACTAACGCTGTTTGCTGACACCGATAACCGGACTGTCAAATTATTAGACAGATAGATTTAATAAAATATCATAAATAAATATCGTATATACGTCGCAGAACGATTGAAATTGATTGAAATTTTTGAATAATACACAATCGAACTTACTGGAGTGAAACCCCTGATATAAAAGCGAGTATTCTCTTAAGTTCTTCTAAATATTTAAAGCCAACCTGATGGCGTAAAAAAGTGACAAGGTAGATCCAACACACCTTTGACCGTGTCTGTATAATTTCAAAGGGCACAAATTCGGAATTCGAGATATAATCTCCTTCCAGAACATCTTCAGAACATTGATGAAGTGGGCGGTCTCTGCCGATGCGAGTAGCTTCTCAAATAAACGAGTATGATTATGGATTTTATAGAAATTGAATTGGAAAATGTTCCCGAATCAAGTTGATGCGGTTAGTGGCAAGCGAACACAAACCAGTCCACAGCTGGACCGAACAATTACACATATTCAAATAGTGGTGTTCATTAAAGAACAATCCGCTGTGAATGTGATCATTTAACGATGCTGACGAGGAAGATATAGAACTGAACAACTGGAACTTTTATCGTAGCAAAGTAAATGTTCGTTAAGTATTCTGGTAGACGACCTATTATGGTTGTCAGTCATGCTGACTGATGAGCTCGTGATGCGCTATCATGTAATTCTGGTGCAATAAGTTGCACTCCTGCTGAATATAAATCATTGATGAAGGTGAGCGGTCGTTGATGTAGATTTGGTAGAACATATGTTTATGTATTTTCAGGGAGCGTGCATTCCAGGAATATGCTCTCCTTTCAGAACATCTCCAGTATCAGTTGAGGAGCACTCTTAAAGAATAACGTTGATGAGGGTGATAAGTTAGTTTAGTAACACAGAGAGTGAAACTTGAATATAAACTGGAAATACGTATTGAATAATACGCAATCAAACCTACTGGAGTATAATACTACCGTATTATGAAATACGAGTATTCTTTTGCGTCCTCCTAAAGATATTAAAACGTATGTATTCCAGTCGAAAATGCAGAGCAAACATGATGTATTGCAACGAACATAAACTCACAATTAACAATACACAATTTATTTAATTATGAACCTCAAAGTGATTCCTTGTAAAACATAAACACAATCAGTTTATCATCTGATTATCAAGTGATATCGATTAGAGTGGAAATATAGAACAGTAACGGTTAAAAACATAGTTGTGTTGTGTGACTCAGTGTCTTCCAACAAAAACGTAAATAAACAATTATGTGTTTATTTGAACTATTAGAACACTATATTTAAAATATCGTGTCGTAATTCAATCGTCGAGCAAAGTGAAATAAGCAAAATAAAATAAAAAATAACTCTCAATTAAATACATTGATGAAGTGGGCGGTCTCTGCATAATTATTTTATGCTTCAATTGCAAAAAGCACCTTAAGGTTACGCTGAAAACATGTACGTGGTATAGATGGAGCAGCTATCACGATTCTCAGTCATGCTGATTGATGAGCTCGTGATACGCTATCACGTCATTCCGCCGCAAAAAGTAGCACTTGTGCTCGAACCGCGATCATTGATGAAGTTGGGAGGTAGTCACATCTTAATACGAAATCACCAGAATTTAACATTGAAATAAGTGTCTGAGCATTAAGTATAGAGATAGACAAGCTATCATGAGGCTCAGTCATGTAGCTCAGAGAGTCATATCTTAATACGAAATGACCAGAACAGTGGAAATATACATTTTAAGAGCAAACACCCAAGACACGTGGCTCTACTAATATCTATGATCCCACAAGAAGTAAGACCCACGACACAGACTGAACATTCAGCTGTATCCTAACATGCAACAAAGCAAAAAAAAATTTTTTTTAAATACAACCCATTGATGAAGAGGGCGGTCTCTGCCGCATTATGTAAGTTAAAATTGTAAAAAGTATTTTAAGTAAAAGCTGAACTTTGTTTAAGATAAAAAACCCGCCAAATATTTAGCATTACGAGCTATCATGAGGCTCAGACACGTGGATAAGAAATGAATATTTAAATACCAATACCTAACAGAGAGGTACAAATATATTTTTGAAAGACAATTGGACGTTTATAAATCGTTTGATAGATGAACATAGAGTGCATTGCAGGTGACCTCCTGACTCCCTATGTGCCTACCCAACATACTCTTTTTAACATTGATGAAGCCGGGTGTTCTTTAAAAAGTAAAATCCCCTTGAGGGTTAGTGAAAATTGTTTGAGATAAGTCTCAAATATTGTACCATTATAACACCGTACCAACGCTACTGGTTGACACCGATAACCGATGTGTCCAACATTAGAGCGAGATCGATGGAAATCATTTAATTTTGTGAACGAGAGAAGCCGGCAAAGCAGCTATAGCCGAATAAACGGGTATTGCGACTATTTACTTTAAAATGTAAGCACGAAAGAAAGTTTTAAAGCAAAAAACATTGACGAAGATGGGAGGTCTCTGCAGATTTTTGTTACGTTTAAATTGTAAAAAGTTGCACCCCCAAGGGTTAGCCAAATACTGTTTAAGATACAAATGTGAAATATTTTGCATTGTACTGTATTGTATTTAGCATTATGTAGTAATATAATACCGCACTAACGGTATTTCACCATTGAAACACAAACTAACCAAAAGAGAAGAAATAATAAATTAAGAGAATAAAGAATTCTTACATTAAATACATTGATGAAGTGAGCGGTCTCTGCCGCTCTTTTTCCGTTTTAATTGTAGAAAGTACCCTGTGTTTAAGTTGAATTTAGTTAAAGTCAAATGAATTTAAAATTGTTGTGCATTAAGTATAGAGATAGACAAGCTATCATGAGGCTCAGTCATGTAGCTCAGAGAGTCATATCTTCATACGAAATTACTAGAACAGTGGAAATACAATTGAAATGTCACATGCGACAGAGCTGGTAGCTAGCTAGTAGCCAGCAGGACATCTCCAGACTCAGTTGTGGCGCACTCTTACAGAGGAACATTAACGAAGACGGCCATTCTTAGCAGAATGTTTGTACGATTGAATTGTAGAAAGTTAAAGTCCCTTGAGGGTTAGCTAAATACTGTTTAAGATAAAAGTCTAAAATATTTTGCATTGTGCAAATATAACACCGTACCAACGCTATTTGTTGACACCGATAACCAAAATTTTATATTAAAGGTTATCAATCAATGGAAATTATTTAATTTTGCGAACGAGGGAAACTGGAACAAACTGGAAATATTTAATAATACTCATTAAACCCACTACAGTTTAATACTATCCGTATTTTGAAACGCAAATATTCTGCTGAGTCCTCCTAAAAATGTGAAAATGTAAGAAGATCAAGTGTAAGCTGATGGTAAAAAACGAACATAAGCTCACAAACTTTACACATTGATGAAGTAAGCGGGCTTTGCCTTCAGTTTCGCTGTAGTATCTGTAAGAGTCAGCGGAATCATCGAAAGAATAACTATCAATTCCTCCGACATATAGTTGGAATGTAACATTGAACGAAAGTGCATTAAGTATAGAGATAGACAAGCTATCATGACGCTCAGTCATGTAGCTCAGAGAGTCATATCTTAATACGAAATGATCAGAACGGTGGAAATACATTTATTAAAGATATGAGAATGTTAGAAAAATGTGAATGTCAAGCACACCATGTGGGTGTACCTGGCACCCTACACAACTTACTCCTTTAAACATTGATGAAGCTGGCAGCTCCTTGCGAAGTATATTTGAGTATTCAGTTAAATGTGTACTTGAGAATAATCATCAAATCCTTTGATATGGCGGTTTATAATAATGTGGATAAAGCCAAAGAATTTTGGCAAGCTTCGACCGTCAAACTTAACAGTCAAAACGAACATGAAAATATAAATAATGTGTTCAGAACAATCCGCTGTGCATTAAGTATAGAGACAGACAAGCTATCATGAGACTCAGTCATGTAGCTCAGAGAGTCATATCTTCATACGAAATTACCAGAACGGTGGAAATAATTTGGGAGCAGCTGCAAAAACCAAAAACGAAAAAGTATCAACCAACAAAGTATGCCAAAAAAAAAAACAACATTATTTAAGACAAAGAACATTGATGAAGTGGGCGGTCTCTGCAGATTTCTGCTACGTTTGAATTGTAAAAAGTTAAAGCCCCTTTGAGATAAGTCTCAAATAGTCACCGTACCAACGCTACTGATAATCACCGATAACCGGACTGTCCAACATTAGATCGATGGAAACCATTTAATTTTGTGAACGAGGGAAACTGGAATAAACTGGAAATATTGTATAAACCGCAATCAACATATACTTAATACTGGAGTATAATACTACCGGTATTTTGAAATGCGAGTATTCTGTTGAGTCCTCTTAGAAATGGAAAAGCGTAAGTGTAAGAAGGACAAATGCGAGCTCATGGTAAAAACCAACATTAGCTCACAAACTTTAAACATTGATGAAGTAAGCGGGCTTTGCCTTCAGTTTCACTTTAATAACTGTAAGAGTCAGTGGAATAATTGAAAGAATAAATATCAATTCCTCTGTAATATAGTTGGAAATATGTACCGCAATCAAGTAGATGCGGTTAGTGAACACAAACGTTCCACTCTAGGACCTAAACTTAACATAGAAATAAAAGTGTCTGAGCATTAAGTATAGAGATAGACAAGCTATCATGACGCTCAGTCATGTAGCTCAGAGAGTCTTATCTACATACGAAATGCCGGAACAGTGGAAATACGTTGAGGACAAGAAAAAAAGGCATGGTACAAAGTGACGTCAGGATAGAAAAAGACTGAAATCATTCACGACATTGATGAAGACGGCGGTCTCTGCCACATTTATTACATTCAAGTTGTAATAAGTACTTTAAGTTAAAGCTGAACCTTGTTTAAGATAAAAGTCCCCCGAATATTGAGCATCGTAAGCTATCACGAGGCTCAGTGACGGGGCTAAGAAATTAATATGTAAATACCAATACCTAACAGAGAGGTAGAAATGTATTTTTGGAAGAAAATAGAATGTCCATAATGACCACTCGGCGGGCTTTATCGTTTGATAGATGAACATAGAGCCATTGCCTTGCAGGTGATCTCCTGACTCCCTATGTGCCTACCCAACATACTCTTTATAACATTGATGAAGCCGGGTGTTCTTTAAAAAGTTAAATCCCCTTAAGGGTTAGTGAAACTTGTTTGAGATAAGTCTCAAATATTTAGCATTGTACAACTGTAACAGCGCACCAACTCTGTGGGTTGACATCTATAACCGGATTGTCTACATTGAGAATAGATCGATGTAAATTGGTTTAATTTTGTGAAAAACAACAGTTAACGGTTCAGATTAATAAAAAAGTAGTCTCATTAGTATTCCAAAAAATACAATTATCATTAAATTACATTATTTATATTCAATTATTCTTTTATTAAAGTCATCAATTAAATAAAAACATTCGTCACTTTCAACGCAATCCATTACATTAAATTCTTAATCATCATCATTAATCATTGATGAAGTAAGCGGACTTTGCTGTTAGTTTCACTCGAATATATGAAAGAATGATTCTCAATTCCTCAGGAATCTAGTTGGAAATACATATTTACCCGGATTCAGTGGACGCGGTTAACGTAACGTTTATCGTAGAAAAGTAAATGTTCGTTAAGTATTTAGGTAGACGAGCTATTATGGTTGTCAGTCATGCTGACTGATGAGCTCGTGATGCGCTATCATGTAATTCTGGTGCAATAAGTTGCACTCCTGCTGAATATAAATCATTGATGAAGGTGAGCGGTCGTTGATGTAGATTTGGTAGAACATATGTTTATGTATTTTCAGGGAGCGTGCATTCCAGGAATATACTCTACTTTCAGAACATCTCCAGTATCAGTTGAGGAGCACTCTTAAAGAATAACGACCAATATCTAATGACCAACACGGTGGAAATACATTATTGAACTTGTCTTTGACTTTGAAAGATATTAGAAAGAAAGATGCGCATAGAAGTATCGTCTTGCACATGATCTGACTCCCTACACAACATACTCCTTTAAACATTGATGAAGCTGGCCGTTTCTTGCGAAGTATATTTGAGTTTTAGGTTAAATGTGTACTTCTGAATAACTTCAAGTTCTTTGATATGGCAATTCATATTTAGTAATGGTTTAGAATAATGTGAAGCATTAAAGCCGAAGCGTTGTGACTAGCTCCAACGGTCGAGTTTAACTTTCGAAACTGGAGTATGGAAATATGAATAATGTGTTCATTAAAGGACAACCCGCTGTGCATTAAGTGTAGAGATAGACAAGCTGTCATGAGGCTCAGTCATGTAGCTCAGAGAGTCATATCTTAACACCAAATGACCAGAACAGTGGAAATACATTTGGAATGTCACATGCGTCAGAGCTAGCAGCTAGCTAGTAGCCAGCAGGACATCTCCAAACTCAATTGAACCATACACATACTCAAGCAGAAGACGGGCATTCCTAGCAGAATGTTTATACGATTGAATTGTAGAAAGTCAAAATTCCTTAAGGACTAGTTAAATACTGTTTAAGATGAAAATCTCAAATACAATTATAACACCGCCTAACGCTATTTGTTGGCACCGTTGGCTTGTTAACTAACGAGCTAATCATAAAGAAGACATCGAATACATTGATGACGAGGGCGGTCTCTGCTGCTCTTTTGATATTAAAATTTTAAAAAGTACTTTAAGTTCAAGCCCAATTTTGTTTTAGATAAAAACCGCACCGAATGTAAAGCATTGTAAGCTATCATGAGGCACAGGGACCAGGCTAAGACTTTAACATGTAATGTTAATTACAGACACCACTATCTTATTAACAGAACGGCGGAAATACATTTTGAAAGATTTTAGAAATCAAGACGCGCCACTCCCTACCCGACCCTGCTTTAAACATTAATAAAGCTGGGCGCTACTTGCGAAGTATTTCTTTTTAATTTAAGTTAAACGTTTACTCCTGAATAATTTTCAAGTCCTATAATATGGCAGTTCAAAAACGGTGATAGTTTAGAATAATGTACGAAGTATATTGATATTGTGAAGTTTCAACAGTCGAACTTTCAAGACTTTAACACGAAAATTTGTAAGGTCAAATTAGGATTTATACGCACGGAATTGGTTTACAAGAATTTATAGACTTCTCTTTTCTTAAAAAAAAACACTGATGAAGAGGGCGGTCTCAGCACCACAAGTTACTTTAGTATCTAAACACCAAGACCAATAACTAACGGAATGGTATAAATATACTTCGAAAGATAATTCAACGTTCATAATGACCACTCAGCCGGTTTTATCGTTTGATAGATGAACATAGAGCCATTGCCTTGCAGGTGACCTCCTGACTCCCTATGTACCTACCCAACATACTCTTTTTAACATTGATGAAGCCGGGTGTTCTTCAAAAAGTTAAATCCCCTTAAGGGTTAGTGAAACTTGTTTGAGATAAGTCTCAAATATTTAGCATTGTACAACTGTAACAGCGCACCAACTCTGTTGGTTAACACCTATAACCGGATTGTCTACATTGAGAATAGATCGATGTAAATTGATTTAATTTTGTGAAAAACAACAGTTAACGGTTCAGATTAATAAAAAAGTATTCTCATTAGTAGGTATTCCAAAAAATACAATTATCATTAAATTACATTATTTATATTCAATTATTCTTTTATTAAAGTCATCAATTGAATAAAAACATTCGTCACTTTCAACGAAATTCAATACATTAAATTCTTAATCATCATCATTAATCATTGATGAAGTAAGCGGACTTTGCTGTTAGTTTCACTCGAATATAATGAAAGAATGATTCTCAATTCCTCAGGAATCAAGTTGGAAATACATATTTACCCGAATTCAGTGGACGCGGTTAACGTAACGTTTATCGTAGAAAAGCAAATGTTCGTTAAGTATTTAGGTAAACGACCTATGTCATGCCGACTGATGAGCTCTTGATGCGCTATCATGTAATTCTGGTTCAATAAGTTGCACTCCTGCTGAATATAAATCATTGATGAAGGTGAGCGGTCGTTGATGTAGATTTGGTAGAACATATGTTTATGTATTTTCAGGGAGCGTGCATTCCAGGAATATACTCTCCTTTCAGAACATCTCCAGTATCAGTTGAGGAGCACTCTTAAAGAATAACGTTGATGAGGGTGATAAGTTAGTTTAGTAACACAGAGAGTGAAACTTGAATATAAACTGGAAATACGTATTGAATAATATGCAAACAAACCTACTGGAGTATAATACTACCGTATTTTGAAATACGAGTATTCTTTTGCGTCCTCCTAAAGATATTAAAACGTATGTATTCCAGTCGAAAATGCAGAGCAAATATGATATACTGCTCATGCAACGAACATAAACTCACAAATTTTACACATTGATGAAGTAAGCGGGCTTTGCCTTCAGTTTCACTTAAATAACCGTAAGAGTCAGCGGAATTATTGAAAGAATAACTATCAATTCCTCTGTAATATAGTTGGAAATATGTACCGCAATCAAGTAGATGCGGTTAGTGAACACAAACGTTCCACTGTAGGACCGAAACTTGAACACTGAAACAAAAGTGTCTGAGCATTAAGTATAGAGATAGACAAGCTGTCATGAGGCTCAGTCATGTAGCTCAGAGTCATATCTTCATACGAAATGACCAGAACGAAAAAATAAAAAAGGAGAAAGAGAAGAAATAAGAAGAAATAAAAATACATTGAAAGAGCAAACACTCAAGACACGTGGCTCTACTAATACATATGATCCCACAAGAAGTTAGACCAACATCCAACGCTGTCTCAGCATTATGCGATAGAAAGTGCTGTGGGAGGATATAAAGAATTATTTAAAAAAAGCATTGATGAATAGGGCGGTCTCCGAGGCACTATCAAGGTTAAAATTTAAAAAAAATCTTCACGTTCAATATAAATTTTGTTTAAGATAAAAGTTCCGCCGTGTTTGTTAAAGGACAATTCCATTATACTAGCAACGTCAAGCTAGAGCTAGGAACGCAACAAACTGTCCTGAACAACGGAATCATGTAATTCTGGAGCAACATGTTGCACTCCTGCTAGTACCTAAGTCATTGATGAAGTTGGTTGGGCGCTGATGTAGATTTGATAGAACTATTTATGTATTTTCAAGGAGTGTGTATTCTAGATAAGGAACATAATGTCCTTCCAGAACATCTCCGGTATCAGTTGAGGCGCACTCTTAAACAAGAACATTGATAAGGGTGAAAAGTTATTTTAGTAAGAGCCATCACAAAAAACTCCCTGATAATAAATGTATGAAAACAAAATTTAATGCAAAAAACATTGACGAAGACAGGCGGTCTTTGCAGAATTTTGTTACGTTTAGATTGTAAAATGTAGAAATCCCTTAAAGGTTAGCAGAATACAGTTCAAGATAAAATTCTCAAATATATGTATAGTATTGTACAAATATAACACCACACTAACGCTATTTGTTGACACTGATAACCAGACTGTCTAAAATTAAGACTAGATCGATGAAAATTTATTTCATTTTTCGAACCGGGGCATCTGGAAGTGTTGAATAATAAGCAATCAAATCTTACTAGAGGTTTAGAAATTAAACCCTTCCTGGAAAGCGGGTTTTCTTTTTACTTAGCATTAAGTATAGAGATAGACAAGCTGTCATGAGGCTCAGTCATGTAGCTCAGAGAGTCATATCTTAATACGAAATGACCAGAACAGTGGAAATACATTTTAAGAGCAAACACTCAAGACACGTGGCTCTACTAATATCTATGATTCCACAAGAAGTAAGACCCATGACACTGAACGCTAGAATCAATTTCTTAAAAAAATGTACACATTTTTAAATAAAAATTGATGAAGAGAGCGGTCTCTGCAGCATTTTTAAGTTAAAATTGTAAAACGTGCTTTAAGTTCAAACGATATTTTGTTTATGATGAAATTCCCGCCAAACATTTAGCATTAAGAGCTATCATAAGTCTCAGTCATGTAGCTTGGAATAATACGAAATGAACATTCGATAATGAAATGTGCATTCAGTACCACGACATCATCTTCTTCCAGAACATCTCCAGTATCAGTTGAGGAGCATTCCTACAGAAGAACATGAAAGACACTTTAAGAGCAAACACCACAGTTACGTGGCTCAAGTGCTCTTCTTTGAGATTCCTAGCAATTTCTATTGAGACATACTTTCATGCAACATTGACGAAGATGGGTGGTCTCTGCAGATTTCTGCTACGTTTTAATTGTAAAAAGTTAAAGCCCCTTGAGAGTTAGCCGAACATTGTTCGAGATAAAAGTTTCAAATATTTAGCATTGTACAATTATAACACCGTACCAACGCTACGGGTAGTCACCGATAACCGGACTGTCCAACATTAGATCGATGGAAACCATTTAATTTTGCGAACGAGGGAAACTGGAATAACCTGGAAATATTGTATAAACCGCAATCAACATAGGTATACTTAATACTGGAGTATAATACTACCGGTATTTTGAAATGCGAGTATTCTGTTGAGTCCTCTTAGAAATGGAAAAGCGTAAGTGTAAGAAGGTCCAATACTAGCAAACATTTATAAACCAACATTAGCTCACAAACTTTAAACATTGATGAAGTAAGCGGGCTTTGCCTTCAGTTTCACTTTAATAACTGTAAGAGTCAGTGGAATTATTGAAAGAATAACTATCAATTCCTCTGAAATATAGATGGAAATATGTACCGCAATCAAGTAGATGCGGTTAGTGAACACAAACATTTCACTCAGGTCATAAGAAGAAATAGTTTAGAATAATATGGATGAAGTCAATGCATTGTTGCAAGCTTCACTCAGCGAGCTCAACTCTTGACCATGGAATATGAAACATGACCATTTTAGTAACAGTAGGACTAGATCGATGACAACTGTTTTTATTAATTTAACAAGGATGACCCGGTAAGGACACAGACGCACTTTAATCAGTGATGAAGTCAGGCGGTCTATCCCATCAGTTTCACTAAACTGTACGAGTCACTGAAGTTAATTAAATAATATTTCTCAATTCCTCGCGAATCAACTTGGAAATACATATTTAACCGAATCAAGTTATTTCGGTTACTGTAATGTTTATCGTAGAACAAGTAAATGTTCGTTAAGAATTTAGGATAAACAACCTAAATTTTAACATGGAATTATATGCAATATGTTTGTGTTCATTAAAGTACAATCCGCTGTGCATTAAGTATAGACATAGACAAGCTATCATGAAGCCCAGTCATGTAGCTTAGAGTCTTAACTTCGTACGAAATGACCGAAAAAACGGTGGAAACACGTTGAGCACAAGAAGAAAGTCATAAGTCGGAAAACAAACCAAGCTATCAAATCGAATCAATGAAATAATTCACGACAAAGAACATTGATGAAGAGGGCGGTCTCTGCAGAATTGTTTACCCTTAAATTGTAAAAAGCACCTTAAGGTTAATCTGAAAACAAGACGGTGGTATAGATGGAGCAGCTATCACGATTCTCAGTCATGCTAATTGATGAACTCGTGATACGCTATCACGACATTCCGCCGCAAAAAGTAGCACTTGTGCTTGAACCCCGATCATTGATGAAGTTGGGAGGTAGTCACATCTTAATACGAAATTACCAGAACTTAACATTGAAATAAGTGTCTGAGCATTAAGTATAGAGATAGACAAGCTATCATGAGGATCAGTCATGTAGCTCAGAGAGTCATATCTTAATACGAAATGACCAGAACAGTGGAAATATATTTAGGTTTAACGAATTTATTACTCATAAAGAACAATACATAGTTCACTAAATAATGAGCTTAGATAAAAAATAAACATGCAATGTAATATTTAGAGATCGAGCAAATTCTAGTAAATATTACCATAAATGTACTTTCTCAACTTTATTTTAAACTCTGCAAGCCCTTTGGAATCCTTAATATTGTTAGGTAGATTATTAAATATTGTGCTCCTTCATATGTAATGGTTTTCTTGCCGTAGTTAGTTCTATAGCTTCGTAATTTAATTTGGTTAGTATTTCTTAAGCTATGATAAAATGATTTTTTAATAAGTTTAATATCAGATTTTAATTCACCAGTCTTTATCTTTCGTACTAGTACACACATTGTGTAAGTGTGTGTTTGTGTTATATTAAATATCTTTGTATTACGGTATAGTGTACGTGACTCTGTCAGCCGGTTATACTTAAATAAGGCTTTTATAACTTTGTTTTGTGAAATTTGTAGGTCTATTTTACTAGCAAACACCCAAGCCACGTGGCTCTACTCATGTCTATGTCCTCAAGAAGTAAGACCCACGACACAGACTGAACATCCAATGGTATCTCAACATTATGCCAAAAAACAAAGGGAAATAAGGAAAATAAATAAAAAATCTTTAATATAAAGCATGGATGAAGAGGGCGGTCTCTACAACATTTTTTTCGTCTAAGTTGTAAAAAGTACCTTAAGTTACGTTTTAATTGTGACAAAGTTAAATCTCCTTGAGGGTATGCATACTACTTCCACTGTAGGACCGAAACTTGAACATTGAAATAACAGTCGCTAAGCATTAAGTATAGAGATAGACAAGCCATCATGAGGCTCAGTCATGTAGCTCAGAGAGTCATATCTTAATACGAAATGACCAGAACAGTGGAAATATACATTTTAAGAGCAAACGCCCAAGCCACGTGGCTCTACTCATGTCTGTGATCCCACAAGAAGTGAGACCCACATAAACGATCGAACATTCAGCTGTATCCGAGCCAATATACAAAACATGAAATAACTAAATAATTCTTAAATACAAGCCATTGATGAAGAGGGCGGTCTCTACAACATTTTTGACATTTAAATTGTTAAAAGTACTTTAAGTAAAAGCTGAACTTTGTTTAAGATAAAAGTCTCCCCAATATTAATCATCATAAGCTATTATGAGGCTCAGACACGTGGATAAGAAATGAATATTTAAATACCAATACCTAACAGAGAGGTACAAATATATTTTTGAAAGACAATTGGACGTTTATAAATCGTTTGATAGATGAACATAGAGTGCATTGCAGGTGACCTCCTGACTCCCTATGTGCCTACCCAACATACTCTTTTTAACATTGATGAAGCCGGGTGTTCTTTGAAAAGTAAAATCCCCTTGAGGGTTAGTGAAAATTGTTTGAGATAAGTCTCAAATATTGTACCATTATAACACCGTACCAACGCTACTGGTTGACACCGATAACCGATGTGTCCAACATTAGAGCGAGATCGATGGAAATCATTTAATTTTGTGAACGAGAGAAGCCGGCAAAGCAGCTATAGCCGAATAAACGGGTATTGCGACTATTTACTTTAAAATGTAAGCACGAAAGAAAGTTTTAAAGCAAAAAACATTGACGAAGATGGGCGGTCTCTGCAGATTTTTGTTACGTTTAAATTGTAAAAAGTTGCCCCCCTAAGGGTTAGCCAAATACTGTTTAAGATACAAATGTGAAATATTTAGCATTGTACTGTATTGTATTTAGCATTGTGTAGTAATATAATACCGCACTAACGGTATTTCACCATTGAAACACAAACTAACCAAAAGAGAAGAAATAATAAATTAAGAGAATAAAGAATTCTTACATTAAATACATTGATGAAGTGAGCGGTCTCTGCCGCTCTTTTTCCGTTGTAATTGTAGAAAGTGCCCTGTGTTTAAGTTGAATTTAGTTAAAGTCAAATGAATTTAAAATTGTTGTGCATTAAGTATAGAGATAGACAAGCTATCATGAGGCTCAGTCAAGTAGCTCAGAGAGTCATATCTTAAAACAAAGTGACCAGAATGGTGGAAATACATTTCTAATGCAACACCCACGACATAGGCTGAACATTCAGCTGTATCCAGGCACTATGCCGAAAATAAAAGTGACAGCGAAGAAATAAGGAATTCTTAAATAAAAAACATTGATGAAGTGGGCGGTCTCTGCAGATCTTTGTCCGTTCTAATTGTGAAAAGTACCTTAAGTTTAAGCTGAATTCTGTTTAAACATTAAGCATAGTAAGCTACCATGAGGCTCACACACGTGGCTAAAACATTAATATCTAATGTTAATTACCACGACCAATATCTAATTACCAGAACGGTAGAAATACATTTTTGAAAAACAATGGAACGTTCATAAAGACCACTCGGCGGGTTGTATCGTTTGATAGATGAACATAGAGCAAACATGTTATACTGCTCATGTAACGAACATAAACTCACAAATTTTACACATTGATAAAGTAAGCGGGCTTTGCCTTCAGTTTCACTTTAATAACTGTAAGAGTCAGCGGAATTATTGAAAGAATAACTATTAATTCCTCCGACATATAGTTGGAATGTAACATTGAACGAAAGTCATATCGAATGACTATGGAATGGCGCTGCGATCGCAAAGTAAACGGGTTCGTCTCCTACACAATTTATTTATTTATGAACCTCAGAGTGATTCCTTGTAAAACATAAACACAATCAGTTTATCATCTGATTATCAAGTGATATCATTTAGAGTGGAAATATAGAACAGTAACGGTTAAAAACATAGTTGTGTTGTGTGACTCAGTGTCTTCCAACAAAAACGTAAATAAACAATTATGTGATTATTTGAACTATTAGCGCTCCTACACTAATATTCAAAATATCGTGTCGTAATACAATCGTGGAACCAAGAGAAATGAGTAAAGTGAAATGAAAAAAAAAATACTCTCAATTAAATACATTGATGAAGTGGGCGGTCTCTGCATAATTATTTTATGCTTCAATTGCAAAAAGCACCTTAAGGTTAAGCTGACAACGTGTACGTGGTATAGATGAAGCAGCTATCACGATTCTCAGTCATGCTGATTGATGAGCTCGTGATACGCTATCACGTCATTCGGGCGCAAGAAGTAGCACTTGTGCTTGAACCCCGATCATTGATGAAGTTGGGCGGTAGTCACATCTTAATACGAAATGACCAGAATTTAACATTGAAATAAGTGTCTGAGCATTAAGTATAGAGATAGACAAGCTATTATGAGGCTCAGTCATGTAGCTCAGAAAGTCATATCTTAATACGAAATGAACAGAAACGGTAGAAATACAGTGAGCACGGGGCAAAAGCCTAAAAAAAAGACAATTTACCGTCACAAAATCCACCGCATCAAAATTCACCGAATAAAAAAAAACACTGTATTTCAAAGAACATTGATGAAGTGGGCGGTGTCTGCAGATTTAAGTTACGTTTAAATTGGAAAAAGTTACAGACCGTTGAGGGTAAACCGAATAATCCGGAACACAGCAACGCTTATGTCTCAGATATGAAGCTATGTATACTTATAACACTGCACTAATGCATTTTACATGCTTTTACATAAGGACTAGCTCGATGAAAATTTATTTAATTTTATGAACGAGGCTTAATGGAAAAAATGTGGGAGTATTGAATAATAAGCAATCAAAGCTACTGGAGTATAATACTATCCGTATTTTGAAATGCTATAATCTGTTGAGTCCTCATAAAAATGTTAAAAACTGTATAAGTGAAAAGTGAAAAATGTAACCCGATAAACGAAGGAACAGCGGTAAGAAACGACCATGAGCTCACAAACTTTAAACATTGATGAAGTAAGCGGGCTTCAGTTTCACTTTAATACGAGTAACTGTAAGTCAGTGGAATTATCGAAAGAATAACTATCAATTCCTCAGTAATATAGTTGGAAATACCTACCGGAATCAAGTAGATGCGGTTAGTGAACACAAACATTACACTATAGGACCGAAACTTGAACACTGAAATAAAAGTGTCTGAGCATTAAGTATAGAGATAGACAAGCTATCATGAGGCTCAGTCATGTAGCTCAGAGAGTCATATCTTAATACGAAATTACCAGAACAGTGGAAATACATTTTAAGAGCAAACACCCAAGACACGTGGCTCTACTAATATCTATGATCCCACAAGAAGTAAGACTCACGACATAGACTGAAAACTTTGTGAACGAGGGAAACTGGAATAAACTGGAAATGTTGAATGATATTCAATCAAACCTACTAGAGTATAATGCAACCGACTAATGCTCTAGAAACATTCTGTTGAGTCCTCCTAATAACGAAAAAGCGTAAGTGTAAGAAGGTCAAGTGTAAGTTGATGGTAAAAAACCAACATTAGCAAAACAAAGCATTAGCATTACAAAGTGAATTGAAATGAACAAAGTGAACGTTGAACATTTAAAATTGTTATGCATTAAGTATAGAGATAGACAAGCTATCATGAGGCTCAGTCATGTAGCTCAGAGAGTCATATCTTAATACGAAATTACCAGAACAGTGGAAATACATTTTAAAAGCAAACATCGGGAAACGTGGCTCAAGTAATCTCCCTTCAAAACTTTTTCGATTTTGATTGAGACAAATTGAGTATAAATTCGGAAGTACGAGATCAAGATAAAATTAAAAGGCATTGACGAAGATGGGCGGTCTCTGCAGATTTTTGTTACGTTTGAATTGTAACAATTGAAAGCCCCTTGAGGGTTAGCCGAATACTGATAAAGATAAAATTCTCAAATATTTAGCAATGTACAATTATAATACCGCACTAACGCTATTTCCTGGCTTCGATAATCGGACTGTCTAATATTAAGACTAGATCGATGAACATTTATTAAAAAAAATAAACGTCTGCATAATCGGACTGTCTAACACTCATTCTTCTAAAAAGTATCAGTTGAGGAGCACTCCTACAGAAGAACATGGGAATTCACTTTAAGAGCAAACACCACAGTTACGTGGCTCAAGTGCTCTTCTTTGAGATTCCTAGCAATTTCTATTGAGACATTCTATCATGCAACATTGACGAAGATGGGTGGTCTCTGCAGATTACTGCTACGTTTGAATTGTAAAAACTTAAAGCCCCTTGAGAGTTAGCCGAACATTGTTCGAGATAAACGTTTCAAATATTTTAGCATTGCACAATTATAACACCGTACCAACGCTACTGGTGGTCACCGATAACCGGACTGTCCAACATTAGATCGATGGAAACCATTTAATTTTGTGAACGAGGGAAACTGGAATAAACTGGAAATATTGTATAAACCGCAATCAACATATACTTAATACTGGAGTATAATACTACCGGTATTTTGAAATGCGAGTATTCTGTTGAGTCCTCTTAGAAATGGAAAAGCGTAAGTGTAAGAAGGACCAATTCTAGCTAATGTATACAAACCAACATTAGCTCACAAACTTTAAACATTGATGAAGTAAGCGGGCTTTGCCTTCAGTTTCACTTTAATAACTGTAAGAGTCAGTGGAATTATTGAAAGAATAACTATCAATTCCTCCGTAATATAGATGGAAATATGTACCGCAATCAAGTAGATGCGGTTAGTGAACACAAACGTTCCACTGTAGGACCGAAACTTGAACATTGAAATAAAAGTCGCTATGCATTAAGTATAGAGATAGACAAGCTATCATGAGGCTCAGTCATGTAGATCAGAGAGTCATATCTTAATACGAAATGACCAGAACGAAGAAATAAAAAAGGAGAAAGAGAAGAAATAAGAAGAAATAAAAATTTCCACTGTGGAAATACATTTTTAGACCAAACACCGGAGTTATGTGGCTCAAGTGCTTTTCTTTGAGATTGTTTGCAATTTCTATCCGAAGATGGGCGGTCTCTACAGATTTTTGTTACGTTTAAATAGCAAAACGTTAAAGCCCCTTGAGGTTGAGATGAATACTGTATGGGATAATACGACAGTTCGTGGTAACGAGCATGGAAATATGAATTATGTGTTCATGAGTGAACAATCCGCTGTGTACTAAGTATAGAGATAGACAAGCTATCATGACGCTCAGTCATGTAGCTCAGAGAGTCATATCTTCATACGAAATGCCGGAACAGTGGAAATAAGTTGAGGACAAGTAAAAAAGGCATGGTACAAAGTGACGGGTGCATAGAAAAAGACTGAAATCATTCACGACATTGATGAAGACGGCGGTCTCTGCAACATTTATTACATTCAAGTTGTAACAAGTACTTTAAGTTAAAGCTGAACTTTGTTTAAGATAAAAGTCCCCCCGAATATTGAGCATCGTAAGCTATCACGAGGCTCAGTGACGTGGCTAAGAAATTAATAAGTAAATACCAATACCTAACAGAGAGGTAGAAATGTATTTTTGGAAGAAAATAGAATGTCCATAATGACCACTCGGCGGGTTTTATCGTTTGATAGATGAACATAGAGCCATTGCAGGTGACCTCCTGACTCCCTATGTACCTACCCAACATACTCTTTCTAACATTGATGAAGCCGGGTGTACTTTAAAAAGTTAAATCCCCTCGAGGGTTAGTGAAACTTGTTTGAGATAAGTCTCAAATAATTAGCATTGTACAACTGTAACAGCGCACCAACTCTGTCGGTTGACACCTATAACCGGACTGTGTACATTGAGAATAGATCGATGTAAATTGATTTAATTTTGTGAACGACAACAATTAACGATTCAGATCAATTAAAAAAGTAGTCTCTTTAGTGTTCAAAAAAATACAATTATCATTTAACTACATTATTTATATTAAATTATTCTTTTATTAAAGTCATCAATTGAATAAAAACATTCGTCACTTTCAACGAAATTCACTAAATTCTTAATCATCATCATTAATCATTGATAAAGTAAGCGGACTTTGCTGTTGGTTTCACTCGAATATAATGAAAGAATGATTCTCAATTCCTCAGGAATCAAGTTGGAAATACATATTTACCCGAATTCAGTGGACGCGGTTAACGTAACGTTTATCGTAGAAAAGTAAATGTTCGTTAAGTATTTAGGTAAACGACCTATGTCATGCCGATTGATGAGCTCGTGATGCGCTGTCATATAATTCTGGTGCAATAAGTTGCACTCCTGCCGAATATAAATCATTGATGAAGGTGAGCGGTAGTTCGATGAAAATTTATTTAATTTTTTGAACGAGGCTTAATGGAAAAAATGTGGGAGTATTGAATAATGCGCAATCAAAGCTACTGGAGTATTATAATACTAGCCGTATTTTGAAACGCAAATATTCTGCTGAGTCCTCCTAAAAATGTAAAACGGTAAGAAGATACTATACGCCAAAGTAAACCGAACATAAAAACACAAACACAAATCATTCACAAATCATACACATTGATGAAGTAAGCGGGCTTTGCCCGACAGCAAATTCGCTGTAGTATCTGTAAGAGTCAGCGGAATTATCGAAAGAATAACTATCAATTCCTCTAAAATATAGTTGGAATGTAACATTGAACGAAAGTCATATCGAATGACTATGGAATGGCGCTGCGATCGCAAAGTAAACGGGTTCGTCTCCCAGCCAATTCACGAATTTAATTATTATACTCAAAGTGAACGTTGAACATTTAAAATTGTTGTGCATTAAGTATAGAGATAGACAAGCTATCATGAGGCTCAGTCATGTAGCTCAGAGAGTCATATCTTAATACGAAATGACCAGAACAGTGGAAATATACATTTTAAGAGCAAACGCCCAAGCCACGTGGCTCTACTCATGTCTGTGATCCCACAAGAAGTAAGACCCACATAAACGATCGAACATTCAGCTGTATCCGAGCATTAAATCAATCCAAAGCAGAGATTCCTGTAAATAAATAATCTTTAAGTAAAAATCATTGATGAAGAGGACGATCTCTGCCACATTTTTTTACATTTAAGTTGTAAAAAGTACTTTAAGTTAAAGCTGAACTTTGTTTAAGATAAAAAACCCGCCAAATATTTAGCATTACGAGCTATCATGAGGCTCAGACACGTGGATAAGAAATGAATATTTAAATACCAATACCTAACAGAGAGGTACAAATATATTTTTGAAAGACAATTGGACGTTTATAAATCTTTTGATAGATGAACATAGAGTGCATTGCAGGTGACCTCCTGACTCCCTATGTGCCTACCCAACATACTCTTTTTAACATTGATGAAGCCGGGTGTTCTTTAAAAATTTAAATCCCGTCGAGGGTTAGTGAAACTTGTTTGAGATAAGTCTCAAATATTGTACCATTATAACACCGTACCAACGCTACTGGTTGACACCGATAACCGATGTGTCCAACATTAGAGCGAGATCGATGGAAATCATTTAATTTTGTGAACGAGAGAAGCCGGCAAAGCAGCTATAGCCGAATAAACGGGTATTGCGACTATTTCCTTTAAAATGTAAGCACGAAATAAAGTTTTAAAGCAAAAAACATTGACGAAGATGGGCGGTCTCTGCAGATTTTTGTTACGTTCAAATTGTAAAAAGTTGCCCCCTAAGGGTTAGCCGAATACTGTTTGAGATACAAGTGTCAAATATTTAGCATTGTACTGTATTGTATTGTATTTAGCATTATGTAGTAATATAATACCGCACTAACGGTATTTCACCATTGAAACACAAACTAACCAAAAGAGAAGAAATAATATTAAATTAAGAGAATAAAGAATTCTTACATTAAATACATTGATGAAGTGAGCGGTCTCTGCCGCTCTTTTTCCGTTTTAATTGTAGAAAGTACCCTGTGTTTAAGTTGAATTTAGTTAAAGTCAAATGAATTTAAAATTGTTGTGCATTAAGTATAGAGATAGACAAGCTATCATGAGGTTCAGTCAAGTAGCTCAGAGAGTCATATCTTAAAACAAAGTGACCAGAACGGTGGAAATACATTGAGCACTAGAAAACAGAACATAAACGATCTCAGCAAAATTCTTTTAAAAAGTCAAGAAATCTAAGAAAAAAAAACAAGAAAGTTTTTCACGAGAAAGAGCATTGATGAAATGGGCGGTTTCTGCATAATTCTTTACGTTCAAATCGTACAAAGTATCTTAAGGCTAAGCTGACAACGTGTACGTGGTATAGATGGAGCAGCTATCACGATTCTCAGTCATGCTGATTGATGAGCTCGTGATACGCTATCACGTCATTCCGCCGCAAAATCTTGCACTTGTGCTCGAACCGCGATCATTTATGAAGTTGGGAGGTCTCTGCCGATACGCGTAGCTTCTCAAATAAACGACAATTGTTATGGATTCCATAGAAATTGAATAAGAAAAACTTCCCGAATCAAGTAGATGCGGTTAGTAGAAAGCGAACATAAACCAGTCCACAGCTGGACCGAACAATTAAACATTTTCAAATAGCTGTGTTCATTAAAGAACAATCCGCTGTGAATGTGATCATTTAACGATGCTGACGAGGAAGATATAGAAACGAAAAAATCAAGGTATACACATTGATGAAGTAAGCGGGCTTTGCCTTCAGTTTGACTTTAATAACTGTAAGAGTCAGTGAAATTATTGAGAGAATAACTATCAATTCCTCAGAAATATAGATGGAAATATGTACCGCAAACAAGTAGATGCGGTCAGTAAACACAAACATTCCACTGTAGGACCTAAACCTGAAAATTGATATAAAAATTGCTGAGCATTAAGTATAGAGATAGACAAGCTATCATGAGGCTCAGTCATGTAGCTCAGAGTCATATCTTAATACGAAATGACCAGAACGAAGAAATAAAAAAGGAGAAAGAGAAGAAATAAGAAGAAATAAAAATACATTGAAAGAGCAAACACTCAAGACACGTGGCTCTACTAATATATATGATCCCACAAGAAGTTAGACCAACATCCAACGCTGTCTCAGCATTATGCGATAGAAAGTGCTGTGGGAGGATATAAAGAATTATTTAAAAAAAGCATTGATGAAGAGGGCGGTCTCCGAGGCATTATTTAAGTTAAAATTTTTAAAAAATCTTCACGTTCAATCTAAATTTTGTTTAAGATAAAAGTTCCGCCGTGTTTGTTAAAGGACAATTCCATTATACTAGCAACGTCAAGCTAGAGCTAGGAACGCAACAAACTGTCCTGAACAACGGAATCATGTAATTGTGGTGCAACATGTTGCACTCCTGCTAGTACCTAAGTCATTGATGAAGTTGGGCGGGCGCTGATGTAGATTTGATAGAACTATTTATGTATTTTCAAGGAGTGTGTATTCTAGATAAGGAACATAATGTCCTTCCAGAACATCTCCGGTATCAGTTGAGGCGCACTCTTAAACAAGAACATTGATAAGGGTGAAAAGTTATTTTAGTAAGAGCCATCACAAAAAACTCCCTGATAATAAATGTATGAAATTTAATGCAAAAAACATTGACGAAGACAGGCGGTCTTTGCAGAATTTTGTTACGTTTAGATTGTAAAATGTAGAAATCCCTTAAAGGTTAGCAGAATACAGTTCAAGATAAAATTCTCAAATATATGTATAGTATTGTACAAATATAACACCACACTAACGCTATTTGTTGACACTGATAACCAGACTGTCTAACATTAAGACTAGATCGATGAAATTTTATTTCATTTTTCGAACCGGGACATCTGAAAGTGTTGAATAATAAGCAATCAAATCTTACTAGAGGTTTAGAAATTAAACCCTTCCTGGAAAGCGGGTTTTCTTTTTACTGAGCATTAAGTATAGAGATAGACAAGCTATCATGAGGCTCAGTCATGTAGCTCAGAGAGTCATATCTTCATACGAAATGACCAGAACAGTGGAAATACATTTTAAGAGCAAACACTCAAGACACGTGGCTCTACTAATATCTATGATCCCACAAGAAGTAAGACCCATGACACTGAACGTTGGAATCAATTTCTTAAAAAATGTACACATTTTTAAATAAAAATTGATGAAGAGGGCGGTCTCTGCAGCATTTTTAAGTTAAAATTGTAAAACGTGCTTTAAGTTCAAGCTATATTTTGTTTATGATGAAATTCCCGCCAAACATTTAGCATTAAGAGCTATCATAAGTCTCAGTCATGTAGCTTGGAATAATACGAAATGAACATTCGATAATGAAATGTGCATTCAGTACCACGACATCATCTTCTTCCAGAACATCTCCAGTATCAGTTGAGGAGCACTCCTACAGAAGAACATGAAAGACACTTTAAGAGCAAACACCACAGTTACGTGGCTCAAGTGCTCTTCTTTGAGATTCCTAGCAATTTCTATTGAGACATACTATCATGCAACATTGACGAAGATGGGTGGTCTCTGCAGATTTCTGCTACGTTTTAATTGTAAAAAGTTAAAGCCCCTTGAGAGTTAGCCGAACATTGTTCGAGATAAAAGTTTCAAACATTTTAGCATTGTACAATTATAACACCGAACCAACGCTACTGGTAGTCACCGATAACCGGACTGTCCAACATTAGATCGATGGAAACCATTTAATTTTGTGAACGAGGGAAACTGGAATAAGCTGGAAATATTGAATAAACCGCAATCAACATAATACTTAATACTGGAGTATAATGCTACCGGTATTTTGAAATGCGAGTATTCTGTTGAGTCCTCCTAGAAATGGAAAAGCGTAAGTGTTAGAAGGACCAATTCTAGCTAACTTATTTAAACCAACATTAGCTCACAAACTTTTAACATTGATGAAGTAAGCGGGCTTCGCCTTCAGTTTCAGTTTAATAACTGTAAGAGTCAGTGGAATTATTGAAAGAACTAATCAATTAATCTGAAATATAGTTGAAAATATCTACCGGGATCAAGTAGATGCGGTTAGTGAACACAAACATTTCACTCAGGTCATAAGAAGAAATAGTTTAGAATAATATGGATGAAGTCAATGCATTGTTGCAAGCTTCACTCAGCGAGCTCAACTCTTGACCATGGAATATGAAACATGACCATTTTAGTAACAGTAGGACTAGATCGATGACAACTGTTTTAATTATTTTAACAAGGTTGACCCGGTAAGGACACAGACGCACTTTAATCATTGATGAAGTCAGGCGGTCTATCCCATCAGTTTCACTAAACTGTACGAGTCACTGAAGTTAATTAAATAATATTTCTCAATTCCTCGCGAATCAACTTGGAAATACATATTTAACCGAATCAAGTTATTTCGGTTACTCTAATGTTTATCGTAGAACAAGTAAATGTTCGTTAAGAATTTAGGATAAACAACCTAAATTTTAACATGGAATTATATGCAATATGTTTGTGTTCATTAAAGTACAATCCGCTGTGTATTAAGTATAGACATAGACAAGCTATCATGAAGCCCAGTCATGTAGCTTAAAGTCTTAACTTCGTACGAAATGACCGAAAAAACGGTGGAAACACGTTGAGCACAAGAAAAAAGTCATAAGTCGGAAAACAAACCGAGCTATCAAATCGAATTAATGAAATAATTCACGACAAAGAACATTGATGAAGAGGGCGGTCTCTGCAGAATTGTTTACCCTTAAATTGTAAAAAGCACCTTAAGGTTAATCTGAAAACAAGACGGTGGTATAGATGGAGCAGCTATCACGATTCTCAGTCATGCTGATTGATGAACTCGTGATACGCTATCACGTCATTCCGGCGCAAAAAGTAGCACTTGTGCTTGAACAGCGATCATTGATGAAGTTGGGAGGTAGTCACATCTTAATACGAAATGACCAGAATTTAACATTGAAATAAGTGTCTGAGCATTAAGTATAGAGATAGACAAGCTATCATGAGACTCAGTCATGTAGCTCAGAGAGTCATATCTTAATACGAAATGACCAGAACAGTGGAAATACATTTTAAGAGCAAACACTCAAGACACGTGGCTCTACTAATATCTATGATCCCACAAGAAGTAAGACCCACGACACAGACTGAACATTCAGCTGTATCCAAGCATTAAGCTCACAGTGGATTTTACACATACATGAAGTCATGTGGTCTTTGCCGTCAGTTTCACACGAATAATTGAAAGAATCAATTCCTTAGAAGTCAAATTGGAAATATCGAACCGAAAGGATAATGTAGACGTAGAAGTAGTACCGTCCTAAATATCTCCAGAATCAGTTGAGGAGCACTTTTATTAAAACGATTTGAATATTGATGAAGATGGTCTCTGCAGATTGTCTTCACGTGTATATTGTAAAAAGATTAAGTCCCTTGAGGGTTAGCTTAAAATTGCTTAAGATAAAGTGTCAAATATTTAGTATTGTACAATATATAACACCACACTAACGCTTTAATATTTCAATAAAAGGACTCTAGAAAAATATAATAATAATAATAATAATAATAATAGAGCTCGCCTTAACACACAACCGCCATCTCCGGACTCGTCGCCCAGCTCCGCCTCGCCGCCGTCGGAAACCAGCCCCACAGTGAGTGCAGTGACACCGACCGCGGCAGTTGCGTCGAGCTCCAGCGACGAGTACTTCTCTCCGCCGACGACGCCACCACCTGTTCGTCGACGGGGAGGACGCCGGCCGCCGGGGGGTTTGGGACTCCGAGGCCCACTGGCCTCTGATAGGGTCCCCGCTACCGGTGGAAGTGTGCAGCGCATGAGATGGACACAGTCTATTAATGAAAGTGTCATGCGCTCATACTTTGGGGCTACAGAGGGGGGAAGTAACCTGACTGCGTACCGTGGTCGGATGCTCTCTCTGTTTCAGGTGCTTGAGCCAACTGTCAACGTATCGGCACAGCGACTATCGGATCAGGTACGGGTTATACAACGTAATCATATGTTGGATAATACTGTGCTTGATCGACTTAGGCTCGAATCACGGAGTAGTCATGTTACACCTGCTTTGTCACAGCACACGGCCGCGGTGCAACCGCAAAGTTTACCCTGTGCTTCACCGCGACCTGAACGCGTTGATGAAGAAGATGATGGCGTGGCTATTTCCGTGAGTTCCCAATGTAATGAACAGTTGAGGAGTGCTTTGGAGGGTGCGTTCCGGGACTATCGCTCCACACCGCCTGAGCTTAGACCACGACTACCTCGTTTGCCCATGCACAATAAAAATAAGGCGCTAGTGTGTGCTCTAGATTCGCAGCTGTCAAACTGTTTTGACGGCAGCAAAGACCTTGTCGATACCCACTCAATCTTGTACTGCGCGGCTGTAGCGGCATGTCGTGTAGCTCACGTCAAATTTCCCAGTGACGGAGCTGCACGACCAAAACCACCTGTACCAGCATGGCAGTCCAGGATTGAGCTTCGTATCGATGGGGCTAGAGCACTCATCGGCAAGCTAATCTGCTTCAGGGAGGGCAATACTCGCCCTAGAGTGATGCGTTTTGTGAGGCGGGCATTCTCGGGGATTGATATTAATCCTCGAGATTATTTGTCCCGCGTCACAGAACGTATTGACTTCCTGAAGCAGAAGATAAGTGCATGGGCAAACCGTATTCGTCGGTACAAGCGGCGAGTGGAGCGATACACCCTGAATCGCACATTCCAGAGCGATGAGAGGTGGGTTTACAGGGCTTGGGAGCGGCCAGACCAAGGTGTGACTGATGCGCGCCTGCCGGATGATGATGCCATGAGTTCGTTTTGGCGCAGCATCTGGTCGGTACCTGTCAGCCACGCTGAGGGCGATTGGACCCGGGACGTTGAACGAATGTGTGATCCAATACCACAGATGGGGGCAATTACAATCAGCCCCCAGGACGTAGCTCGTGCAGTTCGTCCGTTGCCTAACTGGAAATCTCCAGGGCCGGACGGACTGCACAACTTTTGGATCAAGTGGTTCCAAAGATCACACGCTCGCTTGGCATCCCAGTTCCAGTCAGCCTTAGAGTCTGGATCGTTGCCCCAGTTCTTAACAACTGGTATAACCCACCTGCTCCATAAATCGGGTAGTACTAGGGCATGCAAAAACCGGGTTTTTTAAAGGTCACGGTTTTTTCGGGTTTTTATTTTACAAAACCGGTGAAACCGGTTTTATCGGTTATTTCGGTTTTTTTCCATTTTTATTAAAGAAATCAGGAATACGTGTGTAAAGAAATAAAAATGCTAAATTTTAATCAAAATGGCGTTAGCGTGGCATAGAGTAGCGCGACAATGATCTATCCGAGACAAAAAAAAATCGAATTCGAGATCAAAAATCTAAATAATAACTGCCAATTTTAAATCATAACTTCAATTGTGCAGTTTGCCCAAAAGTACTATTACATAGTTCTAAAATTGTAGGCATACCTTTAACAATTAAAATATAAAATTACACACAGTTATAAACTAAGTGACGTAAACAACGATCCAAGACAGCTATATTTTATATAGCTGTTTGCAATAAAATCGTGCAAATGTTTTTTTCTTATTTTTTCTACATGCAATATGGCAGTGGTCATAAACATTTACACTTCATTTAGTGTTTTCTAATAGCGAAACGTAAATTGTTAAAACAAAAAAAAAAAACTTTAGTGTTCGTTTCGCTTACCTTTCCTATAATATTAGGACTAACCTTAGGCTATATTTCATATCATAGTTCTTCCAAAACCATTAAATTTAAAAACTAATTCAATAATTTGAATTACTAGGGAAATGTTGACTAACCCTAAACTGTCACTTTGACAATGACATTTCTTTGTTTTACACTAGCTTTTGCCCGCGGCTTCGCTCGGGTATCCCTTATTTTATTCCCATGGGGGTTGAGTTTGTCAAAATCCTATTTAAACGGACATCTTCATCATAGTAGCTCCAATCTTTAATTTCAGTTCAATCAGTCGAAAATCTAAGAAGATTTATACAAACCTTCATCCCCTATTTTATCCCCTTAGGGATGGAATTAATCAAAATCCTTTCTTAGCGGATGCCTACGTCATAACATCTACCTGCATGCCAAATTTCAGCCCGATCCGTCCAGTGGTTTGGGCTGTGCGTTGATAGATCACTGTCAGTCAGTCAGTCAGTCAGTCACCTTTGAGTTATATATATTTTGATTTTAGATCTCAAATTCGATTTTTCGGATTAACGTTGCCGGCCGTTAGTGCCGTTGGAAATAACGCCGTCTTGCCGTCCTGTCGACGTTTATCAGTGATAAATTTAAGATTTTGTTTGAAAAGCAAAACCGAAAAATCCGAAAAAACCGGTTTTGGTATCATAAAAAACCCGGTTTTCAAATCAGTCGGTTAACCGGTTTTTTCGGTTATCCGGGTATCCGGTTTGCATGCCCTAGGTAGTACTACGGAACCCAAAAATTATAGACCGATTACATGTCTACCGACGGTCTATAAAGTTCTTACATCTATTTTGAGAGCTAAAATCAATGATCATATTGATAACAATGCTATCATGTCTGTCTCTCAGAATGGATGTAGGAATGGGTCCCGTGGTACTAAGGAGCTACTCCTCATTGATATGGCCATTAACCAGCAGGTTCGCCGTTCTCGAAAGGATCTGTCTATATGTTGGATAGACTATAAAAAGGCGTATGACTCGGTGCCACATACATGGCTCATGAGGGTGCTGGAATTGTATAAAGTAGATACAACTCTGCGCACCTTCTTGATGTCGTGTATGGGGCAATGGAGGACGGTCTTACGCTATCCAGGATGTCGGCAAATCCGAGAGAACAGTGAACCAATAAAGATCGAGCGTGGTATATTTCAGGGCGATAGTCTGAGTCCACTGTGGTTTTGTTTAGCCTTGAACCCTCTAAGTACACTGCTGGAGGGTTCGGGGCTGGGTTATCGGTTGAGAAGAGGTGGTCAGGTCATATCTCACCTCCTTTACATGGATGATCTGAAACTCTTTGCCCCCAGCAATTTGCGACTGATGGAGCTACTGAAGGTAACAAAAACTTTCAGTAGTGCCATCAGGATGGAATTTGGTGTGGACAAATGTGCAGTCATGCATGTAAAGCGAGGAGAGATTATGGAATCTGTGGGAACCCAACTCTCAGATTCCATAAACCTTAGATCCCTTTCCTCAACTGAAACCTACAAATATTTGGGTATGTCGGAAGCGTTAGGCATCAATGCTACTGACATGAAGCAATCGTTGAAGGAGCGCTTCTTTGGCCGCCTAAATAAAGTTTTAAATAGCCTTTTATCAGGCGGTAACAAGGTGCGCGCCTTCAACGGTTGGGTCATGCCGGTTTTGATGTACTCTTTCGGCATACTCAAATGGACTCAGACAGAACTTGACGCCCTGGATAGGAGGGTTCGCTCACTATTGACCGCAAATCGGATGCATCACCCGAGGTCGTCAGTAATGAGACTGTATATCCCGCGGAAGTGTGGTGGTCGAGGCTTCTTAAATGCTAAGACCATGCACAACCGAGAGATATGCAGTCTCAGGGAGTACTTCCTGGAAGCCGATGTGGGGATGCACCGAGATGTGGTCTCAGTGGACAAGGGCTTCACCCCGCTCTCTTTAGCGAACGAGAACTGGCGCAAACCTATGGTATTAGATACTAATGATCGCACGGAAGTATGGAAGAGCAAGGAGCTTCACGGGCGCTACTACCGGGCCCTACATGGGCCGGATGTTGACTTCAAGGCGTCCGTATCCTGGCTGCGCGTTGGTGACCTCTTTGGGGAAACTGAAGGTTTTGTCTGTGCTATTATGGACGAAGTTATGATGACGAACAATTACCGGAGATATATTGTGAAGGACGGTACGGTTGACATATGTCGGGCATGCCATCGTCCCGGGGAATCAATCCGTCACATTATATCTGGGTGTTCTCGTCTGGCTAACGGAGACTACTTGCATAGACACAACCTTGTAGCCAGGATTATCCACCAGCAACTTGCTCTGAAATACAGTCTTGTGGAATCGGAAGTACCATACTATAGATATGTGCCCGACCCAGTTCTTGAAAATGGGCATATCACGTTGTATTGGGACCGGTCTATCATCACTGACAGGACTATTGTAGCCAATAAGCCTGACATAGTGGTGGTAGATCGATTAGAGCGTCGCGCAATGATCGTTGATATTACTGTTCCGCATGACGAGAACCTCGTGAAAGCTGAGAAAGATAAACAAATTAAGTATCTTGATCTGGCTCGCGAGGTTGTCGACATGTGGGATGTGAATACGGCAATTATTGTGCCGATAGTTGTGACGGCCAATGGCCTAATAGCCAAGAGCCTCGACCAACACCTGAGGAGGCTCTCGTTGGGCAGTTGGATCAAGGGCTTGATTCAGAAAGCGGTACTCCTAGACACGGCGCGTATTGTTAGGAGATTCCTTTCTCAGGAGCCCTGACCGCCGGTGGCTTGGACCCTGTTCCCGACGCCGGTGGGCTACTATTTTTTATATTTTTAAATGTTTTTATTTTTTTTATATTAATATTTAAAAATACAATAAATATGTTGAATAATGAATAAATGGAATAATAATAATACATTTATTTCAGACCTTAATCCATAAATAAACAAACATAATTACAATTTTAATTAAAAACAAAACATAAACATACTTAAAAACACACTATTTTATATACTGGAAGGACGCACAATGAGTGGTCATCCATTTCCACATCATTGGGCTGTCCATCCTGTCGGCTACTATGGCCACCAAGCTGAGAAATATGAGAGAAAAAAAGAATTCTTAAAATAAAAAGTAATTGATGAAGAGGGCGGTCTCTGCCACATTTTTTACATTTAAGTTGTAAAAAATACTTTAAGTTAAAGCTGAATTTTGTTTAAGATAAAAGTCTCCCAATATTAATCATCATAAGCTATCATGAGGCTCAGACACGTGGATAAGAAATGAATATTTAAATACCAATACCTAACAGAGAGGTAGAAATATATTTCTGAGAGACAATTGGACGTTTATAAATCGTTTGATAGATGAACATAGAGTGCATTGCAGGTGACCTCCTGACTCCCTATGTGCCTACCCAACATACTCTTTTTAACATTGATGAAGCCGGGTGTTCTTTAAAAAGTAAAATCCCCTCGAGGGTTACTGAAACTTGTTTGAGATAAGTCTCAAATTTTGTACCATTATAACACCGTACCAACGCTACTGGTTGACACTGATAACCGATGTGTCCAACATTAGAGCGAGATCGATGGAAATCATTTAATTTTGTGAACGAGAGAAGCCGGCAAAGCTGCTATAGCCGAATAAACGGGTATGGCGACTATTTACATTAAAATGTAAGCACGAAAGAAAGTTTTAAAGCAAAACACATTGACGAAGATGGGCGGTCTCTGCAGATTTTTGTTACGTTTAAATTGTAAAAAGTTGCCCCCCCAAGGGTTAGCCGAATACTGTATAAGATACAAATGTGAAATATTTAGCATTGTACTGTATTGTATTTAGCTTTGTGTAGTAATATAATACCGCACTAACGGTATTTCACCATTGAAACACAAACTAACCAAAAGAGAAGAAATAATAAATTAAGACAATAAAGAATTCTTACATTAAATACATTGATGAAGTGAGCGGTCTCTGCCGCTCTTTTTCCGTTTTAATTGTAGAAAGTGCCCTGTGTTTAAGTTGAATTTAGTTAAAGTCAAATGAATTTAAAATTGTTGTGCATTAAGTATAGAGATAGACAAGCTATCATGAGGCTCAGTCATGTAGCTCAGAGAGTCATATCTTAAAACAAAGTGACCAGAATGGTGGAAATACATTTCTAATGCAACACCCACGACATAGGCTGAACATTCAGCTGTATCCAGGCACTTTGCCGAAAATAAAAGTGACAGCGAAGAAATAAGGAATTCTTAAATAAAAAACATTGATGAAGTGGGCGGTCTCTGCAGATCTTTGTCCGTTCTAATTGTGAAAAGTACCTCAAGTTTAAGCTGAATTCTGTTTAAACATTTAGCATAGTAAGCTACCATGAGGCTCACACACGTGGCTAAAACATTAATATCTAATGTTAATTACCACGACCAATATCTAATTACCAGAACGGTAGAAATACATTTTTGAAAAACAATGGAACGTTCATAAAGACCACTCGGCGGGTTGTATCGTTTGATAGATGAACATAGAGCAAACATGTTATACTGCTCATGTAACGAACATAAACTCACAAATTTTACACATTGATGAAGTAAGCGGGCTTTGCCTTCAGTTTCACTTTAATAACTGTAAGAGTCAGCGGAATTATTGAAAGAATAACTATTAATTCCTCCGACATATAGTTGGAATGTAACATTGAACGAAAGTCATATCGAATGACTATGGAATGGCGCTGCGATCGCAAATTAAACGGGTTCGTCTCCCAGCCAATTTACGAATTTAATTATGAACCTCAAAGTGATTCCTTGTAAAACATAAACACAATCAGTTTATCATCTGATTATCAAGTGATATCATTTAGAGTGGAAATATAGAACAGTAACGGTTAAAAACATAGTTGTGTTGTGTGACTCAGTGTCTTCCAACAAAAACGTAAATAAACAATTATGTGATTATTTGAACTATTAGCGCTCAATAATAACAAAATCTCAAAATAACTCAATTAAATACATTGATGAAGTGGGCGGTCTCTGCATAATTATTTTATGCTTCAATTGCAAAAAGCACCTTAAGGTTACGCTGAAAACATGTACGTGGTATAGATGGAGCAGCTATCACGATTCTCAGTCATGCTGATTGATGAGCTCGTGATACGCTATCACGACATTCCGGCGCAAAAAGTAGCACTTGTGCTCGAACCGCGATCATTGATGAAGTTGGGAGGTAGTCACATCTTATACGAAATCACCAGAATTTAACATTGAAATAAGTGTCTGAGCATTAAGTATAGAGATAGACAAGCTATCATGAGGCTCAGTCATGTAGCTCAGAGAGTCATATCTTAATACAAAATGACCAGTCACGGTGGAAATACGTTGAGCGGGAGGCAAAAGCAAAAAAAAGTAACAAAAAACTTTATTTAAGACAAAGAACATTGATGAAGAGGGCGTTCTCTGCAGAATTGATTACGCTTAAATTGTATAAAGCACCAACAACAGCCTTTAACAATTTAACGTTAGTCTAGTGCTCGTAAGCAATAAATATTTTAAGAGCAAACACAGGAGTTACGTGGCTCAAGTGCTCTTCTTTGAGATTCCTAGCAATTTCTATTGAGACATACTATCATGCAACATTGACGAAGATGGGTGGTCTCTGCAGATTACTGCTACGTTTGAATTGTAAAAAGTTAAAGCCCCTTGAGAGTTAGCCGAACATTGTTCGAGATAAAAGTTTCAAATATTTAGCATTGTACAATTATAACACCGTACCAACGCTACTGGTAGTCACCGATAACCGGACTGTCCAACATTAGATCGATGGAAACCATTTAATTTTGTGAACGAGGGAAACTGGAATAAACTGGAAATATTGTATAAACCGCAATCAACATATACTTAATACTGGAGTATAATACTACCGGTATTTTGAAATGCGAGTATTCTGTTGAGTCCTCTTAGAAATGGAAAAGCGTAAGTGTAAGAAGGACCAATTCTAGCAAATGTATACAAACCAACATTAGCTCACAAACTTTAAACATTGATGAAGTAAGCGGGCTTTGCCTTCAGTTTCACTTTAATAACTGTAAGAGCCAGTGGATTTATTGAAAGAATAATTATCAATTCCTCTGAAATATAGTTGGAAATATGTACCGCAATCAAGTAGATGCGGTTAGTGAACACAAACGTTCCACTCTAGGACCGAAACTTGAACATTGAAATAAAAGTGGCTGTGCATTGAGTATTAAGACAGACAAGCTATCACGAGGCTCAGTCATGTAGCTCAGAAGGTCATATCTTCATACAAAATTACCAGAACGGTGGAAATAAGTTGGGAGCAGCAGTAAAAAGAAAACGAAACAGTATCAACTAACAAACTATGCTTAAAAAAAGAATAATGACATTATTAAGACAAAGAACATTGATGAAGTGGGAGATATCTATTGGAAAAAGTTAAAGTCCCATGAGGGTTAGCCGAATACTCCGGACCTCAGCAACGCTAAAGTATTAGATTAGGTTAGTGAACACAAACATTCCACTGTAGGAAAGAAACTTGAACTTGAAACAAAAACAGAAAACATAGAAAATAAATAATTCTTAAATACAAGCCATTGATGAAGAGGGCGGCCTTTGCAACATTTTTGACATTTAAATTGTAAAAAGTACTTTAAGTAAAAGCTGAACTTTGTTTAAGATAAAAGTCTCCCCAATATTAATCATCATAAGCTATCATGAGGCTCAGACACGTGGATAAGAAATGAATGTTTAAATACCAATACCTAACAAAGAGGTAGAAATATATTTTTGAAAGACAATTGGACGTTTATAAATCGTTTGATAGATGAACATAGAGTGCATTGCAGGTGACCTCCTGACTCCCTATGTGCCTACCCAACATACTCTTTCTAACATTGATGAAGCCGGGTGTTCTTTGGAAATTGCAGTTCAAATAAGTAAAAAAAGCGCCTTAAGGTTCAGCTGACAACATGTACGTGGTATAGATGGAGCAGCTATCACGATTCTCAGTCATGCTGATTGATGAGCTCGTGATACGCTATCACGACATTCCGGCGCAAAAAGGAGCACTTATGTGCTTGAACCCCGATCATTGATGAAGTTGGGAGGTAGTCACATCTTAATACGAAATGACCGAAACTTGAACAAAGAAATAGGTGTCTGAGCATTAAGTATAGTGAAAATTGAATATATATATATATATATATATATATATATATATATATATATATATATACTGTCACGCCTGTATTCCCCGAAGGGTTAGGCAGAGGTGTACCAATGTACACCCACAGTTCGCCGGTATATTTAGGTCCCATGTAATAGGGGGCGAGCCTATTGCCATTAACCGGGCACAAATCCAAACTCCGAGCTGCTACTGAGAATTTCATAGAAAAACCCAATAACACTTTTTGCTCGACCTGGGAATCGAACCCGGGACCCCTTGCACAGCAGTCGCACTTGCGACCACGAGAAAAAAAAAAAAAATTGAATAAAAGATAAAATAAGAGAAAATTGAATATAAACTGGAAATACGTATTGAATAATACGCAATCAAACCTACTGGAGTGTAATACTAGCCGTATTTTGAAATGCGAATATTCTGTTGAATCCTCCGAAAAGTAACAATAAAAAGCGTAAATGTAAAAAGATCAAGTGTGAACTAATGGTTAAAAACCAACATTAGCTCACAATTTTTTTTTTATTATCTGGCAACACTAACTGTCAGTAATGACAAATGTAGACAACGAAATGACATTAAAAACATTATTTTGCCTCCATGTATTGGAATAATGTTTTGGTTACTTAGCGAAGTTTTTGTTTAGTTTTATTTTTACGTTGAAATGAGCTCAGGATATGTTTCTACTGCATTCAAAGTAAGAGAATATATTATTATAAAGGCAAATGATTTATTTTGGAAAATAAATATTCATAATTGTACCTTTTCCAGCGACAAGTTTTAGCATTATACATGCTAAATATGAACCATTTTTACAGTCTCCTGCAACTTTATTAGTATAATTCATTTCTTTGAGGCATAAACTATTAAAAACCCTTGCCATTAAATATGGATTAAACTTAATGTTCACGTTAAGCCAAATTGCCCTAACAAACTTAGCAATTCCCTTTTAAACATTGATGAAGTAAGCGGGCTTTGCCTTCAGTTTCGCTTTAATAACTGTAAGAGTCAGTGGAATTATTGAAAGAATATCTCCTCTTATATATAGATGACAATATCTACCGGAATCAAGTAGATGCGGTCAGTAAACACAAACGTTCCACTGTACGACCGAAACTTGAACATTGAAATAACAGTCGCTGAGCATTAAGTATAGAGATAGAGAAGCTGTCATGAGACTCAGTCATGTAGCTCAGAGAGTCATATCTTAATACGAAATGACCAGAACGGTGGAAATACATTGAGCACTAGAAAACAGAACATAAACGATCTCAACAAAATTCTTTAAAAAAATGAAGAAATCTAAAAAAGCAAGAAAGTTTTTCACGAGAAAGAGCATTGATGAAATGGGCGGTTTCTGCATAATCCTTTACGTTCAAATCGTACAAAGTATCTTAAGGTTAAGCTGACAACGTGTACGTGGTATAGATGGAGCAGATATCACGATTCTCAGTCATGCTGATTGATGAGCTCGTGATACGCTATCACGTCATTCCGGCGCAAAATGTTGCACTTGTGCCTGGACCCTGATCATTGATGAAGTTGGGCGGACTATGCCGATACACGTAGCTTCTCAAAAAAACGAGTGAACACAAACCAGTCCACTGGAGACCATACGTAATAGTTGTATACCAACATAAGCTCACGAATTTTAAACATTGATGAAGTAAGCGGGCTTTGCCTTCAGTTTCACTTTAATAACTGTAAGAATGGATTTATTGAAAGAATAATTATCAATTCCTCTGTAATATAGTTGGAAATATCTACCGGAATTAAGTAGATGCGGTTAGTGAACACAAACGTTCCACTGTAGGACCGAAACTTGAACATTGAAATAACAGTCGCTATGCATTAAGTATAGAGATAGACAAGCTATCATGAGGCTCAGTCATGTAGCTCAGAGTCATATCTTAATACGAAATGACCAGAACAGTGGAAATACATTTTTAGACCAAACACCGGAGTTATGTGGCTCAAATGCTTTTCTTTGAGATTGTTTGCAATTTCTATCCGAAGATGGGCGGTCTCTGCAGATTTTTGTTACGTTTAAATTGTAAAACGTGAAAGCCCCCTGAGGTTTAGATGAATACGGGATGGGATAATACGACAGTTCGTGGTAACGAGCATGGAAATATGAATTATGTGTTCATGAGTGAACAATCCGCTGTGTACTAAGTATAGAGATAGACAAGCTATCATGACGCTCAGTCATGTAGCTCAGGAAGTCTTATCTACATACGAAATGCCGGAACAGTGGAAATAAGTTGAGGACAAGAAAAAAGGCATGGTACAAAGTGACCGGTAAATAGAAAAAGACTGAAATCATTCACGACATTGATGAAGACGGCGGTGTCTGCCACATTTATTACATTCAAGTTGTAACAAGTACTTTAAGTTAAAGCTGAACTTTGTTTAAGATAAAAGTCCCCCCGAATATTGAGCATCGTAAGCTATCACGAGGCTCAGTGACGTGGCTAAGAAATTAATAAGTAAATACCAATACCTAACAGAGAGGTAGAAATGTATTTTTGGAAGAAAATAGAATGTCCATAATGACCACTCGGCGGGTTTTATCGTTTGATAGATGAACATAGAGCCATTGCCTTGCAGGTGACCTCCTGACTTCCTATGTGCCTACCCAACATACTCTTTTTAACATTGATGAAGCCGGGTGTTTTTAAAAAAGTTAAATCCCCTTGAGGGTTAGTGAAAATTGTTTGTGATAAGTCTCAAATATTTAGTATTGTACAAATATAACACCGCACCAACGATCTTTGATGACATCGATAACCGAGCTGTCCAACATTAAGACTAGATCGATGAAAATTGATTTAATTTTGTGATCGAGGGAAACTGGAATAATCTGGAAATATTGAACAATGCGCAATCAAACCTACTGGAGTATAATACTAACCAATTTTCTTAGGATTCCTATGAGACCTCCTATCAATATTAAAGCGTATGTACTCCAGTCAGAAAAGCAACTGCAGGTGACATTAAAAGAAGAATTAACGAATATAAGCACACCAACTTTACACATTGATGAAGTAAGCGGGCTTCGCCTTCAGTTTCACTTTAATAAATGTAAGAGTCAGTGGAATTATTGAAAGAATAACTATCAATTCCTCTGAAATATAGTTGGAATGTAACATTGAACGAAAGTCATATCGAATGACTATGGAATGGCGCTGCGATCGCAAAGTAAACGGGTTCGTCTCCCAGCCAATTCACGAATTTAATTATTATACTCAAAGTGAACGTTGAACATTTAAAATTGTTGTGCATTAAGTATAGAGATACACAAGCTAACATGAGACTCAGTCATGTAGCTCAGAGAGTCATATCTTAATACGAAATGATCAGAACGGTGGAAATACATTTATTAAAGATATGAGAATGTTAGAAAAATGTGAATGTCCAGCACACCGTGTGGGTGAACCTGGCTCCCTACACAACTTACTCCTTTAAACATTGATGAAGCTGGCAGCTCCTTGCGAAGTATATTTGAGTATTCAGTTAAATGTGTACTTGAGAATAATCATCAAGTCCTTTGATATGGCGGTTTATAATAATGTGGATAAGGCCAAAGAATTTTGGCAAGCTTCGACCGTCAAACTTAACAGTCAAAACGAGCTTGAAAATATAAATAATGTGTTCAAGACAATCCGCTGTGCATTAAGTATAGAGACAGACAAGCTATCATGAGACTCAGTCATGTAGCTCAGAGAGTCATATCTTCATACGAAATTACCAGAACGGTGGAAATAAGTTGGGAGCAGCTGCAAAAACCAAAAACGAAAAAGTATCAACCAACAAAGTATGCCAAAAAAAAAAAACATTATTTAAGACAAAGAACATTGATGAAGTGGGCGGTCTCTGCAGATTTCTGCTACGTTTAAATTGTAAAAAGTTAAAGCCCCTTGAGAGTTAGCCGAACATTGATCGAGATAAAAGTTTCAAATATTTAGCATTGTACAATTATAACACCGTACCAACGCTACTGGTAGTCACCGATAACCGGACTGTCCAACATTAGATCGATGGAAACCATTTAATTTTGTGAACGGGGGAAACTGGAATAAACTGGAACTTTGTATAAACCGCAATCCGGTCCGCTACCGGTATTTTGAAATGCGAGTATTCTGTTGAGTCCTCTTAGAAATGGAAAAGCGTAAGTGTAAGAAGGACCAATTCTAGCAAACGTCTATAAACCAACATTAGCTCACAAACTTTAAACATTGATGAAGTAAGCGGGCTTTGCCTTCAGTTTCACTTTAATAACTGTAAGAGTCTGTGAAATTATTGAGAGAAAAACTATCAATTCCTCAGAAATATAGATGGAAATATGTACCGCAAACAAGTAGATGCGGTTAGTGAACACAAACGTTCCACTGTAGGACCGAAACTTGAACATTGACATAACAGTCGCTGTGCATTAAGTATAGAGATAGACAAGCTATCATGAGGCTCAGTCATGTAGCTCAGAGAGTCATATCTTAATACGAAATGACCAGAACGGTGGAAATACATTGAGCACTAGAAAAAAGAAGATAAACGATCTCAGCAAAATTCTTTTAAAAAGTCAAGAAAGCTAAGAAAAAAAAACAAGAAAGTTTTTCACGAGAAAGAGCATTGATGAAATGGGCGGTTTCTGCATAATTCTTTACGTTCAAATCGTACAAAGTATCTTAAGGCTAAGCTGACAACGTGTACGTGGTATGGATGGAGCAGCTATCACGATTCTCAGTCATGCTGATTGATGAGCTCGTGATACGCTATCACGTCATTCCAGAGCAATAAGTAGCACTTGTGCTTGCACCCGATCATTGATGAAGCTTCTCAAATAAACGACAATGATTATCGATTCCATGGAAATTGAATTAGACAAAGTTCCCGAATCAAGTTGATGCGGTTAGTGGAAAGCGAACACAAACCAGTCCACAGCTGGACCGAACAATTTAACATTTTCAAATAGCTGTGTTCATTAAAGAACAATCCGCTGTGAATGTGATCATTTAACGATGCTGACGAGGAAGATATAGAAACGGAAAAATCAAGGTGTACACATTGATGAAGTAAGCGGGCTTTGCCTTCAGTTTGAAGTTAAACCCCCTTAGGATTAGCCGAATACTGTTTAAGATACAAGTGTCAAATATTTAGCATTGTACTGTATTGTATTTAGCATTGTCTAGTAATATAATACCGCACTAACGGTATTTGTTGACACCATTGGGACAGACCAGACAAATCAGAAAAGAAGAAAGAAAGAATTCTTACATTAAATACATTTATGAAGTGAGCGGTCCCTGCCGCTCTTTTTCCGTTTTAATTGTAGAAAGTGCCCTGTGTTTAGGATGAATTTTGTTAAAGATAAAAGTCTCGGCTAATATTTAGCATCGTAAGCTATCATGAGACTCAGTCACGTGGCTAAGACATTATTACCAAGACCAATATCTAATGACCAACACGGTGGAAATACATTATTGAACTTGTCTTTGACTTTGAAAGATATTAGAAAGAAAGATGCGACTGATGAGCTGACTCCCTACACAACATACTCCTTTAAACATTGATGAAGCTGGCCGCTCCTTGCCAAATATTTTTAAGATTTAGAATTAATGTGAACTTTTAAACAATGATCAAGTTCTTTGATATGGTAGTTCATAAATATTAATGAATTAGAATAATGTGAAGCATTAAAGCCGAAGCATTTTAACAAGCTTTAAACTTCGAGCTCAACTTTTGGAACTTGAGCGTGGAAATATGAATTGTGTTCATTAAAGGACAACCCGCTGTGCATTAAGTATAGACATAGACAAGCTATCATGAAGCCCAGTCATGTAGCTCAGAGTCTTCTTCGTGAACTTCGTACGAAATGACCGAAAAAACGGTGGAAACACGTTGAGCACAAGAAAAAAGTCATAAGTCGGAAAACAAACCGAGCTACCCAATAAATCAATGAAATAATTCACGACAAAGAACATTGATGAAGAGGGCGGTCTCTGCAGAATTATTTACCCTTAAATTGTAAAAAGCACCTTAAGGTTAATCTGAATACAAGACGGTGGTATAGATGGAGCAGCTATCACGATTCTCAGTCATGCTGATTGATGAGCTCGTGATACGCTATCACGTCATTCCGGAGCAAAAAGCTGCACTTGTGCTTGAACCCCGATCATTGATGAAGTTGGGAGGCAGTCACATCCTAATACGAAATGACCGAAACTTGAACATTGAAATAAAAGTGTCTGAGCATTAAGTATAGAGATAGACAAGCTATCATGAGGCTCAGTCATGTAGCTCAGAGAGTCATATCTTAATACGAAATGACCAGAACAGTGGAAATATATTTAGGTTTAACGAATTTATTACTCATAAAGAACAATACATAGTTCACTAAATAATGAGCTTAGATAAAAAATAAACATGCAATGTAATATTTAGAGATCGAGCAAATTCTAGTAAATATTATCATAAATGTACTTTCTCAACTTTATTTTAAACTCTGCAAGCCCTTTGGAATCCTTAATATTGTTAGGTAGATTATTAAATATTGTGCTCCTTCATATGTAATGGTTTTCTTGCCGTAGTTAGTTCTATGGCTTCGTAATTTAATTTGGTTAGTATTTCTTAAGCTATGATAAAATGATTTTTTAATAAGTTTAATATCAGATTTTAATTCACCAGTCTTTATCTTTCGTACTAGTACACACATTGTGTAAGTGTGTGTTTGTGTTATATTAAATATCTTTGTATTACGGTATAGTGTACGTGACTCTGTCAGCCGGTTATACTTAAATAAGGCTTTTATAACTTTGTTTTGTGAAATTTGTAGGTCTATTTTACTAGCAAACACCCAAGCCACGTGGCTCTACTCATGTCTATGTCCTCAAGAAGTAAGACCCACGACACAGACTGAACATCCAATGGTATCTCAACATTATGCCAAAAAACAAAGGGAAATAAGGAAAATAAATAAAAATTCTTAAATATAAAGCATGGATGAAGAGGGCGGCCTCTACAACATTTTTTTCGTCTAAGTTGTAAAAAGTACCTTAAGTTACGTTTTAATTGTGACAAAGTTAAATCTCCTTGAGGGTATGCATACTACTTTCACTGTAGGACCGAAACTTGAACATTGAAATAACAGTCGCTGAGCATTAAGTATAGAGATAGACAAGCTATCATGAGGCTCAGTCATGTAGCTCAGAGAGTCATATCTTAATACGAAATGACCAGAACAATGGAAATATACATTTTAAGAGCAAACACCCAAGCCACGTGGCTCTACTCATGTCTGTGATCCCACAAGAAGTAAGACCCACATAAACGATCGAACATTCAGCTGTATCCAAGCCGAAATACAAAACATAAAATAACTAAATAATTCTTAAATACAAGCCATTGATGAAGAGGGTGGTCTCTACAACATTTTTGACATTTAAATTGTAAAAAGTACTTTAAGTAAAAGCTGAACTTTGTTTAAGATAAAAGTCTCCCCCATATTAATCATCATAAGCTATCATGAGGCTCAGACACGTGGATAAGAAATGAATATTTAAATACCAATACCTAACAGAGAGGTACAAATATATTTTTGAAAGACAATTGGACGTTTATAAATCGTTTGATAGATGAACATAGAGTGCATTGCAGGTGACCTCCTGACTCCCTATGTGCCTACCCAACATACTCTTTTTAACATTGATGAAGCCGGGTGTTCTTTAAAAAGTAAAATCCCCTTGAGGGTTAGTGAAAATTGTTTGAGACAAGTCTCAAAGATTGTACCATTATAACACCGTACCAACGCTACTGGTTGACACCGATAACCGATGTGTCCAACATTAGAGCGAGATCGATGGAAATCATTTAATTTTGTGAACGAGAGAAGCGGGAAAAACTGCTATTGCTGAATAAACGGGTATTGCGACTCTTTTCTTTGAAATGTAAGCACGAAAGAAAGTTTTAAAGCAAAAAACATTGACGAAGATGGGCGGTCTCTGCAGATTTTTGTTACGATTAAATTGTAAAAAGTTGCCCCCCTAAGGGTTAGCCGAATACTGTTTAAGACACAAATGTGAAATATTTAGCATTGTACTGTATTGTATTTAGCATTGTGTAGTAATATAATACCGCACTAACGGTATTTCACCATTGAAACACAAACTAACCAAAAGAGAAGAAATAATAAATTAAGAGAATAAAGAATTCTTACATTAAATACATTGATGAAGTGAGCGGTCTCTGCCGCTCTTTTTCCGTTTTAATTGTAGAAAGTACCCTGTGTTTAAGTTGAATTTAGTTAAAGTCAAATGAATTTAAAATTGTTGTGCATTAAGTATAGAGATAGACAAGCTATCATGAGGCTCAGTCAAGTAGCTCAGAGAGTCATATCTTAAAACAAAGTGACCAGAATGGTGGAAATACATTTCTAATGCAACACCCACGACATAGGCTGAACATTCAGCTGTATCCAGGCACTATGCCGAAAATAAAAGTGACAGCGAAGAAATAAGGAATTCTTAAATAAAAAACATTGATGAAGTGGGCGGTCTCTGCAGATCTTTGTCCGTTCTAATTGTGAAAAGTACCTCAAGTTTAAGCTGAATTCTGTTTAAACATTAAGCATAGTAAGCTACCATGAGGCTCACACACGTGGCTAAAACATTAATATCTAATGTTAATTACCACGACCAATATCTAATTACCAGAACGGTAGAAATACATTTTTGAAAAACAATGGAACGTTCATAATGACCACTCGGCGGGTTGTATCGTTTGATAGATGAACATAGAGCCATTGACTGACTCCCTATGTGCATACCCAACATACTCCTTTTAACATTGATGAAGCCGGGTGTACTTTAAAAAGTAAAATCCCCTCGAGGGTTAGTGAAAATTGTTTGAGATAAGTCTCAAATATTTAGCAATGTACAAATATAACACTGTACCAACGCTATTTGATGACACCGATAACCGAGCTGTCCAACATTAGATCGATGGAAATCATTCATTTTGTGAACGAGGGAAACTGGAATAAACTGGAAATATTGAATGATATTTAATCAAACCTACTAGAGTATAGGACGACTGTTGTCTGGTTCAGAAATATTCTGTTGACTCCTAAAAACGCAAAAAAGTAAATGTAACAAGGTCAAGTGTAAGTTGATGGTAAAAAACCAACGTTAGCTCACAAACTTTACACATTGATGAAGTAAGCGGGCTTTGCCTTCAGTTTCACTTTAATAACTGTAAGAGCCAGTGGAATTATTGAAAGAATAACTATCAATTCCTCCGACATATAGTTGGAATGTAACATTGAAAGAAAGTCATATCGAATGACTATGGAATGGCGCTGCGATCGCAAAGTAAACGGGTTCGTCTCCCAGCCAATTCACGAATTTAATTATTATACTCAAAGTGAACGTTGAACATTTAAAATTGTTGTGCATTAAGTACAGAGATAGACAAGCTATCATGAGGCTCAGTCATGTACCTCAGAGAGTCATATCTTAATACGAAATGACCAGACACGGTGGAAATACATTTATTAAAGATATGAGAATGTTAGAAAAATGTGAATGTCCAGCACACCGTGTGGGTGACCTGGCTCCCTACACAACTTACTCCTTTAAACATTGATGAAGCTGGCAGCTCCTTGCGAAGTACATATATTTGAGTATTCAGTTAAATGTGTTCTTGAGAATAATCATCAAGTCAATGTGGATAAAGCCAAAGAATTTTGGCAAGCTTCACCCGTCGAGCTCAGCTTTCGAAACTTGAGCATGGAAATATGCAAGAGTGAGAAAAACGTCGCATGACGAAAAATAGAATCCGAAAAAAAAAAACTGCGACGAAGTGAGCGGTCTCTGCAACTTTATTTCGTTTTAATTGTAAAAAGTTAAAGTCCCTTGAGGTTTAGATGAATACTACAACAGTTAGTCGTAACGAGCATGGAACATGAATTATACGTTCATGAAAGAACAATCCGCTGTGTATTAAGTATAGAGATAGACAAGCTATCATGAGGCTCAGTCATGTAGCTCAGAGAGTCATATCTTAATACGAAATGATCAGAACAGTGGAAATACAATTCTTTCTTCTTCTTTATCGTGTGGGCAGTAAGGTCTAGCGACCCCACACACACCCTAGTGTCAGAGTTTCTAAACCGCCTCAAGGGCCTCTGACATGGTTACCGATGTCAGCGATGTCCAAGATACACTTAAATAAAAATACAATTAAAGAGCAAACACCCAAGACACGAGGCTCTACTAATATCTATGATCCCACAAGAAGTAAGACCCACGACACAGACTGAACATTCAGCTGTACCCTAACATGCAACAAAGCAAAAAAAAAAATTTTTTTTTAATACAACCCATTGATGAAGAGGGCGGTCTCTGCCGCATTATGTAAGTTAAAATTGTAAAAAGTATTTTAAGTAAAAGCTGAACTTTGTTTAAGATAAAAAACCCGCCAAATATTTAGCATTACGAGCTATCATGAGGCTCAGACACGTGGATAAGAAATGAATATTTAAATACCAATACCTAACAGAGAGGTAGAAATATATTTTTGAAAGACAATTGGACGTTTATAAATCTTTTGATAGATGAACATAGAGTGCATTGCAGGTGTCCTCCTGACTCCCTATGTGCCTACCCAACATACTCTTTTTAACATTGATGAAGCCGGGTGTTCTTTAAAAAGTAAAATCCCCTTGAGGGTAAGTGAAAATTGTTTGAGACAAGTCTCAAAGATTGTACCATTATAACACCGTACCAACGCTACTGGTTGACACCGATAACCGAGGTGTCCAACATTAGAGCTAGATCGATGGAAATCATTTAATTTTGTGAATGAGAGAAGCGGGCAAAGCTGCTGTAGCTGAATAAACGAGTATTGCGACTATTTCCTTTAAAATGTAAGCACGAAAGAAAGTTTTAAAGCAAAAAACATTGACGAAGATGGGCGGTCTCTGCAGATTTTTGTTACGTTTAAATTGTAAAAAGTTGCCCCCCTAAGGGTTAGCCGAATACTGTTTAAGACACAAATGTGAAATATTTAGCATTGTACTGTATTGTATTTAGCGTCGTGTAGTAATATAACACCGCACTAACGGTATTTGTTGGCACCATTGGCACACAAACCCAAGAAGAGCGAAGAAAGAAAGAATTCTTACATTAAATACATTGATGAAGTGAGCGGTCTCTGCCGCTCTTTTTCCGTTTTAATTGTAGAAAGTGCCCTGTGTTTAAGTTGAATTTAGTTAAAGTCAAATGAATTTCAAATTGTTGTGCATTAAGTATAGAGATAGACAAGCTATCATGAGGCTCAGTCAAGTAGCTCAGAGAGTCATATCTTAAAACAAAGTGACCAGAATGGTGGAAATACATTTCTAATGCAACACCCACGACATAGGCTGAACATTCAGCTGTATCCAGGCACTATGCCGAAAATAAAAGTGACAGCGAAGAAATAAGGAATTCTTAAATAAAAAACATTGATGAAGTGGGCGGTCTCTGCAGTTCTTTGTCTGTTCTAATTGTGAAAAGTACCTTAAGTTTAAGCTGAATTCTGTTTAAACATTTAGCATAGTAAGCTACCATGAGGCTCACACACGTGGATAAAACATTAATATCTAATGTTAATTACCACCACCAATATATAATTACCAGAACGGTAGAAATACATTTTTGAAAAACCATGGAACGTTCATAATGACCACTCAGCCGGTTTTATCGTTTGATAGATGAACATAGAGCCATTGCCTTGCAGGTGACCTCCTGACTCCATATGTGCCTACCCAACATGCTCTCTTCAACATTGATGAAGCCGGGTGTTCTTTAAAAAGTTAAATCCCCTTGAGGGTTAGTGAAACTTGTTTGAGATAAGTCTCAAATATTTAGCAATGTACAAATATAACACCGTACCAACGCTCTTTGATGACATCGATAACCGAGCTGTCCAACATTAAGACTAGATCGATGAAAATTGATTTAATTTTGTGATCGAGGAAAACTGGAATAATCTGGAAATATTGAACAATGCGCAATCAAACCTACTGGAGTATAATACTGACGAATTTTCTTAGTACTCTTTTGCAACCTCCAATCAATATTAAAGCGTATGTACTCCAGTCAGAAAAGCAACTACCGTGGACAATATGAAAGGAATAACGAATATAATCACACCAACTTTACACATTGATGAAGTAAGCGGACTTTGCCTTCAGTTTCACTTTAATAACTGTAAGAGTCAGCGGAATTATTGAAAGAATAACTATCAATTCCTCTGTAATATAGTTGGAAATATCTACCGGAATCAAGTAGATACCGGAATCAGTAAACACAAACGTTCCACTGTACGACCGAAACTTGAACATTGAAATAACAGTCGCTGAGCATTAAGTATAGAGATAGACAAGCTATCATGAGGCTCAGTCGTGTAGCTCAGAGTCATATCTTAATACGTAACGACCAGAACGAAGAAATAAAAAAGGAGAAAGAGAAGAAATAAGAAGAAATAAAAATACATTGAAAGAGCAAACACTCAAGACACGTGGCTCTACTAATATATATGATCCCACAAAAAGTTAGACCAACATCCAACGCTGTCTCAGCATTATGCGATAGAAAGTGCTGTGGGAGGATATAAAGAACTATTTGAAAAAAGCATTGATGAATAGGGCGGTCTCCGAGGCACTATTTAAGTTAAAATTTAAAAAAATTCTTCACGTTCAATCTAAATTTTGTTTAAGATAAAAGTTCCGCCGTGTTTGTTAAAGGACAATTCCATTATACTAGCAACGTCAAGCTAGAGCTAGGAACGCAACAAACTGTCCTGAACAACGGAATCATGTAATTCTGGTGCAACATGTTGCACTCCTGCTAGTACCTAAGTCATTGATGAAGTTGGGCGGGCGCTGATGTAGATTTGATAGAACTATTTATGTATTTTCAAGGAGTGTGTATTCTAGATAAGGAACATAATGTCCTTCCAGAACATCTCCGGTATCAGTTGAGGCGCACTCTTAAACAAGAACATTGATAAGGGTGAAAAGTTATTTTAGTAAGAGCCATCACAAAAAACTCCCTGATAATAAATGTATGAAATTTAATGCAAAAAACATTGACGAAGACAGGCGGTTTTGCAGAATTTTGTTACGTTTAGATTGTAAAATGTAGAAATCCCTTAAAGGTTAGCAGAATACAGTTCAAGATAAAATTCTCAAATATATGTATAGTATTGTACAAATATAACACCACACTAACGCTATTTGTTGACACTGATAACCAGACTGTCTAACATTAAGACTAGATCGATGAAAATTTATTTCATTTTTCGAACCGGGGCATCTGGAAGTGTTGAATAATAAGCAATCAAATCTTACTAGAGGTTTAGAAATTATACCCTTCCTGGAAAGCGGGTTTTCTTTTCACTAAGCATTAAGTATAGAGATAGACAAGCTGTCATGAGGCTCAGTCATGTAGCTCAGAGAGTCATATCTTCATACTAAATGACCAGAACAGAGTTGTTTTTTTTTTAAGATAGAGAATGTTAGAAAGATGCTCAAAACAGCAGAGTCTTGCACGTGACCTGGCTCCCTACACAACTTGCTCCATTAAACATAGATGAAGCTGACCGCTTCTTGCGAAGTATATTTGAGGATTAAGTTAAATGTGAACTTCTGAATAATTTTCTAGTCTTTTGATATAGCGGTTTATAATAATATGGATATTGCCAAAGCATTTTGACTAGCTTCACCCGTCGAGCTTAACTGTCAAAACTTAAGCATAGAAATATGCATGAGTAAGAAAAACGTTCTTTTTTTTCGGATGGGAAATCATCGAATGACGACTTAGTGTCAGACTGTAACCGATTAAAACCCATCCATGTTCCTTCTTGTGTCCTTTGCGTTCCGGGGGCGCGGTATCTATTTCGAACAACCCGCAGCCCCAGCAAGAAAGACGAAAGAAAGAATCGGTATAACTAACAATGAGAAGAAGAGCGGTCTCTGCAACTTTTTTCACATTTTAATGGTAAAAAGTTAAAGTCCCTTTAGGGTTAGCCGAACATTGTTCGAGATAAAATTCTCAAATATATGAATAGCATTGTACAATTATAACACCGTACCAACACTACTGGTAATCACCGATAACCGGACTGTCCAACATTAGATCGATGGAAACCATTTAATTTTGTGAACGAGGGAAACTGGAAATATTGTATAAACCGCAATCAACATATACTTAATACTGGAGTATAATACTACCGGTATTTTGAAATGCGAGTATTCTGTTGAGTCCTCTTAGAAATGGAAAAGCGTAAGTGTAAGAAGGACAAATGCGAGCTCATGGTTAAAAACCAACATTAGCTCACAAACTTTAAACATTGATGAAGTAAGCGGGCTTTGCCTTCAGCTTCACTTTAATAACTGTAATAGTCAGTGGAATTATTGAAAGAACTAATCAATTAATCTGAAATATAGTTGAAAATATCTACCGGGATCAAGTAGATGCGGTTAGTGAACACCAACATTTCACTCAGGTCATAAGTAGAAATAGTTTAGTATAATATGGATGAAGTCAATGCATTGTTGCAAGCTTCACACATCGAGCTCAACTCTTGACCATGGAATATGAAACATGACCATTTTAGTAACAGTAGGACTAGATCGATGACAACTGTTTTTATTAATTTAACAAGGTTGACCCGGTAAGGACACAGACGCACTTTAATCATTGATGAAGTCAGGCGGTCTATCCCATCAGTTTCACTAAACTGTACGAGTCACTGAAGTTAATTAAATAATATTTCTCAATTCCTCGCGAATCAACTTGGAAATACATATTTAACCGAATCAAGTTATTTCGGTTACTCTAATGTTTATCGTAGAACAAGTAAATGTTCGTTAAGAATTTAGGATAAACAACCTAAATTTTAACATGGAATTTTATGCAATATGTTTGTGTTCATTAAAGTACAATCCGCTGTGTATTAAGTATAGACATAGACAAGCTATCATGAAGCCCAGTCATGTAGCTTAAAGTCTTAACTTCGTACGAAATGACCGAAAAAACGGTGGAAACACGTTGAGCACAAGAAAAAAGTCATAAGTCGGAAAACAAACCGAGCTATCAAATCGAATTAATGAAATAATTCACGACAAAGAACATTGATGAAGAGGGCGGTCTCTGCAGAATTGTTTACCCTTAAATTGTAAAAAGCACCTTAAGGTTAATCTGAAAACAAGACGGTGGTATAGATGGAGCAGCTATCACGATTCTCAGTCATGCTGATTGATGAACTCGTGATACGCTATCACGACATTCCAAAGCAATAAGTTGCACTTGTGCTTGAACCCCGATCATTGATGAAGTTTGGAGGCAGTCACATCCTAATACGAAATGACCGAAACTTGAACATTGAAATAAAAGTGTCTGAGCATTAAGTATAGAGATAGACAAGCTATCATGAGGCTCAGTCATGTAGCTCAGAGAGTCATATCTTAATACGAAATGACCAGAACAGTGGAAATACATTTTAAGAGCAAACACCCAAGACACGTGGCTCTACTAATATCTATGATCCCACAAGAAGTAAGACTCACGACATAGACTGAAAACTTTGTGAACGAGGGAAACTGGAATAAACTGGAAATGTTGAATGATATTCAATCAAACCTACTAGAGTATAATGCAACCGACTAATGCTCTAGAAACATTCTGTTGAGTCCTCCTAATAACGAAAAAGCGTAAGTGTAAGAAGGTCAAGTGTAAGTTGATGGTAAAAAACCAACATTAGCAAAACAAAGCATTAGCATTACAAAGTGAATTGAAATGAACAAAGTGAACGTTGAACATTTAAAATTGTTGTGCATTAAGTATAGAGATAGACAAGCTATCATGAGGCTCAGTCATGTAGCTCAGAGAGTCATATCTTAATACGAAATGAACAGAACTGTGGAAATACATTTTAAAAGCAAACATCGGGAAACGTGGCTCAAGTAATCTCCCTTCAAAACTTTTTCGATTTTGATTGAGACAAATTGAGTATAAATTCGGAAGTACGAGATCAAGAAAAAATTAAAAGGCATTGACGAAGATGGGCGGTCTCTGCAGATTTTTGTTACGTTTGAATTGTAACAATTGAAAGCCCCTTGAGGGTTAGCCGAATACTGATAAAGATAAAATTCTCAAATATTTAGCAATGTACAATTATAACACCGCACTAACGCTATTTCCTGGCTTCGATAATCGGACTGTCTAATATTAAGACTAGATCGATGAACATTTATTTAAAAAAATTAAACGTCTGCATAATCGGACTGTCTAACACTCATTCTGATCATACATCTCAGATCATTAAAATACCGATTAAAAAAACATGTAAACTACAGTATTGGAAAACTAAAAAGCAGGACTTAAGCATGAATAATTTAATAACTTTTAAAACACATCTTAGCTGTTTGTGTTTTGCACAAGTTTTTGATGCACAGGACGCAAATAAAGCATTTGATAATTTCATGGATGATTTTTCTCTTTTTTATAGATTATGTTTTCCGGAAAAAATGATAACCATCAAAACCAACAAAGAAACAAAATGGATATCACGAGGAATAAAAACATGTAGCAAAAAACAAAGGCAGTTACTTTGGGCATATAGGTTAAATTCGGACTCATTGAATAAAAAAGTTCTTAAAAAATATACAAAACTTTACAGAAAAATTATCAAGCTAACACAAAGAGCACAAAATAATCATTTTATCAATACAGCCGAAAACAAATCCAAGGCTACGTGGCAAATAATAAATAATACCAAACTGTGTCTGCCACAGGAGCCAATTATGTGCATAAACAGAGGTAATCTGTCGTTTACACACCCCACAGACATCGCAAATGAATTTAACAATTATCTTATTGACGAAATTGAAAATAATACTAAAACTGACATCACGTTAAATAATATTAATTTAAACAATCCGACAATAAATTCCCTGTTCATGCAACCTGTTACAACTGATGACATAATAAAAATTATTTCTAGCCTAAAAAACACAAACACTGTTGGATACGATGGTATTTCTACAAAAGTAATAAAATTCACTAAAGAAGTAATAGCACCCCCATTAGCACATATAATTAACTTGTGTATTGCTAACGGCGTATTCCCAAACAAACTTAAAAAAGTTATAATAAAACCTTTACACAAAAAAGACGACAAAACAAACTTAAAAAACTATAGACCTATAGCTAAAATTCCCATATTTTCTAAAATTTTTTGAGAACGTTATACACAACTCTCTTTACACTTATTTCGAAAAATATCAATTATTTTGTCACGAACAAAAGGGATTCCGTAAGAATACTACCGTTAATATGGCGCTATTCGACCTATTAACAAATATCATGTCATCTGTAGATAAGAGAATTCCAGTCTGTGCTATTTATACTGACATGACCAAGGCCTTTGACTATGTGGACCATAAAATTCTGCTACACAAGCTACATAGTTACGGTGTAAGAGGGAACATCCTTCAGTTACTAAAATCGTACTTAAGTAATAGACTGCAATACACAGAGATTTCCAGAATTTGTCCGAAAAGTAAAATAGAAACCATATATACTTCTAAGGCTAGGCATGTAAAATATGGTGTTCCACAGGGTAGCGTACTGGGGCCACCACTTTTTTTAATATATATTAACGATCTCCCGAAAGTTACATTGAACAAAATGGTTCTCTTCGCGGATGACAGTACAGCTGTAATTAAGTGTACAAATCATGATAATTACGAGCAGGACATAAATACTTGTTTGCATAACATAATTAACTGGCTAAGTAATAATAATTTAGTAATAAACCTAAGTAAGACGAAAATAGTGCAATTTCATCAACGCAGCGAAAACCCAAGTCTTAGTATTGCTTACCAAGGCTGTAATATTGAGGAAGAGAGTCAGGCTAAGTTTTTAGGTATAGTGATTGACAGCAAACTCACTTGGAAACCTCATGTCGAAGTTGTATCCAAGAAACTTAGCAAATCCGCGTATGCTCTTCATCAACTTTCCAAAAAAGTCAATGTTCAGGCTCTTTTATCAGCGTACCACGGACTGGTTGCTTCGGTTTTGCGGTATGGCATTATTTTCTGGGGGCAGTCTACCGATAAGGAACTAGTGTTTAGAATGCAGAGGCGATGTATAAGGTCAATGTGCGGTCTCAAAACAACAGATAGCTGTGTACCGTATTTTAAATCTTTAAAAATTTTAACTTTTCCTTGTCTATACATTTTGGAAACAGCTCTATTTGTTAAAAACAATCCACAGTTATTTGAAAAATTGTCAGCAATTCGAAAAAATCCGATACGGAGTCAATATATACATAAACTATGCCAAGTGAAATGTAAAACCGCACTTATGCAGAAAAGTTTTTTTGTTATTGCCCCACGCATTTATAATAAAGTACCTGATTTAATAAAAAATATGCCTGTAATAAAATTTAAAAAGACACTAAACCAAATATTAATTGAGAAAAGCTATTACAAAATTGACGACTTCCTTAATGATAAATCTCTGCACTGACTGACATACTATTATTACATACATGTTCCTACTTTGTCATTTTTTACTGTGCTTGACATTTTGACATACTTTATTTTATTTTTTTTGTTTACATTCATGCCTTGACATTTTTGACATACTTTATATTTTTTTTGTTTACACTCATGACGTTACTACTGTTATTAGTCTGTGCTTTTGATTTTTTTGATTTAATTTGTGACTCTAATGATGATAATTATGTATAATTTTAGAGTTGAATATTTTTTTGCATGCCCATGAGATGGTAGAACATGGAGAACTATATTTTCAAGAAAACATCGATGTACCACTTACCCATGTTTGCAAAAATAAATGATTTGATTTGATTTGATTTGATTTGATTCTTCTAAAAAGTATCAGTTGAGGAGCACTCCTACAGAAGAACATGGGAATTCACTTTAAGAGCAAACACCACAGTTACGTGGCTCAAGTGCTCTTCTTTGAGATTCCTAGCAATTTCTATTGAGACATACTTTCATGCAACATTGACGAAGATGGGTGGTCTCTGCAGATTTCTGCTACGTTTAAATAGTAAAAAGTTAAAGCCCCTTGAGAGTTAGCCGAAAATTGTTCGAGATAAAAGTTTTAAATATTTAGCATTGTACAATTATAACACCGTACCAACGCTACTGGTAGTCACCGATAACCGGACTGTCCAACATTAGATCGATGGAAACCATTTAATTTTGTGAACGAGGGAAACTGGAATAAACTGGAAATATTGTATAAACCGCAATCAACATATACTTAATACTGGAGTATAATACTACCGGTATTTTGAAATGCGAGTATTCTGTTGAGTCCTCTTAGAAATGGAAAAGCGTAAGTGTTAGAAGGACAAATGCGAACTAATGGTTAAAAACCAACATTAGCTCACAAACTTTAAACATTGATGAAGTAAGCGGGCTTTGCCTTCAGTTTCACTTTAATAACTGTAAGAGTCAGTGGAATTATTGAAAGAATAACTATCAATTCCTCTGAAATATAGTTGGAAATATGTACCGGAATCAAATAGATTCGGTTAGTAAACACAAACATTCCACTGTACGACCGAAACTTGAACATTGAAATAACAGTCGCTATGCATTAAGTATAGAGATAGACAAGCTATCATGAGGCTCAGTCATGTAGCTCAGAGTCATATCTTAATACGAAATGACCAGAACAGTGGAAATACATTGAGCACTAGAAAATTTTATAATTCATTTATAATCTCCGTCGCTGCGAATCTCTTAGGGAACTATTTAAAAAGATTAATATTATGACAGTGCCTTGTCAATTCATTGAAAATATAATGTATGTAAGAAAAAATCTACATCTTTTTGATAAAATAAGTGATAGACACAATTTTAATACTAGAAATAAGGACAAAATAGCGCAACCATCTTTTAGATTATCGAAAGTGCACACATCTTTCATGGGGTACTGTGTTAAATGTTATAATAAAATACCTTGCGATATACTAAAACTAAATGAATCAAAATTTAAAAGATATATTAAGAGTACACTTTGTAATCAAGCATATTACAAATTAGAGGATTACATTCAAGATAATGCTGCTTGGAAACATGCTGGTCCTGCTCCGCTGAACAATTTAGTCTTGACAAAATCAACTGGTTGCTAATTTAATTAACGGTTAAAGTAAAAGTTATTTGTTTTGATTATTATTGCTATTCTTCTCTTAGACATTAATGCTACATTTGGTGATTACTATGGCTCACACACTGATTCGTTGTCTTTTGAAATGATAGAAGTGATCATATACGATCATAATATTGGTGTTAAATATTACAATTGGTTTAGCCTCCATTTCTTAATTCGTAGCACTTAGTACATATTGTAGTACCATGAGTGACTTTTATTGTTGATAGATCGTTTTGACACTAGTATATTTTTTATGGAATTAATGTAAATGTACAACATGATGTAATACGTTTTTTTAAAAGAGTATGTATGGAGTTTCTTGCCCGTTCTTCTCCATACGAAACTACCTTTTGGAATGGGCAACTAGATTCAATAGTTTTAGTTAATTGACGTCCAAAAGTGCCTTATAATGGTCTAATTGGAATAAATGATTTGACTTTGAAAACAGAACATAAACGATCTCAGCAAAATTCTTTAAAAAAATGAAGAAATCTAAGAAAAAAAAGCAAGAAAGTTTTTCACAAGAAAGAGCATTAATGAAATGGGCAGTTTCTGCATAATACTTTACGTTCAAATATAAATACAATATAACAAATAAATATAATATAACAAAGGTAGAAATATATTTTTGAAAGACAATTGGACGTTTATAAATCGTTTGATAGATGAACATAGAGTTATTGCCTTGCAGGTGACCTCCTGACTCCCTATGTGCCTACCCAACATACTATTTTTAACATTGATGAAGCCGGGTGTACTTTAAAAAGTTAAATCCCCTCGAGGGTTAGTGAAAATTGTTTGAGATAAGTCTCAAATATTTAGCATTGTACAACTGTAACAGCGCACCAACTCTGTTGGTTGCCACCTATAACCGGACTGTCTACATTGAGAATAGATCGATGTAAATTGGTTTAATTTTGTGAAAAACAACAGTTAACGGTTCAGATTAATAAAAAGTAGTCTCATTAGTATTCCAAAAAATACAATTATCATTAAATTACATTATTTTATATTCAATTATTCTTTTATTAAAGTCATCAATTGAATAAAAACATTCGTCACTTTCAACGAAATCCAATTCGTTAAATTCTTAATCATCATCATTAATCATTGATGAAGTAAGCGGACTTTGCTGTTAGTTTCACTCGAATATATGAAAGAATGATTCTCAATTCCTCAGGAATCAAGTTGGAAATACATATTTACCCGAATTCAGTGGACGCGGTTAACGTAACGTTTATCGTAGAAAAGTAAATGTTCGTTGAGTATTTAGGTAGACGAGCTATTATGGTTGTCAGTCATGCTGACTGATGAGCTCGTGATGCGCTGTCATGTAATTCTGGTGCAATAAGTTGCACTCCTGCTGAATATAAATCATTGATGAAGGTGAGCGGTCGTTGATGTAGATTTGGTAGAACATATGTTTATGTATTTTCAGGGAGCGTGCATTCCAGGAATATACTCTCCTTTCAGAACATCTCCAGTATCAGTTGAGGAGCACTCTTAAAGAATAACGTTGATGAGGGTGATAAGTTAGTTTAGTAACACAGAGAGTGAAACTTGAATATAAACTGGAAATACGTATTGAATAATATGCAAACAAACCTACTGGAGTATAATACTACCGTATTTTGAAATACGAGTATTCTTTTGCGTCCTCCTAAAGATATTAAAACGTATGTAACCTGTACCAATATGTAAACCTAGTCGAAAATGCAGAGCAAATATGATATACTGCTCATGCAACGAACATAAACTCACAAATTTTACACATTGATGAAGTAAGCGGGCTTTGCCTTCAGTTTCACTTTAATAACCGTAAGAGTCAGCGGAATTATTGAAAGAATAACTATCAATTCCTCTGAAATATAGTTGGAAATATCTACCGGAATCAAGTAGATGCGGTCAGTAAACACAAACGTTCCACTGTACGACCGAAACTTGAACATTGAAATAACAGTCGCTGACCATTAAGTATAGAGATAGACAAGCTATCATGAGGCTCAGTCATGTAGCTCAGAGAGTCATATCTTAATACGTAACGACCAGAACGAAGAAATAAAAAAGGAGAAAGAGAAGAAATAAGAAGAAATAAAAATACATTGAAAGAGCAAACACTCAAGACACGTGGCTCTACTAATACATATGATCCCACAAGAAGTAAGACCAACATCCAACGCTGTCTCAGCATTATGCGATAGAAAGTGCTGTGGGAGGATATAAAGAATTATTTTAAAAAAAAACATTGATCAAGAGGGCGGTCTCCGAGGCACTATTTAAGTTAAAATTTAAAAAAATTCTTCACGTTCAATCTAAATTTTGTTTAGGATAAAAGTTTCGCCGTGTTTGTTAAAGGACAATTCCATTATACTAGCAACGTCAAGCTAGAGCTAGGAACGCAACAAACTGTCCTGAACAACGGAATCATGTAATTCTGGTGCAACATGTTGCACTCCTGCTAGTACCTAAGTCATTGATGAAGTTGGGCGGGCGCTGATGTAGATTTGATAGAACTATTTATGTATTTTCAAGGAGTGTGTATTCTAGATAAGGAACATACTGTCCTTCGAGAACATCTCCGGTATCAGTTGAGGCGCACTCTTAAACAAGAACATTGATAAGGGTGAAAAGTTATTTTAGTAAGAGCCATCACAAAAAACACCCTGATAATAAATGTATGAAAACAAAATTTAATGCAAAAAAAATTGACGAAGACAGGCGGTCTTTGCAGAATTTTGTTACGTTTAGATTGTAAAATGTAGAAATCCCTTAAAGGTTAGCAGAATACAGTTCAAGATAAAATTCTCAAATATATGTCAAGTATTGTACAAATATAACACCACACTAACGCTATTTGTTGACACTGATAACCAGACTGTCTAACATTAAGACTAGATCGATGAAAATTTATTTCATTTTTCGAACCGGGACATCTGGAAGTGTTGAATAATAAGCAATCAAATCTTACTAGAGGTTTAGAAATTAAACCCTTCCTGGAAAGCGGGTTTTCTTTTCACTGAGCATTAAGTATAGAGATAGACAAGCCATCATGAGGCTCAGTCATGTAGCTCAGAGAGTCATATCTTAATACGAAATGACCAGAACAGTGGAAATATACATTTTAAGAGCAAACACCCAAGACACGTGGCTCTACTAATATCTATGATCCCACAAGAAGTAAGACCCACGACACAGACTGAACATTCAGCTGTATCCTAACAAAAAACAAAGCATGAATAAATAAATAATTCTTAAATACAAGCCATTGATGAAGAGGGCGGTCTCTGCCGCATTATGTAAGTTAAAATTGTAAAAAGTACTTTAAGTAAAAGCTGAACTTTATTTAAGATAAAAAACCCGCCAAATATTTAGCATTACGAGCTATCATGAGGCTCAGACACGTGGATAAGAAATGAATATTTAAATACCAATACCTAACAGAGAGGTACAAATATATTTTTGAAAGACAATTGGACGTTTATAAATCGTTTGATAGATGAACATAGAGTGCATTGCAGGTGACCTCCTGACTCCCTATGTGCCTACCCAACATACTCTTTTTAACATTGATGAAGCCGGGTGTTCTTTAAAAAGTAAAATCCCCTTGAGGGTTAGTGAAAATTGTTTGAGATAAGTCTCAAATATTGTACCATTATAACACCGTACCAACGCTACTGGTTGACACCGATAACCGATGTGTCCAACATTAGAGCGAGATCGATGGAAATCATTTAATTTTGTGAACGAGAGAAGCCGGCAAAGCAGCTATAGCCGAATAAACGGGTATTGCGACTATTTACTTTAAAATGTAAGCACGAAAGAAAGTTTTAAAGCAAAAAACATTGACGAAGATGGGAGGTCTCTGCAGATTTTTGTTACGTTTAAATTGTAAAAAGTTGCACCCCCAAGGGTTAGCCAAATACTGTTTAAGATACAAATGTGAAATATTTTGCATTGTACTGTATTGTATTTAGCTTTGTGTAGTAATATAATACCGCACTAACGGTATTTCACCATTGAAACACAAACTAACCAAAAGAGAAGAAATAATAAATTAAGAGAATAAAGAATTCTTACATTAAATACATTGATGAAGTGAGCGGTCTCTGCCGCTCTTTTTCCGTTTTAATTGTAGAAAGTACCCTGTGTTTAAGTTGAATTTAGTTAAAGTCAAATGAATTTAAAATTGTTGTGCATTAAGTATAGAGATAGACAAGCTATCATGAGGCTCAGTCAAGTAGCTCAGAGAGTCATATCTTAAAACAAAGTGACCAGAATGGTGGAAATACATTTCTAATGCAACACCCACGACATAGGCTGAACATTCAGCTGTATCCAGGCACTATGCCGAAAATAAAAGTGACAGCGAAGAAATAAGGAATTCTTAAATAAAAAACATTGATGAAGTGGGCGGTCTCTGCAGATCTTTGTCCGTTCTAATTGTGAAAAGTACCTTAAGTTTAAGCTGAATTCTGTTTAAACATTTAGGCTCACACACGTGGCTAAAACATTAATATCTAATGTTAATTACCACGACCAATATCTAATTACCAGAACGGTAGAAATACATTTTTGAAAAACAATGGAACGCTCATAATGACCACTTGGCGGGTTGTATCGTTTGATAGATGAACATAGAGCCATTGACTGACTCCCTATGTGCCTACCCAACATACTCTTTCTAACATTGATGAAGCCGGGTGTTCTTCAAAAAGTAAAATCCCCTTGAGGGTTAGTGAAAATTGTTTGAGATAAGTCTCAAATATTTAGCAATGTACAAATATAACACCGTACCAACGCTATTTGATGACACCGATAACCGAGCTGTCCAACATTAGATCGATGGAAATCATTCATTTTGTGAACGAGGGAAACTGGAATAAACTGGAAATATTGTATAAACCGCAATCAACATATACTTAATACTGGAGTATAATACTACCGGTATTTTGAAATGCGAGTATTCTGTTGAGTCCTCTTAGAAATGGAAAAGCGTAAGTGTAAGAAGGACCAATTCTAGCAAATGTATACAAACCAACATTAGCTCACAAACTTTAAACATTGATGAAGTAAGCGGGCTTTGCCTTCAGTTTCACTTTAATAACTGTAAGAGCCAGTGGAATTATTGAAAGAATAACTATCAATTCCTCTGAAATATAGTCGGATGAGCTGAAGAAACGCTCAGAAGGATAGGGTTCTTAATAAAAACACAAGCTCTCACAGAATATTCTATTTACTTCGCACTGCACAGCAATAACAATATAACCCAATGGGTCCTGGTTCGAATGACAGACCGACGTCAGTGTAATGACAGACTGTAGAAACGTCAGTGTAATGACGTATGACTGTTACAGTACGTTGAAAGAAAGTCACATCGAATGACTATGGAATGGCGATGCGATCGCAAAGTAAACGGGTTCGTCTCCCAGCCAATTTACAAATTTAATTATGAACCTCAAAGTGATTCCTTGTAAAACATAAACACAATCAGTTTATCATCTGATTATCAAGTAATCGTTTAGAGTGGAAATATAGAACAGTAACGGTTAAAAACATAGCTGTGTTGTGTGACTCAGTGTCTTGAAACAATAAATGTCTATTTAAACTATTAGAACACTTACATTCAAAATATCATTATTATAGATGAAGAGGGCGGTCTCAGCACCTTAAGCTACTAAGTAAGCGGGCTTTGCTGTCAGTTTCAATCGATAGCATAAAAGAATAATTCTAAAATCCTCAAGAATCCTCAGGATGCCACAGGAATTATCAGGCCCCGTCATGCAGCTGAAAAATACATTTTTGAAAGATCTCAGAACGTTACAAAGATGCGCGTATTGAAGCTTCACCCGTCGAGCTTAACTGTCGTAACGAGCATGGAATAATGAATTATGATCGTATTCAATAAAAGACAATCCTCTATAAACAGTGAAAATACGTAAAGCACAGAGGCGTAGATCACGAAAAATATAAAATAAACAATCACGAGAAAGAACATTGATGAAGAGGGCGGTCTCTGCAGAATTGTTTACCCTTAAATTGTAAAAAGCACCTTAAGGTTAATCTGAAAACAAGACGGTGGTATAGATGGAGCAGCTATCACGATTCTCAGTCATGCTGATTGATGAGCTCGTGATACGCTATCACGACATTCCAAAGCAATAAGTTGCACTTGTGCTTGAACCCCGATCATTGATGAAGTTGGGAGGCAGTCACATCCTAATACGAAATGACCGAAACTTGAACATTGAAATAAAAGTGTCTGAGCATTAAGTATAGAGATAGACAAGCTATCATGAGGCTCAGTCATGTAGCTCAGAGAGTCATATCTTAATACGAAATGACCAGAACAGTGGAAATACATTTTAAGAGCAAACACCCAAGACACGTGGCTCTACTAATATCTATGATCCCACAAGAAGTAAGACTCACGACATAGACTGAAAACTTTGTGAACGAGGGAAACTGGAATAAACTGGAAATGTTGAATGATATTCAATCAAACCTACTAGAGTATAATGCAACCGACTAATGCTCTAGAAACATTCTGTTGAGTCCTCCTAATAACGAAAAAGCGTAAGTGTAAGAAGGTCAAGTGTAAGTTGATGGTAAAAAACCAACATTAGCAAAACAAAGCATTAGCATTACAAAGTGAATTGAAATGAACAAAGTGAACGTTGAACATTTAAAATTGTTGTGCATTAAGTATAGAGATAGACAAGCTATCATGAGGCTCAGTCATGTAGCTCAGAGAGTCATATCTTAATACGAAATTACCAGAACAGTGGAAATACATTTTAAAAGCAAACATCGGGAAACGTGGCTCAAGTAATCTCCCTTCAAAACTTTTTCGATTTTGATTGAGACAAATTGAGTATAAATTCGGAAGAACGAGATCAAGATAAAATTAAAAGGCATTGACGAAGATGGGCGGTCTCTGCAGATTTTTGTTACGTTTGAATTGTAACAATTGAAAGCCCCTTGAGGGTTAGCCGAATACTGATAAAGATAAAATTCTCAAATATTTAGCAATGTACAATTATAACACCGCACTAACGCTATTTCCTGGCTTCGATAATCGGACTGTCTAATATTAAGACTAGATCGATGAACATTTATTAAAAAAAATTAAACGTCTGCATAATCGGACTGTCTAACACTCATTCTTCTAAAAAGTATCAGTTGAGGAGCACTCCTACAGAAGAACATGGGAATTCACTTTAAGAGCAAACACCACAGTTACGTGGCTCAAGTGCTCTTCTTTGAGATTCCTAGCAATTTCTATTGAGACATACTTTCATGCAACATTGACGAAGATGGGTGGTCTCTGCAGATTTCTGCTACGTTTAAATAGTAAAAAGTTAAAGCCCCTTGAGAGTTAGCCGAACATTGTTCGAGATAAAAGTTTTAAATATTTAGCATTGTACAATTATAACACCGTACCAACGCTACTGGTAGTCACCGATAACCAGACTGTCCAACATTAGATCGATGGAAACCATTTAATTTTGTGAACGAGGGAAACTGGAATAAACTGGAAATATTGTATAAACCGCAATCAACATATACTTAATACTGGAGTATAATACTACCGGTATTTTGAAATGCGAGTATTCTGTTGAGTCCTCTTAGAAATGGAAAAGCGTAAGTGTTAGAAGGACAAATGCGAACTTATGGTTAAAAACCAACATTAGCTCACAAACTTTAAACATTGATGAAGTAAGCGGGCTTTGCCTTCAGTTTCACTTTAATAACTGTAAGAGTCAGTGGAATTATTGAAAGAATAACTATCAATTCCTCTGAAATATAGATGGAAATATGTACCGCAATCAAGTAGATGCGGTTAGTGAACACAAACGTTCCACTCTAGGACCTAAACTTGAACATTGAAATAAAAGTCGCTATGCATTAAGTATAGAGATAGACAAGCTATCATGAGGCTCAGTCATGTAGCTCAGAGAGTCATGTCTTAATACGAAATGACCAGAACAGTGGAAATACATTTTAAAAGCAAACACCGGAGTTACGTGGCTCAAGTGCTTTTCTTTGAGATTGTTTGCAATTTCTATCCGAAGATGGGCGGTCTCTGCAGATTTTTGTTACGTTTAAATTGTAAAACGTGAAAGCCCCGTGAGGTTTAGATGAATACTGTATGGGATAATACGACAGTTCGTCGTAACGAGCATGGAAATATGAATTATGTGTTCATGAGTGAACAATCCGCTGTGTACTAAGTATAGAGATAGACAAGCTATCATGACGCTCAGTCATGTAGCTCAGGAAGTCTTATCTACATACGAAATGCCGGAACAGTGGAAATACGTTGAGGACAAGAAAAAAAGGCATGGTACAAAGTGACCGGTACATAGAAAAAGACTGAAATCATTCACGACATTGATGAAGACGGCGGTGTCTGCCACATTTATTACATTCAAGTTGTAACAAGTACTTTAAGTTAACTGAACTTTGTTTTAGATAAAAGTCGCCCCGAATATTGAGCATCGTAAGCTATCACGAGGCTCAGTGACGTGGCTAAGAAATTAATATGTAAATACAAAGATCAATACCTAACAGAGAAGTAAAAATATATGTTTGAAAGACAATGGAATGTGCATAAGGACCACACAGCCGGTTTTATCGTTTGATAGATGAACATAGAGCAATTGCCTTGCAGGTGACCTCCTGACTCCCTATGTACCTACCCAACATACTATTTTTAACATTGATAAAGCCGGGTGTACTTTAAAAAGTTAAATCCCCTCGAGGGTTACTGAAACTTGTTTGAGATAAGTCTCAAATATTTAGCATTGTACAACTGTAACAGCGCACCAACTCTGTTGGTTGACACCTATAACCGGACTGTCTACATAGAGTAGATCGATGTAAATTGATTTAATTTTGTGAACGACAACAATTAACGATTCAAATCAATTAAAAAAGTAGTCTCTTTAGTGTTCCAAAAAATACAAGTATCATTTAACTACATTATTTATATTCAATTATTCTTTTATTAAAGTAATCAATTGAATAAAAACATTCGTCACTTTCAACGAAATTCAATAAATTCTTAATCATCATCATTAATCATTGATGAAGTAAGCGGACTTTGCTGTTAGTTTCACTCGAATATATGAAAGAATAATTCTCAATTCCTCAGGAATCAAGTTGGAAATACATATTTACCCGAATTCAGTGGACGCGGTTAACGTAACGTTTATCGTAGAAAAGTAAATGTTCGTTAAGTATTTAGGTAGACGAGCTATTATGGTTGTCAGTCATGCTGACTGATGAGCTCGTGATGCGCTATCATGTAATTGTGGTGCAATAAGTTGCACTCCTGCTGAATATAAATCATTGATGAAGGTGAGCGGTCGTTGATGTAGATTTGGTAGAACATATGTTTATGTATTTTCAGGGAGCGTGCATTCCAGGAATATACTCTCCTTTCAGAACATCTCCAGTATCAGTTGAGGAGCACTCTTAAAGAATAACGTTGATGAGGGTGATAAGTTAGTTTAGTAACACAGAGAGTGAAATTTGAATATAAACTGGACATACGTATTGAATAATACGCAATCAAACCTACTGGAGTATAATACTACCGTATTATGAAATACGAGTATTCTTTTGCGTCCTCCTAAAGATATTAAAACGTATGTATTCCAGTCGAAAATGCAGAGCAAACATGATGTATTGCAACGAACATAAACTCACAATTAACAATACACAATTTATTTAATTATGAACCTCAAAGTGATTCCTTGTAAAACATAAACACAATCAGTTTATCATCTGATTATCAAGTGATATCGATTAGAGTGGAAATATAGAACAGTAACGGTTAAAAACATAGTTGTGTTGTGTGACTCAGTGTCTTCCAACAAAAACGTAAATAAACAATTATGTGATTATTTGAACTATTAGAACACTATATTCAAAATATCGTGTCGTAATTCAATCGTCGAGCAAAGTGAAATTAGCAAAATAAAATAAAAAATAACTCTCAATTAAATACATTGATGAAGTGGGCGGTCTCTGCATAATTATTTTATGCTTCAATTGCAAAAAGCACCTTAAGGTTACGCTGAAAACATGTACGTGGTATAGATGGAGCAGCTAGCACGATTCTCAGTCATGCTGATTGATGAGCTCGTGATACGCTATCACGACATTCCGGCGCAAAAAGTAGCACTTGTGCTCGAACCGCGATCATTGATGAAGTTGGGCGCGGTAGTCACATCTTAATACGAAATCACCAGAATTTAACATTGAAATAAGTGTCTGAGCATTAAGTATAGAGATAGACAAGCTATCATGAGGCTCAGTCATGTAGCTCAGAGAGTCATATCTTAATACAAAATGACCAGACACGGTGGAAATACGTTGAGCGGGAGGCAAAAGCAAAAAAAAAGTAACAAAAAACTTTATTTAAGACAAAGAACATTGATGAAGAGGGCGTTCTCTGCAGAATTGATTACGCTTAAATTGTATAAAGCACCAACAACAGCCTTTAACAATGTAACGTTAGTCTAGTGCTCGTAAGCAATAAATATTTTAAGAGCAAACACAGGAGTTACGTGGCTCAAGTGCTCTTCTTTGAGATTCCTAGCAATTTCTATTGAGACATACTATCATGCAACATTGACGAAGATGGGTGGTCTCTGCAGATTACTGCTACGTTTGAATTGTAAAAAGTTAAAGCCCCTTGAGAGTTAGCCGAACATTGTTCGAGATAAAAGTTTCAAATATTTAGCATTGTACAATTATAACACCGTACCAACGCTACTGGTAGTCACCGATAACCGGACTGTCCAACATTAGATCGATGGAAACCATTTAATTTTGTGAACGAGGGAAACTGGAATAAACTGGAAATATTGTATAAACCGCAATCAACATATACTTAATACTGGAGTATAATACTACCGGTATTTTGAAATGCGAGTATTCTGTTGAGTCCTCTTAGAAATGGAAAAGCGTAAGTGTAAGAAGGACCAATTCTAGCAAATGTATACAAACCAACATTAGCTCACAAACTTTAAACATTGATGAAGTAAGCGGGCTTTGCCTTCAGTTTCACTTTAATAACTGTAAGAGCCAGTGGAATTATTGAAAGAATAACTATCAATTCCTCTGAAATATAGTCGGATGAGCTGAAGAAACGCTCAGAAGGATAGGGTTCTTAATAGAAACACAAGCTCACACAGAATATTCTATTTACTTCGCACTGCACAGCAATAACAATATAACCCAATGGGTCCTGGTTCGAATGACAGACCGACGTCAGTGTAATGACAGACTGTAGAAACGTCAGTGTAATGACGTATGACTGTTACAGTACGTTGAAAGAAAGTCACATCGAATGACTATGGAATGGCACTGCGATCGCAAAGTAAACGGGTTCGTCTCCCAGCCAATTTACAAATTTAATTATGAACCTCAGTGATTTCTTGTAAAATGTTAAATACAATCAGTTTATTATCTGATTATCAAGTAATATCGTTTAGAGTGGAAATATAGAACAGTAACGGTTAAAAACAAAGTTGTGTTGTGTGACTCAGCGTCTTGAAACATTAAGTGTCTATTTAAACTATTATAATAACACTAACATTCAAAATATCATTATTATTGATGAAGAGGGCGGTCTCAGCACCATAAGCTACTAAGTAAGCGGGCTTTGCTGTCAGTTTCAATCGATAGCATAAAAGAATAATTCTAAAATCCTCAAGAATCCTCAGGATTCCACAGGAATTATCAGGCCCCGTCATGCAGCTGAAAAATTCAAATATTCATACAAAGTGACCTAAAGGGTGGAAATACATTTTTCAAAGATCTCAGAACGTTACAAAGATGCGCATATTGAAGCTTCACCCGTCGTCATTAACTGTCGTAACGAGCATGGAATTATGAATTATGATCGTATTCAATAAAAGACAATCCTCTGTAAACAGTGAAAATACGTAAAGCACAGAGGCGTAGATCACGAAAAATATAAAATAAACAATCACGAGAAAGATCATTGATGAAGTGGGCGGTCTCTGCTGATTTTATGCTTAAATTGTAAAAAGCACTTTAAGGTTAAGCTGACAACATGTACGTGGTATAGATGGAGCAGCTATCACGATTCTCAGTCATGCTGATTGATGAGCTCGTGATACGCTATCACGACATTCGGGCGCAAGAAGTAGCACTTGTGCTTGAACCCCGATCATTGATGAAGTTGGGAGATAGTCACATCTTAATACGAAATGACCAGAATTTAACATTGAAATAAGTGTTTGAGCATTAAGTATAGAGATAGACAAGCTATCATGAGACTCAGTCATGTAGCTCAGAGAGTCATATCTTAATACGAAATGACCAGAACAGTGGAAATACATTTAAAGAGCAAACACCCAAGTCACGTGGCTCTACTAATATCTATGATCCCACAAGAAGTAAGACCCAACACACAGGCTGAACATTCAGCTGTACCCAAGCATTAGGATATATAGTGACGGTAATTTTAGCAAATAAATAATTCCTATATAAAAATCATTGATGAAGAGGGCGGTCCCTGACACATTTTTTACATTTAAGTTGTAAAAAGTACTTTAAGTTAAAGCTGAACTTTGTTTTAGATAAAAGTCCCCCCGAATATTGAGCATCATAAGCTATCATGAGGCTCAGTGACGGGGCTAAGAAATTAGTATGTAAATACCAAGACCAATACCTCTTTTATTTTCTCCGTGGCGAAATCCTCATGGATGCCCTCCGTTTGGGGTAAACGGAGAGTAATGTCGGACTCTTACCGACCAAAACCCCACGGTTCCTCCTGTTACCACACGTCAGGAGCCCGGTATTCGCTTGACGCATGTTCAAGATCAGTACCTAACAGAGGGGGACCTCCTGACTCCCTATGTGTCTACCCAACATACTCCTTTTAACATTGATGAAGCTGGGCGCTCCTTGCCAGTATATTCGAGTTTAAAGTTAAATGTGTACTTCTGAATAACTTCAAGTTCTTTGATATGGCGGTTCATAAATAGTAATCACAAATCTTTTGTATGGGAGTATAGAAAATTGTTGTTTTTAGACTTTTTCAGGTTTTTTTTTTACAATATTTCTCCCCGTAAGAACCATCCTCGTACTTCAAGGAATATTTTAAAAAAAGAATTAGCGAAATCGGTCCACCCGTTCTCGAGTTATGCGCTTACCAACACATTTTGCGATTCATTTTTATATTATAGAAGATATGAGAATGTTAGAAAAATGTGCATGTACGTCACACCGGGAGTGTTACCTGGCTCCCTACACAACATACTCCTTTCTTGAATATAAACTGGAAATACGTATTGAATAATACGCAATCAAACCTACTGGAGTATAATACTACCGTATTTTGAAATACGAGTATTCTTTTGCGTCCTCCTAAAGATATTAAAACGTATGTATTCCAGTCGAAAATGCAGAGCAAACATGATATACTGTAACGAACATAAACTCACAAACTTTACACATTGATGAAGTAAGCGGGCTTTGCCTTCAGTTTCACTTTAATAACTGTAAGAGTCAGCGGAATTATTGAAAGAATAACTATCAATTCCTCTGTAATATAGATGGAAATATGTACCGCAATCAAGAAGATGCGGTTAGTGAACACAAACGTTCCACTCTAGGACCGAAACTTGAACACTGAAATAAAAGTGTCTGAGCATTAAGTATAGAGATAGACAAGCTATCATGAGGCTCAGTCATGTAGCTCAGAGAGTCATATCTTAACACCAAATGACCAGAACAGTGGAAATACATTTGGAATGTCACATGCGACAGAGCTGGCAGCTAGCTAGTAGCCAGCAGAACATCTCCAGACTCAGTTGAGGCGCACTCTTACAGAAGAACATTAACGAAGACGTGCATTCTTAGCAGAATGTTTATACGATTAAATCGTAAAAAGTTAAAGTCCCTTGAGGGTTAGCTAAATACTGTTTAAGATAAAAGTCTCAAATATTTAGCATTATACAATTAAAACACCGCACTAACGCTGTTTGCTGACACCGATAACCGGACTGTCAAATTATTATTAGACAGATAGATTTAATAAAATATAGTAAATAAATATCGTATATACGTCGCAGAACGATTGAAATTGATTTAAATTTTTGAATAATACACAATCGAACTTACTGGAGTGAAACCCCTGATATAAAAGCGAGTATTCTCGTAAGTTCTTCTAAATATTTAAAGCCAACCTGATGGCGTAAAAAAGTGACAAGGTAGATCCAACACACCTTTGACCGTGTCTGTATACTTTCAAAGGGCACAAATTCGGAATTCGAGATATAATCTCCTTCCAGAACATCTTCAGAACATTGATGAAGTGAGCGGTCTCTGCCGATGCGAGTAGCTTCTCAAATAAACGAGTATGATTATGGATTTTATAGAAATTGAATTGGAAAATGTTTCTGAATCAAGTTGATGCGGTTAGTGGAAAGAGAATACAAACCAGTCCACTGCTGGACCGAACAATTACACATATTCAAATAGCCGTGTTCATTAAAGAACAATCCGCTGTGAATGTGATCATTTAACGATGCTGACGAGGAAGATATAGAAACGAAAAAATCAAGGTATACACATTGATGAAGTAAGCGGGCTTTGCGTTCAATTTGACTTTAATACGATTAAATTGTAAAAAGTTAAACCCCCTTAGGGTTAACCGAATACTGTTTGAGATACAAGTGTCAAATATTTAGCATTCTACTGTATTGTATTTAGCGTTGTGTAGTAATATAACACAGCACTAACGGTATTTGTTGGCACCATTGGAACACAAACGCATGAAAAGCGAAGAAAGAAAGAATTCTTACATTAAATACATTGATGAAGTGAGCGGTCTCTGCCGCTCTTTTTCCGTTTTAATTCAACTTAAACACAGGGTACTTCCCTGTGTTTAAGTTGAATTTTGTTAAAGATAAAAGTCTCGGCTAATATTTAGCACCGTAAGCTATCATGAGGCTCAATCACGTGGCTAAGACATTATTACCAAGACCAATACCTAATGACCAACACGGTGGAAATACATTATTGAACTTGTCTTTGACTTTGAAAGATATTAGAAAGAAAGATGCGCATAGAAGTATCGTCTTGCACATGACCTGATTCCCTACACAACATACTCCTTTAAACATTGATGAAGCTGGCCGCTCCTTGCCAAATATTTTTAATATTTAGAATAAATGTGAACTTTTGAATAATGATCAAGTTCTTTGATATGGTAGTTCATAAATATTAATGAATTAGAATAATGTGAAGCATTAAAGCCGAAGCATTTTAACAAGCTTTAAACTTCGAGCTCAACTTTTGGAACTTGAGCGTGGAAATATGAATTGTGTTCATTAAAGGACAATCCGCTGTGCATTAAGTATAGAGACAGACAAGCTAACATGAGGCTCAGTCATGTAGCTCAGAGAGTCATAGAAATATGCAAGAGTAAGAAAAAAGTCGCATGACGAAAGAATGGATCCGTATAAATAAAAATGACAAAGTGAGCGGTCTCTGCAACTGTTTTACGTTTTAATTGTAAAAAGTTAAAGTCCCTTTTAAAGAGGTTTAGCCAAATACTGTGTGAGATAAAAGTCTCAATTAAAACACCACACTAACGGTTTTTGCTGACACCGATAACCGGACTGTCTAACATTAACACTAGATCGATGGAATTTTTTATTTTGTAAACGAAGGAAACAGGAGTGAGCGATCATCTTACTTTTATAATTGTAATAAAAGGTGAGTTTTCTCGTAAGATCTTCTCACATTTAAAATTCTTCTGCTTTTTTGTCGGAAACATCGCAGTCCTTTCTTCGGAGAGTGATTGAAGATACCACAGTCGAACTATATTTACATTGATGAAGATATATAAATATAACAACATTATACAAGCTTCACCCGTCGAGCTGAACTGTCGTAACGAGCGTGGAATTATGAATTATGATTGTGTTCATTAGAGGACAATCCGCTGTGCATTAAGTATAGAGATAGACAAGCTATCGTGAGACTCAGTCACGTAGCTCAGAGAGTCATATCTTAATACGAAATGACAAGAACGGTGGAAATACGTTGAGCCGGAGGCAAAAGCGCACAAAAAGTATTCTATTGAGTCCTCTTAGAAATGGAAAAGCGTAAGTGTTAGAAGGACAAATGCGAACTAATGGTCAAAAACCAACATTAGCTCACAAACTTTAAACATGGATGAAGTAAGCGGGCTTTGCCTTCAGCTTCACTTAAATAACTGTAATAGTCAGTGGAATTATTGAAAGAACGAATCAATTAATCTGATATATAGTTGAAAATATCTACCGGAATCAAGTAGATGCGGTTAGTGAACACCAACATTTCACTCAGGTCATAAGTAGAAATAGTTTCGAATAATATGGATGAAGTTAATGCATTGTTGCAAGCTTCACTCAGCGAGCTCAACTCTTGACCATGGAATATGAAACATGACCATTTTAGTAACAGTAGGACTAGATCGATGACAACTGTTTTTATTAATTTAACAAGGTTGACCCGGTAAGGACACAGACGCACTTTAATCATTGATGAAGTCAGGCGGTCTATCCCATCAGTTTCACTAAACTGTACGAGTCACTGAAGTTAATTAAATAATATTTCTCAATTCCTCGCGAATCAACTTGGAAATACATATTTAACCGAATCAAGTTATTTCGGTTACTGTAATGTTTATCGTAGAACAAGTAAATGTTCGTTAAGAATTTAGGATAAACAACCTAATATGTTCGTGTTCATTAAAGTACAATCCGCTGTGCATTAAGTATAGACATAGACAAGCTATCATGAAGCCCAGTCATGTAGCTTAGAGTCTTAACTTTGTACGAGATGACCGAAAAAACGGTGGAAACACGTTGAGCACAAGAAAAAAGTCATAAGTCGGAAAACAAACCGAGCTACCCAATACAATCAATGAAATAATTCACGACAAAGAACATTGATGAAGAGGGCGGTCTCTGCAGAATTATTTACCCTTAAATTGTAAAAAGCACCTTAAGGTTAATCTGAAAACAAGACGGTGGTATAGATGGAGCAGCTATCACGATTCTCAGTCATGCTGATTGATGAGCTCGTGATACGCTATCACGTCATTCCGGCGCAAAAAGCTGCACTTGTGCTTGAACAGCGATCATTGATGAAGTTGGGAGGTACTCACATCTTAATACGAAATGACCACAATTTAACATTGAAATAAGTGTCTGAGCATTAAGTATAGAGACAGACAAGCTATCATGAGGCTCAGTCATGTAGCTCAGAGAGTCATATCTTAATACGAAATGACCAGAACAGTGGAAATACATTTTAAGAGCAAACACCCAAGACACGTAGCCCTACTAATATCTATGATCCCACAAGAAGTAAGACCCATGACACAGACTGAACATTCAGCTGTATCCGAGCATTAAATCAATCCAAAGCAGAGATTCCTGTAAATAAATAATCTTTAAATAAAAATCATTGATGAAGAGGACGGTCTCTGCCACATTTTTTACATTTAAGTTGTAAAAAGTACTTTAAGTAAAAGCTGAACTTTGTTTAAGATAAAAAACCCGCCAAATATTTAGCATTACGAGCTATCATGAGGCTCAGACACGTGGATAAGAAATGAATATTTAAATACCAATACCTAACAGAGAGGTAGAAATATATTTTTGAAAGACAATTGGACGTTTATAAATCGTTTGATAGATGAACATAGAGTTATTGCCTTGCAGGTGACCTCCTGACTCCCTATGTGCCTACCCAACATACTCTTTTTAACATTGATGAAGCCGGGTGTTCTTTAAAAAGTAAAATCCCCTTGAGGGTTAGTGAAAATTGTTTGAGATAAGTCTCAAATATTGTACCATTATAACACCGTACCAACGCTACTGGTTGACACCGATAACCGATGTGTCCAACATTAGAGCGAGATCGATGGAAATCATTTAATTTTGTGAACGAGAGAAGCCGGCAAAGCAGCTATAGCCGAATAAACGGGTATTGCGACTATTTACTTTAAAATGTAAGCACGAAAGAAAGTTTTAAAGCAAAAAACATTGACGAAGATGGGCGGTCTCTGCAGATTTTTGTTACGTTTAAATTGTAAAAAGTTGCACCCCCAAGGGTTAGCCAAATACTGTTTAAGACACAAATGTGAAATATTTTGCATTGTACTGTATTGTATTTAGCATTGTGTAGTAATATAATACCGCACTAACGGTATTTCACCATTGAAACACAAACTAACCAAAAGAGAAGAAATAATAAATTAAGAGAATAAAGAATTCTTACATTAAATACATTGATGAAGTGAGCGGTCTCTGCCGCTCTTTTTCCGTTTTAATTGTAGAAAGTACCCTGTGTTTAAGTTGAATTTAGTTAAAGTCAAATGAATTTAAAATTGTTGTGCATTAAGTATAGAGATAGACAAGCTACCATGAGGCTCAGTCATGTAGCTCAGAGAGTCATATCTTAATACGAAATAAACAGAACAGTGGAAATATATTTGAAAAGTCACATGCGACAGAGCTGGCAGCTAGCTAGTAGCCAGCAGGACATCTCCAGACTCAGTTGAGGCGCACTCTTACAGAGGAACATTAACGAAGACGGCCATTCTTAGCAGAATGTTTGTACGATTGAATTGTAGAAAGTTAAAGTCCCTTGAGGGTTAGCTAAATACTGTTTAAGATAAAAGTCTAAAATATTTTGCATTGTGCAAATATAACACCGTACCAACGCTATTTGTTGACACCGATAACCAAAATTTTATATTAAAGGTTATCAATCAATGGAAATTATTTAATTTTGCGAACGAGGGAAACTGGAACAAACTGGAAATATTTAATAATACTCATTAAACCCACTACAGTTTAATACTATCCGTATTTTGAAACGCAAATATTCTGCTGAGTCCTCCTAAAAATGTGAAAATGTAAGAAGATCAAGTGTAAGCTGATGGTAAAAAACGAACATAAGCTCACAAACTTTACACATTGATGAAGTAAGCGGGCTTTGCCTTCAGTTTCGCTGTAGTATCTGTAAGAGTCAGCGGAATCATCGAAAGAATAACTATCAATTCCTCCGACATATAGTTGGAATGTAACATTGTACGAAAGTGCATTAAGTATAGAGATAGACAAGCTATCATAAGGCTCAGTCATGTAGCTCAGAGAGTCATATCTTAATACGAAATGATCAGAACGGTGGAAATACATTTATTAAAGATATGAGAATGTTAGAAAAATGTGAATGTCAAGCACACCATGTGGGTGTACCTGGCACCCTACACAACTTACTCCTTTAAACATTGATGAAGCTGGCAGCTCCTTGCGAAGTATATTTGAGTATTCAGTTAAATGTGTACTTGAGAATAATCATCAAATCCTTTGATATGGCGGTTTATAATAATGTGGATAAAGCCAAAGAATTTTGGCAAGCTTCGACCGTCAAACTTAACAGTCAAAACGAACATGAAAATATAAATAATGTGTTCAGAACAATCCGCTGTGCATTAAGTATAGAGATAGACAAGCTATCATGAGGCTCAGTCATGTAGCTCAGAGAGTCATATCTTCATACGTAATTACCAGAACGGTGGAAATAATTTGGGAGCAGCTGCAAAAACCAAAAACGAAAAAGTATCAACCAACAAAGTATGCCAAAAAAAAAAACAACATTATTTAAGACAAAGAACATTGATGAAGTGGGCGGTCTCTGCAGATTTCTGCTACGTTTGAATTGTAAAAAGTTAAAGCCCCTTTGAGATAAGTCTCAAATAGTCACCGTACCAACGCTACTGATAATCACCGATAACCGGACTGTCCAACATTAGATCGATGGAAACCATTTAATTTTGTGAACGAGGGAAACTGGAATAAACTGGAAATATTGTATAAACCGCAATCAACATATACTTAATACTGGAGTATAATACTACCGGTATTTTGAAATGCGAGTATTCTGTTGAGTCCTCTTAGAAATGGAAAAGCGTAAGTGTAAGAAGGACAAATGCGAGCTCATGGTAAAAACCAACATTAGCTCACAAACTTTAAACATTGATGAAGTAAGCGGGCTTTGCCTTCAGTTTCACTTTAATAACTGTAAGAGTCAGTGGAATAATTGAAAGAATAATTATCAATTCCTCTGTAATATAGTTGGAAATATGTACCGCAATCAAGTAGATGCGGTTAGTGAACACAAACGTTCCACTCTAGGACCTAAACTTAACATAGAAATAAAAGTGTCTGAGCATTAAGTATAGAGATAGACAAGCTATCATGACGCTCAGTCATGTAGCTCAGAGAGTCTTATCTACATACGAAATGCCGGAACAGTGGAAATACGTTGAGGACAAGAAAAAAAGGCATGGTACAAAGTGACGTCAGGATAGAAAAAGACTGAAATCATTCACGACATTGATGAAGACGGCGGTGTCTGCCACATTTATTACATTCAAGTTGTAATAAGTACTTTAAGTTAAAGCTGAACCTTGTTTTAGATAAAAGTCCCCCCGAATATTGAGCATCGTAAGCTATCACGAGGCTCAGTGACGGGGCTAAGAAATTAATATGTAAATACCAATACCTAACAGAGAGGTAGAAATGTATTTTTGGAAGAAAATAGAATGTCCATAATGACCACTCGGCGGGCTTTATCGTTTGATAGATGAACATAGAGCCATTGCCTTGCAGGTGATCTCCTGACTCCCTATGTGCCTACCCAACATACTCTTTATAACATTGATGAAGCCGGGTGTTCTTTAAAAAGTTAAATCCCCTTAAGGGTTAGTGAAACTTGTTTGAGATAAGTCTCAAATATTTAGCATTGTACAACTGTAACAGCGCACCAACTCTGTGGGTTGACATCTATAACCGGATTGTCTACATTGAGAATAGATCGATGTAAATTGGTTTAATTTTGTGAAAAACAACAGTTAACGGTTCAGATTAATAAAAAAGTAGTCTCATTAGTATTCCAAAAAATACAATTATCATTAAATTACATTATTTATATTCAATTATTCTTTTATTAAAGTCATCAATTAAATAAAAACATTCGTCACTTTCAACGCAATCCATTACATTAAATTCTTAATCATCATCATTAATCATTGATGAAGTAAGCGGACTTTGCTGTTAGTTTCACTCGAATATATGAAAGAATGATTCTCAATTCCTCAGGAATCTAGTTGGAAATACATATTTACCCGGATTCAGTGGACGCGGTTAACGTAACGTTTATCGTAGAAAAGTAAATGTTCGTTAAGTATTTAGGTAGACGAGCTATTATGGTTGTCAGTCATGCTGACTGATGAGCTCGTGATGCGCTATCATGTAATTCTGGTGCAATAAGTTGCACTCCTGCTGAATATAAATCATTGATGAAGGTGAGCGGTCGTTGATGTAGATTTGGTAGAACATATGTTTATGTATTTTCAGGGAGCGTGCATTCCAGGAATATACTCTACTTTCAGAACATCTCCAGTATCAGTTGAGGAGCACTCTTAAAGAATAACGACCAATATCTAATGACCAACACGGTGGAAATACATTATTGAACTTGTCTTTGACTTTGAAAGATATTAGAAAGAAAGATGCGCATAGAAGTATCGTCTTGCACATGATCTGACTCCCTACACAACATACTCCTTTAAACATTGATGAAGCTGGCCGTTTCTTGCGAAGTATATTTGAGTTTTAGGTTAAATGTGTACTTCTGAATAACTTCAAGTTCTTTGATATGGCAATTCATATTTAGTAATGGTTTAGAATAATGTGAAGCATTAAAGCCGAAGCGTTGTGACTAGCTCCAACGGTCGAGTTTAACTTTCGAAACTGGAGTATGGAAATATGAATAATGTGTTCATTAAAGGACAACCCGCTGTGCATTAAGTGTAGAGATAGACAAGCTGTCATGAGGCTCAGTCATGTAGCTCAGAGAGTCATATCTTAACACCAAATGACCAGAACAGTGGAAATACATTTGGAATGTCACATGCGTCAGAGCTAGCAGCTAGCTAGTAGCCAGCAGGACATCTCCAAACTCAATTGAACCATACACATACTCAAGCAGAAGACGGGCATTCCTAGCAGAATGTTTATACGATTGAATTGTAGAAAGTCAAAATTCCTTAAGGACTAGTTAAATACTGTTTAAGATGAAAATCTCAAATACAATTATAACACCGCCTAACGCTATTTGTTGGCACCGTTGGCTTGTTAACTAACGAGCTAATCATAAAGAAGACATCGAATACATTGATGACGAGGGCGGTCTCTGCTGCTCTTTTGACATTAAAATTGTAAAAAGTACTTTAAGTTCAAGCTGAATTTGGTTTTAGATAAAAACCGCACCGAATGTAAAGCATTGTAAGCTATCATGAGGCACAGGGACGAGGCTAAGACTTTAACATGTAATGTTAATTACTGACACCACTATCTTACTAACAGAACGGCGGAGATACATTTTGAAAGATTTTAGAAATCGAGACGCGCCACTCCCTACCCGACCCTGCTTTAAACATTAATAAAGCTGGGCGCTACTTGCGAAGTATTTCTTTTTAATTTAAGTTAAACGTTTACTCCTGAATAATTTTCAAGTCCTATAATATGGCAGTTCAAAAACGGTGATAGTTTAGAATAATGTACGAAGTATATTGATATTGTGAAGTTTCAACAGTCGAGCTTAACTTTCAAGACTTTAACACGAAAAGTAAGGTCAAATTAGGATCTATACACAAGAAATTGGTTTACAAGAACTTTACAAGACTTCTTAAAGAAAATCGCTGATGAAGAGGGCGGTCTCAGCACCACAAGTTACTTTAGTATCTAAACACCAAGACCAATAACTAACAGAATGGTATAAATATACTTCGAAAGATAATTCAACGTTCATAATGACCACTCGGCCGGTTTTATCGTTTGATAGATGAACATAGAGCCATTGCCTTGCAGGTGACCTCCTGACTCCCTATGTGCCTACCCAACATACTCTTTTTAACATTGATGAAGCCGGGTGTTCTCCAAAAAGTTAAATCTCCTCGAGGGTTTGTGAAACTTGTTTGAGATAAGTCTCAAATATTTAGCATTGTACAACTGTAACAGCGCACCAACTCTATTGGTTGACACCTATAACCGGACTGTCTACATAGAGTAGATCGATGTAAATTGATTTAATTTTGTTAACGACAACAATTAACGATTCAGATCAATTAAAAAAGTAGTCTCTTTAGTGTTCCAAAAAATACAATTATCATTTAACTACATTATTTATATTCAATTATTCTTTTATTAAAGTCATCAATTGAATAAAAACATTCGTCACTTTCAACGAAATTCACTAAATTCTTAATCATCATCATTAATCATTGATAAAGTAAGCGGACTTTGCTGTTGGTTTCACTCGAATATATGAAAGAATGATTCTCAATTCCTCAGGAATCAAGTTGGAAATACATATTTACCCGAATTCAGTGGACGCGGTTAACGTAACGTTTATCGTAGAAAAGTAAATGTTCGTTAAGTATTTAGGTAAACGACCTATGTCATGCCGATTGATGAGCTCGTGATGCGCTGTCATATAATTCTGGTGCAATAAGTTGCACTCCTGCCGAATATAAATCATTGATGAAGGTGAGCGGTAGTTCGATGAAAATTTATTTAATTTTTTGAACGAGGCTTAATGGAAAAAATGTGGGAGTATTGAATAATGCGCAATCAAAGCTACTGGAGTATAATACTAGCCGTATTTTGAAACGCAAATATTCTGCTGAGTCCTCCTAAAAATGTAAAACGGTAAGAAGATACTATACGCCAAAGTAAACCGAACATAAAAACACAAACACAAATCATTCACAAATCATACACATTGATGAAGTAAGCGGGCTTTGCCCGACAGCAAATTCGCTGTAGTATCTGTAAGAGTCAGCTGAATTATCGAAAGAATAACTATCAATTCCTCTAAAATATAGTTGGAATGTAACATTGAACGAAAGTCATATCGAATGACTATGGAATGGCGCTGCGATCGCAAAGTAAACGGGTTCGTCTCCCAGCCAATTCACGAATTTAATTATTATACTCAAAGTGAACGTTGAACATTTAAAATTGTTGTGCATTAAGTATAGAGATAGACAAGCTATCATGAGGCTCAGTCATGTAGCTCAGAGAGTCATATCTTAATACGAAATGACCAGAACAGTGGAAATATATTTTACTAGCAAACACCCAAGGCACGTGGCTCTACTCATGCCTATGTTCTCAAGAAGTAAGACCCACGACACAGACTGAACATTAAATGGTATCTCAACATTATGCCAAAAAACAAAGGGAAATAAGGAAAATAAATAAAAATTCTTAAATATAAAGCATGGATGAAGAGGGCGGTCTCTACAACATTTTTTTCGTCTAAGTTGTAAAAAGTACCTTAAGTTACGTTTTAATTGTGACAAAGTTAAATCTCCTTGAGGGTATGAATACTACTTCCACTGTAGGACCGAAACTTGAACATTGAAATAACAGTCGCTAAGCATTAAGTATAGACATAGACAAGCTGTCATGAGGCTCAGTCATGTAGCTCAGAGAGTCATATCTAAATACGAAATGACCAGAACAGTGGAAATACATTTTAAGAGCAAACACCCAAGACACGTGACTCTACTAATATCTATGATCCCACAAGAAGTAAGACCCACGACACAGACTGAACATTCAGCTGTATCCTAACAAAAAACAAAGCATGAATAAATAAATAATTCTTAAATACAAGCCATTGATGAAGAGGGCGGTCTCTGCCGCATTATGTAAGTTAAAATTGTAAAAAGTACTTTAAGTAAAAGCTGAACTTTATTTAAGATAAAAAACCCGCCAAATATTTAGCATTACGAGCTATCATGAGGCTCAGACACGTGGATAAGAAATGAATATTTAAATACCAATACCTAACAGAGAGGTACAAATATATTTTTGAAAGACAATTGGACGTTTATAAATCGTTTGATAGATGAACATAGAGTGCATTGCAGGTGACCTCCTGACTCCCTATGTGCCTACCCAACATACTCTTTTTAACATTGATGAAGCCGGGTGTTCTTTAAAAAGTAAAATCCCCTTGAGGGTTAGTGAAAATTGTTTGAGATAAGTCTCAAATATTGTACCATTATAACACCGTACCAACGCTACTGGTTGACACCGATAACCGATGTGTCCAACATTAGAGCGAGATCGATGGAAATCATTTAATTTTGTGAACGAGAGAAGCCGGCAAAGCAGCTATAGCCGAATAAACGGGTATTGCGACTATTTACTTTAAAATGTAAGCACGAAAGAAAGTTTTAAAGCAAAAAACATTGACGAAGATGGGAGGTCTCTGCAGATTTTTGTTACGTTTAAATTGTAAAAAGTTGCACCCCCAAGGGTTAGCCAAATACTGTTTAAGATACAAATGTGAAATATTTTGCATTGTACTGTATTGTATTTAGCATTATGTAGTAATATAATACCGCACTAACGGTATTTCACCATTGAAACACAAACTAACCAAAAGAGAAGAAATAATAAATTAAGAGAATAAAGAATTCTTACATTAAATACATTGATGAAGTGAGCGGTCTCTGCCGCTCTTTTTCCGTTTTAATTGTAGAAAGTACCCTGTGTTTAAGTTGAATTTAGTTAAAGTCAAATGAATTTAAAATTGTTGTGCATTAAGTATAGAGATAGACAAGCTATCATGAGGCTCAGTCAAGTAGCTCAGAGAGTCATATCTTAAAACAAAGTGACCAGAATGGTGGAAATACATTTCTAATGCAACACCCACGACATAGGCTGAACATTCAGCTGTATCCAGGCACTATGCCGAAAATAAAAGTGACAGCGAAGAAATAAGGAATTCTTAAATAAAAAACATTGATGAAGTGGGCGGTCTCTGCAGATCTTTGTCCGTTCTAATTGTGAAAAGTACCTTAAGTTTAAGCTGAATTCTGTTTAAACATTTAGGCTCACACACGTGGCTAAAACATTAATATCTAATGTTAATTACCACGACCAATATCTAATTACCAGAACGGTAGAAATACATTTTTGAAAAACAATGGAACGCTCATAATGACCACTTGGCGGGTTGTATCGTTTGATAGATGAACATAGAGCCATTGACTGACTCCCTATGTGCCTACCCAACATACTCTTTCTAACATTGATGAAGCCGGGTGTTCTTCAAAAAGTAAAATCCCCTTGAGGGTTAGTGAAAATTGTTTGAGATAAGTCTCAAATATTTAGCAATGTACAAATATAACACCGTACCAACGCTATTTGATGACACCGATAACCGAGCTGTCCAACATTAGATCGATGGAAATCATTCATTTTGTGAACGAGGGAAACTGGAATAAACTGGAAATATTGTATAAACCGCAATCAACATATACTTAATACTGGAGTATAATACTACCGGTATTTTGAAATGCGAGTATTCTGTTGAGTCCTCTTAGAAATGGAAAAGCGTAAGTGTAAGAAGGACCAATTCTAGCAAATGTATACAAACCAACATTAGCTCACAAACTTTAAACATTGATGAAGTAAGCGGGCTTTGCCTTCAGTTTCACTTTAATAACTGTAAGAGCCAGTGGAATTATTGAAAGAATAACTATCAATTCCTCTGAAATATAGTCGGATGAGCTGAAGAAACGCTCAGAAGGATAGGGTTCTTAATAAAAACACAAGCTCTCACAGAATATTCTATTTACTTCGCACTGCACAGCAATAACAATATAACCCAATGGGTCCTGGTTCGAATGACAGACCGACGTCAGTGTAATGACAGACTGTAGAAACGTCAGTGTAATGACGTATGACTGTTACAGTACGTTGAAAGAAAGTCACATCGAATGACTATGGAATGGCGATGCGATCGCAAAGTAAACGGGTTCGTCTCCCAGCCAATTTACAAATTTAATTATGAACCTCAAAGTGATTCCTTGTAAAACATAAACACAATCAGTTTATCATCTGATTATCAAGTAATCGTTTAGAGTGGAAATATAGAACAGTAACGGTTAAAAACATAGCTGTGTTGTGTGACTCAGTGTCTTGAAACAATAAATGTCTATTTAAACTATTAGAACACTTACATTCAAAATATCATTATTATAGATGAAGAGGGCGGTCTCAGCACCTTAAGCTACTAAGTAAGCGGGCTTTGCTGTCAGTTTCAATCGATAGCATAAAAGAATAATTCTAAAATCCTCAAGAATCCTCAGGATGCCACAGGAATTATCAGGCCCCGTCATGCAGCTGAAAAATACATTTTTGAAAGATCTCAGAACGTTACAAAGATGCGCGTATTGAAGCTTCACCCGTCGAGCTTAACTGTCGTAACGAGCATGGAATAATGAATTATGATCGTATTCAATAAAAGACAATCCTCTATAAACAGTGAAAATACGTAAAGCACAGAGGCGTAGATCACGAAAAATATAAAATAAACAATCACGAGAAAGAACATTGATGAAGAGGGCGGTCTCTGCAGAATTGTTTACCCTTAAATTGTAAAAAGCACCTTAAGGTTAATCTGAAAACAAGACGGTGGTATAGATGGAGCAGCTATCACGATTCTCAGTCATGCTGATTGATGAGCTCGTGATACGCTATCACGACATTCCAAAGCAATAAGTTGCACTTGTGCTTGAACCCCGATCATTGATGAAGTTGGGAGGCAGTCACATCCTAATACGAAATGACCGAAACTTGAACATTGAAATAAAAGTGTCTGAGCATTAAGTATAGAGATAGACAAGCTATCATGAGGCTCAGTCATGTAGCTCAGAGAGTCATATCTTAATACGAAATGACCAGAACAGTGGAAATACATTTTAAGAGCAAACACCCAAGACACGTGGCTCTACTAATATCTATGATCCCACAAGAAGTAAGACTCACGACATAGACTGAAAACTTTGTGAACGAGGGAAACTGGAATAAACTGGAAATGTTGAATGATATTCAATCAAACCTACTAGAGTATAATGCAACCGACTAATGCTCTAGAAACATTCTGTTGAGTCCTCCTAATAACGAAAAAGCGTAAGTGTAAGAAGGTCAAGTGTAAGTTGATGGTAAAAAACCAACATTAGCAAAACAAAGCATTAGCATTACAAAGTGAATTGAAATGAACAAAGTGAACGTTGAACATTTAAAATTGTTGTGCATTAAGTATAGAGATAGACAAGCTATCATGAGGCTCAGTCATGTAGCTCAGAGAGTCATATCTTAATACGAAATTACCAGAACAGTGGAAATACATTTTAAAAGCAAACATCGGGAAACGTGGCTCAAGTAATCTCCCTTCAAAACTTTTTCGATTTTGATTGAGACAAATTGAGTATAAATTCGGAAGAACGAGATCAAGATAAAATTAAAAGGCATTGACGAAGATGGGCGGTCTCTGCAGATTTTTGTTACGTTTGAATTGTAACAATTGAAAGCCCCTTGAGGGTTAGCCGAATACTGATAAAGATAAAATTCTCAAATATTTAGCAATGTACAATTATAACACCGCACTAACGCTATTTCCTGGCTTCGATAATCGGACTGTCTAATATTAAGACTAGATCGATGAACATTTATTAAAAAAAATTAAACGTCTGCATAATCGGACTGTCTAACACTCATTCTTCTAAAAAGTATCAGTTGAGGAGCACTCCTACAGAAGAACATGGGAATTCACTTTAAGAGCAAACACCACAGTTACGTGGCTCAAGTGCTCTTCTTTGAGATTCCTAGCAATTTCTATTGAGACATACTTTCATGCAACATTGACGAAGATGGGTGGTCTCTGCAGATTTCTGCTACGTTTAAATAGTAAAAAGTTAAAGCCCCTTGAGAGTTAGCCGAACATTGTTCGAGATAAAAGTTTTAAATATTTAGCATTGTACAATTATAACACCGTACCAACGCTACTGGTAGTCACCGATAACCAGACTGTCCAACATTAGATCGATGGAAACCATTTAATTTTGTGAACGAGGGAAACTGGAATAAACTGGAAATATTGTATAAACCGCAATCAACATATACTTAATACTGGAGTATAATACTACCGGTATTTTGAAATGCGAGTATTCTGTTGAGTCCTCTTAGAAATGGAAAAGCGTAAGTGTTAGAAGGACAAATGCGAGCTCATGGTTAAAACCAACATTAGCTCACAAACTTTAAACATTGATGAAGTAAGCGGGCTTTGCCTTCAGTTTCACTTTAATAACTGTAAGAGTCAGTGGAATTATTGAAAGAATAACTATCAATTCCTCCGTAATATAGATGGAAATATGTATCGCAATCAAGTAGATGCGGTTAGTGAACACAATCGTTCCATTGTAGGACCGAAACTTGAACATTGAAATAAAAGTGGCTGTGCATTGAGTATTAAGACAGACAAGCTATCACGAGGCTCAGTCATGTAGCTCAGAAGGTCATATCTTCATACAAAATTACCAGAACGGTGGAAATAAGTTGGGAGCAGCAGTAAAAAAAAACGAAACAGTATCAACTAACAAACTATGCTTAAAAAAAGAATAATGACATTATTAAGACAAAGAACATCGATGAAGTGGGAGATATCTATTGGAAAAAGTTAAAGTCCCATGAGGGTTAGCCGAATACTCCGGACCTCAGCAACGCTAAAGTATTAGATTAGGTTAGTGAACACAAACATTCCACTGTAGGAAAGAAACTTGAACTTGAAACAAAAACAGAAAACGTAGAAAATAAATAATTCTTAAATACAAGCCATTGATGAAGAGGGCGGTCTCTGCAACATTTTTGACATTTAAATTGTAAAAAGTACTTTAAGTTAAAGCTGAACTATGTTTAAGATAAAAGTCTCCCCAATATTAATCATCATAAGCTATCATGAGGCTCAGTGACGTGGCTAAGAAATGAATATGTAAATACCAAGACCAATACCTAACAGAAAGGTAGAAATATATTATTAAAAGACAATTGAACATTCATAATGACCACTCGGCCGGTTTTATAGTTTGACAGATGAACATAGAGCCATTGCCTTGCAGGTGACCTCCTGACTCCCTATGTGCCTACCCAACATACTCTTTCTTTGAATTTTGAAGTTGAATAAGTACTTATGATAATTTTAATGTCCTCTGCGAATTTAGCTTGTGAGTAGAAATAGTTTAGAATAATGCGATTTATTCGCATGCATTTTCTATACAGACAATATATTTACACAAGCTTCACCCATCGTGCTTAACTGTGGTAACGAGCATGGAAATATAAATTATGATCGTGTTCATGAAAGGTCAAGCTACGAGTATCATAGCTGTGAACAAAACGAAACAAATGAAAATACATTTTCAATGGACTCCAATTTGACGTCAGAACGAACGTGGTTCCAGACGGTAAAGAACTATAGAAATATTTATTTTCGAGGTACCAGTAGCAAACGCGCAATTTAATCTCCTTCCAACACATCTCCAGAACATTGATGAAGTGGGCGGTCTCTGCTGAAAATTTTACGCTTCAATTGTAAAAAGCACCTAAGGTTAAGCTGACAACATGTACGTGACACAGATGGAGCAGCTTTCACGATTCTCAGTCATGCTGATTGATGAGCTCGTGATACGCTATCACGTCATTCGGGCGCAAGAAGTTGCACTTGTGCTTGAACCCCGATCATTGACGAAGTTGGGCGGTCATCTTAATACGCAATGCTCAGAATTTAACAATGAAATAAAAGTGTCTCAGCATTAAGTATAGAGATAGACAAGCTATCATGAGGCTCAGTCATGTAGCTCAGAGAGTCATATCTTAATACGAAATGACCAGAACAGTGGAAATACATTTTAAATGTCACATGCGACAGAGCTGGCAGCTAGCTAGTAGCCAGCAGAACATCTCCAGACTCAGTTGAGGCGCACTCTTACAGAAGAACATTAACGAAGACGGGCATTCTTACCAGAATGTTTATACGCTTAAATTGTAAAAAGTTAAAGTCACTTGAGGATTAATAAAAATTGTTTGAAACAAAAATCTCAAATATTTACATTGTGCAAATATAACACCGTACTAACTAGATCTGTCCAACATTAGGGTTAGATCGATGGAAATCATTTCATTTTCCATAAGAGGTAACTGGAACAAACTGAAAATATTTAAAAATACTTATCAGTCCACTGGAGCTTAATATCCGTATTTTGTAAAGCAAATATTCTGCTGAGTCCTCCTAAAAATGTAAAAGTGTAAAAAGATACTATACGCCAAAGGAAAACGAACATAAGCTCACAAATTATACACATTGATGAAGTAAGCGGGCTTTGCCCGACAGCAAATTCGCTGTAGTATCTGTAAGAGTCAGCGGAATTATCGAAAGAACAACTATCAATTCCTCCGACATATAGTTGGAATGTACCTAACATTGAACAAAAGTCATATCGAATGACTATGGAATGGCGCTGCGATCGCAAAGTAAACGGGTTCGTCTCCCAGCCAATTCACGAATTTAATTATTATACTCAAAGTGAACGTTGAACATTTAAAATTGTTGTGCATTAAGTATAGAGATAGACAAGCTATCATGACGCTCAGTCATGTAGCTCAGAGAGTCATATCTTAATACGAAATGATCAGAACGGTGGAAATACATTTATTAAAGATATGAGAATGTTAGAAAAATGTGAATGTCCAGCACACCATGCGGGTGTACCTGGCTCCCTACACAACTTACTCCTTTAAACATTGATGAAGCTGGCAGCTCCTTGCGAAGTATATTTGAGTATTCAGTTAAATGTGTACTTGAGAATAATCATCAAGTCCTTTGATATGGTAGTTCATAAATATTAATGAATTAGAATAATGTGAAGCATTAAAGCCGAAGCATTTTAACAAGCTTTAAACTTCGAGCTCAACTTTTGGAACTTGAGCGTGGAAATATGAATTGTGTTCATTAAAGGACAATCCGCTGTGTATTAAGTATAGAGATAGACAAGCTATCATGAGGCTCAGTCATGTAGCTCAGAGAGTCATATCTTCATACGAAATTACCAGAACAGTGGAAATACATTTGAAATGTCACATGCGACAGAGCTAGCAGCTAGCTAGTAGCCAGCAGGACATCTCCAGACTCAGTTGAACCATACACGTACTCAAGCAGAAGACGGGCATTCCTAGCAGAATGTTTATACGATTGAATTGTAGAAAGTCAAAATTCCTTAAGGACTAGTTAAATACTGTTTAAGATAAAAATCTCAAATACAATTATAACACCGCCTAACGCTATTTGTTGGCACCGTTGGCTTGTTAACTAACGAGCTAATCATAAAGAAGACATCGAATACATTGATGACGAGGGCGGTCTCTGCTGCTCTTTTGATATTAAAATTTCAAAAAGTACTTTAAGTTCAAGCCGAATTTTGTTTCACATAAAAACCGCACCGAATATAAAGCATTGTAAGCTATCATGAGGCACAGGGACGAGGCTAAGACTTTAACATGTAATGTTAATTACTGACACCACTATCTTACTAACAGAACGGCGGAAATACATTTTGAAAGATTTTAGAAATCAAGACGCGCCACTCCCTACCCGACCCTGCTTTAAACATTAATAAAGCTGGGCGCTACTTGCGAAGTATTTCTTTTTAATTTAAGTTAAACGTTTACTCCTGAATAATTTTCAAGTCCTATAATATGGCAGTTCTAAAACGGTGATAGTTTAGAATAATGTACGAAGTATATTGATATTGTGAAGTTTCAACAGTCGAGCTTAACTTTCAAGACTTTAACACGAAAAGTAAGGTCAAATTAGGATCTATACACAAGAAATTGGTTTACAAGAACTTTACAAGACTTCTTAAAGAAAATCGCTGATGAAGAGGGCGGTCTCAGCACCACAAGTTACTTTAGTATCTAAACACCAAGACCAATAACTAACAGAATGGTATAAATATACTTCGAAAGATAATTCAACGTTCATAATGACCACTCGGCCGGTTTTATCGTTTGATAGATGAACATAGAGCCATTGCCTTGCAGGTGACCTCCTGACTCCCTATGTGCCTACCCAACATACTCTTTTTAACATTGATGAAGCCGGGTGTTCTCCAAAAAGTTAAATCTCCTCGAGGGTTTGTGAAACTTGTTTGAGATAAGTCTCAAATATTTAGCATTGTACAACTGTAACAGCGCACCAACTCTGTTGGTTGACACCTATAACCGGACTGTCTACATAGAGTAGATCGATGTAAATTGATTTAATTTTGTTAACGACAACAATTAACGATTCAGATCAATTAAAAAAGTAGTCTCTTTAGTGTTCCAAAAAATACAATTATCATTTAACTACATTATTTATATTCAATTATTCTTTTATTAAAGTCATCAATTGAATAAAAACATTCGTCACTTTCAACGAAATTCACTAAATTCTTAATCATCATCATTAATCATTGATAAAGTAAGCGGACTTTGCTGTTGGTTTCACTCGAATATATGAAAGAATGATTCTCAATTCCTCAGGAATCAAGTTGGAAATACATATTTACCCGAATTCAGTGGACGCGGTTAACGTAACGTTTATCGTAGAAAAGTAAATGTTCGTTAAGTAATGAGGTAAACGACCTATGTCATGCCGATTGATGAGCTCGTGATGCGCTGTCATATAATTCTGGTGCAATAAGTTGCACTCCTGCCGAATATAAATCATTGATGAAGGTGAGCGGTAGTTCGATGAAAATTTATTTAATTTTTTGAACGAGGCTTAATGGAAAAAATGTGGGAGTATTGAATAATGCGCAATCAAAGCTACTGGAGTATTATAATACTAGCCGTATTTTGAAACGCAAATATTCTGCTGAGTCCTCCTAAAAATGTAAAACGGTAAGAAGATACTATACGCCAAAGTAAACCGAACATAAAAACACAAACACAAATCATTCACAAATCATACACATTGATGAAGTAAGCGGGCTTTGCCCGACAGCAAATTCGCTGTAGTATCTGTAAAAGTCAGCGGAATTATCGAAAGAATAACTATCAATTCCTCCAAAATATAGTTGGAATGTAACATTGAACGAAAGTCATATCGAATGACTATGGAATGGCGCTGCGATCGCAAAGTAAACGGGTTCGTCTCCCAGCCAATTCACGAATTTAATTATTATACTCAAAGTGAACGTTGAACATTTAAAATTGTTGTGCATTAAGTATAGAGATAGACAAGTTATCATGAGGCTCAGTCATGTAGCTCAGAGAGTCATATCTTCATACGAAATGACCAGAACAGTGGAAATATTTTTTTTAAAGATATGAGAATGTTAGAAAAATGTGAATGTCAGTCACACCGTGTGGGTGACCTGGCTCCCTACTCAACATACTCCTTTAAACATTGATGAAGCTGGCAGCTCCTTGCGAAGTATATTTGAGTATTCAGTTAAATGTGTACTTGAGAATAATCATCAAATCCTTTGATATGGCGGTTTATAATAATGTGGATAAAGCCAAAGAATTTTGGCAAGCTTCGACCGTCAAACTTAACAGTCAAAACGAACATGAAAATATAAATAATGTGTTCAGAACAATCCGCTGTGCAATAAGTATAGAGACAGACAAGCTATCATGAGGCTCAGTCATGTAGCTCAGAGAGTCATATCTTCATACGAAATTACCAGAACGGTGGAAATAAGTTGGGAGCAGCTGCAAAAACCAAAAACGAAAAAGTATCAACCAACAAAGTATGCCAAAAAAAAAAAAATATTATTTAAGACAAAGAACATTGATGAAGTGGGCGGTCTCTGCAGATTTCTGCTACGTTTGAATTGTAAAAAGTTAAAGCCCCTTTGAGATAAGTCTCAAATGATCACCGTACCAACGCTACTGATAATCACCGATAACCGGACTGTCCAACATTAGATCGATGGAAACCATTTAATTTTGTGAACGAGGGAAACTGGAATAAACTGGAAATATTGTATAAACCGCAATCAACATATACTTAATACTGGAGTATAATACTACCGGTATTTTGAAATGCGAGTATTCTGTTGAGTCCTCTTAGAAATGGAAAAGCGTAAGTGTAAGAAGGACAAATGCGAGCTCATGGTTAAAACCAACATTAGCTCACAAACTTTAAACATTGATGAAGTAAGCGGGCTTTGCCTTTAGTTTCACTTTAGTAACTGTAAGAGCCCCCGCAGACCACAGACTTTCCATCGGCCGACAGTTTGGTCGGGCTCTTAATCAGTATGAAGATGTATGCAAGTGCGCACATTACATCGGTTCGGTATCGGCCGATAAATAAGTTTGATGGGCTAACCGACTGCCTTCAAACTAAACTATCGGCAAACTATCGGCCAACTGCTAAATCAGTATGGCGTTCTTCTACGCGCGCATACTGGCCGATCGTTTAGTCGGCCGACTCGGCCTCCGTTGTATAAGAGCAATAATAACATTTCTAGACAATATTGTATTCACTTTCATTATGCGACCGTTCACTTCAAAAACCTGTTACCAACTAGAAAATCGTTCGAGAGCAGTTGGCCGACAGTTGTCTAGTCTGCGGACTCATCGCCAACCCGACTGTTTAGTTGGCCCAGTGTGCGCGCTAGCAGCCCCACCCGATCAAACTATCGGTAGACTAAATAGTCTGTGGTCTGCGGGGGCTCTAAGAGTCAGTGGAATTATTGAAAGAATAAGTATCAATTCCTCTGAAATATAGTTGGAAATATCTACCGGAATCAAGTAGATGCGGTCAGTAAACACAAACATTCCACTGTACGACCGAAACTTGAACATTTAAATAACAGTCGCTATGCATTAAGTATAGAGATAGACAAGCTGTCATGAGGCTCAGTCATGTAGCTCAGAGAGTCATATCTTAATACGAAATGACCAGGACGGTGGAAAAACATTGAGCACTGGAAAACAGAACATAAACGATCTCAGCAAAATTCTTTTAAAAAATCAAGAAATCTAAGAAAAAAAACAAGAAAGTTTTTCACGAGAAAGAGCATTGATGAAATGGGCGGTTTCTGCATAATCCTTTACGTTCAAATCGTACAAAGTATCTTAAGGTTAAGCTGACAACGTGTACGTGGTATAGATGGAGCAGCTATCACGATTCTCAGTCATGCTGATTGATGAGCTCGTGATACGCTATCACGTCATTCCGGCGCAAAATGTTGCACTTATGCCTGGACCCTGATCATTGATGAAGTTGGGCGGACTATGCCGATACACGTAGCTTCTCAAAAAAACGAGTGAACACAAACCAGTCCACTGGAGACCATACGAAATAATTATTTACCAACATAAGCTCACGAATTTTAAACATTGATGAAGTAAGCGGGCTTTGCCTTCAGTTTCACTTTAATAACTGTAAGAATGGATTTATTGAAAGAATAACTATCAATTCCTCTGTAATATATTTGGAAATATCTACCGGAATCAAGTTGATGCGGTTAGTGAACACAAACGTTTCACTGTAGGACCCTAAACCTGAAAATTGATATAAAAATTGCTGAGCATTAAGTATAGAGATAGATAAGCTATCATGAGGCTCAGTCATGTAGCTCAGAATAATACGAAAGGAACATTCGATAATGAAATGTGCATTCAGTACCACGACATCATCTCCTGCCAGAACATCTCCGGTATCAGTTGAGGAGCACTCCTACAGTAGAACATTAATGTGGGGGAAAAGTTATTAGACGAGCTTCAAAATATAAATTACGATTGAGTTCATTTAAAGGTCAATCCGCTGTGCATTAAATAAAGAGATAGCTCAGAGTCATATCTTAATACGAAATGACCAGAACAGTGGAAATACATTTTAATTCCCGAATCAAGTAGATGCGGTTAGTGGAAAAAGAATACAAATCAGTCCACTGCTGGACCGAACAATTACACATATTCAAATAGCCGTGTTCATTAAAGAACAATCCGCTGTGAATGTGATCATTTAACGATGCTGACGAGGAAGATATAGAAACGAAAAAATCAAGGTGTACACATTGATGAAGTAAGCGGGCTTTGCCTTCAGTATGACTTTAATACGATTAAATTGTAAAATGTTAAACCTACTAAGGGTTAGCCGAATACTGTTTAAGATACAAGTGTCAAATATTTTGCATTGTACTGTATTATATTTAGCATTGTGTAGTAATATAACACAGCACTAACGGTATTTGTTGGCACCATTGGTACAACACCAATATGCAAAACGAAAAAAAAAGAATTCTTACATTAAATACATTGATGAAGTGAGCGGTCTCTGCCGCTCTTTTTCCGTTTTAATTGTAGAAAGTGCCGTGTGTTTAGGATGAATTTTGTTAAAGATAAAAGTCTTGGCTAATATTTAGCATCGTAAGCTATCATGAGACTCAGTCACGTGGCTAAGGCCTTATTACCAAGACCAATATCTAATGACCAACACGGTGGAAATACATTATTGAAGTTGACGCTGACTTTGAAAGATATTAGAAAGAAAGATGCGCATAGAAGTATCGTCTTGCACATGACCTGACTCCCTACACAACATACTCCTTTAAACATTGATGAAGCTGGCCGTTTCTTACATATTTGAGTTTTAGGTTAAATGTGTACTTCAGAATAACTTCAAGTTCTTTGATATGACAGTTCATATTTAGTAATGGTTTAGAATAATGTGAAGCATTAAAGCCGAAGCGTGGTGACTAGCTCCAACGATCGAGTTTAACTTTCGAAACTGAAGTATGGAAATATGAATAATGTGTTCATTAAAGGACAACCCGCTGTGCATTAAGTGTAGAGATAGACAAGCTATCATGAGACTCAGTCATGTAGCTCAGAGAGTCATATCTTAATACGACATGACCAGAACGGTGGAAATACAATTCTTTCTTCTTCTTTATCGTGTGGGCAGTAAGGTCTAGCGACCCCACACACACTCTAGTGTCAGAGTTTCTAAACCGCCTCAAGGGCCTCTGGCATGGTTACCGATGTCAGCGATGTCCAAGATACACTTAAATAAAAATACAATTAAAGAGCAAACACCCAAGACACGAGGCTCTACTAATATCTATGATCCCACAAGAAGTAAGACCCACGACACAGACTGAACATTCAGCCGTATCCTAACATGCAACAAAGCAAGATAATAAATATTTTTTAAATACAACCCATTGATGAAGAGGGCGGTCTCTGCAACATTTTTGACGTTTAAATTGCAAAAAGTACTTTAAGTAAAAGCTGAACTTTGTTTAAGATAAAAAACCAACCAAATATTTAGCACTACGAGCTATCATGAGGCTCAGACACGTGGATAAGAAATGAATATTTAAATACCAATACCTAACAGAGAGGTAGAAATATATTTTTGAAAGACAATTGGACGTTTATAAATCGTTTGATAGATGAACATAGAGTGCATTGCAGGTGACCTCCTGACTCCCTATGTGCCTACCCAACATACTCTTTTTAACATTGATGAAGCCGGGTGTTCTTTAAAAAGTAAAATCCCCTTGAGGGTTAGTGAAAATTGTTTGAGATAAGTCTCAAATATTGTACCATTATAACACCGTACCAACGCTACTGGTTGACACCGATAACCGATGTGTCCAACATTAGAGCGAGATCGATGGAAATCATTTAATTTTGTGAACGAGAGAAGCCGGCAAAGCAGCTATAGCCGAATAAACGGGTATTGCGACTATTTACTTTAAAATGTAAGCACTAAAGAAAGTTTTAAAGCAAAAAACATTGACGAAGATGGGCGGTCTCTGCAGATTTTTGTTACGATTAAATTGTAAAAAGTTGCCCCCCTAAGGGTTAGCCGAATACTGTTTAAGACACAAATGTGAAATATTTTGCATTGTACTGTATTGTATTTAGCATTGTGTAGTAATATAATACCGCACTAACGGTATTTCACCATTGAAACACAAACTAACCAAAAGAGAAGAAATAATAAATTAAGAGAATAAAGAATTCTTACATTAAATACATTGATGAAGTGAGCGGTCTCTGCCGCTCTTTTTCCGTTTTAATTGTAGAAAGTACCCTGTGTTTAAGTTGAATTTAGTTAAAGTCAAATGAATTTAAAATTGTTGTGCATTAAGTATAGAGATAGACAAGCTATCATGAGGCTCAGTCAAGTAGCTCAGAGAGTCATATCTTAAAACAAAGTGACCAGAATGGTGGAAATACATTTCTAATGCAACACCCACGACATAGGCTGAACATTCAGCTGTATCCAGGCACTATGCCGAAAATAAAAGTGACAGCGAAGAAATAAGGAATTCTTAAATAAAAAACATTGATGAAGTGGGCGGTCTCTGCAGATCTTTGTCCGTTCTAATTGTGAAAAGTACCTCAAGTTTAAGCTGAATTCTGTTTAAACATTAAGCATAGTAAGCTACCATGAGGCTCACACACGTGGCTAAAACATTAATATCTAATGTTAATTACCACGACCAATATCTAATTACCAGAACGGTAGAAATACATTTTTGAAAAACAATGGAACGCTCATAATGACCACTTGGCGGGTTGTATCGTTTGATAGATGAACATAGAGCCATTGACTGACTCCCTATGTGCCTACCCAACATACTCTTTCTAACATTGATGAAGCCGGGTGCTCTTTAAAAAGTTAAATCCCCTTGAGGGTTAGTGAAAATTGTTTGTGATAAGTCTCAAATATTTAGCAATGTACAAATATAACACCGTACCAACGCTATTTGATGACACCGATAACCGAGCTGTCCAACATTAGATCGATGGAAATCATTCATTTTGTGAACGAGGGAAACTGGAATAAACTGGAAATATTGAATGATATTGTTACGTCGTACGTACGAGATCTTTCGAGAAAGCACGTGATTATAGTGTGTTTGGCTAAAGGCTTCGAGAAGCATTCCACTATTATTATTATTAGTTGGAAGTTAGTTGTCATTGTAATTTCGACCGTATGCCGAGGGCATAAGGTACCTATTTCTTTATTCGGTACAAGTAGACATTGCCGGAATGTTCGTGAACATTGGTGTGTTATATAAAAGCACAAGCGCCGACAAACGGGAGTCAGTCTGATTCAGGCGATACAACGAAGCGAATCGAAGTGAACTAGAAGTGCGATATCTAAGCGAATAGTGATCAGTACTGTATTTGTGATTAAGTTTAAGTGTTTTTGTGTTTAATAAAGTTATTTAATTGTCTGAGTGGTAGTAATTAATTTATCCCATACCCGGCTCGTAACAATTTGGTGTCAGAAGTGAGGGATAAATTATGCCGATTCTACCGAAGGACGACACGGACGGTATCCGTACCAGGAGTCAGCGACAGCAGGACATGGACCAAAGGCGGTTTGGAGGTTCTCCAACACAGACACCGGGTGGTGACCAGCCTACGTCAGTGCAAGTCGCTGGCCCATCTGCAGTTGCTACAGCATCAAGTACGCCAGACTTGTCAGCTTTAATGGCGCTGCTACAGGAGCAGTCTCGCCGTCAAGAGGAACAGGCTCGCCGTCAAGAGGAGCAGGCTCGCCGTCAAGAGGAGCAGGCTCGCCGGTTGGAAGAACAGTTGCAGCGGTACAAAGAGGAGCAGGTCCGCCGCCAAGACGAGCAGATGCTCCTCATAAAGGATCTTCATGCAACTTTTGGCAAAGACCTAAAGGTGATAAAGGATCAGGTACAGCAGCACGAGAATCGCCTCTCAGAAGCCGAAGTTCAGATCGCTGGGGTGAAGAAGGCTTTGGGGGAACTGAAGACTGGAGACGTCACTGTAGCTTCAGTAGTTGCTGCACCTTCAGCGCGGGGCTTTAAGGTGCCTCCATTCGATGGCACATCTTCGTGGTCGGCTTATAAGATTCAATTTGAGGCCGTTATGAAGGCGAATGGATGGACAGAACCGCAAGCTATGACCGCGCTCACCTTGGGCCTTCGAGACCAGGCCCTAAACATTCTTGAGGCGCTCGGCAAGAATGTTACCTACGAGCAGCTGCTGGAGGCGTTAGAGTCCAGATACGGCGACGCGCACCTGGAGCACGTATTTCGTGCTAAGTTGAAGGATCGTGTTCAACGTAGTGCCGAGAACCTACAGCAGTGGGCCCTCGAAGTTGAAAAGCTGGTTCGGAAAGCATACCAGTCTGCCCCTGCACTTATCGATGGGAATCTGGTACAAGCGTTCGTTGATGGAATACGCGACCTAGAAGTTAGAGCCGCTGTGAGACTTGGGCATCATGAGACGCTGAAAGACGCCTTGGCCCATGCCTTAGAAGTGGAGGCAGTGAGGCAGGACCACCGAACGCACCGCGTCAGGGAGGTTGTAGCATCACCTGTACGCGACCGGCCGCAAGGGTACAGTCCTAGGTGCTACACTTGCGGAGAAAGGGGTCATCTTCGGTCAAGCTGTCCTAAGCGCAGAACCCCGAGAGAAGATCAGCAGAGAAGGAGGGCTGAAGTGACTGCCCAGCCACAGCAGGAAAACGAGGACTGGAGGACTGGGAGGCGGGTGCTGGCTGGTATTGGAAGAGCCCCGAGAATCTTGATCTCGCAAGCGCATGATGGGAACAGCCTGACCATCAAAGGCGAAGTCAGCGGAACACCATGCAAACTGACGTTGGATACTGGAGCTTCTCATACGGTCGTCAATTCTCACCTAGCAAGTCGGTTTCTTGGGGACTACGTCGATAACCACGACCGTATACGATTACTAACAGCTACCGGTCAGCACATAATCGTCCGAGGCAAGAAGGAGGTGGAGTTAAAATTGGGTGATAGATCTTATCAGCACAATGTCATCATGGCCGATATAGTGGACGATTGCATCTTGGGCTTGGACTTCATGCGGAAACATCGTTGCGAGATCAACGTTGATCAAGGAGTATTGAAATGTGGTTCAGATGAAGTCTTCATGGAAGGTGCACCATCAGGAAAAGTGTACTGCTTGAAGGAGTTTGACTTCATAACTGAACATCGCAGTAGGAGAACTCACGGTAACGCAGACGCCTTGTCAAGAAGACTTTGTCCTGAAGACTGTAAGCACTGTGCCAGGCAAGAGACTAAGGAAGTAGTGCCCGTGAGGATGCTTAGAACAGATCTCAGCAATGAATGGAAGGAAACCCTACAGCAGGCTCAGCAAAATGACTCGGACATCAAACCGATCCTCGAGTGGGTCAAAGCTGGTGCTCGTAAACCTAAGTGGAGTGATGTGGCTGCGATGAGTTCCATCACGAAGAGTTATTGGGCGCAATGGAACAGCTTGGTGATCCAGGATGGAGTCTTGTGCCGTAAATGGGAAAACGCTCGAGGGGACAGTTGTCATCTACAAATGGTTGTCCCTATAGCTAAGGTACCGGATGTTCTACGGCTCTCCCATGATGGATGTTCAGGAGGACATATGGGGGTAAAAAGGACTCTACTAAAAATTCGAGAACGCTTTTACTGGATCCACTGTCGAGATGATGTGGAGGACTGGTGTCGCAAACGTACCAGTTGTGCGGCCATGAAAGGACCCCACATACGCAGCCGAGGTGCATTAGAGGTGTACGATATTCGACAATCCGGCCAACAGATGTCTGAGAAGATGAAGACCCGTTATGACCGCAAGGTAAACAGTAGGGGTTTCGACAAGGGTTCACTGGTGTGGTTACATAACCCAGTGCGGAGCAAGGGGAAGTCCCCGAAATTGCAAGCAAAATGGGATGGACCATACCGAGTCGTGACTAGGATCAACGATGTCACCTACCGAATACAGAAGGGTCTACGAGGTGCGCCTAAGATTGTCCATGTAGACCGATTGGCCCGATACTACGGGGCTAATGATGCTCGGGACGAGCATGTCTAAGGAGGGGGCAGTGTTACGTCGTACGTACGAGATCTTTCGAGAAAGCACGTGATTATAGTGTGTTTGGCTAAAGGCTTCGAGAAGCATTCCACTATTATTATTATTAGTTGGAAGTTAGTTGTCATTGTAATTTCGACCGTACGCCGAGGGCATAAGGTACCTATTTCTTTATTCGGTACAAGTAGACATTGCCGGAATGTTCGTGAACATTGGTGTGTTATATAAAAGCACAAGCGCCGACAAACGGGAGTCAGTCTGATTCAGGCGATACAACGAAGCGAATCGAAGTGAACTAGAAGTGCGATATCTAAGCGAATAGTGATCAGTACTGTATTTGTGATTAAGTTTAAGTGTTTTTGTGTTTAATAAAGTTATTTAATTGTCTGAGTGGTAGTAATTAATTTATCCCATACCCGGCTCGTAACAATATTTAATCAAACCTACTGGAGTATAGGACGACTGTTGTCTGGTTCAGAAATATTCTGTTGAGTCCTCTTAAAAACGAAAAAGCGTAAGTGTAAGTTGATGGTAAAAAACCAAGGTTAGCTCACAAACTTTAAACATTGATGAAGTAAGCGGGCTTTGCCTTCAGTTTCACTTTAATAACTGTTAGAGTCAGTGAAATTATTGAAGGAATAACTATCAATTCCTCAGAAATATAGATGGAAATATCTACCGCAATCAAGTAGATGCGGTTAGTGAACACGAACGATCCATTGTAGGACCAAAACTTGAACATTGAAATAACAGTCGCTGAGCATTAAGTATAGAGACAGACAAGCTATCATGAGACTCAGTCATGTAGCTCAGAGAGTCATATCTTAATACGAAATAAACAGAACAGTGGAAATACATTTTAAGAGCAAACACCCAAGACACGTGGCTCTACTAATATCTATGATTCCACAAGAAGTAAGACCCATGACACTGAACGCTAGCATCAATTTCCTAAAAAAAGTACACATTTTTAAATAAAAATTGATGAAGAGAGCGGTCTCTGCAGCATTTTTAAGTTAAAATTGTAAAACGTGCTTTAAGTTCAAACGATATTTTGTTTATGATGAAATTCCCGCGAAACATTTAGCATTAAGAGCTATCATAAGTCAGTCATGTAGCTTGGAATAATACGAAATGAACATTCCATAATGAAATGTGCATTCAGTACCACGACATCATCTTCTTCCAGAACATCTCCAGTATCAGTTGAGGAGCACTCCTACAGAAGAACATGAAAGACACTTTAAGAGCAAACACCACAGTTACGTGGCTCAAGTGCTCTTCTTTGAGATTCCTAGCAATTTCTATTGAGACATTCTATCATGCAACATTGACGAAGATGGGTGGTCTCTGCAGATTATTGCTACGTTTGAATTGTAAAAAGTTAAAGCCCCTTGAGAGTTAGCCGAACTTTGTTCGAGATAAAAGTTTCAAATATTTAGCATTGTACAATTATAACACCGTACCAACGCTACTGGTAGTCACCGATAACCGGACTGTCCAACATTAGATCGATGGAAACCATTTAATTTTGTGAACGAGGGAAACTGGAATAAACTGGAAATATTGTATAAACCGCAATCAACATATACTTAATACTGGAGTATAATACTACCGGTATTTTGAAATGCGAGTATTCTGTTGAGTCCTCTTAGAAATGGAAAAGCGTAAGTGTAAGAAGGACCAATTCTAGCAAATGTATACAAACCAACATTAGCTCACAAACTTTAAACATTGATGAAGTAAGCGGGCTTTGCCTTCAGTTTCACTTTAATAACTGTAAGAGCCAGTGGAATTATTGAAAGAATAACTATCCATTCCTCTGAAATATAGTCGGATGAGCTGAAGAAACGCTCAGAAGGATAGGGTTCTTAATAGAAACACAAGCTCACACAGAATATTCTATTTACTTCGCACTGCACAGCAATAACAATATAACCCAATGGGTCCTGGTTCGAATGACAGACCGACGTCAGTGTAATGACAGACTGTAGAAACGTCAGTGTAATGACGTATGACTGTTACAGTACGTTGAAAGAAAGTCACATCGAATGACTATGGAATGGCGATGCGATCGCAAAGTAAACGGGTTCGTCTCCCAGCCAATTTACAAATTTAATTATGAACCTCAAAGTGATTCCTTGTAAAACATCAAATACAATCAGTTTATCATCTGATTATCAAGTAATCGTTTAGAGTGGAAATATAGAACAGTAACGGTTAAAAACATAGCTGTGTTGTGTGACTCAGTGTCTTGAAACAATAAATGTCTATTTAAACTATTAGAACACTTACATTCAAAATATCATTATTATAGATGAAGAGGGCGGTCTCAGCACCATAAGCTACTAAGTAAGCGGGCTTTGCTGTCAGTTTCAATCGATAGCATAAAAGAATAATTCTAAAATCCTCAAGAATCCTCAGGATGCCACAGGAATTATCAGGCCCCGTCATGCAGCTGAAAAATACATTTTTGAAAGATCTCAGAACGTTACAAAGATGCGCGTATTGAAGCTTCACCCGTCGAGCTTAACTGTCGTAACGAGCATGGAATAATGAATTATGATCGTATTCAATAAAAGACAATCCTCTATAAACAGTGAAAATACGTAAAGCACAGAGGCGTAGATCACGAAAAATATAAAATAAACAATCACGAGAAAGAACATTGATGAAGAGGGCGGTCTCTGCAGAATTGTTTACCCTTAAATTGTAAAAAGCACCTTAAGGTTAATCTGAAAACAAGACGGTGGTATAGATGGAGCAGCTATCACGATTCTCAGTCATGCTGATTGATGAGCTCGTGATACGCTATCACGACATTCCAAAGCAATAAGTTGCACTTGTGCTTGAACCCCGATCATTGATGAAGTTGGGAGGCAGTCACATCCTAATACGAAATGACCGAAACTTGAACATTGAAATAAAAGTGTCTGAGCATTAAGTATAGAGATAGACAAGCTATCATGAGGCTCAGTCATGTAGCTCAGAGAGTCATATCTTAATACGAAATTACCAGAACAGTGGAAATACATTTTAAGAGCAAACACCCAAGACACGTGGCTCTACTAATATCTATGATCCCACAAGAAGTAAGACTCACGACATAGACTGAAAACTTTGTGAACGAGGGAAACTGGAATAAACTGGAAATGTTGAATGATATTCAATCAAACCTACTAGAGTATAATGCAACCGACTAATGCTCTAGAAACATTCTGTTGAGTCCTCCTAATAACGAAAAAGCGTAAGTGTAAGAAGGTCAAGTGTAAGTTGATGGTAAAAAACCAACATTAGCAAAACAAAGCATTAGCATTACAAAGTGAATTGAAATGAACAAAGTGAACGTTGAACATTTAAAATTGTTGTGCATTAAGTATAGAGATAGACAAGCTATCATGAGGCTCAGTCATGTAGCTCAGAGAGTCATATCTTAATACGAAATTACCAGAACAGTGGAAATACATTTTAAAAGCAAACATCGGGAAACGTGGCTCAAGTAATCTCCCTTCAAAACTTTTTCGATTTTGATTGAGACAAATTGAGTATCAATTCGGAAGTACGAGATCAAGATAAAATTAAAAGGCATTGACGAAGATGGGCGGTCTCTGCAGATTTTTGTTACGTTTGAATTGTAACAATTGAAAGCCCCTTGAGGGTTAGCCGAATACTGATAAAGATAAAATTCTCAAATATTTAGCAATGTACAATTATAACACCGCACTAACGCTATTTCCTGGCTTCGATAATCGGACTGTCTAATATTAAGACTAGATCGATGAACATTTATTAAAAAAAATTAAACGTCTGCATAATCGGACTGTCTAACACTCATTCTTCTAAAAAGTATCAGTTGAGGAGCACTCCTACAGAAGAACATGGGAATTCACTTTAAGAGCAAACACCACAGTTACGTGGCTCAAGTGCTCTTCTTTGAGATTCCTAGCAATTTCTATTGAGACATACTTTCATGCAACATTGACGAAGATGGGTGGTCTCTGCAAATTTCTGCTACGTTTAAATAGTAAAAAGTTAAAGCCCCTTGAGAGTTAGCCGAACATTGTTCGAGATAAAAGTTTTAAATATTTAGCATTGTACAATTATAACACCGTACCAACGCTACTGGTAGTCACCGATAACCAGACTGTCCAACATTAGATCGATGGAAACCATTTAATTTTGTGAACGAGGGAAACTGGAATAAACTGGAAATATTGTATAAACCGCAATCAACATATACTTAATACTGGAGTATAATACTACCGGTATTTTGAAATTCGAGTATTCTGTTGAGTCCTCTTAGAAATGGAAAAGCGTAAGTGTTAGAAGGACAAATGCGAGCTCATGGTTAAAACCAACATTAGCTCACAAACTTTAAACATTGATGAAGTAAGCGGGCTTTGCCGTCAGTTTCAGTTTAATAAGTGTAAGAGTCAGTGGAATTATTGAGAGAAAAACTATCAATTCCTCTGAAATATAGATGGAAATATGTACCGCAATCAAGTAGATGCGGTTAGTGAACACAAACGTTCCACTGTAGGACCGAAACTTGAACATTGAAATAAAAGTGGCTGTGCATTGAGTATTAAGACAGACAAGCTATCACGAGGCTCAGTCATGTAGCTCAGAAGGTCATATCTTCATACAAAATTACCAGAACGGTGGAAATAAGTTGGGAGCAGCAGTAAAAAAAAACGAAACAGTATCAACTAACAAACTATGCTTAAAAAAAGAATAATGACATTATTAAGACAAAAACATTGATGAAGTGGGAGATATCTATTGGAAAAAGTTAAAGTCCCATGAGGGTTAGCCGAATACTCCGGACCTCAGCAACGCTAAAGTATTAGATTAGGTTAGTGAACACAAACATTCCACTGTAGGAAAGAAACTTGAACTTGAAACAAAAACAGAAAACATAGAAAATAAATAATTCTTAAATACAAGCCATTGATGAAGAGGGCGGTCTCTGTAACATTTTTGACATTTAAATTGTAAAAAGTACTTTAAGTAAAAGCTGAACTTTGTTTAAGATAAAAGTCTCCCCAATATTAATCATCATAAGCTATCATGAGGCTCAGACACGTGGATAAGAAATGAATGTTTAAATACCAATACCTAACAAAGAGGTAGAAATATATTTTTAAAAGACAATTGGACGTTTATAAATCGTTTGATAGATGAACATAGAGTGCATTGCAGGTGACCTCCTGACTCCCTATGTGCCTACCCAACATACTCTTTCTAACATTGATGAAGCCGGGTGTTCTTTGGAAATTGCAGTTCAAATAAGTAAAAAAAGCGCCTTAAGGTTCAGCTGACAACGTGTACGTGGTATAGATGGAGCAGATATCACGATTCTCAGTCATGCTGATTGATGAGCTCGTGATACGCTATCACGACATTCCGGCGCAAAAAGGAGCACTTGTGCTTGAACCCCGATCATTGATGAAGTTGGGAGGTAGTCACATCTTAATACGAAATGACCGAAACTTGAACAAAGAAATAGGTGTCTGAGCATTAAGTATAGTGAAAATTGAATATAAACTGGAAATACGTATTGAATAATACGCAATCAAACCTACGGGAGTGTAATACTAGCCGTATTTTGAAATGCGAATATTCTGTTGAATCCTCCGAAAAGTAACAATAAAAAGCGTAAATGTAAAAAGATCAAGTGTGAACTAATGGTTAAAAACGAACATTAGCTCACAATTTTTTTTTATTATCTGGCAACACTAACTGTCAGTAATGACAAATGTAGACAACGAAATGACATTAAAAACATTATTTTGCCTCCATGTATTGGAATAATGTTTTGGTTACTTAGCGAAGTTTTTGTTTAGTTTTATTTTTACGTTGAAATGAGCTCAGGATATGTTTCTACTGCATTCAAAGTAAGAGAATATATTATTATAAAGGCAAATGATTTATTTTGGAAAATAAATATTCATAATTGTACCTTTTCCAGCGACAAGTTTTAGCATTATACATGCTAAATATGAACCATTTTTACAGTCTCCTGCAACTTTATTAGTATAATTCATTTCTTTGAGGCATAAACTATTAAAAACCCTTGCCATTAAATATGGATTAAACTTAATGTTCACGTTAAGCCAAATTGCCCTAACAAACTTAGCAATTCCCTTTTAAACATTGATGAAGTAAGCGGGCTTTGCCTTCAGTTTCGCTTTAATAACTGTAAGAGTCAGTGGAATTATTGAAAGAATATCTCCTCTTATATATAGATGACAATATCTACCGGAATCAAGTAGATGCGGTCAGTAAACACAAACGTTCCACTGTACGACCGAAACTTGAACATTGAAATAACAGTCGCTGAGCATTAAGTATAGAGATAGAGAAGCTGTCATGAGACTCAGTCATGTAGCTCAGAGAGTCATATCTTAATACGAAATGACCAGAACGGTGGAAATACATTGAGCACTAGAAAACAGAACATAAACGATCTCAACAAAATTCTTTAAAAAAATGAAGAAATCTAAAAAAGCAAGAAAGTTTTTCACGAGAAAGAGCATTGATGAAATGGGCGGTTTCTGCATAATCCTTTACGTTCAAATCGTACAAAGTATCTTAAGGTTAAGCTGACAACGTGTACGTGGTATAGATGGAGCAGATATCACGATTCTCAGTCATGCTGATTGATGAGCTCGTGATACGCTATCACGTCATTCCGGCGCAAAATGTTGCACTTGTGCCTGGACCCTGATCATTGATGAAGTTGGGCGGACTATGCCGATACACGTAGCTTCTCAAAAAAACGAGTGAACACAAACCAGTCCACTGGAGACCATACGAAATAATTGTATACCAACATAAGCTCACGAATTTTAAACATTGATGAAGTAAGCGGGCTTTGCCTTCAGTTTCACTTTAATAACTGTAAGAATGGATTTATTGAAAGAATAATTATCAATTCCTCTGTAATATAGTTGGAAATATCTACCGGAATTAAGTAGATGCGGTTAGTGAACACAAACGTTCCACTGTAGGACCGAAACTTGAACATTGAAATAACAGTCGCTATGCATTAAGTATAGAGATAGACAAGCTATCATGAGGCTCAGTCATGTAGCTCAGAGTCATATCTTAATACGAAATGACCAGAACAGTGGAAATACATTTTTAGACCAAACACCGGAGTTATGTGGCTCAAATGCTTTTCTTTGAGATTGTTTGCAATTTCTATCCGAAGATGGGCGGTCTCTGCAGATTTTTGTTACGTTTAAATTGTAAAACGTGAAAGCCCCCTGAGGTTTAGATGAATACGGGATGGGATAATACGACAGTTCGTGGTAACGAGCATGGAAATATGAATTATGTGTTCATGAGTGAACAATCCGCTGTGTACTAAGTATAGAGATAGACAAGCTATCATGACGCTCAGTCATGTAGCTCAGGAAGTCTTATCTACATACGAAATGCCGGAACAGTGGAAATAAGTTGAGGACAAGAAAAAAGGCATGGTACAAAGTGACCGGTAAATAGAAAAAGACTGAAATCATTCACGACATTGATGAAGACGGCGGTGTCTGCCACATTTATTACATTCAAGTTGTAACAAGTACTTTAAGTTAAAGCTGAACTTTGTTAAGGATAAAAGTCCCCCCGAATATTGAGCATCGTAAGCTATCACGAGGCTCAGTGACGTGGCTAAGAAATTAATAAGTAAATACCAATACCTAACAGAGAGGTAGAAATGTATTTTTGGAAGAAAATAGAATGTCCATAATGACCACTCGGCGGGTTTTATCGTTTGATAGATGAACATAGAGCCATTGCCTTGCAGGTGACCTCCTGACTTCCTATGTGCCTACCCAACATACTCTTTTTAACATTGATGAAGCCGGGTGTTTTTAAAAAAGTTAAATCCCCTTGAGGGTTAGTGAAAATTGTTTGTGATAAGTCTCAAATATTTAGTATTGTACAAATATAACACCGCACCAACGATCTTTGATGACATCGATAACCGAGCTGTCCAACATTAAGACTAGATCGATGAAAATTGATTTAATTTTGTGATCGAGGGAAACTGGAATAATCTGGAAATATTGAACAATGCGCAATCAAACCTACTGGAGTATAATACTAACCAATTTTCTTAGGATTCCTATGAGACCTCCTATCAATATTAAAGCGTATGTACTCCAGTCAGAAAAGCAACTGCAGGTGACATTAAAAGAAGAATTAACGAATATAAGCACACCAACTTTACACATTGATGAAGTAAGCGGGCTTCGCCTTCAGTTTCACTTTAATAAATGTAAGAGTCAGTGGAATTATTGAAAGAATAACTATCAATTCCTCTGAAATATAGTTGGAATGTAACATTGAACGAAAGTCATATCGAATGACTATGGAATGGCGCTGCGATCGCAAAGTAAACGGGTTCGTCTCCCAGCCAATTCACGAATTTAATTATTATACTCAAAGTGAACGTTGAACATTTAAAATTGTTGTGCATTAAGTATAGAGATAGACAAGCTAACATGAGACTCAGTCATGTAGCTCAGAGAGTCATATCTTAATACGAAATGATCAGAACGGTGGAAATACATTTATTAAAGATATGAGAATGTTAGAAAAATGTGAATGTCCAGCACACCGTGTGGGTGAACCTGGCTCCCTACACAACTTACTCCTTTAAACATTGATGAAGCTGGCAGCTCCTTGCGAAGTATATTTGAGTATTCAGTTAAATGTGTACTTGAGAATAATCATCAAGTCCTTTGATATGGCGGTTTATAATAATGTGGATAAGGCCAAAGAATTTTGGCAAGCTTCGACCGTCAAACTTAACAGTCAAAACGAGCTTGAAAATATAAATAATGTGTTCAAGACAATCCGCTGTGCATTAAGTATAGAGACAGACAAGCTATCATGAGACTCAGTCATGTAGCTCAGAGAGTCATATCTTCATACGAAATTACCAGAACGGTGGAAATAAGTTGGGAGCAGCTGCAAAAACCAAAAACGAAAAAGTATCAACCAACAAAGTATGCCAAAAAAAAAAACATTATTTAAGACAAAGAACATTGATGAAGTGGGCGGTCTCTGCAGATTTCTGCTACGTTTAAATTGTAAAAAGTTAAAGCCTCTTGAGAGTTAGCCGAACATTGATCGAGATAAAAGTTTCAAATATTTAGCATTGTACAATTATAACACCGTACCAACGCTACTGGTAGTCACCGATAACCGGACTGTCCAACATTAGATCGATGGAAACCATTTAATTTTGTGAACGGGGGAAACTGGAATAAACTGGAACTTTGTATAAACCGCAATCAACATATACTTAATACTGGAGTATAATACTACCGGTATTTTGAAATGCGAGTATTCTGTTGAGTCCTCTTAGAAATGGAAAAGCGTAAGTGTAAGAAGGACCAATTCTAGCAAACGTCTATAAACCAACATTAGCTCACAAACTTTAAACATTGATGAAGTAAGCGGGCTTTGCCTTCAGTTTCACTTTAATAACTGTAAGAGTCTGTGAAATTATTGAGAGAAAAACTATCAATTCCTCAGAAATATAGATGGAAATATGTACCGCAAACAAGTAGATGCGGTTAGTGAACACAAACGTTCCACTGTAGGACCGAAACTTGAACATTGACATAACAGTCGCTGTGCATTAAGTATAGAGATAGACAAGCTATCATGAGGCTCAGTCATGTAGCTCAGAGAGTCATATCTTAATACGAAATGACCAGAACGGTGGAAATACATTGAGCACTAGAAAAAAGAAGATAAACGATCTCAGCAAAATTCTTTTAAAAAGTCAAGAAAGCTAAGAAAAAAAAAACAAGAAAGTTTTTCACGAGAAAGAGCATTGATGAAATGGGCGGTTTCTGCATAATTCTTTACGTTCAAATCGTACAAAGTATCTTAAGGCTAAGCTGACAACGTGTACGTGGTATGGATGGAGCAGCTATCACGATTCTCAGTCATGCTGATTGATGAGCTCGTGATATGCTATCACGACATTCCAGAGCAATAAGTAGCACTTGTGCTTGCACCCGATCATTGATGAAGCTTCTCAAATAAACGACAATGATTATCGATTCCATGGAAATTGAATTAGACAAAGTTCCCGAATCAAGTTGATGCGGTTAGTAGAAAGCGAACACAAACCAGTCCACAGCTGGACCGAACAATTTAACATTTTCAAATAGCTGTGTTCATTAAAGAACAATCCGCTGTGAATGTGATCATTTAACGATGCTGACGAGGAAGATATAGAAACGAAAAAATCAAGGTGTACACATTGATGAAGTAAGCGGGCTTTGCCTTCAGTATGACTTTAATACGATTAAATTGTAAAAAGTTAACCCCCTTAGGGTTAGCCGAATACTGTTTGAGGTACAAGTGTCAAATATTTTACATTGTACTGTATTATATTTAGCATTGTGTAGTAATATAATACCGCACTAACGGTATTTGTTGGCACCATTGGTACACATACCAATATGCAGAGTGAAAAAAGAAAGAATTCTTACATTAAATACATTGATGAAGTGAGCAGTCCCTGCCGCTCTTTTTCCGTTTTAATTGTAGAAAGTACCCTGTGTTTAGGATGAATTTTGTTAAAGATAAAAGTCTCGGCTAATATTTAGCATTGTAAGCTATCATGAGGCTCAGTCACGTGGCTAAGGCCTTATTACCAAGACCAATATCTAATGACCAACACGGTGGAAATACATTATTGAACTTGTCTTTGACTTTGAAAGATATTAGAAAGAAAGATGCGACTGATGAGCTGACTCCCTACACAACATACTCCTTTAAACATTGATGAAGCTGGCCGCTCCTTGCCAAATATTTTTAAGATTAAGAATAAATGTGAACTTTTAAATAATGATCAAGTTCTTTGATATGGTAGTTCATAAATATTAATGAATTAGAATAATGTGAAGCATTAAAACCGAAGCATTTTAACAAGCTTTAAACTTCGAGCTCAACTTTTGGAACTTGAGCGTGGAAATATGAATTGTGTTCATTAAAGGACAATCCGCTGTGCATTAAGTATAGAGACAGACAAGCTATCATGAGGCTCAGTCATGTAGCTCAGAGACTCATAGAAATATGCAAGAGTAATAAAAAAGTCGCATGACGAAAGAATGGATCCGTATAAATAACAATGACAAAGTGAGCGGTCTCTGCAACTTTGTAAAAAGTTAAAGTCCCTTTTAAAGAGGTGTAGCTAAATACTGTGTGAGATAAAAGTCTCAATTAAAACACCACACTAACGCTGTTTGCTGACACCGATAACCGGACTGTCTAACATTAACACTAGATCGATGGACTTTTTAATTTTGTGAACGAGGGAAACAGGAGTAAGCTATCATCTTACTTTTATAATTGGGTAGATGACTCCACTAATCAATTGACGTACTTTTTATGAGCTGTCAAAACGCCATTCCCCCATAGATTTTCTATGACAATACTCAACTATGACGTCACTTTTTTGTCATCTCAATTCACTAACTATTTATTGATTTCAAAGCAACTAAAAATCGTTTTTTATAGTTATTTAAAAAATCATCGGGTTTTTAGTGCTAAAATTAAATGTTTTTTGTGAAGTTGTTTCTTGAAATTATTGGTTAGTGGTGTCATATACCCAATTGTAATAAAAGGTGAGTTTTCTCGTAAGATCTTCTAACAATTAAAATTCTTCTGCTTTTTTGTCGGAAACATCGCAGTCCTTTCTTCGGAGAGTGATTGAAGATACCACAGTCGAACTATATTTACATTGATGAAGATATATAAATATAACAACATTATACAAGCTTCACCCGTCAAGCTTAACTGTCGTAACGAGCGTGGAATTATGAATTATGATTGTGTTCATTAGAGGACAATCCGCTGTGCATTAAGTATAGAGACAGACAAGCTATCGTGAGACTCAGTCATGTAGCTCAGAGAGTCATATCTTAATACAAAATGACCAGACACGGTGGAAATACGTTGAGCGGGAGGCAAAAGCAAAAAAAAAGTAACAAAGTATCAACTCACAAACTACACGTAATATAAAAAGAATGACTTTATTTAAGACAAAGAACATTGATGAAGAGGGCGTTCTCTGCAGAATTGATTACGCTTAAATTGTAAAAAGCACCTTAAGGTGCCTTTAACAATTTAACGTTAGTCTAGTGCTCGTAAGCAATAAGTATTTTAAGAGCAAACACAGGAGTTACGTGGCTCAAGTGCTCTTCTTTGAGATTCCTAGCAATTTCTATTGAGACATACTATCATGCAACATTGACGAAGATGGGTGGTCTCTGCAGATTTCTGCTACGTTTAAATTGTAAAAAGTTAAAGCCCCTTGAGAGTTAGCCGAACATTGTTCGAGATAAAAGTTTCAAATATTTTAGCATTGTACAATTATAACACCGTACCAACGCTACTGGTAGTCACCGATAACCGGACTGTCCAACATTAGATCGATGGAAACCATTTAATTTTGTGAACGAGGGAAACTGGAATAAACTGGAAATATTGTATAAACCGCAATCAACATATACTTAATACTGGAGTATAATACTACCGGTATTTTGAAATGCGAGTATTCTGTTGAGTCCTCTTAGAAATGGAAAAGCGTAAGTGTAAGAAGGACCAATTCTAGCTAACTTATTTAAACCAACATTAGCTCACAAACTTTAAACATTGATGAAGTAAGCGGGCTTTGCCTTCAGTTTCACTTTAATAACTGTAAGAGTCAGTGGAATTATTGAAAGAATAACTATCAATTCCTCTGAAATATAGATGGAAATATGTACCGCAATCAAGTAGATGCGGTTAGTGAACACAAACGTTCCACTCTAGTACCTAAACTTAACATAGAAATAAAAGTGTCTGAGCATTAAGTATAGAGACAGACAAGCTATCATGAGGCTCAGTCATGTAGCTCAGAGAGTCATGTCTTAATACGAAATGACCAGAACAGTGGAAATACATTTTAAAAGCAAACACCGGAGTTACGTGGCTCAAGTGCTTTTCTTTGAGATTGTTTGCAATTTCTATCCGAAGATGGGCGGTCTCTGCAGATTTTTGTTACGTTTAAATTGTAAAACGTGAAAGCCCCGTGAGGTTTAGATGAATACTGTATGGGATAATACGACAGTTCGTCGTAACGAGCATGGAAATATGAATTATGTGTTCATGAGTGAACAATCCGCTGTGTACTAAGTATAGAGATAGACAAGCTATCATGACGCTCAGTCATGTAGCTCAGGAAGTCTTATCTACATACGAAATGCCGGAACAGTGGAAATACGTTGAGGACAAGAAAAAAAGGCATGGTACAAAGTGACCGGTACATAGAAAAAGACTGAAATCATTCACGACATTGATGAAGACGGCGGTGTCTGCCACATTTATTACATTCAAGTTGTAACAAGTACTTTAAGTTAACTGAACTTTGTTTTAGATAAAAGTCGCCCCGAATATTGAGCATCGTAAGCTATCACGAGGCTCAGTGACGTGGCTAAGAAATTAATATGTAAATACCAATACCTATCAGAGAGGTAGAAATGTATTTTTGGAAGAAAATAGAATGTCCATAATGACCACTCGGCCGGTTTTATCGTTTGATAGATGAACATAGAGCCATTGCCTTGCAGGTGACCTCCTGACTCCCTATGTGCCTACCCAACATACTCTTTTTAACATTGATGAAGCCGGGTGTACTTTAAAAAGTTAAATCCCCTCGAGGGTTAGTGAAACTTGTTTGAGATAAGTCTCAAATATTTAGCATTGTACAACTGTAACAGCGCACCAACTCTGTCGGTTGACACCTATAACCGGACTGTCTACATTGAGAATAGATCGATGTAAATTGATTTAATTTTGTGAAAAACAACAGTTAACGGTTCAGATTAATAAAAAAGTGGTCTCATTAGTATTCCAAAAAATACAATTATCATTAAATTACATTATTTATATTCAATTATTCTTTTATTAAAGTCATCAATTGAATAAAAACATTCGTCACATTCAACGAAATTCAGTTTGTAAGATTCTTAATCATCATCATTAATCATTGATGAAGTAAGCGGACTTTGCTGTTAGTTTCACTCGAATATATGAAAGAATGATTCTCAATTCCTCAGGAATCAAGTTGGAAATACATATTTACCCGAATTCAGTGGACGCGGTTAACGTAACGTTTATCGTAGAAAAGTAAATGTTCGTTAAGTATTTAGGTAGACGACCTATTATGGTTGTCAGTCATGCTGACTGATGAGCTCGTGATGCGCTATCATGTAATTCTGGTGCAATAAGTTGCACTCCTGCTGAATATAAATTATTGATGAAGGTGAGCGGTCGTTGATGTAGATTTGGTAGAACATATGTTTATGTATTTTCAGGGAGCGTGCATTCCAGGAATATGCTCTCCTTTCAGAACATCTCCAGTATCAGTTGAGGAGCACTCTTAAAGAATAACGTTGATGAGGGTGATAAGTTAGTTTAGTAACACAGACTGTAAGAGTCAGCGGAATTATTGAAAGAATAACTATCAATTCCTCTGTAATATAGTTGGAAATATCTACCGGAATCAAGTAGATGCGGTTAGTGAACACAAACGTTCCACTGTAGGACCGAAACTTGAACATTGAAATAAAAGTCGCTGTGCATTGAGTATTAAGACAGACAAGCTATCATGAGGCTCAGTCATGTAGCTCAGAGAGTCATATCTTAATACGAAATGATCAAAACGGTGAAAAAACATTGAGCACTAGAAAATAGAACATAAACGATCTCAACAAAATTCTTTAAAAAAGTGAAGAAATCCAAGAAAAAAAAGCAAGAAAATTTTTCACGAGAAAGAGCATTGATGAAGTGGGCGGTTTCTGCATAATTCTTTACGTTCAAATCGTACAAAGTATCTTAAGGTTAAGCTGACAACGTGTACGTGGTATAGATGGAGCAGCTATCACGATTCTCAGTCATGCTGATTGATGAGCTCGTGATACGCTATCACGTCATTCCGCCGCAAAACCTTGCACTTGTGCTCGAACCGCGATCATTTATGAAGTTGGGAGGTCTCTGCCGATACGCGTAGCTTCTCAAATAAACGACAATTGTTATGGATTTCATAGAAATTGGATAAAAAAACTTCCCGAATCAAGTTGATGCGGTTAGTGGCAAGCGAACACAAACCAGTCCACAGCTGGACCGAACAATTTAACATTTTCAAATAGCCGTGTTCATTAAAGAACAATCCGCTGTGAATGTGATCATTTAACGATGCTGACGAGGAAGATATAGAAACGAAAAAATCAAGGTATACACATTGATGAAGTAAGCGGGCTTTGCGTTCAATTTGACTTTAATACGATTAAATTGTAAAAAGTTAAACCGCCTAAGGGTTAGCCGAATACTGTTTGAGATACAAGTGTCAAATATTTAGCATAGTACTGTATTGTATTTAGCATTGTGTTGTAATATAACACAGCACTAACGGTATTTGTTGGCACCATTGGAACACAAACCCATGAAAAGTGAAAAAAGAAAGAATTCTTACATTAAATACATTGATGAAGTGAGCGGTCTCTGCCGCTCTTTTTCCGTTTTAATTGTAGAAAGTGCCCTGTGTTTAGGATGAATTTTGTTAAGCATCGTAAGCTATCATGAGGCTCAGTCACGTGGCTAAGACATTATTACCAAGACCAATATCTAATGACCAACACGGTGGAAATACATTTTTGAACTTGTCTTTGACTTTGAAAGATTATAGAAAGAAAGATGTGACTGATGAGCTGACTCCCTACACAACATACTCCTTTAAACATTGATGAAGCTGGCCGCTCCTTGCCAAATATTTTTAAGATTTAGAATTAATGTGAACTTTTTAAACAATGATCAAGTTCTTTAATATGGTAGTTCATAAATATTAATGAATTAGAATAATGTGAAGCATTAAAGCCGAAGCATTTTAACAAGCTTTAAACTTCTAGCTCAACTTTTGGAACTTGAGCGTGGAAATATGAATTGTGTTCATTAAAGGACAACCCGCTGTGCATTAAGTATAGACATAGACAAGCTATCATGAAGCCCAGTCATGTAGCTTAGAGTCTTCTTCGTGAACTTCGTACGAAATGACCGAAAAAACGGAGGAAACACGTTGAGCACAAGAAAAAAGTTATAAGTCGGAAAACAAACCAAGCTATCAAAACTAATTATCAATGAAATAATTCACGACAAAGAACATTGATGAAGAGGGCGGTCTCTGCAGAATTGTTTACCCTTAAAATGTAAAAAGCACCTTAAGGTTAATCTGAAAACAAGACTGTGGTATAGATGGAGCAGCTATCACGATTCTCAGTCATGCTGATTGATGAGCTCGTGATACGCTATCACGACATTCGGGCGCAAGAAGTAGCACTTGTGCTTGAATCGCGATCATTAATAAGGTTTTTAAGGTATTTATGTTATGGGCCTTTGTTGCCCGAAATAAATGGTACCTATTATCATTATTGATGAAGTTGGGAGGTAGTCACATCTTAATACGAAATGACCAGAATTTAACATTGAAATAAGTGTCTCAGCATTAAGTATAGAGATAGACAAGTTATCATGAGGCTCAGTCATGTAGCTCAGAGAGTCATATCTTAATACGAAATGACCAGAACAGTGGAAATACATTTTAAGAGCAAACACCCAAGACACGTGACTCTACTAATATCTATGATCCCACAAGAAGTAAAACCCACGACACAGACTGAACATTCAGCTGTATCCGAGCATTAAATCAATCCAAAGCAGAGATTCCTGTAAATAAATAATCTTTAAGTAAAAATCATTGATGAAGAGGACGGTCTCTGCCACATTTTTTACATTTAAGTTGTAAAAAATACTTTAAGTTAAAGCTGAATTTTGTTTAAGATAAAAGTCTCCCCAATATTAATCATCATAAGCTATCATGAGGCTCAGACACGTGGATAAGAAATGAATATTTAAATACCAATACCTAACAGAGAGGTAGAAATATATTTCTGAGAGACAATTGGACGTTTATAAATCGTTTGATAGATGAACATAGAGTGCATTGCAGGTGACCTCCTGACTCCCTATGTGCCTACCCAACATACTCTTTTTAACATTGATGAAGCCGGGTGTTCTTTAAAAAGTAAAATCCCCTTGAGGGTTAGTGAAAATTGTTTGAGATAAGTCTCAAATATTGTACCATTATAACACCGTACCAACGCTACTGGTTGACACCGATAACCGATGTGTCCAACATTAGAGCGAGATCGATGGAAATCATTTAATTTTGTGAACGAGAGAAGCCGGCAAAGCAGCTATAGCCGAATAAACGGGTATTGCGACTATTTACTTTAAAATGTAAGCACGAAAGAAAGTTTTAAAGCAAAAAACATTGACGAAGATGGGCGGTCTCTGCAGATTTTTGTTACGTTTAAATTGTAAAAAGTTGCACCCCCAAGGGTTAGCCAAATACTGTTTAAGACACAAATGTGAAATATTTAGCATTGTACTGTATTGTATTGTATTTAGCATTGTGTAGTAATATAATACCGCACTAACGGTATTTCACCATTGAAACACAAACTAACCAAAAGAGAAGAAATAATAAATTAAGAGAATAAAGAATTCTTACATTAAATACATTGATGAAGTGAGCGGTCTCTGCCGCTCTTTTTCCGTTTTAATTGTAGAAAGTACCCTGTGTTTAAGTTGAATTTAGTTAAAGTCAAATGAATTTAAAATTGTTGTGCATTAAGTATAGAGATAGACAAGCTATCATGAGGCTCAGTCATGTAGCTCAGAGAGTCATATCTTCATACGAAATTACTAGAACAGTGGAAATACAATTGAAATGTCACATGCGACAGAGCTGGTAGCTAGCTAGTAGCCAGCAGGACATCTCCAGACTCAGTTGAGGCGCACTCTTACAGAGGAACATTAACGAAGACGGCCATTCTTAGCAGAATGTTTGTACGATTGAATTGTAGAAAGTTAAAGTCCCTTGAGGGTTAGCTAAATACTGTTTAAGATAAAAGTCTAAAATATTTTGCATTGTGCAAATATAACACCGTACCAACGCTATTTGTTGACACCGATAACCAAAATTTTATATTAAAGGTTATCAATCAATGGAAATTATTTAATTTTGCGAACGAGGGAAACTGGAACAAACTGGAAATATTTAATAATACTCATTAAACCCACTACAGTTTAATACTATCCGTATTTTGAAACGCAAATATTCTGCTGAGTCCTCCTAAAAATGTGAAAATGTAAGAAGATCAAGTGTAAGCTGATGGTAAAAAACGAACATAAGCTCACAAACTTTACACATTGATGAAGTAAGCGGGCTTTGCCTTCAGTTTCGCTGTAGTATCTGTAAGAGTCAGCGGAATCATCGAAAGAATAACTATCAATTCCTCCGACATATAGTTGGAATGTAACATTGAACGAAAGTGCATTAAGTATAGAGATAGACAAGCTATCATAAGGCTCAGTCATGTAGCTCAGAGAGTCATATCTTAATACGAAATGATCAGAACGGTGGAAATACATTTATTAAAGATATGAGAATGTTAGAAAAATGTGAATGTCAAGCACACCATGTGGGTGTACCTGGCACCCTACACAACTTACTCCTTTAAACATTGATGAAGCTGGCAGCTCCTTGCGAAGTATATTTGAGTATTCAGTTAAATGTGTACTTGAGAATAATCATCAAATCCTTTGATATGGCGGTTTATAATAATGTGGATAAAGCCAAAGAATTTTGGCAAGCTTCGACCGTCAAACTTAACAGTCAAAACGAACATGAAAATATAAATAATGTGTTCAGAACAATCCGCTGTGCATTAAGTATAGAGACAGACAAGCTATCATGAGACTCAGTCATGTAGCTCAGAGAGTCATATCTTCATACGAAATTACCAGAACGGTGGAAATAATTTGGGAGCAGCTGCAAAAACCAAAAACGAAAAAGTATCAACCAACAAAGTATGCCAAAAAAAAAAACAACATTATTTAAGACAAAGAACATTGATGAAGTGGGCGGTCTCTGCAGATTTCTGCTACGTTTGAATTGTAAAAAGTTAAAGCCCCTTTGAGATAAGTCTCAAATAGTCACCGTACCAACGCTACTGATAATCACCGATAACCGGACTGTCCAACATTAGATCGATGGAAACCATTTAATTTTGTGAACGAGGGAAACTGGAATAAACTGGAAATATTGTATAAACCGCAATCAACATATACTTAATACTGGAGTATAATACTACCGGTATTTTGAAATGCGAGTATTCTGTTGAGTCCTCTTAGAAATGGAAAAGCGTAAGTGTAAGAAGGACAAATGCGAGCTCATGGTAAAAACCAACATTAGCTCACAAACTTTAAACATTGATGAAGTAAGCGGGCTTTGCCTTCAGTTTCACTTTAATAACTGTAAGAGTCAGTGGAATAATTGAAAGAATAACTATCAATTCCTCTGTAATATAGTTGGAAATATGTACCGCAATCAAGTAGATGCGGTTAGTGAACACAAACGTTCCACTCTAGGACCTAAACTTAACATAGAAATAAAAGTGTCTGAGCATTAAGTATAGAGATAGACAAGCTATCATGACGCTCAGTCATGTAGCTCAGAGAGTCTTATCTACATACGAAATGCCGGAACAGTGGAAATACGTTGAGGACAAGAAAAAAAGGCATGGTACAAAGTGACGTCAGGATAGAAAAAGACTGAAATCATTCACGACATTGATGAAGACGGCGGTGTCTGCCACATTTATTACATTCAAGTTGTAATAAGTACTTTAAGTTAAAGCTGAACCTTGTTTTAGATAAAAGTCCCCCCGAATATTGAGCATCGTAAGCTATCACGAGGCTCAGTGACGGGGCTAAGAAATTAATATGTAAATACCAATACCTAACAGAGAGGTAGAAATGTATTTTTGGAAGAAAATAGAATGTCCATAATGACCACTCGGCGGGCTTTATCGTTTGATAGATGAACATAGAGCCATTGCCTTGCAGGTGATCTCCTGACTCCCTATGTGCCTACCCAACATACTCTTTATAACATTGATGAAGCCGGGTGTTCTTTAAAAAGTTAAATCCCCTTAAGGGTTAGTGAAACTTGTTTGAGATAAGTCTCAAATATTTAGCATTGTACAACTGTAACAGCGCACCAACTCTGTGGGTTGACATCTATAACCGGATTGTCTACATTGAGAATAGATCGATGTAAATTGGTTTAATTTTGTGAAAAACAACAGTTAACGGTTCAGATTAATAAAAAAGTAGTCTCATTAGTATTCCAAAAAATACAATTATCATTAAATTACATTATTTATATTCAATTATTCTTTTATTAAAGTCATCAATTAAATAAAAACATTCGTCACTTTCAACGCAATCCATTACATTAAATTCTTAATCATCATCATTAATCATTGATGAAGTAAGCGGACTTTGCTGTTAGTTTCACTCGAATATATGAAAGAATGATTCTCAATTCCTCAGGAATCTAGTTGGAAATACATATTTACCCGGATTCAGTGGACGCGGTTAACGTAACGTTTATCGTAGAAAAGTAAATGTTCGTTAAGTATTTAGGTAGACGAGCTATTATGGTTGTCAGTCATGCTGACTGATGAGCTCGTGATGCGCTATCATGTAATTCTGGTGCAATAAGTTGCACTCCTGCTGAATATAAATCATTGATGAAGGTGAGCGGTCGTTGATGTAGATTTGGTAGAACATATGTTTATGTATTTTCAGGGAGCGTGCATTCCAGGAATATACTCTACTTTCAGAACATCTCCAGTATCAGTTGAGGAGCACTCTTAAAGAATAACGACCAATATCTAATGACCAACACGGTGGAAATACATTATTGAACTTGTCTTTGACTTTGAAAGATATTAGAAAGAAAGATGCGCATAGAAGTATCGTCTTGCACATGATCTGACTCCCTACACAACATACTCCTTTAAACATTGATGAAGCTGGCCGTTTCTTGCGAAGTATATTTGAGTTTTAGGTTAAATGTGTACTTCTGAATAACTTCAAGTTCTTTGATATGGCAATTCATATTTAGTAATGGTTTAGAATAATGTGAAGCATTAAAGCCGAAGCGTTGTGACTAGCTCCAACGGTCGAGTTTAACTTTCGAAACTGGAGTATGGAAATATGAATAATGTGTTCATTAAAGGACAACCCGCTGTGCATTAAGTGTAGAGATAGACAAGCTGTCATGAGGCTCAGTCATGTAGCTCAGAGAGTCATATCTTAACACCAAATGACCAGAACAGTGGAAATACATTTGGAATGTCACATGCGTCAGAGCTAGCAGCTAGCTAGTAGCCAGCAGGACATCTCCAAACTCAATTGAACCATACACATACTCAAGCAGAAGACGGGCATTCCTAGCAGAATGTTTATACGATTGAATTGTAGAAAGTCAAAATTCCTTAAGGACTAGTTAAATACTGTTTAAGATGAAAATCTCAAATACAATTATAACACCGCCTAACGCTATTTGTTGGCACCGTTGGCTTGTTAACTAACGAGCTAATCATAAAGAAGACATCGAATACATTGATGACGAGGGCGGTCTCTGCTGCTCTTTTGATATTAAAATTTTAAAAAGTACTTTAAGTTCAAGCCGAATTTTGTTTTAGATAAAACCCGCACCGAATGTAAAGCATTGTAAGCTATCATGAGGCACAGGGACCAGGCTAAGACTTTAACATGTAATGTTAATTACAGACACCACTATCTTATTAACAGAACGGCGGAAATACATTTTGAAAGATTTTAGAAATCAAGACGCGCCACTCCCTACCCGACCCTGCTTTAAACATTAATAAAGCTGGGCGCTACTTGCGAAGTATTTCTTTTTAATTTAAGTTAAACGTTTACTCCTGAATAATTTTCAAGTCCTATAATATGGCAGTTCTAAAACGGTGATAGTTTAGAATAATGTACGAAGTATATTGATATTGTGAAGTTTCAACAGTCGAGCTTAACTTTCAAGACTTTAACACGAAAAGTAAGGTCAAATTAGGATCTATACACAAGAAATTGGTTTACAAGAACTTTACAAGACTTCTTAAAGAAAATCGCTGATGAAGAGAGCGGTCTCAGCACCACAAGTTACTTTAGTATCTAAACACCAAGACCAATAACTAACAGAATGGTATAAATATACTTCGAAAGATAATTCAACGTTCATAATGACCACTCGGCCGGTTTTATCGTTTGATAGATGCACATAGAGCCATTGCCTTGCAGGTGACCTCCTGACTCCCTATGTGCCTACCCAACATACTCTTTTTAACATTGATGAAGCCGGGTGTTCTCCAAAAAGTTAAATCTCCTCGAGGGTTTGTGAAACTTGTTTGAGATAAGTCTCAAATATTTAGCATTGTACAACTGTAACAGCGCACCAACTCTGTTGGTTGACACCTATAACCGGACTGTCTACATAGAGTAGATCGATGTAAATTGATTTAATTTTGTTAACGACAACAATTAACGATTCAGATCAATTAAAAAAGTAGTCTCTTTAGTGTTCCAAAAAATACAATTATCATTTAACTACATTATTTATATTCAATTATTCTTTTATTAAAGTCATCAATTGAATAAAAACATTCGTCACTTTCAACGAAATTCACTAAATTCTTAATCATCATCATTAATCATTGATAAAGTAAGCGGACTTTGCTGTTGGTTTCACTCGAATATATGAAAGAATGATTCTCAATTCCTCAGGAACCAAGTTGGAAATACATATTTACCCGAATTCAGTGGACGCGGTTAACGTAACGTTTATCGTAGAAAAGTAAATGTTCGTTAAGTATTTAGGTAAACGACCTATGTCATGCCGATTGATGAGCTCGTGATGCGCTGTCATATAATTCTGGTGCAATAAGTTGCACTCCTGCTGAATATAAATCATTGATGAAGGTGAGCGGTCGTTGATGTAGATTTAGTAGAACATATGTTTATGTATTTTCAGGGAGCGTGCATTCCAGGAATATACTCTCCTTTCAGAACATCTCCAGTATCAGTTGAGGAGCACTCTTAAAGAATAACGTTGATGAGGGTGATAAGTTAGTTTAGTAACACAGAGAGTGAAACTTGAATATAAATTGGACATACGTATTGAATAATACGCAATCAAACCTACTGGAGTATAATACTACCGTATTTTGAAATACGAGTATTCTTTTGCGTCCTCCTAAAGATATTAAAACGTATGTATTCCAGTCGAAAATGCAAGGCAAACATGTTTTATTGTTACGAACATAAACTCACAAACTTTAAACATTGATGAAGTAAGCGGGCTTTGCCTTCAGTTTCACTTTAATAACTGTAAAAGTCAGCGGAATTATTGAAAGAATAACTATCAATTCCTCCGACATATAGTTGGAATGTAACATTGAACGAAAGTCGTATCGAATGACTATGGAATGGCGCTGCGATCGCAAAGTAAACGGGTTCGTCTCCTACACAATTTATTTAATTATGAACCTCAACGTGATTCCTTGTAAAACATAAACACAATCAGTTTATCATCTGATTATCAAGTGATATCATTTAGAGTGGAAATATAGAACAGTAACGGTTAAAAACATAGTTGTGTTGTGTGACTCAGTGTCTTCCAACAAAAACGTAAATAAACAATTATGTGTTTATTTTAACTATTAGAACACTATATTTAAAATATCGTGTCGTAATTAAATCGTCGAGCAAAGTGAAATAAGCAAAATAAAATAAAAAATAACTCTCAATTAAATACATTGATGAAGTGGGCGGTCTCTGCATAATTATTTTATGCTTCAATTGCAAAAAGCACCTTAAGGTTACGCTGAAAACATGTACGTGGTATAGATGGAGCAGCTATCACGATTCTCAGTCATGCTGATTGATGAGCTCGTGATACGCTATCACGTCATTCCAAAGCAATAAGTAGCACTTGTGCTTGAACCCCGATCATTGATGAAGTTGGGAGGTAATCACATCTTAATACGAAATGACCGAAACTTGAACATAGAAATAAAAGTCGCTGAGCATTAAGTATTAAGACAGACAAGCTATCACGAGGCTCAGTCATGTAGCTCAGAGAGTCATATCTTAATACGAAATGAACAGAAACGGTACAAATACAACTCATCAAAAAAAAAAAAAAAACTATATTTCAAAGAACATTAATGAAGTGGGCGGTGTCTGCAGATTTTAGTTTCGTTTAAATTGGAAAAAGTTAAAGTCCGTTGAGGGTAAACCGAATAATCCGGAACACAGCAACGCTTATGTCTCAGATATGTAGCTATGTATACTTATAACACGGCACTAATGCATTTTACATGCTTTTACATAAGGACTAGTTCGATGAAAATTTATTTAATTTTTTGAACGAGGCTTAATGGAAAAAATGTGGGAGTATTGAATAATGCGCAATCAAAGCTACTGGAGTATAATACTATCCGTATTTTGAAATGCGATAATCTGTTGAGTCCTCATAAAAATGTTAAAAACTGTATAAGTGAAAAGTGAAAAATGTAACCCGATAAACGAAGGAACAGCGGTAAGAAACGACCATGAGCTCACAAACTTTAAACATTGATGAAGTAAGCGGGCTTCAGTTTCACTTTAATACGAGTAACTGTAAGTCAGTGGAATTATCGAAAGAATAACTATCAATTCCTCAGTAATATAGTTGGAAATACCTACCGGAATCAAGTAGATGCGGTTAGTGAACACAAACATTACACTATAGGACCGAAACTTGAACACTGAAATAAAAGTGTCTGAGCATTAAGTATAGAGATAGACAAGCTATCATGAGGCTCAGTCATGTAGCTCAGAGAGTCATATCTTAATACGAAATTACCAGAACAGTGGAAATACATTTTAAGAGCAAACACCCAAGACAAGTGGCTCTACGAATATCTATGATCCCACAAGAAGTAACTCACGACATAGACTGAAAACTTTGTGAACGAGGGAAACTGGAATAAACTGGAAATGTTGAATGATATTCAATCAAACCTACTAGAGTATAATGCAACCGACTAATGCTCTAGAAACATTCTGTTGAGTCCTCCTAATAACGAAAAAGCGTAAGTGTAAGAAGGTCAAGTGTAAGTTGATGGTAAAAAACCAACATTAGCAAAACAAAGCATTAGCATTACAAAGTGAATTGAAATGAACAAAGTGAACGTTGAACATTTAAAATTGTTGTGCATTAAGTATAGAGATAGACAAGCTATCATGAGGCTCAGTCATGTAGCTCAGAGAGTCATATCTTAATACGAAATTACCAGAACAGTGGAAATACATTTTAAAAGCAAACATCGGGAAACGTGGCTCAAGTAATCTCCCTTCAAAACTTTTTCGATTTTGATTGAGACAAATTGAGTATAAATTCGGAAGTACGAGATCAAGATTAAATTAAAAGGCATTGACGAAGATATGCGGTCTCTGCAGATTTTTGTTACGTTTGAATTGTAGCAATTGAAAGCCCCTTGAGGGTTAGCCGAATACTGATAAAGATAAAAATATCAAATATTTAGCAATTATAACACCGCACTAACGTTATTTCCTGGCTTCGATAATCGGACTGTCTAATATTAAGACTAGATCGATGAACATTTATTAAAAAAAAATAAACGTCTGCATAATCGGACTGTCTAACACTCATTCTTCTAAAAAGTATCAGTTGAGGAGCACTCCTACAGAAGAACATGAAAGACACTTTAAGAGCAAACACCACGATTACGTGGCTCAAGTGCTCTTCTTTGAGATTCCTAGCAATTTCTATTGAGACATACTATCATGCAACATTGACGAAGATGGGTGGTCTCTGCAGATTACTGCTACGTTTAAATTGTAAAAAGTTAAAGCCCCTTGAGAGTTAGCCGAACATTGTTCGAGATAAAAGTTTCAAATATTTAGCATTGTACAATTATAACACCGTACCAACGCTACTGGTAGTCACCGATAACCGGACTGTCCAACATTAGATCGATGGAAACCATTTAATTTTGTGAACGAGGGAAACTGGAATAAACTGGAAATATTGTATAAACCGCAATCAACATATACTTAATACTGGAGTATAATACTACTGGTATTTTGAAATGCGAGTATTCTGTTGAGTCCTCTTAGAAATGGAAAAGCGTAAGTGTTAGAAGGACAAATGCGAGCTCATGGTAAAAACCAACATTAGCTCACAAACTTTAAACATTGATGAAGTAAGCGGGCTTTGCCTTCAGTTTCACTTTAATAACTGTAAGAGTCAGTGGAATTACTGAAAGAATAACTATCAACTCCTCCGTAATATAGATGGAAATATGTACCGCAATCAAGTAGATGCGGTAAGTGAACACAATCGTTCCATTGTAGGACCGAAACTTGAACATTGAAATAAAAGTCGCTATGCATTAAGTATAGAGATAGACAAGCTATCATGAGGCTCAGTCATGTAGCTCAGAGTCATATCTTAATACGAAATGACCAGAACAGTGGAAATACATTTTTAGACCAAACACCGGAGTTATGTGGCTCAAGTGCTTTTCTTTGAGATTGTTTGCAATTTCTATCCGAAGATGGGCGGTCTCTGCAGATTTTTGTTACGTTTAAATTGTAAAACGTGAAAGCCCCCTGAGGTTTAGATGAATACTGTACGGGATAATACGACAGTTCGTGGTAACGAGCATGAAAATATGAATTATGTGTTCATGAGTGAACAATCCGCTGTGTACTAAGTATAGAGATAGACAAGCTATCATGACGCTCAGTCATGTAGCTCAGAAAGTCTTATCTACATACGAAATGCCGGAACAGTGGAAATACGTTGAGGACAAGAAAAAAAGGTATGGTACAAAGTGACGGGTGCATAGAAAAAGACTGAAATCATTCACGACATTGATGAAGACGGCGGTCTCTGCAACATTTATTACATTCAAGTTGTAATAAGTACTTTAAGTTAAAGCTGAACTTTGTTTTAGATAAAAGTCGCCCCGAATATTGAGCATCGTAAGCTATCACGAGGCTCAGTGACGGGGCTAAGAAATTAATATGTAAATACCAATACCTAACAGAGAGGTAGAAATGTATTTTTGGAAGAAAATAGAATGTCCATAATGACCACTCGGCGGGTTTTATCGTTTGATAGATGAACATAGAGCCATTGCCTTGCAGGTGACCTCCTGACTCCCTATGTGTCTACCCAACATACTCTTTTTAACATTGATGAAGCCGGGTGTTTTTAAAAAAGTTAAATCCCCTTGAGGGTTAGTGAAAATTGTTTGAGATAAGTCTCAAATATTTAGTATTGTACAAATATAACACCGCACCAACGATCTTTGATGACATCGATAACCGAGCTGTCCAACATTAAGACATTTAGAAATGGAAAAGCGTAAGTGTAAGAAGGACAAATGCGAGCTCATGGTAAAAACCAACATTAGCTCACAAACTTTAAACATTGATGAAGTAAGCGGGCTTTGCCTTCAGTTTCACTTTAATAACTGTAAGAGTCAGTGGAATTATTGAAAGAATAATTATCAATTCCTCTGTAATATAGTTGGAAATATGTACCGCAATCAAGTAGATGCGGTTAGTGAACACAAACGTTCCACTCTAGGACCTAAACTTAACATAGAAATAAAAGTGTCTGAGCATTAAGTATAGAGATAGACAAGCTATCATGACGCTCAGTCATGTAGCTCAGGAAGTCTTATCTACATACGAAATGCCGGAACAGTGGAAATAAGTTGAGGACAAGAAAAAAAGGCATGGTACAAAGTGACGTCAGGATAGAAAAAGACTGAAATCATTCACGACATTGATGAAGAGGGCGGTCTTTGCAACATTTTTGACATTTAAATTGTAAAAAGTACTTTAAGTAAAAGCTGAAATTTGTTTAAGATAAAAGTCTCCCCAATATTAATCATCGTAAGCTATCATGGGGCTCAGTGACGGGGCTAAGAAATGAATATGTAAATACCAAGACCAATACCTAACAGAAAGGTAGAAATATATTATTAAAAGACAATTGAACATTCATAATGACCACTCGGCCGGTTTTATAGTTTGACAGATGAACATAGAGCCATTGCCTTGCAGGTGATCTCGTGACTCCCTATGTGCCTACCCAACATACTTTTTCTTTGAATTTTGAAGGTTAATAAGTACTTATGACAATTTTAATGTCCTCTGCGAATTTAGCTTGTAAGTAGAAATAGTTTAGAATAATGCGAATAAAGGCAATGCATTTTCTATAAAGACAATATATTTACACAAGCTTCACCCGTCGAGCTTAACTGCCGTAACGAGCATGGAAATATAAATTATGATTTTGTTCATGAAAGGTCAAGCTACGAGTATCATAGCTGTGAACAAAACGAAACAAATGAAAATACATTTTCAATGGACTCCAATTTGGCGTCAGAACGAACGTGGTTCCAGACGGTAAAGAACTATAGAAATATTTATTTTCGAGGTGCCAGTAGCAAACGCGCAATTTAATCTCCTTCCTACACATCTCCAGAACATTGATGAAGTGGGCGGTCTCTGCTGAAAATTTTACGCTTCAATTGTAAAAAGCACCTAAGGTTAAGCTGACAACATGTACGTGACACAGATGGAGCAGCTTTCACGATTCTCAGTCATGCTGATTGATGAGCTCGTGATACGCTATCACGACATTCGGGCGCAAGAAGTTGCACTTGTGCTTGAACCCCGATCATTGATGAAGTTGGGAGGTAGTCACATCTTAATACGAAATGACCAGAATTTAACATTGAAATAAGTGTCTGAGCATTAAGTATAGAGACTGACAAGCTATCACGAGGCTCAGTCATGTAGCTCAGAGAGTCATATCTTAATACGAAATGACCAGAACAGTGGAAATATACATTTTTAGACCAAACACCGGAGTTATGTGGCTCAAGTGCTTTTCTTTGAGATTGTTTGCAATTTCTATCCGAAGATGGGCGGTCTCTGCAGATTTTTGTTACGTTTAAATTGTAAAACGTGAAAGCCCCCTGAGGTTTAGATGAAACCTGTATGGGATAATACGACAGTTCGTCGTAACGAGCATGGAAATATGAATTATGTGTTCATGAGTGAACAATCCGCTGTGTACTAAGTATAGAGATAGACAAGCTATCATGACGCTCAGTCATGTAGCTCAGGAAGTCTTATCTACATACGAAATGCCGGAACAGTGGAAATACGTTGAGGACAAGAAAAAAAGGCATGGTACAAAGTGACAGGTAAATAGAAAAAGACTGAAATCATTCACGACATTGATGAAGACGGCGGTCTCTGCCACATTTATTACATTCAAGTTGTAACAAGTACTTTAAGTTAAAGCTGAACTTTGTTTAAGATAAAAGTCCCCCGAATATTGAGCATCGTAAGCTATCACGAGGCTCAGTGACGTGGCTAAGAAATTAATAAGTAAATACCAATACCTAACAGAGAGGTAGATATGTATTTTTGGAAGAAAATAGAATGTCCATAATGACCACTCGGCGGGTTTTATCGTTTGATAGATGAACATAGAGCCATTGCCTTGCAGGTGACCTCCTGACTCCCTATGTACATACCCAACATACTCCTTTTAACATTGATGAAGCCGGGTGTTCTTCAAAAAGTTAAATCCCCTTAAGGGTTAGTGAAACTTGTTTGAGATAAGTCTCAAATATTTAGCATTGTACAACTGTAACAGCGCACCAACTCTGTTGGTTGACACCTATAACCGGATTGTCTACATTGAGAAAAGATCGATGTAAATTGGTTTAATTTTGTGAAAAACAACAGTTAACGGTTCAGATTAATAAAAAAGTAGTCTCATTAGTATTCCAAAAAATACAACTATCATTAAATTACATTATTTATATTCAATTATTCTTTTATTAAAGTCATCAATTGAATAAAAACATTCGTCACTTTCAACGAAATTCAGTACATCAAATTCTTAATCATCATCATTAATCATTGATGAAGTAAGCGGACTTTGCTGTTAGTTTCACTCGAATATATGAAAGAATGATTCTCAATTCTTCAGGAATCAAGTTGGAAATACATATTAACCCGAATTCAGTGGACGCGGTTAACGTAACGTTTATCGTAGAAAAGTAAATGTTCGTTAAGTATTTAGGTAGACGAGCTATTATGGTTGTCAGTCATGCTGACTGATGAGCTCGTGATGCGCTATCATGTAATTCTGGTGCAATAAGTTGCACTCCTGCTGAATATAAATCATTGATGAAGGTGAGCGGTCGTTGATGTAGATTTAGTAGAACATATGTTTATGTATTTTCAGGGAGCGTGCAGTCCAGGAATATGCTCTCCTTTTAGAACATCTCCAGTATCAGTTGAGGAGCACTCTTAAAGAATAACGTTGATGAGGGTGATAAGTTAGTTTAGTAACACAGAGAGTGAAACTTGAATATAAACTGGAAATACGTATTGAATAATACGCAATCAAACCTACTGGAGTATAATACTACCGTATTTTGAAATACGAGTATTCTTTTGCGTCCTCCTAAAGATATTAAAACGTATGTATTCCAGTCGAAAATGCAGAGCAAACATGATATACTGTAACGAACATAAACTCACAAACTTTACACATTGATGAAGTAAGCGGGCTTTGCCTTCAGTTTCACTTTAATAACTGTAGGAGTCAGCGGAATTATTGAAAGAATAACTATCAATTTCTCTGTAATATAGTTGGAAATATCTACCGCAATCAAGTAGATGCGGTTAGTGAACACAAACGTTCCACTGTAGGACCGAAATTTGAACACTGAAACAAAAGTGTCTGAGCATTAAGTATAGAGATAGACAAGCTGTCATGAGGCTCAGTCATGTAGCTCAGAGAGTCATATGTTAATACGAAATTACCAGAACAGTGGAAATATATTTTACTAGCAAACACCCAAGCCACGTGGCTCTACTCATGTCTATGTCCTGAAGAAGTAAGACTCACGACACAGACTGAACATTAAATGGTATCTCAACATTATGCCAAAAAGCAAAGGGAAATAGAAGAAATAAATAAAAATTCTTAAATATAAAGCATAGATGAAAAGGGCGGTCTCTACAACATTTTTTTCGTCTAAGTTGTAAAAAGTACCTTAAGTTACGTTTTAATTGTGACAAAGTTAATTCTCCTTGAGGGTATGCATATTACTTCCACTGTAGGACCGAAACTTGAACATTGAAATAACAGTCGCTGAGCATTAAGTATAGAGATAGACAAGCTATCATGAGGCTCAGTCATGTAGCTCAGAGAGTCATATCTTCATACGAAATGACCAGAACAGTGGAAATATACATTTTAAGAGCAAACACCCAAGCAACGTGCCTCTACTCATGTCTGTGATCCCACAAGAAGTGAGACCCACATAAACGATCGAACATTCAGCTGTATCCGAGCCAATATACAAAACATGAAATAAATAAATAATTCTTAAATACAAGTCATTGATGAAGAGGGCGGTCTCTGCAACATTTTTGACATTTAAATTGTTAAAAGTACTTTAAGTTAAAGCTAAACTTTGTTTAAGATAAAAGTCTCCCCAATATTAATCATCATAAGCTATCATGAGGTTCAGACACGTGGATAAGAAATGAATATTTAAATACCAATACCTAACAGAGAGGTACAAATATATTTATGAAAGACAATTGGACGTTTATAAATCGTTTGATAGATGAACATAGAGTGCATTGCAGGTGACCTCCTGACTCCCTATGTGCCTACCCAACATACTCTTTTTAACATTGATGAAGCCGGGTGTTCTTTAAAAAGTTAAATCCCCTTGAGGGTTTGTGAAAATTGTTTGAGATAAGTCTCAAAGATTGTACCATTATAACACCGTACCAACGCTACTGGTTGACACCGATAACCGATGTGTCCAACATTAGAGCGAGATCGATGGAAATCATTTAATTTTGTGAACGAGAGAAGCCGGCAAAGCAGCTATAGCCGAATAAACGAGTATTGCGACTATTTCCTTTAAAATGTAAGCACGAAATAAAGTTTTAAAGCAAAAAACATTGACGAAGATGGGCGGTCTCTGCAGATTTTTGTTACGTTTAAATTGTAAAAAGTTGCCCCCCTAAGGGTTAGCCGAATACTGTTTGAGATACAAGTGTCAAATATTTAGCATAGTACTGTATTGTATTTAGCATTGTGTAGTAATATAACACAGCACTAACGGTATTTGTTGGCACCATTGGGACAGACCAGACAAATCACAAAAGAAGATAGAAAGAATTCTTACATTAAATACATTGATGAAGTGAGCGGTCTCTGCCGCTCTTTTTCCGTTTTAATTGTAGAAAGTGCCCTGTGTTTAGGATGAATTTTGGTAAAGATAAAAGTCTCGGCTAATATTTAGCATCGTTAGCTATCATGAGACTCAGTCACGTGGCTAAGACATTATTACCAAGACCAATATCTAATGACCAACACGGTGGAAATACATTATTGAACTTGTCTTTGACTTTGAAAGATATTAGAAAGAAAGATGCGCATAGAAGTATCGTCTTGCACATGATCTGACTCCCTACACAACATACTCCTTTAAACATTGATGAAGCTGGCCGTTTCTTGCGAAGTATATTTGAGTTTTAGGTTAAATGTGTACTTCTGAATAACTTCAAGTTCTTTGATATGCAGTTCATATTTAGTAATGGTTTAGAATAATGTGAAGCATTAAAGCCGAAGCGTTGTGACTAGCTCCAACGGTCGAGTTTAACTTTCGAAACTGGAGTATGCAAATATGAATAATGTGTTCATTAAAGGACAACCCGCTGTGCATTAAGTGTAGAGATAGACAAGCTGTCATGAGGCTCAGTCATGTAGCTCAGAGAGTCATATCTTAACACCAAATGACCAGAACAGTGGAAATACATTTGAAATGTCACATGCGACAGAGCTAGCAGCTAGCTAGTAGCCAGCAAGACATCTCCAAACTCAGTTGAACCATACACGTACTCAAGCAGAAGACGGGCATTCCTAGCAGAATGTTTATACGATTGAATTGTAGAAAGTCAAAATTCCTTAAGGACTAGTTAAATACTGTTTAAGATGAAAATCTCAAATACAATTATAACACCGCGTAACGCTATTTGTTGGCACCGTTGGCTTGTTAACTAACGAGCTAATCATAAAGAAGACATCGAATACATTGATGACGAGGGCGGTCTCTGCAGCTCTTTTGACATTAAAATTGTAAAAAGTACTTTAAGTTCAAGCTGAATTTTGTTTTAGATAAAACCCGCACCGAATGTAAAGCATTGTAAGCTATCATGAGGCACAGGGACGAGGCTAAGACTTTAACATGTAATGTTAATTACTGACACCACTATCTTATTAACAGGACGGCGGAAATACATTTTGAAAGATTTTAGAAATCAAGACGCGCCACTCCCTACCCGACCCTGCTTTAAACATTAATAAAGCTGGGCGCTACTTGCGAAGTATTTCTTTTTAATTTAAGTTAAACGTTTACTCCTGAATAATTTTCAACTCCTATAATATGGCAGTTCAAAAACGGTGATAGTTTAGAATAATGTACGAAGTATATTGATATTGTGAAGTTTCAACAGTCGAGCTTAACTTTCAAGACTTTAACACAAAAAGTAAGGTCAAATTAGGATCTATACACAAGAAATTGATTTACAAGAACTATACAAGACTTCTTAAAGAAAATCGCTGATGAAGAGGGCGGTCTCAGCACCACAAGTTACTTTAGTATCTAAACACCAAGACCAATAACTAACAGAATGGTATAAATATACTTCGAAAGATAATTCAACGTTCATAATGACCACTCGGCCGGTTTTATCGTTTGATAGATGAACATAGAGCCATTGCCTTGCAGGTGATCTCGTGACTCCCTATGTGCCTACCCAACATACTCTTTTTAACCCCCGACGCAAAAAGAGGGGTGTTATAAGTTTGACGTGTCTGTCTGTCTGTCTGTCTGTCTGTGGCATCATAGCTCCCGAACGGATAAACCGATTTCAATTTAGTTTTTTTTGTATGAAAGGTGACTTATGTACGAGTGTTCTTAGACATGTTTGATGAAAATCGGTTGAGCCGTTTAAAAGTTATGGGTGTGAAAGTGGGGACCGCTTGGGACGGTCGTACCCTAAATGCAACATCGGTCCCTCAACGCGACGTATTTTATTTTTTTACTTTTTAAAGGGAACTTAGGATTTTGTGTCGGGGGTTTTTTAAATTTTTAATTTAATTTTTTAACATTGATGAAGCCGGGTGTTCTTCAAAAAGTTAAATCCCCTTAAGGGTTAGTGAAACTTGTTTGAGATAAGTCTCAAATATTTAGCATTGTACAACTGTAACAGCGCACCAACTCTGTTGGTTGACACCTATAACCGGACTGTCTACATTGAGAATAGATCGATGTAAATTGATTTAATTTTGTGAAAAACAACAGTTAACGGTCCAGATTAATAAAAAAGTAGTCTCATTAGTATTCCAAAAAAATACAATTATCATTAAATTACATTATTTATATTCAATTATTATTTTATTAAAGTCATCAATTGAATAAAAACATTCGTCACTTTCAACGAAATTCAATTCGTTAAATTCTTAATCATCATCATTAATCATTGATGAAGTAAGCGGACTTTGCTGTTAGTTTCACTCGAATATAATTATGAAAGAATGATTCTCAATTCCTCAGGAATCAAGTTGGAAATAAACATATTTACCCGAATTCAGTGGACGCGGTTAACGTAACGTTTATCGTAGAAAAGTAAATGTTCGTTAAGTATTTAGGTAGACGAGCTATTATGGTTGTCAGTCATGCTGACTGATGAGCTCGTGATGCGCTATCATGTAATTCTGGTTCAATAAGTTGCACTCCTGCTGAATATAAATCATTGATGAAGGTGAGCGGTCGTTGATGTAGATTTGGTAGAACATATGTTTATGTATTTTCAGGGAGCGTGCATTCCAGGAATATGCTCTCCTTTCAGAACATCTCCAGTATCAGTTGAGGAGCACTCTTAAAGAATAACGTTGATGAGGGTGATAAGTTAGTTTAGTAACACAGAGAGTGAAACTTGAATATAAACTGGACATACGTATTGAATAATACGCAATCAAACCTACTGGAGTATAATACTACCGTATTATGAAATACGAGTATTCTTTTGCGTCCTCCTAAAGATTTTAAAACGTATATATTCCAGTCGAAAATGCAGAGCAAACATGATGTATTGCACGTGTAACGAACATAAACTCACAAACTTTACACATTGATAAAGTAAGCGGGCTTTGCCTTCAGTTTCACTTTAATAACCGTAAGAGTCAGTGAAATTATTGAGAGAATAACTATCAATTCCTCAGAAATATAGATGGAAATATGTACCGCAAACAAGTAGATGCGGTCAGTAAACACAAACATTCCACTGTACGGCCGACACTTGAACATTGAAATAACAGTCGCTGAGCATTAAGTATAGAGATAGACAAGCTGTCATGAGGCTCAGTCATGTAGCTCAGAGAGTCATATCTTAATACGAAATGACGAGAACGAAGAAATAAAAAAGGAGAAAGAGAAGAAATAAGAAGAAATAAAAATACATTGAAAGAGCAAACACTCAAGACACGTGGCTCTACTAATATATATGATCGCACAAGAAGTTAGACCAACATCCAACGCTGTCTCAGCATTATGCGATAGAAAGTGCTGTGGGAGGATATAAAGAATTATTTTAAAAAAGCATTGATGAAGAGGGCGGTCTCCGAGGCACTATTTAAATCTTCACGTTCAATATAAATTTTGTTTAGGATAAAAGTTCCGCCGTGTTTGTTAAAGGACAATTCCATTATACTAGCAACGTCAAGCTAGAGCTAGGAACGCAACAAACTGTCCTGAACAACGGAATCATGTAATTCTGGTGCAACATGTTGCACTCCTGCTAGTACCTAAGTCATTGATGAAGTTGGGCGGGCGCTGATGTAGATTTGATAGAACTATTTATGTATTTTCAAGGAGTGTGTATTCTAGATAAGGAACATAATGTCCTTCCAGAACATCTCCGGTATCAGTTGAGGCGCACTCTTAAACAAGAACATTGATAAGGGTGAAAAGTTATTTTAGTAAGAGCCATCACAAAAAACACCCTGATAATAAATGTATGAAAACAAAATTTAATGCAAAAAACATTGACGAAGACAGGCGGTCTTTGCAGAATTTTGTTACGTTTAGATTGTAAAATGTAGAAATCCCTTAAAGGTTAGCAGAATACAGTTCAAGATAAAATTCTCAAATATATGTATAGTATTGTACAAATATAACACCACACTAACGCTATTTGTTGACACTGATAACCAGACTGTCTAACATTAAGACTAGATCGATGAAAATTTATTTCATTTTTCGAACCGGGGCATCTGGAAGTGTTGAATAATAAGCAATCAAATCTTACTAGAGGTTTAGAAATTAAACCCTTCCTGGAAAGCGGGTTTTCTTTTTACTTAGCATTAAGTATAGAGATAGACAAGCTGTCATGAGGCTCAGTCATGTAGCTCAGAGAGTCATATCTTAATACGAAATGACCAGAACAGTGGAAATACATTTTAAGAGCAAACACCCAAGACACGTGGCTCTACTAATATCTATGATTCCACAAGAAGTAAGACCCAACACACAGGCTGAACATTCAGCTGTACCCAAGCATTACGATATTTAAAGACGGTAACTTCAGCAAATAAATAATTCCTATATAAAATCATTGATGAAGAGGGCGGTCTCTGCCACATTTTTTACATTTAAGTTGTAAAAAGTACTCTAAGTTAAAGCTGAACTTTGTTTAAGATAAAAGTCCCTCCGAATATTGAGCATCGTAAGCTATCACGAGGCTCAGTGACGGGGCTAAGAAATTAATAAGTAAATACCAATACCTAACAGAGAGATAGAAATGTATTTTTGGAAGAAAATAGAATGTCCATAATGACCACTCGGCGGGTTTTATCGTTTGATAGATGAACATAGAGCCATTGCCTTGCAGGTGACCTCCTGACTCCCTATGTGCCTACCCAACATGCTCCTTTTAACATTGATGAAGCCGGGTGTTCTTCAAAAAGTTAAATCCCCTCGAGGGTTAGTGAAACTTGTTTGAGATAAGTCTCAAATATTTAGCATTGTACAACTGTAACAGCGCACCAACTCTGTTGGTTGACACCTATAACCGGACTGTCTACATTGAGAATAGATCGATGTAAATTGATTTGATTTTATAAAAACAACAGTTAACGATTCAGATCAATTAAAAAAGTAGTCTCTTTAGTGTTCCAAAAAATACAATTATCATTTAACTACATTATTTATATTCAATTATTCTTTTATTAAAGTCATCAATTGAATAAAAACATTCGTCACTTTCAACGAAATTCATTACATTAAATTCTTAATCATCATCATTAATCATTGATGAAGTAAGCGGACTTTGCTGTTAGTTTCACTCGAATATAATGAAAGAATGATTCTCAATTCCTCAGGAATCAAGTTGGAAATACATATTTACCCGAATTCAGTGGACGCGGTTAACGTAACGTTTATCGTAGAAAAGTAAATGTTCGTTAAGTATTTAGGTAGACGAGCTATTATGGTTGTCAGTCATGCTGACTGATGAGCTCGTGATGCGCTATCATGTAATTCTGGTGCAATAAGTTGCACTCCTGCTGAATATAAATCATTGATGAAGGTGAGCGGTCGTTGATGTAGATTTGGTAGAACATATGTTTATGTATTTTCAGGGAGCGTGCATTCCAAGAATATACTCTCCTTTCAGAACATCTCCAGTATCAGTTGAGGAGCACTCTTAAAGAATTACGTTGATGAGGGTGATAAGTTAGTTTAGTAACACAGAGTGAAACTTGAATATAAACTGGAAATACGTATTGAATAATACGCAATCAAACCTACTGGAGTATAATACTACCGTATTTTGAAATACGAGTATTCTTTTGCGTCCTCCTAAAGATATTAAAACGTATGTATTCCAGTCGAAAATGCAGAGCAAACATGTTTTATTGTTACGAACATAAACTCACAAACTTTACACATTGATGAAGTAAGCGGGCTTCGCCTTCAGTTTCACTTTAATAACTGTAGGAGTCAGCGGAATTATTAAAAGAATAACTATCAATTCCTCTGCAATATAGTTGGAAATATCTACCGGAATCAAGAAGATGCGGTTAGTGAACACAAACGTTTCACTGTAGGACCTAAACCTGAAAATTGATATAAAAATTGCTGAGCATTAAGTATAGAGATAGACAAGCTATCATGAGGCTCAGTCGTGTAGCTCAGAGAGTCATATCTTAATACGAAATGACCAGAACGAAGAAATAAAAAAGGAGAAAGAGAAGAAATAAGAAGAAATAAAAATACATTGAAAGAGCAAACACTCAAGACACGTGGCTCTACTAATATATATGATCCCACAAGAAGTTAGACCAACATCCAACGCCGTCTCAGCATTATGCGATAGAAAGTGATGTGGGAGGATATAAAGAATTATTTAAAAAAAGCATTGATCAAGAGGGCGGTCTCCGAGGCATTATTTAAGTTAAAATTTTAAAAACATCTTCACGTTCAATCTAAATTTTGTTTAGGATAAAAGTTCCGCCGTGTTTGTTAAAGGACAATTCCATTATACTAGCAACGTCAAGCTAGAGCTAGGAACGCAACAAACTGTCCTGAACAACGGAATCATGTAATTCTGGTGCAACATGTTGCACTCCTGCTAGTACCTAAGTCATTGATGAAGTTGGGCGGGCGCTGATGTAGATTTGATAGAACTATTTATGTATTTTCAAGGAGTGTGTATTCTAGATAAGGAACATAATGTCCTTCCAGAACATCTCCGGTATCAGTTGAGGCGCACTCTTAAACAAGAACATTGATAAGGGTGAAAAGTTATTTTAGTAAGAGCCATCACAAAAAACACCCTGATAATAAATGTATGAAAACAAAATTTAATGCAAAAAACATTGACGAAGACAGGCGGTCTCTGCAGATTTTTGTTACGTTTAGATTGTAAAATGTAAAAATCCCTTAAAGGTTTGCAGAATACAGTTCAAGATAAAATTCTCAAATATATGTATAGTATTGGACAAATATAACACCACACTAACGCTATTTGTTGACACTGATAACCAGACTGTCTAACATTAAGACTAGATCGATGAAAATTTATTTCATTTTTCGAACCGGGGCACCTGGAAGTGTTGAATAATAAGCAATCAAATCTTACTAGGGATTTAGAAATTAAACCCTTCCTGGAAAGCGGGTTTTCTTTTCACTGAGCATTAAGTATAGAGATAGACAAGCAATCATGAGGCTCAGTCATGTAGCTCAGAGAGTCATATCTTAATACGAAATGACCAGAACAGTGGAAATACATTTGAAATGTCACATGCGACAGAGCTAGCAGCTAGCTAGTAGCCAGCAGGACATCTCCAGACTCAGTTGAACCATACACGTACTCAAGCAGAAGACGGGCATTCCTAGCAGAATGTTTATACGATTGAATTGTAGAAAGTTGAAGTCCCTTGAGGGTTAGCTAAATACTGTTTAAGATAAAAGTCTCAAATATTTTGCATTGTGCAAATATAACACCGTACCAACGCCATTTCTTGACACCGATAACCAAAATTTTGTTTTAAAAGGTTATCAATCAATGGAAATTATTTAATTTTGCGAACGAGGGAAACTGGAACAAACTGGAAATATTTAATAATATTCATTAAACCCGCTAGAGTTTAATACTATCCGTATTTTGAAACGCAAATATTCTGCTGAGTCCTCCTAAAAATGTAAAAATGTAAGAAGATCAAGTGTAAGCTGATGGTAAAAAACGAACATAAGCTCACAAACTTTACACATTGATGAAGTAAGCGGGCTTTGCCTTCAGTTTCGCTGTAGTATCTGTAAGAGTCAGCGGAATCATCGAAAGAATAACTATCAATTCCTCCGACATATAGTTGGAATGTAACATTGAACGAAAGTCATATCGAATGACTATGGAATGGCGCTGCGATCGCAAAGTGAACGGGTTCGTGTCCCAGCCAATTCACGAATTTAATTATTATACTCAAAGTGAACGTTGAACATCTAAAATTGTTGTGCATTAAGTATAGAGATAGACAAGCTATCATGAGGCTCAGTCATGTAGCTCAGAGAGTCATATCTTAATACGAAATGACCAGAACGGTGAAAATACATTTATTAAAGATATGAGAATGTTAGAAAAATGTGAATGTCCAGCACACCGTGTGGGTGACCTGGCTCCCTACACAACTTACTCCTTTAAACATTGATGAAGCTGGCAGCTCCTTGCGAAGTATATTTGAGTATTCTGTTAAATGTGTACTTGAGAATAATCATCAAGTCCTTTGATATGGTGGTTTATAATAATGTGGATAAAGCCAAAGAATTTTGGCAAGCTTCGACCGTCGAACTTAACAGTCAAAACGAGCATGAAAATATAAATAATGTGTTCAGGACAATCCACTGTGCATTAAGTATAGAGATAGACAAGCTATCATGAGACTCAGTCATGTAGCTCAGAGAGACATATCTTAATACGAAATGACCAGAACGGTGGAAATACATTGAGCACTAGAAAACAGAACATAAACGATCTCAGCAAAATTCTTTTAAAAAGTCAAGAAAGCTAAGAAAAAAAAACAAGAAAGTTTTTCACGAGAAAGAGCATTGATGAAATGGGCGGTTTCTGCATAATTCTTTACGTTCAAATCGTACAAAGTATCTTAAGGCTAAGCTGACAACGTGTACGTGGTATGGATGGAGCAGCTATCACGATTCTCAGTCATGCTGATTGATGAGCTCGTGATATGCTATCACGACATTCCAGAGCAATAAGTAGCACTTGTGCTTGCACCCGATCATTGATGAAGCTTCTCAAATAAACGACAATGATTATCGATTCCATGGAAATTGAATTAGACAAAGTTCCCGAATCAAGTTGATGCGGTTAGTAGAAAGCGAACACAAACCAGTCCACAGCTGGACCGAACAATTTAACATTTTCAAATAGCTGTGTTCATTAAAGAACAATCCGCTGTGAATGTGATCATTTAACGATGCTGACGAGGAAGATATAGAAACGAAAAAATCAAGGTGTACACATTGATGAAGTAAGCGGGCTTTGCCTTCAGTATGACTTTAATACGATTAAATTGTAAAAAGTTAACCCCCTTAGGGTTAGCCGAATACTGTTTGAGGTACAAGTGTCAAATATTTTACATTGTACTGTATTATATTTAGCATTGTGTAGTAATATAATACCGCACTAACGGTATTTGTTGGCACCATTGGTACACATACCAATATGCAGAGTGAAAAAAGAAAGAATTCTTACATTAAATACATTGATGAAGTGAGCAGTCCCTGCCGCTCTTTTTCCGTTTTAATTGTAGAAAGTACCCTGTGTTTAGGATGAATTTTGTTAAAGATAAAAGTCTCGGCTAATATTTAGCATTGTAAGCTATCATGAGGCTCAGTCACGTGGCTAAGGCCTTATTACCAAGACCAATATCTAATGACCAACACGGTGGAAATACATTATTGAACTTGTCTTTGACTTTGAAAGATATTAGAAAGAAAGATGCGACTGATGAGCTGACTCCCTACACAACATACTCCTTTAAACATTGATGAAGCTGGCCGCTCCTTGCCAAATATTTTTAAGATTAAGAATAAATGTGAACTTTTAAATAATGATCAAGTTCTTTGATATGGTAGTTCATAAATATTAATGAATTAGAATAATGTGAAGCATTAAAACCGAAGCATTTTAACAAGCTTTAAACTTCGAGCTCAACTTTTGGAACTTGAGCGTGGAAATATGAATTGTGTTCATTAAAGGACAATCCGCTGTGCATTAAGTATAGAGACAGACAAGCTATCATGAGGCTCAGTCATGTAGCTCAGAGACTCATAGAAATATGCAAGAGTAATAAAAAAGTCGCATGACGAAAGAATGGATCCGTATAAATAACAATGACAAAGTGAGCGGTCTCTGCAACTTTGTAAAAAGTTAAAGTCCCTTTTAAAGAGGTGTAGCTAAATACTGTGTGAGATAAAAGTCTCAATTAAAACACCACACTAACGCTGTTTGCTGACACCGATAACCGGACTGTCTAACATTAACACTAGATCGATGGACTTTTTAATTTTGTGAACGAGGGAAACAGGAGTAAGCTATCATCTTACTTTTATAATTGGGTAGATGACTCCACTAATCAATTGACGTACTTTTTATGAGCTGTCAAAACGCCATTCCCCCATAGATTTTCTATGACAATACTCAACTATGACGTCACTTTTTTGTCATCTCAATTCACTAACTATTTATTGATTTCAAAGCAACTAAAAATCGTTTTTTATAGTTATTTAAAAAATCATCGGGTTTTTAGTGCTAAAATTAAATGTTTTTTGTGAAGTTGTTTCTTGAAATTATTGGTTAGTGGTGTCATATACCCAATTGTAATAAAAGGTGAGTTTTCTCGTAAGATCTTCTAACAATTAAAATTCTTCTGCTTTTTTGTCGGAAACATCGCAGTCCTTTCTTCGGAGAGTGATTGAAGATACCACAGTCGAACTATATTTACATTGATGAAGATATATAAATATAACAACATTATACAAGCTTCACCCGTCAAGCTTAACTGTCGTAACGAGCGTGGAATTATGAATTATGATTGTGTTCATTAGAGGACAATCCGCTGTGCATTAAGTATAGAGACAGACAAGCTATCGTGAGACTCAGTCATGTAGCTCAGAGAGTCATATCTTAATACAAAATGACCAGACACGGTGGAAATACGTTGAGCGGGAGGCAAAAGCAAAAAAAAAGTAACAAAGTATCAACTCACAAACTACACGTAATATAAAAAGAATGACTTTATTTAAGACAAAGAACATTGATGAAGAGGGCGTTCTCTGCAGAATTGATTACGCTTAAATTGTAAAAAGCACCTTAAGGTGCCTTTAACAATTTAACGTTAGTCTAGTGCTCGTAAGCAATAAGTATTTTAAGAGCAAACACAGGAGTTACGTGGCTCAAGTGCTCTTCTTTGAGATTCCTAGCAATTTCTATTGAGACATACTATCATGCAACATTGACGAAGATGGGTGGTCTCTGCAGATTTCTGCTACGTTTAAATTGTAAAAAGTTAAAGCCCCTTGAGAGTTAGCCGAACATTGTTCGAGATAAAAGTTTCAAATATTTTAGCATTGTACAATTATAACACCGTACCAACGCTACTGGTAGTCACCGATAACCGGACTGTCCAACATTAGATCGATGGAAACCATTTAATTTTGTGAACGAGGGAAACTGGAATAAACTGGAAATATTGTATAAACCGCAATCAACATATACTTAATACTGGAGTATAATACTACCGGTATTTTGAAATGCGAGTATTCTGTTGAGTCCTCTTAGAAATGGAAAAGCGTAAGTGTAAGAAGGACCAATTCTAGCTAACTTATTTAAACCAACATTAGCTCACAAACTTTAAACATTGATGAAGTAAGCGGGCTTTGCCTTCAGTTTCACTTTAATAACTGTAAGAGTCAGTGGAATTATTGAAAGAATAACTATCAATTCCTCTGAAATATAGATGGAAATATGTACCGCAATCAAGTAGATGCGGTTAGTGAACACAAACGTTCCACTCTAGTACCTAAACTTAACATAGAAATAAAAGTGTCTGAGCATTAAGTATAGAGACAGACAAGCTATCATGAGGCTCAGTCATGTAGCTCAGAGAGTCATGTCTTAATACGAAATGACCAGAACAGTGGAAATACATTTTAAAAGCAAACACCGGAGTTACGTGGCTCAAGTGCTTTTCTTTGAGATTGTTTGCAATTTCTATCCGAAGATGGGCGGTCTCTGCAGATTTTTGTTACGTTTAAATTGTAAAACGTGAAAGCCCCGTGAGGTTTAGATGAATACTGTATGGGATAATACGACAGTTCGTCGTAACGAGCATGGAAATATGAATTATGTGTTCATGAGTGAACAATCCGCTGTGTACTAAGTATAGAGATAGACAAGCTATCATGACGCTCAGTCATGTAGCTCAGGAAGTCTTATCTACATACGAAATGCCGGAACAGTGGAAATAAGTTGAGGACAAGAAAAAAGGCATGGTACAAAGTGACAGGTAAATAGAAAAAGACTGAAATCATTCACGACATTGATGAAGACGGCGGTCTCTGCCACATTTATTACATTCAAGTTGTAACAAGTACTTTAAGTTAAAGCTGAACTTTGTTTTAGATAAAAGTCGCCCTGAATATTGAGCATCGTAAGCTATCACGAGGCTCAGTGACGTGGCTAAGAAATTAATATGTAAATACCAATACCTAACAGAGAGGTAGAAATGTATTTTTGTAAGAAAATAGAATGTCCATAATGACCACTCGGCGGGTTTTATCGTTTGATAGATGAACATAGAGGCATTGCCTCGCAGGTGACCTCCTGACTCCCTATGTGCCTACCCAACATACTCTTTTTAACATTGATGAAGCCGGGTGTTCTTTAAAAAGTAAAATCCCCTTGAGGGTTTGTGAAAATTGTTTGAGACAAGTCTCAAAGATTGTACCATTATAACACCGTACCAACGCTACTGGTTGACACCGATAACCGATGTGTCCAACATTAGAGCGAGATCGATGGAAATCATTTAATTTTGTGAACGAGAGAAGCCGGCAAAGCAGCTATAGCCGAATAAACGAGTATTGCGACTATTTCCTTTAAAATGTAAGCACGAAATAAAGTTTTAAAGCAAAAAACATTGACGAAGATGGGCGGTCTCTGCAGATTTTTGTTACGTTTAAATTGTAAAAAGTTCCCCCCTAAGGGTTAGCCGAATACTGTTTGAGATACAAGTGTCAAATATTTAGCATTGTACTGTATTGTATTTAGCATTGTGTAGTAATATAACACCGCACTAACGGTATTTGTTGGCACCATTGGGACAGACCAGGCAAATCAAAAAAGAAGAAAGAAAGAATTCTTACATTAAATACATTGATGAAGTGAGCGGTCTCTGCCGCTCTTTTTCCGTTTTAATTGTAGAAAGTGCCCTGTGTTTAGGATGAATTTTGTTAAAGATAAAAGTCTCGGCTAATATTTAGCACCGTAAGCTATCATGAGGCTCAGTCACGTGGCTAAGACATTATTACCAAGACCAATATCTAATGACCAACACGGTGGAAATACATTATTGAACTTGTCTTTGACTTTGAAAGATATTAGAAAGAAAGATGCGACTGATGAGCTGACTCCCTACACAACATACTCCTTTAAACATTGATAAAGGTGGCCGCTCCTTGCCAAATATTTTTAAGATTTAGAATAAATGTGAACTTTTGAATAATGATCAAGTTCTTTGATATGGTAGTTCATAAATATTAATGAATTAGAATAATGTGAAGCATTAAAGCCGAAGCATTTTATTAAGCTTTAAACTTCGAGCTCAACTTTTGGAACTTGAGCGTGGAAATATGAATTGTGTTCATTAGAGGACAATCCGCTGTGCATTAAGTATAGAGACAGACAAGCTATCATGAGGCTCAGTCATGTAGCTCAGAGAGTCATATCTTAATACGAAATGACCAGAACAGTGGAAATACATTTGAAATGTCACATGCGACAGAGCTAGCAGCTAGCTAGTAGCCAGCAGGACATCTCCAAACTCAGTTGAACCATACACATACTCAAGCAGAAGACGGGCATTCCTAGCAGAATGTTTATACGATTGAATTGTAGAAAGTCAAAATTCCTTAAGGACTAGTTAAATACTGTTTAAGATAAAAATCTCAAATACAATTATAACACCGCCTAACGCTATTTGTTGGCACCGTTGGCTTGTTAACTAACGAGCTAATCATAAAGAAGACATCGAATACATTGATGACGAGGGCGGTCTCTGCTGCTCTTTTGATATTAAAATTTTAAAAAGTACTTTAAGTTCAAGCCGAATTTTGTTTTAGATAAAAACCGCACCGAATGTAAAGCATTGTAAGCTATCATGAGGCACAGGGACGAGGCTAAGACTTTAACATGTAATGTTAATTACAGACACCACTATCTTATTAACAGAACGGCGGAAATACATTTTGAAAGATTTTAGAAATCAAGACGCGCCACTCCCTACCCGACCCTGCTTTAAACATTAATAAAGCTGGGCGCTACTTGCGAAGTATTTCTTTTTAATTTAAGTTAAACGTTTACTCCTGAATAATTTTCAAGTCCTATAATATGGCAGTTCAAAAACGGTGATAGTTTAGAATAATGTACGAAGTATATTGATATTGTGAAGTTTCAACAGTCGAACTTTCAAGACTTTAACACGAAAATTTGTAAGGTCAAATTAGGATTTATACGCACGGAATTGGTTTACAAGAATTTATAGACTTCTCTTTTCTTAAAAAAAAACACTGATGAAGAGGGCGGTCTCAGCACCACAAGTTACTTTAGTATCTAAACACCAAGACCAATAACTAACGGAATGGTATAAATATACTTCGAAAGATAATTCAACGTTCATAATGACCACTCAGCCGGTTTTATCGTTTGATAGATGAACATAGAGCCATTGCCTTGCAGGTGACCTCCTGACTCCCTATGTACCTACCCAACATACTCTTTTTAACATTGATGAAGCCGGGTGTTCTTCAAAAAGTTAAATCCCCTTAAGGGTTAGTGAAACTTGTTTGAGATAAGTCTCAAATATTTAGCATTGTACAACTGTAACAGCGCACCAACTCTGTTGGTTAACACCTATAACCGGATTGTCTACATTGAGAATAGATCGATGTAAATTGATTTAATTTTGTGAAAAACAACAGTTAACGGTTCAGATTAATAAAAAAGTATTCTCATTAGTAGGTATTCCAAAAAATACAATTATCATTAAATTACATTATTTATATTCAATTATTCTTTTATTAAAGTCATCAATTGAATAAAAACATTCGTCACTTTCAACGAAATTCAATACATTAAATTCTTAATCATCATCATTAATCATTGATGAAGTAAGCGGACTTTGCTGTTAGTTTCACTCGAATATAATGAAAGAATGATTCTCAATTCCTCAGGAATCAAGTTGGAAATACATATTTACCCGAATTCAGTGGACGCGGTTAACGTAACGTTTATCGTAGAAAAGCAAATGTTCGTTAAGTATTTAGGTAAACGACCTATGTCATGCCGACTGATGAGCTCTTGATGCGCTATCATGTAATTCTGGTTCAATAAGTTGCACTCCTGCTGAATATAAATCATTGATGAAGGTGAGCGGTCGTTGATGTAGATTTGGTAGAACATATGTTTATGTATTTTCAGGGAGCGTGCATTCCAGGAATATACTCTCCTTTCAGAACATCTCCAGTATCAGTTGAGGAGCACTCTTAAAGAATAACGTTGATGAGGGTGATAAGTTAGTTTAGTAACACAGAGAGTGAAACTTGAATATAAACTGGAAATACGTATTGAATAATATGCAAACAAACCTACTGGAGTATAATACTACCGTATTTTGAAATACGAGTATTCTTTTGCGTCCTCCTAAAGATATTAAAACGTATGTATTCCAGTCGAAAATGCAGAGCAAATATGATATACTGCTCATGCAACGAACATAAACTCACAAATTTTACACATTGATGAAGTAAGCGGGCTTTGCCTTCAGTTTCACTTAAATAACCGTAAGAGTCAGCGGAATTATTGAAAGAATAACTATCAATTCCTCTGTAATATAGTTGGAAATATGTACCGCAATCAAGTAGATGCGGTTAGTGAACACAAACGTTCCACTGTAGGACCGAAACTTGAACACTGAAACAAAAGTGTCTGAGCATTAAGTATAGAGATAGACAAGCTGTCATGAGGCTCAGTCATGTAGCTCAGAGTCATATCTTCATACGAAATGACCAGAACGAAAAAATAAAAAAGGAGAAAGAGAAGAAATAAGAAGAAATAAAAATACATTGAAAGAGCAAACACTCAAGACACGTGGCTCTACTAATATATATGATCCCACAAGAAGTTAGACCAACATCCAACGCTGTCTCAGCATTATGCGATAGAAAGTGCTGTGGGAGGATATAAAGAATTATTTAAAAAAAGCATTGATGAATAGGGCGGTCTCCGAGGCACTATCAAGGTTAAAATTTAAAAAAAATCTTCACGTTCAATATAAATTTTGTTTAAGATAAAAGTTCCGCCGTGTTTGTTAAAGGACAATTCCATTATACTAGCAACGTCAAGCTAGAGCTAGGAACCCAACAAACTGTCCTGAACAACGGAATCATGTAATTCTGGTGCAACATGTTGCACTCCTGCTAGTACCTAAGTCATTGATGAAGTTGGGCGGGCGCTGATGTAGATTTGATAGAACTATTTATGTATTTTCAAGGAGTGTGTATTCTAGATAAGGAACATAATGTCCTTCCAGAACATCTCCGGTATCAGTTGAGGCGCACTCTTAAACAAGAACATTGATAAGGGTGAAAAGTTATTTTAGTAAGAGCCATCACAAAAAACTCCCTGATAATAAATGTATGAAATTTAATGCAAAAAACATTGACGAAGACAGGCGGTCTTTGCAGAATTTTGTTACGTTTAGATTGTAAAATGTAGAAATCCCTTAAAGGTTAGCAGAATACAGTTCAAGATAAAATTCTCAAATATATGTATAGTATTGTACAAATATAACACCACACTAACGCTATTTGTTGACACTGATAACCAGACTGTCTAACATTAAGACTAGATCGATGAAAATTTATTTCATTTTTCGAACCAGGACATCTGGAAGTGTTGAATAATAAGCAATCAAATCTTACTAGAGGTTTAGAAATTATACCCTTCCTGGAAAGCGGGTTTTCTTTTTACTGAGCATTAAGTATAGAGACTGACAAGCTACCATGAGGCTCAGTCATGTAGCTCAGAGAGTCACATCTTAATACGAAATGACCAGAACAGTGGAAATACATTTAAAGAGCAAACACCCAAGTCACGTGGCTCTACTAATATCTATGATCCCACAAGAAGTAAGACCCAATACACAGGCTGAACATTCAGCTGTACCCAAGCATTAGGATATATCAGGACGGTAATTTCAGCAAATAAATACTTCCTATATAAAAATCATTGATGAAGAGGGCGGTCCCTGCCACATTTTTAACATTTAAGTTGTAAAAAGTACTCTAAGTTAAAGCTAAACTTTGTTCAAGATAAAAGTCCCTCCGAATATTGAGCATCGTAAGCTATCACGAGGCTCAGTGACGGGGCTAAGAAATTAATATGTAAATACAAAGATCAATACCTAACAGAGAAGTAAAAATATATGTTTGAAAGACAATGGAATGTGCATAAGGACCACACAGCCGGTTTTATCGTTTGATAGATGAACATAGAGCCATTGCCTTGCAGGTGACCTCCTGACTCCCTATGTACCTACCCAACATACTCCTTTTAACATTGATGAAGCCGGGTGTACTTTAAAAAGTTAAATCCCCTTAAGGGTTAGTGAAACTTGTTTGAGATAAGTCTCAAATATTTAGCATTGTACAACTGTAACAGCGCACCAACTCTGTCGGTTGACACCTATAACTGGACTGTCTACATTGAGAATAGATCGATGTAAATTGGTTTAATTTTGTGAAAAACAACAGTTAACGGTTCAGATTAATAAAAAAGTAGTCTCATTAGTATTCCAAAAAATACAATTATCATTAAATTACATTATTTTATATTCAATTATTCTTTTATTAAAGTCATCAATTGAATAAAAACATTCGTCACTTTCAACGAAATTCAATTCGTTAAATTCTTAATCATCATCATTAATCATTGATGAAGTAAGCGGACTTTGCTGTTAGTTTCACTCGAATATATGAAAGAATGATTCTCGATTCCTCAGGAATCAAGTTGGAAATACATATTTACCCGAATTCAGTGGACGCGGTTAACGTAACGTTTATCGTAGAAAAGTAAATGTACGTTAAGTATTTAGGTAGACGACCTATTATGGTTGTCAGTCATGCTGACTGATGAGCTCGTGATGCGCTATCATGTAATTCTGGTGCAATAAGTTGCACTCCTGCTGAATATAAATCATTGATGAAGGTGAGCGGTCGTTGATGTAGATTTGGTAGAACATATGTTTATGTATTTTCAGGGAGCGTGCATTCCAGGAATATACTCTCCTTTCAGAACATCTCCAGTATCAGTTGAGGAGCACTCTTAAAGAATAACGTTGATGAGGGTGATAAGTTAGTTTAGTAACACAGAGAGTGAAACTTGAATATAAACTGGAAATACGTATTGAATAATACGCAATCAAACCTACTGGAGTATAATACTACCGTATTTTGAAATACGAGTATTCTTTTGCGTCCTCCTAAAGATATTAAAACGTATGTATTCCAGTCGAAAATGCCGAGCAAACATGGTATACTGTTACAAACATAAACTCACAAATTTTACACATTGATGAAGTAAGCGGACTTCGCCTTCAGTTTCACTTTAATAACTGTAAAGAGTCAGTGGAATTATTGAAAGAATAACTATCAATTCCTCTGAAATATAGTTGGAAATGTTGTAAATACCAAAATATTGATACTGCTAGCGCTGTCTTGTGGCAAACATGTGAACTACTAATTGTCATTCAGTTTGAATAAATTCTTGTGTGTGTCAGTCGAAACGCGTCGTTTTAGTATAGGTTATGGGCCCAGAATAAAAGTAATTTATAATTAGCAGTTTTTTTTGTTAGAGGACTCCCGGGCTCCGCCTACGTTTACGGAGTCGTTTTTTTTAACCGACTTCAAAAAAAAAGGAGGTTATATTCGACCCGTATGTATGTAATATTTCCAGAACTGCCCAGTTTTCGTATATTTTAGTCTAAATCAGTGTCTGAACAAATGTGCGAATTTGCAAATTTCAAAAGTGTATGTATGTATGTATGTATATACGTATGTATGTATGTGTGAGGGTGTGTGAGGGTGTGTGTGGGGGTGTAAGCGTGGGGTGCGCCCCTGTCCTCTAACTTACGAACAAATCAGTGTGCTTTTAGCGGGCAGCAGTTTCGGTTGTATCCTTGAGTGCCTTCCGTAAATACCACTAAAATGGCTTACAAGTTCTGCATTACCTGCCCACAGTTGCGTCATTACTCTACTTGGGAGTACCACAGATCCCGCATAGAAGTGTTTTTTGCGGCAAATTTGATTTCTTCAATAAATGATAGTGAGACTATCTGGAGGAGAGACATATTGCTGAGCGCAATGTCAGACGCAACCTACAGGCTAGTGGCAGAGCTAGCCCTGCCCAAAGACCTGAAAGAGATGAAATATGACGAACTGAAGGCGTTGATGGATAAACATTTTTTACAAGAACGGTGCATGATCCGGGAGCGGCAGGAATTCCAAGAAGCTTCTCAGAGGCCGGGCGAGTCGTATGAGCAATGGGCAGCAAGGCTTCGAGTCCTTGCCCGGTATTGCCGTTTCTCAAATATAGAGGAACATTTACGTGATCAATTTCTGATAGGCATGGCGGCGGGTCCGGAGCGGGCGAGACTGTTTGGGCTCGACCTAGAGGGCTACACTTTAAAGATTTTGGTGGAGTTAGCGAAGAGCGGAACACACGCAGTCGCTACCGGTTCCGGAGTCGCTACCACATCTTCAAAGCAACAGCAGACGGCACCGTTATCAGCTATAGTAACTGATCAAGTGGGCGTCATGATCTCCAGTGAGCGTGTACCTGGAGCCCTTAGCTTTACTACGTGTGCGCAGTGTCACACGCGAGGCCCGGTGGAAGGTTACAGTGTTTTTATGTGTGTTTTTTGTCTGCGAAGCAAGCGTTCGAAGTGATTGGCCTATTTCAGAATAGAATAGCTGTTGTAATTGTTGCTTCTGTTGAATGAATGAATGAATGAATGAAACCTATATTTGCTGGAATATTGGAAGTACACCTGATGTACTTCCGATATTCCAGCAAATAATTATTTTGTTTGTTACACTGCCTCGTTGGCCTAGTGGTCCTGAGCGCGACTGCTACGCTAGAGGTCCTGGGTTCGAATTCCGGGTCGAGCAAAAAAGTGTTATTGGGTTTTTCTATGAAATTCTCAGTAGCAGCTCGGAGTTTGGATTTGTGCCCGGTTAATGGCAATAGGCTCGCCCCCTATTACATGGGACCTAAATATACCGGCGAACTGTGGGTGTACATTGGTACAACTCTGCCTAACCCTTCGGGGAATACAGGCGTGATGATGATGGTTTGTTACACTATATTCAACCTGTCGGTCATGCAAATGTTTACTCGACACTAATATTATATTATAAAGAGGATGGATTTGTTTGTTTCTAAGAACAGGCTCCAAAACTACTGGATCGATTTCAACAATTTTTTTACCAATAGATAGTAGCTACATTATTCCTGAGTAACATCTGTACTAATATTATAAATGCGAAAGTAACTCTGTCTGTCCGTCTGTCTGTCTGTCTCTTCTTCACGCCTAAACCACTGAACCGATTTCAATGAAATTTGGTACAGATATAGTCTGGGACCCGAGAAAGGACATAGGATAGTTTTCATCCCGGAAATCCCCCGGGAACGGGAACTATTAATCCACGCGGACGAAGTGGCGGGCAAAAGCTAGTAGGCTATATAATGGGGGCGGGGAGCGGAACAGTAACTTATGGTGGCTGAAATAAGACGCGAACGAAGTCGCGGGCAGAAGGTAGTCATAGTAGTCAAATAAAATAATAAAATACTAATGGCATGCAGTGTGTTGTTGTAGTTGTTGATATTTGTAGACATACAAATATTTGTTCCGCGTGGGAATCGAACCCCCGGCACTCAGCGCAGCAGCCAATAGTTCAACCTCTGTGCCAGCAAAAATCGTTATTACAATCATAATTATGATTACTTAATTAATATACCAGTTTAAGTTTTTGTAAAACATAGGTACCAGCGAATTGTGGGTGTACATTGGTACACCTCTGCCTAACCCTTCGGGGTTTTTTTTTCGGATGTGTAGTATCAAATAGCTTCTCTAGCCCATCAGTGTCAGGCTTTTACTGACTAAAACCCATCCATGTTCCTTCTTGTGCCCTTTGCGTTCCGGGGGCGCGCGCGGTGTCTCTTTCAAACAACCCGCAGCCCCGGCAGGCATCGGCCCCGAGTGGCCCATCCGATTAGTTTGCTGACATCTCTTTCAGGCGCGCGTGGAACACGAATGCGCCGTAGACACGGTCTATCGTTAATTAACGTACAGACGGTGAGCTACCCTTTGCCCATAGTCCACAGGCCCGCGGCTACGGTGGCCGGGAGTCGCTTCGCGGCTCCCGACGCCCGGAACGTCTCCTAAATTCACAAATTCAAGAAGATAAACATGATAGTGATTTTTTAATCAAATCTATACTAATATTTTAAAGAGGTAGTTTGTGTGGTTGTAGGGGGTAATCTCTGGATCAACTGAACCGATTTAGAAAATTCTTTTACCCATAGAAGTCATGTTATTTGTGAGTGTCATAGGCTATATAAATCACGCTGCAACACTAGGTAGCGGAGCAGTAACGAGACGTTACTTAACACGGGTGAAAATATCGACGGGGACGAAGCCGCTTATGCCCGCGGCTTCGTCCCCGTCGATATTTTCACCCTAGTCAATAATAAAATTCATTTTTGAATTCGTGCTATTCATCTTTTTTTATACCGATGGGGAATCATCAAACGACTTCCCCCACCCTGGGCGGGGCGGGAGGGAGTTCAGACATTTACTGACTAAAACCCATCCATGTTCCTTCTTGTGCCCTTTGTGTTCTGGGGGCGCGGTATCTCTTTCGAACAACCCGCAGCCCCGGCAGGCATCGGGCCTCAGTAGCCCCTTCCGTTTGCCGAGATCTCCTTGAGACGCGAGTGGAACACGAACGCGCCGTCGACACGGTCTGTCGTTAGTTAACGTACGGACAGTGAGCATCTACATATATGGCAAATATGAGTGGCAACACCGGAAGGACGAAGGACGCCCTAGAAAGACCTACCCTGAGCTTATTGGTGAGGTTCTTCAGAAAGGTCGGATGCGCAGTATTCGTTACCGGCGTGCTTGTATGGCCAGATGTGTGCACGAAGACGAGACAATAGGAGTATAGGTCATAGCACACTTAAACGACTCTGATCCAACACCGCTCCCACCCGACACCGCCCTAAACTAAGACAGTAAGACCATAGTATAAAGAGGGGAAGTAAGTTATCTTCATACAAACGCACCGCGCGCGGCTTGTATGTGTGCGTCATAGTATCTACGCGTCGCCGCACGCACACTTAACAAAATCTCAACCCGTTTCTCAGTGCGCCAGCCGGGGCTAACACCGCATGAGATTCGCGCGTCACGGCTTTTCGGTACCGCTTAATGAATGAAAAATGTGTGACAATCGCAGGAGAACGTATTTCTGTGTGTTTGGGTGTCCGACAAAGTGCGGACAGTCGCGGCCACACCGCCTCGCCGGTTTATTTTATCCCTTTTTTTGAAAATAATACCTACTGCTCTGAATCTTGAATACATTCTGTATTTGTTAGGAAAACCATTGTTGAACTTTATTGACTAATGATCACTGAATTAGGTAGCTATACAGAGATGTGTTACCTATGGCAAGGATTGGTTTGGTAGGCAGTACCACCGATTAAATAAGTACAGATACTTCACTCCATTGAGAACTTAACACTTAACGCTATAATTACTTACTTACCTACAAAGCGTTCCTACGCGGTAAAATGTACTTTACGCAGACGCCCGATAGTAGTGTGCGCCCGGGCGTACGCGACCCGTAGGCACTTAAGCGTGTAACCTTGAACGAGTAACGGAGGCCTGGCAGTACCTACTATCAGTAACCTACCGTTTACTCGTGGTCATTACCGCTCCATGCCGCCCGCGCCCGTGACAACCCTGAGACAGTAGGCAATTATATCGCGGATTGGCCCGGAGATAGCCTACTTCCCTTCTTTATACTATGCTAAGACGACTGCTCGCAGTAAACGCGGCGACAGCTAGCAGGCACCCAGCAGTCCACGCGGAGACAGCTAGTAGACAGTCAGCTGTCCACCCGTCGTCTGACTGTAAGTGACTGAGCGGCGACGGCGCGGGCGCGGCGGCTGCTAGCGGTGAGCGCGCGGGCACCGCGCCGACCGCTAGTCTACAACGTGCGGCCAGGGAGGCGTCAACTACCGAGCAGTCTGACGGTGGTAAGCTCGCTGACAACGAGCTGTCTGCTAATTTATGATGCCAATCTAAAATATTTCTAAAGAGCAATATTTAAAACCCCTATTTGAATTATATTATTTTTGTCGGGTGGGAGCAGAGTCGTGTAAGTGTGCTATGACCTTATGGCTGTGGTTTCTGCCTACCACCTTAGGGAAAAAGGCGTGAGTATGTGTATGTATGTATGACAACCTCCTTAGTTTAACGACGATGCAAAACTACAATTGGTATAACTTTTAAATAATTCTTTCTTAAAAAAAAAAAACACCTGAAGAATTTCTCCTGTATCGTAGCTGCGTTTATAAACATATAAACTCACATACACAAACAGCCAGACCCGAAACAACTACCTGTAGTCCGCACAAATATAATTTCGCTTGCTAATAAGGTAAAAAATTCAATATTTATAAAAAAAAAGTCTATGATTAGTAATAGTGAGACAGTTAGGAAAAAAAAAAAACAAAATAAAGTAAAGCAGTTTATTTATCTTCACAATTTTGAATTTCAGTTACTTAGTAAGTATTCAAAAGACTTAAGATACAGGAGAAATTCTAATTTCTAGATTTTGAGAAAATAAAAATATAAAAAATATTTTTCAACACCCTTGCTCGTAAATTGGATCTTATTCCACCGGTTTTAGGACCATAATGTAGCATATTACACACGCGTGCTTTTTACATTGGATTTCTTTTTTCAGTGTCATATTTTTTTTTGTGATTAAATATTAACCGTTAATATTTAAGTTTTAGTTAATAAATTAACATCTTTTGAGCACAAAAAACTGGCTGTAAAAGTAACTAACATCTTGACAGAAAAATCCCTATTTCTTTATTCATAACAATAAGCTTACAGATTGCACCAAAACGCAAAAAAGACGGTATAAAATATCGTATGAATGTTATTACTATGATAAATAAAATTGTAATTTTATTTTCGTGTCAATGAATTGATAACAAATAATGTTTACTCCTCACAAGTGTGTTGAAAAATATCGCATGAAACGCGTGAGCTTTTACCATTACGTCCTCGTTTTCGACTAGTGCTGCAATTCAGCCTCAACTGTAATGACAAACTTACCCTACTAGTGTCTTAATATACTATTATCAGCCGTGACCGAATGGTCAAGATTACATAATGATGACCATTAGTTTGCATTTTTTTTAGGTATTTTTTTCTTTTGTATTGATTTTCTTTTTTTTTATATTGAAACAATAAAACTTAACATTAAGAGATTATGCTCTAACTTAAGATTTTAATGAAAAGGAGCGTCACAGCCCGTCTTTGAAGAGTAGGCACAATCAGCAACAAAAGTAGATAAACATTTAAGATTTTTAAATCCTTATTATTGAGCACAATATCAAAAAAATACGAAATGTATCTAGAATTAAAATAAAATGAATGTATTGCCTAAAATGAATAGCAGTGAATTGTGTTATTAGATGTCTTTTTAAATGATGTATAAAAGTAACATTGTTAATCGACGTCTGTTGCTGACCGTATATAGAATTAATTTAAAGACATTTTTTTATCACATTATCACACTTGTGCCCAATAAAAACTTTTGTAAGTAATACAATAATGAGGGTTTTTTCGTATGCAAGTAACCAAAGTATGCGACACCCAACATAAAGGCTGTAAAAAGAGACTTAACGAATCCGAAAGACGAATAAATTGTTTAAAAAGAAGTAATATTTAAGAAGAAGAAGAATATACTATTCTTCAAGACCAAACAGGACTAGGATGAAGCCCCTTCTGGGTCCATCATCAGATCAGTTCAATACCACCATATTGTTATATACGCTTACTTTTACATCGCTCTGGAACCGAAAGCCATAAGTTCTATAATAATAACTAAAAACTATTGTTTTTTAATAATTAATAGCTTTTGCAGGCGGCTTCGCTCGCGTTAAGAAGTATTATCTTTCATCCCCTATTTTATCCCCTTGGGGGTAGAATTGATCAAAATCCTTTTTTAGCGAATGCCTACGTCATAACATCTACCTGCATGCCAAATTTTAGCCCGATCCGTCCAGTGGTTTGGGCTGTGCGTTGATAGATCACTTTGTCAGTCAGTCAGTCAGTCAGTCAGTCAGTCACCTTTGGGTTATATATATTTAAATCAAGTAAAAATGGCCGATGGAAAAAAAATATTATTTTTTTTCAAATCTTTTTTTGTGTCGGGGGCTAATTAAAGTTTTTAATTTTAATTTCTAATTTCGTTAGATAACTACGTAAATTATTTTTCTTAAAAGTAAAGTAAATACCCGTTATGCGACTAAGATCCCTACCGCAGTTAACAAAAGAGCTGATAACCTTGAAACGACTGATCCGATTATGATAAAACATTTGAGAACCATTGCTAGGAAACCAGCAGTGCGATTCTCTAAGCCTCACTTCGTAATTCGAAAACTGAATCCACAGTGAGATAACAAAATGGTCTGTTAAACACGATCACGCCGGTGACGTCACCACGGCAAGCGAAAACACAACCAAAGTCAAGTGGATTCGTTATTGAAGTGAGCGCGGTCACTTTAGTAAGACTCGTTTTCGAGTTTGCATTTTAGAGAATCGCACTACTGGTTTCAAGTAAAACAACTGCATTCAAATCTGTGCACCCGTTTAAGAGCTACGGTGCCACAGACAGACACATAGACGCGTCACACTTATAACACCCTTTTTTTCGAGTCGGAGATTTTTAAACTAAATAGGGGAAAGCATAGCATAATAAAACTGCCCAGTTGGTCTTGTGGCGGTAAGCACGACTGCTGAGCGTGGGGTCCAGGGTTCGATTCCCAGGTCGGGCAAAAAGTACCCATCATAAAAAATATACCATCACGCCTGTATTCCCCGAAGGGTTAGGCAGAGGTGCACCAATGTACACCCACAGTTCGCCGGTATATTTAGGTCCCATGTAATAGGGGGCGAGCCTATTGCCATTAACCGGGCACAAATCCAAACTCCGAGCTCCTACTGAGAATTTCATAGAAAAACTCAATAACACTTTCTTTTCTTTCTTTTGCCGGGCAAAAAGTGTTATTGGGTTTTTCCATTAAGAATTTCTTAGTAACAGCCCGGAGTTTGGAAGTTGGTGGAGTGACACCCCCGTGCCTCGGAAAGCACGTAAAGCCGTTGGTCCTGCTCCTGTCTCAGTTATGTCGGATTGCCGTCCCATGAGAGAGGGGGAGGAGCTAGGGCGTACCTGTGTTTGCCCCACACTTGTGCACTATAATATCACCTGCGTACATGGCTAGTCTGCATTAAGAGCCTGTATACAGAAAGTGGGCAACGTCGCAAATAGCTGTCAAATATTTCGCTGTTTAGATTAATTTGTCAATATTACTGTATGAAAATAAAAAATATGGCTAACTAATGAACTAGAATATTGATTATGAAATGCAATAATTAATATCGTAACACCGAATATTTAGTTTTAGATGTAAAAAAAGTATTTGGAAACTTTACAAATGCCTTTTTTGCACCTAAAACGGTTACAACATCAAATTCAGTGTTTTAATTGCAATTCATTATTAATATTCTAGTTCATTAGTTAGCCATATTTCTTATTTTCATAGAGTAATTGACAAATTAATCAAAACAGGGAAATATTTGGCAGCCGTTTGCGACGTTGCCAACTTTCTGTATACGCGCTCTTAAGATTAACTGCCGTGGTCGAAATCGGTCTGGAGAATATATACGAGGCCTGTTTGCACCCCTTTAGGAAGAATGAAGATATGGTAGACTACATACGGGTGAAGACCAACTGGACCTTGAAGGTAGAGAAGTTGGAGGCCCGCCATGACACCAATTTCAAGTCGTTCATGGTGCGCGTTCCGACTCATCATTTGGTGACCTTCCTCAAGAATTTGGCAGAACAATTCGATCAAAATCAGGCCTGCGTCGACTGCGCGTTGTTTCCGCGCGCCTCAAAGAGATGTCAGCATAGTAGATGGGGCCCACTAGGGCCAGTGCCTATCAGAGTTGCGGGATTTGTTCGCTAGTCACCGCGGCCCTGGAATGCAAAGGGCACTAGCGAGGAACACGGATGGGTTTTAGTCAGTAAGAGTCTGAAGCTCCCTTCCGCTCCGCAAAGGGCGGAAGAAGTCATTTGATAATTTAAAAGCATGTCTAGGCATTGGCGGATAGTGGTATCCCAGTAGGACTTGATGATGTTAGTCTATTCAACGGTAACTCCATCAACAGAAAAATCAAGGTTTGTACTAACAATTGACTTGGATGGGAATGGCCATCTGTTCTCTGGTAGACACCCAGATCTTTATTTTTGATTTTTACCTGACAACGGCGAAGCAAAAAGAAGAGCTATAATTTTGTCCGGTATGTACATGTAGCTGGTTTATGACAAAATCAGGTTTTTTATATATATTGGTGGGTATGTTCATCTGTTCATAACTTCTACTTATCATAATCTGACAAATTAAATAACGCTGGATGCGTCTTAACCGTCCGCTGTATATAGGCTATGTGACGTCACATTCAATCCAAAATGGCGGCTTACAATGGACATAAATTACGAAATCAGAAAATAAAATTAACGTACCTAATTAAAGTCTTATTAAGCACATTTCAAAAATGTTTTTTTTTTCTATTATGTAATGTAAAATATTTTATAGTGGTACGGAACCCTTCGGGTGCGAGTGCACTTCGCCAGTTTTTTTAATTTGTTCAAAATAAAAATAAGTTAGGCCAAGTTACTTAAAATACGCTTAGATCTTTAAGGCTCAAAATACGCCTAAATGGCAGTACCGGCGAACAGTTTAAGATTCAAAGCAATTTAAACGTTATCTCCATAGCAAAAGACATAGTATTGCTGTTATTCGTACGGCTGGCACGAGACGCGCGGCCGCTTGCAACGTCGCAAGCAGCCGCGCTCGGTCAAAGCAGCGATGTGCGATAAGACATTTAAGTGATTCTGCGTCTTCTACTCATGGGGATAAAGTTTAAAATTCTTCTTGCCGCTGCGCTGCTGGCCGGTGCAATTTCGGTGTTTTTGAGTTTTTTTTTGTGTTTTAAACTGCGCAACAGATTTTGATGCTGTTTTTATTAAAGGTCCAGAGTGAAGCGAAAGCGGGTCGCTTAGTTAATAATAATTTAGTTCCAAAAGAATATTGTCATCTTATGATCTGCTCTCAACATTTATACTTAAAAATTACAGATATTTTTTTTAAAACAAAACCACTTTTTTTCATGCAATTTTACTGCATCATGTATCACAATTTTCCTTACATTTAAAAAAAAACGTTAAAAATATAACTTATGTATGAAATGCATTTGTTCCATTTTTTTTTTGTTACAAATAAGGAAATCTTTGCTATTTATCCACGCCACGCATCTACTCACAGTTATTAGACAGAAAGCAGGATTAAAAAAAAATACCCTAAACGAAATCTTGTAAATTGTCATCGCTGTCACTGTCAACGTTTTCATTAATAATATGTTGTAAACGTTCTACACCTTGTTTATGGTCCAAAACGTCAGATTCTTCGTCAGACGAAACGTCAATATTGTCAATGTCATAAGTAATCCATTTTTTCAATCCGCTATCTCTTGTCAAGGACAACCAATTTGTTGCCATTAGTTTCCACAATTGAACATGTATATAAAGACCTTTATTAGAATGAGAACACTTTTCCAAATCTACAACTCCATAGAGTTCAAAATCGAATTCATACTTTGTATCATTGACGTTAGAAGAAAATTTAATACATCTTTCCTGGATTGTGAGATCGTAATCTTCGGTTATCAAATTAATTTTGATTTTAACCGCGCTTTTGTTTTGACTCCATACTATTTTGGGTTTGTGAACTTTTTTAATAGGCTCAGTACGAATATTAATCTTAGGGCACATAGATTCGTCTATAGGGGATGCCAAAACTTCGTCATCCCATACAGTATCCGGCAGTTCTTTGATCGATACGACCTGTGATATTGGGGTTGAAGATACTTTCTCAACGGAACACGCTTGTTCAGAATCATTGGGAACAAAATCAAAATCATCAGAATCATCAAATCCATCAAAACTGTTATCTGAATCGACTAAAGGAACTGATCTCAATAAATTATTTGATTTACTGCTTGTGATATTTTGAGTCTGAGTCTCATTAATTGGCAAATGTTTATCTGTCTTATTAACTGCTTGATAAGGTTCATTTTCTGAATCCTCTTCAGATTCTTTCTCAAGTCTTAAATTATTTGGAAGCTTTAAATTCTTTTTCGTGAAAGTTAAGATCTCTGAAAATGGTATGGAACAGGCATTTTCTCCGGAAACATCAGGCACTAAATCGAATCCATCAGAACAAAGACTGTTATCTGAATCGCCTAAATCGACAGATCTTATTAAATTATTTGGTTTACTTTTCGTCTGTTTAAGTTCATCATCATCATCATCTGAATCAGGAGACTGTTCATATTCTCTCTCAAATCGTACATCATTCAGAAGATCTACCTCATCATTTTCTTCAGCTAAATTCTTGTCTATCATCATTAGATTAACGATTACATCTTCAGATGAATACGTATCAATTAATACGACTCCATACTTGTGTCCTTCAGTAAATTCTGCTTTTTCTTTAGTGAAGAATTTGGTAAATAACTGTTTATGTTTATTGTCAGAATCGTAACTTGAGCTTACAAAGAAGTTTGTGCTGAAATCTGACCAATTGTTACCAGGTGGTTTTATACCTACTAGTCTACATTCAATAGCTTGGAACGGTAATTGAGTGATAAATCTCTCGTGTGTCGGATAAACTTTCTTTATTGACACGTCTCTCCATTTACCTTGATCTACAAAGAAACATTTGACCTTATTATAGGTAATGTCACCATCTATTCTAGCCCTTTCATACACAGTATCGTCCGGAAACTCAGCTAATACCATATCTCCTACATTAATGTTCTCTACTGGTTCTGTATCGTCGGTAACGTAAGTTTCTATGTCATCTAACAACGTGTTCAAACAATCGTCAAATTTCATAAGGCGTACAAAAAATTGGCATGGATTCTCAGCGTACATTAAAGCCACTGCGGAAAATTCATCGCTTTCTAAATGTGCCCATCTACCTTTGGGCAGTACTTTGATAGGATTAGATTTAGCAACTTCAATTGGCGGATCCTCTTTAGTTACTTCAGTAGTAAAATCACAGGCTTTTCTTAAATTATCAATGTGATCAGGATTAGGTATCGCATGACCATCTAACAGTTCTTTTCGGAAATCGCTTTTAACAACCACTTCTTCTAAAGAAGACAAAGTTTGACAAGCTTCTAATATGTCTACGAATATAATGTTACCTACGACCATTACTATATGTCCTCTCATGTACACCTCATCATTTTCTTTAGTAATACGTTTTAGCTGATTTTCAGCTAACTTTGAGAAAGTTATATCTTTATCTTGCGGCATAAGATTAGCAAGTATGACAGTGGCAACATAAGACTCAATATTCTTTAAATCATCAGGCAAATAGTACAAGCTGGTATCGCGCGCCATTTCGAGTTTCTCTTCATCTAAAAGGTTAATTAGTAGAGAAGAAGGTCGGTTTCTTTCATATTTTAGTACCTTCATTATCTGACAGCGAACAAATAGGTTCTGACTTAAAGTAACAGCACACACATCGCCTACTTTTGGTTCACCGTGAAGTCTGCGATTTTCTGCTTTACTATAATACATTCCCATTTTAATAGAAAGCAAGCTATACGTTTGAGAGTATTTTTTAGTATTGCTTTTAGTGGTGCACGATGTTAATCTAGCGGAATAGTACACTGCTGAGTGGTAGTGTAATATTTGGAATGTTATTACACCTTCTGTAGGCATCCAGCATTTGGGAGAGTCAAATTCTTTGAATATAGCGTGTCTTTCAATGCAGTTCGAATATTCAGGGCATTTACCTAAAGTCAAAAGATTTCTACATATAGGCACTAAGTCCCGAGCTTTCTGCTTATACTTTTGAGTCAAAACTCTTGCGCTGATCTCATCCAAACCGGGTGGAATATCCTCAGTACATCTTTTAATGAATTGAAGGATCTTGGGCAGTTGCTCAATATTAGTATCGTCAAACAAAATCTTAATTCTGATATTATTTTCATCGCTCTTAAAAACAGACGAATAATTATCGTTTAGTACTGAGAAACGTTTGCAAAACATTGAGAACAGATCTGGCAAGGAATAATGAATTAAATAATGAGCATCTGTTACGTTCAAATGGGTCAAATTCCCGTCACAGCATACCAGAATTGGACCCGAAACTGGCTCTTCATAATCTCTGAGGATTTTATCTAAATTGTACAAATCTTGCACCGTCATTGTGCTGTCACATGAGAACACTACATATTTTAATTGAGTCAAAGTTTTTTCAAGCAACTTGACTTCGTCGTCAGCCCTACAAACTATCACAGTTTTCTTGGACTTATCAATATCTTTCATAAAGTTAAGAACCGGAGTTATCTTCTCGTTGGCAGCAAACTCGACTGAAGTAGCGGCTTTGGAATACGGTACACATTCCTCGAAAGCGCTGATACAGACTACGGAATCAGGTGCTTTCCTAGCTAGAGACGTCATGAAATCACACCATATCCTAGACACTATGATGTACTGGACTTTCCACTCTTTATGCACCCGATTCTTGACTATATCCCTCACTTTCAGAAGAATAAACTTAAGTTCTTTCGGATAAACCGACGAAATATGTTCACAATCATCGATTACAAATGTGGATAGACTTCGAAAATCAAGACTGAAGTCTTCTTGAATCAAACGTACAAGCATGGATGGGGTACAGATTAAGAGGTCACACCCGTTCAAAAGCGAAGTTGTTATATGTATATCGGTCATCCCAACATGACAAGCGAATATTTTCGCGCTGTGCAAAAACATTTTACATTGAAATTCTACGGAAGCCACAGAGCTGGAGGTAGCACAGACAATAATGCAGCTCAAACCATATTTGTCGGGAGTATTTTTGAAATCATAGACTAACCGACAAACGGCTGGCAAGTACCCCATAGTGTTACCACTGCTGTATTGACCAATGAGGAAAAAGCTATGGCCTCGCAAAATAGTAGGCCAGGAAACCGTTTGAGGTCTCATAGGCTGTTGTACCGCCATATTCCTTAGTACACTATGAATATCATTCCCAAACGGAATGTCTCTCATTTTGCTAACCGGTTCAATCCAGTTATTCTTCTTAGTATGGACCATGAGTACAGGAGTAACAAGCTTATCCACAAATATGGAAATGCTACCATCTAAATTTCTAAAAGGATTAACATTGCTTTTTTTTGGTTTATCTTCAGGCTGCGGTTCAGATTGTAATTTTTTTTCGCTTTTATTTTTGTGTAAACCTAATTCTTCTTGCAATTCTGTTATACTCTCATTGTCAGAATCAAAGTCGCATTGAGAACTATCCTTGTCGGATGCTGAAGTAACACTATCAATGATTCTAGCCTGTTTTCTTTCAAGGAACCTTATTTTATGTCTTATATGATAGAGTGTTTTAGCTTTACTTTTACTTTTGTCAATAACCGCTTTGTTTTGCTTAGAACCGTTAGATTTTATCCGTTTAAGTATTTCTAAGTTAGATAAATTTAATTTTACCTCAGAATCGATGTTTGCATAAACATCTTGTTCTTTGGTTACTTCTTTATCTTCTGTTTTCTTTGTTTCTTCTTGTTTAACATTGTCTTCTTTTTCTTCTGGTAGCGGTTTTATGTTGAACTTGTTAGCTTGGAGTCCTGCCGGTCCGAATGCGATGAGCTGCGTTTCGGATTCGATTTTCTTCAAAAGTTTTTTACCTGGTGATAATTTAACAGAGTAAAGACTCTAGAAGAACTGTAAAAAATGTGTTTTTATATCAATCTTACTATTATGAACTAGCTTCTGACCGCGACTTCGTCCGCTTTAAAGTTAATATACAAGGCGTTGATTTGCATCCTCGTCAAATTCAAGGAATTAACTATGCTCGTGGTTCTTAACGCGAATCAATAATAAAATAAATTGGTTTAGTTTTTTTGACGTGATTTTCAAATTCGAGCTAGCCATCTTGCCAGAGGGTTTAGGCACTATGTACACACTGATATAGCCGCGCGACAACTCTGCCTACCGCATACGCAACTGGGCGATTCTGAATTTTACAAGAGGAGTATTCTGGAATACTGTTATTTGATTACTTCTATTTTTTTATGACAAGCTCCTAAAATTTGACGAGGATGCAAATCAACACCTTGTATTTATATTATCATACGGGAACCGTACATGTTTCCGGTATAAAAACTAGTAATCTATCCGGTAGTAATTGAGTGATGATTCAACATTATTGCAATTTTATTATACAGGGTTATTTTTGAGACAGGACACTAAGGGCAGTTAACCGTTATAATTACAAGAAAACGTTCCTAGGAGACCAGCCATAACTTTTAGAGATATTCTGAACTGCATTCTCAGATTTAAGAAAAAATGTGCTGTGAGCGAAAAAAAAACTAAAATACCAAAAATAAATTTTGCATGCCCATCGGTCCTATTTTCTGTAGGGATAAAATTGTCTAAGAGACCATTAAGGGTATGAGTACTAGAAATTACAGAAATCGCCAAAATCTTTTTCCATACATTTAGCCCCTAATTTCCCCCCGTCTCAAATATAAAAAAAATATATATAAAGTCTGACAACCAGTCTTACCAACAGTATCGTATTACCCATTACTGGGTTGTGGAGGTCTGATAGGCAGTCGCTCCATGTAAAATACTGATATTCAGCTGCATCTGGTTAGACTGGAAGCCGACCCCAACATAGTTGGGAAAAGGCTAGGCAGATGATGATGATTTCCCCCCGTCTCAAATATCCATCCTATAATAATTAAAAATTACCTTTTCTGATGTTGGTACCCTTGTCTTCTCCATTCAAATAATTCTTGTCTTCAGAAGAAAGCGAATTATTATTATCTTGATCTTCAAAACCTTTACCATTAGTTTTTTTCTCAGAATAATTGTTATTATTGGCTGCATGCATGATGGCCGGTTTTAGATTTACAGCTTTAGATGCTGTTGTCACATCTTCAGATAGATTGTGAATCCTGTGAGCCTCCACCCATTCCAATTTCCTTCGCCAAGCTAAACATGCTGCACTGGGCTCTACAGAGGGTCTTGGACTGGTCGCTGAAGAGTGTCTTGGACTAGTCGCTGAGGAGTTTCTTGGACCGCAGCCTCTACCCACAGACACATCATCAACATCCTTACAAAGCGTTAAAACCTTCAATTTGTTCTTCAGTAAAGTATCAATATTTTCACGGTCACACACTTCAACCTTGTGGGATTTTATTGCAGTTTCAAGCTTTCTGCCCTCTTGAAACACTGACATGTAGTTTTTCAAAGCGTTCATCCATACATCCTTTTGTATGTCTCTAGTTTTATAGGCCTCTTCAATCTTAGTCATAACCTCATACTTTGTAAAGGGGCAAATTTGGGTTTTAATATTTGTGCCGGTCAACTCCTGGTGGAAGAGACACTCGTCTTCAAATGCGAATTTAGAATCAAGGATTTCTTTACGTAGATTGACGTGTTCACCGTTCTTCTTTACTACAATCAATTCTCCATATTTGTGCGTATTGTCATCGAAAATTGAAGATCTGGAATCATTAATTTTATTTTTAGTAACGCGGTTTGGTAGACCAGTTGTTCTAGACAGAACGATGAAGTCTCTTATTTATAATCTATCTATTACTAATATTATAAAGAGGAAAAATTTGTGTATTTGTTTGTATCGAATAGGCTCCGAAATTACTGGACCGATTCTAACCACTTTTTCACCAATAGACAGCTACATTATTCCTGAGTAACATAGGCTATATAACATAACGCTACGACCCACGGGAGCGGAGCAGTAACTAAAGACGTAACTTAACGCGGGTGAAATAAGTAACGCGGGGGAAGTCGCGGGCTGAAGCTAGTGTCCTTATAGTCAACTCCAATTGAGGTAAGGGTTAAAACACATACAGAGTGTTTGGCGCATGGACCGACACAATTTTTTCAGGGATTTGGGAGGTCATTACCTAGGATCTACAAAAAAAAAAGTAAAAAAAAAGAAACAAAAAAGTTATTTCTAATTAAAGGAAAAATTATGGGCATTATTATCATTTAAAAATAAAAAGTCATAGGTAACCAACCGTGACAAAGGGTGTATGGGTAGAACCAAGCTAATGGCCTCCCAAATCCCTGAAAAAATTGTGTCGGTCCATGCGCCAAACACCCTATATACACGAAATGACGTTAGCGTGGACCCGTGCGTCAACTCGTGAAACGTTGCGACCAGTGCCGTAACTAAAGCGGGACCAGCGGTGCCCAAGCATAGAGCGTAGACCCTGGAGGATCGCAGAAATGACCATACCAGGAAGAGTTTTTTTTAGGGCTCTGCACCTGTATCCTACATGGATACAAACGATAAACGCAAACGCTGAGTAGCCTTTAATAGATCTTCAACTTTATGTGTTTGGTTTTAAGTTGAAGATCTAATAAAGATTGCATAGCGTTTTCGTTCGTTCCAGTCGCTAACGCTAGGTTTAGAAATCTTTAATAGATTTTTAACTTAAGGCTCTGGGTATAAAGTTTAAAATCCATTGGTACCTACCGAGCGTTTACGATTATCGTTTGCGACTTGGCTAGAGGGGCTGTTATTGAATCTCACAAAGGGCGCTTAAAAGACTAATTACGGTGCTGGTTACGACGTCGCCGCGTCGTATCGTTGTGGAAATCAACGACGGGGTGACGACGGCGGCGTTGCGGTTACGCTGCGTCGTCGCAACGCAATGAATTCAACGCAGTCAATGCCACACGGGCGCTGTGTCAACGGAGCTATATGCTATTAAATACTTCGCTTCCGCATTCGTTATTTTAACGCATCGTATGGCGTAACGTTCAGCAGTGTGATTCTCTAAGCCTCACTTCGTAATTCGAAAGCTGAATCCGCAGTGAGATTACAAAATGGTATTCTGTTAAACACGATCACGCCGGTGCCGTCACCACGGCGAACGAAAACTAAACCAATGACAAGTTGGTTCGTTATCGAAGTGAGCGCGATCACTTTAGTGAGACTCGTTTTCGAGTTCGCATTTCAGAGAATCGCACTACAGAACGACGTTCGTGTAGATCGACGGAGCGTCACCGCCAGCGATAACGCAACGCACAGACAACGCCCGTGTGGCATCACCCTATTATACGTGTGAAGCCAAACTGCTCCTTTGTGTTCGGACGCTGCATCGACGCAAAGGATGCCCCTAAGGCGCAGGTCACATATAAATTGCGTAGGGCGTGGACATGACACGGGTGGCTTTCTATTCCATTCAAATTTCATACACAATGCATGGAAATAAAGCGCAAATTAGGACACACGGTATGTAACGCCCTTTGTGTCCTAAATTGCGTTTTATTTTTAGATGCATTTTGTACGAAATTTGTCAATTGAATTTGAGCCTAGCTGTTCGCAATTTTTGCGCTTAGCAAACACATTTAGTCATTTATTTTACAGTTCGCGTTAAATAACTTTGCCGCTCCGAAGTTAGGCTTTCTGAACGACAGCGCAGGCCCTGAAACGCAAAGGGCATATGGAGGAACACGAGTGGGTTTTAGTCAGTAAGAGTCTGACACTCCCTTCCGCTCCGCCCAGGGCGGAAGAAATAATTTGATGAAGGTACCTACCGTCGCTTAAAAAGTGTTCGCTTGCGAAAAAATATTTCAAGTGTATTTTAATTATATTATCCAAAATGAGAACGAGTAAAGTATTTTTTTTTACATAACAACAATAATAAGGCAAGGATAACAATAACAAAAACAAAGAAACAATGTAAACGCGTAAGGCATCGTCCTAATAGAACGCGACTATGCGATCATCGCAAGTTTGCGCGAATTTTTGTCGTACAAACCCGCGATCAAACATACTCATGCCGAATGGATGTCCTAATTGGCAACCGCGCGATGCGATCGTTCGACTTTAATGTTTGCTAGCTTCTTCTTTATCGTGTGGGCATTACTGCCCACACGATAAAGAAGAAGCTAATCCTTACCTTACCTTACGGTCTAACGACCCCACACACCCTAGTGTCTGAGTTTCTAAACCGTCTCAAGGGCCTCTGACATGGTTACCGATGGTAATAATAGGTAAAGTTCTCGAATGGAGACCACACACCGGCAAGCGCAGCGTAGGACATGCACGCACAAAGTGGCTATTGTTTGCAAGCTATTCGCGATGGTCGCATCGCTTATTCGCGCGATAATCGCGTAGTCGCGTTCTATTAGGACAACGCCTAACACTTTTCACATCGATAGCCTACCGCAGTGTGCGAGCGAAACAAACAATCATCAGGCGTATACGAGAGACTGAGACAGAAATACAATTCTGCGTTCCGCCCCTAGCCACGCATGCGCGCTGATATTTATTCGTAATATTGATTATCCTACCGTACTGTGCGAGCGAAACAAACAATCATCAGACGTATACGAGAGACTGAGACAGAAATACAATTCTGCGTTCCGCCCCTAGCCGCGCATGCGGGCTGCAATTTTATTCGTAATATTGATTATTCCGTATTTATTTGTAGCCCACTTCAAAGTGGCAAAGTTATTTGATGCAATTTATATATTATTATGTATTGATTTATTACAGATTATTATAGTTGTTACTATTAGCACCTATTAAAAATAATGTGACAATAATAGCAGTATAGTGTATAACATACTATCATGCCTGTATTCCCTGAAGGATTAGGCAGAGGTGTATCAATGTACACCCACAACTCACCAATATGTTTAGGTCCCATGTAATAGGGGGCGAGCTTATTGCCATTAACCGGGCACAAATCCTACCTCTGAGCTGCTACTGAGAATTTCATACAAAACCCCAATAACACTTTGCTTGACCCTGGTAGTTACACCCAAGACCTTTGACCTGGTAGTTACCCCTAGCACGCTGGCAGGGTCAAATTTAAAATGTCAACATAGTTAGGCTGTCTGTTTAGTAGAGAAATCAAGAAATATTAAACAACAGGATTGCATTTAATCTCTGCTTCAACTCTGGTTCAATTATGCAGTCTTATTGGTCTTTTTTCTCTGTTTTTCTGCCCCACGGCCTCTTGCCTCTTGCATGCTTCAATTTACAGGCAGCCTCAGTCATGAACATAGATCGGAATTTGGGTGCTATTACTATCAAAAGTACGGATACGACCTAAAATTCTCACAGAATTATCACTGACAATTCTGTTTAGACTTGAAAAATATTTTTTTATATCATTGAAAATGTATTGAATTCGCTTTTGTTACATTTATTTATTAGTATTAAGTGTTAAAATTTAAACAGTAAAAACAATGATTCCCGGGAATTTTAGGTCATATCCATACTTTTGATAGTAATAGCACCCAAATTCTGATCTATGGTCATAACTTGCTACTAATATTGTCCTTCTTCCAATTACTATCAATAATACCATCCTATTATTGTCAGACTGTAATTCAAAGGCATTCTTGTACAGAGAAGGAACAGATTAATCACCATACTTACTCAAGGCAGATTGAATTTTATGTTAAGTATTAACTGCCTCGTCAGCCTAGTCTAGGGTTTGATTCCCAGGTCAAGCAATGTATTATTGGGTTTTTCTATGAAATTTTCAGTAGCAGCTGAGACTTAGGATTTGTGGGCAGGTTGCTGGCAATAGGATCGCCCAACATTACCTAAACACACAGTCAAACTGTGGGTGTACATTGGTACACCTCTGCCTAATCCTTCGGGGAATACAGCAGTGGTGCTAGCTGGTTTTCTCAAGATAATTTTCTTCATTAGGGCCTTATCACACTAGCGGTTTGCGAGCGTATTTTGTATGAAGGCGATCACGCAGCGAATTCGCCGCGTCAGATATTTGTATAGAAAACACGCTCATAATTTGCAAGTGTATAAGGCCCTTAATGTCAGTGATGTACAAAATAAACTTAGAGTACATATTTTGTATGAATTAAAAGAGTCATTAGTAACTAGCTGTGTGTGCCCACAACTGAATTCGCATTGCCCCCTTTTTTAATATAATTTAAAATAAATATTTTATTACAATAAGAAAAATTTCTAAAATAAAAGTAGCCTAAGTTACTCCTAATAGCATTAACTATCTGCAAATAAAAGTCCAATCTTAAAATCAGACAAATTTAAAGATTAGCGAAAACACACAAAGAAAAAAATAAAAAGCAATGATTTTTGATGGCAACACAGTATATTATACTTTCATATGCATTTAGTGGAAATCTGTAAATTTGAAATTAAAAACAGAAACTTCAGTTTTATTTATTTGTATGAGTAGATAATATAGATTGCCCGTTATCGAAGCCTCATGAACAAATCTCATACATGAGTGGCCGGGGGTCTCAATCAGAAAGCCACTTCATATCTCTTATTTTAAAATTGTGACATTGGTTGAAGTTATACTTTGCTTTTTTTAAGCTTAAACTGCTGAACGGGCTTGGCTGCTTCTACTATTTCTGCCTACCCCCACAGGAAAAACGCGTGAATTTATTTATAGGTATTGATTTATCCTATATTTGTTTAATCTGTTGTTGATGTTAATAAAGGAGGTAGGTAAATTAAAAAAGGCGCAAATTCTATTTGCGCCTTTAAACGCACAATAAAATGAAATCAATATTTTTTTCCGCCATTTAAATGGTTCCCGGAAAATAAAAAAAAAACAGCTAAGTTGCTGCATTGCAGTAAAATTTCTTCCTGAAAAAAAAACAATACTAGGTGCCTAGGTACTTACTTTTTGTCAATATAACTAGGTGCAAACCACACTTGGTTGGCATCTAGGAGACATTTCCTCATGATTACGGCTGCTGCCGGCATCCATTGCTCACAGCGCTCGGGTTTTATCACACAATCCAACCCAAAAGTAATATTTTGAGGCAGAATCCCAAAAATTCCAATTTGTTCAAATTTAAAAGACTTTTCATCGTTTTCTTCTCGAACTAACACCCATATCAAATGGGGATTAATGAAATGGAGTACGTCCACCTTGTAATCATCGACCTCCATATCTAAAATAATTGTATAAACTCAGAGAAAGAATTTGAATTCAACAAGTCGGCAATCTTATTGAAAACATGATTGTCAACGAATAAAATTATGAAAGATGCGCGGTCGAGCCTTGACTTGAACGATAGACAAAGAAAAGTGCCTACCTAGTGATGTACTGCAGTACCGGTACCGCGCCCCATGTGGCCTCGGTGAAGTCCAGACGCAAAAGAAGGATAGCAGGGCGTTATCTAAGGTCATAAATTCATAACTGTCTATATATCAACAATCAATCAATAAAATGCACCGGTAGCGTTTACACGAATAATTATTATTAATGATCAGGTGTGTTCAGGTTATGGCAACATTATATGGTTTGTAATATTTCCCTAGAAAAAAGGGGACAAATATGGAATTATTTTGATGTTTTTTCATCGATTATGGGTCCCGAAATGGTCATTAAGTTCAAACGGTTTGATTCAAACCTAACATGTTCAATCAAACCGTTACCTACATTCTATATCAGTTTGAAGACGCATCAAACTTTTCTCAGTGAACATTTGAGATCATTACACGACGTGGCGAAGTATAGAACGCAGCAAGATTTTTTTATTTAATAAACTTCAAATGCTTCTCGTGTTTGAAATTAGTTGAAAAAAAATATTTGTCGAATCCAACAAACCAACCACGTGTAAAAGATCAAAATAGTTTGACTCAAGCCAAAGTCTGCACGTTTCAAAAGTTTGACGCAAGCCAAAATCTACGAGTTTATACAAGTTTGACTGACATTAATCGTCACCTAAGATTAAAATAATCAAAAGGTTGTTACCATGTATTAATTTCAATTAAATCCCAAATTATAATATCTCAACTTATGTATACTCAAAGACGTGAGTCAGAGTAAAACTTTTATGTAAAGTTATCTATTTGTTACTTGTATCAAAACAACTTTTTATTTTTTTCTTTGGTCTTTGCATTAAAAATTAAGAGTATGCTTTTTTTTATACATGATAATGTCTGAAAAAACTGAGTTTTCTGTTATGAGATCAATGACCTCATTCATTATACAGCATTGTAGAATAAGGTTTAATCATCTGCTAAAATATATGACATGAGTGTTTTGAAGTAAGTACATGTTTTTTTTTTTTTAAACAGGAGGTTTCCCCTTGTCTTTTACCTCTACATCATGACTACACGGCGGTCAAAAGGTTTCGAGATAAAATCTGATCAAAGCAATGGCTTGCAGCCGTCTCCAGATCCAAACTTACTCTAACAAGGAAAGCTTCTTCTGTAAAAGCTACTTTACGGCGGGTGATTACTTTGTTTCTTATACGATCACTAGCTTTTACCTGCGACTCCTTCCGCGTAAAATGTCGGTTACATTTAAAATTCAATTATGATTCGAAAGACATGTGGCGCCGTCTATTATCATAAGAAAGTTATTGTTTTTTTTTCTTGTGCAGTACTTTTTTCGGGATGTACACCTGACAAGGAATGTGCAAAATTTCAGGATGTTCGGTTCAGTGGTTTAGGCGTGAAAGGGTAAGAAACAAACTTATCTTCGCATTATAATATTAGTTAGAACTAGGTTATTTGTTTTTATGAAGTTTGAACTTACATCGCGATGATTTCTTAGCACTCGAGTAACCTATAAATCAAATACATTTGTTTTTAATGAAGTTTTTAATATTTTTTTTTATAAAATTTTTAAGTTTTTAATACTTGCATCATCATAAATTACATTATTGTATTTTTTATTACATACATAGTTGTGTACTTGACTTCATACACTACTACTTGAAAATTAATACCTGTTTATTTATTATTTCAGCTAGACTAGTTTTGAAAAAAATTATACAAGCGACATAGTAAATTCCCATGAAATTAACCAACTTTTGATGTCCTGTGTAGAAGAAGCAAACAGCGTTATCAAAGACGGTTAGCACGAAATGAAGACACACAGAAACTGCATAAGTTAACTATCACTAAGTTTTCCTTTGGTACCAGTCAGTGGCTTGTGCACCTCTGCGTTTCAGCAATCTCAATAAATGTATAGTTAAGACACTTTTCTTTTACTGTGCAATCCATATTTGTAAGGTAGAAGTTGTCATGCAATGCAGTATAATTTGACAGTTTTTTGACTTGACGCTCACATAGCGACATCTGGTGTCAGAAAAAATATTACAAACACTCATAGAAAAAGTATAACTAAGGGCACCATGGAAAAGGTCTACATTTGTTATCAAACATTAAAAATTAGGCAATTAAGTATTGCTATAGTCATATGAATTTTTAAGCGGGAAAGCTCGAAACGCTCTTGGTCAGTTTTAAATGATATAATTAAAAATCGTATCACAAATTTTTATCCTATAAAGTCAACATCGTATTCATGATACGACTTGTGTCAAAAAGTCATCCGGCTCTATTTGATGCGTCAAGATAATTTTACTTATAATGTTTATTTTACATACATACGTGATATATAAACTCACGCTTTTTTCCCATGGGGGTAGTAGAAACCACCTTAGGCCACCTGTTACGATCCTTACATACTCATTTCGCTTAGTCTAAGTTCATACATCTGTCAACATGCACACCGGTTACGAGTACTGCGCACCTGACCTTTCTGAAGAACCTCACCAATAAGGTCAGGGTAGGTCTTTCTAGGGCGTCCCCTCCCGGCATTGCCACTCACATCTGCCATGGATAGCTATACTACCGATAGTTTCGTAAAATTTCAATACATCGACTATCGATGGTTAGGCAACAGTAGTTTCATTTATTAATTTTCTTATGTCGAATGATCCCCAAAGTTGTATAATGATTTAGGAGATCAATCGCCTCGAAAGAAACCAGTGTTCAGTAAGCTGGTCTAATTGGTCCATGAATTAAGATGTCTCAAATTGATTACTTATTGTTTTTTTGCGATTTGATGACAAACTATACTATGATAAATAATACATATTAGGATGTTTTTTTTACTAAACATTGGAAATTGATTGAAAATCTACCTCAACTTACTTAACGTAAACGATTCATCTTAACACTTTGATCAAAAGGTCGATATTTAGAAAAACCAGACAAACGAAAACGATTTTATTGAACTTATTTTGTCTATTGCAGTGTTCAACTTTTTTTGTTATCGTCAATTTGTCATTGTCATCATTGTACTCGTATACGTCAAATTTGACAAGTCGGCAATGAATTCGTGGCTGATAAAATTACTAAAAACGAATTGAGGCTTAGAATACTAAATATATCACTGTTGAATGTTATATTTTGACAAATACCTGTGAAAATAACAGGTAAGAATAATGTGCTTACTACTTAACACGATACTGTAATGGAAATGGAATAAAAACTTTAATTGTGTATGTATTTTCATTATTAGTAATCAGTTTTTTATTACTTACAGCCAATGTAATACTGTTGTTATCTCTGTTTATTGTTTGTGTTACACCTTTATTGTTTAAATACAGGTTTCTCATTTCATGTGACAGGCTTAAACTGAAAATTTTCAAGAATTAAAACAATATTTTTCGTAAAATTCGTGTTAGCGTGCCATTGGTAGGAATCTCTACACTGGTATCGAATTTATATTTTCTGGTTGCTGTGATACGATAAAAATATGAGTTTTGGTGCGCTAGTTAGTATAATATCATTAATAATTTAATATTAACATGAACAATTGTGTAAGTCGAATAAATTTAAGGGTATAAATTTAAAAAAAATGCAAAGAGATCAAAACTACACAATTTGACTTTGAAAAATTTTGTTTCAAACTTGTGCTAGTACTGACATGGCTCTTATTATGACAAGTAAATTCCATTATTGTTCCATTGCGAAAAAGGGATGGTGCTATAATTACATTTACTTTCCAAAATATGGCATATGGAATTCCTACCAACAGCGGGTAGATTAATGGTACTCCTAAGAGCAGACAACTCAGTCTACATACATACGATGGACAGACAGAAAACAATATTTTAAATTCATTCAGCATCAAATTTTATTTTCAAAAACAATTGAACTATAGAAAATTTATTACACACATATTTTCTACATGCAAAATACACACTAAGATGTGGAGATGCGCATTGCGCACGCCAGCCCGTCATACTACTATAAAACCATTTTATCTACACTCATCATCATCTGCCTAGCCTTTTCCCAACTATGTTGGGGTCGGCTTTCAGTCGAACCGGATGCAGCTGAATATCAGTATTTTACATGGAGCGACTGCCTATCAGACCTCCACAACCCAGTAATGGGTAATACGATACTCTTGGTAAGACTGGTTGTCACACTTTCGGGCTTCTGACTAACAGTAACGACTGTCAAAGATCTACAAATGACAGCCGGGACCAACGGCTTTACGTGCTTTCCGAGGCACGGAGGAAACTCGCTATAGTAAATGGTCACCCATCCACAGACCAACCTCGGTAAGCGTATTTTAATCCGGAAGATCGGTCTATGCGGCTGTAATTATTTAGCCACGAGCTCCTCCTCAATTTTATCTACACTATAATAACATATATTTTTTTTTATTTGAGATGGGTCAGCTCTTGACTCTAGTCATGGTCAAAAGTGACATAAACAAAGTCTACAATGGAGTGAGCATACCCAGAAGAAGCCTGTTCACTCGTAACTTTTTTACTGTATTAATGTGTAACCCATCCATTTTCCAGATCAATATGGGTGTAGCAGTAAGCAGATATTCGGAGCTGTCTTCCAATGAACTGTTGATGCGGTTCTGTTCTTCCGAAGTCATCTGTCCCAATGATCCGTTTTGGAATCAGCTGCTAGCGTTTAACATAAATCCACCGGCTAGTGCGTAAGTACCATTTGTCATTCTTCTTCTTATCGTGTGGGCAGTAAGGTCTTACGACCCCACACACCCTAGTGTCAGAGTTTCTAAACCTCCTCAAGGGCCTCTGACATGGTTACCGATGTCAGTGATATCCAAGGTAAACTTAGAAAGTACATATGAATTAGAAAAAGTCACATTGGTACTTGCCCGTGCCCGATTGCGAACCCACAACCTCGTGCATGAGAGGCGGGCGCCTTAACCACTAGGCCATCACGACACTATTAATCATTATCATCTATTATTTGTCATTGGCCATGTCGGAGGCCCTTGAGGCGGTTTAGAAACTCTGACACTAGGGTGTGTGGGGGTCATTAGACCTTGCTGCCCACACAATAAAGAAAGATTCATCATTTTGCATACCCAAAGCTGATTATGCCTTCTTTATAAATAATTAAACTGCCTCGTTGGTGTAGTGGTCCTAAGTGCGACTGCTACGCTAGAGGTTCTGGGTTCGATTCCCAGGTCGAGCAAAAAATGTTATTGGGATTTTCTATGAATTTCTCAGTAGCTGCTCGGAGTTTGGATTTGTGCCCGGTCTATGGCAATAGGCTCGCCCCCTATTACATGGGGCTTAAAACATACCGGAGAACTGTAAGTGTACATTAGTACACCTCCACCATCACCTCTGCCTAACCCTTCGGGCAGTCTACGAGGCAGTCAAAACGACTGAAAAAATAATTTGATTTAAATCACTCAATGCGCGATTTAAACCTTTGCTCATTCAATTTTTATCTAACAACAAAGTTATCAAAAACATGAATTGTCAACACTTCACTTAACAAAACAAGATATTGATTACAATCGTTTATTAATACCTTGTTAAAATGATTGTTGTGAAATCTGATATAATGTAATTATTGTAGACTAGCTTTTGCCCGCGAGTACGCCCCCGTAAATGTCAGTTATCGCGGACGCAGAGGAAAAATTTCAAATTCAATCATAACTCAAAAGATATGTGGCGCCATCTGTTACCATAAGAATGTTACTGTCGTTTTGCTCGGGAACAGTACATTTTTTCGGGATAAAAGGTACCCTATGTCCCTTTCTGTAAACCTGACCATGTATAGGCAAAATTTCAGGATGATCGATTCAGTGGTTTAATCGTGAAAATGTAACAAACAAACTTACTGTCGCATTTATAATATTAGTCAAGATTACCCATCATACCTATTTCTGCCGCAAAACAGCGTTGCTGTGTTCCGGTTCGAAGGGTATGGGTGCCGGAGTAATTACAGATACCTCAGGCATTTCAACTTTGTCTCTGGGATGACAACTCATTTGTAAGGCTTCTGCTAATGCAAATTACTTATACTACTACTACTTTATGATTACGCATTTCTTTATGCAATTAAAGAAAGATAAAAAGAGTCCTCGTCACGTCTCTGATCACGTCATCTCCCTCACTCGCTATATTGTATGAGTGAGAGAGCACGATAAAGTCCCTTATTTGGCCGCCATTTTGAATTCGAATCCAAAATGGCGCGAGTTATACCTGACAATAAGAAAAAAGAAGTTCTAAAAAGCCTTTTTTTCTTTTATTCCAGTGAAGAACAGCTAATGTTCGATGGCAGCACTGAGTCACTACTCCAGAAGTTTCTTCAGAACAACCTTCAGACTGGTAACCTCGGGTCCTTAGTCCAGGTCTTCATCACCAGGGCAACAGAACTGCTAGCAGCGCCAAACAGTGACAAGTAAGTGGGAATTAAAACCTTAAACCCCAAAAAACAAGGCACCTTTTGCAAGAATGCCATATGAGAATGGTTGTCCTCTGAACATCACTAACATCCATATCCTCGGAACAATAGGATATGGACAGGATAAGGAATACGCATGAGTTTAAAAAAAAACTAGGGATGCCTCGATACGCCTTTTTGCCAATACGATACCGATACTCTTATAAAAATTTCAGCGATACTGATACCGATACGCATATTGAATTCAAAATGGAAGGCAGAATAAATAAAACACAATTAATTAATAGTTTTAGTAATCAAAAAAGAAGTTTAAAAAACTAAAACCCGAATAATCTATTAGGTTTCCCAAACAAAATATTAGTTACTTAGCTAGGTTTATGGTACGTTCTAAAAGGTGCTATGTACAATTTACTTATACAATACTAGCTGTTCCCCGCGGTTTCACCCTCGCTGCTCAGCACCTGTTGGTCGTAGCGTGATGTTACATAGCCTATAGCCTTCCTCAAGAAATGAAGTATCCAACACTAAAAGAATTTTCCAATTCCAACCAGTAGTCCCTGAGATTAGCGCGTTCAAACAAACAAACTCTTTAGCTTTATAATATTAATAGATTAGTATAGATATATATTTTTGAAATGTGTTAATTGAGCCCTTTAATTTGGTCGTTGTCAAAAATAAGGTCGTGTTGCAAATCAAATTAAAGAGCTTTATTAAAGTAAACACACAATTTAAAAAAAAAGAAACATTTATTTACACTTTTAACTTAACTATTAATAAAGTTATGGTCTTTGGTCAGTTTTTAGAGGCATGAGGAATAGGGTGTGAAGTTCCTTATACTTCATTGAAAAGGGGGGGGGGGGGGGCGATACTCCGAACAGACGGGTGTTGTGTCTGGTGGGCAACTGCCTCTCGATTGCAATCGGGTTTTTGTATAGAAGCCGATATCGCGGAGAACCTTGATAGCGCGATCTAGGGAACGTCAGTTTGTCCTAGTAGTTCCAATGTCGAGCGATAGATGTCGCTACATCATTTCCCTCCGAGACCGGAGGTTGATAGTCTTAGCTCAATGAGTCGTTCATACGTCTTGAGATGGAGCGGAACGTGTCGCGACAGACGCATAGAACTTTGATAGCGCGATATAGGACATACATATCAGTTGTAGTTCGTATGTGGTGCGATAGATGGAGCTACATGTTCGTTGTAGTTCTCATGCTGTCCGATAGATGTCGCTTTATTGGCAACTATTAAACTAACCGAATAGAACGGTACAGTTGCATACACCCGTTAGCATAACATTTCACGTGCGGTATGGTTTTCCATGAAATAAGTTGTATTTATATTGTTTTCCATAATCGTCCTGCCTTATAATATTTACTTGCACTGTTATCATTAATCTTGTCAAATCAACTTATTAGCGTGATTAAAATAAATAAATATCTTGGGACAACTCACACACGGCTATCTGATCCCAACCTAAGCAGAGCTTGTGTTATGGTAACCAGACAACTGATATACATACTTATATAATTTATAAATACATACATATTATATATATTATTCATTGGAGAAAAAGATTTCTTAAGTACTAAGAACTACCACAATTTAATCTACTATATCAAAGATACCATTGAGAAACTAAGCCATACCAATATTATTATATGTCTCCCGACCTACAGAAAATGTGGCGAATACACAACATTATATAATTCAAGGATTGAATTATTTAATAATTTATTGTACCTGCATAACACTGCGTATGAATACGCTTATTTATTAGACTCGAACGCTGACTTATCTTACGATTACTCAATGTTTTCGGGTCGTAAAGGTCTCGTGAATGATGTAGGTATGGAAAATATATTTATAAATCTTAAAAAGACTATTTTTGACATCCAAATAATTAATAATCACATTGACATAAAATACACATCAGAGGAAACATCAAACCGTCTTTTTCTATAATTGTATGACAATAATGCATCAAAACATCGCAGGATTGATTAACAAATCAGATCAATTAGTATTGCATATACATGAACTTCAGGACAACATAGACGTGATTTGTGTGACCGAACACTTCATGGCAACTGGATATGAAGATTTTCTTACCTTACCTAATTATAAATTAGCAGCTTGCTATTCCAGAGATACAAAAAGAGGAGGAGCATGCATATTGGTAAAAACTCACCATCAATATATGGAGCTTAACGATATCAAGAAACTTTCGGTTCAGGGAGTTTTCGAATGCTGTGCAATCGAATTAACACAACACAGCATTATTGTTGTATGTATTTATAGGACACCTAAGTCTAATAATCTTGATACGTTTTATTCAAAATTAAATGTTCTCCTACCAAAGATTTGTTACAAAAAGCGCAAAAATGTCATATTATGTGGTGACTTTAACATTAACACTTTGAAAAAAGATAGAATTTCTCAAGAATTCGTAACTTGCTTATTGAGCTATAATTTAAAATTACAAATTGATGAGCCCACCAGATTACAAAGCAACACATGTATAGATAATTTTGCGCACAACTTTTCGCGAAAATGTAATCACCAAATAATGGATTTTAACATGTCAGATCACACAGCACAACTTTTAAAGATTCCGGTAAAAAAAACTTGTGCGATAAATAGTTGGAATATTACAACGCGTGACTACAGTTACGATAACCTAACTCAATTTAAATCATGTTTGAATTCTTTATCTTTTTGGGATATTTATCAAGCTGACGATCCAAATGTTGCATACGATAATTTTATAGAAATATTCCAGCTGTTTTACAGTTTATGTTTCCCCTTAATTAGTAAAAAGATTAAGTCAACAAGGAGTACGTATTGGTTGACACCCGGTATTAAACGTTGCAGTAAAAATAAGCGACAACTTCTTTGGCAATTAAGATCTAAACCTAACAATAAAAACATGACAAAACTTAAAATTTACTCACAAAGACTAAAGAAAATAATAAAACTGACACAAAAAGCAAAAAATAACCATAAAATATTGACATCAACAAACAAATCGAAGGATACATGGAAAATTATAAATGAAAACAGATACTGCCCTCCCCCTGAATATATAACAGAAATACGTAGTAATGGTACTTCAATAACAAATCCCAGTGAAATAGCGGAAGCATTTAATAATCATTTCGTAGATCAAGCGGAGTTACTTTCTATAACTACAAAATCTCCCAGCTGTAAAATTCCAAATATATGCGACAGTTCAATATTCTTGGCGCCGACTACTCCTAATGAAGTGTGCAAGATAATACAAGACCTAAAAAATAAAGTAAGCGTAGGTTATGATGACATCTCAACAAAAGTAATAAAATACGTTTCCCACGAAATATCAGGTCCCATTAGCCACATGATTAATTTAAGTTTTTGCTCTGGAATTTATCCTGATAAGCTGAAACCGACTATAATTAAGCCCTTATTTAAAAAAGATGACAAGACTGACTTAAGTAACTATCGACCAATTGCGCTTATGCCGGTAATATCAAAAATATTTGAGAAAGCTATTTATAAATGTATGTCTTCCTTCTTTACAAAGCACAATATATTGGTAAAAGAACAGAAAGGCTTTAGAGAAAATAAATCCATAAATATGGCTATTTATGACTTTCTTGATACTGTAATGACAGCAGTCGATCGAAGAATTCCGACCACCGCTTTATTTATGGATATGACGAAAGCCTTCGATCTAGTTGATCATAGTATTTTATTAAAAAAACTAAGTTCTTACGGAATAAGGGGAAATGCGCTTTCCCTCATAAAATCTTACCTTGACAATAGAACACAATACACGGAAATAAGACGAATTTGCAAAAAGGATAAAAAAGAATATAAATACATTTCAGAAAAACGTAAAATTACATTCGGCGTACCACAAGGCAGCGTATTAGGCCCGCTATTGTTTTTAGCCTATATAAATGACTTCCCAAAACACGTCACATTTCCGATGGTTCTTTTTGCCGATGATAGCACTTTAATTATAAGACATGATAAAAAACTCAACTATAAATGTGATATTAAAAATGCGCTACAACAATCAATTGACTGGCTTGAACAAAATAATCTAATACTTAATTTAAATAAAACTAAAATTATTCAATTTCAACAAAGAATGGCCACACCTGACATTACTCTATCCTTTAATAATAATATAATTAATGAAGTAGGACATATTAAATTTTTAGGATTGACTATAGATTCTAAACTGACGTGGAAAGAACATGCATCGAACGTAATTACAAAATTAAGCCGGTTTGCCTTTGCCCTTTATAAACTTAGAAAAATAGTAAATCAGGCAGCTGTCGTAACTGCATATTACGGCTATGTGGATTCCATATTACGATATGGAGTCATTTTCTGGGCTAATTCCTGTGAAAAGCATGAACTCTTTAAAGCGCAAAAGAGGTGCATTAGGTCCATATGCAATCTAAAATCGACAGAAAGTTGTAAATCGCATTTTATATCTCTCAAAATTTTAACTTTACCTTGCCTTTACATATACGAGACCGCATTGTTCGTAAAGAAAAACGGTGATTTATTTAAAAAAGCTTCAGAACAACGATGTCGTTCTGTAAGACCTATGTATCGCCATGAAATATGCCTGAGAAGTTCAAAAACTGTCCTTATGCACAAGAGTGTACTCTGTATGGCTCCGAAAATTTTTAATAAGTTACCAAATGACATAAAAGATTTAAACTTGACACAATTTAAGCGAAAATTAAATAAATTCTTAATAGACAAATGCTACTATACCATTGACGAATTCCTTGTTGAAAAATTCACATAAATAATTCTGTGAACTTGCTACATTGTGTTTAAATTGACATTTCTATTTCTATAAGTACTTTTTAAATATTATAATTTTTGATGTTCTATAATTATACTACTAATAATGCATGCCCTTAGGGTAGATTATTGAGATACTATAATTCTGTAAGACCTGTTGTAACACCAAAAATCGCATTAATAAATACTTTGACTTTGACTTTGAGATAAATCACACCCAGACACAGAACAAACAATCATGCTCATCACACAAAGTTTGTCCTGGGTGGGAATCGAACCCACGACCTCCGGCTTAGCAGTCAGGGCCACTAACCACTAGACCAACAGGCCCGTCAACCCACCTACCTATTGTACCTATGTTATGTATTCACTGCTGATTGCCGATTACTTGACACAAGACACTGAATTATGCGTCTGCGCAGATCTTTATAATTAAGAAATAATCTCTGTTTAGCCATTAAATATTTATTGGCGTGAATATAGGTGCCATGTTATATACTGTCATAAATACTAATACCAATTATTTTTGTTTCCATTGTTGTAACTGGACCTAAGCCGACTACTGGGAAGTATGTTCTTGTGAATGTTAATTTTCACATCTGAAAATAAAAAAAAAGATTATTTAATTAAAAACCGAGGAGATACCGGGGGTTTAGGAGTGTGTAAGGATCGTAGCAGGTGGCGGTTCGTGGTTTCTGCCTACCCCCATGGGAAAAAGGCGTGAGTTTATGTATGTATGTATGTATGTATGTTAATTAAAAACTTAAGATCAAGCACTAATCTAAGTATTTCGGTCCTAGATAGGGTTGCTAACATTTCTAAGGTTCCTTATAGTATTTTTTTGAATCCATATCCATACTAATACAAGGTGTTGATTTGCATCCTCGTCAAATTTTAAGAGCTTGTCATAAAAAAAGAAGTAATCAAATATAATTATGATACCTGGTCAATATTTAATAAACACTTGTTTTTAGTTGTAACTATCAAATAACAGTATTCCAGAATACACCTCTCGCAAAATTCTGAATCGCCCAGTTGCGTATGCGGTAGGCAGAGTTGTCGCGCGGCTATATCAATTTGTACATAGAGCCTAAACCCTCTGGCGAGATGGCTACCTCGAGTTTGAAAATCACGTCTTAAAAAAAAAAAGATTTCAAAACCAATTTATTTTATTATTGATTCGTGTTAAGAATCACGAGCATAGTTAACTCCTTGAATTTGACGAGATTGCAAATCAACACCTTGTATAGAGCTACTCAAAAATATAACCTTATTTACAACACGAAAAGATAACAATTTCATTGTGAGTCAGTGCAATGACCCAAACCGACATTTACTATTAATAAGCAAAAATCGATAGCATACACTTTCTTTTTTTATGGAAATATTAAGAAAATAGTTAGTTAGTTAGTTTGGATTTGTGGCCGGTTAATGGCAATAGGCTCGCCCCCTATTTCATGGGACCTAAATATACCGGCGAACTGTGGGTGTACTGTTCATTGGTACACCTCTGCCTAACCTTTCGGGGAATACAGGCGTGATGGTATATTTATATATTTTTTTTAAAGAAATTAACTAAGATATCTTGGTTGCATTTTTTTGTAAAAACTTTTCTTATTTTTTAGAAAATGAATTAGCCCGTTGGTATACGTCCGTCTTTTTCACCGGACGACGGACCGTTTTTTCGCCGGATTTGCTTTAGTGTATGCCCGGTTGTATACGTCCGATTTTTCCCCGGACAAGGGATCGTTTGTTTGCGCCGGATTTACGGTTGTGTATGGTTTATAATGAACGTGTGTACATGCACCGGATACCGGTCCGGTGACAAGATAACGCCGGATTCATTATAAACGAAAAAATCTGTCCGTTGTCCGGTGAAAAAAACAGAGGTGTACAAGCGGCCTATGTCTTATAATAAATGTTTGTACACCGAAAACCGGTCCCGCGACCGATGAAAAAGACGGACGTATACAAGCGGCTTTAGGGTTCCGCACCAATAAATAAATCCTCGCAAAAACCATACATTCACGCGAACGAAGTCACGGGCATAAGCTAGCTAGCTAGTATTACACAAACTTACCCTTCACTTTATTGACGTTTGAATTTTCATCTGCGTGTACAGACGCCATGATAAAACACAAGAATAATAAAAATAACAGTTTCATGTTGGTCTTATTATATGTGTGTACTGCAAGAAGTTTAACTGTGATGTGTGAGTAACTTGGTTAGCTTCTGCTTTTAATACATTCTTAGTGCATACAACACGATAACCTCAATAAACGTACTTAATACAAAAAATATCAGAAGTCCAACTTGAAGGTGACGGCACGGTTGGCGCAGTGGCTAAGGGTTTGGATGTTGTGCTGCGTGTCGCGGGTTCTCGTATTGACAAATATTTTTATGGTCGACACATATTATGTAGACCTAGATTTTGCGCGCGTCTTCGTCCGCTTAAATCTCAGTTATATTTAAAATTCAATCATGATTCTAAGGACACGTGCCGCCATCTATTATCATAATAACGTTATTGTTGTTTTCCTCGGAAACAGTACTGTATTTGGAATGAAAGGTACCCTATGTCCGTTCCTGTACAAGCCGTACTAAGCAATGGGGATACATAATATGTACACCTAGCTTTTGCCGGCGGCTTCGGTTATGTTTAAAATTCAATCATGATTCTCTAAGGACACGTGGCGCCATCTATTATCATAAGAATGTTATTGCTGTTTTCCTCGGGAACAGTAGTCTTTTTCGGGATGAAAGGTACCCTATGTCCGTTTCTGTACAAGCCATACTGAGCAATGGGTAGCTCACCGTCCGTACGTTAAATAACGACGCGTACGTGTTCCACGCGTGCCTCAAAGAGATGTCAGCAAATCGGGGGGGGCTAGTCAGGGTTGTTCGAAAGAGATACCGCGCCCCCGGAACGCATAGGGCACAAGAAGGAACATGGATGGGTTTTAGTCAGTAAAAGTCTGTCACTCCTTCCCGCCCTGCGGGAGAAGTCATTTGATGATTTCCCACCCGAAAAAAAAATTAGAAATCTCCAAACATATAAAATCACATAAACAATCAACCCGTATGCTATAAAAAATATTTGTTCCATGCGGAAATCGAAGCCGGGACACGCAGCGCAGCAACCAATCTATCAACCGTACCAAGAAGATCTTTTATAGCTTTTCTAGAAAACTTTTGTACAGAACGGCGAACTGTGGGTGTACACCTCTGCCTAACCCTTCGGGGAATACACGCGTGATGGTATATATTTATATATATTTTGTACAGAATGGTTCTTCTGTAACTTTTTTGTTTAGTCGATGGAATATATTTATATCCATGAATAATTTAGTGTCAACCTTTTCCTTGTTCACGGGTTTTCTGACCCGTCATTCAACGGACTATGTACCTTTGAAATTCTTTACATTAGTCAAGAATCATTATCATCTTCCTGCCCTTATCCCATGTTACTGCGAACATGCATCTCTTTTTTTGATCCTGCTGGAGGAGGAGACCCAATTTCAACATTTATTTTGATTTTTTGGTCATCCAGAAGTTTATATTTTAATTTTACCGGCATTTGGTATAATTTCACATATTATTTCTCAGCAAAGAGGAAAAAAAGAAACATTTGGATGTTTAGGAATAATTTATGCAATGCTAGCCATTGGATTACTAGGATTTATTGATCTCTCTCGATGCATCTAGCTTCAACTTTCTAACTAACAGGTTGACTTCTTGACAGTTCAAAAGTGCCTGTAAATGGTCTAATTAAAAGAAATTGTCCGTGGAGTTTCTTGCTCATTCTTCTCCATTGAGACCCTACGTTATGGAACGAGCAATTAGCTTTTATGACTAACAGACCGGCTATTTGACAGTCCAAAAGTGCCTGTAAATGGTGTAATTGAAATAATTGCTTTGACTTTGTCTTCGAATGTAACCAGGATAATGTAAAAACTAATATTCATATTTTGTTATTCATTTAATTGCATACCATAATCTATTACTAATAGGCATAAAGTCCGCCTTTGCACGGTGTATTTTTACATTTGTGCATTAAGTTTTAATAAACAAATAATAATCCCCACCCACCCAGGACAAACTTTGTGTGATGAGCATGATTGTTTGTTCTGTGTCTGGGTGTGATTTATCTATATTATGTATGTATTTATAAATTATATAAGTATGTATATCAGTTGTCTGGTTACCATAACACAAGCTCTGCTTAGCTTGGGATCAGATAGCCGTGTGTGAGTTGTCCCAAGATATTTATTTATTTATTATTTATTTATATTATAAAGAGGTAAGATGTTTTTGTTTATATGTTCGTTTGTTACGAATAGGCTCCGAAACTACTGAACCGATTTTAACCATTTTTTCACCAATAGACAGCTACATTATTCCTGAGTAACATAGGCTATATAACATCACGCTACGACACACAGAAGCTGAGCAGTAACCAAAGACGTAACTTAGCGCGGGTGAAATAAGCCATGCGGATCAAGTCGCGGGCAATTCTATAGTAGGTTATAAATTAAGTATTAACAGTTATAATTAACTAGCTGTTCCCCGCGGTTTCACCCTCGCTGCTCAGCACCTGTTGGTCGTAGCGTGATGTTACATAGCCTATAGCCTTCCTCAAGAAATGGACTATCCAACACTAAAAGAATTTTCCAATTCCAACCAGTAGTCCCTGAGATTAGCGCGTTCAAACAAACAAACTCTTTAGCTTTATAATATTAAGTATAGATGAGGTCAGTTTTATTGCACTATGATTAATTAATATTGTGATTGTGTATTGTGTGTGTGTTATTACTGGGTTTTTCTATGAAATTCTTAATAGTAGCTCGGAGATAGGATTTGTGCCCGGTTAATGGCAATAGGCTCGCCCCCTATTACATGGGACCTAAATATACTGGCGATCTGTGGGTGTAGGTACATTAGTGCACCTCCGGCTAACCCTTCGGGGAATACATGTGCGATAGTATGTGTTTATTGCTTTAACTTTGGCTTCAACGGGCGGGTGTTTATTTATTTATTTAAACTTTATGCAACAAAAAGTACAATGGTGGACTTAATGCTTTAGGCATTGCCGGGTCTGCGGGTTGTTCGAAAGTGATACCGCGGCCACGAACGCAAAAGGCACAAGAAGGAACATGGATGGGTTTTAGTCAGTAAAAGTCTGACACTCCCTCTCGCCCCGCCCAGGGCGGGGGAAGACATTTGATAATTTCTAAACGTTAAAAAAGAAACGCCTTAGGCATTCTCTATCAGTCATTCAAAGATGGTGAAGAGATAGCATGACAGGAGCAAATTAATGTACGAGAGAAAATAACAAATTTGATGGTGGGTGTTGATTCTGAAGTCTATACCTTCGGTTCATCATAACTCGCTAGTTCTTGGGGTTGTCGTGGTATTTGGGATGATCTCATAAAACCGTATCATCCTGCTTACTGGCAGGGATTTGGTAAATTGGGCAGCCCAATTTATGCTTCGACGTGCTGAAAGAAAAACAATAAAATTAACTTGAAATTCTGATGGTCGTTGTGATAGAGTAGTGGTTAAGACGCCCGCCTCTCGTGCATGAGGGGGTTCGATATCGGACGGCTTTGCTGCTGTTTGTTGTTTTGTATTGCCACCGACTTTCTAAGCTAAAGTTATTTTTCACTTTTTGGTTTTAGAAGGCGATTGTTTAGTTTTTCCTTTTTAGAATCTACTTTCTGTCATCCATATCCATGAAGGAACGGTTCTACATAAAATTAACAAGATACCATTTTAATGTCACAAAAAAAGCAGAACATCCAATTTTGTTCAATTGAATGACATATTTTTCAGTTATTAGTTTTTTTTTAGTTAGTTGTTGTTTTTTTATTTTTTTGTTGGGAAAAGGTTAAGCAGATGATGATTTTTCCAGTTATTTCATATATTTTTTTACCAAGTCATTTCATATACTTTTTCGATAATAATTATATGGGACTACCTCTGAAGTATGACCTGCCTACTTTTTTTTGTATAAAAAGAATCATCAAAATCAATTCAATTATAAATTGATTTCTCTCAATCTCAATTTTTCCACCAATGATCGCGGAAAGATCGCTTAACAAACATAAGAAAAAAAAAAACGAATTGAAAACCTCCTTTTTTAAAACGGTAAAAAGCTATTGTAATTACTTACCATTAGGTTTTTTAGTCACTGGCTCCGCAGAAAGCACGACACACAATAACAATACAAATACACACATATGATAAAAACTCTTCATTTTATTTGCACACGTGTGCACTCTGCAATGCACCAATTAGTTTATTCGTTTAGGCATAAATGTCTAAAAACTATACAGTCATAATTTTTCCTTCCATACTAATATTACCAAGTTGAATAGTTTGTTTGTTTATACGCGATAATCTCTGGAAATACCAGTCGGATTTAAAAAATCTTTTAGTATATAATAGCTAGATTCATCAAGAATAGGATAAGCTTTATAACATCACGCTATGACATACGGGAGCGAAGCAGTAATCAAAAATGTAACTTAACGTGGATGAAAGAAATCACGCGGACGAAGTCGTGGGTTTGAGCTGGTAATTATTATAATAAGAATTATTTTACCTGTATTACTTTATTAATAGTATTTATTAATACAAGCCTTAACTGCGGTAGTCCTTGCTTATTTTCGTAATCATCATCATCATCTGCTTAACCTTTTCCCAACTATATTGGGGTCGGCTTTCCAGTCTAACCGGATGCAGCTGAATACCAGTGTTTTACATAGAGCGACTGCCTATCTGACCTCCACAACCCAGTAACTGGGCAACACTACTCCTTGGTTAGACTGGTTGTCAGACTTATTTTCGTAATATGAAGCAAATTAATAATTTTGGAAATTGAGCGACTGAAATGGCATGACAATTTCTCTTTTTTATATGTATCTCTTCTTCTTTATCGTGTGGGCAGTAAGGTGTAACGACCCCACACACCCTAGTGTCAGAGTTTCTAAACCGCCTCAAGGGCCTCTGACATGGTTACCGATGTCAGTGATGTCCAAGATAAACTTTTTTTTAATGTAATTGCATGGTAAAGAAGCTGCCTCCCCATCAGCCCCTCTAGCCAAGTCGCAAACGATAATCGTAAACGCTCGATAGGTACCAATAGATTTTAAACTTTATACCCCAGAGCCTTAAGTTAAAAATCTATTAAAGATTTCTAAGCGTTAGCGACTGGAACGAACGAAAACGCTATGCAATCTTCATTAGATCTTCAACTTAAAACCAAGCACATAAAGTTGAAGATCTATTAAAGCCTACTCAGCGTTTGCGTTTCTCGTTTGTTACATGGCTACAGGTGCTGATGTTAAGTGATCACCGCTGCCTACAGACATCTGTAATACCATAAGATACAGCCTGGTGACAGACGGACAGACAGACTGTAAGACAGACTGACTGACAGACAGACTGACTGACTGACTGATGGACAGACTGACAGACAGACTGACAGACAGACTGACAGACTCACAGACTGACAGACTGACTGACTGACAGACAGACTGACAGACAGACGGACGGACAGCGGAGTCTTAGACCCGTTTTACCGTATATTTAATTAAAATGGCGCTCAATGCGCTTTTTATCATGAGCGACAGACATTCATTCTGCGGTCGCTATATCTATTGCGCATTTGACGTTAGTACTGCAAAATACCCATAAGGATAAAATAGGTATGTCGCATTATAAAACTCTTACGTGTTTAGAATGCACGCGTAAGGCTCTAGACAGACGGACTGCAATCTGCTCATCACATCTTATGGGAGTGTATTCTTTGGCAGAATGAGCGAAATATTATGTTAGATAGTGTACAGGTTACATCTGGTGTTATTTATTACGCGGACCTTGTAGAAACTAGAACAAATTTCCGTGCGTTCAGGCGTTTTTGCCATACCTATTACTGGAATCAAATGTAACAGTTAACATTAGGATCCATTAACTTAATGATAATTGCAATCCGTGGTGTTTGGCAATCTGGACTTCTCCCAGTTGTAAACATCCCTTTGTGCCTATTGGCCTAATTCTGTTCTGTCTCCTGCTTGTTTGGAGGGAAGTGGAAATTATGTTTTTCTTACTCCTCCGCTAATCTTTTCTGATTAATTTCGTTGCGGGATCCAAGACAGTTGAATTGTTTCTCCGGGACTCGTCGAGCTTCATTGTCTCGGCGCTTTTCTTGTGGTCGCCACTGTTGATTCTGGCTTACAGGAGTTGCAGTGGTTTGAGAACAGTGTGGCAGGCTTGACCCATTAAAAAAAAAGCGGACTATAAATTTGCAGTTTGAATGTAGTCCTTCTGTCATTACAGACAGCAACTGCATGTCAACTGCATTCAAACTGCAAATTTGCAGTCCGTCTGTCTAGGGCCTAAAGGTTACTATTGCTCATTATAACATCACGGCGAATAATTTGCTTTTCAAGCTTATTTATTTACTAGCGAAGTGCCCGCGATTTTGTCCGCGTAGCTTATTTCCTTTACTTACCCGCTTTTTTCATCCGAATAAAATAAGTTTACATTAAAATTTCATGTTTCTTTTTTTTTTAATTTACCATTTTTACAGAGATTTGATCCTTATGAGTGACCCTATCGATTGGTGCCATAAAAGTACAGGATGCAATTTTTTCGGATTTAAGTCGGTTCGATTACTGGGTGTGGCAAGCGTATTTTCAAAATTACGTAAAGGCAGTTTTGTTTCTTTTTAAAAATAAAAGAATGTTTCCTTTGAGTAAAATTTGGTAACTTAAGTATTTAGAGTACTTTCCCTCCAGGTAGCATTATAAAATTCCACCCTGTATAGGCACCGGTGACCACTTAACATTTGGTGTGCCGTCGGCTTGTTTGCCATCCGCGGCAAATAGGCGTGACATTAATTGTTGGCTGAAGACGGGAAGATTAAATAATAATACGAAGTGATTAATATAAATTACTTTATTTTTCTTTTACATACATCATAATCATAATCTCGGAAAGCACGTAAAGCCGTTGGTCCTGCGCCTGATCTCTCCCCGGTCGTTTCGGATTGCCGTCTCATCAGACTATGAGAGTTAGGGAAGAGAGAGTGCAACTGTGTTTGCGCACACACTAGTTCACTATAATAATCTCTTGCGTACTTGACTAGTCTGCATTAAGATTAGCCGCTGTTCCCGGAATCGGTCTGTAGAATACATCACATGATGTACATGTATACAGCGTGTAACGGAAAGGGTATATCCATACAAACGGGGTTAAGAGTGTATCCGGTACTGAGTCTCTATACAAAATTTCAGCTCAAAAGCAATAACTTTGAAAATGCATAATATTTTTTTAATTCCGGCAGTTTAAGCCATAAACAAACTTGTCAGGAGAAATAAGTCTTTTACGGAGTTGTTTCTTAGTGTGTAGTTCATTGACACCGATCAGCTGACTTAGTGTAATGATGTGTAGAATCCATTTCGAAACATTTGGTTTTTTGCTTAAATGTTGCTTAACTTTATAATTTTGTGAGTATAGGTATTAAAAAAATGTTGCTATGTGGTTTGTTAACACCAAAAGAATCCGTACCTTTGATATGTATATACCCTTTCCGTAACATGTTGTATAGGTATATTCTCACATAGCACTATTATTTATACTGACGTATGTGTACTATCTGACATAGCAATCTGTCAGACAGCGAATTATTTTAAACTGACGTAATTGTTTGGGTTTGCAAAAGCTTTTTACACTAACATTATAAAGATTTAATCTCAGACATTCGTCCTATATGGTTTAGGTATTTTTTCCTTGTATAAATATTTGATCTTAGCAGCTGGAATGATTGGACTTGGTGTGGTCCGGTAAAACGGCGTCGTACTAGAAACGTTACTGACGGTAAACGGTTCTGAAAAAGCAAAAAAATAAATAAAGATAAATCCTTAGAGGTCTTGTGTTCGTCCCGGGTCGAGCAAAAAGTGTTATTGGGTTTTTCTATGAATTTCTCAGTAGCAGCTCCGAGTTGGATTTGTGCCCGGTTAATGGCAATAGGCTGGCCCCCTATTACATAGGACCTAAACATACCGGCAAACTGTGGGTGTACATTGGTACGCCTCTGTCTAACCCTTCGGGGAATACAGGCGTGATGATATGTATTAATTATGTAAGTCCAGGTTTTCTTTAGATGTTTTCCTTTACATATGTCAGTGATGTCCAAGATAAACTTAGAAAATACATATGAAATAGAAAAAAGACAACCGCCTTCAAAAATTACAAAGTGGAGAATAAGTTTAGTTTGGAAGTCGCCAGCTTTGGTTCTATTTGTTGTGTTGTATTGCCATTTGTTTTTAACCGACTTCAAAAAAAAAAGCGGGTTATCAATTCGACCCGTATGTATGTAATATTTCCAGAACTGCCCAGTTTTCGTATATGTTATTTACTTTTTATTATTACCTAATTCCTATCATCCAAATCAATAAAGAAACGGTAACACTACGTAGATTTACAAGATAATCATCATCATCTGCTTAGCCTTTCCCAACTATGTTGGGGTCGGCTTCCAGTCGAACCGGATGCAGCTGAATATCAGTATTTTACATGGAGCGACTGCCTATCAGACCTCCACAACCCAGTAATGGGTAAAACGATACTCTTGGTAAGACTGGTTGTCAGACTTTCGGGCTTCTGACTAACAGTAACGACTGTCAAAGATCTACAAATGACAGCCGGGACCAATGGCTTTACGTGCTTTCCGAGACACGGAGGAAACTCGCTATGGTAAATGGTCACCCATCCACAGACCAACCTCGGCAAGCGTGGCTTAACCCGGAAGATCGGTCTATGCGGCTGTAATTATTTAGCCACGAGCTCCTCAGATAAACAAGATAATAACCACTTAAAAATCACATATGAAAACAAGATAGAGAAAATGCAAAATCGTTTACTTGAAAAACATATTTTTTTACAGTTATTTTAATTTAAAAACCAAGCTACTAAACCGCTTTGATAAAATAGATATGGGACTAATCAAAAAGTTCAGCCTTTCTTATAAAAAATCGTTTGATTAACGACGGGAGCCGAGTAAACAAACATAAAAAAAATACAACCGGATTGATAACCACTTTTTTTTTTAAATCTGTTAAAAACATCTCAACAATATTTACATAACATACCATCACGCCTGTATTCCTTAAAGGGTTAGTCAGAGGTGTACCAATGTACACTTACAGTTCACCGATATGTTTAGGTCACATGTAATAGGGGGCGAGCCTATTGCCATAACCGGGCACAAATCCTAACTCCGAGCTGCCACTCAGAATAAAAATAATACTTAGAAGAACTCTAATAGACGAACTTCGATTATCCGAACCGTTTTTTTTTTGGGACAAGATTAAACAAAAACAACATCTTTTCACATAATAACAGTACCTACAGTCTATTAAAAATTGACATAAATATTAACGTTAAAATATAAAACACCTAAAAAAGTAAGTCTCACAGCCGTTAGAGAAGGAGCGAGCAAGAGATTCGCGCCAACGTTCGGATAATTGAAGGTTCGGATAATCGAGGGTTCGGATAATTGATAATTGAAGTTCTACTATAATAATCATAATTAAAATTACCCTTTGACGTTGTGTCAATCTCAGCCATCGTTGCAACGATGAATACAAAAAACAAAAACAAAATTAGTGACTTCATGTTACTGCGTCTTACTTGAAAACCCGTTTGACAGTACTTGCAAGACATGACTCGAAGCCGCTTTATACTTAGTTACTTGAGATATGCAAATGGATGACACAATACGCGTTGTTTGAATAATTTGTTTGAATTATCCTTGTTTTTGTGTGGATGAGAAATTTTTCCACGCAGCATGATTTGTTTGAATTTTTTGTTGCTTTTTAAAACATTTACTGCCTCGTTAGCCTAGTGGTCCTAAGCGCGACTGCTTCGCTAGAGGTCTTGGGTTCGATTCCCCAGTTCGAGCAAGGTGTTATTGGGTTTTTCTATACAATTCTCAGTAGCAGCTGGCAGCCCGGTTAATGGCAATAGGCTCGCCCCCTATTACATGGGACCTAAACTTACCGGCGAACTGCGGGTGCACATTGGTACACCTCTGCCTAACCCTTGGGAGAATACAGGCGTGATGGTATGTTTTAAAACATTGCCAGGTTTATTAGAGGAAGTTTGAGAGTAGCACCGCCTTGCAAGAGATGTTGTATGTATTATAAGGTCAGATGGACATTAACTATTTGTCCTCAACTAGCTTTGCCTGCGGACGTACACGACGTTAAATGAGAAGTAGCCTATGGCTATTCTTGGGGCTCAAATTTACCCCGTATATCATCAAAATCGGGGCAGTAGTTTAGTCGTGAAAGCGTACAGACAGACAGATTACTTTTGCATTTGTAAAATTAGTATGGATAACTGTATACATAACTGCACCTTTAACTATAAAAGAAAAATAATAATACCAGTCTATTATTGTATTATTGCCATTGCTGGGCAAAGGCCTCTTCTCATATAGAGAAGGCACGATTTCCACGCTTACTTAAGGCGGATTGGCGTTACTCATTCATTATTAGTCCTGGTTTCCAACGCCTCACCAAGCGTTTCTTCTACACTGGTGAAAACACCCCAACCCGTTGATCGTATCGGCCGCCCGATACACTACGCCGACCGAGACATACTTTAACTACTCCTGACGACGCCATCACCCTCCTCCAGGAGAGTAATAAACGCACTAGCACAGTTCGCAAACAGACCTCCGTCATTCCGTCCTCGCCGCCGAGGGCCGCCGCGACCTCCCCGTCCGATTTCTCCCGTCCCTTGCTCGAGCCAGCCCGCGAGCTGAGCTTGTAGCTTTAAATTTGACCATAAATAATAATGAATCGATCCAGCCTGTCCCCTTGCTGCCCTTCCCCAGCGACGCCCTAAGCCGAGGTTCGTACCCTTATCGTGTAGTCGCTTAGTACTAAAGTACCTATTTTTTAAGCCCTGGCTGGAGGCCTTAATTTCTAAGGCCACCACAGAAAAGTCAGGTTAAGCAGTGCAACCTCCAAGGTTGAACTGCGAGATGACAATTCGAAAAAAAAGTTCTCACCGCAGTATTAGTAGAGCTGTTTGTGAAGGAGCTCGCCCGGCAGTGTACTACCACCATACTATGTCTGCCGCAAAGCAGCGTTGCTGTGTTCCAGTTTGAAGAGTATGTGAGTGTAGTTACAGGCACTTTTCAAATTTGTCTTTCGGATGGCAACGCATTTGCAAGGCCTCTGGTATTGCGGATGTACCTAGCGGTGACCACTTAACATCTTCTTCTTTATCGTGTGGGCAGTAAGGTCTTATGACCCCACACACCCTAGAGTCAGACTTTCTAAACGGCTTGTTTGCCATTCAATGATACTTAAAAAGAAAAATAACATGTTTAGTTAAAACGCTGACAAGATCCTACATAATAAAATACGTTGGGGGACCGATGTTGCATTTAGGATACGATCGTCCCGAGCGGTCCCCCAACGTGACGTATTTTTTTTGTTATTTTTTTACTTTTTAAAGGGAACTTAGGTTTTTGTGTTGGGGGTTTTTTAAATTTTTAATTTAATTTTTTATTTTATACTTTTTATAGGTACCTACTTATTATAATGTCGATTTTGTTAAGTTTGAGACCCCACTCGAGTATATTTACAGACATTCGGTTTTTCTTCCCTACTTTCTTTACCGGCTTTTAAACGAAAAAAAAAAAACTTTAACGGCTCAACCGATTTTCATCAAACATGTCTAAGAACACTCGCACATAGGTCACCTTTAATACAAAAAAAACTAAATTGAAATCGCTTCATCTGTTCGGCAGCTATGATGCCACAGACAGACAGACAGACAGACACGTCAAACTTATAACACCCCTCTTTTTGCGTCGGGGGTTAAAAATACTTATTACATAATTTAACTTACTTGAGGAAAAAAATCTTTATGTATCTAAGAATAGATGCTTATGTAATATGGTCTAGTATGTTATAGATGATCAAACGAACTTCAGTGAAGTTCGATCACTATTGTATGAATCGCTTCATTCGAATATATTAGTAGTATAATTACAATGTAGTATCAATGTAAGTAATATCAACTTTACACAATTTCAGAGAGATTTACTCGATTTAAAGCGTCAACTCGATACTCTATACGCGTCCCTAGTACGCGTGCGCCATCTTGAGTTCATTACATTTCTGTGCACGGGAACGTCACATATTTAAAATTTTGCAAATATTTAAAAGATGCCAAAAAGTAGTGCTAAAGAGAAGATTATATATAATCAAGAGAAAATAAAAAAAAATGAAAATAAAAGCAAGAAAAAACGTCACATACGACGTCCTTTGGATTCGTTAGATGACGAAATTCTTGAAGGTGTGTTATGTTCTAAAATGCAATAAATCGGGATTGACTGCGAGTCAATAGCGATAACACGATTAGCTGCGAGCTACCCGTGCTTTATTTACGCAGAAAAGCAAGTAAGAAAAAATCTTTATTTATCTAAGAATAGATTCTTATGTAATATGGTTTGATGTGTTATTTATTATGATCATTATGTATGTTAAGTTTGTTGTGATAAATGTACCTATTAACTAGGTGTTTACAGTTCGAGTGATTTTAGATCGAATAAAAAAAAAAATTGCTCCAGTCTAGGAATCGTGTTAGGTATCGTGGGTGCGTTAAGGTGAATGCTCCGAGTCGACCAGCCCGCGAAATTTAAATTTTCTTACTTTTTTTGCAATTTGCAAGTCAGTATTAGGTTTTACATGAAGCTTGACTTATGGAGTCATCTTACTGATTTTAATGGTTATAATTTTGAAAATATCTACATACTTCTTACGCCCGCGAATCATACTTTAATCAACATACTGCTAAAGCTAGTTATTTATAAAAAAGGCAAAAAAAAAACATGTCTGTTGTATGGGAGCCTTCTTAAAAAAATATTTTATTGTGTTTTAGTATTTATTGTTATAGCGGCAACAGAAATACATCATCTGTGAAAATTTCAAGTGTTCTATCACGATTTATGAGATAGGTACAGCCTGGTGACAGACGGACACACAGATAGACAGCGGAGTCTTAGTAATAGCGTCCCATTTTACCCTTTGAGTACAGAACCCTAAAAAGAGGAGATTCTCCATTCGGTTGTTTTTTTAATTTTATTTTGTTACTTTAGAACTCAGTCATTTTACAACCAATTTCTAAAATTGAATTATTATTAATAAAAATTAACTAACCTATCTAAAAAAAAAATTTCTAAAATTCAATTTTATTTCTTCTATAAATACTCTTTTCTTTATATATATAACGAAGGCAATTCACCCATTTGGGGTACCTCGTTGTCAGGACGGAGTTCGACATGGTGTAGGCACGAAATAATAGTCTCAACACTGATTACAATCGTCTATTTAATCACTCGCGAATACAAAATAACAAAATCTCAAATGATCAGGCTGATGTAAATGGATTAAAGTTCGGAAACGCGGTAAGTTCGCTACAGGCTGGCAAAACGACCTCTCGCGCTCGTGGCTGCTCCAAAAGTGAGTCCTCACTCCAAAAATGTCAAATGTCTAATGACAACTGACAGCTGTCAAACCTGCCACGCCTGTAGCGACCTCACCCAAGCACACTGCCTGACGTTTCCGACAAACGATAATAGATGGCGTTGTTTTAAATTAACAATCAATAGTGATTCTGCGACACGGCCATCTTGACAATTCACACGTCCTCGTGTGAGGCATCTGAAACAAGAATTCATGGAAAGTAATACGTCCTTTGCTCGGCCTTCCTGACCAAGGCATTCAAAATTAAAGTCACACAATACAATCAACACAGTTTTATTCTGATTCACATTCTCATCAAATCTTATTAAGGAATCTCAACATTGAAATCACCACTCTTCAGGAATCACCAGTTTTCGAAATAATTCATGAAAACTTCTAAGCAAATCTAGTATGCAATGCTCTGTTCGGAACTCAACTTCGTCACATACAACACATTGCCTCCATCCGGCAAACCAGCGGGACCTCCATCCGGTACCCGACTTCCACACACAGCACATCACATTGCCTCCATCCGGCAAACCAGCGGGACCTCCATCGGATACCCGACTTCCACACACAACACATCACATTGCCTCCATCCGGCAAACCAGCGGGACCTCCATCCGGTACCCAACTTCCAAACACAACACATCACATTGCCTCTATCCGGCAACTTTGGGACCTCCATCCGGTACCCAACCTCAAGAGACAATACATTGCTTTTATTAAGCACCTTTGGCGATTACTTACATCGCTATGCTGGACATGTCACGAACAGCATTGAGATGCATGCAATCTGAGTCACTTGCATACTACACTTGCATCTTTTATCTCCTCACTAAGGCTTCATAAGTGTACTCAAGGCCTCCAGCCAAGGTCACACAACTCGTCAACCAATAGCCAAACAAATCACGTCAAAATACTTCAATCAACAACAACATCAGTGCTCTCACTTTACTCACTACTTTCGGTTATTGTCTCAAAGGGAACCTCACAAGTAAACAATCTGAATAAACTTGAAAAATAAAGTTGTGAATGCAAATTATCAACGCTTTAGCGGGTAAATTTACTAACTTTATAAAATTGGAAATAATTGAAAATACAATAATCATTACCATGTACCATACCATACCATACCATACCATACCATACCATGTGTCATGTACCATAGTCGTTCGACACCTTTGAAACCACGGCAACTAAAACTGCCAGGCTTACAGAAATTCGAGTAAAACCCTTAGCGCCACGGCTCTCCAGCCGACCAGCAATCGCATTGCTCTCACACATCCAGCGCATGGATCCAGTCCGCATCCATCAAGTAGATCGCCCGTGTGCATCATCCACTGACTACGCACTACGGTCTTTCCAGACCACGACTTCGTGTGTTTACTCTGTAACAAGTAAAATAGCGCAGTACATACCGTTCGGTCACTCCTGACACAAACTTAAAATAACTTTAGAAATGAAAACGAATTTCTTATCACAATAATTTTGTTTTAGTTCTACCTACATCAAAAATCTAAACTGAACAATTTAATTAATTAAACGATTAGATCAACTACAAATACTAGAGCAATTACTAAATCATCCTTAGAGCATCATAAGAACGCAAAGCAGGAATCTTATTCGTGTCCTGTGGCTTTTCCTTAAGCCCTTCCAACAAACCTCGCGTTTGTTTCATTCAATTCTCTTGAATGCCGAGTCCCACGGACCCTATGGTCTTTACAAGACCCTACCTCCGCCTGTGCCACCCGCACACCGCGTATCCACGGACTACTAAAAGCAGATACCGACTTCTAACGGACTACGGCTACGAAATGGCAACAGGTACGGTCCGACCAGCCGAACCAAGATTCACCACCATCACACGGTTCAACATCTACTTCTAGGAGGAACTTGGCACTCAGGCATTCGTCTTAGCCTGTCATGCTCGTATTTGTAGGGTACTTCTTAAAATACTATGACCTTGACCGATTCCGTTAAAATAATGTAAACACGCTTGCCCCAAAATTTTACGCAACATTATAATATCATCACGCCTGTATTCCCCGAAGGGTTAGGCAGAGGTGTACCAATGTACACCCTCAGTGCGCCGGCACATCTAGGTCCCATGCAATAGGGGGTGAGCCCATTAACCGGGCACAAATCCAAACTCCGAGCCGCCACTGACAACTTCATAGAAAAACCCAACAACACCTCGCTCGACCCGGGAATCGAACCCGGGACCCCTTGCACAGCAGTCGCACTTGCGACCACGAGACCAACGGGGATAATGTTCACACAACATTATCTTTGATAAAGAACATTCGGCACCAGAATCGTAATAAAATGGACACGACTCACCGGTATTCATCAGCGCACCGCAAGGATTGCTAACTTAGCAAACTCCAACGCGTCGCTCGCTTCCCGCCGCTGCTGCAGCCACTCTTGACGGACACCATTAAGCTGCTGCTGCCTTGTTGTCGCTGCTGCTGCCGCCTTGATGTCGCTGCTGCTGCCTTGTTGTCGCCGCCCGGCGGCGCCCGGAGTAGCCGGCCCAGGCAACGGCTTCTTGACATCCTTCTTCTTCATGTAACAATCCGGTTATTTGTGTCCCAGCCTGCCGCATACGTGACCTTGCTATTCACTGGCTTGGTTTTACGAGTTTGTATCAGCACGTGCATTTTGTTGGTTTCGCATTTCAAAAAGGAACTGCCACTTTGTTTGTTTCGCATTTCAAAAAGTAACCGCCACTTTGTTGGTCTTGCATTTCAAAAATAACCGCCACTTCGTTGTTGTTGCATTTCAAAAAAATAACAGCCACTTACACCAGTTGGGGCGTTTGAGTTGCATCCCACTTCTGATAACGAAGGCAATTCACCCATTTGGGGTACCTCGTTGTCAGGACGGAGTTCGACATGGTGTAGGCACGAAATAATAGTCTCAACACTGATTACAATCGTCTATTTAATCACTCGCGAATACAAAATAACAAAATCTCAAATGATCAGGCTGATGTAAATGGATTAAAGTTCGGAAACGCGGTAAGTTCGCTACAGGCTGGCAAAACGACCTCTCGCGCTCGTGGCTGCTCCAAAAGTGAGTCCTCACTCCAAAAATGTCAAATGTCTAATGACAACTGACAGCTGTCAAACCTGCCACGCCTGTAGCGACCTCACCCAAGCACACTGCCTGACGTTTCCGACAAACGATAATAGATGGCGTTGTTTTAAATTAACAATCAATAGTGATTCTGCGACATATATACAGGAAAAGTTTTTAACCAGTGCGTAAATTTTTTTTGGTAGTTCAGTGTCAGTAACAGAACACATTTCCGTGTTCAGTTAAAAAAAAATTTTTAAAAAATTTTCATCCTTATCCCAGTTTGAAATAAGCAAAACATGGACATAATCTATTCGCCAAACTATCAATGAAAACTCGCGGCCGCCGCCCGGGCGCATGGCTGGGGTGAGGGGGTGGGGAATGCGCTAGCGCCGGGCCGCCGCCGCCCGCCCGCCGTCAGTACGTTCCACGCGCAATTGGTGTCCTGACGTCCGAGCGTTCTTACCCCGCGCAACCCCTGCGCCCTGCAATTGCCGCGTACTCGCGTCGTATCAATCACGATGTCAAACTTTACTCACCGCGAATACTACGAAATGGTGCAAGTGTATTTATTAAGCAACGAGAATCTATCTATCTTCATGTTTATGTTGCATACCTATCGTAGTGCTTCATTCAAGTTTATTATTATGCATTTTGATGGTACTAAGCCCATAAAAGTATAAAGAAAAGTTGGAATTACGTTAACAAGTAACTTCATATCGCAGTCCAAACTAAAAAAGGTCAGTAACCGCACCGCGTAGGTACGTCGTCGCAGCGGCGAGCGAGCGCCGACACAGCTGATAGGTACCTACGCACGCGCGGACTCAGCTGATACGCGCGCCGCCCGATCGCCCGACCAGTGACAATAAAATATGTTTTTAAGTAAACATGTTTCGTAAGCGATAACTTTTTTTTTTAGTACTAAGACATATCAAAATAAAATATACGTGTTTAATAAAACGTGTTGAAGTTTATTATGGCAAAATTTACGCACTGGTTAAAAATTTTTCCTGTATAAATAAATAAAAAAAAATAAAAAAAAAAATATAAAAAAAATAAAAATAAAATATATATATATAAATATAGGCTCGCCCCCTATTACATGGGTTACCGGCGAACTGTGGGTGTACATTGGCACACCTCTGCCTAACCCTTCGGGGAAAACAGGCGTGATGGTATATACTCTTTTCTTTATTTTTTTCAAATTCTTGTGGTCTATTGGCCAATGACCAACTCCAAAAAAAAGCCTTCACATAATTTTGAACTCTATTTATTAAGGAAAGTTATTTAAATAAATCCTTCACAACTACCCGACGGTATTATGTATACCGATAACTAAAATTTTTAATAAACATATTGCGAAAATGAAAACCGCCCCCATATTACCCCCGCCCCCCCCCCCCCCCCCCCTGCCGCCATTTTGTTCGTCTATCCTTGCCTTCGGTATAGTTGGCGAATTCTCGATGCAGGGAAGTGGCCTTCATGAGACAATTTGACATTGGTTTTACCTGCAACAAATAAAGGGTTCAGTTCGTAATTCCGTCGCCGGAGCAAAGAGGGGGCCGAGGGTAAGGGTTGGATTTGTGCCCGGTTAATGGCAATAGGCTCGCCCCCTATTACATGGGACCTAAATATACCGGCAAATTGTCGGTGTATATTGGTACACCTCTGCCTAACCCTTCGGGAAATACAGGCGTGATGGTATATTTTTTTTTAATGGTTTTTCTTTCTTTCTTTCATTGAACAACAGTACAAGTCGGAAAGAATGAACGTTAGCGGATGGCCTGTTAATAAACCATAATCCCGTTTCATTCCTTTGGCACATTCATTCATTTTATTCCCTTAAGACACAAAATAATAACCGTAGTAGAGTAGTACCTATTTGAAAAGGTGATGGCTAAATGACTGCCCCCGGGCCAGATACATTCTGGAATGTATATGAATCTTACATAACCTCATAATATTTAAAAAATCATTCATGAATTATGTAGTGTTTAATATTTTCCTAGCACTTTCGTGAACTATTAAACATAATAAAGTATCTAAAAAAAAAGAAAAACTTTTTCATCACAAACATTCGCTTATAAATATACAACCTCATTTTCGTTTTTAGTTTTATTCTTTTTCGAAAGTGTCAGTTGAAGAAAATTATATACTGTCACACACACCTTTTTTCCTTTTTAGGCAATATTATTTCACCATTATATTATTCCCAAAAAGTATCTGAAACTTTTTTACATGAAATACTAATATGTAGCCATTCAGCATTACATTGTGCTAGGTACGATATTTATACATGGTACCTGGCACATGGGGCTGTGGTCTATACTTCTATTTAGCCATCTCCTTTCTCATCCAAGTAAACGAAATCGCATATTCAGCTTTCTTATGAAAAATGTTTTTTTAATAAAACATTGCCCCACACTAGGAATTTCTCCTGTATCGTGGGTGTATTTACAAACACATAAACTCGCATACACAAACAGCCAGACACGGAACAACTATCTGTAGGTCATACAAACATTTGTTCCGTGCGGGAATTGAACCCGCGACACGCAGCGCAACAGTCGATCGCACGGCCACTGCGCCAACCGTGTCTTAACTTGTAGAAACTTGTTTAGTTATAGTATTTTAATACCGTCATTTTTTCCCGCTCCGCAAACAGCAGTTTAAACAGTAGTTTTACTCTGCAAACTGGTTTAACATAGGCTTCAACGGCTAAAACCACTAACTTAGATATTTGTGAATCTCTGGCTCAATTTAAGAAACATTGTATCTATAGATCACTACATAGTATAAAACATAGTCGCTTTCTCTGTCCCTATGTCCCTATCATCATTATCATTACATATCATCATTACATAGTATAAAACAAAGTCGCCCTTTTCCCCTTGTACGCGTTAATCTTTAAAAATACGCAACGGATTTTGATTCGGTTTTTTTAATAGATAGAGTGATTCAAGAGGAAGGTTTATATGTATAATAACATCCATTAAATAGTGGAGAAATACTGTAATTTTTGAGGTTTCTAAAGTGATATATATACCATCACCATCACGTCTGTATTCCCCGAAGGGTTAGGCAGAGGTGTACCAATGTACACCCACAGTTCGCCGGTATATTTTTACCTTTTGTAACATATTTTCAACACATTAAATCCTACTACTATTATAAAGGCGAAAGTTTGTAAGTATGGATGTATGGATGTTTGTTACTCTTTCACGCTTAAACGGCTGAATGGATCTGGATGAAATTTGGCACAAAGATAGATTATAGTCTGGAATAACACATAGGCTACTTTTTATCCCGGGAAAATGTACGGTACCCGTAGGATAACACATCAACTGTGACGCGGACGAAGTCGCGGGCAGAAGCTAGTTTAAAATAAAACCAACGAATTATCTTTATGATTTGGACGTATGGGATTGATTCCTTTGCCTCCTAATGGAATCTCATTGTGTTCAACAGATTGTGTCATGTCATCAATATGACAGATTGATGATTGATTGTTGCCCACTAGACATGCGAAATGTAGCTCACTGAAAAGAAAAGAGAGATACAGCTCTTTTGATCAAAAGAGCTGTATCACTCTTTTAGCTCTTTAACTCACCGAATAACTCTTTTAACTCTTGAGCTCAATTGATTTGCTTGCGAGCTACAGATCAAATTGAGCCGCGCTACTTTACGCAAGTCAAACGAGACAAATAGCTCAATGGCTCTATAAAATCTTTGCAATTTTTTTTAATTACAGTTTTATTTCAAAATAAAATAATTAAGAAAGGGTGCTTTCAAAAAAAATAAAAAAAATATACTAAGTCTCCTTAATTTATGTACTTTCACAAAAATATAATTTCATCTCGGTTCACGGCAGTTGCTAATAAAAGCCCAGCCTTCATACAAAAACCTAACATGTCCTTTGTTAACTTTATTGAGCATGCCGTGGTCTCCTATAAGTGAAGAAGTACACCTACATAATACTTTTGCTTTTATTATGTCATGATTTGTGTATATCTTTTGTTGGAGATCCTAAATCACTACATCGTATAAAACAAAGTCGCTTTCTCTGTCCCTATAAATGCATAAATCTTTAAAACTACGCAACGGATTTTGATGCGGTTTTTTTTAATAAATAGAGTGATTAAAGAGGAAGGTTTATATTATGTATTTAGTATCAGCATTGCACCCGTGCGAAGCCGGGGCGGGTCGCTAGTAAATAAATAAACAAAGAAAATTGTACAACAGTACAAGCCGAAAATAATGAACGAAAGTGGATAGCTCGCTATTATTAGTGTATATGTCACCGGAAAATAACAAGATCCGTAAGTTTATCAATTTACTAGGAAGTTTATAAACTTTCGTAAGATTCTAAACGGGAGATAAATTGTAATATTTTACGTCCACATTTTCGTAAATTTATCAATTTCCGACGTCATACGGTAAATTTATAAACTAACGAATATCTATTCGTAAGATTTTATATGGTTCGACCAATCACAGAAACTCTTTTAAATATACGATCTTTGAAATACGTAAAATAACACACTGCTCTCTGATTGGTCAATGTTCATAGTGGCAATGCTTGTGTCCATAGGAGGAAGGAGAAGTGACACGTGACAGCCAACCAATCAGATCGCGCGTAGCGTTTGGTTACTGCTTACTTATTATTTTACGAGTGAGTTCAGTAAGTTTATCAATTTACGAAAATGTGGACGTAAAATATTACAATTTATCTCCCGTTTAGAATCTTACGAAAGTTTATAAACTTCCTAGTAAATTGATAAACTTACGGATCTTGTTATTTTCCGGTGACATATATAAAATGAAAATAGTGGTATACTACTTACCCCCCCCTCTCCCCCACTTCGACTGCGCCTGCGCAGCGACAAACAAACACATCATAAACAATATAAACAAAATCTTCATGTTTTTAACTGGCAACGTGCGTTCTTCAAGGAGGTTTTCTTATGAATGTCTTGAACACCGGTTTTCCGTGATTTTAAACCGCCTCTTTATATAAATATGGTACAGTTTTATAGTATGTTAAGTAGTGAATCATGAACCAGTGTTTTGCTATTGGGTTTTCCTGCTTTCGATATATTAGCTACTAGCGAATGAAATTATATCGATATGAAATTCTCAGTAGCAGCTCGGAGTTTGGATTTGTGCCCGGTTAATGGCAATAGGCTCGCCCCCTATTACATGGGACCGTACCGGCGAACTGTGGGTGTACATTGGTACACCTCTGCCTAACCCTTCGGGGAAACAGGCGTGATGGTATTTTTTTTTTTTTTTTTATAAATGTCGGAAATTACTACAGAATAAAAGTAATCGATTACAATTTTTTCTTGTTAAATAGACTAAATCATCACGCGCTGTTATTTATTTATTTTACTTTAATTAAAACAATTACAGTTGTTACCAATTACAATAATTAAAGACATAACACTTAAAAATATAAAAGAAAAATAAATAAATAAAAACAAATTAAAACAAAACGTTACAAGAAAGGAAGGCGGAAGGGAGTTATATGGATCATATTTATTTGTTTTTCTTAAAATATTGATATTGTTATTTTTTTTTTCAAACCTAAGTTACTTCAGACATTAAATTTATTAAAACCAAACAAATAACACTGGAGTTCACTGGACCAAAATATGTTTTAACTCATAATATAATAACAGACTAAAAAAAAAACTAAACTTAGAACCACCCTTTTTTTATAGATGGGAAATCATCAAATAACTTCCCCCGCCCCTTAGTGTCAGACTTTTACTGACCAAAACCCATCTATGTTCCTTCATAAGCCCTTTGCGTTTCGGGCACCCTTTTTTTTTAAAGACGGGAAATCATCAAATGACTTCCCCCGCCCTGGGCGGGGCGGGAGGGAGTGTCAGACTTTTACTGACTAAAACCCGTCTATGTTCCTTCATGTGCCCTTTGCGTTCCGGGGGCGCGGTATCTCTTTCGAACAACCAGAACTTAGAACCCAGGGTGCCCGGAATTCTAACAGGGCACCCTGGGTTCTAATTTTAGTTTTTTGTTGTGTGGTGGTGGTGGGGTGTCTGGTGACACCCTGACCCCACTATGGAGTTGACCAATGAGAACATACTGTTAAAATAATCTACCTAAAATCCGACGTATCGTACGCTATCAATGTCTTGGAGGGCGTGTGTAAATCTGGATGTACCTCGAGGCAGGTAGATGCGAGGCACCATGGGACCACGGTGGGTAGAATGGACCTGCAACAAATAAAGGGTATATATATATATATGCCTGTATTCCCCGAAGGGTTAGGCAGAGGTGTACCAATGTACACCCACAGTTCGCCGGTATGTTTAGGTCCCATGTAATAGGGGGCGAGCCTATTGCCATTAACCGGGCACAAATCCAAACTCCGAGCTGCTACTAAGAATTTCATAGAAAAACCCAATAACACTTTTTGCTCGACCCGGGAATCGAACCCAGGACCTCTAGTGTAGCAGTCGCGCTCAGGACCACTAGGCCAACGAGGTCAAAAAAGTAGGAGGTTCTCAATTCGACTGTTTTTTTATGTTTGTTACCTTTACCTCGGAACTTTCGGCTGGGTAAACAGATTTTGATGATTCTTTTATATGGTGGTGTGATCCCATTTTACTGACTAAAACCCATCTATGTCCGGCAGACAACGGCCCTGGGTGGCCCCTCCGATTTGCTGACATCTCTTTGAGGCGCGCGTGGAACACGAACGCGCCGTCGACACGGCCTATCGTTATTTAACGTACGAACGGTGAACTACCTATTGCTCACCGTCTACGGTGACCGGGAGTCGTCTCGCGGCTCCCGACGCCCGGTGCGTCTCCTGCGGCGGCTGGGACGAGAGGTTCTACGTCTCTAATGACTTTCGCTCCGGACCATGGCTTGCACCAGGGCCGGACGTGAGAGTTCGCCGCCACACGCACGACTGCTAGAGGTCTTGGGTTCGATTGCAGCTCGAGCAAAGTGTACCACTAGTATTTTTTTAAAACAATAGTTTATTTACCATATTGCGTCGGTGGTCTTGGCGACGGTGGTACATCTGTCGACACACTCGGTGATTCTTCCGACGGGTGCGTTTGTGCAGCGACAAACACGACGACAAGCGATAATACAAATAATATCTTCATATTTTTAACTATAAGTACACGTCTTATTCCAAAGGAGTCTTTCTTATTTTTGTTCCGGAGGCTGCGTGTATCTTGATTATAAATAGCAGACCAGTCTCCTGTATCCAGGGGCGTATCATGAATTTTTGGGGCCCCTCGGCTAACACAACTTAGGGGCCTACGTAATTATTTTAACAAATTAACAGTTTTTAATAATAATATTTACAGAATTAAAGGATTTTATTTTCACGATAAAATTTGTCATTAATGCGGGGGGCTTTAGTGTCTAGGGGCCCCGGTCTAGAGGGCATAAAGCCCATACCTAGATTCGGCCCTGCCTATACAGGGTAACTGGAAATTCGACTTGTTCCTTGGATTAAGGTAAACAGGGTTATAGATTTTTGTGCAACATTATTATAACCTTACAATATTTTTTGTTCAATTTATTTTCTACTAGCGAACTGCCGGCGACTTCCGCCTTGTTCATTTCACTCGCGTTAAGTTACGTCGTTGGTTACTGGTCTGCTCTCGTGTGTCGTAGCGTGATGTTATAAAGCCTATGTTACTCAGGAATAATGTAGCTATCTACTGGTGAAAAATGGTTAAAATCGCTCCAGTCGTTTCGAAGCCTATTCGATACAAACAAAGAAACTAGTTTTTTTTTACATAGATGCAAAATATTAAACACAAAAATTCTATATCATGTTCATTCATTTATCTTGGCTTTATGGATAACCTTGGATGTATTCTTAATACTCAATCTTGCCAAAACGACAAAACGGATCTGGGTGTTGGTGCAGAGATAGATTATAGTCTGGAATAGCACATAGGCTTTTATCCCGTTTTTGTCATCCCGATGGTTAATTTAGGACTTTGGATTAATTCTGGAATCAAAGCAGACGAAGTCGCGTGCAGACGCTAGTACTGTAATATGTATACGAATACGGTTACGGAGATGATCGTGAGAATGTGTACTGAGTCTAGCACTCATTATTAAATGCAAGCCTTGCTTGTTGCTAGTCTACTTTATACCGGTTTAGTGTCGTGATGGCCCAGTGGTTAAGGCGCCCGGGCAAGTACCAATGTGACTTTTTCTAATTAATATGTACTTTCTAAGTTTATCTTGGACATCACTGACATCGGTAACCATGTCATGGGTCCTTGAGGCGGTTTAGAAACTCTGAAACTAGGGTGTGGGGGGTCGTTAGACCTTACTGCCCACACGATAAAGAAAAAGAGTGAAGTAAAGTCCCTGTCACAAGAAGCTATAAATTTTATAAACACATATTTAGGGGTTTGCAACCTTATAGGTAGGTACCACACAAGTACAATCATCATCATATCAGCCGCAGGACGTCCACTGTTGGACATAGGCTCTCCCCATAGATTTCTAAAAGGACCGGTTGGAAGCGGCCTGCATCCAGCACTTTCTTGCGGTCTTAATCAGGTCGTCTGTCCACATTGTGGGTTAACGTTCTAGGCTGCGCTACAACTACACTATCTAAAAAACTAGCCAAGTGCGAATCGGGTTCCGTAGCATTATCATATTTGTTGAATGGGAGCCTCCCTTAATGATCTTATTATGTTCTTTTTTTCTGGCAATGGCGGGTGGGGACGCCCTAGAAAGACCTAACTTGACCTTATCGGTGAGGTTCTTCAGAAAGGTCAGGTGCGCAGTACTCGTAACCGGCGTGCTTGTATGACCAGATGTATGAATGTGGATGAGGCGAAAGGAGTGTGTAAGGATCGTAGCAGGTGGCGGTCCGTGGTTTCTGCCTACCCCCATAGGAAAAGACGTGAAAAATACTTCTGTCCGTCAAGCAGACGGACAGACAGACAGACGGACAGCGGGTTTTTAGTAATTGGGTCCTGTTTTACCCTTTGGGTACAGAACCCTAATAAAACAGCAAATTATCGCATTATTTTTTAATATCTTTAAATAATTTTACATTAATACTTATAAGACGGATTGTGTGAAGAATGATATGAAAGAGACGGGAGTCAATTACATCATGACGGTTGACAGGTTGGCATGGAAGAAGAAAACGTGTTGCGCCGACCCCAAGTAACATGGGATAAGGGCAGGAAGATGATGAATATATTAATGGAAAGGACAGTCTTCTAGTCTTCAGTTTTTTTTAATTAGCTTTTTATGCGTATGTCGCTTTGGCGAGAATAAATAGTTTTTCTTTCTTTATTTCTAGTTGGGGTTCTTCTCTCAGTTTAGCCCCACCACACTTCACGTTGAACCCCATTCATTCATCAGTACCTGGTTTATATATCTTAATTAACGTTGGTGCAGGCAGCAGAGGTTCCATAGGCATTGTTGCTGAAAAGAAAAATTAACGGGTTAAAACAGTTTGTCGCGAATGCGATGCCTTGGGGCGTCTCACGGTAGATTGAAAATCGACTCTAGAAGACTTAGGGTATAAAAATTTAAGTGTCGGTTTTTTTGTCGGGTATTGCTTCCATTAGCTTTATACACACAAAAATCATCCGAGTTAATTCTGCACAAACACGAATTTTGTACCAAAAAATTGTAAAAAACTAGTACTTATAGAAAAACAATATCCGACACTTAAAAAATTAATACTGAGTCGATTTTCAGCCCACAATGCGTTGTGGAGCTAATCTGAGGATCCATCGGTAGACTTAAGGCACTAGTTTATACAGCATATTAGGTTGAATGAGGGGACTTATTGAGGAAGGTCAATGAGGAAGGAATTCTCGTCCCAAGTATGTAAAAAACCTTTAACTTTAATTTAGGTATTAGTACTAGGTACACCCTGTTAATAGTTGTGTGTGGTTTAAAAATAAATAAACAAAATTTTCGTGAAAAAAGGGGAAAAAAATGGATCTTTGACCTTCGACATCTCCGAAACGATTAGGTCCCCAGGTATGGTCTAGTTCTAGAACAAAAAAAAAGGTCTTGATCATGGAAAGAACTTGTATCTTAGGCTACATTAAGTGTTTCAACAACTAGCGGACTATCCGCGACTTCGTCCGCGTGACTTATTTCACCCGCGTTAAGTTACGTCTTTGGTTCTGCTCCGCTCCCGTGGGTCGTAGCGTGATGTTATATAGCCTATGTTACTCAGTGATAATCTAGCTTTCTAACGGCAAAAGAATCTTTGAAATCGGTCCAGTAGTTTTTAAATTTATTCGTTACATACAAAAATACAAATCTTTCCTCTTTATAATATTAGTATACATGATTTACTTACCTAACTTCGTCGGTGGACTTGATGACGGCGGTACATCTGTCGTCACACTGGCTAGTGGTTCCTCCGACGACTGCGTCTGCGCAGCAACAAACACGATGACCAGGGACAATACAAGTAATATCTTCATGTTTTTAACTATACACGTGCTAGCCCCGAAGAGTCTCTCTTATTTATGTTCCGAAGGCTGCGTGTATCTTGGTTATAAAAAGCAAACCAGTCCTATACACAGGGACACATCAGTAATTTGTGGGGCCCTCGGCTAACTCTACTTGGGGCCCCTGTCTAATATTCGAACTTATTGCCATTTTGACAAATAATTAGTTTTAATAATAATTTATACTAAATTATGGCCACGCCAAAACTAAAAATAGCCAATGGAAATTATGGTTCTTGCTCTAAAATAAAAATAGCCTAAGTTACTCTTTATAACATAAGCTATCTGCGAGTGAAAGTCCCGTCAAAATCGGTCCTGCCGTTTCTGAGATTAGCCGGAACAAACAGACAGTCGGACAGACAAAATTTAAAAAATCCTTTTTTTTATGTAAGTACCTTACATATACTTTCATTTATGCATTTAGTGAAAAGCTGTTAATCTGAAATTACAAATAGACACTTTAATTTTATTTGTTTGTAATAATATTTTATTTTCATAATGTATTCTATTTTTATTAATTCTGGGGGCCCAAGGCTAGATAGAGGCCATAAAGCCCATACCTAGATCCGGCCCTGCCTAAACAGGGTTACTAGGCATTCCACCTGTTCCTTGGAGTTATACAGGTTAATAGATTGTTACAACTCCGCTCTCCTGCGTCGTACGCTCCGTGATATTAGCCTATGTCACTTTTTAATAATGAAGCTATCTCTTGGTGAAAAAATGTTTAAAAATGGGTTCTGTAGTATCGGAGCAAAAATAAAACATTCGAGGTTATGTGAAAAAAAAGTTTATTAAATAATTCACGTATTTTTTTACAAAATCACCGCATTATTTTAAAATATCTGTTTCCCGCGACTTCCTCCGCGCTCAGCAGTACGATTCTCTAAGCCTCACTTCGTAATTCGAAAGCTGAATCCGCAGTGAGACAACAAAATGGTATTCTGTTAAACACGACCACACCGGTGACGTCATTCCGGCAAACGAAAACAACCAAAGTCAAGTGAGTTCATTATCGCGGTCACTTTAGTGAGACTTGTTTTCGAGTTTGCAGTTTAGAGAATCTCACTACAGCCCCCCTAGCCAAGTCACAAACGATAAACGCAAACGCTGAGTAGGCTTTAATAGATCTTCAACTTTATGTGCTTGGTTTTAAGTTAAAGATCTAATGAAGATTGCATAGCGTTTTCGTTCGTTCCAGTCGCTAACGCTTAGAAATCTTTAATACATTTTCAACTTAAGGCGAACAACTTTCAACTTCTTGGGTATTAAGTTGAAAATCTATTGGTACCTACCGAGCGTTTACGATTATCGTTTGTGACTTGGCTAGGGGGGCTGTTGTCTTAGAATCGGATGAAGTCGGGGAATAAACCGTAGCATTTATAATATAAGCATGGATTGTTAGAATGGACAGTCTTTTAGTTGGAGTGGTTTTCTCTACTCAGCCTCACCACACTTCACGTTGAAACCCATTCTACTTTGTCTGGTGTAACCTTATTATCGTTGGAGCGGGCAGGAAGGAAGATTGTATAGATCCTGAAAAAAATAATGGTTAAACCCATTTCTTTTTTTTTCTTTAAAAAATCCTTTGCCTCACACTAAGTATTTCTCCAGTATCGTGGGTGCATCAAGTCACATAACATGTGACTTAATGTAGGCCATTCAAATATTTGTTCTGTGCGGGAAGCGAACCCGCGACACGCAGCACAGTAGCCAATCGCTTAGCCACTACGCAACATTAATTTAAGCGAGGTTAATATTTTCACAGTAAATACTATTGTGAAAATATTAAGCCGGAGACCAATTGCAGTTACGTAAGTAAGCAGGAGATATTATAGTGCACTAGTATGTGCACAAACACAGGTGCACTCTCATAGTCCGATGAGACGTACATCAAAACCGGGGAGAGGTCAGACGAAGTATTAACGGATTTACATGCTTTTCGTATTGCCATTAACCGGGCCCAAATCCTAACTCCGAGCTGCTACTGAGAATTTCGAAGAAAAACCCAATAACACTTTGCTCGACCTGGGAATCGAACCCAAGACCTCTAGCGTAGCAGTCGCGCTTAGGACCGTTACGCTAACGAGGCAGTGTACTACTAGTTTTTTTTTAAATAATGATTTATTTACCAATCGTTGGCAGACTCGACGATGGCGGTACATCTGTCGACACACTCGATGGCGGTACATCTGTCGACGTCGATGGCTTTTCCGACGGTTGCGTTTGCGCACCGACAAACACGAAGACCAGAGACAACACAAATAATATCTTCATGTTTTTAACTATACACGTGCTATCCCCGAAGAGTCTCTCTATTTATATCCCTGAGACTGCGTGTATCTTGTTTATAAATACCAGACCAGTCTCCGATACACAGGGATGCATCGTTAATTCGTAGGGCCCTGAGCCCGACTTGGGGCCTGACTTGGGGGCCTACCTAATTATTTTGAGAAATAACTGTTTTTAATAATAATGAATACAGAATAAGATTTTATTTTGACAATACATCATGCATTTTACATTGTCATTAATGCGGGCTGGGGCCCTTAGTAATCTGGGGACCCCATAAACCTCATACCTAAATCCGGCCCTGCCTATAAAAGGTGACTGGAAATTCCACCTGTTCCTTGAAGTTATACAGGTTAATATATTTTTATACAACAGTATTATATTTTCACAATATTTTTTGTTCAATTAATTTAAATACATACTTACATTATACGAGTATGTAAGATATTAAATAGATAAAAGTTCCATCATGTTCATCAGTTTATCTTGGCGTAAAAGGTACCTAATAAAAAAGGTGCATAATATTTCTGAGAATATAGTAAAATTACTTATCATATCAATGTCAATGTCAATAAATGTCACATCAGAACGGATCTGAGTGATATTTGACACATACATACACATACATAACACCACGCCTGTATTCCCCGAAGGGTTAGGCAGAGGTGTACCAATGACACCCACAGTTCGCCGGCATGTTTTTAAGTTCCATGTAATAGGGGGCGAGCCTATTGCCATTAACCGGGCACAAATCCAAACTCCGAGCTGCTACTGAGAATTTCATAGAAAAACCCAATAACACTTTTGCTTTAAGGTCCCATGTAAAGCAAAGCAGACGAAGTCGGCTGAAGCTAGTACTGTAATATGTATACGAATACAGTTACGGAGATGATCGTGAGAATGTGTACTGAGTCTGGCATTCATTATTAAATGCACGCCTTGGTTGTTGCTAGGCTACTTCATACCGGTTTAACTATGCAGATGTCTTGTCCTTTTTCATGTTATTTGACTAGCTTTTGCCCGCGACTTCGCCCGTGTTATATCGATTTTCGTGGACGCAGAGGAAGTTGTAGAATGGAAAGTATAACCTACTAGCTTTTGCCCGCGACTTCGTCCGCGTGGATTAATAGTTCCCGTTACCGGGGGATTTCCGGGATGAAAACTGTCCTATGTCCTTTCTCGGGTCCCAGACTATATCTGTACCAAATTTCATTGAAATCGGTTCAGTGGTTAAGAAGAGACAGACAGACAGACAGAGTTACTTTTGCATTTATAATATTAGTACGGATGTCCTTTTTTGGGGTTTAAACTTACCCCATACCTGGAAGGGTTGCGGAATCAATCAGAGACGAGTTCCAAATAGGGAATTTGCATGAATTCTTTTAATCGCATTTATTAACAAAACTAGCTGTTCCCCGCGACTTCGTTCGCGTTCAGTATTTTTAAGTTAATAGTGTTCATACTGTTTCTGTCTAACTCCTATGTGATATAGCGTGATGAATTGTACCTAAGATTACAGCTCAGGTTACTGCCAACACAATGCCAAAAGTTTTGTTCAAATCGGTGCAGGAATTAAAAAGTTATGCGCGTACATACAAATAAACAAATAAACAAACAAACAGACAAAAATTCTAAAAACCATTTTTTTGGGTTCAGTATAATGTATTTAACATGTGAGAATTACTCTTTATAAAAAATATTGAATGTACAGAATTGGCCTCGTTACAATTTTATTATATGTATTGTAGATATGAAAACACCGTAGATGACAAAAAGTGAAATTAAAATCAGCCAAGAAATACGGCCGATATAATAATTTAACCCTGCAGTGGTCGCGCGGACTACATAATGTAGCCCATGGTTTTTTAAACTGACGTTGCTTTTTACGTACTTTTATTTTCATAGCTGATTTAAACAAGACCATTGAAATGTTTGTTTTTTGTTTTAATTTTATTTAGGAAGAGTTAATTTGTTATAATTTACTAAGAAAATAATAATACCATTGAATTTCATTTAAAAAACGACAAAACAAATTTGACAAAACAGATTTTTTAAGACGCGACCACTGCAGGGTTAAATCTTTTAATTACGCACCGATTAGACAAAGATCCGAAATGAACTGTGACGTCACATAACACTACGGCCGTATAAACTCCGTGTTAAATTTCGTATTGCTAGAAAGAGATAAACACAAATCTTTGATGGCTTATGTCCTTTTAAATTTCATAGTTATTCGAAAAAATATTTTACTAAACTGTTTATTGCATGAATGAGGATAATTTAAAAAAAAAAAAAAAAAAAAACTTGCATTTTATTCCCTATTGTCGTTTCATACGTTTTAGTAAGCATGGTACTCGGTGTTATGTTTCTTTCCGTGCCGGATACGTTCATAGCACGGTCATGGTACGGTACGGTGTGCTGGGCAGACTTCTTGAGGGTTGGCCATTGTTTTCTTTACACATTGTATATTTTTCTCAGTGTATTGTAGATATATTGCGCTTCTCCTCCAAAATGTGTATGTAACTTATTAATTTTTCATCAAGCCTTTTTATAAAATTTCTTAAATTGTGAAAGGGTTATCATTCCTGTTATAGAGGTGGGAATTGCTGAAAAAAATAAAAGAAATACATAATTGAAATAAAATATCTAAGCGTAAAGTATTTTACTAATTGAAAGCGTTCTAAATCTAATCGCAATCTTAAATCAGCGACAGTCTATGTTTCTCTAAAATCTAGTAAGTAAATGCAACAACACAATAACGCAATCACGCCTGTATTCCCCGAAGGATTAGGCAGAGGTGTACCAATGTACACCCACAGTTCGCCGATATGTTTTAGGTCTCATAGAAAAACTCTTTATAGAAAAACCCTATAACACTTTTTGCTCGACCTGGGAATCGAACCCAGGACCTCTAGCGTAGCACGGGCTTAGTACCACTAGGCTACAGTGGCTGTTAAATGCATTTTTGACAAATTGAAACTGGTGGGTCCACACGACACAGACTTCTATAGAATTTTGTCTGTACAACAAATCAGTACAGACAAATGTCGGTGTATCAGAAAAGTCGGAAGTCTGCGTACATGTCTGTACGATTGTCGGAGCAAAACTCATGATTATTGAATTACTTAATTTATTCATTAAAATCGAAGTCTGAACTGATGAAAAGTCTGCACAGACATTTGGTAAATACTTCTGAGTAAAAATTTTTACTCAGACTTTATAGTCTGTGCAGATGTCTGTACAGACAAAAGTCTGTGTCGTGCGGACCCACCATAAGATTAAATAGCAATCGTTACTAAGATTGGGGACCCCCGCTCACGTCCGACTTTTAGGACCGATTATTTATCGGACCATTCAATAGATCAATTGTTTCGTGGGACCGACTTTTTGGTATTAGAAATTAGAATTCATATTATGTTCCACTCTCTCCGACAGTAAAATCGGTCACCGATTGTCAGACGTGTGTGGAGCCACGATTATAAAAAATACAGAAAACACTTACTGTTTGGTTTCTTCTTAGACGCGGCCATCACAATAAACAATATTAATATAAACAAAAAATATGTTATCTTCATATTGACAACTATCTATATACCCTGCGGTATCTTTCGTACAGTTACGTCTTTGATTACTGCTCCCCTCCCGTTGGCCGTAGCGTGATGTTCTATGCTTATAAACCTTCGTCTTGAATCACTCTATCTATTGATGAAAACCGCATTAAAATCCGTTGCGTAGTTTAAAAGATCTATGCGTACAGACGGCGGGAAGCGACTTTGTTTTATACTATGAACAGATTTTTGTCAGGACGTCTACACCACAGAATATTATTGCTACAATGTGAATTCTAAAATACGCACAGGGTTTTGAAGCTAAATGATTCATTGCTCATATACCTAAAACATGTTCTAAGAGATACAATGAAACTAGGGATGGGAAGAAAATATCGATGTTTTAGAAGTGCATATCGATAATTTTGTTACAATGCTAATTTTGATGACACGGTTGGTGCAGTGGCTTAGCAACTGTGTAGCGTGTTCGATTCCCGCACGGAACAAATATTTGTGTGCCTTACAGATAGTTTATCCAGTTCTGGCTGTTTGTGTATGTGACTTTATATGTTTCTTAACGCACCCATGATAAAAAAGAAATTTCAAGGGAGGGGCAACTTTAAAAAAAACAAAAATACAAGAGGGAAGCTTATCGTCAAAGCTCATACAGTTTTATTGTAGTTACTATAAATATAATAATACCACAATGTAGGGCAAAGGCCTCTTCTCACACAGAAGTCACGAGCATTGATCAACACTAGGCATGGAACATTTCATAAATAGCAGGTGAAATTTCATATGAAAAAAAAAAAACATTAATCACACCCGCTATTTGCCTTCACTTATACTGCTATTTTTCACAGTCAATGAAATCACGAATCTTTATGATTTCTTTTATTCATTCGAGCGAAGTTCGTGAGCGGCGCGCTGCTGTCTGCCAAAGCGACCGAGCGAGTAAGAAAGAAGGAATGATTTGTTCATGTGCGTGTTAGATAAGGACGAGAGATGTGATGACGGACAACACTGGGCATTTTAAATATGAACTTTAAACTTAAAGGTGTAAGGTTTAGATTTTCTTGTCATAATTCATTGTGATTTCATTAGATAGCAGGTCGCAACGTGTTCGTGGCGCACATTGTAACACTGCGAATAAAAATCATTTCCATGCCTAATCAACACGCTTACTCAAGGCGGATTGGCGATTTCAGACTTAATGTTAAATATACTTTACACCAGATTTCTTCACGACATTTTCTTTCACCAATGTCAGTGATGTCCAAGTTAAACTTAGAAAGTACATATGAATAGAAAAAGTCACATTCATACTTTCCTGGTATCAAACACAACTCTACATGGTAGCAATAATAGTTTTGGCTATACGAACTTATCGATATACTTTTATCGATGCGATTGTCGTCCCCTCCCTACGTTTTGACACGAGATAGTGGGGGTGTAACCGATGAACTTTTTATCGATATGTTTTATTCGATACGTCATCCCTACGTACGTATAACACAATACAAACGGGGAACTACCTTAGATGACTTAAGATGACCTAATCTGTGAACTTATGAACTACTAGCTTACGCTAGCGACTTCGTTCGCGTATCATAGGTACTTTGGACAGCCTTTTTTATGTTTAGGATTGTAATTTTGCAAATAATAATCACACATTCATTACTCACTCTCATTTATACTGCCTCGTTGGCCTAGTGGTGCTGAGCCCGACTGCTACGCTAGAGGTCCTGGGTTCGATTCCCGGGTCGAGCAAAGTGTTATTGGGTTTTTCTATGAAATTCTCAGTAGCAGCTCTGAGTTTGGATTTGTGCCCGGTTAATGGCAATAGGCTCGCCCCCTATTACATGGCACCTAAATATACCGGCGAACTGTGGGTGTACATTGGTACACCTCTGCCTAACCCTTCAGGGAATACAGGCGTGATGGTATATATATATTAAAAATATTTTATTTGTAGTAGTAAAGCTCTTTGTGAAGGAGCTCATCCGGGGAAGTACTGCCATCATACCTATTTCTGCCGCAAAACAGCGTTGCTGTGTTCCGGTTTGAAGGGTATGGGTGCCGGTGTAATACAGGTATATGAGACATTTCAACTTTGTCTCTGTAATGGCAACATATTTGCAAGGCTCTGGTATTGCAGATGTCTATAGGCAGAGAGTGGACCTACGAAGGCTTATTTGCCATCCAAAGATAGTAAAAAAAATAAAAACTAACTGATTGTTTTGTGTCTTGTTAAAAGTTTTATCTTCAAAAATGACAGTCGTCCATTAAACTTTCAATCCCTTTAAGCCCTTTTCTCGTGACAAAAGGTAGCCTATGTCCTTCTCCAAGATTGTATCTATCTCTGACTCTCTCTACCGAATTTCAACAAAATCGGTTCAGCGGTTTAGGTGTGAAAGCGTAACAGACAGACAAAGTTACTTTAGTATTTATAATTTTAGTATATTTTATAGCCAATGTAATATTTGAAAATGTAGGATGAGGAAAAATAACAACAAGTAATAACGTTACAGTAATTACATATATTTATTAATTAACTAGCTTCAGCCCGCGACTTCACAATCCAATCCAATGTGATATATTATCCCGTTATCCCGTGTATCCCGAACCGTACATTTTTCTGGGATAAAAAGTATGCTATGTGCTATTCCAGAAATCCAGACTATAATTTATCTCTGTGCCAAATTTAATCCAGTTCTGTTCGGCCGTTCTGGCGTGATTGTGTAACAGACATACATCACGACTTTATAATAGTAGCAAGATTAGTGTGGAATGTTTTGAAGGTGCTCGACTGCTACGCTACAGGTCTTGAGTTCGATTCCCAGGTCGAGCAAAGTGTAATTGGATTTTTCTATGTAATTGTCATTAGCAGCTCGGAGCTAGGATTTCTGACCGGTTAAGGACATTGGGCTCGTTCCCTATTACATGGGACGTAAATATACAGGCAAACTGTGGGGGTGCATTGGTACACCTCTGCCTAACCCTTCGGGGAATACAGGCGTGATGGTATGATGGATGATGGGATGTTTTGAAGGTAGCTTAGTCGTCGGCAGTGGCGTGCGGTTCATATAGACAAATAGACATTGTCTACTCTATAAAATACGTATTTATCTTATTTTATTTTGATATGTTTATAATATCAGCCAATCTATAGATATATCTATAGATAGTAGGTGTTTTTGCTAGGTAAATTTTCTGTCTACCCTATGTAAAAACTCTGTGGACGCCATGATGCCGACGAGTCGTCGGCATCATGGCAAGTGCCTGTGTAGCTACAGATAATTTGTGTAAGGGGTTTCATATGTCCGGTGCCTCCTAAAATAAAAAAAAAAACGAATATTAATAAATCATAATATTAAAATTATTGAGTGTTCAAGTCAACCCCTGCCATTAGTGCCATTCGGAGGGGCCACACAGGGTCGATGCCTACCGGGGCTGCGGGTTGTTCGAAAGAGATTCCGCGCTCCGGAACGCAAAACGTACAAAAGGGAACATAGATGAGTTTTAGTCAGTAAAAGTCTGACACTCCCTGCCGCCCCTTCCAGGGCGGGAGAACTAATTTGATGATTTCCCATCGGTAAAAAAAACCCCTGCTATTTCATAATCAAATTCTTAGCATTTATTTCAATTAGACCATTTGCAGGCACTTTTGAAGTGTCCAAAAGTTACGCCATGAGCACAAACTAGTTTACACTAATATTATATAAAGAAAAGATTAGTATTTTTGTATGTAACAAAAAACTTAAAAACTACTTGACCGATTTAAACAATATTTTCACTAATAGATAGCTACATTATCACTGAGTAACATAGGCTATATAACATCACGCTACAACCCACGGGAGCGGAGCAATAACCAAAGACGTAACTTATCGCGAGTGAAATAAGCCACGTGGATGAAGTCGCGGGCAGTGCACTGGTTCTATAAATATCATCATCATCTGCCTAGCCTTTTCCCAACTATGTTGGGGTCGGCTTCCAGTCGAACCGGATGCAGCTGAATATCAGTATTTTACATGGAGCGACTTCCTATCAGACCTCCACAACCCAGTAATGGGTAATACGATACTCTTGGTAAGACTGGTTGTCAGACTTTCTGGCTTCTGACTAACAGTAACGACTGTCAAAGATCTACAAATGACAGCCGGGACCAACGGCTTTACGTGCTTTCCGAGGCACGGAGGAAACTCGCTATAGTAAATGGTCACCCATCCACAGACCAACCTCGGCAAACGTGGCTGAACCCGGAAGATCGGTCTATGCGGCTGTAATTATTTAGCCACGAGCTCCTCCTAGTTCTATAAATAAATAATTACAAATAGTACTTACTATCAAGGACCAGGTTTGCTGTTGCAAATGTTGCAATAGCAACTAATAAGAACAATAATAATAAAATCTTCATGGCTAATAGAGATTCAACCTTCCTACTCAAATAATTTACTTAGAATAGCTTCCCCATACAAAATGCAGCCTTTATAAATGAAACAAAGTTATTTGTAATGATTCATGTTCATTTACTAGCTTAGATTATGCCCGCGGTTTTGCCTGCGTGGATGTCGGTTTAATATGGGATTTATTTTTGCGTTGCACTGTAATATTTTGACTGCCTCGTTACCTTAGTGGTGCTAAGCGCGACTGCTACCGTAGAGGTCTTGCGTTCGATTCTCAGGTCGAGCATAAAGCTGTTACTGAGAATTTTATAGAAAGACTCAATAGTTTTTCTATGAAGTTCACAGTAGCAGCTCTGAGTTAGAATTTGTGCCCGATTTTTGGCAATAGGCTCGCCCCCATGACATGGGACCCAAACCCAAACATACCGGCGAACTGTGGGTGTACAATAGTACCTCTGCCTAACCCTTCGAGGAATACGCGTAATATGGTATGATGGTACCTATGAGTAAATGATTTTCTAAAAAAATGTAAACAAAAAATATAGCCTAAGTTGCTCTTTATACCATTAGCTATGTCCCAATGAAAATCCCGTCAAAATCGGTCCAGCCGTTTCGGAGATAAGCGAAAAAAATAGACAGACAGACAAAAATTTTATGTCTTTTTTGGTACAAACTATATTTTTAATTGTTGTTTGGTAAAAATACCGCGTACACATTAATATACATTTAGTAATAACTGTTACTTTACATTACAAATGGAAACTACAATTTTATTTATTAGTAGGTATACTAGTAACCTAACCTATGACATAAACAATGTTTTTCCGGAATAAATATCCTGTAGGTAAATGATAATGAAAACAACACGACAATGAAAACAATAACAATTTAATAATTTTCCAAAAGGCTAAACTTAGTAGGACGTATATTACACCATGTGAGGAAATAGGAATGTATCTTATAGGATATAGGGATGTATCTTATAGGATATAGGAAATAGGAATATAACTTAACATCATCTTCCTGCCCTTATCCCAAGTTACTTGGGGTCGGCACAACACGTTTTCTTATTCCATGCCGTCCTGTCAGCCGTCATACTATCACTGACTCCCTTCTCTTTCATATCATTCTTCACACAATCTTTTCTTTTGCCTCCCTCTTCCTGTAACTTAACGCCGGTGAAATAAGCCACGCGGACGAAGTCGCGGACAGAAGCTAGTCCATGACTGTCATAGTAATGAAATCTGGCAAATAGAAAGTAGTAGTAGAGCTCTTTGTGAAGGAGCTCGTCCGGGGAAGTACTACCACCATACCTATGTCTACCGCAAAGCAACATTGCTGTACTCCGGTTTGAAGGGTATGAGTGCCGGTGCAATTACACGCACATGAGATATTTCAACTTTATCTATGGGATAGCAACGCATTTGTAAGGCCTCTAGTATTGCAGATGTCTATAGGCAGAGGTAACCGGACCTTGTAGAAGCTAGAACAAATTTCCGTGCGTTCAAGCGTTTTTGCCATACCTACCTATTACTGGAATTAAACGTAACAGCTCACATTAGGACCCATTAAGTTAATGATAATTGAAATCCGTGGTGCTTGGCAATTTAGGCTTCTCTTAGTTGTAAACATGTTCTGTTTTACTTCTCCGCTAATCTTTTCTAAATAATTTCGTTGCGGGATCCAAGACAGTTGAATCGTTTCTCCGGGACTGGTCGAGATTCATTGCCTTGGCGCTTTTCTGGTGGTCGCCACTGTTGATTCAGGCTTCAGGAATTACAGTGGTGTCGGAAACGTGTGACGGGCTTGTCCCAACAAAAATGGCAGAGGTGACCACTTAACATCAGGTGGGCCGTCGGCTTGCTTGCCATTAAACGAATATTTTTTTAGAACAAGGAAGCTAGTATGTAGGATACATTAGTCAAATGTGGATTCCCCGCCCTCGGAGGTGTTGTCGTGCACGTATTCCATTGATGTCATACAAACAAACCATGGGATTAACCGTCTTGAAGGATAAATTGTACAATAATAGCAGAAACATTGTAGGTTACTCATATACTGCCCCGTTGGTCTCGTGGTCGCAAAGCGCGACTGCTGAGCAAGGGGTACCGGGTTCGATTCCCTGGTCGGGCAAAAAGTGGTATTTGGTTTTTCCATTATCAATTTCTCAGTAGCAGCCCGGAGTTTGGAAGTTGGTGATGTGATACCCCCGTGCCTCGGAAAGCACGTAAAGCCGTTGGTCCCGGCTGTCATTCGTAGATCTTTGAAAGTCGTGACGGATAGTCAGAATCCAAGAAGTCTGACAACCAGTCTAACCAAGAAGTATCGTGTTGCCCAGTAACTGGGTTGTGGAGGTCAGATAGGCAGTCGCTCCATGTAAAACACTGGTATTCAGCTGCATCCGGTTAGACTGGAAGCCGACCCCAACACAGTTGGTAAAAGGCTAAGCAGTGAGATTGTAGGTAACTCATACCACATCATTACATACGCGTCTAATCATATGTTTTGACTAGCGAACTATTCGCAACTTCGTCCGCGTGGCTTATTTCGGCCGCGTTTAGTCACGTCTTTGGTTACTGCTCCGCTCCCGCGTGTCGTAGCGTGATGTTATATGGCTTATGACACTCACAAATAACGTGGCTTTCTATTTGTAAAAGAATTTTCAAAATCCGTTCTGTAGACTCAGAGATAACCCTCTACGGTTAATGGCAATAGGCTTGCCCCCTATTACATAGGACCTAAAAATATCGGCGAACTCTGAGTGTACATTAGTACACCTCTGCCTAACCCTTCAGAGGGTACAGGTGTGATGATATGTGTGCTATAATCTTAACTTTCTATTGTTACAGTGTCATGCTAGCATGGCAGACGTTCAACGCCCTCTTCGTGATTCGAGCAGTCAGCAAGTATTTAGTGGAGATGGTGCCTGAATATGAGCTGTGCAGGCATTTGGACGTTCAGGCTGAACGGAGGGTCGGCAATGGACCCGTGGAGATCAGGGATGGGCAGGATAATACGGTTAGTTGGTCACACAGCAGTAGTACAGCTCTTTGAGATTAAAATCCTGGAGTTCATCACGGTTGCTGGGTTTGGTGGCGATCTCTAACCACAAAAGCGGCGATCACAATAGATCAACTATGGTCGCAGTGACACTATAGCCGCAATAAGCTAATAAAAAAAAAAATTAGAACTCTTTGTGAATGAGTTCGTCCGGAAGTACTACCACCATACCTATTTCTGCCGCAAAGCAGCGTTGCTGTGTTCCGGTTTGGGTGCCAGTGTAATTATAGGCACATGAGACACTTCAACGTTGTCTCCGGGATGGCAACGCATTTGCAAGGGCTCTGGTATTGCAGATGTCTATAGGCGGCGATGACCTATTATGTCTTTCTTACTCCTCCTCTAATCTTTTCTATTTAATTTCGTTGCGGGATCTTCGTTGATACTGGATTACAGGAGTTGCAGTGGTTTGGGAATAATGTAGCAAGCTGGTCCCAATAACAGAAAAAGCGGCGATGACCACTTAACATTAGTTAACATCAGACTTACTTAGACCAACTAAGTTAAAATTCTTTTCTTCCTCAGCCCTCACAGGAGACCTCACCGTCGCCGCTGACCTCCCCCGCGACCCCCGACGTCCCCGAGCCCCCCACCTCCCCCAAGCTGACGGGCAGCGAGAGTCGAGTGGAGATGCTCATCGACGCACTCATCGGACTCATCATTGATGTTCCAGTTACGTGAGTATTCATCAGAAACTAAACCTTGTTGAACATACCATCACGCCTGTATTCCCCGAAGGGTTGGGCAGAGGTGTACCAATGCACACCAACAGTTTGCCGGTATGTTGTAGGTCCCATGTAATAGGGGGCGAGCCTATTGCCATAGCCTTATTTATAGACCATTTACTGGTCTTTTTTTTTTTCAAGACTTATGAAATTCTCAGTAGCAGCTCGGAGTTTGGATTTGTGCCCGGTTAATGGCAATAGGCTCGCCCCCTATTACATGGGACTTAAATATACCGGCGAACTGTGGGTGTACATTGGTACACCTCTGCCTAACCCTTCGGGGAGTACAGGCGTGATGGTATTTTTTTTTTTATTGGTATTACTGGTCTTTTACTTTTGAATTGTCAAAGAGTCGATTGGTTAGTCAGAAAGTTTAAGCTTGTTGCAGAACGTAGCTAAGTATAAGTATATGAGTTTTCTCTCTCTCTCTCTCTCTCTCTCTCTCTCTCTCTCTAATTTAGCACTCCGTCTCCCACATATTCTTTGTTTGTTGAGGAGAAACAGCTAGTATTAAGATGAACAATTTCTATGATTTGCAGAGACAACACATACTACCTACACCTGGAATGTATCAACACTATGTTGGTGTTGATGTCTGTCTATATGTTCGCTGGAGTGCACGGACAGACCAGACTCGTGGACACTTCCTTAATATACAGGTAAGATGCATAAAATCATCCCCTTTTCCCATGGAGGTAACCAAAGAATGCCACCTGCTGCGATCCCTACATATTCCTTTTGCCTCGTCCACCTTCATACATCTAATCATACAAGCACGCCGGGTACGAGTACTGCGCACCTGACCTTTCTGAAGAACCTCACCAATAAGGTCAGGGTAGGTCTTTCTAGGGCGACCCCTGATCCCGCCATTGCCATGCACGGTAAGATTCAGTAAGAAAATAATTGAAGAATCTTACTATCCTACTTCCTACTTATTAATATTATAAATACAAAGTTTAAATGGATGAATGTTTGGTACTCAATCACGGCAAAACTGATCTGGATGAAGTTTGTCACAGAAATAGATTATAATCTGAAATAGCACATAGGCTACTTTTTATCCCGGAAAGATGTACGGTTCCCGTGGGATAACATGTTAACTATGAAGCGGACGAAGTCGCGGGCAGAAGCTAGTTTTACATATTTATATCATAGTGATGGCCAAATGGGGTTTTATACGGGAGGGCGTGGGTTCTATAACGGGCAAATACTAATGTGACTTTTTCAATTTTATCTTAGACATCACTGATATCGGTGAAGGAAAACATCGTGAAGAAACCTAGAACTTATATTTAACTAGTTCCTACAAGAACCGTAGATCAACAAGCTCTTCAGCTTTTAATATTAGTTGGTATAGATCAGTGGTTCCCAAAGTGGTCTGAACCGCGACACACTAAACATAAAGTTTCAAATTAGGGATCTAAATCTCGGTTTTCATAAGGGAAAAAGGGGGCATAGCTGTATGAATGAAGGATTATTTAGGACCCCAGAATTACTGATATAGATAATGAATATACCATCACGCCTGTATTCCCCGAAGGGTTAGGCAGAGGTGTACCAATGTACACCCACAGTTCGCCGGTATATTTAGGTCCCATGTAATAGGAGGCGAGCCTATTGCCATAGATAATGAATATTATGTTTTTTTTCTTCTTTCCAGAACACTGTTCCAAGGTCGCTACGGCATGCACGCGCCGCTCCTAGTAAAGACACTGCTGAACAACCTATCGAGCATGCTCGCCGCGCCGCCGAGCATGTTCGGCGCACACGCTGGCGGTGGCAGTCTACTTATAAACCTGGCTTGTAAGTACTGTGGTGACCCCGCGGGGTCGTAAACGGGAAGATGGTGACCCCACAGGGTCGCGGTGCAAATGGTTTCCGAATGGAACCTTGTGTTGGGGTGAAACTACATACAACATAAATAGTAAATAGATAGTCAATTATGTTGGCAAATTAGTGACGTCATAGTTTTCGATTGGCATACAAAACTTATGGGGGAATTGCATTTTTAGAGTTCGTAAAAAGTATCTCAATAGATCGGTGGTGATGGCACGGTTGGCGCAGTGGCTGAGCGATTGGCTGCTGTGCTGCATATCTGCACGTCCGAATCCCGCACGAAACAAATATTTGCACAACCCACAGGCAGTAGTTCTGGACTGTCTCCTGCTTGTTTGGAGGGAAGTGGATATTATATTCTTCTTACTCCTCCGCTAATCTTTTCTAATTAATTTTGTTGCGGGATCCAAGACAGTTGAATCGTTTCTCCGGGACTCGTCGACCTTCATTGTCTCGGTGCTTTTTTGGCGGTCTCCACTGTTGATTCTGGCTTACAGGAGTTGCAGTGGTTTCGGAACAGTATGGCGGGCTTGTGCCAAAAAATAAATAAAAAGGCAGTAGTTCTGTGTCTAGTTGTTTGTATACTTCATGAGTTTAAAGGTCAATTAACCTTTCTAGACTTTTGGTGTTTTTTTAACATAAAAATCTTTCTACACTGCCCCGTTGGTCTCGTGGTAGCAAGAGCGACTGTCGAGTGGGGTCCTGGGTTCGATTTCCTTGTCGGGCAAAAAGCGTTTTTGGGTTTTTTTCATTAGGAACTTCTAAGTAGCAGCCCGCGGAGTTTAATCGAACCCCACAGTCATCAGTCACTTGCGACCACGAGACCAACGGAGCAGTTTAAGTGTGTTGCGCACACACATGTGCACTACAATATGTCCTGCAAACTTGGCTAGTCTTCATTAAGATTAGCCGCCGTGGCCGGAATCGGTCTTACAATCTTTCTATTTCTTTACAGCCGGCCTCTGGAACATGATCACTTTCAACTCGACCACCCGCCAGACGATCTACACGCATCCCCCTCTAGACAGGCAGGAGCTACAGGAGAGAGTGAAGAGGGAGCACCCTGTAGCCAACCAGTCGTGTCTACTGCTGCTTACCCTGGCTAACCACTGCATGAACGACGATAACTTGTATAGAAACGCTTTGTTATGCTGTGAGGATACCGCAGGTGAGAAAAAATAATATTTTTTTTAATTCAAAAGGTACAACATACAGCTACAATATTTTGGAGGGGCCGCTCAGGGCCGATGCCTGCCGGGGCTGCTTCGCTTCCATGTATCGTAGCATGATGTTATATAGGTTATGGGACTTATAAATAACGTGGCTTTTTATGAATAAAATTTTCGAAATCGGTTCCGTAGATCCAGAGATTACCCCCTACAACCTCACAAACTTTACCTCTTTATAATATTAGTATAGACTAGTATAGATTTTTCTCTAAATATCCGAATTTTGCACCTATGCGAATCTGAGGCGGTTCACTAGCTGTAAATAATAATTAATACACTTTATTTTACGCAAGTTTTCTTTGTAACTGCCTCGTTGGTCTGGTGGTCCTAAGCGCGACTGCTACGCTAGAGGTCCTGGGTTCGATTCCCAGGTCGAGCAAAAAATGTTATTGGGTTTTTCTATGAAATTCTCAGTAGCAGCTCGGAGTTTGGATTTGTGCCCGGTTAATGGCAATAGGCTCGCCCCCTATTACATGGGACTTAAATATACCGGCGAACTGTGGGTGTACATTGGTACACCTCTGCCTAACCTTCGGGGAATACAGGCGTGATGGTATTTATATTTTTTCTTTATATTTATAGAAACATCAGCTCCGACACCACAGAAAGAATCAAACGGTGGATCACAAGTGACTCCTCCAAGAATCGATATGGCAGCTGTAAGTATACTGAAATTGCTTTTACCTTCGACTTCATCCGTATAAATGTCGGCTATCACGGTCGCAGTTGATGTCACGGAATAATAAGTAGCTTATGCCCTTTTTTAGGGCCCAAACTTACACCCCGTGACAAATTTTATCAAAATTGGTTTAGTGGTTTAGGGTCACTTCACACCGAGAGACGACGCGACGCTGCGCGGACCTTTTGATAGGGCTACTCAAATTATAACTTTATTTACTACTCGAAAAGATACACATTTCATTGTGAAAAGGTGCATCGTATTCTGAATTCAAACAATGAAATATGGATCCTTCCGTGTAATAAATAAAGTTATATTTTGAACGCTACTAAAAGGTGCGCGCAGCATCGCGTGGCATAGGGGTGAACTGAACCCTTAGTTCTGAAAGCATAACATACAGTCATTTTCACATTTATAATTTTAGTAAGGATAACATTAGCCTGTTTTATCATTAAAGGCCGGGTCACACCGGATGCGTGGCGTGACGTGATGCGTGACGTGACGTGCATACGCGCGTGCGAGCACTGTCACACCGGCCAAGACCGGTGCAGCACACGTCACGCACGCACGCATCACGTCACGCAGAACTGCTGCACGCAGACGTACTAACGCAAGATCATCCAATAATGCAATAATTATTCATGCATATAATTAATATATGCATTAACAATTGAAATTTTCTAATTTTTGTACTATATTATATAAATAAAAACAGTAATTTGAACTATTTCCAACGTATTCCCAATTCTCTCCCATAATAATAATTTGTAACTTTTATTTTTGTACTCTTTATGTTTGGTGTTCTAGAGACATATGTGCGGACGATTTCTATTAGTTTTTCCTTTAAAATTGTCTCCATTGCGAAAAAATACACTCGTAAACTGCTTTCTGTTTGTAAATAAATACAACTTTGCGTGCGTGCGTACGTGCAGCAATGACCGATGCGTATGCGTGCGTGCCCGGTGTGGCATCTAACAGGGAGCGCCATATAATACAACGTCATCACTGCACACGCGTGTGCGACGTTGCCGTTCCGCTACTCACGCGTACGGACTCGGTTTGTGACAAGATGCGGCTCTGCGTGCGTGAGTCACGCGCGTGCACACGTCACGCATCTGGTCTGACACCTTTCTTACAGTTTCATACATTACAACTGGTGCGTGCACGCCACGCATCACGCCACGCATTTGGTGTGCTTTGGCCTTAAACCATCACCATCATCACGCCCGTATTCCCCGAAGGGTAAGGCAGAGGTGTACCGATATACACCCACAGTTCGCCGGCATTCGCGGTATCATTAAATATTATATCGTTTATATGACTAGTAGTGCGATTCCCTAAAATGCAAACTCGAAAACAAATCTCACTCAAGTGACCGCGCTCATTTCGATAACGAACCCATTTGACCTTGGTTTAGTATTCTCTCGCCGTGGTGATGCCACCGGCGTGATCGTGTTCAACAGAATACCATTTTGTAATCCAACTGCGGATTCAGCTTTCGCATTACGAAGTGAGGCTTAGAGAATCGCGCTGCAGATCTATGAACGTGGATGAAGCGAAAGAAGTATGTAAGGATCGTAGCAGATCGCGTTCTTTACTTTCTGCCTACCCCCATGGGAAAAAAGGCGTGAGATTATGTACGCATGTTTTATGATTACAGCTCCACAAAGCTCTATGCGCGACGGCGGGCTGCGAGCACTCGACACTGTTGCTGTATCTGATGCTGCACTCCTGCAACGCGTACAAACGACACATCAGCAACGTGGCGCAGATCGATCAGCTGGTCAGTACAACTATATTCTTGTTAAACGACTTCGAAAAAAGGAGGTTCTCAATTCGTTTCTATTTCGTTTTATTTGTGTTTATTGGCTCAAAACTCTATATAATATAATTATCTCTATACTAATAATCAAGAAGTAAGATTTTTGTTTGTTTGTGTGTAAAGAATAGGCTCCGAAACGACTGAACAGATTTTAACTATTTTATCACCAATAGATAGCTACATTAGTCGTCCCTAATGGCAATAACGATATTTTTTGACCTGAGACAAGGGCAAAAGATTTTTTTACCAGCCACTGAGGACGATACGGAAGTAATAAGAGGAAATTTTCACTAAGCGGAAAAGTATTAATAATCTCCATAGCTCTTTATTTATGGTTTTCCTATTAACAAATCTTATTGTCTGATACTCAGTCCAAAATACAGAATTCATGGTTTCTGTTTAAGGATAGATATCCCTTACTCCCGATATTGAGTTTAAATATTTATTTCCACAGATAGTGCCAATCCTCCAAGTGTTATACAACGCTCCGGATAACAATAATCATCACATATACATGTCGTTGATAGTACTCCTGATATTAACTGAAGACGATGCACTCATCAAAAGTGTTCACCTAATGGTAAGTACATTTCAATAGTCTTACTAAAATATATAATATATACAACGTGTCCCAAAATTCAACGATAAGCGGGCGCCAAAAGGTTGACCTGCTCATGAGCACTTAAGGAAAAATAATAAAAAAAATATATCTAAATTTTTTTTCCCGCAGTTTTTACATAAAAAATTATCAAAATATTTTTCTTCCCTCAAATTTTTCTTCTCTTTACTTGGTACTTGTTTACAAATGGTACGCATATTTTTTTTTGTGACTAGTTATCTTAGGGTATTATACTATTTTGGAATCTTGATTAGTTGCGTCATCTTTGAAAATAACTTGCCATAGCGGTGTTCATACTTTTTTTTTGCAAGACCATGAGTCAAAGTAGACTGAAAGTAAAAATCTTTAAAAATTTGAGGGGAAAAAAATATTTTGATAATTTTTTGTGTAAAAATTGCTAGCATTGTGGTGTTTTTAAGAATTGTGGTGAATAGTAGTACTACTTAGGTATCCGATACAAAAAAAATCTTAAGCATATTTAAGAAATTGTGGCCGTGGTAGTTCAAAATATCATACAAGGTATAAATTTTCAAAGAATTTTTAAATTTATTTTGTAACTAAAAAAAAAAATTTGGTATATTTTTTTTATTATTTTTCCTTAAGTGCTCATGAGCAGGTCAACCTTTTGGCGCCCGCTTATCGTTGAATTTTGGGACACGTTGTATACCATCACGCCTGTACTCCCCGAAGGGTTAGGCAGAGGTGTATCAATGTACACCCACAGTTCGCCGGTATATTCTCGGTTGGTGTAGTCTTATTTATTTATTTATTTATTTAAACATTATGCAACAAAAAGTACTAAAGCGGACTTAATGCCTTATGCATTGTCTACCAGTCAACCAAAGGTGGTGAAGAGATAACATGGCATAGGTGCAAATTATTGTACAAGAACAAAATTTGATACTTTAAAAAAAATGAACTCAATGCAATCATATAAATAGAATAAATTGTACAAAAGTACAAAATAACTAAAATTATCCACACTAATATATAAACATATATAACTTTACTAGCGGGCCCGGGAGACGTTGTTCTGCCCTGAAATTGCCCCACCTACCTACCTACTTACTTACCCTACCTACCTGCCTACCTACTCCATCAACCTACCTACCCACATACTTACTCTACCTACCTACTCTACCTACCTACTCTACCTACCTACCTGCCTACATACTTACCTACCTACCTACCTACATACCTACCTACCTACATGCCTACCCTACCTGCCTACCCTACCTGCCTACCTACCTACCTACATACCTACCTACCAGGGCTGCCAGCAAATAAATCGCGGCTATACCTTTCAGTTTCTGCAATTATACAAAATTTGATCGCATTATACAAAACCATTCTATAAATCGATTTTTCTTCATAATTTCATAAAACTAACATATTTACCTGTGGCTTTAATACTGATTCTACTTTTATAATCTCTGACTGAATAGTCTTGTAATTTCAAGCAAAGATTGACAACTATGAAAGAAAAATCCTACACAAACTACCGAACGAAATCTCAACCGCAGTCAGGTGCAGAGAACAATCAGGAACTATGGCCACACGACACTCCACTGTACCATCGTTGTCACGTTGGGAATACTTTATCTGTATCTCTGCTCATCCCATACACATGTGAGGTCAATTTCGAAAAAAGCAAGAGGCGAACTCACGTTCCATTTCATGCTGTACGTTTTTGTATCGTATTATACGAAATGATCATGGATACAATACACCGTCCGATTATACAGATTTTGTATCCAATTATACAATCTGGCAGCCCTGCTACCTACATACCTACCTACCTACATACCTACCTACCTACCCTACCTACCTACCTACCTACCTACCCTACCTACCCTACCTACCCGCTTTTCTGTTGAAATTTTTCCTGAATTTTCTTTGCTATAAACCTCACGGAGCCCGAGACCTTTCCAACGAATGCAAAACCGTGGAAATCGGTTCGTGCGTTCTGGAGTTATAGCGTCAGGAAGGAAAACCCGACTTATTTTTATATAGTAGATAACACAGATTACAATGTAGATAAAATCCTATGGATCACTGCCTTTTCGCCGAAAATTGTTTGCCAGATTTTCACTTGTCAACGGCCCGCCTGATGTTAAGCGGTCACCGCTGCCTATGAACACTTGCAACATCAGAGGCATCACTCGTGCGTTGCCGATGATATATTTATGATATATATCATCGGCACGCGTCATATTCGTGAACGGGTGCCGTCAGTTGGGATTGGTCATCTCTTAACTGCCATGACTTATATCTTTATTATAATTGTGTAATTTTTTATATTCACCTTTATTGTTTTTACATATAGAAGCAACAAGAATATTATGACCAAGATTTTATAAAACCCAAATTGAAAGAAAAGAGTGTCCATGGAGTATCTTGCTTGTTCTTCTCCATAAAGACCTACGTTTTGGAACGAGCAACTAGCTTCAATTTTAAACTGTAACTTCTTGACATTCAAAAGTGCCTGTAAATGGTCTAATTGAAATAAATTCTTTGACTTTGACAATATTTTTGCATGACAGATGCTCAAAAACCTGTCTTGGTACACGGAGCGCGCAATCTCTGAGATCTCTCTGGGCGGGCTGATGGTGCTGGTGGTGCTGCGCGCGCTGCAGTACAACATGGTGCGCGTGCGCGACAAGTACCTGCACACCAACTGCCTCGCCGCCATCGCTAACATGAGCTGTGAGTTTAAAGGCAGCAAATAATTTGCCATTCAATTTAGGACTTTAAACAATGTGCGTTTAAATATTTTTTTATCATGACAAGAAAAAAAGTTGATAGTGCCCGGGCGGCGAGCTGTCAGCTAACGGTCGGATTTTTCAAGGGATTCCTTGAGTAACAATAAAGTACAAAGGTGGACTTAATTCCTAAGGCATTCTCTACCAATCAACCAAAGATTCAAACTTAACATAGCGTCATGCCTGTATTCCCCTAAGGGTTAGGCAGAGGTGTACCAATGTACACCCATAACTCGCCGTTATCAAAACAATCTCTTTAGCGTTATAATATTAGTATAAAGTCGGTATGTGATTCTAGACTTCACAATGAGGAAAAATTTGGTCGTTTTAAAAAAAAAACATCTGTTTCAGATATTTAGACCATAATATATGTATTGCAATTTTGTATAAAACAGCTGAAATAAGTTTAAACAAAGGACTATCTTCCATTCAATTAGGTCTAATAATATTTTTTCTCAATTTTCAGGTGAATTTAGAAACTTACATCCATACGTAGCGCAGAGGTTAATATCGTTATTTGAAACGTTAACCAAACGAAGAGCAAGGTTATGCAGTGAAATTGAAGGTAAACATTATTTAACTGACTTCTGCCCCCAACTTCAACCGCGTGGTTTTAACGAAGGCCTAGTGTCGTGATGGCTAGTGGTTAAGGCGCCCCCTCTCATGCAGGAGGTTGTGGGTTCGCAACCGGGCACGGGCAAGCACCATTGTGACTTTTTCTAATTTATATGTTCTTTCTAAGTTTATCTTGGACATCACTGACATCGGTAACCATGTCAGAGGCCCTTGAGGCGGTTTAGAAACTCTGACACTTGGGTGTGTGCGGAAGTTAGAACTTACTGCTCACACGATAAAGAAGAAAGAGAACGCGGGCGAAGTCTAATAACTATGTCTTTAGTTACTGCCCCGCTCTGGTAGGCTATCGCGTGATGTTATATAGTCTATACTATTCCTCATGAATCTGGTTATCATATTTTTTTTTTCCAATCCGACTGGTAGTTCTGAAGATTAGCTAATTTAAACAAACAAAAATCTAATTCAGGTTTATTATATTAGTGTAGATAGATGAAAGAAAATTTGATGTTTCTATGTGTGTGTCGTATATGTATCCGTAGAGTTTCTTGCTCGTTCTTCTCCATAGAGACCTATGTTTTGGAACGAGCAACTAGCTTCAACATTCTGTATAACTTTTTGGCAATTCAAAAGTGTCTGTAAATGTTCTAATTGAAATAAATGCTTTGGCTTTGTCAAATTTTATCTAATTCTGTTTAGCAGACGTGAACTGTATTCAAAAGTCCCTTAAAAAAAAGATGTAAGTAAATATCTGTTTAGCCGTTTTGTAGTTGAGCAACAACAAACAAACATAAATGAGCTAATGTTTTTATCATGTACCTATTTCAGGTGGTGACATAAATAGTTTAGAACTTCCCCATCACGCTGAGGAAAAGACAGAGGAAATTGTAAGTATAGTTTGTTGAAATTGTGTAAAGTAGAGTTTATTGAAAAGTAAACCTTATGAATACGTATAGTGAGTTTAATTTACACGAACCGGTTGCAATGTAAAGTACATACGTCATGTATGAAAAATGGTTCAATTAAATATCTTTGCGGCAATGTTAGCGTTATAACAATACTTAGCTTATGCCCGCGACATTGTCCGCGTCAATGCCGATTTTCTGTGTGGTTTTAACTTTTTGCACGGAACCCTATTTAAAGTAGCATTAGTTCCTCCTTATGACATCAGCTATTTGCCAGCGAAAGTCCTGTCAGAATCATTCCAGCTGTTACAGAGTAAACCCGGGGCAAACAGACCAACAGAATATTTTTTTAATGTGTTTGGTCTATGAAATTTGAAATTATTCAGTAAACAGCTATTAACTAACATCTTGACAGTACAAACAACCACATCAATTTATTTATCCAAATAGATAAAATATAATTTTAAATACATATTTCCCCCCACAGATGGATCACATATCAGTTCTAGACGAGGTCCTGCGCATGTTACTAGAGATCATCAACTCGTGCGTCGCGCATCAGCTCAGCAACAACTGTAACGTGGTCTACGCACTGCTACACAAGCGGCATCTGTTCACGCAGCACACACACCATCCCGTCGCACAGAATATTGATATGGTAACACTATTTAATCATTAAAAATATACTAGCGATCTGAGACTTCGTTCGCGTGGCTTATTTCACCCGCGTTATGTTAACGTGTTGCGCCGACCCCAAGTAACATGGGATAAGGGCAGGAAGATGATGTTATGTTACGTCTTTGGTGACTGCTCCGCTCCCGTGGGGCGTAGCGTGATGTTATATAGCCTATGTTACTCAGGAATAATGTAACTATCTATTGGAGAAAAAATGGTTAAAATCGGTCCAGTAGTTACGGAGTCTATTCGTTACAAACAAACAAACAAATCTTACCTCTTTATAATATTAGTATAGATAGGTTATTCTTTATCCGAAAATAAATGAGTCTTCTGATATCAAAGACGGCAATATCTAAACAGGTAGATTTTGTAGAAAATTAAATAAGTATGTTATGATACAGTATAACCTCGATTAACCGAACTAATTGGGACCGAGACTAGTTCGGATAATCAAAAGTTCGGATAACCGAAATGTGGGGATTTTGGGATAAGATCAAACAAAAACAACACCTTTTAACCTAAAAACTGTACAGTCTATTAAAATGTGACATTCATATTAACATTGAAATTTAAAACACCTTAAAAGAAGTCAAATGCTTGTCTAATAAAATAGTAAATTTTTATTTGACGAACAGCTGTAACGCGTTTTCAGCAACAAATTCTCGCCTACGTTCGGATAATTGAGCGTTCGGATAAACTCTGTCAGCGTTAGGATAATTGAGGGTTGGGAAAATCGAGGTTCTACTGTAATAATATTTATTTTTCAAACATAAAGTTACTGATACACATGCTTTAAACTAGCATGCTAAAAGAGCATGCTTATGAGCATGCTTCATTCGAGCATGCTTATGAATAGTTTAAATTAACATGCACATGCATTTACATGTTTAGTTCTTTAAATTAGCATGCTCATTATTAGCAAACTGTTTCGATACACATGCTACTAAGTAGCATTTGCTTAAAAGTAGCATGCTCTCGTGCTTTAGCATGCTAGTTTAAAGCATGTGTATCAGTACCTTTAAACTTACTTATATAATAAGTAAATTACAAACTACATATATGTACAGTTTATAAAAAAAGGAGAAGCTCATAGGGATACTTATTCGCATCGCTGTCAATGGGACAAGTACCCAAAAGGCCGGCTATTCAATAATAAAAAAAATTACAACGTGTAACAAATTAAACACAATTCCTGAAAACAGTTTTACGAGTAATCGATTTAACTATTTCTAAAATAGGTAGTTTTTAGGGTTCCGTACCCAAAGGGTAAAACGGGACCCTATTACCAAGACTGACAGCGGAGTCCGTCTTTTTGTCTGTCCGACTGTCACCAGGCTTACTTTGTTCATTCTCAGTTCCAGTGCTTAAATAAAGTGTTTTTTTAAGAAGTGTGAAATATACAGTGGTTTAAGAAAGTGTGTCAAATATCCAATTCTTTATCATTCCAGGTGATAGGCTACTTCTCAACGCGCCTACAACGCGTGCAGGAAGGCGCGGGCGGCGATTTAGGGGTCACTGAAGTTTTACAGTGCATCAAGAAGGGAGCTGAGCAGTGGTCCAGCGATAGGCTAAAGGTATATAAAGGGCCAAGAAACAGCACTGTAATTTTAAGTATATATAGGTTAGAACTTAACTGCCTTGTTGCCCAGTGGTTAAGGCGCCCGCCTCCCATGCACGAGGTTGTGGGTTCGCAACCGGGCACGGGCAAGTACCAATGTGACTTTTCCTAATTCATATGTACTTTCTAAGTTTATCTTGGACATCACTGACATCGGTAACCATGTCAGAGGCCCTTGAGGCGGTTTAGAAACTCTGACACTAGGGTGTGTGGGGTCGTTAGACCTTACTGCCCACACGATAAGAAGAAGACCCTAGTGGTCCTAAGCGCGTCCGCTACGCTAGAGGTCCTTAGGTCGAACCTAAGACCCAGGTCGAGGAACGTGTTATTTGGCTTTCCTATAAAATTCTCAGCACCAGCTCGGAGATTGTATTTGTTCCCGATTAATGGCAATAGTCTCGCCCCCTATTACATGGGACCTAAACATACCGGTGAACTGTGGGTTTACATTGGTACACCTCTGCCTAACGTTTCGGGGAATACAACCGTGATGGTATGTTATGTTCATTCGCTTGAATGTCGGTTGTCTGCGAGACTTCTTTTGCGCGGTAACTTATTTCTTTTTCTTAAAGCAAGCACAGAATGCAGGACAAATGTTTGCTCAGCAGCAGACATTGCCACTGCTGGGCAAACTTTTGTTATAGCCTGATGTAATAATAAAGAAGAAGAAAAAGTTTTCATTGAGCGCTGAGGAAGGAAGCATGATCACCATAATTATAATATTATAATGTTTTTTTTTAATACATTATCAATTAGTAAACGGTGATACGGAGCCCTTCGTGTGCAAGTCCGACCCCCACTTGACTAGATTTATTTTTATTTTTTCAGAAATTCCCCGACCTAAAATTCCGCTACGTAGAAGAAGAGAGGCCAGAAGAGTTCTTCACACCCTACGTGTGGAGCCTGGTGAACTCTTGCGGGGGAGTGTACTGGGCCAGCGAGGGGGGCGCCAGGGCGCTCGGTGACCTGCTCGCCTGCTGATCCACGGGGACGCTCACTTGTGCCGAGATAGTGGCAGAGACGTTCAATTGTCGCTTGATGTAGGGGCAGGGGTCGGTTATGTCTGATTTTTGACGTTAAAAATGTATTTTTAGTTATTGAATAAAATACATCATCATTTGGTTAGCCTTATAAAAAATACTGTTCAGTACTTTCAACTACTTAAAAAGACACGAAATAATATTTAAAATTAGAATCATCATCTGCTTAGCCTTTTCCACCTATGTTGGGGTCGGCTTCCAGTCTAAACAGATGCACCTGAATACCAGTGTTTTACATGGAGCGACTGCCTATCTGACCTCCACAACCCAGTAACTGGGTAACTCGATATCTCTTGGTAAGACTGGTTGTCAGACTGCCCGGATTCTGATTACGGTTTTACAGATTACTATGTTCCAAATTTGAATTCACGATTATTTAAGAATGCATAGACGTTTACAGGTAAAAATACACGATGGCATAATTTGTAAGCCCAAAAGTGTATTTTGAAGGCTTAAAAATCAGACATAATCTCTTAATAGTTACTCCCACATTATCTTGACGACTTATTAAAATATAATAATAATAATAAACTTTATATGTGACGCATAAATGCGGCGGTCTAATAGACTATTATTTACTTTTCTATTATTAAAATAATGTAATGTCAACTGTGAATAAAATGACAAAATTCTTCCAATAAAAAGTAATGACATGTAATATTATTGTAATTTACACGATTATGGACCTAATAGCTGGGGTACAGTCCCAAGTTAAGTCTAAAATCGTATTTGTACAAATTTCTTTCAATATTTGCTAATTTTGTGAAACATTTAACTGTTTTAGTTTCAATAGGTTTCGTTTCTGTTTAATTTTATACATCACAAAGGTATAATAAATAAGTTTAATTTATTTCCAATTTTCAATATGGCGCCTAATGAATTTATGAATAATTCAAGCTTACTATTGTCCCACTGCAAAACAATGGCCTTTTCTCATACAGAGAAGGCACGAGCATTGATCACCACGCTTGCTCAAGGCGGATTGGCGATTTCAGACTTATATTAATTATAAGTCCAGGTTTCCACACGATGTTTTCTTTCACTGATATAAGAATATAAAACACCATGACATCAAATTGACTGCAGTTTATTTTTGAAACTACAAGTTCGAATTTAATCATTTATTTATCCTTTTATTGTCAAAAAAGGCATTTTCACTATGTGTTCAAAACTGACTTTTGCTCCCGACTTCGTCCTTGTAAATGTCGGTTATCGCGTACGCAGATGAAAATAGCCTATATCCATTATATATTTTATTGCGGAATAAAAACTAGCCTATGTCCTTTCTTAGGGTTCAAACGGGCCCCGTACCAAATTTCATCAAAATCAGTTCAGTGATTTAGTCATGAAAGCGTAACAGACAGAGTTACTTTCGCATTTGTAATATTAGTTATAAATGACTGTCATTAATTTGCTACAAATATGTCTACCATATAAGACGCTAAAATAATTATTTATGTTCAAATCATTAATTAAGTTAATGTGGTTTAGTTAGCAAAATCCCTTCATTCCACAGCGAATTTAGTTTAGGGTATTTATTAAATAATATTACTTATTACCTATCAGGGGCGGACCATGAATTTGTGGGGCCCTGGGTTAACAATAATTGGGGGCCCACCTAAATAATCAAACAAATTGTTATTGTATTAACTTTTATCTTCCAATTTATACAAAATAGGATTTCTTTTTTAATTTACAATATGGGGTCCATTTTCAACAATGGGGGCCCTTAATATTCTAGGGGCCATAAAACCCATACCTAAATCCACCCCTGTTACCTATTGAGTACTCAATACTGTATATAAAACTTCTATTTATTTTTATTTCCGTTCTCAAAGAAAATAGATTAACAATTTAGACATTTTCTTCTTATTAGTGCCTTTACGTAAGATCAATTGTATGCTATCTTGAATATAAAGTATAACTAGGTACTTTTATATTAATGTATTGTAATATTTTCCGTATTTGGATTCGTTGGTGAATCAACATAATATAGCGTGGCCAGTATATTTTGACACGCGATGAAATAATGAAAATGATTTCGTTAATTTATTTATTTACTACAAATATTAAGTACTTTTTTTTAATTAATGTAAAAAATAGTAGCCCACCGGCATCGCGAACAGGATCCAAGCTACCGGTGGTCAGAGCTGCTAAGAATGGAATCTCCTGACAATACGCGCCGTGTCTAGGAGTACCACTCTCTGAATCAAACCCTTAAACTGCCCAACGAGAGCCTCCTTAGGTGTTGGTCGAGGCTCTTGGCTATTATGCCATTGGCTGTCACGACTACCGGCACAATGACTGCTGTACTCACATCCCACATGTCGACAACGTCGCGAACCAAGTCAAGATATTTCATTTGTTTTTCTTTCTCTAACTCATGCCTAGCCTTTTCCCAACTATGTTCGAGTCGGCTTCCAGTCTAACCAGATACAGCTAAATACCAGTGTTTTACATGGAGCGGCTGCCTATCTGACCTTCACAGCCCAGTTACTGGGCAACACGATATCTCTTGCTAAGACTGGTATTCAGACTTCGTACCTTCTAACTATCCGTAACGACTGTCAAAGATCTTCGAATGACAACCGGGACCAATGGTTTTACATGCTTTCCGAGACACGAGAATATCATGCCACCAACTTCCGAACTCCAGGCTGCGATATTTTCTAACTGATTTTTTTTATTAATATTTTTTAACAAGTGACTCTTTTATAAGTGACAAAATATACTGGCAACACTAATTAATATCTGTCTCATTAGATACTATTACTTACGTACTTAGCTATTTATTTTCATGTATTTAATATACTGTTGACTTGATTAGATTTGTACACTCAGCGGCACGGAATGTGGCCCAAACTTAAAGAAACCGATAATAAGTGATTTTGATATCACATATGAGAATTTCGAATGGTAGATTGTTAGGGCATTTGTTTCTGTTAATTTAAGAGAGCGAGCACAAAAAAAAGTTAATTTGTTTAATTTCTGTGACCCTTAACGTTAGTTCGTTACCGGAACGCACTAAACATGGGCGAGTTAAAACTCGATATTCAAATGATCGTGCATTTAATCTTTATTGTTTTATTTTTTAATTAATGTGTAGTCATTTATGCATCCAGAATTGGATCACAGTGCCTCTAACTTCAGCTCAAGTTGCTCAGGCTGTGTTGATTCGCAGTAAGGGGCAAACGCAGCTAGAGATTGCCGAAACTTTAAATGTACCTCTTCCAACTCTCAGGTACGCCTTAACAAGGTACGACCAGACTGGCCTTTACACAAGGAGACCAGAAAGTGGTGGTATTAGGTGGACATCACCGCGAGATGACCGATTTATCGCTCTCGTAATTTTGAGAAATCGGTTTCTTATTGCGGTTTAAATACAGCAGCGGCCACAAACGGCAAGTGGGATCAACGTAAGTGAGCGAACAATAAGAAGAAAAATGGAGGAACGGGATCTGCATGCTCGTAGACCAATTCGAGGTTCAGAGCTGCCCAGGCACCATCGCGTAGCTCAACTTTGGTTCGATCGCGAACACGTTAATTGGACTCACAAGCAATGCACTAAAGTTCTGTGGACCGATGAATGCTAAGTGGCCTTAAGAGGTCCAGATGGCCGCGAACGTGGATAGAGAAGGCATAGAGAGAAGTTTCTGCCTATCACTACCAGGGAAATCGTCAGTTTTCATGGTGGATTTGTTATGATTTGCGGAGGGATCTGTTCAGACGCACGCACAGAGTTGGTAGCAGTTGCAGGTCGTCTAACGGCAGTGCAATACATTGAAGAGATCTTCCAAGAACATGTTAAACCATTCGTGGGATTCATCGATGGTAAGATTTCATCTTAATGCAAGATAATGTCCGCCCTCACACAGCTCGTTGCGTGGATTATTAACTATTGGAGGCGAGAATTACAAAATTGGAGTGGCTGGTACGAAGCGCAGGCATGAATTCGAGAGAACATGGCTAGGACATGCTTTAAAGACACATCCGATCCAATCCCAACCCTCCAGAGACTATCAGTTAGATGAAACCCATTCAGTTGGCCGCCTGATAAGAAATACCCCATGTGGACATTAAAAACATAATCCACAGCATGCCTGATCACATGCATGGGGTCATCAGAGCCAGAGGTGCAAATACCCGCTATTAATTTTAAGTACCATACCGTTATTTTGTAAATTTCATTCATAAACATTGTTTTTAAACTTGAACTTAATGTCGTTTTTGGTAATTTTGTTAAATTTTAAATGTTAACCCTTTTTTTTTTTTTAAATCATTCGCATTAAGGATGCAAATAAACATTTAAGATATATAACAAAAAAAAATGCTGTTTTGAGTTTAATTTTGATAATAAGCTACATAACACGCTTGGGCCACATTCCATGCCGCTGAGTGTATATAAACGTTTATTTAAACATAAAAATGGACACAAGTAGTATATAAACGGTACAGTCCGTTACTGTATGTCTAAATAAAAGTAGATTGTATAAAACGCAATATAGGTTAATGAACAATCAATAAATAAATATTATTTAATAATCTGGTGTTTTTTTTTCTACCTAAACATACTGGCGAACTGTGGGTGTACACTGGTATACCTCTGCCTAACCCTTCGGGGAATACAGGCGAGATGGTATATGTGTTTTTTTTTTACTAGATGCGATTATTTTCCCTACAATCGAATAGGTAAAAAGTAGGAGACTGCAGAATAAAAACCAAATTACTTATATAAGTTAGCTTACTTTGACGAAAGTGAAACTACTTGCAACATACTAATTATGTCAACAAATGCAGGACGTTGCTCTACAAACAAAACCGAACATTTTTACAAGCCCTTAAACACAAATCACTGTTATTTTTAGGGTTATAAAATGCCTCTATGTACTGTAGGTAGGTATTTTACAAAAATATAAGTCTATTCGCAATTATTTTCTAATCTAAGCAAGCATTTAAATATTAATTCAATTTTCCTAACAATGCTATGAAGATAAGAATTTTTAAATATCTCTCTCTTCAGTGTCCTTATATTACGGGCCTCCTCGGGTAGGTACTATAATTGTATAGTTTTTAAACATGTACGTACCTAATTTATTAGACAAGGTCAAACTTACCGGCGCAATTTCACGAAGAACTTCAACTCATTACGGTGTCAATAGCTATTATTATATTAGCTGCTTTAAATGAAAATAAGGGAATGATAATTTTGCCCCAAACAAAATTCTTCAAGTCAAACTTCCCGCCATTTTTTCCAAGTAACATAGACAATAAAACTAATCTACGCATGAGAATTAATAATTTTTCGATCCACATTTCCTTATTATATTTTTCCTTTTAACCTTGAAACTTAAATAAATAAAACATTGTATTTACTTATTCATTTTTTAACAACAGCTGTAATAAAAAACTTGAATTAAGAAAAAAGTATAGACAAGATATTTTTTATTTCCTTCGATTTGAAATCAAATCAATCGTCAAACCATGCTATGGCAACTTAGAACAAAACTAAAATTCCATTTTTTTATTGAAAACAGCGCCATCTATAAAAAAGTTAAGGGAAACAAAATTGTGGTGTTGCTACAGTTAAATATACTATTTTATGCTGGGAGTTACTTTAAAACATTAATAAAAAAAAAAGAAGAAAAAACTTAATCTTCTTATAATTATAAATATAAGAATAAATAAATTAGTACATAAATAGGTTTTTGTTATCAGATTAATTCAAGAAGTTATATTTTGGTTTTAAAACGAGCAAAAGTTGGTTTTTGTATGGCCACACTTTAATTGCAAATGGCTGCGTGAGAGTGTAACTACTCGTTGCTACTCGTGCGCATTTATTTTCCTTTTGCAAATTAAGTTCTTGTTGTTTCGCTAGTGCATCTGCATGTTGAGTTGAGCTTTCGTTCCTCCATGTTATTAAGCTGCGTTACAATCCGTTCGTTTTGAGTTGTGTATGCTCATCATCGAAATCTTGTGAAGTTACTGTGGACTTGCATAGGCACTCATAGGAGTTTGGACCTGTAATTGCAAACAGTGAACTTAACCATGTCTCAAAATTCTTGCTGTGTACCTGGATGTGCTGTGGTTAAGAAAGACGGTAAGTAAAGTGGTTCTTACATTTTTTTATAGGAGCTGGCATAGCACCCCATCACCATTTTGATCACCTAAATCCTCATTCCACCTAACACCCCTATTGTAATAGCTGCAGAATGTATGATCTAGTAAATCGAAGTCATTAGGAATGTTTTTGCACAAGTTTGAAACTGTTTATAATACAAAACAGTTTGTACAATGTACTTAGGAAGACCCACTGACTTGTATTGCACCTAATAGTTTAATCATTGCTTTCAGGTGTGCCTCTACACCGTTTCCCGAATCCAGAGAGAAGTGGAGAGAAATTTACAACTTGGATCTTAAATATCGGTGGTGAAATAGCAATAATGGATCATCAAGATATATATGACAACAGACGGGTCTGTCATAGACATTTTGAAGATATTCATAAGTATCCAAGTGGTAGACTGTCTAAATTGGCAATTCCAACAATGCATATCTCGGGTAATACTAATATTTATTAGCAATATAATATTAAAATGTATCAATGAATTTATTTTGTTGGAACAAATAATATATACATACAATATTTTATATTATTCTAGATCTGCAAGCACAATCACGTGGTGAAGCAATGGTTACTTCAAAGTCTGATATATCCCAAAGAAGTCAGTTACAAAAATGTGGATTTAACACATCAGGTATGTATATTTTATTACAAAAATATATGTGCTTAAATTTTTATAATTGCTCATGGAGACTAACACTATGGAATACGCAAGAAACTCCATGAATACTCTATAAATCTTAAAAATGTTGTATTGCAATATCAAAGAACTCAAGGATCTGTTGGTTCAGGTTTCTTATTTTTGTTCAATCAATCAATTCAGTCTTCTTTACAAAATTTATTTATTTATTTTACTAGCTTTATCTACATATTGCACAAAATGTAGACAGAGGTGGTGCATGATTACCTTTTCGGCCTTAATTGAATAAAGATATTTTCTCATTTTTCAGAAATAGAACTCATTGACGCTTTAAGCACATCGACCTTAGCTTCAACATCAAATATTGAAACCATAATCAGCAAGCCAGCACTTGCTTCACCAAACGTTGAGGCTATAATCAGCAATCTGCCCCTACCTTCCACATCTAATGTGACACAGTCAAACATTTCAGGTTTGTATTACTTTTACCTGCATATACTTATTTATTTATTAAAGCTTTATGCACAAGTAAAAAATACTGAACAAAGGCGGACTTAATGCCTTAGACATTTTCTACCAGTCTAACTTAGGGTGGTGCAGAAACAACAGGGCAGGTGCAACTCAAAGAAGAAATAAAAAGAAGAGTTTGTTTGTTTGCTTGAATGTGCTAATCTCAGGAACTACTGGTCAGATTTGAAAAAATTTGCTCAGTGTTAGATAACCCGTATACCGAGAAGGCTATATTATCACGCTAAGACCAATAAGACCATGTTAACAAAATAAGCAATTAGACAATAACTATGAATATTTAATTTACAGGACCTATTATACAACCTGGCCAAAGTCAATGCAGAGAGCGGAAAATTAAGACAACTAAAACAAAAAGTATGTACCTATGTAGTATAGTTTAGCATAAGTAAAACACTGAATTAGTTAATTGTATAATTAAACTATAGACCAGTAGTAATGGAGCTTTGACCTCCATTACTACTGGTGTAAAGTTTAATTCATAATAATCATAACATCTAGATCTCATAAACCAAAAAGATATACATATACTGGAATAACAGAAAAACATATTTTCCAGGTTCTCATGTAACTTTGGCGCAACATAAGGAATTTAAATCGGTCTTAAAGAAATTACAAAAATGCGAGAGCGATAAGAAAAATTTCAAGAGAAAATACATGTTGGCCAAAAAAATGAAAAAAACAACTGCATTCAATATTGTCTGTAAGAATATGCCACATTCTACAAAGTTATTTTGCCAAATGCAAGCCTCTCAAAGTGGCAAGAAAAGAAAAGGAAGGAGATTCACAATTGATGAAAAAATTTTGGCATTGTCCTTATATAAGCCATCTCCTAAGGCATATCGCTTGCTTAGCAAAATATGCGTTTTGCCAAGCAGAAGAACTCTGCAAGATTTACTGCACAAGGTTAATGTTAAAGCTGGAATCAATGAATTGATATTTGAGAATTTAAAAACTCGAGTGAGCAAAATGCCAGATAATTATAAATACTGCTGTTTAGCATTCGATGAGATGGCCATAGGAGCAGGCATTTCATATGATAGAAAAAATGACAAAATATCAGGATTTGTAGACAATGGTGATACAAGAGAAAAAGAATTCTGTGATCACGTTTTAGTTTTCATGATTAGAGGTATTGTAAAGAAATACAAGCAGCCTTTGGCTTTTTACTATTGTACTGGAAGCACCAAAACAATTGATTTGAAAAAACAGATAAAGACGGTAATAAAAAAAGTGCAAGAAACGGGACTGAAAGTTGTGGCTACAGTATGCGACCAAGGCACCTCCAATGTGGCAGCTATAAATGCATTGTTAAAAGAAACAAGAGAAAATTTTCTACGCAATGGAAAGGAAATTAAAGATGGTTTTTTCATCATAAACAAGGAGCAGATTTTTCCTATATACGATCCACCTCACCTAATAAAGGGGATTAGAAATAATTTGATAAGTAAAAACCTTAAATTTACCATGAAAGGCAAACAATGCATTGCGAAATGGGACCACATTTTAAAACTATATAACAGGTGCCCTGGTTATAAAGGCGTAAAGCTAGTGCCTAAACTTACAGCACATCATGTGTTGCCTGAACTTATCCCAAAAATGAGGGTTAAACACTGCACCCAGGTGTTCAGTCAATCAGTTGGAGTAGCTCTTGGATTTATGGCAGGTAAGCAGTTTATTATTTATTCAGAAATAATTAATAGGGAATGTTCATGAATTTTTGTTTTTGTTTCTATAGAGTTTATCCGTAAATACACAATAATACAACACTAACAGTGAAAGTAGAATCAAAATTAATCGTAAAACAAGCCAGATATAACTATTTTAAACAAATATATGTGTCCCTCTCGCGAAACCGCTTTTTTCTATGGCAGTTATATGGGCGGCATAGTATTTGACATCACATAACATCATTATCTACTCTTTCTAATTGTGAACTTTGAAGCTTTATAACTTCGTCGCTGATGAATGTATTTTAAAAATTGTCATGATTGTTTACTAGAGCTTATAAATATCGCATTTTGCAAATAAATAAAAAATGCATGCATATTCCCTATTGTTAATTTTAGGGTTTTGAACCTCTGTATCAAAAAATCCCTAATAGGATCACTCAGTTGTCTGTCTGTCATAGGCAATTTTCTCCTAATTTTTACCAATTAATATTTAATACACATTCTGTACTTCATTGACCCAAAAATGAATGGGTCACAAAAATAAATAAATCATAATGAAGAGATAAAAAAGTTTTTCAACTGTATCATAAGAACAATCAAATCAAAGGCTCATTTAAAGCATCTCAGAAGTATTTTTTTCATTACAAGAAATATTACAGAAGACATGTAAGAAATTAGACGAAAAATGACTCCATAACAATAGTTAATATATGTTTTCTCATTTGCAGGATGTGGAGTTTTAGAAAAAGATAGTACGGACACAGCTGATCTGCTTATGTTTTTTGACGACTTATTCGACAGCGTCAATGGAAGCTTCAGCGCGATAAGAGGAGGAAAAATTTATAGGACTGCAGTGACCCCTAGCTCACCCCATCACAAATTGTGGAATCATAGCCTACCCATTTTAAAATCAATGAAATTTTGTAATGCCAATAACCAAGGAGTAGTGCCTTCATTGTCTAGTTGGATCAAAACCATACAAGGTTTTAAATTAATTGTATCGTATTTAAATTCCAAAGGAGTTAACTCTTTATTGCTGCGCAATTTCAATCAAGACGCATTAGAAAACTTTTTTGGGGCAATAAGAGCTCATGGTTGTAGCAATATCATGCCTACGTCGTATGCATTTGAAGGCGCCTTCAAAACTTTATTAATTAATAATATTTCGTCTTCACATTCAGTTGGGTCAAATTGTGAGAAAGATGATGGGGTTTGTCTCCAATCCCTTAAATATTTTTTAATAAATCCAATAAACACAAACCCAACTGAATGTGAAAATGAAATTGACAGTGATCACTTGAATATAAATATGATAAATACAGACGACCTAATACAGAGCCAAACTCCAATGTTTATTGAAAGAAGCGCAGCAATAGGGTATTGCAGTGGCTGGATAGCACAACTTGCCAAAAAGAACGTGTATAAAAATTGTGTGGCCTGCAGAAACTCAATGGAAGCAGAAGAATCACTAAGTTTCCATGATTATATAAAAAAGAAAGAATTTGGCAACAAGAAGTGGTTGTGCTATCCTACAAGAGCATTATTTGATTTCTTTGCCCAAGTAGAAAATATATGCATAGAAATTTTAAAAGAGCACAGCACTAAACAAAATATTTCAGAATATATTAAATTAATTATAAATATAAATGTAAATATGTCATTTATAAGCTGTGCAGATCACGCAGAGAATTTGCGAAAATATTTAATAAATAAAAGCACAATGTTTTTTATTAATAACTGGTGCAAAGATGTAAATAATGTTCTCACTGGCAAAATAACCTTTTGGGATGTTAACGATCCAATTAAAGAAAAAGCTAATCGGCACTACCTAAATCATAAAGGAAGAAAAAGGCGAACACAAAATTTTATTGTAAATGTGTGATGTGATGTGATGTGCTAATAAAAATGTTTTATTATACAATTCTGGTAGTTTTTTTTTCCGTTAATATAGTACGTATGCATGTTGTATACAGCGGACACACTAATCTCTCATACATTTTAATTATCTTACGCTCGTTTTCAATAATCTATCTGCTGATTTGCCTACTAGAAATGGGATTATCACAGTCATGTCAAACTCGTAACTAGTAGGCAAATAAACAGATAGATTATTGAAACTGAGCGAAAGGACCTACACCTAGCTATACATCTAGGTATATAAATTAGTTCCCTTAACTAAAAACTAGATGGCGCTAAGTTCACCAACTTCATAATACAGTAGAGTTGCCTGTCTATACCCAGTATACTATAGTAGTCTTTGCGTCAAACATACACTTGCAAGAATGTGTCGATGTTGTGTGTGAATGTGAAAAAAGTGTAAACAAGACATTAAATTACAACTAAAAACAATAAATATCTTCGTGAAAATATTATTTTGAACTGTGTAAGAGATTTCAAAGAGCCCAGTGTATTCGTTTGTGTATAAAACCTACTGCGCGAAGGAGAAATATTAGATCGTAGGTAAGTGCAATGTTGTTTTTCAATTTAAATCCTGTTTAAACATTTTTTTCGTAATAATTTATTCTTCACTTTATTTAAATGTTGTCTGTTGTCAAAGCTTAATCTTTGAATTTATTCTAATTATACTCGTAACCTGTATTTTTGCGCGTCATTTGTCTTATTGATATTATCGTTTGAAATATTTAAATATTTCTTGTTTTTTTTATTTTATTTTTGTAGGTACTTCTTCTCTTGTTTACGTTGTTAGTGAGTGTGTACCTACTTAGCTTTTTTATAAGGTATTTTTAATAGCAATTAGTTTAAAAGGGTAGATGGTATTGATTTTTTTAGTACTTAAAAACTTTTTTAGGAAAATTCTTTGCTGTAAAATAATAATTCTGTAGGTTTAGTAATTTTGTAGGTTATTGTGTATCTACTTGATTAAATACTTAATTACCTACTTTACTTAATTCTACTTAAAATAACTGTGCTTAAATTACAGAAACAGAAAAAAAAAACGTTTTCAGTATTTACAACTGAAGATGAACTAAAAAGAAATCTCGCAAGTGCTAGAAATTCGTATATCTTTTTTTATATGTAAAAAATATAAAAATACTTGGTCAGTGGGTCGTCTTAGGGGCTTACCTTCTTTACTTATCCACACAATAAACTATTTTATAGACTAATTTTTTTTTTCTTTTATTATAATTTGTTGAAAACTGCTTTGAAACTGTCATTATTGTCACTGGCTTACAAACAGTAAATAAAAACATCCTACAATATATACAAAAGCATTCCGGATTCTAATTTCAAATACATATTATTTTATGTTCCATAAATAATTTTTTGAAATCCAACACTGGTTGGTTAAAAGTTAATAAACACATTGAATTACATTATGGATCCGGATTCAATTAATAAATATTGTTTTGTTTTTTTTTTAAAGTACTTGAAGGTAGTAAAAAGTATTTTTGTGACAGCTTATATTTTCCTGGTTTGCCTTTATTTTGATTATATCGTCATTTATGCTTTAAGATTAAATAAAAAATTAATATCAGACCATTATAACCAGAGTTCCATACATTGCACATCATGCAACTGTCGATAGGAATGTGACCTAAATACCCAACAATTAAGTGAGTTATTTATTGCACGATAACATGATTAAAACAATTACATAATAGCTTCATTCCCAAAGGTTTAGTGCGATGGGATTAAAATGTTACTTAGTCCTATGGTATTAGGTAATTACTAAAATATGCAAAAAAGGATAATTATAAATACCTTTATTATTTTTAAAAAACATAAAAATTTTATAATTTGTCTGCCAAAAAATAGCCACATTAGATATTAGCAGTTCGATAAAAGAATGGGGAGGTTGTTGTCCAGCTGTGGAATACAACATACTCTACAGTTAGCCAATATGTTTAGGTCCCATGTAATAGGGGACGAGCATATTACAATTAACCAAGCACATATGCAAACTCCAAGCTGCTACGGAGAATTATTGCTTTTAGTTTAGTATTAAAAATTTGTAGTGATTATGTTCTTTGGGCAGATAAGTAAACATATTAATATAGCTGTTGGTTGAGTTGCCAGGCATCTAGATATGGCCGGACACAGTCAGGCTTGTGAGATGTGTGTCCAACCAAATTAGTCGGTGCCCAGTTTAGACTTTTTACATTGAATTGATTGAACATTGACATGATGTTATGTTAACGTAAAAAAAAAATATTTTATTTTTTGAATGTAGTTTGCCATATGGTGCCCCAACGTCACAAGAAATGTGATTAACCTTTTTCTATTTATTTTCTTTCTTGACGTAATCCTCATGGACTACCTCCACCTTAGGGAAAGCGGGCATGAGTCGAACTTCTACTGACTAAAACCCCACAATGTTCCTCCAACTACCTTTGACTAGTCACAGGTGTGGCTCTGAGCATTCTTCCGCACCTCAGCAGATATTGATTCTCCACCATTAGAAGACGGGTCCCGTCGCTCATCGGCCGCACGGACTCCCGGGAGCCTCGCGGGGAACACCGCTCGCGCCTTACTCTCAGGCCTGTTTGTTCGGGTGACAGACTGACCCTGTTGCTGCCGCGACAAGCGACATCTGATTACCCTAATAAGATGTCACGTGACAACAGCATTACTCGTAACCGGCGTGCTTGTATCTGTATGAACGTGAACGAGGCGAAAGTAGTTTGTAATCCTTACATACTACTTTCGCCTCGTAGCAGGTGGCGTTCTGTATACCGCGCCCCCGGAACGCAAAGGGCACCTGAAGGAACATAGATGGGTTTTAGTCAGTAAAAGTCTGACACTCTCCCGTCCCGCCCAGGGCGGGGGAAGTTATTTGATGATTTCCGATCTATAAAAAAAAGATGGCGTTCTGTAGTTTCTGCCTACCCCCATGGGAAAAAGGCATGAGTTTATCTATGTATGTATGTCACGTGGCATCTGATTAACCTAATAGGATGTCACGTGGCACCTGGTTACCCTAATAGGATGTCTCATGACACCTAATTACCCTATATTTGCGACAGTATTAGAAGTCCGATTTGACAGCTATAAAAACGTTTTGTGTAGTGAGGGGAAAAAAATCGGTTGCTTTAAAAACCGATTCTTGAGATATATCGATTTAAAATCCTTAGGCCGTTTTCACATTAGGACGTTAGCAGCGCGACAGAAGCGCGGCAGAAGAACCTACATTCCTTCACATTACAAGAACAGATCAAAGTTTAGGTCAGTATGGCGCACTTAATTTTAAAAATAGGTGCTGTGGGCGACAGCTCTTCTGTTTTTTTATTATGAAATTCTGACGGGGCGACATTCGCGCGACAGCCGCGCTGCTAAAGTCGCCTAAATGTGACAGCGGCCTTAGAGTTGTAATCGAAAAATATTAATAAGAGGTCATTGTCAGGTGATTTCTGATACTATCATCAGACTATTGCGCTTCCGGGATCACAGACGGCGTACAAAGTTTCTTACATTTTAATGACGTTATTGAATTAGATCAAAGGTCTGCTAGGTAATCTATAGATAAAATTAATTAATGCTTTCTTACATAGGTACTTAACACAGCTATCTTTACTATATACATACAATCACACCTGTATTCCCCGAAGGGTTAGGCAAAGGTGTACCAATGTACACCCAGAGTTCGCCCGGTATGTTTTTAGGTCCCATGTAATAGGGGGCGAGCCTATTGCCATTAAGGTGAATGCTCCGACCAGCCCGCGAAATTTAAATTTTCTTACGTTTTTTGCAATTTGCAAGTCGGTATTAGGTTTAATGTTGATTAAAGTCTAATTCGCGGGCGTAAGAAGTATGTATTTTCAAAATTATAACCATTAAAATCAGTAAAATGACTCCATAAGTCAAGCTTGAAGCTGACTGGCGGGCTTGACTGGGCTGGTCGGACCATTCACCTTAACCGAATCCCCGAACCCACCACCACCACCATTTTTTACCGAATCATTTGATGTATCTATAGCTATACTAAAACAATTCGAGACTAGCCTACGACCAAGGAGAAATCAGGCGCAGGACCAAAGGCTTTACATGCTTTCCGAGACAAGGAGTGTCGCAACCAACCCCAAAGTCCGGGCTGCAACTGAGAAGTTCTTAATGGAAAAACCCAATAACATTTATACCCGACCTGGTAATCGAACCAAGGACCCTTCACTCAGCAGTTGCGCATGCGACCAAGTGACCAACGGAGCGTCCTTATAAATAAACTGGACACCTTTGATCATATATGTGTGTTTGTCTTTTTTTATCGTGTGGGCAGTAAGGTCTAACGACCCCACACACCCTAGTGTCAGAGTTTCTAAACCGCCTCAAGGGCCTCTGACATGGTCACCGATGTCAGTGATGCCCAAGATAAACTTTGAAAGTACATATGAATTAGAAAAAGTCACATTGGTACTTGCCTGTCCCCAGTTGCGACCCCACAACCTCGTGCATGAGAGGCGGGCGCCTTAACCACTGGGCCATCACGACATAATATGGTATGTTTGTGTAAGCGCATCATTCGAAACGGATGGACCATTTGTAGTACAAAGAGAATTGTTTCGACGCTTGCGGTTGGCCTTGTGTCAGGTACCTACTTGTCAGAGAGTTAACGAACGAAGGGAAGCTGGTAATAATGGCGGGAAAGGGAATGAATAAAGTGTTTTAACTGAAGAAATACTTATACATCGTCTTTAGCTGAATCCTTATGTTTAACACTGCATTAGGGCTCGCACACATAAACGCGATGCGACGTCGCATCGTGCTGCGACGCGCGGCATTTGTATAGATTTTTCACGATTGTGCCTATACAAATGCTGCATCGGAACACGATGCGACGTCGCATCGCGTTTATGTGTACGAGCCCTTAGGGTCTGCCCCCACGACCGATAATCGGCCCGATTATCGGACCGTTTTTTTGACAGATTTCTTCGCCGGTTAGAAGAAATGGCCGCGAATCGGCCCGATTATCGGGCCGATTCTCGGTCGTGGGGGCAGACCCTTATTATGTCCTATCAATATTCTAACTTTTAAGAGCAGTTCTTATGAATATCTGGGTAGTTTTATAGTATTAGTATGTGTCAAAAATGCAGCCATTTGACAGAACCGATTTTCCTGTGACATCTAATAATTAAATAGGTAGAAGGAGTGTCTGTCTGTAATTAGTTAATGACAATAAAACAGCTTTCCCAAAATAAATATAAATTCTTTATTTAGTAAAAAATAAAAAGCTTTGTCTGTCTTTCTGACTGTTTGTTTGTCCCGGCTTAACTCCAAAACGGCTGCACCGATTTTAACAAGACATTCACTGCCAAATAACTGACGTTACAAGGTTACTTAGGCTACAAAAAAAAACGAAAAGTTCACTTGAATGAAGTTATTAGAGATCGGTAAGCACTTGACTCTTGTTTGCAGGTAATAGATAAAAAATAGGTTACACTGTGGATGCCATCACATCGCATAAAATCAATATGCTTGGATTTAGATAACTGTTTCGTATCAAATTGTCAGTTCGCCTGACGCGGTGGCTGGTTGGCTTACGTACTTAAATATTTCGCTTCCCCATACATAGCTTTTTTCGCAGTAATTTTGTAGTTTCATCACGTACCTACAGGAGAATAAAATAAATCTATATATATAAAAGAAAGTCGTGTTTGTTACAACACTTATAACTCGAGAACGGCTGGACCGATTGCCATGGTTTTTGATTTGTTGGATTTGTTTCCGTCCCGAATAGCAGAATACATCTTAAAAACAATGAAAACTCGATATGTGTAATAAATAATTAATCATTTCAATAGATGCTGATTTGTTTATTACATGTCAAACATTTGTTGTCCAATCCTGTCAAATAGTGTAACACCTTTTTTTTTTTTTGAGCTTATGGCCTGGATGCTGAGGCCTTTAAGCCACAACTTAATTTTTTTCTGAAGACATCATGTGATACTTTTTATCCCGTTGGTGGGTAGGGTAGGTATGTAGGGGTAGGGTAGGTAGGTAGGGTAGGTATGTAGGGGTAGGGTAGGTAGGTAGGGTAGGTATGTAGGGGTAGGGTAGGTAGGTAGGGTAGGTATGTAGGGGTAGGGTAGGTAGGTAGGGTAGGTATGTAGGGGTAGGGTAGGTAAGTAGGTAGGTAGGGTAGGTAGGTAGGTAGGGTAGGTATGTAGGGGTAGGGTACGTAGGTAGGTAGGGTAGGTATGTAGGGGTAGGGTAAGTAGGTAGGTAGGTGGGGTAGAGTAGGCTGGAACTGGGTTTTTGTACCGACTTTCATACCCTAGGTATGTAGGGGTAGGGTAGGTAGGTAGGGTAGGTATGTAGGGGTAGGGTAGGTAGGTAGGGTAGGTATGTAGGGGTAGGGTAGGTAAGTAGGTAGGTAGGGTAGGTAGGTAGGTAGGGTAGGTATGTAGGGGTAGGGTACGTAGGTAGGTAGGGTAGGTATGTAGGGGTAGGGTAAGTAGGTAGGTAGGTGGGGTAGAGTAGGCTGGAACTGGGTTTTTGTACCGACTTTCAGGGCAGGACAACGTCTGCCGGGCCCGCTAGTAATAAATAAATATCTTGGGACAACTCACACACGGCTATCTGATCCCAAGCTAAGCAGAGCTTGTGTTATGGTAACCAGACAACTGATATACATACTTATATATAATTTATAAATACATACATATTATAGATAAATCACACCCAGACACAGAACAAACAATCATGCTCATCACACAAAGTTTGTCCTGGGTGGGAATCGAACCCTCGACCTCCGGCTCAGCAGTCAGGGCCGCTAACCACTAGACCAACAGGCCCGTCAAAGGAGAGTAGGAGAATTACACCTTTCTTTTTCTTTTAACTACGCTAGAGGTCTTGGGTTCGATTTCCAGGTCGAGCAAAAAGTGTTATTGGGTTTTTCTATGAAATTCTTTGTAGCAGCTCGGAGTTAGGATTTGTGCCCGTTATTGGCAATAGGCTCGCCCCCTATTACATGGGATCTAAAACACATAGGCGGTCTGTGGGTGTACATTAGTAAACCTCTGCCTAACCCTTCGGGAAATACAGGCGTGAATGTATGTATGTTGGACTTTGGACTAAAAACAAAGAAATCCTTCTCGAGTCTCATATATTTAACATTCTTCACGGACATTCGAAAAATACATTAATTTTAGACATTGATGTATGACCTGCTGCATTCAGCTTATTTACGACGCGACAAGGCGACAACTAAGTTGATCACTTTATTAGAGAACAGGATCAGGGCCGGATTATCCGGATTAGCCCGGACTAGGGGCCCCGCATTGGGTCGGGGCCCGGAGCTGAGAAAAAATAATGATTTGAAAACTTTCAATGAAGAAAACGCTTAGAAAAAAAACATAAGTATTATATTCCTTTTATTTGTATAATTTTTGTTAACTACAGAATAGTGTGATATAATACCTATAGTTTTTTTTTATAGTTGGGAAATCATCAAATATTGGATTATTTGATGATTTCGCAAGTATAAAAAAAAAAACTCCCGCCCTGGGCGGGGCAGGACGGAGTGTCAGATATTTACTGACTAAAACCCATCTATGTTCCTTCATGTGCTCTTTGTGTTCCGGGGGCGTGGTATCTCTTTCGAACAACCCGCAGCATACCTATAGTTAAGAGGCCGAATTTATCAGCATCATTGGCGAATAATTAGAAACATAATAACGAACAAAACAATCCAGTACTTCCACAAAATATTCTTCGAAAAAACCAAGAGCTTCATCCAATCGCTTGAAGCTTTTATTTACTTTTAAGTACTGTACCTAATGTGACGATATCCGTTCGACAATCAAACTTATTTGACTCGACCACCATCATGCACGCTAGGTGCCATAATCGACAACTCAATTATTTATCCATTGACCCGCTTCCGACGACGCTTCATAAATTCTTCCGACGTTACTAACTCTTATTTGGTCTGGAACACAACATGAATCCTAATTGATACCATTTATCACATTACCATTTTAGTTTGTCATCGTTTCCCGCCATATTTTCGTGCAGTGAGTGGCGCGAAATGGAACGCGCGAACCGTACGTTCGAATTTTAAAAAAGTTTTCGTTTTTTGTTGTAATGAAATGAGATTTTTTCGTTTGTAGGTTGTATTCGATCGCGAAAGTTTGTGATTTTTACTCTTGAACTCGATTTTTATTATCGATTTGGACCGTGAAAACTAACTTTTTACATGCAAAGTGAATTTTTATAGTGAAGTGCAACGTTCAATACGCATAACATATGTGGAGTGTGTCTAGTAGTTTCTGGCCGATACTTTCTTTTTCTAAGCTCGTGTGCTTTTTGTTTATACTTAGCGATGTACCTAGTAATTAGTTAACTAAATATGTAAAATAAGGACTAACTCCCTAAATGTGAGTGTTAACAAAAATTTTAATGAAAATGTTCTTATCTGCAAACATTTTAAACAACTGCCTGTTTAGATTCCGTTAGCATATTTTCGAACAGATTTAATCTAGTTTACACATACATTCACATCAACGTACCTACCTAATGTAACAACAATATAGAGTCATCAAAAATCTAAAACCATAACCGCAATCAGTAAAAGGCACCCTTTGATTACAAAACTTGTCTATGAACCCCATTTTTCGTAGTAGTTAGGGTGGTTTTTGTAGTCACAACCAATGGCATAGCTAGCGAGGGCTAGGCGGTGCCAGGCACCAGCTCAGGGGGGCCTTCGGACCACCAGGAAACCTCATACTTAGCTTCTCGTGTTCCAGCTAAACTTCACAGCCATTCTGGAACAGGTCTGTCGCGGTGTCAAGACAAATTTGAGCGATCACTAAAAATTCACATGCATGCTGCCAGTAGCATTGCTTTGCTGTGCCCTGCAGTGCACCATAAAGCGCTGATGATTAAGAAGCTTTGCAACTTTATGAAAGTTTAGTTTAGATAGAGCCCCACAAACTTGTTTGTACCAGGACATTAAGTTATCTAGCTACAAGACTAGTCTTCTTCTTAATCTTGTGGGCTTGAAAGGTCTAACGCCACACACCCTAGTGTCACAGTTTTAGACAGCCTCAAGAGCCTCTGACGTGGTTACCGATGATGTCTAAGATAAACGAAGAATGAAAAGATGAGAATGATAAATGACGAGATGTGAATTAGAAAATGTCACATTGGTACATGCCCGTGCCCGGTTGCGAACCCACAACCTCGTGCATGAGAGGCGGGTGCCTTAACCACTGGGCCATCACGACACGGCGCGACTGGTTACAGCTAAAGTTACGTTGACCGTACAACTAATTACATATTATTTCCATTATTTTCCGTCGGCCGCCATTCGATCAGCTGATACGTTTGTCGACGCTGCTCGGTCGGCTACCGCCTTCCCAACCGTGGCTTCCTGTCATTGTGAATGTGCCAGCAAATTATATGTTTTGTACGCCTCTCCGGGATTTTAGAAACATAATTATAATATCACTAGCTTCTATTCTGCCACGAACATGACTCACGATTGTTGTGCGTGGGGTCCTTAGTTCGAATTCGAGACGAGGAACTATATAGCTTCAACTGGAACTTCTTGACAATTCAAAAGTGTCTGTAAATGGTCTAATTGAAATAAATGCTTTGACTTTGATTTTTGACCAGGCCGGGCAAAAAGTGTTATTGGGTATTTCCATTATAATTTTCTCAGTAACAGCTCCGAGTTTGGAAGTTGGTGGTTGGACACTCTCGTGCCTCTGAAAGCACATAAAGCCGTTGGTCCTGCGTCTGATATTCCCTGATTGTGTGGAATTTCCGTCCTATCAGAATTCTGATAGGGAAGAGAGAGTGCACCTGAGTTTGCGCACACGCTTGTGCACTATAATATCCCCTGCGTACTTGGCATTAAGATTAGCCGCCGTGGCCGGTGTCGGTCTGGAAAAAACATACCAGTTTTCCTCTAGAAATAAGCTTAACTTTCTCCAATTCCCGATAACGCCTTCACCTAATTTCGATCCATTAATAAAACCCTATCGGAACTTCCTATAAACAAAGAACTACAATCATCATACATCAAGCCATCTTCTAATCCAAATATTTATAAACTTATCCTCCTTTTACTAGGTTTGCCATAATCTTCAGGAACCAATTTGGGATGTTCCAAAAAACAATATTTTTCTTTTCTTAATTTCGTCGGATGTCAAACAAGCCGACGCGACGGCCCACCTGCCACACACACAAGCTGCCTAGTCAAGCAAGATAGTAGTGCAAGTGGTCACAGCTGCCTATAGACTTCAGCAATTCCAGAGGCCTTGCAAATGCGCTGCCATCCCAGAGACAAAGTTGAAATGTGTCATGTCTGCAATTTCACCGGCACCCAAACTCTTCAAACTGGAACACAGCAACGCGGTTTTGACAAACAACAAATCATAATTTTATTATAAAGAAGTCAAAATAAAAGTTTTTAAATAAAATAATAGTATGAACACGTTTATTTTTTGGCCCAGTCATATTTTAAGCTTGATTTTACTTTTTTAATGGTCACGTTTTCTTTTTTAATAGGTATGTAGGTCGTAGGTATAATCATAAAACTTGGCGCATTGGAAATATAATTTTATTTACCGGGCCGTTTTCGAATTTTGACGAAATTATTGGAACAAGTGACAATTACGGTGACAGTCCCGTACAAACGGGACGTATGGAAACCCTACCTATTACGTATCTATCTTAAATTCCCAGACATGAAATAAGAAAAAATACACGAGAAGGGTCGACGCACCCGATTTGGCGGACAGCCAGAGATGCACTGCAAACTCAAACTCCGTGGTGCAACCGTGCAAGTCTAGCCATAGACAATAAACATCGGCCGTTATTTGCGTGTTCTAATTTTGAATCTCGGCTTTTTTATTGCGCGTGCGCTCGGCACGAGTGATTAAAACTTTCTGTCTTGAAGTTTTGATTAGGTTAGTCAAGGTTTAGAAAAACCGGCTAAGTGCGAGTCGAACTCGCTCACGAAGGGTTCCGTATCATTATAAAAACGAGCAAAAAATCACAAATATATATTTTATTCTGTTTTTATGTTTTTGTTGTTACAGCGGCATCAGAAATACTAACTATCACGGTTCATGAGATACAGCCTGGTGACTGACGGACAGACAGACAGACTGACGGACGGACAGATGCGGGATTTTAGTAATAGGGACCGGTTTTACCCGTACGGAACCTTAAAAACCAAACCAAATTGAGAAGAGTGTCCGTGGAGTTTCTTGCTCGTTCTTATCCCTAAAGGCCTACCTAAGTTTTGGAGCGAGCAACTAGCTTCAACTTTTTGACTAACTGGTCGACTCCTTGACAATTCGAAAGTACCTGTAAATGGTCTAATTGAAATAAATGCTTTGAGTTTACGTTGGCATTTTTTTAATGAAATAAAACACATTAAAATAATATTAATGTGTATGGTAGATCTTAATTTAACAGATCATTTATGTATATGGCAACGTGGAAATGGGACGCCCTAGAAAGACCTACCCTGACCTTATTGGTGAGGTTCTTCAGAAAGGTCAGGTGCGCAGTACTCGTAACCGGCGTGCTTGTATGACCAGATGTATGAATGTAGACGAGGCGAAAGGAGTATGTAAGGATCGTAGCAGGTGGCGTTCTGGGGTTTCTGCTTACCCCCATGGGAAAAAGGCGTGAATTTATGTATGTTTAAAAATGATTAATTAGCTTGCTCAAACGAAGCGCCATCGTATCACATTATATTGAATATATCAAATATCAAATGAAACCGATGATATTTACTAAAACAATGCAAAACATGTCAGCTTTAGATATTATATGCGTTATTTAACACCAGTTACAACAAATCGTAAATTCTACAGTAATTTATGTAATAGTAGCTAAGTAATAATTATGACCATATACCATCGCTCGTGTATTTCCCGAAAGGTTAGGCAGAGGTGTGCCAATGTAGGTACACCGACAGTTCGCCGGTATGTTAGGTCCCTTGTAATAGGGGACGGGTCTATTGCCATTAACCGGGCACAAACCTAACTCCGAGCTGCTACTGAGAATTTCATAGAAAACCCCATTAAAACTTTTAGCTCGACCTGGAAATCGAACCCAAGACCTCTCGCGTAGCAGACGCGCTTAGCATCACTAGGCCAACGAGGCAATTACAAATAGACACTTCAAATTAATTTATTCGTATTGTTTATGTCTTTTATGGCAGCTTCCTGAAATTAGACATGTATGCAAAACTGAACCTTGTCTATATTACCAATTAGAACCAAATTAATTATCTAATTAAGTAATAAACATAACGCCTAATAACTTTTAGTAAGTGCATTATTAATTTCGAATTTAATACTTGTTTTGACAGTTATTAATAGAAAATGGCGCCCGGAGCAGAGATGGAGAACATTTGGTTAGCGTAACGTGATATCTCTGTCTTGTTTATGGTTCAAGATGGAGACATTGAACTTTGTTTGCAGTTAATAAGAAAAGAAAATTATTTGTTTTGTCAGCTGTTTGTCGTATTAAGTAGAGCTCTTATATTGATAAATATGAATAATAATTAGGATAGTCTATGCCAATCTTACTTACCATTGTAAATACAAGAAGTTTGGATGGATGTATGTTTGTTTGTTTTTTACTCAATCACGCCAGAACGGCTGAACAGATCTAGATGAAATTTGGCACAGGGGTAGATTGTAGTCTGGAATAGCACATAGGCTATTTTGTATTTCCGAGAAATAATTGAAAAAAACTCAATTTGACTTTTGTTTTTTTAGTAGATTGGGTGGCAAACAAGCCTATGGCTCACCCTGATGTTAAGTGGTCACCACTGCCTATAGACATCTGCAATACCAGAGGCCTTGCAAACGCGTTGCCATCCCAGAGACAAAGTTGAAATGTTACAAGTGCCTGTAATTACACCGGCACTCATACCCTTCAATCAGAAACACAGCAACGCTGCTTTGCGGCAGAAATAGGTATGGTGGTAGTACTTCCCCGGTTGAGCTCCTTCACAAAGAGCTCTACTACTACTAAGATTAATTTCATTTTTTCTTCTGTAACTAATGTCATTTTGTCAAGTGCCGTTTAATGATCTAATTGTAATAAATTATTTTATATACATACCATCACGCCTTTATTCCCCGTAGGCAGAGGTGTACCAATGCACACCCACAGTTCGCCGGTTTAGGTCCCATGTAATAGGGGACGAGCCTAGCCTATTGCCATTAACCGGGCACAAATCCTAACTCCGAGCTGCTACTGAGAATTTCATAGAAAAACCCAATAACACTTTTTGCTCGAGCTAGGAATCGAACCCAGGACCTCTAACGTAGCGCTTAGCACCACTAGGCTAACGAGGCAGTTAAATTATTTTACTTTGATTTTATTACTAACTAGCTTCTGCCCGCGACTTCGTCCGCGTCACAGTTGATGTGTTATCCTACGGGTACCGTACATTTTCCCGGGATAAAAAGTAGCCTATGTGTTATTCCAGACTATAATCTATCTTTGTGCCAAATTTCATCCAGATCCATTCAGCCGTTTAAGCGTGAAAGAGTAACAAACATCCATCCATACATACAAACTTTCGCCTTTATAATAGTAGTAGGAAGTAGGATGTTACTAGATACTACGGCTAAAATGCGATCGAAGTATCTACAAAAGATTTAGCATCCCTGTAAACAAGAATAGCCACACTAAGCTCTTGTATTAGAGAAATAAAGTGTCTACCAACATTTCCAACGAAGTTATTTATGTTAAAACAACTTGAAGTTCTATGTTCTCCACATTTCATTAGTATTAGTACCATGTTTTGAGTTATCATTTGATTAAAATAGTTTCTGTTAGTTTTACGACATTTTGTTTTGCTGTTGGAATTTATCATTATTCGAGGTATTAAATCAAGTAGAAAAAATGTTGTTTTAATCTTTTTTAAACTGGGAAAAGCTAGTACCATATAAATATAATATAACGCCTGTATTCTCCGAAGGGTTAGGCAGTGGTGTACTAATGCAAATTGTGGCAGTTTGCCGGTATGTTTAGGTGCCATGTAATTGGGGGCGAGCCTATTGCTATTAACAGGGCACAAATTCTAACTCCGAGCTGCTACTGAGAAACTCATAAAAAATCCTAATAACACTTTCTCAACCTGGGGATCGAACCCAAGATCTCGCGCTTGGGACCACTAGGCTACGGAGGCAGTTTACCTTTAAATTTATTATACAAATCAAAATAAGTTACGTCATTGGTTACTACTCCGCTCCCGTGTGCCGTACATATAAACCTTCATATTGAATCACTTAATATTGATAAAAACCGCACTTTGTTTATACTATATAGATATTAGTATAGATTTACTTATTTAAACGCAAGATTCAGCATTTCATAGTCACACGCATTCTGTACCTTAATAAAACTAATAAAACACAGTGTTCTTAGTCATAACAAGCTCTACACTTCAGAATAACTAACGGTTCTTGTAAAATAATAATACACAGCTCGAACCGTAATCGTAAAATTCTGAAATACTAACCGTCTCTACATTTTATGACGATATTCATTGATGTGTCCTATTTATGCGAGCTTTAGAACAATAGTTTTGCGGTTAACACCGGTTTTTATTTTAAAAGCAAAAAACCGGTGTTTACCTTAAAATCGTTTGATGTTCTTACTTGTGCTTATTTCGAGATTCGAAAATGCATTTTTTATTAGTCGACGTACGTATGCATCTAGGGTTGCCAGACGTACTTTATAATGCGAAAGTAACTTTGTCTGTCTGTCGGTCTGTCTGTTACGCTTTCACGACTAAACTACTGGGCTGATTTTGATGAAAATTGATACAGGGTAAGTTTGCACCTCAAGAAAGGAGATAGGCTACTTTTTATACCGCGACTTCGTTTGCGTCCGCGATTACCTACCTACATGACGGCGTCGTTGGCCTAGTGGTCTTAAGCGGTCTACGCTAGAGGTCTTAGGTAAGATTCCCAGGTCGAGCAAAAAGTTTTATTGATTTTTTTCTATGAAATTCTCAGTAGCAGCTCGGAGTTAGGATTTGTGCCCGGTTTAATGGCAATAGGCTCACCCTCTATTACATGGGACTTTAACATACCAGCGAACTGTGGGTGTACTTGCTACACCTCTGCCTTAAACCTTCGGGGAATAAAGATGTGATAGTAAGTATGTATGTATGTATGTAAGTCGCGGGCAAAAGATAGTATACTTTATTTATCTCACTTAACCTAGCTCAAAGTAACTTGCTATTAGTTAAAGATTGTTCAAAAATAGCTTTCGCAAGCCCATACAAAAAAAATGCGTTATAACTGTAGTAGATATAGCAAATGCTTATTTACTAACACTGAGTTAATTTTATGAAACAAATGCGCCTAAGAAGATGATAAAAATTTTGTCTTAACCTTCAAAGAGACAGATTAGTCATACTTTCAGCTATAGGTATACTAAAATATGTGCTATATACTTGACCTTGGACCAATTTCAACGTGGAATATGCTTGTATTATCATAATACAGAGGTTCTTGGCAGTCGTTTTCATTTAGGTCTTACGATTTGTGGTTGACAAATCGTCACGAACGTCTACCGACGAATCATTAATAATCTTCCTCTATAAATAGGCTATGTAACGCAAAAAGATTTTATTAAATCGGTCCATTAGTTTTTCAGTTTAGCGTGGTCAAACAAATTAACGAACTCTTTAGCTTTATAATATTAGTAAATAGCCCTGTTGGTCTCCTGATGACAACCACGACTGTTGAGTGTGGGGTTTTGGGTTCGATTCCCAGGTCGGGAAAAGTGTTATTGGAATTTTCTCAGTAACAGCCCGGAGCTTGGAAGTTGGTGCTGGTGTGACACCCTTGTGCTTCGAAAAGCACGTAAAGCCGTTGGTCCTACGAATGATCTCTCCCCGACCGTCCCAACGGATTACGAGAGTTAAGGAAGAAGGAGTACAACTGTGTTTGCACACACACTTGTACACTATAATATCTCCTGCTTAATTGCCTATTCTGCATTAAGATAAGCCACCATGACTGTACCGTGTATAATTTTCAATAATAAAATATCTATAAAAACATTGCATAACTTATATTTTTTCCGTTCTCGTTTTTTAGTTCAATGGCCGATGCGGTTTTGATAAAGTAAATAATTGATTAAAGTCTGGCACACTAAAAGCAGCTCGTGTTTATTTAGCAGCCATTGCCAAAATCTCGCGGAAAGTGGCGACGACATATTGAATTAATATAGTAAGTATATTTAAAATCTTTAGATAAAAGTATTCTTGTGATTTTGAGCTTTATAAAAAAACTAACTTTGCCTGCGATTTTGTCTGCGTAGACTTCAAAATTAAGGAGAGGAAGAGGGAGGCCAAAGAAAAGTTGGATGGATTGTGTGAAGAATGATATGAAAGAGAAAGGAGTGAGTGATAGCATGACGGCTGACAGGATGGTATGGAAGAAGAAAACGTGTTGCGCCGACCCCAAATAACATGGGATAAGGGCAGGAAGATGATGAGACTTCAGAATTAAGCAAATTGAATTATCCCACGGTAATACAAAAACGAAATAAAAAGTAGCTTGTAAGTTATTTCAGACTATAATCTATCTTGTGAGTTGTGCCAAATTCCATTCAGATCCGTAGAATTTTCCCGTTTTTGCAACATTTTTCATTGATGCTCCGCTCCTATTAGTTATAGCGTGATGTTATATAGTCCATAGCCTTCCTCAATATATGGACTATTTAACACAAAAAATATTCTTCAATTCGAACCAGTAGTTCTTGAGATTCACACGTTCAACCAAACAAACAAACTCTTCAGCTTTTCAGCTTATGATATTAAGTTTGAAAAAATCTTATAAATTGACATTGTTTAGTATGGTGTCTCGTTTTTTTTTTCCACCGATAGACAGCTACATAATTCCTGAGTAATATAGGCTATATAACATCACGCTACGACACACGGGAGCGGAGCACTAACCAAAGACGTAACTGGTGAAATAAGCCACGCGGAGGCAGTCGCGGGCTTTTTTTATTATTAATGTAATATTTAAAAAAAAAACTTTCTTACTGTCTGTAACGCTTTCACAACAAGACCATCGAACTCGATTTCATCAAAATTTGGTACGGAGTACCAAAATCTGAACCCCAAGCGGTTACTTACATTAACGCGAACGAAGTGGCAAGCAAAAGCTAGTCTACAATAAGTCTTCAATGTCAATCGGAAGCTACTGGTTCCAAGGATGTTTGTTCCATTGTCTTCGTAGCGATATTATATCGAAGAATATACACTCCTTGGAAGTGCAGGAAACCCTAGAGGTTATGTAAACGTTTTAATATTATGTGGTAGCAACTGATGACTCATGCACCTCTTTTTGTTAAAAAAAAAATATGGATTCTAAAAACAAGTGTAGAGTATTTTGATGTAAAAGACGGATATTGAGCTGCATCCAGTTAGACTGGAAGCCGATAACAACATAGTTGGGGCAAGGCTAAGCAGATGATGATGATAGAGCATTTTAATGTAGATCGAACTTGCAATGATGAGGCTTTTTCTATTTGAAGTACTTTCTAAGTTGAGTTTAGTTTGTCTTGTACATCATTGAAGGAAAACGTCTTGAGGAAACCTGGAAGACATAAATGCAATGAAACACGTAGTTCTTTCACCTACCACTAGCCAATACCTTTGACCTTAAAGGCTTTTAAAATAAATACATAAGAAGTAAGTGCCTCCACGCATTCATTCCGATTTCATCCAATTATTGAATACACAACAAACAACGCCGTTCATGTCCAACGTCCTATTCTTTTAAGACTCAACATTTAACGAAAATACAACAAAAAGAAAACACAAATTAACTGCACCATCAACATTTCCAACCGTATATTTGGAACTGTCCGCTTCTTTCATAAATCAATTTTATCTCCGAACCGCGCGCATACTGTATCAAACATTTCATAGCGTACTATAATTAAACATATGACTTCCCCGAAAAGCACGCATTTTCTAACATCCCACAGGTCAGTTGCCGCCGATTTCTTGCGATAGAATGACGTTACAGGACTCTTGACAAGCGCTCGAGTACAATACGGTTAATTTCTTTTTTTTTAAAAATTCAAAATTTTCGAACGCGACTTTTTGGTAGCGCGGCCGGAGTGCTATTTTTGGCGCGGTTTACGGTTTTTTGTATTGTCTGTGGTGGATTTTATGAAAAAATGTGATATAGTGATTTGTTTATTTATGTTGTGAATTTGGCAATGTTTATGTTTTAATAATGATAGTTTAAAAGTGTGAACTGTTTAGTTCTAATTTTAGTTTTTTCCCAACAAGATGTAGGTAGGTATTCTTGAACTAAAGAATGGAATGATCACTTCAGAGATTCAATAAGTACAAAATTAAATACACTTAGCAAGCATCTTCTTTGTTCTAAATAAAGATTATGTTGTTAAAAAAAGAGCAAAATGTATTTCGACCGTTCTTACAGAAATGTTTATTTTAAATCTCACAATATCCTGAGAGGAATTTATTCACAATACTTAGAATACGGACATAAAATACTTTTATAATAAATATCGGTCTGTTTTAGTTAAAAAAATTGAATGTTTACACAGTTTTGTAGAACATACAAAAAGAATTTCGAAATCAAAACACAATTTAAAAAAAAAACCTACTATTTCGAAATATGAAAAATGGAACGGAAAAAGCTTTTGAAAATGGAACGCGTGTCATTTTTGACTGCGCGCGAAAGTATGACAAATATGCAATGACCTCCCGAACCAGAAAGATTAAATGTGTCGGTAGGTCTGTTTAAATTGGTGATATTCTCTTTGACGTTGACACGGAATGAACGCATTCTATTTAGTTGCATGACTGAAGAAGTTTGCAACGGATACGCTTAACTATGGTTTTATTTCTAAGATTTACAGATCAAGGAACTTTAAGATTAGTTTATTAGCTATATAAATATGCATAAAAAGTATCAAAAACAGTCAAATCCATACTTGTAACATTATAAATGCGAAAGTAACTCTGTTTATCTGTCTGTTGCGCTTTAACGACTAAACCACTGAACCGACTTTGATGAAATTTCGTACGGGGTATGTGTCTGGGATGGCAACGCATTTGCAAGTCCTCTAATATTGCAGATGTCTATAAGCAGCGGTGACCACTTACCATCAGGTGGGTCGGCTTTTTTGCCATTCAAAGATATACCTACATAAACATGGTTACCTTAGCCAGAGCCTCCACAGTACTACCTCCTATCTAATCAATTTTAACTTTTTCGACCAGCTTTGTCTAAGCCAAGAGTACGAAGACCCCAATTCCTTACGCGATAACACAAAACTTAAGTATTTTATCTAGAACCCATTTAGAAAGACCTTATCTTCATGGAATTCACTATGGCTTATCGAAACTATAGTCGTCACACTTAAACTCTCTAATCTTTATTATGCTTTGCTTGCACAGGAGATATTCCTATAAGTTTACCAATGATCACATTCTAATCTGTCTTAATTTATCAAAAATATTACTGTTTTGCATTCCAACAAAACAGGTATTATGTGTGAATAAAACACACAGCGTTGCTGTGAAGAAAGCTGTATGTAAATCCGCCTTTATACTGATGTCTATGGTTAAAACTTACCGATTTGTCCATGGTTTTATACCTGTCTCTCTTTCTCACCAGCGGGCGTCCTTTTCTAATGATGAAGGACGCTTGGCGCGAAGCTGTCAATCTCATAGGGTCTTCAACTCACCAGCTAGAGAATAGCTGCAACGCTGTGTGTTTTATTCACACATAATACCTGTTTTGTTGGAATGCAAAACAGTAATATTATGTGGTTTCTAAAACACACAGCGTTGCTGTGAAGACCTGTTTGATATCTGCTGGTGCTAAATACAAACGCTATGATGAATTAATTATACAATAAATTGTTATAGAATATTAATCATTCTATTGTAATTAAAATGACATTTATCTATATCCAAATGACAAAAGGTAAAATAACATTCTTTAAAATTAACAAAGATATAAATAATCATAAATCAAGAAATAAACTGCTTATTTTCTCACATTAAAAACTATTTGAATTATTTAAATATCAATTGTGATGCAATAATAATCAACATTTGAGTTGTTATCTATCATCAACTCTGTTTACAGAGCAGCAGTAAAATTTTTGAAATGTCTTAATACTTATCCAGTTTCCTCTGTTAAGTATTTCTTGGATAGGCCTTCTCCAAGCAACTTCTAGAAGTTGACTGCTAACCTGATACTGCCTGTTCAGGCATCTATATTAGCATTTCTAAAAATACTGCAAATCAAAGTTTTAATTTCCCTGATAGAGAAATAAATAAACTTAACACAATCCTGTCTGCTCTTTCTAATTTTAGACTTTCCTCTTAAGTTATTGATGTGTATGAAAGGGCAGACACGATGCTATTGGTGTTTCCGCAACAACCAACCTGTAAGTGTATATTAGAAGGTGCCTTTGTACCAAATTTTGGGTACAGAGTAGTCTCATCTTCGGTAGAAATTAGACTCTCAGGGCTATTTTCTAATAATGTGACATTGTGAATTCTACAACCAGAGGTCAGCAAGAGTACTAAAAGCAGTTTGCCTAGTAATTTCAAACAATGTATCTGAATTTGAGGTCCTTAGCCAGTTAAATAAAATTGCAGTGTCCTGTATTGGTAGTTTTAGTATTGCAGAACTTGATGAATGAAAAAATGTTTTGGGATATCTACTTTTGATTTTGCACATAAGTTGAAATGGATTATTTATGAAGGAGAATACTTTTAAGCTTACCCAATCCAACTTATCTTTTAAAATTATTTTTCTAAATATAAAATTAACTTGCTGGCCTTCTGGTGTTTTTGGTTTAATTTAATTGGTATCACACCAAAATACCTATCTTCTAATAGGAACACTATATGTTTTTAAAGTAGGTGTTCGCCAACTACTTTTAACAAGTTTTGGTCCTCTACAGACTAGTGAGCGACTTGATTGGTCCACCCCCCATTTTCCAGGGAAGAAGAGTCACTTGTCCACTTGTGCACGGCAATCGCCTGTTGCCCGATCTATAAGAACCTTCCGCAGATTCTTTATCGGAAGTGGCCCTACTATGGCTCCCGCTTGCAGGTCGAGTAGCCAAAAAACATTTGGTCTCCTCCAGTGTTATTAGGATGTATATTCCTTTTGCACTGTTCAAATGAGCGAGTACTTTCCCTATTAAAACTGGGTGGCATTAAAAATGGCCAGCCCAGGTAATAAATAGTCCCATTCACGACTGAATGCGTCGCAGAAGACTACGGAGCAATCTCGGGAATCAAGATTACATACCGTAGTACGATAGCCCTTTCTCTTGACGAGAACAGGTCTACGTCTGGGATGCCCCCCATTCTATGAATATGGCCTTCGTGGCAAGCCTCCGCGGCCTGGGGCAGAAAATGAGATGACCGCTTTGGTACTCTCGGACGCCCCACACTATGAACATAGCCTCCGTGGCTTGGGGCTGCCACTTTGGTACTCTGCGACCCCTTGATAGGCGATGCGCAATTTCGTTTAGACTCTCCGAGAGGTAAGTGGCTGAAAGAGTTAGATCTAACTGCTCTGGAAGTTTCAGGACCTTGGACTTTCCGACACCCCATACTATGAATATAGCCTTCGTGGCTTGGGGCAGAAGATGCCACTTTGGTACTCTGCGACCCCTTGATAGGCGATGCGCAATTTCGTTTAGACTCTCCGAGAGGTAAGTGGCTGAGAGAGTTAGATCTAACAGCTCTGCAAGTTTCAGGACCTTGGTCGTTAATCTCAGTAGTGCGAGAGAATGTGCCCCCCCCTCGTTCTTGGGGTACGCGATCCAAGTCGTGTTGTCCGACTGAATATGCAGATGTGCGCCTTTAGAGTCATCCGCTGACTGTTGATGGCCGTAAATACGACATAAGTAGTTACATGTCTTTTCTATAAAAAATCATGCATCCATGGTCAAGGCTTCTTGACTGTAGGTTTCAAGCTGCAATCGACAGCTTTTAACCACCATTTTAGGTCTTGCTGAATAGGCATAATTTTCTCTTAATCTGTTTGATTAAATGATTTTAGAGAGTTGGGTTCTGCAAGAGGGCAGTAAGGTCTAACAACCCCACACACCCTAGCGTCAGAGTTTCTAAACCACCTCAAGGGCCTCTGACATGGTTACCAATAAAATAAATAAATTATCATTTATTTCTCTCATAAAGGTGGTACATTGTTACACTAATTAATTTATATAATTTTGCCTTATATTCGAAACCTTTGTGAGATCTGGAGTCTGAGCTAGGTTCGGGACCTGTATGACAAATCTCCAGGCGCACACCCTATAAAACATAATCGCATTTTGCAGCAACTATACATGAATCATAGTTGCAATGTCAGTGATGTCTAAGATATACTTAGAAAGTACATTCATATGACTTAGAAAAAGGCACAAACCTTATAAACTTTGAGGTTCTCGCAGAGAACTGTTTGCATTGTTCAACATTCAGGAAATTATTATACTAAATTTTGGGAGGAACTTTTACTCGGTTTAACTTAGTTTCCATACCAAGCCAAGATATTCAACCTCCTGAGAGAGCAATAATTTATGTACCAACCAAAGGTTTCCAACATTCTCTATGTTTCCGAAACCTGAGAAGCTAGTATAGCCCGATCCTGACTGACCAGGAAAAATCAACCAAATATACAATTATAGGGAAACATTATGGTCTTAGGATCTCCGCGATCCAATTTGTAACTGAAACAAACATCCTTGGGGCCAATGTGACAGGCCATATAGCAAGGCTGTCAACTGTAGCACTTTCGCTGTAAATTATTAGTAGAAAATTCCTGTGTCTCTGCAATTGGTAAATAAAAATAGGCCTGATGAATGTCTATTTTCACTAACCAATCGTTCGTCTGTAGGAAGTTGGCTACATCATCATTTCTTTAGCCTTTTCCCAACTATACATATAGGTTGGCTTCCAAAAGAACGGAACTTGGCTACATCTGTTTGTCAAATTAAAAGGTAATGTTTCACCTCACCTCATATGAGTTCAGACCTCCGTGGTTGAAGATGGGACGTAGGCCTCTTTTTATTTTTATTAGGATCATTCAAAATAAAAAGCCACAATTAACTTATATGTTTTTCAAATCCTTTGCTATCTTGGCCTCTCCTGAAGAGGAGGCTTCTTTAAGAATAGAATATGGCCACCCATTACATATTTATTGATATTATGATTGTCCGTTGACCAGTTGTTGCAATTAATTAACCTTCATATTGGCATTGTCCTTTAGACAAAATATGAGATGTATTTAAAGCTTTTTGTCCTTGATATAAACAGGAGTTTTAAGCTACATCTGGAATTAATACTAATTAGGAAGCTATATATGATGCCATGTAATTCCACATACTTTCTGCATTGCAATCTATGAACTTTTATATATTGAGGAACTATATATACTATTTTGTTTTTTTTCTTTTTTTATTCCTAATATTTTTTGATAAATAAAAGTTTAATATCTAATTAATAATAGATATCAACACAACAATTAATCATTAATAAATAAAGTGTTAAAATGGGTTTGTCAAGGCCCGGTCTGAAATAGGTGTCTTTGTCCCAATTTACTTTGAAAACCTTGTAGTAACAGTTCTATAGAAACTAAATTAATAATCCTTTCCCATCTTTGAAATTGCACAACTCTTCCTCCAGTTTCAAAACAGCAAAACAAGGCACTGGCAAAGCAGGATTGTTTGTAGTTATATCCTTCCAAGGGGATCATTTTTTTTTTTTTTTTTTTTTTTTTAATACAGTGTTAATTCTTTGAATCATTCTTTCTCAGCTGGTGGAAGCAGTTGTTTTCATGAAACTCTGTACCTAGTAATAGTATGACGGGCTGGTTTCCACAACTCCACGTCTCAGCGCGTATATTGCGCACATACTTTGTACCTACTAAAACAAAAGAGTTTACAAGATTTCTCAAAAAAAAAAAAATGAGGTGTGGATCGGGTCGGATTAGTTTCTGATTTGTTGGTAATAAGTAGTGGAAATGTTTATATGCTGGTCCGGACCGGTATGAACTTGTTTGCACTTACGTGAAATTTTTCATCATCTGTTGGGCGGAGGTGCTGCTATGGCCTCGTCATCCGCCGAGGATGAAGAAGATGATGACGATGAATCCTTAGGCCTCCTATTACCTGTTCGAATCTGCATTCGAAACTTACCCCAACAATTTCGTCCGGATTCATATTGGAATAGTAATTCACAACAAATAAACCCGACGCGTAAACTTAATTGACGCTGTGTGTTAATTTAATACGACAAATAATAGTATTAGCACATTTTTTTTACTTTGAAAATTTTTCGTGTTTTTCCCGGCAAAATTTACAAACGCTATGAGATTGACAGCTTCGCGCCAAGCGTCCTTCATCATTAGAAAAGGACGCCCGCTGGTGAGAAAGAGAGACAGGTATAAAACCATGGACAAATCGGTAAGTTTTAACCATAGACATCAGTATAAAGGCGGATTTACATACAGCTTTCTTCACAGCAACGCTGTGTGTTTTAGAAACCACATAATACGTGTAGGTCTACATCACATCACATCACATCACACTAATATTATAAAGGCGAAAGTTCGGGTGTTTGTCTCTTCTTCACGCTTAAACGGCTGAACGGATCTGGATGAAATTTGGCACCGCGATAGATTGTAGTATGGAATAACATATAGGGTACTTGTTATACCGAAAAAATTTACGGTTCCCGTAGGATGATATATAAAATTAGATGCCCAGCATTGGGCATTTTCGGTTGCCATGATGACGATGACTCATACTATGATACTATCGGAAAGCCCTGCCTTTAGCACAAAAAACGCTTAGATAACGCTGAAAACAGCGGTTGTCGTAGAATATTTACAAATAGACGAGTGTTTAGTATTATCCGCGTCCACTGGGGACTATTTCAGTATGATTTGAGTCGTTTCCTCATTCTTATCTGAGAGTTGGACGGCTCCCAAACGAGGTTGCATCACGGTGACGTAATGATGCTTCCTTTTCTGTTATTGTGACATTTCAAGAACTGCCTCGTCCTAAACGTACCGGCGAACTGTGGATGTACATTGGCACACCTCTGCCTTACCCTTCGGGATATACAGGCGTGATGATATGTTAAAGAATGGAAGAAAAAATGTTTATTGACACAGACCATGTGTCATCATCATAATATGATGATGATCAGCCGAACGACATCCACTGCTAGACACAATAACCCGTCTTGGGTTTCCCGCGACCTTTACAAGTTAGACATTTTAACATTTTCGCAATAAAAACTAAAAAAGGCTTGAACGGTTTAAATAAGAGATGAAAGTTTGTATGACAGTCCGTCATTAGTGAAGATAAAATCATGACAAAGGCTGATCAAAGTTAAAATTCTGAACGGATCTGGATGAAATTTGGCACTGAGATGGATTGTAGTGTAGAATAACACATAGGATACTTTTTATCCCGGCAAAATTCACGGTTCCCATGGGATCATAAATGCGGTTAACTGACAAATTTTGATTAGGCAATTATCTACTATTGCCATTTAGAAGTCAGCACTACAGTTGAGGGGATATCAAATTTGACGCGAACGAAGCCGCGGGCATATGCTAGCTAGTGACTCATAAAACTATTTGATCTATATCCGCGTACATTTCTTTCAAGATTTCAACATAATTTTCATTAGCAACCATCAGCAGTTAACCACATGAAATAATGTTGAATCTCTTCGCGTCTGCATTTAGATTACTGTGACTCACTACGGTGGATCTAAATATATTTATATGTTCATTTGTTTGTCCTTTTACTTTTTAGGATTATTCTACATGACAGGGATGTTAATATGTCTTTTATCTTTATCCCTGAATCGATGAACTGTTCGATTTTTAACCCCCGACGCAAAAAGAGGGGTGTTATAAGTTTGACGTGTCTGTCTGTCTGTCTGTGGCATCATAGCTCCCGAACGGATGAAGCGATTTCAATTTAGTTTTTTTTTTATTAAAGGTGACTTATGTGCGTGTGTTCATAGACATGTTTGATGAAAATCTGTTGAGCCGTTTAAAAGTTATGGGGGTGAAAGTGGGGAAGAAAAACTAAAGATGATTTGTCATGTGGGTTATTCAATGGTTAGGAACCTATGTATTTATAACTTCATAAAATCGACATTATAATAAGTATGTACTTATAAAAAGTATACAATAAAAAATTTAAAAAACCCCCGACCCCCAGTAACTTAGGGTATTGTGTCGGGGGTATTTTAATTTTTTTATTTAATTTTTTAGTCAATGTTATCATTGAGTTTGGTAGATAAGTAGCCACTCATTTTCTAATTTTTGGACGAACTACTTATTCCCCGCGGTTTCACAAGCCTTAAGGTACGCCTTTGGTAACTGCTTCGCTCCCATGAGTCGCAGCTCGATGTCATAGCATACCTCATGAATCTGGCTATCATATACAAACAGATTTTTTCCAATCCGACTGGAAGTTCCAGAGATTAGCGCGTTTATACAAACAAACAAATTCTTCAGCTTCAATAAACAACTAGCTTCTACCAGCGACTTCGTCCGCGTGGTTTTAATACGTCTTTAGTTACTGCTCCGCTTTCAAATGTCGTAGCGTGATGTTATATAGCGTATAGCCTTCCTCGAAAAAAGAATTAACCAATACAAAAAGAATTTTTCAATTTGGAAACCAGTAGTTCCAACCAAACAATAGCTACAAAACTTCTGTAAGAAAATTTAAATTGTATCGAATAGAAAACATATTGATATGCCCTCTTTATTGTAACTGCACACCAAAGGGCAAGCAAGCTGCAGGAATCGTAATAATCTCTTCAGTAGAGATGTGTACCAAAATAAAATCACTGCTGCATTTCTTGAGATGTGCATCTATACTTTTTTTTTGCGTCTAATTCCGTCGACGGCGCAAGCCAGTATGCGCTCGTACGGGCCAAAGCGCGCTTCTAAACTCACGATTTAATTCATAGATTATAACGTCCGCCATCTTGGTAAATATTTTTTTAAGAATAACCGTAATTTTTGTAAATAAACGCTTTTGTTATTAACTGTTTTTGGGGTTATAATACTAATTTTAGTGTCTAATTATATATTTTTGATTCTAAGAGCCTTTTAGGGTCCTGTATCGGTCAGAAACGATTGTGACGAAGTGAAATTTAGTGGTTTTTGCGTAAAAACTTTAAGTGTTACAAGTTAAAAATACTATTTAAAAGACAGTGTACAAAAGTGTTTGTGTCGTATGTAAATTGTAGAAAAAAATGGGGAAGAAGAAGAAAAATAACGGTAAAAAAGGGGGCAATCGATTCTTCAGGTGGATTAGAAGGTAATAATCATTTGGAATATTGTTTTGTGTGTGATTAACATTAATAAATCTAATTAACAATACGTGTGTGTGTTTTCTTTTATTAACTTTTAATATGGCGTCCATGTTGGGTAATTTTGGCGCACTTTTGGCGTCCATTGGTTCGTGACTAACAATTTGTCATCCACACATTTGAAATCAAGAAATAAATGTATGAATTACAAACTGTTGTGTAAAATGGATGATATACCTACTCAATGTAATGCATGAAAAATCTCCGATATAGGAGAATCCGTCGCAGAAGGCGCAACTTCATCAAATTATTATTATAAATACGAAAGTTTGGATGGATGTTTGTTACTAGATCACACTAGAACGGTTGAACGGATCTGGATGTAATCTGGTACTCAGTAATAATTATAGTCCGGAATAGCACATAGACTACTTTTCATTACGGAAAAATGTACGGTTCCCGTCAGATAATACATAGTTATATTTACTTTGAAGCGGGCGAAGTCACGGGCAGAAGCTACTAATACAATATTACAACACACAGGAACTGACTGACTCTTATCTGTAAGTTGTTTGATAAGAGCGGCAACAAACCATTGAACTCAAAACTATTGTTTGTATTGACAGAAATCGATTTCTTGAATAGGTGCGTCTTTTCGTTGATACTACTTCCACTTAGAAAGAAAATATCATTTGACACAAAATATACAAATACTATCACGCCTGTATTCCCCGAAGGGTTCGGCAGAGGTGTACTAATACCAATGTACACACCCACAGTCCGCCGATATGTTTAGGTCCCATGTAATAGGAGGCGAGCCTATTGCCATTAACCGGGCATAAATCCTAACTCCGATCTGCTACTGAGAATTTCATAGAAAAACGCATTCTCTATCAATGAAACTCTTAGTTTTCGCTAGAGGCCTTGGGTCCGATTCCCAGGTCGAGCATAAAGTATTATTGGGTTTTTCTCTGAAATTCTCAGGAGCAGCTCGGAGTAAGGATTTGTGCCCGGTTAATGGTAATAGGCTCACCCCCTATTACATGAGACCTAAACATACCGGCGAACTGTGGATGTATATTACGTCTGCCTAACCCCTCGGGAAATACAGGCCTAGTGGAATATATATTTTTAATAATATCGACTATCAAAAACTAAATAGCGACCGTTAAAACAGAACTATTCCCAAATCGAGTAATAAAAATTAAACTACACAGTAAATAACTTCAAATTCACTGAAAATAGCAGTTTTTCAGTGCGGCTAACCGTTAAGTGCGCTTTTGTGGCTAGCTTCCAACTAGGAATCGGTTTCAGCTGAATTTACGGGAACGTTTCCCAGTTTCAGCGGGTTTCAGTGCAGTTTGACCTGATTTTATAATATGAGAACTGTTATGACAATAATTATGGTGTTTGCAGTGCTACTATACTAATCTTTTTCGCAGAATTCAGGTAAAGTGAGATTGAGAAGTGAGAGTGATGTTTTGTAGGTTATAAAAAATTTAGAACGATGTTACTATTTTATGTTTTTTTGATGGCAAGCAATCCGACGGCCCACCTGATGTGAAGTGGTCACCGCTAACTATTAGACATCTACAATATCAAAGGCCTTGCAAATGCATTGCAATCCTAGAACAAAGTTGAAATGTCTCATGTGCACAGGCTGTGTATAATTACAAAATTACACCGGCACCCTTCAAACCGGAATACATCAACGCTGTTTTGCGGCAGAAATAGATATGGTGATGGTACTTCCCCGGACGAGCTCCTTCACAAAGAGCTCTACCACTGCTAAAACCTCAATTTTGATAAACTTTCTATGGGACCAATCTGAAAGTATATTCTTTAAAAAATGATAAATGACAGGGATCCAAAGTATTAAAAAATACAATCGAATTGGTCACTTCCTGCCATTGCAAAGTCGTTTAAAAAAACCTGCAAAAGTGCAACACCTACACGGTCAAAATGCACAGCTCCAAATGAACAGCAGAATTTTTTATACAGATGATAAATTTTATCTCTTCGGGTCAACAATCATATACTGACTCCTTACATACATACATAAACTCACGCCCTTTTTCCATAGGGCTAGAGGCAGAAACCACAACACCACCTGCTACGATCCTTTCGCCTTATCCATGTTCATACATCTGGTCATACAAGCACGCTGGTTACGAGTACTGCGCACCCGACCTCTCTTAAGAATCTCGTCAATGTAATATACCACCAATCAGTGGCGTGCGGTTCATATAGGCAAATAGACATTGCCTACCCTATAAAATACGTATTTATCTTATTTTATTTTGGTATGTTTATTATATCAGCCAATCTATAGATATTTGAGGTGGCAAATCATATACATCATTATTTAATTGACAAGGCGACGAACAAAAACCAACATGTAGTAGGTGTTTTTGCTAGGTAAATTTTCTGCCTACCCTGTCTAAAAACTCTGTGCACGCCACTGCCACCAATATACTTACTGAATCCAAAGTAAAAGTTTTCGTTATAATGTCCCTTTCACCTCGAAAACTGAGTTATTGTATGGAGCAGGCTGTCATTAAAGTCCTATTAACAATCAAATCAAACATAGCCGCAGGGTAAGCATTGTTTAATTTGTAATCTACGTATACTAATCTAAACTGCTATAATAAATCCGACGATTTATTTTGTTTGTTTGTTTGTTTTTTTTGGAAAAATTTATGGAACTGCCTGTCGGATTTGAAAAATTCCGTTTAGATATCATAGCCAGATTCATGAAGAATAGTATAAGCTATATTACATCACGCTACGACATACGGTAGCGGAGTATTAATCAAAGGCGTAACTTATAGCGGGTGAAAAAAACACGCTGACGAAGACGCAAGTAATGAGGACGGATAGATGGATGTTTGTTACTCTTTCACGCTTAAACGGCTGAACGGATCTGAATGAAATTTGGCACTGAGATAGATCGTATTGTGGAATAACACAGGATAATTTTTATCCCGGAAAATTTACTTTTCCCGTGGGATCAAGTTTGATGCGAACGAAGTCGCGGGCAGAAGCTAGTAATGATTAATTGTAGCAGAATCCAATTAAGGATTTTTAAATGACTTCCCGGCGATTATGTTTCATATCTCGATCATGTGGGCGACAATATTGTGGGTCAGGTTGCTAAACTGTCGGATTATACTGCCTACACACATTTTAGACGCCATGATTTAAGGGCATTGACCACAGTGCTGAAATGGTCCTTTTGTATTTTATTATTCGGTTCAATATCCCACAATGACGTTACAAAGTCAACTATTATCTTTTAGATCAACGGTTCCCTAACTTACTTATCGCGCCACCCGCAAATAAGCTGATGGCCCACCTGATGTTAAGTGGTCACCTCTTCCTTAGACATCTGCAATACCAGACGCTTTGCAAATCCGTTACCATCCCAGAGAAAAAGTTAAAATATCTCATGTGCCTGTAATTTCACCAGCACCCAAACCCTCCAAACCGGAACACAGCAACGTTGCTTTGCTGCAGAAATAGATAGGTGGCAGTACGTCCACGGACGAGCTCCTTCACAAAGAACTCTACTACTTATACACATTTACTGTTACACAGATTAATGTCAAAAAATCCGCCATCTTGCTTTCAAAGGACCTTAAATGCAAAATGGCGGACTTCAATGTTCATTAGTCTCTGACCTAAGGGCCAATTTGTTTTGCGTAACCGAGAAGTCAAAAGGTTACGAATGCAGTGGACATAACTAATATTCATGTTAACTTGTCAACTGAGCTGAATGCTTTCATTAGCAGTATTAGGGTTGCCAAGCATCCTGTTTTCCCGGGACAGGTCCTAGGACACTGTAGTATCCTGGGATGTCAAGGATAGTTTTCAAGCAGCGTCCTGGGTTTTTAAGGCACCCTGATCAGGTCATGTATTTAAAAATACGTTTAACGTAAATTCTTTCGTTGCGGACGGCCATAATTGTATTCAAATACTTTCATTAAAAGATTTTTAATTTCATTTAATCTATTTTTACTACATATTAATTTAAATTTTGCAACTCAATTACTGTCTACTGTTTTCAAACTGAATTGTCCTGTATTTTCCAACTTCAAATCCTAGCTTTTTAATTTTGGCATTGGCAACCCTAAGTTAAATGGATCTGTTTAAGAATATGTATGAGCCATTGAGTGTTCGTAATTAAATGCGAACGACACTGTAAGCACAGTCTGCGGGTTGTTCGAAAGAGATACCGCGCCCCCGGAACGCAAAGGGCACATGAAGGAACATAGACGGGTTTTAGTCAGTAAAAGTCTGACACTCCCTCCCGCCCCGCCCAGGGCGGGGGAAGATATTTGATGATTTCCCGTCTATAAAAAAAAAAAAAAAAAATACTGTAAGCACAGTGTTGCTAGTATTCAATATTGTGACGTCAATTGTAAGATTCAAATGTCGAATGATGCACATTGGATAGTCAAATAAATTTCTTTTTTATAACTTTGTTCTCTATGAAGTCGATGATCACTGTTTAAACTGAATTGTAAATACAACATCATCATTATAATCATCCGAACGACGTCCACTGCTGGCCATAGTCGTCCCTTAAAGATTGCCACAATGACCGGTCTTACGCTGCCCGCATCTAGCGAAGTTCACCAGGTTGTTGGTCTACTTCCCGGAAAAAACCCTACACAGCGCCTTCTTAAAAAAAACGACGGGTTGCACTCCGGGAGTGCCGGCAGAAGTGAAAACTTGAATATTAACGTTGTGCATTTTTTATATTTTGGAATGGTTAGGGAATAATTTTGCACGAATTGCTTTAATTATCAGCATAAAAGTACTATCATTTATGTGGTATAATACAATATTTATTTATTGCGCTATCGTACACAAATATGACAATTTGTGTACGATAAATTCGTAAGATTTTCGATCAGGTCACGTGTCCTGACGCAAGTTTAACATTTTTTACCCATTCCAAAACAAGTGCACAACGCCGCTTACGAATTTTCGATCAGGGTCACGTGTCCTGACGCGAGTTTAACATTTTTTACCCATTCCAAAAACAAGTGCTCAACGCCGCTAAAGAAGTTTTTACTTCAAAAACTAAAATCATCATTGTACCCCTGGGTTTTGTTATATGATTTATCCTTGGTGACGCTTAGACAACACTTGAGCTACTGTAATTTCCAATTAAAAAAATCGAACGAACACATTGACTTTCTGCTGGTCCTTTTGTTTCCAAAAACAAAAAGTAAGTTAGAGGTCCTGGGTTCGATTCCCAGGTCGAGCAAAAAGTGTTATTGGGTTTTTCTATGAAATTCTCAGTAGCAGCTCGGAGTTTGGATTTGTGCCCGGTTAATGGCAATAGGCTCGCCCCCTATTACATGGGACCTAAATATACCGGCGAACAGTGGGTGTACATTGGTACACCTCTGCCTAACAATTCTGGGAATACAGGCGTGATGGTAAACAGTAAGTTACCGTTACAGTATGACAGGTTATCTGTCACAGTCTACCTGTCAACCGTACCTACAGTTAATCAAGCCATGCCCATGGCCAAGACCCATAATTTCTCAGCTTTATAGACCTCAACAAATGACATATGACAAACATATATAATTTTTCCCGCTTCCTTGGTTAAAAACTCGGCAATTTCATGCTTCATTAAACGGCGTTAAGCAGTCGGAAAATTGTAACGTTTGATTAATTACTGGTTCGCGTTTTTGGAATTATTAATTAAATTAACGTTGATTTATGTGTTCCGTATCTCTACATAGTATAAAACAAACTCGGTTCCCGCCGTCTGCACGCTTGGATCTTTTATTGCCTTCTTGTCGCTACGTCACTACGTGCTAGCGGCCGTTTTAGGAGGCCCATTTATCGAGTGTGCTAGTCACCCCCTGCCATTTTATCTGTGTCATAAAATTATTGATTGGCAGGGGCCATAGTCCTTCCATAGTGTAAGCAACGGATCTTGAATGCGGTTTTTTATGTTTCACATGGGGGTAGGCAGAATCCACAAAACCGCCACATGCTATGATCCTTACATACTCCTTTTGCCTCGTACATCATACATCTGGTCATTCTAGCTCTCCGGTTAGTGCGCATGCGACCTTTCTGAAGAACTTCACCAATAAGGGCAGGGTAGGTCTTTCTAGGGCGTTCCTTCCAAGCGTTGTCACTCACATCTGCCATGTAAATCCCATTTGTTAGTCGCCTTTCACTCGTCCTCTCAATCTCAATCTCTTTTTTTTTACTAAGAATTTATAATATGGTACCCACTATAAAATATTCACCAAACCGACATTCCAATTGCCGCGTCCTTCTAACCACAGACAATATTCAAATCTCCAATGAATTGTGTAGCCCAACAGGCCTTAAAACAATAGTATGACATAAGACAAATAATTGACTATTGTGATGCACATATTTCAACTCGTGCGCATGCCATGCCTGTAACTTCGTCATAAGGGGTGGCAACACACTTCTAACGCTTCTCAGATTGTTTAAGTAAAATTACAGCTGTCAAGATTGACAGCTGGTCTTTTTGACAGCTGTCAAGAGTTGACATTTCTAGCGATATTCTTCTAAGCATTGCTGAAAAAGTCAATTTGACAAGTTAACTGCAATACCTAGATTTTCGACGAAGGCCAGATTTTTTTATTTCTTTTATTCGGGATGGGTAAGCTCTTGATAGTCTTGGTCAAAGGTGACATAGACAAAGTCTACGATGGAGTGAGCTTACCCAGAAGAAGCCTATTCACTCAAACTTAGAAGTGATTAGGGTAGAATGTGTTCGGAAATACAGACGCAGGTAGAGAGTTCCACTCCTTAGCAGTGCGCATTATAAAAGAAGATTGAAAATGCTCAGAGCGAATCGATGGAATTGCAACAAGGTGGGGGTAGCAGCCATAGATGCGTCTGGATGTCCGATGGTGGAAGGGGCTGGTGGGATGAGGTCCGGTGAGGTGAGATTAACCGTAACGGGGCCCCTAGGCAAATCTTCACGTTCTCTACTCTTTTCTTACTTTGTAAAATATTGTTTTTCTATGAAATCGCAATTTTTCCTCAAAACAAGCTTTTGCCCCAAACTTCGTTCGAGTTAATGTCGGTTATTGCGGATCCTGACGCAGTTGCGAAACCATGAAAACCAACATACTTCGTACTTTCTAAGTTTATCATGGACATCACTGATATCGGTAACCATGTCAGAGGCCCTTGAGGCGGTTTAAAAACTCTGACACTAGGGTGTGTGGGGTCGTTAGACCTTACTGCCCACACGATAGAGAAGAAGAACATAAATGGATCAGGGACAACCCTATTACTTTGTTGTTAATTAGTCTAAGGATTGGTTGGATATCGTCACGCTGTGTTAGCGCTGTTACTCATGAACATAATGACATATTGGGTAGTCATTGTAACAATAGCACAATCTTCTTCTTTTCGTATTGATGAATTCGATGATACAATTAATAATTATTTATACTACCTACTACACTGCCCCGTTTATCTCCTGGTCGCAAGCGCTACTGCTGAGCGAGGGGTCCTGGTTTCAATTCCCAAGTCGGGCAAAAAGTGTTATTGATTTTTTCCATAGGAATTTCTCGTTTTTCTTAGGACACTCCAGGAACACAAAAAAACTATGAAATTCTCAGTAGCTGCTCTTAGTTAGGATTCGTGCCCGGTTAATGGCAATAGACTCGCCCCCTATTACATGGGTCATGGGACCTACACATACCGGCAAACTATGGATGTACGTTAGCACACCTCTGCCTAACCCTTCGGGGAATACAGGCGTGATGGTATGAATGTATTACCGTCGATAATGTACCATATTGATAAATTTAATTGTCCTATATCATCGCCATACATGCCACGATGACCTATAAAACTAATTGGTACTACAACTACAAACGGGAAGTGACGTATTTCTTAACGGGTATTTTTCTTCCGGGCTAGGCTAATAGCTGCGTCGCTTATGGATGTCAAGCTAATATTAGCAAATATTATATTTGGTTTAACGTTTATGATAGCTGACTGTACATATTTTAGCTTTTTGCGCGGAATGATAATTATTTTTCTAAAATAAAAGTAGCCTAAGTTACTCCTTATAACATCAGCTATATGCCTGTCAAAGTCTCCGTCAAAATCACCAGTCGTTTAGGAGATTTGCGGGAATAGACATACAGACAGACAAAAATGTTTAAAAAAATGTTTTTTTTTGCATTAAAAACAGAAACTTAAATCTTATAATTATGTATTTATGTGTATAAAATACCATTCAGTTCATAAGAAAGCCAAGACCATTCTCCCTCCAAAAGCACAAGGTTCCTGTCAAGCAATTTCTACTGTACCATTATACCTAGTTTCCTATTTATTTTTCGTGGTTACTTGACCATACTGTTGGCGCAGTGGGCGAGCAATCGACTGCTGCGCTGCGGGTCGCAGGTTCCATTCCCGCACGGAACAAATATTTGTATGACCTACAGTTAGTTGTTACGGACGAGCTGTTTGTGCATGTGAGTTTATATGTTTGTAAACGCACACACGATACAGGAGAAATTCCTATTGTGGGGCAAACGACTTACGGGTTATGTCGGACTTCTACCGACTAAAACCCCACGGTTCCTCCTGATTGCTATCAGGAGGAACCGTGAGTCTGAATTCCGGCCGGTATTCGCCTGCCCTGACTAAACCCTAGTTCTCTACTAATCTCTTAAACTACATCAACTTGAAGATAACAAAACATACTATTATTTAAACGGCATTATCGCTCGCGTTCATTATTACCAATCAACAGTTTCCTGCGCTAACGATAGTTTCATTAAATTGACTACGAAGTATATACCAAGTCGTTATATTACACCTACTATACGTATATTGTTACATTTTAATCTGCGTCGTAGACTGACTGATAGATATCGTGTAATGGAGCTATAACGAGTTATAGCTTCCATCATTTTTTTTACAATATACCATCACGCCTGTATTCCCTGAAGAGTTAGGCAGAAGTGTACACCCACAGTTTGCCGATATGTTTAAGTCCCATGTAATAGTTGGCGAGCCTATTGCCACAAATCCTAGCTCCGAGCCGCTACTGCGAATTTCATACAAAAATCCAATAACGCTTTGCTCGACCTGGGGATCGAGCCCAAGACATCTAGCATAGCAGTCGCGCTTAGGACCACTAGGCTAACGAGGCACTAAAATTCTATCGTTTATATGGATCCATATTTGGCATCGATACGCTAACGAACAGAAGTTCTATACAGGAAAAGTTTTTAACCAGATCGTAATTTTTTTTTGGTAGTTCAGTGTCAGTAATAGAACACATTTCCGTGTTTAGTTAAAAAAAAATAAAAAAAATGTTCATCCTTATCCGAGTTTGAAATAAGCAAAACATGGACATAATCTATTCGCCATACTATCAATGAAAACTCGCGGCCGCCGCCCGGGCGCATGGCTGGAGTGAGGGGGTGGGGAATGCGCTAGCGCCGAGTGACAATAAAATATGGTTTTTAAGTAAACATGTTTCGTAAGCGATTTTTTTTTTTTAGTACTAAGACATATCAAAATAAAATATACGTGTTTAATAAAACGTGTTGAAGTTTATTATGGCAAAATTTAAGCACTGATTAAAAAAAAATCCTGTATTATAACGCATCTACGCCGTACACTGATGGGTGGGTGTCGATCATAATACATATATTCAAATGCACATACTTTATGTAAATAACATACATATTAATATGCTTCTTGCGATCTAGGTTAAGTATGTATTTGTAGCAGAACGGAAGTCATAATAAGCAGCTGCGGAATTTCTTATTTAAATATTATAGAAAATCCAAATCCAAAAACATTTTATTAATATTAAAAGACTACAAATTAAGACATTTCTAAAATACTTCCCAATAAAAATATAACTGGCTTCTGCCCGCAACTTCGTCCGCGTTATGTCTTTAGTTACTGCTCCGCTCCCGTGGTTCTTAGAGTGATGTTATACTATTCCTCATGAATGTATGTAGATGGTTTCAGAGATTAGCGCGTTTAAACAGACAAACAAAACAACTCCTTAGTTTTATTATATTAGTATAGTTATAGTATAGATAAGCAAGAAATAATCTAAACTAAATAATGGATCAAACAAGACAACTTCCGTTGCCAGTTAAAACAGTTAAGATCACAATCAAATTAGAAATGAATACTAAAATCAAGTTGAAAGCCTCCCTACTACCCTTAAATAAATTAAATACTCCATAACAATAGCACTAAAATTAACACTTCTAAACCAAAGTTCACAAGTCCCTAACAAAAATAAAGAGATTCCCCTCTAACATCTGTTACTGGATAGTCATCACAGACATAGGGCACGTGCCATGCGTACCATCAAACATAAACATATACCGTTCAGTCTCCAATCCCCCTCTTTTACCCCCCTACCACTTCACACCTAATTTAAACCCCAAGCGATAACTTTCAGTTCAAACAAAACCATCTCCGCTTTACTTCGAACAAAAAATTGTGATCTCGATTTTGAACAAGCGTTGGACACTGTTCACATCGGTGATACTGCTTGGTTTAACAGGTCGAGCGTGCTATGATACGTCAATTTCGAATACGCGTCATACGGTCGTACCGCCCACGGTAAGCGGACGTTGCGCTTGCGCTTACAATTTCCAAACTCGGAGAGAAATTGTTAGGAGTCCCTTAAGGTGCCAAACTAGGGCCTTTTTTAATTACTACTTAAAAGTGTGAGTGTAAATTCTGTTTTTACGTACGTTTTCTGTGAAATAACTTCTCTTTGTAACACTTTCTCAAGTGAAATTAGATTCCCACGAGTTTTAAGTGTTCACTGCAGTGGGAACTGAGTGTAAGAAATGGTTTGATTGTCAATCAAAATGAATGAAATGTGTAAGTACTAGTAATAAGTTTGGTATTTTTTGTAGTTTAAAAACTTCGTGAAGTTTCGTTTTAAAGTGTATTGAACTTTGCGGTCTTGTAATTACGGCTGCAATTAGCGTGTTCTCGATTCTGATGAATCATTGGCTTCGGACGACTTAGTGAAATTTCTTTCAATACTGTTCAAGGTTGTAACGATTTATTCTTTGAGGTCAAATTTGTTATTTTATTTGTATTTCTAAAACATTCTTCTTATTTACCTGTCGGTTACTTTATAGTTGATAGTTTAAGACATAAATTGATTCCTTTAATTTTTTCTCCGTTCGTTTTTTCTACGCTATTGTATTTTATGTTCGCAATCAGTGATCTTGATATTAATGTACCGTGTTCATACCGCCTAGGTACCTACTTTACAATAATATGTTTTATGACTTGATCTTGCATCAGTCTAGAATCGTTTACCTACTTATTTAAATACTAGTTTACGCCCGCGACTTCGTTCGCATCAAAGTTCTAGAAATTTTTCCGAGAGAAAAAATAGCCTATGTGGTATTCCAGACTATAATCTATCTCTGTGCCAAAATTCATCCAGATCTGTTCAGCCGTTCTGGCGCGATTGAGTTACAAACATTCATACATCCTCACAAACTTTCGCAATTATATCATTAGTAGGAGTTAAACACTCAAACTGCAAGATGAAATCTCTCTAAAACCAACATTTTTTTTTTTATCAAATGTCTAAATACGAAGTTAAGCAATGCAATAGCATTATAAAAGACTGGCTTCTGCTCGCGACTTCGTCAAAGTTGATATATTATCCCGCGGGAACCGTATATTTTCCCGGATTAAAAAGTATCATATGTGTTATTCCACACTACAATCTATCTCAGTGCCAAATTTCATCCAGATCCGTTCAGCTGATTGAGCGTGAAGAAGAGGCAAACATACACACACACAAACTTTCGCCTTTATAGTATTAGTGTAGATGAAACCATTACTTTCATCTTTAATAATGTCGGACTTTCATCCTCTATTTCAACCACTTTAAGACCTTTTCTCGCGATAAAAGTTAGCCTATGTCTTTCTCTAAAGTTGAATATATCTCTGTACCAAATAACATCAAAATCGGTTCAGCGGCTTAGACGTCATCTTAAGCGAAAATAACTGGATCTACTGAACCGATAAAAAAAATATTTTACCTATAGTAAGCCACGTTATTTGTGAGTGTCATAGGCTATATAACGTCACGCTACGACCCACGGGAGCGGAGCAGTAACTAAAGACATAACGCGGGTGAAATAAGCCACCGGTAGTTCACAAGTCTATACTAATATGGTAAAGAGAAAAGATTTATATTTTTATATATGTAACGAATAAACAAAGCACGTAAAGCCGTTGGTCCCGGCTGTCATTTATAGATCTTTGACAGTAGTTACTGTTAGTCAGAAGCCCGAAAGTCTGACAACCAGTCTTACCAAGAGTATCGTATTACCCATTACTGGGTTGTGGACGTCTGATAGGCAGTCGCTCCATGTAAAATACTGATATTCAGCTGCATCCGGTTCGACTGGAAGCCGACCCCAACATAGTTGGGAAAAGGCTAGGCAGATGATGATGATGTAACGAATAAACATAAAAACTACTATAGCGATTTACAAAATTGTTTTGCTGTTAGAAAGCTACATTATCACTGAGTAACATAGGCTGTATAACATCACGCTACGACTCATGGGAGCGGAGCAGTAACCAAAGACGTAACTTAAGGTGCAACCTCCACGGTAGCCCGCCAAAGTCAAATTTTCTTACGTTTTTTGCAATTTGCAAGTCAGTATTAGGTTTAATGTTGATTAAAGTAAGATTCACGGGCGTAAGAAGTATGTATTTTCAGAATTTTAACCATTAAAATCAGTAAAATAACTCCATAAGTCGGTATAATTCCAAAATGTCAAGATTTCATGAAATAGTCATTCTTTGGGTTTACCTGGCCCTATGGAGTTTTATTGCTGACTTAAATGGTTATAATTCTGAAATTACACAATTCTTACGCCCGCGAATTATACTTTAATCAACATAATTATAACTTAATACTAACTTGCAAATTGCAAAAAACGTAAGCAAATTTGAACTTCGCGGGCTACCGTGGAGGTTTCACCTTAACGCGGGTGAAAAAAAGCCACGTAGACGAAGTCACGGATATTTCGCTAGTGAGTAATAAATTATACATGACAGTCGTCATATAGCGACATTATTGTTTTAAAATAACGTTGCTTGGCATAGTACCCAATGTTTTCATTTTCGTTTCTCAAGGAGCATTCAACAATGACATAACGAACGGTCACAATCGCCATTGAAGAGTCTCGCAAACAGCTGATGATAAGTAATGATTGACTCTCATTGAGAAGGAAACAACGATATTCGTATTTATTTAACACTAGTTTATTTTTGGGACTTTGGCCGCGTTGACGTCCTGTATAAGGGTACTCGTTAGTTTAATTTTTGCTGCTGCGAAATTCTAATTATTTGTCGTAAACAAAAGGAGCTTAGGTTACTCCTTACTACATTAAAATCGGTCTAGCCGTTTTGGAGATTAATCGGAAAATAGCTACAGATGCACAAACAATATTTTGTTTTTGTTGTAAACATTTCTTAACTGTCTGACAAACTTCTAAACGGCGAATTTAATTGTGTAATCAAAATTTTACAGTTAACCGCGTATGAATTTAGTAAAAAGTTGTTATATTGATAATACAAATAGACACTTCAATTCTATTTATTTTTATACATGTAAAGAAAAACTTAAAAGGTATCCATTTACACTAACAAATTAACAATATTATAAACGCGAAAGTAACTCAGTGGTATGTTTGTTACCTCATCACTACAAAACCACTGAACCGATCGTAATGAAATTTGACATAGATGTAGCTTGTAATCTAGATAAGAACGTAGGCTAGGTTTTATATTCACGACTTACACTGCGTCCGCGATAACCGACAAACTAGTAGGTAGGTACTAGTTACAAAAATTACATACAAACAATATAAACTTACGCTTTTTCCATGGGGGTAGGCAGAAACCGCAGACTTACATACTCGTTTCGTCTTTTCCACGTTCATACATCTTGTCATACAAACACGCCGGTTACGAGTACTGCGCACCCGATCTTTCTGAAGAACCTCACCAATAAGGTCGGGGAAGATCTTTCTAGGGCGTCCCCTACCGGCGTTGCCACTCACATCTGCCATATAAATCTCTTTTGTTAGTCGTCTTTCACTCATCCTTTTAACATGACGGGCCTGTTGGTCTAGTGGTTAGCGGCCCTGACTGCTAAGCCGGAGGTCGTGGGTTCGATTCCCACCCAGGACAAACTTTGTGTGATGAGCATGATTGTTAGTTCTGTGTCTGGGTGTGATTTATCTATAATATATAATATGTAAGTATGTATATAAGTATGTATATATATCAATTGTCTGGTTACCATAACACAAGCTCTGCTTAGCTTGGGAACAGATAGCCGTGTGTGAGTTGTCCCAAGACATTTTTTTTTTTTAACATGACCGAACCATCTAAGCATACTCTTTTCAACCTTTGTCACTACATCCTCTTTTACACCTCAAATTAGTTACAAATTCTTATCAAAATTTTCGATCGATAGTTTGAAGGTGGGATATGACCTTTTCTTGCTAAATCTTCTATGTAAGCTTGAGCAAGCGTTGCATGAATGCTTGTGAAGACTAGCATTGAGGTGACACCAATATCTTTGTGTACATATTCTAATGCAATATTAGCCGGTAGTCTTGTCAGTGAGAAGTAAATCTATGCCAATATAATAAAGAAGAGTTTTGGTGTTTGTTTAAACCAACTTATATCTAGAACTTCCAGTCGGATTGGAAAAAAATGTATATGATAGCCAGACTCTTGAGGAATAATATAGTACAGGATATATGCCATCACGCTATGAACTACGGGGGCGAAGCAGTAGTTAAAGACGTTAAGGTACGTCTTTAGCGGGTGAAGAAACAGCTGTGACAGCAGTTAGCGTAGAAAAAAATAATACTCATAAATACATTCAATTTACTTGACACTCTCGCATGAGCTAGTACCAAGATGACTTCTATTTCATATGTACTTTCTAAGTTTATCTTAGACATCACTGCCATCGGTGAAGGAAAACATCGTGAGGAAGCCTGGACTATACCTAATTCATATAAGTCTTTGAAATCTCCAATCAGCTATGAGCAAGCTTGGTGATCAATGCTCGTGCCTTCTCTGTATGAGAAGAAGCCTTTGCCTTGCAATGGGACCATCATAGACTTGTATTATTGTGCATTCAGTTTTGTCGCCAAGATGCCTTCACACCCAGGGTTGCGGAATTTGTTCGAAACAGTCACCACGGTCCTGAAACGCAAAGAGCATTACGAGGAACACGGATGAGTTTTAGTCAGTCAAAAGTCTGACTCTGCTTTCCGCTCTACCCACTGCGGAATAAGTCAAATGATGAATTCTCGAACTCAAAAAAAAAAGGATGGCTACACATCTGTACTGCCTCTAGTATTATTACTACTGCTTTAGGAAGACCAGGTGACCTACCAGATGCAGTGTCGATAAAACAGGTGTTTATCGACGGAAATAAATGGATCTGTTTTATATTCAAAATTAACATGTCTACATAATTAATAATACACTCTATTATGAGGACTGTTTGTGGGAAAACCTGCTACTTTATGACAAAGAACCTGTTTTAATTATTGATGCTTCTGCACTCGACTTCCAATGCGAAGATTTTTTCCATCCGCGTTTAGTTACGCCTTTGGTTACTGCTCGGCTCTCGTATGTCGTAGCGTGATGTTATATAGCCTTAACTATTCCTCATGAATCTGGCTGTTATATACAAAAAGAATTTTTCAAATCCGACTGGCAGTTCCAGAGATATACGCATTTAAACATACTAACAAAAACTCGTCTGGTTTTTTTATTGTTAATGATACGAATCTTTCAAATTCGTCTAATTTGTTATTTATCGTTTTGTTAATCTTCGTTCCTTTCTGATTCAAGTTGCCTTTTATGTGAGATTTAATTGAGAAGATTTTAGTTCTTCAAATTGAGCATATCAACAAAATAGAATAGGTCGTTGAACCCCCAATTAAGATGTTATTTCAAGACGACTTAATTACCTTTATTTGGTCATTCTGTAGTGCTATTTTGTAACAAACCTCCTTGGAATTTAGAAGCGGTGAGCTAAAGGTGAGCTCTCACCATATGATAGCGGGTTACAGCGGTCTTCTCCAAAAACTTTGGAAGATTTTAAATGAATAGATGATGATGATGATGTTGGTGATGGTGATTTTTTGTTCGATATAGTCTCGAACGAAAAAAATATCGAAATGATGAAAAGACCACGCACTTTTGACTCGGTTTAGTAGTAGTAGAGCTCTTTGTGAAGGAGCTCGTCCGGGGAAGTATTACCAGCAAACCTATTTCTGCAGCAAAGCAGCGTTGCTGTGTTCCGGTTTGAAGGTTATGGGTGCCGAAATTACAGGCACATGAGACATTTCAACTTTACCTCTGAGATGGCAACGCATTTCCAAGATAGGTAGCAGTGACCACTTAACATTAGGAGTGCCGTGGGCTTGTTTGCCATCCAATGACATAAATAAGGTGTATGGTTATGCATATAAAATGAACAAACACTAAATGTAAAAATTTCACTCATCTTTTTCTGATTTTTAAATATTAACGCTGATTAATTTTCAAATCATAAGATTTGGATGTAGATTCTGTTACTTCTCTATACACAGAGAGTTGTCATCTCACCGTCATGCTAGGGATTAACAACTCACCTCGAACTCACTTCACCTAAACTCACCGACGGAGATTTACAGAATAACACTGCTGATCGTTTTTACACAACAATCATTGTGTTCTTTAGCTTTGCATCAGAACACATAACATCTTTAGTTATGAGAAACACTTCGAAATGTTTGCCAAACTTAGATAAATAAAACAAGCGATTTTATCCCTTATTGTCGAGTCATAGAGTTCAAAGACACCAGGTGTAATATTTGCAAAAGTAATCAGGTCTTAAATTTTGTTCTAACGTTCAATGTTTTTTCTCTTTGTTTTAAAATTTTAAGTAAATCCTTGAAATTAGTTTTGCATGTTAGGCGTTGCTTCATCATAGTTTTTGTAAATTATTTCTTAACTAGCTTCTGCGTGCGGTTTTGTTTACGGCGTTTTGTGAGGTAAAACGTCTTTAAAATCATATACATTCAGAAAAGCAGACCAAATTAGCGAACTATTCGCGATTCCACCCGCGTTTTGAACTATTCTGTGTGTCGTAGCGTGATGTGATATATCATAAACTATTCCTCATGAATATCTTCCTATCATATACACAAAATCTTTTAATTCGCTAAAATACCCACCACTTAAACGTAAGTCGTAAAAGTAGTTTCTCAACAAACATCATAAAAGTTTTTCCAACCCGTTTTTTTAAACTAAAGTTTTATAAGACAAAGTTGTAGAAACATAAAACAAGATATTTAACGTATATATAAATATAAACGACTGTCGCTTTCTACTTTCATTCGCTTTTCTTTATATATGGGTGTGGACTTGGCATAGGCCCGCGAAAGGCGCGCCTTCTGGGGGATCGCGGAAGACGCGTACCCACGCGATCCCGGGCGTAAGTGTAGTACCTTGATTCTTGCCTGCCAGGGTTGCGGAATTCGTGCAAAAGTGTCACCACGGGTCTAGAACGCAATGAACATTGGAGGAACACGGATGGGTTTAAGTGAGCAAGGGTCTGACACTCCCTGCTGCTCCGCACAGTGGAAAAAGTCAATTAACGAGGTCCCATCCTTTAAAAAAAAAGTACAAAGTACAAGGCACATCACTGATTTTACGTAAAACAAGAACAAACATCGATCCAAAATAAAAATAAAACTAAATCGTTTAATCTGTGCCCGATGTAAAACCATAGAGCATACAGAGTTTAATTTTGTCATAATAAAAAGTAAACAGGGGGCCTACCACCATTGCTTGAAACAGTATCATATTAATATTACTTAGCCTTGCGTACTGTTGAATTTTCAACGCTCGGCGCAGCGCCTAGAGTTGCAAATCAAACAACTGAAATTACAAAGTAATATTAAAATGTTACTGTTTTAAGACATGGTGGTAAGGCCCCAGTTGTTTGTAATGCCATGACTCTTTACTTTCATATACTTGTAATGTGTGCACAAATTGCGAGCTACAAATGACAACCAGCTTTTTTTAAGCTCTTAAAAGTCACTTAACGAAGCCGAAAGTTTGTATGTTCTTCACATTATTTCTGTTATATCTCTCTGCTGTGTCTGTTATCATTACCTTCCCCCCTAGCCAAGTCACAAACGATAAACGCAAACGCTGAGTAGGCTTTAATAGATCTTCAACTTTATGTGCTTGGTTTTAAGTTGAAGATCTAATGAAGATTGCATAGCGTTTTCGTTCGTTCTAGTCGCTAACGCTTAGAAATCTTTAATAGATTTTCAACTTAAGGCTATTGGATATTAAGTTGAAAATCTATTGGTACCTATCGAGCGTTTACGATTATCGTTTGTGACTTGGCTAGGGGGGCTGATCTCCTTCTAGTTATGGAGATATTGATGAAACGCAAACATCCTACTATAAGTCAATCCTCAAAACTATGGATTTATTGAAAGGCTCCATAATCGGCCCTACACATAGTCGGACGTAGGCGGAGGCAAGACAAAGTCAAATCATTTATTTCAATGAGCATTAAAAGGAACTTTTGAACGTCAGTTACATGAAAAAATAATTATTATTGAATCTAGTTGCACATTCCAAAAGATAGTTTCGTATGGAGAAGAACAAGAAACTCCTCTTTATACATACTATCACGCCTGTGTTCCTCCAATGGTTAAGCAGGTGTACCAATGTACATCCACAGTTCGCTGGTATGTTTAGGTCCCTTGTAATAGGGGGCGAGCCTATTGTCATTAACCGGGTACAAGTCCTGACTCCGAGCGGCTACAAGAGAATTAGCATTGTGGATTCAAATTTTAATAGAATACTTTTAAAAATTTGAAAAAGGAATCATCAAGAAGCAGACCACAGATTATCCGCGACATTAATTCCAGCCAGTAACTGCCCACTCACTGAAATTGCTGGTCTTAGCGGAAATAACTGTAAATCGTATCAAATCTTCCGTAATTCAGAGTAAACTAGACTAGTCGGTGGCCGCCATTGTTAACTGTTTACTCTAGTGTTTGGTAGTGAAGTTTCTTGCTCGTTCTTCTCCATAGAGACGTTTTGGAACGAGCTTCAACTTTAAATTGTAACTTCCTGACAATTCAAAAGTGCCTGTAAATGGTCTAATTAAAGTAAATGTTTTGACTTTGACTACTAAACTGTTTATAAGGCAAAGTATCTACCGCTTCCAGTTTTTTAACCTTGTGGTCAAAAGCGCGACTGCTACGCTAGAAGTCTTGGGTCTAATTCCTAGGTCGAGCAAAGTGTTATTGGGTTTTTCTATGAAATTCTCAGTAGCAGCTCGGTGGTAAGATTTGTGCCCTGTTGATGGTAATAGGCTCGCATGGGACCTAAACATATTGGCGAACTGTGGGCATATATTGCTACAACTTTTTTTTTTATAGACGTGAAATCATCAAATAACTTCCCCCGCCCTTAGTGTCAGACTTTTACTGACTAAAACCCGTCTATGTTCCTTCATTGTGCTCTTTGCGTTCCGGGGGCGCGGTATCTCTTTCGAACAATCCGCAGCCCCGGCAGACATTGCTACACCTCAGCCTAACCCTCCGGGGAATACAGGCGTGATGGTATGTTGTGTGTTGTACTATTAGGCTTTTTTTTTTTTTTTTTATAGACGGGAAATCATCAAATAACTTCCCCCGCCCCTTAGTGTCAGACTTTTACTGACTAAAACCCGTCTATGTTCCTTCATGTGCCCTTTGCGTTCCGGGGGCGCGGTATCTCTTTCGAACAACCCGCAGCCCCGGCAGGCATCGGCCCTCAGTGGCCCCATCCAATTTTGCTGACATCTCTTTGAGGCGCGCGTGGAACACGAACGCGCCGTCGACACGGTCTGTCGCTAGTGAACGTACGGACGGTGAGCTACCCATTGCTCACCGTCCACAGACCCGCGTCTACGGTGGCCGGGAGTCGTCTCGTGGCTCCCGACGCCCGGATCGTCTACCGCGGCGGCCGCTGGGACGGGGGACCCTCCTTTCCCTCTCCCGTCCCGCCGCCTCCTTCTCTAGCATTACAGTAGGTACTATTAGGCTAATGTCTCTGTCAGAGTTGCGGAATTTGTTCAAAAGAGTCATCGCGGCCCTGGAATACGAAGGGCATTAGGGAGAACACGGATGGGGTTTAGTCAGTAAGAGTCTGACAACCTAGAGAGTGTCCACCCAGCCAGCTCATAAGCGTGTTTAAATCTTCACTCCAGTGTTTTCTAGGCCTCACTCGGTGACTTCGCCCGCCATTTAAGGGACAATCAGAGGAAAGCCATCATTTATAATTAAACCTTTAGGTACCTCTCTACAGATACACATACATAAACTCACGCCTTTTTCCCATGGGGTAGGCAGAAACCACAGAACGCCACCTGCTACGATTCTTACATACTACTTTCGCCTCATCCACGTTAATACAAGCACGCCGATTACGAGAACTGCGCACCCGATCTATCTATATAATTTTAAAGAAAGGGACCCCTTCAACAAAAAACCATTAACTAATTTACCCCAGAGCTCCATTTAAAAACCCCATAAGCACCATTCAAGCAATTCCGGAGATTACCGCACACATACACACATTTTCGTGTTGACCTACAATTTGTTACTTTCAACCAAGATGGCGCTAATCTAATTTAGCGGCCAATTGTGAAACGATTAGGCCAATTGACTTCGAATTACGGCTTTTAAAAATAAGATACGATTGTGAGGTAACAGTGTAACAGTTAGATTTTAACAGTTTTATACGTATACTGGGTAGCTTCCAACACATACCCATAGGGGGTGAGCCTATTGCCAAAAAACAAAATTGAAGTGGCTGTTTGTTTCGGCTAATCTCCTAAACGTCTGCACCGATTTGGACAGGATTTTCACTCCCAGATAGCTGATGTTATAGAGTACTTTGGGCTGCTTTAATTTTAGAAGAAAAATATACATCCACATAAAAACATTCATGCAAGCAATGTCGCGGGCATAAGCTAGTAAACTATTTTTTTTTAACGATGTGTAGTCATCCATTGGCTTCCCCCGCCCTGGGCGGGGCGGCAGGGCGGGAGGGAGTGTCAGACTTTTACTGACTAAAACCCATCTATGGGCCTTCATGTGCCCTTTGCGTTCCGGGGGCGCGGAAGCTAGTAAAACATAAATTAAAGAAACCATTTATGTAAGTAAATAGCTCCAAAGATTCATAAAATTCCAACCTGTCAAAAATTACATTCGACTCCAACTCAAATCTTGATCCATTTGTAAATTAACTAGTTATGCCGTTTTATAATTTGCACACAAAAAAAGGCATAACCATACAATTTTATCATAAAAAAAGTCATTCACCTGACACAACGGAGTCATTAGCAAATGGAGACCTAACTTCACACAAAATCCCGACGACATTTTTGAGGTACTTTTATCGATTTCCATTTAATTAATACACATACATACATAAACTCACGCTTTTTTTTTCATTCAAATAATAATAAAATTATAAACTATGTACAATATACAAAAAATAATGGAACAAGAAAGCTCAGCCATCAAAAAACTCGTCCGTATTGCTATCATATGAGCAAGTGCCCAAATCCTCAAACGGCGCTAATAAGATAACCTTTCTGGAAGCCGTACTCCAATAAACAATAATTTTTCACACCAAGAATAAATGTCAATTCCCAGCAATTAGGTATTTCTGCCCAATAGCAGTTGACGACTATGAAATTTGACTGTCAGCTATTTTTTTCTTTATCGTGTGGGCAGTAAGGTCTAACGACCCCACACACCCTAATGTCACAGTTTCTAAACCGCCTCAAGGGCCTCTGAAATGGTTACCGATGTCAGTGATGTCGAAGATAAACTTAGAAAGTACATAAGACATAGAAAAAGTCACATTGGTACTTGCTCGCGCCCGGTTGCGAACCCACAACCTCGTGCATGAGAGGCGCCTTAAACACCGGGCCACACACAGCTTCATTTTTTGTATCTTTTGCAGTCAAAACTCTTAACCAGTCAAAAGTACTATTGACTAGCAAAATCAGTCAAAACTACTTTTGACTGAACAGGTTGGTCAAAAGTGGTTTTGATTGAAAAATATTGGTTATTAGTACTTTTGACTGCAAATTTACGGTTAAAAGTACTTTTGACTAACGCTCTTCGTCAAAAGTAGTTTTAACTGCAATAAAGCATCAGTCAAAAGCACTATTAACTTGTCAGATGTGAATAATGCTTAAAAAGCATAGTCGAAGAGCCCCGCTTTGCGGGGCTCAAGGGTTTACAAAAAAAATAACCACGAAGTGGATGGCGGGGTCTGTTCGCTCGCTTCGCTCGCTCTCTAGACCCCGCCATCCCCTTCTAACCTAACCTGTCCGAGTCGTGGTGCCCCAAGTCCCGAGCTCGCTTCGCTCGCTCTTTTATAAAGAATAAGTAGATATTATTAATTATTATTGCAGATTAGTGACTGATTTTTAAGAGTTTTGACTGACACTTAGTCAAAAGTACTTTTAACCAGCTCCATTGGGCAAAAGTACTTTTAACTGTTATTTTAGTCAAAAGTATTATTGACCAAAGCATACGGTCAAAAGTACTTTTAACCAGCTCCATTGGGCAAAAGTACTTTTAACTGTTATTTTAGTCAAAAGTATTATTGACCAAAGCATACGGTCAAAAGTACTTTTGACTGATTTTGCTAGTCAATAGTACTTTTGACTGGTTAAGAGTTTTAACTGCAACATATCCAATGTTCATGCTTAGTCTCTGTACAATTATCTACTCATGTACTTGTAACGTAACGTCTAATCACAATGCAAACGTCACGAATTACTTCACAATGAGTTCGTTAACCTCGGGTAATACACATTATATTGCTTTACGTAAGTTTTGAGACGGATTTAGAAATAAGCGAATGGGCCGTGGGATACTCTGATTAGACTGTAATTATGTATTGCTTTTTTCCTCTATTTGTCTCAGGAAGTGAATAAAGCTGGGTACTCACTTAGCAGTGTAGCACGTAACGTATCAGATACGTTATCAAGTGAGTACGTAGGCACGAGCCCGCTGCGAGCCGGCCGCGCGTGGAGCGCGGCTGTAAGCTCACAGTGACCCGCCGAGTGGCGGTTTCACTGCGAACACAAAGGCGGCTAGGAAGCTCGTAGCTAGATACGCGGAGGACCGTGGACGAGCCGTACCCACTTGCAGGTTGATACCGTATCTGATACGTTGCGTGCTACACTGCTAAGTGAGTACCCAGCCTAATATCATCAATACTCTATCTCTCGAGCTGCCTCGTTAACCTAGTGGTCCGAAGCACGACTGTTACGCTAGAGGTCTTAGGTGCGTTTCCCAGGTCGAGCAAAATGTTATTGGATTTTTCTATGAAATTCTCAGTAGCAGCTCAGAGTTAGGATTTGTGCCCGGTTAATGGCAATAGGCTCGCCTCCTATTACATAATATGGGACCTAAAAACATACCGGCGAACTGTGGGTGTACATTCCTACACCTCTGCCTAACCCTTCGAGGAATTCAGGCGTGATGGTATATATGTTTGTACTCTATCTCTACATAGTATATACTAATTTCAACCCGCGACTTCGTCCGCGTTGATATTTTCACCCGAGTTGTGTTGTCTTTTGTTACTGCTCCGCTCCCTTGTATCGTAGCTTGATGTTGTATAGCCTATTATACTATTCCTCATGAATCTGGATTTTATATACTAAAAGTTTTGTTTTAATCCGACTGCTAGTTCCAAAGATTAGCGCGTTTGAACAAATTAATAAAACTTCAACTTTATTACCATTAGCATAGAAGTTATTTTTTGAGGATGGGAAATCATCGCATGATTTCTTCTGCTCCGGGCGGAGCGGTAGGGAGTGTCAGACTCTTACTGACTAAAACCCATCCGTGTTCCTCCTAATGCCTTTTGGGTACCTGGACCGCGGCAACTCCTTCGAACAAATTCCGCAACACTGGAGTATAGAATTCATCATCATCTGCTTAGCCTTTTCCCAACTATGTTGGGGTCGGCTTCCAGTCTAACCGGATGCAGCTGAATACCAGTGTTTTACATGGAGCGACTGCCTATCTAACCTCCACAACCCAGTAACTGGGCAACACGGTACCCCTTGGTTAGACTGGTTGTCAGACTTCTTGGCTTCTGACTATCCGTAACGACTGTCAAAGATCTACGAATGACAGCCGGGACCAACGGCTTTACGTGCTTTCCGAGGCACGGGGGTGTCACACAACCAACTTCCAAACTCCGGTCTGTTAGTGAGAAATCCCGAATGGAAAACCCCATTAACACATTTTGCCCGACCTGGGAATCGAACCCGGGACCCCACGCTCACCAGACGCGCTTGCGACCACGAGACCAACGGGGCAGTATATAGTTACTTGAGTAAAGAAGTAACTATAGATGATTCTGGGGACAAAACCATCACGTGAACTCACCATTCACGCTAATAGTACATGGGATAATCAATTAAGTATTTATTAAGAATAAAATTCTTAGACAATGACGGAGCGTTTTTACGGTGGGAACTTATTTAAACAATGAAATTAGTTATTAGAAACACGCTTTCAAAGATGAAAGGAAAAGATTAAATGTTTTCTAAATTAAACCATTAATATCGTGGTTGAGTCACTTTAAAAGTGTCAGGTTAAGAAAGATTGTTGATATAAATTATTGCACAAGTAAATTATTACCGATACTGTTGTGAGCAATATCCATACTTAATATTGTAAATGCGAAATTAACTCTAAAAAAAACGATTCCGATGAAATATGGTACGGAATAAGTTTGAACCCCGAGAAAGGATATAGGTACCTAGGCTATTCTTCATTCTGCGACTTAGTCCGCATCTGCGATAACCGACACTTACACAGACAAAGTCGGCGCCAAAAGCTATTACGAGAAAAAAATACTTAATTAATGAATGAACTGGCAACACTGCATTGTAAGTACTGTGGGACCCTATAGTACAATTATAAACTTTTATTATCACACCACCTTACATTTACATTCAATGGCCGACCCTTGGGGGGGTCGATATACCCCACTTTGGGTAGGTATCAATATAGTAGACCGTCTTCTATGCATCATCATCATCATCATATCAGCTGAACGACGTCCACTGCTGGATATAGGCCTCCATTAAAAATAGCCACAATATGCATTGTTAATGTAGGTATTTAGAACAAACTATATGGACTTTGATACTTTGTGTTCTTGTGGGCGTACATTGGTATACTTCTGCCTAACCCTTCGGGGAAGGCAGGCGTGATGGTATGTATGTGTTAAATGTACTTAGAAAATTCTTTCGATCTAAATCGTGTCACACTTTCATAAAAAGAACGAGAAAGCAGCACTACTCGTACATTTAAATGTAACGGTCAATTAGAACAATCGATCGATGATCGTGTGCGATGAGGAATCGATAGATCATATCGATGGATTACGTACGAGCGTTTCATTTTTATCGCTTCCTATTACGTAAAGTTGATGTTTCTTTGGAATATTGTCGTTTGTAAAACTGTCACGCCGAGTTATTTATTTTTGTTTAAAATTGTAGACTTACTATTTTATTTAGATACTAGCTGACCCGCCACGACTTCGTTCGCGTGGTATCCTACCCGTACCCTACCCCTACCCTACCCTACCCCTACCCTACCCCTACCCTACCCCTACCCTACCCTACCCCTACCCTACCCCTACCCTACCCCTACCCTACCCTACCCCTACCCTACGCTACCCCTACCCTACGCTACCCCTACCCTACCCCTACCCTACCCCTACCCTACCCTACCCTACCCCTACCCTACCCCTACCCTACCCCTACCCTACCCCTACCCTACCCTACCCTACCCTACCCTACCCTACCCCTACCCTACCCCTACCCTACCCCTACCCTACCCCTACCCCTACCCCTACCCTACTCCTACCCTACCCCTACCCTACCCTACCCTACCCTACCCTACCCCTACCCTACCCCTACCCCTACCGACATTATAAGTATTATCACAAATCTTTTGTATGGGAGTATAGAAAATTGTTGTTTTTAGACTTTTTCAGGTTTTTTTTTTATTTTTTTAAATATTTCTCTCCGTAAGAACCATCCTCGTACTTCAAGGAATATTTAAAAAAAAGAAACAGCCAAATCGGTCCAGTTGTTCTTGAGTTATGCGCTTACCAACACATTTTGCGATTCATTTTTATATTATAGAAGATGCAGATACAGAAAACGTATAAGTAAATAATAATTAAATTACAATTTATAAAAAAGGAAGCTCTTATGGCATCAAAACTCGTCCACATCGCTGTCAATGGGGCAAGTGCCCAAACTGGCCGTATTGTCACGTTTTATGACAGTGCGTCTTTGGCCCAAGAAAATGCCAGCCCTCCGGTCACATGAAGAGTCTACCAGTCGCTTGGCGATGTCCCGAAAAGCTAGATGAGGACCCCATGGCCCTAGTGTTTCAACCCCAAACGGCTCAAAGCGGAGCAAAGTTAAACTTCGACGCGGAGAATCAGAAGTTAGTTTTGTCATAAAGCAAAGTCGATGGCCCACATCGACTTGTTTGCATTCGACATTCCAATGCAATAAATAAATAATATCTAGCTGTTATTAATTCTTACACGCATCCGTAGCTATCAAAGGTTTAAATAACAGTAAAATAAATAACAATACAGATATAAGTATACTATCAATACTTAGCTTCGCATATTTTCACGCACAGGCGGTCTCCTAATAGGTACTAGCATTTTAATAAAGGCGTTAATTTAATACCGGATGATAGTAGACACTCCTTCTGATTCGAATTCAATGATGTAAAGTCAATGTACACGGATGAAAAAAAAAATTAAATTCTCCACACCGATTCCGGCCACGCCATCAAATATTAATGCAGACTAGTTAAGAACGCAGGAGATATTATAGTGCTCAAGCGTGTGCGCAAAGACAGGTGCATTCCCTCTTCCCTCACTCTTATAGTACAATGAGACGGCAATCCGACTCGACCGGAGAGAGATCAGACGCAGCACTAACGGCTTTACGTGCTTTCCGAGGCACGGGGGTGTCACACCACCATCTTCCAAACTCCGGGCTGCTACAGAGAAATTCCTAATGAAAAAACCCAGTAACACTTTCTGCCCGGCCACGGAATTGAACGCGGGACCCCTCGCTCAGCAGTGGCGACAGACCAACGGGGCAGTCCTGGGGTGTAAATGACACTTATATCCTTCAATTGAAACCATGAATTCTCTATTCAGGACTGAGTAGGTATCAGACTACAAGAATTTTGCATAGGAAAATCATCAGTAAATTAAGAGATATGGAGGTTTTCTTTTCCGCTAAGTGAAAATTCGCTCTTATTCCTTCTGTAACGCCGTCAGCGGCTGGTAAAAAAATCTTTTGCGCCTGTTTTAGGTCCACAAATTGCCATTAGGGACGACTTAGCAACAGGTTGTTGCAGTACTTGGGAAGTGTGGCGGGCTTATCCCATATGTTCTTAACGATCCAGTGCAGCGGTGACTCTTTGGAACAAATTCCACAACAAAGGGACGGGCTGGGTTCGTTCTTGATTGTTAAGGGACGAATGTAAAGCCACAGGCTTAGCAGCACAGCCGGCTTGAACGGGTGTCAGGGGAAATAATGCCGGATTCAAAAATATTTTTTTATAGATCATGGTATCAGGGTTGTAATGAAGCTCCGTAACTGTAACCGAAAATATCGGATATCCACAATAAACATTTAATATGTATAAATAACAAAAAAAAAACTATTGTCATCTATAATCATAATCTAGAATATTATTTTCTTCGGAAACACTGCTTTTTTCGGGATTAAAGATGGGTATCTTTAATCCCGAAAAAAACACTGTTTTCTATGTTTCTGTTTGTCTATGTCCGTTTTTGTACACCTGACAACATCTGCTTAGCCTATTTCCCAACTGCGTTGGGGTCGGCTTCCAGTCTAACCGGAGGCAGCTGAATACCAGTGTTTTACATGGAGCGACTGCCTATCTGACCTCCACAGCCCAGTAACTGGGCAACACACCTCTTGGTTAGACTGGTTGTCAGACTTTGTGGCTTCTGACTATCCGTCACGACTGTCAAAGATCTACCAATGACAGCCGGGACCAACGGTTTTACGTGCTTTCCGAGGCACGGGGGTATCAATCACACCACCAACTTCCAAACTCCGGGTTGCTACTGAGAAATTCCTAATGAAAAACCCAATACCACTTTTTGCCCGACCTGTACACCTGACAATATGCAAAATTCCATTATGATCGGTTCAGTGGTGGCGTGAAAAGGTAACAAACAAACCAACTTACTTTCGCATTTATAATATTAGTTAGGATAAGCTAAGGGTCGTCATTTTATTTCATAATATATGTATTTTATGATAGTCTTGAATCTTCGTTCATTTCCAGATTTAACGAGGTTCCAAAACTGCATCTTGTATAACACATTCTGTTATTGTCGATGGTCTGCAGACAGTATCGCACGGTACAAGTAACGAGTTAGAACAGATAACAGTAACACCGATGAAGCGTACCGAACGCGATCACTTGATGACGCCGTAGGGATGGGATGACCATGCGCTGGATTGTATCGATAAAATAGAATAAAATATTAACTATGAATATCTTGAACTGAACTACCATTAACTGCCTCGTTGGCATCGATGGCGTTGGTGGTCGTGAGCGCGACTGCTACGCTAGAGGTCTTGGGGTCGAGCAAGTGTTATTGTGTTTTTCTATGAAATTCTCAGTAGCAGCTCTGAGTTAGGATTTTTGCCCGGTTAATGGCAATATGCTCGCCTCCTATTACATGGGAATTAAATTTACCGTTGGACTGTGGGTGTACATTGGTACACCCCTGCCTAACCCTTTGGGGAATACAGGCGTGATGGTATGTGTGAATACTTTGCTACATAAAGACAGAGGTCTTGTTTTATTAAGAGGCTAAATATAACCATACATAATATGCATAGCTCTCAAAATGGCGAAACTCAAGTGGTAATGAGCAGGCCACATACCTCGTAGAGCGGACTAGCGTTGGGGTCGTAAGGTTCTAGAGTGGCGACCACGCACCGGGAGGCGCTGTATAGGACGGCCCCCCTCGAGGTGGAACGATCTCGCAAATACATTGATATCCCAGATACAAAGCTGAAATAGTTCGAGCTCTTAGCTTGATTAGTCGATGATTTTAGAAAATCTTTATTTTTTATTTCTCTCTTATAGTTTTTAGCTCACTCGGTAGCCGTGTTTTTGCGGTGTAACTGTATTATTTTATCGATATATCGATACAAAGCGGAACCTCACTAGCACTACTCGTCCCGTTGGCCCATCAGGCCACAAATTGCTCTATTGCACGCAAAAGCTGATTACAGTCGGTCAAACGGATTGACTTCTTATAACTGTAGATACCTATACTTCTTACTACGATTAGAAATGCGAAAGTTTGGATGGATGGATGTTTGTTACGCAATCACGCCAAAACTGCTGAACGGATCTGGATGAAATTTGGCACAGAGATAGATTATAGTCTGGAATTGCACATAAGCTTTTTATCTCGGAAATGTACGATTGCTGTGAGATCATTTAATTTAATTTATTTAATTATGATGGAAGACTTACAGCTAAACAAAACAGAATATAAAATAGTAGGTAAAACTGACAGTCAATTACAAGTCTTCACTTATAAAAAACAGACTGGCAGAGATGGTGTGAACAACACACGCACTGCTCATACAAAAAAAAATTCATCATGCATCAATTTTGACGCGGACGAAGTCGCCAGCAGGCGCTAGTCATTTATAAGTTTTCCAAACACTATCAGTAAAAATGACATCAATATTCGGGTACTGGACTCTAAAAATGGGAGTAATTTCAACGTGTGCTGGGTTTTGACAGAACTAGGGCTGCCATCCGGTCGGCATTCTGCGGATTTGTTCTGGGCGTCCGGGAGACATCCGGAAGGGGTTTGTCTGGATGAAACCCAGGCACTTATTCTGTCAGGGGAATACCGATTCATTGAAACATAAGCATAATATTATTAAAATATACATAAAATGTAACTGGATGTTTTTATTTTCTGGGAAAAAAATCTCAATTTCACCCAAATGTTCGGGGCAATTTAGATGATAGCAGCCCTAGCGAACTAACCACAATTTAGTTAGCTATTGGTGCCGATTCCCTTGTTGACAAACTAAACTAAAATTAGAGAATTGATATCTCTTACTATCATACAGCGAAAGAAAAGGACGGTAATACCTTAGAACTAAGTTAGAGATGTCAAATTAGTTTTGCCTTGAACTTTTCCGTGTTTTTAATCAACGCGTTCTGACATGTCAACTATAATTGTATAGAGGTTTTAGATCAACTAAAATTGATAAGTCTTATTCACGTCCGTCCCTTTCTTGTTTAATTGGAAAGAAAAAGATAGAAATAGGCTAAATTAAGTTTAGCTTGTGCATAACAGAATCGACACCATTTACTTAAAACGACATAGTTTCTTTCTACAAATCGTGCAATGTTATAGAGTACTATAAAAACTCGCGTGTCGATGCCAATAAAGGGTGTAGCGCAGGGCGTGCCGGTCGGTGCCTTATACCGACTGTAAGTTGACATAAAAATGTAATGGTACTATGGCAGCTCGGAGTTAGAATTTGTGCCCGGTTAATGGAAATAGGCTCGCCCCCTATTACATGGGACCTAATATACTGGCGAACTGTGGGTGTATATTGGTACACTTCTGCCTAACCCGCCAGGGAATATAGGCGTGATGGTATATTGTTTTTCTGATAAGATTTTTTCGGACGGCCGTGTGCCCCGACACATGCCAACAAGATTTTTACATTGATTATAACCCTTTACAAAAATCTTTTTTGTTTATTATATTTATTAGGTCTGCATTTGTTTTTATGACAAAATTGGCAACCACTTGATCCTATCTTCCTTCTATAAAAAAAAAAATAACTTGCATTTTTTTTAGACGTAAGTAAGTAACCTTTTTGTGTTTTTGCATGCATGATAATGCTTTCTGTTTTTTGTTGTTTTTTTATACTAATCTATTTTTATTATACTAACATAATTTTTACACACTTATTAATTATTACTACTTTATTATTGGCCAATCAAAATTCACCTGCTTAAACATTGTGTCCAATGTATTTTTTTAAGAGAGTTGGGTAAATGGCACCACTAATCAATTGACGTACTTTTTATGAGCTGTCAAGACGCGACTTCCCCATAGATTTTGTATGACAATACTAAACTATGACGTCATTTTTTTATATTAATTCACCAACTATTTATTGACTCCGAAGCAACTAAAAATCTATTTGAGTTGTCAAAAATGTGACGTCACAGTTTACTAGTGACAAAATCTATGAAGGAAGTTGCGTTTTGACAGCTCATAAAAAGTATGTCAATTGATTCGTGGTGTCAAGTACCCAATTGCAGTGGACTACTTTTCACCCTTATGCTCTTAGTAATAAGGATGACAAGTAGTCAACCGCCATTTTGCTCCGTTGTACATACTACTACATATATATTTATGTTCTTATTTACTAAAAGATGCAGTGGGCACTACATGCTTGCAAGAAATAACAAATAAAAGAGGCCTATGCGACTAAACCATTTTCTTAATTCATGTTTCAAAAACACGTCCATTATTCATAAGCTTTTTCTAGACAAATGTTCCAAAACTGTCATTTCAACGAAAAAAGAGAACAAAAAAAATACTATCCTAAAAAACGTGATTTTTAGAATAGTATTTTTATCATCATAACAAATATCTTAACAAAAAATAGTTTAAGAACTGTTTTTAAGCCACTTTTGGCAATTTGGAACATTTAGTCACCCCAAGCAATAGTATACAACCACAATTTGACCAGCACCTTCTCTTTACAGCGATCTACCAGACGAGGAGGACAAGAAATCGCCTGTCCTACTCCTAGGCGTGAACAAGATCTCAGACTCACCATCCTTCATCAGAAGACGGTCAATAGAACCACACACTTCCGGATCCATACGATTTTTCCGACCACTAAAGTCGAAATACACCAGAGGCCTTCAAGGAGATGAAAGGTTAGAGAAGATTAGGCAGGATCTTCTAGTCCACAAGAGCAAACCAGACACATACATTCCCAATGACCACGAAATATCTTTAGAACCAGAAGAAAGATGCATGAAGTTAAGCTGTGTGGGCAGCTGCATCTGTGACAGAAAGGAGAGTTCCACCCGAGGCTCCTTCTCTTTCCAAAGACCTGAACCAGGGACCCAGCACTACGAAGAGCCGAAAGACTTTTCGGAAAACGATATTGAATTCAAGTATACCGAACACATTCCTCATTCACAACCTTCGAGCAGCAAGCAGAGTTACAATGTCACGCCAAAGTCAACGGAAAGACGACATTTTCTACTAGCGAACCTGAATGAAAGGTTTCGGAAGACTTTGAGCTTAGATTCCAGGAAGGTTGAAACTAATCGCGTGGCTGTAAACCTGCCAAAAGAAACCAGACCTAAATCGCTAGTGAATACGAGCAATATTTGTGTGCAACAATTTAAAACAGGAGAACCGTTTGTCGCCCAAAATTTTAATAAAACTTCGCAACCGAAAAAGAAACGGAAGTCTTTCTTTTCTCTCGACACGTTTTTTGACTCTAAAAAATCTGACACCTCATCTATAGACGATTATTGCTCGTCAAAATACAAAAGATTTGAACTCGAAAGCGATGATTCTCCAATCTTCAAACGCGAAAACAATGAAGCAAAGACTCCAGATCTTTTAAACCTACCAGTGATTATAGACTCTGTAAGAAAGAAGCAATCAGATACGAGAAGACAGTTGGAGAAATTAGAAAACCATTATTATAAGAATATTCATAAGACACGAACTGTAATTGACGCAGTGCCGAAAGACGCAACTAACTTGCAAGGACCAAGCGGCCATTCCAACCACCTATTTTTCGATGAGGATGTGGAATATATTGAGCCTATTCGAAGCACATTTACAAGTCAAAGTACTCTTATTTTAGACAAAAACGCTCCTGAAGAACTTAAACCTGATTCCATTTTGACTATTAACACAGATGAAACAGATATTAGACTGCCCAGCTCCACAGTATCTCCTAAATCGAATGTAGATGACTTTGATAGTCTAGGAGCGTACGAAATTGAAGTAAAGGAGTCGGATTTAGCGAAGGCAGCCAAAGATTTAACAGTAAAAGTGATGGATAAGTCAGTGGATTCTATAGGCAGTTGTTCCCTGGATGTCGACGCAAGTACAGATTTTTCAGGTAAATAGTGTTGCTAATGTGTTTTTGGCTTTTTTTATTGATGTTGTAGACTTGTAGTAGTTATGATTCAAAAAAGAGTTGTGCTGTTAGTTTTTTTACTTGTCTTTCTTCTGAATCTTTGATTATTTATTAGCATGCGTGATTGTGATTCTCTTTAGTTCATTTTCATCTTATTTTTATATCGACTTTTAATGAGTTTATTTTAAAATTAAATGAGTAAAATCAACCGAGAGGTGTTATATAAAAAAAAACGCCAAACCTTTTTATTGTTTTAAGTATAGTTTTAAAACTTTTAAAATAAACTCAATAGCTATTAAAATACAATTATTCTTTTTTCATATTAATAAATGTCTTTACTATTATCTGTATTCTGTGTTTTCATTTTTCCTTATCTGTAGAGTGACTGTTTGTTGTTTTCTTTTTTTTTTTAAATAAAATATGCTTTTATTCTATTTCACTTTTCCAGTTCTTCATTAATTTATTTGTTTCATATGATTCACCTTCGAACCGTTTCTAGAACTTTCGTTAGCATGTGAAATATAAATAGGTGTACAGTAATTTCGAGGAATTTAGGTAATCGTCCTCCTTATATTTCGTGTCTGCTTTCCCTCCATCACGACAACTTCCAACTGATTGCTTTCTGTATAAGTATAGATGTCTTCGGCTCGTAAATCACTGTGAAGAGAACTTTTATTTTTAGCATTCGAAATGTTTGGTTTTGTTTTTAACATGAACGTGTGAATGTATTAAGTTTTGTGTGAAACCGAACGTAAAACGAGTCGGCGCGCGAATTTATTTTCAAAATTCTTTAAAAAAATCTCATGCTCGTGTAATCCAAACAATATTGTCGTAGTTAGCATTGCCTGTATTGATTGGTAGATTACAACAATATGCCACACATATACGTAATATACGTAGAATAGTTGAGATTGTTATCAAGTAAAATGACCTCGATCATAATAAACATTTGTAACGGAAGCAAGAAATACCTTTGAAGGACCGATCGATTAAAACAGTAACGTCGCTAAAACACTGTTTTATAAAAATCTGTAAATCTAGGTCGTGCATAGAAAATGCAAACAATGCTGGTTGCAAAATGCAACTCACAAACAAAAAGACAATCGGATACGCGTACACATATGGATAATCTATGTATCGACCTCGTTTCTGCCCACGCACGAGTTATAGCTCGGTCATTGCCGTCATATTGCTTATGAATACACAGTCAAACACACCTGAGATAAAGTTATTTCGCAAAATTTTAACAATCTATCTATGTTTAAACATTTTGGTGACTTGCGAAGTTGTGAACAACGAATCCGAAACTTACCGACCGTGAAACGGAACGGTGTGGACTGGCCGCTAACCGTGCGTTGTCGACTGGAGGAAAAAAAATAAAAACGTTGACATGTCTTTGTGAGGACTGATGTCATTTGTCATAAAATAGTTCAGTGAAAAATTAAGTGAGGTGTTTAAAAAATAATGATTAAAAATTGATTATTTTAACAGTAAAAAATTTGTGTAATTCAGTTTCTGTGTGTTGAAAGCAATCGGTAAGTGTTTTGAGCCGGTTTTCAATGTCAAAAAGGATTTAAAAGAATTAGTTTAACCGTACTTTTCGTAAAGCAATTTATTATATCGAGAAATTATTTTAATTAAATAAACTTCGTAGAAACTAGCTAGATAGCATGACGTAGTATATTTTTTTACAATTGGCTTAACGTAGATGACTAATGTGATTATTTTTAATAGTTCACCGTAAAACGATTCACCTTTTAGAAATCTTTCTTTGCATGATTTCGTTCTTTCTTTTTCTTATATTTTGTAAGTATTACGCTTTTTACTTATATCTTAAGGATGTTACAGTATTACATTATGTAATATACAACCTTATAGTCTGCTTATTATTACTGATAAAAATTAAATTACCTACATTTTAGACATATAACATTTCCAAGTTATTGTGTCATGATTTTTCATAGGTACTTTAAAATACTTGGTGCTTACTTAAGTTACATCTGTTTTGCAGTCTTCATAGTAGTGTCAAAGTTTTTAATATCTTATCAAAAAGTTGAGTGATGAAATTATAATGCTAATGTTTAGTGCATATGATTATTATCTATCTTTAAAAATCACTCATGAAAATGCAATTAAATGATAAATGATCTTTATTGAGTAAGCTACTTGTATTTTGTACCGCTTTTAAATGTCTGACATTGTCTATAGGGAATGAGGTAGTTTAGTGATTATTTTTCTTTTAACATTTGAAATAGGTCTTTGCCCTGAAGATAGATACACTTGGTGTATGTGGTTTCTAGCCTCAATCTATATATACTATCTATAAATGTGATAAAGTTTAACCGAGAGCGGACAACATGCACTCCTTTTAAAAAAACGGACATGTGCGGTTCCCAAATATCGTCTAGAACATAAAAATAATTGCAATGATGGGAAAAACATGAAATGTAACTTTCAACTTCGTAATGTGTCTTTTTACTTCAATAACATAAAATACCATCACGCCTGTATTCCTCGAAAGGTTAGGCAGAGGCATGCCAATGTACACCCACACTTTGAAGGTATGGTTAGGTCTTCTTACTTCCATTATGTATAGATACTGCCCCGTTGGTCTCGTGGTCGCAAGCGGGACTGCTGAGCAAGGGGTCCCGGGTTCAATTCCCAGGTTGGGCAAAAAGTGTTATTGGGATTTTTCCAATAGAAATTTCTCAGTAGCAGCCCGGAGTTCGAAAGTTGGTGGTGAGACACCCTCGTGTCTCGGAAAGCACGTAAAGCCGTTAGTCCTGCGCCTGATCTCTCTCCGGTCGTGTCGGATTGCCGTCCCATCGGGCTATGAGAGTTAGGGAAGAGGGAGTGCACTTGTGTTTGCGCACACACCTGTGCACTATAATATCTCCTGCGTACGTGGCTAGTCTGCATTAAGATTAGCCGCCGTGGTCGGAATCGGCCTAGAGAATTACATTTACATGTATAGATACTAGTTATGTCATCCAGTCGAATTAGCAGAAAGTTGCCTATATCCTTTCTTGGGGTTGAAACTTACATGCAACCAGAAGTCATCAAAATCTGCTCATTGGTTTTGTCATGACATGAAAACTTAGACATCAGGTTACGGAAAGAATTTTCAAAATTGGACCAGTAGCTTTATTCAAACAAACTCTTCATCCTACTACTATTATAAAGGCGAAAGTTTGTATGTATGGATGTATGGATGTATGGATGTTTGTTACTCTTTCACGCTTAAACGGCTGAATGGATCTGGATGAAATTTGGCACAAAGATAGATTATAGTCTGGAATAACACATAGGCTACTTTTTATCCCGGGAAAATGTACGGTACCCGTAGGATAACACATCAACTGTGACGCGGACGAAGTCGCGGGCAGAAGCTAGTTTTGTAATACAATACATGCAAGTTTTGTATAATGCATTCTCTTTTCAAAGTCAAATTGTTATTTCATATTTTTATTACTTGGGTTAGGCAGAGGTGTACCAATGTACACCCACAGTTCACCAGTATGTTTAGGTCCCATGTAATACGGAGCGAACCTATTGACATCAATTAATCCTAACTCTGAGCTGCTACTTAGAATTTCACAGAAAAACCCAATAACCCCCCTCGTCCTGAGAATCGAACCTAAGACCTCTAGCGTAGCAGTTGCGCTCCAGACCACTGGGCTATGGAGGGAGACTGCCTTAAATATTTGTGTTTCTATTTCTCAGCTAGATTACAGCATTGAATATTAGAACTACAGTATTGCAAAGTGCAATTTTTATTACTCAATGTCGAACAGATGCAGTCACGGGCACAAGCTATATTACATAAAAGAGATTACTAATAAGAATTGCAAATGTTATTGCAATGCCATAAGAAATAAACAAACAGACAAAGAAATAGTTGACATACATATTTGTACATACAACATTGACATATGAGTCAGTGCTTGTGAGTAGGCGGTGAGTTGGACCGGTCAACTTCTTAAGCAAACTTATTAGCATACGGATTTACTTGCACTTTTCTTGCTTCATAGTTCTTTTATATTGGGGGATGAAGGGGGGGGGGGGGGGAGATTTCTGTAGAGAATACAGAAGATAGGTAGATTTAATGTTTAGAATCTTTTTTTTTTTCATTACTATAGTATAGCAGCAGAGTAGAGAGTATAGTGTAGTAGCAGCTCGGAGTTTGGATTTGTGGCCGGTTAATGGCAATATGCTCGCCCCTATTACATGGGACCTAAATATACCGGCGAACTGTGGGTGTACATTGGTACACCTCTGCCTAACCCTTCGGGGAAAACAGGCGTGATGGTATATATATTTATATTTTTTTACTATAGTATACATATAATAAGATTGCGTCGTTGGTCTAGCAGTCCTAAGCGCGACTGCTACGCTAGTGGTCTTGGGTACAATTCCCAGGTTGAGCAGTGTTATTGGTTTTTTCTATTAAATTTTTAATAGCAGCTCGCAGTTAGGATTAATGCCCGGTTAATGGCAATAGGCTCGCCCGCTATTACATGGGACCTAAACATACCGGCGAACTGTGAGTGTATCTTGGTACACTTCTGCCTACCCCTTCGGGAAATACAGGCGTGATGGTATTGTTCCTCATGAATTTGACTTTTGCCCTGAAATTAGCTGTTCGGCGGCGCAATCGATTTTTTAGGGACAAAATTATCTACTGCGCAGCTAAGCGACTAACTTCAGGACGGTCAAAATACGTCGGCAGTACCATACAAAAAGAATTTATCCAATGTAAGTGGTAGATCCAGAGATTATCGCGTTTAATCAAACAAAAAAATCTCCAACTGTATTATATCAATATAGAGTACTAGCGAGCTGCCCGCGACTTCGCCCGCGCGGCTTATTTCACCCGCGTTTAGTAACGTCTTCGGCTACTGCTCCGCTCCCGTGGCTCGTAGCGTGATGTTATATAGCCTATGTTACTCAGGAATAATGTAGCTATCTATTGGTGAAAAAAATAATATCGGTCCAGTAGTTTTAGAGCCTTTCGATATAAACAAACAAAAGAATCTTTCCTCTTCATAATATTACTAGCTTTTGCCCGCGGCTTCGCTCGCGTTAAGAAGTATTCAAACTTTCATCCCCTATTTTATTCCTTTAGGGGTGGAATTTATCAAAATCCCTTATTAGGGGATGCCTACGTCATAGTTGCTTAATGCATGCAAAGTCTCAGCCCGATGGGATTAAAATTGAAAAAGTTTCATACAAACTTTCATCCCCTATTTTATCCCCTTGGGGGTAGAATTGATGAAAATCCTTTCTTAGCGGATGCCTACGTCATAACATCTACCTGCATGCCAAATTTCAGCCCGATCCGTCCAGTGGTTTGGGCTGTGCGTTGATAGATCACTATGTCAGTCAGTCAGTCAGTCAGTCACCTTTGAGTTATATATATTTAGATTAGCATATTAGTATAGATAGATTGGAATCTCAATCTACCCTTAAACAGTTCAATGCCAATGCACACACACATACATGTAGATATCAATTCTTACATCATTATTACCTCCATCACGCACATTCCTATCTCATTATCAGTGATAAGATAGCTACCATGCTGTGCGGTAATTATAATGCTTTTCTACATTTTTACCTCGCTTTTTTGACATTTAAATGCTTCTAAATTCAAAATGTGTGATTATTACCTCCTTTTTAATGCTTGTGAGTGTCGAAGGAGGTTTTAAATAGTGTTTGAGTTTCTTTGGTCTGTTAATTTTGTGATTGTGTTGGCTAATCTGTGGATTATCTGTATGGTAGATATGTGTTGAGTTTGTGCTTTGTTTATGTTGTACATGTGTTTGCTTTGCTATCCAGAATATATATATTGATTATGCATTAATATGTAAACGGTTAGATGTTTTATCTAGTGCAATAAAGAAACTCCAATGTTTTCTATCTGTGTAATCTTTGATAGTAAACTAAAATTATATTATCTGGGTAGGGTGGCATGGATGTTTTGTCTTTTTTGTAGAAAAGGGCCGCCTAAATAAATTAGGGAACCCGATCTAGTATTTGTTACACTAACCTTAACCTTAATGAAAACTTGAAAAAAGAGTATGCAAAACCTTTTTTTCTTGTAGGCTCCTATTTTTTTCAGATACTGGGATTAATTAAAATATCCTCCATATTTTTTTTACCTCACCTATAAAAAACTTAAATACCTGGATTATATTTAAATGTTCAATAAATACTGATTGAGTTATGGATTATTTGTATTTCACAGAAATATTTAAAAAATAATGTTTGATACCTAAATCAGCATGGTCTTGCTGAATAACAAATAAATATGTCAGTTTATATTTCTTGTCTAAGATTTTATTAAATAAGCTTGTTAATTTAATTGGAAAATTTTTAAAGAGTTTCCGTGGAGTTTCTTGCTTGTTCTTCTCCATAGAGACTTACGTTTTTAAACAAGCAACTAGCTTCACCTTTCCGTATAATTTCTTCAAATTTCTTGACAGTTCAAAAGTGCCTGTGAATGGTCTAATTGAAATAAATGCTTTGATTTTAAAAATATAAAATATGACTTCTTTCTTCTTATAAGAATATAATGATAATATTATATTTGTGCCAATTGAAACCAGAACTTGCCCAAGCTTGCAAGTGCCAGGGCACACAGGACAAAATGTTAAAGAGGTTCCCATCTTTGGGAATATATCAGTTTGGTGTTAGTTTTATGTCATCATGTAGCTTGTGCAATCTCTTCTTGTAACTGTTACTAGTTTCAAGTATTGACTATTTTGACAAACATAAAAGAGCAGCCAGGTCATAGGGTAGTGGCGGTTAGAGACCCAAAGAGAGGCACCTCCGCACGAGTCCAAGACGACTGCCTTCAGCAACTAACTCCTATATCATATGTCTAAAGCCCAAATTCTCCTCCTTCCAGATACCACATCGGGAAGCTTGAATCTCCTTACACCATCTTCCACCACCAGCCGGATCCGAGACTTCACATCCAGGTTGCAAGAACGGGCAGGCTCCAACCTACAACCTAACTACTTAGTCGGCCCCACCCCCGTGGCCACACCAGTCCGGACCCCTGACGACACAACACCAACCCCCAGAAAGTCTGAAAATCTCCTGAAACCGCCCCCAAAAGTATACGTGGACACCTCAAGTCACAGATCGAGAGGGCATCATAAGAAAAGAGACGATTTTCCCCATAAAAAACCGAGCTATCTCAACCTCGCTTGCTCCGTCAATGGGTACTCGAATCTGACGACTTATGATTCGAAGCTAAGACAAGATATCAATAAAAGTCGGGAAGCCTCCCCTATAAGACCAATAACTCATACTTACCAATACAGAAGTGAAAATAACTCGCTCCTTGTCCCTGTTCCTGTCAGCGCGAATAAACTGCTTGTACCAACATTTGGTCCTCATGATACGCGCGCCGATTTGACACAGAAAGCGCCTACAAAGGCGCACACAGACCCTTACCTAGCTACGTCACCATTTAATGTTTACATGGCTGCCGAAAATAAACAATTAAAAAACGACTTCCTAGGAAACATGACGACCACCAGCCGGCCTTACATATCAAATGAAAGTAAGAACTTCGCGGCCTCAATGCTTCACAAGACAGATGAAGTGGATAATTCAAAGGAGGTCACCTTTAAATCGAGTTATTCGGAGACGAATTTCAGGAAGACTGTCACCTCGAATGGCAAAGAAGCGAGGTTCAGCTCTGAATCTTACACCATTTCTTCCAATGGGGTGTCTAAACGAGTAGAAATAACTAAAGAGAATGGCGAACAGCTCACGAGTCCAATGAAGAGCTTTATTCAACAACGAGTCGAAAGGCTCTACGGGCCCGGCGCTCTAGCTCAAGGTTTCTTCAACCAGAAGCGCTACAAACAAAAAAGCACCAGCGAAGACGACGAGCCGAAAGTCTTAACCGAAAAGTCGCTAAACACTCCAGAAAGGCTGCCCAAAAAATACGAAGAAACGGACATAGATCAAGTTTACACGAGTCCAAATGGAGAAATGGACTCCAGTGTGTCTCTTCCAGTCCTCAGGCATTTAAGGCCTGAGTTCCGAGCTCAGCTGCCGATCCTATCTCCAAAGAAGACTGTAAAAAGTGATCTGTCCCCACAAAAGATTGAAGAAGACGTTCTCAAAGTGGAAAAGACTGATACGGTCGATAAAAGTGCAGTGTCAGTAACAAATGGTATTTCTGTGATAAAAATTGATGGTGAAAATGGTGATGAACCGGTGATATGTAGTGTAAATGGTGATGCGAATGGTGTTGAGACGGTGAAGGACGCGCATTATTTCTTGAATTTGGAGAAGAAGGAGACTGAGAGGCTGTTGGCGCTTGCCGCTACTGCTGAGAAGGAGTTAGAAGATTTACAGGTCAGTTATGATTAGCATTATGGTAATTTTTTCAACTGAAAGCTGTCCACTGCTGGACATATGCCTTTTTCTTCCGAGGTGGAATATCCTCATTAATGTCCCTTGGCCTTGGGGAGCGGAGGAGCCTATCAGACTCTTACTGACTATAACTCACCCCAGTGTTCCCTTACCACACTAACTCTGGGGATCCCGTGAGCGTACGCGCCTTCCGCGATCCTCGACTGACATAGGTCTCCCCTAAACATTGTTGCCTTGTTTTTCATATAATCTTTATTTATTTAATAATCTGTATACCAGGATAGACCATGAAAAAATGTCCAAATATGTTACACTAGCTTTTGCCCGCGACTTCGTCCGCGTGGATTAATAGTTCCCGTTCCCGGGGGATTTCCGGGATGAAAACTGTCCTATGTCCTTTCTCAGGTCCCAGACTATATCTGTACCAAATTTCATTGAAATCGGTTCAGTAGTTTAGGCGTGAAGAAGAGACAGACAGACAGAGTTACTTTCGCATTTATAATATTAGTACGGATTTACACGCCTAAATCACTGAATCGATCATCCTCAAATTTTGCATACACTTTGTCAGGCGTACAGCAACGGACATAGGGTACCTTTCATCCCGAAAAAAAGTACTTTTCCCAAGGAAGCCAACAATAACGTTCTTATGATAATAGATGGCGCCACGTATCTTTCGAAAAACGGTTGAATTTTAAATATAACTGACATTTTTGCGGTCAAAGTCGCGGGCAAAAGCTAGTACTAGTATAACTTTTATTCCCATCCTTGAATAGATTAAAAAAAATCTAAATTGCCTCTCCTCTATAGCCATTTTGAATAAGACCTTGGCCGCTAAAGGCGCATCTAATTGTTACAGTTTTGTTTAGATTCTACAATTTAATTCGGTCTATCAGACTGGTTTGTGGTTGATTAGGGTTGCCAGAAGTAAATAAGGCTTTTATCAATTATTTTAGTGACAATCATAAATTCTAATTTTTTTTTAAATAATTTGCTCCCCACTAGGAATTTCTTCTTCTTTCTTGGTGTGTTTACAAACATATAAACTCATATGCACAAACAGCCAGACCTGGAACTATCTGTAGACCATACAGTAAAAGTCGACACTGGGCGGGAGAAGTGATTTGATGATTTCCCATCCGAAAAAAATAATGCTATATAGCTCTGTCACCACTCAACTAGGCTAGAGTGAAGAGCGAACCCATCTCTAGAAAAAAAATCCTCAACTGGTTTTGTGTTGGTCCTCCCACACTGCTGTTAAAAAATGATTACAAACATTAGTAAACATTGAGAAAATATTTTCATGTTAGGTAATGTTAGTAACAAAATCAGTACACAGTACAGTTAGTAAAAACATCTAACAATTCCTATCATTACTAAATGTTTTAGTGTTAGAAAATGTTTGTAAACATTTTTTAACAGCAGTGTGGGAATACCATTTATCTGTGAGACACGGACTTGACAACCCTGACATCAGATTTTGAGTATACCCATAGAATAGTTAGTATCGAAAAACCTAGTCATAATATTATTAGTTTTTATGACCATGTCTGGACTTCCAAATTGTTTTTTGTATTCAAATTATATGTAATAAGATTTACATAGTCCGTTATATGTTCTGAGATTTTAATCTGTTCAAAACTAACATCATTGTAAATGCATATTTGTTTGTACCTTTGTGAATTTTACTACTACTATAAATTCGAATGTTTGGATGGATAGATGTTTACTACTCAATCACTTCAAAATAGCTGAACAGATCTGGATGAAATTTGGCACAGAGATAGATTATAGTCTTGAATAGGCAAATAGGCCTTTTTTTCCCAGAAAAATGTATGTATTCCGTGAGATTTGGGATACTCTGATGCGGATGAAGATGCATGTGATATTATAAATTAATATTTAAACCAAGTATAGTAGTAGGGGTATAATGTTGCCCAGTGACTGGGTTGTGGAGGTCAGATAGGCAGTCGCTCCATGTAAAACACTGGTATTCAGCTGCATCCGGTTAGACTGGAAGCCGACCCCAGCATAGTTGGGAAAAGGTTAAGCAGATGAATATTTAAACCAAGTAAAATTCAACAAATAAGTCCACAGCTAATAATATTTGACATTGATCACAGAAATTCAAGGATGGTATTTATAATTATGACCTTTTACTGTATCAAATTAGTTAATACCTCATTTTAATATTCAAATATTATACTTTAAATGTTATGTGCCATCGTATATGCAGGTGTTTCTAATTTCATGGTTAGACTTTTTGTTTTATTACATTTTATTTACATAAATATACATATTTTGAGGTAGACTGTACTGTTAGTCTTGTGGTTACAAGCAGCTCCTGAGTTCTGTTCTCAGGTTGGGTAATGTACTATTGGTGTTTCCATTACGATTTTGTCAAGAGCAGCCTGGAGTTTTTAAATTGGTGGTATGACACCTCTGAAAGTTTATGAGACTGTTAAACCTCCACTTTCTCCCCCCGTTTGGGTCTAATTGCCATCTAATTGGACAAAAGAAGAAGGAATGCATCTTGAATTGCTCTTGCACTTGTGCACTGTAATATTCTATAAAAAACAATTACTATAACTTACGATTTAAATATTATTAGGATGTTCGTAAACAATTGTTTTAAATAATTATATAGAATCTAGTAGAATACACCACTATTCATGGTGTATTGAAAGTAAAATAAATCGGAATACAATCTGCAATACCATATACATGGTAAATGCTATATTTTGCTAAATAATGTCTCCTAATGCTTTCAGGATCGTGACGACGTGAGTGAGGAGATCTTGGGCTTCCTGCGCGCCGCGTCCGGCAAGGCCAGGCTGTTGGCCACGCAGAAGATGCAGCAGTTCGAAGGTAAGATGGACTGTTCCATACCAGTGGCGGACTAAGGGAGGGCGAAGCGGTCCCCGGTCCTAGGGGCCCCCAAATCACAGAAAAATCTCGACAAATCCTAATCAAGGCTAAAACACTGTTTGAAGTCAGTTGAAGGCCCCATAGATACAAATACTAAACGTCCTAAACTGAGATATTTATACATAACATCACGCCTGTATTCCCCGAAGGGTTAGGCAGATGTGTACCAATGTACACCCACAGTTGGTCGGTATGTTTTAGATCCCATGTAATAGGGGGCGAGCCTATTGCCATTAACCGGGTACAAATCCTAACTCCGAGCTGCTACTGAGAATTTCATAGAAACACCCAATAACATTCACCCACGATCTTTAGCGTAGCAGTCGCGCTTAGAACCACTAGGTTAACGAGACATGCCAGACATTCTGGCTACCGGATTTTAAAATCCGGTAGCCAGAATTTATCCAATAAAAAAGTGGAAAACCCAATAACATTACCCAACCTGGCAATCAAACCCAGGTTCCCATTACATTCGTTTAGCTGTAGCCCTTGCCTCCTCTAGCCAAACCCTAAAGAAACAGCATACTTATAATTCGATTCCCATAATTTTCCAGGTCTCTGCTACAACAATATAAACGAGCGCCTTGACGAGCCATTCCCGACCACAGTTGAAGACCTGCAAGGGTTCTGGGACATGGTGTGTCTGCAGGTCACCAATGTGGACGCTATCTACCAGCAGATTGCAGACTTGAAGGCTAATAACTGGCAAGAGGTGAGTGAGCTTATTTTTAGGATGGGTGACCAACTAGGACACCTTTTTTTTTTACCGATGGGAAATCATCAAATGGCTTCCCCCGCCCTCAGTGTCAGACTTTTACTGACTAAAAGCCATCCATGTTCCTTCTTGTGCCCTTTGCGTTCCGGGGTCACGGTATCTCTTTCGAACAACTTGCAACCGGCAAGCATCGGCCCTTAGAGGTCCCCCCAAATATTGGCTGACATCTTTTTGAGGCGCGCGTGGAACACGAGCACGCCGTCGACACGGTCTGTCGTTAGTTAACGTACGGACGGTGAGCTACCCATTGCTCACCATCCACAGACCCAATGACCAATATGGTCTATCTAACAGCAGATAGCAGACTTGAAGGCTAATAACTGGCAGGAGGTGAGTGAGGTTATTTTTAGGATGGGTGATCGTCTAGGACGCCTATGTGGTGAGGATTTGCAGAGGACCAATTTGGTCTACCTACTAGCAGATCAAGTCTTTGGATTGGATGTTCTACCCAATGTAAATTGGTCACTGCTACCTTTAGACATCTGCAATGCCAGAGGCTTTGCAAATGCGTTGCCAACCCAGAGACAATTTGAAAAGTGTCATGTGCCTGTAATTACACCGGCACCCGTACCTTTTAAACAGCAATGCTTTGTGGTAGAAATACTACATACTACAGACAAGTTCCTTCACAAAGAGCATTATAACAAAAAAAAATTACTACATTTAGGGTTAAACACCTCACCCCCCCCCCTTGACCTGAGGAGGCCCGTAGTGGCCGGCACCAGCTGGGGATCGCGGAAGGCACGTACGTTCCCGGGATCCCCGGCGTAAGTGTGAGAAGAGAACACCGGTTTGGTTTTTAGTCAGTAAGAGTCTGACAGACCTCTCCGCCCCACCCAGGGCGGTGGACATCCATGAGGATATTCCACCAGGGCAACAAAAAAAAAAAGTGATGTGTCTATGACCAACATGATTGCAGTTTGCCAGCATGATAATTTGTTTTTTGTCTAACATTGTAATTTTTTTAATAAGGTGGTAAATCATCAAATTATTTCTTCCCCTCTGGGTGGAGCGAGCGGTTTTGACTGTTTCAGACCGAAAATAGAATGCAAACCTTCTTAAAAATACCTTAATCGTCTCATATGTTTTTTTTTAATATTTTTCCTTTATATTTTTAAGAATGTTATATTGTATGCCTTTAATTATTGTAATTGGTTCACTTGTAACCGTCTTAATTAAAGTAAAAATAAATAAATAAATAATGTGATTCTGTAAAAATATTTACCATCCAATTCCTAACGTTCCAGATAGCAGCCCCGGTGAAGGCGGTGCCGTCGACGCCGGTGACGTCACCGCCGCGCCGGGCCCGCGTCACGCCGGTCATCAAGAACGAGAAGGCGCGCCTCGCCGCCGAGAAGAGGGAGGCTGACAGGAAGGCGATGCTGGAGATGAGGAGGTGAGGAGTTAGTGTTGTAGACTGGTTTGTGTACAAGACTTTGTCTGAGCGGAGAACTGGAAGTCAAGTATACTTATCATAAAATATGTCTTACGGCACTCTGCAATAGTGTAGCTCAGCTTCCCAACCTGGGCGCCGCGAGGCACTCCTCTGAACTTCAAAAAATTCAGGAAAACAAAAAGATTTAAAAAATTCTACGAACAATATTCTATTCAAAGTGAGGAGGAGCTCGTGGCTAAATAATTACAGCCGCATAGACCGATCTTCCGGGTTAAGCCACGCTTGCCGAGGTTGGTCTGTGGATGGGTGACCATTTACCATAGCGAGTTTCCTCCGTGCCTCGGAAAGCACGTAAAGCTGTTGGTCCCGGCTGTCATTTGTAGATCTTTGACAGTCGTTACTGTTAGCCAGAAGCCCGAAAGTCTGACAACCAGTCTTACCAAGAGTATCGTATCACCCATTACTGGGTTGTGGAGGTCTGATAGGCAGTCGCTTCATGTAAAATACTGATATTCAGCTGCATCCGGTTCGACTGGAAACCGACCCCAACATAGTTGGGAAAAGGCTAGGCAGATGATGAATATTCTATTCAAAGTACTGATTAACATACACATTTTGACCACCTACGTATAGAAACTCACACTTGCAGCTGTTAAACCTCGTCTTATGTGCCCAACATCTATAGTATAAATAAAAATAAATCGTGCTACTTCTTTTTTTTTGTTATGGTCATAATTTTCCGGACAAGGTTTTTATGAAACATTTTCGGTCAATCTACTGTCTAATCTACTGTAAATGTCTGAAATTTGCAACCATGTGAAGCCCACTAATGATCAAATAATAATAAAATGATTGTTTGCTTTACAGACGTGTAGCCCGCGAGCGACAGATGGCGCAGCGAGCGGCGGCGCCGGGCACCAGCCACGAGGAGCATCGGGAGATGGGCATAGAAGGCAGCCAGGTATATTATTCATCATTAACTAGCTTCTGCCCTCGACTTCTTTCGCGTCAAATAATAGGATAATATATATTAACTTTAATATATATTATCCCACGGGAACCGTTCAGTTTTGCGGGGTAAAGCACCAATTATTGGGGAGTCGGTCTAATTTGTTAATGGGTCCCGACTGTTTAAAGTATTTAAAGTCAAAGTCAAAGCATTTACTTCAATTAGACCATTTACAGGCACTTTTGAATTGTCAAGAAGTTACAGTTTAAAATTGAAGCTAGTTGCTCGTTCCAAAACGTAGGTCTCTATGGAGAAGAACGAGCAAGAAACTCCATGGACACTCTTTTTATTCAATTTGGTTTTTACAAAAACTTGGTTACAATATTCTTAAATAAATAAATAAAATAAATATCTTGGGACAACTCACACACGGCTATCTGATCCCAAGCTAAGCAGAGCTTGTGTTATGGTAACCAGACAACTGATATACATATTTATATAATTTATAAATACATACATACTATAGATAAATCACACCCAGACACAGAACAAACAATCATGCTCATCACACAAAGTTTGTTCTGGGTGGGAATCGAACCCACGACCTCCGGCTTAGCAGTCAGGGCCACTAACCACTAGACCAACAGGCCCTTTAAAATTCTTGTTGCTTCTATATGTGAAAACAAGTCTAGACTAAAGTACTTAAAGTCTAAGAGTTCGTTCATTCTAGCTTTTAATTAAGGTTATTTTTTTACGCAGATTTTATTTGACACTTCACAAGAATTTTATTTAGTTACCAGTATCCAGTGACATTCGCGCCATCAAGACGAATCTAATGACGTAGTATTTATAAAAATCGGTTGAGCCGTTCAATAGTTACAAGCGAACATATAACTGCGGGTTGTTCGAAAGAGATACCGCGCCCCCGGAACGCAAAGGGCACATGAAGGAACATAGACGGTTTTTAGTCAGTAAAAGTCTGACACTCCCTCCCGCCCCGCCCAGGGCGGGGGAAGTTATTTGATGATTTCCCGTCTATAAAAAAAGAAAAAAAAAAGCGAACATATAAACATACATACATATAACATCCTTTTGAGCCTCAATCGGGTTTTTTTTTTATATAATGGCACATGCCCGCCACACTATTCCCAACCACTACAATTCCTTAAAGCCAGAATTAGCGACCGCAGAAAATTCGCCGCTATCGGTTAAAAAACATAAAAAAATATTTTTTTCTTTTCCAGGAGGTAGAAATCTTCGTTGGCAAGGCGACGAAGCCTTCCAAGGTGGCGCCTAAAGGAGACTGCATGAGCACCGAGCGATCTGACGACTCTATAGTCGAGGAGAGCTGATTACACTCGTCTTACATGTACCGTTACTGTACTAGGTAGATGTACCATCGACGCACTACTTGATTATGGATTTAGTAGATGATTCTAGACCAACCAGAGGATATTTCGTCGCTTATTTAAAACAAAACCAAACACTTATCTTCTTATTAATAAACGTGACGTAAAGTTACACCAGCCCCCCTAGCCAAGTCGCAAACGATAATCGTAAACGCTCGGTAGGTACCAATAGATTTTAAACTTTATACTCCAGAGCCTTAAGTTAAAAATCTATTAAAGATTTCTAAGCGACTGGAACTAACGAAAACGCTATGCAATCTTCATTAGATGGTCAACTTGAAACCAAGAACATAAAGTTAAAGATCTATTAAAGCCTACTCAGCGTTTGCGTTTATCGTTTGTTACATGGCTACAGGTGCAGTATTAACTTCGATTTAGCAATACATTTTTCGGGGTTTAAGTTTAGTGTTACTTTACTCCGAGTTTATTAATAAGGGGCAAGGGGTTTCGTGACACCATACAATATTAACACATACATAAACTAACGCTTTTTTCCCATGGGGGTAGGCAGAAACCACAGAGCAGTTACTAGGATCTTTTCATACTCCTTTCGCCCCGTCCACGTTCATATATCTGGTCATACAAGCACGCCGGCTACGAGTACTGCGCTCCCGATCTTTCTGAAGAAAGAAGTTGGTTTCCCCATTTAATTTTATTTTGATTCACACTTGTTGTTATAGAGGCAATAGCTAGGTTATACTCTGTGAAAATGTCAAGTGTACCTATTACAGTTCAAGAGATACAGCCCTGGGACAGACAGACAGAGAAGTCTTAGCAAGGCTCTAGACAGACTGACTGCAAATTTGCAGTTTGAATGCAGTTGAAATGCAGTCTCTCTGTCATTACAGTGTGCAGTGTGTTATTGCAGTCGTACTAACTGCATTCAAGCTGCAAATTTGCAGTCCGTCTGTCTAGACTTTTAAACGCTCTTTGGGTATGAAATTCTAGACATTTGTAAACTGTCATTCCTAGATCTTTGACAGTCGTTATGGATAGTCAGAAGCCGGGAATACTAACAATCAGTCTAACCAAGAGGTATCGTGTTCCCCAGTAACTGGGTTGTGGAGGTCAGATAGGCAGTCGCTCCATATAAAACACTGGTATTCAGCTGCGTCCGGTTAGACTGGAAGCCGATTCCAACATAGTTGGGAAGAGCCTAAGCAGATAAGGTATGGGTATCTTACAAAATTGGTTGTTCCATACATTCATACATTTTGACCATGTAGGTATGTATTGCATTTTTGTATGGGAAAATACATTTTTTTTCAGCCTTTGTAAGGTCTAGAATCATTGTACTGAATCTATGTTAAAGTATGCGTTTCGATGTTCTCTACCCTGTATAAAATATCTACTAAACTGTGTTTGTATAGTCCTGCTTACACACTTGAGAAATAGCGTGAATGTTGGCAAGTTTGCGAATGTGTTGAATTCAATTCAAGGTATTAAATTAGCGACATTATTATATTTTACTAGCTGTATACCCCGCGTTCAGTTACGTCTTTGATCATTGCTCCGCTCCCGTTGGTCGTAGCGTGATGTTTTAAACGTATAAACCTTCCTCTTGAATCACTCTATCTATTGATGAAAACCGCATTAAAATCCGTTGCGTAGTTTAAAAGATCTAAGCGTACAGACGGCGGGAAGCGAATTTGTTTTATACTATGTAGAGATATCCTTAATATTTAGTCTTGTACAAAAATCTCATACAAAATGGTTTAGTAGATAGTATTGTAACAATAAAAAAGGTCTATGAAAAAATGTTTTTTATATCAAAATGTAAGTAATTTAAAAAAATAATGAAATTATGATACTCAACGCTGTAGGAATATGGAATCGTATTAATCTTTTTATTTTAATTCTCAATAAATTATTGTTTTTAATTCATTACCATTTCTTTTTATTTTTCTCATTTCTTTTTTGTTGTTTACAATTTTAATTGAATTGGTTTTTTTTTACTTTTTGCTATGAATTTTTAGTTGCAGACAAAATTAAGATATTATGGAATAAATGTGGTTTTTTTTTATTTTACTTTTGTTTTTAGTTCAATTGATTATTATTACATATCGATTAAAATTGTAAATGATAAAGAAAAATACATTAAAAAAAATATTCATTCATTATTCAAGCCATGCACACACGATCGACAAAATTCTGTTTTTTTTTTTTACCATTTCATGAATTCCATAAAGTCGATCGTATGTAAGAAGCCTAAATAAAATATTAAAATACGATTTTGCACATTCCTCTAAAATTAATAATTATTTAATTGTAATCATGTACAACATATTGTCGCATTTTCGCAAAATATTGTAAATATTATATGCGCCTAAAATTGTATGTACTGTTAGACAGATATAACAAGTATCAAAACTATGCCTCTTTATTGTGAAGGTAAAGTATCAAAATTTTATTTTTATGTCTTACTTTCGTTATACATCAGCCAATTGCAAAACTACTGACCACATTATGATGAAATTTTACTTGCAACGTATAAATAGAGAAATTATATTATACAATGTATTTTTCTTCTCGAGAAAATTAATCAAAAGATGGGGGCAAAGTCACTGGTACAACTTGTATTGTTATTTAATAAATAATATTTCAGGTAAAACAGCGAAATGTATGAAAAAACGGTTAAAACCCCTCAAGGCGTACTATACGCCTAATTTCGCTTTCTGCGCGAATTATTATTTATTTTTCTATAGTTTTGAATAAAAATCTTGATACTTTCTCTTGACAATATTTAATTTTACCGAATTATGTAATAAATAAAATAATATAGACACTTTTACTAAGCTGTTGGCATTTTTCTTCACATTTTTTTTAAATATAATAGGTAATTTTAATTGATCTTTCTTATAATGCAAAGAATCATCATCATATCAGCCTAAAGCTGTCCACTGATGATGATGAAGGAAATATATTTGAATAAATTAACATTAATTCATTCAGTGCGGGGAACGCGCATGCAAACGTCAGAAAAACGCGCATGCGCGTTGCTTGCACTGAATGAATTAATGTATGTGTTCTCCAGACCGATTCCGGTCACGGCGGCTAATCTTAATACACACTAGCCAAGTCGCAGGACATATCGAGCCATTACAGCCGACTTAGCGTAACCGACAAAAAACAAATTTTACAGGAGAAGGTTTTTTAAAAATATTTTTGCTAACAATTGCGCTATTAATGTGAATTAGCATTTGCTATAACTTAAATAACTGATTTATTTTGGCGGGAAGGTGGACGAGGCATGGTCCGTTATAGTTTAAAATGTCGTTTGCGATGAAAAACGCAGTTTAGGTAAAAATGTCGCTTACGCCAAGTCGGCGGTAATGGCTCAAACACAGGTGCACTCCTTCGTCTCTAACTCTCAAAGTCCGATGCGACGGTAATCGGACACAACCGGGGAGAGATCAGGCGCAGGACCATAAAACAAACCCCTGTAGCAATAATCTGTAAAAATAGCCCTACGTGAACTTCACCTTTTGACCGCCACGGACGGCTATAGCCGACAAACGAAAATGTGTCAAACACGCCACCGACGTCTACAGCCGTCAAGAAAACGAAATTTTTAAGTACTTATTTTCTACTTAAAAATGTCCTAAATTAAGTTTTTTGTGTTTCTCTTTTCTATTATTCAAAACTACATTAATGAAATATTGTAAAATAGCACAAAGATATATTCATTTCTTACATTTCACTAGAAAAAAACAATAATCAAAAATTGCTAATCGAAATGCTGAATTTGTAACTTGGCGTAGCAGTGGCGCCGATGTGTTTACGCTCTGGCGTTCAAAAGGTTAAACTCATCTCAAATAAATTAAAATCCGAATAAGATTTTCACATAATACCCCTGCTGATTTCTGAAACGAAAATTTGTCAACGTGTCAAAATGAAAAACAAGTCGAGTTATCTGATTGGCTACTGCTTAGCCTGTAAGCAGCTGTTCAATAAATAGTTGTCAAATTTTTGTGTGGTAAGTTTAATTCCAGTAAAATTGAATTTATTATCGTTTGCTTTATTTGGTCCTTTACAATACTGTATCATCATCATCTTCCTGCCCTTATCCTATGTTACTTTACTGTTAGTCATCTGTCATGATCACTGATCGGAATTTGAGTGCTATTTGAGACGATATCACTAATATGGATATGACGATGAATATTCCCGGGAACCCGGGATTAGGAATTAAACTAAAAGTAATTAAAGTAATAATAATAAATAATTAAAGTAATTAAATTAAACTAGAAGTAATTAAATCTGATAATTCTGTTTAGGCTTGAAAAAAATTTTTTATATCATAGAAAATGTATTGAAATCGCTTTTGTTACATTTATTTATTAGTATTAAGCGTGTAAATTTAAACAGTAAAGACTATGTATTTTTATTGCGTGAAGTATCAATTACGTTAAAAAAAAGTATAATCCCCAAGAATCATTCAAAATTCTATTCCCGGGAATTTTAGGTCATATCCATACTTTTGATAGTAATAGCACCCAAGATTCCGATCTATGGTCATGATATAACTGACTCCTATATCTTTACACTATTTACGAGATCAATTAAAACTACCTATAATGGTCGTTTCAAAGCGGCAAGCACGCTTGAGTAAGCCTGAAATAGCATAATATTAAAATATATACAAAAAAATACAAGAAAAATCTAACATAACGCTCAATATATTATTTTAATTTTATATAACACATTTCCCGGAAAAAAACGAAAAATGTCTTTTTAGATTTTTTTTATGTTATAAAAAGGGTGTTTGACAATTGAAATAATTATGCTATAGAATTAGCTCTGAACAGTAAAGGCTTAGAGAAGAGGATGTTACGATGACATCGAAAAATAAACTCTATGATAACAGTAATTAAGTAGAAAACCGAGCGCACTTCAAGATGCTATAAGCAGTTTGTTGACTACGTCCTTTTACTAAGCACTTTATGTCATTGTAATAAGATTTATTTTTCAATGTCCTAATAATAAAATGCACTGCTTTTCATATTATTCTTAACGTTATGCTCAATGAAGGCCGGCCGTTGCTTTGTACGAATAGTACGGAAAACGTACGCCCCCCATAACTTTTAAGCGTCGAGCTACTTACATCAAGCCAATAATTAAAAAAGAAAAAAAAAACTACAAACAACAAAACCATTATCATTTCAAATAGTAGTCAAAATACCCTTTTGAAACCAAATTAAGACTTTACTGTTCACCTCTCACTCGCACAGTACACTTAGAAGCGAGACAGAAAGCTTTTTATCCTTCCTAATGTTATAATTCTGGAAATGAATAAATTAAAACTAAAATAAGGCTCTAACAAGACATAGAATGTTAAAAATATTTGTAAAAATTATCCTAAATTGTGTCCTATCCTAAAATATAACGGATTTATGTAAAAAAAAAGTAAATAGAACTTTAGGTACCCGTGTTTATAATAGGTATGTATTTAAAAAAGGTTAAACGAGAAAGAGTCTTCACTATTTTGATACGGAAATGACGTAATTGTTATTATTAGTCGTTATTTTAATTGCTAGAAAAAAACCTAGTTATTTTTCTTCATCTTTAGACGTTGTCAGGCCAAAGTCATCCAAACAGGTCAATAACGAAATGTGTTATTGGAATATTAACTTTAATATCCAACTATAAAGTTTAGTTTGCAATACAACTGCAATAAATTGTTACTAAAGTACTAGTCATTCCGAAATCAACTTAATGTACACCAAAATTAAGTTGATTTTAGTTCACTTCTCAAAATCTGTCCAGCTGTTTAGCAGTGACAACGTAACAGACAGATGTTCAAAATTACTAACATATACACCAAATTGACAACGTTCAGGGGCAAAAAGTCAAATTCTCAAAATGTCCAGTGGTCAAAATGTCCAACTCCCAAAATGTCCAATCTTTGAGAATGTAGCAAATTTGTTCAATAACTCATCAAAACGCTTTTTTAAAACTAAGGCTGGTTTTAGTGTCATGCGTAATGCGTAGGTACCGTCAGTACGGATCGCTCATTTTGACTCCGTTGGGCATTTTGAGAATTGGACATTTTGCCCCTGAATGATTGACAAGCCTGATGATTATATTACTTTGTAATGATTTTGAGTTGACAACAAGTTGTTCATAACAGCAGTTACTCCAATATAATAACGACTAATAACAATAATTCAAAACACACGAATTCTAGAAACCTATTCATATAATTATGCTCTCAAATTAAACTGTAGTTATTGTACTCTTCAATTTAATAATGTGTAGCTAATATTCTTTCTTGATCCGCTGATTTGGGGGCCTACTCCCATCAAAACAGTTTTATTTTAATATTACTTTGCCTTGTGAACTGTTGGATTTTCAACGCTCAGCTCAGCGCCGAGAGTTCAAAATCGAACAACTGAAAGTACAAAGTAACATTAAAATGGTACTGTTTTTCTTAGAATGATTGCAAATATGGAAATGAAATAGCGAGCCCGACATCCAAATTCAAAGCAATTTTTTGTGAAGCGCAAGAAAGAGACAGCGCTATACACTACGTATAACTCTGTCTCTTTCTAACGCAGGCTATTAACCCGACTACGAAATTTTAAGCATTTTTGTCAAGCGTAAGAAAGAGACAAAGCTATTAATAACTTCGTCTCTTTCCCACACAGGCTTTTAGAAATCGGTGTTTATAAAAACAATTGTAAAAAAGAAACGCACTGAATGGAAAAAGAACTATAAGTAATGTTAAATAGTATGTTTTGTTATGTTATGTTAGCGTGGACGATTTGTTACTTTGTGAATGATAAGATAGTTTAGTATGCCCGCATGCGGGGAGATGCTATAGCCCGCAAGACGAGGCTGGAAACTAATCTGCCGTAAAACGCAGTAAAAAGATTTTTGTAGATCACCGTGTTCCTTATAACGTGTTTATTAAGGTTCAATATTCAATAAAAAAATTACAAGATCCTTTTACTGCGTTTTAGGGTCTACCAGAGTGCCGAGTGTGAGTGTTTTCATTCTCGTTCGATTGCGAGCGCGTTAGAATTTTGTATGAGAAATTAGATTTCCCCTAGTGACCACCAGGTGGCGCTATAACTTTTTCCTATACAAAATTCTAGCGCGCTCGCAATCGAACGTGAATGAAAGCGCTCACATTCGGCACCCAGTTCAGCGAAGCGTTTTGTAGCCATAGCATGGCTTTCATGTGAGGCAAGACTTAGTTAACGTATGAAGGTGTGGTATGCGAGATATAAGATTCTATTTAAAAACTTTTGAACTACGTAAGAACAGTAAAAAGGGAATGAATGCCCAGTGTTGGACAAAATAGAACGATTGCTCAGTCCCAACGCTGGGCAAAACTCTAAAGGAAAATATCCTCGCATACTACACTTTGAATTTTATGCATATTACTAGTTAAGACCCCTAATTGAGTTATTAATTTGTACAAAATCTACGGTTTTTTTTATACTATGATTTACGTGTTTCGATTATTTTTACATGGCAACACGCATTTATTGATATTGCAATGGTAGAAATGATGAAATCATTATTTTGACGTTTTTTGGGAATTATTTATGTCAAAATGGTTTTGTCAATGTTGCCATGGCTAGAATGTCAACTTTTTTTTTATAAATAAAATGAAATTATCTAATGCTTTCACATTTTTCGGGATTTTAATTTATTTTATCTTTTATTTGAAGAAATATGAAGTTAATACAAGAAAAGCATTACTTTTAAGCGAATTTACTAAATTTTAAGTCACTATATTTATTGCACACACTGAGAGCGTATTATTATATTTTACGATTGGATTTCATATAAATTGCACTGTAAAAATATTAGGACTATCTATGAAAAAAGGTGACATCTGTTAACTCTTAAATACGGGCAGTTTTTTTCCTCCAATTAAGGGTGAGGCCACACGAACGTAATTTTGTCAGTTGAGACTCGCGTTTTTTGAGCCGCGTGATTTATTTTCTTCTGAAACTGACAACTCATTTTGCGTCACCGTGTAAACGAAACAGAAGTTTTGTATGAAAATCGAATGTAGCAGAAATTACGCTCGTCTGGCTTTTCCCTAAATTATTTATAACGCAAAATGGCCGGTAAGTAATAATAACAAAACTGGTGAAATATTAAACTACAACACCTAAATATACACTCCCGGACTCCTAAATCGAGCCACCTAGCATAATGATTTAGTAACATCCATAACTTTAAAAAATTGTATGAATGATCAAAAAGTTTTTATGCAAGTTTGTAGCTGGCATAATCAACATTAGCCTCATGTACTATTGTTCTGAATTTGATTTTTCATTAATTTGTCATTCATATAGTTTTTTGAAGATAAGGACGATACAAACTCGTGATGCTAGGTGGCTCGATTTAGGAGTCTGGGAGTGTATTTATAAATTGCCTGTGTCCTAAGAAAGGATCAACTACAACATTTTTACAGTGCAATTATTGCCAGTCCAAAAAATCCTAGCAAAATCTACAATGAATAATCATCAATCACTATAGATAATTAAAAAGAAACTGTTTGTTTGAATATATACATACAAGCGCATTAGGATTAACTTCTGTAATTAGTAAACGTTAAATTATCCGCTGTATTATAATTTATACAATAAATATCATGACATTGGTTATTTGATTGTTTTATTCATAGCTATACCTTGCGGTGTCATCTGCGTTTAGTTACGTCTTTCATTACTGCTCCACCCCCATGGGGTCGTAGCGTGATAATCCTTATCGTTACTAATATTATAAATGCGAAAGTAACTCTGTCTGTCTGTCTGTCTCTTCTCCACGCCTAAACCACTGAACCGATTTCAATGAAATTTGGTAGAGATATAGTCTGGGACCCGAGAAAGGACATAGGATAGTTTTCATCCCGGAAATCCCCCGGGAACGGGAACTATTAATCCACGCGGACGAAGTCGCGGGCAAAAGCTAGTAGTTTATAAACTTCCTCGGTAAACGGGCTATATCACTAGAAAGGATTTTTTAAATCGGACCAGCAGTGTGATTCTCTAAGCCGAAAGCTGAATCCGCAGTGAGATTACAAAATGGTATTCTGTTAAACACGATCACGCCGGTGACGTCACCACGGCGAACGAATACTAAACCAATGACAAGTTGGTTCGTTATCGAAGTGAGCGCGATCACTTTAGTGAGACTCGTTTTCGAGTTTGCATTTTAGAGAAACGCACTATAGGATCACTAATAATTCTTGACTATTAAAATATTAAGGTTTAAGGTACAATTTTCCAGACGCATAAATTATTTAATCCGTAGGTATCTACTGTATTTTTAAAAGTAAGCAAAAAAGCGTTATCTTTATGTTTTGTCGATCAAGCAAAATGTTTTGTACCTAATTTGCAAAAGTGTGCATGAATTATTTATTTGTAAACTACATTTACAAGTAAATTGGAAAAATTACGCAATCATTTCACAATTTGCGTGTTAAATTAGAAATAGCCGGAATATCTTGTTTGTACTTTACGACCAATGTAATTATAAAGTTCCTTTTTGAAAACAAAAACGTTTTCTTATTTTATGGTATTTTTTTAAAGTTTAATTATATATGTAATAAGATGCCACATAGCGTATGTATTGGAAGACATAAAAAGAAAAGGCACATGAGCAATAGTGTGCTTGTCAAATATAGTTTAGTGAAAATCAGTTATCATCATCTGCTTAGCCTTTTCCCAACTGTGTTGGGGTCGGCTTCCAGTCTAACCGGATGCAGCTGAATACCAATGTTTTAGCGACTGCCTATCTGACCTCCACATCCCAGTAACTAGGCAACACGATACCTCTTGGTGGGACTGGTTATCAGATTTCTTGGCTTCTGACTATCCGTAACAACTGTCAAAGATCTATGAATGACAGCCGGGACTAACTGCTTTACGTGCTTTCCGAGGCACGGGGGTGTCACACCATCAACTTCCAAACTCCGGGCTGCTACAGCTGCTAAATTCCTAATGGAAAAACCCAATAGCACTTTTTGCCGGACCTGGGAATCGGACCCGGGACCCCATGCTCATCAGTCGCACGTTGCGACGGCGAGACCAACGGGGCAGTTATCGTGGTGGATAAATACGAAATAAGAACTTATTCCGAATAAGACCAAGGACTAAGTCTTATTCGGAGTAAGTTGGGGTTCAAACTTACCCAACTTAACAACTTTTCTGAAAGTTGAGCCAAACATTTTCGGCGGGTGATTAACGATTCCTATTTTAGTTACTTTTGGGACTTGTGCAAAAACAACCAAACGTAAATGTTACAGCTGTTTACAATAAAAAAGGATGAAGGAGGAATACTTTGTCAGTGGGATTTTCAAAATGTTAACCTTCTTTATCATTGGCTGAGTAAATAACTGTAAAGTTTGTTTTTTTTTACCTACAGCTACATAGTTTTTTGTGATAGGTACCTTTGCCCAACAGGCTTCTCACGACGAAGGTAGTTTCACACAAAAAGGACATGATTTTAAATGGCCATGACAAAGTTACCAGATCTGAAATAACTCTCCTTTTTCCTTTATCGTAGTCGGATAAAAAAGAGTACAATTCGAAATTATGAGGATGGTAAAAAGCGATACAAAAATATGTGACAGTAAAAAGAAATAAAACCAAAATTAAACCAACTAAAAACTTAAATTGTTGCCTTATTTAATCTTTTCCTGTGCCATTAAGAACCTTTTATTTTTTGTCTATGGTTAGTTTTTTAAATAAAAATATTTACAATTTTCTTCTTACATAAATAAAAAGTCAGTAAATTATATACATAGTTTTTTTTTTGAGTTTAGTAATAAAATCTATTTTATTTCTCAGAAAATGATATAACCATTACTCTCTGCAGCGATATTGCATAGAACGAAACGTAACTTATAGAATGGTCTAGTCTATGATTTGACAAGTAACCTCCAGCGTCATTTCTGTACTTTTACATTAAATAAAAGAAAAAAACATTTAAATATCAGTATTTTAAATTAAATAATTATTGCATCATTTTACTTTATTACTTTTCGATAAATAATTACATTATTTATTAAAATAATATAAGAGTACAAAAAATGTTGGAATTGGTCCCGCGTGTTTCCTTCCCGCGCACGTCGTACTAGGTGGAAGTTGGTCATGGTCGTCCGCCAAACGGAAAGCCGCCATGATGGCTTTCTGTAAAGTACGCTCAATATGTAAAGTTTCGTTATTGTTTTTCATTAATTGTGACTGAGTGCGTGCAAAAATTAATCATGGGAACGAACTAGAGTGTGCAAAGTTCAGTTTACGGTCCCTTGGGACCTCCTAGTGGAGCTATAAAGTGTTTTATAAGTGCATTTTTGTGTCGACGCTAGCGTGTTTTGTTCTGTCAACAAAATGTCGAAGCTCTCGTTTAGGGCGAGGGCCCTGGATGCGTCGAAACCAATGCCTATATACCTCGCCGAGGAGCTTCCGGATTTACCGGACTACTCGGCGATTAACCGTGCAGTACCTCAAATGCCTTCTGGAATGGAAAAAGAGGAGGAAAGCGTAAGTATTTTGCGCATTTAGATGTTAAGTCATCGGGAAACTACTGTGTGTCGGCCATTACGTTATGTTTCTTATTCTCACCGCTAGGGGCGGTATAATTTCGCAGGAAATTGTATAATTTCGAATATTATTTATTATTTAGATTCTACCTGCACGCAGAAATTAGTAAAATCCGTTTTCTGGGGGTAATAATTATACGACAACAAATACAACGTCGTTATATTGATTGCGAAAGTTATTGTCAAATTTTGGCGCGTTATTAGACCACATGGTGATTTTAACTTGCTGTGACTTCGTAGCGTACAAACACAGTTTTCTAGGTAATTCCTTACTGGATTTTGCTGAAAATTTTATATGTTTTTGGCGAAATTATGCAGATTTTATGTTGTAAAAATTATAGTAAACAGGCGGTGGGGTCATATGTTATTTGTTTACAAACAATGGATGCCGGCAAGCGCAATATTTTAAATTATTATGGGCCGTTCTTCATCTTAATTGAAATAAAAACTTTATAAATAATTGAAGGAGAACCAATATATTACGTGAGTTTTAATAATAAAGATTATTATTTGAAATTCTCAACAAAAACTTATAATTTGACAGAAAACCATTAGGTGTTTATATAGTTGGTTATTTCGATCCTGTTATCATAATTACATAAAATCATTTAGGTACTACCAAAATAGCTTTCGCTAAACCTTATTTAACTTACAATAAAAAAAAAAATTTTTTTTTTTTGCATTGAAACAAAAAAACAGGTTCTTACAAAGTACTATGTAAGTAATAAATCAAATTGTCTAATTGGCAATACAACAACATGACTATAATATAAGTTTTAAAAGACCCAAACAGATGATATCAACTTTAAAATACTAATTTACTGAAATCAAACGCACAATGCAGGGACTTTTTTTAAGTGCTGCGATTGATAAAAGAATTACCAACAGACCTCCAATGTCAATCTTTTTGAGGACTACATAATCTAGTCGAAATTTATTTAGGATTTCCAACAAAAGATATACACAAACATGACATACTAATAATAATCAACAATGATCACCATACCGCTTCATCTTTTGGAGAGTAAGCGCAGCACAGCAAACTCGCAACAAAATTTTCTTTGTCAGACTGATGTAGCAACCATTGGTATATCATATCAGAATAAAGGATATATCTGAACATCATTTAGCTATTCTGCGAGTCCAGTGATTAATAAATGAGATATCTCCTATTAAGATGATATATAAGGTTGATTTTTCCAGTTTTCATCGTCACCATATCTTTTATCAGAAGAATGAATATGACAGTATGACATGTTTTCTCTGCAAATGTTGTCAAATGTCATATTTGTCCTACTGTTAAGAGTTGTTTGATGTTGGAAAAATTGTCTTTTTAATGGCAAACAACTGTAGATTCTATTCTTCCTGTTGGTAACTTTTGCTATCTGATCATTATTGTGGTCAAAGTCATTGATTTGTGAAAGAATCAAGGTCCAATGCAAACCGTGTTGCGGATAAATCTTTTATAGTTTTTTAAGCCACTCACAAATCTACTATTGACTATATTACAATATGCTACGACTGAAGAGAGCGGAGCAGTAACCAAAGACAGTAACTAAAACTATTCGAAGTAAGTCACAGTCAGTACTTTTTTTGTAGTTGTGTTCGAATTAGGGGTCATTATATTTATAAGCAAGAAGCCAAGAAGTCTGACAACCAGTCTAATCAAGAGGTATTGTGTTGCCCAGTAACGGTTGTTCAGGTCAGATAGGCAGTCGCTCTATGTAAAACACTGGTATTCAGCTGCATCCGGTTAGACTGGATGCCGACCTCAACACAGTTGGGAAAAGGCTAAGCAGATGATATATTTATGAGCACTAATATTTATTTTAGTTCTTGTTATTCACACTATGTACATAAGCTACACTCTTTAATTAGCATTGCTAATATCATTTACCATTTTTTTTTAATTTTTATGTGTATGCATAATTTCGTTAATTAGGGTAATAAATTAAGTAAATGCTTTTAAGTAAATGATGTTATGTATAACTTATTTCTGTTTTTTTTTATCTGTTTAAAATACTTTCTTTTATTCAGTTTTATAGTGAATTTTAATTAAGGTGGTAGGCAGCGACTATCTGTTGAATTTTCTTTTTTAATATTTTCCTTGCTTATATTTCTTTTTTTGGATGCAGGCCATTTCTTAACTGTCGTTTTGGAAATCTATAGAAGTGGCCTATGTCCAGCAGCAGACGTCTTGTGACTGATATGACGATGATGATAATTTTTTTATACTTTTAAAATCTATGTAAATAACATTCCTCATTTAAACTATAAATAATTGTAGCCAGAACTTAGTTTACCTCATTTTATAATATACCTACTCACACCACATTTAAGGTCACAAGTACTAGTATGTACATGTGTTAGCTATATTATTTTTGTTATGATGACTTCATACAAGCAGTTAGCATGTTGTACTACAATATGTTATGTACCCAAATTATTTAGGTACTGTGGTACAGTGGTACTGGCAAATATGTTTTAGTGGTTGATTAGTGGAATGACTGCTAATGGCAGCGACTTTTCGTGAATTTTCCACTTCATCTTTTTGTTTCTACTTGTTTTTTAAACTCTTTTTTTATTTTTTTTGTAGTTCTTGGACCCTTAAAATCCTCAGTACCCACTGATGGTGATCAACTATCATTCGAATCATATCTTTGAATGATTTTAAACCATAGTTGAAGCTTCTAAAGTTGATTTTGCAGTAGGTCTCATCACGTCACAGTCACTTTGATGGCATTGAACTTACGATATCATATTCCTATCTTCAATCCGCCCACTGAGAGTCAATATGGCTCCCCCATGACTTTGCAGTCCAGACAGGATTTTTAGTAATGGACTTTATCCATCACGCCTTTATTCCCGGAAGGGTAAGGCAGATGTGTGCCAATGTGTACTGTACACCTACAGTTCGCCGGATGTTTTCAGGTCTCGCGTTTGTCTTTATCTATTTACTATTCGTACTAATATTATAAATGCGAAAGTAACTCTGTCAGTTTGTGACATTTGGTACGGAGGGTAAGTTTGAGTCCCAAGAAACATAAACATAGGAACATAGGCTATACATTTTATTCCGTGGCTTCGTCTGCGTCCGCGATAACCAACATTTACGTTAATAAAGGCGCGGGCAAAAGTTAGTGTTATTATAATTACACTAGCTTTTGCCCGCGGCTTCGCTCGCAAGAAGTATTATCTTTCATCCCCTATTTTATCCCCTTAGGGGTGGAATTTATCAAAATCCTTTCTTAGCGGATCTCTACATCATACCATCTACCTGCATGCCAAATTTTAGCCCGATCCGTCCAGTGGTTTGGACTGTACGTTGATAGATCACTATGTCAGTCAGTCAGTCACCTTTGAGTTATGTATATTTGGATTACAGAACGGACATTCCTTTGGGATAATAGCTACTTTAAGGTGGAAACTAGGTGATTAATGATTGCAATTTACAATTCACCCTCTTTTTTTTATGGTATCCGCTTAGAAACCCTCCGTCTGGCGCTAACTGAGGGTTATATCGGAGTTTTTCCGGCTAAAACCTCACAGTTCCTCCAGTTAGCCATGATTGGAAGACTGGTCGCATAATCCTCGCCTCTTGACTGAAAAAATCCCTCAATCGTCTGAACGTATTTGGCGAGCCACCAGAGATATAGGCACGCAGCACGGTGATTGTCCTCGTTGACTCACTACATTATCTACATTGACTATTGTCAGTCTGTATGTTGATGTTGTACGTTTGCGAGATGAAAATATTTACTATGAAAAAGTGATAAAACCCGCTGAGATGCGATGTGTACGGTTTTTAATCAATCTGGTGCATTTTGATTGGAGAGTTCTGACGGGAATAGCTTTTTAAAAAAAAACGGCCTAGCGAGTCCGACTCGCGCACGAAGGGTTCCGTACCAGTATCTATAAAAACGGCAAAATCATCACGTTTGTTGTTTGGGAGCCCCTCTTAAATATTTGTTTATTTGTTGTTATAGCGGCAACAGAAATACATCATCTGTGATAATTTCAACTGTCTGACTATCACGGTTCATGAAAAACAGCCTGGTGACAGACGGACAGACAACGGACTCTTTGTAATAGGGTCCCGTTTTACCCTTTGGGTACGGAACCCTAAATAAGGCTAACGCTAGGAATCTCCTGTATCTTAGGTGCGCGATTATATACATAAGAGAGGCCTTGTAAATACGTTGCCATCACAGAGACAAAGCTGAAATGTCTCATGTGCCTGTAATTACACCGGCACCCATACCCTTCAAACCGGAACACAGCAACGCTGCTTTGCGGCAGAAATAGATACGGTGGTAGTACTTCCCCGGACTAGCTCCTTCACAAACAGCTCCACTACTACAATACAATACCTACCGTCCCTAAAATATTAGTCATTCTTTATTACGTAGCGAAAACAAATAACGTTTTATGATGTCAACTTTTGGTTCTCATGGATAAGCGATATAAATAGTTATCGAACAACAATTTCTAAAGTGGTTTTGAGGAAATCTTTTTGTTTATGCCAACGTCGCTCAAATATTAATGGGTTCAGGATAAGTTTGAATGTTTGTCGAATATCGTCAGTCATAATTTAACTGATTCTACGAATGGTAGTTTGGATTTGAACCAACATCTCTACTCTCTACGTAATATACCTACTAGCGAACTGCCCGCGACTTTACCCGCCATAAGTTGTCTTTGGTTAATGTTCCCGGTTGATGTTTTATAGCCTACTAGCTTTTGCCCGCGACTTCGTCCGCGTGGATTAATAGTTCCCGTTCCCGGGGGATTTCCGGGATGAAAACTATCTTATGTCCTTTCTGGGGTCCCAGACTATATCTGTACCAAATTTCATTGAAATCGGTTCAGTGGTTAAGGCGTGAAGAAGAGACAGACAGACAGACAGTTACTTTCGCATGTATAATATTAGTACAGATGTAACTCAGGAAAAGTGTAGCTTAAAAAAGTGTAGTTGGTGAAAAAAGTATTAAAATCGGTCCAGTAGTTTCAGAGCCTATTCGTTACAAACAAACAAACAAAAAAATATTAGTATAGATAAAAGAAAGTCGTTTCCTGTCGTCTGTAGGTTTTTAAATCTTTTAAACTACGCAACGGATTTGAATGCGGTTTTCATCAATAGATAGAGTAATTCAAGAGGAAGGTGTATACGTTAAAACATCACGATGCTATCAACGGGAGCGGAACAATAACGAAAGACGTAACTAAACGCTGGTGACGGGTGGCACCGGTTGGTATACACCTAGCTAGTTGTCTTATAATCACCATTGAAGGTCGGGTTGATGACCTCGAATCCGACAGTTCGTACGCTCGACTCAACCGAGTACCGACCATCCGGTCAGTATGACGTGAATTGACAAAATTATGGGGCTCCCGACCATGATGCCTCTTCGTAGTGCTTCGTAAACTATGTGTTGTCCACAACTTTGTCTACGACGAATGTTATTCTACGGACACTGTAAATTTTCCCGGAATAAAAAGTAGCCTATGTGCTATTATATTCTATAATCTATCTGTGTGCCAAATTTCATCCTGCCGGCTTATTCTGTAAGAAATCTCCCTCAGTGAATTAAGGTGAAGTGAGCTAAAAGTGGGCTGTCACTATACGATATGCTAGGGATTGACAGGTCGCTACACGGTCACTTCACGGAAGGAGGGCCTTACAGAATAACACCGCTGATCCGTTTAGCCGTTCTAGCGTGATTAAGTTACAAATATTCATAAGTTCAAACATTTGCATTTTTAATAGTATGTGGTAATATTAACATACTACCTTCTGCTCGCGAGTTATTCTACGTCAAAATTAAAGTTCCGAAATAATATATTATATAGCTTATGTGCCAGACTATAATGTATCTATCTTATATTTGAATATATATATTTTTTTTTTTTTTTTTTATCTCTGTGCCAAATTTCATCCAGTTCCGTTCTGGCATGATTGAGTAACATCCATCCATCCATCCATCCATCCATCCATCCAACCTCACAACCTTTCGCATTTATAACATTAGTAGGATGACTAAAATACAGTTGTTATTGGGTTGCCTATAATAACTATGGGGATAAAATATAAGAAACTCGCACAGTTCAAAGTCAGTCTACAGTTACTAATACCACAAAATACCACGTCTGACTCATACAAACTGTACCTGGTACGATAAACAGCTGATCATGGCATTTTTGCACTTGTAATCGTTGCGTAAACATCGTACGTATTAATAATAATTTATATCTTGTTTCGCAACATGTTTAGTAATCCATACACTAATATTATGTTTGTATGTCTGTTTCTTGCGTCATCATGCCAAAACTGCTGAACCGAGCCTAATGAAATTTGACAAAGGGGTAGCTTGGGATATAGATAAAGACAGAGGCTACTTTGTAATCTAAAACACAAAGTGCAAAAAGTGTTATTAGGGTTTTTATTACGAATTTCTCAGTAGCCTAGAGTTTAGAACTTGGTGGTGTGACACCCCTGTGCCTCGTAAAGTAGGTAAAGCCGTTGGTCCCGGCTGTCTTACGTAGATCTTTGACAGACGTTGCGGATAGTCAGAAGCCCGGAAGTCTGACAACCAGTCTTACCAAGAGGTATCGTGTTGCGCAGTAACTGAATTGTGGAGGTCAGATAGGCAGTCGCTCCAAGTAAAACACTGGTATTCAGCTGCATCCGGTTACACTAGAAGCCGACCTCAACATAGTCGGAAAAAGGCTAGGCAGGCATTAAGGACCGGGTTATATTTTCCCTGAAATATTTTACTTGTGAACAATTATGTTCCTTAATCCAACAGCGCTGGGCTATTTGTAATCTAGGGGCTATTTCCAAGAGCTAGATAAATGGTGAAGCCTGAAAATAACGAATAAACAACATAATCATGTAATCCTAATTACGTGTGTCGCTAAATAACCATAATTAATGACGTCATTAGACGTTTCCTTAATTATTATTAATGAGTTTGGACATAATGGCTGTGTAGTAACGATATTGATCATATTATCGTTATTGTAAGGGTTAATCTAGGAGGTTGACACTCCCCCCTCTTGAGTTAAGGAGGTCCGCAGAGCCTGGTAGTAAATTAATGTTATAACGGTATGGTTATTTCAATGTTAGTGTCATAATAAGCTCCATTATAAATAATGTAGAAAAGTGTATTTTTAGCCGTTAAAAAACACTTAAATGCATTAATTTCAACAATATTAAACAATAACGGCAGTCATATTTCTAATGCTATAATAAGTCGAGAATAAATCAATAAAACTAAATACAGTGTGGGGTCCTGGGTGCCATTCCCAGGTCGGGAAAAAAGTATTTTTGGGTTTTTCCACTAGGAATTTGCAATAATAGCCCGGAGTGTGGGAATTGGTAGTGTCACCACTGTGTCTCGGGAAGCACGTAAAACCGTTAGTCTTATACCTGATCTTTTCCCGGTCGTGTCGGATTGCCGTACCAACGGACTTTTAGAGTGAGGGAGGAGGGAGAGTGCTATTGTGTTTGCGCACTCACTCGTGCACTATAATATCTCCTGCTTACCTGGGTAGCCTCCACTGAGATAGGCCGCCGAGACTGAAGTCGGTCTGGAGAAAATTATTACACATCCTAAATTTTAATTTCTAGCTTAATCGTGACATAATCCATCCATCGCTTTTACATTGGGTGTTCCCTTATTAGGTATCTTGCCACATTTGTACATAAACAAATTCAAATTAAGCCTACTTAACATGCAATTTGAACTGTCCGTTTTTTCCCAGCGGTCGTACGGTACAAATATTATAAAAAGATAAGTTTGTTTGTAACGAATACACTTCGAAACTACTGGACCATTTTTCACCAATAGATAGCTACATTATTGAGGAGCTCGTGGCTATATAATTACAGCCGCATAGACCGATCTGCCGGGTTAAGCCACGCTTGCCGAGGTTGGTCTGTGGATGGGTGACCATTTACCAGTTTCCTCCGTGTCTCGGAAAGCACGTAAAGCCATTTGTAGATGTTCGACAGTCGTTACTGTTAGTCAGAAGCCCGAAAGTCTGACAACCAGTCTTACCAAGAGTATCGTATTACCCATTACTGGGTTGTGGAGGTCTGATAGGCAGTCGCTCCATGTAAAATACTGATATTCAGCTGCATTCGGTTCGACTGGAAGCCGACCCTAACATAGTTGGGAAAAGGCTAGGCAGATGAGATAGCTACATTATTCCTAAGTAACATAGGCTATATAACATCACACTACGACACACAGGAGCACAGCAGTAACCAAAGACGTAACTTATGGCGGGTGAAGTATGCCACGTGGATGAAGTCGCGGGTCGCTAGTACGGTACAAATTGTCAAAGGTATCATGGGTTTTACCAATGAATCGGCTCGGGTCGATAACTGACGGGCCTTGCGCTCTCCCCTTGTTGCATTAATGCAATCTGTTAATGTGACTGCGTATGTGGTAGACTGTATTACCATTCAAAATACGTATCTTTATTACTATTCGTTTTGTAGGCCGGTAAAACGGTTTTAGATAATTAAGTAGGTATATGGGAAGGGACCCGATTAACACCGCAGGAAGACGCTGGATGCAGGCCGCTTCCAACCGGTCTTTTTGGAAATCTATGGGGGAGGCGTATGTCCAGCAGTGGACGTCCTGCGGCTGAAATGATGATGATAATGGGAAGGGAAAACATCGTGAGGAAAACTGGAGTTATACATCTTTCTAAATATAATAGAGCTGAAAAGTTTTTTATTCGTTTGTTTAAACGCGCTAATCCCTAGAAGTAACTACCAATCGGGTTGGAAAAAAAAAATTGTGTACGATAGTTAGATTCATGAGGAATAGTATACCATATATAACTTTACCCTACGAAACACGGGAGCGGAGCAGTAGCCAAACAAAGGTAACTTAACGTGACAAAATTAAAATTCTCAGTAGCAGCTCGGAGGTAGGATTTGCGACCGGTTAATGGCAATAGGCTCGCCCCCTATTACATGGGATCTAAAACATACCTGCAAACTGTGGGTATACATTGGTACACCTCTGCCTAACCCTTCAGGGAATACAGGCGTGATGTTGGAAGCTTTTCTATTCTGAAACATTGTTTCTTGTCCAATAACACAAAATATGCGAGTATTATCTACCTCCGCCGCAGACGGATACCCGTTATATTTTATACTGTTACTGTAACTCGTCTCTAACGTCTCTCGGGGAACATTTTTTATTTCTACCATTAGGCTTCCATCTTGAATTGAGTACATAGTAACTGAAGAATGAAAGTATTTCCTCAAATGGGTATAACCAGACGGTAATGTCATTATACTTTGTCGATTTTCGGGAATTGCCTCGTTAGCCTGGTGGTTATAAGCGCGACTGCTACGCTAGAGGTCTTCGGTTAGAGGTCAGGTCGAGCAAAAGTGTTATTGGGTTTTTCTATGAAATTCTCAGTAGCAGGGTTCTTAGTAGTGCCCTGTTAATGGCAATAGGCTCGCCCCCTATTACACGGGACCTATAACTAGGGTTGCCAACTCTTTGTCGGTCAAATATAGTAGTTCTAAAATGATTACCCATAAAAATATAGTAGTTAAGGGGAATATGAAAAAAAATATAGTAGGTTCCAAAATAGGTAGTTACAAAATCACAAAGTCGAAAGATGATTGAAAGCGCGAAATCGAAATTGAGAATCTGTCAAACTATCTATTGAAAGAAATTGTTCACTTGACAGTCCATTCTGGAATCGTTATGAAGTAGATATTGACGTTTCGTTTTAAGCTAAGACTTTTTGAAACGAATATTTTTGCTTATGAGCTTGATGCCTTTAAAATATAGTAGTTTCGCCTACTATATCTTTTTTTCAAAAATATAGTAGGCGGGGGCTCTAATATAGTAGGATACTATATTATATAGTAGGGTTGGCAACCCTACCTATAACATACCGGCGAACTGTGGGTACGTTGGTACCCCTCTGCCTAACCTTTCGGGGAAAACAGTCGTGTTGGTATGTCTTTTAAAAAAAATGCATGACGAGCCCTCATAATTATTATAATTTCATACATAAATGTACTCAAGCTATTAGTATAACAACTGGTTTTTTTGTTTACGTGAATTATGTTTTACAAAATAACATTGTAGGTAGGTATCATAAATATATGAAGAGCTCATAAAAATGAGTTCAACATTCTCTACTGACATTTAATTAATAAATCATTTACCTGCATGCGGGAGCAAGGACTTGATAACGGCAGCTTTTAAAATTAAAAACATTTTCGCTGGTAAATTTAAGCTGGGTTTGGATTGGTTTCAGTTTTGCAGCATGAAAAAAAAAAATTAAAATTCTCCAGACCGATTTTGAGACTAGCCAAGTATGTAGGAGATATTATAGTGCACAAGTGTGTGCGCAAATACAGGTCCTTCTATCGCAATTCCGTCCGATGGGACGGTTATCCGACATAACCGGGGAGAGATCAGGCACAGGATCAACAGATTTACGTGCTTTCTGAGTCGCGGAGGTGTTACACCACCAACTTTCAAACTCCGGGCTGCTACTGAATTCATAATGGCAAAACCCAATAACACTTTTTGCCTGACCTGGGAGTGGAACTCAGGACCCCATACTCAACACACGCGCTTGCGATCACGAGACAAGTCATGCAGCATGAGTACTGCTTACTGACATATGGTTACATACTAATAAAAATATTCTCATATAAGTACAGGCCAATTTTGCCCAATTGTTTTACACAAACCTAGTTCGCAAAAATGTCCCAATACTTATAACTAATCTTGCAAGTAACTAGTGAATAGGTTTCAGACAAGCATGCAAGATTGTCTTCCACCATGTAACGCAACAATTTTGTGCAAGCCATACACGTAATAAAATACTTGCGCAAGTCTAGACTTGGGCAAGTCAGCGTGTGCCCACGAATGGCTCAGATACTTGCGTTCATACATCCCACACACGTTGCATAAGTATATCGTTGGGTGTGCTGCCTGCATTTGGTGGGATAGTAGTTCATTTTAAGTCAAAATAAATATCTTAATAGTAGGTATTATAAATGCGAAATTATGGATGGATGGATCAATCACGCCAGAACAGCTAAACAGATCTGGCTAAAACTCGCAAATCGCAAAGAGATAGATTATAGTGTGTAATAGCATATAGGCACATCCCGACGAAATGTACGGTTCCCATGTGAAAATATCAATTTTGACACAAACAAAGTCGCAGGCAGAACCTAGTATGAAATAAAACAAAGTTATGATCGAAAAGGGATGACCTCCACATAATTTGAAACTATACGACAGAATAAAAAACCAATGAGGACCTATCTTTAAACATACGTTACGCAGCTCCATTTTTTCCGAATACTTTAACATAAGAACAACATAAATATTTCAATTTGTATTCAATGTATTGCCTGAGTACCTCACTCCGGATAGAAACGCTATTGGTGGATTATAATTTTATTCCTATCCCTCTTTCTGTATCTATCTAGGGACTGGTATAAAAAACTGGCTGTCTATGGAAGAATTGAGTGACGTAAGCTTGTTTTTTCTAGGAAGCGGATTAATAAAGCGATGGTCTTTCTAGATCCAGTTGTAAAATGTTTTTTTTTTATGGTGTTCCGTCAATATTCTCTTGTAAATCTATTCGAAAGGTCGTTCACTCACTGACTACACAAAAATTCTCGAAAACTTCTTCTTTTCGAGTCGGTAAATATCTTGTAGTTTTTGGGCCCAGCAGATAGCCACGTTCATTGCGGCATCAGTAGCGTTGTTAATGCCCTCTAAAGTGTAGGTCTAGGAACACTTTGGGTACTAGTAAACGGGCCATTGTCTGGTCAGGAAAACTAATTGTCCTATGAAGCTTAAATGGAGGTATGTAGTTCATAGGTGGAGACGTCTGATAAGAACGGGTTTTCTGTCAGGACCTACCTAGTTAAGTCTTTGATTACCATGCAGACGAATTTGCGGCAAAAAAACTGGTACAATATAAATTTGTCTGTTTTTGGAGATCTTCAGAGGGTCTTCCAATTGCTGTTAATTCGACAAGTTCTATTTAAGCGAAGTACTAGGTCATTCAGGATTATGAATGTACTTCTAAATCCAAGTATTAAACGTAAAAACTCTGTCCAAAACGCTGATATTAAAAAAACCAATCAGAACATTGGAACGCAACATGATTTAAATTTCGCTCAGGTACACGATTGATATTTCGTCGAACAACATGGTGGACGGTTAAATTTGTAGGTATTAAAACTCTTGCATATGAAATGGAATCGAATCGATTGTGCTGTCGGTTTGACTGTAAATGCCAGTTTGATCGTTTGTTTTGAATCCTGGGTTCTCCATGACTGTTTTAGCAGCAAGATTTCTGTAGTTCATACGCTGTTTTGTGACTGAATTTACTCATTGTCACTGTATTAATAGTAGTAGAGCTCATTGTTAAGAAGTTCTTCCGGGGAAGTACTACCACCATACTTATTTCTGCCGCAAAGCAGCATTGATGTGTTCCGGTTTGGTGTAATTACAGGCACATTAGACATTTCAACTTTGTCTCTAGGTTGGCAACGCACTTGCAAATGTCTATAGACAGCGGTGACCACTTCACATCAGGTTGGCCATCGGCTTGTTTACCACCCAATGACATAAAAAAGACTTTAGCATTTATAATATTAGTACGGAAGTATGAATAAGAAACGTTACATCATATCTCTTCCATTCCGAATCTTGTCCAATACAGTTATTGCGTAGCGGGTTGGATCCCCATAATGAAATGAAATTGCCTGACCGGCTGAGCGATATAGCCGATGACGTAAGCAACGCTTAAAGGGCACGGAAGGGATCGTTTAACGGAAACAATGTGTAGTAAAACCTCGTTTTATACCGGATAAAGGGGAGGTACGGAACTTTGTTTAAAGTTAAGGTATTTGGGAGGTATGTACAGTCAGCAAAAGAGATAAGTAACCAGGGTCACCTAATACATTCAAAGTTTTTTAATGAATTTTATTTTTATTAGTATAAAATAAACAGTTTTTTAATTAAATTAAATTTCATTTTAAAACTAGCACCGGTTTGAAAGAAAACTTCAACTGTATTAGACGGTCCGGTTACTTATCTCTTTTGTTGACCGTACATACTAATATTATAGACTTTTGTTTGTTTGTAACGAATAGGCTCCGAAATTACTGGACCGATTTTAACCATTTGTTCACCTATTCTTCTTCTTTTTGTGTTAATAACTACTAATAACTGCCTCGGTAGCCTAGTTGTTCAAAGCGCGACTGCTACGCTAGAGGTCTTGGGTTCGATTCCCTGGTCGAGCAAAAAGTGTTACTGGATTTTCCTACGGAATTCTCAGTAGCAGCTCGAAATTAGGATATGTGCCCGGTTAATGGCAATAGACTCGTCCTCTATTACATGAGACCTAAAACATGCCGGCGAACTGTGGGGGTACATTGGTACACCTATGCCTAACCCTTCGGGGAATACAGGCGTGATAGTATGTTCGTGTCAATTGACTCATTAAATTTTGTCCAACCAATATTGAGCAACCTGTACAGCTCTATTAATGGCCTCGTTTAGGTCTTGAATGGTGCAGGTGGTTGTGCACGACGGGCAACTAAGGAGGTGACGCATGTCCTGTGATGGTGCTCCACACTGGCACTGTCTTTTCACCAATAGATAGCTACATTATCCCTGAGTAACATGAGCTATATAACATCACGCTACGACTCACGGGAGCGGAACATTAATCAAAGACGTAACTTATGGCGGGTGAAATAAGCCACGCGGACGAAGTCGCGGTTTTGGCTAGTACCGAATAAAGGGGAGGTATAAAACTTTGTTCAAAGTAAAGGTATGTGGGGAGGTATTTTTCTCATAAAGTGAGACAGATGTTTATGTTAGAAGCCGTATGATTAAGGGCTTAAGAATAAACATGTTTTTTGTTGTTTCACAAAGTTGCGAGGTCGTCTTAAACAAATTGTGGGGTTTGATAAGCCTTTGCAAATGGCGGTGTTTAAATGTTTTCGTGAAGAGAGCTTGGAAGTTTTTGAGTTTTCTTAGGTGCGTCGTAGGTTTAGTACGCATAACTTAACATACCATCACGCTCATCCTCCGAAGGGTTAGGCATAGATGTACAAATGTACACCCACAGTTCGCCGGTTTTATTAAGTCCCATGTAAAAGGGAACCTATTGCCATAACACTGCTCGACCTGGGAATTGAACCCAAGACCACTTAGGACCACTAGGCTAACAAGGCAGCAAGGGATGTCTAAACTATGTTTATTGTGACGTAGTTTAAGCCATACCCCCCTCCTCTTTCCCCCGCACGATTGCTTCGAGCCCTCGCGTTGAGTAACTGTAAAGACTTAATATAGGTAGTCTGTAGCTTTATGTGCATAGTTAAACCGTTTCGGAAGATTTAACGAAACAATGGCCGCGAAATATTAGTTCTAAACACCTTTTCGTTAATGTGTGGTGTATCAACATTGTTGAACTTACAGTTCAGCAGTTGGGACCATGTTTGATATGGGTTTTGGGATGTTTTGTGTGTATGGGGACAAGTGGGGGGAAGTGTTTATCCGAAATAGTTGAAAGTTTATGCTTCTACATGGTGGCTTTTAACTGCCTCGTTGGCCTAGTGGTCCTGAGCGCGACTGCTACGCTAGAGGTCCTGGGTTCGATTCCCGGGTCGAGCAAAAAGTGTTGTTGGGTTTTTCTATGAAATTCTCAGTAGCAGCTCGGAGTTTGGATTTGTGCCCGGTTAATGGCAATAGGCTCACCCCCTATTACATGAGACCTAAATATACCGGCGAACTTTGGGTGTACATTGGTATACCTCTGCCTAACCCTTCGGGGAATACAGGCGTGATGGTATATTTATATATATTTTTTATATATGGTGGTTTTAGAACCCACTTTCACCAAAATCTCTAAACATATTTATCGCCTAAACGTATTTAAAACACCATTGCATCACTGTCACATTGTAAGAACGTGACAGAGACAGAATGATAATTTCAACACATTTAGCGCTAAATATGATTAGTGATCTGGTTGAAAGTGCGCCAACACCAAAATATATTACTTCTTGCTGTCCCACTGCAGGGCAAAAGCCTCTTCTAATACAGAGAAGGCACGAGCGTTGATCACCACGCTTGCTCAAGGCGGGTTGGCGATACCAATTTATGAGCTTATATGTATAGCTTTTAACATTAATTAATAATTAGTCAGAAGCCTAGAAGTCTGACAACCAGTCTAACCAAGAGGTATCGTGTTGCCCAGTTACTGGGCTGTGGAGGTCAGATAGGCAGTCGCTCCATGTAAAACACTGGTATTCAGCTGCATCCGGTTAGACTGGAAGCCGACCCCAACATAGTTGGGAAAAGGCAGCAGATGATGATAGCTTTTAATATTAAGTAAATTACCCTGACTTTAGTATTCCTTTATTGATATTGTACTACCATTAATGAATGTACTATGTAGGTACCCTTAAAACATTGTCTATTAATTGTTCGTTGATGTAACTTGAAGATACTCTTCGTAACTATCGACGTATAGACAGGCGAGACGATTTTTATTCTACGTTATTTCCCATCGGTATACCGTTTCAATAAGATTAAGGCAGCGTTCACACCAAGCTTATTGTCAGTAACTGTGAGCGTAAAGCTTAAAATGTATGAACAACACATTAAGGCGCAGACTGACTGATGATTGTGACGGCTCACTGTTAAGAGGCGTTACATTTGATGTGAACGCAGTATAACTTACCGTTTTCAGCGTAACTGCTTATAAATATTGCTGTACTAGCTTTTGCCCGGGATTTCGTCCTCGTCAAAGTTGATATATTATCCCACAAAAAGCTTACATTTTTGCTGGATAACAAGAAGCCTATGTGCTATTCCATACTAAAGCCGTTCAGCCATTTAGCCACTTTATTTATTTATTAAAACTGTATGCAAAAATTTAAAAATACACCGTACTAAGGCGGACTTAATACCTTAGACATTTTCTATCAGTCGACCTTAGGGTGATGCAGAAACAAAACATAGTAGGTGCAAGAAAAAGGAACAGGAAAAGCAAAAACGAACTTTATCCGCTCGTTTACCTAAAAGTACTGGCTAGAGTCTAACCGCTAGACTGTAATATTCTAAATAACGTAACAATTCAACCAAGAAAACTATCCAAGCAAATTACTGCGCAGAAAATATGGCTACCAATAAAGACGGACCATCAATATCAACTTCCATACTATACATATAATAACATTACAGTGTTGCCATCAATCCACCTGCCAGCATTGGAGCGATATCCATCAAGATTATAGCGGAATCCTCTCAGAATTGTTCGCTGTTCCAGATGTATGCTTTAGTAGGAGGCTTATACAGTAATATCCATACTTAACATTATAAATACGAGAATAGGTAACTCAGTCTGTCTGGCCCAAAAAAGGATGTAGGCTACTTTAATCAACGACTTTGTCTGCGTGCAAGTGTTATTGGGTTTTTCGATGAAATTCTCAGTAGCAGCTCGGATTTTGGATTTGTTCCCGGTTAATGGCAATAGGCTCGCCCCCTATTACATGGGACCTAAATATACCGGCGAACTGTGGGTGTACATTGGTACACCTCTGCCTAACCCTTCGGGGAATATAGGCGTGATGGTATATTTATTTTATGGTATATTTGTCTGCGTCTGTGGTAACCGACATTTACGCTGACAAAATCTAGTTTTTACGTTGCCCGCCCACTTCAGACAATCGGTGACCGATTTCTTTGTCGGAGAGAATGGAACATACGTATTCTTATATACCAACGCACACGGCGTATAAAAAGTCGATCCCACGAAGCTATGGATTTATCGAACGATCTGATAATCGTTCCTACAAAAAATCGGACATAGGCGGTGACTCTTAATATTCCATTTTCAATATCAAAGTTTTTTTTCCAATTTGAATACTGTCATATTTTCTTATAGAAGTTGACAACGTTTGCAAAGTATGATTTACGATATATCGGTTTCCACAGGCCCCTTGTTATCGCTGTAAAAGGTTTTCTTACTTTGCGTAGCGCTCCTTTTATGTGGCATTATGTATTTGAATGTAGGGCACGACGATTGTATGAATGTGTGCTTGTAAAAGCGGCTTAGTGCGAATAACGCGCACGTGAAGAGTTCTGTTTCATCGTACAATATTTTACACTAAATGAAACCGGGCTATTATTGTCCTACTGCAGGGCAAAAGCCTCTTCTTATACAGAGAAGGCACGGGCATTGATCACAACGATTGCTGTGTAACACTACATACAAAGAAAAAAAAAGTATTTGTTGTTGTAGCGGTTATAATAATATACACCCTGTAAAAATTTAAATTCTCTACCTACTACGGTTCATGAGATACAGACTGCTAACAGACAGACGGACGGACTGCGGAGGCTTAGCAACAAGATCCCGTTGGCACCCTTCTAATACGGAACCCCAAAAAGTACTAAAGAAAAGTTCTTTCCTTCTTACTTTTTACAAAACCGACTTGTAGTGCGATTCTCTAAAATGCAAACTCGAAAACGAGTCTCACTAAAGTGATCGCGCTCACTTCGATAATGAACCAACTTGTCATTGGTTTAGTATTCGTTCGCCGTGGTGACGTCACCGACGTGATCGTGTTTAACAGAATACCATTTTGTAATCTCACTGCGGATTCAGCTTTCGAATTACGAAGTGAGGCTTAGAGAATCACACTGCAGATGTACTGAAGTTTATTTTAACCTAATGAAATTCGGATAGGATATAGTCAAGACACAGCTGCTAGTGTAATATAATCTGCCTTGTTATTATTATGACTCTTTTGTATTATTTTTGGCTGTCTAAAGGACGCTATTTCTGAATAATTTCAGCCCGAAATAACGGTAACCCGAGTCCCTTTATTCCGCCCGTAATGAACGCTAGCCCGAATTCTCGTTAGTACAAATAATTTGGTATGGTTAGGCGCATCATTTAATTTGGTTATGTCAAAGTTTTTTTAGCCTAGATATTTTATTAAAAATATGCTAATTGCTTAGTATGTAAGCTTTTTTTTATAGATGGGAAATCATCAAATAACTTCCCCCGCCCTGGGCGGGACGGGAAGTGTCAGACTTTTACTGACTAAAACCCATCTATGTTCCTTCATGTGCCCTTTGCGTTCCGGGGGAGCGGTATCTCTTTCTAACAACCCGCAGCCCTTTTTCTTCTATGAAGCATTTTTTATTAACCAGCTTTCTCAAAATCTTTTTCTCACATTAAATTCGCCCAAGTTGTTCCTTATGAACCCCCTGATAGTTCCGTCAAAATCGGTCCAGCCGGGTCGGAGATTACCCGGATCAAACATACAGACATACAGGGATCAAAAAAAACATTCAACTTTAGGGAAAACCTGTTATTTTGACAGTACATACAATAAATTTTATTCATGTATTTGTAAATAGGAGGTAGCCGCGTTTGTCTAATCGCAAACTAACTCGTAAGCATGGTGTCCTAAATCATCAGTTCGTGAAAAGTGTTATTGGAATTTCCTATCAAGAATTTCTCAACAAACAGCTCAGAGTATGGATTTGCGGCCGGTAAACGGCAAGAAGCTCGTCCTTATTACAGCTTTGTAAAGAGTAACTGGCAAAATTAAGTTACGCTTAAAAACCCCTCCTACCGTTCGTCCTATCGGAAAGATCCCTATAAGAATTTTCTATAGGAACCTGAGAGGTGCGATAGCCCCTAGGGACCTCCAACCCTCGTAATGTAAAACGTGATGTCATTGTATTGATTTTAGGAACCGTTTTAAATCATATTGGGTATCTTCGGGTATTTTTCATCTCCGACGAAAATAGGGGTGTTATAAGTTTAGCGTCTGTCTGGCATCGTAGCTCCTAAACGTCTGAACCGATTTTGATCTAGTTTTTTGCTTGTAAATTGACTTATTTGAAAGTGTTCTTAGCTATGATTCAAGATGATTTGTTCAGCCGTTTGAAGATAATGAGATCTTTTCAGTTGATGTGAGCACTTTCCATTGGTCTGATCGAGTTAAGTTTGTATCAGGGCTTTCATCATCATATCAGCCGAACGACGTCTACTGCTGGACATAGGCCTCCCCTAAAAATAGCCACAATGACCGGTCCTGCACTGCCCACATCCAGCGATTTCCCACGACCTTTATCAGGCTTAAATATTTTTTACCCGACTGCGACAGAAGGAGGGTTATGTTTTTCGAGGGTATGTTTGTATGTATGTATGTATAATTGTTTGGCACGCTCTGCAGGCTGAACGGCTTGATGGATTTTAGCTTGAGAGGTGTCGTTAGATTCGTATTTACTGTGAGAGTGACACTGGGTAAATAAAAAATCAAAATGGCGGATTTTTGGCGCCAAATTCAAATGTTTGGCTCGCTCTGCAGGCTGAACGGCTCGATGGATTTTAGCTTGAGAGGTGTCGGTAGATTCGTATTTACTGTAAGAGTGATACTGGGTATATTAATTTCTTTTTTAAAACACTAAAAAAATAAAAAATAAAAAACGGTAATTTAAAAAACTAAAAAACCCGACTGCTATTCTTTAAAAATCCCTAAAACAAGATAAATTGTAGCAGTCGGGACCCATTCGGGACCATCTGCAATGTAATATAGGTATGTGCTCTCAATTCACTAATCCTCCATTTCTAGAATGGGTCCCGACTGCTACAATTTATCTTGTTTTAGGGATTTTTAAAGAATAGCAGTCGGGTTTTTTAGTTTTTTAAATTACCGTTTTTTTTTAAACTGGCTTTAACACTTAGGTCGGGGCTTTAATATACATATTTTAATTTTTGAACTTGCTCACTTCGTTGAACATTTCTCTGATATAGGATAACAAAGATTTGTTTAGATTTCAATTCAATGTGACTTATTACAATATTATTATGGAACTAAAGGCGTATTATATGTTCCTTATGCAACGCTTTGATAAGCTCCTTGGCTGCAGGTGTTCATAGGCGGCAGTAATTGCTTTCTGTCAGGCGAGATCCTCAACGTTTTTGCTATCCTATACCCTTGAATGATATATTACATATAAGCACCAATAGTCATAACAAAAGTGATTGTGGCAATATTTATTAAGACATGCTTAACACTAAACTATATAGATACATTTATTTATTAAAACTTTATGCACAAATGCAAAAATACACCGTACAAAGGCGGACTTAATGCCGCGGGCATTTTCTACCAGTCTACCTTAGGGGGTTTTTTTTTTTTTGAGATGGTAAAATCATCAAATGACCCCCCCGTCCTGGGCAGGGCGGGAGGGAGTGTCAGACTTTTACTGACTAAAATCCATCTATATAACAAAATTAATACATAAATGACGTTCAAAACTGCCTTTTAATAGTCTAATATACAGCGTGAATACATATCTGATTTAATTTATGATATTTCAAATAATAATAATAGTTATAGTCAAACCAAATGAAGTGACTAACTTTGTCCTAATAGTCTTATTGAACAAAATTGAGTTCACTTTGACTAGAAAAATACAAAGTCAATAAAAGACTTTATTACTGTAAAAATTAAAAACAGTTTAATAAATTACTACTACAGATGTTTTAAGTTCTTCTAACAAGTAAGCAACAAATTACCTTATAAAAATGCAAATTTCATTGCTTGACGATAAAAAATAGAACTTTGAGAAGCCTTCGACGTAAAATATGAAGACTTTGTAGTCCCAGCCTTCAATGGTTAATTAAAATTGAAATTGCGGTTAACCTCAGGGAAATACTTCGTCATAGTACAGGAAAACATAATATATTTATACGCATTTTTGTGTCATGGATCACTAAAATACATTTAGCGCTAAACCTATTTATCAGCAGCCTCTTCCCGTTACTTCGTCCGCGTGGCTTATTTCAACCAGGTTAAGTTACTTTTTTGGTTACTGCTCTGCTCCCATGTGTCGCAGCGTGATGTTATATAGCCTTTGTTACTTCTTGGTAATTTAGCTATCTTTTGCTGAAAAAATGGTTAAAATCGGTCCAGTAGTTTCGGAGCCTCTTCGGTATAAACAAACAACAAAATCTTGCCTCTGTATATTATTATTAGTAAGTATTGGATTCAAATTGTTTGAAATTGACAGAGATGAATGATATTTTCAAAAAGTTTAACGGTTAGTAGTGCTAGTAGACTTTCAAATCCATGATTTGAATATCGTACAAAAAGCTATTAGTTAGAATAGGATTCATATTTACTCAACGCATCGTCAGACGCTGTGTAATAATTTAAAAACCGGACGGTACCCCTAAAATGTAGGTACAAAGAGAAAAAAATCTTGAATGGCTTCTTTAGAGGCTCAAACGGAAGGTTTTTTTTTCATTACTTAAGTAATTAATACTTATATCCCGTAGTGCATAAAATATGAGCACCATTTTAGCTAATATTACCTTATTAGCTGCCCGCGACTTGTCCGAGTGGCTTATACCATCCGCATTAAGTTACATATCTGGTTGCTGCTCCGCTCCCGTGTCTCATAGCGTGAGGTTATATAGCCCAAGTTACTTAGGAATAATGCAGCTATCTATTGGCGAAAAAATGCTTAAAATCGGTCCAGTAGTTTCGAAGCCTATTCAGTACAAACAAACAAACAAAATCTTTCCTCTTTATAAAATTAGGATAGATAATATTCGCTAAAAGCATTCCAAAGGGCCCAAGCCCCTCCAATTACGACGAACCGACCATAATCCTTGGCAAGCGTTGATTACATTGTAAGACAGAATTAATAACATCACGTGGGTGGGTACGGTGGCCCATCTTGCTAACATAGGCCCTTAATCGCTCTCTTGACGCCCATGGGAACGGATCCCGTAACCTATAATTGCGAGGGTCGAATTTGTTAACTCATGCACTTTGTGTCTGCAGAAAACGTATGCAACAGATGACGTTATTATATAATTAATTGTTTATTTTTACACGACTTCGCCAGAAGAAGGGTTATGTTTTTCGAGCGTATGTATGTGTGTATGGTTCTTTGGGACGCTCTGTAGCCTAAACGGCTTGATGGGTTTTAGCTTGAGAGGTGTCGTTAGATTCGTCTTAATTGTGAGAGTGACACTGGGTTTATCAAAATTCTGAAAATTCAAATGGGGCGATTTTTTGCGCCATATTATGGTTTCAAATAAAATTGGCTAAGTTTAATTGTTAGTCGAGATCGCGAGGGCCCTAAAAAGATGACGGGATGAACTGGATGGTTTCTTCCGAAACTGAAGAGGTCAGGCACGGGAACGTGAAGTACGGGAGGCTTTTTTTTTTTTTTTTTACTATGGGAATTCCTCAAATGACCCCCCCCCCCTCCCCCCCGCCCTAAAAACCATCATTGTTCCTTCGTGTGCCCTTTGTTGTCCGGGGGCGCGGTATCTCTTTCGAACAACCCGCAGCAAGAACGGAAGGTGTGGAGCGAAGCCTTTGCCCAGGACTGAGACAGAATAAAAAAGTCAATTTAATCGGTCAATAGGCGCCTTATCATGCTATGATGATTCAGTAACTCGTAAAATACTTAGGTAAATGACTATGTATAATATAGTACCTACCTAAGTGTAAAGTGACTAAGCATGTCGGTAGTATAATAAACACGTGTCAGTTCGTGATAAGATTAGGAAGTCGCTATGGAAAATATTTATGAACTATCTTTTCACCCGACTTCGTCTGCGTAAATATCGGTTATATTTAAAATTTAATAATAATTCGAAAGACACGTGGCGCCATCTATTGTCATAAGAAAGTTATTGATGTTCGTCGGTAACAGTACTTTTTTTCGGGTCGAAAAGTAACCTATGTCCGTTTCTGTACACCTGACAACGTATATGCAAAATTACAGGTTGATTGGTTCAGTGGTTTAGGCGTGTAAGTGTAACAAACAAAGATACTTTCGCATTTATATTATTAGGTAGGATGTTTTGTTCTAACATGTAACTAGTCGTAAAAGGAAGTTTATTAGTGGCGTCAGTGACTGAAATATTAAAAGTCAATGTCAACGCATTTATTTCAGTTAGACTATTTACTGGCACTTTTGAATTGTCAAGAACAGAAAGTTGACGCTAGGTCTAAAACGTAGGTCTCTATGGAGAAGAACTAGCAAGAAACTCCACGGGCACGTTTCAATTTGGTTTTACAAAATCTTCACACGAGATCAGACGCAGGAGCAACGGCTTTACGTGCTTTTGAAGGCACGGGGGTGACACACCATCAACTAAATAAATGTCATTTGAACCGACCATGGCAGTTTTTGTGTATCCGCTTGTACTATTGAGGACAGCTCAAAACATTACAAAAACAATAGCAAGGTGACCGACTGCCCAATTGGTACACCGGACATGCATTTAGGCGTTTATTCCCATCTGCCACCCCTGAGTTTGCCACCGGGGTGGTGGTTGGCACTAATAGGTGGCGTTTACCACCCCGGTGGTGGTTTATTCCCATCTGCCACCCCTGAGTTTGCCATCGGGGTGGTGGTTGGCACTAATAGGTGGCGTTTACTACCCCGGTGGGCAATGGTACCTATTTAGTTTAATTTCCCCCTTCGTAGTTATAGTACAGGGGTTTATTCCGCATTTCGTATTGGACATTAACAATAAAAAAAAAAAAAAATTGTCACTGGATATCATGATTCAAGAGCAATGGAAATGAATTTTAGTGGATAATATATGGATCTTTTATTTTAATTAATAACTCTAATTCAAAAAATAAAATGAATGTTTGTATAATTACTAGCAATTATTATTGCTAGTAATTACTTATTTTATACACAGTTGGTAAAACATAACACAAAACAGTTTTAAAAAGCTATGTAGGTATAGGTAACAATAACACGCATCTTGTTAAAATAGATCTACAAAATGTTGATAAATATTTTTGTATTGTGGTGCGCTCCATTATTGTCGTTAAGAACAAAAGTACCTACTTAGTGCTTTGCAGTATTTTTCAATAGATTACGCACTCACTTAAAACAGTGGCCGACAAGACACGGAACATTGCATTGTTCTACGACTCCACCCCTTTGTGCGAGTGAAATCATAATATTCATCCCTTAGGCAAACTCAGGGGTGGCAGATGGGAATAAACCACCACCGGGGTGGTAAACGCCACCTATTAGTGCCAACCACCACCCCGGTGGCAAACTCAGGGGTGGCAGATGGGAATAAACGCATTTAGGTATCGTTAATCATGAATTCTATTTTTATGCACAAAACTGAATTTGCTATAAGTACCAGCAATATAGAAAAAATAAGGTGGTTTTTAGTCAGTGTGAGTCTGACAGAACCTCCCCGGTTCTGTTTACATACATACATAAACTCACGCCTTTTCCCCACGGGGGTGGACAGAAACCACAGAACGCCAACTGCTACGATCCTTACATACTTTTTTCGCCTCATCCACATTCATATCTGGTCATACAAGCACGTCGGTTACGCTATGTAATTGCATTTCCAACAATTAAACTTAATTTTTTATTGTGGCACGTCCTCCTAGATGTCTCCCACCATGGATTGGGGTCTGTCAGACTCATACTGACTAAAAACCACTCCAATGTTTCCTTCCCGCACTTACCCGGCCGGGATCGTACGCCTTCCGCAATACCAACAAAGGAACAAAGTTAGCTATTAATAAAACTCGAGCCCCAAGTTAATCCCTGAAGCATACAAACCTAACTCAACAGTATTCTAGCTCTTATTAGTCTATAATTAGAACAGCTATTTCAATATTAATTACTGAGCACAATCACTGTATCTGACATTGTGACGTCATCAGATTACGTGAAGCCTAGGTCGCATAGAAATGTAGGTATGTTATTATCTTAGTAGGCTGTCTGTTATGTAGGAAAATTGTATGTAACTCTGTTAGAGTTTTATTACGTATCTGTGTGTGATTTTGTGCGGTTGAGGTTTATGGGGCGACATACGTTCCATCCGTCATCATATTAGCCATAGTACGTCCACTGCTGGACGTAAGCCTCCCCCATAGATTTCCAAAAGGACCGGTTGGAAGCGTCTTCCTGCGGTCTTAATCAGGTCTTTCTATCCATACTTCCCATACTAATATTCTAAATGCGAACGTCTGTCTGTTAATATTTCACGCCGAAACAGCTGAACAGATTTTGATGAAATTTGGTACAGAGATAGATTAAAACTTGGAGAAGGTCATAGGCTACCTTTTGTTGCGAGAAAAGGGGTTGAAATAGAAGATAAAACCACTAAATATTGTATTTGGGCACATACGTAGGTACATTTGTAAATAAATAGGCCAAATAACTACGCCACGTGCACATAGTCGCGGGCAAAAGGTAGCACCAAAGTTCAAAATAAATAAATAAATAAACTTGATGAAATTTTGTACCTAGGATGGAGGTTATATCTAGACCTGTGCTTAGCGCTAAATAACGTATGAGATTTTGAATTATGTATGCGCCGTTTTGAACCTAAGTCTAGACTAGTTTTATATGGATCGCGTTGTCTGAAAAGTCTTCTTAAGCATTCTACATTAATCGTTAGTTAATAGCTTAAGAGATTGTCAGAAAAATACTTATTATCCGACATCGTTGGATGGAAAACAAGCCGACGGCCCATCTGATATTAAGTGGTCACCTCTGCTTATAGAGGCTTTACAAATGCGTTGCCATCCCAGACACAAAGTTGAAATGTCTAATATGCCTATAATTACACCGGTAGGTACCCTAACCCTTTAAACCGGTACACAGCAACGCGGTTCCCGCGTTCAGTTACGTCTTACGTTACTGCTCCGCTCCCGGTAATCGTAGCGTGATGTTCTATACATGTAAATCTTCCTCTCGACTCACCCTATCTATTAACGAAAACCGCATTAAAATCCGTTGCGAAGTTTAAAAGATTTAAGTGGGACAAAGGGACAGACGGCGGGAAGCGACTTTCTTTTAATACTATGTAGAGATTCGGAAGGAAAATGTGGAACGAATTTTTACGCTAAACATTTCCACATCGTAGGTATTTGCGTATAAACTCTTTATCTTATCGTGTAATTGTGTAATGCGACCTATTTTTTATGTGTTTAAATGTCCAGAGCTCTCTACTTTGTTTAAAGACTATCTGGCGGGTTATTCGTCTAAAAATTTTTTTTGGTCCGCGGTGAAAATCCTCATGGACTTCCTCCGTCGTGGGGGTGACGGAGGGGACTTTACCGGCTAAAACCACTGTGGTGTTCCACCTCAATCTTAATCACGTAATGTCGTTCAAAAGTGCCTTTTAATGGCCTAATTGAAATAAATGATTTGAGTTGAAGTTTTCACTAAGTGCGTAGTTCTGTTGCCGCTACAACAACAAATAAAAGTTAAAAATCAAAATCATCCCTATACAAGAAACGTGTGTATTGTTAAATATTATACGGTGTTACGGAATCCCCGTGAAATAGTTCAGCTCGCAACTGGCCAGTTTTTAGATTAGGTTATTTTCCATATTTATCTCTAATGTTTTTGCGTGTTATCTTATACCAAATGTTTAGTAACACATTGTTGGCTTCCTACTTTCTTTTTTAATTCATATTTCCTTACATTCATTTGCGTATGTTATATTTATAGTAAGGTTTTGTTTTTCAAATTCGTCGCAGTATGTAGTTCAGAAGTATTGATTTTCTTGTTTATTATGTACTGCTTTTCAGCCTTGAACTTAATTAACCCCTGACGAAAATAGTGTTATGCGTATAACGAGTGTATGGGTGTGTCTGTCTGTGGCATCGTAGCTCGCAAATGACTGAACCGATTTTGATATAGTTTTATTTTTTTGTTTAAAAGGTAACTTGATCTAGTCTAGTGTTCTTATACAGTATGATTCAAGCTAATCTGTTCAACCGCATTATAGAGTATCAGCTCTTTTCTAGTTGTTTGATATGATGTGAGCATCTTCCACAGGTCTGGGAACCTACCACTATCTCTTAAAACAGTATTATTTGAATATTAGGTAATTTGCCTTGCGCACTGTTGGATTTTCAATGCTCAGCTCAGCGCCTAGAATTGAAAATCCAGCAACTCAAAATAATATTTAAATAATCGATCTAGTTTTATTTGTGTAGGGGATTTTTTTTTTCTTTCGGTCTGTCTGTTTACGTAACTCTTTGATGGTTACTTTTATTGTAAATGTTTGTTAGTAATCCTTCAATAAATCCTACTCTTTATTTCTCCTTCCTATTCTAGTTTAATTTCATTCAAACAGAAACAACATCTGCTTTCTATTCCGACTGATGCACTTAGTTGTGATACCGTTGGAAGGTTTTATTCGGATTCACAGTGCAGAAGGGAAAAGTGCGGCGGTGCATACATCCGCGATGCTCCGGCGTTGCACCGTCACGGTAGATGCTGTGAACATAGGCCGGGTGTGGGGGATATCTAGATTTTTTTTAGGTACCGTTGTTTTTTTTTGAGGTCAGTATTTTTTTTTTTTTTTGTTCTTTTATTGTCAATTGAAGTGGGTACAGCGGTGCATACATTAAGTATTTATTTCCATTTTTTTTTAAATTATTTATTGAAATAGTTAGCATTTTGAACTACTTTTTTTGTGTTTTCTCTCTAAAAATGTATTTTTTTTATTCTTTATTTATTTACGGGATTTTTTCTGTGTAGAAAATGTCATCCCGATGAATGAATACACTAAAAATGTTTTGTATTGGTCCTTACGAAAAGTAAATACTGCTAAGTTACTAAAAACTGGAAGAACTTAGGGAACCGTTTGCCCGGCAGTGGGAGAGCATACGCTGGGTAGAAGAGAAAAATTATTAGCAGTTATAATTTAAATATGATTACTAGCTTGTGATAACTGCCCCGTTGGTCTCGTGGTCGCAAGTGCGACTGCTGTGCAAGGGGTCCCGGGTTCGATTCCCAGGTCGAGCAAAGTGTTATTTGGTTTTTCTATGAAATTCTCAGTAGCAGCTCGGAGTTTGGATTTGTGCCCGGTTAATGGCAATAGGCTCGCCCCCTATTATATGGGACCTAAATATACCGGCGAACTGTGGGTGTACATTGGTACACCTCTGCCTAACCCTTCGGGGAATACAGGTGTGATGGTATATTTATATTTTATTTTTTTATACTAGCTTGTGTTCGCGAAGTCGCTCGTTCGCGTGGTTTTTTCTCACCCGCGTTAAATCATGTCTTTGGTTACTGCTCCGCTCCCGTGAGTCGAGTCTGATGTTATAAACCCTATACTAGTCCTCTTAAATCAGTCAGCTATATTTAATGAATATATTATTGATAATATTATATTATAAATAAAAGTAAAGGTAAACATGAACTTAGAAAAGACAATAGCTTATTCTAGATGCCCTAAAACCATATTCAGTAACTAAAGTCAGATTGTCGGATCAATAAACAGCCTGATTGATGGAAGTGTCCGCCATGATTCATCGATATTTTGTGCCCTATACGTTTGTTTTATTTTATATTCAAATAATTCGGCTACCTTATTTTACTGAAAGAAAATTGAGAATGACAGCTGACACTATATGATAATACTTTATGATTCATTGGTCCAACTTCTAGGGTTCGTTGTAATGCGTAGAATTGGGTTTTTAGGAAAACATCGTAAGGAAATCTGGACTTATAATTAATATACTCGTAAGTCTGAAATCGCCAATCCGCCTTGACCAAGCGTGGTGATCAATGCTCGTGCCTTCTCTGTATGGGAAGAGGCATCTACAGTGGGACAATAATTGGCTGGTATTATTATTTCTATTAAGTAGTACTGCCTCGTTGGTCTAGTGGTCCTAAGCGCGACTGCTACGCTATAGGTCCTGGGTTCGATTCCCATGTCGAGCAAAAAGTGTTATTGGGTTTTTCTATGAAATTCTCAGTAGCAGCTCGGAGTTAGGATTTGTGCCCGGTTAATGGCAATAGGCTCGCCCCCTATTACATGGGACCTAAATATACCGGCGAACTGTGGGTGTGCATTGGTACTCCTCTGTCTAACCCTTCGGGGAATACAGGCAATAAATACCACTTCCATAAACTTCAAATTCAACGGCAATCTTGTTTTTCATCACCATTTCGCGGCACTTTGAAGTGGCAACTAATGAAATTATCAAATATTTCGAAAGATACTCTAGATTACGTTAACTGCAATAGACCGGTCTCATAAAGCAATAATTCGGCCTGTTAAAAATATATTTAACGACTCGCTCAGAGTACATACTAGTGAAATTTTATTAAACCGTTTTTTATGCTGGTAACATTAATTTTATAGCAAGCCCGACGCCAAGAGGCATTTGCGCGTATTAATTAGGAAAAAAATTTGGGAACACAAAGGATAATTAAAACGAAGTGACATTGGCCATTATGAACAGTTTTTTTACCATCACGCCTGTATTCCCCGAAGGGTTAGGCAGAGGTGTACCAATGCACACCCACAGTTCGCCGGTATATTTAGGTCCCATGTAATAGGGGGCGAGCCTATTGCCATGAATAGATGGCGCTGCCGTCAACATAACACTGAGTTCGTGTCGGTTCTTAAAATAATTTAGTTAATAATTCAAAATATAAGTAAATAGTAGCAGTTTGTGCATCAAAGTGACCATTAATATGTGTAATACGACATCAAGTGTTATCCACGGAAACAATAAAGAAACTTCCATAAAAGGCTACAAGGAACTATGACTAGTGAAAGTGGTAAACAAATAGTTTAAAAGTTCATTAAATATACAGCTGAAGATTAAAACTAACTGTAAGAAACAAAGTGTACCGAAACTCAAGAAGAACAATACATTAAATAAAGAACAAAGATGAACTTTGCTTAAAATGATAAATCAGTGACCGTTTTTTTTACCATCAATATTTAAAAAAGTGTTGGTTGGTGACAGTTATACCTTTACGTCAATAGTGAAACTAAAGATCAGGAATGCCCTCTAACGACGAGTAGCATAATTACCGTACATTCAAAATATTGGTCCGTCATAACACTTTCACATATTACCTACAGAGGGAGCTTTCATAAGTCATCCTCACAGAGGAAAAAGAAAAACATACATTGCTTGTGAACATAAACTTAACAATGGAACACGAAAATGTTACAATACGACGACATAGAAGTACTAATAACTCCCCCGATACATCTTTCGAGTCTACTAATTCGGGAATGATTAAAAGACATAGTTTGCCGGATTTGTCGACTGCGTATGACAGTGACTTAGAGGATTTAAATGAAAAAATAATTCAGCTTAGAAACGAATTAGAAAGTGCTCATTCGGAAATAGACAAACTAAACATGGAAAACATGACGCTAAAAGTTGCTTTGAATAAGGAAAGGAAAAAATCAAAAAGTTTACAAGAAATATGCTCAGTTTCAAAAATTAAAGGAATTTATGCCAAAAATAGTAACAGTAAAAGAAAGAAAAGGATCTCTAGAAACTTGGATCAGTCTTTTATTGACGGAATCAACAATAGTTGCATTGATCTTGGACTCGAGGAGAACAATGAACCGATAACAGATGGCACCACTAGCAACATATTATCAACACTGCCTAAATTACCGAATGAATTTTACGGAGACACTCCTCCTACCAAGCTTCTTGAAGAGCTAAACCAGCCAGAAGATGGCGTTACCAGTACCTCATTAGTACCACCTGTATCGGCGCTTCAGCAGCAAATTAGTATTATAAGTAGTAACAAAACAAATAAGGTATTAGCTATAGCACAGAGTACATTCCCGAATTGTAATATTTGTCATTATAAGTCAACAAATTGTGGTATTATACAGTTATTAGATAATCTGGAACAAAAATTGATAAAACATACAAAGAGTGACTACTGTTTAATTTTTATAGGCGAGAAAGATTTTATTAAATCAGATAATTACTTTAAAATAATTGATAAGATTCGGAATATATTAATGACATTGAAACACACTAACATTTTACTTTGTTTACCGACGTATAAATTTTATGGATGTTTTACCATGTTTAACTCTAGAATCGAAACATTTAACAATTTATTATATCAAGATATTTGTTTACATAACTATGCGATGTTATTTGACTCGAATTTAAATCTGACGTACGATGAGACAATGTTTTATAAGCGCCGCGGTTCTCTTAATAACTTTGGGATGAAGAATATTTTTGAGAATATAAAGTGTTATTTCGGCATCTATACAGACCATATAGGTGTTAATGACTCAAATCCAGACAACTGTACTTATTTAGGAAAGACCCAGTTTTTTCGTTCCTAAAAATGAGAGAGTACATAATAGCAAGGTGGAAAATACTACACGCAACATACGACTAATGCACCAAAATATTGCAGGGTTGTTGAATAAACTTTCTATGATTGAAATTTGTTTATCCGAGTTGAAAGACAGTCATAAAGAGATAGACGTATTATGTTTTTCTGAAACTTTTGTTAGTTATAATAATGAATTAAATATATGTATTAACGAGTTCAAACTTGCAACTTCATACTCACGAAATGCAGAAAAAAGGGGTGGTGTGTGTATTTTAATTAAACACTTCTTAGAATATAAAATAATTAAATTATGTAACGAAATGGCAGTTGATAAAATATTCGAGTGTTGTGGCATAGAATTACCACTTTATGATTGTATTGTCGTATGTGTATACAGGACACCCAATTCGAACATAGCATTATTTTTTAGTAAGCTTGAGATTCTATTGCACAAACTAATTGACAAGAAAAAAAACAAAAAAGTTATAATAGTAGGAGACATAAACATAAATACTCTTACTATTAACAAAAATGCTACAACATTAAAATGTATAATTTTAAACTATAACTTGACATTAAAGATAAATACTCCAACTCGACATTCTTCTTGCATTGACCACATCATCACTAATATACCAGACTCATCAGGCGAAACATGTGAATTACATTTATCGGACCATAATACTGCCCAAATATTGACATTCCCATCAAAAATATCATCAAACATGCTTCCGTCACATTGTTTTATATATAAGAGGAACTACAGTGCAGAAAACATTACAAAATTTAGAGAATGTCTCTTGAGCCTGAAATGGCAAGATATTTATGATGAAAGGGATCCTAATACAGCTTTTGATAACTTTCATGACATTTTTTGCCTACTATATAAACTGAATTTCCCTTTGCAAAGAATAAAAGAAAAACACCAAACGCATACTTTAAGATGGTTAACAAAAGGTATTAAAAAATCATGCATCTCTAAAAGATATCTAAAATCAAAATATCATGAAAGCAAATCTGAGGAAAATAAATTAGTTTATAATAATTACGCTAAAATGTTAAAAAAGTGTATCACCATGTCCAAAAAGCAATCATCGAGCAAATTTATACTGAAATCTAAAAATAAATGTCGTGCAACATGGAAATTAATTAAAAACAAACATAACTGTGCAGGTTCACAACATATAGAAGCAATCGAACGAAATGGCGCTACAATAGTTAAACCCGAGGAAATAGCGCTTGCTTTTAATGATCACTTCATTGATACGACAAACATAGACATAACCAACAATAAAACAAATGTCACAAAGATTAATAATAAGGTAGGCAATAGTTTATATCTCGAACCTTGCACACCCTATGAGATCAATAAAATAATTGCATCACTAAATGACACTAACGCAGTGGGATATGATGAAATTTCAACCCACATAATAAAAAAGTGTGCTGAGATATTGTCTCCTATCACAGCACATCTTGTTAACTTAAGTTTATATGAAGAAAAATATCCTAACAAATTAAAGTTCTCAGTTGTAAAACCATTACATAAAAAAGGTTCTAAAAAAGATTTAAACAATTACCGTCCAGTAACCTTGATTCCTATTATTTCAAAAATTTACGAAAAGGTAATGTATAATCGAATTGTTTCATTTATTACAAAATACAATATAATAAGCACAGAACAAAACGGTTTTCAACGAGGAAAATCAACTGCGCTAGCTTGTTTTCAATTAATAAAAACGATCACTGAATTCATAGATAAAAAGATACCGGTCAGTGCAATATTTTTTGATATGAGCAAAGCATTTGACTTTGTAAAACATGAGATACTGTTAGAAAAGTGTGAGAATTACGGGATAAGAGGAAAAACCCTAAATTGGTTAAAAGATTACCTATCTAATAGACAACAACGGGTTGAAATTTTAGGTGTTAATAAAGATAGAGAAGTCATAAAGTATAGTTCTCAGTACAGAACCAATGCATACGGCGTGCCTCAAGGTAGTATTTTGGGACCATTGCTTTTTCTACTATATATAAATGACTTGCCAACAGTAACGAAAAGTAAGTGCGTGTTGTTTGCGGACGATATCTCATTGATAGTAAATAAAGACCATAATGATTTTGAAGATAAAATAAATACTGACGTAAAAGTTATCACAGAATGGCTTAAACTAAATAATTTATGTGTGAATGTTGCCAAAACTAAATATATTAATTTCTCTAATTATAAAATGACAAATGGTTTAATGAAAATTATTGGAAATGATAATGAAATCGAAGAAGTTCACCATACGAAATTTTTAGGCATAACAATTGATGAAAATTGCAACTGGAAAAAACATGTCGAAAGTGTTTGTAATAGACTAAACAGCTTTGCTTTTGCACTAAAAAATGTTAGGAAAACTGTTGGACGCAATGCTGCTCTTTTAGCTTATCATGGATATGTTTCGTCTATACTAAGATACGGCTTGGTCATATGGGGCAATTCCACTGATAGCAGTAAGGCATTTATTGTGCAAAAGAAGTGTCTTCGAGCTGTTTTTGGTGCAAATCCATTAGACTCATGTAGACCAATTTTTAAGAAATATAAACTACTGACATTACCTTGTTTATACATACTGGAAGTGGGAGTGTTTGTTAAAAGACATCCTCACCTCTTCAGCACAGCCGATAGCCACAATATTTATAAGATTGGCAAACTGTCAAGGGATCCAACCAAATTGGCAATGCCAATAGCTAGAACAGCATACTGCCATAAAAACACTAGTCGAATGGCAATAAAAATATTCAACAAGATACCAAAGGTTATTAGAGAGCTGCGAACAAGCTTATTTCAAAAACATCTCAGAGCCTGGCTCACCGAAAATTGTTTTTATAATATTAAAGAATTCATGGATTTTAAGTGAAAGGGTTGCATGACATTAATTATTATTTTTTATTATTTGTTGACATTAATATTTCATTGTTTGGTTTAAATTTATAATAATTTTATATGGTAATTTGTATGACAAGATAATTCAATTTGACATTGTGATTTAATTATTTTATTAAAATTGTAATATTATGTTATCTAATAATTTGCATGCCGAATTCAGTAAGCGGAATATGAAGAACGTGTATATGTTATGAGATCTGTAGAATACCATATTTCAAGCAAATGAATAAATGAATTATGAATTATGAATTATTAACCGGGCACAAATCCAAACTCCGAGCTGCTACTGAGAATTTCATAGAAAAACCCAATAACACTTTTATGAACAGTTTTTTATATAGTTTTTATTTTAGTTAGTAAAGTTTTTTAGTAGCTGGCAAAGTTTTCCAATAGAATAATCATTTAAAATCTAATTTTATAGCTATTGAAGATAAAGTAGTAGTAGAGCTCTTTGTGAAGGAGCTCGTCCGGAGAAGTACTACCACCATTCATATTTCTGCCGCAAAGCGGCGTGGTTGTGTTTCGGTTTGAAGGGTTTATTAGATTTATTTTAGAGCTATTCATGAAAGATACAGGTCAAAGACGGGACATACATACAGGTGAAAGATATAGGTCAGGTTCCACTTATCAACTATCAAACTGATAATCTTTAATCATAGTTAAAAATATCATATCAATAAAATGCTCTTTCAATAAAAAAAAAAACTAAATCAAAATTGATTCAGCTGTTAGGAGATACGCTGCCAAACACAGGCACACAGATAAACTCGTTCAACTTATAACGACGCCCTATTTTCGACGTGGGTTAAAAACTCAATACTCTGTTTCTACACCGTTTAGTCTTTCCCACTAAGGTACAAATAAATTAACATAAAATTAATACTTCGGTGGAAAATTTATTAAACTTTTATTTTCTTATTAAGAAATTGTTTGCAAAGAAAACGTAGCGTAGCGGAGAAAGAGGTCATTGCACGGAGCTCTCTTTGCAAAAGTTAATATATTTAAATTATAATAAAATACTAGCTTTTCTCCGCGACTTCGTTCGCGAAGTTTTAACCACCCGTGTTAAGTTACGTCTTTAGTTACTGCTCCGCTCCCGAGTGTCGTAGCGCGATGTTATATAGCCTATGCTACTTAGGAATAATGGAGCTATGTTTTGGTGAAAAAATGGTTTAAATCGGTCCAGTAGTTTCAGAGCCTATTCGTTACAAACAAACAAAAAAATGTTTCCTCTTAATAATATTATCATAGTTATTATGAAATAATAAATTTTGTATAATAACCTTGTGTTTAATTATGTCGTCTCATTAGTCTGGGCGTCTGTTGGACTTTGAACTTAGCTTTCGGCTCCCAGATCTGTCTGGCAGACATTTATTACATTTCGACGGTTTCCAAAATGCTTGCGGATTGAGGTTGGACATGTGCCCAAAAAGTGAAGATGCGATCGCATCATTACTGGGTGTTTCGTTATGAAATGTGTAATATCATCAGAATGGCCTATTTTTGATGCCAGACAGTATTTGTATCTGTCAATTTTGGAAAAATGACCCTTGCTGAAGAGAGCTCGAGGTGAGGTATCAATCATAAACATAAGTGGGACGATATGTTCGCGGACGAATGGAAGACCATCTTGTCAGTATGTTTGGAGTATTGGAGATGAGCGTGCGAATGTCGTATAATGTATTTAGATAATGTAATTGGCCAATGGCCGTTTTATGCTAAAGTAAAGTAAAAAAAAAAAAAATGTATATACCTACATTAACATGAATCTTGTGGTCTAATTGGTAAAAAAATCCCTGATGAATTTGCATGAAGTGAACTTTAGGTAATCTGCCAATACTTAGCATTAGCAGGAATGACAGCTCAATTCATTAAAGGGGTAGATTTGTACAGAATAAAATATACCCCACATCTCTACATAGTATAAAACAAAGTCGCTATCCGCCGTCTTTCCCTCCGTAAGCTTAGATCTTTTAAATTACGCAACGTATTTTACTGTGAAGGTTTTCATCAAATGGATAGAGTGATTCAAGAGGAAGTTTTATACGTATAGAACATCACGTTACGACCAACGGGAGCGGAGCAGTAGCCAAAGACTGAAGAGTGACAGCGTGCGGAGTATAGCTAGTAAAACATGGTCAAAGTCAAAGCATTTATTTCAATTAGACCATTTTACAGGCACTTTTGCATTGTCAAGAAGGTTAAAATTGAAGCTAGTTGCTCGTTCCAAAACGTAGGTCTCTATGGAGAAGAACGAGCAAGAAACTCCATGGACACTCTTTTTGTTCAATTTGGTTTTTGACATGGAGTTAAATAACTAAAACTTTACTACGACACAAACGTCTTTCTTGAGTTTCAGTTTATAACTTAATATTTTTTCTAAAGGCCAAACTTCAACAACGCTAACTTGGTAGGTCCGTATCCTTGAGTTCATAATTCATTCTGTCATCTCTATTTATACTGGCAACGTGCAAACAATGACGTCACACTCTTTACTGGCCTCTGATAACACATTATCTATTTTATCGGTCAATCTCTTACGCAAACTCGCCGAACCCTTTTAATGGAACAGTTTTTTTTATCTCTATGGTATTATTTTCCATTACTTCTTGTTCAATAACCTATAATAAATAAATAAATAAAGGCTAGGTATGCTTTATCCTTTTGGAATCTTTTTTCAATATTGGTTTGGTTACAGATGTGTTTAATAGCAATTGTATACTAGCTTATGTCTGTGTCTTCGTTTGCGTGAATGCGGATTATTACGGCTTTTGGTTTAGCACGTAACCCTAATTATGTAGGCTAAGTTACTCTTTATAGCATCAGCTATATGCCAGTGAAAGTCCTGCTAATATCGGTCTAGCCTTTCCGGAGATTAGTCAGGCAAATAGGCACAAAATGTTTAAAAGTTGTTATTTTTTTCGCGTGATTGCCGTGTATATTATTTAACAGCTATATTTCGTTGTATAGATGTATAGACTGAGCTGGTGACAGAAACTACATCTCTGCACGTATTTGGAAACGGATCATTCGATCCAACCCAACTCCTTTAGAAAGGCAAGCAGCGCTTTGACGTTTCTGACGATCTCTCGGTTCAATGGCTAAACGAGTGACACATCGTTTGTTTGGGTTCGGAATGTTCGTGTTCCCAGAATTGAAACACATCGGAAAAGCCAAACGACATTCTTTAACTCTAAAAATGAGTCTTATTTTAAAACATTTGAAACATATATTGGCTTGAATTGGGCATTAGACAGTATCGATCAATTGACGTAGGTACTTTTTATGAGCTGTCAAAACACGATTCCTCCATAGATTTTGTATGACAATACTAAACTGTGACATGATGACATCCCTTTTTTGGCCAGTCATTTGACGTAACTGTCTTTTATTTCAAAGCAACTTAACACCTGATTTTACACCAAATTAAATTGTTTCTATAGAGATAGTCTTGAAATTATTGATTCATTGTGTCTACGCTGGATGCACGCGGCTTCCAACCTGTCCTTTTGGAAATCTCTGGGGGAGGCTTATGTCCAGCAGTGGACGTCCTAAGGCTGATATGATGATGATTAGTGCCTACCCAATTTTTATGGATGAGAGAATCTGTGGATTGCAAAACTAAAATTCATCTGGAGGTCTTACACGCAGTATTCGTGCGGTCGAGGTCGTGACCCAATCACTTATCTGAAACGCTAGTCAGACCAAAAAGTAAAGCTGGCTAATTGTCAGTTTTGACATCACGACGGAGACCTGATTTATTACCACATATTGTTTCTTCTCAGGACCTATTTGAAATCAAATGATTGTGAGATAATTCTAATTATGAGAACAGTTCATTGACTGTTACAAATTACCCCACAGTCGAAATAGCACCGCCATATTTGTTACAACAGTCCTCATTAAGAAAAAAATAAGTTTGATAAATAATAATTGTATCCTTACTCCCGTTTTATACAGTAACAGTACTTCACCTTTGATTCTCATTAAGATTTCTTTTTTCATTGTAAAGTTGTGAGTACGTCCCACGCAAATACACTTAGTGCAAAAAAAATCGACTCACGTCGCGCTTATTCCATTTAGAATAAGATAGCACAATTAAAAAAAAAAAAAAACAACAACTTTTAGTACCGTACGGTAGATTAAAAGTTAAGATATTAATAACCATACCATCACGCCTGTATTCCCCAAAGGGTTAGGCAGAGGTGTAAGTACCAATGTACACCCACAGTTCGCCAGTATATTGAAGTCCCATGTAATAGGGGGCGAGCCTATTGCCACTAACCGGGCACAAATCGAAACTCCGTACATTAATAACATTATTGAACATTGTACCTTAAAATTATTTTCAATTAAAATTTTAGAGACATCGTCTCTCAAATAAAAAATAAAGACTGGGCCGATAATTTTGTACGCAAGTATAATTCAACGGAGAAAACTCCGTCAATGCCATTTACGCTTGTTACTTGAGGAAAGTGGCAATTTGTCACTAATTATACTTTTGTTTACAAGGACTCGTTAAATTATGAGTCGGTACGGTCTTAAACGTAATTGTTGCTAAGGTAATTACTAATTAGACGTTTAAATATGTATATGGCAATGGATGCAAGTAAAGGAATCCTGCTCTGCCTTCTATAGCGAACGATCGAGTAGATCCTTTTGAGCGGAGTTGCTTCTAGCTATTTCTATACTAGATTTTGTATAGACGTTTCATCTAAGAACTAGATTTGTATAGGCTTCTGCCCATACTGTGTTCTACGTCTTGTTGAGGTCACCGATCCGTGGAGGAGGTGGAGGGTCCAGGATTGTCGTTGGGGAGGGACTTGACTCCGTTGAGGGTAGGTTTTTAGTAAAGTAAAGACAAACATAGCGGATAACATTTGAATAAATGACAATTACATACATACATAAACTCACGGCTTTTTCCCATGGGAGTAGGCAGAAACCACAGAACACTACCTGCTACGATCCTTACATACTCTTTTCGCCTCCTTCACGTTCATACATCGGGCTATACAAGCACGCCGGTTACGAGTACTGCGCTGCGCACCTTAGTTTTATGAAGAATTGTGCCCTATTTATATGCTTACTTCTAATTAAACTTTTATGATTTGTTATGGAGGAACTTAGATGTTTTTTGGCGGGGGTATGAGCCCCTTAGCAACGCCCTCCTGCATCCGCTTCTGCTTAGGGGCGTTCTTCGCTTGGTCGACCAGCGAGAGCAATTCATCATCCGATTGCCATTAGATCAATATATTTGGGGACGCCATATTGTTGTATCCATCCATCTTTACGAATATAAAAATTGATACTGCTACTTGCCTGGTATCGAACCCGTTACCTCATATATGATAGGCGGGCGCTTTACATTAGTAATATACTAAGCCATAATATTATAAAAGAGGAAAGATTTTTTTTGTTTGTTTGTACCGAACAAGCTTTGATATTACGGAACTGATTTTAACCATTTATTCAACAATATCGGAAAGTAACATAGGCATCGCGCTGCGACACACAGGAGCAAAGCAGTGACAAAAGACTTAACGCGCGTGAAAATATCCACGCGGACGAAATCGGTGGCAAAAGCTAGTTAGTAACAAGCCTTAAAAATACCTACTACATTACTTAAAGATAATTTCCAAAACACCCACAGACGAGAATTTAGCTTTACTTGCTTCGCCACCGTAAAAAGTTTTACTCTAAACATCCCTTAATAAATGCTTGCTTTTGAATTAAAATCCACTTACATAAATTCGTAATGCCGCAAAAACTCTACCAACCATTACATAACGCAGGTAAATCCTTAATTAAAGAAAGGATTCAGTGGAATTACGGCCGAGCCTCGGATACGAACCGGCCGACCGGAATATACGGAATACGCCAACTGTCACAGTTAGGGCACGGAGTAGAAACGTTCAGAAGACCCACTTCTATGATAGAACTTTAGTAATAAGCCAGAGGTAGATTTGTTACTTTTTCAAATCAAATTAATCCTTACCAATATTATAAATGCGAAAGTAACTGTCTGTCTGTCTGTCTGTCTCTTCTTCACGCCTAAACCACTGAACCGATTTCAATGAAATTTGGTACAGATATAGTCTGGGACCCGAGAAAGGACATAGGATAGTTTTCATCCCGGAAATCCCCCGGGAACGGGAACTATTAATCCACGCGAACGAAGTCGCGGGCAAAAGCTAGTTTGAAATAAAGCGAAATTTAAATTAAAACCGAAATACATAAAAATCATCCACATTAAAAAGAAGTTAGTTCTTATAAAAATCAAATACAAGTCAGTAGGTACGGCAAAATTAATATAAATTAAATTAACTCATTTTGTTTTTGTTATGTACAAATACACCAATAGCAACTTAACCGTCTAACCGCAAATATCTTTTTCTATTCTTTTTTTAATTTACTTGAATTAAACTAGAGGTGAGCTGTCTTCCCATCTCACTGATTGACAGTTCACGTCCATCAATAAGTCACTTCACTTAATTACCTAGTGAGATTTTTACATAATTGACTGGCGTGGCTGTCGAGACGAAGATAATCTTATAATTTTTGGGCCTAGTACCTAGGTGGCCATGTTTATCGTGACATCATTAGCTAGACTAGACACTGATCGCAAACTCCAATCCACATTTATTATTTATTTATTTATTTATTTAGGATCTCCAACAAAAAATATACACAAATCATGAAATAAAAACAATATAACAAAAGTATTATGTAGGTGTACTCCTTCACTTAATAGGAGACCACAGCATGCACAGGAAAGTTAACAACTAGCTAACAAAGTACTAACTAGAAACAAAGTAGTAATTAAACAACCAACACCAAACCAGCATTTGCCAATATACACCAAACAGTCTTGATACTTGAACCACAAACCAAGATGGCGACCGCTCTTGCTACAATTTCTGTTCTTGATCTTTTAACGCTATCGTGGATAGATTAAAATAAACCTTCTGTCCTTCAACCGCACACGTGGCTATAAAATTTATTTTCTCCATTCTATTTGTGTTATTCTAATTAAAGAAACGTTGTTTTGTTCTTAGTAATTTTCCTGTACACGTGTTTTGGTTAGTGGGTCGTTTATTGATTAGATATTGGGTAGTATCTCCTGCTATAAATATCTATTTCTATACTAATATACACACGTCACACATACACATACAGGATGGCATGGAAGAAGAAAACGTGTTGCGCCGACCCCAAGTAACTTGGGATAAGGACAGGAAAATAATGATGATGATGACGATGATACACACAAACATACCATCACGCCTGTTATTCTGCGAAGGGTTCGGTAGAGGTCTACGAATTTACACCCACCGTTCGCCAGTATGTTTAGTTCCCATGTATAGGGGGCGAGCCTAATATACTAATGTAATAAAGCTGAAGAGCTTTCTTGTTTGTGTGTTTGTTTGTTTAAACGTGCTAATCTCTGGAACTTACGGTCGGATTGGAATTTTTTTTTTGGTTTATGATAGGCAAATTCATGAGGAATAGTATAAGCTGTGTATTGTCACGCTACGACACTCGGAAGCGGAGCAGTAACGTAACTGTTTGAATGAAAAAAATAAACACGTGGACGAAGTAGCTGGCAGTAGCTAGTTGAAGATAAAACATGTTAATTACAATTTAAAGTGTTCTTAAAATCTAGGTTTGAGTATCTCTATTTCTAAATCTAGATTTGTATAAACACGGTCACATTATAATCTAGATTTAAAAGCATTCTTTTAAAAATACTGGTGCTAGTCTGCTATCTAGAACGAATTATTTGTGTAATTATGTACCTAATGCTATCAAAACACGTATATGTCCTCAAATCAAATCAAATCAAAATCGTTTATTGCAATCCATAATGTACACATACAGGTGGTAGTTAAAAATATATATTTAGAAACAATTATGGACCCTGTCGGGCACAGCAAAATTTTAAATAAGAGGAGAGAGGAATGAGCTCTTTAATAATTTTCTTGTTACCATGTTACATTTATTTTATATTTTCATTTATCTACAAATTATTGAATTCGAAGTAATTATTTATATTAAATATTTATATGTATATTCATGCATTATTTATTTAATTAATTATATTAATTATTTATTTAAATATCTCCTCCTCTTATAATAATAAAATCAGCCTTTTATTGTCCTACTGCCGGACACATCTTCTTAATTACTCAAGGCCGCTTGGCGATTTCAGACTTATATTAATTTAAAGTCCAGGCTTCCTCACGATGTTTTTCCTTCACCGATGTCAATGATGTTCAAGATAAACTTAGAAAGTACGTACATATGAATTATAAAAGTCACATTGGTACTTGCCCTGTATCAAAACCGCATCCTCGAATTATTCAATAATTGTCATTATGTGTGTCTAATGAGATTTTTCTACAAAACTGTTAATAAAAGTTATCGTTAAAGTAGGCATTAAGTAAGTACCGACATTATAGAAAGGACCTTCGATAGCAAATTATACTACACAAGTACTTAGCAATTCCAATACGTAATAATTGATAAGAAACGTTAGCGTAGTACGAATGATTGTAACCGTTTTCTTCATGATTTTATGTACTTAAGTATTTACTGAACATAATATCATCACGCTTTACCATCTGAAAGGGTACACAGAGATGTATAGAGCACGTTTTATCAGTTATTTAAGAGCCAGATTCAGGGCTGCTACTGAGAATTACCTTATACTATTACAATAGTAATAGTAGAGCTCTGTATGAAAGAGCTCGTCCGGGGAAGTACTACCACCATACCTATTTCTGCCGCAAAGCAGCTTTGCTGTGTTCCGGTATGAAGGGTTTTGGTGCCGGTGCAGCGGTGTTATTACAGGCATATAGTCATTTCAACTGTCTTAGGTTTGGCAACTCATTACCAAGGTCTCTGGTTTTGCAGGTGTGTCTGGCTTGTTTGCCATCCAACAATATAAAAAAAGTATATGTATACATACTTACATAACTCACGCCTTTTTCCCATGGCGGTAGGCGGAAACCACAGAACACCACCTGTTACGATCCTTAATAAATGTTTTCGCCTCGTCCAATAAAAAATAAAATACTATATTTAATACTGATTCGATGTGAGTTCCTATGCAACTGCATCTGGTTAGACTTGAAACAGAAAGCGTGCTCGGGAAATGCCAAGATGATAAAAAGTGCTTCCGTATATATCTCAAAGCATTTTTCTTATGTCTAACATTCTCTTTGCTGAAAGGAATTCTCGCTAGTTCTTTAGCTCGATGTTGTTTTTTCTTGCAAGTAGAGTATTGTATGTGGTTTATAAAATGTGAATGCTGTTTTAAAAGATCATATTTATATCCTTTTTTTTTAGACGGGAAATCATCAAATAACTTCGCCCGCCCGGGAGGGAGTGTCAGACTTTTACTGACTAAAACCCGTCTATGTTCCTTCATGTGCCCTTTGTGTTCCGGGGGCGCGGTATCTCTTTCGAACAACCCGCAGCCCCGGCATATTTAGATCCTTGTATTCATGTTGAATCGCCTCTAAAACAGCTAAATTAATTTGTCTTTTGTATCAGAACAATTTCTGAAATATTCGTTTTTACCCATGATCCTATCATCTATCCGGTTTTAGGTATCATCATAAACCGTACAAAATACACGTTTAAAACAAAGCAAAACTTCATAAAAAAATGTGTCATAAAAGTAAATTGCATAAAGTGGATTACTCACTTTGCCTTTGAGTGTAACTTAAATGATTATTATTGGAGTACTGTTTCTTGAATAAGCACTCATTATAAATTACTTTAAGTCATAATTTCTTATCTTTAATATTAGTTCGTGAATAACTAACTAAAACTAAAAACAAAATGCTAAACATAAAAAGAACTTTGTCGAATTTAACAAATTCATAATAAAATTTGTTTCACTAATATTCATTCAAAATTTAACGAAACATCAATTCATTTTAAAAACATAGCTGCAACTTGCAACACAACACAACACAACACAAACAAAATCCACAAACTTCAAGTTACACCTTCCTCTTCCCACGATAACCCCTATTTAGAGATAACGAAATTATCACAGAAGACAGAATCCCGAATGCGTACGTACGAACCAAGTCAGGCGATTCGCACACTGTACCGCATCACGGAGCGTAGCACGGGACTGCGTGTTCTTACGTTGTCTGCAAGTATCTGTGTTTATATATCTTCTTTCTTTAACTTGTGGGCAGTAAGGTCTTACGACCCCACACACCCTAGTGTCAGAATTTCTAAACCGCCTCAAGGGCCTCTCGACATGATTACCGATGTCAGTGATGTCCAAGGTAAACTTAGAAAGTACATATGGATTAGAAAAAGTCACATTGGTACTTGCCCGTGCCCGGTTGCAAACCCACAACCTCGTGCATGAGAGGCGGGCGCCTTAAACACTTGGGCATCACGACACAATATTTGTATTGAAAACCGTAATGCAACACACAGAAAACATATTCACGCGCAGTCGCTACGCACCTCGGAGCGTAGCGCGGAGCAGTGTGTGATCCGCCTTACGAAGAGAGCGCACAGCTGATTCGAACGTTTATCTTTGAATGAACATTGTGAGTCAGACGATCACGTGGTTGCGTGGCGTGTAGACGCACCAAAGATTAAATTATTCCAGAGCAGGCAGACAGTTCGAGAATTCAACGGGAGGTTATCACGAGGTCGTGTTGATGGGTTTGACGCATTTGGTGCACTTCTCAACTTGTACACCATGCTCAAATGGTGAACTTAGCAACTGGTGCATTTCTCATATGGAACACTTCGCAACTGGTGCACTTCTCAACTGGTGCACTTCGCAAAAGGAGCACTTTTTAAGATGAGTGGAGATTTGGAAAAAAAGTCTAAAAATAAAAGAATCTTTGGTTTTGCGTAGGTAATTTTCTTAAAAATACAATCAACAAAATAATTTTAATTAATCTCTACATAGGTACCACCATAATATTTTTATTTTTTCAAAAATAAATAAAAACGTTTCTCCAATTATTTAAGTAATTTTATTTATAGCTATTTATATATGAATAGTAACAATTACTAAGTAAGAAAAAAAGGTTTATCTATATTACTTATAACCTGTTTTTGAGAAACAGGTTATGATTTAATTTAAAGCTTTTATTTAATTTATAATAATAACTATAACTAAAAGAAGTACAGTTCAAATTATAATATTATAAAGGTTATTGATGTAATAAGATATTATATCATGTCTTTATTATGATAACTTTTTGCTGTAAATCAATTTTTTTTCTTACATATTTTTTTTTTTAAAAGAACAAAAATGTTATTGTGTTTTTCTCTGAAATTCCTTAGTAGCAGCTCGGAGTTTGGATTAGTGTCCGGTTAATGACAATGGACTCGCCCCTTATTACATGGGACCTAAATATACCGGCGAACTGTGGGTGTACATTGGTACACCTTTGTCTAATCTTTCGGGGAATACGGGCGTGATAGTATTTTATTATGGTATAATTATATTTTTTATCACTACCGAGTGACTTTTTTTATTCTTGAAAAAATATATATATTCTGATTATGTGGAGTTTCATTAAAATTATTTTGTTGATTGTATTTTTAAGAAAATTACCTACGCAAAACCAAAGATTCATTCATTTTTAGAAAAAAAATCCAAATCTCCACTCATCTTAAAAAGTGCTCCTTTTGCGAAGTGCACCAGTTGAGAAGTGCACCAGTTGCGAAGTATACCATATGAGAAATGCACCAGTTGCTAAGTTCACCATTTGAGCATGGTGTACAAGTTGAGAAGTGCACCAAATGCGTCAAACCCGTGTTGATTTGGGAATTCTTAATTAGATCACTTCGTGAATAGGGTTGTTGGATTCTTAATCAGGGACGCTGGTATTCTGGGTGAAAAAGTCGGATTTTATATAAAAAAAAAAAAAAATATGTATGTGTAATTGATTTTGTATCTAATGAATTAAACGGAAAGCCTAACACAAGCCGGACATGCTTCTAAAAGCCTGGCTATATCCGGTTCCGGGTGACGCCAGAAAAAAATCCTTGGAAGGACTTGAGGGGAGGCCTTTGCTCTGCAGTGGGACATTATAGGCTAGCTAAAAATAAAATAAATTATCAGTTTTGACCAAGCCCTTGACAACCCTATTTTTGAACATGGTGATTGTCATGATATTTTGTTGTTATTGTTATCGAATTAACGATTGAAAGGTTGAGCGCTATCTCATACCTAAAAGAAAGGTTTCGATAGAAAATGTGCCGGACGGGCGTGATCGCTGGATACTATGGGTTACGAATACTTCCAGACGGCGCTGACGTCCTACACCTATAGGTTCCGGAGTGATTTCCTTGAAGTGTTGAAGTTTCTGAGTGTTCGAAGTGCGCCAGGCGCTGTGTAAGGGAAGAGGTTTCTATGTTGAAATTAAAGTCATTCGGCTAATAAGTCTTCATAACGTTTCAGGAAGCGGTCTGCGTAATCCTTCAGGAGTACATTAGTGCGATAGAGGGCGCTTTAAAAGTTCCGTGCCAATGACTACAAATTCGTGGTTTTTGCGCGTGCGCCTAAGTACCACGAAACTTTACCGTAACGAGAACCGCAGACCGCTTGCTAATTAGTCTCTTTATTTATAAATATTTTTACAATGTTTGTGTGTAAATTGTGTGTTTTCTCTATTAAAATACTATAAAACTATGGTGTGTGACCTATCATTAGAATCCTCCTGAAAGCGTCCGTCTCATGAAACTGTAACCCCGATTGCATCTATAAAACTGAAAAACTATAGCAGGTGTAAAGCAAAATATTCTAAGAAAATGGGACTATTATTTAACTTTACGGGTTACTGTTTCATGAAACACTATAGTAGGACCCTAGTTACAAGTGGCTTTAGGTAGCCTGACTATACTATTACATGACCTAGGGCTTACATTCGACCTATCCTTCTATTTGAGTGTGTCACACCTCTATAAATGAAACGACGAAAAAATAATCATTTATTTAAAACAACAAACTATGTACGCGCGCCTTGCAACGTCCATCAAGTGGGCTACTGAAACACTATGACTATGAAAGTTAGGTCCAGGGCTAGGTCTCAATCTAGGGTACCTGGACGCACTATGAGCAAAACTATATACTATGAACTACCCACTTAATAGATGATACAAAGAGCGCTGTACTTACGGTTTTACACACAAACTTGAATCTAGACACTATTTAAGCACTATAGGTTGCCTATTTAAACGCATTACACTGTGGAGCGTGGGAACGACTCCTACTACGAAGTTACATAGTACTATTTACTCTGAAACGTTACACTGATTTTAACTATAAGTCTATATGAGTCTATATTGTTCTATTTACTATCAAACTATCACTATATGGTGACGTGCCGTCGCGAACATCTCTCCCGCCGTGCAGTGCAGTGACGACTCGATGTCGCCTCGATGTCGGAGCGGCGCTGCATCACCCCGGTGAGCGACGGCCGGTGTAGCGGCCTCGCCGCGGCGGTGCCCGCCGCCTCGACTCCCGGATTTCGTTCACTGAGGCAGTGGAACGAGTTTCTTCGCCGGACGCTTCAAGGTGCCGCCGGCTGTGCGCACCTCAGCGGTCCGGACTGCGCCGTCGGCGCCGGGGAACACGGCGACTATGCGGCCGCGCGGCCACGTGTTGCGTGGCAGCTGACCGTCTGCGATGAGGACGGGGTCGCCGACCTGTATGCCGGGCCCGCGTCCGTGCGGCTCCCGCCGGTTTTGGAGTTCCGGCAGGTACTCGCGCACCCAGCGACGCCAGAACATATCGGCGAGTGCTTGTGAGCGTCGCCAGAGCTTCTTGCTGTCGATATCTTCCTCGGTGAACACGCCGGGTGATGGTAGTCGCGCAGAACCACCGAGTAAGAAGTGATTCGGCGTTATGGACTCGTCGTCTTCGCTGTCAACGGATACGTGGGTCAACGGCCGGCTGTTTACTGTGTACTCTGCCTCACACAACAGTGTGGACAACACTTCTTCTTGCGGGTGTTTTTCTGTGAGTACAGTGTACAGCGCGGACTTGACGCAGCGGACTAGGCGCTCCCAGGCGCCCCCCATGAAGGGCGCGGACGGCGTTATAAAGCGCCACACGACGCCTCGACGACTGGCTTCTTCTCTGAAGGCGTCTCGGAGCTCCTTGTCGGCACCGTGCATGTTGGTGCCGTTGTCGGAGTGTATCTCAGCGGGGCAGCCTCTGCGCGCAGCGAATCGACGCAGCGCTAATATAGCTGAGTCTGCGCTGAGGCTGGCAGCTATCTCCAGGTGGACGGCTCGCGTTGTGAGGCACGTAAACAGCGCCACGTACCTCTTCTGGTGCTGACGACCGACGGTGACGGACAGTGGGCCGAAGTAGTCGAGCCCTGTGTAGGTGAACGGCCTCTGATGATGAGCTAGGCGCGTTCTCGGGTGGTCGCCGGTCGCAGGCACGGGTGCTTGTGCCTTACGGATGCGACACTGTAGGCAGCGTGCTACTACCATCTTCGCAGTGGGTCGCAGCTTGATGACCCAGTAATGTTGTCGCACCTCGTTGATGGTGAGTTCCGTACCACTGTGCTGTAGACTACGATGTGTCCAGTCTATGTATAACTGCGTTATATAATGATCGCCGTGTAGTATCGGCGGCCGTTTGACGTCATTACACACTTCGTAGGTGGCTTCTATGCGGCTTCTTAGCCTTATGACGTCATCGATGACCTCTATTTGCAGCGGACGCAGTCGGCTATCCTTATCAATCTGTTTACTATTTTGCAGGCTAGCTATTTCACTAGCAAAAGACTGTTGTTGCGCTACTCGTATGAGTATGTTCTCCGCTTTTCTTAGAAACTCAGCTTGTATTATTGATTGTGATGGTTTCTTCGATATCCGTGTAGGAGGGGGCTGCGCCGTCTTTGTACGTTTCCTCCAGTCCGGATCTTTTTCTATGTTTTTTGTAGTGCGTTTGTAGAACGTTTTCTCTGTCGACCCGCGACATAATGATATGAAGCGTAGAACGTTCGCCGTCGCTCTGAGTAGTCGTTCCCATCTCGAGAACCTTGACGGGTCGGGTATGGCTTCAGATAGCTGTGGGCCATTGTTTTCTTCGACGGTGGCGAGCGTTCTTTCTTCGCCTGTATGTTCTGTGAGCGGCGGCTTCTCGGACGGCCACGTAGATGGCTCTTCGTATAGAAATTTAGGGCCACAAACCACTCGTGTTTCGAGTCGAACTGGTGTGGTACGTCACGCGTAGCGACGTCGGCTATGTTGAGCTTTGTGGGCACCCATCGCCAGTCTTCAACTTTACTGTTTTCTTCGATGGCAGCTATACGATGAGCGACGATCGGCTTGTATACTCTCGCCCCTCTTCTGAGCCATGTGAGCACTGTTTTACTATCGGACCAGTACGTAGTCGATGCGGGCTTCATCTTGTGCTCGCGTATCACAGCTGCAGCCACGCGGGTTCCCATCACCGCGGCCTGCAGCTCGAGGCGCGGTATCGATTGCAGCTTGAGCGGTGCCACCTTCGCTTTTGCCATGACTAGGGTGACATGTGTCTCGCCACTCGGTGTTGTGGCTCTCCAGTAAACAGCTGCTGCGTATGCCATCTCGCTCGCGTCGGTGAAGACGTGGACTTGAACTTCTGCGGCGTCACTATAGCCTGGATAACACCGTGGTATGGTGATGTTTCCGAGCCGCTCTAGGTGCTGTATCCAGCTCTTCCATTGTGTGGCCAGGTCTTGCTCTATGTGCTGGTCCCAGTCGATGCTTCGCCTCCATGCCTCTTGCAATATTTGCTTGGCTCTAATGGTAACGGGTGAGGCGAGGCCTAGTGGGTCGTACAGAGACATGACGATCTGCAGCGCCTCTCTCTTGGTAGGCGCGTCTTTTTCTAAAACGCCTCTCGGTAGTCGAGCGAGGGTAAGGTTGAAACCCAGCTCGTCTGTGCTCGGCCTCCATATTAGACCGAGTATCTTCTCTATATTTTCTATATTGCCGATGTTGACAACTTCAGTAGGGCTGTGTGTCGGCTCTAAGTTTTCTAAGACTTCTGTGCTATTTGACACCCACTTCTTGAGGTCGAAACGCGCCTGTTTATGTATATTTTTGACTGTGGTTGCTATGCGCGTCGCCTCTTCTATAGTCTTGTAACTGTCAAGATAGTCATCCATGTAGTGATTTTCTATTATTGCTTCTACTGCTTCTGGATGCTCTGTGGCGTGTCTTTTCGCGTTCCAATTCTTCGCGAATATTGCTGTACACGGTGAGCTCGCTGCGCCGAATATAATGGACGTCATGCGATACTCTTCAGGGGCTCCCTCTCTTCTATCGCCTCGCCATAGGTATCTGAGTGCGTCTCTGTCTTCTGGTCGCACTTTCACCTGCATGAACATCTCCGCTATGTCACCGGAGATGGCTATGTGGTGACGACGGAATCTCATCATGACGCCGGGCAATGACTGTAGCAGGTCTGGTCCCGTAAGTAGGTAGTCGTTGAGTGACATCCCACTTGACTTGGCGGCGGCGTCATGTACTATGCGCAGCTTCTCTGGCTTCATCGGGTTGTAGACGTCGAAGTGAGGCAAGTACCAGGTTCTACCCGGTGTGCTGGACTTGGGTGCTTTCTCTGCGTACCCTTTCTTGACGAGGGAGTCCATCTGTTCACTATATTTGTTTCGAAGCGTGGGTTTGCTATCCAGCTTCTTTTCTATGGAGACGAGCCTCTTCATGGCTGTCCCGTAGCTATCAGGCATCTCTATGGTTTCTTGCTTCCATAGCAGAGCTGTTTCTATATGGCCATCTTCTAATTGTCTAATGTGACGTTTCAAAATATCTTCGGCCTTCTTCTCGGGGTCAGAGTCTGGTCGTCGTGGGTTGACGATCAGAGATTCGAGTGCGAAAAATTCACGCAGCTGCTCGTCGAGACTATTGTTCGCCGCCGTGAGTCCGTTGACGTAGTGCACCTTCTGGCCTATCGATCTTGTATGCGCGCCGTGCAGAGTCCAGCCTAGTGGTGTGAGTGAGGCCACAGGCTGATGCTTCGGACCTCTGCGGACTTCGGTGGCGAGCAATAGGTGCCAGTTGTCTTGGCCGATTAAAATCTTCGGTGCGCCGGCGTCGTAGATCAGCTGTTGTCTGAGGTCGTCTAGGTGATGACAGTGTGTGACGTCATCGTGAGTGACTGACTGCGGCGCGATGTGCAGCTTCGGTATGGTGCGCGCTCTGAACGGCACCCTGTTCTTCAGCTGGCTTGCGAGCGTGACTGTGATTCTTCGGGAACACGGTGTGTTTATGGTTGTGTTCCCGATCGCTCCGATCTTCAGCGGGTCGATATGGCCTTCTGCGCCGACTTGCTTCGCTATGTCCTCGTCTATAAGTGACACGGTTGACCCGTCGTCCAGGAGTGCGTAAGTGGAAGTCTCTCCCGCCGGTCCGATCACCCGTACGGGTACTATCTTCAAGAAGGCTTGACTGGATGATGACCGTGAACTGGCTACTGTTTCTTGTGCCTCTGCCTTCTGTGTAGGGGCATCAGGCTTCTTGACTTCCTCTGCGGCAGGCTTCTTATCGTGGTGTAGAAGCCGATGGTGCGTGGCTATACACCCTTTGACGTCACACTTTCTTCGTTTGCATGTGTGACCATTACGACGATATCTCAGACAGCGAAAGCAGAGACTATGTTTCTTTGCGAGCTCCCACTTCTTGTCGCTAGACGCTTCTTTAAACTTCCTGCAGTCAGACGTGTAGTGACCCTCCTTCTCACAAACACGGCATTTGTTGGCCGGTTTTTCTGTGGTTGTGTGAGTTCTTTGTGTGACACGTCTGGACGATGATGCGTTAGCGGCGTCGATGTTCTCAGGCGGAGCGAAGGCACTGCAGAAGCGAGCTTGTTCAGTGATGAACTCGCTGAATAGTGTGAGGTCTGGCAGCGACTGGTACTTCTCGGTATATGTTCGATACCACTGTGCACGCAGAGAGTTGGGTAGCTTCTCGGTGAGCGTGCGTATTAGCTCGGCGTTGATTAGGTAGTGTTCCTTCTTCAACGCACGCAAAGTGACGACTCCGCTTCTGACTCGGCTTGCAAACATGCAGATATCTTTCGGGGCCTCGGTGCAGCGATGTAATCCTCGCAGTCGCTCAGTCTCGGCTTGAGCGATGGAGTCTGGACGGCCGAATTGTAGCTCGAGTTCCCTCATGATGTCGTCAGGTTTTGCGTGGCCGATGAGTTCGGAGCTAACTGTCTCGAGCGCTCGTCCATGCAGGCTTCTTCTGAGTCTCGCTGTATTCTCGACGTCGTTGAAGTATGTTCGAGTTGTTTCGTAAATGGCGCGAAACGATAGCCATTCTGTGTGGGCCCCACTGAAGTTCGGCAGTGTCATGATGACTTTCGATGCCGATGGATGACGAAACGTCCATTGATCTGTTTTTCTGTCGGCCAGCGACACTATTGCGGACGTGAGCTCCGTTATAAACGGTCGGAGCGTATCTTCCCCTTTGGGATCTTCTATGTTTCTTGCTGCTAAGTTGTTGTTCACTTGATTCACTGTATTCACTTTAGAAGTAGAAGGTACTTGCGGTTCGAGGTCCACTATATTTTCGATGTCCGCCGGGGGGTCGGCTATACGGGTTCTATTTACTATGTTTCTATTTACTATATCCCCCACGGTGGCGTTGTCCTCGTTCAGCGGCTCGGGTTCCGGTGCCTCTTCGAGCCAGGAGCGCACGTATTCTTCATTGGAGTTTCGGTCTTCTAAATAATCATCGTCCGATTCTTGTTCGGCCCTCTGAAGTGCAACTTGAGCAAGTTCTAATTTTATTTTGAGGACGTCTTCACGCGCCTTCAAAATATTCCTGTGTTGTGACCGTGTCGTCTTTTGCGTAGACGGCGGTCGGCTATGTTCGATACGGGCGTCACCCCGGGTAGTCATTGGCATGGGTCGGCTTCTATCGGCAGGTTTCAACGTTCTGTCAGAATTTCCCTCTTCTATTCTGGTACCCTTCCTGGGTTTGGAAGCTACTGGTTCTGTTCGCTCTGTCCCTTCGGATTGTGTAGGCGCAGGTGAGTCTTCACCCCCCCGCGGGGTTGGGGGGGCCGGCTGTCGTTCGATGCCTTCGGTGGTGGACGGTGAACGCGGAGGTAACTGATGTCGTATGGCTGTAGCACTATGTCCCACTTCCACTGTCCATGCTTCAGGTGTCTTGCCTTGCGATCTTGTAATCGGCATCTTGATGTCAGACTTCAGTTGCGATCTTCAATGAAATATCCGGCTCGACAGGACCATAAAATGTGCCGGACGGGCGTGATCGCTGGATACTATGGGTTACGAATACTTCCAGACGGCGCTGACGTCCTACACCTATAGGTTCCGGAGTGATTTCCTTGAAGTGTTGAAGTTTCTGAGTGTTCGAAGTGCGCCAGGCGCTGTGTAAGGGAAGAGGTTTCTATGTTGAAATTAAAGTCATTCGGCTAATAAGTCTTCATAACGTTTCAGGAAGCGGTCTGCGTAATCCTTCAGGAGTACATTAGTGCGATAGAGGGCGCTTTAAAAGTTCCGTGCCAATGACTACAAATTCGTGGTTTTTGCGCGTGCGCCTAAGTACCACGAAACTTTACCGTAACGAGAACCGCAGACCGCTTGCTAATTAGTCTCTTTATTTATAAATATTTTTACAATGTTTGTGTGTAAATTGTGTGTTTTCTCTATTAAAATACTATAAAACTATGGTGTGTGACCTATCATTAGAATCCTCCTGAAAGCGTCCGTCTCATGAAACTGTAACCCCGATTGCATCTATAAAACTGAAAAACTATAGCAGGTGTAAAGCAAAATATTCTAAGAAAATGGGACTATTATTTAACTTTACGGGTTACTGTTTCATGAAACACTATAGTAGGACCCTAGTTACAAGTGGCTTTAGGTAGCCTGACTATACTATTACATGACCTAGGGCTTACATTCGACCTATCCTTCTATTTGAGTGTGTCACACCTCTATAAATGAAACGACGAAAAAATAATCATTTATTTAAAACAACAAACTATGTACGCGCGCCTTGCAACGTCCATCAAGTGGGCTACTGAAACACTATGACTATGAAAGTTAGGTCCAGGGCTAGGTCTCAATCTAGGGTACCTGGACGCACTATGAGCAAAACTATATACTATGAACTACCCACTTAATAGATGATACAAAGAGCGCTGTACTTACGGTTTTACACACAAACTTGAATCTAGACACTATTTAAGCACTATAGGTTGCCTATTTAAACGCATTACACTGTGGAGCGTGGGAACGACTCCTACTACGAAGTTACATAGTACTATTTACTCTGAAACGTTACACTGATTTTAACTATAAGTCTATATGAGTCTATATTGTTCTATTTACTATCAAACTATCACTATATGGTGACGTGCCGTCGCGAACAGAAAACTTAAATCTAGATACGATTAAGACAATGACAGACTATTTTCATAAAACGGATGTATTCTTGATTGTAATGCGTCAAATGTGATTATGCGCCATTTTTGTAGGTAACAGCAGTTACAATGTGGACTTACATAATTATTTCTGGCATTGTACTATAAACCATTAGCTTTATGCTTAGTAGAAATGCGTACATACATACATAAACTCACGCCTTTTTCCCATGGGGGTAGACGGAGTAAAAAACCACGGAACGCCACCTGCTACGATCCTTACATACTCCTTTCGCACAGTCCACATTCATATGGTCATACAAGCACCCCGGTTACGATTACTGCGCATCCGACCTTTCTGAGGAATCTCACCAAGGTCAGTTTAGGTCTTTGTAGGGAGTCCCCTGCCTGCGTTGCCACTCACATCTGCCATATAAACTTTTGTTAGTCGCCTTTTACTCATCCTCTCAACATGACCGAACCATCCAAGCCTACTCTTTTTAATCTTTATCTTCATCCTATTTTATGCCGCAACGTTCTCGTATAACCTCATTCTTCACTCAATCGTTCAAAGTTATAAGGTATATTATATTCAGTACGATAAGTCTGCTCTGCACAATAATCTATCTACCTACATAAATAAATGTATCAAGTGTTCTCGTCACCGGCGCCGGCGCACACAATACGTGTTTTGCCCACCACTCAGCTGATGCGAACTGGCCGAATGTTGCGAAATATTAACAATGAGGTTTCTTTATTGTTGCAGAATACACTAAAATAGTTCTATTGTTACTGGCTGTAAAGAAATAATACACCCACTTTTTTTTTCACTTTCGAAATTTTGTTGAAGGCTCTAAAGAAAAAGAATTCTAAATTTGAAATTTAAAATTAGAATGAAATTGACCTTTGATCAAGAATGCTATTTATTTGATACTAGCTTCTGCCCGCGACTTCGTGCGCGTCACAGTTGATGTGTTATCCTACGGGTACCGTACATTTTCCCGGGATAAAAAGTAGCCTATGTGTTATTCCAGACTATAATCTATCTTTGTGCCAAATTTCATCCAGATCCATTCAGCCGTTTAAGCGTGAAAGAGTAACAAACATCCATACATCCATACTTACAAACTTTCGCCTTTATAATAGTAGTAGGATTTGGCAGTCTGACAACTTATGACTGGAATGCAAAGGCACAACACGATATATTAATTTACAAATAAGATGAACAGATTTTTATTTAGCTAACTGTTAAAGTAATGCCAGATGCACTGCAGAACAAAGACTTCTCATACGGAGTATGAAAGGGCACAGTCAATGCTGCTTTTAACCATGCTTGCGCAAACATCAATTGCAGAGTTAAGATTTCTGAACAATGTTTTTCTTTTCCAAGTCAGTCATTGGTATATTTAATAGTACTACTTACAATACACCACAGTGGAGAAAGGTCAATTTTAGTAAGAGGGTAGTCGACGCAAAAAGTCCCTAATTCTAGTAGGTACTCTTAGGAAATAAAGAGTCGTTTATACAGCTCTTTCCTAAAAACACTATCGTCAAACCTAAAGGCAAATCGAGCATCATCCATACTAATATTAAAAATGCGAACGTTACTTTAAACTTACCAGGTCGAGCAAAAAGTGTTATTGGGTTTTTCTATTAAATCTTCAGTAGCAGCTCGGAGTTTGGATTTGTGCCCGGTTAATGGCAATAGGCTCGCCCCCTATTACATGGCCCCCTTTTTTTTTTTTTTTTAAAGATGGTAAAATCATCAAATGACCCCCCCCCCCCCCCGTCCTGGGCGGGGCGGGAGGGAGTGTCAGACTTTTACTGACAAAAACCATCTATGTTCCTTCATGTGCCCTTTGCGTTCCGGGGGCGCGGTATCTCTTTCGAACAACCCGCAGCCCCGGCAGGCATTTGGCCCTTAGTGGCCCCTTCCAATGGCTGACACCTCTGTGCGCGGAACATGGACGCGCCGTCGACACGGTCTGTCGTTAGTTAATAACGTACGGACGGTGAGCTACCCATTGCTCACCGCCCACAGACCGTGTCTACGGTATCCGCATGCGGGATACATGGCGCCCTAAACAAAATTAAACAGAAATTAATAAACAGTAAAAGTTAATTGGGTAGTTATGAAATATGACCACGTCTATCGGAATTCTGGCTGCTAGCCAGTCTGCACCGGTTCGGTCTGGTTACGTGTGGGGGCGTAGTGTTCAGGCGACGGTAATCGTTTTGGTCCCCTACTGAAATTGAAATGGTTTTTCGAAACTTGTAGTCTGTTTCTCTTGTATCTGCAACTTTTTCGGTCGATGGTCATTAATGATAGCGAACTGCCCGCGAAGTCGTCCGCGTGGCTTATTACACCCGCGTTAAGTTACGTGTTTGGGTACTGCTCCGCTCTCGTTGGTCGTAGCTTGATGTTATATAGCTTAAGACACTCACAAATAAGTGGCTTTCTATGGGTAAATGAATTTTCAAAATCGGTTTAGTAGATCCAGAGATTACCTACAACCTCACAAACTCAGAAAGTTTACCTCTTAATAATATTAGTATTGTTTCAATCGATTGTATGCTAAACATGGTGGACCCCAGTGCAAACGCACAACAGAATAATGATTCTAGCCACGGTCGCACAATAAAGATACTTTGACTTGAGTTGCTCCATATAAAATACTGGTTCGATTACACTGAAAGGTAAAAACCGACCCTAATTTTGTTGGCCAGCGAACAAACGATAGTAATAATGAGATCTCGCAAAAACAAGTCTTTATTTGCTATACCCAAGGTGCGACACTCGTACTAAAAGTAAATTAATTTGTTACATAAGAAAGCGTTTTATTGAGCCCCTATTTGGGAGCGACAAAAACACCTATTTTCATTCTGAATAATGTATGAATGAGACTCGTCGGATACCTTTGCTGCGATTCGCCTACGCAAAATGGAGTAGCGTGCTTTTATGCTAAAGTACCGCTTTGTAGATGTTTTAGATTAACGAAGTACCTTTGTGTTATAAAACGTAGCTATATTTCTTTTTTTTATATGGAAATTAATCTTCGTTTCTTTCATTCTTGGTGGAGCGGTTCTAGACTCGTCTAAAACCTATCCGTGTTCCTCCTACTGCCCTTTGCGTTCGTGGACCCTGGTGGCTCTTTCGAACAAATCCTGCAACACTGTTAGGCACTGGCTCTAACAGGCCCCGTATATAGCAGTTTTACCCGCGTTTATTTACGTCTTTGGTTACTGCTTCGCTCCCGTGGGTCACAGCGTAATATTTAATAGCCTGCCTACCTATAATCTTCCTCAGTAAACAAGCTATAAAATGCAAAAGATTTTTCTTAGACATCACTGAAGGAAAACATCGTTAGGAAACCTGGACTTTTAACTAAATAAAATAGGTCTGACATCACCAATCCGCCTTCAGCATGTGTGGTGAATGTGATATGTGGTAATCAATGCTGGTGCCTTTTCTGTATTAGAAGGAGCCTTTGCCCAGCAGTGGAAATAAAACTGGCTGGAATTATTTATCTAGCTCGGTTTTCTAACGAAATCTCTTTAATTTTTAATGGCCGTGGTTCTTAGAACTTATTTAAAAACTGTTTTTTGACTCACGTGTCGAAATAAAAACCTCAAAAGTTCCCAAAACCGCAAAGCTTCTAGAAGGAACACCGTGATTGCATCAAAAACCATAATATTACGCCATATATGGAGATTTCTTATGCCATCGGGCAGCGGCAACATAATTTCAAGTTTTTTTTCTCCAAATTCTATTGGCCAATATTAACATAACACGTGTGTGGGACGGGGAATTAAGTAGTTTAACGATTATTTTAAATAAGAAAAGTAAAAACAGGTTTAAAGTGTAAGTCTTGTATGAAGATTATTGGTCGACAGCACACGGTCGGAATCAACGAGCATTGTTGTGCTCTGTGGTCGGAATTCAATCGTAATTCATAAAATTTTTTACTCATGGATAACGTAGTTTCCTATTAGCAAAAGTTTTTTTTAAGAACATCTTTGGTTACTATTCCACTCCCTTGGGTGGTATCATGATGTTATATAGCCTACTCAGAATTGTTGTCGCTATCTAATGGTGAAAAAAATATTAAAATCGGTCTAGTAGTTTCGGAGATTATTCGATACAAACAAACAAATCTTTCCTCTGTATTATTAGTATAGATAAAAAGTTACAATATACGCTCAACAACAAAAAGGCGCGTCTGTCTGTTTACTTAACATAATTTCATCGCAATATCAACAACCCGATTCTGATGAAAGTCACGTAACAGCATAATACTTTTCACATCCGACAAAATCTCATCTTTACAATGTTAATTAAAACGGAATATTTTCGGTGAAATAACTACGGCACCTAGTTCTGTTTCCAACATTTAATACGGATCACGATATTCGGGGAATGCGCTCTCACATTTGGGGGCATTCGAATCAAATTGTTTTCACAGACAAAAGGGGACGCGAGGGATATTCACTGTGATAGCCGTGGCAGTTGAATGTGTTGTCGTTATTTACTTTATACTTTTAAGCCTTTATTCTGGTATGTTGTCAATGTTGGAATATTTTGTGTTTTATATATGTCGATTGGATTTTAAGGCTTTTAATATCCTGCCAGTGTATGTAAAAGAAAGAAAGAAAAACCATTTATTCATTGCGAAAGCGACGCACAACACAAAAATAAAAAAATAACAATAATGTATATGCGCCACTACCGCGCGAAAAGGCTGACGCTCGGCTTAAAGCCGTGGCCCGTGCACAAGACACAGAACCACAGCGCTGGTTTTCAGCGTCAGCCGGCGTGTTCCTGTCTCGGAACTATAAAGTACGACAAAAAGAGTAAAAAATAGTAATAAAATAGCAGTGTAGTATGTAAAAAAAAACTTTTTACGGAAAAGACAACCGCCTTCAAACACATAGGAAGGTATCTTATATAGGATTTTGTATTTCTGTGGGAGAATTTAGGACACTGTCTTAATTTTGAAGTCTGTGCAGACGAATGTGCAGGCAGAAGCTAGTTTATCAATATTTTCTTTGTGTATTCTTTTATCAAATTATCTGTAAACGCTTGTATGTCTTTTGGGTTGTGATTAATATGTTTTTTTATTTGTTTTCAGGTAAGTACCGAGCCAACTATTTAACTCTACCCAGCGGTAAATCACGGTAGTATACCACTTCTGTGTTTTTTCGGGATAATATACCAACTTTGACGCGAACAAAGTCGCGGAGACGATAAAGTACGATGTTTTAAACAAATAACTCCGGGGACTATGGCCTACATAGCTATTTAATTTTAATCTGATTTCTCGCTTTGAATTGATTGCACAATCACCCCTGAATTCTCATTCTTATCTTACCTGTGCAGCCTGGCTTTATTTTCCGGTCATAGCTTATGATAATGTCGAAACTGACCCCAACATACCTGGGAAAAGACTAAACAGATTATGATGTGTTGTGCACGGACATTATAATACTAAGTAGCAGAGTGACATTTTGTTTCTGCTTATCCGTACATATTCCCTACACGTGAATAAACCTTTATTGTCGGCTAGAAACCGAGTGTTGTGTCATCCTTCTATCTCAATATATTTGGGGTCGGCCCATTCGTATCAGACGTTATCTCAATATTCACCCTTCCTAACGATATCCTCTTTCACTGAACCCACTGTTTCTTTGTCTTCTCTTTTTCATATCTCTCTTTAGTTCATGCAGTAAATAAGAATAATTTATAATAATACCAGCTTATTATTGTCCCACTGCAGAGCAAAGGCCTCTTCTCATACAGAGAAAGTACGAGCATTGATCACCACGTTTGTACAAGACGGATTGGCGATTTCAGACTTTTTTAAATCTAGGTTTCCTCACGACGTTTTCCTTCACCATTTTCAATGCTCTATGATAAACTTAAAAAGTACACACATAGTACTTTTGTAGTCTTTTACATTGTATAAAATAAAATCACTTCCCCCTATCTGTACGCTTAGATCTTTTAAGCTTCGCAACGGGTTTTATTGAGGTTTTCATCGATAGATGGAGTGATTCAAGAGGAAGATTTATACATACATCACACTTCGACTAACGGGAGAGGAGCAGTAACCAAAGACGTAACTGAGCGCGAGCAACACCACAGGGTATAGGTAGTATATGATAAAGAATATTTTCATCTAATCATCTTCCATAATTGTGGAGGTCAGATAGGCAATCGTACCATGTAAAACATTGGTATTCAGCTGCATCTGGTTAGAATGGAAGCCGACCCCAACATAGTTGATGAAAAGGCCTAGCAGATGATAATGAATCATCTTTTATAGTTCAGTTACGTTCAACACAAATCAAGCAGACCACAAATAAAATTGAAATAAAATAGAGAAACAGAGAAAGCGCATCTCGATATTCTACGTGTTACGTGCAATATTTAAATAGTTGGCAACTGTTTATTTCTGTGTACGTTCGGAACGTGTCGGGTGCCATAGTACACGGGCCGTGATTAGTTGCCAGACGTCTCCCGTTCAGTTACACTATTTACTGAACTGATGTTCATGGCACGTGCGGCTCAAATCTAGGGTTTTTCGCTGACCATTCTTACAAAGATAAAACATTTGTTTAACCGTATAGTTCGGAAGCGTCCCCACTTGGACCCGTACACAGAACCTCCGCCGGCTCGGTAGCGTAACCACTTGGACCCGAGAATTGCTGTTTATTTCTGTGTACGTTCAGAACGTGTCGGGTGCCATAGTACGCGAGCCGTGATTAGTTGCCAGACGTCTACTACTCAGTTACATTATTCACTGAACTTATATTCATGGCACGTGCGGGTAAAATCGAGGGTTTTTCGCTGACCATTCCGGTAAAGTCATAACATACCATCACGCCTGTATTCCCAAAGGGTAAGGCATAGGTGTACCAATATACACCCACAGTTCGCTGGTATGTTCCGGCAAAGTTGAAGCAGATTTTTTTATTTCAATTAGACTTACTAAAAAGCAGTTTTGAACGTGATTATAAGAAATAAGAGTTAAATTAATTCATTAGGTTCATTATTACAATTATGGTCTACTTGATCACATAAATAAATAATTATCTGTGTCAAATTTCATACAGATCCGTTCAGGCGTTCTGGCGTGATTGAGTTACAAAATATCCATTAATCCAAACTTTCTCATTTATAGTAATATAAGATTATAGTTTTATTAGCTTTGTTCACAAGACGGGGAATCTTAACGAAACTTCGAAAGAGATTTTAACTTTGAAATAATGTAGTTTATTACCAACAAACAAGGATACTAAATCGTAAATTATAATTTAGAAAACATATTATAGTTCTTTTTAGCAGCAAATCATGTCATCGTTATAATCCCTTTTGAAGTTTCCAAATTCACTTCGTTTTACTGTATTGGATAAAGTTAACCCATAGTATGGAGGAGGTGTTTTTCCATCTGCACTTACGAATGGGTCAAAATTACACCTTAGCTTTGCAGACAAAAATAACAGCCCTCCGAAATAATAAGAATATTAACGAAATATGAGATACTAGATTTTATCGAAGTACATAAGACTCATTATTCCATACAATAGATCTTCAAAACAGTTATGACGCAGACACAACAAAGCACAAACAGTCTATCAATTTTCGACAGTGATGAAAGCGATACCTATCTCCTCTACACCACCTTTGATAGATCAAAACAATATTTACCCCACCACCCAACAATATTTACCGATCATCCGACGCAGTGAATACAAAACTTTCCATAAAATAACAAATGTATATAAAATCAGAGCTTGTCAACAACACTACGGGACCTAGTCTTGTCTGTGACAGCAGTATCGGATTAACTACGTAGGAAGGGTAGCAAATGTTACGGGGCCCGTGTATTGGGGGGGCCCGCTAGCACGTGCCTGACTTAGCGTAAAAAATGTTTTAAATAAAATATGAATAGATTTTATTTGTTAAATTAACACAAACATAGCATCACGCCTGTATTCCCCAAAGGATTAGTGAAGGTGTACCGATGTACACTCACAGTTCGCCGGTATGTTAAGATTTGAATTAATTTAAGATATATCTACCACTTCTCACTACAAGAGAATAGACCAATAAAAAAACGATAGTATTCAAATGCTGGCTACACATCAAACTATACATATGTTGTACCGTTACCGCATTGAATATTGAATAATAATACGATTTGCTCAAAGAAATCTTTATAAATAGTGTTATCTCTTTTGCGCACGCTGAATCCAAAGAAGTTTGTAAAAGTTCTGTTTTGTTTTACACCACACTGAACAAATATTTACCAAACTACAGATAGTTGTTCCGGGTGTAGCTGTTTGTGTATGTGTGTTTATATGTTTGTAAACGCACCCATGATACAGGAGAAATTCAGTAAGGGGCAACGTTTTTTTAACACACACTATCACGCCTGTATTCCACGGAGGGTTAGGCAGAGGTGCACTAAATGTACACCCACAGTTCGCCGGTATGTTTTAAGTCCCATGTAAAAATGTCCATGTAAGGTAGTTTTTTTTTTAAGATAGGAAACCAATGGCGTCTTGGTATAGAAATAGTTATGGGCCCCGCGCTGCCCTAATCCGGCCCTGTGTGACAGTATTGTTACAATTTCACTAAAGCTGCCATTACAGTGCGGACGCTTGGAAGGCCATCAAGGGCTCAATACAAAACAACTGTTACGTTCCGAACGATTGGATCGTGGCCAGATCTGTTATTGCCGTTATTAAAAGGGGAGGTATGCGCACGTACGGTCGTCCCTGGAGGAGAGTGGGCAGATGTTTGATAAATACTGTATATTTGACCGACTAGGTTTATCAAAGTGTTGCTAGCGAAAATTTTAACATTAACTGCCCTGTTAGTCTCGTGGTGGCAAGCACGACTGGTGAGCGTGGGGTCCTGGGTTCGATTCCCAGGTCGGGCAAAAAGTGTTATTGTGTTTTCCATTAGGAATTTCTCAGTAACAGCCCGGTGTTTGGAAGTTGATGGTGCGGCAGCCCCGTGTCTCAGAAAGCTCATAAAGCCGTTGGTCCTGCGCCTGATCTTTCCTCGATTGTGTCGGATTGCTGTCCCATCGGATTATGAGTAAGAGAAGAGGGAGTGCACCTGTGTTTGCGCACACACTAGTGCACTATAATATCTCATGCATACTTGGTTAGTTTGCATTTAAATTAGCCGCCGCGGCCGGAATCGGTCTGTAAAATACATAGCGAAAACGTACTGTGAAATGTGGAAGGTGTATGAGCAAAAGAAAACTTTTAACGAGTCAAAAGTTATCCCACCGAAAATTTCTAGAAGTTTCCCCTTCTAACTTTTTACTACTATTATAAATGCGAAAGTTTGGATGGGCGTTTGTTGCACAATCACGCAAGAACGGCTGAAAGGATCTGGATGAAATTTGGCACAGAGATAAATAATAGTCTGGATTAGCACATTTTCCATCCCGGGAAAATATGACAGTTCTTGTGGGAAAATATAATATGTAGGTACTTACTTAAATTATAAAGCAAAAGAGTTTGTGTGGTTTGTTTAAATGCGCTTAGTCTCAGAAATTGCTGGTTTGATTTGAAATAATGTTTTTGCGTTTTATAGTGCGTTTATCACGGAATAATATCGTCGATTTTCGCGCGGTAGTGGCGCATATAAATTATTGTATTTGTTTGTTTTTTTTTTTATTTATTTTTTGTGTTGTGCGTCGCTTTCGCGAGAATAAATGGTTTTTCTTTCCTTCTTTCTTTACTATATAATGTTACGTTACGCCACGACACACGGGAGCAGAGCAGTAATCAAAGGCGTAACTTATCACGAGCAAAACCAAAGAATATCTTAATACAACACACTTTGGTACCAAACAATATCAAGTTGATAAACAAACCCAACATCACTTTCGCAATAATAAAAGTACTCTTTTGTAATCTCAGTATGTTCAAGTTTCATCTATTTGAACAATTCGGCCGAATCACTCCGTCGTAAAATTCGACCTAGAAGTATGGAAATCAACGTGCAAAAACTCGTAAATTTGCCCACCCAGCTCAGAACTTGTTCTTGGGCAAAAACTGACTGGCAATGAGCCAGGAAACCTGGCATGGGAAAGACCAGTTTTCTTGCAAGTTGAGAAAAATGAGCTTGAAGTTGGGAATATAACTTACTGGGTCGCGACTTCGTTCGCGTGGTTTATTTTACTTGCCCCCGTATGTTAGTTACGTCTTTGGTTACTGCTCCGCTCCTGTTCTTCGTAGCGTCATAGTTGGCAAAACATGTATGTACATTTGTATATGCCTGGCTAGTCTGTGTGTAAACGCAAGTTTATGACAAATAAATCGTCCTTATCTTTATCTTTAATTACTCAATCTATTGATGAAAACGATATTAAAATCCGCTGCGAGGGATAAGAAAGATTGAATCAGGGCAGGAAGCAATTTTGTTTTAAATAATATGTTGTCTTTATTTATCTAATTAAATATTAACTTTAATTACTTTAAAACTTGCTTACCGGGCGAACTTCATATCGCCAATACAAGCTGGTTTACTTACTGTTTTTACTACTTTTTTCACCTTTTTAACCTTTCCTAAACTTTTGCAAATATTTCAAGATCAAAATTAACTAAACCGGTTCAGCCGTTCTCGAGCTTCTGTGAGACCAACGTCAATTTATTTTATATAAATTAACTAGCTTTTGCCCGCGACTTCGTCCGCGTGGATTAATAGTTCCCGTTCCCGGGGGATTTCCGGGATGAAAACTATCCTATGTCCTTTCTCGGGTCCCAGACTATATCTGTACCAAATTTCATTGAAATCGGTTCAGTGGTTTAGGCGTGAAGAAGAGACAGACAGACAGAGAGACAGACAGACAGACAGAGTTACTTTCGCATTTATAATATTAGTACGGATGTAGTTGTGTTATGGCTTAGCCGCTTTTTAATACTGAAAAGAAAAAACCCAACGGAACCCAACCCACCCAACCTGAACAGCGAAGGATTTCGATGGGTTCCACTCCGTGAATATACAACTTCTAAAGCTAATAAACGCACCTATATCCATCGTCAGGGCAATATAACGTGATCAGAATATGTTATTAACGGTGCCATGTTTCCTCATCAGTTTTCCTTGGCCGTTTGGCGATACATTTAAATTTCGCACAGATGTTGCAAAGTACTGGTTCGTGTGTGTTAATGAATACAAATTTCTTGATTTGTTCCTTTATTGCCGGTATCATTTCTTATTTCTCATTAGAGTACGTTGTTCGAAAGTCTCTTGAATTGAATATATGCAACAAAATGAAATATCAAGGAACAAATAAAAAATAAGTGTCGTCTGTTTGTAATGTTAAAATTTATATTTAAAATAAAAAGAATTTACCTAAATCGATTTGAAAACAAGAAGAACGTTAAAATTACAGCTTTTTGCTTATTTGAATACACGACAGTAATACCCAAAAACATATTTTGTTTTAGTTTTTGTTTGTCTGTCTGTTTGTTCTTGCTGATATCCGTAACAGCTGGTTCGGTTTCGGCGGGACCTTTACTGACATAATAGCAAAAAATTAAAATCTTGTGACAACCGATACTCACGCGAACGAAGACACAGGCATAAATTGGTACTAATATGATTTCATTTTTCTCTTCTCAATTAAAAAAACACAACAAAATAAAAACATGAAACTATAAAATTTATATTCGCTCGTCGCTGAATGCCGCATGCAATATCGGTTATTGATTTTCATCGCAACGGATTTCATTCTATTAATTAAAACCAATTAATTTCTCTATTGAAGCCTTGTGTCTGCTATTGAAAGCTAATGGAAATTTAACTAGATTTTAGACGGATTTCACTGTGCAATCATCATTAATTGGAGGGAAAGCGAATCATGAACATAGTCTGGTGAATTATTTGTCAATGGTTTTAAGGTTAGTTAACAATCTCGGTACCCTAAGGTCCCGGACTTTTGAAAGGCGTACGAGGAGCCGAAGCCAACTCGCAGAGGCCCCTTACATGGCTTTACACTAGAATGGAAAACCAGCCGACAATTATCACACATTATTATATAGGTATGTTTTGTTAACATTAAGTATGTGACGTTAAGGAAGTTAATCCTAAATTATACTTTAAAAAATAATGTATCATGTATTATCAAAGCTACAAATTGTATTGTCATACAATATGCATACGTATACAAAATTCCAGCTGAATCGAACACCGGGAAGTGGATCAAATTTAACTTGTAAGGTTTGATTTAGTTTTATGTTCACCGGCTATGTACCGGGGGGCTATAACCGGGGTAGCTTTTCTCGAAAATGGCGGATTTTCGACCCCCAAGTGATAGGGGTTAAATCATTCTAAATTAGTCATAGTTTCTTCTCCCGAGAGGAATACGAGCAATTTCCAGTCACCCTGTATATATGTTCCGGCCCCATCATCAGACTAGCTTAGTATCATCATTATATTGCATTGTCATGCAAATAACACAATTACCCATAATTTCAGCTCAAAAAAACAACGGGAAGTGGCTCTAATTTCACTTGTAATATTTGATTAACTATAGACACCAGGACAGGTGACAGTAAATAAAAGCTTGTAAAAGACGATGGATATACGGGATTAAGCAGAATAAAGAAACGATGGATGAACGGGGGTGTGTCCTAAGATGGCCGGTTGATTGATAAAGATGAATTGAAGACATCATGCTGCGCAGTTTTTCATTGGGATATTATTTCCAAAACGATCCATTCAGAATATGTCAGGATTATCCTCATCTATCCTAATATTGTAAATGCAAAAGTAATTCTGTAATGTTTGTTAACTCATCACGACAAAACCATTGAACCGAGCGGAATGAAATTTTACAAAGAGGTAGCTTGGAATACCTGTCTACATTTTCTCACTGTGGCCGCAAAGGCATATTCTCATACAGAGGTTGCACGAGTCTTGATCACCACGCTTGCTAAAGACGGATTGCCAATTCAGACTTAAACATTAATTAACTCCAAGTTTCATTACATTTGATACCACCACGCCTGTATTCCTGTATTGAAGGGTTAGGCAGAGGTGTACCATTGTACACTCACAGTCCGCCAGTATGTTTTAGGTCCCATTTGCTCTACCTGGGAATCGAACCCAAGGCTTCTAGCGTAGCAGTCGCGTTTAGGACCACCAGGCTAACGAGGCAGATAGTTTAGGTTTCCTCGCGATACTTTCTATCGCCGATATCAGTGAACAAGTACTTATTATGCTTGCACGATAACTGACGTTAAAGCGGGCGAAGTCACTATCAAAACATAGTTTTCCACACAAATACATAATAAGATAGAAAGTATGAGACTTTATCTGAACTGTACCAACTGGAAATGAAGTCTAGGTCAATGTGATCAGCAAAGAGAATTACTAATGAAACGTGTGACGTAACGAATGGGTTGTTCGGATCAAGCCATTTGTAGTTAGTCACCACTGCCAGCTGTTGGAATATTATTTACTTTTTACTCGACTACGGTAAAGCTAAAGGAGGCAGTGTGGCAGTGTATGTATGTATGTTCAATCTGTGTATTTTATCCGATCACGGTAAAGCTAAAGGAGGCAGTGTAGTGTATGTATGTTCAATCTGTGTACATTAACTCAAATCGTTCTACATAGATTCTAAACAAGAGTTTGAGTTGTTTAGCCTGTGTAATCATTGCATATATCACAAAATATCAATAAGTAATGGTTGTCTATAGAAGCAATGATTTATAAATATAGCTTTTTGTTTTTTTTTAAGTCATAGCCATTGCCATTTGTATGATCTAACGGCTTACGAAATTATATTAATGAAGGTCATTAAGAAAGGAATCTATAGACAGATACACTGTTTTGTACTATCTAGTTAGTCCAATATTTTATAGAAAGGACATTTCATGGGACTAAGTGATCAAGAGGCATCTTCGTATTCATACTAATAATAACAATGCGAAAGTTTCTTTGTCACGCTTTCACGACTAAACCACTGAACCGATTTTGATGGCTCATAGGCTACTTTTGATAGGCCTTAATCTGCGCCTTCATCAGTAATTGGCGACTGTGTAAGTCCAGGACTGTAATAACCAATACCATGTAATACATAGAAGCTGTTGGTAAACCTTTTTTAATAAATAAATAAATTAAAAATGAATAGACTTCGTCTGTGTCTAAGATAACCGTCAGTTATGTGAACGACGTCGCGGACAAAAGGAAGTTTTTTTGTCATATTTATTGGCTTTATATTATTATTTATTTCCTTTTAATTTGTGTAGGTAGGTATTTGTACATACGAAACGGAATTGGAAGTTTTGCTCAAGCGGCAATTTCTGCCTATTAGAGCTAAACTTCGTTATTCAATTACACTCGGGAGTTGACCTAGATGCCGTTCATTACGTCATCCAACAACGTAATCAGGAAAATTTCAGCCATACTTATATTATATAAAAAAGAAAATGGTTGATTTTACACTTTCGAAAAATATGACGGGATTATTGATGAAACATACACAGACGAACATAGAACCGCCTTTTTTAAATCGGTTTAAAATTAATAGTCTAATTCTGCTAAAAACCTAAATTAATCTACTAATATTATAAATTCGAAAGTTTGTAAGCATGGTTGGATGGTTGGTTGTTTGTGATTCTTTCACGCTTAAACGGCTGAACGGATGTAAATGAAATTTGGCACTGAGATAGATTGTAGTGTGGATAACACATAGGATACTTTTTATCCTGGAATAACGTACAATTACCGTAGGTTAATATTTCAAATTTGTCGCGGGCAGAAGCCAGTATTATGGAACCCTTCAGAAAAAACCCGTAAAAGCTACGTAAAAACCAGTTTTTAATTAAACTGTCTGTAGTCTAAAGCTCAGCACATTACGTAAATCGTCGATGCGACATTGGGGAGACGTATTCCTACAATAAAAGACAAAGAGAAAAGAAACACGGGCATCGTTCCAGTAGCTATATTGCACCGCGGAGACACGCATTTTATGTGTAGACTTCCGCTAATATTGTGATCATGTTCTTTTTATAGGTCCTCTGCGGTTGGCTTAGGATTTACCAGATTTTAATGAAGGTAAATTCCGATAGCAGTAGGCTAATTCATAAGTAGGTATTTGACGCCACCATAAGTACTTTTTATGAACTGTCAAAAAGCGATTTTACTGTTGTCCGATTATTTCTTAATTAATCAGGTTTTTAAGGCTAAAATACAGTGTTTTTTTTAATGTAGTTGTGTTTTGTCCTGGACTGGAATTATTGGTGAAAATCTAGTCGCAAACTCATCTAACTGACAATCTATGTCAAAAGTTATAATGTGAAAGTTCTTAAAAATACTAAAATTGTTCCTCGGATCTCTATTTTAAAAGTTTTATTCTCAAGTTAATATTTCTTGATTTGCACGAGTTGAATAACTTGCAAAGAATGACGCCATAGTTGAACGAATAACTTTTAAACAAATACAAACAATTAAGAGGAATCTTATCAAGTCTGTAATTAAAAAGGTTATCTTCGAACACGTGATTAAGAAAAAAAAAAGCAGAAATAAATATTTATTTTGTGTGAATAAAAATAAATTGTACCAGTGTAAAAGATCATCACTTGAGAACGGTTCGAGCGATTTAGTTGTATCTTAATTGTCAGGACAACCGAAAACGTCAAAATTATGAATGGTATTTTGGTATAAAAGTCTCAAAAAACAATGTGACGTTCAGTAAATTAAAGCCATGCGAAGCCGGGACGGGTCGATAGTTTAAAAGCCAACTTCCTCCTATCTCACTTCTTACTTAATAATACTATAAATGCGAAAGTTTGTGAGGATGAATGGATGGATGTTTGTTAACCGGACACCGATATTTTGGAAGGTTCCTGTGTGTTATTGGGAAGGAAGAAACGCCTGAGTGTCACCACTGTAACGATCGCCCGAAGAACACAGTGGTGCATACGGTGCAAGACTTAAGCATAACCCATGAATCAAATCAATTATTTTACTTTTAATACCATCACGCCTGTATTCCCCGAAGGGTTAGGCAGAGGTGTACCAATTTCACCGGTATGTTTAGGTCCCATGTAATAGGGGGCGAGCCTATTGCCAATAACCGGGCACAAATCCAAACTCCGAACTGCTACTTAGAATTTCATAGAAAAACCCAATAACACTTTTTGCTCGACCTGGGAATCGAACCCGGGACCCCTTGCACAGCAGCACTTTTAATAAATTGTACATTTTTCAGACAGTACCAATATTGCTAAAACTTTGTATTCTATTATCTTTATTTAGTTAAAGATTCTCGGTAGTGTTTTCGTTGCTGTACAATTAACAGATAAAATGGCCTGATTTGCTCAATCTCCTTTGACGCGGCGAAGTGGCGATCGGAAGTTTGTAGATTCAATAAAACGATATCTTTTTCGTCGTCTATAGAAATTACGAGATATTTAAAACAAATTGCCCTTATCAAAAGTTTTAAATCATTGTGTAACTTTTAAAGTTACTCTAAAGATTCGACATGAGTAAACATTTTAAATTTTATACGTCGTTATTATAATTAATCAGCTGTGTTTTCGTTAACTCAAACGAGGTGTATTTTTGGATGCACAAGGCAAGCAAGGCGAACTAGTTATTTTGTACTTACAAACCAGTTTTGTACGGTCAGACGAAACGATAAATCGACTGATAACTATAGTTTTTTAAATTGTGCGTGTGCTTATTTGCTTTTTATTTATGTTATTAATGGCAAATTAGCCTACGGTCCACCAGATGTTAAGTGCTCTCCGCTGCCTATAGACATCTGCAATACCAGAGGCCTTGCTAATGTGTTGCCATCCCAGACACCGTTGAAACGTCTCATGTGCCTGTACTTTTCATTCGTCTGAGTATGACTTATGTACGGAAAATATTATATAACGACTCGGTTTTTTTTTTTCTTGAGAATTGGCAAGACGTATCGCATAGTCGCTACCGGTGGAACGAATGCTTTGCCCAGCAGTGTTACAGTATGGGCTAATTATAATAATAAATAATTTAACTTTATCATCAAACAATGTCATACGGTGTTATTTTGTAACAATCTCTTTCAAGGACGGCAGAGCTTGTGGTGAGCTGTTATTCCTACCGATGCTAGGGATTGATAGGTTACCTCACACTCCACCTAAATTCACCAAGGATGATTTTCAGAGAATAGACTGAATTTGTATTAATGAATAAATAATGTAATTTTGGCTTAGTCACTTCTCTCTTTTGTAGACAGTACACAACATGATCTTGTATATTATCATACTACAACCTTAGTTAAATATGAGTTGGCCATTGAAGCCGTTTATGTTACGTACCAACTATGTGAGGGTCAGTTTCGTAACGTGAGCTGCTGTTAAACTAACGGTTTTCATATACACGAGGACTGCAGTACATATACGTGGTTTAAGTCCGATATAGTCTGGTAACAGCTATGCTACTCTGAGATAGGCCAATCACTTCAAGTCATATCGATAGTCACGCTTGCTTCGCAGAATATCAAGTCCTATTGAAAAACGTCACAATACTCACTCGATGTAATACTTCTTACTTACGTCATCATGTGGTGGCGCTAGAGTGCCGAACTCACTCATTGTAAGAATGCGAAACTAAAATCTCGCCGCGAATTCAAAAGTGATTTCGCAATTAACTGTTTAGAATAGCACTATAGAGCGCATTTTCAAATCAGTCCAGTAGTTTCTGAGATTAGCGTGTTCATCAAACTAACTACTTAGCTTTATAATATCTAATAGGTATATTCCCCGCGTTCAGTTAAGTCTTTGGTTACTGCTATGCTCTTGTTGCTCGTAGCGTAATGTTCTATACGTATAAACCTTCCTCTTGAATCACTCAATATATTGATGAAAACCGCAAAAAAATCCGTTGCGTAGTTCAAAAGATCTAAACGTACAGACAGACGACGGGAAGCGACTTTGTTTTATACTATGTAGATTGACTAAATTGGCCATGTTAACTGAATTATTTATTAATGTAAGTAAAATACAAATGAACAAAGCTGTCCTGCTATTAAGTAATTTTCTTTCTACAACATTCAAAGAACTATAAAGTTCAGTCACCGTTCAGAAACGTAATTTTTTATTGCCAATCACTGGCCGATTTTATTACATCGACTTTAAGTTTATTTTACAATCACTGGAGTGTCTTCCCGTACATTTAATAGCCGTGTCTGTCTATACTAAAATTGTAAATAGCAAAGATTTTTTGTTTGTTTGTTTATACCGAACTAGCTTCTGCCGGCGACTTATGCTGGATATTTTAACCCATAATAACTATAATAAGTAACGTCTTTGGTGACTTTTCCGCTCCCGTGTGTCGTAGCGTGATGTTATAGTTATAGCTTATGAGACTCACAAATAACGTGACTTTCTATGTATAAAACAATTTCCAAAATCGGTGCAGTTCACTTTTTGCACGACCTGGGTATCGAACCCGGGACCCCACGCTCATCAGTCGCGCTTGCCACCACGAGTCCAACAAACAGGACAGGACTTCCCTTTTACACTTCACCTTAATTCATGGACCAATAAAAACCCCTTCAAATACCCCTTAAATTGACAGAAAACACAAGTACTTGAAAAGGTTAAATTGATTCAAAATGGGAGCAGTAAAGACGAGGAGAGCTTACTCGACTATATCAGCACCTGTAGCCATGTAACAAGCGATAAACGCAAACGCTGAGTAGGCTTTAATAGATCTTCAACTTTATGTGCTTGGTTTTAAGTTGAAGATCTAGTGAAGATTGCATAGCGTTTTCGTTCTTTCCAGACGCTAACGCTTAGAAATCTTTAATAGATTTTCAACTTAAGGATCTGGGGTATAAAGTTGAAAATCTATTGGTACCTACCGAGCGTATATGATTATCGTTTGCGACTTGGCTAGGGGGGCAGTTGTACGCTACCGTTTTATAGATGACTAGCGACCTGCCCGCGACTTTCGTCTACGTGGATTTTCTTGAGATGCTTAATTTTTTCTTAATATGGTAGAGCCCACAGGTATAAATAATATTTCTGTGGTAGAGACTATGTTACTCGCTGATAATGTAGCTTTCTATAAGTTTCTTGAGTTTATCCATCACCAATTAAAATTAAAGTATTTTTACTACCTATTATATACGTATAAGTTTAGATTATTATGTGGCGTTAACCAGAAACCCTCATCTATACCCCGACCATATCAAAAAACCACAAGTTGACCCTCTACCGTACAATATTTAACAGGTCTGCCTTACCCGGGAAAAGTTCCCGATAAAATTCCCTAGGTGTACCCCCCACCCCTCTTTAATGTTTGAGAACCTCTTTTTTGGTACGCGTTGGAAATCCTCATGGACTTCCTCCGTCATGGGGGTGACGGAGGGGCATGCCGGACTCTTGCCGGCTAAAACCACCGCGGTGTTCCACCTCTGCCCATGGCCGGGGGTGCGGGATTCGCATAAGCATTCACCGCTCCCAATGTTGAACCTATCACATAAACTGTATTGATCGAAATAGTAATATCAGTAGATATACAAAGCGATGACGTAGTATGGTGACGTTATCTCTCCGGAGCGTGGGAGTTCTGTTTTTTGTTTATTTACTACAAGCCTCTGCTCGCGACTTTGCCTGCGTAGCTTATTTCACCCGTGTTAAGTTACGTCTTTGGTTATTGCTCCGCTCCCGTGGGTTTTAGCGTGATGTTGATGCTATGTTCATCATCATCACATCAGCCATAGGACGTCCACTGCTGGACATATGCCTCCATCTATGTTCCTTCATGTGCCCTTTGCGTTCCGGGGGCGCGGTATTTCTTTCGAACAACCCGCAGCCCCGGCAGGCATTTGGCCCTTAGTGGCCCCTTCCGATGGCTGACACCTCTGTGCGCGGAACATGGACGCGCCGTCGGCACGGTCTGTCGTTAGTTAATATCGTGCGGACGGTGAGCTACCCATTGCTCACCGTCCACAGACCGTGCCTACGGTATCCGCCTGCGGGGACATATGCCTCGCATATAGACTTGCGAAAGGACCGGTTGGAAGCAGCCAGCGTCTTCTTGCGGTTTTAAACATTAGATAATAGGCTATGTTACTCAGGAATAATGTAAGTATCTATTGGTGAAAAATTGCTTCAGCGTACGCCTAATAATTTTGTAGATAATATTTTGCTACTTTGAGTTACAATATTGATTTTTTTTAATAAGGATCTCTAATTGTTTTGAAAAACATTATAGCCTATGTTACTTCCTGATAATTTAGCTATCATGAAGAAATGGTTCAAATCGGTCCAGTATTTCAGAGCTTATTCGATACAAACAAACAAACAAACAAACAAAACAATCTTTCCTCTTTATAATTGTTTGTCTATCTAGGATAAATGGAGCTTAATTATAAGCTCAAAGCTTTCATTCAGCAGCGCTAGTCTGGTCTAGAAAATGTTTGTTGCACCTTTTCATTTGCCGTGCGGATTGGAAACTCAATTAACTTGCGTTTCAAGCTCCATTTGGTCTGTAAGTTAGTTGGATTTATGTGTGTGTGTGTGTGTGTGAAGTTTGTGATAAAGAATAAGGTACCTATGTGCGGGTGAATGAGAGGTTCGCCTGCATCCTTATTTGTGCCAATTACCTCTATTAAAGTCAAACATAAGTAATTTGTTTCAACGGGACCATTAAAAGACACTTTGGAAAGACATTTACAAGAAAATAAATAAATAATAATATTTAATCCAGTTGTCCGTTGTACGTAGTTTCGTATGGAGAAAAATAGGCAAGAAACTCCATAAGTTCTAAAGCTTTAGCGAAACCAATTAGATATTATTCTTATCACCGGTTTTCCGATCGGAGTTTTTGCAATTGCATCTACAATTGGTTGTCGTCCCACAGTTGCAGTCGCTAACATCACATAGACAGGAGTTTAACGTCGCGTTAACTGCCTCGTTGCCCCAGTGGTCCTGAGTGCGACTGCTACGCTAGAGGTCCTGGGTTCGATTCCCGGGTCGAGCAAAGAGTGTTATTGGGTTTGTCTATGAAATTCTCAGTAGCAGCTCGGAGTTTGGATTTGTGCCCGGTTAATGGCAATAGGCTTGCCCCCTATTACATGGGACTTAAATATACCGGCGAACTGTGAGTGTACATTGGTCTGCCTAACCCTTCGGGGAATACAGGCGTGATGGTGGTTTACGTTCGCTAAACCTCTGTTCACCATGCTAAGGGTGCCTTGACACATACGGGAGAATCAATAAGTGAATTATGTCTCATGCGTTCCGGATGTTCATGAGCGGCGGTAATTGCTTTGAACCAGGCGACCCGCATGGTCGTATCTTCCTGAAGCAGCTATACATGCGAGGATGTGTGTGTGTACTCTGCAGACCGATTCCGGTCACGGCGGCTAATCTTAATGCAGACTAGCCAAGTAATGTCTTCTTTATCGTGTGGGCAGTAAAGACTAACGACCCCACACACCCTAGTGTCAGAGTTTCTACACCGCCTCAAGGACCTCTGACATGGTTACCGATGTCAGTGATGTCCAAGGTAAACTTAGAAAGTACATATGAATTAGAAAAAGTCACCTATATCCTCGTGCGTGAGAGGCGGACGCCATAACCACTGGGCCATCACGACACTCCTAGCCAAGTACTCAGAAGATATTATAGTAAACAAGTGTGTGCAAACACAGGTGCATTCCCTCTTCCCTAACTCGCATAGTCCGATGAGAGTGGGAAGGCAAACCGTAGGTCTTGCGCCTGATCTCTCCATAGTTGTGTTACCAGGGAGAGATCCGGCGCAAGACCAACGGCTTTACGTGCGTTCCGATTCCGAGATACGGGGGTGTCACCTTTACCCTAATACCAGTTTGTGATTTGTCCCAGTGCAGGGCTAAGGCGTTTCTCATGCTGAGAAGGCACAACCATTGACCACACACAGCGATCAGACTTGTAACACCAAGCTTCCCCACAATGTTTGCTTTCACCGTTATCAGTGATATCATAGATAACCTTAGAAAGCACATATGAATTGAAAAACAGTCATATTGGTTCATGCGCCATTTCGAACTCACCACCTCATGCACCAGATTCGGATGCCTTAACCACTGCTCTATGACGATCCTCCACCTTTAAAAAAAACAAACTTAATTTAACTCAAAAACCAGTAATTAAAAACATGAAACACTTATTTAAAAGTACCGTTCCACTGCAGAATAATCAAATTGCCGACTTATGGATCCCCGGTTTCCCGTGCACTGCCAAACATGCTACACTACCAGTGATTAATCCAATTAATTTAATTGAATCAGTCTCTGTATAAAGGGCTACTGACTGCAATTGTTAACGGAGTCACTGGTACTGCTTTAAGTTAATTTCAGCTTTTATCGATTGAGTGTTTATATGCGTTTCGGGCAATGACTTTTTTTGTTTGTTGTTGAATTAAAAAGAATCTAGAAGGGTTTGGTTTTTCCTGGGATTGCAGTGCATGGAAATACATAATAAAAAAAAAACTGAAAAAGAAAAAAAAAGTTGGATTCGCTAGTGGCTGCCGCCCTGCGTGTCGCGCAAATTATTTTCGCACAGAACAAATATTTGTATGTTGGTATCTGGAGGGTATTTTGGGCCTGGTCGTTTTATAATTCCTATGTGAGTGTATGCGTTTCATACGTACGATTCATAAAACATGCCTAAAGTCTAGTAATTCTTTAGAGCCAAATAACGTTGAAAGAATGTCGAACGTAATAGGACAGTCTCTTTTCAAAAGCTTTGTTCCATATTACTAGTGGTGTACTAACTTAGTTATTTCTAACATAGAACCATCAATAACCGTATTCTCTGTTTCTCCACAAATTGCGGACTATGACGTAGCTAAAACATTGTTTTCTTCGCTCCCGAACGACTGTGAAAAAGTAAGGACCTAAGTACTTACATCACCACGTCTTGGTAGCAAAAAACATTGTCTTTAAGGCGTTCGCTAATACTCAAACTTTATGTGCCGTCCTACCTAATATATTCTGTCGATAGAATTTTGGTATTAACGACATATCTCTAGAAGACTTGCCAAGTACCTACGAAAGAAATAAGGTGCTCTTTGTCATAGTCTACGTGGTACACAGAAAACATGAAAAGCAAGTAGATAATAAAAATACTGGCGAACTGTGGGTGTACATTGGTACACCTCTGCCTAACCCTTCGGGGAATACAGGCGAGATCAACAACAAAACAACAAACACAACACAACAATCAAAACAACCAAAATCAAACAACAAAAACAACAAAATCAAAACAACAACAATCAAAATCAAACAATCAAAATTCAGATGCCAGATGTCTTTGTCGGCGAGAAGAAATCTGTCAAAAATCAGTCCGATAATCATCGGTCGTGGGCTGAGAACCTATTTCTAAAGAAGTCACTTTCAAATATTTCATAGGAGATGGTATTTGCATAGTAAGAAATGTGGAATATGTTTCATGAAGAAAAGGCCTTTTCAGGGTCCAGTGTTTTAGTATCCGTCAATATCTGAAAAAAGAAACAACATTAAGTATACACTTTAGTTTGCACTTGAACATCAGTCTTTTCTATTCACCGAATCATTTTACCACCACCAAACAATGTCACAGCAAAAACGAATCACCTCCCAAAAACACAAAGCGAGTTTCATCCATCGAATCCGCTCGCTTCATTCTTTTACAAATTAGACAAGTTTTTCAACAAAAAAAGAAGCCGGCTTTTTTAAGCGCACCGGGCTCTCGGGATTTGAAGTCCGGTCTGTGCCTAAAAATAAAATATAATAGTAGATAGACCATTGAAGTTGGTCGTATTGCTGTGAGGTTCGCAACGGACGGGAGTTTTGAAAAGATAAATTGGAGTTTAAGCGTAGCTTTGTTAACAGAAAGCGTTGTTTGAATAGTTACTGTTACAGTTGAATACTTTTTTGTTTATTGCCTTTTCATGTTTTTAGTGCTGTTTTCGCGTATAACCTGTATAATTTGTTGAATTTAATTGCGGATATGCAACTAAATTAAATTACAGCTCATTCTGTAATACTTCCCGGTTAATGGCAATAGGCTCGGCCCCTATTACATGCGACCCAAACATACCGGCGAACTGTGTGGGTGTACAGTGGTACACCTCTGCCTAACCCGTTGGTGAAAACAGGCGTGATGGTATATTGTTGTATGATACTTTTGTTACTAAATATTCTATTAGGATGACTGAGGTCAAGTGCAAATAAAAAAAATATAGTTTCTTTGGAAAAGTTGTTTGTTATCATGAGTACAATCATACGAGAAAAATTTTCGTTACTATTGCTAGTCACACTATTTACTGTGCCGACACTCGTTCCGAAACCAGGTTTAACGATAGTCGCAGTTTACACTTTATTATAGGGAATTAAATTTTCATCCAGCCATCCACATAAAACAGCAGAGCACATTATTATTTCCTGCCAAAGGTAAAGCTAGGCCAGTTGGAAAGGTTCCGTTGACCTCATAGCACGCACTCTGTTCTATTATTAGTATAACAATGACGTCATTGTAATGGCACGGGCTTTGACGGACAGATGAGCGGGAGAAAGCTTTGTGAAGATACCATCAGTAATGGCTTAGCCTAAATACGAGGTGGAAGGGACCTCTTTGATGGCAAACAAACTGACAGCCCACCTGATGTTAAGTGATCACCGCGACCTATAGACATCTGCAATACCAGAGGCCTTGCAAATGCGTTGCCATCCCAGAGACAAAGTCGAAATGTCGAACGAAAACTTCCATGAATTCAGTATATAATTCTAGACCAGCCATAGTCAACTTGCGGGTCGTAAGGTCTTAGTGGTTGGCCTACCTCATCATCATATCAGCCGAACGACTTCCACTACTGGACATAGGCCTCCTATAAAAATAGCCATAATGACCGGTTCTGTATGTGCCTATTGGCCTAATTCTGTTCTGTCTCCTGCTTGTTTAGAGGGAAGTGGAAATTATGTTTTTTCTTACTCCAACGCTAATCATCATCATCTGCTTAACCTTTTCCCAACTATGTTGGGGTCCGCTTCTAGCTACTCCTATGCTAATCTTTACTGAATTTCGCTGCGAGATCCGAGACAGTTGAATAATTTAGCAGAGACTTATCGAGCTTCATTATCTCGGCGCTTTTCTTGTGGTCTCCACTATTTATTCTAACTTTCAGGAGTTGCAGTGGATAGGAATAGGGTGGTGGGCTTGTCCCATTAAAAACAAAATACCGGTTCTGCACTGCACTGTCCGCATCCAGCGATTTCTCGCGACCTTTACCAGGTCGTCGGTCTACTTCGTGGCGGGCCTTCCCATATTACCACACGGCTTTAAACTAGACATGGGTAGCTCGCGAATGAGAGATAAAATTGAACTAGCTCTTTCATTACAATCTAGCTCTCAGTCGCTCAGTCGTTCACGGAATAGCTCACTAGTTCATTTAGCTCAATGGCTCATTGAGCCATTATTGTAAATAAATAGTATTGATTTGTCCATGCACAATATTATTGTAAATAGCCGCTGATTTTTAAATACGCCAATCTAAATGATATACGTACATTCATTAGATTATACTGTCAATTAATAAGCTTTTCAAATATTTATTCATCTAGATTGACAATCCTAAGCCTGTTTAAGTATGAAGGAAAATCATTGGCTTTCATTATTATATTTAAATTATTCTAATAAGAACAAAACAACCAAATGAATCTAATTTTATCTATAGCTCGCAACTAAGGTAAATGAACTAAAGAACTTCAAAGATTTTATAGAGCCATTGAGCTATTTGTCTCGTTTGACTTGCGTAAAGTAGCGCGGCTCAATTTGATCTGTAGCTCGCAAGCAAATCAATTGAGCTCAAGAGTTAAAAGAGTTATTCGGTGAGCTAAAGAGCTAAAAGAGTGATACAGCTCTTTTGATCAAAAGAGCTGTATCTCTCTTTTCTTTTCAGTGAGCTACATTTCGCGTGTCTACTTTAAACCCACCTAGAGTTACAAAACTGTCTACCTTTTGAACTTCGCGCCCATCAGTGAAACTGCGTGTGTGTCGCGCCGAGTTAATTCGTAATTACGTTTTTTATTAACACACATTTTTTTTTTTTCTCTCGACATGACTGAAACGTGTTTATGGGGTATAAAATGTATAGTACCTACGGCTGATCTAGATAGACCAACCCGCAGAAAATTAAACCTACGTTTAAAAAAAAAATCCTGCCGTTTTTATAGATTTTGGTTTTGCGGTTTTGTATGGAGCATCTGACTTTTAATGAATTGCATCAATACTAAACTTTTTGTTCGAATGTCTCTTCCAACTGTTATTAAGGGTTAGAATTTGGTAACATATTTCCATCTATAGTGTGTTTTTTAATCTCGTAGACTAAATTGACAGTTTCATACGTCAAATATAAAAATAATGTGCTTTCGGCTCATAGACATAAAGCACACTATTTTCAAGTTTGACGTAAGAAGCCGTCAAATCAGTCTCTGAGATTAAAAAGCACACTATAATAACAAATCCAATTGAACAAAAACTGTCTCGTCCACGGTCGCCCCATCATGTTTCATCCCAGCATTTTTCAACAAACATTTTCTTAAGTCGCGAAAAAACCATTCTCTCTCTCGTCAAACGTAACCCTTAACACGCTTATTCTCAACATTTTTGAACAAGTATTTTCTTAAGTAGCAAAAAAAGCCATTCTCTTTGCCTTCAACGTACTCAGTTTCACATTACAAGGATCATTTAGCTCAACCTAACGAGATGTGTATACAGAAGTCGGGTTTCTTTTGTTGAGGCAGCCATTTTGAATCGATTTGGCTAATCTACCAACTTAATGAAGACCTAGACCCGAAATGTATGGTTGCCAAGTTCAGTTTTAGAATTATAATACAGCAGAACCTCGATTGTTCGAATTAATTGGGACCGAGACTAATCCGGATAATAGAAATGTGGGTTTTTTTGGGACAAGATCAAACAAAAGCTTCACTTTTCACCTACAAACTGTGCAGTCTATTAAAATTTGATTCATATATTAACGTTGAAATATAAAACAGATAAAAAAGTTAAATGCATTTCTCACAAAATGGTCTGACTACTGACTGTATGGTTGACTGCCTCGTTGGCCTAGTGACTGCCTCGTTGGCCAAGTGGTCCTAAGCACGACTGCTACGCTACGATTCCCGGGTCGAGCAAAAACTGTTATTGGGTTTTTCTATGAAATTCTCAGTAGTAGCTCGGAGTTTGGATTTGTGCCCGGTTAATGGCAATAGGCTCGCCCCCTATTACATGGGACCTAAATATACCGGCGAACTGTGGGTGTACATTGGTACACCTCTGCCTAACCCTTCAAGGAATACAGGCGTGATGGTATATATTCTACAAAATAGTCAATTTTTAATTGACGAACAGCTGCAACGCGTTCTCAGCAACAAATTCTCGCCAATGTTCGGAGAATTGAGTATTCGGATAAACTAAGTCAGCGTTCGGATAATTGAGGGTTCGGATAATCAAGGTTCTACTGTATTTGGATTCGCGGCAATATCTTGTATTTGCATATAGTTTGCATATCATTTTGAGCGTTGTGTCCCCTATGAGTTTAGACCAATCAGTTGCGTATTGTTCGGTCAGGAAAGTCGAGAGTAAGGGTTGCTATACATGAGCGAGTCGTCGACTTTCGATTTGACATTTTCAATACAATCTTTTGATAACTTTGTATAGAAAATGCCGGACCGAATGTACCGGCCCGCTTATTTACATTAACCAGGTAGTTATTGGGCTCGACGGCGCGTTGTGTTCCACGCGTGCCTCGAAAATATGTCTATATGTCTATATGAATATATGTCAGCTGGGGCCCGCTATAGCCAGGGTTGCGGATTTTTTTTGAAAGAGTTACCGCGGCTCTTGAACTCAAAGGGCATTAGGCGGAATACGGATGGGCAGTCTGGCACTCCCTTCCGCTCCGCACGAAACGGTCATTTGTTTGCCCATCCTTAAAAAAAAAAGCTTTAAAGCTGGACCTCTTTCTTCACATTCTTATATTGAAGTGTTTATTGATCCTGAAAACCTGATCCAGGCTTAAATTTCTGTCTCAAGCAGCCTTAGAGAATAACGCAAATATTTTCACGTCCCTCAGGCGAGAGTATTAAATTCTTTACAAGGACGAATCCGGCATTTTGTAGGTTTAGGCCATAGATCTAACACGCAGAACCCTTTAAAGCATTTTTATACGACAAAGGTAGAGCCCAAAAGCTTTATTAAGTACCTAAACCATTACAGTTTATTATACACTTGGACTAGCTGTTGCCCGCAGTTTTGCTCGGATTCTGGGGGTGACTACTTCTTGTGCTTAGACATTATGTCTTATTTCATATAAGACGTCATGATGATTTATCTTTTGATCTGTTTAATGAACTTTCACATCTATATTATACAAATAACTGTAATATCTTCTTCTGTATCATAAAACTAAAGAATTTGATTGTTTGAACGTGCTAATCTCATAAACTCCTGGTCCGATTTGAAACATACATACATTAATATAGCCCGTTTATCGAGGAAAGCCATGAAACGACACTGTGTAACCAGGCAGTCAAAACGTAACTAAACGCGGGTGAAACCGCGGGGTATAGCTATATAAAGAATATACGGTATACTATAACTATAAACTAATATTTTAAATAGGTAAAATCTTTGTTAGTTAGGCAATTTTTGGAAGTACATAACTATTCTAATTATAAAAAATCTTTTATCGATATAAAACAGCACTATTGCCAAATTTCATTACCAGAATACCTATAATTTATGGTGTCCTACACACCTCCATACCTCCACGCAAAAGAAGTCGCGAGCAAAAGCCAGTATTGAACAATAAACAAATATTAAAGAACCAAATCCACTCCCAATAAACAAATAACTAGAAAAGCGGATAAACTCAACTCAATAAATATCAAAAACACATTTCGCTAGTGCACTGTGCTACAAAATACACCTTCAATTTCGCTCGTGTTGTACCTATACATTAGGCGGGTAGTCTGTCTGGTTGCCATAGCGACGATCCCCTCGCACACCATCATTATATGCCACATTGATCGGATGTGATTCCTATGAACGTTTCGTATTAAATTTTGAGAATTGTTGTGAATTTTGTAGTGGTGTTTAATTGGGTGTGTATAGCTTGAATTCGTGACTGATGAAGTTTGTGGATGTTAATTGGGGATGATTTTTTTGAGTCAGTTTCATGTATAGTAATGATGATGATGCGATCCGACCGTTTCCGGCCAAGGCGATTGCTTCAACTCCTCTGAAGTTGTTGTTGTTTTGTCTTGAGTTGTAGTAATATGATTAAGCTGAAGAGATTGATTGTTTAAACTTTAAAAAAGTGCTATTCTCTGGAACTGCCAGTCTGATTAGAATAATTGTTTTTGTAGAAGCCGGTTTCATAAGGAATAATATAGACTATATAACATCATGGTACGGCCTACGCTAGCTAATCAGTAATCAAAGACGTAACTAAATAAATTAAACACGTGTGAAACCGCGGGGTACAGCTAGTCTTTATTATAAAGAGGAATAGGTGGTCCGATTGCAAAAATTCTTTCACTGATTGAAAGCTACGCTATTGTCGATTTCGAACATGTTTAATTATAAGAATATGGAATTTGTTATGTACAGCGGACACCCCAATCAGTCAAATTTCTTTCAAAGGTTTCAACTTTATTACAAAAGAGTATGATTCATCTTCAATTGGAAACATTTTACAGTTTAGGATGGCTTGTTTGTACCACTTTCCATCAGATGGCTGGCTAACATTATTGATGCTTCTATTTTGTCTTTGATTACTCCGACTACAACTTAAATACTTAACGTAGTACTTATACTCTCTCGACCTCCAGCTTCGACCCTATTTCTTAAGACAGGCGGATTTCTAATTAATTATTTTCCAGACTTTAAGCGGGTAAAGCCAACTTTGGCTTAAAACCAACTTAAAATAGATTTTGAGCTCTATACTTTTGTTTGCGATCGTCAACGATGTGGATTTGTTCTTTAGTGTTTGGTTTTAATTTGAATTAGGGATATAACGATACATCCTTTTGGCGATCCTATACCGATATCGGTGCCAAAAATCATCTGCTTAGCCTTTTCCCAACTGTGTTGGAGTCGGCTTCCAGTCTATCCGGTTGCAGCTGAATACCAGTGTTTTAACATGGAGCAACTGCCTATCTGGCCTCCACAACCTTAACTGGGCTGGGCAACACGATACTTCTTGGTTAGACTGATTGTCAGACTTCGCCTTCTGACTATCTACAACGACTGTCAAAGATCTACGAATGAAAGCCACCAACGGCTTTACTTTCTTTCTGCGGCACGAGATCGAAGACAAACACACGTAGCTTAGGAAAGAGATTAACTAGACTTTCTCTGGCAGATAGCTAATTAAATAAGGAGTAACTTAGGCTACTTTTATTTTAGAAAAACAATTGGGGTTACGGTTGCGAAAAAAAAATTAAATCCCGCAAATCGCGGGCTTAGGGCCTACGCCTACGTCCGACTTTTTGTAGGATTATCGGACCGTTCATTAGGCAAGGCGCAAACGTGGACACTTTTGGTGTCTTGTGTCAGATACAAGCTACCGATGAATATTTTATTACTATAGAACCAGTATGAAACCATCCACTCCCAGCGCATACGTAAACATTTTTTGTGTCCAGTTGCTTACCACTTAACACATACTTATGACGATCAAAAAGTGTTCGGTGTCGGTAACTGGAAACTAAAAGTGTCTACGTTTGCGCAACGCTTTAGATAGTTTCGTGGAACCGACTTTTTGTAATACGTGTGCGTTGGTATATAGAATTCATAAGTTCCATCCTCTCCGACAATAAAATCGGTCGCCGATTGCCTCACGTGGGCGGACAGCCTTAAGCTGTGAGTGAGTACCTAATATTAAACAATTTTCAGGTTCCACGAGCTTTACGGTAACACGTGTACGGCACTTGAAACCATTAACCCTACCGTGTGGGTTATAAATTATTAAAATAATCCCCTATTTACCCAAGAGACGTCGCGATTTCTGACAGCCAAGAATTATGTAGCCAACCGCCTGAAGATAAAATAACACACCATCACGCCTGTATTCCTCGATAGGTTAGGCAGAGGTGTAACCAATGTATACCTACAGTTCGCCGGTATGTTTTTAAGTCCCATGTAATGGTGGGTCCACACGATACAGACTTTTGTATGTACAGATATCTGCACAGACTATAAAGTCTGAGTAAAAATTTTTACTCAGAGGTCTTTACCAAATGACTGTGCAGACTTTTCATCAGTTCAATTAAGTAATTCAATAATCATGAGTTTTGCTCCGACAATCGTACAGACATGTACGCAGACTTCCGACTTTTCTGGCACACCGACATTTGTCTGTATTGATTTGTTGTACAGACAAAATTCTATAGAAGTCTATGTTAAGTCTGTATCGTGTGGACCCACCATAAAGCCTATTGACATTAACCGGGCACAAATCAGAACTTCCGAGCTGCTACTGAGAATTTCATAGAAAACCCTATAACACTTTGCTCGACCTGGGAATCAAACCCAAAGACCTCTAGAGTAGCACTCGCGCTTAGGACCACTAGGCTAACGAAGCATTCCGCTTGAAGATCGTGGGAAAATAAGGTTATTATTGCCATTATGCTGTCGTTACCCGGAGTGTAGATAAACTGATAAGGGTATAAAGTAACTGATAATGTTCTGATAGTAATAGTAATGATAACCGTTTCTTGGTTTTTATCGGTTATTTAATGTTAGTAGACGATAAATTGTATTCAAGTCGGGAAGAAATTTCCGAAACTTGGCGATTTTAATATCCATATCCATAATTAACTGCCTCGTTAGCTTAGTGGTCCTAAGCACGACTGCTACGCTAGAGGTCCTGGGTTCGATTCCCAGGTCGAGCAAAAAGTGTTATTGGGTTTTTCTATGAAATTCTCAGTAGCAGCTCGGAGTTTGGATTTGTGCCCGGTTAATGGCAATAGGCTCGCCCCCTATTACGTGGGACCTAAATATACCGGCGAACTGTGGGTGTACATTGGTACACCTCTGCCTAACCCTTCAGGGAATACAGGCGTGATGGTATATTATTATTATATTATACATAATTATGATTAATATTATAAATGTGTGAATAACTCTGTATATTACGCTTTCATGACCAAACTACTGAACCAATTTTGATGAAATTTGGTACAGAGTAAACTCGAACCCCCAAGAACGGACATAGGCTATATTTTTTTTTTAATCTTTATTAATTTAGGAACTTTTTATCCTTTGATAGGCTACTTTGTAGTCTGTAAAAATTCGCTCGAGTCCGCCATAACCAACGCAGACGAAGTCGCCGGAAAAAGCTAGTGCTATTATAAACTAGAAAGTTTGTGTGGATGGATTCATGGATGTTTTTTTATGTTAGTCTTTGACGCTTAAATGCCTGGACGGAATTAGTAGAAATTTGACACACACAGATATTGATCTAGCTTAACACATAAAAGGATATATTATACTTTATTATCCTGTTTTTATGTTCCCTTGGGGTAGTTCAGGCAAATGGGGTCTTCTTCTTCATCGTGTGGGCAGTAAGGTCTAACGACCCCACACACCCTAGAGTCAGAGTTTCTAAACCGCCTCAAGGGCCTCTGACATGGTTCCCGATGTCAGTGATGTCCAAGATAACCTTGGAAAGTACATATGAATTAGAAAAAGTCACATTGGTACTTGCCCGTGCCCGGTTGCGAACCCACAACCTCGTGCATGAGAGGTGGGCGCCTTAACCACTGGGCCATCACGACAAAAAAGCAAATGCAAAAAAAGGCAAATGGGGTGGCATTAGGTGATTTTGTGCAGACGAACTCGCTGACAGGACCAAGTTAATGAATATTTACTTTTGTCAAATGTTTTGTAATCCCTTTTATGTCTTTGGGTTGTGATTAATGTGCTTTTTTATTTGTTTTCAGGTAAGTACCGAGCCCATTATTTACTGTACCCGGCGCTGATTAACGGTAATGTTTTACTTGACTAATTATAGTCAATCTGATATAGGTGCCGATTCCCTTTTTCACAAACTTAACTAAAATTAGAGAAATGACATCTCTTACTAACATACAGCGAAAGAAAAGGACGGTAATACCTTAGAACAGCGGTCGGCAACCCGCGGCCCGCGGGCCGCATGCGGCCCGCGGCACTCCTACTTGCGGCCCGCGACAGTTTTGAAAATTAAACTGTAATTCTTACATTTTACCTAAATTAATGATTTTAGGCGCTTAAGCTAGCGTATAAGAAAATAGTCACTCAAATACAGCCTCAAACGTTACACTGAAATGTGTTTAAGTACGGTTATATAACAAGTTCGCTTTTAAGTTTTATATAATATTTTTTCTCATTTCTTTTTCATTTATTTTTACTTTATCGTTGACGATGGTATCGTTGAGGTAGTGCTACGTACCCATTAATAAAATTTACATTAAAAAAAGTATGTGCATCACATATAATACCTATATCGGGTGTAAGGGACATTTATCCTTAAACTAAAACCATGAATACTCTATTTTGGACTGAGTATCAGACAACTGCCTTGTTAGCCTAGTGGTCCTAAGCACGACTGCTACGCTAGAGGTCCTGGGTTCGATTCCCAGGTCGAGCAAACAGTGTTATTGGGTTTTTCTATGAAGTTCTCAGTAGCAGCTCGGAGTTTGGATTTGTGCCCGGTTAATGGCAATAGGCTCGCCCCCTATTACATGGGACCTAAATATACCGGTGAACTGTGGGTGTACATTGGTACACCTCTACCTAACCCTTCGGGGAATACAGGCGTGATTGTATGTATGTTGTATGTATGTATCAGACAAAAAGATATTTTTATATGAAAATCATAAGTAAAAAGATATGGAGGTTTTTAATACTTTTCTGCTGGGTGCGTTCTATTTGGCAGAAACTTGATACTCCGAAACCTATTTGGCATAACTCACTATGCATAAACTTCTTTAGACGAACGTTTTTAAGGCATAATATTTTTATAGCATAATTATTTTTTGGCAGAACGGTTTTATGTCCGAATTTAAAATGGCATACTTTTAAGATGGCAGAATTTTATTTGGCATATTTACCTTTGGCATATTTATAATTTCGCATAATTTCGTTTAGTATAACTTTTATAAAGAGCGAGGGAGATCTCGGGACTTGGGGCACCCCGACTCGGACAGGTTAGGTTAGAAGGGGATGGTGGAGTCTAGAGAGCGAGCGAAGCGAGCGAACAGACCCCGCCATCCACTTCGTGGTTATTTTTTTTGTAAACCCTTGAGCCCCGCGGGGCTCCCCGATTGTGCTTTTTGAGCCTCGAGGGCTCTGGATCTATCTCTAGGGACTTTGATACGAAATGTATGCCAAAAGACGATTCTGCCTGTTAACTTTCTGCGATATGATGGTTCTGCTTTTTAATTATTATGGAAATGAAATTTATGCGGAATGAGTATTCTGCCATACAAAATTATGAGTTATAAATGTATGCCAAGTAAGTAATGCCAAATGACTTTCTGCGAAAAGTGGTTTATGCTATCAGTTGTTATGCAAAATAAAATTATGACTCAAAAAGTTCTGCTATAAAAGGTGTACCCTTTTCAGCTAAGTAAAAATCCGCTCTTATTCCTTCTGTATCGTCCTCAGCGGCTGCAAAAAATTTATTTTGCCCTTGTTGTTGACCTATCAACAAATATGTTTATTGCCATTAGAGACGATTAAAAAAGCAATAGGCCAATTTTTTTAAAATTTCAAATTTTCCTGCAAGAAATTAAATATCGATAAAATTATGGGACCACTTCAGATGCATGACCTACCAAACAAAAAAAATATCGTCAAATTCTAATCATAATTGGCGGAAATATCGCGTAACAAACATACAAAAAAAAAACTATACAGATGAATTGAGAACCTCCTCCCTTTTAAAGTCGGTTAAAAATTATGTGAAAGCACGGCCCGCCACTACCTCATTTTGCCACCATGTGGCCCTTGCCTGCCAAAAGGTTGCCGACCGCTGCCTTAGAACTAAGTTAGAGATGTCAAATTAGTTTTGCCTTGGACTTTTCCGTGTTTTTATTAATCAATGCGTTCTGACATGTCAAATATAATTGTATTGAGGTTTCAGATCAACTAAAATTGACAAGTCTTATTCATGTCCGTCCCTTTCTTGTTTTGTTGGAGAGAAAAAGATAGAAATAGTCTAAATTAAGTTTAGCTTGTGCATAACAGAATCGACACCATAATAATACTTATAAGCAATCTTATTATTTTACTACCTTACACACAATCATTTGTGTATCGAAACATAATTTTCAGCCGAAACCGAATTCAAACTTCAGATTAGGTCTCAGTTTGGACTGAAACCAAAATTGATTATAATATAGGTAAACGTGTTCAATTTATTTACACATATAGAGGCATTTAAATGAAATATTATAAAACAATAATTTAAGTATGAACAATTTATCATGAACAAAAATAATTACGTTCCAGACATACTTTTGTGTACGCCGTTTACTGATTGATAGGAATGATGATTGATATTGTATTTCACTTCACACGTGTTTTAAGTCCACGACCTTTACTAATGATAAATAAGGTGGCTTTGATAGATCCGCATTTGAACTGAACTTTATGTTAAATGAGTGTAAAATAATTACTATTATGATAAGAGTACAATTACGCAATGTGCGGTTTTACCGTACATCTTTTAAGTAAACTCAAACTACACTAGAACTACGAAACTCGAAACTAGGAGGACGACGGGCTGCAATTTAAATATGATTCAATACACAGAATAAGGGCTATCCCGTATTTGGAGTAGAGCTCTTCGTGAAGGAACTTGTTCGGGAAAATACTTCCACCATACCTTTACCTTTCGCAAAGCTGCGTTGCTGTGTTCTGGTTTGAAAGGTATAGGTGCCGGTGTATTTACAGGCACATAAGATATTTCAACTTTGTTTCTGGGATGGCAACGTATTTGCAAGGCATCTGGTGTTGCAGATGTCTATAGGCAGGGATGACCACTTCAGGTAGGCCGATCCAATTATATAAAGCTGGGTACCGTTTTGACAGATTTTTGGCCGAAGCCGAATCTTTAATCGCTCTTTAATATTAATATTTACACCTACAGACCCGCTCGTAACCTTGTCCGCTTACTTGTTTCAACGCTGACTTATTTCACCCGCGTTAAGTCTTTGGTTACTGCTCCGCCTCCGTGTGTCGTACCGTGATGTTATTAATCCATGTTACTTCTTAATAATTTAGCTATCTATTGGTGATCAAATTCTTAAATCGGTCTAAAATTCTTAAAGTGGTTTCAGAGCTTATACGATAAAAACGAAAAATCTTTCTTCTTTAGCATAAACACACAAACTCTAACATAACAATTTACGTTTGCAATTTGCGTTCAACATAGTAATGTTATACGCAAATCTGTATTAGTGCTGCAGCAAACATTCTTAGCATACCACCGACCACTGTGCGCTTTTGATGCAAAAACATTTCAACTTAGACTTTTAATAGAAACACGCTGGAGTTTACCGTTAGTCTGAGCTAACCGCTATGCTCGGGGTGGCTTTTAAATTGTACGAGAGTAAGGAATTTATGTTGGAAATATCATGTTGAGTGGATTTAGATTTCATCTCCATAATGTTTAGATTTTACCTTTTGGGAGCGTTCATTTTAACGATACAGCTCCGACATGGTAACTGTCCTATCGAAATCGACGATCAGGCAATCGGTGACGAGTTTTTTGTCGAAGAGAATGGAACATATGAATTCTAATGTACCAAGGCACACGTCCTAAAAAAGTCGGTCCCACGAAGCTTTGCATCTATTGATCGGTACGATAATCATTATTATCATCATTACATAGTATAAAACAAAGTCGCCCTTTTCCCCTTGTACGCGTTAATCTTTAAAACTACGCAACGGATTTTGATGCGGTTTTTTTTAATAGATAGAGTGGTTAAAGAGGAAGGTTTATATTATGTATAATAACATCCATTAAATAGCGGAGAAATACTGTTATTTTTAAGGTTTCTAATGTGATGTCGTAATTTTTTTTTTCCGCTTACATTGCAAACGCTGGCTGAACCCTACGAGATTTATCAAAATAATGTACTAAGTATTGTAAACATTGAAAAAGTCTACAGAAAAGTCCGCGATGGTATATGTCTATCTCTTATGGATATCCCACAATAACACTTTTTTGTCATTTACTTTTTAATTAATTTATTAACTGATTTTCGAAGCGATTTTAACCAATACAGCATTAATACTTATCAAATTAAATATCTTAAGGCGCTACCCTGGCCAAATAACCTTGAGCATTCGTCCCTTTGGCGGCACACTAACGCGGCGCAAGAGATACGTAGGAAATACGCTCAGATTTTAGAGTAAAATCGATATAAAATCAAATTTTTGTGTTTTGAAAAAAATAAAACTAGCATAATGTTCTTTATTAAATTGCCTAATTATTAGTTTAAGTCGCAAATCAAAATAATGTTCACTTTACGAGGAGATGCATGTCAAAAATTATTATTTCTCATTTCTGTAGTTTCGTTATGACCCTATAATGCATTATGTTACTAAAAAGTTAAAAATAAATCTACCATTTTCGAGTCAAGAATGTGTAGAAATTTAACGTATTTTTTATTAGTTGGTATTTCTATTTGATATAGAGAAGTGGGCTCCTAAAAACTGCCCTAAAAACGGCTGCCGCTGCGTTTTGCACGGCCACGCGCCTTAAATACATTGTTGATTTAATATAGATCTGTTTGGCCTTTTACAGCATATGATTTAAACGAATATTTTAGAAGATATTACAGATTAAAAATTGCGGGACGTAGCGTTTGCGGCGGAGCGGGCCGTATTTAGTATCAGCATTGCACCCGTGCGAAGCCGGGGCGGGTCGCTAGTCATAAATATAACACTTACCGCTTTACAGCCCTAAATGAGAAATGTACCTCAAATTTTTAAAGCTCCTTAGAAAAACTCTTCCATTATTTCGGTCCATTCATTGCAAAAAGATATATTTGGGCCTGAAGCCACACACCGGAAAAAACCATGACCAAATAAAAAAAAAGCACCGTGGTTTTTCCGTTTACCGTGTTTTCTAGCGATCGATCTGGCATTCCCAGTTCTCTGTGCCCGCCCATGACATAAAACACCCTACTTGTTTTCAACGGCCCACGCGAAACGTTACACGTTGATATAAAATAAAACCTTCACAGTATCAACTGCAGGTTTGTTTTTCAGGCCGCCATTTTGTAGAATGGAGAAAATATATTGCAATATTTTTTTAATTCTGCAAAAATGTTGACAATGTTTTTTTTTTGTAGGTGGAATGTAATTTAATCTTTGAAATGTTGCAAGTGACATAACATATCATCACGCCTGTATTCCTCGAAGGGTTAGGCAGAGGTGTGAATGTACACACACAGTTCGCCGGTAAGTTTAGGTCCCACGTAATAGGGGGCGAGTGTATTGCCATTAACCAGGCACATATCCTAACTCCTGCTACTGAGAGTTTCATAGAAAAACCCAATAAATAACACTTGCTCGACCTGGGAATCGGACCCAAGGCCTCTAGCGTAGCAGTCGCGCAGGACCACTAAGCTAACGAGGCAGTCGAGAAAAATATTGCAATATTTTTAAAGTTCAGCTAAAATGTTGACTACATTTTTTTTCGGTGGTATGTAATTTAATCTTTTAAAATGCTACAAGTGTAAAAGGGTTTCATATTTCGTTGGTAACACGATCAAATTTTGGCGAGGGAGCGTCGACAACACGTTGTATTATAACTAGTTTAAGTTATGCATATTGAAAGGAGGGTGCAAAAACTTAAATTGAACGCTGTGTTTTTTTTTATACCTTATTGGTGAGGTTCTTCAGAAAGCTCAGGTGCGCAGTACTCGTAACCGGCATGCTTGTATCACCAGATGTATGAATGTGGACGAGGCGAAAGGAGTATGTAAGGATCGCAGCAGGTGGCGCTCCGTAGTTTCTGGGAAAAAGGCGTGAGTTTATGTATGTTAGTGGTATTTTTTGTATGTTGGTATTTTTGGGTAGTTGTTCCGTCGATCAACTAAAAACTTTTAGAAAGCCCGTGTGAGTTTTGCAAGCTTTAAAAGCTAAGAATATAAAGTTAAGATGGTAGTAAAATGTTCCAAGAAATTATGACTTGCTTTCAAAGGTACTAAGGTAATCTTTTGCTTATTACTTTAGTACCTTAGATGTAGAGATTACCCAATGTACATAATATAATAAATCTGAAGAGATTTTTTTCTGTTTAAACGCCCTAATCTCTGATGTGCCTGTCGGATTGGAAAAATCTCTGTGTTATATGATAGCCAGATTCATGAGGAATAGTAAAGGCTATATAACATCACGCTATGACGCATGGCAGCGGAGCAGTAACCAAAGACGTGACGAAGTCGCGAGCAGAAGCTTGTAATATTATAAAAAGGTAATGTTTATTTGTTTGTTTGTCAAAAGTTATCTCTAGAAGTACTGTTCCGTTCCCAACATGTGAAATCATCAAATGACTTCTTTCGCTCTGGGTGGAGCAGAAGAGTCAGTCTCTTACTGACTACAATCCATCCGCGACCCTCCTAATGCCCTTTCCGTTCCAGGGCCGCGGTGACTCTTTCGAGCAAATTCCACAACCCTGACAAATAGAAAGCTTTTATAGGACTTCCACGCAGACGAATACGCGGGATGACGCTAATCTTATGTATCAAATAAGTAAAGATAATCCAGATACCCTATTTATTCCTGAAATACCAATGTATTGAATAAGAGGATTGTGGTAGCGTTTGATTAAATCAATGTTACCCAAATAAACGAATCGTGCTCAAATAATATTTGCACCGGAATCCCGTCCGAGTACATCCGACCAACAACGCGATTATGATTGAATTTATTAGTATCGGTTTTTGATCAATCTGATATACCAGTAAATTAATAATCAGTTGATTGGTATTAGGTCATTAATCCTTTCTATTATCCTACTAATATTATAAATGCGAATGTTTGTGAGGACAGATGGATACCTACCTTCATGCCTGTATTCCCCGAAGGGTCAGGCAGAGGTGTACCAATGTACACCCACAGTTCGACAGTATGTTTAGGTCCCACGTAATAGGGGGCGAGCCTATTGCCATTAACCGGGTACAAACTCTAACTCCGAGCTGCTGTTGAGAATTTCATAGAAAAACCCAATTACACTTTATGCTCGACCTGGGAATCGAACCCAAAACCTCAAGCGTAGCAGTCGCGCTTAGGACCACTAGGCTATCGAGGCAGTACAGACAGATGGATGTATGTTTGTTACTCAATCACGCCAGAACGGCTGAACGGATCTGGATGAAATTTGGCACAGCGATAGATTATAGCCTGGAACATCACATAGGCTACTTTTTTATACCGAAAAAATGTACGGTTCCCATGTTTTTTTTTATACCGATTTGAAGTCATCGAATGACTCCTTCCGCCCTCAGTGTCAGACTTTTACTGACTAAAACCCATCCATGTTCCTTCTTGTGCCCTTTGCGTTCCGAGGGCGCGGTATGTCTTTCGAACAACCCGCAGGTTCCCATGGGATAATATATCAACTTTGACGCGGCCAAAGTCGCGGGCAGAAAGCTAGCTATTAATACAATCTTCATATCTTCGTGAGCGAATATGAAACGACTATGTCAGGTATCGATTCGCATTGCTCGCTCCTGATACGATTTCTCTCCGGTACGGTTTCTTACCGGAACTGAATCGGAAATTATACCGGTATCGAGATTTCTTTGAGTGCTCCTACGCTTCTTGGAATCACATATTGACAATATTTAAAGTATGAGCTTTGTAAGTGACTTTTTTGCTGCTATTGACTTGGATATTGTTTATTTTTCTGACATAGTATAAAAACAAAGTCGCTTCCCGCCGTCTGTACGTTTAGCTCTTTTAAACTACGCAACGGATTTTAATGCGATTTTCATTAATAGATAGAGTGATTCAAGAGGAAGGTTTAAAGGTGCAGAACATCACTCTACGATCAACGGGAGCGGAGCAGTAACCAAAGACGTAGCTGAACGCGAGTACCACCGCGGGGAATATAGCCAGTTCTTTTATAAAATACTTGATTTTATAGGGGACTTAATCTGCCTGGAAGTCTAAGTCAAATTCGTTTTAAGTTGATGTCTCCTATAAAACTAAAACCCTTATAAATCCTATAAACTCTTATAAAATTCAGTTTCTTAGGTCGTAGTTTTTTTTTAAGAAATTTTCGCCAAAACAGACTAATCTCTGCAAGTAAGTATTCTAGTACTTGATAAACAAGGGTAAAAACCAGTCATCTTTGTTTATATCAAACAGTTCATTTACCTACTCATGTTAGTAAAGACTAAGCTTTACTAATATTCGGGTTTTTATAGTAACAGGCAGCAACCAAAATGGCGGACCGAAATATTTGATCACAACAAAGGGATTACAGAGCGACTAAAAAAAAGTGAACTGATTGGCAAAAAGGTCACACACAGGTATTTTGGTAGGTATGTTAGACGTTGAATTCTACTAGAAATATATAAGGTGTTACCAAAATATCTGCCACGGATTTAATGGGAGGTAGTATTGTGTTTAAAGATTACAATAGTGAAGAAATTTCATACCCCAGAATAGTTAATTCAATTTGAGAAAATAAAGTAATTTAAACATTGACTCTACTCTGCATAACGCGGTTCTAATTTATCTTTACTATTGTAATCTATAAACACAATACTACTTTCCATTAAATCCGTGGCAGATATTTTGGTAACACCTTATATAGCAAACTGACTGCAGGCTACACCCACGTCAAAGTTAATATATAATCCCCCGGGAGCTTTACATTAATAGTAGCCTATGTGCTATTCCAAACAATAATCTATCTCTGTGCCAAATTTTATCCAAATCCGTTCAGCCGTTCTGGCGTGATTGAGTAACAAACATCCATCCATCGAAATGTAGTAAGATAACTTTTAAAACGAGTTTTTTCAAAACGCCATCGTAATAAAAAATAACGATAAAATGCTTTGGCAAAACGGGTTTTTTATAACTAACGAAAAAGTATCTTATTTCCTAGGTGATAATAGGTATAACCGAATGCCCATAGACATAAACTGTCTTATTAAATAAATGATTTTCAATTTCAGTTAAAGCTTAAAATTTAGTGCCAGTTATAGTATTTTGAACTTTATTGTTAATAGTGTTAGAACTCGTTTTATAATGAGACGAAAAAGGTCATACGTACGGCGGATGTTATTTGAGTTTTAATTGATGTTTCCTATCACTATAGTTAAGAATTATTATATACAATTAATATCATTAAACTGACTGTCTCGTTTGCCTAGTGGTCATAAGCGACCGCTACGCTAGAGGTCTTGGGTTCGATTGTCAGGTCGAGCAAAGTGTTGTCGGGTTTTTCTATGAAATTCTCAGTAGCAGCTCGGAGTTAGGATTTGTGCCCGGCTAATGGCAATAAGCTCGTCCCCTATTACATAGGATCTAAAATATACCGGCGAATTGTGGGTGTACATTGGTACAATTTTGCCAAACTAAGTAATTATTGATAATATCAGTCATTTATTATTTATTTAACATTTTATCAGCGATAATTACAATGCGGTGTTTTCGCTACATGATAATCAACTATAGGTCATGTACTATAAAAGTCTAGCACCTAGAGTAACCTACGCAGCTACGGTACAATTTGGGGTCATAAAGTCAAAGTCAAATTCAATTTCTTTTCTAAAGTCTATGGGCGAGATCCATAGTCTTTATTCGTTGGGTATCTTATCGTCAGCCTAAAAAGAAGCACCTGACTTCTAACATAACCCATTGGAATTCAACTCCCAATATTAAATTAAAATTACCTGTTGCATGCCTAACAGTAGCTTAGTTCACGAAGCCACGAACCGCAACTGCCTCGTAGATGTTGCAGGCCAGGGGTGGTAAACCGTTTTGTATTTGCGTGCCCATTTAACGTGACGTTAAATGTTTTTCGTCCATCCTAGTTAAATAGCTGGGGTTGTTTCTAGGAGCTCCAAATCTATTTTATAGATTTTTTGTAAGGATGGCTTTTTACATAAATGAAAATCAATTCCCGTATGTACAAAAGATAATCACTTGAGAACGGTTAAACCGATTTTGCTTGTAATTGTCAGGACAACGGTTTGAATGAAAGTAATTTATATTTAATCCATCGGACGAGCCGGTCATTTGGATATATTTTTGTTTAAAATTCTTAATACAAAAATGCAGGGATGATATGATTTAAATCATTTGATTTTAATCAGTGATTTAAATCGCGATTAAAATCAAGTGATTTTTTAAAAAAAATCGTTGATTTAAATCAGTACTTTTTTTATTGCAACCAAAACAGCCAAAAAGGGTCGTCCCCTAAGGAACTACGGCGCACACATACGTGTGCATCGCTAATATGCCTATAGGTACCATTATACGGTTCGGGGGTTCCCCGAAATTTAAACTCGCGCCTGAAATCTCTCTTTTTATTCGAATCGTCTTTTTTATTTTTATTTTTTGTTAAATGTTACAAAATGGAAGTGGTGTTTTTTAATTACCTTTAGAAGAATATAATTGTTTGTTTATTTTCGTTAATCTCATTTTTTATAAATTTACTTAATTCAATATTTTTGTTAAATAGGCAAATAAATATGCTACTTCGTTTTTTTAATAAAAGAATGAATAAAAGAACTAATATGTTGATTTAACAAAAAATATGTCGTTTTTTTAATAAGTAACGGTCGTTCATACTGAAAACGATCCGATATTTAAAAAAATCAAAAAAATCTGATTAAAATCTAATAAATCCGATTTAAATCAAATTAATCTGATTTATTTGATTTTTTTATAAAAATCATGATTTTTATCAACCCTGCAAAAATGTGAGTTTTATTTAATAGCGCCTGCGCGAATCCTAGGTTCGCTAGTAAATAAGACAGACATGTTTTATACAGCATTAAAAATATAATAAACTATTTAAATTTCGTCCTCTAATCAAAGCTCAAAGAATAGTCTGCCCTCGCGGCCCACAGGTTTGCCATCCCTGCAGCTACAGACGCTCTTTCAAACCAGTTCTGTGCAACTAAGACGTCTCATTTCCGCGTCTTCGACGCTACTAGACACATGTAAGGCTAGACTGTCTCGGTGTTTGACTGTGTGTTTGGCTGTAATTTTGAACAGCTGTAGTAGTAATTGAGAGATTTAAGCTTTTAAAGTTAAAAATGTATGAAATAATAGTTTTTGTACGCGATTTTTTTCGCGTAGTAGTCTAGTATACCATGAAATTTCTATCGGTTAAGATTTTTTGTAATCCCATCAGTTTTTGTTGAGATTACCTCTTCTAGACAAACTCCTTCGCCTGCGTGAATTTTCGGACGGGTTCCATTTTTTTTTTACTGTTGAAGAATACAAGCCGTGGGTGGCACTCTGGGATAGCGTAGCTTCCTATTAGCGAATGAATTTCCATAATCGGACCAGCAGTTTCGTAGATTAGCTCGTTCAAACTAATAAACTCTACTATAACATTAGCATACTATAGCATATGGCAATAGGTTCGCCCGTGTGTGTACATTGGTACGCCTCTGCCTAACCCTTCGGGGAATACAGGCGTGATGGATGGTATAACATTCGTTTAGAAAAAAATAGCCTCCATGAGATGGTGCATACTAAAATATTTCTACATCCGTCCTTTGCACCCTGAGTCAGCCCCACTACCACCGCACCGGTAAATATTCATAAAAAAACCACATCATGAGTCATTCTCATAAAACTCCATGTCGTGATGTCAAAGTGGTAAAGGCGCCCGCCTCTTATGCACGAGGTTGTGGGTTCGCAACCGGGTACGGGCAAGTACCAATGTGACTTTTTCTAATTCATATGTACTTTCTAAGTTTATCTTGGACATCACTGACATTGGTAATCATGTCAGAGGCCCTTGAGGTGGTTTAGAAACTCGGGAACTCGACACTAGGATGTGTGGGGTCGTTAGACCTTACTGCCCACACGATAAAGAAGAAGATAAAACTTCTGCCGTGATTCTGACCTTCACATTACTGAGATGAAAATAAATCTATTATTCAATAAATTACGTTAGAATAACATCCTCCGAGCAAACCTATATCGGAGGTAGACTAATAATGAACGGTCCTGCGCCATTCGCAATGTGTTTGCCAAACGTGATCAAGACTATACTGCCTACTTGTAGTTGTATGTAGGTACAGTCACGAGCGTAAACATGTGTACACTTGGCGACATTCTGAAGCAATTTCCTCTCCAAGGATTAATTGAAATGTGTATGTATGTATTCTCCAGACCGATTTCGGCCACGGTGGCTAATCTTAATGCAGACCAGCCAAGTACTCGGGAGATATTATAGTGCGCAAGTGTGTGCGTAAACACAGGTGCACTCCCTCTTCCCTAACTCTCATAGTCCAATGGGGCAGCATCAGACACAACCGGGGAGAAATCGGGCGCAGGACCAACGGCTTTACGTGCTTTCCGAGACACGGGGGTGTCACACCACCAAACTGCGGGCTGTTACTGAGAAATTCCTAACGGAAAACCCAATAACTCTTTTTGCCTGACCTGACAATTGAACACCACACTCAATAGTCGTGCTTGCCACTACGAGACCAACGGGGCAGTTAATTGAAATGTAATGGTGCTACGAATATCATATTCGGGATCCCATACTACTATGAAATCGGTCTTATCTTAACGTTCCAAACCCTCCATTCATGAGAAAATAACTTTAAATGTTTGCCAAGTTTATACATGTTTATGCTCCTGACTGTACCTACGTATGTTATGTAGGTCTCCGCTGTCAGGGCCAGGCCATCGATTAGGACTCGCAGTTGCTGATTCATTTCCTCTAGTGTTTCAGTTTATTTGCCTAGGTTTTAGGTAGATTTGGCTTGCCTATAGGCTAGACATTTCTTTTTTATCCGATGTCTGTTAAGAGGCATGTATGTCCGTTGACGTGTCCGCTCGTAATTACTGAATGGCTCAACTCTAAAAAAAAATTATAAATGATATGTCTTTAGATTTGTCTTGTGTCAGGGTACATATTAAATGACCGATTTTTAACTAAAAAAGTGTAAAATTAAAAAGTAAATAAAAAATCTCGACTACTTCAAAAACTAACTTAAATTCAAAACTAAAAAGAATAAAAAACAACTTACTCTTACCAAGTTTTACTTGTAAAAACTAATTCTAACACTTGAGTCGTCGAAATAAGAGCGAATTTGAATTATAGTCAACAAAATTTTATTAAAATATATTTTGTCACAAACTAAATAACATAAAAATAAATATTTGTAGTTTGTTTATTTGAGGTCACCGACCGATATTGAACTTTAGAGTTTATAAATATTTAAATAGTTAGTGGCACTGATAAAAAGTGGCCAATGTCTGCGTTTTTATTTTTAATATTGATTGGGTGACAAATATTCAGCTCCTCAACTTTTTTTCTTAGACAAAAACCTACTCTTATTAAAAAGAGAATTTACTTCAGGGTTCACAAATTGAACCACTCTACATTTTTAGTCTTAAACTTTTTAAAAGTTCGAATCGAGAATTCAAACTTGAAACAATGATGTAACCAAAATGGAAGCTTTGGCCAGTGCTATCAACTTCAAATAGACTTTTTTTGTATATTATGATTTGACCAGATTCATGAGGAATAGTATAGTAGGCTATGTAACATCACGCTACGGCCAACAGGAGCGGAGCAGTAACCAAAGACGTAACATAACGGCGTTTGACGGGCCTGTTGGTCTAGTGGTTAGTGGCCCTGACTGCTAAGCCGGAGGTCGTGGGTTCGATTCCCACCCAGGACAAACTTTGTGTGATGAGCATGATTGTTTGTTCTGTGTCTGGGTGTGATTTATCTATAATATGTATGTATTTATAAATTATATAAGTATGTATATCAGTTACCATAACACAAGCTCTGCTTAGCTTGGGATCAGATAGCCGTGTGTGAGTTGTCCCAAGATATGTATTTTATTTATTTATTTATTTATAACGCTGCGGTGAAAGAAACTACGTGAGCGAAGTCATGGGCAGAAGCTAGTATAATATATGAACGGTGGGTAAAAGAAATAGGGGATGAAAACATCGTAACACGAGGCTTTACGTATTTTTTGCATACCCTCATGGGACAAGGGGATGAGCGTATGAACGGTAGTCATATTAATTAAGTAGGTAAACATGTTTATGCGAAAATTACATCTTTTTCCTACACCTAAGGCTCATTTACGCCAAAATCTTAACTCAGAGTCAGTCATACATAATTGGGCTCGTGATAACAATTAACTTTGAGATACCGATACTTTCGCTTTCATATTATTTAAATATTAGTATACGCTTTCAACCGGTCTTTTTGGAAATCTATGGTGGAGACCTATGTCCAGCAGTGGACGTCCTGCGGCTGATATGGTAATGATGATCGAAGTATGGATTGCAGATAGCCATTTACTTGGCAATTCTGACTGCAACACCTAGTTTCACAAAAACCCGTAAACACACAAACTATTATGTAGAACAATTAAGTAACCCATAAAGTTACTAAAACACTTTATGTATCAAAGTAGACACACTATTGTTTTAAAACTGTAAAACTGAGCTATCTTCGCTGTTCGCAATAAACACGATAGATTGTTCGTAAGGGTCAGATCACACCAATACGTGTGGCGATGCTATGCTGCGCTTACTTTTTAAAATAGCGACATAATTTCTAACTTATTCACTATAAGATAACGTATACATAATAATTCGTTAGAAAAAGAACGGCAGTAACATACATACATAAACTCACGCCTTTTTCTCATGGGGGTAGGCAGAAACTACAGAACGCCACCGATCCTTACGATCCCTACACATTCCTTTCGCTTCGTCCACATTCATATATCTTATTGAAGGGCAGTTATTGTGTTAAATCGTTAAAATCACAGCGTTTTTTGAGGAATTTTTAGTAAATGACGGGCTACATGTGATGAGAGGCATTACATGTAGCTAGGGTTGCCATCTCAAAAAATCAAACAGCCGGACTTACACGTCAAAAAAGCCGGACTTTTGAATTCCAAAGCCGGAAAAAAGGAATTTTTAATATACTTTTGTTTTGAAGAAACACGGTTTACGAGATCTGTTTCTTTAATAATTGTTCGCATAACATTGTTTACATGTTACACGTCTCACATTTAATTCGTCGTTCAAAATTTTGGCGATGGTTTCTGGACATAACCTATTCCTTTGTTTTGTCCATTGCTGGCCAATTAACGAGAATACTATCTCGACATTTGCATCATGCCCCGGTTTTGAAAAATCGTGCTCGCACAGAGCGAGTAAGTCTGATTAATACATTATGTTACTCAGCGACACAACAGTCGCTTAAAATCAGGATCCTCTTGTTTTTCTTGTAGAAAAGAATTAATCGTTAGTAAAAAAACCTAACAAAAGCCGGACGGGCCGGACGCAGTGAAATACGGCCGGACAAGAGGTCAAAAAGCCTAACACTGTCCGGCTTTATCCGGACGGATGGCAACCCTACATGTAGCCCGTGTGCTACTTAAAAAGTGCGCGCCTCGTCGCGTCGCATCGCTTTGCGCCTCGGTATGAACTGACCTTAAAATTCATTTACGACAGACAACGTTTTACGATGACAACTTTCAGTGATGCCAACGGTTTATCATTTTAGTTGTCGCATTGTACAGTAATTGTTAAGGTGTACTTTTAAAAGTACGCCAATGCAACTCTCGTGTTCGCTGGCTGTGATTCGTTGATCGAAAAATCAAGAGTCAATTGACATTAGTATTAACAATAAATTAATGTCAATGTGTATATTATTACTATTACTAGGTTTTAGATCGACATCGCCTCGAAACTCCAACCGTTAGCTGCTGTCAGCGCGCTGCCCGCGAGCCCTCATCTTTTATATATTGTCATTTATTTATTTATTTATTTATTTATACACCTCTGCCTAACCCTACAGGGAATAAAGGCGTGATGGTATGTATGTGTATTATTAGCTGTGTCGAACCCGTACTGTTACAATGAGTTGATCAAAGAAGTATCTTTCTACATACTTTATGTTCAAGAAATTCCAAGAATACACAAACGGCACTCCTCGGTGATATTTTCCCTCCCTATATATTTTTGTATCTTTGTAGGTATAAATATACGGCTTCATTTCGACCCACAGTTTTCCTTGTGAATCCTGATACACTTGGCTCATAAGGAAGAATGTTTATTTTTGTACCTCCACCCTGTTCGGGGCGACTTATGTTGTACACATTTTTGTATATTATGCAATAGCGTCGGCTCCCGACTTCTTCGCGTCAATTTTCTCTTACGGATAGTCGAATCTCAATTTTTTTGGGAGTAAAATATAACCTATAGCAAGGCTGCTCAACCGCAGGCCCGCGGATGGATTTTAAATGGCCCGCGTAAGCAAATTTTAAAAATACCTTTTCTTTTTATATACACCGATTACATATTAAAATACCTTTGGTTTTTTTGCACAAATCTTAAAAGTAACTAAAATATGAATCTTTAGTGGCCCGCCGAAAATTTCTAAATCGATGTTTTGGCCCGACTGATAAAAAAGTTTAGCACCCTTGGCCTATAGCATGGCACTCAGGGGTTGCGTAGCTTCGTCGTAAGCAAAGTTCAGGTGTGTATTTACATATTGATGTACACAGTTCAACTTTATACAATTAGTTAGTATTGACTAACTAATTGTATAAAGCTGAACTGCCTCGTTAGCCTAGTGGTCCTAAGCGCGACTGCTATGCTAGAAGTCTTGGGTTCGATTCCCAGGTCGATCAAAAAGTGTGATAGGGTTTTTCTATGAAATTCTCATTAGCAGGTCGGAGTTAGGATTTGTGCCCGTGTTAAGGGCAACAGGCTCGTCCCTTATTACGTGGCACTTAAATATACCAGCGAACTGTGGGTGTGCATTGATACACCTCTGCCTAACCCTTTGGGGAATACATGCGTGATGGTATGTTATGCGTAGTCAACGGCAATGTAATGTATATTTTTACACCCCGTCCGTTCAGCAATATAACTGATAATGTCCGTACCTGATAACGCGACAAGGCCATGTATAACCGATTCGGGTAATCCCTAAAAACGGTTAACCGATTTCAAATACATAAATGTACCAGTAACGGCTCACAAACTCACTACGCAAGCAGAGATAAAGTATTTATACATTTAATTATAGTTAATATGTGTCATGGAGCTGCAATGTTAAATTGTTCATGGTGGTAGGTACATACGCGACCGTGATTTGCTATATACTATGTACAGTCGAACAAACTGTTTGGTGTACAGGCAGCTTACTTGCACGTACACAGTCATGTATAGATGACAAACTAAAATAAGCCCAGCACGAAGTCATGATCGCATGACAGACTTTTATACGGAAATAAAACTCGTAGGTATAACAACATTGATGTAATTCCGTACTCACTACTTTTTTTTAGTTATTAAATAATGAATCATCATCATTATTTATAGCTTGGCAGTGAGGGTACGTTTTTTGTTTTTTGACGTGGCAATCAAAAGGTTAAACAATGTTGTGAGTGTGCTGAGCCAGTCAATTCTCTTACATCACTCTCTTAAGTGTGTCATACTCATAACTCATAAGCTTAAAAAGTTATTACGCTTACAATAAAAATTAATTATTAGAAAAACAAATAGTTTTCCCTGTATACCAAATAGTTTGTTCGACCGTACCTGTCTTGCCTTTTCAAGGTTAACAGCCTACGTTAGAAACAAAATGATAGGTACATGTCTTGTTCTACGGTGTGAGAAAAAACATCTATACTTGTTTAGATGAATAATTTGCCGCAGATTATGTCAATGCCAGTAGGAAGGGCTTTGTAGACAATGTATAAACGTAAATGGGACATTGATGAATACTACGCGTGTAGGGTTCCCAGATTGAAAAGTCGAAATTCTGGACATTGGATGAAATTTCGGGATTTCCAAAAAAAAAATTTTTTCACTATCATATCTTTCTTCCCATACACTGACCTCTATAAATATACGCGTATATCATCTATAATATACGCGTATATCATCAAGTAGTCAGTGCCGCCACAAATCAAATAAAAAGAAAATAACCAAAAGTGGAGGAAAGATGGCACCGCCATCTCTTGATGATATTTAAAACTAACCTATCTGAAAACTGATCATTGTGAAGGAAACGCCTCTCCTCTGTTGCGCGGTAGGGATGTGAGATTTATGGAACTGTGGTTTTTACTTAAATTGTAGAAATTCCTGACGGCTTAGGATTCCCCCCGCATTCCGGACAAAGCACTGAATTTCCGGACATGTCCGGAAAATTCCTGACATATGGCAACCCTATACGCGTGATTCTAAATGCGATCAAAAATGAGCTAAAGTACTATAGTTACAAGGTCAAAATTTATGGTACAGCAGGTTTTTTTGGAAAGGTACTTTGCTGGTTGATTATTTGATGGTTTTGCCCGTGATTTGGATTTCATGTACTTTGTATTAAATTATAGCTAACCGCCGGATAGACACGGGTGCAAATTTCCGGTAGATTTTCCAAAAACTATCTTTCATCCGGCAATTACGAACACAATGAAGAAAGAATCGGCCGAATCGGTCCAGCCGTTTTGGAGTTTCGCGCTTAGCAACACATTTAGCCATTCATTTTTTATTTTTGTAGATATTGCTCAGAATTTAATGTAAATGACACCAAGCGACAGGCTAGTCATGATAAAAATGTTCATAAAACGTAAAAATACAGCGTCCATTTTCGTATAATGACTGTAAAATGATATCCAAATGAGTAACCCTATACAGGATAAGTTTTTAACCAGTGCGTAAATTTTTTTTGGTAGTTCAGTGTCAGTAATAGAACACATTTCCGTGTTTAGTTAAAAAAAATTTTTTTTAAAAATTTCATCCTTATCCGAGTTTGAAATAAGCAAAACATCCAGGACATAATCTATTCGCCATACTATCAATGAAAACTCGCGGCCGCCGCCGCCGCCCGGGCGCATGGCTGGGGTGAGGGGGTGGGGAATGCGCTAGCGCCGAGTGACAATGAAATATGGTTTTTAAGTAAACATGTTTCGTAAGCGATAACTTTTTTTTTTAGTACTAAGACATATCAAAATAAAATATACGTGTTTAATAAAACGTCTTGAAGTTTATTATGGCAAAATTTACGCACTGGTTAAAAAATTTTCCTGTATAAAATCATCAGAAAATAGCTTTAACTTATTCGCCATCTAACCAATACCCAGTCTACACCGTTTTATTACATCCTTACTAAAGAATTTGTATCGTGAATACGTGATGTAAAGAATTCAATCATATGGGCACGCAGACCGCTTGCAGGCTGCCTTTAACGTCAGCTGGCTTGCAAACCGTTTGTTTTGCAAGGACAAGACTAAGGAAATATCACTATATGGCTTTTAAAATAATGTTTTTATTCATTTCTTTGATGAAAAGTAGACTTAATAAGGTGTCTGTCAACTCAATCATAGCATAGCAGTCTGTTCGGATTTCCACTGATGGGAACATGCGTCTTCTCATACAGAGAAGGCACGAGCATTGATCTACCACGGCGGAATGGCGATTTCAGACTCATATTAAATTGTTAGTCCAGATTTACTCGTGATGTTTTCCTTCACCGATGTCATCATGTCATCGATGTCAAAGATAAACTTAGAAATAACATGAATTGAAAATGTCACATTGTTACTTGCCCGGTTTCGAAGCCGCAACTTCATACATTAGAGGCGAGTGCCTCAGCCACTGGACCATCACGACACTCAATGAAATATTAAGTACAAAAAGAGATAGACATAAAGACATTCCATTTATAATAACTAGGCTTGTTAACTTGACTTTTATAAAAAGGAGAGACAAAAAAAATATACCGTCTGGTACTTACTTGATTTTTTCCCAAAAGTTCACTAAGTATCCGTAAATTCTATTTCTAACCAAATTCCCAATATTTTTAGAGCTATAAAAACATCGGCTCCAAGAAAAACGTTACACGGCAAAAAAATATATATTAGCGAATAATTTGAGCACGATCCGCGCTAAACTTTTGCTCGCGACAAGCCATGCGGTTCGGCCGGGCCTCAGGTCGTTGACCCCGGAGTTACGTAACTCCCGAATTTAAGGATACGTCGGTTGCGAGGGAAAGACGTAGTATTAATATTATTTTATTGACTATTACATAGTTATAATGTGTTCAGTGGGAGTTTGAATTATTTCTGTACGTTTAAATGGGAGCTGGTGTGGTTTTGCCAGTTTTGGTTTGATGGTTCGGGTGGTAACTAGATCGTTAGTGCCTTTTCACATACATACATAAATTCACGCCTTGTTTCTATGGGGGTAAGCACAACACACACAGAATGGCATCAGCTACGATATTTACATACTACTTTCGCCTCGTCCACGTTCATAAAAGCAAAATGACAAAAAAACTTTTGAGATAATACAGTAGTTACTAGTTAGGTACCCAGTGGAAAGAGTTACCGCGGCCTTGGAACTCAAAGGGCATTAGGAGGAACACGGATGGGTCTTAGTCAGTAAGAGTCTGACACTCCTTTCCGCTCCACTCAAAAGTAATTGATGATTTTTCATCCTTAAAAAATTGTCATACCCATTCGTCCGTGGTTACTCATTATTTCAATGACACCATTTACAGACACTTTTAAATTGTCATCAAGCCGAACAGTTAGAAAGTTGAAGCTGGGTTGCCCGTTCCAAAACATAGGCAGGTCTCTATGGAGAAGATTGAGCCTGAATCTCTACGGACACTCTTTTCAATTATGGTTTCTACACGATCCTTGTTACATTAGAGGTACTCGTTGCTTCAACGCATACCATCATACTACCACGCCTGTATTCCCCAAAGGGTTAGGCAGAGATGTACCAATGCACACCCACAGTTCGCCGGTATGGTTTGTTGCTTCTATATGCGAAAATAATGTAGGTACTCATACCATCACGCCTGTATTCCCCGAAGAGTTAGGCAGATAATATAGGTCCAAAGATATTTATAAAATGGCTAGGTAGAAGATAGATGGAGTAAAGAGCAGATGATTAGAGAGAAGAGAGAAGATAGATACGAAGTCGCGGGCATAAACTAGTCATAAATTAGTTTGAATTCTAGAAGGAGAATTGTACAATATATAATTTCTCTGAAACATGAATGATATATATTAATATCTAGTTATATTATAGTGCAAGTATTTCCATGAATATCAGGAACCTCACAAAGGGGTTGAAACCATACAAGTTGCATGGAATATACGTTCCGGGAAACTGTAACAGTACTCATAGCTATTGGAGTACTGTTAGGTAGTTCAAGTATCGCGTATTCCAACTAATATATTACTGCGGCTTCGTTTACGTAAATGTCGGTTTTCAAGGGCATTTTTCTGCGTGGAACACAAATTCTTTTTTTTTATATAAAATTTACACATAGCCTAGTTACACCTTATAACATCTGGTATCTGCCAGTGAAAGTCTCGTCAAAATTGGTCTAGCCGTTTCTGAGATTAAGACAAGGACAGACGGATAAAAACAATTAAATTGTTTTTTTTTTTGTGTAAGTACCTACCTGGCAAACATTCATAATATATTAATCATATCTATACTAATATTATAAAGCTGAAGTTGTTTGTTTGGTTGAACGCGCGAATCTCAGGAACTGCTGGTTTGCGTTGAAAAAATCTCTTTGTGTTGGATATTCCATTTATCGAGGAGCGGACGAAGTCGTGGATAGTTCGCTAGTATTATAATCTACTCTTATTCTGTCCAACTTAAAAGAACTCGCTGTGCCCGACAGGGTCCATAATTATTTATATTTATTAACACCGGTTTGTTTTACATCGCAATAAAGATTTAAAATTCGAAAATCAAAAGTTTTACTACTCCATCCTAGACTAAAACCAACAGTAATTAACATCATGTAAATTCACCTTAAATTAGCTCGAAATATTCAAAGAAAACAACGCTGGCTCTATTTGAAAATGCTAATAGGTATCGTGCGATCCCCCGGGCTTGTCTGGCATGGCTTTACATAAAATTATTTTTTGTATGTTGACATTGTAGGGGCGTTTAAGAATAATTATATGCGTGTGTGTGACACGCTTTTCGCTTATGGGGATTGAGAAATAAATGAAGAGGTATGTGTTCTGAGAGCCTGTTTTATCTTCGCACGTGTCCGATTTTTTGTAGGTCAGATTATCGGACCGTTTAATAGATCCATAGTTTTGTGGGATCGACTTTTTGTAGGACGTATGCATTGGTGTTTTGGAATTCATAACGTTCCATTGTCTCCGACAAAAATATCGGTCACCGATGGTCTGACGGGGGCGGATAGCCTAAGATCGTTTTTTGACAGACATTACACTTAACTTTTGAAATGAACTTTAACAGAAAAGTTCATCTTTGTCTTATTACAAAACGAGATGTATATTTTGAACTTTATTACGAGTACAGTAAAGTTCTTAATACCGAAACTGACAACTTCAGACGTAGTTTTTACATTGAGTACTTTAGCTTAGTAGGAATTAGGTTTGAAATACAAAACTGGTTTTGTGGTTTAGATGATTTGATCTAAAGTGGACCTTGTTTTATAATACCTAAGACGGTTTAAGTTTTGTACATGTCGCAGAACCGACAAAATTATGATGTGTTTAGTGTAGAATATGATGGTTTTTTAGATACTATCTATACAAATAAATAAAATTAAAGTGTACGTTTATAAGTTCAAAATAACAACATTTTAAAGACTGATTTCACGCCAGGTAAAACCAAGAAAAAAATTTTTTTTTTTTAAATTTTGTCTCCGCCTGCTTGTTTCGGCGAATCTCTAAAACGGCTGTACCGATTTTGACGGAACTTTCACTGGCAGATAGCTGATATAATAAGGACTTACCTACTAAGGGTAACTTAAACTACTTTTATTTGGAAAAATAATTAAACAAACTCTTCAGCTGTATAATTTTAAGTACAGAAATCAATCCTTATTCAAACTTTTTCCGTTAACTCAAGCATGTTAAGCTTAGGAAGAAGTAATCTAAAGCCAATACCATCAAAATCGATCAGAATTAATCCAACCAGTGAAATGTGTTGATTAGGGGATTATATTCTTAGAATCAATCACTTTGGCGGCCTACAAAGAGCGTGTTCAGCAACGTGATTGATAATGCCAATCAATTTATGTTTCCTCTCTTTATATTCTTAACGAAAATACCCTACGGATCTGTCACCATGTTTTTTAACTACAAAAATTGGGTTATACACATAAATACCATCATGCCTGCATTCCCTTGTAAGGGTTGCAAATGGGCACCCACAGTTCGCCGGTATGTTTTTATGTCCCATGTAATAGGGGCGAGCCTATTGCCATTAACCTAACTGCTACTGAGAATTTCATAGAGAAACCCAATAACACTTTTAGCTCGACTTGGGAATTGAACCCAAGAACTCTAGCGTAGCAGTCGCGCTAAGGACTACAAGGCCGTTAAAATTGGGTTATTACCCTAAAAAATACGTTTGCATTACCCCAATTTGTGTTATGTTGACTCTCATAATTCCGCAGTGATATATTATGGCTGAAAACGATTATTCACAAAGAATAATGAGTGTACTGTTCCGGGGGAACGTTGTTAGAGATTATAAATATGAGTTTCTGTATACTTTTTTGGTTAAAATATGTTTAATGTTCAGTTTTTGTGGTTCTTGCTTGTTTTGAGGAAGATTTTTTGTTTCTTTGCGTCGTGTTTATGCAAGGGTTTTGCTTTCCATGAAGGCCGGCGCGTTGTGCGTCATCAGAATCATTCAATGATTGATTTGTGTATTTACATATACATACCATCATCACGCCTGTATTCCCCGAAGGGTTAGGCAGATGTGTACGAATGTGCAAACACAGTCTGCCGGTATATTTTAACGCAAGACCTCTAGCGTAGCAGTCACGCTTAGGACCACTAGGCTAACGAGGCAGTTAGGTTATAATACGTAATAATGGAAAATACGTTGTTTTTATACCACTTATGGTGGCAAACAAGCTAACGACCCGCCTGATGTTAAGCGGTTACCGCTGCCTATGGACATTTGCAACACCAGAAGCATCACTCGAGCGAGGGTTGTGGACCCCGTAAAGTTTTTGAGATACCATGTATCATATTGCACTTCAAAAAATATCGCCTTAAAACCTAAACAACCGAAACTATGTCAGAAAATCCGAGTGACCTCAAAACGTTACAAGTAATCGTGCTACATAATAAAACTTTACTTCACACAATTAAATTTTATCGCTCCTTTTCAAGCCCTTTACGTCGTGGCCCGTCGTGATCAACCTTCCGAGATAAGAAAACGTGGATAAGAATATAAGAATAGACTATATTGATTGAGTCATAGTTTGTGTTGAGAGATATAAGGCCTACGCAGACAGGGACGCCATTGCAAGGCATTTTAAACGTATCGTCATAGAAATACGACATACATTGCTATGCTTTAATTATGCCGCGGCATCGAAAGGGATTTGTCGATGCTGTGGCATCATCATTAAAAGCATAGCAATTTATGTCGTATTTCTATGTCGATACGTTTAAATATCCAGTGTCGTAATGGCCCAGTGTTTAACGCGCCCGCCTCTTATGCAAGAGGTTGTGGGTTCGCAACCGGGCACAGGCAAGTACCAACGTGACTTTTTCCAATTCAAATGTACTTTCTAAGTTTATCTTGGACATCACTGACTTCGGTAACCATGTCAGAGGCCCTTGAGGCGGTTTAGAAACTCTGACTGACACTAAGGTGTGTGGGGTCGTTAGACCTTACTGCCCACACGATGAAGAAAGAAGAATGTCCATTGGCAAAAAATTCAATCTCTTTGCCATACCGTCCCGGTCTGCATAGGCCTTTATCCAGCGTGAATTTATGTCCAGGGTCGAGCACCTACGCATTAAGATGATTGAAAATCGATTGAGTTTTATGGAGTACAAGTCTCTTAAGTATTTACTTACTAACGATGTGATGATATTAGGTTTTTGAAGACATCGCCGTGGAATTTGTCCTCTAGTACCTCCTACACGTACCATCACGCCTGTATTCCCCTAAGGGTTAGCAGAGGTGTGCTAATGTACATCCACAGTTCGGGTGTATGTTTAGGTTCCACTTACCCCGCCCCACACCTCCTACACTCTTTTCAATTATTTTTTTTACAAAATCCTTGTTACATAGCATTATAAAAAAAGTAGCTAAATACCCCGAGGTCTCATATGCATGTGCTCCGTTAGTCGTAGCGTGATATTCCATTCGTATAAACCTTCCTATTGAATCACTTTATCTAGTGATGAAAACCGCATCGTAATCCGTTGCGAAGTTTAAAAGATCTAAGCATACAGACGGCGGGACACGACTTTGTTTTATACTATGTAAGCCAGTTAAAAGATCACCAATTTCAACTCAATGTTTACAATTGTCTTTTTCCTTCTATCTCTTGGTATCGACCATCGTTACTGTAACAACCAGCGCCTGTGTAGGTCGAAAGGAGGCTTAGAGGACGTCTGAAGGTAGAACTATTTTCGGGACGAATTTAGGAATGTGGGTTTACTCGTGTATTACAAATTTAAAGACGATTACTTTCATTAAATTCTATGTACAGGCACGAGCATAAACATACACACTTTGCTCCATTAGAAAGACTTTTAGTTTTGGTGCGATAAGTAATGCTCGCTAGTTATTGTACTTTCGGGTGTACAGTTTTTAGGGGCTACTGAATGTATAATAATAAGCTTATTAACTGGTTTGAAGAAAAAAAAAAACAAACCCACTGGTAATTTCAGAGATTAGCACGATTAAACAAACAAACAAACAAGCAAAAAAACGCTTCTCTTCAGTTTTATTATTATTAGTAGTATAGATTTATAATAATGTCAGTATTAATAATTGGAGGTGACTCATCGTCACACATCCTTGGTCTTATGTACTTATTGCATACTCGATGCAGCTGAGAGATCTTGCCTTAAGTTCATGGTAAACAGGCTAAATGACTTTAGGTACCTACACTCCTATGTAGCATTTGGATTTAGCTTGGATGGGTAAAGTTTAAAAGAAAAAGTTGTTTGAAAATGTTGTTTCGCAATAAGTTGGATAGAGAATTCTAAGTGTGCGTCCACACTGAAAGCGCGGTGACTGGAGCCTAAGGCGGGCGCGGCGAGCGGGGGCGTGCGGTGGCCACAGTGAGGCGCGAGCTCTTGTAGCGATTTGACGTACATCAGGTGTGCAACACCTGATGTACGTGGACATAACTATGGACGAGGATTTGCTGTTTTTACTAGACAGTCCGATCCTGAGATGGGAGGTGTTAAACACTAGAAATGGTGTGCACGAAATAAATAAAAACAGAGCAATAACTGGTGAATTTTTTAACTTATAATGAAAAATTGAGATTATACCCTACAAAATTCTTATCAAAATCACCAAAGAAGATACTAACTTTCGCAAAAGTAATTAGACCTGAGGAAAAATTATTCATAACTCTCTCATAAACAAATATATACGCCGAGCGACAAGACCGAACTGGTTTGTTACCCCCGCCGCCCGCGCATTGGGTCGCTCGATGACTAGGCCCGTAGTGTGGCCAGAACGCGAAGACAGAAGCGTTTGAAACTTACGCGCGCTTTCTCGCTCAGTCCCGTCGCACTAGGCTTCCGCCTTAGTCACTACAATATGGACGCAAAGATGAGTTTCATATGTTTGATACTTCGCGCCCGTCGTCGCAACCGCGCCAGGCTCGCAGTGTGGACGCACACTAATAGCTGTTTTCAAATTGAGAGATTATGTCACGAACTTTAGAAGCCAATTCTTGTAATTAAGAACGTTTAAAATCAGTGTGTGGATGGAAGGAGTGGAGGGAGGCCTTTACCCAGGAGTGATACAGAACAGGCTAAAAAAATAAAATAAAAACAATGTCAAGAACTTCGCGAAAATGTGGGTAAAATCAGAGACATTTGTGACAGATTGAGGCTGAGATTATAATAAAAAAATACAAGAGTCCCCGAGGCTTAGTTCCATAGATGATAATCCTTACGTATTGGACAAGTATGTCTATACTTAACAATGTTAAAGTATCAATAAAAAGTCTACCTTATTGGTGAAGTGCTTTAAAGAGCAAAATTGGTTAGCACTGCACAACATTCTGAGTTCTTGCAAAGCGTTATATCGGTAGAATTCATAAGGATTCATTGGATTTCTCCAATAAATAAAGCTAAAGAAATTATCCCCTAGCCTTTCCAGAAGTGAAATAAAACCTAGATTAGAGAAAGTCCACAACATAAAGTAGTGCATTAAGGCTACAATGTTATTTCACTGCTGCAAAACAATTTTCTTTTATCCCGCCGGGTATAAAAATTGTGTTATTTGTTTATTCCTACCGCACCGCACCACTAACCGCTCTAATTCATTTCTCTCTCTATATTCTCGGCGAGAAATACAATCTGTTTTTCAAGGGAACAATATTCTTGTCAACATTTGAATGCGTCATATCGGTTCATTAAGAAGAATGAAAGTAAAGATTTTATTTATACTGGACAGTATAAAACGAAGTAACTTTCCGCTGCATGTACCTCTGAATGCCTTCTTCTATCTTCTTTAAAGACCTACCTTGACCTTATCGGTGAGGTTCTTCAGAAAGGTCAGGTGCGCAGTACTCGTAACCGGCGTGCTTGTATGACCAGATGTATGAATGTGGACGAGGCGAAAGGAGTGTGTAAGGATCGTAGCAGGTGGCGGTCCGTGGTTTCTGCCTACCCCCATGAGAAAAAGGCGTGAGTTTATGTATGTATGTGTATGTGATCTTTTAAACCACTCAACGGATTTTAATACGGTTCTCATCAATAGATAGTGATTAAAAAGAAAGGTTTGTGAGTATAGAACATAGCGCTACGACCAAGGTAAGTCATCTTGTGACTTCTCTTGCTCTGGCCGGAGCGGAAGGGAGTGTCAGTCTCTTACTGACTAACACCCATCCGTGTTCCTCCTTATGCCCTTTTGCGTTTCAGGGTCGCGGTAACTGTTTCGGATAAACTCCGCAACTCCTTGATCCTGCGTATACAATATTAAGTTTATTCAAAATTGGTTTATTGATTTACAAACAGCGATAAATGCTCGTGTATTCTCGGTATGAGAAGAGGCCTATGCGCTGCAGAGGGATAATAAAAGCTGGATGTGATTAAGATTTTGGGCCTACAAGTATGTATGATATCGACAAGACACCGGTACCAAGTAAACCCAAAAATGCATAAAGCTCTTTAACCATTTTATATAAAGTCTCAGCAACTAAACTTAAATCAACAACATAATTCAATTTATAAACCCCATCTCCTAGTTCCCTCAAGAAAAAACTAGATGGATGTAACGTAATATGTGCAGCTGAGATGTAGCGGAGCGTTAAGCCCCACCCGCGTCCTTATTCTGCGGTTTACACTCCGGTGACGTGGGTCGATGACATTGTGGGACTGGCTGGTGAGTTCCCTGTTTGATGGTAGGCAGGGATTGTGGTGTGATGCGAGGATTTATGTTATAGGGACAGATAGCGTTGACGTGTTGTCATTCGAGATTTTGACATTCGATGTCCGATTATAGTAGGGAGTACATCATGGGGCATTTTTTACGCGGTAAAATAAAATCCGCTTAGCAGTAGCAAAAGAGCTCTTTGTGAAGGAGCTCGTTCGGGGAAGTGCTACTACTATACCTATTTCTGCCATAAAGCAGCATTGCTGTGTTCCAGTTTGAAGGGTACAGTGTGTGTCTCTGGGATGGAAACGTAATTGGAAGGCCTTTGGTATTGCAGATATCTATAAGCGGCGGTGACCACTTAACATCAGGTGGACCGTCGGCATATATTTCATCCTATGATATTCCTCAAAACATCGGCTATGTGCCAGTGAAAGTCCCTTCAAAATCGGTTCAACCGTTTCAGAGAAAGCCGTAACAATCTGACAGAAAAATTAAAATAAAGTCTTGTCTGACTTAATCCTCCTTAAACAAGAAAGTGGTATGAACCATGAGATAAGCTCTTATACTATCGTAGTGGTATATCAAGTATTCATGCGAATATTTGGCGATTGTAGTTTATGAAAGTAACTACTTACAGATGTAAGAGTTCCACAGAATAGAAATAGGTGTACACATTTTTGTTATAGTTCTACAAACTACGCAATAATGTTATCGTTTTCTAAATAGTTTGATGCCAAGATAAGCTTATCAAATTGGATTTGATAGTAAAATACATGTACTTTTTTATCATTTATGCGTCAGAGTTTTACTATTTTATTTATAAACATTAAATATACAGGATAAGTTTTTAACCAGTGCGTAAATTTTTTTTGGTAGTTCATTGTGAGTAATAGAACACATTTCCGTGTTTAGTTAAAAAGAAATAAAAAAAAATTTCATCCTTATCCGAGTTTGAAATAAGCAAAACATGGACATAATCTATTCGCCATACTATCAATGACAACTCTTGGCCGCCGCCCGGGCGCATGGCTGGGGTGAGGGGGTGGGGAATGCGCTAACGCCGAGTGACAATAAAATATGGTTTTTAAGTAAACATGTTTCGTAAGCGATATCTTTTTTTTTTAGTACTAAGACATATCAAAATAAAGTATACGTGTTTAATAAAACGTGTTGAAGTTTATTATGGCAAAATTTACGCACTGGTTAAATTTTTTTCCTGTAGGTTGTAGTTATACAAGTTGTGATAATCAAAAAACCACAAAAAATATCGTTTCGATTGGTTTTAGTTTTATTTCTACTATACCTACTAAATATTAAAATAGTGTTAACCTTTTGACCGCCACGTCATAATACAAAAATGTGCCCTCAGCGCCAAGCTACGAATTCATCCTTTAATACCTACAAAATAGTAATGAATTCGGAATTATATTAATGTTGTTTTTTACGTATTAAAGTCTGTCATGCGATCGTGACCGTGTCGTGCTGGGAACATTTTGGTCACTCCCGACCCGTGGTACAACTGCGATGTCCAACTGGTTGTACTACGGAGAAGTAAATTTACCCATGGTTCAACTCTTTTTTTCTGATATTTATGATTATGACCCGTGGTACAACGGTGGAATTATGTCCAACTGTTTGGACCACGGGGATAGGATGATCGTGTAAAACAAATGAACGTCTAAAACGGCCCTCGAGGCTTAAAAAGCAACGGGGAGCCCCGCTTCGCGGGGCCCAAGGGTTTACAAAAAAAATAACCACGAAGTGGATGGCGGGTTCTGTTCGCTCGCTTCGCTCGCTCTCTAGACCCCGCCATCCCCTTCTAACCTAACCTGTCCGAGTCGGGGTGCCCCAAGTCCCGCGCTCCTTCATCCTATTGTATACATTTATCAGGAATGGAGTTCACAATAATACAATGTTTCAATTCCCAGAAGTACAACTAGTTGGATTGAACCATTGGTAAAGATATTTCCCCATAGAACAATCAGTGTTCAACTTGTTGTTCTATGGGTAAATTTACTTCTCCGTAGTACAACCAGTTAGACATCGCAGTTGTACCACGGGTCGGTCGCTATTTTGGTTTGTCATCTATACCATATCTATCCGTTTTGTGCAAGAAGTGTTATTCCACATTACAATCTATCTCAGTGCCAACTTTTATCCAGATCCGTTTTATCGTAGCGACGTAGCGTGAATGAGTACCAAACATCCATTCATCCTCTTTCACAAACTGACGCATTTATAATATTAGTATTAGTAGATTAGGATCTGGGACACTCGTTTTATATTGTTTTTAACAAACTATATACGATGGAAAAGCTGTAATATTTGTAAGACTACATTGGTACCTTTTGTAATACACACCGTTTAAGATTTATCCTTGGCAGCGGTTGGACCAACTCCCGGACATTTCTGCCCCTTGTCATTTGTACAGCCAAATGATTGTTTAAGGATCGTTACACGAGGCGCACTGTAATCCCTGTAAGATACGCTTAACCACATGAAAACAGTACGTTATATTATCTTTATAACATAACGTACATCACGCACGCCTGTATTCCCCGAATGGTAAGGCAGAGGTGTACCACTGTACACTCACATTTCGCCGGTATGTTAAGGTCCCATGTAAATGTAATAGGGGTCTATTGCCATTAACCGGGCACAAATCCTAACTCCTAACTGCTACTAAGAATTGCTTAGAAAAACCTAATAACTATGGTGATAATAACGATAGCGATGTTATATAGCCTATGATACTCAGGAATAATGTAGCTTTCTATTGGTGAAAAAATGGTTGAAATCGGTCTAGTAGTTTCGGAGCTGTTACAAACAAACAAAAAATACTATACCTTTTATAATATTAGGATATTTAGATGCACAAATCAAAGTCCCCTTGCAGTAAGACCTCCAGACTAAGTCCTCAAAAGGTTTGTTCAAACGTGTCGGTAATTGAGCCGGGCAGACGGCACGGTCCGACGCATGCAGTCGCGGAGTACTACGAAATGGGGACTTGTTCGGGCGCTCACGAGATTACTTGACGGAAATGAAAGTTGTGCCTTGTTAGGGATACTTGCGACGTACTTATATTGAGTTGGGGGTCGGTGTTTCTGTTTCTTATTGTGGTGTGAATAAAGAAACATAAACAGCCTTACTTATAAAAATAACGCTAATTCATACTTAGCTACCTCTTATGTATGTGACTGACTAAACGATGAAACACTATTTTAATCTGCCAACACTTAGACGGGAGCATGACCAAATTATTCGACTAAAGAGCGAAATCGAACGAACAATTATTATTAAGCATAATTGTCAAAATTTACAATAGAATCCATAGACAAAAAATGTCATCGTCACAGCTGATTGAAGCCCGCTATCTTACTTCTGAACTATACTTAAACAACGTGTCGCCGCTTATTAAGTTTTCTGTCACTTACACAACATCTCAACGCTGATTAACGTTTATAGGTAAGATTTTTCACCTGATACACCGTTGAAAGTGGTTGCTACGTGAAAAATAATTGATTTTTAGTCAAGGATTTAAGAGTTAATCTATTGATAAATAGCTAAGTATTATTTAGTGTTATTTTTATAAGTAAGACCCAATCTAAACATACCGGCGAACTGTGGGTGTGCATTGGTACACCTCTGCCTAATCCTTCGGGGAATACAGGCGTGATGGTATGTATGTATGTATGTAAGGATGGAGTTTCTTACCCATTCTACTCCATACGAAACTACCTTTTGGAAGGGACAACTAGATTCTATTTTTGTCCCTTGTAAATGACATTCAAAAGTGCCTTTTAGAGGTCTAATTGAAATAAATGGTTTGACTTTGACTTTTGACACAAACATGCAATTTAGTTGTGTTATACAACTTATACACAGATGGTTCGCTTACTGTGTATAACTCACAAGATCGTACCGTCTGGATGTTTCAAATAACTTTGAGCAACTCTTGAGACGTTTCGAGTGGCTTGTTATAGAATACAAGCAACAGCCCGCGACTTCGTCCGCGTGGCTTATTTCACTTGCGTTGAGTTACGTCTTTGGTTACTGTAGTGCTCTGTGCTATTCTAAAAAGTTTACTGTGAAATCACTTTGAATCCGCGGTGAGATTTTAGTTTCGTATTCTTACTATGAGTGAGTTCGACACTCTAGCGCCACCACGTGACGACGAGTGAGAAGTATTATATCGAGAGAGTATTTTGATGTTTTTCAATAGGATTTGATATTCTGCGAAGCAGTAGTACGATTCTCTAAAATGCAAACTCGAAAACGAGTCTCACTAAAGTGATCGAGTGAACTTGTCATTGGTTTATATTCGTTCGCCGTGGTGACGTCACCACGGCGAACGAATACTTAGCCAATGACAAGTTGGTTCGTTATCGAAGTGAGACTCGTTTTCGAGCTTGAATTTTAGAGAATCGCACAGCAGGCGTGACTATCGAGATGACTTGCGAGATGACTTTCGAAGTGATTTGCCTATTTCAGAATAGCATAGCTGCTCCGCTCCCGTGTGTCGTAGTGTGATGTTATAAAGCCCATGTTACTCAGAAATAATGTAGCTATCTATAGATGCAAAATGCTTAAAATCTGTCAAGTAGTTTCGGAGCATATTCGGTACAAACAAACAAAAAATATTTCCTCTTTATAATATTAGTATAGAAGTCGCGACACTGGATGTCAAAGTAGATACGACATAAGTAATTGAAAAGAAAAGGTCGGTCAATGAACCTATAATATCACTCTAACTTATTACACTGATGAACGACATTGCTTGTAAAGTTCAAATCGGTAGAAAAACAGTTTTTTAACTTTTGATTTTATTAATATGGAAGACCTACAGCTAAAAAAACTAGACAGGTAACAGTAAATTAGACTGACAGCCGAACAACAAAAATCTTTTGCTTTCATCATAGTATAGCTATACTAATATAAACTGAATAGTTTGTTGCTTATAAAATGCTAATCTCAGGAACTGCTGGCCCCTTTTATATTTTTTTTTTGCATAGCGCGTTTATCCAGAAATTTATCTCTTCACATTTCAAACCAAGTCGCCTCCCGCCATCAGTCTCTCTGCACGCTTAGATCTTTTAACCTATGCAACGGATTTTAATGGGGTTTTCATTAATAGATTGTGATTCAAGAGGAAGGTTTAAACGTGTAGAACATCCCGCTACGTCCCACGGGATCGGAGCAGTAATCAAAGCCACGTAATTTTTGATAACTGGCTATAAACTCCTCCGAATTGAAGATAACATCTGTATGTACGTTTGGTAAGCCTATCTCATGACCGCCACCTATTAAACTCAATTGACTCCGCGTGGGATGATAAAGTATTAGTTCGTGCTTCATTCATGTGCTCTTATCTCTACACTACAGTGTTTTGATAGTAAATATGTGTACCTACAATATGGCCGCTGCCGAACACTAGGCATAGCTTTAAACACTTATTTAAGAGAACCTCGTTAGCCTAGACTAGTGGTCCTAAGCGCGACCACAACGCTAGAGTTTTTGTGTTCGATCGAGCAGTGTTATTGTTTTTTTTTATGAAATTCTCAGTAGTAGCTCGAAGTTAGGATTTGTGCCCAATTAATAGCAATTGGCTCGCCCCCTATTACACACTATTCCGCCCAGAGCGGTAGAAGCATTTTTTTGCATCTATAGCGGCATAAGAAGCATTTTCTTATGCCAGCCCTTCCTGTCCAAGTCTTGGACAAAGACCTCCTCCTACTTTCCTCTGTGTTTTGCTTCCTCTAGAAAACATTTTAGTTAGTTACATTTAGAGAAAACCTCTTTAAACAAAAGCTCAATCCAATAACATCTCACAATCATGTTTGCGTCAACATTCAGATATATTCTCACTCTAAACGCAGTTCAAACAGAGCCGGTGGCGTTAACTTGTCAGTTTGACGTAATTGTACTATCTGACATTATGTCGGATCAATAGGTACAATGATCCAATGGACGGCGCTTGGATCGGGGTACAGTTAGAAACACAAGTCGATTAACAATGTTACTTTTACATAACGATGGCACGGTTGGCGCAGTGGCTGAGGTATTAGCTGCTACGCTGCGTAACGCGGGTTCGATTCCCGCACGAAACAAATATTTGTATGGCCTACTGGTGATTTTTCCGGATCTGGCTGTTTGTGTATGTTGTTATATATGTTTGTTAACCCTTTCAGTGCGGGGAACTATCATACGCTTAAAAAAAAAACGCGCATGTGCGTCGTCCCGCACTGAATGGATTAACGCACCCACGATACAGGGAGGGATGGATTCCTAGTGTGGTTCAACGTTTTTTTAAAGTGAAGTAAATTTTATATCCATTTCGTATTTCCTTTGATATTGTGCGCAATAATAAGGATTTAAAAATCTGAAATGTTAATCTACTTTTTTTACTGACCATGCAACGTCCGGGAAAATTAATGGGAATTCTGGTTGCGAATATACGAGGTGTATTTGTGGACATATGAGAGTTTCATCGGATTTGGATTTTTGATTAAAGGATTTTTTTCCAAAGGGAAAAAGCCTTTTTTTATAGATGGGAAATCATCAAATAACTTCCCCCGCCCTGGGCGGGACGGGGGGGAGTGTCAGACTTTTACTGACTAAAACCCATCTATGTTTCTTCATGTGCCCTTTGCGTTCCAGGGGCGCGATATCTCTTTCGAACAACCCGCAGGCAGGCATTAAAGGGAAAAAGCCTATGTTACTTGGATTCGGCGCAAAACGAAAAAGTCACATTGGTACTCTCCCGGGCCTATAAAGACATAAATCCAACAAAACAGAAAATAGATATCTAAATGATTAATTAAACGACTCAAAAGGGTAACTAATGTAGAACCACATTAATTTATCGAAAGTAACCCCAGTTTTAGGGGATCGCCTCCATCGCAGTGGTTTATAGACCACCATTAATTTTCATTGATAAAACCGAATACGAATAAATTGGTACTTTCAATTTGTGATTGTGTGACCGATTTGATTGGATGGGCTGTTGTTTTGGTGGGAACAATGGTTATTTATTAGCAGGAAGTTAAATGTTAACTTAAGGTGCAACGGTGACCCGCGAAATTCAAATATTCTTACGTTTTTTGCAATTTGCAAGTCAGTATTAGGTTTAATGTTGATTAAAGTAAGATTCGCGGGCGTAAGATGTATGTATTTTCAGAATCATAACCATTAAAATCAGTAAAATAACTCTATAAGTCGGTATAATTCCAAAATGTCAAGATTTCATGAAATAGTCATTCTTTCGGTTTACCTGGTCCTATGGAGTTTTATTGCTGACTTAAATGGTTATAATTCTGAAAATACATACTTCTTACGCCCGCGAATTATACTTTAATCATATATAACTTAATACTGACTTGCAAATTGCAAAAAACGTAAACAAATTTGAATTTCGCGGGCTAACACCCGAAGGACTTCCACCTAAACTACTTAGAATGGGTTTTTGTGAAGCTGCTTTTAAAATTAGCAGTTTCACGCAGTACGCAAAAGCTGCTTCATGAGATAGCCACAAAAAGACCATTTATTTTTTTCATATCTCCCATAGTCTGATGGGATGGCAATCCGGTGACATGTTCCTTTCCGAGGCACTGGGTGGTGTCACTATAATTACTTTCGATCTCCGGCCTGCTACTAAGAATCTTCCTCGTCAGACTTATTACTTTTTAAGTTTGTGAAATCTTCAAATGAACTGTGTTCCTTCTAATGCCTTTTGCGTTTCAGGCCCGCGGTACTTAACTCTTTAAAAAAAAAACTACATCCCTGGACAGACCATAACCTATCTTACTCAGGAATAATGTAGCTATCTATTGGAGAACAAAATATGGTTAAAATCGGTCCCGTAGTTTCGGAGTTTATTAGGTAGAAACAAAAATCTTATCTTTCCTCTTTATAATATTAGTATACCTTATTTGTTTTTATATTGGCTCTTCTTAATTCGGTTTCCTCCCCGTACAGTAATTAGGAAAGTTGCGAAGGGAGCCGATGTTTTTCATATGATCACTTGATCGTGGAAAAGTTGTAGTGTTTGCTGATTACCGAACCTTGTTTGTTTGTTTGTGATGGGCGGATATCTCATTTACGATCTTGATCGCGAATGTTTTGTATCTCCAGGTATATATGTAACGTTTTGAAAATGGCAGTTGGTTTGGGCGAGATTTTAATCTCAACTGATTATCACTTTCTGCTTGATCTATCCCAGATATTTGTGGTTAGTGCGCCTTTTTTTTCTACGGATATAGCAGCGGAAATATCATTTTTCACCACTTTTCTCTTCTCGCGCTGTCCATTTTTTTATTAAGGACATCCTCATTTTAACATTTTAGGGTCAAGTAGACTAATAAAAAAACGAGCTATGCTATTCTGTAAAGATTTTTGGTGTGAAAAATTATTTAATGGTTTCGTGTAACGCAAACAAAACATTTTGTTAAAGGGTTCATGCAACAGTAAAGGTGACGTGGTTTATTTTAAAATTCAGTTTAAACATTTGTAACTTTAACTACCAATATCTTTGTAATCCGATGGTTCCCATGTAAGATCCAAAACAAAAAATTAAAACATGTTATTATCAGCTTCGTTAAGTGTCTTTATTCACTAGTTATTGTATAAACTGAGACACACACGGGCACATGACACATTTCAACTTTACCCCTGGGATGGCAACGCATTTGCAAGGCGTATGGTATTGCAGATGTCTATAGGTAGCGGTCACCACTTAACATCAGGGCTTCTTTATCGTGTGGGTGTAGTGAGGTCTAGCGACCCCACGCACCCTAGTGTCAGAGTTTCTAAACCGCCTTGAGGGCCTCTGCCATAGTTACCGATGTTAGTGATGTCCAAGATAAACTCTCATCAGGTGGGACGTAAGCTCGTTTGCCATCAAATGGCTTTAAAAAAAAACTAAAGTTGATATTAAGTTTCTTTAGCTAATATTAATGAAGACAAGCCACAAAGTGACTCGTTCGTTCCAACAAAACGTCGACTCACCTCCAACTAAAAATTCACTCGTAGGTCGCGTGACTCCGAAGAGTTTGGGTCAGTCGTTTCTGTTAGAAATTGTATGGACTTGATTAAAATATAGACTACGGTCATTCCGTGCCTAGATTTATTTACAAAAATTGGGGACGAAGATTTATTGTTATAGTTCTATGCGGATTTGAGTATTAGAGAAATTTTGTTAGACGTTAGCACTGTGGGTAACATTACAACAGTTGTTTAATTCACTGCAGATATTTTGAGGGTGGAAAGTACTCATTAATATGAGTGACTTTTATTTATTAAGGAGACAACCTCTAAAAGTTTAAAAAAAGGTGCTGGACCAGTATGGCAGTGCATTTTTGTTAGTTGGTCCTGCCTCGTTAGCCTAGTGGTCCTAAGCGCGACTGCAACGCTAGAGGTCTTGGGTGCAAATCCCCCAGGTCGAGCAAAATGTTATTGCGTTTTTTCTATCAAATTTCAGTAGTAGCTCGGAGTTAGGTTTTTTGCCCGGTTAATGGCAATAAGCTCTCGCTCCATTATACATGAGACCTAAACATACCAGCAAACTATGTGTGTACATTGGTACACCTCACACAATACAAGCGTGATGGTATAATCATTCAATATACTCAATCTCAGAGGTTGCCATAAACAAAATATCACGAGAAAGTTAGCCCTCTCAACTATTTATTACCGAAGTAAGACCTTATTGATATAAACGACTGTAAGTGTTTTCGCCACTTAATTTCCATACTAGTGCTCCCAAGAGCTTGCCTTTAAAAATATGCAGAGAAATACGGAGTATCTAACTAGTAATGTTGATAGATTGTAACATTAATATCACTAGCTGTTGCGCGTGGTTTCTTTCACCCGTGTTAAGTTTCGTCTTGGGTGGGTTACTGCTCCGCTTCTTTGGGTTGTAGCGGGATGTTACATAGCCTGTATAATATACGTATAGAATTATTCACGAATCTGGCTATCATATACAAAAATAAGTTTTCTAATCCAACTGGTAGTTCCAGAGTAAAGCGTTTAAACAAAAATCTCTTAAGCTTTTTTTAAAACTCTTTTGTTATATTAGGATTAGCTTAGTTATATCATGCCACGGGAACCGTACATTTTTCCGAGATAGAAAGTCTATGTGCCTAATAAAAGCCTATGTGCTTTTCCAGACTATAATCTATCTATGTGCCAAATTTCATCCAGATCCGTTCAGTCATTCAAGCGTGAAAGAGTAACAAACAAACATCCATCTATCTATCCTCAAAAACTTTCGCATTTATAATATTAGAAAGATTAGTAGTAAGTAGCATGTGCGTCACTTTCTCGTAAATAAACTGTTTTTCCTTCATATAAATTCCTTTAGTTAGTCGCCTTTCACTCATCCTCTCAACATGACCAAACCATCCAAAATCCATATGCCAAAAGTTATCGATACCTTATCGATAACACATGTGACCGCAGTACAGTCATACATTAACAGTGAGTAGGTGACGTCACGCTGCGGATTCGAAACGCTGTCGGCTTGTGGGAACGCTTCCAAGTCCTCAGATGAATGTATGCAGCTCAATGGTTTTCCTTGAAACGTTACACTGAGAAACGGTTCAGTTATCATTGATTCAAATCAAATGTCAATGTAGAATGTATGAGATTGCTAAGTTCGGTAAATTCTTGCAAGGTTTCGATAGAGACTTGCGATATGTACACTCACGCCTTTCTCCCATGGGGGTAAGCAGAATCCACAGAAGGGCCACCTGCTACGATCCTTACATACTACTTTCGCCTTGTGATTAGTTCCGTATTGTTTAGTGTTAGGATTGTGGATTCTTTACTGAATTCTACATTGCAGGGTTCAGTACATATTTTACACGCCCCAAAGTTTAATTATTCGTCGGTTATTAAACAACAAAAAAAAACAGGTGTTCCGTATAAAATGCATTATCCGCAAAGTCAAAATGTATGGAGCAGCTGATTTGTCCACATTGTGTATATTCGTGTACAGATGATAAAGATAGCGAGTAGGACACGATTCTAGACCCCCTGCAATAAATTTTTTAGTCGGTTATTATAAAAAACATAAAAGCTGTTCTATACAAAGGCACAACACATACAAGGTGAAAATGTATAAAAGAGCCAATCTTTGTTTTTAAAACCGCCAAAAATTTGTCAACGCTGGGCGGTCTAGAATGATGTAAGAGTTTTCATTATGATGTCCCTTCCATCCTATATATGCCAAAACCATTGCATTGCATAAGCATTGTATTTAACAGGGTTGCAATTTAAACAAAAAAATCTCATTAAATTCTTCGATTCTATCATCATCGTCATCTAAAGGCGTCTCGCATTTTGTGGCTTCCATCTCTGCACCTGTAGCCATGTAACAAAACGATAAACGCAACGCTGAGTAGGCTTTAATAGATCTTCAACTTTATGTGCTTCGTTTTAAGTTGAAGATCTAGTGAAGATTGCATAGAGTTTTCGTTCTTTCCAGTCGCTAACGCTTAGAAATCTTTAATAGATTTTTAACTTAAGGCTCTGGGGTATAAAGTTGAAAATCTATTGGTACCTACCGAGCGTTTACGATTATCGTTTGCGACTTAGCTAGGGGGCTGAAGGATGATTTTAAAGTAATCTGCAGCACTGGAAAACCAAATACCCTCTTATCACTGACTTACTAAAGACCCGTTTCATGATCGACAAAGTCGGCAAAGCGATCCTTCAAAAGGCTATAATTTTTTTATCGAGATCAAAGAATTCCAGTAAGTGTAAATTGAAATGAAAACCCTTTGTCTATTCTTATGAATAAATGAAGCGATTTTTAATCCACTTAAATTTAAATCTCATTGAACAAATAATATGCGAAGAAGATTATTACTGTTTAGTAAGATTAATTTTAATTAGTACTAGTGTACCGCCCTGGTATCGTTAGGTGCAAATTTTCGATCTTTTCGGTGTACTTAAAAAAATATATAAAAGCCTCGTCCAGGAAATTGCGGACAAAAAAAAAAGAATCGGTCTTAAGTATCTCTTTTTTTTTCAATTTAACCATTAAAAAAACCATTTGAAAGTTATTTACAAGAAAAAAGAGATTAGGAATATAAATGTAGTTGCCTATTCCAAAAGGTAGGTTGTTTATTTCACCCGCGTTAACTTATGTATTTGGGTACTGCTCCGCTCCCGTCAGTCGTAGCGTGATGTTATATAGCCTATGTTACTCAGGAATAATGTAGCTTTAATTAGTGAAAAAATGGTTAAAATTGGTCCAGTATTTTCGGACCTTATTCGGTACAAACAAACGAACAAAAAAATCCTTCTATAAGTATGGATTAGATAAGTGCTCTCATTCTTCTAGTCCTCTATATATTCTTTGTTTTTATATCCTAGACTTGTACCTAAGCTTCAGTAATCGGATTATGCTGGGAATAGTTTTTATCGGCTTGTGTGTAAGTTATACCTTCTTTGGCTTAGTGTTTTTCCGGCGTATTGCCAACTTGTGTGTACTTGTCCCTGGATTTGTAGGACTTTGTGCATTAATAAAATATCCTACATGTATAGATTGTAGATGTCATCGATACGAAAACGAGAAGCAGTACGCAGAAGATAGTAGGTACTACAATGCACAAATGTGTGCTAAAATACAGGTGCACTCCCGCCTCTACCTAAAATTTGACACATGGCCACGAATTTTGACCACCATGTAAATGTGATAAATAATTAAAACTATAATATACTGTAGTAGGTACGTATAATATGTAATAATATGATAAAGGTTAAGAGATTTTTTTTTAATAATCGCTTATTTCTAAAATTAGGTACTGGTCTGATTCTAAAAATTATTTCGCTAACAGAAAGCTATGATATCCCATAGTCGTCCATCGTCATCATATCAGCTGAACGACTTCCACTGCTGGATATACTCAATTTTATTATCAAAATAATTTGGAAGATAATGCACACAGGCGAAATCGCGGGTAAGAGCCAGTCCTTAATATTAGACTAGACAACTGAAAACCAGTCAAAACTACCTACTCATCTTTAATGCATCGTTAGATTCGTTGGCATTGAACCAGTCCAATAATTTCTGACTTATAAATATTAAATACAAGTCGTGGGAAATATTCAAACTGCGATATTAAATTGAACTGAAAACGTTGGCCCAACGTTGGAATGTTGGTGCCAACTTTTGAACGTCCATTTTTTCTAAAGGAGCTTTTACCGTACTGTAGCGGTTGTAGGCGAACTGCTTCGCGCGACTGCTACGCTAGAGGTCTTGGGTTCGATTATATATATATACTAGCTGTTCCCCGCGGTTTCACCCTCGCTGCTCAGCACGTGTTGGTCGTAGCGTGATGTTACATAGCCTATAGCCTTCCTCAAGAAATGGACTATCCAACACTAAAAGAATTTTACAATTCCAACCAGTAGTCCCTGAGATTAGCGCGTTCAAACAAACAAACTCTTTAGCTTTATAATATTAGTATAGATATCTATGAAATTCTTAGTAGCAGCTCGGAGTTAAGTTTTGTGCCCGGTTAATGGTAATAGGCTCACCCCTATTACATGGGACCTAAAACATACTGGCGAACTATAGGTGTACATTAGTACACCTCTGCCTAAACCTGCGGGGAATACAGGCGTGATGGTATGGTATCTAGCTTTCAAAAAAGTGTTTGTTATTTAGGTGCCTTGTTTAGTTTACGCTGAAATTGACCGATATCGTATGTGAACGTGGAGGATATTGGTAATATTTCTTGTCATGGCAATGCATCGATCAAATTCAGTTAGCCTTTTTTTGTGCCGGTGTGGGAAATTCTCCCGGAGGTCGCCCGCCCCGCGGTGTGGGAGGGGCGGTCTTGTTGGACTTTTACTGACTTCATGTCACCCCGGTTACTTCGGGGATCCTCGGAGAGTTAAGCATCTTAGATCCCTGATTGGTGCCGGTCCGCCTCTTCCAGCCTCCTCAGGTCAGGAGTATAAATTCAGCCAGCCGTCTCTAATATTATTTTTAATAAATCGCCGCTCTTATATCATAAGTTTAAACAAAGATTACATTAAAAAAATCGCCCGAGCAGATACGAATCCGAATCGCATACGAGTGGTTTCGGACCAACGTACAACATTTAGAGATACATTTAAATATGTAAGGATCGTATCAGCTGGTGTTCTGTGGTTTCTGCGTACCCATGGGAAAAAGGCGTGAGTTTTTATCATGTATGTTTGGATAAACCCAACTAACATTTTTTTTTCTCTTGTCCACAGGAACATCATCTCCAGAGAGCGATATCAGGCACTGGTCTGATAATACCAACGCCTGAGGTATGCCAGGTCAGCGACCTACAGTTCTACGAGCGATGTTACCCGCCCGATTACAAAATGCCCAAGCAGCACATACATATGCAGCGTAAGTCGAACCATACAATTTTGTCGTATAATACACGATTTTTTTTTCCCCAAACGTGATATTATGCAGACGTTTCGCGATGTCGTTTGATAGATAAGGTTTTTTTTTTTAAGATGTATAAGTATTTATAAGGAAGGAGCTCGTGGCTAAATAATTACAGCCGCATTGACCGATCTTCCGGGTTAAGCCACGCTTGCCGAGGTTGGTCAGTGGATGGGTGACCATTTACTATAGCGAGTTTCCTCCGTGTCTCGATAAGCACGTAAAGCCGTTGGTCCCGGCTGTCATTTGTAGATCTTTGACAGTCGTTACCGTTAGTCAGAAGCCCGAATGTCTGACAACCAGTCTTACCAAAAGTATCGTATTACCCATTACTGGGTTGTGGAGGTCTGATAGGCAGTCGCACCATGTAAAACACTGATATTCAGCTGCATCCGGTTCGACTGGACGCCGACCCCAACATAGTTGGGAAAAGGCTAGGCAGAAAAAGTATTTATAAGGGTCGGTAATTTTTCTACTATTTGGTAAGGCGTTCTTTGACAACGAGTACTACCTGTCTAGCCTTTTCTCAACTATATTGGGGTCAGTTTCCAGTCTTAACTGGGATGTAGCTAAATACTAGTATGAATTTAATTCATAGTCATAGTCATAGTCATAGTCATAGTCATCAAATTGTACGTATAATCAAATTTTGTCAGTTAACCCCGTATCAATGATCATATGAGACACATACTTACACAACATACATGTCACACAAACGTGTTTTGATATATTGATATGGAGTGACTGCCTTACCGACGTTAACAACCCAGTTACTGGGTAACACGAAACCTCTTGGTTGTAAGACTTTCAGGCTTTTGACTACGCGAACGTTTGTCAAAGATCTACGAATAACAGCTGGGACTAATTACATTATACGTAAATATCTACATATAATTCCGCGCAATATTAATTATTATCTTGTACGCAGTTACGGAATTTTCAACACTAAAACTGTTACTTTTAAGTTTATTATCAATGAATACTTGAAAACCGCTCGACTACATATTTACTCTATCTGTGCTGAGTGTTAGTCAATAATTTCATCGATGAACGAAAACCAATCGGTTGTAACGACTTCCATCGACCGCACATACGTTTTTAGGGTCCCGTACCCAAAGGGTGCCAACGGAACCCCATTACTGTAATTAAAATCGATGACATTTTAGAGATAGAATACGACTAATATGTAGGCTCCATGTGTATTTGGGATATGCACTAATATGTAGGCTTTTTTTTTTTTATAGACGGGAAATCATCAAATAACTTCCCCCGCCCTGGGCGGGGCGGGAGGGAGTGTCAGACTTTTACTGACTAAAACCCGTCTATGTTCCTTCATGTGCCCTTTGCGTTCCGGGGGCGCGGTATCTCTTTCGAACAACCCGCAGCCCCGGCAGGCATCGGCCCTCAGTGGCCCCATCCAGGTTTGCTGACATCTCTTTGAGGCACGCGTGGAACACGAACGCGCCGTCGACACGGTCTGTCGCTAGTGAACGTACGGACGGTGAGCTACCCATTGCTCACCGTCCACAGACACGCGTCTACGGTGGCCGGGAGTCGTCTCGCGGCTCCCGACGCCCGGAGCGTCTACCGCGGCGGCCGCTGGGACGGGGGATTGTCCTCTCCCTCTCCCGTCCCGCCGCCTCCTTCTCTAGCATTACAGCTTCGCAGAAGGAGGCGACTGCTTCCCATTCCCTCTCGCTCCGGACCATGGCCTGAACCAGTGCCGAACGCAAGAGGGCGCCGCCGCCGATGGCCGCCTCGAGGACTCGGCGGTGCTCAGCCCAAGCAGGGCACACCGCCAAAGTATGCTCCACCGTGTCCTCGGGGTAATATGTAGGCTTGTGGTTAGTCAGTTGCCTTATACGAAACTTTAAGTTATGTATCATTTTGAAATAAAGTTAATTGATGATAACGAACGTTTAATTAAGTATCGATGACAATGTGACTGACTGATTAATTTTGTATGTAGAGTCCGCAGTCGGGAAAGTTCTCTTATATATTATTGACGGGAATATATATCGCTTTGCCAACTCAAAAGCCATCAAAAGCGGTCGTTTTCAGTAGCCAGTATTACTCTTTCCAACTAAGTTGACTATGAACCAGTCAATGACCCGTAAATGAGGTCGTTGCTCGTCTATTCAGTTTTAAACTGGACAATCTCTTTGTATTTACGTTAAACGTGGAATTGGGAAGCATTATTATATCATACATACCATCCAGCCTGTATTCGCCGAAGGGTTGGGCAGAGGTGTAGCAATGTACCTAAACCCGCTGGTCCCATGTTATAGGGGGCGAGCCTATTGAGAACCGAGCACAAATCCTAACTCCGAGCTGCTACTGAGAATTTCACAGAAAAACCCAAATGACCCTTTTTGCTCGACCTAGGAATCCAACCCAAGACCTCTAGCCTAGCAGTCGCGCTTAAGACCACTAGGCTAACGAGGCAGTATTGTGTAGTAGCATTATGTTAAGACGAACGTTGTTAGACGAAATATCCTAACTGCGTAGACACTTAGGCTTTCGGATTAACTCATACAGAAGGCTTAAAAGCTATTAGGGTATTCAAAGGATTATTAATTTTGCTCAAAGCTGCGTTTATGAGCAAGTAATATTATGTACTGTATACACCGCTGACAACGTTCCATATCATGACTGGAAGCAGACTAGACTTTTTAAAGTTGGATGGCAAACAATCCGACGGCCCATCTGATGTTAAGTGGTCACCTCTGCCTACAGACATCTGCAATACCTGAGGCCATGCAAATGCTTTGCCATCCAAAAGACAAAGTCGAAATGTCTCATGTGTTCTATGTATAATTTCACCGCCACCCCATACCCTTCAAACTGCAACAGAACACAGCAACGCTGCTTTGCGGCAGAAATAGGTATGGTGGTAGTACTTTTCCAGACGAGCTTCTTCACAATGCGATCTACTACTTCTCAAACTGACTGTGCGTCTGTTAACCTCCGTTCTGAGGTTCCGGCTGAGCCTTTGACCTTGCAGTACCTGATGTCACTAACTGTTTTTGCTTTACTTACGTAGTAAGTAAGTAGATTGTAAACTAACATTATGAATCTTGATACTTGTAGCTTAATGATTTATTAATATAAGTTATGTCATTTATTTATTTATAACATATAAAATATAAAAAATGGTAGCCCACCAGCATCGGCAACAGGATCCAAGCTACCGGTTGTCAGGGCTCCTGAGAAAGGAGTCTCTTAAAAACACGCGCTGTGTCTAGGAGTCGTCATCATCTGCTTAGCCCTTTTCCCAACTATGTTGGGGTCGGCTTGTCTGGAAGCCGGAACCGGATACAGCTGAATACCAGTGTTTTACATGGAGCGACTAGGATTACGTATTGCTTTTAATCAAGCCCTTGATCCAACCGCCCAACGGCCCAACGAGAGCCTCCACAGATGTGGGTCCAGACTCTTGGCTATTATGCCATTAGCCGTCACGACTATTAGCGTAATGACTGCTGTACTCACATCCCACATGTCGGCAACCTCGCTTGCCAAGTTAAGATATTTAATTCTTTTATCATTCTCAGCTTTCACGAGGTCTGGTGGAAGAATTATATAAGCTCATATAATTCTTCCGCCCCGGGTCCCAAACGGGCTTAGTCCGTCACTAGTAATCAATGAAAGCCCTGCACAGGCGGACACTCGCTAATCCTGGTTGCGATAATCAGATTTGATTGGCCAATGTAGACAGGCTGCGACACTCTGATAGGTGGGAGTATACATGGTCCGAAGTTGTTAGCGAGGTAAGGATGTATAACTATATGCGTTGCTGGCTTGTGTATGGGGGGTGCAGGGCTTGCGCGTTTAACGAATAAATATGAAAAATAAAAATGGTAACAAAAAAATTCTTCGCATTGCTCAACAATATACAATATGTTTGTATATTGTCGAAATTTTGAGAGAATTTTCCATAAATTTTCATTCATAAAAACCTTGTCCGGGAAATTAAAAACAATAAACTCCAGCCGTTCTCGAGTTATGCGCTTAGCAACACATTTAACCGTTAATTTTTATTATCATAGGTAGATCCTCTTCAAAGTATTGACATTTCAACATTTACACGTCAAACTAACACATTTTATAAATACTAAACGTGATAAATATTCCATTACCTTCATTATTATTAGGTACTATAACGACGCCATCTTTTTTTATACGCCCACGTCAGCCAATCTTTCCAAATATAGCGAGAAATTCCCCGTAAATTTCATCCGCATGAAATTCAGTTTCATAGAAAACCATCACGCCTGTATTCCCCGAAGGGATAGGCAGAGGTGTACCGAGTTTCATAGAATTCGCTACAAATTGTTGCTAGAAATGTGCCAAGGGCGTTTATCCCGATGAAGCTTGTATTGGAATACTGTGTGCCACAGGAAACGGTAACTTAATTACTGGTTTTGATATGCAATGTCATGCGTAAACTAACACCATTTTGTATTGGTTTTAGTCGGTAACGAAGTTAGTTTTGGATTTACGCCTGGTTTATCTATACTAATATTATAGAGAGAACAGATTCGTATTAGGTATACAGTTTTTGATTCAAATCCTACTGGACCGTGTTTTTTACACCATTAGAATGCTAGATTATCCCTGATTAACATAAGCTATATAACATCACGGTACGACCTACGGGATCGAAGCAGTAACTGAAGGCGTAACTTAACGCGGGTGAAATAAGCCACGCGGATGAAGTCGCCGATAATTCACTGGTAATATAATAATAATAATATCAGCCAATGGTCCCACTGCAGGACAAAGGCCTCTTCTCATACTCGGAAGGCACGAGAATTGATCACCACGATTGCTCAAGGCGGATTGGCGATTTCAGAGATATATTAATTAACTAGCTGTGCCCCGCGGTTTCACCCGCGTCTTTGGTTACTGCTCCGCCCCCGTGGGTCGTTTTAAATTTTTCTCGCCTTTTAAACCTTCCCTAGACCTCCACGAACATTTCAAGACTAAGATAAGATAAATCTGTTCAGCCGTTCTCGAGTTTTAGCGAGACAAACGAACAGCAATTCATTTTTATATATACATTTAGATTATAAGTCCAGGTTTCCTCACGATGTTTTCCTCCACCAAAGTCTAAGATAAACTTAAAAACACAACCGGTTTATCTAAGACAAAATTTATGTAACAAAATGTCAAGCACGATTGGTTATTAAAAAATTCAGTGAAGTATTCTCATCAGCTTGCGAGCGCTTGACAATTTCTCACAACAATTTCCCCACCGTAAAACCTGGGGGGGGGGGGGGGGGAAGGGGAGCGGGGCCCCTCCTCCTTCTCGAACGGAGGTATTAGTCGCGTAAAATAGAAATTAGCCGTAAAGGCGTCTGCCTGTTACACCGTAGCATGTGCCATGGCTGTGCTGTGAAAGTTTCAGATATGGAAAAAAACTTCTGACACTGACTGCTATGTCCACTTCTTCTTTATCGTGTGGGCAGTAAGGTCTTACGACCCCACACACCCTAGTGTCAGAGTTTCTAAACCGCCTCAAGGGCCTCTGACATGGTTACCGATGTCAGTGATATCCAAGGTAAACTTAGAAAGTACATATGAATTAGAAAAAGTCACATTGGTACTTGGCCGTGCCCGGTTGCGAACCCACAACCTCGTGCATGAGAGGCGGGCGCCTTAACCACTAGGCCATCACGACACTACTAGGCCATCACGACACTATGCCCATTAAAACGTAGGTATCAACAGAGTGCCGAGTGTGAGTTTTTTCATTCAAGTTCGATTGCGAATACACGGCGGCACTCTGCTCCGTGCATGGCACTCGATGGTGTTGCTGCTCGGTGACGGAACGGACAAGTGGGCATATTCTCGTACTTTTCAATACAAAGAATATTTTTAGGCCCGACACGTTCAGGGCACTTTGTGGCGGTGCTCCCACTGTCTTCTTTACTTCTGCAACTGGTTCTTCGGAAAATCGTTGGTACCCTCCGGGAACGGCAACCTTAAAAGTACGTTTTAGTGGTTTAAGGAGAATGCTCCGACCAGCCCGCGAAATTTAAATTTTCTTAAAAGAAAATGTCAAGATTTCATATATATGTCAATACTGACTTGCAAATTGCAAAAAACGTAAGAAAATTTAAATTTCGCGGGCTGGTCGGAGCATTCACCAGTTCACCTTAATTGAAATAAACAATTGAATTTATTACACACTGTTCATATCAATACATACGATAATACCTACTATGTTTAAAGTAAGCTAAGTCCAATCTTCAAACTTTAACATAACAACCAGTAAAATTGCCAAAATCATATCAATTTATTGTAGCGATATCTTATACGAATACATATGCGGTAAGGTTAACCCTACGTATGTTTGCAAACAGAATATCATAATCAAACATTTAATATTTGTGCTCGCTCGCCGTAAAAGTCAATGCCGCGGATTTTGTGTAGTCACGAGGTGACGTAGTTATACCAAATACGTAGAGACAAACTAGATGTGGCTTGTTATAAACTATAGTGTATTTTTTAATCTCGTAGACTAAATTGACAGATTCATACGTCAAATATAAAAATAATGTGCTTTCGGCTCTTAGTCATAAAGCACACTATTTTCAAGTTTGATGTAAGAAGCCGTCAAATCAGTCTCTGAGATTAATAAAAAACACACTTTAGCTGTACGGAAATAAGTCAAAGTTAAATATCTCGCTCCCTGTTACATGGGACCTAAACATACCGGCAAACTGTAAGTGTACATTGGTACACCTCTGCCTAACCCTTCGGGGAATTCAGGCATGGTGGTATGTTAAGTCAAAGTGAAAGAATTTATTTCAATTAGACCATTTACTGAAAATTTTTAATTGTCTAGAAGTCTGTCAGTTAAACAGAAAGCTAGGTGGCTCGTTCCAAAAAGTAGGTGGGTCTCTATGGAGAAGTATTTAATACGATATCATCAATATTTTCCATTGAACCTAGCTGGTCATAGTCATAGTCATAGTCATTTATTCAATAACAAGAAACTTGTATCTGAATTTATAAAATCAATTAAATTAAAATATAAACATTTACCATGCAATAAGAAAAAAAATATACATCGCTAATAATTAAAAGTAAATACATAACATGATCAGTAATCGATACCTACCTAGTCTATTTTCCATGGGGGTAGGCAGAAACCACGGAACGCCACCCGCCACCATCCTTACATACTCCTTTCGCCTCGTCCACATTCATACATCTGGTCATACAAGCACGCCAGTTACGAGTACTGCGCACCTGACCTTTCTGAAGAACCTCACCAATAAGGTCAGTTTCTAGGGCGTCCCCTCCCGGCATTGCCACTCACATCTGCCATATAAATCCCTTTTGTTAGTCGCCTTTCACTCATCCTCTCAACATGACCGAACCATCTAAGCATGCTCTTTTCAACCTTTGTCACTACATCCTCTTTTAAACTGCAACGTTGTCGTATAATATCATTCCTCACTCGGATAAAACGGATATCATCATTGCTTATCCCTCATAGCAAATAGCGTGATAATGTATAACCTACAGACTGATCAGATCAGTGGGGAATATTCCTGAAAATTTGAATAGGATCGATCTGGTAGTCATTGCGTAATTTAACACACATTACTTTGTTACGATTGTATTTCATGTACTAGTGTCTGCCCGCTACTTCGTTCGCATTGTCTTTTTTCACCCGCATTAAGTACTGCTCCGCTCCCATATGTCCATGAATCTGGCTATCATATGCAAAACGTTTTTTTGTCCAATCAGATTGGTAGTTCCAGAGATTAGCTCGTTTCAACAAACAAAAAATGTAATATCTTTTATATTCATATTTCATGTTAACAGTTTATTAAAGCCTTCATTAGACGAAAAGCAATATTGCGCTGTTTCGCAAAAATCTCCTCTCTAAAGTAAATATATTTTAACATCTTAAATATGTACATACATATACTTAATGAAGGTTTCGATGAATTATATGTAGAGATACCCTTGGGTAACTAAACCTTGGTCCATCAAAAACCTTTTTCGCTAAGCCACAAAAGTATTCTATATGTTAATCTTGAATTAACTATTTCTGTGCATAATTCTGCCTAATCCTCTTAGTGAAAGCCTTCATGATTCTGTATGGTTGGAATTTACATACCCTTTTCCAGACTCCCAAAATTTTGCATTATTTTATACATACATAATATTACATACATACTATCACGCTTGTTTTCCCCGAAGGGTTAGGCAGAGGTGTACCAATGTACACCCACAGTTCGCCGGTATATTTAGGTCCCATGTAATAGAGGGCGAGCCTACTTGAAATATTATTCAATCTTATTGCAAAATTCGCTCACAAACCACATCCAGTCTTAAGACATCTATTACACTTATAATCAACACACACATCAGTGCGTTCGCTATAACCTTTATAACTTAACTAATAAAGTTCAAATTCATCATCGTCTACTGCACAACGGTTCGCAGATAATAGTTGACATTGATTGGTGAGGCTTATTAGAAAGGATTATGACCTTTAATGTATTTTTTTCTGTTTCTTCTAGCTTTTGTCGTGTTCTTTGTTTAGAGGAAGCTTTGAGCCTTTTTGACGACTAGATATTGAGGGAAATCTATTAATCAATGTACGTACATAATGGTAGAATTAATTAATCACGAAATTCAAGGCCTAACGTAATATAGAATTATTTTTATTCTGTCTCTGAAAAGTTAATCAGTTATACTTTAATCTATCTATTTCTCTAATAATATTACAAAGCTGAAGTATGTTTGTTTAAAGGCACTATTGTCAAGAACTGCTGCCGGTCTGATCAGATTTAAAAATAATCCTTTTGCGTTATATTTCCTGTTTATCTAGTAAGGTTATATTTAGGCAATATAAACATCACGGTACGACACATGGGAGCGAAGCAGTAAACGCGTTGGGAGTCTGGACCCATCAAAAATCTAGGCAGTCTCAAATCTTTTCAATAATGAGTCCCGACAGTTATGTGCTTAACAGAATTTTAGACTATTGGACTTGTTTTTGTTTGCAGTTAATGTTCATGTTTTCCGAATTCGGGTTTTTTTGATTTTTTTAATTGTTTTTTTTTTTATTATTTGTCTACTACTCAAACTATTTTTAAATAAATCAATAACTTGCTTCATGTTTTGTGATAAATTACAAACGTTGCCTCATCACGCTTCTCTTTCTATTCTATGAAGTCTGACAGTGATGTCATGTAGCACTTAAGCTGCTGTCCGCGTCTAAATATGTAGGTAGCATGTGGGTGTCCTCTGGTATCAATACGACTGTTGCTCGGTCGCTAAAATTATAACCACCCTAATAGACTCAGGGAAGATATTTTTAACTTTAAAGAAAATATCAAACGTTCCTTTCATAAATATAATGTTATAAAGAGGATTTTTTTTGTTTGTATGGCTCCAAAACTACTGGACCGATTTTTACCATTTTTTGAGTAACATATGCTATATAACATCATGCTACGATCCACGGGAGCCGAGCATATTAACCAAAGACGTAACTTACGGTAGGTGAAATAAGCCACGCGGAAGAAGACGCGGGCAGTTCGCTTGTCTTTAATAAATATCAAACGTCGCTTTCATAAATATTTCTTGTCATACCTATTTTATTAGTATGTATTAGTATTCTAGTAGTTTAATGGCAATGGGCTCGCCCCCTATTACATGGAACCTAAACATACCAGCGAACTGTGGGTGTACATTGGTGCACCTCTGCGTAACCCCTCGGGGAATACAGGCGCGTGATGGTATATATTTTTAGTATTCTAGTAGTAGTAGTAGAGCTCTTTGTAAAGGAGCTCGTGTAGGCAAGTATTACTACCATACCTATTTCCGTCGCAAAGCAGCGTTGCTGTGTTCCGGTTTGAAGGGTATGGGTGCCGGTGTAATTACACGCACATGAAACATTTCAACTTTGTCTCTGGGATAGCAACGCTTTTGCAAGACCTCTGGTACTAAGGCAGAGGTGACCAGTTAACATCAGGTGGTTTGCTATCCAACGACACCTTGATGTTAAAAGAAGAAAAGATTCCACATAAAAACATGTCAGCAAACGTCTTCTATCAGAATGACACGGGTGTTGAGAAATTAATGGATAATATGCCACCTCGTCCCCTCGGATTTGTACTAGACAAGTGAGACAAACAGGCTTTTTCTCATTAGTGTCATATTATTTTGTCATTTTTCGTCATGGTTTTGTTACTTTAACAGTTAACTTAACAGCCTATTATTGTCCCACTGTAGGGCAAAGGCGTCTTCTTATACAGAGAAGGCACGAGCATTGATCATCACGCTTGCTCAAGGCGGATTGGTGATTTCAGATGACTGTATAACACCATGTTTCGTTACGATGTTTTCCTTCACCGATCGATGTCAGTAATGTCCAAGATAAACAAAGAAAGTACATATGAATTACAAAAAGTCACATTGGTCCTTGCCTTAACTACTGGGCCATCACATCTAAATCACGCCAAAATGCATCTGCTGCATTTTATACTCCCATTTAAATCAAACCTGTTATCAAACTAAATTTCAAAGGGACCTCCAGTCCACCGGACGTGTGCGGTGCAATTGAACTCCATATGCCGCGCACCATCTGTTTGTATGTACCGCTCGTTACTCGGAAACGGCTGTGTCGATAAACTATACTTTGATGCGTATTGTGCATCTTAATAATTCCACGTATGCTTTGCTTTCTTTGTGTGCCATTGGTACATCAACGTTGGGAAATGCATTGCTTATACTATAAATACTTTGGCATGTGGTTTGTCCAAAGCTTTAATAGTTACTCTACAGAGTATGGAAGCAGGCTCTGAGCGAACCGAAAGGTACTTGGAAGAAGTCAGTGGGGTTTTGGCAAAATCAATTGGTTGCTAATTCAATTAACGGTTAAAGTAAAAGTTATTTGTTTTGATTATTATTGCTATTCTTCTCTTAGACATTAATGCTACATTTGGTGATTACTATGGCTCACACACTGATTCGTTGTCTTTTGAAATGTTAGAAGTGATCATATACGATCATAATATTGGTGTTAAATATTACAATTGGTTTAGCCTCCATTTCTTAATTCGTAGCACTTAGTACATATTGTAGTACCACGAGTGACTTTTATTGTTGATAGATCGTTTTGACACTAGTATATTTTTTATGGAATTAATGTAAATGTACAACATAATGTAATACGTTTTTTTAAAAAGAGTATGTATGGAGTTTCTTGCCCGTTCTTCTCCATACGAAACTACCTTTTGGAATGGGCAACTAAATTCAATAGTTTTAGTTAATTGACGTCCGAAAGTGCCTTATAATGGTCTATTTGGAATAAATGATTTGACTTTGACTTTAGTCGGTAGGGGTCCAAAACACACACACAGGATTTAAAGACTCGGGTCAGGGACAGGTCTTAAGGACTTTTAGGAAGGGGGAGGGCATTACCTCCTCTAAAAAAAAATTTGTTGCTTTAGGATACGAGTTAAGCTGCGGACAACAGCTGGTCCAAAAACAAAAGCATTTTCTTCATAGAAACGACAACACACGGACACAAACACACAACAAATCCGATTTCAAACATGCCAGTTCCGTTTTCAAGTATTCAAAGTATATTCGTTTTAATCGGATTTAAGCTGCATACTCCTAAAATATTACTACTAAACCTGGCGCTATATTTAATCCGGTCACACCCAAAGGGCAGGTCGTCAACAGATCTGGTTGAATGCGCCGGTTAAAAGCTTTTTCGTACACGTGTGGGTGTGTGTTAAGGCAATAAAATACTGTTTGAGTGATGCGTGTATGTGTGCGTTTGGTACACAGAGGAAATAGGACTTGGACTGCCCCGTTGGTCTCGTGGTCGCAAGCGCGACTGTTAAGCGTGGGATCCTGGGTTTGATTCCCAGATAGGGCGAAAAGTGTTATTAGGTTTTTCCATTACGAATATCTCTGTAGCAGCCCGGAGTTTGGAAGTTCGTGGCGTGACACCTCCGTGCCTCGGAAAGCACGTAAAGCCGTTGGTCCTTCGCCTGATCTCTTGTCGGTTGTGTCGGATTGCCGTCTCAATTAACTATGAGAGTTAGGAAAGAGGGAGTTCACCAGTGTTTGCGCACACACTTGTGCATTACAATATCTCCTGCGTACTTGGCTAGTCTCCATTGAGATTAGCGTCCATGACCGAAATTGATCTGGAGAATACACACATTTACAGCACTTTGAGTGCTTATATGCGGGTAAGGAACTTGGAGACGGCAATCTGATCACCGCACGCGATATCAATCTCTGAGAGAAATCTCTTTCCGTATGCGACTACACTGTGTTCCCAACTGACTATAAATTGTGACTAAGCTAACAAGATCGGTATCAAATGCACTGAATTCTCCCTCTATTGATTCATCCCACGTCAGTACCAGGGCTGCGGGTTATTCGAAAGAGATACAGCGCCCCCGAAACGCAAAGGGCACAGAAGGAACATGGGTGGGTTTTAGTCAGTAAAAGTCTGACACTCCCTCATTTCAGACAAGTCATTTGATGATTTCCCACCCGGAAAAAAAAAGTTCCCGTCTGTGGCGTAGCTTGCCCTAAATGGGCCCTGTATTAAAATTTCTTAGGGGGGCCTTTCTGCCTAAAGATGAAGCCATTTTACATAAGAAACAGTATGTATAGGTATATTTTAACCGGGCACAAGTCCTAACTCCGAGCTGCTACTGAGAATTCCATTGAAAAACTCAATAACACTATGCTCGTTCTGGGAATCAAACCCAAGACCTCTAGCGTAGCAGTCGCGCTTAGGACTACTACGCAAGCGAGGCATTAGTAACACTCTGCCTAACCCTTCGAGGAATACAGACGTGCTGGTATGGTATGTCTTAAAATAGAATTGAAACGTAGTCACGAGAACCATAAACAAATTTAAATGTTAACGAAATAAAGTTTAAACATAAACATTATCGTACTCGTAAGCACTAGTTATAAAGTTCAAAATACATTAACGGAAAGTTTAACACATAAAGCTACTCCATAGTTTTCATTAGCATGAAGAAGTTTTTGTTTAACGAGTGCATACTAAGCGCTGGGAATATGGAAAACTATTGAGAAGCTAGTTAGTTGGTACACGCCATTTTAAGTTCAATGTGTTTTTGCTCTTGTTGATTGGCCCGTTGGTTTCTTGGTAGCGAGCGCGAATGATGTCCTGCTGAGGGTCTGGGTCGTGAGTTCGATTCTCATGTTGGGCTAAGTGTTATTGGGGTGTTTCATTAGAAATGTCTCAGTAGCAGTCAGGAGTTTTGAAGCTGGTAGTGTGACACCTAGACACGTGTGTCCGTTGGTCCTGCGTCTAATGTCTGACTATGAAAGTAAGGGAAGAGGGAGTGCACTATAATATCTCCCGCATATCTGGCTAGTGCTTTGTAAGTTTATCTTGGACATCACTGACATCGGTGAAGTGAAACATCGTGAGGAGACTCGTTAATTATATGAGCCTGAAATCGCCAAACCGTCTTGAGCAAGCGTGGTGATCAATGCTCGTGCCTTCTCTGTATAAGAAGAGGCCTTTGTCTTGCAGTGGGACAATGATAGGCTAGGATTATTATTTATCTGGCTAGTATTCTGCATTAGAGTTGCCTAGGAATATTAATATTAAGAACATTGGATCAGTTACTTTCGTTAGTTCTTATCAATTTGTGAGAACAAGTCCTAGACATTGAACTTTGGTACTTAGTTTTATAACTCCAAAACGCCACGTAGTTCTAAACTCAATAAGCAACATCGCACACGTTTCGCAATTCCCATGGCTGCGGGCGTGCTTTGCGCCCGAGTTCAACACTCCACAAAATGTTATGGTGAATTTAATGCTAAATAAACGTGGGTAACGCCATTGAATCACCATACGGTGAGTAAATATGATGTCATTATCGCTATTTTGGACATGGGACCGAATATTCTGATGTTATAAATGCGAAAGTAAACATATCATCACGCCTATATTCCCCGAAGGGTTAGGCAGAGGTGTACCAATGTACACCCACAGTTCGCCGGTATGTTTAGGTCCCATGTAATAAGGGGTGAGCCTATTGCCATTAATCGGGCACAAATCCAAACTTCGAGCTGCTACTGAGAATTTCATAGAAAAACCCAATAAATACTTTTTGCTCGACCTGGGAATCGACCCCAAGACCACGAAACACTTTACAATTTATTCCGAGAATTGCCGAGAGTATCCGAAAAAAGCCGATTGCTGTTGACAATAACCTAACGACATATCGCAAACAAATACAAATAAACTTAGTTACTGTGTTTGTTTTTATGAAGTTTATATTGGAACGGATTTTATGAATGTCAAAAAGTATTCGAATATTTGCGAATTCCAATATTCGTTTCACCAATAACTGTAGCTGTAGTAGTTAGTTTCTATGTGCCGTTATTCGATGGCAGAATTGACATAGTTGGTAAACTAATGCTTGCATCTGGAATTCTGGAAATACTATGTACAGTAAGCTTTAGAACTTTCAATCAGTAACAGACTGTATTGACCCATTCACACGGAAATCACGTTTGTGAACTCAGCCGGTCTGTCTACATATTCATCCGGTCACTACAAGAAGTTCTTGTTTCATAAAACCATGAACTCGTCTTTCGTCCATCGTCCTCGCTAAATCTCGAATAAGTATTTATAAATAATGTAATATAAAATAAGTATCTTACACATACATACAATCACGAAATTGAATTTGGAATCTGCCTTTGAACGTGAATTCATTTGAATGTGATCAATAATTTTCGTTGCTTGTGGTGAACGTATGGAAGATTTGACTGGAGTGTTACTTAATATACCATCACAGCTGTATTCCCCGAAGGGTTAGGCAGTGGTGTACCAATGTACACCCACAGTTCGCCGGTATATTTTGAAATCCCATGTAATAGGGGGCGAGCCTATTGCCATTAACCGGGCACAAATCCAAACTCCGAACTGCTACTGAGAATTTCATAGAAAAACCCAATAACACTTTTTGCTCGACCTGGGAATCGAACCCAGGACCTGTAGCGTAATAATCGTGCTTAGGACTACTAGGCTATCGAGGCAGATCATCTCGAATAGTATTTATAAATAATGTAAAATATCTTACTACTATTTATTATTATAAATGCGTAAGTTTGTAAGGATCGATGGATGTTTGTTACTCTTTCACGCTTAAACAAATGAACGGATCTGGATGAAATTTGGCACTGAGATAGATTACAGTGTGATAGCTCATAGGCTAATTTACATCCCGCAAAAATGTACGGTTACCGTGAAACAATAAATCAAATTTGACACGGACATGAAGCCGGGTAGAAGATACTTTATAACAGTTATTGAGCTACATGTAAATAAGTACCTATGTGCTATTTACGCTACTGGGAAGTCCGTGCCTCCGTGTGGGCGGTACACGTGTATGCGTCGTTTTCCGCTCACGTAGACTGAAAATCATTGCAGGCTCTGCGATTTTAATTGGACATTTTGCTGGAAATGACACAGATTTTAGGCAAAATATACCTACACATACATAGATACCATCACGCCTGTATTTCCCGAAGGGTAAGGCAGAGATGTACCAACGTACACCCCCAGTTTGCCGGTATGTTTAGGCCCCATGCAATAGGGGGCGAGCATATTGCCATTAACCGGGCACAAATCCTAACTCCGAGCTGCTACCTGCAGAGAATTTAATAGATAAACTCAATAACACTTTGCTCGACCTGGGAATCGAACCCAAGACTTCTAGCGTAGCAGTCGCACTTAGTACCATTAGGCAAACGAGGTACTCCATAAAATCTTTTTTATATTATTAAACAATTGTTAATCACGATCACGAACACCGAAGAAGGGTTACGACCTCTCCGTAGCGCGAATGATATCTGTCTCGCAAGGACACGTACGAATTACGGAAAGAAAAATATTACGTATGAAGGGGCACAGATATTCAACAACCTACCACGAGAAATAAAAACGTCAGGAAGTTTACAAATATTTAAAAGTCGCTTAAAATCTTATATTATTGACAACATCTAAGTCCGGCCCTGGTTCATGTTTTTAATATACCCACAATTTTTTTAATTTTGATTCGCATGAATGTTTCACTGCTACCTTCAATGTATTGTTATGGATGTTAATTAATGTTGTTGTGTTCCTTAAATATTGTGCATGTCATACCAGCTCGGCTCACGAATTTATTCTTATTTAGTTAAAATATTTCTCATTAAGTGAAATTTGTAGTGAATTTCTTTTGAGTAAATAAAGATTCTTTAACCACATCCTAAGCCATGACCTCGAGTAGCACTATTACAAAGAGAGAGCATTAATTTTTGAATTGTGATTATTAATAGATAATAGACAAATGAAATTGGTATAATTAACTTCTATGTAAAGGAAGCGGTAGTCCATTGAAGGTTGGGAACAACCTAGATTCTCCTAGAGCAGGGATGGCGAACCAATGGCACGCGTGCCAGTAGTGGCACGCGACAAAATAATTCGGGCACGCCAATATATGACAACTGTATATGTATTTGATCGAAAACAATTTACAACAGCAGAAATCACACTAACCTTTTATTAAAATAAACATAAAATAGTAAATATTACGATTCTTGTACAAACTAGTTGCAAACAAAGAGTGTTAACAGCTTCTAGTTGTATTTTTCTCCATTCAATGACTAAGCCAAGATTCTTTGATGGCACGTCATAGTCACATTATTATTTTTCTATAAAAAATGGCACTATCACCAATAAAGGTTCGCCATCCCTGTCCTAGAGTATTATTCGTCCGGCAAAGCCCTTCCTTCTCCACAGATGAAGGCCACCCATGAGAATCACAACAAAGCAAAGAAAAAGTCATAGGGAGGCAGGTTAATTATGCTGGTACGTCTAAAACCAATTAACACCTTGCCATTGGCTATTCATCTGCCGGTGTATGTGTGTGTGAAGGGACCTAATGGGAATTCTACATGTGTGTGTGTGTTTAATTAAAGGGTTGAAGTTCACACACAGACGATCGATATTTTGTCCAACGGTATGTCTGGTCTGCACTTAAAAATGTATTGACGTTTTTATAATTTGGTGCTAGGCTAAAATATCTGCAAATGATACAAACCGATTTATGTAACATTAACTAATAACTATAAGTCACAACTTCTCTAGAAAAAACATTTTATTTAGTCAGAAACGGCAAAGTCAAATCACAAGGCACTTTTGACTGTCATATACACGAAAAAAAAAAACATTGAATCTAGTTGAAGCCCTTCCAAAAAATATTTTCATATGAACAGGAAACTTCACAGATGCTCTTTAAAAATTAATGTTTTAGAATATCCCTTAAAAACCCGATTAATTTTAGTACTTCCACAGGTTACCTCTTACAAACAATTTACCTTTTTATAATATACCCCTCGGTGTCACCCTTATTCAGTTACATCTTTGGTCACTGCTCTGCTCTCGTTGGCCGTAGCATTATTTTCTATAAATATGTACCTTCCTCTTGAATCACTCCATCTATTGATAAAAACCGCATTAATCTGTTGCGTAGCTTAATAGATCTAAGCGTAGCGAATCGACTTTGTTTTTTACTATGTATAGAGAAGTACCTATTTTAGTTTAGACTACAAAATGTGTATCCTATACAAGCCCGAAGCTCGACACTCGCATTTTTTATACATTTCCCGGCTTCCATTACTCATCAGGCAGCATTCTGGCTCGTTGGAATCTCGTCAAGTATTCGGTTAGCGAACGCACCGTACATAAAGTTAATTTTAAAAAGCACAACCGCTGTACCTTTTGAAAGTTCCTCTTGAGGACATTTTTAGAGTTCCGTTCCTCAAAAGGGGAAAAGGAAACCTTATAAGGTCATAATGCTGTTCATCTGTCTGTCAAGACCCCTTTTTCTCAAGAAGTAACGCTAAAAACTTAATAAAATCGACATTATAATAAGTAGGTACCTATAAAAAGCATAAAATAAAAAATTAAATTAAAAATTTAAAAAACCCCCAACACAAAAACCTAAGTTCCCTTTAAAAAGTAAAAAAATAACAAAAAAAATACGTCACGTTGGGGGACCGCTCGGGACGATCGTATCCTAAATGCAACATCGGTCCCCCAACGTGACGTATTTTTTTTGTTATTTTTTTACTTTTTAAAGGGAACTTAGGTTTTTGTGTTGGGGGTTTTTTAAATTTTTAATTTAATTTTTTATTTTATGCTTTTTATAGGTACCTACTTATTATAATGTCGATTTTATTAAGTTTGAGACCCCACTCGAGTATATTTACAGACATTCGGTTTTTCTTCCCTACTTTCACCACTACTAATCACCACAACTTTTAAACGGCCCAACCTATTTTCATCAAACATGTCTAAGAACACTCGTACGTAAGTTACCTTTAATACAAAAAAAAACTAAATTGAAATCGGTTCATCCGTTCGGCAGCTATGATGCCACAGACAGACACACAGACAGACAGACAGACAGACACGTCAAACTTATAACACCCCTCTTTTTGCGTCGGGGGTTAAAAAAAGATACATTACAGTCGAATGCCGCTATGTCTTATGGTTGGTATATACTTGATTTCGACGAGGAAAAAGTCGCTGAAGCTAGTCTATATAAAAAATATTAATATTGTAATGGGGAAAGATTTTTTTGTTTGTTTGTACTGAATAGGCTTCAAAACTCCTGAACCGATTTTAACTATTTTTTCACCAATAGATAGCTACATTATTCCTGAGTAACACAAGCTATAGAACATCACGCTACGATACACGAGAGCGCAGCAGTAACCAAACTAACTTAACGTGGGTGAAATAAGCTACGTGGAGGAAGTCGCAGTTCGCTAGTATCAAATAAATATACACGCTATTTTTCTGTACCCCTATTTTACTTGGTAACTCATAATTAAATCAGTGTCCAACGCCCTCCTAACGCCCTCTAAGTGTATTTTTTTAAATATTGAACATTGAACACAAAGAGTGTGTTATTAAATTCAATTGAACCCTTCGCGTTGGGTTCTTTTGACGCGAGGAATAAAGGGCGAATCATTTTGGACATTTTCTCGGCTGTGAGAAGTTTTTTGTTGGACTTTGTCTGACGTATGTTTTCAATTAGACCAGAGGTTCCCAAACTTATTTTGTCTACTGCCCACTTTGAGAATAAATTGATTTTTAGCGCCCCCCTATTTTCCGTAACCGTTTAGAATTTGGTCAGAGACGGGGGGGGGGGGGGGGGGTGTTGGGGGTGCTCTACTAAAATGGCATGCAGTATAATGTTAGTAACTTGGAATGTTGTTCGTTGAAATTTTTGAAGATTTAGCGACCCTATTTACTTTCCACGCTCTGTATTAAACTATTATTTAAATAAATAAAACAGGACAGATATATTAACTACGCGGAGAGAAATATCGAACCGAGTTTCAGCAATCTCTTAATACAAGTTGTAATCGAGAGTCGAGAGCTCAGTCGGTGTCTAAGAGTCCTCCTAGCTAGATGAAATTACTAATCGCCCCCCAAGCCTTTACACTGCCCCCATTTTTTCTCTGGGTCTCTTACCGCCCCCCTTTAGGCCTGCAGCGCCCACAAGGGGGCGTTATCGCCCACTTTGGGAAAGGCTGAATTAGACCGTTGAAAGGGACTTTTGAACGACATTTATAAAATAAAAGTCGTATTTGCTCCTTGGTAGTTTTGTAGTTTTAACTGCCTCGTTAGCCTAGTGGTCCTAAGCACGACTGCTACGCTAGAGGTCCTGGGTTCGATTCCCAGGTCGAGCAAAAAGTGTTATTGGGTTTTTCTATGAAATTCTCAGTAGCAGCTCGGAGTTTGGATTTGTGCCCGGTTAATGGCAATAGGCTCGCCCCCTATTACATGGGTCCTAAATATACCGGCGAACAGTGGGTGTACATTGGTACATCTCTGCCTAACCCTTCGGGGAAAACAGCCGTGATGGTATATAGTTTTACATGGAGGTTTTACATGGAGATAACTAACTTCTGCCCGCGTCGTTATCCGCGTCAAAGTTAATAAAGTATCCCACGGGAGCCGTACGTTTTTTCCGCGATAAAAAGTATCTTATGTGTTTTTCTACACTACAATTCATCTCAGTGCCAAATTTCATCCAGATCCGTTCAGCCATTTAAGCGTGAAAGAGTAACAGACGTCCATCCATCCTCACAAACTTTCGCGTTTATAATTTGAGCAGGAAGTAAAATTGGACGTGAAACTCCATACTCTAATTATGAAGTTCAGATGATGCTCAGCTACAACCTGAACTGGGTTCATTGTACTCATCATTATCAACAACTTTTACTTTAACCCCAAAAAAAAAACAGCTGCTCCATACATTTATGTTCGCATAGCACGACAAAATGTAGACATCAGCTGTTTTTCTTTTGTCGTTTGTTAAGGATAATGACCTCTTTTCAGGTTATTAAAATATAACCTAAGGTTGTATATCATAGCCTAGTCTTTTAGTTCGAAAATTAGGGGTAACGTGGAATGGTTTCCGGGGCTTGAAACTGAGTATTGTTATAGATTTCGATGTGCTCTTTCCGAATTTCAACTTTGCCAACTCGTATATTTCCCGCTCGCGCCGCCATATTGAAAAAATGGTGCCTAACAACAGTATTTTTGACAGTTTCTCCCTTCCGAGTCATTTTACGATAAAGTCAAAATATGCAACATTGAACTAGAGAAAATTTCCTATAATTGATGTAAAAACAGTTATTTTATATAAATTTCATTTTAAACAGTCCCGGATAATTTTCCAAGTAAAACTAATAAATGACTGGACTACCAGTAAAGTAAAAGAATACAATACAAGGTTATAGGACTGTGAATCAAACAGATGTATAATCGTACATTATTTACGGATATAAAACCAATAAATACATACATACGTGAAGTCCCAAATTATCAACGGAGACATGGCCATTCAACGTACGTTCATTAAAATATACATAAACCTTTGTAATTACTGTCTTAATCCGTCGGAGGTACTGTTTATTAATTAAACATGGACTAGACTCACAAATTAAAACGTTGTGGGGGTCTAGCCTTAAATAATGGATTTAAGGGTCATTGGTGATGGAAAACATCGTGAAGAACTCTGGTGTTTTAATGAATATTGGTAAATCTGATATTGCTAATCCGCCTTTAGCAAGCGTGGTGATCAATGCTCGTGCCTTCTCTGTATGAGAAGTGGCCATTGACTTATTTACCGTGGCTGCCTAAGGTGGTGGCGATTTCAGACAAAAGTCCAAGTTTTATCACGGTGTATTTCTTCAACGCCGATGAATTTTAATACCACATTGGCCCAGTAACGAACCCTCATTCTAATGCATAAGAGGCGACCGCTATAACCACTGGGCCTTTACGACCTGACGGTAGAACAAACATACATAGCTAAAAACATAACCCTTCCTATTGGATAGTTTTCATCTTTTTAACCGCTATATAACCGACTAGGCTATTTTGCCTGTAGGTATACCAAATACCCTGTGTACCCTGTTATTGTACTTTTTTCTATGAAATTCTCAGTAGCAGCTCGGAGTAAGGATTTGTGCCCCGTTAATGGCAATAGGCTTGCCACCTATTACATGGGACTTAAATATGCGAACTGTGGGTGTACATTGGTACACCTCTGCCTAACCCTTCATGTAGTACAGACGCGATGGTATGTTATGTATTACCAAATAGTTTACTCGCCAGTACCCAAAGCAACCCGTTACTCATGCTTGGCAATATCTCCGAAGCAACAGCAGTTAATCACGTTACCAACCTGACTTGTGCCACCGTGTATTTATTGCGCCTATTCATTGTTGCTGATGGATATTCCACCTAACTGCTCCTTCATCATACAAATTGGTATTGTGTGAAATTTAACAGAGACATTGTTTAGGGTTTAATTATGTTTATTTTTAAAGCTCAGGACTAACTGAGCTTTTATGTAAAACCGGCCAATTGTAAGCCGGAATCGTACACTAAGGATTCTCGACCAGCGTTGCGGAATTTGTTTGAAAGAGTCACCCCAGCACTAGAACGCAAAGGGCTTTAGGAGGAACACGGATGGGTTTTAGTCAGTAGGGGTATCTTTGGATGGCAAACAAGTCCACGGCCCACAAAAGGCCAAAATCCCACAAAAGGCCAAAGGCCCACAAAAGGAAAATGCGTTACAAAAATAAAATGTCTCATGTGACGGTAATTACACCGACACCCACACCCTTCAAACGGGAACAGCAACGCTGCTTTGCGGCAGGAATACATACGGTGGAAGTACTTCCCCGGACGAGCTCCTTCACAACGAGCTCTACTACTCCTATCTACTGAATCACTAATTAACAGAGGTCTTTGCTCTTGCGTAGGCAGAACATCCAATCGCACATCCACGTTAGCAGATAGCACAGGAGTGTGTCCGATGTACATATTGCATCAACGAAAGCCGACTACACCCGCATCGAAAGTACATTTGTGATTTGTATGGATGACGTTATCTCAACGCTCGCCTTCGGATAGCAGCATTCTAACTGCGACTAACTGTGGGCATACATTGGCACACCTCTGCCTAATCCTTCGGGGAATATAGGCGTGATGGTATGTACGTAAAATATACGTTCAAGCCTTGCTTTAATAATTACTTAAGCTATGCTTATTACCCTTGAGGCAATTATTTCTAGAGATAAAACATTCGTTGCAACCACATACACAAATGGATACTGAAAGAAACAAGCTTAAAAAAACCAGCGAATGTCTACGAACAATCTGCTAACAACACAGTTGGATCGGATATACAAAACCGCAAAGCGATGGCCGCGTCTCTCGTCGGTTCCATTTCCATTATTAAATAGAAATCGGTCAAGTTGGTTTTCTATACTGAGAAATATTTTATACTAGCTATATAGCCCGTGTTTATTTATTTATTTATTTATTTAAACTTTATGCAACAAAAAGTACAAAGGCGGACTTAATGCCTTAGGCATTCTCTACCAGTCAACCAAAGGTGGTGAAGAGATAACACGGTAGGTGCAAATAAAAACAAAAGAACAAAATTTGATACTTTCAAAAACAAAATAAAAAAATTAACCCAATGCAATTATATAAATAACTTAATTCATACACAAGTACAACAAATCTAAAATTATCTACACTAATACATAAATATATTTACTGTATAAAATCCTATATATAAAACATAAATATATATATATATATATATATACATACCTATATACTTATATACAAAATACATAATATCATAAGAAACCATAGAAAGGAGGATTACGAGACAACTCTTACTATTGGTTCTGAAAATAACTCCGCAATTTCTGCTTGAAAGCATACCGACTGGTAGCTGTCCTGATATCAAGAGGGAGCGCATTCCAAAGAAGGATAGCCTGGATATGAAAGGAAGAATGAATGAAATCAGAAGTGTGAGAGGGACAGTTAAGTAGAAGATTATTAGTAGAACGCAGACTCTTAGCATGAGTAGAACAAAGATATTGAAAATGAGAAATGAGATAAGAAGGAGGAGAAGGAGAATTAAGAAGGGAGAAAAGCGTGGTTAACGCACGTAAATTTCTTCTCTGGCGAATGGGCAACCATTTAAGTTCGGCCCTGAAGCTTGATACGTGGTCATATTTCCGCAAATTGAAAATGTAACGAATGCAATTATTGAGAACCCTGTCCAGCTTATCCAACAACACTGCATTCAAGTCAAAGTAGCACACGTCACCATAGTCGATTATAGGAAGGATTAAATTGTTCAGTTACGTCTTCGGTTACTGCTCCGCTTCCGTTGGTCTCTAGCGTGATGGTGGTAACATTATGTTCTATACGTATAAACCTTTCTCTTGAATCACTCGTATCTATTGATGAAAACCGCATTCAAATCCGTTGCGCAGTTTAAAAGATCTAAGCGTACAGACGGCGGGAAGCGACTTTGATTTATACTATGTATGGATAATCTATATCGAACCGATTTAGAAAATTCTTTTACCCATAAAAAGCCTCGTCATTTGTGAGTGTCATAGGCTATATAACATCACACTACGGCACACGGGAGCGGAGCAGTAACCAAAGACGTAACTTATCACGGGTGAAACAATCCACGCGGATGAAGTCAGAGATAGTTCGCTAGTATTTAATAAGGGCAGTGTATAATATGCAGTATATGTATTCTCTGTTGGCTCTAGGTTATATGACGTCACAGAAATTTAAAATGGCGAGTAAAAACACATCTAATTTAAAAAAAAATGATTCATATCGTGTTGAGAGGAGCTCGTGGCGTAATCATTACAGCCGCATGGATCGATCTTCCGGGTTAGGCTACGCTTGCCGAGGTTGGTCTGTGGATGGGTGACCATTAACCATAGCGAGTTTCCTCCGTGCCTCGGAAAGCACGTAAAGCCGTTGGTCCCGGCTGTCATTTGTAGATCTTTGACAGTCGTTACTGTTAGTCAGTAGCCAGAAAGTCTGACAACCAGTCTACCAAGAGTATCGTATTACGCATTACTGGGTTGTGGAGGTCGGATAGGCAGTCGCTCCATGTAAAATACTGATATTCAGCTGCATCCGGTTCGACTGGAAGCCGACCCCAACATAGTTGGGAAAAGGCTAGGCAGATGAGGCAGATGATGGTTCATATCGTGTTGGGTGTAAAATGTAAGGTCCTAATGAGCACATTGTAAAAAAATGTATAACGCGTGCAAAAATACTCAACAAAGCCGAAAGGTACATCCTTTTCATCACTGCGATCATTTTGGTTATGAAGAAGGTATAATTACAACTTGTATTATATTTTTTACGATATTTGAATGAATAAAAATTGTTAAGATAAGTTTTAGACGCTGGATGCAGGCGTCTTCCAACCGGTCTTTTTAAATCTATGGAGGCCTATGTCCAGCAGTGGACGTCCTGCGGCTGATATGATGATGAGTTTTAAATGTTATAACTGAACTTTAAATCCCTCCGCGACCGCTGCAAACCTCAACTTTGCTCCCAATGGAATACAGGCGTGATGTTATGCAAATAACTAATATTATTCTGCCGATTGAACTACGGTCATCGGCGGCTAGTCTCAACCGAGGCTATCCAAATACGCCGAAGATATTATAGTGCGTTTGTAAACATAGGTGCACTCCCTCTTCCCTTGCTCGTAATCCGATGAGACGGTAATCCGACTCGACTGGGGAGAGATCGGGCGCAGGACCAACGGCTTTATGTGCTTTCCAAGGCAAAGGGGTGGCATGCTCTACAGATTTACCTTCATTGTTTTCTTATATAGAAGCAATAAGAATACTATAACTAGGATTTTTAAAAACCTAATTGAAAATAGTGTCTGTAGAGTTTCTTGCTCGTTCTTCTGCATAGAGGACCTATGTTTTAGCACGAGCAACTAGATTAACTTTCCGACTAACTAATCGATTCCTTGACAATACAGAAGAGCTTGTAAATGGTCTAATTGAAATAAATGCTTTGACTTTGACGCTAGAAGAACCATCAGAATGTATTTATCTAGAGGCCTTTAGGTAATCAATTTTTGAAGTGAAAACTTCTTTAGCGGTGTTGTACACTTTTTTTGTAATGGGTAAAAAATGTTAATTTCGCGTCAGGACACGTGACCTGATCGAAAATTCGTAAAATTCTCGATCATGTCACGTGTCCTGACGAACTGTCATTTTTGTGTAGCGATAGCGCAATAAATAAATATTGTATTCTACCACATAAATTATAGTACTTTTATACTGATAATTAAAGCAATTCGTGCAAAATTATTCCCTAACCATTCCAAAATATAAATAAAAAATGCACAACGTTAATATTCAAGTTTTCACTTCTGCCGGCACTCCCGGAGTGCAACCCGTCGTTTTTTTTATCGGAGAGAATGGAACATATGAATTCTAATAAACCAACGCACACGACCTACAATAATTCAGTTCCACGAAACTATGAATCTACTAGCTTTTGCCCGCGGCTTCGCTCGCGTTAAGAAGTATTATCTTTCATCCCCTATTTTATCCCCTTAGGGGTGGAATTTATCAAAATCCTTTCTTAGCGGATGCCTACGTCATAACATCTACCTGCATGCCAAATTTCAGCCCGCTCCGTCCAGTGGTTTGGGCTGTGCGTTGATAGATCACTATGTCAGTCAGTCAGTCAGTCACCTTTGAGTTATATATGTTGCAGTTAAAACTCTTAACCAGTCAAAAGTACTATTGACTAGCAAAATCAGTCAAAAGTACTTTTGACCGCATGCTTTAGTCAATAATACTTTTGACTAAAATAACAGTTAAAAGTACTTTTGCCCAATGGAGCTGGTTGAAAGTACTTTTGACTAAGTGATTCCGTCAAAAGTAGTTTTGACTGCTCGAATCAGTCAAAACTCTTAAAAATCAGTCACTAATCTGCAATAATAATTAATAATATCTATTCTTTATAAAAGTAAATTATAGGATGAAAGAGCGAGCGAAGCGAGCTCGGGACTTGGGGCACCCCGACTCGGACAGGTTAGGTTAGAAGGGGATGGCGGGGTCTAGAGAGCGAGCGAAGCGAGCGAACAGACCCCGCCATCCACTTCGTGGTTATTTTTTTTGCAAACCCTTGATATGCTTTTTAAGCATTATTCACATCTGACAAGGTAATAGTGCTTTTGACTGATGCTTTATTGCAGTTAAAACTACTTTTGACGAAGAGCGTTAGTCAAAAGTACTTTTAACCGCAAATTTGCAGTCAAAAGTACTAATAACCAATATTTTTCAGTCAAAACCACTTTTGACCAACCTGTTCAGTCAAAAGTAGTTTTGACTGATTTTGCTAGTCAATAGTACTTTTGACTGGTTAAGAGTTTTGACTGCAACATATATATTTAGATTGAACGGTTTCGAAAATAGGTCCTACAACAACGTGTGACAGAAAATCGCTCAAATCGCGTCGTGCAAACCCTGACATTCATACGAAACATGAATGATTTGACACCAATGTATCGTTTGACATCAATTTACAGCGCCCAGTGTGACGGACACGGCAACAAGGTCGAATAGAATGCGCCATGAAAGTTTAATTGATTGGCGATTCTTAGAACTTGTTTGTGGATGGTTTTAGAGGTCGGACGAACATACATACACATATGACAAACTCACGCCTTTGTCGTAGACAGAAATTATAGAACGCCTGATTCATCTATGTTAGATGGCTTGAATGTTTGTTGCTCAATCACTCGAAGAACGGCTGAACGGATCTGGATGAAATTTAACACAGAGATAGATTATAGTCTGGGATAACACATAGTCTAATTTTTATCTTGTATCAAACTCACAACCTCATACTTGAGACTTTGAGAGGAGCTAGTCTCTCCTCTCAAGTATGAGGCCTTCACCACTGGGCCATCACTACATCAATGAGCTTTTACTGCTACTAATGTCTAAACTATTCTGCATATCACCAAATGTTATTAAAACCATCATGATGATATCGCAATATTTTCATACTAGTTATAACCCCGCGGTTTAATCCGCGTTCAGTTACGTCTTTGGTTACTGCTCCGCTAACTTGTATCGTAGCGTGATGATATAAAGCCTATACTATTCCTCATGAATCCGGCTATCATATACATTCAGATTTTTTCCAATCCGACTGACAGTTCCAGAGATTAGCACGTTTAAACGAACAAAACACTACTACAACTTTATTATATTAGTAAAGATTACTCGTCCCGCCTACCTACCCAACCCTAGGGAAATTAGCCTTTCACAGTACCTACACTATTGTGTTATCAGAGTATACAGAGGCTATCCCATTTTGAATTAAAACGTATCCATTAATATTTATTATACACGATGAAAGGGACATAGGCTAACAAAACTTTTACTCATCATCATTTCCCAACTGCGTTGGGGTCGGCTTCCAGTCTAACCGGATGCAGCTGAATACCAGTGTTTATATGGAGCGATTGCCTATCTGACCTCCACAACCCAGTAACTGGGTAACACGATACTTCTTGGTTAGACTGGTTGTCAGACTTCTTGGCATCTGACTATCCGTCACGACGTAACAAAACTTTGACTATCAGTACGTAATTGTGGACCTCAAAGAGTCTGTCAGTGATGCGGAATTTGTTCGAAAGAGTTACCGCGGCTTTGGAACGCAAAGGGCTTGGAGGAACACGGATGGGTTTTAGTCAGTTAGAGTCTGACACTTCCTTCCGCTCCACCCAGTGCGGACGAAGTAATTTGATGATGATTTCCTAGCCTTATAAAATAAAGGTTTTTTTGTCTAGTCTCTACTGTCCCACGGCAGGGCAAAGGCATCCAAAATTTTCCATCAAAATTAAATCAAATTATTACATTATAATTATTCCCATTTCATTACTTATTATTTTCACTGATTGCTCCGCTCCAATTGGTCGTAGCGTGATGTTATATACGTAATGGGCTATCCAACACAAAAATATTTTTTCAAATCGGACCGGTATTCCTGAGATTAGCGCGAACAAACAAACAAACTCTTCAGCTTTATAATATTAGTATAGATAAAAACATTAATTAGCTGTTTCATACATTTAGATCTTGTACGAACTTTGGTATGGAACAGCTGGGCTGGTTAGAACCATAGTAATCATATACTAATCATGTACTGAATCATGGGAATATGTAGAGACTCACTAGGTTTTATCTGCGACTATTTCCACGGCCATGTGAATTTTCTTACGTATCCCTGAATTTTAACACGAGGATTGATCCCCACGGTTGTTCAGGACGGATTTGGGGATTCTAAGTAAGTAAGTAAGTAAGTAAGTCATTTATTTTGCAAATATGCGTACAATACATTTTGATAGAGTGATAACAGGTAGGTTCAGCAACATTTTACCAGTAGGCATTTAAAAATTATAACTTGAAGCTAAAAATACTGGAAATTAATACTTAGACATATACATGACTTTATAAGTCCAGTTTTCCTCACGATGCGATGTATGTCAGTAATGTTAATGATAAACTTAGAATGTACATACTAACGTATAATGGTAGCCAATAATTGCCAACTCAATTTGGGTTCGTGGGTTACGCTCCCAGTCGTCGAGGCACCTGTGGTCGACGCACCCAATTCGATTTATTTAATTCAAATCAATTTTTGATCAAATGTAATGTCAGGCACAAAACTGTTTTACAAAAATATTAAATGTATATTGTTTGTAAGTAGGTATATGTATAACAAAAAAATCATAATTATATTTATAACAAACAAAATGCTTTTATATTGGTAGTATGTTTTGAAAATTTTAAGACTCAGTAATTTTTCATTACTTATTTATATAACTCAATAAGAACACTAGTAAAAAATATTGTTTACCATATACCTATCACAGTTTTCATCACCTATAATCAAGAGAATCATTTAACTTAATTAAATAATTAGTCTCACATGTAATACAATAAGATAATGATTTTAAATAATCAGTCTTAAGAGAGTCTGCAGAGTAACTAAGTTTATACATAGTGAAATATTATTTTCATCTGTGTAACAATAATAATTAAACATAATCAAACTGTGAAACCAAACAAATGAGAATAATTTAACCTAAATATAACAGTCTGCTTCAATAACAAAATAATCAAGCTTTCAAAATAACTGTATGTGAAATGTATCGATTTTTTTTAGCGTAGTAATAATCTACTATAAATCCTTAAATAAAAAAATAGTATATATGTACAAGCAAATCATCACTTTTCACTAAAGGTGTGTAAGCATAAGGTTAAGTGACAATCTATACTCTCTGCAATTTGATAGATTTAGCAAAGAAAAATACTTTATTATTATGATGAAACACTTTTTTCGTTTACTGTACTAAGTGAAAAAGCACAATAAAAAAAAGATATAGAATTAATCGAATCGGGTGCGTCGACCACAGGTGCCTCGACGACTGGGAGCGTAACCCACGGACCCCTCAATTTAAATTCGGCTAGTTTAAAATTATCCATCTGTTTTATATGACCACCCACTTAGCACTACATCAAAAAAAACCATAACGAACTTTATTACTTTAGTCATAAGATACATATTCAAACACGCTGCTCCAATCACCCCTCCGGATATTGAAATTGATACCGTACTCTTTGTAAAGTTGCAATTTTTTTTTTAATTTTAGGGTTCCATTGTACAAGGAGATCAAGTGTTATTATTTATAGGTAAGGGGGCTTTTTCAACCATCAATTCTACCTGTTTTAAATTGGGGTGTATTTAAAACTTGATATTTTGATACGGTTGATTTCGCCATTGTAGGGTTAAAATGTGACGTGATGATGGATCAATGTTATGAATGGTAGAATTTACATTTGAATGGAGTGCTCGTGTGGCGTTGGATTGCAAAAAACGACAATACCGACACACGACATAAGTTTTGGTAATTGAACCCGATTCTAAGATAACTTTCGACCAAATAAAAAAAAAATACTAGCCTTTTATTGTTCCACTGCAGGGAAAAGGCTTCTTGTTATACAAAGAAGGTATGAGCATTGATCACCACGCTCGCTCAAGGCGGATTGGCGATTTAAAAAGTCTATAAAAAATAAAAACATTTTTCTAATCGCAGAACTGTTAGATTCTTGAATCTGTGAGATTGTTGAAGGGTTTAGGTGCCGCATGCCGGTATAATTATAAGCACACGAGACATTTCAAGTCTCTAAGATAGTAACGCATTTGCAAGGCCTCCGGTATTGCAGATGTCTAAGCAGTCTAAGCCTTTGCTATACGACAGTTTGAAGTGTTTGGAAAACGGCAATTTAAAACTCATCTCATCCATAGCGGATCGATTTTAGGACCTCATTAACGTTGGTCAACGACTGTTAGTATTATTAGGAAAAAGTGACTCATCGATAATGTGTGTATTTTTATGATGATGATGTTTAAAAAACACACTAAAATTTCACTAGTATCTTGCCGTTTTAAGAACTATTTGTGATATAGCTACCTGCGAACTGCTTGTGACTTCGTACGCGTGGCTTATATTACCCGTTGTACGTTAAATCTTTGGTTACTGCTCCGCTTCCGTGGGTCGTACTGTGATGTTATATAGCCTGTGACAGTCACAAATAACGTGACTTTCTACAGATAAAAGAATTTTCGAAATCAGTTCAGTAGATCCAGAGATTACCCCCTACAACATCTCAAATTCACAAAACTTCTTTGTATATTATTAGTATCGATATACCCCGCTTCTTTTGGTTACTGCTTGGTTTGGGTGTAGGTTGTGATGTGATGTTCTACACGCATAAAACTTCCTCTTAAATCACTTGTATATAGGCTACTTTTTCTCCCGGAACAATGTAAGGTTCCCGTGGGAAAATATATCAATTTTGACGCGGACGAAGACGCGGGTGAAGCTAGTTGTCCATATATATCTCTTTACTCTCCGTAATCTTTTAAGATTAAAGGATATACTAGGAAGCCTTCCTAGCTTATCTTTCACACAATCTATCTTCTTTCGCCTTTTTTTGCGAAGCTCATACTATTTTTTACCCGACTGCGACAGAAGGAGGGTTATGTTTTTCGAGGGTATGTTTGTATTTCTTTATGTATCACAGAATTCTAAGTCAGATCCTAATATAATCGATTACTGCAAAAAAATTCGTCGCTGTACTAAAAAAAGAAAGATAAAATATAGAAATGAAGCATTTTTAGAATATCTAGGTATCCGAGTGGTATTTCGTCTAGATTGAATGTATAAAACTCGTTTACATGTAAATCCCCAAAAAACTAAACTTGGTATGTCTATAAAATCTTTTCTGTTTTGATAAAACATAGCTCTCGAAGCATTTGTCTTTACTAATATTATAAAGAGGTAACATTTGTTTGTTTGTAACGAATAGGCTCCGAAACCACTGGACCGATTTTAACCATTTTTTCACCAATAGATAGCTACATTATAGCTGTTGGTCCCGGCTGTTATTCGTAGATCTTTGACAGTCGTTACGGATAGTCAGAAGCCAAGAAGTCTGACAACCAGTCTAACCAAGAGGTATCGTGTTGCCCAGTTACTGGGTTGTGGAGGTCAGATAGGCAGTCGCTCCTTGTAAAACAATGGTATTCAGCTGCATCCGGTTAGACTGGAAGCCGACCCCAACATAGTTGGGAAAAGGTTAAGCAGATGATGATGATGAGATAGCTGCATTATTCTTGAGTAACATAGGCTATATACCATCACGCTACGACCCACGGGAGCGGAGCATTAACCAAAAGAGTAACTTAACACGGGAAATCAGTCACGCGGTCGAATTCGCGGTTAGTTTGCTAGTATCTTACAAAGAGATAAAAAATCTCTCTCGATAATAACAACATATTCGTGAGAAAACAATAATACCCTATTATTGTAGAATATTCTTCCATACAGCCAATTGCGAACGATAGATAAATTACTCATAGAACTGAGCAAAAACCGCTTTGTGTCTGTGTGCGTTCTACGAACGTGTGCGTACGTAAAAGTTTTGTATGGCTGTGTAAATGACTGACGCACACGTGGTGAAGTTTGAGAAGATTTTTAGTCTTGAGATTTGATATCTTGAGAATGCGAGAATTAATTTTTTTCTTAGGTTTAGAAATTGTTCTTGAAAAGACTGGTCTGTAATCATTGTTTTATGTATTTAAGAACTAACCTTTGCCCGCGACTTCGTCCGCGTTTTAATCGGTAAAATTCAGTCATGATTTGAAAGACTGAAAGACACGTGGCACCGTCTACCATCATAAGAACGTTATTGTCGTTTTCCTCCTAAAGGAAAAGGTAACTTTGTCCTAATGGTAGACCCAAAATTAAATTAATAAAAATAAATAACGCGATCCGTACAATCGGAGCGTTAATTGGAAATCTCACGACGCTTCTGGTTATAATTAAAATTAGAAAAACATGAAACATTTCGCTCCCTGTTTTCATAAAAAATACACGAGGGGGAAAATGAAGAGATTATTTTTTCATGCCGCCATTGTTGTATTTCTGTTTGACGGTTATTCAGCGTTCTAAATGGCGCGAAATTGAATTTGGAATCTGCCTTTGAACGTGAATTCATTTGAATGTGATCAATAATTTTCCTTGCTTGTGGTGAACGTATGGAAGATTTGACTAGAGTGTTACTTAACATACCATCACGCCTGTATTCCCCGAAGGGTTTGGCAGAGGTTTACTAAGGTACACCCTCAGTTTGCCGGTATGTTTAGGTCCCATGTAATGGGGGGCGAGCTTATTGCCATTATCCGGGCAATATTAGTCTAATGAGAATAAATAAAGTGTGAGTTAAAAATACTTTTAAGAAAGCGAAACGAAACCACCTCAAAGTTCACCTCAGTGTAGACTTCAAATTTAAAAGCTATCTTGAGTATTTCTTATAATATTGTTGAAAATACAAAGTCTTAAGGAAAATAATTGTTTTCCGCAAGAATTTATTTTCCCCCTTTTGGTGTTTCTCTCCTCTTTATTGATTTATAACAAAAGCTTTATAAAACTTTTAAACAACATCACACGAAGGAAGCCGTAGAGTGTAGATGTTTTAAAATTATTTGCTGATTATTATTTTTTCCATTTAAAAAAGGGCCGTTATTTAGACGATTAAGTTACGTCGACTGCTGTTCCGATTTTGAAAATTCTTTCGCTAATAGAAAGCAATATTATCCTTTTTTTCACAGTATAGCGGACCGTTTTTTTGCCGGATTCGCGGAGGTGTATGGCTTATAAGGAATGTCTGTATATGCACCGGATACCGGTGAAATAAACGGACATATACACAGCGCATATATAGCAGCTCTCCCGCCCCGCCCAGGGCGGGGGAAGTTATTTGATGATTTACCGTCTATAAAAAAAAAAAAAAAAAATATAGCAGCTATGGCACTTTTGAAATGTCTTAAAAATAAGTTTATTTCATTTCATATTTGGCTTACATTGCATGACGAGGAGTCTCCTATTAGGCATAGAAAATGCCTGTAGTTGAAGCCTCCGCTCTTTTCTGACGTAATATTATGTATATTTAAATATGTCTTGGGAGCCGGTTAGTTGTCACTTGTCAGAAAGTTAAATTTGTGGCCCGTTACATTAAGATTCAAGCTGGTTGTCCCTTCTAAAGCGTACTAGGTTTCTACGGAGAAGAACGGACAACAAATTCCATAGGCATGCTTTTCAATCAAAATATTATGATACAAAAATCATAGATAAAGATAATATTCAGCAGTTCAATTAATCCAGGCACATAACCTCTGCTTTATACTAATAAACATGTTTGTAGTCAGTGATTACTGTTCTCTCCTATAATAGGCAGCTAATAGTTCACTGAATCTGACGGTACTCTAGCCGTAGCTACAGGCAATCTCTCCACGCACACTGTTATTGAATTGTCTGGCTATCGTCGCAACCCGATTCACCCTATCTAAGGCTTAGTTCACACCGCTGTCGAACGAAACTCTTGTTGGGGGCCAATTTGTAGGATTCGATTCTCAGGAATTCATGTTTTTGGATTTGTGCTTTAAACATTGTATGTAAAGTTTGCCGCTTCTAATTGGACCTTTTGGAAGTATATGGGGGAGGCCTATGTCCAGCAGTGGACGTCCTGCGGCTGATATGATGATGATGAAACTTTATCGGTCTCAAGGTCTCTAACGGTCCCTGAAAGGCACTACAAGTGGTCATAAACGTCACCATATAATTATTGAACAGCAACGAGTCAATGACGCGTCTTATGAGCAATATAATATTCTTAGCTTCGATTAATTTTATACGAATTTTATTTATTGAACAACCATACGACTAATTTGTGTTACCGCCAAACAGTTGGTGGTTCACAAGACTTTTTAGTGAAATGGTCTTTTAACACTAAAAGGTTAAGAGCTATTGTTCATTCACACACTATGACATTATGGGACTCTTGACGTAACAGAACACTGGATATTTCACCAAACTAGGCATTTTAGAGATTAAACATTGTCAATCTGATCGAAGTTATTATGCAATATCGCATTGCAGAAAATTCTATATCGACGAAATCAGGAGTTTATTCCCCTTATGGGAGAGTTCACTTTTATTTGACCCCCTGTCACTGATAGGGGGACAGATAGGAGTGAATAAAGTTCGAACTGTCTCCTTATTGCTAACAGGGAGACAGATTAAACTTTTCCCGATCCGTCCTTAAAAGGGGTTAAAGCATTCGAATTCAGCGGCAGTGTGTATTGAGCCTAACATGAATACAGGCATATGTATGGGTATAGCATATTAATTAGTCGGATAGTACCCCTTTCCCTTTCAGCGTATCTATGTAGTATAGGTACTTAGGTACACATGGTTAGTCATTTGCTTTGATAAGGATATCCAGAATCACTGATATAGAGGGAAAGAGTAATACTGAAAAGAAAGTACTGTAATCAATAAAAATAATATTTATTAATGTTTGTACTTTGTTCTTTCTTTTTAAAGTGTTATAATAGGGTTTTTCTATGAAATTCTCAGTAGCAGCTCGGAGTTAGGAATTGTGCCACTTCACTTCTTCTTGACATTTCAAAAGTGTTCCCGGTACCTAGGGTGGTGCCCCTATTATATGAGACCAAAACATACCGAAGAACTATGGGTCTGTATTGGTACACCTCTGACTAATCCTTCGGGGAATACAGGCGTGATGGTATGTTATGTACTTTCTTCTCGGTCCAGAACCGATGTTGTCAGATACAGTTGAAGTTGAATAAAATTTAATGTGACAAATAGAAAATAAAACACATTATTCATTAAATTCCAATTTCATTAAAAGTTTATAAGTTAGTAGGTAGGCTTGTGCTAGTTACTTATTAAGAAAAAGTAATAAAGTGTATCTATTTTCACCCCACTTCTGCTATGTTTACATTTATTGTTACTTTGTGAGACAGGTACAAATAACGCTGTTTTCCAGGTTTTATTAAAAACGTGAGCGTGTCCACGTGATTAAGTGAATACGAAGAGTAAATAAATAAATATCTTGGGACAACTCACACACGGCTATCTGATCCCAAGCTAAGCAGAGCTTGTGTTATGGTAACCAGACAACTGATATACATACTTATATAATTTATAAATACATACATATTATAGATAAATCACACCCAGACACAGAACAATAATCATGCTCATCACACAAAGTTTGTCCTGGGTGGGAATCGAACCCACGACCTCTGCCTTAGCAGTCAGGGCCACTAACCACTAGACCAACAGGCCCGTCAAAAGAGACAAGAGTACTAAGGCTATTAAATATTCCTTTTTTATTAGCTTTTTTTTGTGTCGTGCCCACACTGCTTAATGCGCCCGCCTCTTATGCAAGAGGTTGTGCGTTCGCAAAAGGGCACGGACAAGTACCAATGTGACTTTTTCTAATTCTGTTCACGACGAGGACCCGCCCGCAGCAAATAAAATTCTTCAATATTGGTGAATTACTTTTACTGAGCGACTATTGCACTTTATAACATGAATGCACCTTTTCGATCAGTAATAATCACAAAAAATAGAATTACATTAAAATACGCGTGTACAATATGTACTTCCTAAGTTTATCTTGGACATTACTGTCATCGGTAACCATGTCACAGGCCCTTGAGGTGGTTCAGAAACTCTGACAGGTGTGTGGGGTCGTTAAACCTTACTGCCCACACGATAAAGAAGAAGAGAAAAAGCTTTTGTTCCTTTTAAAACGTTACATTAGGAATTTCACCTGCATTGTCGGTGCGTTTATTTATTTATCAGATGGAAAACCAACAGCTATGCATAAAATGGATACGACATATGCTACACTAGCTTCTGCCCGCGACTTCGTCCGCGTCACAGTTGATGTGTTATCCTACGGGTACCGTACATTTTCCCGGGATAAAAAGTAGCCTATGTGTTATTCCAGACTATAATCTATCTTTGTGCCAAATTTCATCCAGATCCATTCAGCCGTTTAAGCGTGAAAGAGTAACAAACATCCATCCATACATACAAACATTCGCCTTTATAATAGTAGTAGGAAGGATTAAGCCAATTACAGGTTCTCAGGGGTAGCAATACAATAATTACATAGAGATCTTAAGGATCACTAGCAGCAGAGCACAACAAAAAATATATACAATATTAATATTAAGTGAAAGTCACTATACACACTATTCACATTTGAAAAAGTCAAGGTTTAGCTGGTTACGCACTGTAGGCCTTACAAACATATAAATTCACCAGATCCGAAACATACACTGTAGGCCGTAAAATAGTTTGTTCCGTGCGAGAATCGGACCCGCGACACGCAGCGCAACAGTCAATCGCTCAACCACTGCGACAACTGTATTCGTCATTTATCAACCATGCAAATAATCTGTGTGTGAACATTAAGCGTTAAGACGTAGTGTTCCTAAAGTTTTCGTACAATTTTCTTCCGCAAAAAAAAGAAATATTCTTATGAAGCTCATGCAGTAAAAATGAAACTGTTAGTCGACTGCCCCGTTGGTCGCGTGGTCGCAAGTGCGACTGCTGTACAAGGGGTCCCGGGTTCGATTCCCAGGTCGAGCAAAAAGTGTTATTGGGTTTTTCTATGAAATTTGATTTGTTTGGATTTGTGCCCGGTTAATGGCAATAAGCTCGCCCCCCCCTATCACATGGGACCTAAATATACCGGCGAACTGTGGGTGTACATTAGTACACCTCTGCCTAACCCTTCGGAGAATACAGGCGTGATGGATGGTGTTAGTCGATAACGGATTCCCTAAACGTACATTTCAGTATATCAATTTTAAAACACAAAACCGAAAAAGATCTATCTCAAGATTCACAATCTCGTGTGCATTACCCAGTCTACGCACGCGTCTGGTGATTCGATTACGTTAGCCGGCGCCGTCAGCTGTGGCCTTCGCTGTACAGAATGATGACGGACACCGGCGAGGGCGGACGCGTGTCGCGATATCACTCGAGGATATATTGTGTACTACGATACGATAATAATATGTTTTTTGATACTTTGTAATTATTGGCGTGTGTTTTGATTTTTAAGTAGGTAGTTGTTTTTTGATAGAAAAATAACGCTACTCGATTCGTTGTATGACCAGGGGCGTAGCTACCGCCGTATCTGCCGTATCAATTATACGGGGCCCCAGGGCTACGGGGGCCCCCAATGTGCGTAAGCAAAAATTAATAAAAACTTCCCAAATTTTTTGTTATTTCACAAATGACAAAAGTCAAAACAAGCAATTCTTTTTTGCCCGCGCAAAGCGTGCGTTCAAAAGTTGGCAACACCCTACATCGGTTATCGCGGTTATTATCCATAGAGGCAGTAACTTTAGAAAACTAAAGTCATCATCAGCTATAAATAATTGAATAAATCAGTTTGTCGAAAAAAAGGTAAGGAGGGTGTAGATATACCTATTTAATTTGTTTTTTTTTTTTTTGGAAAAAGTGACAGATACGAGTATATAATTATGATTTAAAAAATATTTCTTTTAATTTTATGCAATTTTTTTTTATTGTGAGAAATCTTTACCTTCCTAAGGGCCCCCAAACCATAAAATCATAAAATAATAAAATAAAAGTCATAAAATAAACTTAAACATAAAATTCAACAATATAATAAAATAAAACGTGTCTTCTCTCCTCGCCCTTTCTCTCCTCTTCTCTCCTCTCCTCTCCCTTTCTCTCCTCTTCTCTCCTGTCCGCTATAGTGAAAATCGGGCTCAAGCATAATTAAAATACCATACCACATTCCTTTATTATAATAAAATGTGGAGGGACGAAAATTAAAAGGTTTGCTCGGTTCTGCGAAACGTGATTCAATCAGCCCACTGGGATTACCTGCCTTATTTTTATTAGCCGGGGATGTTTTAATCTAAAATAACTTCGTTTTGAAGACGGTTTCTGGAAATAAAGTTGTTTAGTTAACGGATGAATTGCTGTTAGAGTTGTTTGTAGAGCGAATCTACGGATAATATTATCGGCCTGTTATTGGTAGGGTAAAGGCGTCTTAGACTTTTTCCAATTGATAGCTTTTTTAATTTATAGGTATGTATTTCTTACGGTTGTCTTGGACAACGGTGAAGGAAAACATCGTGAGGAAACCTGGACTTGTATAATCTAAATAAGCCTGAAGTCGCCAATAAGCCTTGAGCAAGAATGGTGGCTGTTGGAACTATTGGTAAATCTGTGATCGTGGTCAATGCTCGTGCCTTCGTTGTATGAGAGGCTTTTGTCCTGAGGTAGGGCAATAATAGGCTGGTATTATTTTATGTTGAAATTACTTTTATAAGTGCCGTACCTTACCGGGACTTTACGGGGGCGCAACTAGGTTGGCCTTAAGGGTCCCTAAGTATAGGATTTAAAACTTATACTAAGAATGCAAACATGCCAATGACTTGTGGCACGGAAGACATTTGTTCGACCAGTGGTCACCAATTCGCACTAAGCGTTTACAAACGTCTTTGATAATGCGCACAGCAAAAGAGTGGAACTCTCTACCTGTGTCTGTATTTCCGAACACATTCAACCCTAATCTCTTCGAAGTTAGAGTAAACAGGCTTCTTCTGGGTAAGCTCACTTCATCACCATCACGCTGACCTCAGACTAGACGAAAGAGCAAACCCACTGCCGCCTGCGACTTCGTCAGCGTCAAATTTGATATATTATCCCTAAAGAGCTGTCCATCTTTCCGGGATAAAAAGTATCTTATGTATTATTCCACGCTACAATCTATCTCAGTGCCAAAATTCATCTAGATCCGTTCAGCTGTTGCAAGTGTGAAAGAGTTACAAACATCCACCTAACTATCGATCCTTATATACTTCTAATAATATTATAAGAATGATAATTTATAATAATTGTTAATAAATATCATTATAATTCGACCTCTACATTAAACGTTCTCATGGGCCGCTGCAGAGTTCTACAAGGGTGTTAAGTGTAATACAATCTCCTCTTACCAACCTGAATTTTTAGTTAATAGCCTATTTTGTATTGTTTCAGCGCTATGGGAGGAGCAAGAGGCGCCCGAGTACGACATCGACACGGAGGACGAGCGGTGGCTCAAACAGCAGAGGCATCCGGAGCTCACAGGTATAATTGTATACTAGTATGTGAACACTTCGTATCATACTTTCCATGAATTTCTTATTGACTAGGGAACTATCGGCGGCTTTGTCCGCCTCAAGCTCAATATAACAGCACGGCTCCGCCGCAGCAAAATTTTTGCCATTCAAGTAAGGACTTTAAATCGTGTGCGTTAAAGTATTTTTTATCATAATAAGGTGACGGCAGGCGGGCGGCGCGCTGGCAGCTAGTGGTTGGCTTTTTCAAGAGCCGTGTCGGAGCGGTGCTGTTGTAATGTGCGATGATTTTAAAGTTACATCTTTTGTTGCTGCTCCGCTCTAGTGTGTCGTAGCGTGATGTTATATAGCCTATTTACTTCTCGACCATTTAGCGTGGGTGTACCTCTGGCTAACCCTCCGGGAAATGCAGGCATGATGGTATGGTTGGTGAAAAAATAGTCAAAGTCGGGCTTGTAGTTCTGGAGCTTATTCGACACAAACAAACAAACAAAAAATCTTTGTCTTGATTATATTTATTTGTCTATTTATTTATTATTGAACTATGACTCAACTTATATTGAATCGACTACTGCAGAAAGTAGGTACAGATAAAGAAAAAAAATGTTTATTTGACACATCCCTGTGGGCACAAAAAAGGTCATTCGAATAAAAACGCCCTTTTATGACCACAGCTGTTCCAAACTGGCACAGTTCAGCATAAATGGACTAGACCACTTGTGTCTGACGCCAGCTTTCAACTGGACCTTTACATGTGACGGGTGTAAAAGATATGAAACCACTAACATTTACCCGTTATTTCGACCGCGTGGTAATCAAATCCGTTCTTTGCTAACCTCACCTATCTATGTATAAAAAGTGTTGATTTGCAACAACGTCAAATTTTAGGAGCTTGTCATAAAAAATAGAAGTAATCAAAATAATTACGATACCTGGGCAATATCTAATAAATACTTGTTTTTTTTTAATACACAATACTTCTCTTGCAAAATTGAGAATCGCCAAGTTGCGTATGCAGTAGGCAGAGTTGTCGCGCGGCTATATCAATGTGTACATAGCGCCTGAACCCTCTGGCGAGAAGGCTAGCTCAAATTTGAAAATCACGTCAAAAAAAAACAAAACCAATTTATTTTATTATTGATTTGTGTTAAGAATCACGAGCATAGTTAACTCCTTGAATTTGACGAGGATGCAATTCAACGTCTTGTATCTCTATCTACCTACCACCCAAATTCACATAAGTCAGGTAGTTTTCGAGTTAGTCAATAAATGCTTAATGCATCAATAAAGTGGTAAAATTTATTGTCCCACGCTGGGAAGAAAGGGCTATTATTTTTTAGGGCTATTTTTATCGGTGAAGGAAAAAACATCGTGAGGAAGCCCAGACTTGTAATTAATAACATAAGTCTGGCATCGCCAATCCGCCTTCAGCAAGCGTGGTGATTAGTGTTCATGCCTTCTCTGTGTGAGAAGAGGCCTTTGTCCTGCAGTGGGACAATAATAGGGCTGGTATTATTATTTTTTATTTTTCCGAAGTTTATAGGCACACCTGCTGTGCGATTCTCTAACATGCAAGCTCGAAAACGAGTCTACTAAGCCAATGACAAGTTAGTTCGTTATCGAAGTAGGACTCGTTTTCGAGCTTGCATGTTAGAGAATCGCACAGCTGATCTTCTACAATGATTTCTGATCACACTTTTCTCCATTCATTTCCAGAGTTAAAGTTCGAACAGATGATGGACAAGCTGGAGAAGAGCTCGGGCCAGACGGTGGTGACGCTCAACGAGGCGAAGCTGCTGCTCGAGAGGAACGACGACCTCGTCATCGCTGTGTACGACTACTGGCTCAACAAGCGGCTCAACACGGTGAGGGAAAAAGTAAAGACATTATCAACCCCCCCCCCCACCCCCATTTCCCCCCTCCTTAGGTGGTAGACTGCCCATCTCTTGAAGGTTGCAGGAAATCTGTCGGAGGTGACCTTCACTGGATCCTTCATGGTGGTGATTAAGCTAAGCCTATTGTAATGCAGTGGGTGTCTTTCTACAGATATTTGATAATTAATATAGATAGATAGGTAAACCATTTTTTTTTAAATAAAGCTATATTATTTATACCAGTCTTACCAAGAGTATCGTATTACCCATTACTGGGTTGTGGAGGTCTGATAGGCAGTCGCTCCATGTAAAATACTGATATTCAGCTGCACCCGGTTCGACTGGAAGCCGACCCCAACATAGTTGGGAAAAGGCTAGGCAGATGATTATACAAATTATTATTATTTATACATATTCATATTTATTTATTTGCTTACCATAATGTGCATAAAAGATGTTACAAAAAGCTTAGAGCTAAAGTACAATTATAGATCCAGTTAGGGCACAGCAACATGGTATTAACTTAAAATTAAAATTAGAACTCAAAGATATTTTTTAATTTATTTCCATTGTATCACCAAAAGGCACGTTTGAACGTCGTGTACCTACAGAAAAAAAAACCTTACGAAGAGTAGTTTCGTATGGAGAAGAACAGGCAACAAACTCCATATACTTACAACTCTGTTTAAAACAACTTTGTACAATACTTTTTATTCAGGATTGTACAGAACTAGCTTTTGTCCGCGACTTCGTCTGCGTAAATGTCGGTTGTATCTGAAATTTGAAACACGCGTGGCGCCATCTATCGTCAATATAACGTTATCGTTGTTATCCTAGGAAACAGTACTTTTTTTCGGGATGAAAGCTACCCTATGTCCGATTCTGTACACCTGACAACGTATATGCAAAATTTCAGGATGATCGGGTCAGTGGTTTAGGGGTAAAAAGGTGACAAACAAACTTACTTTCGCATTTATAATATTAGTATAGATGACAAGTTAAGAACACATTTGCATAACGGTATTTATATAGGGCAACAGAAGAGATAACACTCCCAATATACATATATTTATTGAAAGTCGTTTATTAAAAGAAAGCTATGTATGTATTCAACAGCAACACCCGCTGATCCTGTCGGTAAAGACTGAGAACAGGCCAGGCCAGTCGTCCAACAACCCCTATTTGGCATTCAGACGGCGGACCGAGAAGATGCAGACCAGAAAGAACAGGTGAGACCATATACTTGTCTTAACTTCTTAAGGTGCTTTTACGCCTGCCGGAGGGCTGCGGGTTGTTAGAAACAGATACCGCGCCCCCGGAACGCCATGGGCACAAGAAGGAACATGGATGGGTTTTAGTCAGTAAAAGTCTGACACTTAGGGCGGGGGAAGTTATTTGATGATTTCCCCATCTTTAAAAAAAAAGGTGCTTTTACATCGGCCCTGGAACGCAAAGGGCATTAGGAGGAACACGGATGGGTTTTAGGCAGTAAGAGTTCGACCTTCCGCTCCGAGTGAGCTTACGCAGAAGAAGCCTGTTCTGACTTTGAAGAGATAAGGGTTGAATGCGTTCGGAAATACAGACGCCGGTAGAGAGTTCCACATTTTTACAGACATCCCTTGCTATGGATGATATGATCTTTCTCACATCTCTGGTAGAAACGCAGCCTCCGACTAAGTTTTGTTTATCTCAATATTAGAACTATCTGACCTCAATTCCTCACCAATCATCACTGTGAGGTTTTAGAGAAATTTCCTCCTGCGAACGCTTCGGCTGTGGAATGAGCTCCGAGGTTTTCCCAAGGGACTACAGTATGGGGTTCTTCAAGATGGGAGTGAAAAGGTACTTCAAGTGGCGGCAACTCGCGTGTGATGGTCCTGGTGTTGCAGGCGTCCAGGCTACGGCAGCGCTTCCCAACCTTTATTATTCCACGGCGCACTTACAGACTTACTGACTAAAATAAACCAAACCAAACAACGCGCCTTCCGCGTACTTCCCTCTATAATGGCATGAATTTTAATATAATGTTAATCAATAATTTGAATAAAATATTGTTCGTTGAACTTCATAGGGCCGCCTTGCGGCGATCCTGTGTACTTTCTACGGCGCCCAAGTTGGGAAGCTCTGGGCTACGGTAACCGCTTACCATCAGGCGGGCCCTTTGCCTGATTGCCACCACAGAGACAAAAAATAAAATAAAAACATATAACTGACAATTCCTCATTAAAATTCCAGAAAAAACGACGAGAGCTCGTACGAGAAGATGCTGAAACTCCGTCGGGACCTTGCGCGCGCGCTCACGCTGCTCGAGCTGGTCGCGCGGCGCGAGAACGCCAAGCGCGAGCTCGTGCGGCTCACCGCGCTCATCGCCGAGCGGCGCTACGTCGCCGGGGACTTCGCTAACCAGCTGCTGCCGGAGCTACCGCCCAGGTAAATGCTTATCACCTGACCTTGACTGTTCTTCAGTAGATTTTCCAATAGGAAATAGGACTATCCAGTAGTAGTGCTCTTTGTGAAGGAGCTGTTCTGGAAAAGTGCTACCACCATACCTGTTTCTGACGCAATGTGGTGCTGTATTCCGGTTTGAAGGGTATTGGGTTCCGGTGTGATTACAGGCATATGAGATATTTTAGCTTTGTCTCTGGGATGGCACCATATTTGCAAAACCTCTGGTATTGTAGATGTTTAAAGGTGGTGGTATCAAATAACATAAAAAAACTTAAGCGTTTTAGTATAATTTTATACGACAAGCGCAATTAGTATCATCCGTTGGTAAGAATAGAGACTTCTAACTAATTCAATACGGGGTGAGGTCATCATAACAAAAACTTTTACCATAGAATTAGTATATAATTCCAGACCCTTATCTGTTCTATATGTTTTAAACGTACGAGTATAGGTGTTTCATTTTATTATAAGAAATTCTTTGTATGAGGTAAAATGCTGCCAGCCTTTAAGATTTTTGTTCTATTGACAGCGATGCTAATGATTTTTTGCTGTTCCCCTTTTTATACTATTATATAATTATAAAATGTTTAATTATAATGATGCTAATATTACTAAACTGTGATCCACAGGCCAGCCTACAGCGCGGTGCCCCTAACATCGTCGTCGTTCCGTCGCGAGGCGTACGTGCCGCATTACCCGCCGCGCGTGCCGCCCGCGCCCGTCGACCAACCCAGACAGGTACCCATCATTACTTGATAATACACACTAACTATACTTAGCAAGGTTTAGGAAACTCGGAAACTATGAGTTTACTCATTCAGTGCGTGCAACGCACATGCGCGTCAACAAACGCACATGCGCGTCAACAAACGCACATGCGCGTCAACAAACGCACATGCACGTCAACAAACGCACATGCGCGTCAAAAACGCGCAAACGCTTAAAAACGCGCATGTGCGTCAAAAAATGCGCATGTGTGTGCACAGAATGTATTAAAAGTAGACAGTCCTGAAGGACAACACAAATATAGAGGCAACTAATATGTATGAGTGTTTGTTTGTCTCGAATAGAGTTAGTTAAAATTATGATTACATATAGCTCTATGAAAACAGCCCACCTTTTATGGTGGTAAAACGTGGTTTGTGTGTGCTTGTGCCATCTCATGTAAGCACTAACTAATAAAATATTACTCAATGTTGACAAGGATGTACAGTCGGGGACATAGATGGTTTCGCAAATTGAATAATTACAACTGTCAGTCTTTGTCAGAACTGTCGTAATACGATTCGTTTGTTTAATTAACAACAAATTTCTTTGACTGTACATTAAAATATCTAATATACACGTGACATAAACTGTTACGATACCATGGATTTAGTATTTGATTGTCGAGAGTCGAAATTTTCTGTCGGTATAAAGAGAAATATCTGCTGTTCCATACATTTTGATCATGTAGGTGTTACACCTTTGTATAGAACGGCTACCGACAGACAATTTCAACTCTGCACGGTCTGAATCACGATCACACGATCACCACGATCTGAACTAAAGTCATGGTCGTAGTTCCACCGTGTATATGTGTATAATGTATAACGGAGGGCAATGGTGGCTAACCAATTTTCAACTTTAATACTAAGTGTGTAAGGTTGAAATGTAATTCACCACAATTATCCGTAAATACACATACGAGATTCTGTAAAACGTGGGCTGTTACGTACAAGAGCTACCGAAACTGGCGGCCGATAACCGTTAAAGCCGCCGCCCCAGAGGCGTCATATAAAAATACGCAATAAGGCCAATGACGCACATAACGCGGCATATAAAAATATGACGCCTCTAGCGCGCCATCGAACGTTTTACCCCCCAAAATGGAGGTAGCGATGAATAGGTTAATATGAGAAATAAGCGAGTAAGATATCATGATAGTCTGTTGCCTTCCAGCGAGAAAAGCGTCCGTACAAGAGACGGAAACACAGGCATCCCGTCGTCGGCTCCGTGCAGGGGCTGAGAGGTACGTATCTCTTTATACGCACTGCGGACTGCACTGACGGTTCTGTATAAAAATTGCATTGAAAATTTACGATCGTACGAATGAAGATGGTAAACTTGTAACATATTAAAGGCAAGCCTTGAAAGTTGTTGGCTTAGAGTCGGCTATTGAATCGATTTTAGCTATTTTTAAAACAGTTTTTTTTTCTCTTTATACGCACTGCGGACTGTACTGAAGGTTCTGTATAAAAACTGCATTGAGAAAAAAAAAATGGTGGAAAATTTTCGATCGTACGAATGAAGATGTCGAATTTGTAACGTATTTAACGCAAGCTCTGAATGTAGTAGTTGCTTAGAATTGGATGCTGAATTGATTTCAGATATTTTTTGTAATTAAACTTTATGTTCTTTAAGACAAGGTTCATCAACATTATCAAATCAGCCGCAGGACGTCCCGCATAGATTTCCAAAAAGACCGGTTGAAAGCGGCCTGCATCCAGCCATTTTTTATTTATTTTATGTTTAATGATAGATTTTTATTTACAACTGCGTTTTGAAAGGGCTCTTAAAGCGCAAGGCCTTATCGCCATAAGGCAATAAGGCTATATCGCCTTAAGTTTAAGTTTCGTTTGATTCCACTATTCAACAAAGGTTAATTATTTTTAAAGTTATCTATTTTAGAAATAGCTGTAATATATTCATTATCCAATTTTGAGCGAACTGCTTTCAGATTGTGCGTTTAATATATTACACATTGTATACACTCCCGTGGAAAATAAATAGGCCACTCGGCAACGTTCAAGAGCAATTTCATCGCAGACTATTGATTCAATTGGGTTGTAGACACCAACAGTCAATTGACATACTTATAACAAATTGTGATTTCCCTTGATCTTGTATGGTAATGGCAAACTGCAAATTAAAATATATCTAACTATTACATATATTGGTTTTAAAGCGACTTAATATGAAATTTTACAGTTCATTGTATTCTCAGGGCTAAAATTAAGTATGTTTTTTAGAGAAGTTGTGTTTTGGTCTTGGAATTATTAGTTAATGGTGTCTAGGTACTACCCAATTTATTTAAAGTATGTTTATAATTCCTAGGCCTTTATACGCATCTCCTCGTCGCGAAGTTTTCCTCATTTCTGAGGGTCGACAACTTCCCGTTGGATCAGCTTCTTACTAATGCGGTCTAATCAACTATGTCAGTCTTTATACACATACTTTAAATATATTGAATCCGTACTCAACAAGTAAATCGCTATTTTAATTGTGCTGACTGGCCTAATTTTTGTGCACGTGAGTATACATGTTTAAACATAAAAACTGTACTTTTACTTAATCTATAGAACTACAATATTGTGTCTAATAATAATACAGAAATAAAAAGACATATGGTAGTATTTTAATTTTAGAATAAACAGAAACAAATAGTTTAATAGAAAAAACTGTACATTTAAGGAGATTTGTATTTAAATACCCTGAAATACACGGAGATAATTTCAACCCCCGATTGGTGGTGAAAATATGATGACGCCAGCGGTTCCTAAACTTATAAGACAGGGGAAGTCCTTTTGCTTATTTCATGGTAATGGAAAGACACTGTAATCTATACACATATAATAAAATTGTAGCTTAATAAAAACTGTACACTTAATATTAAAATAAGAAAACACAACAATTTAAAAGATAAAATTAGAAAAACGCAAAATTCTATATTATTTTACATGTTTCAAGCATGTCAAGGTGACGTCACTTTATATGCTTTATAGAGACATTCCTGGACTCCTAAATCGAGCCACCTTGCAATTTTTAAAGATGTAAAAAATTATGTCAGCTTCAAAATGGCTTTTTTTATAACTGTCAATATTTAGATATTTAATACCTTTATCGTACTTATCCGTGAAAATCCACTGTGACTCGATTTAAGGTGAATACAAACTAGAGAATATCGAGGTAATGTATCATTTTTACGGATAGTAAAATACAAAAAAAAGCTCAAATAAATAAAAAAACATTTTCATGCGTAGGGTATGGGTACCGGTGTAATTACAGGCACATGATACATTTTAATTTTATCTCTGGGATGGCAACGCATTTGCAAGGCCTCTGGTATTGCAGATGTCTATAGGTAGCGGTGTTAGCGGCTTGTTTGCTGCGATTGTCCGGCTGGCAACCCCAGAGAGCCTACTACCCTATTTCAGTTGTTGGATTTTCAACTTCCAGCGCTAAGCCGAGCGTTGAAAATCCAACAGTGTGGAAAACAAAGTAATATTTAAATAATACTGTTTTAGGCCTCTAATGTATCAATTCACCCTTTCACCTTTCACCTTTAGGGAGTCCGGGAGTGTAGTTTGTGTTTCCCGTGTCAATCTCTTGTACTGGATACTGTGCTAAACATACACAGCTATATTACAGTCCTACCAGTGTTTTAGAATAGCTATAACATGCTGCCAAACGATTATCGCTCTTAAAAACATCTGGGTGATTACTATATGGGTAAATATTCGTGCTGTTTTGTTAAGGTTTTTGGCGACGTTAACTAGAAATACCTTTAAACAATATTCATTCAAATACATATTTGCTAAGCTTAAGGACTCAAAAAAAAAAAAACAACACGAATATTTAGACCTCTAAAAGGCCCCTCAGTTTACAAACATTTAACCAATCGGTTGGATATTTCAACAGTTGTATAACGTCTTTTTTATAGTTTTTTTTTTTTACCAAGGAACTGAGAAGAAATTTCCTCTAAAAAAAAATCAAAATTCTAATCTCAGTCTGTCAAAAATACCTCTAATTACCTATATTTTTGACAATTTATAAATTCATCCACAGATTCGGGCGTGTATACTTCTTCGGAGGAAGAAGGCAGCGGCCGGGCAGAGGCCGCCACGCCGCCCGACGACGGACCCTTCGCCTTCCGGCGCAAGCCCGGCTGTTACTACGAAATGGTGAGCTGATACTCTTCAAATTTATCATCATTCATCATTCGACGGGCCTGTTGGTCTAGTGGTTAGTGTCCCTGACTGCTAAGCCGGAGGTCGTGGGTTCGATTCCCACCCAGGACAAACATTGTGTGATGAGCATGATTGTTTGTTCTGTGTCTGGGTGTGATTTATCTATAACATGTATGTATTTATAAATTATATAAGTATGTATATCAGTTGTCTGGTTACCATAACACAAGCTCTGCTTAGCTTGGGATCAGATAGCCGTGTGTGAGTTGTCCCAAGATATTTATTTATTTTATCATGTACCCAACCCGTTTGGGCGGTATCTTGTCACACCACGTATGAGCCAAACCAGTACAACAAAAAAATATTCTTCAGACCGAATTTCGGTGACGGCAGCCAATATTAATATCACGCCTGTAGTCCCCGACGGGTTAGGCAAAGGTGTACCAATACCAATGTACATCTACAGTTCGCAGGTATGTTTAAGTCCCACGCTATAGGGGGCGAGCCTATTGGCATTGAGCGGGCACAAATCCTAACTCCGAGCTGCTACTGAGAACTTCATAAAAAAAAACCCCAAAAACGCTTTGCTCGACCTGGGAATCGAACCCAAGACCTCCGCGCTTAGGACTACTAGGCTAACTTACCCTTGATGTTATATTACATCTGCCTATATATTATCTTGTGTATAATGTAGTTGAAATATTTTTTGCAGCCCACTTCAACGTTGTATGGCGATCCTTTGGACCCGGACGATCCCTCCAAGGAAGGACTGTTTGAACACGAGGTTGATGAGAGGCATAGGTAAGTTCTACGTCTTATTTTTATTTAAGTAAATATCAACTTTATTATGGTGTAAATCGATTTCAATTCAGTGTGGCAAGTACTATTAAAAATGTTTTGAAACTGCAGTGCAAATTAAACTTTGAGTGTAGGTTTTAAAGTGCCTGTAAATGGTCTAATTCTTTCTTTCTTTATCGTATGAACTGTAAGGTCTTACGACCGCACACTGTCTAGTGCCAGAGTTTCTGAACCGCCTCAAGGGCCTCTGACATGGTTACCGATGTCAGTGATGTCCAAGATAAACTTAGAAAGTACATATGAATTGGAATAAGTCACATTGGTACTTGCCAGTGCCCGGTTGCGAACCATTGATGAGAGGGTCATATAAAAAATTTCAAGCCGCAGCCTATTGCGGTTCTAAAGATACAGATCTCGACAGACTGACCGGCGGACAACGGAGTCTTAGGCCGCTTTCACATTTAGGCGACTTTAGCAGTACTTTCGCCCCGTCAGAATTTCATAATAAAAAAACAGAAGAGCTGTCGCCCACAGCATCTATTTTTAAAATGAAGTGCGCCATACTGACCTAAACTTTGATCTGTTCTTGTAATGTGAAGGAATGTAGTTCTGCCGCGCTACTGTCGCGCTGCTGACGTCCTAATGTGAAAACGGCCTTAGTAATAGGGTTCTGTTCGGCACCCTTTCGGTATAGAGACATTAATGTCATGTCACCACTTCTTGTGTAATAAAGATTATTATTATTATTCCATTTATTCAATTAATCAAACATATAAATTACATTTTTAAATATTAGTAAAAAATATAAAAACATTTAAAAATATAAAATATAGTAGCCCACCGGCGTCGGGAACAGGGTCCAAGCCACCGGTGGTCAGGGCTCCTGAGAAAGGAATCTCCTAACTATACGCGCCGTGTCTAGGAGAACCGCTTTCTGAATCAAGCCCTTGATCCAGCCGCTCAACGAGAGCCTCCTAAGATGTTGGTCGAGGCTCTTGGCAATTAAGCCATTGGCTGAAACGACTATCGGCACAATGATCGCTGACTCCACATCCCACATGTCGACAACCTCGCGAGCCAAGTCAAGATACTTGATCTTCTTATCATTCTCGGCTTTCACGAGGTTCACGTCATGTGGGACTGTTATTATTATTTTCATTACGTTACGCATCTCGGGACCCTAGGGTCCCGGACCTTTGAAAGGCGTACGAGGAGCCGAAGCCAACTCCCAGAGGCCCCTTACAAGGCTTTACACTGAAATGGAACACCAACCGGCAATTATCCCTGTTTGCACTATGCAAATGCACCCAAGGACAATCCCCGGCTGGCGCAGGACTATTGCAGAATATGGAAACAAAGAATAGGGCTATGGGTTTGGGTAGCTTAGATGGACTAGTTTCCTGACACTATGGAAAGACTATGGCCCCTGTCAATCAATGTTTTTATGACACAGATAAAATGGCAGGGGGTGACTAGCACACTCGATAAATGGGCCCCCTAAACGGCCGCTAGCACGTAGTGACGTAGCGACAAGAGGGCAACACAGACTGAGGTGCTTGAGGAGTGGAGAGGTGTTTCAAGGCTATCAGGACAATCCCGGAAGTACGGTCAAGATCCCTACCAGCACCTTAGTGAAACACTTCCTTCCCCCGAACACGAATGCTCTTGCGAATCTCCACTCAAACCGGCCAATGAAGGCAAGAGAGAGGTGGGAGCTCTGTTCCTCGTCAGTGTTCACTCCGGCCGGCCAATAAAGGCAAGCCAGAGATGAAGAACGAGACTTCTTATTATTATTATTATGTAATCTCCCCGCAGGTACACGCTGACGTCGACGCGTGCCGGCTGCGTGGGCTTCGCGCGGCGTCGGCTGGGCCGCGGCGGGCGCGTGGCGCTGGACCGCACGCGCACGCCGCACCACCACCTGCTCACCAGCCTGCCCTACAGCTTCCCGCACTCCGAGGACTACAGGCGGCAGAAGGATGAGGAGGTACCACTTATATATATTTACTTATTTTTTATCACTTTACTTTTTCTTTAAAAACATCCTGGGATAACAAACAAGCCTGCGGAATATTTCGATCGGCAGATCAGCGAAAAGCCAGTCAAGGAAGGAACAGTTCGAACTTCATTTACTTCTTTAAGAGTGAATAGTTTGAATTTTAAAATTACCAAATTTTTTATTATTATTTTAGTGGCCAAATTGACAGTTTCGTACATCAAACGTAAAAATAACTCGCTTTCGACACATAAATATAAAAAAAACGATTTTGTTACGTTGTAAATACATAGGTTCCTAATAATTTAATAACCCACATGACAAATCATCTTTAGTTTTTCTTACCCACTTTTTCACCCCCATAACTTTTAAACGGCTCAACCGATTTTCATCAAACATGTCTAAGAGCACTCGCACATAAGTCACCTTTCATATAAAAAAAACTACTACTAAATTGAAATCGCTTCATCCGTTCGGGAGCTATGATGCCACAGACAGACAGACACGTCAAACTTATAACACCCCTCTTTTTGCGACGGGGGTTAAAAACACACTATTTTCAAGTAGGGCACATAAAGCTATCAAAACAGTAATTGAGATTAGCAAAACTTACTTTATTATTGATTAAAAATATTTACTTTATTTTGTATTGAAAAGAAATAGCATAGTTACCTTCTAAAATTTGAAGAGAATGCAAAACTACACCTTCATAATCCAAAAAACAACAAATAACCAAAAATCTTCTCAAAATTCCAGGTGGAACTAGAAACGAAAGCGCATAGAACGCCAAAGGAGATGACCAGAGATTACCACACAAGCGGCAAATACCCATGGCGACACGCATTCAGAAAACACCTCTCCCGAAACCCCGACCTCTGGACCACAGCCGACGACATCAAACACGAGCCGACCGACAAATCTGACAGGTCGGACGTCCTACCCAACCTCACCGACAGAAGCGACCTACCGGACGTGATTCAAGACAGTGTTAAAAGTGATATTAGATTTAGTGCGAGGACTTTAGACGGTGTAGTGAGGGAGAATTTGGAGAGGGTGATGAGGAAGCGGTCTTGGAGCGGATGCTCTGATAGCAGTTATGACTCGGACGAGAGTCTGCAGCCCGTTGAGAAGGAGTTTGAGCAGTTCATCAATGAGGTTAATAAAAAATGGTGAGTTTTTTCTTTTTCAAATCTATACTAATATTATTGTTACGAGCCGGGTATGGGATAAATTAATTACTACCACTCAGACAATTAAATAACTTTATTAAACACAAAAACACTTAAACTTAATCACAAATACAGTACTGATCACTATTCGCTTAGATATCGCACTTCTAGTTCACTTCGATTCGCTTCGTTGTATCGCCTGAATCAGACTGACTCTCGTTTGTCGGCGCTTGTGCTTTTATACAACACACCAATGTTCACGAACATTCCGGCAACTTTGCATTCTACTTGTACCGAATAAAGAAATAGGTACCTTATGCCCTCGGCGTACGGTCGAAATTACAATGACAACTAACTTCCAACTAATAATAATAATAGTGGAATGCTTCTCGAAGCCTTTAGCCAAACACACTGTAATCACGTGCTTTCTAGAAAGATCTCGTACGTACGACGTAACACTGCCCCCTCCTTAGACATGCTCGTCCCGAGCATCATTAGCCCTGTAGTATCGGGCCAACCGGTCTACATGGACAATCTTAGGCGCACCTCGTGGACCCTTCTGTATTCGGTAGGTGACATCGTTGATCCTAGTCACGACTCGGTATGGTCCATCCCATTTTGCTTGCAATTTCGGAGACTTCCCCTTGCTCCGCACTGGGTTATGTAACCACACCAGTGAGCCCTCGTCGAAACCCCTACTGTTTGCCTTGCGGTCATAACGGGTCTTCATCTTCTCAGACATCTGTTGGCCGGATTGTCGGATATGCTCATAAACATCATTCAACTTGTTACGCAAATCATTTGCGTAATCTGTTACACTACGTGGAGCATCAGGAGGAGTTCCAGTGATTAAATCTGCAGGCAACCGTAATTCCCTTCCAAAGTTCGCGAAGGCTGGCGTCACAGTCGTACTTTCGTGGACTGCGCTGCGGTAGGACAGTAGAAACGGCTGTATGTGCTTGTCCCAATCCTTTTGCCTGCTTTCCACGACTTTTGCCAGATATCTCTCCAACGTTTGGTTGAATCGTTCCACCATTCCATCAGATTGTGGGTGGTAAGAGGTGGTTCTGGTTTTGTAGGTACCCATCAATCGACAAGTTTCCTGAAATACTTGCGATTCAAAATTCCTTCCTTGATCGCTGTGTATCTCTAAAGGTACTCCAAAACGACAGAAAACTTCCTGTACTAATTTATCTGCGACAGTTGTAGCTTCTTGGTTAGGAATGGCGAAGACTTCTGGCCACTTTGTGAAGTAATCCATGACCACCAGGAAGTACTTGTTTCCGCTCTCACTTTCTGGAAATGGTCCCGCAACGTCTAGTGCTATCCGTTCCCAAGGGGCTCCAACGTTGTACACCTTTAATGCACCTCGGCTGCGTGTGTGGGGTCCTTTCACGGCCGCACAACTGGTACATTTGCGACACCAGTCCTCCACATCATCTCGACAGTGGATCCAGTAAAAGCGTTCTCGAATTTTAAGTAGGGTCCTTTTTACCCCCATATGTCCTCCTGAACATCCATCATGGTAGAGCCGTAGAACATCCGGTACCTTAGCTTTAGGGACAACCATTTGTAGATGACAGTTGTCCCCTCGAGCGTTTTCCCATTTACGGCACAAGACTCCATCCTGGATCACCAAGCTGTTCCATTGCGCCCAATAACTCTTCGTGATGGAACTCATCGCAGCCACATCACTCCATTTAGGTTTAGGAGCACCAGCTTTGACCCACTTGAAGATCGGTTTGATGTCCGAGTCATTTTGCTGAGCCTGCTGTAGGGTTTCCTTCCATTCATTGCTAAGATCTGTTCTAAGCATCCTCACGGGCACTACTTCCTTAGTCTCTTGCCTGGCACAGTGCTTACAGTCTTCAGGACAAGGTCTTCTTGACAAGGCGTCTGCGTTACCGTGAGTTCTCCCACTGCGATGTTCAGTTATGAAGTCAAACTCTTGTAGTAGTTCAATCCATCTCGCCACTTGCCCCTCTGGATTCTTAAACTGTAATAGCCACTTCAATGCAGCATGGTCAGTTCGTAATTGGAATTTACGTCCCAGTAAATATTTACTGAAGTGCTGCAATGTCTTTACTACGGCGAGTAGCTCCCGTCTTGTAACACAGTAATTTCTTTCTGGTTTGGATAAAGACTTGCTGAAGTAAGCTATCACAACCTCTTGGTCTCCTTTCCGTTGAGACAGCACGCCCCCAATTCCAGTATTACTTGCATCGGTGTCAACTATGAAGTCATGTTCAGTGTCAGGATACCCTAAAATAGGTGTGTTGCACAGACGTTTCTTTAATTCCTGAAATGCGACGTCGCAGTTCTCGTCCCAACAGAATTGCCGCTTTTCCTCAGTGAGTTTGTGCAGAGGTTTCGCAATGTCGGCAAAATTCTTGACAAACCTTCGATAGTAGGAGCACAAACCCAGAAATGCTCTGACCTGTGTCTTGTCTTTCGGAACTGGCCAATCCTTGACGGCGATTACTTTTTCTGGGTCTGTTTGAACACCTTCCCCCGAAACTATGTGTCCTAAAAAGTTTACTTGCTGTCTGAAAAACGAGCACTTTTTCGGACTTAACTTGAGATTTGCTGTTTGGATTTTCGACAGCACTCGGTTGAGGTTTTTAAGGTGATCTTCAAATGTTCGACCCACGATGATAATGTCGTCTAGATATACAAGACATGCGTCTCCAATCAATCCGGCGAGTACTTGCTCCATCAATCTTTCAAACGTCGCAGGAGCATTGCATAAACCGAATGGCATAACTTTAAACTGCCACAACCCTTTTCCTGTTGAAAATGCAGTTTTCTCCTTATCCTTGGGGTCTATTTCTACTTGCCAGTAGCCACTTTTCAGGTCAAGTGTGCTAAACCACTTCATACCAGTCAGCGTATCCAGTGTGTCATCGATCCTAGGCAGCGGGTAGCTGTCCTTCTTCGTGACGTCGTTCAATCGTCGATAATCTACACAGAAGCGCATACTGCCGTCCTTTTTCTTTACCAGGACCACAGGAGAACACCATGGACTCGATGAAGGTTCTATAACACCGTCCTTCACCATTCCCTCAATCATGGTTTCCACCTCTTTTTCTCGTGCAACTGGCAGTCTTCTTGGTCGCTGACGGATTGGTAACTCGTTGCCTGTATTAATCTTATGCTGAACAAGTCCAGTTCTCCCTATGTCAGCATCGTTTGAAGAGAAAGTGTCGGCGTACTGAAGTAACATCTTCTTAGCCTTGTCCATTTCTCCTTTAGTTAAATCGGTGTTCTCCAAAAGCGTTGACACGTCAAATTTTGCACTACGAATTTTATTTCCGGTAGGCGGATCCTGCAATTGACGCATCCAAGCTACTTCCTCGCAAGTACCGATCAAAGTGCCCTTCTTGATCACATGCTCCTTGTCACTTGGATTCAGTATGCGTACTGCTGAGACGTTGGTGGCCTTGACCAGAGTACGTGCCATCTTCCATGGGAAGTCATTGTTCACCCTTTCTATCAGAACACTTCGATCTTTGTGTCCAGAATTCTGTGGTAAACTAACTGGCACAATTGTTTCTGATCTGCGAGGAAGAACAATCTCTTTCAAGCAGTACACTTTTCCTGATGGTGCACCTTCCATGAAGATTTCATCTGAACCACATTTCAATACTCCTTGATCAACGTCGATCTCGCAACGATGTTTCCGCATGAAGTCCAAGCCCAAGATGCAATCGTCCACTATATCGGCCACGATGACATTGTGCTGGTAAGTTCTATCACCCAATTTTAACTCCACCTCCTTCTTGCCTCGGACGATTATGTGCTGACCGGTAGCTGTTAGTAATCGTATACGGTCGTGGTTATCGACGTAGTCCCCAAGAAACCGACTTGCTAGGTGAGAATTGACGACCGTGTGAGAAGCTCCAGTATCCAACGTCAGTTTGCATGGTGTTCCGTCGACTTCGCCTTTGATGGTCAGGCTGTTCCCATCATGTGCTTGCGAGATCAAGATTCTCGGGGCTCTTTCAATACCAGCCAGCACCCGCCCCCCAGTCCTGGCATTTACTCGTTTCCCTGCTGTGGCTGGGCAGTCACTTCAGCCGCCCTTCCCTGCTGATCTTCTCTCGGGCTGCTGCGCTTAGGACAGCTTGACCGAAGATGACCCCGTTCTCCGCACGTGTAGCACCTAGGACTGTACCCTTGCGGCCGGTCGCGTACAGGTGATGCTACAACCTCCCTGACGCGGTGCGTTCGGTGGTCCTGCCTCACTGCCTCTACTTCTAAGGCATGGGCCAAGGCGTCTTTCAGCGTCTCGTGATGCCCAAGTCTCACAGCGGCTCTAACTTCTAGGTCGCGTATTCCATCAACGAACGCTTGTACCAGATTCCCATCGATAAGTGCAGGGGCAGACTGGTATGCTTTCCGAACCAGCTTTTCAACTTCGAGGGCCCACTGCTGTAGGTTCTCGGCACTACGTTGAACACGATCCTTCAACTTAGCACGAAATACGTGCTCCAGGTGCGCGTCGCCGTATCTGGACTCTAACGCCTCCAGCAGCTGCTCGTAGGTAACATTCTTGCCGAGCGCCTCAAGAATGTTTAGGGCCTGGTCTCGAAGGCCCAAGGTGAGCGCGGTCATAGCTTGCGGTTCTGTCCATCCATTCGCCTTCATAACGGCCTCAAATTGAATCTTATAAGCCGACCACGAAGATGTGCCATCGAATGGAGGCACCTTAAAGCCCCGCGCTGAAGGTGCAGCAACTACTGAAGCTACAGTGACGTCTCCAGTCTTCAGTTCCCCCAAAGCCTTCTTCACCCCAGCGATCTGAACTTCGGCTTCTGAGAGGCGATTCTCGTGCTGCTGTACCTGATCCTTCATCACCTTTAGGTCTTTGCCAAAAGTTGCATGAAGATCCTTTATGAGGAGCATCTGCTCGTCTTGGCGGCGGACCTGCTCCTCTTTGTCTCGCTGCAACTGCTCTTCCAACCGGCGAGCCTGTTCCTCTTGACGGCGAGACTGCTCCTGTAGCAGCGCCATTAAAGCTGACAAGTCTGGCGCACTTGATGCTGTAGCAACTGCAGATGGGCCAGCGACTTGCACTGACGTAGGCTGGTCACCACCCGGTGTCTGTGTTGGAGAACCTCCAAACCGCCTTTGGTCCATGTCCTGCTGTCGCTGACTCCTGGTACGGATACCGTCCGTGTCGTCCTTCGGTAGAATCGGCATAATTTATCCCACTTCTGACACCAAATTGTTACGAGCCGGGTATGGGATAAATTAATTACTACCACTCAGACAATTAAATAACTTTATTAAACACAAAAACACTTAAACTTAATCACAAATACAGTACTGATCACTATTCGCTTAGATATCGCACTTCTAGTTCACTTCGATTCGCTTCGTTGTATCGCCTGAATCAGACTGACTCTCGTTTGTCGGCGCTTGTGCTTTTATACAACACACCAATGTTCACGAACATTCCGGCAACTTTGCATTCTACTTGTACCGAATAAAGAAATAGGTACCTTATGCCCTCGGCGTACGGTCGAAATTACAATGACAACTAACTTCCAACTAATAATAATAATAGTGGAATGCTTCTCGAAGCCTTTAGCCAAACACACTGTAATCACGTGCTTTCTAGAAAGATCTCGTACGTACGACGTAACATTATAATCGTTAAACCGTTGGTTAACTGCCTCGTTTACCTAGTGGGCTTAAGCGCGACTGCTTCGAGTAGCGACTGCTGTGAGGTCTTGGGTTCGATTCCCAGGTCGGGAAAAAAGTATTATTGGGTTTTTATATGAAATTCTCAGTAGCCGCTCGGAGTTAGGATTTGTGCCCCGTTAATGGTAATAGGCTCATAATTACATGGGACCTAAAACTACCGGCGAACTGTGAGTGTACATTGCTACACCTCGGTTGGTTTTTCTTACTCCTCCGCTAATCTTCTCTGATTAATTTCGTTGCGAAATCCAAAACAGTTGAATTGTTTCTCCGGGACTCGTCGAGTTTTATTGCCTCGGCGCTTTTCTTGTGGTCGCCAAGAAAGCCAAGCCTGGTAAGCCAGAATCAACAGTGGCGACTGTTGATTCTGGCTTACAGGAGTTGCAGTGGTTGGTAATAAAGTGGCGGGCTTGGTACACCTCGCGGTGCCTTACCCTTCGAGGACTCCAAGCGTGATGGCATGTTATTATAAACGTCAATTATTCCCATTTCAGGTTACATTTCCGACCGAAAACACCACCACCGTCGCCCCCCCACGTTGACACGCACGACGACCAATTCCCAGTCGCTCTAGACACTCCGATCTCCGTAGAGCTGAGAGCGGCCGAGACACCGCTCTCGGACACCCTGGACACTTTCACTACCTCAGAGTTCACTCTCGGAGAGTTGTACCCGGAGTTGAATGCGGATGTCGACAATAGCGGCAGCAGTTTGGACATTAGCGGAGATGATTTGTTGACGGAGAATTTTACGGGTGAGTTATTTATTTAATCTTTAATTTTTGATTGGGAAGCTCTTGACTCTAGGCTAGGTCAGAGGTGACAAAGACAAATGGCGATCAAGTTTAAAGTTTCAAAGTATTTATTTTAATTAAACTCTTCGATCAACAATCTGCCAGTTTAGGGATCAATAACTAAATTTTGTCGCAAAAGTGGCCGAGAATGTTATACATAATCATTTGTATTTCTTCTTTGTATTTGTTAAAAATATCAATAACTTCATCCGTGAATTTATAAACCTTAACTTCTAAGCATGAACTCTAACGTCATTTGCATTATATTTGTATTCAAGACCTTCTGTCATCAGAAAACGTGTAAAAGCAATTAATGAAAAATGTCGTTTGGCATTCAAAACTCGTTTTTTTTTTAAATTATTTATGCTGAAATAAAACAAAATTTCTAAGCAATAAGATTTAAAATAAAATGTCAAGAATTGGTTCTTATTTATATAGTACGAACTAGCTTCTGCCCGCGACTTCGTCCGCGTCACAGTTGATGTGTTATCCTACGGGTACCGTACATTTTCCCGGGATAAAAAGTAGCCTATGTGTTATTCCAGACTATAATCTATCTTTGTGCCAAATTTCATCCAGATCCATTCAGCCGTTTAAGCGTGAAAGAGTAACAAACATCCATCCATACATCCATACATACAAACTTTCGCCTTTATAATAGTAGTAGGATTAAACTCTTCGATCAACAATCTGCCAGTTTAGGGATCAATAACTAAATTTTGTCGCAAATGTGGCCGAGAATGTTATACGTAATCATTTGTATTTCTTCTTTGTATTAGTTTTATAAACCTTAACTTTCAAACATAAACTCCAATATCATTTGTATTATATTTGTATTCAAGGCCTTCTGTCATCGGATAACATGTAAAACTTAAAATATATAATATTGTCCGACATTTAAAAGTATTTATGCTAAAATATAACAAAATTTCTCAGCAATACTATTCAAAATAAAATGTCAACAATTAGTTCTTATTTACATAGTAAGTACGTAGTTAAAGTTTGACAGCAAAACATAAGCATCATATATTTAACTAGCTTATCGCCGCGACTTTCAAATTTGATAAATTACCCCACGGGAACCTTACATTTTTCCGGGATGAAAAGTATCCTATGTGTTATTCCACACTACAATCTATCTCAGTGCCAAATTTCATAAAGATTAGTTTAGCCGATTAAGCGTGAAGAAGAGACAAACATACACACTCACAAACTGTCGCCTTTATAATATGTACAAATAAATTGCAGGTCTAACAGAAGCGCAAGTAGAAAGCATACTATCGGAGACGGACCTCAAGGCGCTAGCCGAGGAGGACGACAAGAAGATCGCGATCACGGACGACATACTGGACCAGCTGGTCGGCACCGTGGACGCTAAGGATTCTTTTTTATTGCACGGCCAGAGTTCGGACGGGCGTGCCGACTCTGGCCCGAGGAAGAGAAAGGTACGGGACTTGATAACAATTGGGTAGATGACACCACTAACCAATAATTTCAAGAAACAACTTCACAAAAATATATTTAATTTTAGCACTAAAAACCCGATGACTTTTTAAATAACTATAAAAATCGATTTTTAGTTGCTTTGAAATCAATAAATAGTTAGTGAATTGAGATGACAAAAAAGTGACGTCATAGTTGAGTATTGTCATAGAAAATCTATGGGGGAATGGCGTTTTGACAGCTCATAAAAAGTACGTCAATTGATTAGTGGTGTCATCTACCCAATTGTTATTTATTGTCATATTCATGTTCATTTTGCATACCATAATGTGTTTAAAAAAAAAAGATAAAACCACCATAAAGATGTTGGGTTAAAGCTAAAGTATAGTTATGGACCCTGTTAAGGCACAGCAACATAGTAGTCATCATCATCATATCAGCCGCAGGACGTCCACTGCTGGACATAGGCCTCCCCCGTAGATTTACAAAAAGGACCGGTTGGAAGTGGCCTGCATCCAGCGTCTTGAAGTGAAGCAAGTGTCTCGCACAAGTGTCTTTCGCGGAAATATCTTTCGAGCAAGTGTTAAATTAACATATATTATCTACCAGATTTAGTAATTTGACAACCTGATCAAGCCCGCGGGAAGACGCTGCATGCAGACCGCTTCCAACCGATCCTTTTGGAAATCTATTAGGGGAGACCTACGTCCAGCAGTGGACGTCCTGAGAGTGATATTATGATGATTAGTAATTTATCTAAAACTTATCCGTAGTTTCCAAAACCGATCAATAACACATGTTTATCCCCCAGGCGGACACGTTCACGTTCGGTTCGACCGTCGTGAGCGTCACAAACGCGGATAAAGAACCGATATACGTGGACATGGTCAAGAGCGAGCCGCCGCCGCCAATCAAGACAGAAACGCCCAAATCCATCAAAGAAGAGAAGCTCACCGACACGCCGGCCCCCGTGCCTACTGCCAACATTATAGTGGAGGAGGTCAACGAGGTGCCGACCATCAAGATCGAGAAGAAACGCAAGGAGGACACTATCGAGGAGGTGCAGCTGGCGCACGGAGTCCAGCTCAAGACGGTGCAGACCAAGCACTCGCCGCTGAAGAAGCACATCATCACGTCGGCGGGACACCGGCGGGCGGGCGACGTGGCTGTCGTCACGTCCGTGTGCGCCGACGCGCAGGCGCAGGCCGCGCCGCCGCAGATCCTCACTGTCGCCGTCTCGGATAGCTTGAAGGTACGTGTATCTAGTACCTATCTGTACTTACCAATATTGTAAACTTGTGGAGTTTCTTGCCCGTTCTTCTCCATACGAAACTACCTTTTGGAATGGGCAACTAGATTCATTAGTTTTAATTTTTTTTTTGACGTTCAAAAGTGCCTTTTAATGGTCTAATAATCTAATTGAAATAAATGATTTGACTTTGACTTTGTGTAAATGTCTGATTTATCAAAAATAAAATCTTTTATGTAAACCCTGTCCGGGAAATTTCAAACACAACACAGAAATAATCGGCCAAATCGGTCCAGTCGTTCTCGAGTTTTGCGCTTAACAATAACAACACATTTAGCTATTCATTTTTATTTATATAGATGAGAAAGTAACTCTGTCTGTTGTCTGTTACATTTTTTATATGACTGAACCACTGAATCGATTTTAATCGCGTTTAAAATGTTTGAAAGTACCAGTCGGATTTAAAAAAACTTTTTTGTATATGATAGACTTATCGAGTTGTGGTTCTTATAAAAGCTCGAGGAGCTCGTGGCTAAATAATTACAGCCGCATAGACCGATCTTCCGGGTTAAGCCATAGCGAGTTTCCTCCGTGCCTCGGAAAGCACGTAAAGCCGTTGGTCCCGGCTGTTATTTGTAGATCTTTGACAGTCGTTAATGTTAGTCAGAAGCCAGAAAGTCTGACAACCAGTCTTACCAAGAGTATCGTATTACCCATTACTGGGTTGTGGAGGTCTGATAGGCAGTCGCTCCATGTTAAATACTGATATTCAGCTGCATCCGGTTCGACTGGAAGCCGACCCCAACATGGTTGGAAAAAGGCTAGGCAGATGATGGCTCTTATAAAAGCGAGCACAACGTCACGCGGCTAACATGTATGTACGTGTGCGTCAAGATATAGTGTGTTGTCGCAGGTCCGCCTTCAGAACCACTTGCTGTCGACCCAGTCGGGAGTGCTGGTGCAGAACGGGCCGTTCCCGCCGGTGGTCGCCGTGCCCGTGCAGCAAGCGAGGGATGGAACAGGTGAGTTATTACTGTTATTAGCCCTGATATTGTAAAACCTGTTTTTTACTTAAGGCTATCCGAACACAGGGCACCGGAAACATCCATTTTCTTTGTCGTATAGTCTGGCTTATTAGTACATTCAACACGCCTGGAAATAATTGAGTTTATGGTCAAGGATTTAAAGAAGACTTATCTATAAATATTTCATGAAAATATTGCAGTATAATGGCAAGAAAAATAGCAAAAGAGCGCATAGAAAAAAAATGTCGTCGCGTAGATCTAAACGTTTTGAGTGTAGGTAAATGATATATGATTTTATGTAATAATATTATAGGGAATTTCATGACCAAAGACATATCAATAAAATATTCCACTGAGCCGTGTATTTTTATTGCAATTTGATGAAAACCTTAAAATTACTATGATTTTGGGGATCTGATACACTTGCGCCAAAGACACTTGCGCGAGTCCTTTTGCACGAAAGGACAAATTGGTATGGTAAAATTTCACGGTCGCCATATTGGATTGTCATTTTGACCTCATTTTCGGGATCAGCGCCCCGAAAAACATGGACATGACACCCATGACGCAAATTTTGAAAAATTTCGCGGCCGCCATCTTGGATTTTGATTTTGATCTAATTTTCGGTATTGGAGCCCCCAAAAACCATGGACATGACACCCATGACGCATATTTTGAAAAATTTCGCGGCCGCCATCTTGGATTTTGATTTTGATCTAATTTTCGGTATTAGAGCCCCCAAAAACCACGGTCATGACACCCATGACGCATATTGTAAAATTTCGTGGCCGCCATCTTACATTTTGATTTTGACCTCATTTGCGGTATCAGCGCCCCCAAAAACCATGGACATGACACCCATGACACATATTTTATAAAATTTTGCGGCCGCCATCTTGGTTTTTGATTTTGATCTAATTTTCGGTATTAGAGCCCCCCAAAAACCACGGTCATGACACCCATGACGCATTTCGTGAAATTTCCCGGCCGCCATCTTGGTTTTTGATTTTGACCTCATATTCGGTATCAGCGCTCCCCAAAACCATGGACATGACACCCATGACGCATATTTTATAAAATTTCGAAGCCGCCATCTTGGATTTTGATTTTGACCTCATTTTCGGTATCAGCGCCCCCAAAAACCATGGACATGACACCCATGACGCATATTTTGTTAAAATTTCCGGCCGCCATCTTGAATTTTCGTTTTGACCTCATTTTCTGGATCAGCGCCCCCAAAAACCATGGACATGACACCCATGACGCATATTTCGTTAAAATTTCCGGCCGCCATCTTGAATTTTTGTTTTGACCTCATTTTCGGTATCAGCGCCCCTAAAAACCATGGACATGACTCCTATGACACATATTTAAAAAAAAATCGCGGCCGCCATCTTGGATTTTGATCTAATTTTCGGTATTTGAGCCCCCAAAAACTACGGTCATGATACCCATGACGCATATTGTAAAATTTCGTGGCCGCCATCTTGAACTTTGGCGGAAACGTCCGTTCGCGCAATTATCCTCTCGCCAACATGGACGACGACCTTCAAGGGGTCCATGTAAGTGAAAGACAACATTGACGATTTATGAATGGGATCAGCGATAAGAATAATTTATTTTCATGGTTATAAAACATGTACCCAAAAGAGAAAATATGACAGAAGTTTGGGGACTTGTGATCTACATTAATGTTGTAAATGTTCCTCATTACGGCAAAACTATTGAACTGATGGAAAGATGTGTCAGTAAGGTTGGAGTCGGCTATTTACTTGTTAGTTACGAGGATGTTATTGTCTGCAGGCACGTCCACGGTGGCCTCCCTGGGCACGGCGGGCGGCCGCCGCGCGTCCGCCCCGCTGGTGCAGCTGGCGGGCGCGCACAAGCACGTGCTGCACGCGCCCGCGCCGCTCGTCGTGCACCCGCACCTGCAGCACGTGCCGCCCGCCAAGCTCAAGGTGCTGCACGCGCACCCGCTCACGCACACGCAGCGCACGGCACTGCTCAAGCAGAACCGCGCGCTGGCCGGCCTGCCCGCCGTCGTGTCGCTGGCCGCGCTCGACTCCAAGCCCGCGCTGCTGAAGGCGGCGCCCGGCTCCGTGGCGCAGCTGTTCGAGATCAAGGGCGGCCAGCTCGGCAAGGGCCCGCACCTCGTCAACGTCGTCCGCACGCCGCCGCCGCGGCCCGACGACAAGCGCCGCCTCAACCTCAGCCTGGACGCCCGCCAGCTGGTGCGGGCCGCGCTGCCCGTGCGCCACCAGATCCAGCTCAAGCAGCCCGGCCAGCCGCGCGCGCTCGTGGCCAACCTGCTGCACAAGGCCGTGCCGCTGCCGCACAAGCTGGCGCTGCAGCCGGCGCCGCAGCCGCTCGCCGCCAACGTGTCCGCCATCGCCTTCGCCGCGCCCGCCGCGCTCAAGCGCCGCCTGGCCGGGCCGGAGCCGGCGCCCGGCGCGTCCACGTCGGCGGCGCCGGCGCCGGGCCCGGCCCGCGCGCCGGACGAGCCGGCCACCAACGGCGCGGTGCGGCGTCGCGCGGCCGACACGCTGCCCATGGAGGTCACGTGACGCCTCACCTTCTACCGACATCTACTTATTTAAGGCTGTGAAATAGTTAATACGTGGTGAGGCCGCGCCTAATGTTGTTTAGTACGCGGCCGGCGCGCCCCCGCTACTCGTTTTTTTAGCAAAAGAAACATTCGTTCGTTTTGTTTTGTTCATTTTAATGTGTAATGTAATTGAATAGAGAGCGCGCGCGTCACTTCGTCGGGTGTATATTTTAAATGTGTACGAGCATAAAGAAAATGAAATAAAAATGTTTTAGAAATGTGTAAAATAATAACCGCATTACTGTGTATCATATAGTTTTATGTGTATTATAAATAATGAAAATATTTACTTAATAATTTGGTTCACTGGCCGGACCAGTTGAGCGGACGGTTGTCTGAGAACAGTGTTAGTAGTCAGGCGGTCCGTACTCGTGCTGGACAGATCCCATATAGTTTAGTATTATTTTGTGTTTGTACCATTAATTTATTGTTAGACATTGTATATAATGATATTCAGTCTCCGGTACATCAGGATATTCTTGTGACTGCACTCAGTGTACTGAATACTCAACACGTGCATATATTCCATTTTGTGTTCAACCGATCCGACCGTTGCGTGACGCCGATACCAAATAGTAAACGAGGATTGTAACATGTTCCAAATGATAATAACTCGATGTGATTTAGATAAATGTCCAGCAGCGCTAATCGCCTTATCGTGCAACATTATGGCAGTGTTGCTATATAACAAAAAATACATACTACTTTATAGTTAATCGACGCGGCTTAATACGTGCTTTCCTTAGAAGGCATAGTAAGTAAAGTTAGTTAGCGATGTGTGGATGTGACCCGCGTTGGGCGCCAATATAGACTAGTGCCCAGTTCCTATATGCATAACGGATAGTTTATCTTACCAGTCGTAATTATTTTGAATTTTTTACAAAAATTGAAGATTCAACCTACATGTAAAATAAACTTCAATAACAGCGAAAACACGAAATCATTTGATTGTTTCTGTAGTTACATAATACCGGTCGGTAAGTTATAGGAATCGGGCATAGACGAGTCCCACGCTGGGCGCCAATAGCGACGAGTCCTCTTGTTCCCCACACCGCGGTCGCTTCATGTACTAGAGTGATTGTAATCATTGTGTAATCATCGGTCGTCTCGCGGGTAACATTATACTAACGTTACTAGTTCATTGTCCCGCCGTTATAACGTCTCTCGCGTTTTGTAGACAATGTGGCGCTGTAGAGCGTCGTTCTAACGCTTTTTATGCCGATATCACTAAAATACTCGGTAGTGCGACATCAGTGTCGCTAGAGCGGCTAGATCGCTCTAGCTAGAGCGTGCCAATACTTGGAGTGTAAATACCGCGTTACATTAGTATCGGGGCCTTCGCATGCCTTCATATATTAGATACTAATGAATTTGCTCGCGAACTTTCTAGGTGACGGCGTTTCGTTACAGACGGACGATCATAATACAGTGCAACGGTCGCTGTAACATTTAAAATGGCGGAAAGAAACTACACTTCATTTAAATCACTAAATACATACCATCACGCCTCTATTCCTCGAAGGGTTAGACAGAGCTATGTATGTACACCTACAGTTCGCCAGTATTTTTAGGTCGCATCTAATAGGGGGCGAGCCTATTGCCATTAACCGGGCACAAATACAAACTCCGAGCTGCTACTGAGAATTTCATAGGAACACCCAAAAACACTTTTTGCTCGACCTGGGAATCGAACCCAAGACCTTCTAGCCTAGCAGTTGCGCTTAGGACTAGGCCAACGAGGCAGTTTGTATACTTTTACTGCCTAAACGTATTTAGAACATCATTGCATCCCTGTCACATTGTTAGAAGGTGGCAGAGACAGAATGATAATTTAAACACACATTTAGCGCTAAATATTTAGTGATTTAGTGATGTAGTGGTGAAAGTAGGTCTTAGTCTGTTTATCATGACAATAGTGTGTCGATCTGAACATACCAAGTTACTGATAACTATAATACTTTGGTTCACACTCGTAAGATCATTTACATGGCTCCAGTCTTTAGTAGAGTGCAAGTTTATTAAAACCGGTCAAGTGGGAGTCAGACACAATTTTAACACTACATACAGAAAAAAAACTGCCTCGTTAGCCTAGTGGTCCTAAGCACGACTGCTACGCTAGAGGTCCTGGGTTCGATTCCCAGGTCGAGCAAAAAGTGTTGTTGGGTTTCTCTATGAATTTCTCAGTAGCAGCTCGGAGTTTGGATTTGTGCCCGGTTAATGGCAATAGGCTCGCCCCCTATCACATGGGACCTAAATATACCGGCGAACTGTGGGTGTACATTGGTACACCTCTGCCTAACCCTTCGGGGAATACAGGCGTGATGGTATTTATATACAGAAAAAAACTCGTTTCTTGTAAATAATGTAATAATAATGTATTTTTTGTTTATTATTTGTTGTTATAGCGGCAATAGGAATACAGACTGAAAAATTCAACTCTCTACCTACTACGGTTTATGAGATACAGCCCACTGACGGACAGACGGACGGACGACAGCGTTTTCAGCTTAATAGGGTCCCGTTCACACCCTTAAAAAGTTACATACATACATAAACTCACGCCTCTTTCCCGTGGCGGTAGGTAGAAACCACAGAACGCCACCTGCTACGATCCTTACATACTTCATATTGCAAATTAAAAGGCAATTATTGCTGGAATAATAACTAATTACTATTTCACACTGGTCGAGTGACTACAGTAACTATAAATAAACACTCAACACTGGAAACGTGTAAATTAGCCTATATACATACATAAACTCACGCCTTTTTCCCATGGGGATAGGCAGAAATCACAAAAACGCCACCTGCTTCGATCCGTACATACTACTTTCGCCTAGTTCACGTTCATACATCAAAAATGGCCAATATAGTATCATAATATATTATATAATCCCGTTGTTTGATAACGACTAAACTATCGCGTGGTATTTCAACAGTCTGTTAACTTCTCGTTTAGTCGTCATCAAGTTTAAATAACAGAAGTGAGATTCCGGAAATATATTTGTAATATTTATAAGTGCGTATAAGCCGACCGAGATGTCCATAGTAACATATTTCCTAGTTGAATATTAGCCGTCGAGTATCTTGACACAGAAGGGGCACCGATTGTGCTGTCCCTTCTCTGATTAGTAAGGGAAGGCGACTTTATTAAACGTTTCTTTACATATTTCCAGGGGCGGATTTTTATATAGGCATTTTGGGCCGCAGTCCTGGGCCCCCTGATTATAAAAGGGCCCCAACTTCCATTTATACCGTGTGCATCGTTATAACATTTTTTTTTGTGAAATCGACAATTTAGGTTGATTAATTATTATAGGCCCCTAATCGGGGCCCCACAAATTCACAGTCCGCCCCTGCGTAGTTCGATGCCAATAAGAAAGATCAAGTATCAGATATCACAAGTCATGTATGGCGCGGGTATTTGAGCAAATGTGTGGAAAGTTGACACACATATTTCCCCGTCTTTATAATGTTCAAACAAGTATTGAGATGTTTATAATTATGTGTTGCGCTGGCCTAGCACGTGTGTACGCTCAGAGACGAACGTTTTCTTCCATTTGATGTTCATGAAGAAACGCTATGTATATGCTACTTTAAATGTATTCGATTATAATTATGGGACGATTACTCTTACTATTGTCCCAATCAAGCTATAGTCGCTGCAATTCACGAGGGCGCGTCATGTGACTTTTATGTTTATGACGCTAAGGTTTCAATTGCAATGATCGATGCGCGCTCGTGAAATGCAACAACTACACTTGTCAACATTGATTTAAAGTGATATTAAACAGCAAACATATACAGAAACACGATTTATAATATCTGTAAACGTAATCGGTATGATAATATTGTAGATTATTAGGAAGAGTGTGTCCATTCAAATTATTAGAAATAAACGTATAGAGACACGATGTAGTTAGATAGAAATAAAACAAATAATACTTTTTGTTCATTTTTAATGTGGCAACATTGTTAGTTGTGGTTCGTCGTCGCTGGTCGAGTGTTGCCATAAGCAATCGTAAATCTGTTACTATGATACTGTAAAATAACAGAAATAGTTTAATTGCTCAGCGACCACGGAACACAACAATTGTCATCAGATTTGCATTCTCAGTGTTAATGTAGTTTCTTTTTCGGGATACAAAATACCTATAATAATATTTAATAAAAAAAAAATTGTCCGTTCAACTCACTTCTTGTTAGAAATTTTGCAGAAAAAAGCAAAAAAAAAAAAATGATAAAAATATCGTGTATTTTAATGTAAACTAAAACATTGGGGTTTAATCTAGCTACTTATGCGAAATTATATCGAGTCGTGTTACGCAAGTGTCCTGTTGTCTCAACCATTATAAAAAAAATTGTGGGCGTTTTTTTCATGGCAGCCCATTGCACGAATGAGCTGTCAGGAAAAAGAGTTCGCAACAAAAAAAAGTAACGGTTTAACTATGTCTATACATATATAATTAGTAAGTATCATATACTGTACAAAAAGGCTGCAAATTTGAGAAAAAAATGTAAAAAAAAATGGATTGGCCTCATGTTGTCGTTGGGGCCGATAACATACGCTTAGAGAAGTGGATAGGATGGTGTACCTCATAAGTTCTGAATTCTAGTTTAGGCGTTGTCGTTGTGACCGCTCGCCCGCGCGACCTACTCGTTTCTCACGGCTTCGTTTACAATGCGGACGTACATTTGTTGTAAATATTATTGTTTTGTATCGTTCAGTGAGCGCTCACAACACGACGCAACGCAATTATACAATATCGCTGTAAAAATGTTTGTAAAAATAGTCATGTTCACAATTTCAGTGTAGTTTTGTTGATTATTTTTTTTTCAACCGGAAATTGCTGAATAAAGCGACGATTCTGTTTCATGCGTTTGTTTTATTTGTAACAACATGTATTGCTATCGCGCCGCCCCCGTATACAGGGTGGAAATTTATTATGCTACCTGGAGGGAAAGTACTCTAAATACTTGAGTTAGCAAATTTTTCCACCCTGTATAAGATACATACATACTATCACGCCTGTATTCCCTTATAAGGATTAGGCAGAGGTGTACCAATGTACACCCACCGTTCGCTGGTATGTTTTTAGGTCCCATGTAATAGAGGGCGAGCCTATTGCACAAATCTACAAACTCCGAGCTGCTACTGAGAATTTCACTTTTTGCGTGACCTAGGAATCGAACCCTTGAATTCTAGCGTAGCAGTCGCGCTTAGGATCCCTAGGTCAACGAGGCAGTTACGATACCGCGCGCGAAGGAGATAATCGTAAAACAGAACAATTTCAGGTGATTTGTAATCCACAACATTTTTTGAGTAACCAGACGGCAAGGAAACATACAATGTCTGACCGTTTCGTTTATTTTGTGTAATGCTGTCAGATTTACTTCAAAGCAAACAACCAAACCAAATGAAACACACAAACAACCAAAAAAGATCTCTTTAGATTTATTATAATTACTAGCTGACCCGCCACGACTTCGTTCGCGTGGTATCCTACCCCTACCCTACCCTACCCCTACCCTACCCTCTCAACTATCCTATCTCTCAAGATGGATCGAACTGCACATGGTGTGCGAATTTTATTATAATCGGTTAAGTGATTTAGGAGTCCATTTAGGACAAACATTGTGACACAAGATTTATATATATTAAGATTAGTATTACATAAAGTATAGCCCAGCAAACTAGCCGCGACTTCGTCCGCGTGGCTTATTTCACCCGCCATAAGTCTTTGGTTAATGCTCCGCTCCTGTGGGTCGTAGCGTGATGTTATATAGCTTATGTTACTCAGGAATAATGTAGCTATCTATTGGTTAAAAAATGGTTAAAATCGGTCCAGTAGTTTGGGAGCCTTTTCGCTACAAACAAACAAAAAAATCTCACCTCTTTTTGCTTATAGTATAGATAACGACGTCGGTCAAGGGTCATATGAGATTATTATAATATAAGATTATTTTAAAGAAGTTAGCATTAAACGCATGTGGCTTAGTTTTATAAGAATTTCTTGTAGTGCGCATGTGCAAGATGGCCGCTATGAAGATATGTTTTTTATTGTTTTTGTTCTTCGCTTTCTCTTTTGTTTACTGTGAAGTTATAAAGGATTATTATGATGATGATTATGATCTTACTGGAGGTAAGATCCAGCAATCGGCAGTCGGGACCCATTCGGGACCACCTGCAATGTAATATAATGTATGTGCTCTCAATTCACTAAGCCTCCATTTCTAGAATGGGTCGGGACCCATTCTAGACTGCTACAATTTTAAGTGCAATTGGGTACAACGACTTTCTTGTTTTAAGGCTTTTTAAGCAGTCGGGTTTTTTAGTTTTTTAAATTGGTACCTTTTTTTATTTTATTTTAATATACTTAGTGTGACTCTCACAATAAATACGAATCTAATGACACCTCTCAAGCTAAAATCCATCGAACCGTTCAGGCGGCAGAGCGATCCAAACATTTGAATTTAGCGCCAAAAATCCGCCATTTTGTTTTTTTTATTTTGCTATACCCAGTGTCACTCTCACAGTAAATACGAATCTAACGACACCTCTCAAGCTAAAATCCATCGAGCCGTTCAGGCTGCGGAGCGTGCCAAACAATTATACATACATACATACATACATACATACTCTCGAAAAACATAACCCTCCTTCTGGCGCAGTCGGGTAAAAAAGCACTTTATGTTACCCCTGTTAACCCAATGAATTATTAAAATAATTATATGATTCGATTTTTGGTGGCATTCAAATCTATAAATAGTTAGTGAATTGAGATGATAAAAAGTGACGTCATGTCTTAGTATTGTCATACAAAATCTATGGGGAATCGCGTTTTGACAGTTCATAAAAAGTACGTCAATTGATTGACCCAATTCTGCGTAAATGTCCAATTTGCATGACAATGCATTCGTTGCAAGTACATAAATAACTCTATCTAAATCTGACCTCTGATAATAATAATATTCGTATCCGCAGCCTAACCTAACCTAACCTAACCTAACTAGGCACCAGTAAATTATATAAATAAATATACCATCACGCCTGTATTCCCCGAAGGGTTAGGCAGAGGTGTACCAATGTAGGTACACCCACAGTTCGCCGGTATATTTAGGTCCCATGTAGGTAATAGGGTGCGAGCCTATTGCCATTAATCGGGCACAAATCCAAACTCCGAGCTGCTACTGAGAATTTCATAGAAAAACCCAATAACACTTTTTGCTCGACCTGGGAATCGAACCCAGGATCTCTAGCGTAGCAGTCGTGCTTAGGAGCACTAGGCTAACGAGTAATAATAATTTATTTATTTTTCTTTCAGACGTTACAAAGGAGATTGGGCACGAATAGATTCACTTTTTGAGGCGTATGGCCATTTGAGTTAATGTATAATTCATAATATTATTTTTATTGATTTTTTACTTAATATTCATTGAAATCATTTGTGGAGTTTCTATTTTCATTTTATTTAGTATTTAATAATTTAATACAATAAATACGTAATTCCTTCCAAAATAGTGAAGCGACTCCTTTTTCAATTATAATCGATCGATTAAACACTAACATAAATCATAGGACAACAAAAAATCTACATTCGCAACTAAAAAGTATTAAGAGTTGTCATTATTATTATTCTTTAATTATGGTACTATTTCTTTCGTTGAAAAACAATTTCTAGGCAAAAATAAAACAATTAAGATATAATCGATAATGTTATGATGCCCCTTAGTCTATTGTTGTGGCACAACACTATTCGATGATATGTCAAACAAAATCGTGTTTTCTGTTTTGTTTACTTACCGTGTCATCTGCGGGTTAAGGCGAGAATATTGTTTTTAGCTTTTATCTGCTAATAAATATAAATTCGTGTCGAGTTGAGTTTTAGGATTCCTCCACCGTGGACGAATCCTAAAACTCAACTCGATGTAGTAGATAGACGTGGAGGCTCCACGTCTATCTACTACATCGAGCAATTTGACTCTTTTTGTGCGTGTGCTGCGAAGTGAATTGTTAGAACGTTTTTACGTCCACGGTGATTTGTTCTAGACTTAAAGCATGTCGCGCTGTGTGAATTGTTCTCTTTTATTAGCACACCCGCTGCCTAGACGCCAAATCAGAGAGGCAACGGATTCCATGGTCAATATTTTACGTACATGGATTTTTCAAAAACCCCACAATATTTAATTTTGAATTTAACCTTGTTTTAAAGTATGACACTACCCCTTATTTGTGTCCAATTTTCACTACTATACTGTGTAAAAAGTTGCGCAACCAAGTGCCATAGTAAGTTGCTCAATCTCCTTTGATGCGTGCATCCAAAATGCGGAGAATTTACACAAAAAGCATCAGACAACGCAATAACTTGACGCGTCCAAACGACTGACAATAAACAAATCAACATTAAATACTTGTGTTTTATTTATACCTTTTAATACAGCCAGCCCCCCTAGCCAACTCACAAACGACAATCGTAAACGCTCGGTAGGTACCAATAGATTTTCAACTTAATACCCAAGAGCCTTAAGTTGAAAATCTATTAAAGATTTCTAAGCGTTAGCGACTGGAACGAACGAAAACGCTATGCAATCTTCATTAAATCTTCAACTTAAAACCAAGCACATAAAGTCGAAGATAAATAAATAAAATAAAATAAATATCTTGGGACAACTCACACACGGCTATCTGATCCCAAGCTAAGCAGAGCTTGTGTAATGGTAACCAGACAACTGATATACATATTTATATAATTTATAAATAAATACATATTATAGATAAATCACACCCAGACACAGAACAAACAATCATGCTCATCACACAAAGTTTGTCCTGGGTGGGAATCGAACCCACGACCTCCGGCTTAGCAGTCAGGGCCACTAACCACTAGACCAACAGGCCCGTCGAAGAACCCACAAGAAGGAACATGGCTGGGTTTTAGTCAGTAACAGTCTGACACTTACTCCCGCCCCACACAGGGCGGGGGACATCATTTGATGATTTCGCATCGGTAAAAAAAGAAGCGTACAATCTGTCAAATTTCTTTAATAGATTTTCAACTTTATCGTTGTAATTTATGTATGGTTCAAAGTTGATTGCGAAAATTTGACAGTTTCGGGAAGCTTGATATGCTGGCGTCTGTATAACAGCCCCCCTAGCCAAGTCACAAACGATAAACGCAAACACTGAGTAGGCTTTAATAGATCTTCAACTTTATGTGCTTGGTTTTAAGTTGTAGATCTAATGAAGATTGCATAGCGTTTTCGTTCGTTCCAGTCGCTAACGCTAAAAATCTTTAATAGTTTTAACTTAAGGACAACCAGTCTAACCAAGAGGTATCGTGTTACCTAGATACTGGGTTGTAGAGGTCAGATAGGCAGTCGCTCCATGTAAAACACTGGTATTAAGCTGCATCCGGTTAGACTGGAAGCCGACCCCAACATAGTTGGGAAAAGGCTAAGCAGATGATGAACTTAAGGCTCTGGGATATAAAGTTTAAAATCTATTGGTACCTACCGAGCGTTTACGATTATCGTTTGCGACTTGGCTAGAGGGGAAGCTATCATCGTTATTTATAAACATTGTTATGTAGATATATTTTTAAGTTCCAAATAAAGACTTTTATTATTTACTAGCTTTTGCCCGCGACTTCGTCCGCGTGGATTAATAGTTCCCGTTCCCGGGGGATTTCCGGGATGAAAACTATCCTATGTCCTTTCTCGGGTCCCAGACTATATCTGTACCAAATTTCATTGAAATCGGATCAGTGGTTTAGGCGTGAAGAAGAGACAGACAGACAGAAAGACAGACAGACAGACAGACAGAGTTACTTTCGCATTTATAATATTAGTTTGGATTTGGATTATTATTATGTTTGTATGGACTTTATACTGCTTGAAACGGCATACGCGCGGATCTAACAAAAGTCGTACATTAAGGTACTCCAATGTATCACATTTCTTTGATAGTTTTTCAACTTTAGTACAAAAGCATAAGATTCATGTTCAGTTGGGAAAATTGTACACATCGGGATAGTGTGATATGCTTGTCTGTACTTAAAACCCCTTCGTTTCTCCCATCATTGCAATCTCTGTTTTGTACAGACCATGCCTGGGTACCTTCCGGTTACGGAGATATTGGAGGTCAAAGTTCCAATAGTTGTTTTATGCACATTTTTTTTATAATGAAAACAAGTATGATGGTGCGGGAGTCTGTCTTGTATATCTATTGGCGGTTTTTGGTTTGATGGATATATATTACATGGATAACATAACATCACGCCTGTATTCCTCGAAGAGTTAGGCAGAGGCAGAGGTGTACCAATGTACACCCACAGTTCGCCGGTATGTTTAGGTCCCATGTAATAGGGAGCCAGCCTATTGCCATTAACCGGGCACAAATCCTAAATCCGAGCTGATACTAAGTATTTCATAGAAAAACCCAATAACACTTTTTGATCGACCTGAGAATCGATCCCGAGACCTCTAGTGTAACAGCCGTGCTTAGTACCACTAGGCCAACGAGGCAGCTATGAATAAAACACAAGAATTAAATTTTGATCTGTTTATTTCCACTCGTTTGTAAGCGTCCAGTTATTGCGTTGAAAGATGCTATTATCGAAAATTTCGCGCATTCTGGATGGACCATGTAGTTTATCAACGTCTGAAAGAAAATAAAGAAATTATAATACTGGTGCCTACTTAGGTATTATTAGGCATAATCCCCCCCTATCCCTACTACTAAGACTTCGCTGTCCGTCTGCATATCACCAGGCTCTATCTCATGAATCGTGATAGTTAGACAGTTGAAATATTCACAGATGATGTATTTATGTTGCCGCTATAGCAACAAATAATAAAATACAGAAAAAAATAATTATTGAGGGGGCTCCCATACAAAACAAACGTGATTTTTTTGCTCCTTTTTGCCCGATATTGATAACGGCAGGTGTATGAAATTTTCACAGAATATTTTGTTATATATTTACTTTAAAATAAATAATTACATTAAAATAAAACAAATATTTAAGGGGGGCTTCCATACAACAAACGTGTTTTTTCGCCGTTTTTATAGATAATGGTACGGAACCCTTCGTGCGCGAGTCCGACTCGCACATGGCCGGTTTTTGGCATACATTTCATATCGTCGCTAGGGCCCCCCACATGTTGCCCAGGGTTGTTCCATGGATGCCAACCATGTCCTCTTGGAGCGAGATAATTATACCTTTCGAACCTAACCTATCCATATCGGGGTGCCCCATATTCTACTACTAGGCTGGACAAGAAAATTTATGCAACTCTAAATTAGACCAAATGAGTATTATTATGCCACAGTGTCTCCTTACACCCAATAGGTGCGTGCAAAATACAACAAGTTCTATGTATTTCTTTTTATACGCCTTTATTGCATATCAATTAACCTTTTAACCGCTTGGCAAAATATCAGTCGCCGTGCCCCTAGCGCGCGGCTACAAATTTGACAAAATAATACCTTTGCAGGCAGGCAGTTAATAGGACAAAAATAGATCGAAAAATCATGCGTGTTCTCTGTCGCAGAAATACGACACGCGCGGTAGGGGCACGGAAATATGTGTCGTATAAATGTGACACAAGCGGTTAAAAGGTTAAAAATTCCAGGGCAAAACACCGTCAAATTTAACTTTGTGAGATTTGATTAACTTAAGAACACTAACACTTACCTCCAATATTAACATTACCATCAGCATCATAGGTCTCTATAACTCCACAGTAAACCAAAGAGAAAGCGAACAACAAAAACAATAGAAAACATATCTTCATGGCGGCCATCTTGTACCTACATGCGCACTACAGAAAAATACTTATTAAACTAAGTAACTTCTTTAAAATAATCTCATATTATAATAATCTCATGACCCTTGACCAGCGTCATTATCTATACTATAAACAAAAAGAGATGAGATTTTTTTGTTTGTTTGTAACGAATAGTCTTCGAAACTACTGGACCGTTTTTAACCATTTTTAACCCTCGACGCAAAAAGAGGGGTGTTATAAGTTTGACGTGTCTGTCTGTCTGTCTGTGACATCATAGCTCCCGAACGGATGAAGCGATTTCAGTTTAGTTTTTTTGTATGAAAGGTGACTTACGTGCGAGTGTTCTTAGACATGTTTGATGAAAATCGGTTCAGCCGTTTAAAAGTTATGGGTGTGAAAGTGGGGAAGAAAAACTAAAAATGATTTGTCATGTGAGTTATTAAATTATTAGGAACCTATGTATTTACAGCTTAACAAAACCAACATTATAATAAGTGTGTACCTATAAAAAGTATAAAATTAAATTAAAAATTTAAAAAACCCCCGACACAAAATCCTAAGTTCCCTTTAAAAAGTAAAAAAATAAAATACGTCGCGTTGGGGGACCGCTTGGGACGGTCGTACCCTAAATGCAACATCGGTCCCCCAACGCGACGTATTTTATTTTTTTACTTTTTAAAGGGAACTTAGGATTTTGTGTCATGGGTTTTTTAAATTTTTTTTTTTTTTTTTCACCAATAGATAGCTACATCATTCCTGAGTAACTTAGGCTATATAACATCACACTACGAGACACGTGAGTAACCAAAGACGTAACTTATGGCGGGTGAAATAAGCAAAGCGGACGAAGTTGCGGGCATTTCGCTAGTCTTTACTATAAGCAATACAAATAATAATAAATCTAGATATTTTTCTAAAGTAAATCTTTTTTTGGGGAGTATTCTGGTGAATGCGTGACGAGAGCGTTACGAACAGTGTGATCGGCCGAGGCGAACGGAAGAACGACATGCGTATACGACACCTCTGGCTAACCCTTTGGGGAATAAAGGCGGGATAATTTTTAAATTTTTACAATACCTACTAATAACAAAACTGTTACAACAGAAACATTTTCAGGAATCACATTGGTTGCATCTATTGATACAATGTCGCATGATTATCCGTCTTTTTTTTTTTTAATTTACAGCTATAACATTTCATAATACCTTTGATTGTTAACAATCTTATATGACCCTTGACAGAGTTCGCTATCTATCCTACTAATATCATAAAACCCCCCCAACTGCCCCGTTGGTCTCGTGGTCGCAAGGGCGACTGCTGAGCAAGGGGTCCCGGGTTCGATTCCCAGGTCGGGCAAATAGTGTTATTGGGTTTTTCCATTAGGAATTTCTCAGTAGCAGCCCGGAGTTTGGAAGTTGGTGGTGTGGCACCCCTGTGCCTCGGAAAGCACGAAAAGCCGTTGGTCCTGCGCCTGATCTCTCTCCGGTCGTGTCGGATTGCCGTCCCATCGGGCTATGAGAGTTAGGGAAGAGGGAGTGCACCTGTGTTTGCGCACACACTTGTGCACTATAATATCTCCTGCGTACGTGGCTAATCTGCTTTAAGGTTACCCGCCGCGGCCGGAATCGGCCTGGAGAATTACATTACATCATTAAAGTGAAAGTTTGTGAAGATAGATGGATGGATGTTTGTTTGTTACTCTTTCACGCTTAAACGGCTGAATAGATCTGGATGAAATTTGGCACTGAGATGGATTGTAGGGTGGAATAACTACCTAGTCGCTTCCGCCTGCGTAGCTTATTTCATCCACTTAAGTAAAGTCTTTGGTTACTGCCCCGCTCCTGTAGGTCTAGCGTGATGTTATAAATAAGTCACCTTATATCAAGGGCAATATCTAAACAGGTAGATTTTGCCGAAAATGACAACTTAGGACTTATATTGTGATAAATTATGTAGGTATAATTAATGCTTGGAGACTAAATATACATACAACAATCACGCCTGTATTCCCCGAAGGGTTAGGCAGAGGTGTACCAATGTACACCCACAGTTCGCTGGTATACTTAGATCGCGCCTATTGCCATTAACCGGGCACAAATCCCGACTCCGAGCTGCTACTGAGAATTTCATAGAAAAATCCAATAACACTTTGCTCGACCTGGGAATCGTACCTAGGACCCCACGCTCAAAAGTCGTGCTTGCCACCACGAGACCAACGGGGCAGTTACCTATACATATGTTAACAAATAGGTGTAATATTTTTAACCGACTTCTTTGTATTTGTTTTCCCATATAGTTTATTTGAATTTATAATAATTTAGTATTCCTGTCATATTGAGTTCTAACTGACAGATGATTTTAAATATGGCGGTTGTGCAAAAAAATGGGAGACATTTAATAAGATTATAATTATATTGAAAACGGACGTTACTCTGCCCAAATATAAACTGATTGGGAATTATAGTTTGAATTTATTTGTTTTTAACCTACTACTAAGCAACACATATTATTTTGCCCAAATAGTGTCTAAGTAGCAGAATAAAATACCTTTACCTGTTTCAAGATACTATATCTTGCCAGTGTATCGTAATTTTTCTACTGTGGGTAGTAATTAAAACACATTATACAGAAAGAATGCTTTTATTTTCCATTAAAAACTATATATACAACATTATTGGTAGCACTCCTCCCGACGTTTTTCTAAAAAAATAATCCAGAGCATACATCTTTGGAGAAAAAAACTAATCTTCAATAATAATCGTGGATTTAAATTTAAAAAAAAATGTTAGTCTGAAATATTTCAGACATATTTAACATATCAGAGGTCCTTAGACCAAAGATATGTTATGATGTAAAATGCAAGGCAGAACTTTTTACTAATTAAAAATGAATAATCTCCGCTAACGATAATTTTATAAATATTGCGAGCACTCTCCTCTTTGTATTTTATTGCCAAATTTTTTACAAGCTTAATTTTATAGACAAAAACTACGAAATGTCGAAACGCGAGCAGCGTATTGGTACGAAACGGCGTTTTAATTAACTACGCTGATTCGGACGTTGTCTCAGGAATACCTAGATTTGGAAGGCAGAGACAGATGCATAGTTATAAGTCACCGATATTAAATTAATTTCGTAGTTACCAATGTCAGAATTTTAATAAAATTTCCAAAAATAAATTGAATACGCATCAGAATTTACGGCGAAAAGTGCGTTTCGCATTGTAAGAAAAATTGGAAAAGGAGACAAAATTGCTATACTTTATGGTAGAATTGACAACACAGGGCGCCAAAAGTTGTGTCAAAAAAATGAGTTTCTACCATAGACAAAGCAATTTATCCGATAAACAGAATAACGTCTTGGGGGACTTATTAGGAGATTTTGAGTTAATATTTATTGCATACAAAATGGCTAACGATCAACCATCGATTGGCGATAAAATTTTACATGAAATTAATGCCCTAGAAAGCAAAAATTAAATATCCTAGAGTGATTACAAATGGGTCTAAATGGTACAAAAGTCCATTAAATATTCACTATTAACATGTTTGGTAAGTAAACGTAATTTCTCTTTTTCATTGTCAAAAATATTTTTTTAACGATATCCGAATTCGTCCTAAGCTAAAAGGTGCGAAGAAAAACTAAGAAAATGATTAAAAAAATTCATCCTAAGAAAAAATAATAAAATTAGAAGTAAATTAGGTAAGTTATAGTCAATATTGTGGCTTTCATTTGACGAAGATTTCGCACAAGCGTGATTTAATTAAAAAACTAAAACTTTTTTGGAAGATTGGTTAAAGGTGTAACTAACCAATTTTTGTCAAGGCAACACTTATGTAATGTCATGCTATTATGACCGTGTCACTGTCATGCTAACGTGACATCAAGATTTCACTACTGCCGGAAGTTCCCATGACAACCAGATTTTTTTAATCCGTCAAGGAATAAGTGTCTCCTTACACGACCGATTTCTTCTCGCCGACAAAGAAATATGTCAAAAATCGGTCGTGTGCAAAGACGCTAACGTCTGCACAGATCGATTGTAAATTCATTAGTAACATTTCAGAAGGTGAATTAACTACTTTTTCTATGGAACCAATCTTGAAAAATGAAAAAGTATCTGTCTCATACATTTTTACTGGAAGATTGCGTTTTTATTTTTTGTAAGAAACAGGTGATTATTTTCATAGTTCAAGAGTTGGAGTTCCTACAATTATAGACATAAGTAGATATTTACTTTCGACCCCGAATAAAAAAAAATACAGTCGAATCGTTGTCATAGCAACCGCCTATTATAATAATTTGAAAAATAAACTACGCTTGTGCGGGATATAAAGAAATTGCAGCCAACAATTGTTAGGTAAAATAGAAATACTAGATTTTTCCCGTAACTTCTAAGTTTAATTTGTCTAACTATTTTTATTGGTTTAATTACTCTCTCAAGACAGGGCATGGCAAAATATTTCTAGTCGATAGATAGGCGCGTTAAAAAAAGAAAACCACGGCTAGGTACCCAAAAATAACTAAAAGTAAAAAAATAAAAATTGGACAGAAACCCTTTCACGCATTATTTTATGTTGTTTAATTATTGTAAGGACAAATTTTCTTTTTGAAGACGGGGTACCAATAAGCCTTATATTAAAAAAAGACTAGTGAAAAAAATGTGCTTAAGAAGTGTAAATGTTACTTTTTCTGTTTTATAACAATTATTATACACATTATAAAATTGTAATAAAACAAAAAAAAAACATTTACACTTCATACATTTTTACTCACCAGACACTTTTCTTCTTATGTAAAATTACGCTTATTGCGTACATAACACGAGGTTTTCATTGCACGGTGACGATATACATTCGCCCCTGCATTCAGAAATAATTTGCATGAATTTGTCAATCTATAGACAGAGTCTCGGGGACTACCTTAAGGCTCTAGACGGACTGCAAATTTGCAGTTTGAATGCAGTTGTTGTCTGTAAGCCTAAGACTGGGTACTCACTTAGCAGTGTAGCACGCAGCGTATCAGATACGGTATCAACCTGCAAGTGGGTACGGCTCGTCCACGGTCCTCCGCGTATCTAGCTACGAGCTTCCTAGCCGCCTGTGTTGTGTTGTTGCTTACGGCGCTCCACGCGCGAGCGGCTCGCAGCGGGCTCGTGCCTACGTACTGACTTGATACCGTATCTGATACGTTGCGTGCTACACTGCTAAGTGAGTACCCAGCCAGATACCGCGGCGCCGTTGAACATTGATACTCTCATCAGTGGGTTCACTAATTTTTAGTACATTTTGTGCTAACTATATTATCATTAAAATAAGAATTGAAAGTCTATGATATGAGGAAGTTTTCAGCTATTTACATTTACATACAAAAATATTGAAAAAGCTACAGGAAAATCTAGTATTTTTAATTAAAGACTTATATTACGAGGCGTATCTTATCCCTTTTATAATAATATTGTTTCATAAATATGTTTTTTTTTTTTAGTTTTTTTTTTTGGATATTACGTTTGAATATTTGGAAAAAGTCTTAAGTTTTCTTAGAGATATATATATTTTTTACAAAATGTCTATACTGAATTTGGGTGAACTCATATTCAAATATTTTTTGTAGTACTTAGCTAAAAGTTTTTTTTTTATGAAAAAGGACTGAAAAATAGAAAAGACATTTTTTTTTTTTAACGCGATTACTTTATTCCCGTTAAATAACTGTTAGAAGACATTTTTATCACATTTTTTTTTTTAGTACATTTCATCGATATTTCTTCTTTCTTAGATTACATAATTTTCATCCATTGCCAACTTTGCATGAATATTGCAAGCCATTTGATTTACAATTTTATAAAAAAGTACGCCAAAAAATAACTGAAGCCACTTTTTTTTAAATATAATATTTCAAGTTACATTGATATATACATTGTTTACGATTTCGTGTCCAAAAATAACTAAAAATTATGTTTATTTGGACTTGATCAGTCCTACAAAATAAGTATTGTTTGAGCTATGATTTCAAATAATACAACTTTTTTAGTCATTCTGAAATCACCTTTATTTATACGTAATTAAAGTTCAATAACGTCAATTCGAAATAAGGATTTACAATTGATTACAAAATATTTGTAAAACATTTATTTTTTAAAAGTATGGAGTTTCTTGCTCATTCTTCTCCATACGACTTTTTGGAAGAAGCAACTAAATTCAGTTCTTTTTTGTATATGACGTTCGAAAGAGCCATATCTATTTCTTATGTACTTTCTAAGTTTATCTTGGACATCACTGACATTAGTGAAAGAAAACATCGTGAGGAAACCTAGACTTAAAATTAATATAAGTCTGAAATCGCCAATCCGCCTTGAGCAAGCGTGGCGATCAATGCTCGTGCCTTCTCTGTATGAGAAGAGGCCTTTGCTCTGCAGTGGGACAATATAGGCTGGTTTTATTATTATTTTAAATCATTTCAGGCTAAATTATCCCAATTTTATAATCAAGTGACATCTTATTCTGTAGCCATATTATTTTTTGCAGAATATAATTATGATATTTATTTGCTTACGAGTTCACCCAAAATTATCTTTTTTTGCTAATTAAAATCGTCGCCTATACGACCAGCAATTTTAAATTAAACTTTTAGTTTGACGCAAAACCTTAGTAATGCCAAGTATATTTGCATATAAACATTTTAATGTAAGCTGGGTTCTGTAGCTTTTGTAAATAAAACTTGAACATTTATAATGAAAAAATAAAAATAAAAAAACTAAAATTGTTGTTTTTTTTTTGTTTTGTAGGAATAAAAAATAAAAATGGAAATTTCTATTAATTTATATAAGTAATTTCAATCAATCTACCCACATATTAGTCCCGACCTGGACATTGAACCTAGAACTCTGCAATTACAACCAAAAAAATCAAATAAAATATATCGGGACACAATCAGTTTGGAAAAAAAGTATTGTTTTAAGAAAAACACTACTTATTTTTATGTCAATAAGGCTTTATTTACAAAAAGCTACAGACATTAAGTATTCGTAGAAAGCTTTTATTTTCTACCACAAAGTACCGGGTAAGTTTTGAGTTAAATAATTTTTAGTCCAGTTTCAACCTTCGAAGCCATCTTTCAAATTTCGCCGTTAGTACTCAAACGGTTTTCATTGAAAATGAACTTAAAATGCAGCAGAAATACAGTTTATAATTGCATGCAAGATCTAAATTCGCGTACCATTTATTCTTGAATACAATTATGGAATTTTCAATACTGTTTTTTTTTTTTTTGCGATAAATCGTTGTATGGCTAACAAGCTGACGGCCCACCTAATGTTAAGTGATCACCGCTGCCTATAGACATCTGCAATACCAGAGGCCTTGCAAATGCGTTGCCATCCCAGAGACTAAGTTGAAAGTTGCTAGGTGATGTAGATATTTTTTTTTAAAGAATACTGAAATTGATTTTCTAAATACTTTTTGATGTTTGAAGTTCGCCATTTTAAGTTGACGATATTCTGATGTTTCTAATCTCCGAAACTAGGGAGCGTTCAAGCAATACGTAACGCAATTTGGGGGGAGGGGGGGTCTCGTAAAACGTTACGATGCGTTACAGGGGCGGAGGGGGTCTTTCTTACAACACGTTACGTAACATTGTTTTTTTTTTTAAGGAGAATGAAGGATGAAAACAATTGGGTGTAAAGCCAATTTATAAAAAATAAACAAAATACGCAGGTGTTGCGGATAAAAATCTCTTGTTTTATTTAGTATTATTACCGTAAAGGCAATTAAAACTATACCAAGGATAAAATCTGTAACATACTTTTTTGCGACTTTAGGGTCTTTAGGGTCTTTAGGGGGTTTTTGGGACTTTAGGGTAGGCATCACCGGGCTGGGGGCAAGGCCTGCGCCGTGCCCGCCAGGGCCGGGGGAAGGCCCCGCACCGCTGCCGCCGCCGCTCCCGGGGCCGCCGCCACCGCCGCACCCGCAGCCACCGCCGCCGCCGCTACTGCGGCCGCCGCTGACACCGCGTCCGCTGGCGCAATGGATTGCCAATAACGGCACCATTGCGCCTCCCGCAGGCGGATACCGTAGGCACGGTCTGTGGACGGTGAGCAATGGGTAGCTCACCGTCCGTACGTTATTAACTAACGACAGACCGTGCCAACATGTTCCGCGCACAGAGGTGTCAGCCATCGGAAGGGGCCACTAAGGGCCAAATGCCTGCCGGGGCTGCGGGTTGTTCGAAAGAGATACCGCGCCCCCGGAACGCAAAGGGCACATGAAGGAACATAGATGGTTTTTAGTCAGTAAAAGTCTGACACTCCCTCCCGCCCCGCCCAGGACGGGGGGGGTCATTTGATGATTTTACCATCTTTAAAAAAAAAAAAAAAAAAAAGGGTAAAAATGGTCACTTGAGTGTTACGTAACGTTTAGAGAGTGGGAGGGGGAGTACAGAAAAACGTTACGGTGCGTTACAAGGGGAGGAAAGGTTAAAAATCTTAAAAAAATGCGTTACGTAATACTTGAACGCTCCCGTACTAGTCGGATTTGAGAAATTATTTTTGTACATGATAGCCAAATTCATGAATAATAGTATACGCTATATAACATCACGCTACGACCCACAAGAGCGTCACTAAACGCGGGTGAAAAAACCACGCACTCCAAGACGCTGATAGAAGCTAGTATTTGAATAAAACTGGACTAAAAATTATTAATTCCTTTAAAAAATCAACTTACGCATAGACAATACAACAATATATAAGTTTACAACCATTATTTACCTGAGTCAAAACATTTATCATATCACATTTGTAACATATTTATTAAGAAACCTGGCCGATTTTCTTTTCGCTAATATGTTTTTTTTTATATTTATACAAAATTACTTTCTTTTTTTTTATTTCATAAATACATTGACTAATTTGGAGTGTGTTCAGATAATGGGACGACTGTGGCGCAACTGTTGGGCGACTGTGGTGCAACTGTTAGGCGACTGTGGCGCAACTGTTGGGCGATTGTTTGGCAACTGTTGCTCTTTTTTTTAATGAGGTTGGTTGGTTGTCTTAAGTCCAACAGTGGACGCCTCGGCTATAAACATAATTGAATGACCAACTATTTATTTATGTACAACTTTTTCCTTACCCTCTAACAAAAAAAAAAAACTAAAGAAATTCGTCTCAATTATTTTTTATTAAATAAGTAACTACAGAAAATAATCTTTGTCCTTCTATCTGACATCGGTGAAGAAACCTGGATTTATAATTAATATAAGTCTGAAATCGCCTACCCGCCTTGAGCAAGCGTAGTAATTGATACCCGTGCCTTCTCTGTACGAGAAGACGCCTTTGTCCGGCAGCGGGACTGTAATAAGCTATTATTATAATCAAAAGAGGCCAGCCAATCAGAGCCCAGCAATCACAAACTGACCAATCTGAACACACTCTTTGTTCGGGCGGTACATTTTGAAACTTTTAACTGTCAGTTTCAAAATGGATTAGGTGCGAAGGCTAGTAATTTGAACTACATTGAATTATATGTACACTTACAGCCTAGCCTTAGAAAAAAAATTAACAAATTTTCTTTTTTTTTTTAATAACAAATCGCTAACGTCTAACTAAAAAATAAAATTAAAAAAAGAATGTCGGGCTGTTGACATGTTAGGCGACTTTTTCGCGCGATTATATCTAACCCAGACTAAAATGGGATGTTTAAAATTGGTAAAATCGATTGTAGGGTTTTAGTACTTACTTGAGATTTTGTCTCTGTTAGATGCCCTACACATCGATATTACGCATAGTCTTAAGTTTTAATCGCAACTGCGATTAGTCGCATAAGAAAAATCTGCGTCAACGTATTGTATGACGACTTAACAGCCTTGGAGAATCTTACATATTTATTTTGTGTAACATTTAAGCATACAGTTTTATTTTTAAATTTATTTAGTCTTTGAACGTATGACGGTTATATTAGAAGGAAGGGGGGCCCATAATAATATTATACTTTGCATATTTTCTTGTATAAAATGTATTTCCTTATATATTTCACACTAAATGCGAGACAACACAAACTTAAAAACTATTCGTTGAATTTACAGTATTACCATTCATTTCAAAGTAACCTAAGTCGCACGAAAAAACGCAGCGACTAATCGCAAGTCTGCAACAACCCTAAATGATACTATTTTTAAAAATTCACAATTTTCTAACTAACGACATCTTAAAAGCTAACTTTCGATACCTATACATCGTTTTTGCTTTTTTAATTTAATTTTAATATTTTTTGCAATTCAATCGTCCAATCACTCAACGGTACGTCATATTTTTGTTTTGTATTTTTTTAATTTATTTTTAACACCTAATCAGAATTATTCATAAGAATCGTCATATACATAAAGTAAGCTTTATTTATCGTAGAGTATCGATATCTATAGAATAATAATTTATCGACACTTCAACAACGCGAGTAGCAGTGACATCGATATTTCGTGATGTTTCGAGTTTTCGACAATCGGTGACCGACTTTTTTGTTGGAGAATGGAACATTCAAATTCCAATATACCAATGCAGATGACCTACACGAAGTCGGTCTCACGCAACTATGGATTTATTGAACGGTCCGATAATCGGACCTACAATCGGACGTTATACGAAATCCACCGACGTCACTGCGCTCCGCGTTGTACGATAAGTGTTGGGCCAGCCAGAAATAGGAAAAAATACTATAAAAATCTAGACAGGCCCTAATACCTACAAAATATACACTTACATTTAAAATTATTTAAAACAAAAATCTCACCATTTTACAAACAACAGTCACTGTCGCCAACCAACCGGAAACTTACAATTTTTGTCATTTTTTTATTTTTCCTTTTTTTAGTGCAGTAACTTCCGGTTGGCTGTCGATTTCATGTCGGAAAATTTGTATATCAGTGTCAGATTGAAGCAGAATTAGTTTTCAAGATGTATTATTTTACTAAAAGTACAAAAAAAAAATCTGAGAAATAAAAACTACATCTGACCTTTCTGCAATTCTAGTTCTACCTTGTTTCGTATATTTGCAGTAAAATTATTTCACATAAACTATTTACAACCCTTAAAGAAGGGGTCTTTAAGGGTTGTTTCCTCTAAAAATGGCACTGATACACAAATATTTCCAAGCCCATTCAACCCCAGGGTGGGTAACGGCGTCAATGGCCGTGTTATTAGTATAGCTAGCATCCCCGCACCTAGATCCCGCCATTTTGAATTCAGACACACGATTTCGGCTCTAAAATCAATCAGTTCGTTTGGAAAACAACAAAAAAAAACGCCACAACCGCATTTTATTTACACAGTGCTGTTAAAAATTTACATTCCAGTGATAAAGGTACCAATTTCAAACAAAACAGCTGCGACGTTTGACATTTGAATTTAAAAATCGAACCAAAACCGTGCGCCGTTAAAAAAATAAAGAGAAGAGGAGAAAAAAAAACAGGTGATTAAAAAAAGGGTTTAACCGTAGTTACACTACACTATTGAGGTCCGATAGTTGTTGCTTGAGGAACGTCGACACACGAAGCGCTACCGCGGACGGGGCTGACGTCACTTGCCCACGTGACCGTTGCCCATCGCCTGCTCGACGACCTGCAAAGCGTTCGACCAGTTCAGCGCACAGCCGTGTGTCGTCGTTCCTAATGAGGCTGCAAGGGTCACGCACAGCAATGGGACGAGAATATTGTACTATAGGAACTAAATGCCTTTAAAACTCCACGGTTTCAGAAATTCTAATTATGTAAAGCACTCTTAATGGTAATCGCTTTCGTTTTAAGAGCTCAACATTCATTGCATTGTAAAACCAACAACGCAATGGATATTGTTGAACTGTCATTAAGAGTGAGTTACAGAAAAAGGCTGCTGTTCAAATTAATTTACCATCAAATCTTAAGACAACCAATTAGATTGGAAGTTCAATCACAGAAGAGATCTTTAGACTTGACAGCAAATTAATTGAACAGAGAACTAAGAAACCGGGAGTCTGTCTGACAATACTGGTTTGGGCTTGTCGGAATCCAGTTAATTATTAAAAATATAAAAAAAAAACAACTAAATTCCAACGAAAACAGAACCTCAGACAGTAAAAATAAAAAGAAAAAAGAAAATTATCCCACTGCTGTGTGTTTTTTCATACACATTTACAGCTCGGATTGCCATATCAAAAAACAAGCACCCTAAAAGCGTAACACAACTGAAATGACAACCAATCTCTTTAACTTTTGACATTACAACAAAATCCATTGCTTCATATGTTTGATTAAATTATTTCGTTATCAGGAAAAGACGTCAATGGATATTGTTGAAATGTCAAAATTAAAGGGTGTTCTATTCCAAGTGCTACGGGATTAGGGTGACTTTTTTTTTAGAGATCCGAAGTGCTATGTGCCTCCCGCCACCAGGGTTTTAAAAAGCGAGGTACCCAGCAAATAATGTGCGTTTGAAACCCAAAATGGACTTTTTCAAAATATGAGGTTCTTTATTTGAAAAAGCCTCGAGCCCCAGGAGGTCACGATATACACAGCTGCGCGCAAAGCTATCATTTAGCTGTTACATTTAAACATTGAGAAATTTCGAGCTAAGTTTTTTTAATTATAATGAAATTAGTAGGAAATGATATGATTTTTTAAATAAGATCTGCTTAACCAGCCGTAGCGGTATCTCTTATTTAGCAGCGCGATTGTTGCGCAACAGTCGCGCGATAGTGGCGCAACGGTCGTGCGATTGTGGCGCAACAATTTTGACATCCAGAATTGATTTTTTCTTCTACATTTCGCTACTTTTTCCACAATAATAAAAAATATAAATTGCCCAAAACTGTAAAAAAAATTGCCGTCAGACATTGTCAAGTATTGTTCAGTCTTTCGGCAGCAAAAATTCAGCTACCACAAGAATGTTACCAGCTATAAAATTACACAAAATTAATCGAAGACAATTCCAAATACATAATAAAAATTATCGTCTTCGTAAAAAATAGTTTTTTATTTTCGATAAAATGATACTTCACATTTTTACATGAATAATCATTTTATCTTAAATAAAAAATAATGCTAAACAGATATGACAGAGACTACTAAAAAAAGCAAAAATAAAAACAAAAAAAATCGTCTTTTTATTACAAAAATAACAAAAAATGCAGTAAAATAAATATAACAGCTAAATAATAGTGAAAAAATGTGCTTTTTGACAGAGACCAGTGTATAAAAAAAAATTAAGCCACATTATCATGCATCATAATTATTGTAACAATATCGTGTTATTTTAGACCCTAAGGCGATTATCACACTGCGCTGCGCACCGCCGCGGAACGCGGAGCCGCAGATTTTAAAATCGTATAAAAGTATCTTAACTTATATAGAAAACCAACGCCGATGTGTCCAAGCGCGGGAAGTACGGTGTCAAAAATCTGTTGCCCCGCGTTACGCGAAGGTGCGCGGTGCAATGTGATAATCACCTTACTAATTAAACGCAGTATAATCTGTGCTGTCCGCCCACGTCAGACAATCGGTGACCGATTTTTTTGTCGGAGAGAATAGAAAATGTGAATTCTTTGTTAATATACCGACACACTTGTCAACACAAAAATGTCGGTCCCACGAAACTATGCATCTATTGAACGGTCCGATAATCTGTCCTACAAAATGTCGGACGTGGACGGAGGACGTAAAGATAAGACAAATTGAATTACGTCGAATACAAAACTTCCTCGTTGTGAGTCGGTTAAAAATGTATGGTTAGTCTAGACGAAATTTTATTCAATGTATGTATTTGATAGCCATAGGAGTAGAAAACAATTCTTTTTTTTAGATTTATTTTTAGGTTTTTGTTATCTATGATTTAATGATTTCTGGTAACTATTAAGCCTTTTTATTGGAGTCTAATATCTTTTTTTTAGAATTTGTATTTCCATACAAGATAATTATTAGTCTTTAGTAGCAGTAATTTAGAAAAAAAAATGCATAGTTAACAAAAATCTTTCTTTTTTTTAAATGGTATTTCTGGTAATTCCAAATTCAAATAAAATGCAAAACTCGTCAAATTACGAAATCATACCTTTTAATTAAATAAAATTGTTTTGAAAACATAATAAATTCGATAGATTCAACTTATGCACATTTATGCTAATTTACAAAAATAATTATGAAATTCGTTATGGTAATCTCAGTTTAAATGTTTAGACATAATTCGACACTACATATTAAAAAAAAACCATGATACTGATTTAAAAAAATATTAAGAATTTAACTTTTAAAATATCAAAAATGTAAAAATATTTCTTGTTTTTTTTTTTTTAAAAACTTTCTCGTGTTAATCAATAATATTACTATAAAATATGTAAGTACATATATTTTTCTTCAGCGCAGTCTATTTTCATTATGAGAAAAAGTTTTTAATTAATATGCATGTAAAAAAAAAATGACTATATATTTTTTTAAAACAGTCGATGGTAGCGCCAAATATAAAAAAAAATATAAATATTTTTTATGCATTTTACGGAAACACATTTCTATTTATATATTTAATAAAAAAGTGTCGATTTATGGCTAAACAAAAGGCATAGATTTAAATTAACAACTCAAGCTTAAAGTAAATACCGCGTCACACAATCAAATTGTCAAAATTGTTGTCAAACTATATTGACAGTACCAATATAGTTTGACAACAATTTTGACAGTTCTTATAAAAACAAACATTTATTTCAATAAGATTATGTACTTTATATTGTCAATATTTATTGACAACGCATCATAATGAAATGATTATTCAAGAATTAAAACAGAATTTTCTAGAAAAGAAAAAAGATTAAAATATTACTTCTGAATTAGCCTCTAAAAACTTAAAAAATAAATGATACAGTATGAGAGTTTATTTTAATTTTTAATTGTTACTTTTCAGAAAAAAATAATAATTCTGAATAATCACAACATATATTTTTTTTTAAATCAAACTAATTTAGGCAATTATAAAATAAACTATGAATATACAAAAACTAAAAAATATTTCTTGTCATTAATTAGCAATGAACAAGCTTTAAGTACTTTCATTTTGGAAAAAAAAAATATAAGTTTTTTTTTAAATATCTACTATAGTATAATGGTAACAGCAATGGCACCATATTTAGATGATTTCCTTTTTATATTTACACTTCAAAAAAAAAAATATACAATACAATTGTTTTCATAGATAAAACGGTTTTTTTTTTCTCTTTAATTTTTTCAGAAAACTAAAGTAAAATTTTGTAAAAGTCTACCATAGGAGCTTTTTCAATTGACGTTATTTTTTGTGTATTATGAAAAAACAATCTAAGAAAACATTTGTAAAAAAAAACAACAATTCCTTAATACTTGGATTTAGCTTAAGAAACATTAAAGATAAACCCTGTAGATATCTTTTTTTTTTAATTTTTTGATCATTTTTGAGCAAGCATTTCTTTATTTACAAATTTTTACAAACTTAAAAAAAAATATTTTTTTAACGAGACAACTTTTATCTAAAGGAAAATCTATATATTTTTTTAAAATTAAAAATGTAATTAAAGCTGCAATGGTAATGTGTTCAGATTGTTGCCTTAAATTAGATGTATAGGCAACTTAATAAATCACTTTATATAAAAATAAAATATACTCTGATGGAAAACATTATAAACATTTCAAAAATGTTAAATATAAATATTGGAAAAATAAAATATGAAAAAGGCCTTTTATGGAATGCTTTTACAGTGATAACCACTTTATATATAAATATTAATTACGCTTATAACTAAATAAAAATATCACTCGAATGTGATGTTATAAACTTGAATAATAGACAATAATGTAAATATTATTTTTTATATCGTATATATTTATATATTTAATCAAAAGTATAGTCATATTATGTATTTATTAAATATAACAGCTGTCAAGCAACATTTAATAGCAAAAAGCTATGTTTTTACTACAGTAAATATTTACATTAAGTGTATATGTAATATATTTGCCAAACATATTTAGGGGAAAGAATAATGCGTAAAATATATTTGATTAATTTTAAAAAACACCAGGAATGTCGCCTGTATCTTGGGTGCGTTTACAAACATTATAAACTCGAATATATAAACAGCCAGACCCGGAACAAGTTTATGTAGGCCATACAAAATATTTGTTACATGCGTAAATTATATAATGAATTCTTATATAATCTTCTTTTTTATTTTATTTTTAAATATAATTAATGTATTTTTTTTTTATTCTTTAGCAGATTAAAAAAATGAATATTTAAAATATTCAATGTTTGTTGTTAAAAAAAAAATATTCCCCTAAATAAGTTGGCATTTTAAATATAAAATATATGTATTTTGGCCCTGTAAATGTGTTAAGTCCTATATAATTTGTACATAAGTTAGATATATAGCTCGTCAACTTAGTATATAAAGTTTGTAAATAGTATATTCGTATATGTGATTGCAATATTAATAGTTGTCTTACAAACTGTCGCAGTTTTCTATTTTGGCAACTCTGATATTTTGGGGGTAAACGGGTTTCTCTGGTCAATTAATATGGTATAATGTGGTCATAGCCACTATAAATGTACCTATGTGGTGGTGGAAGACACGTTACCCTCATTTTGGCGCACTCAGGTATCTACAATTTCAAAATGCATAGCTGACTTTTTTAAATATATGTATTGCTAAGCTCAAAACTCCAGAACGGCTCGGCCAATTTGACTGATACTATTTTTGTCGTGTTCTTAATTTGTTAGACAAAAATTGTATAAAAATATTTTTATTTAATTTTCTTCCTAATCGATTTTTTTTTCTTTACTTTTTAGCCGTGTGATCCAGGTCCATTCACAGATTTTCAATATGTACGTAGATGGAATAGTAAAGGCGGAAACAGACTTCCAACACGCAACGCCACGCCACATCAGTGAAGCGTACTCATTGGCCACATTTCATCTCGTGAATCTACTTTCCGCTATTTAGCCAATAAGCACGCTTGGAGCAGCGTCGGGTGTTACAAATCTACAGCGGCCTTTGACCACAGCCCGTTTACCCTTCAAATTTTTAGCACAAATCGAAGACAAAAACGTTCAATAAAAATATATTCAGTACTTATTATTAACACCTAATGTTAAGTCGACTTATTATGATAATTACAAGTCTTATGTTGATCTGACATTTAGTTTATATCTACCAATTCCCTTAGTAAAAATTGCACATACATTTCTCACACGCAGTAAAACAACGTTATAAAGAATTTAAAAGCTCACTTACTACTGAAAATCTATTGTCAGATAATAAATAGATGTTAAAAAATCAACTTTACAATGGTAACTTGCTCAGTATAGAAAAACTAATATATTAAAGGCAAAAAAAAGTTGAGCTATGTTAATTTTTCACATGTAAAAGCATTTTGGTTAAAAAAAAATCCAAAATTGCCTTTACATGTGAAAAATCAACAAAAATATATTTTGCCAAAAAAGACACTAAGAGCTGATTTTCCAATCGTCTCTATTCTATTTAAGGGTATTACATCGCTCAAGTCCTAAAAACACCTTATGTTTAAAGAAATTTGTTGAGGAATCCTTCCGTACGTTTTCCACATAAAAAATATATGTTATACTTAAAGTCATCCTTAACAGATCGCATTGATTAGAATTGTAATAATCTTGCCCAAATTTTGGAAAAAAAATGTTTAAACAGGTCATTTTTCAATCTAAATTGCAAATTGTTGGTGAAACAGCTGAATAGTTCGGCATGAATTTTATACCTAAAAATATGTAATGACATATCAAACAATTCGCATTGTTTACTTTTTCTTGTTTCTGTTAAGAATTTGTAATAATAACTAAAAACTCGAAATTTCATCAATTCCCCCCACGAGGCACCCCCGCTATGCCTGAGACGCCAAACTTCAGTGCCTTGATGGCTGTTGTCAAGGGTGGACTACACGCATGTTATTTTTTCCAAAATAAAAACCAAAACTTCATTTTTTTAATAATTTATGAATGAAGCAATATAGTAAATAGTAAAAATATAAATATTTACCAAAATAAGAATTGAAATTAAGTTCGTAAATAAATAAAAAGAAATTTGTAATTTCGTTTACTTTTTGAATCTATCATAGAGTAAGCCTGACTACTATGCCTACCTATGTATAAAAACAAAATATGCTTGTCCGAGCTCTCCAAGATTATTGGTAAAAACCTACTCTTTGAGTAGATACATTATTTCTTTGGTGTTTATTTTTTTTTTATTGTTCTTAGCCTTAAGAATTTCGTTTGACGGAGAACATAGACTTAGGTGTTTTTTTTTTTTTAAATTTGCTGACCAAACTTTCAGAATGTATCATGTATGAGCACAACTATTTCCGTTAGTGAGATCCGATAAGCACTTACTTAGTCATCATCAGACCTTTAGAATGTACCACATAATAATAAGAATACACGAAGCGTATTGTTAGGAGTTTCCTTTCTCAAGAGCCCTGACCACCGGTGGCTTGAACCCTGTTCCCGACGCCGCCGGTGGGCTACTATTTTTTATATTTTTAAATGTTTTTTTTTTTTATTATAGTAATATTTAAAAATGTAATGAAAATGTATAATGAATAAATAAATGGAAGAATAATAATAAAATCTTTATTTCAGACCATGTCTATAATAATTACAAAAAGTTTATTTTGTGCACGAATAAATGTTTTCAGGATATTTGAGTCCTGTTTAACCGCAATGACATGTAGGATGCTGTAAGTGCTACCCCGGACTCTGCTTAACAAAGAAGCGAGCCGCTTGCGCATGATGGCATGAAAACCGTCTGCCCCGGCTTCCGCAAACAAACTAGAGGCACTACAAAAACGAGTACATACATAGTAGCACCCGTGCTTAGTAAGATAGATATTGAAAGCTAGGTCATCCTAACTATTTTCGTTTCCGAGAACCGATAAGCACTTACCTGACCATCATCAGACCTTTAGAAATATCACATGAACACTCCGTACTCAATTAGATAAATGTTGAAAGTTAGGTCAGCAGGCAAAGTGAATATTTTTTTCATGGTTACCTTTACATCGTTCGGGAGCCGAAACACAGGAACTCCAGTAAAGTAATAATTACTATTGGCGTTCTTAGTTTTTTTAACACGTCTCAAAGAATTTGAAGTGACTTTTTTTTTGTCATTCGAGATGTTAGTGCGTTTCTGCCTGATCGATGAATGGATTTTTCAAAGAATGAATGAATGGATTTTTCATTCGCATGTGCAGTCGATAAGGTTTACACACAAATATGCATGTACTGCAAGGAAGCGTCACTTCGAGTTCTCATTATTTCACAAATGAAACCATCATCATCACGCCTGTATTCCCCGAAGGGCTAGGCAGAGGTGTACCATTGTACATCCACAGTTCGCCGGTATATTTAGGTCCCATGTAAAAGGGGCGAGCCTATTGCCATTTATCAGGCACAAATCCAAACTCCGGGCTGCTACTGAGAATTTCGTAGAAAATCCCAATAACACCTTTTGCTCAACCTAAGAATCGAACCCAGGACCTCTAGAGTAGCAGTCGTGCTTAGGACCACTAGGCTAATGAGGCAGTTTAAATTAAATTTTCATGTTATTTATTGAAAATAATATAGCCAATAGTTTCTGTTACTATGACAGAGTTTATGGCTTTTGGTTCCAGAACGATGTAAAAGTAAGAGTGTATAATAAAATAAATATAAATTACGATGTACCTCATAATAAATAATAGAAGACCAAAATGTATCTGTAATATATATGTAATCTCTCAGAGAGCGAATAAAATAGGCAAAAACAATGACAACTCTGCGACACATCTGTGTTCTTGCTTAATGTTAAGTTCCTTTTATCGTAGCATAGTGGATATCGGTAGATGGCGCTAATTTTAAAAAATAATAGTACAGATGTCAAATCCTCAAGGACATCGGGCGATGTAATAACCTTAATGGCAATTAGAGCCGATGTCGACTATTCTGCCAATGTCAAAAGTGAATTTGGAGTAGCAAGTGTGGGAATTCTAATAAAAAATAATAATAATTGGTAATTAGGTACACGGATCATTATGAGAAAAAAAAATTGATTTATGGGCTTCCAATCGTTTCATACCTCTTCCAGACAAAGAAATATGGCAGTTTGACAGCTTTTGTATATAGTCAATATGTCACTGTTATATTTATTATTCTAATAAAATGAAAGTTATCTGACTATTGAAAAATCAACCCTAAATCGTTAGACGTAATTTAGAATAAAATGTGTTCTTTTTGGCCACAAACTATGTAAACAGAGAATGCCGTTTTTTTTGCACAATCTAGTCAAGCAGTGAACGAGAAAAAAATACACCAACAGAATCGAGATATATACTCAAAAATGTTATGCTGCTATTGGTGGATTTTTGCCACGCTTACCACTCAGCTTTCTCGCACACCTGAGGTGAAAAATCAGGCGTAACGACTACTTAGAATTCATAAATCTCGCCTATATGACTATATATCTGACAATAGACCCACAGCAGTACAAAACATCCAACAAATTGTATCTAGCGATTACATCTACATAACCACATATTTGCGACACTATTCCGGCGGAGGCGGCGGCACGGGCGGCGGAGGCATGGCCGGCAGCGGGGGCTGCGGAGCCTGCCGGGGCAGCGGGGGCCTGGGCGCCGGGGGACACTGCCTCGGGTACATATACCCCTCCATACCATAGAAATACCCGTCCATACCTAGCCCGTAGTACAACGGAGGGGGCGGCTGTACCATAAAGTAAGGTAAGGGCTGTCTAAAAGGGGGAGGTACATTCCAGTTGCCTACCTTTGGGTGGTGTGGTGCTCCGTTGTGTCGCGCCACCTTCGGGGGCGGGCCTGGCTCGTGGGGCGGGCCTCGCTTGCGGGACGCGTCGAGCAGGTCCCGGGAGATCTTGATCTTCAAGCTGGAGGTCTGCGGGGGCGGAGGCGGCGCCGCTAACCTCTCCTTAGGAATTTTAATCTTCAAACCGGGACTGGTGGACAACTTCTCTTTAGGTATCGTTATCCTTAACGCACCATCTTGTTGTGGCTGTTCAACCGGTTGGGGCACGGGACTGTCTTTCCGTTTCTCTTTGTCCTTTTTATGTTTCTTGCGCTCTTCCTTGGATTTGTCCCTGTCTTTATGTTTGTGTTTGTCCTTTTTCTTCTTTTCTTTCTTATGCCTGTGTTCGGGCACTTCTTCTACTGGCTGTGGAGGCTCTACTACTGGCGGGGGAGGTAAGACGGGCGGGGGAGGCGGCTCCGCTATCGGCTCGCGTTTCACTTCAGGCGATTTCCGCTCTGTAGCGACCGTGATAGGGGCCGGTTTGGCTAAACTCTCCTTTAGTAGATTTGATACTAGTGTAGGATCAGTTTCGATGCCATTGACCGGCCGAGCAGGCGCCTCAGGCTTTCTTTCAGGCCCTCTCGCTTTGATTGCGTTCCCTCTCTGCGAGTCGCGTATAACATTCTCATAACCAGGCGTCTCATCAATTTTCTTCATGACTGGCACCAGTTCTGGCTCAGAATTGGACTGTTGCCGTTGCCTGGCCTTTGGAACTTCCTTCGAAGGTGGGGAGGAGAAAGGCGACAGTATTGCAGGTGGTTGCATCTCTCTGATGGCGGTAGTCGGGTCCGGCCGCTTCCTGTGCGGGCTCGGCGGCCTCGGCTCTTGGGTTTGTACGGGGGGTTGAGGTGGGGGCGGTGCTGGGGCCGGAGCAGGCCGCACCTCGGGCTTGGGGCGGTGAGGGTTAGGCTGCGGGGCCCGCCGGGGGGCCGCAGCCGCCGCAGCCGTCGGGGTGGTCGCGTTCTCGGGAGAGAAGAGAGATGGAGGACGCGTTCTTTGAGGAACCACTTCGGGTTGGACTGTAGGTGGGTGCGAAGGCGCGGGAGTGACTGTAGCTGAGGTTGATGTGGAGGTGGAAGTTGAAGGTCCAGGGATGGGAGGCCGGTGGTGGCGATGGTCGTGGGGCGGCTTCTGGTGGTGAGGCTTATGTGGGGGCCAGGGATGGTGTTGTTTGTGGTGGTGCTGCCCAGACGGCCGTTGATGATGAGGCGGCGCTTGAGCGTTAGGCCTCGGTTGCGGCGCTCCGGGCCTCGCCTGTTGCTGCTGTGGTTGTTGCTGTTGCTGTTGTTGCAGGGCCTGTTGCCGTCTCTCCCTCTCCTCCCGTCTTTCCCGCTCTTCCCTCTCCCTCTTCTCTCTGTACAGGGTGTAGTCAATTTTCTGTGGTTGCGGCTGTGGGGGCGCTGCTGTGGTTGCTGGCACGTACCCACCGGGTACCGGTTGACGTCTTCTTTCCCGTTCGTACTCTGTAAGGGTAGTTAGGTTATTGGATTTGAAGATATAGCTAGTACATGTACAGACACTGCCTATTTAGGCAGTATCACGGCTCGCATCGACAGGTTACACGATGCGAGTAGCTGCCATGTTACTGATAATACAATAACAGTATCGTAGGTTGAATAAAAATATTGTAGTAACTTCAATCTGAAGTACTGACTCCCATGAGAGCAACTGGTAAAATATGGTCACACGATGCGAGTAACAACGAGAGCAAGCTGGCACTGTGTAACCAGTCCTTTAAGCTTGATGTACCATCGCGGAATATTGTTCAACACCAGCAGTGAACCACTTTTCACCTTTACGCCTTTAATAATAACGTCAAAAACCAACCGCCATTGTCCTCGGTTTTACATAGTCCGCTCACTGTATTTGTAAGACCTCTGATTTTGCATCATATTCTCATAGTTATACGGTTGATAATCTTATGTTTTATGTTCAACGTACCTTTATCAAATGACTTGTCGATCTCATCGGCGCCAGATGCGTGTTTCTTATCGAACGGCGAGTTGGCAACGCCGGAGCCTGAGGCATTCGGCAACGAGTGGGGCGAACTGCCGTCCGCTGGTGGTAATAATAATGTGTGTGTTAGTTGATGCTGGAGTTTAGTTGTTTTTGAGGAAGAGCAAGATAACATTAACTAATGAATAGAGTTCAGAAAATTGGGGGCCATCTCTTAAAACAGTACTATTTTAATATTACTTTGTAATTTCGGTTGTGGGGTTTTCAACTCTGCTAAAGAAAAGTAATATTGAAATATTACTTTTTTATGAGATGGTGATAGGCCCAAGACCTGGTTTTTTTATTTTGAAAGCGTTCATACCTCGCTTTTTCTCATACAAACTTCTCAAGTCCAAAATCTTGAGGATACTATTATTGATTTTTATTTTAAGGACATCGTCTTTACATTCATATTATAAAATCATAGTAATCTACCCCATATTATGTGACCCAAAAACCAGTTTTTTTTTTACCGATGGGAAATCAACAAATAACTTCCCCTGCCCTGGGCGGGGCGGGATCAGTGTCAGACTTTTACTGACTAAAACCCATCCATGTTCCTTCTTGTGCCCTTTGCGTTCCGAGGGCGCGGTATGTCTTTCAAACAATCCGCAGCCCCAGCAGGTATCGGCCCTTAGTGGCCCGTTCAACCCAAAAACCGGATGACACCATAAAAAAAAAACGAAAGACCAAAACTCACCAGCTTTAACATTCATCATTTTCCTCTTGAGCCTCGAGGGGCACTTCTCGAAGATGAGCAGGAACTCCGCCGTCAGTTTCTCCAACAGATCAGTGGTGACCGAGCGGTCTACGTAAGAGAACCAGTGGCGACCCTCGTTGGACTGTGGTATCTGAGTTCATACCGGGTTAGGTTAAAACCGGAGACTTTGTAAAGATAGGATATGATTTTATGATACACTCTAGATAAAGGAAAAAATAAAAGGGTTATTTTACACAATTAAATGGGCGGTCTTGAGGCTCCTACACACAGTGCCACCCGGCCTTTCCTTATGGTGGGTCCACACGACACAGACTTAACACAGACTTCTATAGAATTTTGTCTGTACAACAAATCAGTACAGACAAATGTCGGTGTATCAGAAAAGTCGGAAGTCTGCGTACATGTCTGTACGATTGTCGGAGCAAAACTCATGATTATTGAATTACTTAATTTATTCATTAAAATCGAAGTCTGAACTGATGAAAAGTCTGCACAGACATTTGGTAAAGACCTCTGAGTAAAAATTTTTACTCAGACTTTATAGTCTGTGCAGATATCTGTACAGACAAAAGTCTGTATCGTGTGGACCCACCATTATGCGGTAAAGCCGATGGATTTATAAAGGTAAGGTTACATGGCCCGTGATAACACGAGCCGTGCCGTCCGTGTAGGTACGGCGAATTTTCTTTTAAAGACGTTGTGCACTCCCAAGTAACTCTCCTGTTTAGTGGGAGCGTTTACAAATACGTATATATAAATCACATACACAAACCATCATATCTGGAAACCATACAATTTCTTGGCCTGCCTGAGACTCGAACTCAGGGCCTCACATTCAGGAGTAGCGACCACTATTTCTAAGTAGTACGGCTTTGATGAATGCTCCGCTTTCGTGGGTCTTAGCGAGATGTTAGGCTGGGTACTCACTTAGCAGTGTAGCACGCAACGTATCAGATACGGTATCAACCTGCAAGTGGGTACGGCTCGTCCACGGTCCTCCGCGTATCTAGCTACGAGCTTCCTAGCCGCCTTTGTGTTCGCAGTGAAACCGCCACTCGGCGGGTTCACTGCGAGCTTACAGCGCTCCACGCGCGAGCGGCTCGCAGCGGGCTCGTGCCTACGTACTCACTTGATACCGTATCTGATACGTTACGTGCTACACTGCTAAGTGAGTACCCAGCTTTTCATGGACTATACTAATCCTCATGAATCTGACAATTACATACAATTTTCTTTTTTTTTATCTGACTGGCAGTTCCAGTCCTTAGCACATTCAAACAAACTATTCAACTTTACAATATTAGTATAGATAAAAAAAATATTGGTGCCGATTCCCTTGTTCACAAACTAAACTAAAATTAGAGAATTGACATCTCTTACTAACATACAGCGAAAGAAAAGGACGGTGATACCTTAGAACTAAGTTAGAGATGTCAAATTAGTTTTGCCTTGAACTTTTCCGTGTTTTTAATCAACGCGTTCTGACATGTCAACTATAATTGTATAGAGGTTTTAGATCAACTAAAATTGACAAGTCTTATTCACGTCCGTCCCTTTCTTGTTTGATTGGAAAGAAAAAGATAGAAATAGTCTAAATTAAGTTTAGCTTGTGCATAACAGAATCGACACCATAATGTAGTTCCAATACTCACAGCCCAATTGCTCCATTTCGAAGCTAAATGTATACAGAAGCAGGCCACGACTGTCGGTCTGTACTGTAGACACATAGTAGTCAAATGCAGGCTATTCGACGCCATAAAGTAGGATGTCTGCGCGAGGTCCTTCGGCGCTATGGATGAAGATACAGCTAATGATAATAAAGATGGGAGAATTTTGTTAAACATTTGCGAGTTTCAAGAGTTTGGGACTTTGGGGGTGTAAGCAGATTGATAGAAGAATGGATGTTGATTTGTTTTTAATGGTGTTAATAGTGACGTTTCGTTCAGACAGAGGCAGTGGCGGTCTACTGTCAGTTTGAAGTTATGAACCTTTTGAACGCCACTGTCGTGTATAACCGACGAATGCAGTTTAATAAAAAATGCAGGATTCTTGTCGTCTGTTTATAATTGTGCTGTGTTGGGCACGTTTTCATTTGTTGGGTATACACGACTGTGGCATTCAAAAGGTTAAACTATCTGACATAACGTTATGTCAGATACTTTAACATTAAACCACTTTTGGAATTGGTAACTAGATTCAATTATTATTAATTTTTCCTCTTGTTATTTTGACGTTCAAAAGTGCCCTAATGGTCTCATTGAAAAAAATGATATGACTCTGGACTTTGACTTTCATTAATGATCTATCTGACATAACGTTATGTCAGATACTAAAATATTGTCATGTCATAACATTATGTCAGATTAGTATTTCTTATGTCAAACTGACAGTAGACCGCCATAATGCTTCTGTCAAACCTCAAGTTACTTCGGATTGGTGAAGTCACACAACATTGTAAAATGATTCGAGTATTTTCTCATTTTAATAATGAACTTAATCACCATTAAAAACAAAGTTCAAAATAGCGTGCAAGCGTGTGGCTTTCAAAAGGCGAATTGTAATTAAAAACGTTCCAATTCTAGTTGCAATCTCAACTCGGCGACAAACAATGGTAAAAATGTAGGTGACTAAGAGGCATTGTGGCATATTGAGACAGATATTAAAATGCGAACGTTTTTAAAATATGAGAATTGGGCAGATGACACCATTAAAAAACAGTTTATTTATGCTCTGAAAATCAGATGAATTTTTAAAAACTGATACAATTTGATTTTTATTTCCTTTGACATCAATAAATAGTTAGTGAATTGAGGTGACAAACAAGTGACGTCATAGTTTAGTATTGTCATACAAAATCTATGTCAATTGATTAGTGGTGTCATCTACCCAATTAGCCTACAGGTCCAAAGATTTAATTAAAAATGCTTATGCGAGACATAATTCTACATAGTTACTTTTGGCCAGATATGGAAATTATTATATTTCAATTCGCATTTTGCGTTCAAAATAAGAACAAGATTTTCCCGCGCTAGGCGTTACATTTTTTTTTAAAGTTGGTAATAATAGTGTCCTTTTCTAACTTAAGGTGAATGCTCCGACCAGCCCGCGAAATTTAAATTTTCTTACGTTTTTTGCAATTTGCAAGTCATCAAGCTTCATGTAAAATGTCAAGATTTCATGAAATCTTGACATTTTACATGAAGCTTGACTTATGGAGTCATTTTACTGATTTTAATGGTTATAATTTTGAAAATACATACTTCTTACGCCCGCGAATCATACTTTAATCAACATTAAACCTAATACTGACTTGCAAATTGCAAAAAACGTAAGAAAATTTAAATTTCGCGGGCTGGTCGGAGCATTCACCCTAAACTAAAGAGTAGATTTTTCAATAGTCAAACTACAAAAAACAGGAAAGTTTATTTAGTTGGACTGGACTAAAGGGAGTTTTTGACTATTGAACAATCAGTCTAAACTAAAAAAGACTTTCTTACTAACCCCCCTTTTTGCCCCCCACTTAATTCTTATTCTGTTCACATAGTAATGCGAAGAGTTGTCACTCATTTATCACTTTTTGTCATCAGTGGCGCCATCTCATTAACATCTTACAAATAATTGGCTCTAAGTCAAGAAGTTTCCAGTTGTTAACAATTCTCTTTTATGCCTAATAGTTTCTGTTTTATTGCGGACTTTTCCGCGGTTCAAGGTCGGCTGTTTAAAAATATAACTTTATCCCACACTAGGAATTGGGTTGTACAGAGTAGTAGTTAACGAAATAACCAATAATTCCAACACACAACTTGTCTAAATCACTTAACATAGTATATGAATACTGAATACCCAATTAATTTTTAAATAAGTACTACTAGACCGGGTAAACGTTATTTCGCCATTTTTTTTAGGGTTATGAAAACCAGATGTTGGCCGATTCTCAGACCTACCGTATGCACACAAAATTTTATTGAAATCGGTCCAACCATTTCGGAGGATGGTAACTAACATTTTGACACGAGAATTTTTTATGTAAGATAAAATTAGATTTTTAGTTGCTTTGAAATCAATAAATAGATAGTCAATTGAGTTGACAAGAGACGTCAGTTCGCTGTTGTCATACAAATTCTATGGGGGATCGTGTGTTGACAGCTTATAAAAAGTATGTCAATTGATTGGTAGTGTTTTCAACCCTATTATTCCGGTAGCGTGGGTAAATTTTTGCTCCGTCCGGGAATCGAACCCGAGATTCGCAGCACAGCAGCCTATTTATTTTCTGTAGCTAGCTGCGTGTACCAATTGTTTTTATTTTATTTGTAGTATAGGTGAGTAACATAACCTACATTTTTAAAACCGATTAAATAATAAATGAGTGACGACCCTTATTCATAAAGCATATTCTTTGTACTTGAAAAGCTATATGGCCTGCGCTCATGTCCGACATTTTGTAGGATCGATTATCGGACCGTTCAATAGATTTATAGTTTCGTAGGACCGACATTTTGACATCTGTGTTAGTATATTAGAATTTATATGGTCCATTTTGTCCGACAAAATAATCGGTCACCGATTGTCGGACGTAAGCGGGCAGCCATAAACTCTGAAAAATACTTAGTTAAATAGCTCCTATTTATCTAAACCAAAGTATGAGCGGCAGAATACATGAAAAATTGCAAATCTATCATGAAGTATGGTGACCATATTGCAGCAAGTTTATGGACGTGATTTGGGGTGACACTCAAACAATAATTTCATGTTTTTATCCACATACCTGTCTCATGTTTTCTTATGTAGTAGGTATACATTGCCTGTTGGTACGGGGCATATTTTTTTGCCTACGGACAAGTTCGGTGCGGCTAATGGTTACCGAGTCGGTTTTGTCTCATTTTTTTTACAACGTGTGGCTTCCATACTTTGTGTGTGAGTTTGATTTTTGGGAACGGAAAAAATGGTGTCTGTATTTTTCTTTTTTGTTGGGAATTGTCTTAAAAATTTGTTTGGAAGGGTATTTAATAAATTTTGAAGGTTATTAGAGGTAGTCAGTGAGACAAACATTTTGGGAAGGAATATTTTTTAAAATTTTCTTTTTGTGTTGAAACTAAAGGGTTGTGTTAAAAGAAGTTTTCAACAAACAATACATGGGGAAAATTAATAATTATATTTTTTTGTTTCTTAAAAAATCTTTTATTTTCATTATTTTTTACAATAATTTTTTTATCATTTTGGCCAATATTTACAATCAATTCTTCAAAGAATGGAAGTCAAACGCTGCATTCGCATAAAATGTTCTACCACACGTAATCAAAACTGACTAAACACATACTTTCAAATAAATAAAAAATACAATAAAATGCGCACAAAGTGCTCAATTTTACGCCATCTCTTAAAACACAAATGACACACCTACAACACTTATCATAAAAATTACATAGTGGTACAACATAATACATAAAAATAATATAATAAACGCGACAAAAAAACAAGACAAAATCGGCCCGAAACCGACCCACAGCCGTTCAAAAAGCCCGAACGAGCCGACCGAAACGCAGTCGCGTCGGCCGCACGCGACGCATCTGTCGCATGACGTCATCAGGACACAATAGGACGCTTGTCTCACCTTTGACAAGGTGACACGTCCGTACAACGTGCGTGTGCGGGTGGTCGATGGCGACATCGAACCCTAATGTCTGTAGGAGTACATTCTCGTTGAAAACTAGGTCCTGCGCCTGTAACAATAAGAGAAAAATATGTCAGAAAACGAAAATCCATACTAATAATAATAATACTGTTTGTTACGCTTTCACGACTAAACCACTGAACCGATTTTGATGAAATTTGGTACGAAGTAAGGTTGAACCCTAAGAAAGGACATAGCTACATTGTATTCCGCATATTCATGATCATTGTTTGACTTGATCTTTGTTTAATTATTACCTTAAAATATAGGTATAATACAATCAAATTCCGGAAAATTAATAATTCGGTTTTAAAATCGCGCCTTAGTCACCCCCTGCCATATATAGTTTTTTCCGAAATCCCTCTACCTCCCCCTTCGAGACTCATGAGATTTATGGATAACCCCCTTATGTGAACACTACCGACAGACTTAAATTCAAAATAATTTATTCTGGTCTGGGAAAAAATATTTTTTGATGGCCCCTTATGTCCCCCCCCCCCCCCCATTTTTTTCGCCCACCACATGGTCTACAAGAACCTAATGACGTCACTTCCATGCGTGTCGGTCCACATATAAACGCACGTAACGTAACACCAAACGGGTGATTAAGAGCGAAGCACAATGACACACGCAAGGGGGTATTGAATAACACTGCCCATATGACACGATAAAAATGTGGGCTTTTAGTAAAGTACTAACCAACATGCGATGTACGCGTTACGTTAAAATTCTCGTGGAATTGGGGAGCGATTTTAGACCATTGAATCATTGCAAGCAAAGGGTTTTTTCCTTTCTCTCTTGCTTGCAGCAAGTACCAGAAGGCAAGTGCCGGAAAGTGGCTATAGGAACTCAATCAAATATTACAAGTTAAGTTTGACCCACTTCCCGGTGTCCGATTGAGCGGGAATTTTGAGTACATATGCACATTGTATGACAATACAATATAAATGGTTGTTTTTTTTTTTAATATATTTCTTATGATGGCCCATTGGTTGTGGCGTCCACCTCTCATGCGGTTCAAAACCGGGCAAGTACCAATGTGACTTTTACAATTCACATGTACTAATCTAAGTTTGCCTTCACTAAGAAGTGGCTTTTGGCCGGCAATTGGACAATACTCCCGCGACGAAGTCAATTATAACATAAAATATAAGTTTTTAAGTATTAGTATGATTGATTTTGACTCATTATAACCTTATAACGTCTTATAACGTTTAATTGAAAAGCTCACCTGTTCTTGGTATTGCTCCGGCGTCAGGGCCGTGAGACTTTCACCTCGGTGGAGGCATACGTGTGCCACTTTTATTACATATTCTAATTTCCTTGGCTGCTCCTCCACCTGGAAAAAAAAAAAAAAATTAATATGTAATAATGATAAGTATAGTTTTTTATCCGACAGCGGTAGAAGGAAGGTTATGTTTATGCAGACATCGAGTGTATGTATTTTTATCATAGTATAGTTTATGAATTTTTTGTAATTTTTAGGGGGTTTCGTATCCGATTATTAGGATTCCATGTCTGCTTATTACTTGTATTTTATAGATTGTGTATTACACAGGCCGCTATAGCCAAAAGTAAGATAAAGTAAAAATTAAAGGAGGCACTAAGTCCGCCTTTGTACTTTTTTTTTATGCATAAAGTTTAAATAAATAAATAAAGTAGGAGACAGGGAGGGGGGATTCCCAGGTCGAGCAAAAAGTGTTATTGGGTTTTTCTATGAAATTTTGTAGCAGCTTGGGGATAGGATTATATCATAATCGTATTGTATCGTATTTCTCATAATTGGTTTCGTAAAACCAATTATGAGAAAATAAAATTGTAACCTCACAAATCTCTAGATATAACTACAAGCGAGAAACACGTGACTATAATGTTCCAAAGCTAATGTTGATGGAAGGGGTACTGAAACAGACATACACCCCCCATTTTGGCCCCAACCTAGTTTAAAAATAACATCTGCTACTTTCATACGCGTTCGCATAAAACTCACACAACTGAGAAACTTTTCAATTGTTTAAAGCAATTGTTTGTTCCAGCGATAAGGTTTTTTTAATACTTTTTGGTTTTATTTCGGATTCAAAACACAATGGTGACCTCTGAAGGACTTCATTTCGATTACTCTTAAATTATAATCAGCATCATTGCCTCGTTAGCCTAAGCGCGACTCAGTCCCAGGTCGAGCAGTATTACAGGCTTTTACTATGAAATTCTCAGTAGCAGCTCGGTGTTAGGATTTGTGCCCGGTTAATGGCAATACGCTCGCCTCCTATTACATGGGACCTAGACATACCGGGAAACTGTGGGCGTACATTGGTACACCACTGCCTAACCCTTTGGGGAATACAGGCGTGATGGTATGTTATGTTCCTCCGTGACTGTAAATGTCTCTCATCGCAGACAAAGACGAAGCCGCGGAATAAAAAGTAACCTATGTCCTTTCTTTTTTACCGATGGGAAATCATCAAATGACTTCCCTCGCCCTAAGCGGGGTGTCAGACTTTTACTGACTAAAACCCATCCATGTTCCTTTTTGTGCCCTATGCGTTCCGGGGGCGCAGTATCTCTTTCGAACAACCCACAGCCCCGGCAGGCATCGGCCCTTAGTGGCCCCTCCGAATGTTTGCTGACATCTCTTTGAGGCGCGCATGGAACACGAACTGACCGTGACGAAAAGTCCTTTCTTAGGGTCCAAACTTAGCCTGTATGTGTCCCGATTTGAAAATCCCGATAATTTAAATCTTCCGTCCCGAAATTTCCGTACTTATTGTTTTTTTTTTTTTTAATTTAGTGTCAACTGATAAATAAACATAAAATATAAAAATAGGCCGTTTTCGCAGACGATGTCTGCTATTCAAGGCCGTCTGTGACAGTGATTAATTTAGCCTATGTAGGTCATATTTATTTAATTAGATACCTACTATACACGTTTTGCAATTTATTTATTTTATTTCCGACAAGCTTTATACCTGTGAATTAGTCTGCATTAATATCGATTTTATTTTTTGCGCAGAACCCTAAGTTACTCCGTATAACTTCAGCTCACTTACATTGGTTTCGATTAGTCTCCAAAACGGCAGGCTTTCACTGGCAGATTAGCTGATGTTATAAGGCTTATAACATCAGCTAATCTGCCAGTGAAAGACCCCTCAAAATCGGTCCCGCCATTTTGGAGATTAACCGAAACAAACAGATTTTTATTTTACAAATAAGAATTAAAATTCCGTGTAATAACATTAAAACCCCGCAAATTACAAAAATTCACGCGGACGAAGATATTTTTGTTCATTTGTTTGTACCAAATAAGCTCCGAAACTACTGGACCGATTTAACTATTTTTTTACCAATGATAGCTACATTATTCCTGAGTAACATAGACTAAATTAAATCACGCTACGACACACGGGAGCGGAGCAGTAACCATAGATGTAACTTAATTCACTCATTGTTTTCACATACTTAAAGAAGCAACAAAAATTTTGTAACCATGATTTTGTAAAAACTAATTTGAAAAGAGTGTCCATGGAGTTTCTTGCTCGTTCTTCTCCATTGAGACCTACGTTTTGGAACGAGCATCTAGCTTCAACTTACTGTATAACATCTCGACCATTCAAAAGTGCCTGTAAATGGTCTAATTGAAATAAATGCTTTGACTTTGGACCAGGGATGATATGATTTAAATCATTTGATTTAAATCAGTGATTTAAATCGCGATTTAAATCAAATGATTTTTTTTTTAAAAATCGTTGATTTAAATCAGTAGTTTTTTACTGCAACCAAAACGGCCAAAAAGTGTCAAGGGACTTCCCCCGACAAACTACGGCGCACACACACGTGTGCATCGCTATATGCCTATACCATTATACGGTTCGGGGGTTCCCCGAAAATTAAACCCGCCCCTGAATCCGTCCGTTATGCCTTTCGCCGGGTCATTTGTGATTGATTCGTGAAAGAGTGAATACAACAAAATGTCTGGAAGAAAAAAAGATGCTGTATGGGTTTATTTCAATGAAAAAAAGTCGACTTCCGGCAAGTTTAACAAAGCGGTGTGTAAACGTTGTAATAAGGAATTAATGGGATTAGTAGCAAGAATGAAAAAACATTTAGAAACATGTGCGACAGAAATGGATCGCAGTAACATAGATGCAGATGACGGCGGCGGCGGCAGTGCCGCGAGCACGGGTAACTTATTATCTTATATTTTTATTTATTTATTTATGGGTATTAGGTTATGTAATAGATAAGTTATGAAAGTATTTTTTGTTTTTGTTTTAGAAGTAAATCAAAATGCATATGCCTCTGTGTCTTCTCACCCTTCTGCTCGTTCTTCATCTAAAGCAAAACCAAACCAGAGCGCTTGTTTAGGCCAAGAAAAACTAGATGATTACTTAATAAAAACAAATGCTACGCAAAAACATCTTATAGATTTGCAAGTTGCGAGGTATTTTTATGCGACCAATACTCCTTTTCTACATGCGGAACACAAGGAGTTCAAGAATTTGGTAAATATGTTGCGTCCTGGTTACGATCCTCCAAATCGACTTGATATTGGTGGCAAGCTGCTTGATGACATATTCAAGGAAGAACAAAATAAATGTAAATCAGATTTAGAGAATAAAACCGTATGCTTGTCAATTGATGGGTGGTCTAACATACGAAACGATCCTATCGTTTGCACATGTGTCACAACGAATGATGGTAAAACTGTCCTAATTGATACCATTGATACGACCGACCATCGTCACACTGCCGACTACTTAGAAACCGTGGCAAATGCAAGTATACAAAAAGCAGAACAGCTGTTTAACTGCAAAGTTGGAAGTATTGTATCAGATAACGCGGCCAATATGACTAAAATGCGTGGACAGCTTCAAACATACATTGGTGACGATGTTAATGTACCTATACTTACGTACGGATGTTCAGCACATATTCTGAACTTACTAGCTAAAGATTTTGAAATCCCAGACGCTACAGTACATGTTCTGAAAGTTATCAAATACTTCAGAAACAATCATTTCGCGCATGCTAAATATTCACTCACCAGGGCAAATAGTTTAGTAATGCCACAAGAAGTACGATGGAATACAATGTGTGATTCACTAAAGAGCTATATTAAAAACTGGCCAATATTGATGCAAATAGCAGATGAAAATAAAGAGGCAATTAGCTCTGACATCAGAAACCTCATACAAAATGTGAATATTAAAAGAAATGCGGAGGATCTGGTGGCAAGACTGGAGCCAATATCCAAAGCTCTAGATAAGATTCAAAGCAATAAGTGTACTATTTCAAATAGTGTACTTATATGGAAAGATTTAATAGATCAACTGGAAGAAATATTAAACATGAACCAAATGAAACTTGTCATGAATCGTTACCGCCAAGCCATGACACCAGCTCATTATCTAGCTTACATGGTAAATCCAAAACTGCCCCAAGAAAAATTGTCCACTGATGAAAGTGATGCAGCCCTAAAATTTCTGCAAGAAAACTATGGAGACTCTGGAATTAATTTAATGAGTAGCATTATCCGTTTGCGTGCCAAAGTTGAGCCATTCACAGGAGTGTTAGTAGATAAAAATGTCATAGAGAAAACCGCTCCCACTGATTGGTGGGTAGCAATACACAATATGAAAAAATGTATTACTGAAGAACAATTGCATATTATTAAACAATTGCTTAGTACAACTGCTTCTTCCGCTGGGGTTGAAAGAATATTTTCAGCTTTCAATTTGGTGCACAGCAAAGTACGTAATAGATTAGGCATCGATAAGGCAGCCAAATTAGTCTTCCTTCTGAAGGAACTAAATTCAAACAAATAAGTGACTGCGACTGCGGTGAAACCCAAATGGTTCTATGTTCATTTGTTAATGTTGTTTTTTTTAAGTATAATTTATTGTTAAATATTACAAAATGGAAGTATTTTATTTTTTTTAATTACCTTTAGAAGAATTATAATTATGTTTTAGTTCTATGTTCATTTGTTAATGTTGTATTTTTTAAATTATTTTTTTTTGTAAAATATTACAAAGTTGCAATGTTTTTTTTAATTACCTTTAGAAGAATATAATTATGTTTTATTTCTATGTTCATTTGTTAATGTTGTATTTTTTTAATTTAAATTATTTTTTTTGTTAAATATTACAAAATTGCAGTGGTTTTTTTTAATTACCTTTAGAAGAATATAATTTTGTTTTGGTTCTATGTTCATTTGTTAATGTCGTTTTTTCATTTTAATTATAATTTTTTGTTAAATATTACAAAATGGAAGTGTTTTTTTTTAAATTACGTTTTGAAGAATATAGTCTTGTTTATTGATTTTCATTGTCATTTATGTCAATATTATTTTAAATAGGCAAATAAATATGCTACTTCGTTTTTTCAATAAAATAATGTTTTAATAATAAAAGCACAAATATGTTGATTTAACAAAAAAAAATGTTGTTTTTTTTAATAAATGACTGACTCTCATACTGAAAACGATCAGATAATTAAAAAAATCAAAAAAATCTGATTTAAATCAAATAAATCCGATTTAAATCAAATTAATCTGATTTTTTTGATTTTTTTATAAAAATCATGATTTTTATCAACCCTGCTTTGGACTAATGCCGGTGAAATAACTAAGCGAACGAAGTCGCGGGCAGTTCGCTAGTATATACCATCACGCCTGTATTCTCCGAAGGGTTAGGCAGAGGTGTACCAATGTACACCCACAGTTCGCCGGTATATTTAGGTCCCATGTAATAGGGGGCGAGCCTATTGCCATTAATCGGGCACAAATCCAAACTCCAAGCTGCTACTAAGAACTTCATAGAAAAACCCAATAACACTTTTTGCTCGACCTGGGAATCGAACCCAGGACCTCTAGCGTAGCAGTCGCGCTTAGGACCACTCGGCCACCGAGGCAGTTCACTAGTATAATATATTTGTACATTTGATGAAGATAAATGCTCCTTTGAAGATCACCTTAAATCACAGGGGCCAAGATTCGGGTGTTTAACGAACTTTTTTATATCTTTAATTTATTAAAAGGTTCCGAAATAGTTTGGTTGCGTGAGGCACGTTTTTTTATCAGTCTGGTAAATTTTGGCACGGTTATTTCTTTATGAAAATTACTTGGAAACTCTTTACCTGTAGATATAAATAGATTTGTATGGAGTTCGAAATAAAAATCATGTTTCTTCTTTAGTGAAGTGTAAAGCTTATATTAATCCACACTAATATTATAAACCGCGGAACCGATTTTGATGGAATTTGGTACAGGCGCGACTTCGTCTGCGACAACCGACATTTACGAGGTCAAAGTGGCGGGCGAAAGTCCATCTTTCACGCCAGTATTCCCCTAGGGGTTAGGCAGAGGTGTACCAATGTATACCAACAGTTCGCCAGTATGTTTAGGTCCCATGTAAGAGGAGGCGAGCCTGTTGCCATTAACCGGGCACAAATCCAAACTCCGAGCTGCTACTGAGAATTTCATAGAAAAACCCAATACCACTTTTTGCTCGACCTGGGAATCGAACCCAAGGCCCCTAGCGTTGCAGTCGCGTTTAACACCACTAGGATAACGAGGCAACTCCATAATAATAATCTCAAGTCATCGTCACTTCGTCTTGGTAATTACAATTTCTCATTTAGCTCATTATTATCTAATTAGCTTTTCATTTATAATAATTCCACATACCTTTGCAGCGAGGAAGAGCGCCGCAGCGGCGATAGCGTTCCTGTGGAACTGTGTGAACGAGTGGAAGGCGTAGAACCTGTGCATGTACACTATTGCTGTGTTGATACATAGTTGAGAGCTGTGGGGTATCTGGTTAAGGAAATATGACTACGAATTTGGCTGAAAAATAATACACAAATATGAGAAAATAAATACGTTGAGTCAAGTGTTTCGAGTGCTGTAACATCGTGAATATTCGTGAAGGCCTAGTGGCTTATAGTCTCATGCATGAGGGTTCGAAACCGGGCAAGAATCACCAATATGCCTTTTTCAATTCATACGTTGTTTCAAAGTTAATCTTGGACATTAATGATATCGGTAAAGGAAAGCGTCGAAAGTAAACCTGGACTTGTAATTAATTTAAGTATGAAATCGCCAATCCGCCTTGAGCAAGGATGGTGATCAATGCTCGTACCTTCTCTGTATAAGAAGAGGCCTGTGCCTTGCAGTAGAACCAGACCTGCCAAAAGACTAAAAACATTTAAAATCTAGTCGCAATCTCATCTCAGCAGACTGAAATTAGAATGCAATCGGTTTCTAAAAGTTAGTCGATTTGCCCCTCTTTTGTTTATTGCAAATACATTGCCGATTTTAGCCACAAAGTTGCAAATTATGTGCCTGCAATTTCACCGGTATATATCAAACCGGAACTTAGCAATGCCGCTTGGCAACGACACCAATACACCGATGACCCCGGACGAGCCCTTTCACGCAAAACTGTACTAAGTATGCATAAACTTGCAATTTGTGCATACAGGAAAAATTAACAAAAAATCTCCAATCATTCCGGTGGCAAATTTCGTAGAACTACTAACCGAATCTTGGAATTTGTACTCAATTATACTCCGGGAAAAACCGGTACTTGAAACCGGGATCACGGTCATAAGACGCGGTGCGAATTTCGCGCTCTCATTGGCCTCAATTTGCCTCGTGCGTCTTCGAAACATGAATCAGCCAATGAGCATGCGTCATATGACACAAATGACATTTAGTTTTCGACGGTTGCGGATAGATGTCGCTAGTAGTAGTAATGGTATTTCCGTTTAGGACTTTTTTTTTAGAATAAAATTTTAACCTACTTCTTTTGTTTTGGCTTTTGTATAAAACCATTTTTATATTAGATGTGCTACTTCTCGTGAGTAAAAAAAATTTCTTTCGTTCTTTCTTTCTAATGTAAAAGTGCGTCGTTACGGCGTAAATATAAAATCAACTGATTATAAAACTGTTGTGTTTGGAATGTTTGTAATTTAGCATGAAATTCAAGGTCACTGATAGGCTATAAATTCTCGACTATTTCTTACTTCATTGATAAGTAATAACATTGGAGTGTGGTTTTACGAGTTTATAGTACATTACTTATACTTTATTATTACCTATTTTCTTTGCAAAAAGAAAATATATATATTTCCTGATTATGTTGGGCTTGGCTTTCAGTTGAAAAAGTTTTCTACCTCATAAATATATTCATCGCAGACTCCTAGGCTTTTTCTTACAAAATTAAAAGGTCGGGTGCCTAATAACGTGTTTGTAAGACCAGATGTATGAACGTGGACGAGGCAAAAGGTGTATGTAAATTTTTATATCGTAGCAGGTGGCGTTCTGTGGTTACTGCCTACCCCCATGGGAGAAAAGCGTGAGTTTATGTATGTATGTATGTATGTATTAGTTGTAGTAAGGATATATTATTTTTGAGTACTTCCTTCTTTATAATTGTAATAGTAGTAGCTAAGTTAGAAGCTAGCTAGTTGTTTAGTTGGTAGATTTTAGGTTTATCTTGGACATCACTGACATCGGTAACCATGTCACAGGCCCTTGAGGCGGTTTAGAAACTCTGACACCAGGGTGTGTGGGGTCGTTAGACCTTACTGCCCACACGATAAAGAAGAAGAAGAAGAGAAGTAGTAGGAAGTGGTATACCATCCAAAAATGGCTACAAGTATATAAACACAGTACCAATTTATTCCGTCTCGTTTTTTTTTTCTTTGTTGAGTTCACTTATAATGGGGTCATTGTCTTTTTGTCCAGAGGTTAAGTTCTCTTTGCCTTGACATTCATACCGAGTCGCGGAGCACAATTGATAATATTGTTTAATTAGTCTAAGGGCGAATCTCACCAGTTAAGTTATATATATATTGTTTTACTTGTAACTGCCTCGTTGGCCTAGTGGTCTTAAGCGCGACTGCTACGCTGGAGATCTTGGGTTCGATTCGCAGTTCGAGCGAAGTGCTATTGGGTATTTCTATGAAACTCTTAGAAGCAGCTCGGAGTTAGGATTTGTGCCCGATTAATGGCTATAGGCTCGCCCCCTATTACATGGGACCTAAACATACCGGCGAACTGTGGGTGTACATCGGTACATCTCTGCCTAACCCTTATAAGGGATACAGGCTTGATTGTATGTATGTGATAATATTTTTTTAACCAAAATGAAAAATGGGTATAAAAGTCCCTAAAAACATCACGTGACTAATGGATGCCCTTTCCAAGCGCTTACGTCAATAATACTCACGCTCGCATTATTACTAGGCCTTATAGCAAACTATGAAACAAGTGCCGGCAAGGAACATTCTAGAAATAAATTGGACTATTGTAACTACAGTAAGCTGATGGGAGATAACTTTCGCTTAGTGAAAGTTAAGACTACACCATGTAACTGACTTTCTAAATTGGGCTACAGTTAGGCTTTTTGATATGGGGATGGTTGCCTATGGTAATTTATGGAATAATCCTGGAATTTCAGTTAGTAACTTTTAGGGTTTTTTTTTTTAAGGATGGGAAATGATCAAATGACTTCTTCAGTGTCAGACTCTTACTGACTAAAACCTGTCCATGTTCCTCCTAACACCCTTTGCGTTCCAGAACCGCAATAACTGTTTCGAACCAATTCTGCAACCCTGGGACATTTTTTTGCAAATCGTATTATTTACTTTTTGAGCTACAAGTAAAGTATTGTTTTGGTGTAAGTACGATTTATAGAAGCGATGTTTCACGTAAGAAAAAAACCCTTAAGTTTTTCAATAGCAAACAATTAAGTAAAACCGTCAAAACCGTACCTAGGTAAAATAAAGTACTTCCACACTATATTACTCTCATACAGTACAAAATGCTTTTACACGAAATAACGAACAATATGTTTATTTAAAGTGTTTTAAATATGGTGTCGGCCCTAGTCACTGTCGGGGCTGCGAGTTGTTCGAAAGAGATACCGCGCCCCCGGAACGAGAAGGAACATGGATGGGTTTTAGTCAGTAAAAGTCTGACAGTCCAGCCCGCCCCGCCTAGGGCGGGAGAAGTCATTTGATGATTTCCCATCCGGAAAAAAAGCCCTAATCGCTCTTTAAGAGAGGCCAATGTCCAGCAGTGGACGCCTTTCGGCTGATATAATGATAATGATAAACTAGCTTTATTCCTAAGCAACAGTCCACAGAGATAACAACAACAACCAACAACAAGGAACTCAGTGCAACAAACAAACAATTAATTGCACTATTTCAAACTATGACTCAAACATTTTTCCTGTTACTGTATTACTGTATCTACCCAAATGTCGCGCAAAATATAACAAACAATAGCAAAATACCTATAAAATTTATCATGATGATTCATACGAACTTCGTAATGCACAGTTGTAATGTATCATAATAAAGATTATAATTTTTTGTTATATTATTACTGCAACAACATGCAATCACGCCTGTATTCCCCGAAGGGTTAGGGCAGAGGTGTACCATTGTACGCCCGCAGTTCGCCGGTATGTTTAGGTCCCATGTAATAGGGGGCGAGCCTATTGCCATTAACCGGGCACAAATCCAAACTAAACATACCGGCGAACTGTGGGTGTACATTGGTACCTGTCTAACCCTTCGGGGAATACAGGCGTGATAATATGTGTGCGTGTCACGCACAATGGTCCATTGTAGGACTAAGTGCGGAAACCAAACCCCCTAACATAGAACATATGTGTGCGTGTCACAATACTAACCCTAAGAGTAACAGATTAATATAATTGATTTTTGGAGAAATCTTTACAACCGTTCATTCTGGCAAAACTAAACCCAACTTTTGTCCACCTTACATCACACCTCTGCCTATCCCTTCAGGGAGTACAGGCGTGATGGTATGTGTTAACTGTATAACTACCCTAACATTATACCGTGGTATAGAAGAATAAATCATTTTCCGTTCCCCATTGTTTTAAAAATCAGCCCATTCAACAGACACGGCGACGTCGTGAGTAGCTACGTAGGGGGGGATTTAGGGAGGGTCGGGTGGGAGAGAGGGCATCCGAACCGAAGCTATCGGAATTCCCGCCCGAAAATACCACGTGACCCTAACCGTTAATAATCGTAAAACATGTTTTTTTTGCGTATAAAATAATATGGCGCAATTGTTGTGTTTGGGATTCCACAACTGAAGGGTGTTAACGGGACCCTACGACTGTCTCATTTCAAAACCTAGTAAGGGACACTTTTCCAAAAATCGTTTTATTGCATAAAATTTAATCATTGATACCCAGTTAATGCACTACTCGTCTTTGATCTAATTTACATTTTCGCTCTCCTATAAAATTTAGTTTTAGGTCCTTGCTGGGTTTTGAAATGGGGCAGCCGCCTATTGCTAAGACTTCGCTGTCTGTCAGCGGGCAGTATCTCATGAACCGTAATAGGTAGGGTTGAAATTTTCAGGGCGTATTTCTATTGCCGTTATAACAACAATAGGTATAGTATAACAAACAAATTGTATAACACCTGTAATGCGCAGAAGTATATAATGTACCAGTAAATAAAGGTATTCATTCAACAAATCACTACATAGCATAAAACAAAGTCGCTTTCTCTGTCCCTATATCCCTATCTGTGATCCCTATGTATGCATAAATCTTTAAAACTACGCAACGGATTTTGATGCGGTTTTTTTTTAATAGATAGAGTGATTGAAGAGGAAAGTTTATACTCGTATGTAATTAGTATCAGCATTGCACCCGTGCGAATCCGGGGCGGGTCGCTAGTAATCCGTACTAATACTATAAATGCGAAAGTAACTCTGTCTGTATGTCTGTCTCTTCTTCACGCCTAAACCACTGAACCGATTTCAATGAAATTTGGTACAGATATGGTCTGGGACCCGAGAAAGGACATAGGATAGTTTTCATCTCGGAAATCCCCCGGGAACGGGAACTATTAATACACGCGGACGAAGTCGCGGGCAAAAGCTAGTAAATAAATAATAAATGATTTAAAACTTTCATACACATACATACACAAACCCACGGTCTGAAGAAAACATTATTATGTATAGCTATAGAACATCACGGTACGACACACGGTAGCTGAGCAGTTACCAGAGAGTTGAACGCGGGTGACACCGCGGTGTTCGTGTACCTAGTGTTATTACAAATAAACAAAATGACGTCACTGCATCTTAAACGCATCATTGACTGTCACCGTTATGTAAAGTGCAATAGACCAGTCACAGGTCACTGACCTATCATCATCATTGATTGTAAACATCTCAGCTGATTTGCGTATGTATTAGCTGTATGATTGTCCCGTTAGTGTCGTGGTCGCACGACTGTTGAGTGTGGTCTCTGGTTCGATTCCCAGGTGTAATTACAGGCACATGAGACATTTCAACTTTTGTCTTTGGGATGGCAATGCATTTGCCAGGCCTCTGGTATTGCAAATGTCTATAGGTAGTGGTGACACTTAACATCAGGTGCACCGTAAGCTTGTTTTGCTATCCAAAGACATAACAAAAAATATATGTAGAAAGACTTTTTGACCGACTTTTTTTGTCTTATGTGCCTTTAATAACACCGGCACCCATACCCTTCAAACCGGAAAACAGCTACGCTGCTTTGCGGCAGAAATAGGTACAGTGGTAGTACTTCCCCGGGCAAGCTCCTTCACATAGAGCTCTACTAATACTACAACATATGCATTTCTTACAAAGTTAAGTAACTACTTTGGTATGCTAACAGAAGCCCAGTGATTTCCAAACCAGATAAATGGTTTGACATTTTGTATCAATATCTTATCATTTGTAGATCTTTGACAGTTGTTACTGTTAGTCAGAAGCCAGAAAGTCTGACAACCAGTCTGACAGAGTATCGTATTACCCATTACTGGGTTGTGGAGGTCTGATAGGCAGTCGCTCCATGTAAAATACTGATATTCAGCTGCATCCGGTTCGCCTGGAAGCCGACCCCAACATAGTTGGGAAAAGGCTAGGCAGATGATGATCATTTATTATAGAAAATGATCAAACAAATAATAACATACACTACAGGTGTCAGTTTCGGTCTGATAAGCAGTCATTGTGTTTAGTATCAAGATTACTAGTTGTTATCAAATGGGATCATCTTTTGATATGTACCTAGTATCATGCGAGCTAGAGGTTGTTCTATTGATTCTAGATATAATTTGATTTTGTTCTAGAACATTCTTTGGTGATTTCCTTGTCTTCTTTGGTAGTTAAGCAGTACATATTCCCTTTCAAACAGTATTTTAGAGAATTTTATTAACCATGTCATTTATTATCATACTAACTTTCACCCGCATCAGATATATTTTGAGCACTTTTCCAGGATTAAAAGTATCCAATGTGTTTTCACACTAGTCTATCTCAGTGCCAAAATTTAACCAGATCATTCAGTCATTTAAGTGTAAAAGAGTAACAAACATCCATCCATCCATCTTCACAAACTTTCCCATCTATAATATTAACGTACGAAGCAAGATAAGTAAGAAGTAGGTAGGGATCATTTTTACTGAACGATGTCCACAGCTGGACATAGGCCTTCCCTAAAGATCACCACAATGATCAGCTGTGCGATTCTCTAAAATGCAAGCTCGAAAACGAGTCCCACTTCGATAACGAACCAACCTGTCATTGGTGTATATTCGTTCGCCGCGGTGACGTCACCACGGCGAACGAATACTAAGCCAATGACAAGTTGGTTCGTTATCGAAGTGGGACTCGTTTTCGAGCTTGCATTTTAGAGAATCGCACAGCAGTTCTGCACTGCCTGCATTGTGTCACAAGCAAATGTACTCCTTATTGCCAGACCACACTGCAGATGAGCTGTTTTGAGCTGCAAGATTTAGTATGGGTAACTATTTGCTTATGCAGGTCAAATAAAAATACCTTTCCTAGTACCTACTAGTGTAATCTTGTAGGTATACATTTTTAAAGTAAGCAGTTATGATTCCAATCTATGCATAATGATAGTAATAAAATACCTGATCATATTACATAAGAATTCAATATAAGATACATAAGGAAAAATATTGAATAATTAAGTAGCTACTACTGATGTATAAAACTAAGCCTTCTAGCCTATTCTGAAATATCCTATTTACTAAACACTCATTCACACAGCGGTCCATTTAATCATATACGTTTTTATTCAGCAATTTTTACTGTAATAGTTGTATGAGTGAGTTGAGGTGTTAAAAAATACTGTGAATATGGTGTGAAAATCACCTTTAACAGCAACAGATCTGTTAAAAACAATCCCGGAAATACAAATGTTCTGTGTAAACAAGCCCTTAGGCCCACACCTCAAGTTTACTTCACTTAAATTAATGAGGTGAGATTTTAACAGAATAATACTACAGAAACTGTACAGTTATTGGGTAAAGGTCACAGAATTATAACAGTAAAACGGTATTGAACGAATAATCTACAGCACATCTATACAAAATTACCATGAAAAACTTAAAATCTCAATGTAATACGTTAACAAGGTGAGTTATTTAATCAATGGAGGTCAAGGTTCCTGCCTTGGCATTCACAATACAAGGTTTTACGTACAATAGGCAAAATGTTCCGTACAAAAAAAAATAAGTTTCGTTGAAAAGTATTGCCTTTCAATGTTATTTGTAAGGACAATGACGTTTTGTCTGCTCTTTGTAAGTCAAAGACCTTCATAATTCAGCTTATCGTATAATCCATTCTAAGCTGACATCTCCTACGCATTTGCCAAATTTCAGCAAAATAAGTCAAGTTGTTACGGATAATCAAAAGTCTGATAACCAGTCTTACCAAAAGGTATTGTGTTGCCTAGTAACTAGGTTGTGGAGGTCAGATAGGTAGTCGTTCCATGTAGTACACTAGTATTTAGCTACATCCGGTGAGACTGGAAGCCAACCCCAACATAGTTGGGGGGCAAAGGCTAGGCAGATAGACAGGTCAAGTAGTTTTCGAGATTTCATGTTTTGTGAGCAAGAAAATGAAGAAGAACCTTTCACTTTTGTATATTTCAATCAATTTGGATTTGAAAGTGTTGAAATTTTATGATAATGACATTTTAGAAGATTGTGTATGTTACACAGTCCTTAAGACTAAACAATGAGGATGTTGCAAATAGCTTTTCAAGTTTGAATACTAAAAGGGCCTATCAAACAGTTTAAATTAAATTACTTGGCAGTTAATTACAAACCAAATTCTGAATGAATAGCGTCTATTTAGAGGTGGCAAAAAGATTCAAGGAAACTTAAAGCTCTTTCCAAGCTATTTGATTGGTTGAAATGAGAATTAAATAATGCTCAAGTCTGAAGATAGGTACCGTAATACTAGTTTGAGAATTGAGTATTCGTAACATTAGATTTTCAGTGTTGATCAGCTTTGTTACATCAGTTTCTAGTCTAACATGATGCAGAGTACCATTGGGAGACTTTCACAAAGAAATCTATACTAATACTAGCTGACCCGCCACAACTTCGTTCGTGTGGTATCCTACCCCTGCCCTACCCCTACCCGTACCCTACCCTCTCCTATCCTATCTCTCAAGTTGGATCGAACTGCACATGGTGTGCGATTTTTATTATAATCGGTTAAGTGATTTAGGAGTCCATTGAGGACAAACATTGTGACACGAGATTATAATATTAAGATTATAAAGAGGTAATGAATTTGAGATTGTAGGGGTAATCTCTGGATCTACTGAACCAATTTTGAAAATTCTTTTACTCACACAAAGCCACATTTTTTGTGAGTGTCCTAGGCTATGTCACATCACGCTATGACACATGGGAACAGAGCAGTAACCAAAGACATAACATAACGCAGGCTAAAGGAGCCACACAGATGAAGTGAACTTAGTAACATAAAATTCATTGTAAATAAGTTGAAAGTATGCCAAATGTATCCTTATTGCTATGTGTGGTATCATACATTTTGGATTGAGAGTATAGTGTACTGTGTACTTTGAGTTTATCCTGAGGTACTCTTAAACAGTACTCTTGTTTAACAAGCTAAGATACACCGGATATAGATATAAGAGGCCAGACGGCAACTTAATTTTTTATTCATTATCAAAAAGGTTTGTTTTAAACAAATAACCTTTTTTGTAGATTATAGTTAGGTACATAAATTGTGTTTTCCCACAATGAATAATTTGTTTGACAGCCAAGTCCAAGATGAACAGGAAAAAATTGTGTAAAATGCATCTGTCTATAATTATTAAAGCATTGTATTTAATTCTTGATTTTCCTCAAAGGATAATATTAATTTATGATTTTGGTATTAGTATAACGGGCCGGTGTCCGTAACTCTACGGTTAAGCGTAATTTATGTTTTACGTCAGAATTGAGCTTCAAGATGTGTTTCTAAGTGTACTCAGATCTAAGATAAGGTACAAATACGTCAATTTAAGTACTAAATGGAAGAAATTACACGCGTTATCTCTGTTTATAACTCATGCATGTACCAGGAAAACATGATAAGGTGAAGATCACGACCAATTTACGTAGAAAACCGCGCCACGCGCGTGTTCAATGTAAAAATCGTTTGTATCGAGTAAATTTAGCTCGGGCATGCCAGGTCGATCACTCACACGGCCCTACGTCAGCCGCGCAAGCGTCCCGTCGGTTCACAGCTGTAAGATCAGTGACCTCGAGGAAAAACCACGCTATCATGCGTGACCCTAACCTAAATACAAACATTTCACACTTTTTAGGTCCTTCCATACATATTATAACTGTCTTACCTGTAGAAAACGAGCCGTTACTCACTGTCAGGCGGGAAATCCCACACTACCAAGCGAAAGTGGCCTCAGTGACGCCGCGAGCCCGTCGAAGTTTCGTCATCTTTGCACTATATTTCACCGTCACGATACACTTTATACACTTCTTTATGCATTTAAACGCATGCTTAGGACAATTACACAAACGAAAACACATTTCGTTTGCGTGTTTTACGCACTTTTAGCACATGACTCGACAAAAACATTGAACTGAAAACACCACATTTTGAAAAAGGATACACTTGAAGCCTCTGTCCCATATCCTGTATTAAATTCGCGGCCTGCTGCCGATATGCTAATTCTTTATCTGCATCTAAACCGCATTTTCTGCTTGGAGAACTCAATAATTGTTCTTTTGTAAAATACCATTTTTCTTGCCCTCCAGCCATTGAACGGATGTTCCGACTGCGCGCGAGAAAGCACGACGGAGAGCAGAGCTCCGTCTAAGTGCGTGAGTGGGAAAGGGATAGCGCTATGACAGCGGCGACCGGACGTAGACCACGTTAACATTTGAGAGATTTAAAACTAATAGTTTTACATTTTGAATGTACAACACTGATATTAATCACTAATTAAGAACAAAAAATTAACTACGTTTTTTGAAAATAACAAATTAATTATATAATTATTGAGAAAAAATCGTCACAACATAAATTCTTGATAGGTATTCTCAATAGACATGCGCAAAACAGTGCACCACGAAGTGATGTTATATGACATTACATTTCGTGCCGCGTAATATTACATTACACCATCACTTCAAACATCACGCGTGATGTTGTGATGTAGTGCCATTCGATAGCACACCATCGCGCGTAATAATGTAATGAAATGTTCTAGTGTACGTAATAGGACATGTTATTGAAATAGTATAGTAATATACCGATGCGATGCGTTCGGGATCGGAAGTAATCGGGACGGCTCGGTCGGTTCGAGCGAGTCTGCAAGTTATGTCGCGAGCTACTGCGCTGAGTGCGCTGCTACCGTACGCGTGATGTTTAGTGTAATGGTGTGATGCTTATTTTGGTCGCGAAATGTGTCATGTAACAGTACGCGCTCGGGTGATATTACGCGTGATGCATCACTCGCATTACTTACACATGTCTAATTCTCAATCGGACGCCATTGTAAAACTTGGTGGTTAACGTAGTGAGGTCTCGGTGACAGAATGTGGATCTGCAACAATCACAGGTATGTTTCACTTTATCACTATGTTTTATTCTATAGTATAAACATTTCTCTTTCTTTTGTGCATATTTTTAATGTGGTTCATTAACTTTTGAACGATATTATACAACTTTAAATTTACGGACCTAAATACTCTGTCACACCGTGCAAATGGCCGACCCACCACTGTTTACAATACACTTTACTATTTCTTTGGTGAAAAAACATTAGTTTATAACATAAGTAAGTACTAATGATGCCATAATTAATTAATTAATTTTTTAGACAATGTAGTGTGTTCCAAATTCTCGAAATATTGGTAATTAATTAATGAGAATGAGTATTGACAATGTACTATCGAGTCGATGAAGTGAAATTTTGCGCGGCTACGTGGATTTATTTGCACCGTGCAGGATTGTGACGAAAACAAGAAAAATTTTTTTGCTTGGCCCCTCACTGTGCTAATTACGTAATAGTAGAGTGATTTGCGTTTACGTTTTTATTTTTGCTGAAAACGTATTTCTACGCTGTGTTTATTTATTTTGTGTGTTATCGATAATTTATTATTCTCCTTCACTACCAAATATGTTTTCGTTTGGAAGTGAAAATTCTAATAGGCTTAACGCTCATAATATTAGGATTACAGAACGTAAGTTTATGATAAATACCTACTGTAGATTATTTACATTAGGATAACCCTGTTACCAATGTATCTGTTTAATTTATAAGCAGGAGAGTTAATGTTGTAGGTAGATAAGTACCTATTTTCCGACCTACTTACAAACTTCTAGAAAAAACATTTTACAAGGTTATTCAATGTTTTGTTTACTTATGCCACAGATTTTGATTCGAAACCCTGATAATTTTAGAACATTTGCTATTTCACAGTTTTAATTAATGTTTTATTTACATACATAAGTAAGTAACTAGGTTCTTCCCGCGATCTTGTTCGCGCGGAAAATATAGGTATTTTGGGCAACCTTTTTTATTTCTAAATACTTCAAAAACGCTTAAACAAATGTTTATTTATTTATTACCTATCGAGGGCCCAAATACAAATTGCATGGTTTTATCTTCAATAATGACGGACTCCCATACAAACTTTCTTCCCCTATTTCAACCCCTTCAACCCCTTTTCTCGGGACAAAAGGTAACCTATGTCCTTCTCCATAGTCTAATCTATCTCTGTACCAAATTTCATCAAAATCGGTCCATCAGTTTAGGCGTAACAGCGTAACAAACAGACAGAATATTAATATGAATATCGCGCCAAAATTCCCTTAATTCCAAACAAGCTAAATTCGAAAATTAATTCGGCCTATAATTATTTTTCGCATTTATAATGTTAGTATGGATTTCGCGCCAAAAATTCCTAAATTCCGAATAAGCCAAGTTCGAAAATCAATTTCGACATTTTTTTTCCAGTTAATCCGTCAACTTCCACGATGTCTCAGCCCCCACGTAAAGTGATCCATCTTCCCAAAGTAAGGATGCTCAGTCGCGGAGGTAGACTGGCTTCCGGTCTTCGCATCACCAATGTCAAGTCTATCAAACCTCCTGACCCTGAGGCTGTTAAAAAGCAGGAAGAAGATAAGCTTAGGGCTCAGGTATGTTAAAAGATTTTCAGTCTATGATTGCCTCGTTAGCCTAGTGGTCGTAAGCGCGACTGCTACGATAGAGGTCTTGGGTTCGGGTGTCAGCCAACGCATTTACGTGCTTTCCGAGACACATATATACGTCACGCCTGTACTCCCCGAAGGCCGAAGGGGTAGGCAGAAGTGTACTAATGTACACTCATATTTTGCCAACGTCCCCATGTAATAGGGAGTGAGCCTGTTGCCATTAACCGTGCACTAATCTTAGTTCTGAACTGCTACTGAGAATTTCATAAAAATACCCAAAAACACTTTCCTTGTCCTAAGAATCGAACCCAAGACCTCTAGCGTGGCAGTAGCGCTAAGGGTTTCCGAGACTCGGGTTTTACCAAAATCGAAAGGTATTTATATGGCAGATGTGAGTGGCAACGCAGAGAGGGGGGCGCCCTAGAAAGACCTACCCTGACCTTATTGGTGAGGTTCTTCAGAAAGATCCGGTGCGCAGTACTCGTAACCGGCGTGCTTGTATGACCAGATGAATGAACGTGAACTAGGCGAAAGAAGTATGTAAGGGTCATAGTAGGTGTTCTGTGGTTTCTGCCTACCCCTGTGGGAAAAAGGCGTGAGTTTATGTACCTATGTCATCATCATATCAGCCGCAGGACGTCCACTGCTAGATATAGGCCTTCCCCAAAGATTTCCAAAAAGATCAGTTGGAAGCGGCCTGCATCCAGCGTCTTCCTGCGGTCCTAATCAGATCGTCCGTCCACCTTGTGGTTGGACGTCCTACGCTGCGCTTGCCGGTGCGTTGTCTCCATGCGAGAACTTTGCGACCCCATCGGGCATCAGCTCTGCCTGTCATGTGGCCTGCCTGCTTATGGATGGATGGATGGATGTATGTATGTAGAATTAACCATAAAAAATTTCTCCCATCCTCAGCTACAAAAGGAAATAGTCTCTCGTTCCCGGGTCTGCGCGTACAAGAGTTACGAGTGCCCTTTACCTGTGATATCAGGGCGGCAGTACTGCTACCGACACATTACCAGGGACCCGACGGCGCCCTTCCGCCAGTGTGCTCATACCTACGGCAATGGGGAGAGGTGCCCTATGCCTGCACCTACTGACGGTCGTGATCATAGGGATCCGGGGTGAGTTACTTTACCAACTTTTTCTTAGTTCATCATACCATCATATCAGCCGTAGAACGTCCGCTGCTGGACATAAGCCTCTCCCATAGATTTCTAAAAGGACCTGTTGGAAGCGGCAGCTGCATCCAGAGTTTTCCTGCGGTCTTTATCAGGTCGTCTAACATCCTGGTGCGTGGTCTCTATTCGAGAACTTTGTGATCCTATCGGCCATGCCGGCCGGCCACTCAACTTGCTGATTCACTGAACTATGTCGGTAACTTTGGTTCGTCTGCGGATCTCCTCATTTCTGATTCGATCTCGCAAAGTCTCCGAACATAGTTCTCCGCATAGCGTTGGGCTACTTTGAGCTTGATTTCGACTGAAGACTTTCGATTTAAGGCATTGAGATATTCTTTTTATTTAAAGGGATCATTGTAGGTTGGGTCTCTTTGTGTGGCCTTAGCCGCTCCCACGCCTTTTAAAGGCCCATAACACTGCTCGACCTGGAAATCAAACCCAAGACCTCTAGCGTAGCAGTTGGGCTTAGGACCACCAGGCTATCGAGGCAGTTCGAAAATTCACTAATAACAATATAATGTCTGTCTGTATGTTTGCAGGCTGTGCTTCGAGCACGCGCGCGCTGCTCTGTACGCGCGACAGCGCAGCGCGGCCGCGCCGCCGCCCGTCGTCACCACCGAGTCGCTGCTGCACCAGCTACAGCATTATGTCAAGTGAGGAAAATACGTCTTGATACTTTAGCATAACAAACACACCACAACAACACAACACACACAACAAATAACCACATAACATTTACAACATTACATTATAATAATTGTTTTTTTTTTAAACATTTATTTTTTGACGGGCCAGTTGGTCTAGTGGTTAGTGGCCCTGACTGCTAAGCCGGAGGTCGTGGGTTCGATTCCCACCCAGGACAAACTTTGTGTGGTGAGCATGATTGTTTGTTCTGTGTCTGGGTGTGATTTATCTATAATATGTATGTATTTATAAATTATATAAGTATGTATATCAGTTGTCTGGTTACCATAACACAAGCTCTGCTTAGCTTGGGATCAGATAGCCGTGTGTGAGTTGTCCCAAGATATTTATTTTTTAACAGACTTAAAAAAGTGGAGTTTTTCAATTCAACTGCATGTTATTTTTTTTATACAAGTAGTACCTCGCTTTTACCGTTCAGGGGCAAAATGTCCAATTCTCAAAATGTCCAACGGTGTCAAAATGTCCAATTACCCAAAATGTCCAATGGTCAAAATGTCCAATTCTCAAAATGTCCAATGGTCAAAATGTCCAGCTCCCAAAATGTCCAATCTTTGAGAATGTAGCAAATTTGTTCAATAAGTCATCAAAACCCTCTTTTATACTTATGACAAATAATAAATACAAAATACTGAAAGAATTGATAACAAAAATAGTGATTTCGGGTATGTTGTGGTCTTCTCTGGTCTTAATTTGTTATTTATAAATAAAACATATTTAGATTCTTTCAGTATTTTGTATTTATTATTTGTCATAAGTATTAAAAAAGCGTTTTGACGAGTAATTGAACAAATTTGCTACATTCTCAAAGATTGGAAATTTTGGGAGTTGGACATTTTGACCATTGGATGTTTTGAGAATTGGACATTTTGACCATTGGACATTTTGGGTAATTGGACATTTTGACACCGTTGGACATTTTGAGAATTGGACATTTTGCCCCTGAACGGCTTTTACGTACTAATTAGGACCGAGTCTAGTTTGGATAATCGAAATCTGGGGTTTTTGCGACAAGCTCAAACAAAAACAACAACTTTTCACATAAAAAAAGTATTTACAGTTATAACGGAGATTCTTCGGGAGTTTCAATGACTGCACGGTTAGAGTATAAAGTATGTAATTGGAACACACACACGGGTATTGACAAAATAGTTAGCTTAGGGCTATACAGGTGGCGTCGGTCGCACGGTCGCAGCGTGCACAGCCTATCATTTTGCCTCGCGGGTGCCGACTGGCTACGCGAGCGAGCGTCGATGTTGCGGTGGGAGCGAGCGGTGTAACTTTGTCGTGCGGATAGCGCGCGGTGTAACTTTGTCGTGCGGATAGCGCGCGGTGTAACTTTGTCGTGCGGATAGCGCGCGGTGTAACTTTGTCGTGCGGATAGCGCGCGGTGTAACTTTGTCGTGCGGATAGCGCGCGGTGTAACTTTGTCGTGCGGATAGCGCGCGGTGTAACTTTGGCGCGACGGCGCGGACGCATGTGCAACGTTACACAGTCTATTAAAATTACTGCCATTATAAATACGAAAGTTTCAATGGATGGACATTTTTACTCAATCATGATAGAATGGCTAGTCGGATCTGGATGTAACTTGGCACATAGATAGAACAGGTTCTATCTATGCCCAATTAATTGTTCCCGAGAGATATACAATAAACAGTGACATTTCTCACCTAAAATAAAAGTAATTTCCCGGCTATTGTAGCTCTATGTTAGGTACTTATTTTAATGGGCAGTATTCCTAGTTAATGGCTATGTGTTATATCTTAACACCCACTATCTTCTTCTTCATCGTGTGGGCAGTATGGTCTAACGACCCCACACACCCTAGTGTCAGAGTTTCTAAACCGCCTCAAGGGCCTTTGACATGGTTACCGATGCCAGTGATGTCCAAGATAAACTTAGAAAGTACATGTGAATTAGAAAAAGTCACATTGGTACTTGCCCGTGCCCGGTTGCGAACCCACAACCTCGTGCATGAGAGGCGGGCGCCTTAACCACTGGGCCATCACGACACTAATACACACCCACTATAATATAACCTCTCATGTTTCAGACCAGAACGGCCGCGCACTACATCCTGTGCTTCATCAGTGTCAGTAGTGAGCGACCCCGCGGAACAAGAGCTAGTCGAACCTCATGCTGTCGACCCGTTTAGTAAGTAAATGTAGTTACCTATATATAAATGTAGTTCTCCAGACCGATTCCGGCCACGGCGGCTAATCTTAATGCAGATTAGCCAAGTACGCAGGAGATATTATAGTCCGATGGGACGGCAATCCGACACAACCGGGGAGAGATCAGGCGCAGGACTAACGGCTTTTCGTGCTTCCTGAGGCTCGGCGGTGTCACACCACCAACTGACAATGTTATGAAAAAACCCAATAACACTTTTTGCTCGACCTGGGAATCGAACCCAGGACCCCTCGCTCAGCAGTCGCACTAGCAACCATCACGCTTGTCCTGCCCGAAGGATTAGACAGAGGTGTACCAATGTACACCCACAGTTCGCCCCATGTAATAGGGGGCGAGCCTAATACCATTAACCGGGCACAAATCCAAACTCCGAGCTGCTACTGAGAATGTCATAGAAAAACCCAATGACACTGCTCGACCTGGAAATCGAACCCAAGACCTCTAGCGTAGCAGTTGCGCTTAGGATCACTAGGCTAACAAGGCAGTTTACATATTTATTTATGTTATTTCTTCTGAATTTCCAGAACAAATCGACGCTACATCAGTAAACAATGCCTACGTCACTTCCCTAATGGAGTGCGCTAGCTGTAGCGACAGTGACGGCGAGTCTGTCACCCTGGGGCCTGACGGAGACTGCAGAGCCACAGACCACGAGGATCTGTCTGATGCTGAAGACGCTCCGTGCGAGGAGATGCCGCTTTGGTGAGTTATGATGGAGCTAGGGATAATTGGCTATTTTTTGCTGGAAGTCAGGATGGGAAAGATTTTTTGCATACAGAGTGAAATAAATAAGACGCGTCACATAGTTGTTAACTTCAATAAAAATAATACCAATCTGTTATTGTCTCACGGCAGAACAAAGGCGTCTTCTCAAACACAAAAAGCATGAGAACTAATCACCACGCTAGCTCAGGGTGGTTTTCGTTTTCTGAAGATGGATAGGCGATTTTGATTCAGACTTATATTTATTAAGTACTAGCTTCTGCCCGCGACTTCGTCCGCGTCACAGTTGATGTGTTATCCTACGGGTACCGTACATTTTCCCGGGATAAAAAGTAGCCTATGTGTTATTCCAGACTATAATCTATCTTTGTGCCAAATTTCATCCAGATCCATTCAGCCGTTTAAGCGTGAAAGAGTAACAAACATCCATCCATACATACAAACTTTCGCCTTTATAATAGTAGTAAGACTATCAGCCCTGACTGGCCCCTCCGATTTGCTGACAATTGGGTAGTGTCCACCACCATCAATTGACATATTTCTTATGAACTGTCAAAACGCGATTCTCACATAGATTTTATATGGCAATAGCACGCTGTGACGTCACTACGTGGCCTACTCAATTGACTAACTATTTATTGATTTTAAAGTAAGTAAAAATCGAATTTTACAATAAATAGAAAATATAATCTGTTTTCATGGGTGTGCTTTTTTTAGAGAAGTTGTGACTTGAAATTGTTAGTGGAGTCAACTACCCAATTCTCTTTGAGGCGCGCGTGGAACTCCAACGAGCCGTCAAGACGGTCTGTCGTTAATATATTTTATTACATTACTTCATAACGCATATATGTTCACAGGCGTGCCGGTGTGTACACGGCAGAGGAGGCGGTGTGCGTCGCTAAGAACGCTCTCAAGTTTCTACAGAACGCGTACATCCGGCAGATGTCGCGACTGCGCGTGTTGCTGCAGATTGCCAGGCTGCTGTATCTTAGAGAGTTGAAGGCTGAGAGGGAGATGTACTGTAAGTATACAATCGTTAATAATATAATACCAGTCCATTATAGTTCCAGTGCAAGGCAAAGGCCTCTTCTCATACAAAAAAGGCACGAGGATTGCTCAAGCCGGATTGGCGATTTCAGACTTCTTATTACTAGCTTCCAACTTTGAATTCGTCCGCGTGGCTTATTTCACCCGCCAAAATTTACGTCTTTGAATTATGCTCTCGCTCCCGTGAGTAGTAGCGTGATGTTATAATAAAACCTATGTTGCTCAGGAATAACGTAGCTATCTTTTCTTGAAAAAATGGTTGTAATCGGTCCAGCAGTTTCGGAGCTTATTCGATACAAACAAACAAATCTTTCCTCTTTATAATACTTCGGCTCTCCGCATCCAGTTATTATTAGGTACATACAGATGAATACAATTGAAGTATCTGTTTGTAATTTTAAAGTACTTAACATGTTTTCACTAAATGCCTAAGAAAGTATATACGTATATTTTAGATCCCATTGTAGGGGGTGGGTAAAGGAATAAAATAAATTATTAAATGAAATTCAACATGAATTCATCTCCAGGCAGCATCAACGCCCAGTCTCGCAGCGGTCCGCAGACGGTTCGCGAACGTCGTCAGCTGCGCAAGCTGAAGGCGTACGCCAGCTACCACCGGAAGCACGGACACGACGCTGTGTTGGCGCGCAAGATGCACCACAAGAGGGCTAAGGTATAGGACACATGTTTTTTTTTGAGTTTTTGAGGATGGAAAATCTTCAAATGACTTCTTTGGGCGAAGCGGAAGAGAGTGTCAGACTCTTAGGCGATTAGCACATTGCACCGCATCACGGAGCGTTGCGCGTGAGTGCGTGTTTTTACGTTTGCAATTATCTGTGTTTGTATAGAAAACACGAGTAGTGCAACACACAGAAAACGCGTTCACGCGCAGTGTTGTAGATTGCCATAAAGTTGCGGCAACGGTAAACGTTATAGCAGTTTATCAACTTTTACAGGAATTTTTAAGTGTTGATAGTTGCCTCAACTCAAGTCGCTCCATGTGCAAAGCGCCTCAGGTTCCATGTAATAAAAGGCGAGCCTATTGCCATTAAAAATAATAATAACCTTTAAAATTCTCGCCCACAGCTGAACGACCCGTGCCCGAACCGTCCGATCCCGTCTCAGGGTCGCTGCACGTTCTCAGAAGGCGGAGTACGCTGCCCCGCACACGTGCTGCCTGCTGCCAAGCACTGCCTCAAGCACATCCTGCATGACAGACACCAGGTAACCATCACCACACTGCCGACCACTTTATATATCTAGATTCCTGAAACTGCCCCGTTGGTCTCATGGTCGCAAGCGCTACTGCTGAGCAAGGGGTCCTGGGTTCGATTCCCAGGTCGAGTAAAAAGTGTTAAATATTGGTTTTTCCATTAGGAATTTCTCAGTAGCAGCCCGGAGTTTGAAAGTTGGTGGTGTGCCTCAGAAAGCACGTAAAGCGGTTAGTCCTGCGCCTGATCTCTCTCCGGTCGTGTCGGGTTGCCTTCCCATCGGGCTATGAGAGTTAGGGAAGAGGGAGTGCATCTGTGTTTGCGCACACACTTGTGCACTATAATTGACGGGCCTGTTGGTCTAGTGGTTAGCGGCCCTGACTGCTAAGCCGGAGGTCGTGGGTTCGATTCCCACCCAGGACTAACTTTGTGTGATGAGCATGATTGTTAGTTCTGTGTCTGGGTGTGATTTATCTATAATATGTATGTATTTATAAATTATATAAGTATGTATATCAGTTGTCTGGTTACCATAACACAAGCTCTGCTTAGCTTGGGATCAGATAGCCGTGTGTGAGGTGTCCCAAGATATTTATTTATTTATTATAATATCTCCTGCGTACGAGGCTAGTCTGCATTAAGATTAGCCGCAGTGGCCGGAATCGGTCTGGAATTACATTGACAGTTAAACGGCTATAATGATGTGTCTTTTAATTTATTTCTCTTCGTATAAATAAACCGGTGGTTTATTTTCTCAGGTTCTGTTCAACGCATGCGGCGACATCCGCGGCGTGGCTACGTGTCGCGAGCCGATAGCTAAGCTGCCGCTGCCGTCAGCTGCTTGCCGGTACCACACCGACCCACCTGTGTACACTGTGTTTACGCTCAAGGTACGTTATTAAGCACATCTACTTTATTTGTTCATGATTTCCAACAAAATAATAGCCCGAAGTTTGGAAGAACTTGGTGGTGTGATACCCCCGTGCCTCGGAAAGCACGTAAAGCCGTTGGTCCCAACTGTCATTCAGATCTTTGATAGTCGTTACTGATAGTCAGAAGCCAAGAAGTCTGACAACCAGTCTAACCAAGAGGTATAGTGTTGCCCAGTTACTGGGTTGTGGAGGTCAGATAGGCAGTTGCTCTATGTAAAACACTGGTATTCAGCGGCATCCGGTTAGACTGGAAGCCGACCCCAATATACATAGTTGGGATATTGTTTATATATAGTATTTTTTGTGTTATTATATATACTAAAATATGTGTTTTCTATAGGCCTTGATGCCTGAATAAAATAAAATAAGGCTAGACAGATAGTTAGATTTCTCTTCAATTTTGTCAAAAATCTCACAAAATCATTTTCCCTTCACAGAAAGACGGCTCAGACTCAGAATCGGAACCCCCATCATCATCAGACGACTCCCACACCGAGGAGTTGGGGGACCTTGCTGAAGCCTCCACAGACGACAGGATCGAGGTCCAAGAGGTGGAGATGCAGGACCTGGAGGTCTCCCTACCTCCCTATGCTCCGGCAGACATGACGGATGAATGACAAATAGCTGATCTGGTGGACCAGATGTATGTTGACTATGATGAGGATTGACTGGAGTTTCTCCGCAGTGAAGAAGGAGAAGAAGTGATATGTGAATAAGAACAGATAAAGTGATATGTGATTTTGGATAGAAGTACAGTATTGATTGTGTGACAGAGATATTGATAAAAGTGTTGAAATGGGTTTAGTTTTGCCATAATGAACTGATGTCAAGTTTTCTCCAAAAATGTATCACATTGACATTCCGGGTTGGTATTGTGACATATTTATCATCATCATATCAGCCTAACGACATCCACTGCTGGACATAGGTCTCCCCTAAAGATGACCATGACTGGTCCGGCGCAGTTCGCCGGTATGTTTAGGTCCCATGTAATAGAGGGCGAGTCTATTGCCGTTAACCCGAGCACAAATCATAACTCAGTAGCAACTGAGACTTTCAAGAAAACCCCAATAAGACTGATCGATCTGGAAATCGGACCTAAGACCTCTAGCGTAGCAGTCGCGCTTAGGACCACTAGGCTAACGAGGCAGTAAAATAGTAGAACGAAAATTTTATAATTGTGAGTTGAATCATTTTGGCAAAACTAAGCTTAACTGTGAGTGGATTGAGAAGGTTTTGTGATTTGTTGAAAGCAGTGACGATTTTCGTAATTAGACGATAATAGTGATTTGACTGTTGAGTGAAATATGGACATTTAAGTATTTAAAAATAGTATTGCCAGTGAATGACATTCGGTTTCTCAACGTAAGAATAAATGTGACAAATAGTCAAGCGTGTATTGTGTTCGGTAGATTGAATTGGATAAAAGACACCACTAATCAATTGACATACTTTTTATGAGCTGTCAAAACGCGATTCCCTCATAGATTTTGTATGACAATACTAAACTGTGACGTTACTTTTTAGTAACTTAATTGACTACTGTCTTTGTGCCAAATTTCATCCAGATCCGTTCAACCATTCTGGCGTGATTGAGTAACAAACATACATCCATCCATCCATCCAAACTTTCTCGTTTTTAATAGTAGTAAGATGGTGTCTTCTATCTATCCAATTATAAACAACACTTGAAAATTTGCTATGTTTATTAAAGGATGGAATCAAAAGGACTAAATAGACATATTTAAGTGATAAAAATCATTGAAAAATAATGTTAAAAGTGATTTGAATTTTTGCAGAGTAAAATATTAACATTTCCATTGTAAAAGCATTTAAGAAATCAATAATAAGCTCACTTAATTGCATTTATGTATCAATTAAAAATAGATGTAGCAAAATAATAAAAATACAGGGGCGGACTTTGAAATTGGGGGCTCAATTTATCAATTTAATTGCCATTTTGCCAAAACACTGTTTCCTATGATGATTTATACCTATAGCAAGTAATTACAGACAATAATAGTCCATTTTGAATGTATGATATTAGTGAGCCAAACCCAGAGTGTAGTAATAAAAAAAAAGCACAATTTTGTCTTTACTGGGGTGCCTCCTTATTCACGGGGCCCTGTGTTGCAGTACGCCCCTGGAGAAAAGTTACTTTTAGCGTATTTTGTACGTTGTAAGTTATTCTTCTTTCAATTATCTCTCTATGTATTGGGCACTTTAGTATTAAAGTAATAAATTGACAAATTTCTGTGGCTAAAAATAGACATTTGACAAACAAAGGAAAGTATAGTAACTCAGAAATAAGGACTGTGATAAATATATGATTATCTAATTAAGTATGTCTGTAGGCCTACCACGAGTTACGCCCACGTAGAAATATTCCAATCGCACTATCGCATTTCTATGGAATAGAAAGTAGTTTAATACTAATTAATTAATGGTATCTGCTATACGCTGATATCTACTATAGGCCGTCACACAATCGGTGACCGATTTTTTTGTCGGAACGTCCACGAAAGTATTGAACGATCCGAAAATCGGTCCTACAAAATGTCGGACATGGGCCTAAATGATGCCTCTGTTATTGCAGACATAAGATTTCCATTGTGTCGGTGGCCACTTACCTTCCTTACTTTATATGTAGTTCAAGTAAGGCATAATGTTTCATGTAGTGTGAATATTATTGTACCTCTAAGCGTGTATGACAAATGTACCAAAAAACTCGAATTAATTATTAGGTATGTAATGATTGTGGATACGTCAAAATCCTAGATTTTATGAAAAAATTGGTGTAAATAAATGATTTTTCCTTTTAGTAGGATGTAATGTAAGCATATTACTATTTTGAAATAAGTAAGTCCTTTTCCCAATCTTCTTCTTTATCGTGTGGGCAGTAAGGTCTAACGACCCCACACACCCTAGTGTCAGAGTTTCTAAACCGCCTCAAGGGCCTCTGACATGGTAACCGATGTCAGTGATGTCCAAGATAAGCTTAGAAAGTATATATGAATTAGAAAAAGTCGCATTGGTACTTGCCCATGCCCGGATGCGAACCCACAACCTCGTGCATGAGAGGCGGGCGCCTTAACCACTGGGCCATCATCCCAATAAAAGTCTGTCATGAGATAGTGACTGTGGCGTGCTAGGCACATTTTGTTTTGTCATTTATACATGACTGACGATCAAAAGGTTAATAATACTATTACCTATATAAATTGTAGATTTTTCTTCAGTATTATCACTTTGTAAGCTAATTGAAAGCATTTCACTATTTTGAAGTAATTAAATATTGTATTTGTTAAAAAATAATATGTAGACCATTCTTGCCGTTTCTGTCATCTTTATTAAGTAATTATGAATATGATAAATGTCTTAGAACCCAAATTACCTTATATTGCGCCCGTCGTGTACCAAAATCCCTTCTGGTATTTGGGATTTCTGATACCACCAAACCCACACAGAAAATTATTTTTAACCCCCGACTCAAAAAGAAGGGTGCTATAAGTGTGACGTGTCTGTCTGTGGCACCGTAGCTCTTAAACGGATGAACCAATTTGAATGCGTTTTCTTTTATTTGAAAGCAGGTTTCCTAGCGATGCTTCTTAGATATGTTTTATCAAAATCGATTCACCCGTTTCAAGGTTATCAGTAGTGCGATTCTCTAAAATGCAAACACGAAAACGAGCCTCACTAAAGTGATCGCGCTCACTTCGATAACGAACCCACTTGACTTTGGTTTTGTTTTCGCTTGCCGTGGTGACGTCACCGGCCTGACCGTGTTTATAGAATACCATTTTGTTATCTCACTGCGGATTCAGCTTTCGAATTACGAAATGAGGCTTAGAGAATTGCACTGCAAGTCTTTGGTTAGCTGCGGTAGGGATCTCTATTCTTCTGCCAGGGGTTGCTTTTTTTCATTTTATTACTTGTTTTTGAATGTAGTAACTTATATTAAATGATAATAACAAGCATGGAAGTTATATAAAGCAGTATTTCAAATTCTAGTCTACAATATCCTGTTCTAATTGTATTCTTACATAATATGATAATTTGTTGATCTGAGTGTTCCAAATAGATACCAAATAAATAATATTTCCAATATTTTATTAGTTTTATTTTTTATTTTCACCAAAAGTGCATAATTATACCATATTTTTAACCTTCCTTTGACCTTGGAATATTTGTAGTCGCGGACACCCTATGACGAGTAGGTTTCGAGACAAGTTGTGGCCATCCGTCATCACGCCTGTATTCCTTGAAGGGTTAGGCAGAGGTGTACCAATGTACACCCACAGTTCGCCGGTATATTTAGGTCCAATGTAATAGGGGGCGAACCTATTGCCATTAATCGGACACAAATCCAAACTCCGAGCTGCTACTGAGAATTTCATAGAAAAACCCAATAACACTTTTTCTCGACCTGGGAATCGAACCCAGGACCTCTAGCGTAGCAGTCGTGCTTAGGCTAACGAGGCAGTTACAGGTGTTAGGCGTTCAGGGGCAAAATGTCCAATTCTCAAAATGTCCAACGGTGTCCAAATGTCCAATTACCCAAAATGTTCAATCTTTGAGAATGTAGCTTTGTTCAATAACTCATCAAAACGCTTTTTTAATACTTATGACAAACTAGCTTCTGCCCGCGACTTCGTCCGCGCCAATGTTGTTAATAATGTAGTTTCCATTATATCCACGGGAACCGTAAATTTTTTCGAGATAAAAAGTAGTCTATGTGTTATTCCGCACTATTATCTATCTCAGTGCCAAATTTCATTCAGATCCGTTCAGCCGTTTGAGCGTGAAGAAGAGACAAAAACACAAACTTACGCCTTTATATTACACTAGCTTTTGCCCGCGGCTTCGCTCGCGTTAAGAAGTATTATTATTAATTAGGTATTTTGTTCCATTAGGTACTGATAGGTTCAAACTAATATGTTTACATCCTCCATCATCCCTTATTTTAACCCCATGGGGGTTCAATTTATCGAAATCCTATTTAAGCGACGTCTTCATCATAGTAGCTCCAATCTTTAATTTCAGTACAATCAGTCGAAAATCTAAGAAGATTCATACAAACTTTCATCCCCTATTTTATACCCTTAGGGGTGGAATTTATCAAAATCCTTTCTTAGAGGATGCCTACGCCATAGTAGCTTTATGCATGCAAAGTTTCAGCTCGATCGGTTTAAAATTGACAAAGTTTCATACAAACTTTCATCCCCTATTTTATCCCGTTAGGGGTTGAATTTATCAAAATCCTATTTAAGCGGACGTCTTCATCATAGTAGCTCCAATCATTCATTTCAGTTCAATCAGTCGAAAATCTAAGAAGATTTATACAAACTTTCATCCCCTATTTTATCCCCTTAGGGGTTGAATTTATCAAAATCCTATTTAAGCGGACGTCTTCATCATAGTAGCTCTAATCATTCATTTCAGTTCAATCAGTCGAAAATCTAAGAAGATTTATACAAACTTTCATCCCCTATTTTATCCCCTTAGGGGTTGAATTTATCAAAATCCTATTTAAGCGGACGTCTTCATCATAGTAGCTCCAATCTTTAATTTCAGTTCAATCAGTCGAAAATCTAAGAAGATTCATACAAACTTTCATCCCCTATTTTATACCCTTAGGGGTGGAATTTATCAAAATCCTTTCTTAGGGGATGCCTACGCCATAGTAGCTTTATGCATGCAAAGTTTCAGCTCGATCGGTTTAAAATTGACAAAGTTTCATACAAACTTTCATCCCCTATTTTATCCCGTTAGGGTTTGAATTTATCAAAATCCTATTTAAGCGGACGTCTTCATCATAGTAGCTCCAATCATTCATTTCAGTTCAATCAGTCGAAAATCTAAGAAGATTTATACAAACTTTCATCCCCTATTTTAACCCCATGGGGGTTCAATTTATCAAAATCCTATTTAAGCGGACGTCTTCATCATAGTAGCTCCAATCTTTAATTTCAGTTCAATCAGTCGAAAATCTAAGAAGATTTATACAAACTTTCATCCCCTATTTTATACCCTTAGGGGTGGAATTTATCAAAATCCTTTCTTAGGGGATGCCTACGTCATAGTAGCTTTAAGCATGCATAGTTTCAGCTCGATCGGTTTAAAATTGACAAAGTTTCGTACAAACTTTCATCCTCTATTTTATCCCCTTGGGGGTAGAATTGATGAAAATCCTTTCTTAGCGGATGCATATGTCATAACATCTACCTGCATGCCAAATTTCAGCCCGATCCGTCCAGTGGTTTGGGCTGTGCGTTGATAGATCACTATCTCAGTCAGTCAGTCACCTTTGAATTATATATATTTAGATAATAAATACAAAATACTAAAAGAATCAAAATATGTTTTATTTATAAATAACAAATTAAGACCAGAGAAGACCACAATATACCCGAAATCACTATTTTTGTTATCAATTCTTTCTGTATTTTGTATTTATTATTTGTCATAAGTATTAAAAAAGCGTTTGATGAGTTATTGAACAAATTTGCTACATTCTCAAAGATTGGACATTTTGGAAGTTGGACATTTTGACCATTGGACATTTTGGGTAATTGGACATTTTGACACCGTTGGACATTTTGAGAATTGGACATTTTGCCCCTGAACGGTGTTAGGGTGCCAATATAAAGGTTTATACAATTTTATAGCTTACTATCTCTCATTAGAGATATTTGCCCTAATTTGAACAATTTTCTTGGACTACTACGATGTAAGGAAAATAAAACGCATCACAGTCATGTAAAAATAATTGTATTATAATTAACAGAAAATCAGCTGTAATCAATTGAATAACAAACATATAGAAATAATAATAATAACACAATCTATTACAAACTCACTGGAATGTTACAAGTATTTAACATTTTTAAATGTATTGATATACATACATTGATTTTTTGTCATGTTTTTGATAAAGCAAGTCACAATAATCAAATTTTAAAAACAGCGTTTCATAGATTTATTTTCGAAAATTTTTTTTTGCTTGAAACCCATAATTTCAATTTCTTTGAGCAATATTTTTGGCCAATTTTGTAGAAATACAGGTTAAAAATTTCCTTTGTGCGTAAAAAACTAGGGGTTGCCAGCAAACAATATTTTTTATAGTGTTACAACATTCTTTAACCCATCACTAATACAACAGGAATAAATAAAATAAAAGTTTAATCTTAAATATTTTTTAATCAGTCGTTTACGAGTTGTGTTCGGAAAATTACGTATTTTTAATTTCAATCTTTTAAATTCACATTTTACATCATAATTAAAAATATATATATAGGTACCTAGGTAGGTACATAATTTTTAGGATCATTGTAGCTTTTCTACATTCGCTTAGATCTTTTAAACTACGCAACGGATTTTAATGCGGTTTTCTTTAATAGATAGAGTGATTCAAGAGGAAGGTTAATACGTATACAACATCACGCTACAACCAACAGGCGCGGAGCAGTAACCAAAGACGTATGTAACTGATTTGACTGAACTGATGGTATATAGCTGGTTCAGTAATAAAAGTCATCCTAACCCAAACTTGGAAATTACTTGAAAAAATGGAAGATATTTTGCCGTTGGTAGGTTCGATTTAAAAAAAATTAAACCCAATTTTATCAGGAGTAATTATTTCAAAAGCTAGACCTATTCTATGTGTCTTTTACAAGATATTTTTATAAATTGGCAATAGAGAACATACATTTTAATTATCTATGAACGGAGAATATCTGTTCATTAGGTTTGGAAGCACATAAACACATATTAGATATTACAAATGGCATAAAAGTTTAATAATTGGGTAGCAGCCACCATCTTTAGAATATTATAAACTCTTGTGTTCGAACGGGCTTATCTCAGGAACTGCTGGATCGATTTAAAAATATAGCAAAGAAGTAATCAAAGACATAACTTAACGCGGGTGAAATCGCAGGGTGTTGTTAGTTGAATCAATAATCCCAAGTCATAACTTTTCAAAATTAAAACATTATTTTTTTCCTCTGGAAACCCGATTAATCTTTAATTTTGTTTAATTTAAATTTATAGTTGCTTTGAAATTAATAAATAGTTAGTCAATTGACTTGTCAAATAAATGACGTCACAGTTTACTATTGTCATACAAAATCTACGGAAGAATCGCTTTTTGACAGCTCATAAAAAGTATGTCAATTGATTCGAGGTGTCTACTACCGAATTATATTCTTTAATGCGGCAATTCTGGAAGAAATTAAGTGAAAAGTCTTGTCTAAGGTATATCTAGATTAAAATGTATAGGTAGATAAAAATAGAAATTACAATATATATTTTTCTATCTATAAATTAAAATTTGCTACGCACATCTATGGGACAATTAGTATTACAGAATCTACACATTTATTAATGAAATTCTTTATAATACGAGCTTAGACACCAATATTTTCAAGACACAATTTCTTAAAAAAGCAGTTTATTTTAGCCTTGAAAATCCAATTAATTTTCACTTAACTGTATCGTTTGATTTTAAGTTGCTTTGAAATCAATAAATAGTTAGTCAATTGAGTTGGGAAATATGTGACGTCAAAGTTTAGTATTGTCATACAAAATCTATGGGGGAATCGCGTTTTGACAGCTCATAAAAAGTATGTCAATTGATTAATGGTGTCTGAACCCGTATTTTTTTCTTAAGTAATCTAAAGTACTGGACCGATTATGTCTGAACAGGTGGACTGATAGGAAATATGCATGATTTTTTATTTATTTAAAAACATAATCCTCATTCAGATATTAAACAGTTTAGTAAAACTATTTCGGGAATAAGTATGAAATTATAAAAGATGTAAGCTTTCGAAGATTTGTTTCAATCTCTTTCGCAAAACGAAATTTAACACGGAGTTTATATGGCCGTAGTGTTATGTGACGTCACAGTTCATGTCGGATCTGTCAAATCAGTGCATAATTAATAGTTTTAAATGCTTATATCGGCCGTATTTCTAGCCCGATTTTAATTTTAATTTCACTTTTGGACATCCCTACTACGGTAATTTCATATTTTGTTAATAAATGCGAATAAAAAAAACATGCATATTTCCTACCTTTTTTTAAGAAATTTTTGTTACTTTTGTAATTGTTTATAAATGATAATATTTACATAATTTTCCATACACAACGCCATGTAAGCCTCATTCCATGTATCGCAGGGTTGTCACATCATTTCTTTTTCTTCATTTGCTTAGCTTTTTTCTTTTCTTCGCGTTTGATTTCCTTTTCTTTTATCGATTTGTAAAGTTTGTAGCCGAAGAATACTGGAATATTGAGAAAAATATTTTGTTAGAAATTTTTAGTTCAAACAGAAAAAAAACCATTCTCGTCTCTTGATCGAATACACATAAAAACAAACATATTTTATTATGGGACCAACTCCAAAGTAAAAAAAATATAAAAAGTCTGCTGTCCCATACAAAAATGCACTATATCATACAAACGCGATCAAAATGTATGGAGCAGCTGAGTTTTTTTATATTTTTTATACTTCGGAGTTGGTCCCATAATAAAATATGTTTGTTTTTATTAATTAGAAAGGTATAAACAGTTAATAAAAAAAAAACTTAATCTAAAATTATTACAAAACATAAGTTTCTCTTCGTTTTATATACTATTAAAATAAAGCTAAATATGTATTCTGTTTGTTTGCTTAAATGTGTCAATCTCTGAAACTGCCAAACATATTGGACAAAATCTTGTATATTATAGCCAGATTTATGAGGAATAGTATAGGCTATGTAACATCACGGTACGACCCATTGGAGCGGAACAGTATTCAAGAACGTGACAAAACCCACGAACGAAGTCGCGGGCAGAAGCTAGTCATTGATCTACATATAAACATAATTAATCAATAATATTTGTAACAAATGTATGGATTTTAAACACATCCTAGTGTGCCACCAGAGGCTCGCCTGGAAAAGAACTTCCACCACCTATTTCTGCCGCAAAGCAGCGTTGCTGTGTTCCGGTTTGGAGGGTATGGGTGCCGGTGTATTTACAGGCACATGACACATTTCATCTATGTCTCTGGTATTGCAGATGTCTATAGGCAGCGGTGACCACTTAACATGAGATGGACTGTCAGATTGTTTGCCATCCAATGACATCTGAATATCGCCTCTGACGCGGCAATAAACGTGGCCACCTACTGGGTCCAAGTGGTAAACTATTATAGATGTATCATCGATACGAAAAGAATAATACTTCTACATAATTTATCTATCCAAACTAATATTATAAATGCGAAAGTAACTCTGTCTGTCTGTCTGTCTTTTCTTCACGCCTAAACTACTGAACCGATTTGTGTGAAATTTGGTACAGACATAAGTTGGAACTTGAGAAAGGACATAGGACTTTTTATTACAAAAAATAAAAATAAAAAATAAAATTTATTCTGGAAATTATGTAACACACTATGTAACGGCACACGGTTACAATTAATAACCTATTTTTTTTTTAAGAGTTCCCTAGAATATCTTCCACATTTCATTTTTGAAGAGATCCCGCGACATCGGGAACTATGTGGGTAAAACCAAAAATCTGCCGGAAGTCACTATTCCACGCGAACGAAGTCGCGGGCAAAAGCTAGTACTAATATACTAGTAATTTTAAAAAGAGGTAAGATTTATTTGTTTCTTTGTTTGTAACGAACAGGCTCCGAAACTACTGGACCGATTTTTACCATTTTTCACCAATAGATAGCTACATTATTTCTGAGTAACATAGGCTATGTAACACCACGCTACGACACACGGGGGCGGAGCAGTAACCAAAGACGTAACTTAAGGCGGGTGAAATAAGCCACGCGGACGAAGTCGCGGCCAGTTCGCTAGTTTTACAATTAGTTTCATAAATAATCAAGATTACAAATGATATTTTGTTTACATGGCCGATTTAATTTTGAAATCAGTGACGAAATAAGATAATAGACCTAATGATAGGTATGTATTGTGATTAGGACAATTATAATCCCTTGGTAAACAGTTTCGGAATGTAAATTAAAGTGCCTACACAAATAACTAACAATGAAGTGCCTGTTTGTTAAAGAAACAACAGCTTTTTACAAAATAAATTTGAATATCTACACGAAATGAAAACTGTCTATTTACTTTGGCTAATCTCTAAAACCCCGGATCGATTTTCACGAGACTTTCAAAGGCAGATAGCTGATGATATAAGAAGTAACTTAGTTACTTTTAATTAAGAAAAAGACTAAGGCCTCCGCTTAAAAAACACCACCGCCTATAACCATCAAAGAACAAAACCATCACTATAAAATCTAGTGGAAAATATTTCACAAAAGTACATCAAAACTCCTGCACCATCAAAACACATACCTAACACTAAAATCACGAGCAACACCACGGCAGCAACCATGTATAGCTTGGTCATCACTGCACTCCTAATAGCGTCTTCAACACCAGCCAACATCGCGTTATCCTTGAGCCTCGAACTAAGCCTACTCGCCAGACCGTCCTTAATTTTCGCCGCAAATTTAGCCTTATCATCTGCACTCATATCTTTGAACTGAGCAAGAACTCCTCTTAATTTATCTCTTATAGTCTCAGATTCTTCATCTCCTGGCTCCGTGGCCACCATTTTCTGTAGAGTATTCAGCAAATCCATATTCTGTATGGATTCTGTGAGTTTTTCGCCTATAACCTTGCTGAGTTGAAGTCTGTCGGGAATCGGAACATCATCTTGGTCGGCCATTTTCTGTTTTTCGCGGGAAAGAAATATGGTGGCTTTTATTTGAGTTGAATGTAGTTTGTAGTTAGAAGAACTAGTGCATCATATAGTGAATGCATTGCGGAGTGGCGCCCTCTTAATGCCAGCCAAAAATAATGTGCGGTAACTAATTTATTTTGAGATAGCTGGCGGTTCAATCTGGTGGTCAACAAGCCCTAGTCAGTCGGTTTCATTTCTGTGCGGTACTTTCTTTCAAAAAACTACGTAAGACCAGTGGTGAAGAGTCAAAATGACATTGGGCAAATATGGTGCAGGATGGATCATATACCAAACGAAAGGGAATAGCACATGATCTACTTTTTATCCCGGAAAATGTACGGTTTCCACTTTTACGCAGACGAACTCGCGGGCATAACATAGTTTGCTAATAATTTCTACTAATTTCCAGCATTATTTTGTACCCGGATTATACAAATACATACTACCGCCATTTTGCAACCAACCTAGATTCAATATTATCATTTATCGCCCACTCACACATCTCGCGCGATATTAAAACTTATCTAGGACATGGAATATCACGCCCTTCATTCGAAAAAGGATAGGCAGAGAAGTATATTTCGTATTAAAAAAATGCGAAAGTAAGTCTATCTGTCTGTTACTCTTTCACGACTGAACAGATTTTGATGAAATTTGAAAAAGCTACATTATCCCTGTACGTATTAGGCTCTAGTTTACAATAAAATGGTATTTAATAAGAAAATTAACGCGGATAAAGTCGCGAACAAAAGCAATCAGTCAGTCTGTCAGTTATCTTCCTAACCAATTATTTACATATTATTATTACTAAGCTAACATCTTTTCTAGTTCAAATATAGAACTATAATAGCCCATCTACGCAAGCGACCACCAGACTGAAACGCATTTTAAAAATGGAACGTCAGAAAAATAAACAATCCTAAAGGCCAAAGCACACCAAATGCGTGGCGTGATGCGTGGCGTGCACGCACCAGTTGTAATGTATGAAACTGTAAGAAAGGTGTCAGACCAGATGCGTGACGTGTGCACGCGCGTGACTCACGCACGCAGAGCCGCATCTTGTCACAAACCGAGTCCGTACGCGTGAGTAGCGGAACGGCAACGTCGCACACGCGCGTGCAGTGATGACGTTGTATTATATGGCGCTCCCTGTTAGATGCCACACCGGGCACGCACGCATACGCATCGGTCATTGCTGCACGTACGCACGCACGCAAAGTTGTATTTATTTACAAACAGAAAGCAGTTTACGAGTGTTTTTTTTCGCAATGGAGACAATTTTAAAGGAAAAACTAATAGAAATCGTCCGCAAATATGTCTCTACAACACCAAACATAAAGAGTATAAAAAAATAGTTACAAATTATTATTATGGGAGAGAATTGGGAATACGCTGGAAATAGATGGTAAGTTCAAATTAGTACAAAAATTAGAAAATTTCAATTGTTAAAGTATGTAACAAATTTTTCTCGAATGTTTATTGCATTATTGGATGATCTTGCGTTAGTACCTACGTCTGCGTGCAGCAGTTCTGCGTGACGTGATGCGTGCGTGCGTGACGTGATGCGTGCGTGCGTGACGTGATGCGTGCGTGCGTGACGTGTGCTGCACCGGTCTTGGCCGGTGTGACAGTGCTCGCACGCGCGTATGCACGTCACGTCACGCATCACGTCACGCCACGCATCCGGTGTGACCCGGCCTTAATTGGGTATTAGACACCACCAATCCATTGACACACTTTTAATGAGCTGTCAAAACGCAATTCCCGCCATAGATTTTATATGGGCAATAGCAAACTGTGATGTCACTTTTTTGACAAGTCAATTGACTAACCATTTATTACAAATTTAAAGCAACTAAAAATCAAATTTTACAGTTCAAAATCAATCAGGATTTTCAGGGCAAAAATTTGTTGGTGGCTGTAAAACTAATTTGGCCAAATGGGGCATTCTTCACCCAATCCAAACGCAGTACCAGTGTGGAGCACCATCACAGGACATGCGTCACCTCCTTAGTTACCCGTCGTGCACAACCACCTGCACCAACCAAGACCTAAACGAAGGCAATGATAGAGCTGTACAGGTTGCTCAATACTGGTCGGACATTTTATACGAGTCGACACGAAAAAAAGTAGGACAAAAATATAGTTTTTTGTTAATGGTGTATTGGGTTGTAAAACAATAATTCCAAGACAACTTCACTATAAAAATACTTTGTGAAAACCCGATGAATTTTTAAATAACTGATAAAATTCGATTTTATCTTGCTTTGAAAACAATAAACAGTTAATAAATTGAGATGACAAAAAAGTGACGTCATAGTTTAGTATTGTCATACAAAATCTATGGGGGAATTGCGTTTTGACAGCTCATAAAAAGTACGTCAATTGATTAGTGGTGTCATCTACCCAATTATTATAAACATAGTCTTTTGACTTACCACCTCGTTCGACGCCTAGTGATAAACTAACTTAAGTATTTATCTTTAAGACAACGATATCACAAGCCCATATTACGTGGTCTCATATAATTGGAAAATTATATTATTTATCTCTGCATTGATAATGTCGTATCTGGATTTCAAAACTTTTGAAGAAAGAAATGTTATTAAATTATTGTTTACTGTCTATATTTTATAGCCAGCGGTTTCACCAGCGTTCAGTTATGTCTTTGGCTACTGGTCCGCTCCCGTGGGTCGTAGCGTGATGTTATATTACCTATGCTATTCCCTATGAATCTGGCTATCATATACACTAACATTTTGCAATGTCTCTGATAGTTCCAGAGATTATCACATTTAAACAAACAAATAAAAAATCTCTACAGCTTAGTATAGATATGTCGTGAAGACCCAGTGGTTAACAAGCCACTCAAACATTAGATTGCGAGTTCGATACCGAGCAAGTACCAATGCGATTTTTTCAATTCGTAAGCACTTTCTAAGATTATCTTTGTGATGTCCAAGATAATCTCGTTGACTCCACTTTTTGTTTTATGTTAAATCTAGCATGTAGGTAATATGTACTGTTGTTTAAATTTAGGTCAGGTTATGATGGGGCTGACATGCCTTAAAAGGATAAAAGTCCCTAAAAACAATAAAGAGAAAAAAAAAAGATAATCTCATGTTCGCGTATATAACTACGCGAAATCTGGACTTATAATAAATATATATTTAAAAACTAGCTGACCCAGCAAACGTTGTTTTGGATATGAAAAATAGATGTTGGCCGATTCTCAGACCTACTCGATATGCACAAAAAAATTCATAAAAATCGGTCAAGCCGTTTCGGAGGAGTATGGCAACAAAAACTGTGACACGAGAATTTTATATATTAGAAGAAGATTTTGATTTTGGTTTATTTTGAATTTTACATAGACAAAGTCACGGCCAGAAGCCAGTCTACACTAATATTATACTATTAGGTAGCTCCACGTTTAATAACACGTCAAAGAAATAGCTTTACAGAAAACCTGCAAACGAAATAAGACTTTATTTAAAAGGCGTTACAGACTATAATGCGCTAAATAATTTAGGTTATCAGTAGAAATTACAAATTAACCTGCACGATTGATAAATAGTTGATAACACCATATTATTTTTCTGTTCGACATTTACACCGACTTGAATATTATTAATGCATAATATAAAAAAAAAATATATACCATTACGCCTATATTCCCCCAAGGGTTAGGCAGAGATGTAACAATGCACACCCACAGTTCGCCGGTATATTTAGGTCCCATGTAATAGGGGGCGAGCCTATTGCCATTAACCGGGCACAAATCCAAACACCGAGCTGCTACTGAGAATTTATTAGAAAAACCCAATGACACTTTTTGCTCGACCTGAGAATCGAACCCAGGACCTCTAGCGTAGCAGTCGCACTCAGGACCACTAAGCCAACGAGGCAGTTAAAATCAAGTTTTAAATTGTTGTATTATGAATGCGAATATTTGTGAGAGTAGATGGATGTTTGTTACTCTTGCACGCTTAAACGGCTGAACGGATCTGGATGAAATTTGGCACTGAGATAGATTGTAGTGTGGAATAGCACATAGGATACTTTTTATGGTGGAATAATATATCTAATTTGGCGCGTTAAGCAATATCCCACGGATTAACCCGCGTTAAATTACGTCGTTGGTTACTGCTCGGTTCCCGTCTGCCGTAGCGTGATGTTACATAGCCTACTAAATTCCTAGATGATCGGGCTTAATAATCCAGACGGTTTTTTCCAAATCGCACCAGTAGTTTCTGAGATTAGCACGTTCAAACGAACCAACATACAAACTGTTTCGCTTCGTAACATTAGTACAGACTAAGACTAGATTCTGCACGCGATTTCGTCCGCCTCAAAATTGATATATTATCCCACGGGAACCGTCCATATTTCCGGGAGAAAAAGTATCTTAAGTATGTGTGATTCCACACTACAATCTATCTCAGAGCCAAATTTCATCCAGATCTGTTCAGCCGTTTAAGCGCGACAGACTACCAAACATCCATCCTCACAAACTTTCGAATTTATAATATTATAGTGTAAATTATTATTTATAAAAAACCCACAACATGTTATTCATAATAATATTATCGCACGTAATCCAACTAGGGTAATCGCTATCGCATTCAAATTGCGTAACAGTCGCGTTGGATATAAATATAATGATAAACATTGTATCAGGTAGGTACTATCAATATTTTACATGCTGTGGTAAGTAATAATATTGATACGTAAACTAGATTAAAGAGAGGAAAGATTACTTTATGGCCATGACTTTATTTGAGTCGCCTCGAAACGAGACGCCTCGCTTTGAGCTCTCATTTGGTTCAAGTTGCCAACGCCTCGACTTATTTACGTAATAGTTTATTTTGATGATGACAAATATTATATTATTATGAATCAATATTTTATAAGTTTGTATCTATGCTGCATGCTGTGCTAAGAAATAATAATGTTGGCCTAAATCGAAGAAAGAATACTGAATTTTTACACTATTCGAGTCGCCTCGTGAGTAGCCGCCTCGGTTTGAGGTCTCATTAGATTCAAGTAGTGAAAATTGGTTTATGTATATGTTGCAGTTAAAACTCTTAACCAGTCAAAAGTACTATTGCCTAGCAAAATCAGTCAAAAGAACTTTTGACCGTATGCTTTAGTCAATAATACTTTTGACTAAAATAACAGTTAAAAGTACTTTTGCCCAATGGAGCTGGTTAAAAGTACTTTTGACTAAGTGATTCCGTCAAAAGTGGTTTTGACTGCTTGAATCAGTCAAAACTCTTAAAAATCAGTCACTAATCTGTAATAATAATTAATAATATCTATTCTTTATAAAAGTAAATTATAGGATGAAAGAGCGAGCGAAGCGAGCTCGGGACTTGGGGCACCCCGACTCGGACAGGTTAGGCTAGAAGGGGATGGCGGGGTCTAGAGAGCGAGCGAAGCGAGCGAACAGACCCCGCCATCCACTTCGTGGTTATTTTTTTTGTAAACCCTTGAGCCCCGCGAAGCGGGGCTCCTCGACTATGCTTTTTAAGCATTATTCAGATCTGACAAGTTAATAGTGCTTTTGACTGATGCTTTATTGCAGTTAAAACTACTTTTGACGAACAGCGTTAGACAAAAGTACTTTTAACCGCAAATTTGCAGTCAAAAGTACTAATAACCAATATTTTTCAGTCAAAACCACTTTTGACCAACCTGTTCAGTCAAAAGTAGTTTTGACTGATTTTGTTAGTCAATAGTACTTTTGACTGGTTAAGAGTTTTGACTGCAACATATACAAGACGTGTGACTGGCACGCAGGGAGGGGACGCCGTAGAAAGACCTACCCCGACCTTATTGGTGAGGATCTTGAGAAAGGTCGGGTGCGCAATACTCGTAACCGGCGTGCTTGTATGAATAGTATGAATGTGGACGAGGCGAAAGGAGTATGTAAGGATCGTAGTAGGTGGTTCTGTGGTTTCTGCCTACCCCCATAGGAAAAGGCGTGAGTTTACGTCTCTAAGACGGTAATAAAAGTCATATTATGACGAGTATTTTAAACATTGAATTAAAAGAGAGGAATTAGTTCCATATTAAATTGATTTGTGAATGTAACATTATTTTAATTAAACCTGTGCCCACGTTTACATAATGAGTTAATTATAAATGTTTTTAATACTAAGCGAAGCTAATTTAGCTTTCACATTATTAAATGTTCTTTTAATTTCTACGTTTTTGTTTTATTGGAACTAGCTATCGCTAGCCGCGTTCAGTTACGTCTTTGGTTACTGCTCCGCTCCCGGTGATCGTAGCGTGATGTTCTATACGTATAAACCTTCCTCTTGAATCACTCTATCTATTGATGAAAATCGTATTAAAATCCGTTGCGTAGTTTAAAAGATCTAAAGCGTATTACAGTTCAGTAAGTGGTCACCGCTGCCTATAGACATCTGCAAAACCAGAGGCCTTGCAGATGCGTTACCATCCCAGAGAAACATTGAAATGCCTGTAAATACACCGGCACCCATACCCTTGCTGCGGGTTGTTCGAAAGAGATACCGCGCCCCCGGAACGCAAAGGGCACATGAAGGAACATAGATGGTTTTTAGTCAGTAAAAGTCTGACACTCCCTCCCGCCCCGCCCAGGACGGGGGGGGGGGGAGGGGGTGTCATTTGATGATTTTACCATCATTAAAAAAAAAAACCCATACCCTTCAAACCGGAACACAGCAACGCTGCTTTGCAGCAGAATTAGGCATGGTGCAATCAACATTAAACCTAATACTGACTTGCAAATTGCAAAAAACGTAAGAAAATTTAAATTTCGCGGGCTGGTCGGAGCATTCACCTTAATATGACAGCTAATTATCTTTTGTCTCATGCTTTTTCATCTGTGACTATGAGATTATATTTGGCGCCATTTTGAAATATTAAAAGACAATACGCAATCAAAACGCAATGACGACACGGGTGAACGATTGCTGCGATGCGTGTCGCGGGATTCGGTTCCCACATGAAACCAATTTGTATGGCCTACAGATAGTTGTTCCGTGTCTGGCTGTTTGTGTATGTGAGTTATACACACATACCATCACGCCTGTATTCCCTTGTAAGAGTTAGGCAGAGGTGTACCAATGTACACCCACAGTCCGCCGGTGTGTTTATGGTCCCATGTGTGCGTGCTGTTTATATGTTTGTAAACGCATCCACGATATAGAAGAAATAGTCTATGGCAACGATTTTAAAACAAACAAATAACCAGACGGAGTCCCGACGGTGCCTGATCTTAAACAGAGAGAATTTTCAGGTTTATCTAATATACTAGCGTCTGTGTTGCTTACTTCACCCGCCATAAGTTACGTCTTTGGATACTGCTCCGCTCCCGTGGGTCGTAGCGTGATGTTATATAGCCTATGTTACTCAGGTATAATGAAGCTATCTATTGGTGAAAAAATGGTTAAAATCGGTCTAGTACTTTCAGAACCTATTCGAACAAATCTTACATCTTTATAATATTATAGTAAAGAAAATCTTGTTGCTAAGAGATTTTTTTTACCGTCATATTTTTATATGAAAACCAATTTGTATGTTGATTTAGCCGAAAACCTGTCTAGAACACATATTGACCACTTATAGCAAGATAAACTTTATCTAGAATCAACACGTTGCTTTTATTAAAATACCAAAATACACCAGACTTTATGCACACAGAGAATCGGGCAAATATCGGGTCTACCAGAATCTGATGGCACTTCATCATCTGCTTAGCCTTTTCCCAACTGCGTTGGGGTCGGCTTCCAGTCTAACAAGATGCAGCTGAATACCAGTGCTTTACATGGAGCGACTGCCTATCTGACCTCCACAACCCAGTTACTGGGCAACACGATACCTCTTGGTTAGACTGGTTGTCAGACTTCCCGGCTTCTGACTATCTGTAACGACTGTCACAGATCTACGAATGACAGCCGGGGCCAACATTTTAAAAATATAAAATTATTATGACTTTCTTAGGGCAATAGTAATTGTTTCATAAAATTTTGAGATATACTGAAGGTTAGATACTTTTAGTTTATTCCTTTTCAAAATAATTGCAACCTGGTTATTGGAGATTTCAGTACAACTATACTACACGGCTATTTTGACGGGATTTTCACAGACAAATAGCTAATGTTATAAAGAAAAACTAAGAGTACTTTTATTTCAGAAATATAAATTAGGGATTCGCGCAATAAATACAAATCCTAATGAATAATAAAAATTATGGAAAGCAATAGACGATTTTCATAAATTATTCATGTTCATTAATACAACAAACAACGAAATATTAAAAATCTCAGAATCATACGATGTAATTTCTCCGATATTGCAAACAACAAATTATGTTTTCCCTATTTGCTATAAGATTCTGGTACACCTATCCTATAACTCACTTGATTTACACCTTCACTAATCTAGAATCCAATTCTCAATCACCATACAAAAAACGTAAAAAAATAAACTCACCAATAATCGTGAAAACCAGAAAAATAAACACTATAGCCAGAATAGAACCTCCGGCGTAACCACCAAACACTTTTGGGACATCACCCGTCAGCATAGCCTTCAAATTTTCCTTTACATCATCAGCTAGTTCCACTGTCTCCAGCAACTCCATCAGCGCCTTCCTCGAAGGTGCCTTGCCAGGCTCCGAGCTGGCGGCGATCAACTCCTGGAGCTTATCCAAAGTACCTTTGTCAAGAGTGTCCATCTTCGACGGATAATATCTTCAAATTAAATTTTTAACGTAACGTTTTCCAGTTCATTATCTTTAATGAAACGTGGAGTCCACGTTGGACGACGGGCGTGGTGCAAGATATAAGCGAGATAAGCGTCAAGATACTGCGGGGCGTACACGAGCGCGCGGAAGGAAAAATATATTATCTATACTAATATTATTGAGGAATAAAATTTTGTTCGTTTGTGCAGAATAATCTTCGAAATTACTGGGCCGATGTTAACCATTTTTTCTAACAATGGATAGCTACATTAATCCTTAGTAACATAGGCTATATAACGTCATGCTACGAAGATTTTTTTATTTGTTTGTACCTCATAATCTTCTAAATTACTGGACCGATGTTAACCATTTTTTCACCAATAGATAGCTACATTATTTCTGAGTAACATAGACTATGTAAGACCACGCTACGACTTACGGGAGCGGAGCAGTAACTAAAGACGTAACTTAAGGTGAGTGAAATAAGTGACGCGGAGGAAATCGCAGACAAAAGCTAGTTCATGTATGTATGCAAATAAATGTAATTGAAGTGTCTGTTTGTAACGTCAAAATAACAGCGTTTTACACAATAATTATACAGCCATTCATACACACAGTATTTACACGTAAAAACAACACAATACAATTTTTGTCTGTATGTTTGTGGCGGCTAAATCTCCGAAACGGCTGGACCGATTTTGTCGGGACTTTCACTGTCATATAGCTGATGTTATAAGGACTTTATTATGATGTTATAAGGACTTTATTATGATGTTATAAGGAATTTATTACAGAAAATAAAATGGATTCTGTTCTAAAAAAAACCCGTAATAAACGGCAGTGACGCGAACAAATTCGCGGGCATAAGCTGGCTTTTGAAACACGTAACACATTTTGGTTTAATTGTATACGACAAACACAATCCATCCCACTCATTTATATAAATAATCCATACTAATATTATAAATGCAAAGCTCTGTCTGTCTGTCAGGCTATCACGCCTAAACCGCTAGACAGATTTTGATGAAATTTGGTACAAAGATAGTTTAAACTTTACAGAAGGACATAGGCTACCCTTTGTCGCAAGAAAAGGGTTTGAAATAGAGGATGAAAGTCATTATTGGAGACTAGCTGACCCTGCGAACTTCGTACCGCCAATAAAAGTTGTCTGAGCTTATTTACATTTTCTCATCTTTTGAATCTTCCTTGGACTTCTTCAATTATTTCCTTAGGCAGATTGGTTCATCGATAACCATGTCAGAGGCCCTTGAGGCGGTTTAGAAACTCTGACACTAGGGTGTGTGGGGTCGTTAGACCTTACTGCCCACACGATAAATAAGAAGATTGGTTCAGCCGTTTTCAAGTTTTTGTGAGACTAACAAACGTTAATCCATTTTTAAATAATGAAACTTTGTATACGCGTTTTTGAAAAACCTTAATTTGAAAAATAAAAAAGACTGCCAAAAATTACTATTACTACTATTCGACGGGAACAAAGTCACAAGCAAAAACTAGTACTTCGCTAAATATTATTAGCGAAACAATATTTCCGATTTAAAAATAGATCAAATCGACGTTATTTATCCTCAGAGCGCCTATGACGGACCCTCCATTATTATGTCAAATAAATTTTAATTTAATAGCGTCTATATTTCTGAGTGTACAACATTTTTGTAGCGGTAATTGCTTGTGTTCATTTTAGTTAATTAAAATTGCTAAAAATTATAACATGCGAGACGTTTTTATTAAATAATAGGAGATATTTTATTCTGTAGATTCCGTAGCCCAGAGTTCATTGGCGTATCTAGAGTTAGTTTTCAGGGGGGGCCTGGCCCCTAAGATGCCATGGCCGATGCGATGCAATGCGGTCAGGCGGAAGGTGAGCCCTACAGCCTGGGGTGGGCACAAGACCATTCTGGGGTGGGCACGGAATCTATACTAATATTATAAAGAGGAAAGAGTTGTATGTATGTAACGAATAAACTCAAAAACTACTGGACCTATTTTAAAAATTCTCTCACCATTAGAATGCTACATTATCCCTTATTAACATAGACTATATAACATCACGCTAAGACCCACGGGAGCGGAGCAGTAACCGAAAACGTAACTTAACGCGGCTAAAATAAGCCTCGCGGATTTATCGCTAGTGACAAAATAAATGGTTCCAACACGCCACCCGCAAGCCGTCACCTTTTTACTGTCATTGTAAAAAATATTTTAACGCACACGGTTTAAAGTCTAAACTTGAATGGTAAATTAATTTAATTTGACGCTATCGCCTTTGTCTTGCGTCTTATTATAATGAAGCGTTGATTACACAAGTATTTTATAATACATCGATCTTATTGGACCGGCAGAAATGGGTATGTTAAGACGTGTCTTAAGGCTAATCCTATTCTTATCAAGGTCGTAGACATATAATAAACTATATAAATAAATAAAATTCATGAGATTGTTTGTTATGTCAAAATAACAACTTTTAAGTGAATGCATTTATGAATATTAATACGGTAATTATACCAAACAAACAATTTTTTGATTTTTTGTCTATCTCTCTGTCTGTCTCGGCTAATCTCTGAAACGGCTACACTGATTTTGACGAGACTTTCCTTGGCAGATAGCTATTATAATAAGGAGTAACTCAGACTTAACTTTTGTAATTAAAAAAATATATTAGGGTTTGGAAGTTGGTGGTGTGATACCCCAGTGCCTCGGAAAGCATGTAAAGCTTTTGGTCCCAGCTGTCATTCGTAGATCTTTGACAGTCGTGACGGATAGTCAGAAGCCAAGAAGTCTGACAACCAGACTAACCAAGGGATATCGTGTTGCCCAGTTACTGGGTTGTGGAGGTCAGATAGGCAGTCGCTCTATGTGAAACACTGGTATTCAGCTGCATCCGGTTAGACTGGAAGCCGACCCCAACACAGTTGGGAAAAGGCTAAGCAGATGATGAGGGTTACGCGTAATAATACACATTTCCGCGGCCGAAGTGACAGGCATAAGCTAGTATACAACTAGACACTAATTCAAGTTTGTATGGCGCTAGAAAAATTTATCGTCGCATTCCGCTGAGCGAAAAACGAGTCACGTTTTGGCGCCGGCGCCGGCGCGTCGCTAAATGTTACGTGGACTACATTTCATCGTCATTACAGGTACTTTGCGATCTTGGAGGACACCGGATATAATATTATGTGCCCGTAAAAAATAATGATGTTCATCATCTATGCACTAATTAAAATTCATGCTATTATAGGGGGAGTTACTGCCACGGTAGCTTAGTGGTCCCGAGCGCGACTGCAAGGCTTAGAGGTCTTAGGTTCGATTCCTAGGTCAAGCAGTGTTATTGGGCTTTTCTATGAAATTCTCAGTAGCAGCTCGGAGTTAGGATTTGTGCCCGGTTAATGGCAATAGGCTCGCCCCCTATTGCATGGGACCTAAACATACCAGCGACTGTGGGTGTACATTGATACACCTCTGCCTAACGCTTTGGGAATTACAGGCGTGTTGGTATGTTTTGTATGATATGTGTGAGTTATTTTACTACTACTATAAATGCAAATGTTTCGAGCATGCATGTTTGTCTCAATCACGCTACAAAGGCTGAACGGACCTGAACAACATTCTCAGATATTGAAGTTGTGATGGTCCAGTGGTTAAGACGCCCGCCTGTCATGCCGTAGGTTGTGGGTTCACAACAGGGCACGGGCAAGTACCAATGTGACTTTTTCTAATTCATACATACTTTCCAAGTTTATCTTGGACATCACTGATATTGGTCACCATGTCAGAGGCCCTTGAGGTGGTTTAGGAACTCTAACACTAGGGTGAGTGGGGTCGTTAGACCTTACTGCCCGCATGATAAAGAAAGAATCTCATAAAATTTTACAGTTCCTATGAGAAAATATATCAACTTTGATGTGGAGTATAGGTAGATTGCTTCATTTGTTTTCAGAATGGAAATACAGCTATTGACAATTACAGTAACATTGTTATTCCTATATTGTCCATAATAAGTAATGTTTTGAATTAGTATGCAATCTATGTGCATACATACATACATAAACTCACACCTTTTTCCCATGGAAGCAGGATTGCATTCAATCTAGTTAAAATATAATTCTGTGAACTCATTGTTATAGTTTTAATTATGAGAATTGTCTAGTTGATCATACAACTAGATTATTTACAAATAAAATAAGTAACGATAATATTCAATATTGCTCTCAATTGCTCTTGCTCATCTATTTGTCTATGTGTCTGTCTCTCTGTCACAGGCAGTTTTTTTTTTTAGCCCACTTAGACTGACCAACCCATACATCGGTTTCGAGAATTTTTTGAATCAACAGTTCCATGAAAAAAAAGAGTTTCTTGTTTATGTGGGTAAATAAGGAAATAGATACACACTTGAAACACGGAGAGTTTTACTATAGCTGCTATAAAACCAATTGATATAGTTTTAAAAATTGAAGTGAGGATTTTTTTGTGGTTGTTTGATCATAATATTGTATGGTCATTTAGAAGCCTTTCATGTGAAAGTACAACCAGTGCCGGAACAAGAGTGATGCCCAGGCACAGGGCGCAGACCCTGGAGGGGGGCAGAAATGACCAGACCAGGGCCAATTTTTTTTAAGTGCTCTGTCATTGGAGCTTTTAGAAGCTCGCACAGGGCGCACAAAAGGATTTTTACAGTGCTAAGTACAACTCATACTTGGCCATTTTTATAAGTAACTGATGATAAAAGCGAAGATTTTTACACTTAGAGATGAACTGTTTATCATCTGTAAATTAAATGTTTATTAACTATCTTTTTTGACAACTTCAATTTTTTTAAACTTTTTAAAACAACTATGTAAAGACCTTCAAGAACTCTACTTCTTAAAAAAAAGTTTGTTGATGAGTCTGAAATCTACCTTGAGCAAGATGCTAGAACCTTCTCTGTATGAGAAGACGTGTTTGCCCTGCAGTGGGACTATAATAAGCTGGTAGTGTAAATATTAATATTATTTATTTACTTGTGAATGTATGCAAGGAATGTTTCTAAAAGAATAAGTAACATATTATTATGTACAACCAGATGGTCCCTGTTCAAGAGAATAAGATAAATTCTTTATAGACTTAAGCAACCGTTTTTTTTAATACCTTGATTTTATATTATTGATTTTTCATGAAAAATTTACTGGAAAGCTTTGATAAGTTTAAAAATAAAGACAAAACATAAATTACCTACGTGAATAATAATATCGTCAGTCACTGGATCATCTTAGGTTTACTTCAACGTCCTACATTTTTTTAAACAAATAAAATAAATATTAGCGCAACAACTTCCATGAAAATAGTGCAAAAAATATTGTTAACAATTTTACACCGCAACGAAGAGAAACTTATGTTTATTTTACTGTATGGTAATAAATAATAAGGAAAGTAGTCACAGAATCCTCTTACCTGATAAACTGATGACAATAATCCCAGGAATTATAAAAACACTGTTCGAAAATGCATGTTCCAATGGGCCCTCAGACCCGCCACTTAGATCCACCATTGTTGTTTAATACTGAGATGCTTCCCCCTAATACTGTGATAAAACGGTCAAATCACTAATTCAGATCATAAAATTTACCATTTTCATCAAAACAAGTACAGTTTTCCCATTAAATTCATCAACACCATTGAACCGAAAAATTGGTAGGGAAAACGCAAACGACAACAAACATAAACAATGGCTGTTTTTCCATTGATCTGTGATTCGAGTACTAGTCTTTTGAGCCTTGAAATACCACATACAAGTCTGTAAATGATGGAAACTGAGAAAGACAAAAAACAGTATCTAAGCTTTTCTTCTAAGAATATTTATTTTGATATGTTCCTTAAATTAAGAATATATCATATTGTAGAAAAAGGAAATACAGGTGTTACCAGGTAAAACAGTTAGTTGGAAAATTAATTGCAAACATATTTACTTTTCTACAAGATTCTTTATGAATTTTCAATATTTAAGACACAACATTGCATGAGAATCGGTAATCGTAGCATTATCAGGGTATGGATTATCAGGTATTGTACTAAAACACAGATCTTGTCTTGAAGATTTAAAAGTACCTATTGAACTAGTAGAATCAACTTCTATGGGACTTTCCAGGTAAAGCTTTCCAAGCCAAAGTATGGAAGTCAAATTTTTATCCAGTTCATTTTATCGTGTTAAAGGCCTATTCAAACCTGAGCGATATTCGCTGCCGCTGTGGGTAGAGGTACATACCGCGCGGATTTCGCTCAGGTATTTAGTATCAAGTACCGCGGCTAGAGCGACCTGAGCGATATTCGCTGCCGCTGTGGGTAGAGGTACATACCACGCGGGTTACGAACGGTAGCGAATACCGCTTAGGTCTGAACAGTAATATTACCGCATACCCACTGGGTTTTCTCTGCCGCAGACGGTAGCGAATACCGCTTAGGTCTGAATAGGCCTTTAATCACTTAATTAGGTACCAAAATGTGAATGGACTCTTTTGAAAGGAGCATGTGGGTAAGCAGGCTGTAGTTGCAGTAGTTTGTCACTAGCATAGAGTATTACACTTGGCTTAATTCCGTCGCTACTGAATTAAGCCAAGTGTAATCGTATTCAGTACCTAACTTACTGGTATGCGATTACACTTTGCTGAATTCAGTCGACTGAATTAAAATTAGTGTTTAAAGGTCACAGCTCATTAGAGCCACCCGGCACCCACCCCGCACCGCCTCGTCGTACGGCGTCCACTCGTTGTCGACAGGTGGTTCACGGGTGGACGCCACGTTATCACCAAAACGTTGCACGATCAACCAGTGAACCCCGCGCGGTTAACGAGTGAACACCGGGTGGTCAACGAGTGAACGCCGCGCGGTCAACGAGTGGACCTCGCTTAGTTCACGAATTTTCGAGTAGTCTGTTAAAAATTGGCATTAGGTCTACACGTGTGCCTCTCGCGGGCAGCGCGCGGTCCGCTTCGGACCCGCGCGTTGGCGATGCGCAGTCAACGCAGGGCAGCGAGTTGTCACCGAGTGGTCCACCCGCCGTACGCGCGTGGACGGCTTACGATAGAGGCGATCCGGTGACGCTACGGAGTTGATGTAGTGAGCGCATACCCATACAAGTCCATATCAAGAATACTAACCGCACGAGGCGAGGCGGTGCGGAGTGGGTGCCGGGTGGCTCTAATGAGCTGTGACCTTTATGCTGTTCGCCCACGGTAGACAATCGACGACTGAGTTTTTGTCAGAGAGAATGGAACAATGAATTCTAATATACCCAATGCACACGTCCTACAAAACGTCCGTTGTGGCTGGTGGCTCTAAAAAATAGTAGTTTTGATTTTCTATGACTTGCGTATATCTTCATTTATCTAGCCTTTTTCCAACTATGTTATGGATGGCGCCCATTCTATCTGGATGCAGCAAAATACTATTTTATGTGGAGCGTTTGTAAATAAAACAAAAAAGCTATTATAAATATAAATTTATTATTGAAAATACACAATTATGTATATCTTTTGGCCTTAAAGTAACATTAGTGTACACAATACTAAAACAAATAATAACACTAATGACACATAATTATTCAATACAACAGTTCTATGACCACTATCATACACGTTTAAAAATAAAACATTTTTATTTATTTATTTATAATAATCAGGAGTAAAAATAGTTAATTTTTATAATAGGTATGTTCTTTCTTGGAATGTTGCCCTATATGCTGCAATGTCATCCGTATAACTACGTTTTTTTAATTGTAACTGGCAACTTTATTTTTGGAATGTCAAGTTATTGAAAATTTGGTCCAAGGAAGATGCCATTTATTTATTGGATTCACTTTACTGGGCTTTTGTATTTTTTTTTATATTTTCCAGTTTATGTACAGTCTCACAAGCCCACCTGGCCCGGTGATGGTGGTGCTGTCGGTAAAGAAAGAATTACAGGTCTTGTTACTTTTCTTACTGATTCCGTTAGTTCCATTTATAGCCACCGAATCGCTATAGGTGTTGTTGTAACAATACCTGCCAGTTGTAACGCTTTTCAAATATTTATTATCTCGCCTGATTTTATTTTATATTTCAAAGTTGCCAGTTTCAATATTATTAATGACGTTAATTTACATTTATTTAAGGTTAGTTTATTTACACACCCTGTTAGACGATTCTAATCATTTTCGATTCAGTCGAATTTTGAATTTATTTCTTTTAATACAATTTGAAGAACCTCAACTTGAAAAGAATTATCACAGAATATTATGAGGCGATCTTCAAATTTCGATAATCGATTTGTAAAAAATTTGGTCCTACCTAAAACATTTAAATTTTTTGTCATAATCTCTGCCAAAATACATTTTTTGTCTAAAAAAATCTATTGGAGAAATGTGTTTTTTTCTATAATAAGAGTTATTAAAAACCGTAAAAACTTTTTTTAAAGGCACTTTTGGAATGACATTGAGCGTTTTCGCGCGTAATCTAAATTATATCACCGAAAAAATTTAGATTTTTTTTCATTACATTTTTTTTTATGTTTTGTCATATTACTGGTTAAAACTTCGAGATTCAAGATTGAATTAGGAAATTATAGAATATTTATATTTCTAATCTATTATCACGAACGCATCAAAAATATTTGTAACCAATAACATGGCAATACATGTGTTTAAAAAAACGTTTATTTAAGTTCAAACAGCACTTAAATACTATATTTCATTAATCCACAAATACAGTTCCTTCCAAAAATGTATAAATTTATTGCATTTGTCTATACTAAGCTGTATGAACTAAAATAAATGTTTTCATATTTTTATCTAAATTTTTAACTAAGATTCAATTTTAATTTTATGATAAATGTTGTATTTTAATTTTTCTTCAGGGGATCGAGGTTATCTATTGAAAAATCATCGTTTCCAAAGGCGATCCCTCGGCTGAATCCATCCTGTAAATAAAAAAAACTAAAATAAGCAACACAAAAAATCAATTACTGCAGTGATTTTCGACAAAATCTCTCTAAAATCAAAATCAAAATCTTTTGGATAGAGTAAAGTCACAAATAATTGTGGTTTTTTTTTCTTTTGTTGAATGCAGACACGTTTTTGTCGCTGACTGTACTTTGGTAAACGGCTTTGTTTATCGATAGTGTAAACTATAAACAATTAAAATATTTTTATTTATTATACCATTGACAAAGTTAAAACTAAATAATAATTAAATTACAAACTATGTACAGTTAAAATAAAAAAGTAAGGTCATAGGGCGTCAAAAAACTCAAATAAAATATGTATTAAAATCTGGAGCTATCTATACTAGAAAGGTTTAGGTAGTTAACTAAAGGTAAACAAATCGTAGAAAAGGTTTTTTATAGTTGACACTTCCTTGTTTAAAAATACGTTACAACAAAATCAATTCTAATTTCGATTTATATGCGATACTTTTCTCTTTTATTAATGTATGTTAAACTTTATCATTTATTCGTAAAGTACTCTTCATAGATGTCATTGTTTGGACACCACTTTTTTGTTAGTTTTATAAAATAGTATAATATTTTGTAATCTGTCTATTGTAAAGAGCCTAAAAAGACAGGTTCCCAAAACCTTTTAGAAGAAACGATGAATTAGATAACGTCGCTAAATTGAAGAGTACGCCCGTGATGTAGTATGGCAACTAAAATTGCAGGTATTACGTTTAGTCGATTAACCAGGCGCCTTTGAAAATTGCGAGGGTCATGTAATAAAACGAGAACAGAAAATGATTAAATTAGATAAAATGATTGATAATACCACTGAACGTTTTATTATTAACGTAGCGGATAGTTTCTCAAATTCAGATATAGACTAGAGTCTATTATTATACGACTTTAAATAATACGATTTTAAAATTTGAAGTGAAAGGTTTAGCATCCATGAGTCACGTGGTTTGTTTTGTTTACATTTAGTTAACTACCTAAACCTTTCTAGTATAGTTTACACTATTGGAAAAATAATAAAATAAATAGGGACACTACAAAATGCCATGTCTTCCATTTGCACAAATGGCGACGTCCTGTGCTTATTGCCCTTTGCCATTAAATGACTAGAATAATGATAAAGCACGGGAGTAACCAAGTTTAAGTTTCAAGAAATAAAGCAACAAAATGTGCATGAAATGATAAATACTTATTATATCATGTGAAAGAAAAGAGAATTAATCTTCTTCAAATATTATTAAAGTAATATTTTAAAAATTTTGGGGGCAGTGCCGTGAACGATCTCCCTCGCTATGCCCGTGTGATAAAATGTGCACAAAATTATTTTAGTGATGACTTTAAGCGAACAAGTACCTTTATAATTTGTTATATTATTATTATACCCCACCCAACCCAACAAAACCTAGATATTATAACACAGTGCCTAGTATTTTATTTTGAGAATTTATTGCAGCATAGTCCCTTGTAAAAAGAAACCCCAAGGTGAATTGTAACGAAATAAGTTTCAATGTTTAACACTAGAAGCGACTCGCTGACATAGACGTTTCATGTTAAACCAACGGCCGTGTGCCCCGACACAGTCCTAACCGATATTTTTTTGGTATAACGTTTCCAACCAGACCGTAGATATGTCGTAAATATATTCTAAGGTCCCCATCTGTGAGGTACGGACCTCGGCATAGTGTCTCTGGCTGAGGAGAGCAAAGGGACAGACTGGTTTACATTTAAATCTTATAACCCCCAGGTAACTTACTTGTGCTAGGCACTGGCGTCGATTCTGTTATGCACAAGCTAAACTTAATTTAGACTATTTCTATCTTTTTCTCTCCAATAATACAAGAAAGGGACGGACATGAATAAGACTTGTCAATTTTAGTTGATCTAAAACCTCTATACAATTATAGTTGACATGTCAGAACGCATTGATTAAAAACACGGAAAGTTCAAGGCCAACTAATTTGACATCTCTAACTTAGTTCTAAGGTATTACCGTCCTTTTCTTTCGCTGTATGGTAGTAAGAGATGTCAATTCTCTAATTTTAGTTTAGTTTGTGACCAAGGGAATCGGCACCACTGTGTAAATATCTAGGTACTTATATAATTATTTCACATCACATAAAACAAAGATAAAACATTTATTTTCGACAAACACTTCAACCATAAACGATCACACTCGTTTTTTTAATTATAATTTTGAACTTACCGATTACTGAGCTGTCAAAATTAATAAAAATATTTTTAAATTCTTTATCCGAATGCCAATCTTAAATAATAGTGAATAATGAATAATTTATAATATGTGTAAACTAAATATATTGATGTGAATAATATGTCTTATGTAGTATAAAAATAATTTAGAAAAACGGATTTTATAATTTACCTATAATTTGTTTAAGTAAAAAAAGAGAGAATGAAACAAAGTAGATAGGTTAAGATACTATCAGAAATTAGAATTGACTAATAGCAGATACTTTTACTTGAAATATATAGTTTATAAACTATTTGACTTTATTAACACTATCACCCTATTTGTCAAACTTTGACACCCAATCTACTACAGATAAAAAATCACACAAAAATACGCACCTTCATTTCAGAAATAGTTTTGTCTAGGAACCCATTGAAATTGCTGTCCAATTCCACGACAGGTTTCTCACTGAGGTTTCCAAATCCGTTGAAGGTAGAATTAAATCCGTTGCCAAAAATGTTGCCACTTTTCTGCGTGTCAAACGGGTCGAATCCGCTAAGTCCGTTCGTGAACGATGTGGTGTTGAAAACTGACGTCTGCAGGTTAAAGTCGCTTATGTCATAGTTGGGCCCATTTGGGTTCATTCCATTCGGGTTGGGTCCGTTTGGGGTCGGTTTGTTGGAGGCAGCGAAGGGCTGGGATTGGGGGTGTGGAATGGGGGCGGGCTGCTGGTTGGGCACGGAAAAGGGGGTGGAACCGAATAGGTCGCTGCCGTTCATGGCTGGCTGTTGCTGTGGTGTGTGACGCTTCGACGCTTTTGGTGGGGGCGCCACTGGAATGGAAATTGTGATGTTAGTGTTTTTGAGGATTGTTGACATTTTAAGGATAACTGGTTTTTAAAGACTTATGGTACTGATACACATGCTAATTTCTAGCATGCTCAAACCAATCGTAGCACGGGAAGCTCACGTGACTTTGATTTTCGCGTGCACTGATTGGTTTGAGCATGCTAGAAATTAGCATGTGTATCTGTACCTTTAACGTTAGTCGCTGGTTCAAGTATCTTAACGATTTGAATATTTGACATGTGTTTTCTTTAAACCCGCACGCACACTATGATATATTCGTGGGACATTGCCTATTACATATAACATACGCAACGGGGCGATTCCGTTCTTTGAAAGAAGTGTATTTTAGTATTAAATGTAAAGAACTAGAAAAGAAAACAAGTATTTGTAATTATTGACGCTCGTGATATTTGTTTACTTTTGTCTTTTATGACCACCTTCTGAAATACTAGCAAAGATGTGATCTGGAGGAAATATCGCAATGGAGCGGGTAATTAAAATATAATAAACTTACAAAGCGGCGGCGTGGTGGTGAGCGCGTTGTCGTGTGACGGCGCTGAGAATCGAGACATCGGCTCCGACTCGAACGCGCGCGGGTCGAAGTCTGTAACAATTTGTATTAAACGTTTAGTAAAAGATGGCAACACTATCAAGTCGGTCAAAGACAATTGATAGCTGTAATACTTACTCTTTCCATGACTTTTACTACAATCAATGAATAAGAAAAGTTGCCAGATTAAAAAAAGAAATGCGCTTAACATTTTAGCTTCTAGCAAGCATAAAGTCTAGACATGCGAAATGTAGCTCACTGAAAAGAAAAGAGAGATACAGCTCTTTTGATCAAAAGAGTTGTATCACTCTTTTAGCTCTTTAGCTCACCGATTAACTCTTTTAACTCTTGAGCTCAATTGATTTGCTTGCGAGCTACAGATCAAATTGAGCCGCGCTACTTTACGCAAGTCAAATGAGACAAATAGCTCAATGGCTCTATAAAACCTTGGAAGTTCTTTAGTTCATTTAACTTAGTTGCGAGCTATAGACAAAATTAGATTCATTTGGTTGTTTTGTTCTTATTAGAATAATTTAAATATAATAAATGAAAGCCAATGATTTTCCTTCATACTTGATGAGGCTTAGGACTGTCAATCTAGATGAATAAATATTTGAAAAGCTTATTAATTGACAGTATAATCTAATGAATGTACCTACGTATATCATTTAGATTGGCGTATTTAAAAATCAGAGGCTATTTACAATAATATTGTGCATGGACAAATCAATACCGTACTTTTTATTTACAATAATGGCTCAATGAGCCGTTGAGCTAAATGAGCTAGTGAGCTATTCCGTGAACGACTGAGCGACTGAGAGCTAGATTGTAATGAAAGAGCTAGTTCAATTTTATCTCTCATTCGCGAGCTACCCATGTCTAATAAAGTCTACCAAAGTCGTTTCCCGCCTTCTGTCCCTGTACATATATGCTTAGATCTTTTAAACTCCGCAACTGATTTTAACGCGGTTTTCATCAATAGATAGAGTGATTCAAGAGGAAGGTTTATAAGTATAGAACTTCAAGCTACAACTAACGAGAGCGGAGCAGTAATCAAAGATGTAACTGAAAGTGCAAATCACCGTTGGGTATATAGTTTAAAATAAATATGTTTACTCACCACTGTCTGAATCTGAGTTGAGCAGCAGACCTTCAAGCTTGGTGCCTACAGAGGGGTTCTTGTTGGACGACAAATCACCCAGGAGTTTGCTGAAAACACCAAAAAATTATTTAAATATTTCTTCATAAAAATCCTTATAAATAAAGTCCGATAATTACTTTTTCTTGCCTACTGGCAATTACGAATCAATCTACGTGGCATCATCTGCTTAGGCTTTTCGAACTATGTTGTAGTCGGCTTCCAGTCTAACCGGATGCAGCTTAACACCAGTGTTTTACATGGAGCGACACAACCCAGTTACTGGGCAACACTATACCTCTTGGTAAGACTGGTTGGTAGACTTCCTGGCCCTTGCTTGGTTCTTGCCTAAAAGTGTGTAAAGTTAAATGTCTCACCCGGTGCCAAAGCTGTGCTTCCCGTTGTGTTGTGGCGGCGGCGTGGACAGCAACAGATTGTTGTCGTTGCTGGAGTTGAACGTGTCCGTCGAGTTGTTCGACAACGCGTCTGTGCCTGTGGACAATTGAAAACATTTATTTGGAGTCAGGATTTGTGCCCGATTAATGGCAATAGGCTCGCCCCCTATTACATGGGACCTAAAGGACTTACGGCTGGACCGGTTTTTTTGGGACTTTTACTGGCGGGTTGCCATATACCCATGTGGCAATGGATGCAAGCAAGGTTCTCGAGTGGCGACCACGCACGGGGAAGTAGTGTGGGAAGGCCGCTCCCGCGGGTTGGACCGGCGCCCTGGTAAAGGTCCCCGGAAATCGGTGAATGCGGGCAACACAAGACCGGTTATCTTTAGGGTAGGCCTATGTCCAGAAGTGGAGGACATTCGGCTAATATAATGTTGATAATGAAATAAACACATGTGCGCCTTCGGCCATAAGCTAAAAAAAAATATACCATCACGCCTGTATTCCCCGAAGGGTTAGGCAGAGGTGTACCAATGTACACCCACAGTTCGCCGGTATATTTAGGTCCCATGTAATACGCCATAAGCTTTACTAATAAACATATTTAAATGAGAGATTATTCTTTTAAACTCACCCATCTCAGCATTGCCATTCCCATTGCCGTTCCCGTTGCCGTTAGCGAAGCCATTGGCCATGGTGAGGGAAGCGATCTGCTTCTCCAGCTCCGGAGGCGGCTTGAACTCCGTGATGTCCGACAGCTTGTTCCGAGACAGGTAGGAAGACAGGTCGTCCTTGTACGTGATCTTTGATAACTCCTGGAAGAAGATGAACAGGGGTTTGAGACTTAGAAAAAAAATGGCACTAGTGTGCGCAAAGATAAATTAATGGTTTATTTGTATAACATACGTCTGTATTCCCTGAAGGGTTGGGCAGACGCAGAGATTTACCAAAGTACACCCACAGTTTCCCGGAATGTTTCGGTCCTATGTAATAAGGGGCGAGCCTGTAGCCTTTTACCGGGCACAAATTCTACGAGCTGCTACTGAGAATTTATAAAAAAAAACCCAATAACACTTTGCTCAACCTGGGAATCGAACCCCGACCTCTAGCATAGCAGTCGCGCATAAAACCACTAGGCTATTGAGGCAGCAAAGCAAGGTAATTTGAGACTAAGAAAAGAATTGTCACTAGTGTGCGTAAACGCAGGTTCTCTCCCTCACATATAAAGTCATTATATGCAATGTCAACCACTCATTAGTCTGAGGAGACGGCAATCCGACACGAGGGTGTTACACCAGTAACTTCCAAGCTCCGAGCTCCTTTGGAAAAACCTAAAATCGCTTTGCATGACCTGGAAATCGAACCCAGGATGTCACACTCAACAGTAGCGAGGCCAATAGGACAGTAGTACGATATCGTAATAATGTGTTTAATTTCATTTAAAGTTTCCTAAGGGGCCTTTGCGTGTTGATTTTGGCCCCTGGTACGCCTTAAAACGTCACAATGTGGTATATTCCGCACGTATGCTTTTTACCCGACTGCGACAGAAGGAGGGTTATGTTTTTCGAGAGTATGTATGTAAGTATGTATGTATAATTGTTTGGCACGCTCTGCAGCCTGAACGGCTCAATGGATTTTAGCTTGAGAGGTGTCGTTAGATTCGTATTTACTGTGAGAGTGACACTTACCCAGTGTCACTCTAACCCGACTGCTACAATTTTAAGTGCAATCGGGTACAACGACTTTCTTGTTTTAGGGCTTTTTCATAAATACTTGGAAAAGCAGTCGGATTTTTTAGTTTTTTTAAATTACCGTTTTTTTTACCTTACATTACCGCACTAGTGTGTGGTAAATCTGTTGAACAACGTCGCATGACACACGTGGGCATTTATTTCATTATGCTTCTGGCTCTATTATGCCTCATTTATCTAATAATGGTACTATTATTCCATATTTACCTGTAAACGATTTTTGTAAGCGTTCATCTGTAATTCTAACTTCTTATTTTGTAGCTGCATCTTCTGCATTTCGATGTATTTGCCGTTGTCGTTCAAGAACCGTCTGGAATGTACAGAAATATTCATTAATTAACATGTGTAAGTGTAATTCTCCAGGCCGATTCCGGCCACGGCGGCTAATCTTAATGCAGACTAGCCACGTACGCAGGAGATATTATAGTGCACAAGTGTGTGCGCAAACACAGGTGCACTCCCTCTTCTCTAACTCTCATAGCCCGATGGGACGGCAATCCGACACGACCGGAGAGAGATCAGGCGCAGGACCAACGGCTTTACGTGCTTTCCGAGGCACGGGGGTGTTACATCACCAACTTCCAAACTCCGGGCTGCTACTGAGAAATTCCTAATGGAAAAACCCAATAACATGATAACAACAACAACAATAACAATAACATGTAATGTCGTGATGGCCCAGTAGTTAAGGCGCCCGCCTCTAATGCATGAGGTTGCGGTTCGAAACCGGGCAAGTACCGGGCAATGTGACTTTTCAATTCACATGTGCTTTCTAAGACATCACTGACATAGGTGAAGGAAAACATCGTGAGGAAACCTGGACTTAATTAATATAAGTCTGAAATCGCCAATCCGTTTTGAGCAAGCGTGGTGATCAATGCTCGTGCCTTCTCTGTATGAGAAGAGGCCTTTGCTTTGCAGTGGAACAGTAGGCTGGTATTATTTATTTATTTTCTGACAGCTGATGCAGATGGGGAAGTCGAAGCAAACATTGTTTATTTTAAATATTATAAAGAGGTAAAGTTTGTAGGGGGTAATCTCTGGATCTACTGAACCGATTTTGACAATTCTTTTACCCATAGAAAGCTACGTTTATTTGTGAGTGTCATAGGCTATATAACATCACGCTATGACTAATGGGAGCGGAGCAGTAACCAAAGACGTAACGCGGGTGAAGTAAGCCACGCGCACGAAGTAGCGCCTAGTTAGTTGTTTATTTATATGATTAAAATTATAGGCAAACAGTATAGATGATTGATGATTTTGTTTATAATTCACCATTAATTAACTTATTTAAAATACCTCCGTGTGACTTATTTTGTTTGGAAATAATTGATACTATTGATTGCGCTATTTTCAATGGCGATACCGTTTATTTGTTTAAATAAACAAAATATTAATGAATGAAGTGAAATATTTTGTTGTTTTCTATTATTATTCAATTCAATCAAAAACTATGGCAGGTATCAAATTCCATCAGTCGGGAGCGCAAACACGTGTCAAGCGAATACCGGGCTCCTGACGTGTGGTAACAAGAGGAACCGTGGGGCTTTGGTCAGTAAAAGTCTGACATAACTCTCCGTTTACCCCAAACGGAGGGCATCCATGAGGATTTCCCCACGAAAAAGAAAGTATCAAATTCGTAAATAAGTTTTTTTAGGGATCCGTACCCAAAGGGCAAAACGGGACCCTATTAGGTAATGAGACTTCGCTGTCTTTCTGTCTGTCTGTACGTCTGTCACCAGGCTGTATCTCATGAACTGTGATAGTTAGACATCTGAAATTTTCACAGATGATGTATTTCTGTTGTCGCTATAACAACAAAGACAACTAAAATACAGAATACAATAAATATTTAAGTGTAAAAAAATAACTTCTTTTTTACTCGTTTTTCGTCCGATATTGATAACGGCATGAGAAAATTGAAATATTAATATAATATTTCAATTTTATTGAAATATTTCAATTTTATTGAAATATTGATTGATGACCCTGGAAGGCACTGGCCCTAGCTAAAAGGCTCTGCTCCCACTACCGATTATTGACATATTTCTTTGTCGGCAAGAAGAAATCTGCCAAAAATCGGTCGTGGATGGAGACTGTTACTGATGATAAGCCTAAAACAGTACGTTTTCGTCTCAACTCTTACCTGTAAGCCAAATCAAACGCCTGCCCAATGGTGAGCGTGATTTCCGACGCTAGTTTTGTAGATATAAACACAAAACACTCATGTTTTTCCGCAGGGCCATCGTGGCCATTCACCGCGTTGACAGTGCTGCCACCTTTGGCGATGAAAGAGAAGTACTTTTTCGCCCCTTTGTCATCAGCGCAGTAGGATATCCGATGGAGAGGAAATTGATACATGATGTTGTTTGATCTCGGCTCCTGGAATGGATAAAAAATTGGATCAGTATCTAAATATATATAACTCAAAGGTGACTGACTGACTGACAGTGATCTATCAACGCACAGCCTAAACCACTGGGCGGATCGGGCTGAAATTTGGCATGCAGGTAGATGTTATGACGTAGGCATCCGTTAAGAAAAGATTTTGATAAATTCCACCCCTAAATAAAATAGGGGATGAAAGTTTGCATAAATCTTCTTAGATTTTCGACTGATTGAAATGAAATTAAATATTATTAAAGCGGACGTCTTCATCATAGTACGACGTTCTTGAAGATTAACGCGGGTGAAACCGCGGGGCACAGCTAGTCTAGTATAAGGTATGTAAGTTGCTTTGTCTTCCTCTGGGATGGCAACACATCAAAGTCAAAGCAATAATCTATACTTCTATACCAACTAATTATAAAAAAGCTGAAGATTTTTTTTGTTTACTTAAACGTGGTAATTTCTGGAACTACCAGTTGAATTGTTTTTTTTTTTTAAATTATAGCCGATTCAAGGTGGCGCAAGAAAATAATATTTGGAAGGACGTGGGGCAGGCCTTTGCCCAGCAGTGAAACATTGTAGGCTAGATAAAAAATTATAGCCAGATTCATGAGGAATTGCATAAGCTATACAACATCACGCTACAACTCACGGGAGCGGAGCAGTAACCAAAAACATAAACGCGGATAAAACAAGCCACACAAACGAAATTGCGAACAGAATCCAGTATTTTATAAACAGCTGACATCTGCAATAAACAAACACAAAAACAATCATATTTCCATGTCTAACCGCTTTGATAATAGCAATAGAGAACATTTCGCTCATGACCTTGCGTTTGCGCACCGTGACGTGAAAGCGGCGGAAACGCCCGAGTCCGCCCGAACGCACTCGGCGAACCACCATTGATTACAGCTGTGTGGTACTGTGCGTCTGGTTTGTATAAAACCCTTTCTAAGTAATTACTGTGTGCGTAATGCAATCGGCTTGGTATATGGAAATGCATCAATCATTGACTAGGTATGTGGTTTTGTTTAATGATTTCTTAAGGTGTATTGGCGATGTCATTAATATACATATGTATAAAAGTATGTCTTTTTCCAATGGGGGTAGGCAGTAACACAGAAGGCATCCTGCTACGATCCTTACATAATTATGTTCCATTTCACATTCAAAACTGCTGACCAGCAGTGTGATTCTCTAAGCCTCACTTCGTAATCCGAAAGCTGAATCCGCAGTGAGATTACAAAATGGTATTCTGTTAAACACGATCACGCCCGGCGACGTCACCACGGCGAACAAATACTAAACCAATGACAGGTTGGTTCGTTATCGAAGTGAGCGCGATGACTTTAGTGAGACTCGTTTTCGAGTTAGCATTTTAGAGAATCGCACTGCTGGTCATACGAGCACACGGGTTACGAATTATTATATCACTATTTTTCACTAGGTAACGAAGGATAACATCGCGAAGAAATCCGAAGGCAAATTCTACATATTTATAACGTTGCAAATCTAGTCACAATGTCATCACAGCGACAATCGATGTCAAATTAGAGACATTTTAACACAATGAGACTTTTTTTTCACTCGCCTTATGTTACGTCTTTTGTTACTGCTCCGCTCCATTAGGTACATCGTAGCGTGATGTTTTATAGCCTATACTATTCCACATTAACCTAGCTATCATACACAAACACATTTTCTCAAATCCGACTAGCAGTTCCAGAGATAAACACGCTTAAACAAACAAACAAATAATCTCTTCAGCTTTATAATATTAGTATAGTTTTATTACGTGATAGACATAACTCTGCGCGCCCCCTTTTCAATGAACAGGCGTAACGCTTACGTATGTATGAATGTATGTAAACAAGGATTACTCATTATCAAACAGTTAAAAGTGAAATCATGTACATTGAAACAAACTATTTGGTATATAGCTAGCTTGCATCTACTTTTAAATTAAGTTGTTAATGTGATTCTGATTAGTTACAACTACAAGTCCCGCGTTATGTTACGTATTTGGATACTGCTCCGTTCGTGCCGGTCGTAGCGTGATGTTATATAGCCTATATATTTCTTTATAAATCTGGCTATCATATACAATAATATTTTTTCAAATTCGTCTGACAGTGTTCCGAGATTAGCGCGTTTAAACAATCAAAAATCTCTTCAGAACGTCATGCGTAGCAATTCCTGCGGCCCCATCAAAGCGAAAGTAGGCGTACAGGCGGAGTTTTTAGAGGGTAACAAACATAAACGTGGCGAAAATCTAGTAACTCATACTATAAACAGATATCACGCCTGTATTCCCCGAAGGGTTAGGCAGAGGTGTATCAATGTACACCCACAGTTCGCCGGCATATTTAGGTCCCATGTAATAGGGGGCGCGACTCAGACCAGTAACTCACATTGATGACTACGTATCTCTTTTGTGTCATGTACAAAGAAGTGCGTGCGTGCGAACAGCACAAAGTACCCGCCAAGTACAGTCGCCCTCAGAAAGTTATACACATAAACAAATTCCGTTAAAATGTCTGCATCTATTGCACTAGAATAATGGAATTCATCTACTATAAAGTTTTACATCGTCGTGTTTGAGGAGGTTGTCATAAAAGACAAAAAAAAAACGACACCAATAAATAATAAATACTTGTTCTTTAGTTGTTTATGTTTAACAGTATTTCAGAGTACTCCTCTTTCAGAGAACAGAATCGTCCGGGTATATAGACAGGTCTATAATGCCCCATTTCGCCAGGATATAGGTATGTTTGTAGCGGTCTACCTGGTTGCGCAATCGATTCACCTGCACCCTTGACGATTTGAACAGTGCCAATAAACGTGGCCACCAATTGGCCCAAGTAATATGAATAGCTACAAGTGTTTCATCGAAGCGAAAAGAAGAAGAAGAATAGCACTTGTATAACATATTTCCGAGGGCAACTGTACGTTACAAAGATCTGCGAACAATTGAAAGGAACTTTACTAACTTGTTATTTGCTGGTATTTTATAAAGTAATTGATTTCGCGGCGTCGCCGCGTCGCGTCTTGGGATGAGAATCTCTTGTTTTTGTAGTGGATGTTGTAATTTTATGTGTTTGTCACGGTTGTAACATTGTCTATCTACACTAATATTATAAAGAGGTATCGGTTTTTTCTTTTGTTGTATGGCTTTTTCTATTACTTATGCAAGTACCTACTAAGTTACCAAATAAGTAAGGTAAGCATTGGCGTATCTAGAGTTAGTTTTCAGGGGGGGCCTGGCCCCTCATGCCATGGCTGCTGCGATGCAATGCGGTCAGGCGGAAGGTGAGCCCTACAGCCTGGGGTAGGCACAAGACCATACTGGGGTGGGCCCGGCCCACCCGGCCCCCCCCTATATACGCCTATGAAGGTAAGGTAAGGTAGTAAGGTAAGTAGTTAAGTAACTAGTTAAGTTTATCTTGAACATCACTGACATCGGTTAAAGAAATCAACGTGAGGAAACCTGCACTGTTCTATACTAATATTAGTATAGAACATATAGTAAAGAGATAAAGTTTATGAGGTTGTAGGGGTAATCTCTGGATCTACTGAACCGATTTTGAAAATTCTTTTACCCATGGAAAGCCACGTTATTTTTGAGTGTCATAGGCTATATAACATCACGCTACGACCCACGGGAGCGAAGCAGTAATGAAAGACGTAAGTTAACGTGGGTGATATAAGCCACGCGGATGAAGTCGTAGCTATGTATAGTTCTTGGTTTGTAGCCACAACGCGAACGAAGTCGCGGGCAACAGCTCGTCTGTACAAATATTTTAAACATATAAAGTTTTTTGTTTTCTTTACAGACTTTTTCTATTTCATATGTACTTTCTAAGTTTAACTTTAACATCACTGACATCGGTAAAGGAAAACATCGTGAGGAAAGCTGGAATTATTAAAAGTCTGAAATCGCCAATCACATTGCACACTGGTGCACCTTTGCTTGCATCTTTGAGGAATACAGACATGACGGTATATTATGTAATATAAAAAAAAACCCAAACTGACCTGTATCGCCACTCCATCAACAGATATGGTGATCTCGACCTTCTTGCACTTGGCTCCATCTTTGGCTTCTGACTTCTTCAGTTGCTGTGTGAACTGCAGCTTCTTGATGGCATCCTTGACTACTTCGATGCCCTTGGGCTGGTCTACTTGCGTGCAGCCGAGGAACTGGAAGATGAGAAACCATATTTTTACAAAATTTCTAGATTTCGTTCGCGTGAACGTTAGTTATCATGGGGTTTTGATTTTTAACGTGGGATCCTAATTATTTTTCCTAAATATAAGTAGTGTAAGTTAATACTTATAACATAAGCTATCTGCCAGTGAAAGTCCTGTCAAAATCGGTCCAGCCGTTTAGGAGATTAAAAGGATCAAACAGATAGGATTAAAAAAAGTACATCATAGTAAACATTAATGAAGTCAAGTAAAGACGTTGGTTCCGGCTGTCATTCGTAGATCTTTGACAGTCGTTACGGATAATCAGAATCCAGGTAGTCTGACAATCAGTCTGACTAAGAGGTATCGTGTTGCCCAGTTACTGGGTTGTGGAGGTCAGATAGGCAGTCGCTCCATGTAAAACACTGATATACAGCTGCATCCGGCTAGACTGGAAGCTGTTCCAACATAGTTGGGAAAAGGCTAATGCCAAATTCCTAAAACTTACCTCCCGGCATTAGTAAACCATACCAACAAACAAATGCCTTCATATTTTCGCTGTTATTGGAGTTTATTTTTCAGCATACGGGTAGGTTTATATTCATAATTTTTGTAAACATTTCTTACATTCAAAATTGTCACCAGAATTTTCACAAACAACTAGTCAAACATTCAAAAGAATTACGACTGGTAAGATAAACTATCCGTTTCTTATAGAAACCGAGCATAAGCAGAAACAATGATGATTTGATGATGAGATGATAAACTAAAACGGGTAAAACCGGGAATAAGTTGTAGCTTGATTTAAAACCAATCATTTAATGTAGGCACCACACAAGTGTCTAGATAACATGCAGAGAAATGACGTATGCTCTACGCCCCCTGCATACCACAGATACTAAACCATCTGCTATTAGCACGTGCATTGATAACGTTATCTCTTGTGTGGTGTTACATTTACAGGCTCTTGTTTATATAGCTAGGCTGAGATCCCGGAGTCGCTCGAAGTACATAGGTCCTTTAAGGATGGTAGAATGTTTAAGGTAAATAAAGGAGGTATTAAGAGCAAGTACGGTAGGTAGTAAGGGAGCTAGAGCTTTTTATGAAGGAGCTCGTCCGGGGAAGTACTACCACCTTACCTAATTCTGCCGCAAAGCAGCGTTGCTGTGTTCCAGTTTGGGCCGGTGTAATTACAGGCACATGAGATTTTAAATTTGTTTCTGGGATGGCAACGCATTTGCAAGGGCTCTGGTATGGGAGATGTTTATAGGTAGCGGTTCTATGGGCAGGGTTTTATTAAACATCAGGTGGGCCACCGCTTGGTTTGACATCGAATGATGTTAAAAAAATAAAATTATAAGTCGTTTTCTAGCCATTTTTTTTTGAAGTGAAAACTTCTTTACCGGCGTTGTGCACTTTTTTTGGAATGGGTAAAAAATGTTAAACTCGCGTCAGGACACGTGACCCTGATTGAAAATTCATAAGCGGCGTTGTGCACTTGTTTTGGAATGGGTAAAAAATGTTAAACTCGCGTCAGGACACGTGACCTGATCGAATTGTCATATTTGTGTACGTCTTTAGCGTTTTCACTTCTGCCGGCACTCCCGGAGTGCAACCCGTCGTTTTTTTTTTGCTCAGTTTCACTTTGTTTGTTTGACCATACTATCAATGTACCTATCAGGCACAAAATGAAACAAGACACTTGCAACTATGCCCTTGCAACTTGCAATCGATAATTGTTCACGTTCCGTGCATGGCACGGGACGGTGTCGGTTGGTGACGGAACGGTCTCTAATTAGACTGAAGTCGAAGTATAGTGGGCATAGTCTCTCTATACGAATAATATTTTTTGCCTGACACTAACTCTTCTCAACCTGTTTTTTGCAAATAAATGATTTGTATTTGTAACAACAATTAGGGGTAGTTTCTTTTGACATAAAAAGCACCAGCATCATCATCATATCAGCCGCAGGACGTCAAATACCGGTGTCTCCCCCATAGATTTTGGCGTATCTAGAGTTAGTTTTCAGGGGGGGCCTGGCCCCTAAGATGCTATGGTCGATGCGATAAATGTGGTCACCCCCCCCCCCCCCCCGCCGATATACGCCTAATCTCTTTATCACGTCGTCCGTCCACCTTGTGGGCAAAAACACCAGGACTTACCTTAACGAGGTATGCTACATGGCCTTTAACGAGGGCGTCGGGCGCGTGGATCCACGTCCGACCATTGGGGGCGCCATTTTGCTTCCCCTTGCCCTGCCAGAACAGCAGCGTGGACATCCTGCAACAAGCAACGAAAAAACAAATGAAATACGTTAATTTACACACGGTTGGAGCAGTTGTCAAGGTGATATGTATTATCTCACGAGAACCGTACATTTTTCAGGAATAAAAAGTAGCCTATGTGTTATACCGGACTGTAATCTATCGGTGTGCCAAATTTCATCCAGATCCGTTCAGCCGTTCTGGCGTGATTGAGTAACAAACATCCAAATATCTTCACAAATTTCCACATTTATAATATTTGTAGGAAATATAACATAACCCCATACATAACCCACGGGACGATGAAAAGTCTTAATGGGTTTTTCCATTCGGAATTTCTCAGTAACAGCCCGGAGTTTGGAAGTTGGTGGTGTGTCACACCCGTGCCTCGGAAAGCACGTAAAGCTGTTGGTCCTGGCTGTCATTCGTAGATCTTTGGCAGTCGTTACATTAGTCAGAAGCCAAGAAGTCTGACAACCAGTCTAACCAAGGGGTATCGTGTTGCCCAGTTACTGGGTTGTGGAGGTCAGATAGGCAGTCGCTCCATGTAAAACACTGGTATTCAGCTGCATCATGAAAAAGGCTAAGCAGATGATGATGACATAACCCACGGGAACGGAGCAGTAACCAAAGACGTAACTTAATGCGGGTAAAACCATGTGGACAAACTAGTTTAATATAATTGTTTTTCTACTAACCTACGTAACAAAATAGTATGTATTACACATACTTTTTTTTAAGTGGGTAAGCCACTTAAAGAATTCTTGTGATTAAAAAAATATTCCATGGCAGTAAGTCTAGTTATATTAACTTAGCTTGAGTTATGAACAGGATGTCACGACAATTTTATAATCGCAAAATAAACTATAAGTACCCAATTCAGTAGGTAAATATAGAAAAAGAAAATGATAAACGTAAGTATATGGCCACCAACTAGGTCGAAGCCAAAGTGGCTAAATTTAGGGCCGCATCAATATAATTTATAATAATAGTATATATTGTTTATTTATTACAATATACTTTGTCATCGAAACGCTAAAGGTGGATCCACACATTGCGAGGCATGCGCTCCGCACGGCGCACAACGCATGCCTCGCCAAGTGTGGACCTGTATATTCGTGGCGAGGCATGCGCTCCGCACGCGCGAGGGCGAGCCAACGTATGTCGGCAAATGCTTCAAGATCAAAGTGCCTCAGTGCGAGCATTACGTTAGGTGTGGACGTAGCCGCGCATGCACGTTCGAGGCGTGCGTCGCGTACAATATCAACGCACGCCTTGACTGCGAAAATGATGAAAATCAAATCAAAATGAACGTTGTGCGCCGTGCGGAGCGCATGCCTTGCCAAGTCTGCGCGCCTACTTGCCTCGAGCATTTGCTTCGCACGCGATGGCTCGACCCGAGCATATGTTGGTATAATTTGTCAACACGCACGCCTCAAGCCGAGGCATGCGTTGTGCGCCGTGCGGAGCGCATGCTCGCAATGTGTGGATCCACCTTAAGAAGAACTGGGTCCAAAAATAAATTAAAATGAAAGATTCCCAAAATCATCGTTTTTGTATGGGAGCATCACCAAAGAAATGATAGTTGGATTGTGTGAAAAATTCTACAACTAAATAGAGGAGATGCATGTATTGCCATCATCACTTCGTGTTTTTTTTTACGGATGGGAAATCATCAAATGACTTTTCCCGGCCTGGGCCGGGACTTTTACTGACTAAAACCCATCCATGTTCCTTCTTGTGCCCTTTGCGTTCCGGGGGCGAGGTATCCCTTTCGAACAATCCGCAGCCCGGCAGACATTGGCCCTTAGTGGCCCCTCCAATCACTATGTGTGCAGTAGTTAATAAGTTAGTTAGATAAAATATGTATTACTATTACTTCATAATTATTGTTTTTATACGCTTATATGTATTGTGATTTATGGGCCTTACTTGCCTGAAGTAAAGGATAAATAAATGAAAAAATAGAAATGTTGTATGGAAAAATTAAAATCATGAATTCTTAATGTTTGTAACCATACACACAAGATACAGGAGAAATTCCGAGTGGGGCAACGTTTTAAGAAAAATAATGTTTGTTGCTATAGGATCGTCCTGTATATACCACGTATGGAACATAGATGGAAAATCAATGTGTTTTTATGTTTTTATAACACGTGTTTTATAAATAATTATTTACTTAGCATTATTGTTTTATGATGGCACGGATGCAATGCGATTAAATATTATGTATGATATGATAATTGCAATGAAGATTTTCCATAAAATAATAGTAATTCTATTATGGCAGAATATGTTCATAAATTATATGTGTAAGCTTTTAGTTATTTATGTTTTAATGCGGAAGATATGCAATGTCAATTTAAATTAAATATAACACAGAAATACCATCACGCCTGTATTCCACGAAGAGTTAGGCAGAAGTGTACTAATCTACACCCACAGTTCGCCGGTATGTTTAGGTCCCATGTAATAGGGGGCGAGCCTATTGCCATTAACCGGGCACAAATCCAAACTCTGAGCTGCTACTGAGAATCTCATAATTATGAAAACCCAGTAACACTTTTTGTGTACGTATAACTTTACTATCCAGCAAAACAGTTCTACAGAAAAAACGTAAGCTTAGAATGGACTAAAAATTAATCAGCGTAAAATCTTTACTAATATAATGAAGCTGAAAAGATTTTCTGTTTGTTTAAAAGCGCTAATCTTTAAAACTACTAGTCGGATTGGAAAAAGTATTTTTGCAATCATAGCCAGACTTATGAAGAACAGTAAAGGCTATATAACATCACGCTACGACTCACTGAAGTGGAGCTGTACCTAACCAAAGACGCCAAAAGCGGGGGAAAAGACGTAGACGAAGTCACGGGCAGAATCTAGTAATATATTATAGCTTCAGTTATTTTATTTGTTTGTCTAAACGACCTATTCTCTAGAACTCTCAGTCAGATTAGAAAAAATATTTTTGAATATGATAGCCAAGTTGTTTGTCTTGGTATGGGCATGTGAAGAGAAGGGATGACATGACATGTGACCAAAAGGGTTTTGGACATAATTGTGGATGGATGGAAAGGAAGAGGGAGGCCAAAGAAAAGATGGATGGATTGTGTGAAAAATGATCTGAAAGAGAAGGGAGTCAGTGATAGTATGACGGCTGACAGGACGGCATGGAAGAAGAAAACGTGTTGCGCCGACCCAAAGTAATTTGGGATAAGGGCAGGAAGATGATGATGATAGCCAAGTTCATCTATACTAATGTTATAAAGAGGAAAGATTTGTATGTGTGTTTGTAACGAATAAGCTCCGAAACTACTGGACCGATTTTAACCATTTTTTCACTAATAGATAGCTACATTATTCGTGAGCAACATAGGCTATAATAACATCACGCTGCGGCCCACGTGAGCGGAGCAGTAACCAAAGACGTATGGCGGGTGAAATAAACCATGAGCACGGAGTCGCAAGCAGTTCGCATGTGAAGAATATAAAGAGCAGTTATACCTAACTAAAGACGTAACTAAAAGCGGGTGAAACCACGGGTTATAGGTAGTAATAATTTAGTAGTTAGTGATAATTATGACACAGCAAGCATCACGGTTTTACCTTGGCATGTCCGATGAAGCGATAGCCGGCATAAACACCAATTAATATATTATATACGTACAAAATCGTGTGCTACAAACACGAACGAACATTATTATTATTTTTAGCTAGCATATACATAGGAAAATGTATGTATGTATGACTGCCTCGTTGGCCTAGTGATCCTTAGCACGGCTGCTACGCTAGAGGTCTTGGGTTCGATTTCCAGGTCGAGCAAAGTGTTCATCACACCATGCCTGTATTCCCCGAAGGGTTAGGCAGAGGTAAGTATACCAATGTACACCTACAGTTTGCCGGTATATTTAGGTCCCATGTAATAGGGGGCGAGCCTATTGCCAGTAACCGGGCACAAATCCTAACTCCGAGCTGCTACTGAGAATTTCATATTATAAATATATTAGTAAGTATGGATTCCTCGAAGATGCTCATGCCTTCTCTGTATGAGAAGAGGTCTTTGCCCTACAGTGGGACAGTAATAGGCTAATATTATTATTTATCTGTTTTATTTTAGCCTTGAAAATAATCTGAGTTTGGTGTAAATTATGATTGGTTAGATAATAATGACAATTATTATTGGGGGCAGTCATTTTTAATGGCTGACATAATTGAAATGTCAAATGATACATGAGGCATGAGGGATATTATTAGGCCCCGTTCCCACTACGCCGGACCGGCAGATCTGCCGAAAACCGGATGCCGGACAGAGTGTTCACATTACACCGGATACCGGAAGAAATTCACAGTTGAATTTGGATGCTAACTGCTGCTAACTTTAAGTTTTTGTCTTTATAGACGTCTTCGGTCTTATCCCACAGAACAGGTCTCTCTTGGACAAGCGTAATTAAAATTTCTGCTTGAATATCCATGCTAAACGTCTACTTTTACCAGAAAATGCTAGCCGAATCACGTGTGTGGAACATGGGCGGGGCGAGGGGAGTACGAGCGGGGAGAGCGGGGGACAGATACCGGACAAACTCGTTCACATTACTCCGGGTCCGGTCGTTTTACCGGAAATTCCTAGTGACAAAACGCTCGGCAAAAATGCCGGATCCGGGATAATGTGAACAGCTTCATATAAATTGTACAGCCACTAGCCCTTCCGGCAGATTTACCGGCGCGGCAAATCTACCGGTCCGGCATAGTGGGAACGGGGCCTAAATAGGAATTGTTGTATGGATGGATGGATGGATGGATGGATGGATGTATGGATGTATGTATGTAAGTATTCTCCAGACCGATTTCAGTCACGGCGGCTAATCTTAATGGAGCCTGGCCGCGTAGGAGATATTATAGTGCACAAGAGTGTGAGCAAACAGGAGCACTCCCTCTTCCCTAACTCTCATAGTTCGATGGGACGGCAGTCCGACACAATCGGGAAGAGAACAGGCGCAGGGCCAACGGCTTCACGTGCTGGTGTCACACTACCAAATTCCAAACTCCGGGCTGCTACTGAGAAATACTCAATAATGGAAAAGCTCAATAACACTTTTTGCCCGACCTGAGAATCGAACCCAGGACCCTACGCTCAACAGTCATGCTTGCCACCACGAGACCTACGGGGCAGTTTTCTATCCTAATTTTACAGAGGGGAGATAAAGATTATTTTTGTTTGTTTGTACTGAAAATACTCCGAAACTACTGGACCGCTTTGGACCAATTCTTCACCAATAGATAGCTGCATTATTCCTGAGTAACATGCGCTATATAACATCACGCTACGACACAGGGGAACGGAGCAGGGTGAAATAAGCCACGCGCACGGAAGCTAGTTTTTCATAATTTCCTTAATCGTTAGATATTTATCATACCGACCGGTAACTTCCTCTAAATAAATCCTATTTCGTATATTTGAATAGTAAAGTCAGCAACAAAAGTCGATTGAACGATTGACGAACAATGTTACTTTTACATAATAATATAATTTAAATAGACAGGAAATAACACAATTCATTTTATTCACTGCTATACAGAATTTTACGCAATACCTAAGATTTAATTTTTATCTTAATTTTAGATCCATTTCGTATTTCCTTTGATATTGTGCTCAATAATAAGGAGTAACTTTGAAATGTTAATTTAGTTTTGTTCCAATAGAATCACTCCATCTTTTGATAAAAAAAAATCGCAGTCGCTCCATGTAAAACACTGGAATTCTCCGCTGCATTCGGTTAGACTGGAAGCCGACCCCGACATAGTTGAGAAAAAGCTAAGCAGATGATGATGATAATCTACTTTTGTTGCGGACTGTACCGGTTGCCCAATCACTTCTCAGCAACGGATGGTGACGAAACCATAGACAACAGAGGAAACTGACGTCACTGCCTGTGAAATGTAGACTGTGTGATCCTGATTGGAAGGTTGTTAAGATTAATTTAAAAGGTTCTATATCTATACTAATATTATATAGAGGTAAAGTTTGTGGGGTTGTAGGGGGTAATCTCTGGATCTACCGAACCGATTTAGAAAATTCTTTTACCCATACAAAGCCACGTTATTTGTGAGTGTCATAGGCTATATAACATCACGGTACGACTAGTAGGAGCGGAGCAGTAACTAAAGACGTAATGTATTGCGGGTGAAAGTCGCGGGCAGTTCAAAATAAAGCTATTATTGCCCCTTTTATAAGGATGGGAAATCATCAAATTACTTTACCTGCGCTGGGCGAAGCGGAAGGGAGTGTCAGACTCTTACTGACGAAAACGCATCCGTGTTCTTCCAAATGCCCTTTGTGTTCCAGGGCCGCGGGGACTCTTTCGAGCAAATTCCTGAACCTAAGTTATTACCCCCACACTAGGAAGTTCTCCTGTATCGTAGGTGTGTTTACAAATATTATAAACTCACATACACAAACAGCCAGACCCGGAACAACTATCTGTAGGCCACACAACAATTTTTGACCAGCCAATGCGCCAGAAATGCTGACGGCCCAGCTGATGTTAGTGATCACCGCTGCCTAAAGACATCTGCAATACCAGAGGCCTTGCAATTGCTTTGCCATCCCAGAGACAAAGTTGAAATGCCTCATGTGCCTGTAATTACATCGGCACCCATACCCTTCAAACTGAAATACAGCAAAGCTGCTTTGCGGCAGAAATAGGTATGGTGGTAGTACTTCCCGGAGGAGCTCCTTCACAAAGAGCTCTACTAGGTACTACTGTTCAATACAATTCGAAATTCTTAACTGATTTAAACAGATTAATATTGGAAACGAACTTGACCGAATTCATTTAAAAACATCATTAATTAAAACGATTGTGAAAATGGTAGGATGACGAAATGCCTTTAATAATATTTTGATGGACGATTATAACGGTTTGTGAAATGATAATGAGAGCCTCCGAACTGCCTCGTTAGCCTAGTGGTCATAAGTGTTTTTGGGTTTTTCTATGAAATCCTCAGCAGTAGCTCGGAGTTAGGATTTGTGTAAAGTTAATGGCAATAGGATCGCCCCTATTACGTGGGACCTAAATATACCGGTGAACTGTGGGTGTATATTAGTACACCTCTGCCTAACCCTTCGGGGAATACAGGCGTGATGTCAGTTAAAAAGTGCTTGCAAATGATTTAATTTTACGGCGGCAAAAGTTTTGAATTTGACAGAGAATCGAACAATGTGTCCGCCATCTTTTTTGCAATGTCATTATTATAATGTTGGTAAACATGACAGCGGTCGTCTCGACGCACCATTGAGGTCAGATTGAAGCCTTGACTTGTAGGACATTGAATTTTTAGCGAATTTATATTTATAAATATTAGTATCACGTATAAATTTAATGCCTGATTCCGTTACTTCGTGATTTATATTTAACGCTTCGAAAATTTATTCTGAATAAAAAAATGTCGTGATTATTAATTCTCGTTTTTGCTTTGTCTATAGATATTATGCATTCTTTGTGTGTGCTTAACTGCTTACCCACAAGGGACTTAGCTTGATTATATTCACATAACACAATACTGTGATGCAATCATTTCCGTGTTCTACCAGCTAATCGGGGTTGCCAACTAAAATTATACGTAATTATCATGACAGCAACACTGAGAATAAAAAGATTTTAAGATAATGAAAAATGTCGGTAGACACGACCAATTAATGAATCATTTTGTGTAACTACTAATTAGATTTAATTATTTTATTGTTACGAAATTAATTACTAGGTATGCTAGATTTTTAGGACGTAACAAGGTCTAATCTACCAGTCTAGGCTTTTCCCAACTATGTTGGGGTCGGCTTCCAGTCTAACCGAATGCAGCTGAATACCAATGTTTTACATGGAGCGACTGCCTATCTGACCTCCACAACCCAGTAACTGGGCACCACGATACCTCTTGGTTAGATTGGTTGTCAGACTACCCGGCTTCTGACTATCCGTAACGACTGTCAAAGATCTACGAATGACAGCCGGGACTAACGGCTTTACGTGCTTTCTGAAGCACGGGGGTGTCACACCACCAACTTCCAAACTCCGGGCTGTTACTGAGTAAAATCCAAATGTAAAAACCCCAATAACACTTTTTGCTCGACCTGAGAATCGAGCCTAGGACCCCACGCTTAAAAGTCGCGATTGTAACTACGCGACCAACGGGGCAGTATTTTTAAATTAGACTTTATAATAATGTTCAATGAGAAAAATTATAAAAAAATATACTTACTTAAGTATCTACCTATGTATATTTAGCCTAATTTTTTGTATATTTCCTTAAGTACGCTTAACGAACCATTCTTCTTTTAAATACAAGAAGTAATATTACTGCTAATAGTGATAATATTAATTAAAAAAAAACATTGTCTTGAAATATTTAACCCACTTATTTTTTTTCTAGGACAAGCCCGCCACACTGTTCCCAAACCACTGCAACTCCTGTAAGCCAGAATCAACAGTGGCGACCACAAGAAAAGCGCCGAGACAATGAAGCTCGACGAGTCCCGGAGAAACGATTTAACTGTCTTGGATCCCGCAACGAAATTAATCAGAAAAAAAACAGCTGAGTAGGAAGAAAAAGGTGAAGGACAAAATGGCACTTATGGCTATCATCTTAAAGTATACAAATTGGAATAACCCCGAATAACATACTATCAAACGATTACCGACATACAACTCAGTCCATCTGTTCTTACTTGAAGGATCTGGTTATAACGAGACATTTACAAACCAAACTATACCCTAACACCCTAAAAATAGATCACAAACTCCTTTGTGTACCACACACTAGTCTATAACTTACAAAACACATGCGATATTCAACCTTATCACGAACAAAATAAAGTTGGATTGTATTAAAGAATTTTAGTCATTGTTTCTTTGCAGTGGCACATCTGAATACAACTTTATCGTTTACAAAATAAAGTTCATATTCAATTGATGATGTCAAGGCAGTTGTTACGTTATAGCAATGCGGATGGCGGCGAAGTTCCGTACTTAGTACCGACTGATACGGCGCTTACTCACACATGCGCAGAACGCCGTTCATTCACACTTGTCAAGCGTAGTGATGGGCCGTGCTCGATAGTTGTTGACGATAAATTTTTGAATACATTTTTTTTGTTATAAAATAATTTCACTCTTAGAAGGGTTAATCAGAAGTGTAGATATAGTATCTAGATGTATATCTAAATCGCGCCAATTCTGTTTTGTTTATTAAAAAAAAAAGATGCTTTTATAAAATTATAAACTCATATACTTACACCAGACTCGGAAAAACTATTTGTTGGCAATATATTGATCTCATGCTGGAATCGAAACCAAGACACACAGACAGACAGTAAGAGGCTGATTGGGAAGAGAGCTATATCAGGATCCTAGCTACTACCAACAAATAAGGCAATAAATAATATCAGCCTAAAATTAACCCACTGCAGCGCAAAGGCCTCTTCTCATACAGAGAAGGCACGAGCATTGATCACCACGCTTGCTCAAGGCGGATTGGCGATTACAGACTTAGACTCTTAAGGTGATAATAATAACAACAAAAATCTGTTAAGTTATGTATTCTAGAAGAGGCCTTTGTTTAAACTTTTGAAAGGTCAAAGAATATTTAAAGTTCCTTTATATGATTATAAAAAAATCTAGTCTAACTTGATTTGTATTAACAATAAACTGAATTCTAGATATTTCTCGGAGTTATTATCCTACTTACGTAAACGTTCAACGACCTTTTTGTTATTGTATTTTTTAAGAAACTTTGAATCGTTTTTGAGTTTCTTTTTAGTATATATTAGAATAAAACAGTTGGTTGTTTATATAACTGTTTCTTGTTTTATTTTTATTACTTACTAGCTGTTGTTTGCGACGGCGCGTGATTTATTTTTTACCGTTTTTAGTTATGTCTTTGGTTACTGCTCCGCTCTCGGGTATCGTAGCGTGATGTTATATAGCCTACACTCTTCCTCTTGAACCTGGCTATAGTATACAAAGTTTTTCTTTAAATCCGTCTAGGAATTCAATAGATTAGAGCGTTTAAACAAACAAACAAAAAAGCTTTATTATTGTTAGGGTCATTGGATGTCGAGAATTTTTTTAAATAATTTTAAGCGAAGTTCACCTGTAATGCATAATTAACAAATTAACATATAAAAATCAAGTCATAAAACGGGAAACCAGATAAAAAGGCATCTATTTTTAAATACAATTGAATTAATGCGAAACGATACATTGATTAACATAAATGGAAAATAAAATGAATATTGTCCATTACCATCACTTGTTGTAAATCAATTAAAACGGTAATAACTGTCTTAAAAATTAAAATAATGTGTAGTATATTTGTTTTATTGAGTGTCTGAGATACAGACAATGTCTTCACCGTGTAAGTTAAGATTTATCTTCCAATATAAATCATCCACTAGTTATATACCCTGCGGTGTCACCCGCGTTTAGTTACGTTTTTCTCCGCTCCCATTGGTCGTAGCGTGATATTTTATACGTATAAACATTCATCTTGAATTGCTCTATCTATTGATGAAAATGGCATTAAAATCCGTTGCGTAGTTTTGAAGATCTAGGCCTATAAATAGACAGAATCAATAAGCGACTTTGTTTTATACTACGAGTATGTAGAGATTTAGGACAAAAGATTGTTGATTTTTTTTAATTAGAGTGTATTATTGTGGCTTTTAGAAGTATAACAAGAGCGAAGGATAATTTATGTAGGTTATAATAGATGATATATATGTATAAAAAATGAGAGTCAAAACTGGTAAAACGGATAACACAGGCACACAACATGCAATGGTGACCCCAAATCGGTCACCGTCACGGTAGGAAGCCGAACTTCATAATTATACCACTTTTATCTTGGGGAAATCTTCATGTATATCTTCCATCTGGAGAAAAAGGAGGGTTATGTCGGACTCTTACTGTCGGGAGCCCGGTATACAATTGAAGCATGTTTGGCGCCCCCGACCGGTATTGGCCCGCCGGTATGGTGACCCTTCCTGTGTCATCTTTCTAGAATCCACAGGAAGGATAGCTATTTAATACTTGAATGGACACAGAAGAGACAAAGGCACTAAGATAAAAACAAAACAATTGGTGTGGTAAGTAAAAACGCATCTAAAAACAGGGTATAACAAGTACAAAGAAAACAGTAGATATACCTACTAGAATTTCTTGAAACATAATAAAACCAAGGTTTACCAATTTAAAATCGACCTTTGAAATTTTCAACCAAACATTCGATCTCAAGTTACCCACGATTATCGATAACACTACATCACTATTTATAACTTGCATAACACACACGCACACAAACACCGGACGACGCACATAGGGGTATTTGACCAAAAAAAGCGGACAATATTATTTTATGCTCTTATCCTGTTTATTGATCAAAAATCACTATGTAGAATGTATTATTACTTATTTTATGATATTATTTTAGTAAAAAAAAAAAAACCGTGAAAAAAAAAAATATAAAAAAAAGTGATAATGCTTGCTTGGGTGTTAATTGTGATCTTAATGATGAACCGCTGCTTTTGTATTTTTTTAAGTACGTAGATCCTCGGGTTGGACTTTTACTGATATCTTTGACCACTTTTGCAGCCTGTGGATAACCATATTCTCGAAGCTTCATTTGACTCGCATATAAGAGTTGTTGAGAGTCACCCTCATCTTTAAGGCTCTCAACTCTTCGCCTTTTACGGCGATCACATAAATCACTAAATGTTTTCGATGGACGACCCGAATTTCTACTTGATCCCGTAGGTATTTCTACGGTACCTTGAAGCCAACGGTGATTTTTTTTCAAGAAAACCTTTTCTGTCCTACTCGCAGCAACCCATCTGGTCTTCATTTCTGACTTAATGCCAGAAAATTTGTGCAGAAACTGTTGTTTTTGTTCCTCGGGGAAAGTCGGCTTACTTACAATATCTTTCTCGACAGAGTCCAATTTCTTTCCAAATTCTACTTCTGTACTTTTTTTCATCAATTTAAATAAGTATTCCCGCGTAATAACATTATTTCCAGAACTACCTGCTAAAGAAAAACTCGTGTATTGTCAAGTTTTCAATATCAAGTGAATAATATAACTTTGTTTTGTAAAAATAGTATTAACAAAATAATACGAAAAAAATATGATAGGCAGATTTAGGCACCTAAATTTCTATGTTTTCAATAGTAGAATAGTTAATCTTGTTATAAAAAAAACAAGAAATGCCGTGAGACGCCCTGAGACATAACAAAAACACTATTATGTATATGTTTGTTGTAAAATCTTACTACGTTTTTATGCAGTCTAAAGAATTGTTCATATCTTTATGCAAACTAATACTACATCAAAATAAATAAAATAAAACGAATAATGAATACCTGCTTCATTAATATCCATCATGAATATCACTTCACAAGACTTTGTTTAGTTAATAACAACCAAAATTGCGCGATAAAAAATCGTTAAAGTCAATGATTGTTACGTGACCGTTTCCAACCGTTCAATTGATAGGCAAAATAATGATACACAACATTTTTTTTTAATTTTTAATGTGGGTATTTTTAGGTTCTTAATTTATCTAGGTACCCTCAAGTACATCCAAATTGCGAAGATACTGTACTTTGATCTTGTTGAATATTGTCCGCTTTTTTTGGTCAAATACCCCTATGTGCGACGGGTAGACTAGGTTATTGCGAACTATCCTTTACCTTTTAGTATAGGAATACCGGAGATAAGCACTTCTTTAAGATACGTTCGGCAGCTCGGAGTTAGGATTTGTGCCCGGTTAATGGCAATAGGCTCGCCCTCTATTACATAGAGACCTAAACTAAACTGTGGTTGTACATTGGCACACCTCTGCCTAACCCTTCGGGGAATACAGGCGTTATGGTATGTATGTTTAAGATACGTAGGCATTGCATTCAAAGATTTCAAAAAAAAATATGGCGGATTTGGGATTTGACAGCAGAGAAATAATGTTAAAAAAAGCGATTTGTCTCGCGATGTGACCCACGTCTTTGGTTACTGCTCCGCTTCCGTCTGTCGTAGCGTAATGTTTTATACGCATAAACCTTCCTCTTGAATCACTCTATCTATTGATGTAAACGCATTAAAATTTGTTGCGTAGTTTATAAGATCTAAGCTTACAGATCGCGGGAAGTGATTTTGTTTTATACTATGTAAAAATAGTTTCCAAATATAAATAAAAGTTTTTAATTACGTGAAATAATTCTTGCCTTGTAGGTACCATAAAGTAAAATAATGATTAAAGACTGGGGTTGTACTATAGATAAACATAGACAACGGTAATGAGTTCTACTTTAGTTTTACATGTAGATATAATTAGGGCACAAGCAATCTCTAGAAACCGTTATAGGTCTTTACTTGATTAAAAGAGGGAAATGAATGATTTTATCATGAACAGTATAGGTAGTGTCCACGCATGAAATTAAACTAGCCATTCTTTGTTCGAAATTCGAAAAGAGGCCGTCAATTTTGACAGCTGTTTGAAATTAGAACACTTTTTTTAACAACAACGAGCATGGCTAGGGCTGCCATCCGTCCGGGTTTCCCCGGATTTGTCCTAGTTTAGAGGGCGTCCGGGGAGCGTCCGGGCGGGCCTGGCAAAAAGTGTCCGGGTGAAACCCGGACACTTTTAGTGTCCGGAACCTAACCTAACCCAACGGAACTACATATATGACATAAAATTTGTTGAAACATATGTATGTAGTTTATTTGTTTCTCTAAAAACCCAAAAAATATAATTATATATTTTTTAATTACCTCATAAATAGAAGAGTGTAAAATGTTGACTATTTTATTTGTTAAACAGTAGTTTAAGTTGATTGTGTCCTCCGGCTCGATCTCATGGCGACATGGAGAGAGCGACTGTCGCAACCTCGTGTAGGGCACGCCTTGATTGAGGCGGTAAGTCCCCTCTTTGAGGAGTGGCTAGAGCAGCGCTACGGCGCCCTCACCTGCCGCCTGACGCAGGTCCTCACCGGACACGAAAGTTTCGGGAGGTACCTGCACCTCATCGGGCGGGAGGAAACGCCCGGGTGTCACCACTGCGAGGATCGCCCCGAGGACACGGTGGAGCACACATTGGCGGTGTGCCCCACTTGGGCGGAGCAACGCCGAGTCCTCGTGGCGGCCATCGGCGGCGGCGACCTCTCGCGTCCGGCACTGGTTCAGGCCATGGTCCGGAGCGAGAGGGAATGGGAAGCAGTCGCCTCCTGCGAAGCTGTAATGCTAGAGAAGGAGGCGGCGGGACGGGAGAGGGAAAGGAGAATCCCCCGTCCCAGCGGCCGCCGCGGTAGACGCTCCGGGCGTCGGGAGCCGCGAGACGACTCCCGGCCACCGTAGACGCGGGTCTGTGGACGGTGAGCAATGGGTAGCTCACCGTCCGTACGTTCACTGAATAACGACAGACCGTGTCGACGGAGCGTTCGTGTAATCGTGTTCCACGCGCGCCTCAAAGAGATGTCAGCAAACTTGGATGGGGCCACTGAGGGTCGATGCCTGCCGGGGCTGCGGGTTGTTCGAAAGAGATACCGCGCCCCCGGAACGCAAAGGGCACATAAAGGAACATAGACGAGTTTTAGTCAGTAAAAGTCTGACACTCCCTCCCGCCCCGCCCAGGGCGGGGGAAGTTACTTGATGATTTCCCGTCTATATAAAAAAAAAAGTTGATTGTGTCAAACATTGTTAAATAACTAGCAAACAAGCTATTTAAATGAATGAATACATTTTATTTTTATTGTTATTTTTTTTCTGGGATGTCCGGGATAAATACTGAATTTCATCCAAATGTCCGGGGTTTTTGAAGTGTTTGTCCGGGGTCGGCAATTTAGGTGATGGCAGCCCTAAGCATGGCTCAAATTAAATACTTATTCTTTTTTCAAAATTCGAACCGCTACAAAAGAACCTAAAAATTTGACAGCTGTTTGAAATTAGAACATTTTTTTTAAAACAGCCAGCGCACCATGACGTCTGTCACTGTCATTAGTTGTCATTTTCATATAGTAACAATATTTCTTTTGACCTTAGGATACCTGGCTAGACTGCCTGTGACGTCACAGCAATTTGTCACGTCTTCCTTCACAGTAATTGGTCATGTCCGAGCGTGTCACGATAACCTGTGTCGAGTTCAGTGAAGTAATATCTTTGTTGTCACGTTTTTCCTCATTAGGTGACAAGAACAATATAGAAAATAAATTACCTATAGTTAGTTAAGATAATTTTAATAGTTGGTGGTACTAAGTAGGGTGGCCTAAGCTATTATAAATGCGAAAGTTTATGTGAATGGATGGATGGACGTTTGTTACTCTTTCACGCTTAGATGGCCGAACGGCGCTGGATGAAATTTGGCACTGAAATAGATTGTAATGTGGAATAACACATAGGATACTTTTTATCCCGGGACAATGTACGATTCCCGTGAGATAATTTTTCAAATTTGACGCTAAAGAGGTCGCGATCAGAAGCTAGTCAGTAATATTTATTTAAAAGTAGTAGAGTAAGTCGATTAGAAAACGTCCAGAGACAACGCGGTCGATTTAGACGAAGATGGCGGCTTGACAGGATTGGTCCATCCACATTCGCTCAGGATAGAGAGAACTGGAAAGAAGAAGGGAGGCCTAGCCCTGCGACTTGGATGATATCAGGCCCGAAACAAAGAAGGACAAACAAACAAACAGCTGGGCTACATGATGGGAAATGTCACCGTTGCCTATCGCCATCAAAAGCAAAATAAGTATCACAGGGCCAAAGACAATACGGAAATGTCTCAGGTGTAATTCAATTTTGGAATTTAAACCAATTGTGAATTTAAATTTGGAACAATGATGACACCAAAATGGTGGCCAATATGTCAGTTACAAAATTACATAACAACTTTTTTCTTTGTCTATTGGACTGGGCCTTTAAGCCCAACTTATTTGGTGCTTCGATTTAGAAGACCCGGTAATTTGTACACCCTGCAGTGTCATCCGCGTTTAGTTACGTTTATGGTTACTGCTCCGCACCCGTTGGTCGTAGCGTGATGTTCTATACGTATATAAAAATCCTCTTGAATCACTCTATCTATTGACGAAAACCGCATTAAAATCTGTTCCGTAGTTTAAAAGATCTATGCGTACATACAGCGGGGACCGACTTCGTTTTATACTATGTAGAAATTAGTACCAACTAAATGTTTAAGGAAAATAATTCAAAAAGCAAGTATGATGGTTCTTTTTTGTGGTATTTTTATAAAAACCATTGACGATTCCGATTTTATTTTCCTACTTCGATTCCGATGAATTTTACAAGGAGAAGTATCGAATTGAATTTTTAGGGGTCCTCAATTCGCATTTTTAAAACGTTTCATGAGAAAATGTTTTATTTGTTGAAGAGTACGAAAACCATGGATTTATGGAGCGTGAATGTTGATGGTAGGTCAGCATAGTTTAGCTTATTAAAAGATATTTATTGTGTTATTGCCTATTGGGTTTTTCTATTACGAGATTCTCAATAATATCTCAGAGTTAGGTAGTTCATTGATTAACACCTTTACCACAATTACCTAAAGCCGTTGATCCTGTGCCTGATCTGAAATTGCCGTCCCAATAGGACAATGAGAGTGAAGGAAGAAAGAGTGCACCCGTGTTTGTGCATTATAATATCGCCTGTGTACTTAAATTCATTCGTGGCCGAAATTTGGTTGGGGGATTATGATTAACCAAATATATTGAGATAGGTAAAGACTCAAAGTTGATGAGACAAATAAAATTTTATAATATTCTGAAAATTGTACGGAACCAAAAGTGTTTTATCGATATCAATAAGTTCGTCGACATACAATCCTTACACAGAAGTTTTTGTAAACAAGACGCAAGCATACCGGTTGTTTATGATTATGATAAAAAGTATCTTTGTCTATTGCTAAAAGCGTAGATCATTGATTGTTTTTGCTTACATCATTACATGAGGATAAAATGATTGGATGTTGTTCTGATTTCGTAAATGATTCTGGGAAAATTTAAGTAAAAAAATAATCGATAATGTTGCTAAATATACAATTTATCGTAAAATAACATCAAATTTCAAAACGTCAAACGTCAAAATTAGGTATCACTACTTAAAGGTACATACTACTTCCATGCGTAGGACTGATTTAGTAACAAAACAACGAAATTGAATAAAGAACACATCATTTAAAACGTGATTGCAGAAACGGAACACCCTGATGTTATTCAAATTCAAAATTCGAATACACGATTTGCGCGCGAAACCACTGACGTCTATCAATACTATTCGAATGCCGTGTTCTAAATTCATTGCTTCTTACATTTGCAAGTCGTTTTACCGTTTTAGTACTAAAACGGTATTGTATGAGGAACAATGGGAGTTATTCGTCTAAAATAGCGAAAAGGTGTGTTGACACAGTGACTCAGGGTATAAATATGCATGAAACGTTTAGGATCGTGAGATAAACTAATGCATGCTCTGTAGGTTGCGACATGGCTGTCTAACTGTCTATAGTACCTTTACCATAAACCTGTACCTTAGACCATAAACAAATGAAATTGAAACCATAGAGTTAATATAACGCTTAATACTTTTTTAAGTGATCACCGCTGCCTATAGACATTTGCAATACCAGAGGCCTTGCAAATGCGGTGCCATACCAGAGGCAAAGTTGAAATGTCTCATGTGCCTGTAATTACACCGGCGCGCATACCCTTCAAACCGGAACAGCAACACTGCTCTTCGGCAAAAATAGGTACGGCGGTAGTACTTCCCCGGACGAGCTCCTTCACAAAGAGCTCTACTAATAAAAGTGTAAAATAGCTGGTTTTTATCATCTGTTGAATGAATATTTAAAAACAAACGTGCAATTCGAAATATGCATATATTTTAACTAACAAGACTTGAGAGTGATTTCTTAGTTAAACACGAATCTAATTAAAAATATTGTTTCGCGAAGTATTTTTATAATGAACAGCTAAAATACTAGCATACACTATGCGGAAATAATATAATGATTATTTTAATTGGAATGCATCTAAAGAATTTTTTAAGAGCTGATTCCAATTTAGCTAATTAATGATCTGATATCAATTTAGGTCGAGTCTTCACGTGACCAGAGGGCTGGCCTTTTCTTGGGTCACGATGAATGGCAATGCTGATTCTTTAATCAGCGTTGCCATTCAACGTGGCAATACTACCCGTCTTTTGAGCATTTGCCCCATTGACAGCGATGCGGACTAGTTTTTTGATGCCCTATAAGCTTCGTTTTTAATACTTTGTAACTTAATTATCTGTACAAATACAAAGAAGGTAAAGTTTGTGAGGTTGTAGGGAGTAATCTCTAGATCTACATAACCGATTTTAATCATTTTTTCACCAATAGATAGCTAAATTATCAGGAAGTGTCATAGGCTATATAACATCACGCTACGACACAAGGGAGCGGAGCAGTAACCAAAGACGTAACCACGGGCAGAAGCTGGTAAGTAGTAATAGCATTTGCTAGGCATTTTGTCTGGATGCGGGCAGCGCAGGACCGGTCATTGTGGCTATCTTAAGAGGAGGCCTATGTCCAGCAGTGGACGTGGATCGGCTGTTATGATGATGATGATAATGCCATATTGTCTAGTGACGTCTTTCAAGCAAAATAAAAGGAAGAAACAAATAGGGGGTTTCCATTTCTTAAAAACGTTTTTATTAATTACTTTCCTGTTAAAATTCTCACTAAATAAACGACTTAATGCTAAGTGATATTATTATGTGGTCAAAATAGGTAGACTTAAATTTTTGTATTGTATTTAATTGAAGTATACCGTGTGTAAGTTTCGTTAGTTGTAGTCTAAATGTAAGGTCCTGGTTTCGATTCCTAGGTCAGACAACTATCCGCCACGACTGCCAAAGATCTACGAATGACAGCCGGGACCAACGGCTTTACGTGCTTTCCGAGGCAAGGGGGTATCACACCACCAACTTCTAAACTTCGGGCTGCTATTGAGAAATTCCTAATGGAAAAACCCAATAACACTTTGCTTGACTTGGAAATGGAACCCAAGACCTCCAGCGTAGCAGTCGCGCTTAGGACCACGAGGCTACCGAGGCAGTGCAAGAAAATTTTCGTCAGTCATAAAATGCAGTTGCATACAAACCCGCAAACAAAAGCTAGTCAACAGCTGCACTATACTGCAATCAATTACATAATCCCCGACACAGCACTACTGTACAACACGCAAAACGCATTACCCTCCTTTAGACATTGTAGGTCGAGCAAGAAAAAAGTGCACTACAGCACTAGTCTTAGACTAGATTAACCATGTTCCCATCGGTTTTCACTTTTGTTTAGAATTACGATGGCCCAGTTGTAATTACCAGTAGGAGGAGCTCGTGGCTAAATAATTACAGCCGCATAGACCGATCTTCCGGGTTAAGCCACGCTTGCCGAGTTTGGTCTGTGGATGGGTGACCATTTACCTTAGCGAGTTTCCTCCGTGCCTCGGAAAGCACGTAAAGCCGTTGGTCCCGGCTGTCATTTGTAGATCTTTGACAGTCGTTACTGTTAGTCAGAAGCCAGAAAGGCTGACAACCAGTCTAACCAAGAGTATCATATTACCCATTACTGGGTTGTGGAGGTCTGATAGGCAGTCGCTCCATGTAAAATACTGATATTCAGCTGCATCCGGTTCGACTGGAAGCCGACCCCAACATAGTTGGGAAAAGGCTAGGCAGATGATGAGTTGTAATTACCAGTACATTACAGTAGGTCGTGATTCACTTATCAACCCAGCGTTCGACCAATACTGCTCCCTAACCTAACTGAATTTAGTAGGAGTTGAGCTCTTTGTGGAGAAGCTCGTCTGGGGAAGTACTACCACCATATCTATTTCTGCCGCAAAGCAGCGTTGCGGTGTTCCGGTTTGAAGGGTATGGGTGCTGGAGTAATTATAAGCGCATGAGACATTTCCTTTGTCTCTGGGATGGCAATGTATTTGCAAGGCCTCTTGTATTTAAGCAGAGGTGACCACTTAACATCAGGTAGGCTGTCGACTTGTTTACCATCCAAAGAATGAAAAAAAGCAACAGCTAGTTTCTAGCTATCTTAATTGTGTCAAAATCAATTCACTATAATTGCTTAGTAGCAGCTCGGAGTGAGGATCTGTGCCCGGTTAATGGGAATAGGCTCGCCCCCTAACATGGGACCTAAGGACCTAAACATACCGGCGAACTGTAGGTGTACTTTGAGACACCTCTGCCTAACCCTTCGGGGAATACAGGCGTAATGGTATGTATGTCTACGTGCTTACTAAACATTTGAAGCCCAAATCGTCTCGTACCAATAAAACTTGTTTGACCAGATCTATTCGTGGAACTGCAAGATGTTTTTTTTAGACTCAAATACTGCTTACAGATTCGACTTTATGTTTTTATTGCCAAAACACGTTTTGCTTTGAACTAGGGATTCCCGAGATGGTCATGTTTATTTGTCATTTATTTGTGTGTTGTTTGGATCATTTATTTTGCAGGGGGGTTAGGATCCTATGCTATTAATAAAACAATAAAACCAGCCTATTGACTGTCTCGTTAGCCAAGCGAAAGTTTGTGAGGATAGATGGATGGATGGATGGATGGATGGATGGATGGATGGATAGATGGATGGATGGATGGATGGATAGATGGATGGATGGATGGATGGATGGATGGATGGATGGATGGATGGATGGATGGATGGATGGATGGATGGATGGATGGATGGATGGATGGATAGATGGATGGATGGATGTTTGTTACTCTTTCACGCTTAAACGGCTTAGTGGATCAGGATGAAATATGGCACTGAGATAGACTGTAGTGTGGAATAACACATAGGATACTTATTACCCCGGAAAAATGTACGTTTTCCGTGGAATAATATATCAAAGACGCGGATCAAGTCGAGGGCAGAACCTAGTATTTTATAATGGCAAGATCCAATCAAAAAATATCTTCAATGACTCACACCCATAAAATAAACGGCCATATTTTGTATCAGTTAACTTTAACTGCCTTGGTTACGTGTACTTACGTAATTCTTAACTAAGTAACGTTTATAAACTTTATTTTAATACGTAATATGTCGTTAGACTACATCGAGTTTCCGTTCGAAGAATAGGAATGAGGGAAATGAAGAAAGTTTGTGTTGTTTTTGAAGCAGAGGGCAGCACAAGCGCAAGGGGAAAATGTTACTTTAAATTGTAAATACTCGTACATAATATTTTTTTTGAATGTCAAATTTTCTCTTCTCTTCTCCATAAAAAAAGAAGAGGCAGCGAAAGGAGTGTGTAAGGATCGTAGCAGGTGGCGGTCCGTGGTTTCTGCCTACCCCCATGGGAAAAAGGCGTGAGTTTATGTATGTATGTATGTATGTTCTCCATAGAGGCCTACCTACGTTTTGGAACGAGCAACTAGCTTCAACTTTATGTCTAACTGACCGACTCCTTGACAATTCAAAAGTGCCTGTAAAAGGTCTAATTGATTAAGATGCTTTGACAGGGGCGTAGTTTGACTTAGACGGGCCCCGTATCCAAATTTATTGGGGGCCCTTCTAACTAACTGCGGGGAAGCCCAAATGGGGTGTTAATTTTTTTCTCAGTAAGTTTAGCGTACAGCCAAAAAGTTAAGTAAGCTAGTAGATACTATTTGGTATTTTGGCTTAAACGGGTTCGGGGCCCCCGTATTTTTGATACGGCTGATATGACGGTAGCTACGCCCCTATGCTTTGGCTTTGGCTATTTAATTCCATTCAGCTGTTTAAGCGTGAAAGAGTAACAAACCATCCATCATCCATCACGCCTGTATTCCCCGAAGGGTTAGGCAGAGGTGTACCAATGTACACCCAGAGTAACAAACATCCATCCATATATCCATCCGTCCCTTTAGCAAGGAGTAGGATATCTATCTTTACTTTTCTTAATTCAGATAGGCAGACTTCGGTACGGAGTCTTAGTAATAGGGTCCCATTTGACACCCTTTGGACACATAACCCTAAAAAGTCCCACAGACATGCAGATAATGACAAAGCCTAAAATTTACACTAAGCTCGTGCCAAGAAGATCAAGACTTTATCTAAAGCCATCTTATTGCGCATTGTTAGCTATCTATATCATAAGGACAGAGGTTATCATATATGATCTTTGAACGGAGAAAAATTAGGTTATCTCTTAATTGGTCTAATTATTTTTATTCTTTTCGGAGGGTAGATAATTTGACACGCCATTTCTTGATCTATGCTAATATTTAAAGAGGTAAAGTTTGTATGTTTGTGCGGTTGTAGGGGGTAATCTCTAGATCTACTGAACCGATTTTGAAAATTGTTTTACCCGTAGAAAGCCACGTCGTTTGTGGGTGTCATAGGCTATATAACATCACGCTACGGCTCACGGGAGCGGAGCAGTAACTAAAGACACTTAACGGGGTTGAAATAAGCCACGCGAACGAAGTCGCAGTCAGTTCGCTAGTTCTCATATAAAATAGAATCATGCTACTTATTATCTAACAAAGAGAAATACAAGAAAATTTAGACGTGCATGCCCCAATTTGGTCTTAAAATTCATTACATATTCACAACGCATTGAATTTCCAACTCTGTTCTTGTGAGTAAAGGTTTATATTTCAGTGTGTGTAAAATTAGGTTGTGAATTCGATTTTGCAATACAGTCCGTATTTTTGCGGTTGGTCGCAATTTGAAGATAGTTAAGTTGGAGTTGGATTTCGTAACTTTAAATGAGGTTTGTATGAACATTCGTCCCGTTTCGGAGCCTATTCGTTACAAACAAACAAACAAATCTTACCTCTTTATACCTAATATTAGTAAAGATGAGAAGTACTTTCGATTCTTCACGTGACCTGAGATAAGAAGGTCTCCTACGAGCATTTCTTTACACATTACATTTCGTAGAGGACTTGGCTTCGATTCCTACATCGAGCATAGTTTTATTGGGATTTTCTATGAAATTCTCAGTAGCAGCTCAGAGTTAGGATTTGTGCCCGGTTAATGGCAATAGGCTCGCTATTACATGGGATCTAAACATACCGGCGAACTGTGGGTGTACATTGGTACATCTCTGCCTAACCCTTCGGGGTATACAGGCTTGATGGTATTTATGTATGTATACGTAACTACAAAATAATGCCATATTTCCTAAACAAAGATAATTTGGAAGAAAAGAGTACGAAATCTAAGCACACAATGTGCTAGTAATAGATAATCACAATCAAGCAATTCTCGAGATGACGCGTCACATACAAACTAACAGACAGTAATCAGCTGAGCGTACTGCGCAATAGTGATGTACCAATTCATTATCGATATCATATTATGAATATGTAATGCACAACACGTGTTGAATGTTAAACATTATAAATCCATACTAAATAAATAAAATATTATAAAGAGGGAACACTTTTTTGTTTGTTTGTTTGTAACGGATAGGCTCCGAAACTACTGGACCAATTTTAACCATTTTTTCACCAATAGTAAGCTATAAATTATTTCTGAGTAACATAGGCTATATAACATCACGCTACGACAAACGGGAGCGAAGTAGTAACTTAAGACATAACGCAAGCGAAATAAGTACTTAATTAATATATTTTTCTGAGTTTTATAAATAAATTTAATTAAGATTATTTATAATATTAAAAATTAAAATTAGTTTATTTATTTTATTGGGGTGATAGAAAAATATAAAAAAAAACTTTTTTTAAATTGTAACATATATAAGTGATTCAATGATCCATTATTATTGATTATAAAAAAAAATGCCTTAGGGATAACAGCGTATTTTTTTTTAGTTCATATAATAAAGCTGAAGAGTTTTTTTTGTTTGTTGTTTAAACTCGCTTATCTCTGAAACTACCAGTCGCATCGAAAAAATATTTATGTATATTATAGCCAGATTCACGAGGAATAGTATAGGCTATATAACATCACGCTACGACACACGGGAGCGGAGCAGTAAGTACAAACGTAACGTAACGCGGGTAAAAAAAGCATGCGGGCAAAGTCGCTAGCAAAGGATAATAAATAATTATGTAGGTATGTCTCATGACTTTACTTATAATTAAATCTTTGTTCTACATGCCTGTAAATTAATTATGATGGTTTTAAAATGCAATCATGTGTTGTGATCGTGTTTAATGGAAATATAAAACGCAGGCAGTAGAATGTGGCGGATTTTCCCATACATGACTTATACCTACTTATATCCTAGTTTACTACTATACTAGCAACCTGCGTGGCTTACTTCACCCGCTTTAAGCTACGTTTTTGATTACTGCTCCGCTCCTGTGGGTCATAGCATGATGTTATATACGTATAAACCTTCCATTTGAAACAGTCTATCTATCGATGAAAATCGCAATAAAATCCGTTGCGTAGTTTAAAAGTTCTAAGCGTACAGACGGCGGGAAGCAACTTTGTTTTATACTATGTAGAGAAGCGGGGCCCGTAGGGGCCCAGGCCTTGACTGCCGAAGAGAGTCCGGCCCTGTCTACAAATTAGAAAGTACCTAATTTTTAAATAAGCCAAATTGTGTTAAAGTTCTAAAAAACTCTAAAACACCACCATTAAAAACTGCAACCAAGGTAACAACATACGAAAAAAAAAAAAAAAAAAACTCTCCTAACAAACAATAGTGTTGGGGCCAATTAAAATGCACAGATTATAAATAGTATTCCCACGGCGTGGCTACTCTGTGACTGTGCCAAAGACAATGGTTCTCATTGGTGTGACGAAAAAATACATTTACGCAACCTCTTTTTGTTTTCAGTTAGGATTAATGAGTTATTTTGATAGAGAATATCTTCTTGATGTCTAACACTCGTTTTCTGAAAGGCTGATATCTTATTCTTGGATGTATTAGGTTCGATTCCCAGGTCGAGCCAAGTGTTATAGGGTTTTTTTATTAAATTCTCAGTAGCAGCTCGGAGTTAGGATTTGTACCCGGTTAATGGCAATATAGGCTCGCACCCTATTACAGCGGACTGACACCTCTGCTTAACCCATCGGGGATAACAGGCGTGATGGTATATGTTTGATATCTTATCCAATGATAGCAACGTGAACGTGTTATGATTTGGTATGACCAAATCGAATAAGTAGGTTTATTTTTAGCCTATTATGAATGTCGATTATGATTTCGGGTTTTTCTTATTTTTTGCGCGGCATCCTAATTGTTTTTCTACAGTAAAAGTAGCCTAAGTTATTCCTTATAATATTAGCTTTATGCGGTAAGAGTCCCGTCAAAAATTCGGAGATAGACGGACACAAAGAACAAAATAATGAGACTATTACACTCGTCCTTTTTTGAGGACCGTAAAAATTGTGGCTTATATCTATATCAACTCATTTTGCGCTGCCGTATGACACAATCAGGACTTTTGGATGAAAATCCTAGCCTCCTCGCCTACGACCAATATTTTGTAGGACCGATTCAATAAATCCCTAGTTTCGTGGAACCGACCTTTTGTCGGCCGTGTGCATAATTATGTTCCATTCTCGCTGACAAAAAAATCGGTTAAAATGTTGGTAAAAACATCGGTCAATACGTCGGTCGTGAGGCTTATGTTGTATTGAACGATATCATGACAGTAGTACTCTCTATTATAGTAGACTTCTATCAATGGTCTAAAGTACCCACACAGTTCATTGTTATTATCGTAGATAATCAGCTATTTTTAGTCCCATCGTGCGTCACTTGCGAGGGGTTAACTAACGGATTGGTATTGGTAAGTATAACGACTAGTAATCGGTAGGATGTATGCCTTTTAAGTTAATCAATTGTAAGTAAAGTAGCTAAGTTTATTCAAAAAGAGAAATCTCAGTGTCTGACGATTTTGCGACTAAACCACTGAACCGATTTTGAAAATTGTTTTACCCATAGAAAGTCACGTTATTTGTGAGTGTCATAAGCTATACAACATCACGCTACGAATAACGGGAGCGGAGCAGTAACCAAATACGTAAGCCATGCGGACGAAGAGTTTGCTAGTGTAAGAGGAAAAATTTGTTTGTTTGTTTGTATCGAATAGGCTTCGAAACTATTACCGATTTCAACCATTGTTTCACCAATAGATGCTACATTATTCCTGAGTAACATAGGCTATATAACATCACGCTACGACACACGGGAGCTGAGCAGTAAGCAAAGACATTACTTAACATGTTTGAAAATATCCACGGGGACAAAATCGCGGACAGTGCACTAGCTTCTTATAAAAACAATAATTACCTCCATTGATATTGACAAGTTACGAACTACGCTCAGTTACTCTAACTACTCGTTAATTAAAGGAACCGGTCACATTCACAAGAGCGGCCCACAGCAATTTGTCCCCCCTCTAGGTAACGTTGATTCTATTCGGGTCATCTGCGGGTCACTTGTCCAAATATTATAGGGACAATTTGTTAGTCGTTACGTCTAAAGTTCAGTTCCGTTCAAGGCAGTACCGGGTAGATGGGTTGTTCGAAGGTCCTTTTATTTGTGGCGTTAGTTATTTTTAGAGCTGTAGTAGTGGATAGTAGCAGGGGCGGACTAGGACGGGGGGCCCGGGGCGCAAAATGTAAATGATATTTGGTTGGGTAGATTTTGTAAAGGTATGTATTGTGTTTGTGTTGCAACTGCCTCGTTAGCCTAGTGGCATTGCTACGCAAGAGGTCTTGGGTTTGATTCCCAGGTCGAACAAAGTGTTATTGGGTTTTTCTATGAAATTCTCAGTAGCAGCTCGAGGTTAGGATGTGTGCTCGGTTGATGTGGAACACGAACGCGCCGTCGACACGGTCTGTCGTTAGTTAACGTACGCACTGTGAGCTACCCATTGCTCACCGTCCACAGACCCGAGACTATTAGGGTAAGCTATAAGTTAAACTTAGATGTCAAACTGTCAATTTATTTGTGCTGGTAATACCATAGAATTCATGTTGTTTTTGTCATTGTATGTACTTCTAAGTACAGCCATTTGAACATTTGGCCTTGGCACGCCCATTGGCGCTCATTGTCGAATGCTACTAATACTTTGTCATTTAGTTTTTGCGACAAACATCATTGTAGTACTAAGTGCATAGTTTGTTAAGCCATTGCTTGGTTGACGTATTTACCCGATTTACTAAGAAGGAGGGTGCTGGTTTTTGTCACACATACCACCACGCTTGTATTCCCCGAAGGGTTAGGCAGAGGTGTACCAATGAACACCCACAGTTCGTCGGTTTTTTTGTCCTGCTTTTTCTTTGTAAAGAAATGGGAGACTTCCATTTTCCATTTATTTCTCAAGGTTGACAAGGTTGACAGTAAATGGCGTATTTGATTGCGTATTGAAATTGGCAGATTGAATCATTTGAAAAAAAATGTATATGTTTTCGTGTTTGTGTGATGTAAAAAAAATAGGAGGTTGTTATAAAGACATAAATCCATACGTTAATATAATAACTATACTAATATATGCGAAAGTAACACTGTTTGTCCACCACTGTCTGACCACTGAACCGATTTTGATAAAGTTTAAACTTTTTCTTTCTTTCCAAGACTTCGCCAAAAATAGACATTCACGAAGACGAAAAAAAAACTGGTAAGTACTTAATAAAAAAAAAATCCAACACTGTTTTCAAACTAATAATTTTTGAAAAAGGAATCAGGAACATAAACAATTTTATTTTTCTTAAATAACCGGCCGGCATTGGCATAAGCGTCTAATGCATTGTAAGGCATAGTACACACAATATGTGTGTCTAGGTCACTTAGTATTCGCTAATGGAAGAGTACTAACATGAAATATAAATATTAAGGCCAGTTGTACATGTATGATTTAAATGGCATTATCGTTTATTGGTGTGAATTGGTTGAATGTTTTATTGAAAATTATGTTGTTAGATGTTTTATGGCTTATGAAGTTATGATTCAAATATGGCGGGCAATCGAGTTATTTATAGAGAATATAAGGAATTGAATTCATGTTTTTGGTATTGATTTGATCGTTATCGAATAGTAATCGTTGGAAATAGTAATTTAATGTGATCGTGATCATTATGATTGCAGATTATTTTGACATAAATAACCAAAACACAACACAAATTAAAAAGAATGTATAAATTATAATAGAGAAAGGGGAAGCTCATACGGCATTACAAAGGATTGATTACCTACTATGCGTGGAATTAATGATTGTAAAAAAAATATATATTTATACCATCACGCCTGTATTCCCCGAAGGGTTAGGCAGAGGCGTACCGATGTACACCCACAGTTCGCCGGTATATTTAGGTCCTATGTAATAGGGGGCGAGCCTATTGCCATTAACCGGGTACAAATCCAAACTCCGAGGTGCTACTGAGATCTTCATAGAAAAACCCAATAACACTTTTTGCTCGACCTGGGAATCGAATCGAACCTCTAGCGTAGCAGTCGTGCATTAATGATTGTATGCTATTAAAATGGCCCTGAACTTCGTTTCAAAGCTTTTTTGTAGCTAAACGATCAGTAACTATACATCTACATAAATACAATTGAAGACGGACTCTTCAATTTTATTTATTTAGATGAATAGGTTTCCTAATGTCAAAATAACATCTTTTTACTTACTATATAAACATACGTTATAAATGTTTACACGGTACTTGAAGAAACTTTTTGACCTTCTAACTGTTTGTTCCGGCTAACCTCCTAAACAGCTGGACCAATTTTGACGGGATTTTTACAGACAGATCGCTGACGTAAGGATGACTTAAGCTACTTTTACTTGATAAACAATTAGGCTACCGCGCAAAAAAAATACACTGCCTATATACGACAGTTACGCGGACGAAGTCGAGGGCATAAGCTAGTCCTACTAATATTATGAATAGAAAAGTTTGTGGTTTGTTTGTGGTGTTTGTGTTTGTTTGTGGTTTGTGCTTGTGTAGTGGTCCTGAGCGCGACTGCTACGCTAGAGGTCCTGGGTTCGATTCTCGGGTCGAGCAAAAAGTGTTATTGGGTTTTTCTATGAAATTCTCAGTAGCAGCTCGGAGTTTGGATTTGTGCCTGGTTAATGGCAATAGGCTCGCTCCCTATTACATGGACCTAAATATACCGGCGAACTGTGGGTGTACATTGGTACACCTCTGGCTAACCGTTCGGGGAATACAGGCGTGATGGTGATGGATGGGGAAAAGTTTGTGAGGATGATAGATGGATGGATGGATGTTTGTTACTCTGTGGCTGAACGGATCTGTATGAAATTTTGCAATCAGATAAATTGTAGTGTAGAATAACACATAAAAAATGTACGTTTCCCGTGGGGTAATATAATATCAAACTTGACGCAGGCGGAGTCGCAGGCAAAAGCTAGTAAGAAATAAAAGCTACTGTAGGTCAAAGGCTTCGGTCATTGACTAAAGCTTTTAGGCTCGCGTGATTCTAGAACGTTAAACTAGCACATACGAGTACGTGTCGAATTTAATGGTTGTTTGCTAGCATGTTAGAAATTGGATTCCGTAGTAAATAAGTAAGCTATGTTGATATTATACTTAAAAATAAATATACCATCACGCCTGTATTCCCCGAAGGATTAGGCAGAGGGTGTTATTGGGTTTTTCTATGAAATTCTCAGTAGCAGCTCGGAGTTTGGATTTGTGCCCGATTAATCGAAATAGGCTCGCCCTCTATTACATGGGACCTAAATATACCGACGAACTGTGGGTGTAAATTGGTACACCTCTGCCTATTAAACTTAAGTTTATACTAAAATTCAGTAAATACTAATATAATAAAGCGTGAACAGTATTTTGTATTTGTTTTAACGCACTAATCTCTGGAACTTATTCGTCGGACTGGAAAAATACCTCTTGTATATGATAGCCAATTCCTAAGGGATCATCATCATCATATCAGCTGAACGACGTCCACTGCTGGACATAGGCTTCCCCTCAAGATAGCTACAATGACCGGTCTTGCGCTGCCCGCATGAGGAATAGTATAAGCTACAAATGTATAACATCAAGTTACGACTAACAATAAATATAAACCGGTGTTACAATCAAATATAATAGATAAAAGAAAAGTTATTTGTTAAAAACCAACAAAAATAATATCTCGAACAACATTTTCGCCTTAAGAGCTAAGGATCAATGCCTGAAAGAAAAAATTATCACATTTGGTTAGTCAACCTTAGAAAAGTCTGTAACACTGCAATAATAATTAAATTTGCAACTGTCAACTAAATCAATTAGTTGACAATGACAGTTCAGTCGCATGTGTGTACTAAGGCTAAAAAGCAAAGACAATGAAAAAAAAAGACAATGCCAAAACTGCGTTCAGGGAAGTTTAAATTTAGAATCGATCTTTTTGTTGCTTGCTTATACCTTTTTTCTGAATGCAATTAAACACTTTAATTTGTGAATTCCTATTCAAGACAGACATTAATTTTAATGGGCAGGATAAGTCATTGGCTTGTTGTTTCCCCCTTAGATTTGTGTTAATAGTATGTGTGATGAACGATATCTCGTTGTCCCATGTAATAGGGGGCGAGCCTATTGCCATTAACTTCGAGTTGATACTGAGGATTTTATAGAAAAACAAAACATTAATATTTTGCTCGACCTGGGAATCGAACCCAAGAAAGCGTAAAAATTGCGCTTAGGACCACTAGGCTAACGAGGCAGATCCGAATTCTAAGTTTTAAGTACTGATTTCTCATGAAATTATTAAAATCGTACGTTGTAAAGATTGTATGATACTAGAAGAGCTAATTATTGTTTGAAACAATTCAGTTTTATTGCACTTTGCAAGAAATTGCTTGGGAATATCCTAAAATGTAGGTTGCCGGATTTTCCCGGGTTTGTCCGTATTTTAGAGGTCGTCTGAGGAGTTTCTGGGGTTATGTTGTTAATTAGTTGATTTACAACAATTAAAACTAATTTTAATTTTACTGTAAAGTTTTACAAAAGTAAAACTGTAAAGTTTTTTTTTTAGTTTATGAAATTCTCAGTAGCAGCTCGGAGTTTGGATTTGTGCCCGGTTAATGGCAATAGGCTCGCCCCCTATTACATGGGACCTAAATATAGCGACGAATTGTGGGTGTACACCTCTGCCTAACCCTTCGGGTATACAGGCGTGATGATGGTGTAAAGTTTAAAAATACACTGTTGACGTAAGTTAAGTTTTGAAACCCATGTTTTTGTTGTCACCCAAAGATGTTATTACTTTTTTTTTACTTTTATATAACTTGTTTAAATACCAGTCCCTTTAATTTATTTAATACATCACAAATATTAATTAATGACGATAAAAGTCTAAACAAAAGATAAGCTTCCTCACTGTTAGAGAAAACATTTTTTTGTTTGTTTGTATCGAGTAGGCTTCAAAACTACTGGACTGATTTTAACCATTTTTCCACCAACAGATAGCTACATTATTCCTGAGTAACATAGGCTATACAGGAAAAATTTTTAACCAGTGCGTAAATTTTGCCATAATAAACTTCAACACGTTTTATTAAACACGTATATTTTATTTTGATATGTCTTAGTACTAAAAAAAAAAAGTTATCGCTTACGAAACATGTTTACTTAAAAACCATATTTCATTGTCACTCGGCGCTAGCGCATTCCCCACCCCCTCACTCCAGCCATGCGCCCGGGCGGCGGCGGCGGCCGCGAGTTTTCATTGATAGTATTTTTTTTTTTTTTTTTTTATAGACGGGAAATCATCAAATAACTTCCCCCGCCCTGGGCGGGGCGGGAGGGAGTGTCAGACTTTTACTGACTAAAACCCGTCTATGTTCCTTCATGTGCCCTTTGCGTTCCGGGGGCGCGGTATCTCTTTCGAACAACCCGCAGCCCCGGCAGGCATCGGCCCTCAGTGGCCCCATCCAATTTTGCTGACATCTCTTTGAGGCGCGCGTGGAACACGAACGCGCCGTCGACACGGTCTGTCGCTAGTGAACGTACGGACGGTGAGCTACCCATTGCTCACCGTCCACAGACCCGCGTCTACGGTGGCCGGGAGTCGTCACGTGGCTCCCGACGCCCGGATCGTCTACCGCGGCGGCCGCTGGGACGGGGGACCCTCCTTTCCCTCTCCCGTCCCGCCGCCTCCTTCTCTAGCATTACAGCTTCGCAGAAGGAGGCGACTGCTTCCCATTCCCCCTCGCTCCGGACCATGGCCTGGACCAGTGCCGGACGCGAGAGGGCGCCGCCGCCGATGGCCGCCTCGAGGACTCGGCGGTGCTCAGCCCAAGCAGGGCACACCGCCAAAGTATGCTCCACCGTGTCCTCGGGGCGATCCTCACAATGGTGACACCCGGGCTCATTGATAGTATGGCGAATAGATTATGTCCTGGATGTTTTGCTTATTTCAAACTCGGATAAGGATGAAATTTTTTTTAATTTTTTTTTTTAACTAAACACGGAAATGTGTTCTACTACTGACACTGAACTACCAAAAAAAATTTACGCACTGGTTAAAAACTTATCCTGTATAACATCACGACACGACAAACGGGAGCGGAGCAGTTACCAAAGACATCACTCAACGTAGCGGGCAGTCGCTAATCACACTAATATAATAAAGGCAAAAGTTTGTGAGTGTGTATGTTTGTCTCTTCTTCACGCTAAAACAGCTAAACGGATTTGGGCGAAACTTGGCAATGAGATAGATTGTAATGTGGAATAACACTTAGGCTACCTTTTATCCTGGAAAATGTACCTAGGATAATTATATCAAATTTGGCGCGAAAAAAGTCGCGGGCAGTTCGCTAGTCATTTATAATTTCGTCCTATAATCTATCTACCTACACTACACCTAATCTATCGAATAATCCCTTTCTCCGTCAAAAACTAAACACTTTCCACCAACAAATAACATTAACTTTAATCAATAAAACACAACGACAGAACGATCCAGAAGCGCGCTAAAAGGTCACGTAAAACAACATGGCGCATGGCGGAATGGCGCGAAAATGATTTGAGGTTAAAAGTGAAAGAGAACACGCCCTCAAATTGTTACCATGAGAATTTGTTGGAGCCAATCTTGTTGTTGTAATGTCGGATAAAAAAGTTTATAACTAAACCTAGTTGCAGAGTAAATTAATATTTTGTCATTGGAACTGAACGAGGATTCAAAATGACAAAGTTGTAATTTCAAAGGATGTGATGGTGATTGCCTCGTTAGCCTAGTGGTCCTAAGCGCGACTGCTACGCTAGAGGTCTTGGGTTCGATTCCCAGGTCGAGCAAAATGTTATTGGGGTTTTCTAAGAAATTCTCAGTAGCAGCTCGGAGTCATAACTCTTCGGGGAAGACAGGCGTGATGGTATGAGTGTGTGTCCAACACACAACTTCTTTAAAAAATCTCTTTATTATAGTCCTGAAAATCTGATAAATAAAATAACTTTAAAATTATATTTGTTGTTGTTTTGAAATCGATAAATAGTAAATTGAGATAACAAAAAAGTGACGGCTTAGGAGTTTTGAAACATGAGTGCGTATTTTGGCATGATTTTGACAGATGGAAGCGTAAGTCTCCTTGTCTCTGGCTGCGGGTTGTTCGAAAGAGATACCGCGCCCCCGGAACGCAAAGGGCACAAGAAGAAACATAGATGGGTTTTCAGTAAAAGTCTGACACTCCCTCCCGCCCCGCCCAGGGCGGGGAAAACTTATTTGATGATTTCCCATCTACTTATAAAAAAAGCCTTGTCTCTGAACGTCAGTCATAGACAATTCCATAGACAATTTTCTAACGAGAAACATAAAACTTAATATCTCGTCTCGTCTTACATTAAATGAAAGTACAGAAACAGTTTAAATGTAAAATATAAATGTCGAGTATCCAATATCACATCTGAATAAGCAAAGGTGTCTAGTTTCTACTTACAACGAACTTTCAACTCTATTCATCCTACAATTAAGTAGCAATTTCACTGAACTTTTTCGAAAAGTCGATTTATTTTACCGCAATGAATTGTGGACTGTAAAGTTTAGGCTGTAAGGTTTAAAATTGATCGTGCAGCGAGTAGGTATAGTTATTTGAACAATTTTCGCTAGTAATCGGTTTAGTGTTGGATTACTTTTAAGCTGGTAAGTACATTGTTTCAGAAATGAGGGTAGACGTATATTATTTACTTTTTAAGTATAGAAAAGTAATCAAATCTATACTAGACTAACATTATAAAGAAATAAAGTTAGATCGTTTGTTTGTAAGTAGTAATCTCTTAAAATACTGGTTCGATTACAAAAGCTACACAGAATGTTTTTTTTTCTTAAAAAAGAAACCTTAGCGCTACAATACGAATTACGGATAAGGCTATCCGGCTGCGTCAGACAATCGGTGACCGATTTTTTTGTCGGAGAGAATGGAACATATGAATTCTAAAATACCAACGAACACATAACATACCATCAAGCCTGTATTCCCTGAAGGGTTAAGCAGAGGTGTACCAAATATACACCCACAGTTCGCCGGTAAGTTTAGGTTCCATGTAATATGGGGCGAGCCTATTGCCATTAAGTGGGCACAAATCCTAACACCGAGCTTCTACTGAGAATTTCATAGAAAATCCCAATAACACTGCTCGACCTGCGAACCTACTTATTTCATTTCATCATCTGCCTAGCCTTTTCCCAAGTATGTTGGGGTCGGCTTCCAGTCGAACCGGATGCAGCTGAATATCAGTATTTTACATGGAGCGACTGCCTGTCAGACCTCCACAACCCAGTAATGGGTAATACGATACTCTTGGTAAGACTGGTTGTCAGATTTTCGGGCTTCTGACTAACAGTAACGACTGTCAAAGATCTACAAATGACAACCGGGACCAACGGCTTTACGTGCTTTCCGAGGCACGGAGGAAACCTACTTATCTCATTTGTTATCACAAATTCTGAATCATGACGAATTCTGACGCGGTTTTAATTCCTGAATCTCATGCAGGATTTCCGTTGGGGAATTCATGATAAGAATTCGGATGTATGTATGGTTTTTAGCTGTTACTGTGAATCATATAAAATTCCTAGTACACAGTGGATCGGACTGGATCTGTGAAACAGGAGACATGTAATTTACACATACATACATACATAAACTCATGCCTTTTTCCCATGGGGGTGGGTAGGCAGAAACCACAGAACGCCACCTGCTACGATCCTTACATACTACTTTCGCCTCGTTCACGTTCATACATCTGGTCATACAAGCACGCCGGTTACGAGTACTGCACACCCGACCTTTCTGAAGAACCTCACCAATAAGGTCAGGGTAGGTCTTTCTAGGGCGTCCCCTCCCGGCGTTGCCACTCACATCTGCCACTTAATACCTTAGTAGGATGTGTTATTGGGTTTTTACATTACGAATTTCAGTGTCAGCCCGGAGTTTGGAAGATGGTGGTGCGACACCCCTGTGCCTCGGAAAGCACGCAAAGCCGTTGGTCCTTCGCCTGATCTCTCCCCGGTTGTGTCAGATTGCCGCCCCATTGGACTGAGAGAGTGAGGGAAGAGGGAGTGCACCTGTGCAATACAATATCTCCTGCGTACTTGGCTAGTCTTCATTCTGATTGGCAGCGGTGACCGGAGGCTGCGGGTTGTTCGAAAGAGATACCGCGCCTCCGAAACGCAAAGGGCACATGAAGGAACATAGATGGGTTTTAGTCAGTAAAAGTCTGACACTAGGGCGGGTAAGTTATTTTGATGATTTCCCATCCACAAAAAAAAATGCGGTGACCGGAATCGGTCTGGAGAATAGACCAGATCAGACATTAAGAACTCCCAAATTCCACTAGTTACCTACGTTAAAATCCTCATTTGTAATAACCGCCATTTTAGCAGACGAGGTCATATACAAAAGCCAATCCACAAATTTAAATAATTTTGAATTTCGAAAACAGTGCGTTCCATTCCATATTCAAAATACCTCCGACACACATTCGAAAATAGATTGGAAGTATGGAAATATTAAGTGCTGAATCTAAATAAAGACTCATTTGTAAACATAATGTTTTTGTCATGACTTTTTGCTGTCATCATTAGTACGTACAAAGGTATAAATTATTGTCTGAAACTCCTGTATATGAGGAATAATTTCAGTTATCAACCATTCGGTTTTTCCCGGTCAAGTAAGTTTAAATGTTAGATAGCAATCTCAAATTGTTCGTGGAAAAAATGTGCAGTTTCAATTTTACGTTTATTGTGTTTTTTTTGGAAGAGAAAAAAATCTCAGAGGTGTGTTTAACTAATATGGAGGAATTAAAAAATAAACTACCTACCTACCTAGCTACTTAGTTTGAATTATGCAAATAATATCGGTATTGTCGTGATGGCCGAGGAGGCTGTGGGTTCGCAACCGGGCACGGGCAAATAGGTACCAATGCAACTTTTTCTATTTCATAATTCTACGTTCTAAGTTTAGTGATAAACTTATGGACATCACTGACATCGGTGAAGGAAACCTGGACTTTAATTAATACAAGTCTGAAATCGCCAATCCGTCTTGAGCAAGCGTGGTGATCAATGTTCGTGCCTTCTCTGTGTGAGAAGAGGTCTTTGCCTTGCAGTGGGACAGTAATAAGCTAGTATTTTTTTATTTAAATAATACTGGCCAGTTTTCTTGTCACATTAAAAAAAAAGCATAGACAAACATTTGACCATAGACTAACCTAGGCTGACAGCTATAACCGAACGAAGTTTAAGATGATGTTTACCACACAGACCTACTATTTCATAAAACAAGTTTAATATTCGCAACACGCCTAGCATTAAACATGGCCGGGGAACGCAAATGACACGAAGCCAGAATAGAAATTGTATTTAACGTAATGCTCGGCCAACTTTCTTTCTAGGGACATACGGACAGACAACTGGGTCGGTAACGTGTTTAAATATACACGTAACTTCTTTACTATGCTGTGACGTAAGCAATTAGGTGTTTGGAAATAGAATTCGGAGATTTTTAGTGTTACGTGCGGTCTACTTAAAGTTGTCTAGTTATAATTTGGTTTAATAAGTAATTAAAGTCGATTAAATTTTTTAGATGTGATAATCTGGTATGAGATTTTGAGTAACTTAACATTTTGAAAATGTATTATTTGACATTAGCCCTATTAACTGTACATACTTGTAGTTTGTAATTAATTTATTATTTTTTAACTAAGTTTTATGTTCGAAAAATAAAACTCATTATAGCCCTAGAGTTAATGTTAAAATAACAGCATTTTACAAAATTAATATGAATGTTTACACAGTACTTCAATTTATGAAAAAATATTCTTCTTTGTCTCTTTGTTCCAGCCAATCGCCGAAACGGCTGGACCGATTTTGAGGGTCCAGCTTTTATTAATGACCATGGTACTAAACTGTATTATTATAAAAAGAAATGTTATTTGCCAAAATGACCATTTGTTGAGTGATTAAGGTGGGCCCCCAAGTAGTGTCAGTCTAGGGCCACAAGATTTCACAGTCCATCCCTGGCACCAATATTAAATGGTTCTAATGGCCACACAGAGAGACCAATTTTATCCATTTAGCGCTTCTATCAACTTGTTTGCAAATCAAATTGCTTGTCCACATCGCTATAGATGTGCATTCATGCAATTCAATATAGGTAGTAACAACAACTGTATAGGTGCATGGCACTGCCACGACGCAAAAAGAAGCAATAAATAATTGGGTATTAGACACCATTAAACAATAATTCCAAGGCATAACTTCTTTAAAGAAACACTATATTATAGTCCTGAAACACCGATTGATTTTCAAAAAAGTGTGAGATTAGATTTTTTATTGCTTTGAAATGAATAAATAGTTGGTCAATTGAGTCGGGATAACAGATAATAGTGATGTCACAGTTGACTTTTGTACGAAGTCTAATAGGGGAATCTCGTTTTGACAGGTCATACAAAGTATGTCAATTGATTAGTATTTAGTGTGTGTTTTTGTTTAATAGGCAAGCTCTATTTTTGTTCTCTGCCTATTAGTTAGACAAAATCCGGTGACATGTTTTATTTAACTGCCCCGTTGGTCTCCTGGTCGCAAATGCGACTGCTGTGCAAGGGGTCCCGGGTTCGATTCCCAGGTCGAGCAAAAAGTGTTATTGGGTTTTTCTATGAAATTCTCAGTAGCAGCTCGGAGTTTGGATTTGTGCCCGGTTAATGTCAATAGGCTCACCCCCTATTACATGGGACCTAAATATACCGGCGAACTGTGGGTGTACATTGGTACACCTCTGCCTAACCCTTCGGGGAATACAGGCGTGATGGTATATTTTTATACTTTTTTTATATGTTTTGTTTTCAAGAGCAATTAGGTACCTACATGAGTAAATCCGGGCCAATTTATATTTTGAAATCGAAAATTAATAATAAACAAAAATGTCTTGGCAATAGAAAGTTCATCTCGTGTCACAATGGTGATAAACAAACAAATGTTTACAAAACAAACAAAAATATTTAGCTGCATATTATAAATACAGCATACAACAACAAAAATTACAATGTAATGAATCGTTTATTCGTTCCGATGAAACAATATCGGTGTCTGTAATCGATATAAGGTTGAATGAATGTGTCACAACTTGATACTGGTGGCCGTTTAAAAAGAAACGCGTTCGATTTTCAATTTGGAATACGATGTGGTTCGCGCCAAATATTTAATTAGATTTAAATCTTTGCTTCGTTCGATTTTTAAATTGGGTAGTTGACACAATTGAGTAATAATTGTATTCTTTAATAAATCGCTTTAGTTTAGTCCTGTAAACCCAATTAGTTTTCAATTACATAGTAGTAAAATTAGATTTTTGATTGCTTTAAAAGTTAATCAGTTGAGTTGGCAAATAAGTGATGTCACACAAAATCCATGGGGGAATAGATTTTTAACAGCTCATAAAAAGTAGCTCAATTGATTGATGTCAAGAGGTACCCAAATGTTTGACATTACGATGACAAAATGGCGACGTGCCATTTTACAGCTGGGTAGCTTCAGTAAATGTAACCTATTTGTAATAAAAGGTTAATAAAAGTTACCTTCAAATATCCTTCATAACAGGTCAACGTAGAATATGTAATTACCTGCAAATAATCGGAAAACACACGTTAATATATAGGTTATTAAAAAAACATTGTACCTAGCACATGGGCATTTATTTTGAATCAACTTTTCAATGTCATTAAATGGAATGCGGTGCGTGAAATGAAAAGACAGATTTTTGATAAAGAACTATCTAAAAAAGGTATGTCTTTTTTTTCTGACATCATTATAGATTATTGGGGTTGTCATTGAGTTATAAATCATTTACAAATGAGGTATATCACCATTACCAAAGACAACTTGAGTTGTCAACGTCAAATGTCAATGTCAACTTAGCGAAAAAGATTGAACTGCAAAATCTAGTTATTAAGTTGATGGACAGGGGTTTTTAGTTAAGTCAAATCCTCAGCACGTATTCTTAGCGGATTTCTCATGCCTATAAAAAAAACAATATTTTTAGTTTTATAGGTCAAATAATTTTCGATATATCGTGTTCGATCTGTGAGTGACCATAAATACGACTCATAATTTTATACTTAAGTACTAACTTTTAAATCATAACTTTGCACGCCAAAATGTAACAATTCTCACACTTTTCATCAGAAAGGCACCTATTATTCATACATATAATACTATTGCTAGCTAATAGTACTCGATAAATTATCGACTAAACTCCAAACGCACGCACTAAAAGCAGTTCTTCCTCTTTCGTAATTCCCAGCGGTGTAAAGGTGTAATACATAATAGTTTACGCTATTAATCTATTCAGTTGTAATATGTTGGTACTTAAGCATTTTGCGTGGGTAAAATTATCCGTAATATCCGTTTTTTAGACTACCTAGGTCTCGGCCCACCTGATGTTAAGTGGTCACCGCTGCCTTTAGACATCTGCAATACCAGAGGCCTTGCAAATGCGCTGTCATCCCAGAGACAAAGTTGAAATGTGTCATGTGCCTGTCATTACACCGGCACCCATACCCTTTAAACCGGAACACAGTAACGCTGCTTTGCGGCAGAAATAAGAATGGTGGTAGTACTGCCCCGGACGAGCTCCTTCACGAAGGGCTCTACTACTACTATTTTTATTTAGGAATATCTGATAGATTCAGTTCCAGATCTTTATAGCGTTTCTGGTATCTGCGTTTGCGCAGTGCTTTAGACGGCGACTTGGCACACAAACCACAGGATAACTTAAACCAATATACGCTAGGATTATATCTATGAGTGGGTTATCTTGCGCAAAGTTCTGAGTCAACGGTTATAAATAGCAGACTCTAGTACTATTATCCGCTGTAAATTCTAGTTTATAACAAAGGGCCGACCCTTTTTAGGGAGAGGAAAAGGTGAAAAGGGTATAAGTGATGTAATAACTTAATTTTGAAGATATTACGTAACTGGCTTGCTTTTATGACCAGAAGTATGAACGAGGACGAGGCGAAAGGAGGTTGTAAGGATCGTAGCAGGTGGTGTTCTGTGGTTTCTGCCTACTCTCATGGCAAAAAGGTGTGAGTTTATGTACAATATCTAATGTGTTAGAAGTCCCTCTTCTTATATGAAAGTCCGAGGAGACAGTAATACGTCACGACTGGGGAGAGATCAGCACCAACGGCTTTACATGCTTTCCGAGAGTGTCGCACCACCAGCTTGTAAACTCTGAGACTGCTACTAAGAAATTCATTATGGAAAAACCCGATAACAGTTTTTGCCCGAAGTGGGAATGACAACCACAAAACCAACGCCGTTTAGAATCGCGTAAGACTTCGTTTTCCTTTACTTTTTTTTAAGGATAGGGAATCATCAAATTACTTCTTCTGCTCTAGGTGGAACGCAAGGGAGTGTCACACTCTTACTGACTAGAACCCATCCGTGTTTCTCCGAGTGCCCTTTGCGTTCCAGGGCCGCGGTGACTTTCAAACAAATTCCGCAACCCTGGTTTTACTATACACCTACTAGGTATAAGTATACCCGTGCTTCGGAAAGCACCTGAGCCTGCTCTCTCCCGGTTGTGTCGAATTGGGTACATGACACCACTAACCAATAATTTCAAGAAACAACTTCACAAAAAAACATTTAATTTTAGCACTAAAAACCCGATGATATTTTAAATAACTATAAAAATTGATTTTTAGTTGCTTTGAAATCAATAAATAGTGAATCGAGATGATAAAAAAGTGACGTCATAGTTGGGTATTGTCATAGAAAATCTATGGGGGAATGGCGTTTTGACAGCTCATAAAAAGTACGTCAATTGATTAGTGGTGTCATCAACCCAATTGCCGTCTCATGAGACTATGAGAGTTAGGGAAGAGGGAGTGCACCTGTATTTGCACACACACTTGTCCACTATAATATCTCCTGCGTACTTGGCTAGTCTACATTAAGATTAGCCGCCGTGGCTGAAATTTGTCTGGATCATCATCTACCTAGCCTTTTCCCAACTATGTTGGGGTCGGCTTCCAGTCGAACCGGATGCAGCTGAATATCAGTATTTTACATGGAGCGACTGCCTATCAGACCTCCACAACCCAGTAATGGGTAATACGATACTCTTGGTAAGACTGGTTGTCAGACTTTCGGGCTTCTGACTAACAGTAACGACTGTCAAAGATCTACAAATGACAGCCGGGACCTTACGTGCTTACGGGGCTTTACGTGCTTTCCGAGGCACGGAGGAAACTCGCTATGATAAATGGTCACCCATCCACAGACCAACCTCGGCAAGCGTGGCTTAACCCGGAAGATCGGTCTATGCGGCTGTAATTATTTAGCCACGAGCTCCTCGGCCTTCAGCGCTCGTGAAATTTGTCTGGATAATACATACAATGCCCTTTGAGTTTCCGGAACGCGGTAACTCTTTCAAACAATTCCAAAGAGTATGGTAATCCCTCATGGCTTGTGCTATTCCAGTCTCTAATAATGAAGATAAACGGAACCTGGACCTCTTTGCTGCTATCTTTGGGCGTGACTCATGCAATTTGAACCAATAAGGATGCTCTCCGTTCAAGTAATCAAGGCGGTTGTAATTCAGGCGGGACAGCCGTTTCTGAGGTTAATTTGTACATACGGATGGACAGGTTGATTATGGTCGTATTAACGTCTGATTCGAGTGAACCCCCTAAAACTTCTGTGTATAATATTAGACTAGAGAAGTGACCGGAACTTGACTTCGTCCGCGTGTAAATTTCGCTCGTGTTAAGTTACGTCTTTGGTTACTGCTCCGCTCCCGTGTGTTGTAGCGTGATGTTATATAGCTTAGGTTACTCAGGAATAATGTAACTATCTATTGGTGTTTTTTTTTTAAAAATCAGCCCAGTAGTTTTGGAACCTATTCGGTATAAACAGACAAATAAATAATCTTTCCTCTTTATATATTGGCATAGATAATGTTTTTGTCCTGTCTTCCTAGAATACGGCTGGGCCATAGACTAACCGGTTTGGTGACAAGCACACAGATATGTCATACTTGTTTATAAGTCACCTACAATTTGATAATGATCTGTTGTTTTCTTCGAATAAGTGAGTCAGAGAGTCAGGGACTTGCTAGATTTGATCGTTGAAACAAGAATTGTAATCTATTCAATAAAATAAAATACCCACAGTTCGCCGGTATGTTTAGATCCCATGTAATAGGAGGCGAGCCTATTGCCATTAAACGTGCACAAATCCTGACTCCAAGCTGCTACTGAGAATGTCATAGAAAACCCTAATAACACCTTGCTCGACCTGGGAATCGAACCCAAGACCTCTAGCGTAGCAGTCGCGCTTAGGACTACTAGGCTAACGAGGTGTATTTAATAATCGGTACTTAATAAATCCATACTTCAAAAAGATGCCATAACCAAAGAGGTCACAACACATAGGTATTCGATTTTCGAACACAGATGTTTACAAGATGGCGTTGCTAGGTCAACGCCCCGTTGACAGAACAATACCTGGCCTGGCCGTATTTAATTCAAACGCAAATTGGCGCGATTGTGAAGTATGCACAGTGCAGTTAGAACGGTAAACATTTTATTAAATATAGGTCAGGTGGTTCTGTTTTCAAATAAGGTAATTAACTATTCGTTTTTTTTTTGTTAAATATAATATTATCGATGGCATTACCTATTTTGAACGAATTAATATTATTGCAATTGGGATAACGAAACGAAAATTACATGCATCAATTTTTAAGTTTTCCATATTTATCCTATTATCCTAATCCTAATATAATTGTAAATGCGAAAGTTTGTGAATATGGATGGATGGATGTTTGTTACTCTTTCACGCTTAAACGGCTGAACAAATTTGGATGAAATTTAACACATAGATAGATTATAGTAAGGAATAAAACATAGGATACTTTTTACCCCAGAAAAATGTACGGTTCCCGTGAGATAACCATATGAAATTTGCAGCCGCGGGCAGAAGTTAGTCCCTACTAATTAAATGCGACAGGACCTGCCTGTCTTACATAACATACATTCATCCATCCATCCATGCTCACAAACCCTCGCATTTATAATATTAGTATCTAGTTAATCCCCATTCAAGAAAACTATCAACAACCGATCACCCTCTATATTTGTAATGTAATCCACGGCGGCTAATCTTAAAGCAGACTAGCCACTTACGCAGGAGATATTATAGTGCACAAGTGTGTGCGCAAACACAGGTGCACTCCCTCTTCCCTAACTCTCATAGCCCGATGGGACGGCAATCCGACACGGCCGGAGAGAGATCAGGCGCAGGACCAACGGCTTTACGTGCTTTCCGAGGCACGGGGGTGTCACACTACCAACTTCCAAACTCCGGGCTGCTACTGAGAAATTCCTAATGGAAAAACCCAATAACACTTTTTGCCCGACCACGAGACCAACGGGGCAGTCCTCTATACTTAACCCACTTATAAAAGGAGGTTATAATATGATGAAAAGGTTACGCACATTAGGTCAGCTTATGTTATCAATATAAGTCTATTGATGAATTAAAATAAACGGGAGCAAATTAATTGGGTCATATTGAGGCAGATAACATTATGCTAAACTTTACAATGGCTCCTTTTAGAACTGGTGTGATAATATTCACACTGCTATTTATAGCCTCTGTTGGTCAATTCAGTAATTTCTCGGTTAGGTGAAGTGATCTTGACGTGGGGAGACCCTCATTGTCGTCGATTGTTTTAGAAACCACCATGCCTCAGAAAGGTCAAGCCATTGGTCTAGCCTTAAATCTCTAATTGGTCGTGTCGGATTGCCGTCACATTGGTCTATGAGAATGAGGGAAGATGTTTAGACACACACTTATGCACTATAATATCTCCTGCGTGCTTGCCAAGCTTCCATTGAAAATGACCGCCGATGATTGACGTGACCGAAATTAGGCCAGGAGTTTTTTTTACTGCCTAAATAGCCTAGTGGTCCTAAGCGCGACTGCTACGCTAGTCTTGGGTTTAATTTCAAGGTCAAGCAATGTTATTGGGTTTTTCTATGAAATTCTCAGTAGCAGTTTGGAGCTAGAATTCGTGCCCGGTTAATGGCAATAGGCTCGCCTCCTATTACATGGGACCTAAACATATCGGCGAACTGTGAGTATAGGTACACCTCTGCTTTACCCTTCGGAGGATACAGGCGTGATGGTACGTTATGCTATTTTTCCACTTTTTTCCCCACTTTTACGCCAAATATCGAGGATTTCTCTCTGATGAGTAGTTCCTAATCCGTCGACCTCGCAAAACGCGTACCGTAACGATAAGGCAAACATTATGTGTGGAGTAAAAATTTTAATTAAACGTGTTATCAAAATGTACGTAAAATAATTACATTTAATGTCACGCAGAGCAATATATTGGTTTTTAAGATTGCACTGACAAGGCTACGTCGTGTGGTCACAAATAGGTTGTAGCTGGCAGGTTAGGAAGTTTCTTTTTGTCTATGGTTTGTTGGTAGGTCCTTCACTAAGGATTTATTTGACAGATGTCAGTGGCAACGCTGGGAGGGGACGCCCTAAAAAGATCTACTCTGACCTTATTGCTGAGGTTTTTCAGAAAGGTGTATGAACGTGGAGGAGGCGAAAGGAGTATGTAAGGAACGTAACAGGTGGCGTTCTGTGGTTTCTGCCTACCCCTATGGGACAAAGTCGTGTATTTGTGTATGTTGTGTGTATAATTTACTGTTAAAAAAATTTTTGGTTCTTTTATAATTTTGCCCCTCACTATGAATTCGTCCTGTAACGTAAGAGTAAAATTTAAAAAAAAAACAGACCCCAAAAAAATTTGTTCCATGCACTCAGTCATCATCATTTTTTATCAGTAGATATTAGTATCACTACAATTCAAATTAAAACCTCAAATAACAAAGAAAACAATAAAACTATCCGTAACCAACGCACTAAACAAACGGGTTGCTGACCGCTTTGAACGAATCATTTCGCGCCGGTGTTGTTTCAATCAAATGCTATTAAAAAAACGCGCGAAAAATAAAACGTAATTAACCTGTCAAATTAGGTCACTCTAAACTCTATGATATTTTGCGACACTAGCGCCATTGTCATTTACGAATTCTTGGAATGTCAATTCAAATGGGAGACAATAAATAAAGATGCTCATTCACATTCGATTAGGGTTGTTAACTTTTGTTTTAGCCCAACAGAGAATTATTTACTATTTAAGCTAAATAAATATTTGAGAAAGAAAAATAACTGCGAGGTTGGCGGAATTTGTTCGAACGCAAAGAAGGAACACGGACGGGTTTTTTGATGTACTTTATTGGCCTTAGATTGTTTGTTTGTACAAAATAACTCCGAAACTACTGCACCGATGTAAACCATTTTTCACCAATAAATAGTTACATTATTCCTGAGTAACATAGGCTATAAAACATCACGCTACGACCCACAGGAGCGAAGCAATAACCAAAGACGTAACGCGTGTGAAACAAGTCACGCAGATAAAGTTGCGGGCGCGCTTGTTCGTATGTGTGTTATTATTATAGAGAACAGGTGGAAACCCTACTAGCGATTCCGGAACGACCCGACTTCCGTATAAAGTCGCCAATAAAGGGTACGACGCGACATAGGCGGTCGTAGGTATGACAAAGGCTATTTGTCTGTGGCATAACAGCCTTTGTTTAGTTAGCTGTTTATATAAGCGATAATAGGAATTGCAATAATATTGAAAATTATTTTTGAGGGTTCAGAGCTGAAATTCGACCTAGGAACTTAAATAGGACTGTTGATTACTATTTTCGGAGATATTAACCATATTTTTTTAAAGTATGGGAAATTATCAAATGAATTCTTCGGCTCTGGGTGGAGCGGAAGCGAGTGTCAGACTCTTACTGACTAAAACCCATCTATGTTCCTCCTAATGCCCTTTGGTTCCAGGCTGCAGTGACTCTTTCGAACAAATTCCGCAACCTCGGCAGGCACTGGCCCTAGCGGGCCCCGTCTAGGAAATATTAGTCTAGTTTTAGTAGTAGTAGTAGAGCTCTTTGTAAAGGAGCTCGTCCGGGGAAGTACTACCACCGTATTTGAGCCGCACCGCAAAGCAGCGTTACTGTGAGACATTTCAACTTTGTCTTTGGGATGGCAACGCATTTGCAAGGCCTCTGGTATTGCAAAGGCCTGGATGTGTATAGGTAGCGGTGACCACTTAACATCAGGTGGGCTGTCAGCTTGTTAGCCATCCAAGGATATAAAAAAAGTCATGACATTTGACTAAGCTATGACATCAGTACACACACACACAAGTCGTTTTTATTTATTTACAGTACTCTAGCACTATTCACGTCATGCACTAGAAATTTTGTACTATTTAAGTAAATTATTCACAACAATTTATTAGTTAAGTTAACCTACCTATCGGTGAAGGAAAACATCGTGAGGAAACCTGGATTTATAATTAATATAAGTCTGAAATCACCTATTCGCATTGAGCAAGCGTGGTGGATATTCCACCCTGGTAACAAAAAAATATGTAGGTTAACTAAGTTTTTCTGCAGATCTCATATCTGATTCGATCTCGCTCGCTCTGTCGCTTATAGAAGAATAATCAAAACAAATAACAAAAATTCTTTGTACTGTTAATAATTATTCTCTTTCATCAATTGTTTGCTTAATGCCGTTGCATAAGCGTCGTCGTCGTTGTAACAATTAGAATCGTGCATAATTATAATATGAGGTTTGCTCAATACTGTTTGCAAGAACATTGTACTTAATTATGACCTCGCTAAAGTCAATGTTTTGTGAAAAATGTATGTGTGCAATGTCAAAGTCGTCATTTACTTTCGAATGGACCGCTTTTAATGACAAGGAAATGGTAAAAGATCAGTCTAGTAATGTTTAGTTTAGAGGTTTCTGTTTAGATTTTTGCAGTTACATTAAAATTGAGTTCTAACTTTAGTCTCAGACTTTTAATATTCTTAAAATACGTTGAGCTAAGTATTGAGGTCCTAATCTTCGGAAGCATAAAGTCCAGAATACAATAACCAACTCAAAGGTTTAGGCTTGGACTAAAAGTATTGGTTTTGTTATAAGACAGTTAGTAATTGCTGTAAGGCTAGCCGCACACACACAATAATATTGACAATCCAATATTGTCAGAATTTCAAGATCTATAGAAAAATACCGCAAGACAGGCCGCACATACACAATATTATTGACAATACGTACTTTATTGTCAATATTATTGCGTGTGTGCGGCTAGCCTAAAGGATTACGATAGGAAGGTAGGTAGGCCCTTTTGTAGCAAAAGCAACAATATTTATTAAGCAGTTTGTCAAAAATGGCAGTTCCGGCATTAACCAATGATTTATTGAATTACTAGCTTTTGCCCGCGACTTTGTCCGCGTGGATTAATAGTTCCCGTTCCCGGGGGATGTTCGGGATGCGAAAACTATCCTATGTCCTTTCTCGGGTCCCAGACTATATCTGTACCAAAGAACATGGGTCGGAACGTACCCAGTTTGTAGCAAGTTGAAATTGGTACCATTCGAAAGGTCTTTGAAAACGTAGATATTTTTTGTATGGGAGCAACTTTGTAACTTATGTAGGAAAAAAGATATTCGATGTTGAAAATATCGAAAATCCGTAGTAAAATTGACCCACACACGTTCAATTTTTTTATTTTATCCATTAGGTGGGTAGTTTGAACTATTTTGTGCTAGCGTCGGTGTGTCGTCAGTAGTTAATACCTGTTAGGAACTGATTTTGAGCGCGCGCGCATATCTTAGTTTATGTTATTTTTACTTTTATTTACAACCTCGGCTTTCACAACGGACTTTAGTGCTTTCATCAAATAACTTCCCCCGCCCTTAGTGTCAGACTTTTACTGACTAAAACCCGTCTATGTTCCTTCATGTGCCCTTTGCGTTCCGGAGGCGCGGTATTTCTTTCGAACAACCCGCAGCCCCGGCAGGCATCGGCCCTCAGTGGCCCCATCCAAGTTTGCTGACATCTCTTTGAGGCGCGCGTGGAACACAAACGCGCCTTCGACACGGTCTGTCGTTATTAATGAACGTACGGACGTCGAGCTACCCATTGCTCACCGTCCACAGACCCGCGTCTACGGTGGCCGGGAGACGTCTCTTGGCTCCCGACGCCCGGAGCGTCTACCGCGGCGGCCGCTGGGACGGGGATTCTCCTCTCCCTCTCCCGTCCCGCCGCCTCCTTCTCTAGCATTACAGCTTCGCAGAAGGAGGCGACTGCTTCCCATTCCCTCTCACTCCGGACCCTGGCCTGAACCAGTGCCGGACGCGAGAGGCCGCCGCCGCCGATGGCCGCCACGAGGACTCGGCGGTGCTCCGCTCAAGCGGGGCACACCGCCAATGTGTGCACCGTGTCCTCGGGGCGAGGACACGAGGAGGAGCTCCCGGTCCAACTGCTTCAGCGCCCACCGCGGACCACTCGGGGCCTGCACGACCAGCGCACTAGAGTCCGGGGCGGAGACGTCAAACCGGATGTACCGGTGATCGGAGTAGGTCTCCACCCCCTCCACAACGCGCCAGGCAAGAACCCGCGGCTGAGCGGGGCTGACCGCACAGAGCGGGGCTGGCAAACGAAATGTCCACCACCGATTCGCCCCGCATCCGCACGCACGTGGGTACAGAACCCCGATTCAGGACGACTAGACCCTTATCCAGGGTCCAGTCCTCCAGCATCCTCCCCCGCACATCCGTGCAGCGAGAACCCCAAGCCACGTTCTTGGCATTGAAGTCCCCGAGCACTAGCACGGGGAGGGAATGGCTTCCGACGACGACACTCAACTCCACGAGGGAGTCGGCGAGAGTTCGGTTCGGGGAGAAGTAGCAACCAACTACAACGATCCCCCTGAACCGGGCTGCTACGCACCCCTGTCCTTTCTTGACTCTCTCAAGGGACGGGGTGCCGGCGGCGGCCGACGCAATTATGGTCACTGAGCCGCTAAGGTCCTCCACCCAGTCTTCCCTGGGCGGGACAAAGTACGGCTCAGCGACCACGGCGATGTGTATCGACCACTGAGCCATGCTCTGGAGCAACAGATCCTGAGCGGCGGCGCAGTGGTTGATATTCGCCTGTAGGAGGCGCAAAGGTGCCGTTATTAAAAAAAAAAAAACTGTTCAGGGCAAAGAAGCCATCGAAGCGTATTATTGCTCCTGCATGACGGGTATGAGAACTCTAGGTGCTTGTGCCCATACTATTAGCATAATATGGTACTTAGGTGTTGGCAGGCACCTAGATAACTTCGTAGGTCCGGCAAGTGCCTGGGATGATATAATCATTGAAAGTAACAATACAATTTAATAATGTGCTATCTAAGATTGATAGTTCTTATTTAATATTTTTTCTGTACCAAAAACCAAAGATAGGAAGCTATATCGCTCTCTAAAGACAGAAAAAATGACTGGTTACCTATTTATTTAGTCCAAAAAGCAGAAAAAGTGCGATTATTGGCAATTAAAAATGTTACAAAAAAGTTATCATAACTTCGGTCTTTCATTCATTCATTCATTCGTTCACTTATTTTCGAGTTACTCAATTAGGCCTCTTCTAAATTACACCTAGTCTAAAATGCTACAAAGTGGGTACGGGTTCCATACAAAATGACCCATTGTTCTTTCATTGAAATCGGTTCAGTGGTTTAGGCGTGAAGAAGAGACAGACAGACAGACAGAGTTACTTTCGCATTTATAATATTAGTACCGGACCCAAGGATATATTACAGCGTGGGCATTAAGTACCTACTTCAAGATTCGCATACAACACACATTCGAACGCAGATCAAACATCATTAGGTCATACAAATATTTGTCTTGATGAGAAAATTTAACTCGACCTAGAAAGGACACAAGGCGAACGCTAAACAATTAAGACAATTGGACAATCTTAATTATACATCTTGACTGTGCATTTAAAGATCAATTTCGACAAGAAAAATCTCAAACGGCGTAAGTACACCTAGTACCTTTATTGGTGACTATATTTTCGGGCCGTTTGGGGTGGAAACCCTCAGGCCGTGGGGTCCGTGTGCCCATAGCCCATTTTTATAGAGCTTTCTAAACGGTTGGTTCACTTCTCGTGACCCAAAGGCTGGCTTTTACCTTGTCAGAGGTTAAGCATTGCCATCCATCATGGCAGTGCCGCCGCCAGTCTTTGCCCAGTTAATGGCAATAGGCTCGCCCTCTATTACATGGGACCTTGTTTAGGACCCATGTAATAGGAGGCGAGTCTATTTCATCGGCAAACTGTGGTTGTACATTAGTACACCTTTACCTAACCCCTCGGAGAATACAGGCGTGATGGTATCTTATGGTATGTTATGTAACATTTTTTATAATATTTGCCAGACAAGGCATGCAACTAAAGCCACAAATACCTACATAATAGAAGAACACGCTAAGTCGCTGACACACTATTGCCAAGTTGCATACAGATAGTATGAGTTGCAAAATTCTCTCGGATTCAGATAACAATCGCTTGCAATAACAATGTCTACAGTTATTATAAATAATAACTTGATCCCTAGCGTTTTCTAGACTTAGGTATGTGTACAACAAGTATTTTTCTTACGAGTACATTTTGAAGTAACATTGTGATATTACGTTTTTATATCATGTAGGCTGAAGTTTTCAGGTTATACAGAGCGGATTTTTGTTGTTCCTTAACCGTTTCAGTTATAGGAAAACGGTCTTAGAAGACCATTCATAACTTTTTGAGATATTCTCATGTATGGGAACAATACGTACAAAATGAATGGGAAAAGTGTTTGGCGATTAAACGGTCCAATGGAGTCTTATTTTGAACCCTTTTTTAAATATGTGGAATCGATTGGTACAAAAAAAATATTTTTCGTATTTCAGTATTTTTTTCGCAGATTGTTTTTTTTCCAAATCTGTGAATGCAATTCAGAATATTTATGTTATACCCAAATGCGAAAGTTTGTGAGGATGGATGGATATTTGTTACTCTTTCACGCTGAAACGGCTGAACGGATCTGGATGAAATTTGGCACTGAGATAGATTGTAGTGTAGAAAAACACATAGGATACTTTTTATCCTGAAAAAATGGACAGTTCCCGTAGAATAATATATCAAGTTTGACGCGAACGAAGTCGCGGGCAGAACCTAGTAATCTAATAAACAAAGTACATAATATACAGTACCTATGTACTTTCAAAATCAGCAAAAGTGAGCGGCATTTGATATTTTGATAGACATTCAAGGATAATACCAGCGAACTGCAACAATTGTTTCAGACACAGATATTTGAGCTGTAAAATGCTTTAAAAACTAATATAATTTTAATTTGAAGCAAGGTTTTATAACCTTCATTATTGTGCAGATAAAAGAAACATAAAATAAAGTGTTATAAGGATTTGAAGATTGCAATACTATATTGTTATTGAACAAATTAATTAATTAGTTCTGCAATAGCATAAACTTAATTAACAGATAGAAGATACTTATCTCCTACAATATATCAAAAAAATTACTGACTAAAATCAAATCTATAGTAATATAATAAAACTGAAGAGTTTCTTTGTTTGTACGCGCTTACCTCCGGAAAGACTAGTTCGATACTGAAAATTCTTTTGCCAATAGGAAGCTACGTTATCATTTCAAAAATAGTGACATATGAAAATTCACGAGGACGAAGTCGCGGGCTAAAGTTAGAGTTAGAAAAATCGGAAAAAAATATACCGTTACGTTAGAGGTCCTGGGTCGAGCAAAAAGTGTTATTGGGTTTTTCTATGAAATTCTCAGTAGCAGCTCGGAGTTTGGATTTGTGCCCGGTTAATGGCAATAGGCTCGCCCCCTATTACATGACTAAATATACCGGCGAACTGTGGGTGTGCATTGGTACACCTCTGCCTAACCCTTCGGGGAATACAGGCGTGATGGTATATATAAAATATACCGTTTACCAGTATGAGCCATATTATTAGTCCATAAAAAAGTTTATACACATCACACAGACAGACAAACAGAATAAATTCAGTACTGAAAACCCAGCATACTGAATTGGTTTAAATAAAAAATAATTCAAACTTTTACTTTACACTATAATAATAACATTATTTTCTCTTCAGACTATTCGAAAGCGAATCATAGAATTCATTGTACAAACTTACATATTGCAGTTGCCAACAACCACAATGATCTAACTTTGAATATAAACCTAAACAAATTACGTTTTCTTACTGTCAATTTTAAGTTTCTCAGAAAATGTCTAGATTGTTTGGTAGCTAATTCGAATTGATTCTTAAATGTTCAGGCGTGAATAGGTTCTTATAAAGGTAGTGTTTGAAACACAATGGAAATAGCATTGACCTTTTAGCTTATCTGTGGAATAGTGAATGTAAGTTTTTAGCTAGCATTCTTTTTTTAAATGTTGGCTGCTGTGATTGGTTGACAAACACCAGAGACAATCAAAATATTTGGCCTGTCACTGTCAGACTAAAAATAGGTTTTTCAAAAAATTCACAAGAAAGCAAAATACGCAATTTTGTTTACATGGATCACATATTTTTTGTAGTTATTTTGGTTTAAAAGGTAACATATACAAAAAAAACAGTACTGTCGAATTGAGAACCTCCTTTTTTTTAATCGGTTACAAAAAAGACAGTAGAATAAAAGCCGATTGATAATGCTACTTTTACTTAACATTTAAATAGACACGAAATAATACAATTCACTGCTATTCAGAATTTTAGGTAATACCAAAGATTTATTTTCTTTTTTTCTTATTTTACATCCATTTCTTATTTCCTTTGTGCTCAAAAGGTAATAAGAAGACACAATGTTGAATTGCCTGTTTTTTTTTTTTTTAATAATAACAATTAGAAAATCTGAAATTTTAATCTACTTTTGTTGCTGAACGTAGGTACTAGCATTTAAATTCCATAGTAATAGTACTGATACACATGCTTTAAACTAGCATGCTACGAGCATGCTCAAACCAATCACAGCACGGGAAGCTCACGTGACTTTGATTTTCGCATGCACTGATTGGTTTGAGCATGCTAGTAGCATGCAAGTTTAAAGCATGTGTATCAGTACCTTTACATACGGAATTCAGCCCGGAGTTTGAAAGTTGGTGGTGTGACACCTCCGTGCCTCGGAAGGCACGTAAAGCCGTTGGTCCCGGCTGTCATTCGTAGTTCTTTGATAGTCGTTACGGATAGTCAGAAGCCAAGAAGTCTGACAACCAGTCTAGCTAAGAGGTATCGTGTTGCCCAGTTACTGGGTTGTGGAGGTCAGATAGGCAGTCGCTCCATGTAAAACACTGGTATTCAGCTGCATCCGGTTAGACTGGAAGCCGACCCCAACACAGTTGGGAAAAGGCTAAGCAGTTGATGAGTAACGTACGGAATTCTTGAGAGATTAATTCCTATCAGTTGCAAATCTAAGTTTATCTTGGACATCGCTGACATCGGTAGCCATGTCGGAGGCCCTTGAGGCGGTTTAGAAACTCTGACACTAGGGTGTGTGGGGTCGTTAGACCTTACTGCCCACACGATGAAGAAGAAGTTGCAAATCAAATACGGGTCTATGTGATTTTAAACACATTTCTCGTCGAAATATACAGTGAAATAAAAGTGAAGTAGGTACCTAGTTGTTACTGAATTCACGATTATGATAATAAGTGAGAAAGTGAGTTACTCAATCGAGTCGCGACCACAGTCACAGTACTGTTGTGTATAAAATGGTATTGTTGAGGTAAACTACAATAACCATAACATTCATACTTCTGCATAGCAACAAGCAAGTACCACATACATACATACAATCACGCCTGCATTCCCCGAAGGGTTAGGCAGAGGTGTACCAATGTACACCCACAGTTCGTCAGTATATTTAGGTCCCATGTAATAGGGGGCGAGCCTATTGCCATTAACCGGGTACAGATCCGAACTCCGAGCTGCTACTGAGAATTTCATAGAAAAACCCAATAACACTTTTTGCTTGACCAGGGAATCGAACCCAAGACCTCTAGCGTAGCAGTCGTGCTTATGACTACTAGGCCAAGGAGGCAGTTACCAATGTGACTTATTCTAATTCATATGTACTTTCTAAGTTTATCTTGGACATTACTGACATCGGTAACCATGTCAGAGGCCCTTGAGGCGGTTTAGAAATTCTGACACTAGGGTGTGTGGGGTCGTTAGACCTTACTGCCCACACGATAAACAAGAAGAGAAGATAGTAACAAGAAGTAGTAACTAGGCGGCTGCTACGCTAGAAGTCTTGGGTTCGATTCCCAGGTCGAGTAGTGTTACTGGGTTTTTCTATGAAATTGTCAGCAGCAGCTCGGAGTTAGGATTTGTGCCCGGTTAATGGCAATAGGCTCGTCCATACATGGGACCTAAACATACCGGCAAACTATGGGTGTACATTGGTACACCTCTGCCTAAACCTTCGCGGAATACCGGCGTGATTGTATTAGTTCGTCCTACGTGTAAATTTAGTTCTCTTAGGTCTGCCTAGATATCCTAGATATACACACTAAATACCTAAAATCTAAAAATACTAAATTAAGTAAACAATACACCTGACTTTTAATCCCAGTCTAATCTTCAATGAACTTTAAACTCTGTGGCTACGCAATAAGGTGCTTATTTAAATGCAGTTATTACGCTAACAATGAGTTTGTATATTTTAAGTTTAGGTACTCGACATTGAGTGACGTCATTGTAGGATGTACTTTCGCTTCGGTGACCTTCCTACTCATTTACTAGTTTATACTTAATATTATAAAGAGGTACTTATTGTGATATTGTGCGTTTGTAGGTTGTAATCTCTGGAACTATTGAACCGATTTGAAAATTATTTTACCTATAGAAAGCCAAGAGGCCACTAAAGGCCGATGCCTGCCGGGGCTGCGGGTTGTTCGAAAGAGATACCTCGCCCCCGAAACGCAAAGGGCGCAAGAAGGAACATGGATGGGTCTTAGTCAGTAAAAGTCTGACACTCCCTCCCGCCACGCCCAGGGCGGGGGAAGTCATTTAATGATTTCCCACCGGTAAAAAGAAAAGAAAAGAAAACCATAGAAAGCCACGTTATTTGTGAGTCTCATAGTCATAGGCTATATATCATCACGCTACAACACACGGGAGCGGAGCAGTAACCAAAGACGTATCTTAACACGGGTGAAATAAGCCACGCGGATGAAGTCGAGGGCAAAAGCTAGTTTCATTACAAATGCTTATTAAAAATACCGGATTTGAAGTAAAGATTTTTTTTAAGTAAGTACCTATTTATTATGATAAACATCTTAAATTAGATACTGCATTTATTATATAGCAAGCCAATGGTTTAATAAAAGCCAAAGCAAGTTAGCTATGCAGATAATATAAAGTACATAACTGCCTCGTTAGCCTAGTCACTAGTGGTCCTAAGTAGGGTTGCCATATGTCAGGAATTTTCCGGACATGTCCGGAAATTTAGTGCTTTGTCCGGAATGCGGGGGGAATCCTAAGCCGTCAGGAATTTCTACAATTTAAGTAAAAACCACAGTTCCATAAATCTCACATCCCTAACGCGCAACAGAGGAGAGGCGTTTCCTTCACAATGAGCAGTTTTCAGATAGGTTAGTTTTAAATATCATCAAGAGATGGCGGTGCCATCTTTCCTCCACTTTTGGTTATTTTATTTTTATTTGATTTGTGGCGGCACTGACTACTTGATGATATACGCGTATATTTAAAGAGGTCAGTGTATGGGAAGAAAGATATGATAGTGACAGAATTTTTTTTTTTTTGGAAATCCGGAAATTTCATCCTATGTCCGGAATTTTCTCCGGAATTTCGACTTTTCAATCTGGGAACCCTAGTCCTAAGCGCGACTGCTACGCTAGAGGTCTTGGGTCCAATTCCCAGCTCGAGCACAGTGTTATTGGATGTTTCTATGAAATTCTCAGTAGCAGCTCGGAGGTTGGATTTGTGCCCGGTTAATGGCAATAGGCTCGCCCCCTATTGCATGGGACCTAAACATACCGGCGAACTGTGGGTCTACATTGGTAGGTACATCTCTGCTTAACCTTTCGAGGAACACGACGTGATGGTATGTTTGTATGTACGTATCATCAGCCGAAATCTCATCGTCATTCGCAGATCTTTGACAGTCGTTATAGATAGTCAAAATCCGGGTTTGACAACCAGTCTCACCAAGAGTTATCGTGTTGCCCAGTAACTGGGTTGTGGAGGTCAGATAGACAGTCGCTTTCATATAAAACACTGGTATTCAGCTGTATACAGTTAGACTGGAAGCCAACCCCAACATAGTTGGGAAAAAGGCTAAGCAGAGATATAAAATTAACAAAGCTGCAGTATTTTTGTTTGTTTGTGTGTATGTTTAAACAGGCAAATATCTGGAACTAACAGTCAGATTGGAAAATTTCTTTTTCTATATGACAGTCAGATTCATGTAGAATACTATAGGTTATATAACATTACGCTACGACACACGAGAGCAGAGCAGTAGCCGAACACCTAACTGAACGCGTGTAAATAAAAAAAAACTGACCATCATCATCATCATCTGCTTAGCCTTTTCCCAACTATGCTGGGGTCGGCTTCCAGTCGAACCGGATGCAGCTGAATATCAGTATTTTACATGGAGCGACTGCCGATCAGACCTCCACAACCCAGTAATAGGTAATACGAAAAAAAACTGACCAATGTCACTTATAAATAAAATCAATTTATTTTGCGATCTTGAACTTTATCTCAATGACGTTTGAGTATGAATTGACATGACCCTAAGTGTAGCTTCAAGTACCTACATAGTCACTCGAAGCTACTTTAAAAGTAACTAATATTATAAAGAGGAAAGACTTGTTTGTTTGTTTGTATCGAATATGCTCCGAAACTACTGGACCGATTTCAACCATTTTTTCACCAATAGATAGCTACATTATTCCTAAATAACATAAGATATATAACATCACGCTACAACACACGGGAGCGGTGCAGTAACCAAAGACGTAACTGGAGTTCGCTAGTCACTTATAAACATGTTCTAAATGTGACATCACTGTGTTTGATGTGTTCATTTTATTAACACTTATGTCATTTATCATAATGTGTACGTTAAACAGCTGAGTCGTATCGCATTTTTCTTAGTTATGACTTGGAAATTATTTTATACTAGCGATCAGCCCGCGACTTCGTTTGCGTGGCTTATTTCACCTGCCATAAGTTACGTCTCCGGTTAATGCTCCGCTCCCGTGGGTCCTAGCGTGATGTTATATAGCCTATGATACTCAGGAATAATGTAGCTACCTATTGGTAAAAAAATGGTTAAAATCGACCCAGTAGTTTCGGAGCATATTCGTTACAAACAAACCAAGAAACAAAAAAGTCTGACCTCGTTATCAAATTAAGTATAGAAGTAACTTCTGCCCTCGACTTTGTCTTTATATTTTTTTTAGGAAGGGAAATCATCAAATGCCCTCTTCCGCTCGGGGCGGAGCAGAAGGAAGTGTCAGACTCTTACTGACTAAACCCATCCGTGTTCCTCCTAATGCCCTTTGTGTTCCAGGACCGCGGTGGCTAGATATCTTTGCTACTGCTGAGCTGAGCTTCCTGAACACTGCTACTCGTTACCTGGAGTCCATTACCGCCTCCAGTACAATCCGTCCTGTATAATGTTAATTCTTTTTTCTGTATTATTTAACATTTTTTCAGTTAATTTTATCTAAATTTATCATGTTTTTGTTTTATAATTTTACTTTTAATATTATTTCAATTTTCCTTTTTATGTAAACTTCTTTAATTTTAATTTTAATTATAATTTTATTTTTGTACTGACCTATAACTTGTTTGTCTGGTTTTTACTGTAAATTCAAGTTGGTATTTTAATAAATAAATAAATAATAAATAAATAAATAAATGCATCTCTCAGAATAATACGACAACTGCCCCTCTGGTTATAAAAACTCGCTAAAAAGGTAAAACTAAACTTTCACTTTTCAGCTAAAAAATCTTTTCACAGTCTATGACAAAAAGCTAAATGTTCAATCATTTGTAACAATTTAATGGTGATCCTCCTACTGGTATTATAAATGCGAAAGTTTCAAGTAAGGTTGGATGAATGGATGTATCGTTGTTACTCTTTCAAATTTTTGCTCCCTATAAAAAAAAAAACCCCCTAAAAATAAATTAATAGTTTAAAAAACACTAAGAACACGCTTTAGCTTTTAATCGTGGTCAAAGTTCATTACAAGACCTTTCTAACAAGTCCAAACACGGCTATGATACGATCATCCATCATGAAGTTCCAGTTCATATCTTCCGGCTCCATCATCAGATCAGCTCGACAGTACCATGTTATTGTATTGTTATCAAAATCAAATACAACTGCTAATTTTCATAACGCTACGATCTTTAGAAGGTGGTTAAATTAGTTTTCTTAGATTTGATTACATAGTCACATATATACAGGTCAACCTAATACAAGCGTGTTAATTAATAAAATTTTCTCAATCTATAGATGAAAACTGCATTAAAATCCGTTGCGTAGTTTAAAAGATCTAAGCGTACAGACGGCGGGAAGCGACTTTGTTTTATACTATGTGCTTAGAGAAGAGATACATACTTGGTCTATTTAACCCGATGTGTCCGTGTTTACACACAATTAATCTAAAACATTTGACCCGCATTTCAAGCAACCTTGTATTGTACGAAAATAACCTCAAAATCTAGCAAATTCAATGTTTTCGTGTGCAATTATCGGAAACACATGCATACGTGTTAATTGTTTAAAAAAACGCATTATTTTTACAATTATATGTTGGGTTCTGTATAGAAGAGGTGACTTTATACTTTGATTTTCTGACGAAACCAGAAAGATGATCGTGTCATGAAAATATTAAATGGTTGAGTTGGTAAAACCCACCACCTAATGGTTTCTAACCCCAAAAGGTAGTGTGCTACGCAGCACAACCATTAATATAAAGTATAATAAATATAAAGCAAGATGAGCTATTTTTAACCGACTTCAAAAAAATAGAGGGGGTTCTTAATTCGACTATTTTTTTAATGTTTTTGGTCTAATATCCCCACACTATTCCGAACTACTGCCTCACACTGTCTCGTAATGTCGTAATCCTAGTGGACCTAAGCACGACTGCTACGCTAGACGTCTCGGGTTCGATTCCCACTCCCAGGTCGAGCAAAGTGTAATTGGGCAATTAATGACAATAGGCTCGCCCCCTATTACATGTGACCTAAACATACCGGGGAACGGTGGCTGTACTACATTGATACGTACACCTCTGCCTAACGCTAGGGGAATACAGGCGTGATGGTATGTGTGAAAATGAAGCCCTCATCAAGCGACAAAGTCACGCAGTCAAGAATAATTTGTCATACCGGCGTTTAAATTTCATACTGCATACGGAATCCTTGATTGATTGATTCCATTCAGCTTTGTAACGCAACCTTCGTGCCGTATACATCGTATGTAACACGCGAGTTTCGTAGAAATACCTCCACATACATACACACTAACAATACCAACACATGTTTAGAGGTATTTTAGAACAATATCAATATCGGTTCGGTCATGGTGACCGAACCAGTTGTTTACCCATTACTGGGTTGTGGAGGTCTGATAGGCAGTCGCTCCATGTAAAATACTGATATTCAGCTGCATCCGGTTCGACTGGAAGCCGACCCCAACATAGTTAGGAAAAGGCTAGGCAGATGATGATGGTTCGGTCATGTTGAGAGGATGAGTGAAAGGTGACTAACAAAAGGGATTTATATGGCAGACGTAAATGGCAATGCCGGGAGGGGACGCCCTAGAAAGACCAAAACAATTTTAAGTAACTGGCTGTATAGTGTATACCACCACCGTGACACCCGAGTTACGTGTTTGATTACTGCTCCGCTCCCGTTAGCCGTAGCGTGATGTTCTATACGTACAAACCTTCCTCTTGAATCACTCTATCTATTAACGAAAACAAGAAAAGAAAATTATAGGCATTATATTACCAAAACTATAATAATAAAATCCTTAATATATTGACCAGTTTTCCTTGTAAACAAGAATTCAATTTAATTCAGAGACTGAATAAGAATTAAGTATTAAAAGAAGTTAAATGAGTAAAAAAAATGTTTCGGAAAACAAAACAAAAAACATGTTTGCTTTTAAAATTAGTTACCTAATACAGGTGGGTAATCTCTACATAGTAAAAACAAAGTCGCTTCCCGCCGCCTAGGCCTGTCTCTCTGTACGCTTAGATCTTTTAAACTACGCAACGCATTTGCATGCGGTTTTCATCAATAGGCAGAGAGATTCAAGAGAAAGGTTTATACGTATAGAACATCATAACGTAATTCAGAACAATATAAATTGTGTAGACAAATAAACGGACGGGCCTGTTGGTCTAGTGGTTAGTGGCCCTGACTGCTAAGCCGGAGGTCGTGGGTACGATTCCCACCCAGGACAAACTTTGTGTGATGAGCATGATTGTTTGTTCTATGTTTGGGTGTGATTTATCTATAATATGTATGTATTTATAAAATACTAGCTTCTGCCCGCGACTTCGTCCGCGTCACAGTTGATGTGTTATCCTACGGGTACCGTACATTTTCCCGGGATAAAAAGTAGCCTATGTGTTATTCCAGACTATAATCTATCTTTGTGCCAAATTTCATCCAGATCCATTCAGCCGTTTAAGCGTGAAAGAGTAACAAACATCCATACATCCATACATCCATACATACAAACTTTCGCCTTTATAATAGTAGTAGGATATAAGTATGTATATCAGTTGTCTGGTTACCATAACACAAGCTCTGCTTAGCTTGGGATCAGATAGCCGTGTGTGAGTTGTCCCAAGATATTTATTTTATTTTATTTATTTATTTATCACGCTATTACCTACGGGAGCAGAGCAGTAACCATAAACGTTAATGAAAACGGGTGGCACTGCGGGGCATAGGTACTTCTAGTTTATACTAATATCATAAAGAGAATCGATTTTTTTGTTTGATTTGTATCGAATAGGCTCCGAAACTACTGGACCGATTTTAACAATTGTTTCACCAATAGATAGCTACATTATTTCTGAGTAACATAGGCTATATAATATCACGCTACGACACACGGGAGCGGAGCAGTAACTTAACGCGGGTGAAATAAGCTACACGGTCGAAGCTGCGGGCACTTCGCTAGTTTATAATGAAGTAAATAGTTGTTTGCTACATAACATCATAACAGATAAAAGCAGACCTCATCACCTTTCAAAATGAGTCACGCAGTTGTAAAAACTACTTTTAAAAATCGCGTCTAGCATGTTGCGAAATTTTATATCGTGATTACATAATACCAAATCTTTAAACAAATAAAAACACAAAATTGCGTCATGTTTTGTTTTGCTAAGAAAAAGCAATTGAAAGATGGAAAAGGGCCATTCCATCGTCTACACATTGGACCATGATGGTACAACTCTAAGTAAGAATAAAAAAAAGCAAAGACTATGGTCTCTAAATCTATTGAACCCCAAGAAAGGACATATTATGTAGGCTATTTTTTATAACCGACATTAATTTAACTTCGCACGGGTGGAATGCTGATACTAAATACATATAAACCTTCCTCTTCAATCACTCTATCTATTAAAAAAACCGCATCAAAATCCGTTGCGTAGTTTTAAAGATTTACATACATAGGGATATAGGGACAGATAAAGCGACTTCATTTTATACTATGTAGTGATAAATTAATAATAATTCTAGCCTATTATTGTCCTACTACAGTACAAAGGCCTCTTCTCATACAGAGAAGCCACGAGCATTGATCACCACAAAACTCAAGGCGGATTTTTTAAATAACAATAAACTTTACCTCATATTTGGAACGCAAAGGCCAGACACAGCGGAACATCTATGCCTAAACATTTTTTTTTTCACTGTTACATTAGGCGGGAAACAGAAACAAAAACCAGAGACAACACACAGAATCTATACCACAGACACGAATGAAAAACTTTCATGTCACTTTGCTAGAACTATAAAAAATATATTTAAGGTCACGCGTGACCTTAAATATATTTTACGTTTTGAGTCTGAGGACAATTGTTTGTTAATTGAGGAAAATAAATATTTGAAAGTTAACGAAAACATTGACTTTTGGTGAAGGAAGATTATAATTAATTTATCTATTTATACTAATATATTATAAAGAGGAAAGATTTGTTTGTATCGAATAGGCTCCGAAACTACTAGACCGATTTTAACCATTTTTTCACCAATAGATAGCTACATTATTCCTGGGTAACATAGGCTATATAACATCACGCTACGACCCATGGGAGCGGAGCATTAACCAAAGACGTAACTTATGGCGGGTGAAATAAGTACTTCATAAAGTTGAAGAGTATTTTTTTACTGTTTGTTTGTTTGAGTGTTTGTTTAAAAACGCGCTTATCTCTGGAATTATAAGTCGGATTGGAAAAAAAAGTTTTTGTATAATATTTTATTTTTGTAGATTCATGAAAAATTCAAGACGTGACTATTAGTTAATCTGTGACGCGGTTAAAACAAACTACACGACCGAAGTTGCGGGCAAAAGCTAGTTTAAGATGATGTACAACATAAACACTTAACAAGCAATGAGTAGAAAAACATTGCCAGTCACTCAGTCCACAGATAAAAAAATATCGTTAAAAATTTAAATTTAAAAATCTTTTAAAATCTGACACTACAGCAGACACACAAGGTATTTTTTAACAAAATTCACAAATTAAACAAAAACAGCAAAGAAAAACCAGTAAATACCTAAATGTTTCTAAATAACATATGTTTGATTGCGTCAAGCGACCGCGACCTTACTAGATATGTAAATAAACCGACCGGTATAGTATCAAAAGTCAAGAATTCTGTGTTGCGCAGTTTCTTTAAACTTTACCGTTAAATAACCGAAAATTTTGCCCCCTTTTACGGTTTTTTTAAACTTGATTTTAAAACATACGACCTGTTCATACGACTATCTGCTTCAAATATGACATTAAATAATTTTTAATTTTGGCTGAATAATAAAAACGAAGCGTCTATTTTAAATCGATTTTTGATAAAATTTCTAAAAGAGCCTTCACCTACGTCCGATTTTTCGTAGGACCGATTATCGGACCGTTCAATAAATCCATAGTTTCAAGGACCGATTTTTTGTAAGATGGTATATTAGAATTCCTATGTTCCATTCTCACCGACAAAAATATCGGTCACCGATTGTTTGACGTAGGCGAACAGCGTAAGACCAAACTGAAAATGTGTCCTGTCAATTAAAAAACAGATTTTTCCAAATTGGTTGGTAAATGACGAAATTCTCAGTTAACTTATAAAAAAAAAATACAACTGAATTGAAAAAAACAGGACGGCTTTAATGAAATTTACTAGAAAACCCGGTAATTAATCATTTACACAATATTACATGTTAAAAACACAGCATGAACAAGCTGGGATTATCATTAATTACAAACAAACAACTATTTTATCTAACTACTCCGTTTAATATAATTCCCGGAATTTGTTCAATGACAAACATGGAACTTCCCAGTTTAAAAAGAAATACTGGCCAAGTGCGAGTCGGACTCACGCGCGAATGGTTCCGTACCATTATCTATAAAAACGACCAAAAAATCACGTTTGTTGTATGTATTTAACCCTTAAATATTTAAGGGTTTTATTCTGTTTTTTAGTATTTGTTGTTATAGCGCCAATAGAAATACATCATCTGTGAAAATGTCTAACTATTACAGTTCATGCGATACAGCCTGGTGACAGACCGATAGACAGACAGACAGACAGACAGACAGACGGATAGCGAAGTCTTGTTTTTCCGTTTGGGTATGGAACCCTAAAAATAAGTTTGTTGTAATCTTTTCATTCCAGGTGCTACTAGACAACTCCGCGGTCTGTAACCTGTAGTCCATGGACAGACAGCTATAGACTGTACGTAGCCATATTGTTAGAGACTGCAAACGAACCATGTGACTAAAAGTTTGACAGCTGTCATTAGTGTCAATTCTCAAAATGTCATATTGAAATTCGAACAGTAACCATGCATGCAAAATATAAAATGGACGTCAACATGGCCATGTATTCTATAAAATCTATGCCCAATAATAAAAAACAATCACGATTTGAAATGAAGAGGGAAAATTATATAGATAAGTAAGATCTATAAATCAAGGATAGTCTAAGGAAAAGTCGTTGTAGACTTAATAGAGTACGTAGCAAGGTTGAAATCTCAATGAAAAATATCCTGAAGGACGGTTGACATTTACACTGTACTATTGACTAATTAAATATACACGTATCTTTTGTATTAGAGCTTGGTTTTACCGAAAACAAATCCAGAATATCCTCGTAAATATACCATCACGCCTGAATTCCCCGAAGGGTTAGGCAGAGGTATACCAATGTGCACCCACAGTTCGCCGGTATATTTAGGACCCATGTAATAAGGGGCGAGCCTATTGCTAATAACCGGGCACAAATCCAAACTCCGAGCTGCTACTGTGAATTTCATAGAATATCCCAATAACACTTTTTGCTCGACCTGGGAATCGAACTCAGGACCTCTAGCATAGCAGTCCTGCTTAGGACCACTAGGCTAACGAGGCAGTTTAGTAATTAAATTAATTACGTCAAATTAATTAAATAAGTACACCAAACATATGTTCGTTTGGTGTATAGCATTATTCTATTAACAATAGATTTAAAAGTAACATTAAAACATTGCTTTTCCCCGCGTCTTCGTTCGAGTACCTAAATGTCAGACAAGAATGAAAAGCAGCCTATGTTCTTTCTAGGGGTTCAAACTTGCCCCGTACCAAATTTCATCAAAATCGGTTCAGCAGTTTAGGCGTGAAAACGTTACAAACAGAGTTACTGTCGCATTTATGATATTAAATAAGGATTTAAAATATAATATTATACTTCTTTCCTCAATGAAAGTAATAAAAAGAAATCATAATTTATCATTTACATTTGCAACAATATAAAAATAGACTGCAGAAGGGTTGATGACTTAGGTTATCTGTCAGTCAGTTGTCATAATAATTTATGTTTTTATCAATTAAATAAAAGCACAGGAATTCCGTGCATAAATACATACATAAACTCGCGCCTTTTTCCCATGGGGGTAGGCAGAAACCACAGAACGCCACCTGCTACGATCCTTACACACTTGTTTCGCCTCGGGCATTTTATTTTAATATATAATGCTACCACATTTTAAATGTTCAAAAATCTAGTCGCGTCGGGGGGTAAACGGTTAAAATCGGTCCAGTAGTTTCTGAGCCTATTCGGGACAAACAAACAAACATACAAAAAATCTGTTCTCTTTATAATATTAGTATAGTTAGTATATGTAGACGAGGTACAGCAGACCTACTAACATTGTTATATTACGTATAAGTACAGTAAACATATGTTTAAATATTGCGATACTATAAAACAGCACAGTTTTGTCGTCGATAACAGTTTCCCGTCAAATCAGCTGATACCAGATTCTGTTATAAAATTCTCACATTTTAATAAATTAACTATTTAATTTTAATTAATGTAGGACATGACACCAATTTGTAACCGTTCCATTAGACGCCATGATGATTTTGTTTTGAATTCAAAATTCGAATCTCGATATTAAAAAAAAAGAATTGTCTATGAATCTGACACGAAAGAGGCAGGATGGCGTTATGTGAAAAAGAAAACCGCTAATTTAAAACCTGTATTAGAACTTAGTCATGATCCTACTAGTATTTTAAATGAGAATGTTTGTGAAGATGGATGGATGGATGTTTGTTACTCTTTCACGCTTAAACGTCTGAACGGATCTAAGATAGATTGAAGTGTGGATACATAGGATACTTTTTATCCCGGAAAAATGTTCAATTCCCGTGGGATAATAAAACAAATTGGCCGCGGACGTCGCGGGTTGACACTAGTTAAAACTAAAATGCCTTGTCTATAATGTCTGTGTGTGTTGTTTGTTTATTACCGCTAGCCATTTATCATTATGAGCTCTTTGTTATGATATAAACTACATTGTCCTTTCATCTTTAAAATGATTGTGCACGTTCGATCTCCGGATATTTATAAAACTACCAAGAGTATCTATGTAAATATCAAATTATTTTCGTTTCGAACATGTTTTTAAGGTCGAGAATCGCACGAAAAACGATTGTTGAGAATAACAAAGATTTAACATTGAACACAAAGTGAGCATAAAGTTTTGCTAAGTCAACTTATGATTAAAGATTCAAGGTTTTTGCTTACGTTGTTATTTTACTTAATAATTATTGCATCAACCGTTGTCTTAATAATTGGGAAAATTCTAGACACTAAATCCGTTGACACAATAAAAAAAAACAATGACAGTGCAGGCTGAACGCGAAATACCTAAGCCAAATAGAAAAAAAAACAAACCTCGAATTAGCCTTTGTCATTTTCGCTCCGTTCCCTCCAAATTCAATTTCACTGCCGCCAAAACTTGTAACTAGAGGCACGTCGCCTTCTGCCATATTTTAAAATAAAAAATCACTCAAATAAAAACACGTAAAATACTTTTGTGTAGGTAAATAACGCGATAGTTTTTGCGCGCACGACCCGTCTCCGCGGCGTCCGGCGATGCACTGAGCGTTTCTATTCTACGATTATTTTATTGATGTTAATATAATGATGGACGTTCATACTCAGATAACATGTGATGCCCGCTGGACGCTGTTGTGGCAGTGATAAAAGGATTGGTTTATGCAAAGGTGACGCATGCCCCAGCAACGCGATCATCAAAATATTTATTTTCAAATTTCTTCTGTTACCTTTGGCATTTGGCAATCTCTTTGTTGCTTTTTGTTTACATTGGTACGAGTGATCATTGTGTCATGACATTTAATGTATGCGAAGTTGTTTCAGAGACCTTTGAGACAAGAGATCTTCAAGAGTCTTCTACGGTTGATATTTTTGACGCTATCCTGTTGACCTATATAAAATAACCAGCGAACTATCCGCGACTACGTCCGCGTGGCTTGTTTCACCCACTTTAAGTTACGTTTTTGGTTACTGCTCCGCTACCGTGGGTCATAGCGTGATGCTATATAGCCTATGACATTCACAAATAACGCGGCTTTCTACGGGTAAAAGATTTTTTTAAATCGGTTCAGTAGATCCGGAGATAATCCCCTACAAACTCACAAACTTTATGTCTTTATAATATTTAGTATTGAAAGTCCAGGTTTCTCCACGATGTTTTCCTTCACCGATGTCAGTGATGTCCAAGATAAACTTAGACAATAAATATACCTCTGTTTATATGACATCCTGCTTCAAGCCTGGTAAAATCAAGTTCAGAACAGTTTTTATTTCTTTAAACAATAGTTGTCAGCCCACAACTCTGGCCCACTTAACATATTACTTAATAAGCTAACTAAATAACGTTGCGTATTCTAAAGTGACTAGTTCACGTAATAAGGCACACACATACAAGTATTATGCGTATTTCCGGATTGAATTCGGTATTAGGAAAGCAGTGAGGATAGTTAAAGAGCTGATTAGTATTCAAAACGTTTTGTGATGTAGAAAATGTTAGACAGTTGCCTTACGGGCCTAATTTATAGTTCGTTTTAATATTAAAAATGGTTACAGAAGTGGTTTTCCAAATTTTCAGTGTGTTCCCTTGTAAATAATCTAATTTTTGGGTAAACCGTTCGGCAATTGGTGTCCGGAGACTGCAAAACTCGTTCTCCACCATAATATACTTACGATGACAATCCAAAATTTACCTGCAACAATAAAAATAAACTATTAGCTTCTGCCTTGCAACTTTATCCACGTCAAAGTTGAAATATCCATGATAACCGTATATTTTCCGGGATAAAAAGTACCCTCCGTGCTTTTCCACACTATAATCTATATCTGTGCCGAATTTCATCCAAATCCGTTCAGCCGTTCTGGCGTGATTGATTAACAAACATAGTTACATCTAAACTTTCGCTTTTATAATTGTCGTAAGATTTCGACTTTGATTACATTACCAAATCAATTCTTGAAGAGACACACATACCACATACCATCACGCCTAGGTACTCCCCGAAGGGTTAGGCAGAGGTGCAACCAATGTAGACCTATAGTTCGCCGGTATGTTCAGGTCCCATGTAATAGGGGGCGAGATTTTGCCATTTAAGCATAGGTATCACACCTCGTGTCAATCTACAGTTTCTGCTTACCGCCTATAAGAAAAAAGCCGTGATATTATGTACGTAATGTATGCCTTATAAAGGTAGATTTCTGAGTACTGCAATCGAGGTATCGACAAGCGATATCACCGGTTTGTTTTGTTTTGTGAGCAGTACTGTCGGGGGCCGAGTTATGTTCGGACTATCGCTGTTAATGTACAGTGCAGATAAACCCGGCCTTGCACTTTTAAAACTAGCAAAATCTAATTGAATAATGTTTTTCCCTCAACGTATCTCTTTCCTAGGTTGATCAAAAAGTGTTATTGGGTTTCTCTATAAAATTCTCAGTTGCAGCTCGGAGTTAGGATTTGGGTCCGGTTAATGGCAATAGACTTGCCTTCTATTACATTGGACCTAAACATACTGGCGAATTGTAGGTATACATTGGTACACCTCTGCCTAACCCTAGGGGAATACAGACGTGATGGTATGTATGTAAAGAGAACTTTACTTTTAGACTTCGAAGACGGAATCTTACTCTCGATGTTCCAGAAACCCAAGTGTTTAATTACAATAAATTATGCACATATGAAAACAAAATGAAAGCGAAAATTGAAATTATGAAGGCCAACTTTTTATAGTCACAATTTCTGCTATCATGCGGTTACTAACTAACTGCTTATTTATTATTTAGCATATAATAATATTAATTAGATATTTTTTTATGCTGATGAACTTAATAAAAGCTGAAGAGTTTTTTGGTTGTTTGCTTAAACTCTCTTTTCTCTAAAACTACAGGTCGGATTGGAATAAATCTTTTGGTATATGATGGCCTGTTTTATCAGGAATACTATAAGCTATACATATAACATCACGCTACGACACACGGGAGCGGAGCAGTACCTAACCAAAGACGTAAAATAACGTTGGTGAAAATAAAAAACACACAAACACACACTAAATAAAAAACGCGGATAAATTCACGGGTAGAAACTAGTCTAAATATAACTCTGAAGATAACACAGACAACAACTGTTTAAGTTTTTGTTTTATTAGTTTACTTTGCAATGAATTAAACACACACAGATGAAGTCAAATAAAGGATAGAAAATGTTATCTATACTTAATATTATAAAAAACAGGAAAGTTTTTTTGTTCGTTTGTTTGTATCGAATAGTCTCCGAAACTACTGGACCGATTTTTACTATTTTTTCGCCAATAGATAGCTACATTATTCCTGAGTAACATAGGCTATATAACATCACGCTACGACGCACAGGAGCGGAGCAGTAATCAAAGACATAACACGGGTGACATAAGCCCTGACGACTTTTAGTAGTAAATAATGATGACATTTTAACAAGATTTTTCCTAGTTTTAATTAATGTAAATAAAATAAAATTACTTTAAATATTCTGTTTTATGTATCCTGAATTGATAAGAAGTGTAGGTTATATTATGAACGCCATATTAACATACTATTTACCTGTTACCATTGATATAAGGTAAAACAAATAACTAATTTTATATTTAGAACGAAAAATAAACAAAAAATCTGCTAAAACAGAAATTCCGAATACAAACAGAATTCTGTATTAGGGTATCAAATTATATTGTCTTTATTTTTCAGCTTTAAATATAGCGATGTGTCTTAAAAACCTAAAGTTCCAAAACCCAACAACAACACTATAAAATAATAATACCAGCCTATTATTGTTCCACTGCAGGACAAAGGCCTCTTCTCATACAGAGAAGGCACGAGCATTGATCACCACCCTTGCTCAAAGTGGATTGGTGGTTTCGGACTTATTTTAATTACAAGTCCAGGTTTCCTTACGATGTTTTCTTTCACCGATGTCAGTGATATCCAAGACATATTTAGAAAATGCTCCAATTGTATTTGTATTTTGTATGTAAGGATCGTAGCAGGTGGCGTTCTGTGGTTTCTGCCTACCCCCATGGGAAAAAGGCGTGAGTTTATGTATGTGTATGTATGTATGTATTTGGGAGGTTATTTATTACCTTTACTAAAAAGCCCATCATCGTTCTGAATAGCACTATTTTACGACATATACTTTTCAATAAGCTCGCTCCCTGTTACATGGAAAAAGAAAGAAAGAAATAAAAGTTCATTGACTCAAGCCACGTGCACACAGGAATACTAACAAAAATGCTCTTTAAAAAACAAAAAATAAGAAACATGATAGGTTCGCCCCCTATTACATGGGACCTAAACATACCGGTGAACTGTGGGTGTACATTGGTACACCTCTGCCAAACCCTTTGGGGAACACAGGCGTGATGGTATGCCATGATATATTCTTGTTTTAATACCTACAAAAAAAAACATAAAAAAAAATGTTTTTATTTTTCTTGGCTCCGTATCGCATTAACCCTTTCAATGCGTCACTAGTAATCTTCTGGTGTTGTACCAAGCGGTGTCATCTACATTTTCGGGTTAATCCGCGCAAAACATTTAGGGGGCGGATTTTCCTAGTATTTTGTTTATGGTCGAGTGGGGGGCGTAATAAAGGAGTTCTATATTTAGATTATGTGATAAATATTGTTATCGTGATAAAATGAGGAGGAGCTCGTGGCTAAATAATTACAGCCGCATAGACCGATCTTCCGGGGTAAGCCACGCTTGCCGAGGTTGGTCTGTGGATGGGTGACCATTTACCATAGCGAGTTTCCTCCGTGCCTCGGAAAGCACGTAAAGCCGTTGGTCCCGGCTGTCATTTGTACATCTTTGACAGTCGTTACTGTTAGTCAGAAGCCCGAAAGTCTGACAACTAGTCTTACCAAGAGTATCGTATTACCCATTACTGGGTTGTGGAGGTCTGATAGGCAGTCGCTCCACGTAAAATACCGATATTCAGCTGCATCCGGTTAGACTGGAAGCCGACCCCAACATAGTTGGGAAAAGGCTAAGCAGATGATGGTAAATATTGTTATCGTGATAAAAAGGGTATTTTTAACATCCCATCCTTATTTCCTATCCTATAAATGTCTACTTCTATACTATACTAATATTATAAAGAGGTAACATTTGTTTGTAAGTTTGTATGTAGGGGGTAATCTCTGGATCTACTGGACCGATTTTGAAAATTCTTTACCCATAGAAAGCCACGTTATTTGGGAGTGTCATAGGCTATATAACATCACACTACAACACACGGGAGCGGAGTAGTAACTAAAGATGTAACGTAAGGCGGGTGAAATTAGCTACGAGGACGAAGTAGCGGACAGTTTGCTAGTATATTATTATTGTTATAATGCGAAAGTTTGTGAGGATGGATGAATGAATGGATGTTTGTTAGTCTTTCACGCTAAAACGGCTGGATAGATCTGGATAAAATTTTGTACTGAGATAGATTTTAGTGTAGAATAACACATAGGCCACTTATGATCCCGGAAAAATGTACTGTTCCCGTATTCCCGTGGAATAACATATCAACTTTGACGCGGATGAAGTCGCGGGCAAGAGCTATTACAAAAATATCATGAAAAGGTTTTTCTCTGAAGTTCTGGAGAAATTTTTACGCAAATATCCCGGGTTTTTGATGTTTTCATCCGGGACGGCAATTAAGGTAATGGCAGCACTATATATTACATGAGTAATCAGAAGAGATTAGCAGGAATTACCCAAAAACGCCGGTTATCCAATAGAAGAAAAACAATAATATTATTGTTTACGACGGCTTATCATTAACAGAATTTTGTTTTCGTGTTATATGATAGCAAACAAGCGGACAATCCATCTGATTGTGAGGTCAGCTGCCTGGACACCTGCAGGCCTCCCAGATGCATAATATACCATCACGCCTTTATTCCCCGAAGGGTTAGGCAGAGCTGTATCAATGTACACCCACAGTTCACCGGTATGTTTAGGTCACATGTAATAGGGAGCGAGCCTATTGCCATTATCCGGGCACAAATCCTAACTCCAAGCCGCTACTGAGAATTTCAAAGAAAAACATCATTCAACATTTCATTTTGCTGGACTTGGGAATTGATCCCATGACCTCTAGCGTAGCAGTCGCGCTTAGAACCATTATGCTAACGAGGCAGTCACACACATCTTACTACTTTGTAAAGTTTGTATGGATGGATGTTTGTAACTCACTATCGCCAGATCGGCTGAATGGATCTGGATGAGGTAGATTATAGTCTGGAATAGAACATAGGCTTACTTTTATTCCGGAATTTTTTTACAGTTCCCATGGGATGATAATTATCTCAATTTCGACAAAGTTGAAATGTCTCATGCGCCTGTAACTACACCGGTACTCATACCCTTCAAACCGGAACACAGCAACACTGCTTTGCGGCTGAAATAGGTATGGTGGTAGTACTGCCCCGGACGAGCTCCTTCATAAAGAGCTAAGAGAGCTACTAACCAACGAAAAATATTATAACGTTATAAGAATTTCCCATAAAAGTATCAGCATAGATTTGAAAACGAGTTTTGATAACATTTTGACCTGTGTAACTGATAACGGGCAGTTATCAGTGATAACAGCGTTAGGTCAAGGCTATATTAACTCAAGGGAAATACGTAATATTAATTCATGTTTATCTTGGACATCACTGACATCGGTAACCATGTCAGCGGCCCTTGAGGCGGTTTAGAAACTCTGTCACTAGGGTGTGTGGAGTCGTTAGACCTTACTGTCCACACGATAAAGAATGTAATTGTCTGTCTACAAGGTGCGAGGCCTATTATTGTCCCACTGCCGGGCAAAGGCCTCTTCTCATACAGAGAAGGCACGAGCATTGATCACTACGCTTGCTCAAGGCGGATTAGCGATTTCAGACTTATATTAATTACAAGTCCAGGTTGGTACTTGCTCGGTATCGAAGCCGCAACCTCAGGCATGAGAGGGGGTGCCTTAATCACTGGGCCATCACGACGAACTAATACTACTTTATTTAATACTAGCTTTTGCCCGCGACTTCGTCCGCGTGAATTAATAGTTCCCGTTCCCGGGGGATTTCCGGGATGAAAACTATCCTATGTCCTTTCTCGGGTCCCAGACTATATCTGTACCAAATTTCATTGAAATCGGTTCGGTGGTTTAGGCGTGAAGAGACAGACAGACAGACAGACAGAGTTACTTTCGCATTTATAATATTAGTACGGATTATAGGCACTACTGGTGGTGGTAATTTTTATACCGACAAATCTCTTGATTCATAATTAGTATCTATGATAATAATCTATCTAGCACGTTGCATATTTACAATTTTAAAATCCAAGCGATAATGCGACGACAGAACGACTAGACACACCATAGATTATAGACTTTCATTCATAGAGATATCGTAAGTGTCAATCATAGAGTATAGCCGCTTGATAGTCTATGCACGTACCATAAATTATACTAAGTCTATGACGCGTTTAAGTTTCACTGGTTTATATTTGTTTCTGATACTGTGATTTTTTTGCTTCAAGTGTTTATTGCTGTCAATACTAAGTATTGCTGGGCCCTTAAGACAGGAAATCATCAAATAACTTCCCCCGCCCTGGGCGGGGCGGGAGGGAGTGTCAGGCTTTTACTGACTAAAACCCGTCTATGTTCCTTTCATGTGCCCTTTGCGTTCCGGGGGCGCGGTATCTCTTTCGAACAACCCGCAGCCCCAGCAGGATTGCTGGGCCCTGAGATATGAACTAAATAAAATCACAAAATAATTTTAGGAGATTTTCGGTTTCGAACTAGCCATCTTGCAGGCGGGACGTAAAACCCACGCGCACACATATATAGTCGTACGACACTGCCTACAGCCTACCGCATACGCAAAAGGGCGAAGTGGTCTATTTTAAAATACTGACAAACAAAAAAAAACCATGAAAGTTTTTAATTATTATTAACACCATAATACCATCGCGCCTGTATTCCCCAAAGGGTTAGGCAGAGGCAGAGGTGTACCAATGTACACCCATATTTCGCCGGTATGTTTAGGTGCCATGATTTCCCACTCGTTCCATAGACCGAGAAAAATCGTTCCAATCGTCACGACTGGGAAGGAACGAAACTTTTTTTTCCCGTTCGTGCCCAATGGGGACGACGGGAAGGGGACGACCGGGAATAAACACTAACGCCTAGCTGCTACTGAGAATTTATCCAACCCAATAACACTTTTTACCTGATCTGATTATTTATGTCAAAACTGTACCTACTTATCTTATAGTTTAGCTACACAGATAAGAAAGAACTTTAAAAAGTACTACACAATTGACTATAGACCCATAACCATAACAGACGCCCAAAGCGTTCCCACAATTAAAACTTCAAAAAAAGAATAGAAATTCAAATTTGCAACGCCACCCAATCAGCTGCCGCCAATTTTGGCGCTGTACACTTTCGACGCACGTGATTGGCTTAGCAAACTAACTATGACCCGTAATTGGTCAGACAGTAATGGCGGACGACAATCGCTTGCTTTCTCTAATTGACTTTCGCTGGTTGGTCGTTTATTTTTTGTTTTCTAAACAGAGACAAAATTGTCATTGACGCGGCCTACTTTATAATTCTTGAAACTAACAAACATACCATCACGCCTGCATTCCCCGAAGGGTTAGGCAGAGGTGTAGAAATGTACATCCACAGTTCTGGTCCTGGGTTCGACCCAAGTCGAGCAAAAAGTGTTATTGGGTTTTTCTATTCTCAGCAGCAGTTCGGAGTTTGGATTTGTGCCCGGTTAATGACAATAGGCTCGCCGTCTACTACATGGGACCTAAATATACCGGCGAACTGTGGGTGTACATTGGTACACCTCTGCCTAACCCTTCGGGGAATACTGGCGTGATGGTATATACTATTTTTTTATTTATATGAATATCTCTGTTCTGTTCCCAGGTCAGGCAAAGCAGTGTTAAGTACTGGGATTTTCCAACAATTTCTCAGCAGCATCCCGGAGATGCGATGGTATGGATTGTGTGCTGCACAATGGACGGACGATTTAAAGAAGCCGATCAGCGGATGGATTCGGGCTGCTCAGGACCGGGATGGTTGGCGCTCTTTGAGGGAGGCCTAGGTAGAGCAGTTGACGGCTATAGGATGATATGATGATGATCCGGAGATTGGAAGTTGAAGGAATTAATCCTAAAGTTTATTTTTTAATCTCAGAGACTAAATTGACAGATTCTTACGTCAAACATAAAATGGTGTGCTTTCGGCACATAGACATAAAGAACACAATTTTTAAGTTTGACGTATGAAGCCGTCAAATCAGTCTCTGAGATTAAAAAACACTCTATAATCTCACCCCAGTAGTGTCAGACGGATTCGCTTCCTATAGGACTACACGAGTAAGGGAAGAGGGAGAAATTAGCCTTCCTAGCACGATCATGGTTTGATACGGTGTAATAAACGATTACTAAACACGTGAACAATAATTATGTATCTTTGAACATTTAACCGTCAATTCTTAATTTGTAATACTTCTCACGTATTATGATTTACTAGTTTTTATGCACGGTACATTGCAATCACGTGTAATTCTGTATGATTATGTAATTCTCCAGACCGATTCCGGCTGCGAGGGCTAATCTTAATGCAGACTAGCCATGTACGCAGGAGATATTATAGTTCACAAGTGTGTGCGCAAACACAGGTGCACTCCCTCTTCCCTAATGGTGGGTCCACACAACACAGACTTTTGTCTGTACAGACATCTGCACAGACTATAAAGTCTGAGTAAAAATTTTTACTCAGAGGTCTTTACCAAATGTCTGTACAGACTTTTCATCAGTTCAATTAAGTAATTCAATAATCATGAGTTTTGCTCCGACAATCGTACAGACATGTACGCAGATTCCGACTTTTCTGGTACACCGACATTTGTCTGTACTGATTTGTTGTACAGACAAAATTCAATAGAAGTCTGTGTTAAGTCTGTATCGTGTGGACCCACCATAACTCACATAACCCGATGGGACGGAAATCCGACACGACCAGGGAGAGATCAGGCGCAGGACCAACGGCTTTACGTGCTTTTCGAGGCGCGGAGGTATCACACCACTAATTTCCAAACTCCGGGCCGCTACTGAGAATTTTATAAAAATACCCAATAACACTGCGCGATCTGGGAATCGAGCCCAAGACCTCTAGCGTAGTAGTCGCGTTTAGAACCACTAGGCCAACGACTCAGTTCTGTATGATTCTTTATACAAAAATTGTTAAACATTGATTTTAATAGAGCAAGTATGGAGTTTCTTTCCGATTCTTGTCAATACGGAACTATCTTTTGGAAGGGGCAACTAGATTCAATTCTTATTTTTTCTTGTATAATTGACTTTGTCTCCTTTATTCCAAAATCTATTCAAACGAAGTCGCGCGCGAGGCTACTACAATTTACTAAAGAACTGTTCATGATTTCGCCCGCGTGAATTTTTCACCCGCGTTAAGTTACGTCTTTGGTTACTGCGCCGCTCCCGTGGTGCGTAGCGTGATGTTATATAGCCTATGTTACTCAGGAATAATGTAGCTATCCATCGGTGAAAAAATGGTTAAAATTGGTCCAGCAGTTTTAAAGTTAATTCGGTACAAACAAACAACCAAAAAAAAAATCTTCTTAATATTATAATTTATTTACTAGTCAAGTCAGGTATAAAAGGCACAATACACAATAATAGCCTAGCGTCAGGTCAATGCCTGTGCGCATCATAACACTATCTAGGTCATGAAGGCCTTGCGTAAGAAATAAGTGGTTTTAATTAAAGAGGTCAAAACTGAGAACATATTATAGCTAAATTGCGTGCGCGCAGCTTGTACAATCATCGGTATTATAGATCAATATGTTATACAATATCAGCTTTTGCCCGCGACTTCGTCCGATTTTATGTATAATCCCACGGGAGTACGGGACCGTACATTTTTCCAGGATTAAAAGTATTATTTTGTGTTATTCCACACTACAATCACACAAGTATTATAAAGGCGAAAGTTTGTGTGTGTGTATGTGTGTCTCTTCTTCACGCTCAAACGGCTGAACGGATCTGGATGAAGTTTGGCACTGAGATACATAATAGATGTTCCTTACACCCCTTATTATCCCACGGGAAGTAATTTTTTCGGGATAACAAGTATCCTATATGTGTTATTCTAAACTACGATCTACCTCAGTGCCAAATTTCATCCAGATTTCACCCGCTTCAAGTTACGTCTTTAGCTACTGCGCCGCTCTTATGAGTTGTAGCGTGATGTTATAAAGCTTATACTGTTCCTTATAAATCTGGCTATAATTTACAAAAAACATACATACATATCATCACGCCTGTATTCCCCAAAGGGTGAGACAATGGGTATAAGTTTACACCCACAATCCGCCGGAATGCTTAGGCCCCATGTAATAGGGGGCGAGAGTATTGCCATTAACCGGGCACAAATCCGAATTAAGAGCTGCTACTAAAAATTTAATAGAAAATGACACTAACACTTTGGTCGACCTGGGTATCGAACCCAAGACCTCTAGCGTAGCTGTCGCGCTAAAGACCACTAAGCTAACGATTAACAGGCTCGCTATTGCCATATTAACTGAATAGAAATCCTAACTCCAAGCTCCTATCGTGTATCCAAGCTTTAAAGTCAACAAAACAATGAGATTGTCCTATAAAGTTTTCCAGCGACTTGGATGACGTCATCACGCTACTTGACACTTGAGATGCTTTAGCTATGAGTCATCAAGTAAGGCTTTGTGCTTGTGTACAAAGGTATTAAACTGGGTGTTCACAATAAGCTTAAGATTTATTTAAATTAGATACTATATTGTTTTTGGACCTAAACATACCGGCGAACTGTGGGTGTACATTGGAACACCACTACACCTCTGCCTAACCCTTCGGGGAATACAGGCGTGATGGTGTGTATGTTTTAGGACTGCATCGTTAGCCTAGTGCTCGTAAGCGCGATTGCTACGCTAGAGGTCTTGGCTACGATTCTTAGGTCGAACAAAGTGTTATTGGACTGTTCTATGAAATTCTCAGTAGCAGCTTTGATTGGATTTGTGCCCGGTTAATGCAAATAGGCTTGCCCTCTTTTACAAGGGATCTAAACATACCGGCGAACAGGGGGTGTACATTGGTACACCTCCGCCTGACCCTTTTCGGAATACAGGCGTGATGGTATACCTATATGTGTATTTGAGCTTTGATTCAAGTAAGCATTCACTTAATTTCTCGCCAACAAGCTTCTAGATCTTAAATGCTCGACACCATTTTGGTTCTCAACTGTGTGACGTCACATTGACATCAGAAAAACAACCGGTAACTACAATTTTAAGCTCATTCTGAACGGTGACAACCGTCACTCTGTCCCTTTCTATCTTGGTGGAACTGGTCTTGCTTTCTCGCTCGCACGTTCGCTGTGAAGTATGTTTACCGTTATTTGAATTCTAGCTAAGTATTTTGTTGTTGAGGCACAGCTGATTCCATTCATCACGGTGGTGTGTTGGTGGGGTAAGCAGGAATGAAGTTAAAGTTGTTTTCCGGAATGGTGTCCCCAGGTCAACTTAAAAGGTAGATCGGGGATCGTGGAAGACGCGTGCGTTCCCGAACCCCGTCGTAAGTCTACGAAGGGAACAACGGGATGATATTTAGTCAGCAGGAGTCTCACAGACCACTCCGCCTCCCTAGGGCGGAGGACATCCATGAGGATTTTTCACCCCGGCAAAAAGGAGGTTCGGAACTCAGAGCTAAGATTTGCAAGCTCGCCTCCTATTACATGGGATCTAATCTTGCCGGCGAACTGTGGGTGTACGTTGGTACAACTCTGTCTAACCTTTCGGGGAATACAGACGTGCGGGTTTGTTAGTATGTTTCATCAGGAAATTAAAGATTCATAGGCAAATGCACGCGGAAGAAATCGCGAGCATAAGCTAGGAATTATAGAAAGATCTAGAACGATTAAAAGCTATCTATTAATTTTGGAAAAGTCTCCTTTTGATAATTTCCTGAGATCAAAACTTGGTGGACTCAAAAACGGTCTATTAATAGTAAAACATGAATATATAAAACAGGTTTTCTAAGCAAAATCTGGTTTTCTTACATGCAAAACAAAGCTATTTTTAGGGTTCTGTAACCTGAATTTATAATTAATTTGCTTTTGCCTGCGATTTTATATAATTACCATTAAGGGAACCGTACATTTTCCCGGGATAAAAGTATATATGTTATTCCACACTACAAACTATCACAGTGCCGAATTTCATTCAGATCTTACATTAATAGAAGTAAAGTTCTTTGTAAATGAGCTCGTCTGGGGAAGAACTACCACCATATCTATTTCTGCCGCAAAGCAGCGTTGCTATGTTCCAGTTTGAAGGGTATGGGTGCCGGTGAAACTACAAGCACATGAGACGTTTCAACTTTGTCCCTGGGATCAGTGGCGTGCACTCCATATAGGCAAATAGACATTGCCTACCCTATAATATACGTATTTATCTTATTTAATTTTGATATCTTTTATTGTATCCACGAGTACTATCGTTAAAATAAAACAAAAAATATAAAATCTTAAATCAGCTCCACCTATCGTTAAAATAAAAAACATAATATATATAAACTTAAATCAGCTCCATCTACCGAGTAACGGTGGAATCTCATCGATAAATCGCTTCGCGCGAGTAACGGGAAGACACAAAACATTGCGTCTGGATGGTTAAATGTGTGCCTCGTGACAGACTCGTCGGTACGCGTCTACAATAGTGTGCGTTTACTATAAAAACTTGACACACAATGTTAAAATAACGCTCACAAACGTACAAATAGACTTTGGCTAATTTTTATACTTTTGAAGTTTGCGGGGGTTTTGCGAAGTTAGTTATGTGATTATTTTAATATAAGCAGTATGTTGGATTTTATTAGCGTTAAATGAAGCACGTTTACTTGTTGTTGTATTATGTGTTTATATTGACGTGACTTATGAGCGGCCATTGTTGATTCATTTTGTATGACTGTAAACAGTTGTGTTTGCGCTAAAATTAGATTGTGATGTGTATTTAACGTTGATAATAGTGAAAAATGAAATATATTCACTGTTAAAGTTGTTCAGAGGTGTGTATGTGCAGAAAATATTAAATGATGCGTTTTCAAAGCTATCCTACTACTATTATAAAGGCGAAAGTTTGTATGTATGGATGTATGGATGTATGTATGGATGTTTGTTACTCTTTCACGCTTAAACGGCTGAATGGATCTGGATGAAATTTGGCACAAAGATAGATTATAGTCTGGAATAACACATAGGCTACTTTTTATCCCGGGAAAATGTACGGTACCCGTAGGATAACACATCAACTGTGACGCGGACGAAGTCGCGGGCAGAAGCTAGTCAATCATAAAGTGATAACAAATGTTGATCGCCTAAGGCCGTTATACACCAGATTTGCAGTGAATACAAACTAAAGGTAAAATCAATCGTAAATTCAATATAAAACAATATGAATCTTAAGACTGGCTCACGGGTTGTTTACATAGTAATTGATTATATTGTTTTTCTTGTCCAGACGTTAGTTGTAAGTCGTAACGTGTTTTGGGCATATTGTACGTAGTTTCGTGGAAATGAGTAGAAACCTAGGTAGGTACCTAACTAGTTTCAATTCTTGTAACTAGTTACTTCTGTATACAGTAGAGCTTTGGGTAGTTCTGCGTTTGTATTATGGTATGATTACGAAAGTGTTATAGGTTATAAAGGTAAAATTGTTACTTTTGTGTTATGTTATGATTACGTATAGTATAGGTATGTGACAGTTTGAAGATGTTCTTTTTATCATGCGCGTAAGCTATAGGTACCTATCCCGAGCCGAAGGTACTGTTTACTCTTTCGTTGTGCAACAGCGAGTCGTATCGTAGATCGTCGTCGTATTATATTATATTATATTTGAGGTGGAAAATCATATACATCATTATTTAATCGACAAGGCGACGAACCAAAACAAACATGTAGTAGGTGTTTTTGGTAGGTAAATTTTCTGTCTACCCTGTCTAAAAACTCTGTGCACGCCACTGCCTGGGATGGCAACGCATTTGCAAGGCCTCTGGTATTGCAGATGTCTATAGGCTGCGGTGGTGACCACTTAACATCAGCTGCGCCGTCTTTGCCATCCAACGATGTTCAATTTTATTTATTTGCATGTAAGTACAGAAGATGATTTCTCTTACAACTGCAGTTCAAAGCAAACTGGTCCTTAAGAAGTAACCTTTAGGTCTATAATGGTAATTGAGTCGAAACCAGTTATAATTACGAGTATTATGTTATAATTAGCAATCAAACAGAGAAATAAGGAAATGATTACGGCTGTAATTAATAGTGATAATGATATGCAAACACATGCACTTACTTTTATGATGTTACTAGCTTTTGCCTGCGACTGCGTTCGCGTGGCATAGTACCTATTTTACGCAGATGAAGTCGCTAGCAAAGTAACTACTTTGGGCATCTTTTTTTTATGATACTACATACATACATACATAAACTCACGCCTTTATCCCATAGGGGTAGGCAGAAAACACAACGCCACCTGCTACGATTCTTACATACTCCTTTCGCCTCACAGAGCACAACATTTCGCCTAGTCCACGTTCATACATCTAAGATACAAGGTTTTCAAAAACGAATGAACATATTGTTATCAGCTGCTTAAAGAATCAACATTGCCATTCATCGTGGCAATGGTGTCAGTCTTTTGGCCACTTGCCCCAGTGACAGCAATTATTATAAAAAGCAAATATTTTTTAATAAATTGTACATCATTTGTAATTTAATTATTATATAAAAGTTTAGTGTCCAAATACCTTTTCATGATTTTATTTACAATAATGACTGACTTTACAAACTGTCATCCTCTATTGCGACAAAGGTCCTTAAAGCCGTACCGATTTTCATCAAAATTGGTTCAGCGGTTTAAGCGTGATAGCCTAACAGGCAGACAGACAGAGTTACTTTCGCATTTATAATATTAGTATGCATTGAATTATGATGTATTCAATTATTCCTAGCGTAAGTTCCTCTGGTTTCGCTTGTAATACGGAGGTGATTAGTGGGTAGGTAGTAGGTACCTAATAAATTTGATTTAACTTTTATGTCATTGGATGCTGGATACAGAGAAGGCACGAGCATTGATCACAGCATTTACTCAAGGCGGATTGGCAATTTCAGAAAGTCCAGGTTTCCTCACGATGTTTTCTTTCATCGATGTCTGCGATGTCTAAGATAAACATAACATACCATCACACCTGTATTCCTCAAAGGGTTAGGCAGAGGTGTAACAACGTACACCCCCAGTTCACCGGTATATTTAGGTCCCATGTAATAGGGAGCAAGCCTATTCCCATTAATCGGGGACACATGACTCTAAGCTGCTACGGAGAATTTCATAGAAAAACTCAATAACACTGCTCGACCTGGAAATCGAACCCAAAACCTCTAGCGTAGCAGTCGCGCTTAGGACCACTAGGCTGACGAGGCAGTCAAACTTAGAAAGTACTTAAGAATTGACAAAGTCACATTGGTACTTGCCCGCTATCGAACCCATCTCATGCATGAGAGGTATGCAATATCTGGTTTGAAGTAGAAATCAACCAGAGAATATTAAGTCTGGCCTAGGACGTTCAGTACGTTGATTCTGTAAAAATCAGACATGAACTCGCATTTCACTTCGGCGTCGCTATTCACCCTCACTTCGCTTGGTTCAAAATTATTTGAGACTTTGAAGTTCGAAGTGAGCGTCGAAGTGACGGTGGAATTACCGTATAGAATGCCAATTCTTACGTGATCTCATACTTTATGTGTTAAAATTTCCCCGTCAATTTAGTTCAACTCGCTGACACGCTCGCAAGAGTGGCGCTAGTGTAAATTCGAATTATCAACCGAGTTTTAGAATGCCAATCAAGAAAGTCACCGCGGATTCAGATTCGAAGTTTAGAACGAGGTATTATAGAATCACACAGCTGAACTGGTCACCGATGAAATTCTCAATTTCTAACGATACGTCAATTAAACGATATCGCTTAGAATGTAGGTAAGTTTCAAGCTATTTATAACTAGAGAACTGCCCGCGACTTCGTCCGCGTTGATCATTTCACCCGCGTTAAGTTACATCTTTGGTTACTGCTCCGCTCCCGTGTGTCGTTGCGTGATGTTATATAGCCTATGTTACTCAGGAATAATGTAGCTATTTATGGGTAAAAGAATTTTCTAAATCGATTCAGTAGATCCAGAGCTTACCCACTTTTTTTTAGGTCTGGGAAATCATCAAATGCCTTCTTCCACCCTAGGTGGAGCAGGAGTGTCAGACTCTTACTGACTAAAACCCATCCGTGTTCCTCCTAATGCCCTTTGCGTCCCAGAGCCGCGGTGACTCTTTCGAACAAATTCCGCAACACTGGCAGGCACTGGCACTAGCGGGTTCCGTCCAGAGATTACCCCTTACAACCTCACGAACTCACAAATTTTACCTCTTTATAATATTATTAAGTACTTACCTATAGATTTACCAAGCCAATCATAAATCTACAAGGAAAAGTAACCGCTGAGTCAGTCAACGACGGGTTAGCAACCTATCATTAAGCCATGCTTATTTAAGTTTTCACCGCAAAATGACATTATGATTCAAAAGATGGCGGTGACGAAAATAAAAATGTCAAATTGGCGCGCAATTTGAAAAAAGAATGCGAATTGTGCGAAATTTTTTTGAATTTCGAATGACAATTGAATGGTCTTGCGTAATTTGTTGAGAAAATAAAATTCGAAAGTCTAATCTTTAAGAAGGTATTTAAATAATTTTGATATAATAAAAAGTCTACCCACATTTTTGGAAACTCAATTGGTTTCCTGTTAGAAATTGAATTGCAACGGCTTTCAATTTAGCGATTACGGCATCAAAATAAAGTGATAGGTATAAAATCAATAATTCGTAATGTTTGGCTGTTACTGTAAATAAAACAGTTACAATTTTGAGATACCGTTCCCGATTAACAATTTACTTTTATTAGTCAATAAAAATTTAAGATTATTGTGATTTTATCGGATTCAATTTGTACTAAATAGTCTGAGGTTAGCAACCGATATTCATCTATTTTTGAAATTAGAACGTTTTACAAATATCACATTGTCTATTCTGCCTAGTATAATGTAAGTAGGTCTTAGTACGCTACAGGTAAAACAAAGTAACTTTGTCGAATGACTAACGTCTCAATATATTTCCATCGGCTAGTTTTTGTGTCATAATAAAACGTTCGGCTTGTTTTTATGCCGGTCGTTTGAGGGGCCCACTCAACCGGAAGTGATGCCTTCTAAAAATAATTACCCACAGACAATTTTATACGTCAAACTCTATGCGAAAAACAATCTTATTTGATTATACATTTAAAAAACCGGTACGTTGCCCAAGTTATTACTCAATATTTATATAAAGCACTTAGAATAAGGAAGTTTGTTTCAACAGTAAATATTTAGCAGAAACGTTAAAAGTAACAGATTATTATTCAACCCTGTAAACTGCAAGAGAAAGCGCACGAGTCACTGCTCTAGATTAAAAAAAAAACTCACCTGTTTAAAACTCGTTGATTCCACAGACTAAACGTCTACAAAAACACTCCAGAACAACAATATAGAACTGTTCTTTTTTCAAATAAAGAATCACAAACAAAAACCCGCCCGTATACCGTCTACTTGCAAAAGAAAACTAACTTTTATATAACTGTTACCAACTTCCTATAACAACTAACCGGTTCAAACGAGTTTAGTTAATAGATTTCGATTTGCGAAACTCACAGGGACATTTGTTTAAATACAGAATTAGTATGTCAATATTATTTATTTGTTTTACAATGAGATTTTTGTTGGCGTGTTGAAATACAAAATGGAGAAAGGTACGCAGCGCGCGATCGCATCGACCCCCGCACACGACTGACTTCTCCAACCCAAGTAGTGTTACCAGAGCACGAAGAAGGTTTAGCTTGCAAACCAACTTAGATTTACAATTCGAAAAATCGATCACTTCCTTATTCCATCTGTAATAAGACATAATATCAATTGAACTTCTATAATTGAGATGAAAACAAAACTTTTTTCGAACTATAATCATGATAGAACCGTGTACAAAGAGTATTTTATCGTTTTGAAAAAGAAAAAAAATACGTAATTGAATGACATTAAAGGAAGAAAAAATATAAAGATTTCACACGTTCAAGAACTAGTTCTATGTGTTGATAAGTTAATAATTATTCATTATTTGTTGATTGTACAGAGAATTGATAATTATTCTGTTTAATTAGTACTTAGAGCAGTTTTAATGGCCATTTTGTTATGATTTAAACGCAAATAGGTGATTAAATCTTGATTCCTTGGTGGCATGTTTTTGCCACAATGTCTGCGGGAGTTTTAGCTCGTTAATCAGCTATCCATAGTCTTTTTTTGCCGGTTTATAGTTAATAGCGAACTGCCCTACTTCGTCTGCGTGGCTTATTTTTCCCAACATAAGTTACGCCTTTGGTCAATGCTCCGCTCCCGTTGATCGTAGCGTGATATTATATAGCCTATGTTACTCGGCAATAGCTAAGCTATCTATTGGTGAAAAAATGGTTAAAATCGGTCCAGTAGTTTCGGAGCCTATTCGTTACAAACAAACTAACAAATCTTACCTCTTTATAATAATTATTAGTATAGATAAACAGTACTTATTGAGTGCTCGTACCAAATCATTACACGAACTATGACTAGGCTGTTAGAGAACCAGTCTGGTATTTCTTGCCTATAAAACCCTGATGTAGGTAGTCATGCCGCATTTTTTGTTATTTTTTGCATATTGAGCACTTAGATACTGTTGCCTACTGGCAATAAACCATCGGTGCATGTCAAATAACGTTTCCAAATTCAGTAAAATTAACTGTTACTTGTCATTTCGATTATAACCGACATGCTCAAAGTTGCTGAAACTATTTATTATTTGTATTATTTATTTATAACAATAAGTACAACATTTTACAGACTACTACAAGACGATGTTGTACGCACAAACAAAACTATATCATAAAATATGTTTAAACATAACTTTCAACAATAAATATAAAAATACTTGGTATCTGTATCCCTTCTTCAATACATCAAGTTTTCGCACTAAACATAATGTAGCGTAGCCTGTGTATGTAGACACCGCGTAGATATCACCTGCAAAGTGTGTAAAAGCTACAGAAACCCTGCGTAATCGCTGCACCGGACAAAAACATTGTCAAATATACAGATACTTTTTTTATGCTAAATCAACTTTAGAAGTAAACACACCTCTGTTCATTGCATTCCTTTCGAGCTGGTCTTCATAACCCAGTTGCAATGAGAATTGATTTGTATTTAAAACGAAGCTATACTATACAAATTTACCAGAAACGATAAAAAAATTGTGTACTTACTGATTTTTTTTTTCTACCATTTATTTTCTATCTGGACAGACCTACAGGAGTCATTCAAAATTAAATTATAAAAGAATAGTAACCATTTAAAACCCTAAACAAAAACACTTAATTATTCTAATATAATAACCTACCTTCGAAATCCTTGCTTTATAAATTTCACAACATTACCCACAAAACAAGCAATAATTCTAACTTGGCAACACCGAAAACAGGTGGTAAGCGACTAAGCGGTGACCCGCAGGTAGGTTCGTTCCCAGATGCATTGCATAAATACTAAAGGTTTATAACGGATATTGTCTATGCGAAACAACTGTTTGAACCTCATTTTACACCATTACCGTTTTATAACACAAAAAATGTTGTTTATTTGAGTTAATAATCCATGTGTGTATTCTCAGTGGCAGCTCGGAGTTAGGATTTGTGCCCGGTTAATGGCAATAGGCTCGCCCCCGATTACATGGGACCTAAACATACCGGCGAACTGTGGGTGTGTATTGGTACACCTCTGCCTAACCCTTCGGGGAATACAGGCGTGATGGTATGTATAATGCAATGTAGATACACTACATTATGTGAAATATAATTTGAACGCAATTTTAATCTTAACAAATAAATAAATTGAAGCGTTCATTTGTAATTTCTCACTAAATGAAAGAACGGTACTTAAAAAATCTATTTGATTTTTTTTTGTCTGTCTGTTCCATCCGTATAATCTCTGAAACGGCTGCACCGATTTTGACTTTTTTTACTTTTTTTTAGATATTTCATTTATTTTATTAAAAAATAAAGAGGGTTATTCGAAAACAAAACATAGTTATGTTTTAAAACCACAAAACGAACGAATTCGCGGGTAGAAGCTAGCGTAATTTTTAGTGTAAACATGATTGAGAGATTCTTTTTGTATGAGTTGTATGACACAATATTTAATGAATTAAAGTATTCTTTTACAATACAGAAACAGCTATTCGTTACAATAACGTTATTGTTAATTAAATTGATATATCCGTTTCTGACTGCCCCGTTGGTCTCGTGGTCGCAAGCGCGACTGCTGAGCGAGGGGTCCTGGGTTCGATGCCCAGGTCGTTAAAAAGTGTTATTGGGTTTTTCCCTTTAGGAATTTCTCAGAAGCAGCCCGGACTTTGGAAGTTGGTGGTGTTGACACCCCCGTGCCTCGGAAAGCAGGTAAAGCTATTAGTCCTGTCCTGCGCCTAATCTCTCTCCGGTTTTGTCGGATTGCCGTCCCGTCGGACTATGAGAGTGAGGGAAGAGAGAGTGCACCTGTGTTTGAGCACACACTTGTGCACTATAAAATTTCCAGCGTAGGTACTTGGCTAGTCTGCATTAAGGAGACTAATTTTGTATATATTCGTTTCTCATTTAAGGGGTAGGTAGTTTATTTTTTTTGATGTGTCATTGAATTGAAATATTAATAGTTTCTGTAAAAAAAAGGCATATAAGGCTGTTGGTCCCGGCTGTCATTCGTAGATCTTTGACAGTCGTTACCAGAATCAGAACCCAAAAAGTCTGACAACCAGTCTAACCAAGAGGTATCGTGTTGCCCAGTTGATTACCTCCCATATAAAAGGTGGTGAGCCTATTACCATTAACCGGGAACAAATCCTAACTCCGAGCTGCCACTGAGAATTTCATAGAAAAAAACCCAATAACACTTATTGCTCGACCTGGGAACCCGAGACTTTTAGCGTACCTAGCAGTCGCGCTTAGCGGCGTTATGCACTTTTTTTTTAAATTGGTAAAAAATGTTAAACTCGCGTCAGGACACGTGACCCTGATCGAAAATTCGTAAGCGGCGTTGTGCACTTGTTTTGGAATGGGTAAAAAATGTTAAACTCGCGTCAGTAGGACACGTGACCTGATCAAAAATTTTACGAATTTATCGTACACAAATATGATATTTGTGTACGTCTTCAGCGTTATCACTTCTGCCGGCACTCCCGGCAACCCGTCGTTTTTTTTTATAGTTGCGAAACCATCAAATACCTTCCCCCGCCCTAGTGTCAGACTTTTATTGACCTAAACCCATCTATGTTCCTTCATGTGCCCTTTGCGTTCCGGGGCCGCGGTATCTTTTTCGAACAACCCGCAGAGAACCACTTGGCTATCGAGGCAGGTACGCAGATAAAGTCGAGGGAAAATCTAGTTTCTTCTCAAAATGGTGTAATTGGTGTCAATGCACTCAACTACTGTTGACAATGGACTTAGTGTAGCTCTCTGTAAAGTCATTCTAGCGAACAAGATAAGATAACTCAGGTTTAATGTTGCATTTAAGCTTAGATCCTGATAAGAAGCTTTAACAACAAGATACTATCACGCCTGTAATCCTTGAAAGGTTAGGCAGAGGTGTACAATGTACAACCACAGTTCGCTGGTATATTTAGCTCCAATGTGATTGGGGGCGAGCCTATTGCCATTCATCATCTTCCTGCCCTTATCCCAAGTTACTTGGGGTCAGCGCAACACGTTTTCTTCTTCCATGCCGTCCTGTCAGCCGTCATACTATCACTAACTCCCTTCTCTTTCATATCATTCCTCACACAATCCATCCATCTTTTCTTTGGCCTCCCTCTTCCTTTCCGAACCTGTTGCCATTAACCGGGCACAAATCCTAACTCTGAGCTGCTATTGAGAATTTCATAGGAAAATCCAATAACATTTTGCTCCACCCAAACTCAATCCAATCGAACCAAAGACCTCTAGAGTAGCAGTTGCGCTTAGGACGACTAGGCTAACAAGGCCGTCCAAAGGAACAGCTGTAAACTCTTAGGTCCTCCTAAGCGAAGTCAGGGGCACAGCAAGTCATTGTCAAAAATAAATCGTAACGCGTAGCTCCAGCATTCTTTTTGTCGTTAGCCGTGACATTTTACGCGCCACCTCACAACTGCGGGGCAAAGGCATTGTTTTGTAGGCACTATGGGTAAATAGGTACATTCTAACACCTTCTCTTCTTGATACTGAAGTAGTTTTAGAAGTGCAATCTACGACCTGATTAAGGCCGCACCTCTGCCTAACCGTTCAGGGACTACAGCCCCCCTAGCCAAGTCACAAACGATAATCGTAAACACTCGGTAGGTACCAATAGATTTTCAACTTAATACCCAAGAGTCTTAAGTTGAAAATTTATTAAAGATTTCTAAGCGTTAGCGACTGGAACGAACGAAAACGCTATGCAATCTTCATTAGATCTTCAACTTAAAACCAAGCACATAAAGTTGAGGATCTATTAAAGCCTACTCAGCGTTTGCGTTTATCGTTTGTGACTTGGCTGGGCTGAACTGTTGGTATGCATGCACTCCCGGATATGCCATTGGCTGCTGCGCTGCATGTCCGCGACAGCAGCCAATCGCTTGATTCCCGCACTGAATAAATTTTTGTATGGCCTAGAGATAGTTGTTGTGGGTCTGGCTGTTTGTGTATATGGGTTTATAAATGTTTATAAAACGACCAAACTTCTTAACGAAACGGCTTAACCGATTTTGATGAAACATTATCAGGTGAGTTGCGGTCAAACGCTAGCATATTAAAATTTAAAGAAAAAATAAAAACATATCCAAGATCCATAGCTAGGAAACCTGCTTTCAGATATAAAAATGCCGCATTCAAATCGGTTCACCCGTTTAAGAGTTACGGTGACACAGACACACAGACACTACGTCAAACTTATAACACCCCTCTTTTTGAGTCGAAGGTTAAAACATAGACAATCGCTGCACAATTCTATCCCTCTGTCCAATTCATTGACATCTCTGTCAAAGTTGTGAAAACATTAATTTGAATATTTACTGGATTTGTAATATTGAATTTTTAATTACCTATAATGACGCATTCGTAAGTAATAATATTTTTAATTTTAACTCTAGTACAATAATTCTGTGGATTTGCCTATGTGTTATCTTATTTCTAGACATAACCTGTATGTCTGTTTGCCATCCAACAAACTATTTTAAATGCGCATGTTTGTGAGGAAGTTTGTGAGCATGTTTGTGACTCTTTCATGCTTAATCGGCTCAACGAATCTGGATGAAATTTGACACTGAGATACCTAGATTGTAGTGTGGAGTAACACATAGGATATACTTATAAATTTTACGCGGACGGAGTCGCGGGTAAAAGCTAGTAAACTATTATAACTGCGAAAGTTTGAATTTGAATTACACCGAATTACACCGGCACTCAAACCACCCGAACACAGCAGCCCTGCTTTGCGACAGAAATAGGTATAGTGGTAGCACTTCCCCGGACGAGCTCCTTCACAAAGACCTCTACTACTAACCTACCTTGTATAGTCACGTAACCGTGATGGTGGTAATGTTAATAACAATCTATGGGGTAGGACGTCCACCCACAAGGTGGACGGACGACCTGATTAAGACTGCAGGAAGACCATGGATGCAGGCCGCTTCAAACCGGTCCTATTGGAAATCTATGGGGGAGGCCTATGTCCAGCAGTGGACGTCCTGCGGTTGATAATGATGATGGGAGAGGTCTATATCCGGTAGTAAGTATCCTGCGGCTGATATGATGATGATTACGATTATTTGCAGTTGTTCAAATTGCACGTTCACGGCACAGTTTGAGAGTGCTCTGAAGATGCACAAGCAGCTGCATCATGATGCTAAGGACAGCTGTTCGACGCTCAGTAAGACAACCAAGCTGTTAGCGGTAAGATTTGAAGACTGTTTTACTTTTTCTATCTTACACCTCCTTTATCCGCGGTAGACGCTCCGGGCGTCGGGAGCCACGAGACGACTCCCGGCCACCGCAGACGCGGGTCTGTGGACGGTGAGCAATGGGTAGCTCACCGTCCGTACGTTTACTAACGACAGACCGTGGCGACGGCGCGTTCGTGTTCCACGCGCGCCTCAAAGAGATGTCAGCAAACTTGGAAGGGGCCACTGAGGGCCGATGCCTGCCGGGGCTGTGGGTTGTTCGAAAGAGATACCGCGCTCCCGGAACGCAAAGGGCACATGAAGGAACTTAGACGGGTTTTAGTCAGTAAAAGTCTGACACTAAGGGGCGGGAAAAGTTATTTGATGATACCCCGACTATAAAAAAAAAACCACCTCCTTTATCCGACATCGTTGTCATGGCTGAGACCACTGAGGACTTGCACAATTCTCGGCGATCCCAGTAGAGCATCCAGCAGAGTTGGTCTTAGAATGAACATGGACAAGGCGAAAATTATGTTAAATACCCATGTAGTACCAACTCCCGTTGCAATCGGAGGCAATATCCTCGAAGTTGCTGACCCTTACGCTAGGGCAAAATAATCTTCCAACTAGAAAAGTCCCTGTGGGTTGTTTGAAAGAGATGCCGCGCCACCGGAACGCAAAGAGCACAAGAAAGAACATGTATGGGTTTTAGTCAGTAAAAGTCTAACACTAAGGACGGGAGAAGTCATTAGATGATTTCCCATCGGTAAAAAAAAAGCTGGGATAGTCCAACTTCAAGAAAGTCAATCGCTGAGTAGGTATAGTACTGGCAACAAACACTGATCAAAGACTTGAAGATTTGAATCCATCTCAGATGGGCAGCGTTCAGGCAGCTGCGTGGTGTGTTTTCGTCCCATTTGCCGCTGTGTTTCAAGATGAAAGTCTTTGACCAATGTGTTGCCAGTGATGACATACGTCCCTGAAACGTGGTGCCTGGCTATGGGCCTCATAAGTTCAAAGTCGCTCAGAGAGGAAAGGGCTATGCTCGGGCTCTCTCTGCGAGATCTGTGAATCAGCCGGCTTATTCTGTAAGAAATCTCCATCAGTAAATTTAGGTGCAGTGAGCTAAAACTGGGCTGTCACTATACGATGCTAGGGATTGACAAGTCGCCACACGCTCACTTCACGGAAGGAGGGTTTTACAGAATAACACCGCTGAAATGAGGAGATGCGCAGAAGAACTAAGGTTACTAACAAAATTTCGACACTCAAGTGGCTATGGGGCACATTGCTCGTAGAGCGGACGGCGTTGGAGTCGAGACTCTCACAAAATCAAATCATCTATAGGCTTTTTTTTTACCGATGTGTAATCGTCATCTTCCTTCTTGTGCCCTTTGCGTTCCGGTGGCGCGGTATCTCTTTCGAACAATCCGCAGCCCCGGATCATCAATAGGCTGTTGTTATTCTTTAGTAAATACGAATATTAGGTGTTCATTAAAATTATATTTTCAGAAGAAAAGCTCCTCCCGTGTCTCGGTCTATCCTAATGTCAAGACTAATGAAGCGAAATGTAAGTTGAGCTACTAAGTTGAGTACCGGGTTCCGTGGTTCCGTCAAGTAAAAAACCTTTAGTTATTATTTAGACTAGCTCGTTAGCCTACTGGTCCTAAGCGCGACTGCTACGCTAGAGGTCTTGGGTTGGACTCCAAGGTCGAGCAAAGTGTTATTGGGGTTTTCTATGAAATTCTCAGTAGCAGCTCGGAGGCAGGATTTGTGCCCGGTTTATGGCAATAGGCTCGCCCCTTATTTCATGGGGCTTACATACTGGCAAACTGTGGGAGTACTTTGGTACACCTCTGCCTAACCTTCCGGGGAATACAGGCGTGGTGGTATGTATGTTGTATCTTACTACTATTGTAAATGCAAAAATTTTGTATGTATGATTGTTACTCAATTACTCCAGAACGGCTGAACGGATCTAGATCAAAATTGTGACAGAGATAGATTATAGTCTGGAACTGCACACTAATACTTTTTGTTTCGCAACAATTTACGGTTTTCGCGGAATGATATACCAACTTTGGCACGGACGAAGTCGCGGGCAAAACCTAGTAGGGTAACTTAGCCGGTTTTCGGCCACTTAAGCGAACGTGTGACTTTGTGACGATTCTCCATGACATTAAAGTCGCAGACTAGTTTCTTAAGTATTTTTGAACTCGAAATATAATGTAGTTTTGATATTTGTAGACCTTTTACTCGTCAGCGTTAAATTAAAATTACTGAAAATTAAAATGTCTGAAAATAGCGATTTCACCGGTTTTCGGCCACCTGTTTCAGTTTCCGGCCATTATTTTGCTAGTTCTCGGCCACTAATCTGCTATTTGAAAAATGATCTATATTTGCTAACTAGTAGGTTCTATAATGGATTAAAAGCAAAAAATACGTATGAATCAACGATTTTAATTAAAATATTAAGCATATAGAAATATTTTAAACATAATAGTAGGAACATTGGTCAAAAAGGAAAAAGGATAATATGGCATAGCAAAAATAATTGAGATTATGGAAAACATCTGCTTTTTGACTGGCCGAAAATACGATTTTTTAATCTGATTTTCGACCATCCCTTCAAACACGGCCGAAAAACATATTTAAATTAATTAGTTTCCGGCCGTTGATCAACTTGCTTAATTTTCTAACTAGCTAATAAGAAAAATTTTGGGGAAGTCCCTTTACGTCTGTATTGTTCGTGTGAGTGATGATTTCGATTCAGTTAGTTGATTTATCATCATTAGCTTTTATTGGCCGAGAATCAGTAAATTATTAGTTTTCGACCCTATCGATTAGCTTAGGCCGAAAGGTAAATATTAAAATTCTAATTTTCGGCCGTCAAATATTCAATAACTATTAAGTGTTATTACCACATAATTAGCTCAAAACATGCGGCCGACATCTGACTACACAAATGAGAAGCGGTTCTACTTTGTGTATAAAGCATTTCTTTTTAACCCCCGACGCAAAAAGAGGGGTGTTATAAGTTTGACGTGTCTGTCTGTCTGTCTGTCTGTCTGTCTGTCTGTCTGTCTGTGGCATCATAGCTGCCGAACGGATGAAGCGATTTCAATTTAGTTTTTTTTGTATTAAAGGTGACCTATCGGCGAGTGTTCTTAGACATGTTTGATGAAAATCGGTTGAGCCGTTTAAAAGTTGTGGGGGTGAAAGTAGGGAAGAAAAACCGAATATCTGTAAATATACTCGAGTGGGGTCTCAAACTTAACAAAATCGACATTATAATAAGTAGATACCTATAAAAAGTATAAAATAAAAAATTAAATTAAAAATTTAAAAAACCCCCAACACAAAAACCTAAGTTCCCTTTAAAAAGTAAAAAAATAACAAAAAAAATACGTCACGTTGGGGGACCGATGTTGCATTTAGGATACGATCGTCCCGAGCGGTCCCCCAACGTGACGTATTTTTTTTGTTATTTTTTTACTTTTTAAAGGGAACTTAGGTTTTTGTGTTGGGGGTTTTTTAAATTTTTAATTTAATTTTTTATTTTATACTTTTTATAGGTATCTACTTATTATAATGTCGATTTTGTTAAGTTTGAGACCCCACTCGAGTATATTTTTAAAGAATTCCTTATTTAATAATCAAAAGAATCAATTAAATATAAACGGTCTTCTTCTAGTTTTCGGCCGGCCGGCCGAGAAGTAAATAGTCCCCCAAATCATTATCTAATTTACCGGCCATCAAATTTAAACGTAAATAACATTATCTTTCTTCCATTTTAATTAAAATAACACTAATTAAACTTATCTCCCGTGCACAGAACAATAATTATATTTATAAAACCGATAAACAACTTTGTAACTTAGCTTGCAAAAATTATGCGCGCACTATTTTTTTCACTAATTTCGACACACGCGTGCACTGTAAGACTTTCGGAGGGTCACAGACGACACAGTTGGATCATTAAAATTCTACAAAATTCAAAAGTTGTAGGGTTTATACCAATACATTAAGTAGGCGTTGTTTTTTTAAATGGGTAGGTTAAAGTGTCCTTATTATATTAATATAACAACGTACTGGCCGAAAACCAGAGGTGGCCGGCAAACCGGCTAAACTACCCTATGGTCTTAATTGGACTATTGCTTATGTTAAGTGTAACAATTTCGGCACGGTTGGCGTAGTAGCTGTGCGATTGGCTATTTCACCATGAGTCGCGAGTTCGATTCCAGCACGGAATAAATATTTGTATGGCCTACAGGTAATTGTGACGAGTATGGCTTTTAGTAAATAAAGTTTATGTGTTCGTAAACGCACCCACGATACAAGAGAAAGTCCTAGTGCGAAGCGACATTGTATTTAAATATAAAAATAACCCATCTTTTTCCTAACAGCGCTAGGCCGCACATCATCAGCGACGCGCCTGCTAGACAAGCTGCGCGCACGCATCTGTCGAAGTAGGGCGCTGTTCTCTCATCCAGAGGAGAGCTTGGATGACACAGCCATCACTGCCATCGATCCCGAAGAGGCTGTAAGTATTGACATCATTATTTCCACATATAGGAGCAACAAGAATTAACCAAGATTTTGTAAAAACCAAATTAAAAGAAATGATGGCCTTGGAGTTTCTTGCTCGTTCTTCTCCATAGAGACCTACGTATTGGAATGAGCAAAATAGCTTCAATTTTAAACTGTATCTTCTTGACATTTCAAAAGTGCCTTTAAATGGTCTAATTGAAATAAATGCTTTTGACTTTGACTTATGTACGATTTCCACCAAACCGGCCATGCGGGCAGTGTCAGGATGCCACGTGATTAAGGCAGTGTGCAGTAAGGTCTAAAGACCCCACACACCCTAGTGTCAGAGTTTCTACACCCCCTCAACGGCCTCTGACATGGTTATCGATGTCTGTGATGTCCATGATAAACTTAGAAAGTGCATATGAATTAGACAAGTCATATTGGCACTTGCCCGTGCCCGGTTGCGAACCCACAACCTCGTGCATGAGAGGCGGGAGCCTTGACCACTGGGCCATCACGACATCTAGAGAGCTGTTCAGATTGGTCAATACTGATCGTACAAAATTCAATGAGTCAATCGACAATAAAACAAGAAGAAGAAGAAGTTAAGATCATAGTAGTTGGCGTTCTCTGGTTTCTGCCTACACCCATGGAAAAAAAAGCGTGATTTTTATATATTTAAAAATACGTAGAACTAATTTATATTCTTCTTTCCTACCAGGATACATTAATGCAGTCAGAGTGTTCACCAGAAGAACTTCTAGCAGAACCCTCAATATCGCACACAGCTGATGTCTCAAAGCTTCTAGACGAAAAAGAAACTTTTGGATGTCATTTGTGCTCTTTTAATGCTGACAGGTTTGTTTTTTAATTGTTATGTTGAAGTATAAGTTAAAAGCTCGTCGCCGCGGTAGACGCTCCGGGCGTCGGGAGCCACGAGACGACTCCCGGCCACCGTAGACGCGGGTCTGTGGGCGGTGAGCAATGGGTAGCTCACTGTCCGTATGTTTACTAACGACAGACCGTGTCGACGGCGCGTTCGTGTTCTACGCGCGCCTCAAAGAGATGTCAGCAAACTTGAAAGGGGCCACTGAGGGCCGATGCCTGCCGGGGCCGCGGGTTGTTCGAAAGAGATACCGTGCCCCCAGAACGCAAAGGGCACGAGAAGGAACATAGACGGGTTTTAGTCAGTAAAAGTCTGACACTAAGGGCGGGGGAAGATATTTGATGATTTCCCGACTATAAAAAAAAAACAAAAGTTAAAAGCTCGTATATAAATATGTAAGGTGAGTTTTTGTTGTTGTTAACTGCCTCGTTAGCCTAGTGATTCTAAGCGCGACTGCTACGTTTAGAGTTCTTGGGTTTGTTACCAGGTCGAGCAAAGTGTCGTTGGGTTTTTCTATAAAATACTCAGTAGCAGCTCGGAGTTTGGATTTGTGCCCGGTTAATGGCAATAGACTCGCCCCTTATTACATGGGACCTAAACATACCGGCGAACTGTGGTTTTACATTAGAATACCTCTGCTTAACCCTTCGGTGAATACAGGCGTGATTGTATGTGTGTACGTTAAATCATAAACTTTAAATAAAAACATCTTATTTTCAGAATAACAGTTCTAGACAGGCATCTTCTAAACTACCACAAAATTGGTCTCGAGAGCCTCCTTACACTCGTCATGCATAAAACAAAAGATGGCTTATCCGAAGAAGGTCCTAACTTGTCCATGTACGGTATTAGACAACCATACTACAAGCCACCAGACCAAATACTAGAAGAAGGTGAATTCGTCATTGAGACCGTATCACCAAAGATCAAAATCCTAAAGCACGCCTCTACAAACACTGAGGAAGTATGGTCGGATCTCCCAGATTTGAAAAATAATTGTAAATTAATCACGACGGAGTTGGAGAAGCTGATTAACTGTCCTTTGGAGAAGTGTGATAAGAATGATTTTATGGTGAAGATGCAAAATTTGAACGAGTGTATGTGCAAGTTCGTGAACTCTTCTAATACTCTGAAGTTGGTTCTGGCTAAGGAGTTTGATTCGAAGCATTCTGTACGCAAACAACTGTCTGCGGACCGTACTTACTTCGATTTGAGTTTAGGAGAGTGAGTATTTCTGATTACTGTAACTAGGAACTCCAAGACCAACTGCCTCGTTGGCTTACTGGTACTAAGCGCGACTGCTACGCTAGAGGTCTTGGGTTCGATTCCCAGGTCTAGCAAAGTGTTAACCCTGCAGTGGTCGCGTCTTAAAAAGTCACGTGAGTGGTCGCACGGCTACATATGTAGCCCAATTTGTTTTGTCGTTTTTTTAAATGAAATTCAATTGTAGGTATAATTATTTTCTTATTAAAATATGAGAAATTAACTCTTCCTAAATAAAATTAAAACAAAAAACAAACAAAAATCTTCAACGTTCTTGTTTAAATCAGCTATAAAAAAAAAGTACGTAAAAAACCATATCAGTTTAAACAACCATGGGCTACATATATGTAGCCCGCGCGACCACTGCCAGAAAATAATGTTGTGTTTTCTTTTTCCCAGCAATAGGAATACTCCTCGTGTGTTTGACCGAAGTCGTAGCGAAACCATGGACAGGAGCAGAACTAAGTATAGTCCAATTTATATGTTACAGTAGTACTTTACATGACGTTTTTGTTCAAATATTCAGGTCACTTGAGTAGTATTTAATATACCCTATGTCAATTGGAATAAAGTTGCTTTTAGTTAGGGATATAACGGAAATATTTGCACAAATACGCCATGTGGAGTGCAGGAGTTGTCTACATTCGGTTTCTCGAAATAAAAATTAATGGGTACTTGACACCACCAATCAATTGACGTACTTTTTACCATAGATTTTGCCCCGTTGGTCTCGTGGTCGCAAGGGCGACTGCTGAGCAAGGGGTCCCGGGTTCGATTCCCAGGTCGGGCAAAAAGTGATATTGGGTTTTTCCAGTAGGAATTTCTCAGTAGCAGCCCGGAGTTTGGAAGTTGGTGGTGTGACCCCCGTGCCTCGGAAAGCACGTAAAGCCGTTGGTCCTGCGCCTGTTCTCTCTCCGGTCGTGTCGGATTGCCGTCCCATCGGGCTATGAGAGTTAGGGAAGAGGGAGTGCACCTGTGAACTATAATATCTCCTGCGTACGTGGCTAGTCTGCATTAAGGTTAGCCGCCGTGGCCGGAATCGGCCTGGAGAATTACACCATAGATTTTGTACGGCAATAGTATACTGTGACGTCACTTCTTTATCAACTTAATTGATTAAATATTTACTGATTTCAAAGCAACTATAAATGTATATGTTGCAGTCAAAACTCTTAACCAGTCTAAAGTACTATTGACTAGCAAAATCAGTCAAAAGTAGTTTTGACTGAACAGGTTGGTCAAAAGTACTTTGACTGCAAATTTGCAGTCAAAAGTAGTTTTGACTGGTGGAATCAGTCAAAACTCTTAGAAATCTGTCACTAATCTACAATTAATGATATCTATTCCTTATAAAAATAAAATATAGTATGCAAGAGCGAGCGAAGCGAGCTCGGGACTCCTTATTCTTCTTAGCGTTTCGATGACAAACTATATTGTAATAAAAATAAATAAATAATATATACTATTATTATAAATTATATTGATGCGGCCCAGAATTTGGCCATCAGCTCGGGACTTGGGGCACCCTGAAATGGACAGGTTAGGTTAGAAGGGGATTGCACTTATTGGCCATTTTCTTTGTCGAGGAGCCCGGCTTCGCGGGGCTCCTCGACTATGCCTTTTAAACCACTAGGGCAATCTCTGGCTCTATCTCTAGGGCAAGAAAGTAGGACAACTATTTCACGTATAATCAAGTAATATAATTATATCACTAACCTTGAACCGTATTGAAAGTAGCGCCAGTGATAGAAAAGTTGAAAGGGAACCGTTTGTCTTGGTATGGGCATGTGAAGAGAAGGGATAACACACAACATGTGACCAAAAGGGTTTTGGACATAATTGTGGATGGATGGAAAGGAAGAGGGAGGCCAAAGAAAAGATGGATGGATTGTGTGAAGAATGATATGAAAGAGAAGGGAGTCAGTGATAGTATGACGGCTGACAGGACGGCATCATATTACTTGATTATACGTGAAATAATTGTCCTACTTTCTTGCCCTAGAGATAGAGCCAGAGATTGCCCTAGTGGCTTAAAAGGCATGACAAAGAAAATGGCCAAGAAGTGCAATCCCCTTCTAACCTAACCTGTCCATTTCAGGGTGCCCCAAGTCTCGAGCTGATGGCCAAATTCTGGGCCGCATCAATATAATTTATAATAATAGTATATATTATTTACTTATTTTTATTACAATATAGTTTGTCATCGAAACGCTAAGAAGAAAAAGAAGTCCCGAGCTCGCTTCGCTCGCTCTTGCATACTATAATTTACTTTTATAAGGAATAGATATCATTAATTGTAGATTAGTGACAGATTTCTAAGAGTTTTGACTGATTCCACCAGTCAAAACTACTTTTGACCGCAAATTTGCAGTCAAAAGTACTTTTGACCAACCTGTTCAGTCAAAACTACTTTTGACTGATTTTGCTAGTCAATAGTACTTTTGACTGGTTAAGAGTTTTGACTGCAACATATATAAGACCGCAGGAAGACGCTGAATGCAGGCCACTTCCAACCGGTCCTTTTAGAAATCTAGTGGGGAAGCCTATGTCCAGCAGTGGACGTCCTGCGACTGATATGATGATGATGATAAAATTTCAGTTTTGGCACTGATGAACACGCGTTTTCAGTTATGGACTGTAAGGTGGTTGTTTTAAAGTGCATAAACGTAGTAGCCCTATTCATCTTTGTGAAAATAATGATTAAAAATCTTTTTTTATGTACTGTTTCAGAGGCGACAAGAAGATGTCATCGGAGAGTTTTTACTTTTAATTTATAATCATTTGTGGAGTTTTAAGATACTTTAAACAATAAACTATTGCGTATTTTATATATTTGTTTTAATTGTAGAGTAGACCTACCCTGACCTTATCGGTGAGGTTCTTCAGAAAGGTCGGGTGCGCAGTACTCGTAACCGGCATGCTTGTATGTCCAGATGTATGAAAGGAGTATCAGGAGTATGTAAGGATCGTAGCAGGTGGCGTTCTGTGGTTTCAGCCTACCCCCATGTGGAAAAAGGCGTAAGTTTATGTTTGCATGCAGACATAAGCAGAAGGCCTGAGTCTTAAATTTGTTTCAAAGCAGCGAGGTGAGGCATAAATTGGATAGGCGAGAATTGAAATCGGCAGTCGGCAGTGGGCTGTCGATGTCGGTTTGTTTGCATACCAACGGAATTAAAAAGAAATGTTAAGGCGCCTATTAAAAAAATAATAATCCACACGTTTTATAATAAATAATCCAGGTTTATTAAAAACAGTCACAATAACAATTTCAAATTCATGACAGACATCACCATAGTTTTGTATAATAAAACTAGTAGAAACTATGAACTGCTACCAACATAAGAACTGCTACCAACATAAAACTGCTACCAACATAAGAACTGGCGACATTATCCGCTAGATATCATTCATGGCATGTTGGCAACAATGTTCCTCATTCAAATCCCTACAGTGCTCACAAATCAACACCCCAGTCTGCTTCTTATGTGTATTTTCATAATGGCAACACATCATGTAAATACATTTGTCACACTTCTCCTTATTCGCATTATGATTACAATCGTATCTCGTGAAAGAATCTCCGCTAGACAAACAAGTCTGGCAACACTTGCAACTGTGCATATCACTGTGATTATTGGTAAAATTCTTTTTAATATTGTCTTGATGTTTATTGATTACTAATGGCAACACTCTTGGCCCGCTTCTTACTGCTGGGCGGTTTGAGTTTTCGAGATCTCTACTACCTTTTCTTACAGTTGCAAACATTCTATTTACTTCTTCAATCGCGTCCTTAGACCTCGATTTCTCCTTTAAAGAATACTTCAATTCTTCTAACTTCATTTGAGGTATTGAAGAGGACTTGTATTTGGGTAAGTCTATCGAAAGATTTTTCCTTAGGTAAACTGGTTGGGTACAGTTGACTACGGTAAACTTTCCGTTTTCCATAACACTTTTTTTGTCATCTATAGAGTATTGGAATGTGCTGACAGTCAATCTGGGTTTGTCTTTTAGATTTCTTTCTTCTGTTTTGTCGACTGTGGAAACGGCGACGTCTTTTAGAAGACCAGATTTGACTTTATCTTTATTGAGGTCTACTTTCTTGTTTTGGAAAACTGTTAGTACTTCATTTAGGAGGGTGAGACCTTGCGCTACATTTGTGTCTGAAGTCTGTACTGTCTTGACATTGGGCTCTTTTGTAACCCCATGGTCTTTTTCTATCTCTAATCTTTCTCTTTCTTGCATGTTTCCATTGTGTTCTCTAGATCTATCTCTGCTGACAGCACTCTCTTTTCCTCTGTGATCTGACATTCTATTCTTTGAGACAAAGCTGGTGTAAACAGTTTCTCTTTCCATCCCAATCCTTTCTCTTTCTTTACTCTTTCCTCCCCAATCTTTGTGCTTTAGACACATTGGGCAGGTTTTTTGGGTTATCTTGCAACATTGGCAGTTCCTGTCATCCGCTTTCTGGTTCAGGCATATAGAACATACATACTTATTGTGATCCTTGTTGCAACATTTTCTGATGGCTTTGTCTTCCATTTTGCGTGGCTGGTAGTGATCGAGATATTTATAAGTAGTTATGTGTATACGAATCCCTTTTTTATTAGCTTCCGATATCATGTGAAACTCTGAAATTGTAGAAGGGTTTAAATTATTATTGAACTGCTTGAAATAAGTTTTGGATGGGCCTAAATGTCGTGTCATGATACTGATGATAGCAAACTGCATGATGAGTGCCTGTATAATTGTATATCCTTTGATTGCACAAGAGCTATCCCATTCTGTCAATTTCTTTGATAGTTTTCAACTTTATTACAAAATAATTGGGTTCATTGAATGAATAAATAGGTTCATGTTCGATTGGGAAAATTTTACAGTTTGGGGTTTGGCATAGGCTTGATTAGCCTCTGTACAATGCATTACGCAATCATTGTGTAGAAAAGCTTATCAGGACAACTATAGTAATTCAATTAGGCCTCCGGTTCACGGTAATCTTTATTTTAATTAAGAATTCTCTTACGTAGATCCGTTTATGGAAAAAGGAAGTTTAGGTACCTACATAATCGATGGCCTAGAGTACACCCGGAAATTTTGCCGGATTTATAAACATTCCCGGGGGCAGAACGCCTCATAACTTCATAAAATCTGGTTCCAAACTTTAGAATAGGTATATTTTTACGCGGTCTCCTGAAAACGCGACGATCGCGATCTACTCAACGGCATACCCTGCTTGCGGCCTATATGGCAGGCTGCACCGAAACGCGACGTAGCGCGTACTTGTTTTAAAGGCGACCAGCAGTGCGATTCTCTAAGCCACACTTCGTAATTCGAAAGCTGAATTCGCGTTGAGATTACAAAATGGTATTCTGTTAAACACGATCACGCCGGTGACGTCACCACGGCGAACGAATACTAAACCAATGACAAGTTGGTTCGTTATCGAAGTGAGCGCGATCACTTTAGTGAGACTCGTTTTCGAGTTTGCATTTTAGAGAATCGCACTACAGAATCGACACCACGAACTACAAGCGAAATTGTACTGTACTTCTCCATAATTCAAGAAGTAATGACCAAAATCACGTAGGACATTTGTCGCGTGTAGCATCGCGTCGCATTGTGTCGTGTCGCGTCGCGTTGTATTCGTCGCTCGCGCAGGATAGATACCGCGATAGGCTGTTTTCACATTAGGACGTTAGCAGTGCGACAGTAGCGCGGCAGAAGTACATTCCTTCACATTACAAGAACAGATCAAAGCTTAGGTCAGTATGGCGCACTTCATTTTAAAAATAGATGCAGTGGGCGACAGCTCTTCTGTTTTTTTACTATGAAATTCTGACGGGGCGACAGTCGCGCGACAGCTGCGCTGCTAAAGTCGCCTAAATGTGAAAGTGGCCTTAGTGTAAAGTCCAAAAGTAAAGGTCTTAATATCTATAAAAGATCTTACTCCAGGCGTACGAATTTATATATTTCGTATCATATTTCTTTCCAAGTGCTCTTCAATAAATTCATTACTAAAATCAGTAGAAAAATATGTAAAAAAAACGATAAAATCTACGTACAAAACACATTAAAATTAAATAGTTTTGGCTGATGTCAAAAAGATTTGAATTTGACAGAAGAATATTTTTTGTCATAGATAGTGTCATCTTGTTTTTTTTTTCTATCGAGAAGGATTTTAATCTTATTTTAATTCTGTAAGGTATGAAACTGAAGAAAAATGCTATTCGTGAGGAACATACATACATAAACTTACGACATTTTCTCATAGAGGTAGGCAGAAACCACAGAACGCCACCTGCAACGATCATAACATACTACTTTCGCGTCGTTCACGACAATAATAGGCTGGTCATCATCATCATCATTTGCTTAGCCTTTTTCCCAACTGCGTTGGGGTCGGCTTCCAGTCTAACCGGATGCAGCTGAATACCAGTGTTTTACATGGAGCGACTGCCTATCTGACCTCCATAACCCAGTAACTGGGCAACACGATACCTCTTGATTAGACTGGTTGTCAGACTTCTTGGCTTCTGACTATTCGTCACGACTGTCAAAGATATACGAATGACAGCCGGAACCAACGGCTTTTCGTGCTTTCCGACGCACGGGGGTATCACACCACCAACTTCCAAACTCCGGGATGCTACTGAGAAATTCCTAATGGAAAAACCCAATAACACTTTTTGCCCGACCTGGGAATCGAACCCGGGACGGGACCCCTTGCTCAGCAATCGCGCTTGCGACCACGAGACCAACGGGGCAGTCAATAATAAGGTAATAGGCTGGTATTATTTATTATAAATCTATCGAAACATCCATCGAGACCGACCTAGAAAAACTATCTGTAGATCATTTTTAAGTAGTGTTAGAGCTATTTAAAGAGTAATGAATATAAATGTGGATGGATGGAGAGGAAGAGGGAGGCCAAAGAAAAGATGTATGAATTGTGTGAAGAATGATATGAAAGAGAAAGGAGTGAGTGATAGCATGACGGTTGACAGGGCGGCATGGAAGAAGAAAACATGTTGCGCCGACCCCAAGTAAAATGGGATAAGGGCAGGAAGATGATGATGATGAGAGCTCTTTGTGAAGGAGCTCGTCCGGGGAAGTACTACATCACTTCTATTCCTGCCGCAAAGCAGCGTTGCTGTGTTCCTGTTTGAAGGGTGCGTGTAAATACAGGCACATAAGACATTTCAACTCTGTCTCTGAGATGGCAGCGCATTTGCAACGCTTCTGTTATTGCAGATGTCTATAGGTAGCGGTGATCACTTAACAACAGGTGGGACGTCGGGTTGTTTGCTTTTGTTTGCCATCCAATGACGTAAAAAAAAAAGAAAAAATACAATTATTTGCTTCGTGCGGAAATTGAACCCCCCCGTGTAGCGCTGCAGCCAATCTTCTCCAAACTCTATGAATAGATTATTCTTTTTAAAAACTTCGGATGCCTCAAAAACTGTCATATCAAAAACAATGTCATAAATACGTCAATTATTAAATGAAATAAACGGATAGATTCCGAAAAAAATCCATTTTAAAAATTTCAAATTCACTGTATTTTTTTTTTAGATTTTAAAAAGTGATATTGTGTTATTTTAATATTTTAGCGTCCATCTTCTGAGGGCAAGGAAATTTCCAAAGATTGTTTACAAAAAAATGAAAAATTTGGATTTCCATTGAACGTTTTCCCGTAATACACTAAAATTGTATGAATTTGTTAGTATATTTTTTATTTAAATTTCTTTGTCTGGCGATTTAATAGTATATTTTAAGTTTAAACTCTATAAGTATTAAAATAATATCTATAAGAAATGTAGAGAGACAAAGTAAATGAAGCCAAAACGCTTCATTTTCCCATCATCACAATATATTTTTGCTTCTGGTTATAGTGATATTGCAGGTCAAAGTTTCTACGAAAACAAGTTTTAAAAGTTATAACTAAACTTTAAATTCCCCCATGACGCCTATTGTTGCATATAAACACAATATTTTTGCGCGCGCGCTGCCGTAAACAATTATTTTTCACACCAAAAATAGAATTCGTTTTCTTGCAACAATTTTCGAAGGTTACCTACTTTAGTTTGATGGCTAGTATAGATGCATCTTTTTACATACTGTATAAACTTCCTAGATTAGATAGTCTGACAACCAGTCTTACCAAAAGTATCGTATTACCCATTACTGGGTTGTGTAGGTCTGATAGGCAGTCGCTCCATGTAAAATACTGATATTCAGCTGCATCCGGTTCGACTGGAAGCCGACCCCAACATAGTTGGAAAAAGGCTAGGCAGATAATAAACTTCCTAGATTTTAATTCGGTCACATCATCATCATCATAGTAGCCGAACGAAGTCCACTGCTAGACATATGCCAGAGTTAGCCTTGAATGCACCATCAACCAAGTCATTTCGACATCTAGCGTGAAGAATTACCAAACGCAGTCCTTTTCCTATAGCAGCACGGCTCACAGGGTGACTTTACTCGTAATATACAAGGCGTTGATTTGCATCCTCGTTAAATTCAAGGAGTTAATTACTATGCTCGTGATTCTGCGCTATGCACACATTGATATCGCCGCGCGACAACTCTGCCTACCGCATACGCAACTGGGCGATTCTGAATTTTGCAAGAGGAGTATTCTGGAATACTGTTATTTGATAGTTGCAACTGAAAAATCAAGTATTTATTAGATATTGGCCAGGTATCGTAATTATATTTGATTACTTCTATTATTTTATGACAAGCTCCTAAAATTTGACGAGGATGCAAATCAACAGCTTGTATGTTTAATCAAGGATGTATGATTAAGGGATCAGGAAATCAACTTAAAAAAAATGAGCTATGTACGTTAATTTTTCACATGTAAAGGTATTTTGGTTACAATTTTCACTAAATTGCCTTTACATGTGAAAGATTAAAATAGCTTAATGTATTTTTGAACTATTACTGAACAAGCACACGAAATTCGTAAAGTCTGCGTCCAGCGTTTTCTTGCGTTGTGGGTGGACGCTGTGGTTTTAGGCGCTGCGCAAACGTAGACCTACACTTTTAGTTTCCAGTTACCGACACCGAATACTTTTTGATCGTCATGAGTACCTATGTGTTAAGTGGAAGCAACTGGACACAAAAAATGTTTACGTATGCGCTGGGAGTGGATGGTTTAATACTGGTTCTATAGTAATAAAATATTCATCGGTAGCTTGTATCTGACACAAGACACAAAAGTGTCCACGTTTGCGCCTTGCCTTAGTGCTTGGTCTCTATTCGAGGACTTAGCAGCCCCATCGGCTCTGGGTGTCATGTGCCCTGTCATTTCAACTTGCTCGCTGGGCTATGTCAGTAATTTTGCTTCGTCTTTCGTTCTGTAATTTCTGATTTGTGTCAAAGAGTCAAAGAGTCAAAGAGTCAAAGATTTATTTGCAGATAAAATATGTGAAAGTATTTTTCCGCCACACTGTAATATTAGGCTGCTCTATCCGTGTTTTTATCCGTTTATTCAGTAATAATCTGACACTCGCTTGCGGAACAAGTCATTTGATGATTTCATCCTTAAAAAAACGACCACTTGGTCCTCTTTTTTTAAATGCGTAAAGCTAACGAATTTAACTTTAACTCCTAAATTAAAACCGTCAAGAACATGTTTTTTCTAGGCTCAAATTTGCAGTAGATGAATTGCGTACTTTTATCATATTTCAAACGGCTTTTTCCCCAGTGCCCCGTAGCCTCCGCCACGATTTTAGCATCTTGAAAGTTATTTCTTTCAGGTTGTCTTTTCTGAAAATATTCGGTCACTTTAAGCATCTGCTCCCACGACCGATTATCGGTCGTGGGAGCACACCATAAAAATGATGGTCTTGACATCACGAGATATCGCACAAACCATCTTTGTACATTTATCTTAAGGGACGAGCCACAGTCTCTGGCGACGCTTCACGCTTTGCAACAGGAGTTGCGACAGCGACACGATTTGCAGTGGTATGCCACAGCTCGAGTAGTTGCGACAGCGACGGCAAGTGAGACAAATGTACTCGCTAGTACATTTGTCTCACTCGCACAGCGCGCATTCTGTAGCCGCTACATTTCGCGCTACTTGTCGCGCTTCGTGAAGCGCCCCGTGCAGCGTCGCATGTAGTGTCGCCGGTAGCTGTGGCATACTTCATACGTTGTCTACCATTTGTTTTTGTATCTCGAAGCTTGTCGCGCCTCACGTCGCATGAAGCGCTTGGCTGTGGCTGGCGGGTATGTGTCTGACATAGACAGTCCGGTACAAACGACGCTAGCTACCGCCGTGAGCGTGTACGGTAGACTGAGGCCCGGCTTGGAAGCCGGGCCAACAACTCAGACCGGGACAACTCTTCTCCTCTCCGCTTTGGTGGACCAAAGCGGAGAGGAGAAGAGTTGTCTCGTACAACCAATCGGCTTGCGTTATTTCACACCTCACCGCTGAGCTTCAACACAACACAGTATCCTATTAGTTGTTTACGAGATCTTTTCTTTCTTCTTCTTCATCGTGTGGGTAGTAAGGTCTTACGACCCCACACACCCTAGTGTCAGAGTTTCTAAACCGCCTCAAGGGCCTCTGACATGGTTACCGATGTCAGTGATATTCAAGGTAAACTTAGAAAGTACATATGAATTAGAAAAAGTCACATTGGTACTTGCCCGTGCCCGGTTGCGAACCCACAACCTCGTGCATGAGAGGCGGGCGCCTTAACCACTTGGCCATCACGACAGTGATGATCTTTACGAGATATCACCTCTCCTCTACTCTCCGCTTTGGTGGATTCCGGGCCTGATGGATCGGAACGGCCGGTACTACGTCACCGTTTTGCCGTGCTCATTATACCTGAGACCTTTTCCATACGGGGCGAATCCGCCGCGAAACGTTTCGAGATACTAGGCGCCAGTATATCGCATCCACAACCATCGCGCGATTTCAAAATAGGCGTGTCAATCGCGTACAGTACGTTAGACTCTCGAGTAGCACTTTATTCGAGTTGAGATACTAGAGCCTTCTTGTTGCGTCCAGTTGACGCGCGAACTCCAGTGCATGTATCAAGGAAAATGGAGCGCCAGAATTTTGATTTTGAAGCTTGCGCGTTGGTGCGCTCCTTCTGAACGCAACATTAATAACATATTCATGTGGGAATTTACAAGTCAGCGCTGACTTCCCGCCACTGTACTGACTTGAAATCAATTTATACGGGGTTATTTTCGGGTCAGCGCTGACTTGCCTTGATTTTGGCGCCAGTCACTGACCCTGTCTAAATCTGCCTTAATACGCACGCGAGTTTCGCGGCGAACTCCCCAATTCTGGACACGCTCAAAGACGCGGTACAGCGATTACGGTCACACGATAACACCCCATTAATAATAATAATAAATAATAAATATCTTGGGACAACTCACACACGGCTATCTGATCCCAAGCTAAGCAGAGCTTGTGTTATGGTAACCAGACAACTGATATACATACTTATATAATTTATAAATACATACATATTATAGATAAATCACACCCAGACGCAGAACTAACAATCATGCTCATCACACAAAGTTAGTCCTGGGTGGGAATCGAACCCACGACCTCCGGCTTAGCAGTCAGGGCCGCTAACCACTAGACCAACAGGCCCGTCAATGATGATGAATGATTAATGTTTTAATAAAATTCCTTTGCAGAGAATTGAATTGACACCAGTTAATCGAAAACGCAATTAACAGTGAAACATGCAAGCGCATAAAATAAATAATGATAAATAAGAAGAAATGAAAGAAAGTAAAGCTGTATATGTGAGGAAATGTGATTTTATCTCAGGGTTAAACGACTATCAATTTTACGCCACAAACGTCGTGAGAGACAGAGATTATTCGCCCGATTATGAAGAGAAGACCCATGAAGTGGGTTGTCAATTCGATTGTAAACGAGATAATAGGATATGCACATGTAGATATTTGACGCCGGTCAGACGAAGGCAGGAGGTGAAATACTTTGAATCGCCTAAACAAATTTATGCTTACCAAGGCTCCAGAAGCTTCACGGAAGTGGGAGTAGGCAGTGTGAAAGCACTGCAGAGGAAGAAAGTTAAAAGGATATATCTACCTGAGACGTCGGAGAGGGGAGTCGGTAGTTCGGATTTGTCTGCTTACTTTTTACGTAAGTCATCAAAATGCTACCTGTTTTTTATATCCCATTAGCGAACTGCCCGTGATTTCGTCCGCGTGGCTTATTTCACCCGCCATAAGTTACGCCTTTGGTTAATGCTCCGCTCCCGTGGGTCGTAGCGTGATGTTATATAACCTATGTTACTCAGGAATAATGAAGCTATCTATTGGTGAAAAAATACTTGGCTAGTCTGCATTAAGATTAGCCGCCGTGACCGGAATTGGTCTGGAGAATACTTTTTTTATTTCCATACTTTTTTGTTCTTTCAGGAAAACCCAAACAGAATCGGGCTAGTAGTCATTACTATACCGTAAGGACATCATCAAAGTGCGTGGGAGGAGTGCTGGAATGCAATACTGGTAGTGTATTGAGCGAGAAGTTGTCCCCAATAATACAAACTGTATCCGGATCGACAAGCTACACCGAAGTCATAGTAAATAGAAACATTGAAATAGGAAGCAGCTCAGTAATGAAACATATAGCAAACACAACAACGCAAGTAGAAAAAGCTAGCAGAAAGAACTTTGACATGAGAACAGAAGAGAATGTAGAGAGAGAGAGGGAAAGAGAGTGTATGGAGGAGATAATACAACCAATAATAGTATATCATGACGATCCCACAGAAATGAGAAACGCAACTTTACGTAAAGTTCCGGAGAGAAAACACACAGAAAAAACGTCCTCATCGGATTCCCTACTGCAACATGTTCATAATCTTGAGAATCCTAGCGATGAACCAACAAGCCACTTGTATTTAGAGCCTGACGACCTTATGGAAAATAAACTTGAAATGGAGTACCGCAGTATATTTGCAGCAAAGTCTAAATCCAAAGATTCAAAATATAGTTCTGAGAAACAGAGTGACTTAAAGAGTACTTCTACATTGAAGCGCAGGTTTGAAGCTTTGAGACGAGGATTAGCTAAGAAAGATGACTCCAAGAAGAACGCTGTTGTTGTTAATAAACTATCGAGTCAAGTCAGCGGACGGAGCCGTAGGGACGTCTCTATCAATTCTGACCCACCATCTTTGGAAGGAAGATCTTTTTCCAACACAAAACCTTACACTCCGTTTGCAACGAAGTATAGTCGAGACAAAACTACGTATAATCCTAGAGTTTCGCAGTATAACCGATCTGTAACGAACAAAAAGGAAAGCAGCGCTGATTGGTCGTCAAAAGCAGCTGAGGATTCTTCGAAAGTAGCCGACGACGACAGCGAAGGCCAGGGCGTCAAAGGCATGTTTAAGTTATGGGGAAAAAAGTTCAACTTGGACGAAGATCATTATAAGAGACGTTGCACTCCAAAACCATCATACACAACCCCAAGGAAACCCAGCAAGAAGAAAAACGAGGGATCGAAGATTCAAGCCAAGTCGATTAGTAAACCAGATGATATGATGCTGGAAGAGAAGAGAGAAGGTAGGAAGTTCTTCTTCTTTAAAAAGAAGAATAAAGAAAAGCCTTACAAAGCCAAAAAAGGCGTAACTACTGGACGTTGTGAAGTAAGAGATGGACTAGTGATCAAAATCCTTGGCGGAAACGTTTATGATCCAACGTGTTCTAACAAGGACGTAGAACTAGAAGATGATAGTTATGAAGAAATAATAAGAAAAACTTGGCTCAAAAAATTCCTTACATCAAAGATTGATTCAAGGCACAGCGTCAAAGTGCGGTGGAACAACAAAAAGTATGCCCCTAGTAGTACAGTTTTCGAACTAATGGACAATATATACAAAGATTCTAGCGAAATTTTTAGATCAAAAAGTCAAATGGCAGTACAGTCATCACACAAGTCTTATACAAGACAACAGTATAACTTTGTAAAACAAAATATAGAAGCCTGGATGATCCCAAAAACGATAACGGATAGACCGAAGTTGATCCCAGTCATGCAACTAAATAAACAACAACATAAACGAACATACAAATCAGACAAAGATAGGAAGGATAACATGGAAGTTAGAATTTCAGATCAAAAATGGTTCATCGACAAATCTAAAGCATTTTCACATAAAATAGAGGTTGTACTACATTCCAAAAACTTCAAGAAACTGAATAGGGAAGAAAGCTCTGAATATCTAAGGATTGATATTCCGAAAGGATTTTTCGTCGACTCTAGTAGCGAAGAGAACCGTAGGCCTACTAGACCTCCTAACCAATCTAGTGACGAAGAGGTTTATAAAATTGTAGAATATGAAACTGTAAGTGACTTGAAAAAGGATAAAGCTGCAAGCAACTTCAACGTAGCAGGAGATCACAAACAGAATAAGATTAAAGTAACTGTCAGTGTGAAGGGAAGTACTAATTGTGTTTCTAAGGTTATGGAGACAAACGATAAACAGACGTCAAATCGAGACGTGGTGATTCAAGGCAGTAATGTGTTGATACCGAAAAGGTGCGACGTGATCGGAGTTGGAATCATCACGCAGAGAGACTTGAGTCAAATACGTAAACCAATGTAAGTAGATTTTTGAAATAAAACTTCTTAACGCACGCTTAACTTAGGGAGTAAGCTGATAAATGCGTGACGAGAGCGTTACGAAAAGTGTGATCGGACGAGGCAAACGGAAGTTGAATGGGAAATAGGTTAGTGAAGATAGAAAGAGAGAGAGTTACGTTTCGTATATATTGTAGGGGCAAGAAGAGAGGTGCGCGCCGCGCGCTCATTTTTTCTCTTCCTCTCATAGCCAGTTGCTAGGTGGAGCTAAAGAAGTTTTACTTCAGTCGTGTGGTGTAAAGCACACTCGTATTATTTTTTAAGTAGTCACCGCCGCTTCACATTTGCAATATCAGAGGCCTTGCAGATGCGTTGCGACCCCAGCGACAAAGCTGAAATGTCTCATGTGCTTGTAAAACACCAACAGGAACACAGCTGCGCTGCCTTGAAATAGGTCTGGTGGTAGTACTTTCCCGGACGAGGTCCTGCACAAAGAGCCTTACTACTATGAGATTAGATTTTTCATAATTTCTGAAACTCCAATTGTGTATGATGATAGGTAGTAAGGGGCTGCCTCTCATAGAGATATAACCAAAGTTTCCTCACTCACTTGCTTGACCGATCATTTCTGCACCTCAAAACTAGAATGCATTCACTATTTCTTTTACAATTACTATTCCAATTTCTAAAAACATTTCTTCATGAGCTCTGGATTGTTCCCACAAATCGCACTTTCCCCCACACTCCACTTAAACTATTGGTTATCGAAATTAAGAAAAGGCAAATTATATTTCTTGCTTCCCAGTACTTTCTTGACAGAATGTATACATATACATACATAAACAACCAAACCCGGCCCGGCCTGGTAGGGCACACAAATATTTGTTTCATGCGGGAACCCACAATATGCAGCGACGCCCAAGACAATCACTGCGCTAACCACATTGCCAAACTAAACCTTATGTTTATCCTTACTACAAACGATTTTTCCAAATTTCAGCTTGAAGATTCAAGATGACTTTTCCGACGAAGAATCAGAGCATAATATTCTGAGGCCCCACGGTAACAAATGTGAATTTGCAGAAAGTTACTTGCAGGAATACTATCGGCACTGGACCCCTCTGGGTATCGACTTATACTCCTGGTGCGTCAGTGATTCACAGCTTAAATGCTGTTCAGAACACTCCAGATTAAGCTACGTGTATCCGGGAGTTGTGACGAAATCCTGTCCTAACATTAACGTTTTCGAAGACTTTCATGCGTCTACTATCGTGTCTTCCTGCGGCAATCCGTCTTGTAGTAAATGCCAATATTTACCACAAGACATTAGTAAGCCCCACAAATGTACATGGTTTAAGAATAAAAACAAGAAATCTGGCAAACATAACGAAACAAGAGTCCGACCGAAAGATTCCATCGAAGTTTTTAAAGCAAGAAAGATATATGCAGCTAGTCTGAAGTCGAAATGGGGCGCGCCTTTTTTGGATTTTGAACAGCCTGTTTCGGTGTGCGATATGAAGCCGCTTCCCCCTAAACCGACTCCGATTTGTGAAACCGACTCAGCGCAGAATTTGCCGACAACTGAATGTCCGAAGAAGATGAAGTCTTGCTGCAAGACAGTAAGTTCGACACCAAGACCAAAAGTGTGCCAGAAGCATGTGAAGATGCCTGGCTGTGAGGAAATGTATGAAGCGCTAGCAAAGCAGTTAAGCACCACTGGGCCCGAAAGTATACTGCAATTTAAAGGATCCAAAACCCCTTGCGATGTTGGTAACAAGTCTCATGATAAGCGTGCGAAAGCGTGCCCTCATGGCGGTTCCCCCTCTCCTTGTAAACCTGCCTCTTGCCCTCCGACTCCCTGTCCATCTAAAAAACCACCACCTTGCCCACCAAAACCACCATCTTGCCCACCTTCCCCACCATCATGCCCACCAAAGCCACCATCCTGCCCACCTTCCCCACCACCATGCCCACCCAAGCCGCCATCATGCCCACCTTCCCCACCATCTTGCCCACCCAAGCCATCACCTTGCCCACCCAAGAAACCATCTTGCCCACCCAAGCCACCATCTTGCCCACCCATGCCACCACCTTGCCCACCCAAGCCATCACCTTGCCCACCCAAGAAACCATCTTGCCCACCCAAGCCACCATCTTGTCCACCTTCCCCACCATCATGCCCAGGAAGCCCACCATCTCCACCACCTTGCCCGCCCTCCCCACCACCTTGCCCACCAACACCACCATCTTGCCCACCAACCCCACCAACCCCGCAATCTTGCCCACCAACCCCACCAACCCCGCAATCTTGCCCTCCAACCCCACCAGAATGCCCGACCCCACCCCGTTGCCCACACACCCCACCTCCCAAACCGCGTTGCCCACACACCCCACCTCCCAAACTGCATTGCACACACACCTCACCGCCCCCACCACGTTGCCCACACACCCCGTCACCCCCACCACCTTGCCCACACACCCCACCAGCTAAACCGCGTTGCCCACACACACCACCACCCCCACCACGTTGCCCACACATCCCATCACCTCCACCACGGTGCCCACACACCCCACCACCTAAACCGCGTTGCCCACACACCCCACCACCCAAACCGCGTTGCCCACACACACCACCACCCCCTCCACGTTGTCCACACACCCCATCACCCCCACCACGTTGCCCACACATCCCATCACCCCAACCACCTTGCCCACACAAACCATCACCCCAACCACCTTGCCCACACAAACCATCACCCCCACCACGTTGCCCACACACTCCATCACCACGTTGCCCACACACCCCATCACCCCCACCACCACGTTGCCCACATACCCCACCACCACGTTGCCCACATACCCCACCACCACGTTGCCCCCATACACCATCTCCCCCGCCACGTTGCCCACACCTTCCATCACCCCCACCACCTGACCCACCAAAGTGTCCACCTGACCCACCAAAGTGTCCACCTGACCCACCAAAGTGTCCACCTGACCCACCAAAGTGTCCACCTGACCCACCAAAGTGTCCCCCAAGTCCACCAAAGTGTCCTTCTAAAAAGCCTAGTCGCTGTCCTCCTAAAAAGCCCAAATGTCCCCCTGCTCCTAAAAAGCCACCTTGCGGTCCAAAGTCACCGCCTGCTGGTTGTATTAAAAAGCCACTAATATGTCTAAGTTCTTCGAAAAGGTCATGCGGTGGCTCCCTTACTCCTCCGCCCTTCCCACGAAGATTGCCATGTTTTTCTTCAGATTCTCCTTGTATGGGCCCGGTCCCTTCATTTACACCGTGCTCACACATCCATATTGTAGAATGTCCACCGAAGCATAGTTCAGGAATGATATCCCCACCGCCTGAAATATGCTGCTGTCCGCCATCACGCGCGAAGAAGCTTACTGGTACTACATCACCTGGTGTATCATCGCCATCGCGCTTGAAGTCACCGTGCCCACACTCGCAAGATGGCTCATCCTCTCCATGTGCCCAGTGCACATTTCCGAAATCATCATCACAGAAGTCCGCACATAGTCCGAACGCATCACGTTCACCTTGCTGTAAATCTCACAAAATATCTTCGATATCCACATCACCTTTGTCATGCTGCGAAATGTGTGGCCAACCCAAATTAAAGCCGATGCAAAAGTTCATATCTTCAACCCTCTCGAAAGCAACGCCCCGTGCAGCATCTTTTTGTAAATCACTATCGTGCCAGCACACTAGCGTGTCATCAATTTCGCGTGCTTCGCTGCATACTGATGCACCCCTCTATTACTCCCCCATTCATCCCTGTCCACCGGAACCTATACCTAAACTACCTAAGAAGTGTAAAACACCACCTTGTAATTCCGATGATGACGACCCGTGTTCAAACAATGAACAATTATCCAATCAGTCTTCAAATGACTCGATCAATCGGTCAAGTAACCAATGCAAGAAAGATTGTCCGGAGTTGCCTAGCCTGTCATGTGAAACAATATCGTCGGCAAAGAAAGAATGCAGGCCAAGTTGTCCAAATTATAAGGGATCACCAAGGCTACCCTGCGTGGGTAGGATCCCTGAGATGCAGTGTCCCCCTGTTCCCAAACCTCCGCCGCCCTGTCCGCCACCATCGGACCCTTGCAACGACTTGCCGCCTTGCCCAACACCGCCCTCTGCAATCCCTTGCAGATCCAAATCAAAAGTATCCGGGCTTTATCTCAAAATGATGCCTGCACCACATAAAAAGCCAGTGTGCTCTGATGACTGCCTAGCCTGGGATAACGATAAACTAGAGGATGGCTGTATAAGTATCAGTTCTAAAGAGAAAATTACCATACGACTGAAAAAAGAAACACCAAGTACAGAAGAAATAAGAGAAGGTTTTAATATAAAAGTGCAAGATGAAGACGGAATGACTTTATTTGAGAGAAAAGATTACAGACTGCAACACGCAGGCATACAGAGACGGCCTTCTTTAGTAGGTGAAATGTACAAAGCATCAGAAGTACATAGAGTAACCACAAATAACTCGGAAAAAGCGGTAAAAACGGAGAAAGATAAAGGTAATGACAAACTCAAAGACATTGATGAAGTTACAAGCGTTGCTAGCATAGCAAATCTAATTGAAATTCAGTTTAAACTCAAAGTCACACAAGGCGATAAAATTACTGAAATAAATATATCGGACGATGGTGAAAAAATCCTTGAAACCAATAATGACCATAAAGGCAACGAGGCAAAACAGTCCAAACGAAAATCTCAAGAAGTATTTGTCGTAAAAAATGAACCAACTGCTGACCATCCAGATCAAAATAACGATATAAACATTCGCATAGTAATAAAGAACTTTAAGCCTAAATCAGGGAAGAAAAAAGCCGTGAACCTATGCGATGACTACAGTGAGTTCTCTAAGAAGATATCTGCTAAGTTCCACACAGTTTCAACTGGGTACAGTGACGTTTTCCACGAAGATAACGTTTTTTCAGTTCATAGAGCTACTGTTGATCTATCTTCTTCAGTCAACAATGTTAACACGGCTGAGAACAACGAAAGTGTGGAAGTTGTAAACAAACCGCCGAAAGAAGTTGCAGGTGTAATTTTAATAGGATCTGAATGTAGATGCATTACGACAGAGATGTTGGAAGACAAGAGTGAAGAAACCGCAGTGAAATCATATCCAAGTCGTAAATACAGTGCTTATAGAGAGACTCAGGACAACCAAGAGGAAACTGATACACAACTGACGGATCATAAATATGAATATAATGAAGACACGGATACAGAAAAACCAATCAAATATGATACAGAAGAAACGGACACAGACAGACAAGTTGATCCACCGAAATACGACACGGAAGAAACAGACACAGAAAAGCAGGCTGATAAAAAATATGACGTTACGTCTACTACAGATACTGACGAACCAGATACGCTTCCGGAAATAAAGAAATCTTTAAGCCTAGACATGCTTGCTAAGCCTCAAACCAAAGACGAAAAGAAAAAAATATTAAAACAAGTGTTCGAGAAGGTACACGATACAAAATACAAAAGCAAAACCCGTATGAGGAAACTACGAGATATGCTTAAAGTGATATTAACTTCTGACAGCAGCGATCACGATGATAGTAAACTAGCTACTACAAACGAATTGGCAACGGATGTGACTTATGCATCGTTGAAACCTAACTATTTTCGAGACAGTGACAGCATGAACAACTATTATAGAGTGGAAAGCAATCCCGTGCTCCCGGAAGCAACTATTAACAAGCAAGTTGTGTACCCTACTATGGAGAACAATAGCGATTGCAGTAACAGCGTCCACAGTGTCGAAGTATTATCATCTGAGAACGAATGCCCTAAGCGAGGAGGATGCATGTGCAGTACCTTGGCTGCCCGACTGAAGATAGCTTCAAGAATAGGCGAAGGAGGCGCTTGTTGCTGCGCATCTAAACGAAACACCAAGAAAAACGAGGAAATCACTTGCGACTTAAAGAGGGAATCAGATTATTTCACACAAAACGATTCCAAAACACCGGAATTCATGGATGTACAAACGCAGAATTCTAGATATTTGACAAGTAAAATTAATAGTACGAACTTATCAGTACACGGCAGTTTTAGTCCTAGTATAGGCGATAGCATCAACCTTGATGATGAATTGAAAGTAGATTCAGGAGTGTTAAATGTAGACTCTAAACGGTTTGGCGTGAGAAGGACGTGCTCTCCCGAAAGGGCCCATATTAGACAATGTGAGATGAGAAAACGTAACAAGAACGCGATTCTGAGTATATCAGATGAGGATAAGATTGAATTTCTCAGCGGACAGTCAAACAGATTCCCAAAAAAGGATAGCATGAAATTGGCTGACAAGAGAGATACAGTGACAATATTGGACGCTGCAGACATTTTGCAGTCTTATGAAACCAAGAAAGCCGTTTTAGAGATTTACACAGAGAAAACTATTTCGGCCGATGGCGAGCATTTGGTAGCAAAATTACCAAAGTTTGTGTATGACAGAGAGCAAGAAATTCAGGCGAATTATGAAGCCATAGCTAGCAATACATATAAAACTGTTTGTAAAAAAAATATTGTTATGATGGCTATAAAAAGATAGGTAGTTAATTAAAGATTAGGTTGTTTATTGTCTTACTGGCACTGCCGGCGATTTCGTTAGCCCGATGACTCCCTTTTCCATAGAAATTTTGAAACATCTGGGCTTGTACTTTGTCTATTTTGTGGTCAGATCTATACATGTTCATTTATTTGATCAAGTGTCCGATCATTTCATGAAATGGCTAGCCAAAATTGACGTGTAGGTATCAGATGTTAGTCGATGTTTGGTCGTATCATTAATTTAGACTATCCATGGTTTAAGTTACAGTAAAGATTCTAATAAAATAACTTTTATATTGCGCTTATAAGTACAAAAGAAATAGCTTTAAAACCTAACCTAAACTGTGAAATACATTCTAAGCTCCATGATAATTTTAATATTAAGAACGTCGTTTTTCGAAAGACTTTCGTCAAAATGTATGTAGCTTGATACGAAAAATACTTTACTGCTCCTTATCTTTCATTGCATATTTATAATTGTTTTTCTATTCAAGTTATTGTCTGCTGTCAATGCCTCTATTATTGTAGTAGTCTATTTTACGATATGATCACTATTGTTTGACTATATCACGAATTAGTCGTGCGTTTAATTTTTATAATGTCAAACGTAAAGTTTTCGAAAATCTGGCGAGACCACATCTTGATATGACCAGCGGTCGATGCTCTATTTCATGAAATGGTCGAGGTCTTAGTGAAATAATCTATGCTAAGATTTGGTGACGATATTCACATTATAGAGGGAACGCATATTATGCAAAATTTCAGCTTACCAGTTGCAAGAATTTGGGCTGGGCGTTGAGTTTGCCGGTATGTGTGTAAGTTAGGACTTTTCTATATTGAAATGTTTACAGTGTTAAGTGTTCATGTTCTTTTTTTTGGAATATACGTTATTTGGTTCTTACTATTTCGTTTTGTGTTTAACCATCCGACACTGTCTTCCTGGTGTTAAGTGGTCACCGCTGCCTATAAAGAACTGCAATACCAGAGGCCTTGCAAATGCATGCAATGCATTGCTTCCATTTCAAGTTGAAATGCCTCATCCACCTGTAATTACACCGGCACCTCATCATCTGCTTAGCCTTTTCCCAACTATGTTGGGGTCGGCTTCCGGTCTAACCGGATGCAGCTGAATACACCAGTGTTTTACATGGAGCGACTGCCTACCTGAACTCCACAACCCAGTATCTGGGAAACACGATCTATCCCATCCCATCCCATCTATCGACTATCCGTAACGACTGCCAAAGATCTGCGAATGACAGCCGGGACCAACAGCTCAACGTGCTTTCCGAGACACGGGGGGTCACACCATTGCCATTGCATTGGTACACCTCTGCCTAACCCTTCGGGGAATACAGGCGTGATGGTGGGGGGTCACACCACCAACTTCCAAACTCCGGGCTGTTACTGACAAATTCCAAATGGAAAAACCCAATAACACTTTGCCCGACCTGGGAATCGAACCCGGGACCCCACGCTCGGCAGTCGTGCTTGCGACCACGAGACCAACGGCAACGGTAATTACACCGGCACCTATACCCTTCAAACCAGAAGACGGTACCTAACGCTGCATTGCGACGGTAATGCGTACGATGGTATTGCTATCCCGGACGAGCTCCTTAACAAAGAGCTCTACTACTATTGTAATGTATAATTGTAGGACGCCTTAAAGTAAGTGGTTACGCACTGCATTCGATCCGAATCTATGAAAATATGCGGATAAAAAACCTCTGACCGAATTCAAGGAAAAGTAATTCAGGGAATTGTCCGATTTAAAACCGAGGTTATGTGAAGCGTTCATACAAACAATACAACAGATTAAAGACTTGCGGATAAGCGAAGTCTAATCTAGTGCGTAAACCTGTGGCATAACTGTAACTACCATACAAATTGTTCTATAACTATTTCGCGGATTCGGGTCGGATGCAGTGTGTATCTGCTCTTCTTCTTCTTCATGAGACAGTTTCTACCCAGCACGGCACGGCACGGCTTCACAAGGTCGGTTTCGGTTTTATCGTTGGCTGATATTATGAAACTTCTTTTTAAACTTTTGTGGCCTAGTCCCCTTCTCATATCCTAAGTAGTTTGTCTTACGCGAGCACTTGATGTATTTGAACAAATATTTGCTAAATAAATCCGTACTAAGGGCCTGCGCCCACGACCGAGAATCGGCCCGATTATCGGGCCGATTCTCGGCTGTTTCTTCTAGCCGGCGAAGAAATCTGTCAAAAAAACGGCCCGAAAATCGGGCCGATTATCGGTCGTGGGCGCAGACCCTAATATTATAAATGCGAAAGTAACTCTGTCTGTCTGTATGTATCTCTCTGTCTGTCTGTCTCTTCTTCACGCCTAAACCACTGAACCGATTTCAATGAAATTTGGTACAGATATAGTCTGGGACCCCAGAAAGGACATAGGATAGTTTTCATCCCGGAAATCCCCCGGGAACGGGAACTATTAATCCACGCGGACGAAGTCGCGGGCAAAAGCTAGTAAAAAATAAAATTGTTGCGGCCCAGAATTTGGCGACTTAAACTGAGTTTTCGGTGGCAGCCAATAAATCTTCCTGTGTGCAGCTCTTAAGGCACGCAGGGCACGATGTGAGATGGGCCATCGTATGTGCTGTACCGCACAAACAGCTCATCTACCATCTCTGAATCCCCACCTAAACATGTCGTTTTTGCTCCGATGAACCTGAGTTCGAAGTCTGTTTAAAGACTTCCAGATCGGCCATGGCAATTTATGTCCAAGCGGAGGACTCTTCGCAGGTGTCACAAAATCAAATCATTTATTCCAATTAGACTATTAAAAGGCATTTTTGAACGTCAAATTAATTAAAGCTATTGAATCTAGTTGCCCATTCCAAAGCGTAGTTTCGTATGGAGAAGAACGGGCAAGAAACTCTTTTAATTACATTACTCATGTTATTTATTATTGTATTATATATATTATTGGAATGGCCGTAGGGTACATTTTGTATTACTAGAGTCACCTGAATATTTGGACAAATATGCCGTAAAGTGCCATCAACCAATAAAGGAACATTAAAATAAAAACAGAAAACTTTATAGAAATATTTTAATAAAATTCGAAATAAGATTCATACAAAACGTACAAAAAATACTGCCTGAACCATAGGCGTATTAAGGGGGGGGGGGGGGGGGGGGTTGCGCACACACTTGTGCACTATTACCTGTGTACTCAGTGTGCCACTGCAGGGCAAAGGCCTCTTCTCATACAGAGATGGCATTGATCATCACGCTTGCTCTTGGTGGATTAGCATTTTTGGGTTATATTTATTGCAAATCTAGGAAATAAGGAAATTTTTCCTTCACCGATGTCGAAAATATACTTAGATAGTAAAAATATATTTAAATATGAGATTGAAAAATCACCGACTGACTGTCGAATGACTGTGGATCTAAGCGCGACTGCTACGCTAGTCATAGTCGCGTTCTGTTAGGACAACCCCTGTGGGCCTCTCATGCACCAGGTTGAGGATTCCCAACCGGCCACGGACACCATACCATCACGCCTGTATTCCCCGAAGAGTTAGGCAGAGGTGTACCAATGTACACCCACAGTTCGCGGGTATGTTTTAGGTCCCATGTAATAGGGGGCGACCCTATTGCCATTAACCGGGCACAACTCCAAACTCCGAGCTGCTACTGAGAGTTTCATAGAAAAACCCAATAACACTTTTTGCTCGACCTAGGAATCGAACCCAAGACCTCTACCGTAGCAGTCGCGTTTATGACCACTAAGCCAACGAGCACTATTAAACTATAGAACTATTAAACTATAGTAATTACAAATAATTAGGAATAAGTACATAACTGATTTAGTCTTCAGAATCATTTTTGGTATACATCATTGCTTAATTATTAGGGCCTTACTTATAAAAATAACGCTGATTCATACTCAGCTACCTCTTATGTGACTGACTGAACGATGACACTATTTTAATCTGCCAACACTTAGACGGTCAGCATAGAGCATGACCAAATTATTCGACTAAAGAACGAAATGGAACGAACAATTGAGCATAATTGTCAAAATTTACAATAGAATCCATAGACCAAAAATGTCATCGTCACAGCTGATTGTAGCCCGCCATCTTACTTCCGAACTATAAATAAACAACGGGTCGCCGCTGTTTAAATTTTCTGTCACTTAGGCAACATCTCAACGCTGGTTAACGTTTATAGGTAAGATTTTTCACCTGAGACACCGTTGAAAGTGGTTGCTATGTGAAAAATAATTGATTTTTAGTCAAGGATTTGAGAGTTAATCAATTGAGAAGTAGCTGAGTATTATTTAGCGTTATTTGTATAAGTAAGGCTGTTAAAGATTAATATAAAATTGAGCTTAATAATCTCTACATAGTATAAAACAAACTCGCTTCCCGCCGTCTGTACGCTTAGATCTTTTAAATTCCGCAACAGATTTTAATGCAGTTTTCATCAATAGATAGAGTGATTTAAGAGGAAGGTTTATACGTATAGAACATCACGCTATGACCAACGGGAGAGGAGCGCTTGAGAGTAATAATAAAGGACGTAATTGAAATCGGGTGAGACCGCGGGTTATACCGTGTGTAAGAGACATTTATCCATAAACTGAAACCATGACTTGTCTATTCTGGAGTGAGTATCGGACAACAAGATTTTGTTCAAGTATCCCAACTGACAGCACCTGTTCACGAATATGACGCGTGCATCAGCAACGTTTAGCTCAACCATTTTGAAGAGAACCAAACGATCCAACCCACGCGCCACCGTCAGCGAGACATTAATGTGAGCATGGCAAAGCTCTCAACTGCCATGCTCAGTGTCCAACACATAGTATTTAATAAGTTTTATGTAAAACCGTAAATGGTGCATGTTGTGTTAGCCTATAAGTGATTGTTGCACTCAAAGATGCACTATTAAGAAATTATTTATAATTGTACGGTGTAAACAATTAGACGGGCCTGTTGGTCTAGTGGTTAGCGACCCTGACTGCTAAGCTGAAGGTCGTGGGTTCGATTCCCATCCAGGACAAACTTTGTGTGATGAGCATGATTGTTTGTTCTGTGTCTGGGTGTGATTTATCTATAATATGTATGTATTTATAAATTATATAAGTATGTATATCAGTTGTCTGGTTACCATAACACAAGCCCTGCTTAGCTTGGGATCAGATAGCCGTGTGTGGGTTGTCCCAAGATATTTATTTATAAAAATTGTTGGCTAACCTTAATAAATAAATAAATAGTAACTTATAGAGGTTTTTGCTTAAAAACCTCTATAAGCGAAGATTCGCTTATGTTCATTCTGTATCGTCCTCAGCGGCTGGTAATAAAATACTTCAGCAAATAGGTCAACAAATGTCGTTATTGCCATTAGGGACGACTAAAACAGCAACAGGCCAATTTTTCAAACTTGATCTGCCGAAAAAGGGGGAAAAATTCAAAATATTCCTGCAAGAAATTCAACTTGTTCTGAAGTCAGAATAGTGTTCTGAGTGCACTGGCGAAGTTTAAGGATAGATATCCCAACATCCTATAAAGCTAGCTTAAAATAAAAATGAAAAACCTTACACAAATAAAACTAATTCAGACCTATGGAAGATGCTCAGACCCTATTAATCAACTAGAAAATTCTCTATCTGATTCTCTTCAAAGCGGCTGAACAAATTTTCATTAAGCATATCAAAGGCTGGGTACCGTACTCACTTAGCAGTGTAGCACGCAACGTATCAGATACGGTATCAACCTGCAAATGGGTACGGCTCGTCCACGGTCCTCCGCGTATCTAGACGAGCTTCCTAGCCGCCTTTGTGTTCGCAGTGAAACCGCCACTCGGCGGGTCACTGCGAGCTTACAGCGCTCCACGCGCGAGCGGCTCGCAGCGGGCTCGTGCCTACGTACTCACTTGATACCGTATCTGATACGTTACGTGCTACACTGCTAAGTGAGTACCCAGCTTAAGATTACTCTCGATCAAGTCACTTTCCAAATATCCCTCCCTAATCTCTTCAAAGTTAGAGTGAACTCTTCTGGGTAAGCTCACTCCATCGTCGACTGTGTCTTTGTCACCTTTGACCTAGACTAGAGTCAAAAGCAAACCCATCTATATTTAATATTATAAAGAGGTAAAGTTTGTGAGGTTGTAGGGGGTAATCTCTGAACCGATTTAGAAAATTCTTTCACCCATAGAAAGCCACGTTTTTTGTGAGTGTCATATGCTATATAACATCACGCTACGACACACGTGAGCGGAGCAGCAACCAAAGACGTAACTTAACGCGCGGGTAAATAAGCTTCAGTTTTAGGTTCGCTAGACTCAAATAAAAACAATACCAAAATCGGTTCAGCCGTTTCGGAGCTACGATGCCACATACAGACACACATGTTGCTTATAACATTCCCTTCTGTTTCCGTCGGGGGTTAAAAATATAGGTACACTAGGAGCATATAATAAAATGCTTATAAAATCAGAGATCCTTTGGCATGAAGTAAGAACTGCATTCATCTTCTTTTAAAGCCGCGTCTGTAATGATAAAGTTATAATGTATTAAAATAAAGTATCAAAGCAAAACTTTATGCAAAAATAAATTTAGTACATTAAAAAGTAGTCTCTACATAACATACCATCACGCCTGTATTCTTTGAAGGGTTAGGCAGAGGTGTGCCAATGTACACCCACAGTTCGCCGGTATATTTTAGGTCCCATGTAATAGGGGGCGAGCCTATTGCCATTAACCGGGTACAAATCCTAACTCCGAGCTGCTACTGAGAATTTTATAGAAAAGCCCAATGACATTTTGCTCGACTTGGGAATCGAACCCAAGACCACTAACGTAGCAGTCGCGCTTAGGACCACTTGGCTAACAAGGCAGTTAATATCTCTAATATCAATTTAAAAAAAAACACTGAAAGAATCTACTAATACCTATGCTCTGTGACTAATACTAACGGACATAAAAGAAAACGAAAAAAAAAGTTCTCAAAGATCCTATATGTACCTACTTAAATATCAATTCAAGTGTCGTGATGGCTCAGTGGTTTAGGCGCCCGCCTCTCATGCACGAGGTTGTGGGTTCGCAACCGTGCACGGACAAGTACCAATCCCCCTTTTCCATAGAAATTTTGAAACATCTGGGCTTGTACTTTGTCTATTTTGTGGTCAGATCTATACATGTTCATTTATTTGATCAAGTGTCCGATCATTTCATGAAATGGCTAGCCAAAATTGACGTGTAGGTATCAGATGTTAGTCGATGTTTGGTCGTATCATTAATTTAGACTATCCATGGTTTAAGTTACAGTAAAGATTCTAATAAAATAACTTTTATATTGCGCTTATAAGTACAAAAGAAATAGCTTTAAAACCTAACCTAAACTGTGAAATACATTCTAAGCTCCATGATAATTTTAATATTAAGAACGTCGTTTTTCGAAAGACTTTCGTCAAAATGTATGTAGCTTGATACGAAAAATACTTTACTGCTCCTTATCTTTCATTGCATATTTATAATTGTTTTTCTATTCAAGTTATTGTCTGCTGTCAATGCCTCTATTATTGTAGTAGTCTATTTTACGATATGATCACTATTGTTTGACTATATCACGAATTAGTCGTGCGTTTAATTTTTATAATGTCAAACGTAAAGTTTTCGAAAATCTGGCGAGACCACATCTTGATATGACCAGCGGTCGATGCTCTATTTCATGAAATGGTCGAGGTCTTAGTGAAATAATCTATGCTAAGATTTGGTGACGATATTCACATTATAGAGGGAACGCATATTATGCAAAATTTCAGCTTACCAGTTGCAAGAATTTGGGCTGGGCGTTGAGTTTGCCGGTATGTGTGTAAGTTAGGACTTTTCTATATTGAAATGTTTACAGTGTTAAGTGTTCATGTTCTTTTTTTTGGAATATACGTTATTTGGTTCTTACTATTTCGTTTTGTGTTTAACCATCCGACACTGTCTTCCTGGTGTTAAGTGGTCACCGCTGCCTATAAAGAACTGCAATACCAGAGGCCTTGCAAATGCATGCAATGCATTGCTTCCATTTCAAGTTGAAATGCCTCATCCACCTGTAATTACACCGGCACCTCATCATCTGCTTAGCCTTTTCCCAACTATGTTGGGGTCGGCTTCCGGTCTAACCGGATGCAGCTGAATACACCAGTGTTTTACATGGAGCGACTGCCTACCTGAACTCCACAACCCAGTATCTGGGAAACACGATCTATCCCATCCCATCCCATCTATCGACTATCCGTAACGACTGCCAAAGATCTGCGAATGACAGCCGGGACCAACAGCTCAACGTGCTTTCCGAGACACGGGGGGTCACACCATTGCCATTGCATTGGTACACCTCTGCCTAACCCTTCGGGGAATACAGGCGTGATGGTGGGGGGTCACACCACCAACTTCCAAACTCCGGGCTGTTACTGACAAATTCCAAATGGAAAAACCCAATAACACTTTGCCCGACCTGGGAATCGAACCCGGGACCCCACGCTCGGCAGTCGTGCTTGCGACCACGAGACCAACGGCAACGGTAATTACACCGGCACCTATACCCTTCAAACCAGAAGACGGTACCTAACGCTGCATTGCGACGGTAATGCGTACGATGGTATTGCTATCCCGGACGAGCTCCTTAACAAAGAGCTCTACTACTATTGTAATGTATAATTGTAGGACGCCTTAAAGTAAGTGGTTACGCACTGCATTCGATCCGAATCTATGAAAATATGCGGATAAAAAACCTCTGACCGAATTCAAGGAAAAGTAATTCAGGGAATTGTCCGATTTAAAACCGAGGTTATGTGAAGCGTTCATACAAACAATACAACAGATTAAAGACTTGCGGATAAGCGAAGTCTAATCTAGTGCGTAAACCTGTGGCATAACTGTAACTACCATACAAATTGTTCTATAACTATTTCGCGGATTCGGGTCGGATGCAGTGTGTATCTGCTCTTCTTCTTCTTCATGAGACAGTTTCTACCCAGCACGGCACGGCACGGCTTCACAAGGTCGGTTTCGGTTTTATCGTTGGCTGATATTATGAAACTTCTTTTTAAACTTTTGTGGCCTAGTCCCCTTCTCATATCCTAAGTAGTTTGTCTTACGCGAGCACTTGATGTATTTGAACAAATATTTGCTAAATAAATCCGTACTAAGGGCCTGCGCCCACGACCGAGAATCGGCCCGATTATCGGGCCGATTCTCGGCTGTTTCTTCTAGCCGGCGAAGAAATCTGTCAAAAAAACGGCCCGAAAATCGGGCCGATTATCGGTCGTGGGCGCAGACCCTAATATTATAAATGCGAAAGTAACTCTGTCTGTCTGTATGTATCTCTCTGTCTGTCTGTCTCTTCTTCACGCCTAAACCACTGAACCGATTTCAATGAAATTTGGTACAGATATAGTCTGGGACCCCAGAAAGGACATAGGATAGTTTTCATCCCGGAAATCCCCCGGGAACGGGAACTATTAATCCACGCGGACGAAGTCGCGGGCAAAAGCTAGTAAAAAATAAAATTGTTGCGGCCCAGAATTTGGCGACTTAAACTGAGTTTTCGGTGGCAGCCAATAAATCTTCCTGTGTGCAGCTCTTAAGGCACGCAGGGCACGATGTGAGATGGGCCATCGTATGTGCTGTACCGCACAAACAGCTCATCTACCATCTCTGAATCCCCACCTAAACATGTCGTTTTTGCTCCGATGAACCTGAGTTCGAAGTCTGTTTAAAGACTTCCAGATCGGCCATGGCAATTTATGTCCAAGCGGAGGACTCTTCGCAGGTGTCACAAAATCAAATCATTTATTCCAATTAGACTATTAAAAGGCATTTTTGAACGTCAAATTAATTAAAGCTATTGAATCTAGTTGCCCATTCCAAAGCGTAGTTTCGTATGGAGAAGAACGGGCAAGAAACTCTTTTAATTACATTACTCATGTTATTTATTATTGTATTATATATATTATTGGAATGGCCGTAGGGTACATTTTGTATTACTAGAGTCACCTGAATATTTGGACAAATATGCCGTAAAGTGCCATCAACCAATAAAGGAACATTAAAATAAAAACAGAAAACTTTATAGAAATATTTTAATAAAATTCGAAATAAGATTCATACAAAACGTACAAAAAATACTGCCTGAACCATAGGCGTATTAAGGGGGGGGGGGGGGGGGGGGTTGCGCACACACTTGTGCACTATTACCTGTGTACTCAGTGTGCCACTGCAGGGCAAAGGCCTCTTCTCATACAGAGATGGCATTGATCATCACGCTTGCTCTTGGTGGATTAGCATTTTTGGGTTATATTTATTGCAAATCTAGGAAATAAGGAAATTTTTCCTTCACCGATGTCGAAAATATACTTAGATAGTAAAAATATATTTAAATATGAGATTGAAAAATCACCGACTGACTGTCGAATGACTGTGGATCTAAGCGCGACTGCTACGCTAGTCATAGTCGCGTTCTGTTAGGACAACCCCTGTGGGCCTCTCATGCACCAGGTTGAGGATTCCCAACCGGCCACGGACACCATACCATCACGCCTGTATTCCCCGAAGAGTTAGGCAGAGGTGTACCAATGTACACCCACAGTTCGCGGGTATGTTTTAGGTCCCATGTAATAGGGGGCGACCCTATTGCCATTAACCGGGCACAACTCCAAACTCCGAGCTGCTACTGAGAGTTTCATAGAAAAACCCAATAACACTTTTTGCTCGACCTAGGAATCGAACCCAAGACCTCTACCGTAGCAGTCGCGTTTATGACCACTAAGCCAACGAGCACTATTAAACTATAGAACTATTAAACTATAGTAATTACAAATAATTAGGAATAAGTACATAACTGATTTAGTCTTCAGAATCATTTTTGGTATACATCATTGCTTAATTATTAGGGCCTTACTTATAAAAATAACGCTGATTCATACTCAGCTACCTCTTATGTGACTGACTGAACGATGACACTATTTTAATCTGCCAACACTTAGACGGTCAGCATAGAGCATGACCAAATTATTCGACTAAAGAACGAAATGGAACGAACAATTGAGCATAATTGTCAAAATTTACAATAGAATCCATAGACCAAAAATGTCATCGTCACAGCTGATTGTAGCCCGCCATCTTACTTCCGAACTATAAATAAACAACGGGTCGCCGCTGTTTAAATTTTCTGTCACTTAGGCAACATCTCAACGCTGGTTAACGTTTATAGGTAAGATTTTTCACCTGAGACACCGTTGAAAGTGGTTGCTATGTGAAAAATAATTGATTTTTAGTCAAGGATTTGAGAGTTAATCAATTGAGAAGTAGCTGAGTATTATTTAGCGTTATTTGTATAAGTAAGGCTGTTAAAGATTAATATAAAATTGAGCTTAATAATCTCTACATACCTAGTATAAAACAAACTCGCTTCCCGCCGTCTGTACGCTTAGATCTTTTAAATTCCGCAACAGATTTTAATGCAGTTTTCATCAATAGATAGAGTGATTTAAGAGGAAGGTTTATACGTATAGAACATCACGCTATGACCAACGGGAGCGGAGCACTTGAGAGTAGTAATAAAGGACGTAATTGAACGCGGGTGAGACCGCGGTGTAAACGGGGTGTAAGAGACATTTATCCATAAACTGAAACCATGACTTGTCTATTATGGAGTGAGTATCGGACAACAAAATTTTGTTCAAGTATCCCAACTGACAGCACCTGTTCACGAATATGACGCGTGCATCAGCAACGTTTAGCTCAACCATTTTGAAGAGAACCAAACGATCCAACCCACGCGCCACCGTCAGCGAGACATTAACGTGAGCATGACGAAGCTCTCAACTGCCATGAACAGTGTCGAACACATAGTATTTTATAAGTTTTATGTAAAACCGTAAATGGTGCATGTTGTGTTAGCCTATAAGTGATTGTTGCACTCAAAGATGCACTATTAAGAAATTATTTATACTTGTACGGTGTAAACAATTGTTGGCTAACCTTAATAAATAAATAAATAGTAACTTATAGATGTTTTTAAGCTAAGCGAAGATTCGCTCATGTTCATTCTGTATCGTCCTTAGCGGCTGGTAATAAAATACTTCAGCATATAGGTCAACAAATGTCGTTATTGCTATTAGGGACGACTAAAACAGAAACAGGCCAATTTTTCAAACTTGATCCGCCGAAAAAAGGGGGAAATTTCAAAATATTCCTGCAAGATAATCCTCTTGTTCTGAAGTCAGAATAGTGTTCAGAGTGCACTGGCGAAGTTTAAAGATAGATCTCCCTTACATACGATAAAGCTAGTTTAACATAAAAATAAAAACCCTACATAAACTTAACTAGGTCAGACCTATGGAAAATGCTCACATCCTATTAATCAACTAGAAAAGATCTGATACTCTTCAAAACGGCTGAACAGATTTTCACTAAGCATATCAAAGGCTGGGTACTCACTTAGCAGTGTAGCACGCAACGTATCAGATACGGTATCAACCTGCAAGTGGGTACGGCTCGTCCACGGTCCTCCGCGTATCTAGCTACGAGCTTCCTAGCCGCCTTTGTGTTCGCAGTGAAACCGCCACTCGGCGGGTCACTGCGAGCTTACAGCGCTCCACGCGCGAGCGGCTCGCAGCGGGCTCGTGCCTACGTACTCACTTGATACCGTATCTGATACGTTACGTGCTACACTGCTAAGTGAGTACCCAGCTTAAGATTACTCTCGATCAAGTCACTTTCCAATTATCCCTCCCTAATCTCTTCAAAGTTAGAGTGAACTCTTCTGGGTAAGCTCCCTCCATCGTCGACTTTGTCTTTGTCACCTTTGACCTAGACTAGAGTCAAAAGCAAACCCATCTGTATTTAATATTATAAAGAGGTAAAGTTTGTGAGGTTGTAGGGGGTAATCCTGAACCGATTTAGAAAATTCTTTCACCCATAGAAAGCCACGTTTTTTGTGAGTGTCATATGCTATATAACATCACGCTACGACACACGTGAGCGGAGCAGCAACCAAAGACGTAACTTAACGCGTGGGTAAATAAGCTTCAGCTTTAGGTTCGCTAGTCTCAAATAAAAACAAAACCTAAATCAGTTCAGCCGTTTCGGAGCTACAATGCCACATACAGACAGACACACGTTAAACTTATAATATTCCCTTCTGTTTCGGTCGGGGTTAAAAATATAGGTACACTAGAAGCATATAATAAACTGCGTATAAAATCAGAGATCCTTTGGCATGAAGTAAGAACTGCATTCATCTTCTTTTAAAGCCGCGTCTGTAATGATAAAGTTATAATGTATTAAAATAAAGTATCAAAGCAAAACTTTATGCAAAAATAAATTTAGTACATTAAAAAGTAGTCTCTACATAACATACCATCACGCCTGTATTCTTTGAAGGGTTAGGCAGAGGTGTGCCAATGTACACCCACAGTTCGCCGGTATATTTTAGGTCCCATGTAATAGGGGGCGAGCCTATTGCCATTAACCGGGTACAAATCCTAACTCCGAGCTGCTACTGAGAATTTTATAGAAAAGCCCAATGACACTTTCCTCGACCTGGGCATCGAACCCAAGACCACTAACGTAGCAGTCGCGCTTAGGACCACTTTGCTAACGAGGCAGTTAACATCTCTAATATCAATTTAAAAAAAAAAAAAAAAACACTGAAAGAATCTACTAATACTAACGGGCATAAAAGAAAACGAAAAAAAAAGTTGTCAAAGATCCTATATGTACCTACTTAAATATCAATTCGTAAAAGAATTAGTTATTACTTAACAAAAAAGTCACATTACCTGCATACAAGCTAAAAATCCCGGCTTCGCTTATAAATAAATGTAAGGCAATTATTTTAACAGTACATAAGTAAAATGCATCGTGGGTATAATGTGTAGGTATACAAACATAAAAACCATGCAACATAAACACACCCGGCTTACCTTAGATCACCAATCACCAGTGTTTAACACAGACAGACAAGTGTGCCGAATAGATGTGAATAACAGTACCGTGCTAAGGGTCTGCCCCACGACCGATAATCGGGCCGATTTTTTACAGATTTCTTCGTCGATGAGAAGAAAGTGTCAAAAATCGGCCCGTAGTCGGTCCGATTCTCGGTCGTTTGGGGAGACGCTAAGCCTAAAAGCGGTATCTCAGGGACAGGGGCGGACTAGGCCTGTCAGGGGCGGACTAAGCCTGTCAGGGGCCCGGGGTGTAAAAACTAAATGATGTTGTTTCAATAGACATTATAAAGATATATGTATTTTGGCTAAAATTTTATATAATTAAATTTAGACCGTTTTGTATTTGTATCAATGGGGCCCTCAACGAACTTCTCGTGATTTGGGGGGCCCCCAGGGTCCGTCGCCTCTTCCGCCCCCTTAGTCCATCAGAGCTCAGGGAAGCTAGTTTCGAAAGAAATATAAGTTTTCAGTTTTGGTAAATATAGTTTTCTTTACTTTTCATATTGTTTTTTCTGTCTTATAATGGAATTAAATGTTTCCAAAGATATCGCTATTTGACTAAGTTCAATGGATGTGTATTTTTGTAAGCTATCCGATGCTATGAAAATCAACTTTACGCCTATACCGCTTTTGAGCTTAGCAGAGTAATGGACTGAGAACCAAAAATCGCTAGACACGTCATTTTAAAATGGCTTCAAATTTGAGGATAGATAACGGTCAGGAATTAAGTGTCTGGCTGAACATATGACCAACAAAAAAAAATCTGTCAACAAATAATTGTTTCTTTAACTGTTTTATTCAAACATACATTTTTCTGAATAATATTTATTGCAGAGGCCAGCACACTAGGCTACCCCATCTGTCAAATTTCTTTAATAGATTTTCAACTTTATTTCAAGAAGATAAGGTTCAATTTCAATTGGGAAAATTTGACAGTTAATAGATAAATGTGCATTAGGGTTATTAAAAAATACAAAAATTGGAAATACGCATTTAATTCAAATATCTCTCGCCATATACAGATAAGTACAAAGGATAATACAAATACATATGTATCGATAAACACGGTACAGCTCTAGCAAAGTTTAACAAGATACAAAAGTTTTGTACAGTAATACAGAATTTAACAACAATTATATGATGATATCAATTTTAGCTTACCATAATTATTAAGACGTGTATAAGGTACAGTCAGCAAAAGAGATAAGAAACCAGGGTCGCCTAATGAGATCAAAGTTTTACAAAAACCGATGGATGTTTTTGAATGAATTTTATTTTAATTAATAGGAAATAAACAGCTTATAGATTAAATTTAATTTCATTTAAAAACGACCACCGGTTTGAAAGAAATCTTCAACTATATTAGACGGTCTGGTTACTTATATCTTTTGGTGACTGTACAAAATTAAGTTTTGTATTTAATGAATAGGAGAAAAAAAATATATCACGTTATGTAGTGATGGACACTTCAATATTTTTTTCATAAATATTATTTAATTTGTGGTTATAAATTAAACTAAAGAAAAGGTAATGCAATCAACTCGACATGCAATTCAGAGGGCTAACTACAATCTCTTAAAACAATATTATATTTCGTAAATTCTGCTGTTAGATTTTTGACTTTAAGAGGTAAGCCGAGAGTTGAAAATACAACAATGCAAAGGCTAAGTAATATTATAATGATACTGTTTTAAGAGATATGGTAGTAGAGCTTCCGATCTCATTCAACGTAATAAAAAAATCTATCGATAATTCGATTAATTTCGGATATAAATAGAAGCTAAAATATGACGACATCTTTCCTAATTCTATCAAACATTGATTACATCGGTGGATTAAATGAAATAGATTAAAATTATTTAATTCTATTAATTAATTAATTAATCAAATGTCATATGCTCGTTAAAAAAGGCCCAGTTTAGGTACAGTCGAACAAACTATTTGGTGTACAGGCAAAATTATTCGTCTTCGTGCTTTACTGGCAATATTCATTTTTATTGTAAGAGTACTAACTTTTTAAGCTTATGACATACTTAAAAGAGTGGTGTAGAAGAATTGACTCAGCACACTCACAAAATAAATTCAAAAGTAATTGCAAGTAAGGTGGGCACCTACAAAATAGTTTTTTGACTGTAATTTTGACATTTGAAATAAAAAATTGTAACTAAAAAATATTAGGTGACTTTTTATAAATAAAATTTATTTTCATTAGGTTTTTATTTATGCAAGTAATTAACATTTGTTGCAGATACTGTAGGTAATTTAAAAATTGCAGGCAGTTACAGGAAATATTTTTAAAGGGCACACATTTTTAGTTTAGACGATTAGTTATATGAACAATTTGGTTCAATAGACATAATTTTGAAATAACTGTATACACGATATTTATTAATAGATTTATATACACTACGGTATACCACATTATAAGAAGATAAAATTAATTATACAGTAAAATACCGATTCCCGATGTTCGATTAAGCTGAAATTTTGCGTAAATGTGCAATTTGCATGACAACGCAATATAGTGATGTCACAGAGCTGGTCTGATGATGGACCCGGCACGTGACCATAGGAACTTAATCAAATCTTACAAGTTAAATTTGACCCACTTCCCGGTGTTCGATTGAGCTGGAATTTTGAATACATATGCACATTGCATGACAATGCAATATACAACATAGTAAATAATAAAAAAATGCTAGACCTTGCTTTAAATATTTAAAATATGCTACACCGCAGTGTACGATAGGAACACTTAAACCTAGCTTAAGTTACACTGAGCTTTGCGTACCTACAATAGGTACTTGCGTGTAGCGATTCAAAAGGATCACACGGCAGACTTTCACATGAATTTTCATAATAACGTCTTAGCATCGCACTGGGGGCAGAGCACTATTTTTAAATATGTTTAAAAAATAAATTGACTGAATGAGCTTAATTGAATTTAACTGCCTCGTTACCCTAGTGATCCTAAGCGCGAATGCTACGCTCTTGGGTTCGATGCCCAGGTCGAGCAAAAAGTGTTACTTGGTTTTTCTATGAAATTCTCAGTAGCAGCTCGGAGTTAGGATTTGAGTCCAGTTAATGACAATAAACTCGCCCCCTATTACATGGGACATAATGCACATTGGAACACCTCTGCCTAACCTTTTGGGGAATACGGGCGTGATGATATGTAAATTAAAACAAAAACTATTAACTGGTTCTAGAGATATTGAAGGTCAAAATTACAACTTTTTACTACGAAACAAAGGTTTCTTTCTTTTCTTTATAAATATAAAACTGACTGAGCTTTTAAAACCGTATTTTCTAAAACTCAAATCAAATGACATTTGACCAGAGAATCATAGAGCTAGTAATAAAATAGCGCTTCAAACCCTTTTAATGGGTTTGTGAAAGTGTCTTACATTCAAATATTACAGCGAGACTCGACTGTCTTTATTGCAAATGTGAAGACAGGTCGTAAGACCTCGTTCAGATTGAAGAAGTACATGCATACAGCGGATGGTGTTGTAGAAGCAGAATTCAAGGTCAACCAAAAAAAAAAATATATATATAAATTATTCAAAATGTATATTTGCCCCGACTGCCTCGTTAGCTTAGTGCTCCTAAGCACGACATATATCCTGGGTTTTTATAAAATTCTCAGTAGCAGCTTGAAGTTAGGATTTGCGTTCAGTTAATGGCAATAGGCTCGCCCCCTATTACATGGAACCTAAACATACCGGCGAGCTGTGGCTGTACATTGGTACACCTCTGCCTAACCCTTCGGGGAATACAGGCGGGATGGTATGTATGCTGAACGAGTATGACCTCACAACGCCGATTATATTAATTGGAGATGGTAGGTTGTTGTTTTGGAAAAACTAAGCTCAAATGTGGACGCAGGTTTAACATTTATGCATTGAGCTAGACCTGAACTTTGGACGATTTCTAAGACATAAAATGAATTAGCATGTGAAAGTCTAAAATGTGTCTGTGCATGATTTGTGGCTAGTCCATGTACAACTCTTCATCATAGTATAAAACAAAGTCGCTTCCCGCAGTCTGTACGCATAGATCTTTTAAACTACGCAACGGATTTTAATGCGGTTTTCATCAATAGATAGAGTGATTCAAGAGGAAGGTTTATACGTATAGAATATCACGCTACGACCAACGGGAGCGAAGCAGTAACTAAAGACGTAGCAGAAGGCGGGTGATACCGCGTGGTACATAGCTAGATTGACATAAAAAAATGTTGGTGTTTTATTTTGTTTAAGAAAGTTAATGCTAAACGTTATTAATCTTCAGAAATATCTTTTTGTGGCTGAATAATTTAATTTCTAACATGGACTGAGCCACAGCAAGCGTTTAAAACCACGACACACAAATCCAAATACATTTATATATTTTGTACCATACATTAATATGTTAATCAAAATGAAATATGCTGCATTTAACTTAATTTATATTAAATAAAAAAAACAGAATGATTAAGAAAACATTTTGCCAAAAGCAAAACAGAAAAGAAATAAAATGAGCATGATTATAATAATTTACTAAAAATAAAAAAAAAGATTGGTCTACTTAAAAATTAAAAGAATGATATACTTTTATAATTATAAGGTTTAAAATAATGTATAAAAACCGATTTTTATTGTATAAGTTAAATAAAAAATCAGATCTAATATAATCAGTCTAACAAAGGAGCTAAAAATGAAAATAACATAAAAATTGACGAAGTTAGGAAAATAAAAAATAAAAATCAGGTTTAATTAATTGTATAAATTAACTTTTTACATAATATCAAATGGATTATTTATTTAAGGCTACATAAGAGTACTTATTATTACACTGCTTTTTGATATCCATTTATGATATTTATTTATTTCGTTATCCATAAGTAAATAAATAAGGGTTGCAATCTACCGAAGCTGAGACGAGCAGCAAGAAAAATAGACATGTAGGTATTGACCAATCACAAAAGCGAAGCAAACATGATGTAAAGTTCAACCAATGTGATTGGTAGATTCATACATGCCTCGTTTTCGTCTCAGTGGAGTCATTCTTTACATCTTAAGTGTAAAACGACAAAACACTAAATTATTGACAAATTTTTTGGACTTCATTTTTGAAAATTGACAGTACTATGAACTAAAACTACTATGAAAAAAATACAGAATTGTATAAATAAGGAGAATAATAGTTTCTTTTATTAGAAATAAATTTAGAACTATTCGTATGAGCTATGAGCCTTTAAATACATCCTTTTGATAAATATAAACAGTAAAAAATTAACATTATAACATTTAATAATAATAACTTAATACCTTACAAAGCTAGCATACCAAATTAAATTAAATTAGAGCTACGCACTGACAACCAGTTGGCTATGGATATCTCGACATAGTATAAAACAAAGTCGCTTCCCGACGTCTGTCCCTCTGTACGTTTAGATCTTTTAAACTACGCAACAGATTTCAATGCGGTTTTCATTAATAGATAGAGTGATTCAAGAGGAAGGTATGTACGTATGTATACAGGAAAAGTTTTTAACCAGTGCGTAAATTTTTTTTGGTAGTTCAGTGTCAGTAATAGAACACATTTCCGTGATTAGTTAAAAAAAAAAATAAAAAAAAAAATTCATCCTTATCAAAGTTTGAAATAAGCAAAACATGGACATAATCTATTCGCCATACTATCAATGAAAACTCGCGGCCGCCGCCCGGGCGCATGGCTGGGGTGAGGGGGTGAGGAATGTGCTAGCGCCGAGTAACAATAAAATATGGTTTTTAAGTAAACATGTTTCGTAAGCGATAACTTTTTTTTTAGTACTAAGACATATCAAAATAAAATATACGTGTTTAATAAAACGTGTTGAAGTTTATTATGGCAAAATTTACGCACTGGTTAAAATTTTTTCCTGTAGAACATCATGTTATGACCAACGGGAGCGAAGCAGTAATCAAAGACGTAACGAAACGCGGGATTTCATGATGCTGGAAGGAATAACAAGAATTTAATTGGTTTTGGAAGAGGTACAATCGAACAAACTATTTAGTGTACAGGTAGCTTGCAACTACTTTTAAATAGAGTGCTGAGTCGACCATTCTTTAACATCACTCTGCTATAAGCGTAAAACGTATTAAGCTCACAAAAATATGGATCTCTATATCATTTAAACGCCATTTTGTAATGTCCGCCATATTGGATTAGAGTTGGCGGCATTTGAGTAATCGTGGATTGTCACGAGAAGCAAACGTGTGTCAAATGACAGCCCGATAGCTTCAGTGGAAATAGGGTAAATAAAAAATTCCAGGACAAACATACATATTAAAAACTTAAAATAACCTGGCCAACTGCGAGTAGGATTACACACGAAGGATTCGGAAGGAGGAAAACAGCTTCAAACGTAATTTTATTATTTATAGCTAAAGCGGCCATGGTAAAATAAAAAAAATCAAGTGTCTACTTCAGTAGTTCCCAAAGTATGGGTCGCGAGCGAATACTGCCTCTTCTTCCTTCATGAAAAACAAGAGGTGTGTCCCGAATTTAGAATACTTTGTGTGAGTCGCGGTGCAATCTTTGGGAACCACTGGTCTACTTATTATGATTGAAAATATGGCAGAAGGACGGACAGACTGCGGTGCTAGTCTCACTGGCGCTCTTTGGGTACGGAACCCTAAAAACGAATATTGGTAGAAAAATAATACCAGCCTATTATTGTCCCATTGCATGGCAAAGGCCTCTTCTCATACAGAGAAGGCACGAGCATTGATCGCCACGCTAGTCCAAGGCGGATTAGCGATTTCGGACTCGTATTGATTTTAAATCCAGGCTACCTCACGATGTTTTCCTTCACCGGTGTCCAAGATAGACTCAGAAAGGACTTGTGAATTGCAAAATATTGATTGTGGACTAATGAATATGTTGTTTTGTATACCAAATAGTTTGTTCGCCTGTACTTATAAACTAGCAAATCTAGTTGCAGTGTGTAACATAGAAAGGCAAGAAAATATAGTTGCCTTAAAATATATGAGATTAAAAAATACTGATTTGGGGCTAAATATAATACGTAAAGAGTATAAAATCCTTTACCACTCAAATAATAGATTTACCGATTTCCTCTTAACTAACGTAAATTAATTTAGGAATTTATGAATGGGAACGTTTTTTAAGTTATAAAAAGATTTAGGTGATGTTTTATTCCACATGAATATAAATAAGTAATTATTATTTTTTCTGTAATTTAATATAGTAATTAATCGATTGTAGTATTCGTTGTTAACGAGCTGTAGTATTAGATACTACAATATTTTTCTATGTGTACCGATTAAACGCGCCATTCATAATATATTCTCTATTACATTAAAATTAAAAACAATGGCAGTGGGTAGATTCTTATTCTAATAATATTATATCGATTAATATATATTTTTTGATACATTCACTACAAAGATGGCAACATTTATATGCTTATTCAGAACTTTTGGCTACATGGGGTTTTAAGAAGAGTTTTAAATTGGCTTTTAACGGGAGACCGCAAAAATAATGTTATTTCAAAGGTAACATGATTTTTGACAAATTAGCACAAGAAAAAACCCGGTTTCTAAAAACCTGTTTGATTAAAAGGATTATTAGAACTCATGTCTTAATTATCTGATTGGTAGTTCTTACTTTAACAAACCAATCATATTAGAAACTGGCATTAGGTGCGAGAGTGACAATTGTTCTATTGTGAAAAAGAGATCGTTCTATTTGACCTTTATCTCTCTCTAGCACTAACACCTTATTAAATGTGAGACTTGATGACCAGCGATTTTCAGAAACCTGTAGTTATTTACTTCTTCAATACATATTGTGAACTCAAATTACCAAAGACAAAAAGAAATAAATTTAAGTACATATACAACTACTTTTTGATCTCCAGTTAAGCCATATTTTATTGGTAAAACACCAATAATGTTTGAAACGTTTACAATAAGCTTCATAAGAGTTATAGGTATATTTAGAGGTATACAGATTTTCTTTAAATAGTATATTTTTTTTTGCAATATAATTTCAGTAAAGAAATTGTTGTGTATTTAGAAGTTTGTTTATCTACACTTTCGTTGAAAGATATTGCAAAAATAAAATGGCTGCTTGATAACCTAACATGGTGGTTCTTCGTCGTCTGCGTCCGTGTGTATTTCATAACTTGATACTGTAATTCTTGATGTTTCAGATTTTAAGTGCATAATTTCCACCTGGTTTAAAATAAAATTTATCAGTTTGTGTAGTCAATTTTACACATATGACTTAGGTATTATTTAAGGGCCCATCAAAGTATTTTATTTATTACTTAGGCAGCGTTTTATGCATCTGAACCAAACATGTGACTTATTTATTTTAAAACAAAGGTAAAATTCTTTCGGATACCACTTTTGCTATATGTATGGTAATGCATAATGTATTACCACAAATATACAGGGTAGAAAGATCATGGAAGAGCATCGTTGTTTTAAGGATATTTTGATGAGACCGTATATATTTGTGCAATAAAAACGTTGCAATCTGGTGCACCATTATTTAGTATTCTCATTAAAATGTAGATACTAATGAAATTTATTCTAAGTTAATTCCATGTTAGTGTAGTCGTAGGTAAATTATAAAAATAAGCTTTTATGAAATATTTTGAGGATTAATTTAAGTTTTTTTTTTAAGTTTACCTACGACTTTTAAACCATACTTATAATATATCATACAGTATAAAATTCTTACCTTTAGCAAGCAGTTATCCATATCAAACTAAGTTTAGGAATATCTATCTGCTTTTAAGCCAGCCATAGGGAAGCTTTAAGCAAGATTTCTACTATTTTAGTAGGTTTTTTTGAGATGGTAAGACTACAAGGTAGAAATTTCAGAACAGGCAATTAATTAACTAAAATGGTCAATATTAGTATGTTTTTGTTACCAGTTATGTGAGTTAAAATAAACGCTACTGATAGAACTTTTTCAAACTCGTATTAGGCATGAGTATTTGTACCTAGTACACATTGTGCACTTTAATCGAAAAACGTTCTAAATATAAAATTATTAGAGTTCATAGTTTTAAGCTTGGACTAAAGTTGGAACACGTTTTGTAAAGAGATGTGGTTTGTCCAAAGGCCTACCTTTTAACAAAATCTAGACCCCACTTTTATCAAAATCACTAAATAAATTTAGTGGATGCAATGATGTTCTAAGTACGTTTACGTACTTAGAACATCATTGCATCCCTGTCACATTGTTAAAAGGTAACAGAGACAGAATGATAATTTAAACACATTTAGCGCTAAATATGTTTAGTGATATAGTAAAAGTGCCCTTACTGTAGTAAAAAAAAAATAGGTAAAAAAAATTATGAAAAATATTCGGTTTTTTTTTCTCAAATGTTTATTCTACATGTCGGTCGTTTTAAATAGTTAACAACAACAAAATATACATTATATTGATATATAGTAACAACGACGAGAAACGTAACAGTTTATACACACCAGACTACGTTTTTGTAAGGGTGACCGGTGGAGAAAAACCATTTTGATTTATTATTTTTACTACTATCATAAACTTTGTCCAACATGCTTGTATTCAGTATTTCTTTCTTGTGATAGATAGATGGCAATTAAGTTGGCGGTTGTCACTAACGCCTTAAACATCAGCTGTACAACAGACATCGCAGATTTGCGGTCATTACACAAAGTTGAACTGTCTATAGTGTGTTTTTTAATCTCAGAGACTGATTTGACGGCTTCTTACGTCAAACTTGAAAATAGTGTGCTTTATGTCTATGAGCCGAAAGCACATTATTTTTATATTTGACGTATGAAACTGTCAATTTGGTCTACGAGATTAAAAAACACACTATAGTTACACCAGCACCCATCCCTTCACACCGGAACAGCAATTTTGCTTGCCGGCAGAATATGATGATGATTGCCGTGTTCCGAATTGAGCTAACTATAATTGGTCAGGGTACCATTTTAGTATGATTGTTCATTCGATGATTGCCCCATAGCTTCTACTGACAAGGCGACGTAATGCCAAATTGATTTTACCTAAACTTTTATTGGCAGGAAATCTTAATTTCAAGCCATAGTTATTTAAATCATTGTATATGTCGCAGGTTTATGATAAAATCAGGTTTTTGATAAAAAACCAGATTTTATCATAACCCTACGACATATAAATTTTGACACTGTACCTACACGTATTGTAGCCAGGATATTATTTCGTTTGCAGAAAATGTTCTGCGTTTATTTACTTTGAATTAAAGTGACAAATAAAAACTTCATTTTTTTGTTAAACTGTTGAATTTCCGATAAAAATATGTGAATATCACATATTTTACGTCGTACTAAAAATTTACATCACCGTAAGTAATGAGTTTAACATTAAACTAGGTGTTATTAACTTGAAATGCTACACTAATCGATATACAATTTGTACTGTACCAGTGATCCTACAATGAACACATTTTTTTTTAATCTTACCAATGAAAGGTCACCACTTACAAAAAAGTTTTAAATTTATTTTTGATCTGTAAGCACTTTTACAATATTTGATTATATCGAACAAATCTATTCTACGTGTTAAAATGGTCAGTTTTATAATATTTTGTTTTATTTTCGATTAAGATGACATTAAGATTTATTTATGCGTACATTTTTTTAATATAGAAAATGCATACATTTGACCTGAGCCTTGCATATAAGCTAAAGGTCAAATAAATAGTAAACCGTTTAAAGCCGTCGGAAATGCATTAACATTAATATTTTATGACTTTATTTTTCGGTAAAAATACTTACAGATCTCGTACAGTTTCATAAATATTATTACACTCACATGAAAGCGGATTATATGTATTTCAAAAGCGAACAACGAATTGCTTTTGTTAACTGACAACCTTTAATTTATTAATAGCAATACATTAAACGGAAGTTATAAATACGAAAGTGGTAGTTTTTGGTCGACTTAGTGTTGGCAACACTGGATCTCGTGGCAGTAATTTAAAAAAAGGAAGTCAAGATTTCAATTGTCTTTTAAATTTTGTACTTTAACAACGAATTGATATGGCTTCTTACGAACGATTGGACGCGCATACTCTGCAGATCACAAAATTACAAAAAACTAAACCGTTGGACTATCCATTTGTAAAAATAACTACATGCAATACCGGCTTATTGAATTCGAATTGATATTATGATTTAACAAATGTAATATTCTATGCCGTGTTTGTCAGTGCGCCTATTTATATATATGACAATTTTAACCGAATGTCATAGCCAATACGACAACTGATTAATTAAGTTTTATCATCGTTGAGCGTGAGTAAGCCGGTATTCAAATACAGGGTGTGCATAGTTGTGTTTTATAGATATTCGTATATTCACGTTATTCACACATACTTGTTTCATCATAACACCCTGTTTATATCTCTAACTTCACTAATGTGTCGAGATCAGTCGATGGCTGAATATGATTAGATGAAGTCAGTCGAAACCTTTATTTTGGGACTTATTTAACATGTTTACAGTAATTTTGCGATTTATATACTTACAGTTAAAAAACTGACATTACTATTTTATTTCATTAAAGTCAAATATTTTGAAAAAAAGAAAGAAAATTACTGTTTCAATATTTTTTTTCAAAATATTTTTTGGACTTTTTTTTCCAGATTTTTGTTTCTAAATTACTATCAAATAAGTCCCAAAGTACAAAAATTATATTAAAATTATTACTTACTACACAATAGCTAAGTTACATAGTCTAAAAACATTTTTTGTTTTAAAAAAATGGGTCCGTTCTTTTGGCAATTATTAAATATTTCGAAAACGGCGTACAACATACATCAACTAGCGTTTCAATTTACTTTATTTTTTTCAACAAGACAATAGCAACACTTAGTTTAAAATTAAGTTATACCAACCGATATTCACGCAACAGTTATTTATTGCTTATTTTATTTAAAAAACGAGACATACCAGCGCCATTTTTCCAAAAAGCATTACTTAATACGCATTCCGTAAAATGGAAGCACCCAATTTTGTGTTTATTAAATATTGAAATTGCCATGACAAAAAATGTTCCTAAAAAGCTAGCTTCATAAAAACCAGAGTTATAAGCGTTTATAAATATGTATGTTTATTGATATATTAATCATTTATAATCCTTTTCTACTCTTTCTTTTAAATGCAACTAGAACCCACCGGAGGCAGCGTCCAAAGAAAAGGGCATTCATTAATAGGGCTATTTAAAGGCACTATAAAAAAAATATGCATAGTAGAATATGTAAGATTGTTAAGTAGTATGTAGGCGTGTTATGCGTATGTTTTAACAGAAATTGTTGTTGGGACAAAATATAAATAACGAATCATAAGCAACGAACATGTTTTGTTCAAGTTTTAGTATTTTTTTTCTGAAACTTTAAGATTTTAGTAGAATTTTTACACAAAGAAACAATTTCTGGCAACACTTTGTTTACGTTAAAATGAACGGTAGAAAAATAAAAGTAATTATTAATATATTTTTTTTTTCTGATCAAAAAATATTTAGCCTGTATTTCAAGAAAAAAAAAATGCTAACAACTGGGTGCACGGATATAAATCCGCCAAGTTCGGTACAAAATAAAATTTTACCGTTCATTTTCACATAGTATAAGCTGTAGCGTGTAAAATGCATCTGTCAGTGTGGTTAGTATATTAAATCCTTTACCAAAAATGTGAAATTACAATACAATAACTTACCCATTACCTAGTTGTAATTAGTCAAAAATACCAACATTTTGAAGAGACGGTTGATATAATTTTATGCATTCCAAAATTGAAATAATTCATCATAAATTATTTGCAAAAGTAAATCAATCAATCCGTCTCTCCAAATTGATCCAATCACCCAACCAATCAGCGTATTAACTCACCACTTCGCTGGTAAGACAGTTGATGGTGGTGGGAGGGAGGGCGCGCGCGGGGGGCGGAGGGGGGCGCGGGGAGCGGCGCCCGTCTCGCCCGTCACACGGCGTGGCGCCCCGTGCTGGAGTTATTGGGTAGCCTATGGAGAAGATTACGTAAATTATTAGTGTTAGTTCTTACTTCTACTTAGTGTATAATAGCGACCTCATCCCACCAGTCCCCTTCCATCATCCGGACATCTAGACGCACCTTAAGTTACCACCCCCACCTTGTTGAGTATTGAGTTACGTGCTGCCACAAATATATTATTATTACATTTAAAAATTGATCATACGTTTCAAATCATAATCTACAATGTTATTAGAATGTGCCTACTTTCTGAAGAAAATTGCTAGTTTTTATTCCATCGACCATTTTTACTCAGAAAAAGTCCCTTACTCAATTAGTTGAATTAAATATACGTTACGTACCTTGTTCACTACTACTGGACTCAGTGAAGCTGGGCGTACCCTCCGTCCACGTTGGGGTGGAACCTTCAACGGACGCGGGAGGCGTCCAGCACACACTGAGGAAATTAATAATTAATAACATATTAATTAACGTTATACACGGACCAAATTCCATGATGATTTAACAACAAATTTGAAGGACTTCGTAAAGTCCGACCGAACTTTGCCTTTCTTTGCCACTGTCGCTGTCACTAAGTCATGACACAATTCGGTTTGTCATCTATATGTGACTGACGGCCATAAGGTTTAGGATGTCGTGCATAATTGAACAACCGAAATTCGGCAACTGTCAATTAACGTGTTTCATTTTTTTTTTATCTATGCAAATAATATGTGGAGGTAAAGTTTGTGACGTTGTAGGAGGTAATCTCTGGATCTACTGAACCGATTTTGAAAATTCTTTTACCTATAGAAAGCCACGTTATTTATGAGTGTCGACACACGGGAGCGGAGCAGTAACCAAAGACGTTACTTAACACGGGCAAAAATATCCACGCAGGCAGAAACTAGTTAAAATACACACACCATCACCTGTATTCCCCTAAGGATTAGGCAGAGGTGTACCAATGTACACCCACAGTTCGCTGGTATGTTTTCAGGTCCCATGTATTAGAAAGCGAGCCTATTGCCATTAACCAGGCACAAATCCAAACTCCGAGCTGCTACTGAGAATTTCATAGAAAAACCCAATAACACTTTTTGCTCGACCTGGGAATCGAACCCAAGACCTCTAGCGTAGCAGTTGCGCTTATGACCACTAGGCCAACGAGCCAGTTAAAAAAATAAAGAAATGCCATATTACCTGGCATCATTACTGCGTGCGCTACTCAACGCTGCGGGCGTCAATGCCAATGACGATGCAGATGACGTGGTCATCACGCTAGCAGCACTAGACGCTCCTCTGCGTCTACCAGACGCACTCGAGGACGTCGTTGAAGATGAATTCGTACGACTTGTCCGAGGCGGAGGCGCTTCTTCGAAAGGTGGTGGAGGCGTCGAACAACACGATAGCGGAGCGCCGCCTGGTGGTAAACTAGCGTTACTACTTGGACTAGCTAGACAAGTCTTGAAAGGAAAGGAGACTAAAGAATGTTTGGTGGATAAAGGCGAAATGGTTTATGTAGATAAACAATATGAATTGATGATGTCAGCGTAGCTTTTTGAGTTGGTATTGTTGCTAGTACAACAGCGTCCACATTTGTGTCATTCTAACAGACAATACCACGGTTCTAACTAGGCTTTATGTGGAGGGGTGTTGTGACATTGTCTGTAATTTTTTTACAGACAATGTCAGTCACTGGATCACAGTCACAGTCACTGTTACTGTTTCCGCCATACTTTGTCACGACCTGTCAAATATGACATCTGTCAAAATGACGCAAATGTGAACGCGGCTTACAATATTTTTAATGTTATGTTAGTTGGTTATGCACAAAATCTCAACGCAAAAACTGCTACGCTTGTGTGGTTTAATGGTAGTTAATTGAAAATATCTACTTCTACTTTTAGGCAAATTGTGGGGTCATATGATTGATGATAATAATTATCTACTAATATATTGAAATCTAGTCCACAATGACTCCATATGCAGTCTGTTGCTCTCTTTTTAAGTATCGAATAATGTTACTATTCTTGAATATTCTCTTTTCAATCATTGTGTACTAAATCCTAGTGCTATTTAGGATAGGCTAAAGGATCTAAATCTGCAAATAAAAGGGTGCTAGTGGAAAAAAACAATCGTTACATGTTTTCTATTGTAGGTGCTATTAACCATACAATATTAAAATTATAGACGTTTTATTGCAGAATTGAAATGCTCTGCAAAATTTCAATATTTCTGGAAATATTAACTAAATTTAATACTAACAGGATAGGATAGCCATTGAAGTTGGAAGTCCAAAAGATATTTCTTCTGTCTTAGTTTATAAGCGTTCAAAAACTGAAAATATCTACTGTCTAGATATCATTTGAAGCTTAATCCAGCTCAAAAGTATGGCAAATATACATCGCCAGGTCTCCCTTTGTGTATATAAAACTTGGAAAATAAGGCTGTGAGTTGCTTTGAAAAAATTAAATTGACAAGAAGTGACGTCACAGTTTATTATTGCCAGACAAAATCTATGGGTTAAAAACGTTTTGACAGCTCACACAAAATTTACTGGAGGAATCGCATTTTGACAGCTCATAAAAAGTATGTCAATTGATTGGTGGTGTCTATTATCCAATTAAAAATAAGTATCTACCTAACACAGAAAAGTAAAAAACAAAGGCATCAACGTACATTTTAAAGCACTAGCTATTAGTGATTGATAATGTAGCAACTAAATACATACAACTAGATAAAGGCAACGTGTTATTCATGTTGTATTTCATATACGTGTTGGTCTTAGATAAAATATGAAAATCAAACGACCGAGCTTAAACCGTAAATATAGAAAAAAATGGCAGTCAACACGGATCACAATACGCTAAAAAACAACTACATGCTTGGCTAAGTACAATAATATTTAAAGACAAATGGCTTTGAGCCTCAACAATTAATATATCTTCAATCCAACTTTCTATATTATTGTCTCGTAATTTTATATTTTCATTTTCAACTTTTAGGACATTAAAATTTCTTTCTCTTTTAAATTTTACTTCATCTTCTCGTCAAAATTAATCAGTTTCTTTTACAGTATCTCTTCAATATCTTTTTTCATCCTTATTATCATCTTCTTCTTATCAGATTTCCTCTTGAAGCTTCCCTTCTTCTTCTGCCTTGGTATTTTGTTCGGAGTTTTCGTCAAAGGCGTTACGGAAAACTGCTTAATTTTCTCATGGACATTGCCACTTATTGATTTCGCAACTACAGGGTTTATAGTCGTTGTTGCTAATGAAAAATGCTTCTTGTCAATCGCTGTTAGGCTGCCGTGAGCGTATTCAATAGGTTCAAACATCTTCTTAGTTTCTTTCACTAATCTTTGCGTGTCTATATTCTTTTCTGATTGTTTACTGTCTTGTGAAGATGATATAGAACTTCGTCTAGAACTATCTGAATCCGTTTGGGCTTTAAAAATGTGTTTTTGAAACATATCGATCTTGGTTTTAGCTTTTTTGTGGCAGATGGCTTCATCTTTCGTCATTCCTCGTTGGTAAGTTCGAATTTCTACTTTTGGTTTAGGTTTCTTTTCTTGCGAACGGTTTTTGTCTCTTTTTGATTGAGTGAAGTTTAGTTTCTTTGATAAGCCGGATATGATTCCTTGTTTTGAGCCGTTCTTTTCTACTTTTACTTCTGTATCTGCTTTTGGAACCTGTTCTATCTTCGTGGTATCAGCCGGAGCTACCTTCCTCAAGGATCTGGCCGCTGATATAAGATCTGAAGATTTAACGTTATGCACGCTCACTTTTTCCGACGAAGAATCTAAGTTTATTTGAGTTTTTCCTGTCAATTTATCGCCTATCTGAGTTACAACTTCCTTCACGAATTGCGATGGACTTTTAGATTGTTTAGCTCTTACATCTTCAACAGATTCACGTATTTCTTCAATAACAATCCTTTCTTCGCTACTAGATTCAGTAAGTGACGTGTCATCGTAATCTCCCGAGTCCAAATGTTCTCTCAATACTTTATCGATGTTAAATTTAGCCATCATTGAAGTTTGAGCAATCAAATCTTTACCAGGATGAGATCTCTCCGTGATACTGTCTCCTTCCTCTACGAAGTCTAAGAAAGAGTTCGAAGCAACTAATTTTGTGATCTTTACAGAACTGTTGGATATAGACGGTGGGATGCGACATGCAGTGGGTTCTTTAAACTTAAAATCATGCCCGTAAAAGCAGAAATCGTCATCACTGCTAGTGATAGGTGTCTGCGGAGGGATATCACTCACAGAAATGTTTAAATTCGGATAATCACCTTTCGTATCGATGCTAGACGATTGGGAGGTGCCGCCTCCACGTTTAGCTTTAGGAGACCCTCTCGGAGGGACCGGAGGAGGGACTCTCTGCTTTTGGGAGCCTTTCAAGACGGCAGGGAACGCGATGTCGGGCTCTGACACGGCGATAGTCGTCTTAACCGACGACGTTGTGACTTTAGCCGCGGTGGACACCGGTGATGTCACCGATATCGGTGTTATATGGGCTGTCACATCCGATAAAGAAACTGGCGATCGACAAAAACGCTCAAAATTTTGTATAGGTTTATTAATATATCAATCAAAATACACAATAATAAAGATGTATAAACGAAAAATTTGGCACATTAGAAAAAATCATTGTAACAATAAAAATGTTAAAATATTTGTGTATCATTGGAAGCGTAGTTACAGTTACAGACGGGATTTACGTAATGTCGTTAAAAATCCAAAATTGCGTGTTTGAATTTATATTTTTTAGATGGAGCTTGACCGTTTAAATAACGTATTTTTTATTGGTGCATCAAGTTTATGTATTAGATATTAAAAATAAATTACAGCATGCAGATTTAGGGAGTAAAAAGAAAAGCGAAGATTGATGGTATACCCAATAAGAAAAAAGTTCCAATAAGGCCACAGCAGCATGAAAAAACGAGAGATAACATGACCATAAGTTTCTTTATTATACTTTTTAATATTTATTTACGGCTACAATTTAAACACTTGCCAGAAATGTACCAATTTTACTTATAAAATTCGGGTAGGGCTGTGTCGGGGCACACGGCCGTTGGTTTAACATGAAACGTCTATGTCAGCGAGTTGCTTTTAGTGTTAAACATTGACCTATTTCATTACTGTCCTCTTTTCTGACTTGGTACTTGGGACTTCACTTAACACCCGTTAGATACACCCGTATGTGTGATTTAAAGACGTTTCAAGTCAAAAGCATAGAGTACAAATGCCTGTAACTTGCACACAAGTACGCAAGTATGTGACTTGCACATGCCATCGTGAGGATTCGTTCACATATACACAATACGACGTCGCATCGTGCTACGAAGCGGCATTCGTATAGGCCCACGATTCGATACAAATGCTGCTTCGTAGCACGTCGCGACGTCGTATCGTGTTTATGTGTACGAGCTCTTACATTTTCATTTATCGTTACGACTCAATAGCATGCACCCCGCTTGCATATTTTTGTGTTAGTTACAAGCGCATGTGTATTTTTGCGACTCTCTCACCAAAAAATTTGTTAAGTTAGGTTATGATATTTTTAGTGAGTTTTATCTACCAATTAGTAAAATAGATACATTTTCGGTAAACATTTAAACAGCGTCCTTTATTTACTAAGCAAAAAGCGTAGCAAGGGCTTCAGACCTTTCACATAGGCCAACGATCATAGTGACAAAAATTTTAAAAAAGTGCGAATTTTGTATAATATATTTTCGCGTGATATTTTTGACTGATTTTACAATTAAAAGCAAAAGCAACAGTGACTTTATTTAATGAAATTTTGGAACCGACGAAGCAGCAAATCAATTCAAAACTACATTTAGCCAATTAATTCGATTTAATGTAGGTATAATTTAATGAAATCTGATTTTTTAATTGATTCAAGCGATTAATGGGTGTGATTTAATTTTAAACATTTAAAAATCATTTACATGTTAAGTTTAAAAGTGTAATCCTTGCTACACTTTTCGTTAATATTTAGGTTATATTTTATTGCAGAAAAACTCAGTGTGAGTAGAAATTCGTTAATAAATGTTCTGTGGATAATGAAAGAACTGAATAACGATATTTTTCTGACCAAGATTTGATTTTAAACTTATGTTACAATACTGCCTTACTAGCTGACGAGCATTCGAATGTAATGTAACAAATCGATGCTTCGATTTTGAGTTGGAATCTGAACAGTTACGCTACGGGCGAATGTTCCCGACAAGGGACCACCTTAATGTTACAAATTGTATCGTTACAAAGGGCCCCACCGACTCTTAAAACAGTTTTTTTTTTATTTCTTTGTTTTTTGCACATTGTTGAATTTTTAACGCTCGGCGCAGCACCAAGAGTTGAAAATTCAATAACTGCAAATTACAAAGTAATTTTAAAATGGTATTATTTTAAGTATGTTGGTAGGCTCCAAGTCGCTTATTTTCACTAGACAAAGTCTTTCATTTCCCACAAAAACATTAACTTAAAAAAAAAAACTTTTAACGTTTTTATATCGAACTTTTCAATTTTTTTACATCGTACAAAATTGACAGCTGTCACGTTAAGACAAAACACAATACGACATTCATTCTCACCTGCTTTCACGCTTGCAACCCCGCTGGATCCTGCTCCTATCCGTTCGATAGCGTGAAAATATTACGTCAAATGTGTGAGCAATAGTTTTATAAAAATAGAAGTTTATAATTTAGACAAAAAAACTTTGCTGATGCACTACCGTGCTTCCAGGTAGACTCAGATAAGTAAAAAAATTGGACCAGAAAAAATATTTTCGGTATTTAATAACAGGTTAATTTTGTGTTCGCATATACCCTAATATTAGCATAGTCAGGCACAAAAGTGCAATCTCACATAAGTAATAGGCACAAAAAAAATACTTCAGTGTTTAAGAGATAGGAAATAAAACAAATATAATCCAGCCAACAAAAAAATCACATTTATTACCATAGTATACACATAGAATTTGGTCAAACAGCTCAGGCTATATATACAATACAATTATATTCTTAACAGTCTACCACACAAGTGTACTATAACTTACACCGGTTCAGTTTAAAACACAAAACTTTTGTTCGCGACTGTACAAACACCTACCTAGTATTTTTGTTTTTTTATTAATTTTCTTTTTTTCAAAATTCCTAAAAACGCTACATATTTATTATTTAAAAAATGTACAGTCGCAAACAAAAGTCCAATACGCCATTATTCATTCATTTAATCTCATAACATTGTGAAAGGGTGTATTAATCAATTCTACGGAATATCTACTTGCTTGTTAAATTAATGGTAATAATAATAATGGTTACTGTACAATGAAAAAAAAAAATGAGTGATTGGCATTAAAATTGTGACAAAATCAATACTTTTTTTAAAGGAATGTAATTAATTTATTAATTAAAATAAATTTGTTCAGTGGTTTGAGGGTGCTGAGTAACAAAATTACTTCTTTAAGGGGAGTATTTTTAATAACAGTGTCATAATTGTTACTATTTTGGAAGACATGTTTTTTTTTTATCTTTTTCACAAACTGCTGACCTAAATATCACAATAATCAATTTATGAAACCGATCTTTGCGACATCTTTCTTTTTTGCTCTCTAAGAATTCGACAATCGGGTAGTTGACATCATTAATCAATAATTACAAAAAACATTTTCACAAAAAAGAACTCTTTATTTTAGCCCTGTAAACCTGATGGCAGAAATCTTTGCCCAGCAAAGGAACTATACAGGTTGAATAAAAAAAAACAATGAATATTAAATTAACAGTAAAAATAAATTTATGGCCCTTTGAAATTTGAATTGGCGAAAAAATTACACCTCATTTCGCTATTAACCATACAAAGTCTATGCGGAAATCGCATTTTGAAAGCTCATAAAAATTACATCAATTGTTTGATGGTGTCAAGTACCCAATTTCGATGTAACAGAATAAACTACCGGAATTTTCTACCAGTTAACATTCAGTTATTAAAAAGGAGCCTGATAAAATAAAAGTATCCTAAATCAACTAGGAAAAAAACCATACACTTCACAAAAAAATATCAACACCACAAGTAAATTACGTTTAAACAATAAAAAATATATTTATTTAATAAATAATCAATTCATACAAACTTTTCACATTATTACATTCCGATATTTTTTTCAGTTCAAATTACATTTTATTTTTAAAGACTGCACCAGACTTTTCTTTTTATATGTACTTAATTTTTTTTTAAACATACCGGCGAACTATGGGTGTTCATTGGTACACCTCTGCCTAACCCTTCGGGGAATACAGGCGTGATGGTATATTTTTTTTTTTTATTTTTTTCTTTAGTTGTTTTTCTAGAAGATGCCCACTGTTGGGCTGGTCTTCGACTAAGCTTTCCCATCGAATATATCTTGTACCGTTTGGGTCTAGGGACTTCTCTTAGTCAATAATAAAATATGTATAAAAAATACTATACATTTTCGAAATATGACGAAGTTTATATAAGAGTACATTTCTTTTAATTCGATACTGTACATCAAATATTATTTATATTAGTCTTCATGTCATGTAGATAAAAATATCATCATTATACAAAAATAGATTTTGAATTTTCAGGTGTAGTCTTTAAAAACTCAAGTATTAATCAATGAGGCAAAAATCATGTCATTCATTTTCTTCGTGATATTTCATTAAATATTTGACGTTTGTGTCAATTTTTCACGCAAAAACACTAAACAGAAAAGTATTGAACCGCTTTTTAACAGAGTTCAAAAAGGAGTAAGTTCTCAATTCATCTGTATGTTTTGATTTTTTTTTTGTCTTTTTTAAATATCGAATCTTAACCGTCTCAGACTTATCCTGTTCAATTTTTTTTTTTTCATGGCTTATTTGGCACTATTTTAGTATCATTGAACCATCATCATTTGGTTTCCATAAGGTACTATTTTTTTTTTTTTTCAATAGTTTTGAGGGCAATAGCTAGTAGACCGTACGTCCAGCGTACCTTGGACAGTCGCTCCTATTTTATGATGATATGAACTGTTATTTTCATCAAGACAAGAATATTCTAAATTAATATCAAGGTAATATCTCAAAAATTCTTTCACTGATAGAAAGCCACACTATTGCCAAATGTCATAGACAATGTTTTATAGAATACTAGGCTTGAACGCGCACGAAATCGCGGTCAGAAGCTAATTATAAATATTTCATGTTATTTATTAAGTAGTTCAATATTTTTCGTGGTCAGTGTACTAAAAATTGATATTCTTCTAATAAATAGTTTGACGTTGCATCAGAAACTTCTAGTAAGGATCTACTTTAACTTGAATAAGAACCCAATCGCACATTCATTCGTTAGATTTTAAATACTGCATATATTACTACATCTTTTTTTTTTAATTAAAAAGTTACATAGGAAAAGTATAGGACAGATTATATCGACATAGCGTTTATTTAGTTGATATTTAGTTTAAATCGAATTTTAGTCGACGTCGAAAATTTAGTTCAGTGATTTGATAAAAAAAAGAGTTCAAAAATGTATACAGGCCGATTTTAAATATCCTGGTCAATTCTCTGGGGGTGAATTTACTCATGGATACTATCAACTACGATAGAAGGAACTAACCTTGAAATACAGGAAAAGTTTTTAACCAGTGCGTAATTTTTTTTTGGTAGTTCAGTGTCAGTAATAGAACACATTTCCGTATTTAGTTAAAAAAAAAAAAAAAATCATCCTTATCCGAGTTTGAAATAAGCAAAACATGGACATAATCTATTCGCCATACTATCAATGAAAACTCGCGGCCGCCGCCCGGGCGCATGGCTGGGGTGAGGGGGTGGGGAATGCGCTAGCGCCGAGTGACAATAAAATATGGTTTTTAAGTAAACATGTTTCGTAAGCGATAACTTTTTTTTTTTGTACTAAGACATATCAAAATAGAATATACGTGTTTAATAAAACGTGTTGAAGTTTATTATGGCAAAATTTACGCACTGGTTAAAATTTTTTCTTGTATGAAAAAATAATCAGCTGTTTCATACATTGATCAATACGATCAATGTGTGTAGTGCATTTTTGTGGAACAGCTTTTTATTTCATATGAGTTGGTTTCGTATTAAAAGTTGTTCATATTCAAGAGAATTTATCCCCTAGAAAGATGATCAATAAATTAAATGTCATCCTGTAAAATGTCAATTGAGATCTATATTTTTTTTTTTAGTATAATTGGGAATTCATTTTTTTTACATTTCTTTTTTATTTTATCGATATAAAATCTAAGGCACTGTTATTTTAAACATCGACATTTATAAAATATTATTGTCAATATTTATTGTTTCAAGTTAATTAGAAAACAAAAATGTTTTATCAATATAATTTATCGATACTCGATGTGAAAAACGGGTGACTCTACAAATACTAACCAAATTACAACACTAGTCAAATAAACTAAACTATTATGAACTATGTCTTTTAACTGAACTATACTTCGATAATCGCAAAATATCGATACAAAACACACATCACTACATTCATCAACAAACATCCCTAATATCGATTCACAAAACACTCCTAATAATAACTTAATACAGTAAAATTTCTCTATCGATAATCTCCGATTTAAACACTAAAATTTTATCGATAGGTAAGTGACGTCTAGTAGGGACGTTCGATAAAACTATCGATTTTTGTGTGGTACCAAACATCCATCATGCCTTCCTCAGTCCGCTGGTGGTACCACAATTATGGTACTCCCACTGTCTTTACCGGAATATATTTCAGCTTTTTCTATGCTCTTGATGTACACCACATCTTGTATGAACGTTTCTGATTCCGAATCTTTGATGTACTCGTCGCCATTCAATTGTACTACGGACACGTGTTCCGTCAAATTTAGGGTCCTTTCCTTCAGCATGATTGGAGATTCTGGCTTGATATAAACCGTTTGTGTGGATCCCACTTTGCGGAACCTCATGTCTTTAGGTAGGGTGGAAGTCTCCCTGGCTTCCAAACTTGGCGTTGCCGACTTCCTATAACTGGAACTTAGGCTTTTTGGTAGCGTGTTCGAAGTCTCAGCGTTCATAGTGCTGTCTGTCTTAGCAACTAAGCCGATATCAACGAAGAATTTCTTGAATTTTTCAACGAAAGTTGGTGATTTAGCTCTGTTTAGGCTATTGGTTAGTCTTTCATTAGAGTGTTCTTTTGCAACTTCGTCGATTCTAGCTGGTATGTTAGAAGTGCTTTTATGTTTTTCTAGAATATTCGATCGTCTTTTCCATTTTTCTTCTTCCTCATCGTCTATGAAAGGTATATCTTGGAGGTTGTTCTCGTTTCTCGTGTCTACAGCTGCGTCCTTCTTCTTTGGGAAGGTCGTATGGGCTTCCACGTATATCTGAGGTACACTTGTGCTGGTATTGTCAGTTTGTATGCCACTGTCGGCTAGACTACCGTTTATATGAGAGCTTCCAGCTCCAGTACTCAAGACCTTCGTCAGTTGGTCAGATAAAGTGTCCATTCTATCTTGAATCGAGGCTTTGTAGACATTGTTACTGTACGAAGTTCCTGGTTCTCTGGCTAAGTTGGAAGTATCGAATTCTATACGCCTAGGGAACGTTCGATCTCTGTCTATCTTTAATCTATCAGACAGTACTGAGGGGTACTCAGTAGGTTGCTGTACGGACGGATGCCTCTGATTCCAAGTAGAAATAGTGGTGTCAGTAAAATCGCTCATGCTCGATCTGATTGAAGATCTTGGCGATAATCTGGACTGTCTCAAGAGATCAGGGTTGTAATCTTTAATCGGTCTGCCGATGTAGATACGTCCTGGATAGAAAAACGTCGTTGTCAAAATGGTTGAATCGTTGTTTTTTTTTTTTTTGTTTTTTGACGTTTTTTGGTACATTTCAGTTTATTTCGCTCCCCCGTCGGCAAACCATGCTTTGGACATGTTGACCACCAACACCGTTAGCACAAAAAACACATCACATTTTTTTTTTTTAAAACGTCAAACGCGGGTGTAAAAAAATATTGGAAAAATTTCTACAAGTATAAGAAAACGAAAAATAGGACGGTTCACAACAGCGGAGGGTACAAACACCGGAAAGGGAAGGGTGGGGGATAAAATAAACTGAAATGTATAATAATATATAGGTACCAACATAATTCGCATTCAATGTTAGGATAAGTTAGGGTGAAACTACTTTGTTTGAAAATAATTGTAAAGGTTAATAATAAACTAAAATTAGTTATTAAACAATCGAGCATTCATATGAAGCGAGCTGACGATCAACAAAAAATATTCATTTAAATACAACAAAACGAGGTAAATAGGAACGCATGGGGTGAATCAGAAAAAAACTTAAAAAGGGGATTTCAGTGTCAAAATAATATATTTTCTTGCCAAAAAGCACTCAATTTACTAAATTATAACTAAAGGTTTAGTGTCCTTATTGGCAACAAACTATATTAAAATCCGTTTGAAAATTTTGATCTGATTCATCCCAATATTCCCATTCATACCGATTGACAGTATCAAAAAATCTTTTAACTATTCTATCTGTTTTTGTTACAAAGTATCAAGACTATTCTTTTTCCAGAAAATTCGTCAACTCGCTTCACAAAAACTAAGAGAAAAAAAATAATACACCAATAGTACTAAAAACCAGTGTGAACTTCGTACCTGGTGTGTCAATCTCTTCCTGCGGCCTCGACGGCTTGGCGATGCTCTTCCGCTTCGACGGAGAGTGTTTCAGGGCTGTCGAAACGAAGATAACGAGGTTAGGGTTGCTGCTGTGGTTAGTGGCGATAGGAATATTATTGTGGTATGGCATTTTTTTTTAATGTTGCTTATTTTTTTTGCACTAAGTATCTCTATAATTTAAAGCAACTTTTTAGCATTTAATAACGACAGTATTTTTCATAAATAATAATGTAATAATTTATAAATGTACAGACAATCGTCTCTAATGACAATGCCATTCAGTTCAAGACACATAAAACAAAATGTTCAGTTATTGTTTTATTTTTTATAATTATTATAACAAACTTTATATTTCACACAAACCACAATAATATCCCAAATATTTACAAAACTAAAAAAAAAACAGTTTAAATAAAAAACATCAGCGCACTAATTGAAAAAAAGCTCTTTTTTATTCAAAAAACAAAAATAATTCAGCGTGACCGCTTTAGTTTCGCAAAATAATTGCCAAAATGTTCTCAAAAAGCATTCTAATACAGTGAAGAATTTTGTGAAAATATGTTAACGGAGATAGTAACGTTAAAGACCATTAAAAAAACCTGTTAATTGTTAGAGAAAATTGCAACCTTAACAAAAATTTCATGCAATTTATTATTTAGTCAGGCAACACAATACTGATCTCCAATGTTACTATCCCCAAAAAGAAAAACTAAATAAGTTAAACAAAACAAAAACATTATAAAACAATTCTTCATTTAAAAATTCCATTCGACATAATTTCGCGTTCACCGTTGAAAAAAAAAACATAAAAAAGACGTTCGAAATTCAAACGAGAGAAAAAAGGTGCGAAATGACATCTCCGTTCAAACGAAGATTAAAAAAAAAAAATGAACACAGACAATAGTACACGTGCTTCGTCGAAGGTTGAAAGAAACCACAGAGGTAGGTAGCTAACTACGGTAGGGGATGAATGAGGAGTGAGCTCGGTAGATGGAGCCACTTGCGATGTCGGGTACTACTGTACAAGACCACAACACATCCGCGGGCAGTTGTTATAAATAATGATTTAGAGTATGGGGCATTTATTATTTATTAAAAGATTTTTTTTACGTTGTTTCAAAAAATACCACAATACTCTTAAAAAATCATATTTAAAACAACACCACGCACAAAAATACTGGACACAATCCAACAAAACATCGAGGGGTCAAAGGTCATGAAATGGGGGAGGGCAGGGTCACAAGGTCACATCGTCATGCTTCGGGACCCCCAAAACAACTGGGACTTACTCAAACCTCCACGGACCCGCGCGAGTATCCGATTACGGACAATTGTCGGGAAGAAAAAATGGAAAAAAACACAGATATTATTTTCGGCTGGCAACATTATTCAAGGGCGTGCATGATCCCCGTTATATCGTCATGCTAATTGCATCCAACTTTACGTTTAAAATAAAAACATAAAATAATATATTTTAAATAAAAAATAAAAGTGTCTAAATACATGCCGATTATATTGCTCCGAACGAAAATTAATTTAAATAAAAACGAAATTAAATATTTAGTTTCAAATAAAAACCACGTTATTCAGCTAATTCCTACAAAAAAAAAATGAGGTTTAGGTGTTGGTGATTTATCCCTGAATTACAAAAATAAAAAATCATTTTATCTACAACTATCTCTACATAGTATAAAACAAAATGGCTTCCTGCCGTCTGTACGCTTAGGTTTTAAGCCTACGATATTATGCCAGCAGATCATTAATATATACTGGTATTTAATTTTTATAATAAAATGCATATAATTTATGTAAATTAATATACACTACATACATAATAATACTGGTATTACGAACTATAATTAAACTGACTTTTGTGTAGTCTATAACACATTTTAGTCACATATTATATTAAATACACCATGCTTTTGACTATATACCACACAATATACTACTTCTATATATTTTAAAGTATGTTTTTAGTATCCCGAAACAACAATGTGTACTTTACTGGACATTATGCGTACACGTACATTCAAAAAAATTTGGCTACGCAGCGGAATTCAATAGCAATATTTTCTCTTTGATATATCTTTTAAGAATACTTTAAATAAATTTAATCAATAGTCTAACACAATATTCCCTTTGAATATTGCTGAGAGGCCTGGTTTTTTGCACGTGAGTGTATTTCGACACTGTGCAGTTTTATTCGACAAAGTGAGTATGTACTAACGTCGATGTAATTATAGTTAGGTTTTTAAGTTTAAACTGAACTTGCTATTGTAACAAAATGTCCAGTTTTTATTAAAAAAGGAATTACTGATTTATTTCATTTGATTGATGAATTGGTTAAATATTATTTCTTATGGTTATTTAATTCTTTTCACGAATGAAATTAATTCTATGGGAAAAGGCGTGATTTGTTTTTCAGTGTCGCGCCATTTTTTATACACAGAATCAATCACAGCTATGTTTATATTAAAAAAAAAAGATTTTTATTCTTTTATTTTTATGAAGGCACTGATCGATAGTGTCAGCTTTCAAAACTTATTAATATTCTTGAAAAAAAATTTTCACGTAACGAACTTTTCCCGAAACATTTCGCGGGACGAACTTTTCCCGTCACGAACTTTTCACGACCAACATTACTAAAGTTCTCTACTTCTACTACTACTATTTCTTTTTCTATCACCAACACCCGCCCCCCGCTTCACATCCACACACATTATAATACAAATATCACAGTAATCCCTACGGTACCTATGTAAGATGTGACTAGCGTTCGGAACTTGCGATGGTTGCCCTTGATCTCTGGTAGGTCCACTAATGCAACACATACATTTTTGTTTAGTAAGTTTATTGACAGGCGTGGCCTGGAGGTAGGACTTGGCTTGGAGTTTTTATGTCAAATAAAGCTTTAATAATCGATACCGCGATTGATACGAAACATACTCTGGTTATACTTTAGTTAATAAGCCATTAATTTTGATGACATTTTGAAGATAGGATAAGGGAACTAATATCTAAGCTTGTGATTAGTCAGCTTTCCATCAAATAATTTCAAAATAATACATAAGTCAATAATGGAATTTAATTTATTTTGTTATCATGTATCACTAGACTAAACTACTTTGTGTGGAGAATATTATCTTATTTGTTATTTTAATAAGTGCGATGTTGCATATTTAACAGCTCTGTTAAGTACAGCATTAAATCAACTATTTCATTGATAACCTTTTGCTTAGCAGAGCTTTAACTATAAATTTTAATGGGAAGGTTTGCCTATATTTCAGTACCACGATTAATTCGTTATCATATGTTATGTTAATACCTCGGCAGATGCTTGAAAGTAATAATTATTATTAGAATTACTACATTCAAGAGCATGTTTAAAATTTTTAAAACAGTTAATCTCCAAACCAATTCCTGTATTTGAATCTCAAGACCACGCCACAGAACAAATATGTAATTTTGTAAATTGGGGGGGAAATATCTTTTTTTTTATAACACATAAGGCTACAATATTTTAGTAGCATTTTTCTTTAACACAGTTTTAAGACTCCAAATCTTTACAGTATTCTAATATCTTATGTCGATGCCATTCTAAGAGCACCTATTCTGAAACAGCATTGCCCCAAATCACGGGTTCATACTTTCGGGACGAACTCTTACGTATCGCATTTTTCCCGGGACGAACTTTTTTTGAGACCAACTTTTATCATGATGAACTTTTTTACCATCATACCATCACGCCTGTATTCCCCGAAGGGTTAGGCAGAGGTGTACCAATGTACACCCACAGTTCGCCGGTATATTTAGGCCCCATGTAATAGGGGGCGAGCCTTCTGCCATTAACCGGGCACAAATCCAAACTCCGACCTGCTACTGAGAATTTCATAGAAAAACCCAATAACACTTTTTGCTCGACCTGGCAATCGAACCCAGGACCTCTAGCGTAGCAGTCGCGCTCAGGACCACTAGGCCAACGAGGCAGTCACTTTTTACTCAAACTTTTTTACTCAAATTACTAATTGTCATGGAGTCTTAAAACTATGTTGACACACCGCCCCTAAGGATTAGGCAACATTTAGACGTTAGACACAATATTAGCATCAATCTATCGGAGATCGAGTGTACTATGAAAGTTTGAACATGGCTTTACTAGAAACAGACCAAAGAATTTCATTGTTTCAGCAAGTTTAACCTTTTGAACGCCAGAGCGTAAACACATTGGCGCCACTGCTACGCCAAGCTACAAATTCAGCGTTTCTATTAGCATTTTTGATTATTGGTTTTTTCTAGTGAAATGTAAGAAATGAATATATCTTTGTGCTATTTTACAATATTTCATTAATGTAGTTTTAAAAAATAGGAAAGAGAAACACAAAAAACTTAATTTAGGACATTTTTAAGTAGAAAATAAGTACTTAAAAATTTCTTTTTCTTGACGGCTGTAGACATCGGTGGCGTGTTTGACACGTTTGCGTTTGTCGGCTATAGCCGTCCGTGGCGGTCAAAAGGTTAAAAAGATTTTAACAACACTTTGGTCCTGATTTAATGGATTAAAAGTTTGTCCACCATAATATGGGAGCTAAACCTAATAATACCAGCCTATTATTGCCGAACTGCAGAGCAAGGGCCTCTTTTCATACAGAAAAGGCATGTGCATTTAAGGTTCGAGCACATTAGGCCGGGCCGCAGCGCAGCGCAAAATGCGTACCTAGCACACTGATGACGGGGCGCAGCGGGGCGGGCCAGGCCGCAATACACGGACGGAAATCTGCCGCGCAATAATGCGAGCCGCTGCGGCCCGACACAGTGTGCGTTATTTCATACAAATTGTATTGAACCGATTTGAGCAGATTTTTACGCTCCGCCCCGACACGCTGCGGCCCGGCATAATATGCTCGAACTTTTAAGAGCGCGTATACAGAAAATTGGCAACGTCGCAAACAGCTGCCAAATATTTCCCTGTTTTGATTAATTTGTCAATATTACTGTATGAAAATAAGAAATATGGCTAACTAATGCCTAATATTAATCATGAATTGCAATTAAAACACTGAATTTGATGTTGTAACCGTTTTAGGTGCAAAAAAGGCATTTGTAAAGTTTCCAAGTACTTTTTTACATCTAAAACTAAATATTCGGTGTTACGATATTAATTATTGCATTTCATAATCAATATTCTAGTGCATTAGTTAGCCATATTTCTTATTTTCGTACAGTAATATTGACAAATTAATCTAAACAGCGAAATATTTGACAGCTATTTGCGACGTTGCCCACTTTCTGTATACACGCTCTTAACATCACTCTTAGTCAAGGCGGATTGGCAACTTTGGGAGTTAAACATATCTAGCGATATATTTGTGTGTACTAGATTGTTCTGCCCCCTTTGGGGCTTACAGCAGCTTGTTTTGTTTGCTGTTTAGTGAGATAACGCATGTTCATACTTTCAAAGTAACTATGGATCTACAAGAGGGACTTTTCTTGATATAAGATTCAGTTAGAGATGGGTAGACTTAAAGTCGACCAATGATTTTCAAAATGTATGTAGTATTTGTTGGAATTTACAAATGAGACTTCAATTTGCTGAAAAACATAAAATATCAAGCTGTTTTTTGTTTCGTTTTTAGTATATCTACATAAATAAATGTATTCCAGATTAAGCGATATTCCATGATTGATTCTAATCAATCATGCATCAATTTTGTTAAATTATCTATAATTCAACAAAATAAATAATCTTTGCTTTACTTGAGCCACCCATCTCCAAATTGACCTCAAAAACATATAAATCTAATACATGAGGACTTTCTATTTGGTAATAATCTAAAAGAGAATAGCGACATGATTTTAAGCTTAACTAATGCCAGGAATTTAATAGAAAGAGAAAATTTATTCAGATTGGTAACCCTAAATTGCAGATGGCAACATTTTGATACCATAGTGAAGGGAACCTCCTTGGTCATGGAGAAGATAGACGTGATTATAAGCATAGAGTAATACTTACACGAAGGTATTTTCTTGAATACTGTCTTAGCCATGAAATCTAAAAATCTCTGTGCGTAAAAACTGGGCCTGTGCACTGAGACTGTGTCCTGGAATTATGAAAAAGAAAATACATTTTAATATACCATCATACCTGTATGCCCCGAAGGGTTAGGCAGAGATGTACTAATGTACAGTCACGAGCATCAACATGTATACACTTAGCGACATTCTAAAGCAGTTTCTGCCCAAAGGATCGATTAAAATATAGTGTTGTTACGAATGTCATATTCTGGATCCTATATTACTATGAAATCGATCTTATCTCAACGTTGCAATTGTTCATTCACGAGAAAATTGCTTTTCATTTTTGCCAAGTGTATACATGTTTCTGCTCGTGACTGTACAGCCACAGTCCGACGGTATGTTTAGATCCCATGTAAAAGGGGGCGAGCCTATTGCCATTAACCGGGCACAAATCTTCACTCCGAGCTGCTACTGAGAATATCATAAAAAAACTCAATGACACTTTTTGCTCGACCTGGGAATCGAACCCAAGACCTCTAGCGTAGCAGTCGCGCTTACACTACAAATGACAAAATACATCAAGCTTCGAAACATCGTTCTATTTCTATCAATCATTTGAAGTTGAAAGAGACAGAGCGATGATTTAAATTACCTTGAATCGATCGACTTGCTTTAAGCTGTGATGTGAAGTAAAAGGGTTATAAGTATAAATGTTGATGGATTAAAAGGGATAGAAAGAAGGTTGAAATGGATGGATTGTGTTAAGGGTGATATGAAAGAGAAGGGAGTCAGTGATAGCATGACGGTTAACTGAGCGGCATGGAAGAAGAAAACGTGTTGCGCCGACCCCAAGTAACATGGGATAAGGGCAGGAAGATGATGATGATCTTTCACTCTCTTTTAGATAGATAAACCATTTATTAGAGGATTATTTTAGACGTTCGCAAGTCGCTCATAATATACGGGGTGGAATTTTGCATTTAAACAATTCTGAAAATATGCTCTACTTTTATGGCACCAATCGATAGGGTCAATCGTAAGGATTAAATCTCTGCAAACATGGCAAATTAAATTAAACAAAAGCCATGAAATTTTAATCTAAACTTATTTTATTTGGACGAAAAAATCGAAAGAAAAAAGAGATACCGCGCTTCCGGAACGCAAAGGGCATAAGAAGGAACATGGATGGGTTTTAGTCAGTAAAAGTCTGACACTGCCTCCCGCTCCGCCCAGGGCGGGGGGGAAGTAAGTTGATGATTTCCCATCGGTAAAAAAAAAAGTTCTTGCACCGGCTGCTTACCCCATCGTGTATCATGCTCTTCCACGTGTGTTCCAGCTTCTTACGCAGACGGTACGACTGTAGGATGTCGATGATGCCCAGGAACAGGAGGAGACGCTCGCCACGCGCGTTCCTTGCAGGAATGCCGCCAGGACTGGGGAGAAGAGTTACAGTTTATGAAAACCCAGCGGTAGTTTCTTTGGATTTGTTGATCAATATCTACCTATGTATGTATTCTGGCCACGGCGACTAATCATATTGCAGACTAGCCTAATACGCAGGAGGTTATTATAGTGCACAAGCAAGCCACGCTTGCCGAGGTTGGTCTGTGGATGGGTGACCATTTACCATAGCGAGTTTCCTCCGTGGCTCGGAAGCACGTAAAGCCGTTGGTCCCGGCTGTCATTTGTAGATCTTTGACAGTCGTTACTGTTAGTCAGAAGCCAGAAAGTCTGACAACCAGTCTTACCAAGAGTATCGTATTACCCATTACTGGGTTGTGGAGGTCTGATAGGCAATCGCTCCATGTAAAATACTGATATTCAGCTGCATCCGGTTCGACTGGAAGCCGACCCAACATAGTTGGGCAAAAGGCTAGGCAGATGATGACAAGTGTGTGTGCAAACACAAGTTCACTCCCTCTTCCCCAACTCTCATAGTCCGATGGGGCAGCAATCCGACACGACCGGAGAGAGATCAGGCGCAGGACCAACGGCTATACGTGCTTTCCGAGACACGGGTTATCTATCTATACTAATATTATAAAGAGGTGAAGCTTGTGAGGTTGTAGAGGGTAATCTCTGGATCTACTGAACCCATTTAGAAAATTCTTTTGCCAATAAAAAGCCTCTTTATTTGTGAGTGTCATGGGCTATACATGTTAGACTGTCGTTAGACATTTTTTTTTTTACAGACATTTAAAGAATTTACATATTTTTTTTAAAAATTGTGAACTCTAAATGTCTGTAAAAAAAAAGTCTAACGACACAGAGGCCTAAAGCATGTTTTTCTAGATTGCTTACACATTACTTTAATAAAATAAAACAAAAATGAATTCAGTTATCATTCAATTTGGCCATAAATAAGCAGTTAAGTTAAAATTTTCTAAAACAAACATAAAAATTTGGTAAAAAAAAAATGGTAAGACTTCGTGTAAGACAACCATGGCTTAAATAGGTCTAAATTGTCTATCTTCGCCTTAGAGCTTTGCACCCATCTTCCAATCACCCTGTATAACATCACGCTACAACCCACGGGAGCGGAGCAGTAATCAAAGACGTAACTTAGCACGACTGAAATAAGCTACACGGACGAAGTCGCGGGCAATTCTCTAATGTTTAAACCAACTCACGGCACATCCTCCTCTTCATCAATGGGCTCACTTTCAGCCTGTATGCTCTCCATCGCCGTGGAGTGGGCCACCAGTCGCTGACGGTTGATTGACCTGGAACAGACGTGTTCATTTAGAAGGCGAAGGGTTAAGAGCTGAGTGTATGCACAAGGGTAAGGGAATTTGTTTGAAATGTTGTACAACATTGTTGCAAAACATGTTTGTGTTGAGTGTGCAACATGTTTTTAACAACACATGTTGTTGTTGCTGAAACAATGGTGAGCAAATATTGTTTGCCAGAAGATATTGTATCCGCAAGATTCGATGAAGCAATTCTCAATAAGAAAAAAAGGCAACAGTGATTTTTGAAACGATCAACACCAACGCTTAAAACACAACATATACAATAAAATTCAATTCCGGTATTCTAACTACACATAAAACAAGATACTATTATGGAAGAGATATTAAATAAAACTTGTGCATACAAATAGCATTTTTGAGACACCAAGAAACTTCAGATTAATCTTTGAACAGTGCATTAAACTATTATTTTCAAAGTGTGAAATACAACATTCTAGTGAATAAAATAATACAGTCCAGGGCCTACAATCTCTTAAAACGTGCAATTTAAATATTGTAATTTTAGTTGTTGGATTTTCAACTCTAAGAGCAATCCAACAGGTTTGATTGGTCCCTAAAAAAAGTTATTCGTAATAATATTTTTTTATTTGAGATGCGTATCCACAATGATATTCAATGGCTCCTTCTCAAGTGTAAAATAAAAAAATAACTTAGAAAATGTCATATATTTTTCGCAAGAATGATCAAGAAGGTTGTATTTCACATTTTAGTACATTAAAAAACCTTGAAGGAACGATTGAATGAACGGAATGCATTCAATAACACGTAGACGCATGCGTTTAGATTTCCATACACATTCACATTTTGAGGCTCCATAGTAATTAAAATTTGTTGGTAAGGGCGAATTTGCATCCGATTTTTAAAGGAATCTATACTAACATAATAAAGCTGAATAGTTTTCTTGTTTAAACGCGTATATCTCTGGAACTATCAGTCGGATTGGACAACTTATTTTTGTAAATGATAGCCAGATTCATGAAAATAAAGGAAATGCTTGCGATGGCTTGCGTAGCGCCCACTAGACCACTAGGATTTGGGCGGCCACCTAAGTCACGTCCTTCCAAAAGCCGGCTCTGCTGATATAGCTAATACAGCAAAAATATTGTTGAAAATAATTATCTTGTCATTGATGTAATTTTAAACTCTATTCCTGTTACATTTCAGTTCATTTTCAATTATTCAATGAAATCTATTCCAGCATCTGCACTGACCGGCAGAAAATGACGTACGTAGGTTTCTACATAGTTTTATCCCCCTCTGCAATCCCACTGCTGGGCAGGGGCCTCCCCAAAGTTCTTCCAGGAACTCTTTTACCTCCTCACCTCTAACCAGACCTTATGTTTTTTTTTTTGTATATTTATAGATGGCACACAAGGTCACGGCCCACCTGATGTTAAGTGGTCACCACTGCCTTTAGACATCTGCAATACTAGATACGTGGGCAGACCATCTCGTCACCATTTTCTGAGCCCTCTAGTCTTCATAACTAACTTTTATACTACAATGGAGCCTCAAAACAGTTGTTAGAACATGCATAATAATAATAGTTACAAAGATAGTTTATTTTCCAGTTATTCGAGTTAATAAACCTAACTATTAGATCACATGACGTAGGTTTAGTAGTGGTGTATCGATTACCGAGTTATTCGTTGTAGTAATCGAGTTCATTCGATTTACAGTCGATGTTCTTTATCTTACTTGTAATCAGGTTTGTATAAGCTGATGTAAAATTATTTATTAGACTTTAAAAGCAGCATTTTGTAATCCCCCCTTGTCTGTTAAGCAATCCACTCCGGACAGCAATAATAAAACTTCTATTGTGTCTCGAGGTGTACACATATGTCTATACCAATATTATAAAGCTGAAGAATTTATTTGTTTGTTTTAACGCGCTTATCTCCGGCACTACTGGTCCGATTCTGAAAATTCTTTGGCTGATAGGAAACTCCGTTATCCCAGCTGCGTTTAAAATCTAGGAGCAATATCATCCCAGCAGCAATCAATATCAAATATGTTGCTCAATTATGCAAAAGTTTCGAGTTTGCATAGTCTATGGTGTAGTTAGGATCGTTTTAACAGCAAAATCCAATTACCCTATTAGCATCAAAAAACCGAACAACCTAAACCGGTAATCAACACCCACAACCACAAGAAAAAAAAATACATAATATTAAAAATATCATACAAAAAAAAATGTTAATAAATAAAATTACGTATTAAATAAAATAAAAACATTCAAACATATAAAACACAATCGTACTGCGTCCTTTTGACTTGCGCTGTGAATTCCTCTCTGCCTTGTTCCGATCTGAAATGGTTTTATAATAAACAGAGATACAATACCGCCACCGTGAGAAAAAGTGCGAAAAAAAACATTTAAAAAATATACCATCACGCCTGTATTCCCCGAAGGGTTAGGCAGAGGTGTACCAATGTAGGTCCACCCACAGTGCGCCGGTATATTTAGGTCCCATGTAATAGGGGGCGAGCCTATTGCCATTAACCGGGCACTAATCCAAACTCCGAGCTGCTACTGAGAATTTCATAGAAAAAACCAATAACACTTTTTGCTCGACCCGGGAATCGAACCCAGGACCTCTTGCGTAGCAGTCGCGCACAGGACCACTAGGCCAACGAGGCAGTTAAAAAAACATTTAAATTTAGAAAAATAATTGTGGATATAGAACAAATGTCACAAATATATAAAAAAAAAATGGTATCTGTAATTAAGAAACAAGAATATTATGGTCACGATTTAGGCCAATTAATTAAATTAGGGTATTTACTATTTACATTACGAAGTTTATAATTATTTTTTTAATTATTTTAGACTAAGCAGTCTAAAATAAATAAAACATTTCAATATTGATTTTAAACGTAATGTCATTATTTCTATATGAAGTCTTTGTTTTTTCATTGTTATAAGATACAAAGTTAAATAAAATTATCTCTTTTATTTTATGTTTTTAGTCACAGACTTACATACTTTATATAGAATTCAAAAAAATCTTTTTCTTTTAATGCATTCAATCTACATATTAAAAAATTGGAACAGAAATTTTGATCTGTACTGACTTCGGTAACCATGTCAGAGGCCATTGAGGCGGTTCAGAAACTCTGACACTAGGGTGTGTGGGGTCGTTAGACCTTACTGCCCACACGATAAAGAAGATTTTACTACTAACCTCGTCCTATTAAGTCCTTTCCGTGGTTCTCCTTCGGCATCATCACCTTCGCTCTGTCCGGAGTCCGTACGTTTTCGGGCTACCGACTTTTCCCGTTGAGCTTCATCAAGGTTATGGATGCCTACTAAGAGGGAGTAGTCCATGATCTGGGGATAAGAGAGTTAAGAAGATATAGTAGATATTACAATTTTCTGCTTTATTTTAACGAGTGTAAAGTTTACTTTTGTTTGACAGTGAGAACCACGTGATGCTGCCCTCTGAGAGATCTGTGCTGGCTCTAATACATACCAAGATTCATAACTCGTACTGGTAGTTTGACAATTGTGCTAGAGTGACAGAAATATGTCAGGGAGATACTGTCAATCTTTGTATTGTTTACTTAATTTAATATAATGTTAATCAATAATTTTAATAGCAAATTGTTCCTAGCTTTTTCTTTTTTTGTTGAATTTTCTAAAGCCTCGCGGCGCCCCTATGTTTCCACGGCGCCCAGGTTGGGAAGCCCTGGTGTAAGGTTACCTTGAAGCTCTCCAGCACCCGACAGTCCCGCTGCATGGTCTTGATGAGCGCGTTGTACGTGTCCGCCTCCAGGAACAGACCCTCGGTGTGGTGCTCCATGAAGTCCAAGTCTTTGTAAGTTGGCGACGTCTTCTGACGCTCGCTTTTGTTTGCCTGTAATTTTTAGAATAGTTGATATATTAGGTGATGGGAGTTTGGGTAGTGAATTCAATAAGTCTCTCCCGACTTTTTGACCGATGTTATGACCGATTTTTTGTCGGCCAAGTGCGTTGGTATATAAGAATGTTCTATTCTCTTCCTTTCTCTTTCTTTTTATGTAACTAAAAAAATAAAGACCGTCGTTGATTACAAATACATATTTACACACCATTTGTAATGGCAGAATGTAAAGGGACTATTTTAGTTTTAAGATCTTACAATGTAAACCTACATTCTGACAAACAATTGGATTTGACTCGCTGACAAAAATATTGGTCAGAATGTCGTGTGCGGACAGGCTAAACAAAGGGATGAACATGCAGGTAATTCTGCATAATTATCCTGAATTTTATAACCTTCATTTACTATGTCAACAAATAAATGAAGTTGAAGTATCTTTTGATTAATCTCAAAGTAACAGAATTTTAGTTACAGGGTACTTATACTGTCTGATTGTTCCGGCTAATCTACGAAACGGCTGCACCAATTTTGACGGGTCTTTGGGCTGACCGAGTTCCGATATCATAAGGAGTAACTTGTACATTTATTTACGAAAAACCATCAGGGTAAACGCACAAAAAAAAACAAACTACATCAACAAAAAAGACAACATACCTTCCTTTTATAAGTAGATCCTTTGAGATCGTACTTCTGATGTAGCTTGATGGATGACGGCAGTATGTTGTTCATAGCCACCAACCGAACGTTCTTACTGTTGCATTGGTAGCAATATAACCCGAAAAACTTTGGCAATAACGTGCGTGGATTCTGGAAAAGTAAAACAAATTATATTATAACACACAAACACACATACAGCATCACGCCTGTATTCCCCGAAGGGTTAGGCAGAGTTGTAGCTACACCCACAGTTCACCGGTATGTTTAGGTCCCATGTAATAGGGGGCGAGCCTATTGCTAATAACCGGGCACAAATTCTAACTCTCGAGCTGCTACTGAGAATTTCATAGAAAAACCCATTAACACTGTGCTCGACCTGGGAATCGAACCCAAGACCTTTAGCGTAGTCGTCGCGCTTAGGACCACTAGGCTAACAAGGCAGTCGAATTATACAACACCGGCCTATAATTGTCCCACTGCAGGGCAAACGCCACCAACCACGCCACGAGCATTGATCACCACGTTTGCTCAAGATGGATGGGCACTTTTTTTTATCCCCCTCCCCCCCCCCCCCCCCCCACACATGGAATTTTTCCGGTATCGTGGATGCGTTCACTAACATATAAACACACACGCACACACAAACAGCCAGACCAGGAATAACTAACTGTAGGTCATACAAATATTTGTTTCGTGCGGGAATCGAACCCGCGACACGCAGCGCACCAGCCAATCGCTCAGCCACTGCACCAAACGTGTCTTCGTGTGTCGCGTTTTTATATTTATGTAATTTATTTTCATTTTTCTTTTTTTATTCGAGATGGGTGAGCTCTTGGCTATAGTCTTGGTCGGAGGTGACATAGACAAAGTCTACGATGGAGTGAGGTTACCAAGAAGTATCCTGTGTGTGTATTTATACTTAAATTGTGTTTTGTGTGTATGTCTTATGTGTTCACCAAATAAGTGGCTCTCCACCAAATAAGAATCTATCTATCTATATATATATATATTCCATCACGCCTGTATTCCCCGAATGGTTAGGCAGATGTGTACCAATGTACACCCACAGTTCGCCAGTATGTTTAGGTCCCATGTAATAGGGGGCGAGCCTCTTGCCATTAACTGGGCACAAATCCAAACTCGGAGCCGCTACTGGGAATTTCATAGAAAAACCCAATAACACTTTTTGCTCGACCTGGGAATCGAACCCGGGACCCCTGGCACAGCAGTCGAACTTGGTATCTATCTATCTATCTCATAAAAGAAAAAGCTCCTCACCTGATCCAAGTTCAAGTAGTACCCAGGCAGTAGTTTCTGAAGGAACTCGCCTTCCTTATGCTGCACAGTCTTGATAATGAACTCGTCATCATTGGTCAGGTAGAAGATGCTCCCGCTCGCTCCAGGGTTGCTCAACTCGCGCAGTGGTGCACTGCACATCGACATCTGGTAGAATTTGATTAACATAATATGGTTTGGAATGGCGTTATAGCGGTATGTTATTGTTTAATTGTGTTTTGTGATGTTCTTCTGTAGGATTGAGAGTTTGCGTGTGATAGTTTTTCTGTTATTTTGGATTCTTTGATTGATGTATGCCGATTATTGGCCGAACATACAGATCAGCTATGTATAAATAACACCTTTTTGTACTTATGTTCACAAATAACGATTGATTTGATTTGATTTGATTGTTGAACTTCCCTAATCTATCCTACTAGTCCTACCTGTCCTATCCTACTAATATTATAAATGCAAAAGTTTATGAGGATGGATGGATGTTTGTTACTCTTTTACGCTTAAATGGCTGAACAGATCTGGACGATATTTGGCACTAAGATAGATTGTAGTTTAGAATAACACATAGGGTACTTTTTATCCCGGAAAAATGTATGGTTTCCGTGGGATAATATAAGTCGTAGTAAATATAAGTTGTGCAACAAATAATGTTGCAACAACATGTTTCATGTTGCGAGAAACATTTTTCGCACGCATTAAAGCAATAATGTCAGTTGTGTGTTCAATGATGTTTATGTTTGATGTTCAACAATGTTGCAGATATTTTGGGGAACAAAGAAACCGGCGCTTTTATGTCCCTAATGGCCTGCGTAAACTGGCGGATGGCACGATAGAGGATTTTAAATTTATCAATTTTTAATAGTTAACCAATCGAAATAAGGTATACAGGAAAAAATTTTAACCAGTGCGTAAATTTTGCCATAGTAAACTTCAACACGTTTTATTAAACACGTATATTTTATTTTGATATGTCTTGGTACTAAAAAAAAAAGTTATCGCTTACGAAACATGTTTACTTAAAAACCATATTTTATTGTCACTCGGCGCTAGCGCATACCCCACCCCCTCACCCCAGCCATGCGCCCGGGCGGCGGCCAAGAGTTTTCATTGATAGTATGGTGAATAGATTATGTCCATGTTTTGCTTATTTCAAACTCGGATAAGGATGATTTTTTATTTTTATTATTTTTTAACTAAACACGGAAATGTGTTCTATTACTGACTGTACTGTTTGTGCTCTTACTCATCTTAAGGTATCGGCTCACTGCCTAACTCGCCGCACGCGCGTCCGCTCAGCTCGGTGGCTCTAAGCAAAGTGTGCGAGGGAGGGGGAGTATGCCCCGCTCCCCACCACACTATAGCGCGCGGCGTGTACGCATGAGACGACAGAACTATATAATATAATCTACAAACACTACATCTCTTCCTTATTTTAATGAAAGTTTTAGATATAATAACTTTTATTATATTTAGTAACATCTTTATCAGATCATCATAACCACCTTCTACATTTTAATTGACATAACTAATTTTCCATAAACTTCAGATATCAAAATCAACTAAAGTTTACGAATAAGCATAACATTAATACCATCAATAATATTTCCAATATTGTGGTTTTAACAAACCCTTTGTAATAACTAAATTGATTGAATACTTCCTTCACTTCCCAATTAATCTTTTATTATTAACATTTAACCTCATAACACATTTCTTGTTTTTTGTTTTTTTTTTTATATATGGCGCATATGTTGATCCAAAACAGGATGGCTGGTAGGGTGATTATATTTCAGATTACCCTTCATAAAATTGTAATCGGACTTCACTTAAGGTTGCTTACTAGTTAATAAATGGAAAATATTTTTCATCATTCCTGATGGTTGATGTTCTATTAAAATAGTTCCTCTAGTCTAGTTTGAAGGAATCTTTTAAAATGCTTTATACCCCTTTATGAGAGCTGAGGCACGAAACCCCAATAAATTCAAACTTCAACTACTTTGTAAAAGGCAAATTGCAGTTGTATACAGCTATTCGACTTTTTAACAAATTATTAGGTAATTTGGATTAGTCTAGCCTATTAAATAACTGCCTGATTTAAATTGTATATAATTTATGTAAAATTTAAAAATATAAACAATTACATTTTAAAATTAACGTAAATTGACGTAAAATGTAATTCTCAACTTTAACTTTGCATACCGTTAAAAACGGTTAGACATGCAGTACTGTACAGGATTAACCCCTTTGTACACACACCTTGTCTCGGGCAAATAATTATATTCTATTCCATGGCATGACATATCTTATGCCTTTTGCAAAAACTGTTAATCGAATTAAAAACATAAACTGTAAATTCTCATAGCAAATAGATCAGTAGTAGGCTTGCCAAATTTTCTTTTAATTTGTTTCCATGGATCTATTGATAATCCATACTCAGTATAAATGTTAGAAATTATTTTTAGTTTTCTTTTTTTTACATAGGATTAACACACATGAAATTAATTGATCTAGCTTTGAACCCATTCCATTTCTTCCTACATCATTGAGATGTGGGAATTGTACACTTACCCATTTTGTTAACATCTATATATATACCATCACGCCTGCACTCCCCGAAGGGTCAGGCAGAGGTGCACCAATGTACACCCACATCTATGATGGTATTTTTGTCAATCTAAAGAGGAATAGTACAGTTACTTCTTGATTTTATAAGCATTTGAAACCAAAATAAGCTGCCATTAATACTGATTTGTTTACATGTCATCTTGGTTTCGACTGTAAGTATAGGTCTCCATCCAACACTCTCAATGTTGCAATGAGCACCCCAACCTAATAGAAATGCATCTCTATACACCTGTGAAAGTCCAATAGAATCACCATAATGTCATAGAAGCATCATAATTGTTTTTAGAATTAATAAATGTTAAGTATTTCACATTTCCATTTCTTTTGGATGTATGGTCAGCAAAACAATCTATTAACAATGTTACTTTTATATATCATTTAAATAGACACAAAATTATACAATTCACTGCTATACAGAATTTCAGGCAAAACGTTAGAGTTCATTTTCCTTAATTTTAGCCTTCCTTTGATATTGTACCCAGTGATAAGGATTAAAAAATCTAAAATGTTTATCTACTTTTGTTGCTGACTGTACCATACATATGGAATAGTTGTAATTTCCCAGTAATTTGGTGAATACACTGGGTGCTATACACAACCCATATATGGCAATGCTGTAAATGCATCATTATAAAATGTCATGGAAATTAAATCAGAGACATTTTCTATGTAAGTATATCATGTTTTAAGATATACTATTTACATTCTATAGATATGATTTAATATAAATATAGAAATAATTACTTCGAATTTAATAATTTGTAGATAAATGGAAATATAAAATAATGTAACATGGTAGCCAGAAAATTATTAAAGCGCTCTTCCTCTCTCCTCTTATTTAAAATTTTGCTGTGCCCAACAGGGTCCATAATTGTTTCTAAATATATATTTTTAACTACCACCTGTAGGTGTACATTATGGATTGCAATAAACGATTTTGATTTGATTTGATTTCCTTAAGGTTAATGCCATCTATGTTGCTCATAATATAATAATTATGATCAATTAACCTTATTGCAGTTCTAATTGCCTCCATCTCAAAATGGCAAACTGTTATGAACTTATCAAAAGATTTTAAACTAAATACAAATCTTTTTTTAAATAATTATTATCATTTATTATTATTGTAACGACATGGAGTTATAGTTTTAACTGTAAAGGGTTAGTAATATCTTCCTGCCGGTGGAATTTCACTACTTAATAAATCATTTTTAGGGTATACATTTTAATAGGATTGGACGTAAAAGGAATTTGTAGTGACACAGTACCTGTCACAGTTACCTAGTACCTTCATACCTCGAACCACCTTACCACCATAACAGTTACCAGTACCTCAGAACCAATACCACGACATAACCACCCCACCGCGACGGAATACCATATCAAACTGTACCACAGTAGGGACTTATAAATAACACACACGATACCTCTTCGTTAGACTGGTTGTCAGACATCTAGGCTTCTGACCATCCGTAACGATTGTCAAAGATCTACCAATGACAACCGGGACCAACGGCTTTACGTGCCTTCCGAAGCACGGGGGTGTCACACCACCAACTTCCAAACTCCGGGCAGCCACTGAGGAATTCTTATTGAAAAACCCAATAACACTCCTTTGCCCGACCTGGGAATCAAACCCTACGCTCATCTGTCGCGCTTGCGACTAACGGGGCAGTCAGGTCAATTTCAATTCAGGTAGGTAAATTTTTGACAAGTTATGCATCTTTAAAATAACTTCTTTCGCTTTCATAGATAGGTCAAGAGTCAGAATATAATTCCAGCATTTGCCATTGTTATTTTTAACGAAATAGGTCACAAAACGGGCACCATCCGTTCTATGACTTCAGAAAACACATTTATGCAAGCTTCCATAATCACTCATTATAATACTTCTGGTCATGAACGGCATCATCCGTTCTGACCAACAACATTACATCATCATACTTTTAGTCATGAAAGGGCATCCTTTCTGACCAACTTTTACGAAAGCTTCAATCACTACTGATAATAACACTAATAGTCATGAAAGGTCATCAACCTTTCTGACCGACATCATTTTAACCTAATATTCATGGAAGGTCATCAACCCTTCTGACTGACATCATTTTAACCTAATATTCATGAAAGGTCATCAACCCTTCTGACTGACATCATTTTAACCTAGTAGTCATGAAAGGTCTTCAACCCCTCTGACTGACATCATTTTAACTTAGTAGTCATGACAGGTCTTCAACCCTTCTGACCGACATCATTTTAACACTTCAAGTCATGAAAGGTAATCAACCCTTCTGGCCAACATCATTTTAACACTTCAAGTCATGAAAGGTCATCAACCCTTCTGGCCAACATCATTTTAACACTTCAAGTCATGAAAGGTCATCAACCCTTCTGACCAACATCATTTTAACATTTCAAGTCATGAAAGGTCATCAACCTCTCTGACCAACATCATTTTAACACTTCAAGTCATGAAAGGTCATCAACCTCTCTGACCAACATCATTTTAACTTCAAGTCATGAAAGGTCATCAACCTTTCTGACCAACATTTGTCTCCAATTTAATGGTGACCACATAATCTGTCTCCAATTTAATGGTGACCACATAATCTGTCTCCAATTTAATGGTGACCCGTAGCGATGGTTTTTTTTTTTTTTTTTTTTAGTTCATTAAAAACCATATTATTTCTTTTCTATATTCCTAGGTTCCTAGGTTTTTACCTAATTATCTGCGTTTTATTTTGTACGGTTTATCAAATACCTCCTATACATAAAACATTATCCTTTTACAAGCTCAATGGTTTAAAGTGTAGCTAAAAGCTTAAAGCATGTACAAGTTACTTTGTGTGCCTTGTAAGCCAATGTGCTTATTAAACCACATTATTATAAGAATGCTAATCTATTAATCTTTGTTCGTTGTCAAATAGGGGTACTCTTAAGAGCGTGTATACCGAAAGTGGGTAACGTCGCAAATAGCTAAATAGCAGATTAATTTGTCAATATTACTGTATGAAAATAAGAAATATGGCTAACTAATGAACTAGAATATTGATTATGAAGTGCAATAATTAATATTGTAACACCGAATATTTAGTTTTAGATGTAAAAAGAACCAACCTTATCGCTCAAAATATGTAAACAATACGGCTTCAACCGTTTGGTTCTACAATAATACAATCATCTTTTCAAGTTTTAAGCAACAGCCACCAGATACTCTGTATTTAACTAATTACCATAAAAACATATTTTAAATAATAAATACCCACAATGGAAAAATAATGCCATAATATAAAGCTGTTAAATTTAAAAAACCAGAAATCAACAGACATTTAATCGGGACTCGAACCCGATAGACTAGTGGGTAGGTACGATAAAAACATACTTCAAATAATAAATATTAATTGTTATGATAACCAGAAATCAACAGATTTAATCGGGACTCGAACCCGATAGGATAGTGGGTAGGTAGAATAACTACAGATTTATAATGTCCTAATTAACTGTATGTTTATTATTGGTAAACCTGAATTATACACAACTACCATTTTGTTGGTATTTGTTTCCATTTAGCACTATATTTGTTAAAATGTAATTCGAATAATGTCTATATTATGCTACAAAATGTAGACGTTAGATGGTATTGTTTACATAGTTACGTAACAACTTCCTTTTACGTTTTAACATGATCTTATCACATGATAAAATAAAAATGTTTAAAACTATATGATACTACCCACGTTTATATATATAAAAATGACCAAGCTATGCATTATCATCAACGTATATTATAAATATTTAACTCATGTCCTTCTTCCCGCAAAAGTTAATTATTCACAACGACCAAGTAAAGTTTTGTTGCAATAAATAACCCACGTTAAATTATTATGAACTTGCACACTAATATTAGGTTTTCTTTCTTTAGTAGTATGGCCTTTCCTTACTAAAAAATAAACGTTGACAATTTCGCATTTTTTTTTAAAAAATAACTCAGTACTTACAATACTCGTCGCCAAAATGTACTGTTTGTGCTCTTACTCATCTTAAGGTATCGGCTCACTGCCTAACTCGCCGCACGCGCGTCCGCTCAGCTCGGTGGCTCTAAGCAAAGTGTGCGAGGGAGGGGGAGTATGCCCCGCTCCCCACCACACTATAGCGCGCGGCGTGTACGCATGAGACGACAGAACTATATAATATAATCTACAAACACTACACTGACACTGAACTACCAAAAAAAATTTACGCACTGGTTAAAAACTTTTCCTGTATATTTCAATGTTCGGTAATCAGCCTGGTAGTTGCGTTGCGATGCTCCAAGGCTGATCACCGAGTATTGAAATATAAACCTTATATCGATTGAATAACTATAGATTATTGATGATAGATTGGATAGCTACAGGCCCTTTTTTTTGAGATGGGGAATCATCCAATGACTTCCCCCATCCTGGGCGGGGCGGGAGGGAGTGTCAGACTTTTACTGACTAAAACCCATCTATGTTCCTTTCGCGCTATCTCTTTCGAACAACCCGCAGCCCCGGCAAGCTACAGGCCCTAAGTCTATAGTTTTCCTAAAATTGCAAATCATAATGAAAGTTTAAGTGTACCTATTGTACCTATCAACGATACATTTTAAATACCTTTTCACATCTAAGTTAAGATATTACATCCTCATAACTACAAATAAACAAAAATGGGTTTTACCTTAGCATTTAAAAAGGACGAGTTTTTAAACAAAAACATCAAATCATTAAGTCGCCTTAAGGAAAAATCGTGAGCGTTGAAAAACATAATATTAGCAATATTATACATGTATAGTGTTGTAAATAAAACACAACAGATAATATGTCAATATATGACATTATTGCCACGATTCTCGAGAAAAATATTGCACGCAAAACAAACATATTAACCCTGCAGTGGTCGCGCCTTAAAAAGTCACGCGAGTGGTGGCGCGGCTACATTATGTAGCCCAATTTGTTTTGTAGTTTTTTAAAAGAAATTTAATTGTATTATTATTTTCTTATTAAAATATGTCAAATTAACTCTTCCAAAATGAAATTAAAACAAAAAAAAACCAACATAAATCTTCAAAGGTCTTGTGAAAAAAAAAGTGCGCAAAAAGTCATGTCAGTTTAAACAACCATGGGCTACATATGTAGGCCGCGCGACCACTGCAGGGTTAAGTGTTTTGTTAACTTAGTAAGTAAGTAAATCCTACTAATACTATAAATGCAAAAGTTTGTGAGCATGGGTGGATGTTTGTCACTCTTTCACGCTTAAACGGCTGAACGGATCTAGATGAAATCTGGCCCTGACACAGATTTAACTGTGAAACTAAAAAAAAAGGCAAAATGTATTTCTTTAGATATAAGATATTTGTATCTCATTATAAGTGAACCTATTGTTCTTATGAGAATAAATTCTTTAAACCTAAACTTAGTATAGTACTTTTAATCCCGGAAAAATATACGGTTGCCGTGGAATAATTTTATCAAATTTGACGCGGATGAAGTCGCGGCCAGAAACTAGTATATCAATATGACAGTATTGCCACGATTCTCGAGAAAAATATTGCAGGCAAAACAAACATAATAAGTGTTTTGTCAACTTGGTACCAAAGTAAGTAAGTAAATATATATAACGATAAACGATAAATGTATTAGGTGTCAATGATACCTATTAAAGTCGAACGTTTCGTGTTATTCCCATCATCAATTTGTTCTGGACCATACCTGCGAACCTGCTGGTGACGGTGATATTGAAATCATCACGCCTGTATTCCCCGAAAGGTTAGGCAGAGGTGTACCTATAAACACCCACAGTTCGCCGGTATATTTAGGTCCCATGTAATAGAGGGCGAGCCTATTGCCATTAACCGGGCACAAATCCAAACTCCGAGCTGTTACTGAGAATTTCATAGAAAAACCAAATAACACTTTTTGCTCGACCTGGGAATCGAACCCAGGACCTGTAGCGTAGCAACCGTGCTTAGAACCACTAAGCTAACGAGGCAGTTGAGGCAGGTATTATTGAAGGCCAAAGTTATACATTTTTTTTTTACAGCAATTACTCTTGCTTGAACTTACTTAGCAGGTAAGAGCAGTAAGTGTAGTTAACTGCTATATGATGTAGTCTTTTTAGACCCGTATATATCAGGTTTGTATATTTGTCTGAGATCAAATAAATGTGAGTGTGAGATAGTACGAGTACGTAAAACGTTTTCATGCACGAACTAACTACGACTTCATAACTTATCCTAATAAACAAACAAACATCTACTGTAAAAATACTTTAATAGTAGTTTTACTTTACCCTATCAAACATTAAGTGCTTCTCATTTACAATACCAGACTATTAATAAGACATCTCAACTCACAAGTTGTCAATTTTGTATTTAGAACTTTAACGTGGTTTAAATATTGTTCAAAATACAGTAACTGGCACAAAGAATAGAGCTTCGACTAAAGTTAGAAGAATACGCTTTATAATAAGTCGTCTCGTCGTAATTATACAAAACAAAGTAACCGATTTTAGACTGTAACTCATTACCTTAAAATCGGTTATTTGGTTTTGTGTAATAAGGTCCTTTTTTTTATGATGACAGTGCGGCACTGGAGCAGTGCGGGTGTCGTTTACTTTTTAAAGAAAATCAGCCTTCTACATAATAGTTAAGGTTCATATTTGCAGGGAATTTATACTGCTTGGATCCGATACGCGTGGAGTTTACAGAGTTCTAGGCAGTATCAATTCAAATATGAACCTTAACTATTATGTAGAAGCCTGAATTTTCTTTAGCACGTGTGAAATGCTCTCCTGCGCCACGTTTGGTGGAAATCGTACATTAAACTGAAAAAGCTCTAAAATTAGACTTGTCATATTAAAATTCAAGTACTGTACTGTATTATATTACGTACGTGCATCGTGCTAAACATTTATCTAAGCTACGTGATTTTTAATCTAATCAGGGCATTCGACATAAAATAATCCAAATCAGTGCTTTTAAGTTTTTGAAACTATCACATCTACATTTAGGGTGCGGTTTGCGATACCGCTTTGTAAAGCGGAGCGGAATGGAGCGGAACGAAGCGAAATTAATATTAGATCCGCTATGAGTAGAGTATGGTCCTATACCTGTGATAGGTATCCTGAAGGGATAGTAGCAGTAGTAGTAAGGGGTTTTTTTTTTATGGGACAAGCCCGCCACACTGTTCCCAAACCACTGCAACTTCTGTAAGCCAGAATCAACAGTGGCGACCACAAGAAAAGCGCCGAGACAATGAAGCTCGACGAGTCCCGGAGAAACGATTCAACTGTCTGTCTGTCTGTAGTAGTAAGGGGATGTATAAATAGTACATAATGCAATTTTGATGTAACTTTTACACTTCAGGTCCACCAATTTTTTAAGCGGCTCAAATCTAGATTTCCAGCCTAAGGATCGAACCCAGGGCTTACGAGCAAAGTATTTTTGAATACAGATTCAAATTGTTCAATTAACACATCTGCCCCCGAAAACCACAATAGCCTTACAAAGTCATAAGCCTTTTTTTTATAACTTCTCCCACCCTGGACGGCGCGGTAGGGATTGTCAGACTTTTACTGACTAAAACAAAAACAGGAACATGGATGTTCCTTCTTGTGCCCTTTGCGTTCCGGGGGCGCGGTTTCTCTTTCGAACAACCCGCAGCCCCGGCAGGCAAAGTCATAAACCTGGCAGAAACATTAATTCCGAGGACACAATAGACCAGTGGACATTTTAGTCTTGTGGAAACATTAGCCCCTAGTAGTCGCGGTTAGTTATACCCATTTGTTTATCGTTTCCGCAACAGTGTCGCAAACCGCAGCCTACACTGTAAAGGCTCGTTTTCAATACGCGATTTTATGTCCTGCAACGCTGCCATAAGGCTTAGAGTCTTTAGATTTTAGAAATAAATGTTTTAGTCTGGATTCCCACTAAACCAATGCGAGGAAGTAGAGCAGTGAGAAAAGAAATAACCATTAGAAATCGCTCCAATATTTTTTTATATATCATTGGATGGCAAGCAAGCCTACGGCCCACCTGTGGTAAGTGGTCACCGCTGCCTATAGACATTTGCAATACCAAAGACCTTGCAAATGCGTTGCCACCCCAAAAAAGTTGAAATGTCTCATTTGCCAGTAACTACACCGGCACCCATACCCTTCAAGCCGGATCACAGCAACGCTGCTTAGCGGCAGAAAAAGGTAAAACTAATTCCATATTTAAAACAAGGCAATTCTATTTGGTGGAGATTTTTCCTCACTCACAACCCCGATTCCTCACACAGTCCTTTTGGAAATCCAGCTTTATTAACGTCACAAAACCTTAGACGCAATCTTTCGGCTACTCATACTGAGCCACGTAACGCTGGCTCACGTCACAACGTATCTACAACATTACGCAAACGTCACAGGACATGAATCACTATTACGGGCCTCCGCCAACGTCCGACTTTCTGTAGGACCGATTTTCAGACCGTTCAATAGATCCATAGTTTCGTGGGACCGACATTAAAACATTAGAATTTATATTTTCTATTCTTTCCCACAAAAAAATCGGTCACCGATCGTCGCACGTGGTCGGACAGCCAAAAACGAGCCTTCAATTCTACAATACCAAACAGAAGAACATCTAATAAGAAGCATCAAAACATCAATACAGTAATCTTACTAAGAAATCGTCTGGTTGAATCCCGAACAGGTCGCGGAAGTATCTGAATGCTATTGGAGCGTAAGTCTTGAACTTGAACTCTGAGTAGTGATGCGCTGGCGTGTGGTTGGACCCTTCGTGAGGAAAGTTTGTCGTTTCCACGGTCATGAAGTCTTGCATGAGGAGATCTCGCTCCGGTTTGGATGCTAGCCCGCCGATTGCATGCTGGATTCCTGTGGAAATGGAGAGAGAGAGTTGGATATTATATCATCGAAAGGCATTTTTGAACGTCATATACAAGAATAAAGAATTGAATCTGTAGTTTCGTATGAAGAATGGGCAAGAAACTCCATATTTACTCGTTTTAAATAAATGTTTTACAACATTTATACAACAACAAGATACTATCACGCCTGTATTCCCCGAATTATTAGGCAGAGGTGTACCAGTGTACACCCACAGTTTGCCAGAATATGTAGGTACCATGTAATAGGGGGCGGGTCTGTTGCCATTAACCAAATCCAAATATACAAGTAAAATACAATATTTATACTATACAGGGCCAAACAGGATTACACGTGAAGAATACAATGTAGCTTATATACAACAGTTTGCCAGTAATGTAAAAAAATCATATAATAGAAGGCGAGATTATTGCCATCCGACCGACTGCATCAACTGGGCATACATCCAGACTCCAGGAAACTCCCGATAGAAAACTACTTAGCCTAACTTGGGAATCAAACCCTTCTGCTGATATTTATCTGACTAGCTAGTAGACCAATGAGGTAAACAAAAAATTTACTCATATCATGAATCAAAGATTCTGTTAAGAATATTTCAATGAACAAATCAGCGACAATCATTCATTATTTGAGCTTCCACAATAAAAAACTTCTATCCTCATAAAAAACCGGCCAAGTGCCAGTCGGACTAATAAACGAGGGGTTTCGCACATTCGTACAAAATTAAACACGATTCTTGTATGAGGAGGGAATGGAAGCCCTTACTCATCATCATAATATCAGCCGACGTCCACTGCTGAACATAGGCCTCCCCTACACAAGGTGTTGTTTTGCATTGATGCCAGTGATTTCCCGCGACCTTTACCGGCCGTTAATCCATCTCATGGTGGGCCTTCCCACACTGCGTCATTCGGTGCGTGGTCACCAACTTAGTTATTAACCTTATCTTAATTTTTATTATATATTGCCATGGTTGCATACTGTGTCTGCCAATAACGGTTTAGAAAATACAGCTCAGATTAAAGAGGTCTTCCTCTCTCCTACTTATATATATTTTTTTTATATTAATCTCGCTTAATTTAATTTTTATTCTTATAAGACATCGTTGTGCCCGACAGCGTCCATTATTAGTAAAGATTTGAGATTTAATCGCTGTGGCAGACAGTGAACCCTTAATGACAGAGTCCCGTTAGTACCCTTTTAGCTACGGGACCCTAAAAAAGAGTTCCTCCATTGCATTTATCTTGCTGAACAAACAAGAAATATGTAATGGTTGTCAAGATAATTATATTATTATTACGATGGCAAGTCATTAGCAACATCACGGTCAAAGGCCAGGCTTGGGAAATCGACCTTGGAAACTAAGAATATTTGAATAATATTGTTGAGTTTCTACTTAGTACACAACTCCTTATGTACTAAGTATTTACATGACTCCTTAGTTAAGGACTTCATACAACTCGATTCCTATATAATATATAACATCACGCCTGTATTCCCCGAAGGATTAGGCAGAGGTGTAACAATATACACCCACAGTTCGCCGGTATGTTTAGGTCCTATGTAATAAGGGGCGAGCTTATTGCCATTAACCGGGCACAAGACCTAACTCCAACTGAGAATCTCCATGGGGAAAAAAGAATGAGTTTATGTAGTAGTATACAGATGATGTGCTTATGGTACAAAATCGCTTGACACTGTTCGCTTTGCCTGCTCTAAAAATGTATGGAAAGCCTCCAGATTGTTACACGCTATAAAATATTCAAGTGAAGACGAACGACAAAGGAACTTCCGCACTTATAAAAATAGCTTTGTTCCGTTCTAGTGGCGATCGAAATTTTATATCAAAGATTCAAGTTATTTCATGGAGATACTTGTTTACATGATATAATCAAAAAATAACTTATACGAAGATGAAAATTGAGAAAAGTGTTCTTATTGGAGGTTGTATATTAACTTTATTCTTCCAACCGAGTTTCACGGAGGCCTAATTTCAATGGAGCTCAGACCAACAAAAAAAGAAAGACGGCGCGCCGCGAACATCAAAAGTGAAGCCACCTTTTTATCTATGTGTGTATCGAACGGTTGCCATTTGTTAAATTTTTTCCCTATAATTTGGGGATATTTTTGTGGGTAGCACTAGGATAATATTGTACGAGTAAGATATTGTTCAGTATGGTATTGTACCTCAATAGTTGCGAAGGCTTCTACTCCAAAAAAAAAGAACTTATATTTTCAATCAACTTTATTGAATTCAAAAAGAACACAAAAAATCACTGACTCTAAAGAAAAAGTAATATGGTAGTAGTTATATAAATGGTATCGAACAAAAAATATTCCCTTTTAAAAACCTTGTTGTTGAGTCAATTTTTTAAATTATTCCATTATTTATATTATTCCTTTTATTTTTTATTTCATTATTAATTGGAAACCTAAAATATTAAATACCTACATAAAAAGAAGAAAACTAGAAGTAAGAAATCATAATTATTTATATTAACCGAATGGGGAAATTTTAAATCGTATTATGGCAACCCTCACACTTTATGTCACTGCTTTCGTTCGTTGAGGTTTTGTCTTCCGAGTAACCTAAAATTCACAGTTTATTAATAGAGAAACGATGTTATTTCATGTACTTACAAGTGAAAAGTGATTCCGTGAGACTTTTTATGTAATTTGCTGTTGTTTTTGCAACTTTTCACTACACAGGAAGGCATAATTCTATGTTTTAAATCTAAGTTTACTTGACGGCGACTCGTGACGTACTAAGAGCGATGAGCATGGTTTTAGTGTAGGTGTGTGCGTGAGCGTGTATGTTTACTTGCAGGAGCACGGTTTTATGGCTTCACTTTCGATGTTCGCGGCGCGCCGTCTTTCTTTTTTTGTTGGTCTGAGCAATGGAGACTAAACAAGTAGGTATGCACGAGATATTATAGTGTACAAGTGTGTGATCAAAATACAGGTGCACTCCCTCTTCCCCAACTTTCACAGTACGATGGGATACCAATCCGATACTACCGGGGAGAAATCAGGCGCAGGACCAACGGTTTCACGTGCTTTCCTAGGCACGGGGTCGTCACACCAACTTCCAAACTCCGGACTGCTACTGAGAAATTCTTAACAGAAAACCCAACAACACTTTGCTAGACCTGGGACTCGAATCTAGGACCCCCGCTTGTGACCACGAGACCAACGGAACAATGTCTTTTATGAACAACCTCCTGAAACTTGACGAGGATACAAAACTGTATCTTACAATACATACATACAATCACGCCTGTATTCCCCGAAGGGTTAGGCAGAGGTGTACCAATGTACTACCACAGTTCGCCGGTATATTTAGGTCCCATGTAATAGGGGGCGAGCCTATTGCCATTAACCGGGCACAAATCCTAACTCCGAGCTGTTACTGAGAATTTCATACAAAAACCCAATAGCACTTTTTGCTAGACCTGGGAATCGAACCCAAGACCTCTAGCGTAGCAGCCGCGCTTAAGACCACTAGGCTACTGAGGCAGTTAACTGTATCTTGTATATGGAATATTGATTCAGTGAACCTATATTCGATGAATGTAGACAAAAAACGTTTTCAGTTGAAAAACAATTAAAAATAGAGGCCTATGTCAATAGAAATATTGGTTCCGATTCTCGGGAAAAGTTTTAAATGAATTTCCTTGGTAGCTCGATCAATGGGTAGTTTAGAACTTTGTTTTAAACTGATAAGTGTATGGACGTTCTAACATTTGTCTAGATTAGAGTTTTCAAGACTTTGAAGGTCAGTGAAGCGGGTCGTTTGGTAAACTGACTATGAATATGATTATCTTTACAAATAATTTGAAGTCTCTGTTTGTAATTTCAAATTAAGTTTTTCACTAAATGCATTTGAAAGTATTCATTTACAACAACAAAAAAACGTTTTTTTTAATTTTTGTCTGTCTGTTTACTTCGGCCAATCTCTGAAACGGCTGCACCAATATCGAGAGTTTCACTCGCAGATAGCTACCTGTTATCCGTTCTAATATTATAAATGCGAAAGTAACTGTGTCTGTCTGTTTGTCTCTTCTTCACGCCTAAACCACTGAACCGATTTCAATGAAATTTGGTACAGATATAGTCTGGGACCCGAGAAAGGACATAGGATAGTTTTCATCCCGGAAATCCCCCGGGAACGGGAACTATTAATCCACGCGGATGAAGTCGCGGGCAAAAGCTAGTAAGGAATAATTTTCTTTTCTAACGCGAGCGAATTCGCGATAATTTTCTGAAACACTTGAAGCAATGACGACGGTACCGTTGACGCAGTGGCTAAGCCATTGACTGCTGCCCTGCATATCGCGGTTTGCATTTCCGTAGAGAAAAAATATTCAGATGGCTTACACGTGGTTGTGTGTGTGAGTTTGTAAACGCACTCACGACTTTCAACTGTATTTTTGTGGCATTTTAGTTTAATATCAATTGATCGATCTGTCTGCGCTGTCCCAAATAATATCTTTCATGAAACCGGAGTCTGGATTGGTGTCGCCCCCTATTAAATGGGAATTAAACACCTGGCGAAATGTACAAAGTGAAAGTCAAAGCATTTATTTCAATTATACCATTTACAGGCATTTTTAAATAGTCAGGGAATCGGTCGGTTAGTCAGAAAGATGAAGCTAGTTGCTCGTTCCAAAACGTAACTCTCTGGGAGACGAACGAGCACGAAACTCCATGGACACTGTTTTCAATTAGGTTTTTACAAAATGCTGGTTACAATATTCTTATTGCTTCTACATCATCACGCCTGTTGTGTGTGTGTGATGAAGGGTTAGGCAGAGGTGTACCAATGTACACCCACAGTTCGCCGGTATATTTACTTCCCATGTAACCATCCCATCACGCCTGTATTCCCCGAAGGGTTAGGCAGAGGTGTACCAATGTACGCCCACAGTTCGCCGGTATATTTAGGTCCCATGTAATAGGGGACGAGCCTATTGCCATTAACCGGGCACAAATCCAAACTCCGAGCTGCTACTGAGAATTTCATAGAAAAACCCAATAATACTTTTTGCTCGACCTGGGAATCGAACCCGGGACCCCTTGCACAGCAGTCGCACTTGCGACCACGAGACCAACGGGGCAGTTCCCATGTAATAAGGGGCCTATTGCCATTAACCGGGCACAAATCCTAGCTCCGAGCTGCTACTAACAATTTCTTACAAAATCCCCAATAGCACTTTGCGCGGCCTGAAAATCGAATCCAAGACCTCTAGCGTAGCAATCGCGCATCGGACCACTAGGCGAACGGGGCAAACGTGAAAACAATGAAGGTGAATTATAAATACACTTCTCTGCCTACCCGTTTAGACACACAGTCGTGATGTTACATGGCTGTAAAACACTTGACACTGCACGATAGTGTGCCCTTGGATGCCTATCTATTTCCTATGCGGCACAGGAAGCACTGCTGTTGATATTTTTCCCCCTTTTTTAGAATTATTCGTTGGTTGTATGTTTAATGTTAAATTTAATCTTTGCGAATTGTCTTTTTCTTTCATAAAACTCTCGGAGTTTAAAGCGTTATCGTTTTATAAGCGTTAGCGCTTAAAGTTAAAAGTTTGAAGTCTGTCTTTGTGTTTGGCTGTATCTCCTAAACGGGTGAACCGATTTTGATGCAATTTTTTTGTATCTCTAACCATAGTTGACTAGCTATATAGTCCGCTGTGTCACCCGCGTTCAGTAACGCCTTTGGATGATCTAATCATTGAAATAGTTATGTAAGTATCGTTAGTTTTAAAATTAACTTTCACGAAGTTTCTTATTATCACAGTATATCACATCGTAGTATCACAAAATCGCACATAATGAAGGCAAACCACACCTAAATGAGAACCTATTTTTAAAAACACCTCATTCAAAGGAACAATACGACAACTATTCAACAACAAAAAAACCCTGCGGTTTCGCCCGCTTTGAGTTACGTCTTTGATAACTGCTCCACTTGCGTAAGTCGTAGCATGATGTTATAATTATAGCCCATTGCTATTATATACTTTAAGTTACTCGCTGATAACGTAGCTTTCTATAGGTGAAAGAATTTTAAAATCGGTCAAATGGTTTTCGATTTTATCCATCACAAACAAAAACTTTTGTTGTAGGGGGTAATGCCTGGATCTACTAAACCGATTTTGAAAATTCCTTCACCCATGGAAAGCCACGTTATTTGTGAGTGTCATAGGCTATATAACATAACGCTACGACACACGGGAGCGGAGCAGTAACCAAACACGTCACTTAACACGATTAAAACTGTCCTCGCAGACGAAATTGCAGACAGCTCACTAGAAAGTTTATAAAAGAATCCTTACCCCACACAATATCATTCATTAGCCTCTTAGAATCCATTTTGGAACCCTAATTCACTATACACACACATAAAAACTAAACTTTTCAGCACAAAACACTTGAAACAACACCATAACTCAACCACTTCTCTTTCAAAACTGTGAATATTCTCAATGAATTTCCTTAAAGCTGGGTTAATTTGAAATTTTCCTGTATAATTCCAATAATATTATATCGGTAATAAAATGAGTGTTGTCCTGTTTAATTGGCAGTTGAGTGGTGACTGATTTCGTTGCAGTATCTGTTACAACGGGAAGCGGGGGATCTGAGTATCAGTGTTTACTGGGAATTGTGGTGCTTGGTTTAATCGGATAGTTGGGTTTTTTATACTGTTTACAGTATATTTTTATCAAGAGTAATATAATAAAACTGAAGAGATTTTTTGTTTGTTTGTTTTAACGAGGTAATGTCTGAAATTATCAGTCGCATTGCTTATTTCACCCGCCATAAGTTACGTCTTTGGTTACTGCTCCGCTCTCGTATGTCGTAGCGTCATGTTATATAGCCTATTTTAATCAGGAATAATGTACCATTCTAATGGTAAAAGATTTTTTGAAATTGGGCTGTCATTTTTGAGTTTTTTCGTAACATACAAAAATATGATTAATTCCTCTTTATAATATGATTGTAAATAGCTAGATTCATGAGGAATAGCATAGGCTATATAACATCACGCTACGACCCACGGGAGCGGAACAGTAGCCAAACACGTAACATAACCGGGTGAAATACCATGAAGTAAAGTGCGCTTTTTTCAGCTTGTCATACAACCTAATATTAGCAGCTTACCACAAGCTCAGTTCGCTTAAATTCACCAAAGAGGATTTATACAGAACTAGCTTTTGCCCGCGGCTTCGCTCGTGTTAAGAAGTATTATCTTTCATCCCCTATTTTATCCCCTTGGGGGTAGAATTGATCAAAATCCTTTCTTAGCGGATGCCTACTTCATAACATCTACCTGCATGCCAAATTTCAGCCCGATCCGTCCAGTGGTTTGGGCTGTGCGTTGATAGATCACTAGTCAGTCAGTCAGTCAGTCACCTTTGAGTTATATATATTTAGATAGATAGATAGTAGTAGTAGAGCTCTTTGTGAAAGAGCTCGTCCAGGGAAGTTCCACCAACATACCTATTTCTAAAGCAGCGTGGCTGTGTTCCGGTTTGAAGTGTATGGGTGCCGGTGTAATTACAGGCACATAAGACATTTCTACTTTGTCACTGGGATTGCAACGCACTTGCAAGGCCTTTGGTATTGCAGATGTCTATAGGCAGCGGTGAGCACTTAACATCAGGTGGATAAAAGCTTGTTTGCCATCCAACGAAATTAGCACCACACAGAAATTCGAATCACAACAAAAAAACACACTGTCTTCTTTACAAAAGAATTCCCTTTTAAGCCTTAAAAGTTTTTAATTGCACGACAAGATAAGAGATCAATTTAAGAGTAAATCTTCAATTTTTTCTTATCAGAGAGACACTACGACTTGTAGATTCGCAATTTGATTTGACCTACATCATTGACAGATGCGCTTGCGACCTGTAAACAATACCTATGTTTACACAATTACAATGCGCTGTCAATCAAATAGTTTTGACGCATGCGCTGTAGCGTTTAAGGATGAGTCAGATAAAGACGTAAAATTAAAATGGAAGCCTATGCATGTGGACGTAGTCTATTGACGCAAGTATTGACCACAGAACTTTAGGCTTGGGGTTAAATTTTCTATAATTGTCATCGCAAAGTGTGTAGAACATATTTATACATGTATTCCCCAAAGGGTTAGGCAGAGGTGTACCAATGTACACCCGCAGTTCGCCGGTATGTTTAGGTCCCATGTAATAGGGGCGAGCCTATTGTTATTAACCGCGCACAAATGCCAACTCCGAGCTGCTTCTGAGAATTTCCTAGAAAAACCCATATAGACCCCAGATAGACCTGGGATGCGAACCCAAGTCCTCTAGCGTAGCAGTCGCACTTAGGATCAATAGGCTAACGAGGCTCGGGTCAATCTGCTTCGGGTAAGTTTGGTGATCAATGCTTGTGCCTTTCCTGTATGAGAAGAGGCCTTTGCCCTGGACTAGGATGATAAATGATGGTATTACTTATTATTATTATTCATAATATCAGGGCTAAATTTCCATAGAAAATTTTACTTAAAAACGTCTCGAGGTACTCGAAAACTCCTACACCACCAACCCTTATTCCTTTCGACGAAAATACAATCCATACATAACTAATGCCTCTTTATATTCGAACAAACGATAATTACAATGACATGACGAACATGGAAATAAGCTCAATGCCTTAAAGAAACCTTGAACCATGAACAAATGCTGATAATTGGACCGTTCACACCGCATTTGTTGATTTGTGGGTAAATTAACTTAATGTTACGTTGACTTGTTAATTAATAGGTAGATAGGATATGTAAAACTTGATTAATTTGAAAACTAAAAGTGGTTGAGAATTTGGTGTTGTCTGACTTGGGAGATGCCTATGTCCGGATTGTGTCTGACTTTTTATTTACTTTTTGACTTCTTATGGGTTATAGTTATAATCAACAACAGTAATTAAAGACACAGAACATATACCTATAACAAAAAACGCAATTATACATTTACGAACATATCAAACCTCGACTGCCTAGTTACCCTAGTCAAATCAGAGAAAAAGGTCAGGTGCGCAGTACTCGTAACCGGCGTGCTTGCGTGACCAGACGTATGAACGTGGACGAGGCGAAAGGAGTATGTAAGGATCGTAGCAAGTGGCGTTGTGGTTTCAGCCTACCCCATGGGAAAAAGGCGTGAGTTTATGTATGTATGTAAATCAGGGAATTAGTTCCCGAAATTTTAACAATGTCTAAATCTGTCAGAAATTCCTGTAATTTACTTAAATTTTTGACTTGATATTGATTGTCACTGAGATGAATTGCGTCATTTTTTGATTTCTGGAATATCGACCTTCAGACGTGAAAGAAAAAGTAGTTTAAAAATACATTTTTTGTAGTAATGTTATCACTGTATGTTCAATTGTTCATACAATGACGAGTAACCGAAATTGTCGTCGAGCACTTTTTCTCGGTAACCGATTGTTGCCCAAAAGCTTTTGTTGAACCAATATTTGCGTCGAAATATTTCTATTCATAGAAATATTTATTTTCCCCGAAATATTTATTTTCGTCGTTTAAATTCTTTTCGCCGAAATATCTATTTTCGTCAATAAAATTATTTTCGCTGAAATATATTTTCGTTTTTTTTTATATTTCTCTTTGCTTACCAACTAATATTTTCTGATGGTTTGCCATCCTCTGACGTATTTACTGTAAGAGGATCATGTAGGTTAATCACACCATGAAAAACTTAGCCAAACATATCTTGATCAATAAGTAAATAAGACTGAATCATTAGCCTAGTGGTGCTAAGCGCGACTGCTACGCTAGAGGTCTTGAGTTCGATTCCCACGTCGAGCAAAAAGTGTTACTGGGTTTTTCTATAAAATTCTCAATAGTAGCTCGGACTTATTGTGTGCGTTGTGCCCAGTTAGCGGCAATCTGGCCCCCTATTACATGGGACCTAAACATACCGGCGAACTATGGGTGTCCATTGGCACAAAAATCTGCCCTAAACCCTTCGAGGAATACAAGCGTGACGTTATATGTTTAAAATCAAGTTCATTTGTATGTTCAGAGCAACACGTTGTCGAGAATATCCTTTTAAATAATTTTGGCAGCTCTGAACTCTGCTTATACCCGCCCGGGTCAGGGCCTTTCCGGGCTCCGGAAACATGTGAGCAAGTTCATATAAAATGTATGCAAGCCACGATGCAAGGTATATTTTTCCCCCATCCCTGTGGACCGGAGCCCATGACGATAAGCTTCTCATATTCATGTGATGGAAAATATGGTAAATTCATCCGTGAAAATTAAAATTTTAAACACGTATTGAATCTTAAGGCGCCTTATCAAAGGGTCGTTTTACACGTAAGCGGATTGACGCATTCGGTTCGGCAATTTCAATACAACGCTATCTAAGGTTGTATATTGCTTCTATACCTTTAGCACTCAGGAATAACTTAGCTTCTTATTAAAGAAAGAATTTTCAAAATTGGACCTGTGGTTTCGGGGATTTGTGCGTTCAAACTCTTCAGCTTTATAATATTAAAACCAGCTTTTGCCCGCGATTTCGACCGCGTAGTTTTTTCATCTGAAGTAAGTTACGTCTTTGGTTACTGCTCCGCTCCCATGGGTCGTAGCGCGATGTTACTTAGCCTATACTATTCCTCATGAATCTGACTATCATATTCCAAAAGATTTTTTTTTTCAATCCGACAGGTGATTGCGGAGATTAAAGAAACAAACAAAAACTCTACAGCTTTATTATATTAGCATAGATATGTGTAGATAACAATCATTTACAACGACAATCGGAAACGCAACTCGGATGTATTCCATTCATCTAATGAATTTGGCTGGCGAATGCCCCATTCACAACATCACATGGTTCGCCTGACTCAGAATATTATCAGGAAAGAATTCCTCAAATTGAGTCATCGGTACACCGAAAATAATACAAAAGTTCTTCAATTGTGACTGAGATTTCGGAGAAAAAATTAAAATGACATTACGTCATTTTTAATTGGGCCAAAATTACGAACGATCGGAGTATCGATTGTGTTGTAATGCTAAAGGAGGTCGTTTACGGCGACTTTTTGCAGCGATCCAGTAACGCGCCTCTCCATCGCTTTTGTTTGTCACATATGCAATCAATTGCATGGATGAAATCCATCTTGCAACTGTAGCGTTATATGCTGCACTGCATCGCGATAGAAGCGATCTCGACTGTATCGCGGTCTTTTTGCGATTGAATTGTACGACCCTAATGGTGGGTCCACACGATACAGACTTCTGTCTGTACAGACATCTGCACAGACTATTGGTGGGTCCACACGACACAAACTTAACACAGACTTCTATAGAATTTTGTCTGTACAACAAATCAGTACAGACAAATGTCGGTGTATCAGAAAAGTCGGAAGTCTGCGTACATGTCTGTACGTTTGTCGGAGCAAAACTCATGATTATTGAATTACTTAATTTATTCATTAAAATCGAAGTCTGAACTGATGAAAAGTCTGCACAGACATTTGGTAATGTAAAAATTTTTACTCAGACTGAAGTTTTATTGCCGACTTAAATGGTTATAATTCTAAAAATACATACTTCTTACGCCCGCGAATTATACTTTAATCAACATATAACTTAATAGTAACTTGCAAATTGCAAAAAACGTAAGAAAATTTGAATTTGGCGGGCTACCGTGGAGGTTGCACCTTAAAATGATGCCGCGACATCGAAAGGGATTTGTCATTTTAAAGCGTATGGCCTTTAAATGCCAACAGTCAAACAAGTCCATATCACGTCACAAACTGACCTCTGATAACCGAATCGCGTGACGTGGACACCACGAGATATCGAACTGTGACGTAGTCTATATGTACACATTACGTGTCTACGTGACGTGTCCCGATAATCGGCTAGCTTTATGGATGGATCATGTTTCTATAAATAAAATTATCTTTTGATCGCGATAAGTTTTTGTGATTGGTTCACCGGAATTCGGTGTCTGATTTGAATACGGTCCGTCTGCAGCGGTAATGTAGTATTTTAGTGGGTGTCTTAAAAGAGGTGGAAAAGAAATATTATGATTGAGCATTTTCATTGATAATGAATAGCAAAAATAATGTTGATAATTGCGTTCGAGATAAAGATAATTCCGCGTGGCAGTCGCCTTTTTCACATTCAATTACGCAATGGTAATGGGTAAGGGTTCTTATAATTTATGCGTTTGGTATAATATATTTTTTCATACAATTGCCAGATCGAGAGCGACACCGGTACTGCATAAGCATGACTGCAGAACGACAAACGTCACGTGTCAACTGTATGGAAAAAGACAACCATCCGTGTGTAGTCCGACCGACACGCGAACTGCTCCAGTGCTGTAGAAGTCCAGCTTTAAAAGCAAAGATTGAAGAAGCCCTTAGTCTTGCCACTGGTGCAGATGCACCATAATGATTTAACAAGCCAGGTGCTGTGCAAGGCAAGTCAAGGTAACAATTGAACCACCTATGGTGTATTCTCCAGACCGATCCCGACTAATCTTAATGCAGACTAGCCAAGTACACAGGAGATATTACAATACTCAAGTGTGTGCGCAAGCGCAGGTGCACTCCCTCTCCCCAAACTCTCATAGTCCGATGGGACGGCAATCCGATACAACCGTGGAGAGATCAGGCGCGAGGCCAACGGCTTTACGTGTTTTCCGACATGGTATAAAATATCAGACACTTTATATATACCATCACGCCTGTATTCCCTGAAGGGTTGGCAGAGGTGTACCAATGTATACCCACAGTTCGCCGGTATATTTAGGTCCCATGTAATAGGGGGCGAGCCTATTGCCATTAACCGGGCACAAATCCAAACTCCGAGCTGCTACTGAGAATTTCATAGAAAAACCCAATAACAGTTTTTGCTCGACCTGGGTATCGAACCCAGGACCTCTAGCGTAGCAGTCGTGCTTAGGACCACTAGACCAGCGAGGCAGTCAGACACTTTAGTGTATGTCTAACATTGACCTGCCGTGGAACTTGAGGGAAACTGTCATTCCACTGCTGTTAAGGATTGACAGCTCACCTAAAGCTTATTATCATCATCATATCAGCCGAACGACGTCGGAGGACGACGAGGACGAACGAGGAGCTCGTGGCTAAATAATTACAGCCGCATAGACCGATCTTCCGGGTTAAGCCACGCTTGCCGAGGTTGGTCTGTGGATGGGTGACCATTTTATCATAGCGAGTTTCCTCCGTGCCTCGGAAAGCACGTAAAGCCGTTGGTCCCGGCTGTCATTTGTAGATCTTTGACAGTCGTTACTGTTAGTCAGAAGCCCGAAAGTCTGACAACCAGTCTTACTAAGAGTATCGTATTACCTATTACTGGGTTGTGGAGGTCTGATAGGCAGTCGCTCTATGTAAAATACTGATATTCAGCTGCATCCGGTTCGACTGGAAGCCGACCCCAACATAGTTGGGAAAAGGCTAGGCAGATGATGATCAGCCGAACGACGTCCACTGCTGGACGTAGACCTCCCTTACATAACCACAATGGCTGGTCCTGCGATTTCCGGCGACCTTTACCAGGTCTTTGGATGGGTCTTGCGGTCCACCCACCAAAGCGAAAGTAGGTGCACAGGCGGAGTTTTTAGTGGGTGCAAGCCTTGCATAGCTACGTCGTCTCCCCGGATGCCGTGGCATTCGCAAGGCATATTCTTCATTTACAAAAAAAAAACCCGCTCTGCTACCATCCTACCTGGCCAGAAAAACGTACCCATGTAAAACCCAATACCACATTTAGAGACAAAATTAAAACAATAACAAAATATTGTTTACCACGATAACAGCCATAACAGGAATTAGCTTACATGCAATGAGTAATACGTGTGTGTTTATTTTGTGTTCGATGAATCATTGAATATCTGCATAATATGTTTTGTATTGCTTCGCGATCGGTTTGTGATTTAGATACTAATATATCATAGCTATATTTACATTTTAGAACAATTGTTAAGCGCCGGATACATTCGAGGCAGAGTGGTTGCCTCAAGCTGAGGCATGCCGCGCATTGAGGCTAATTTCACCGCCTCTGAACGGTTTTCCCTTAGTTTGTCGTGCTTAAATGAGTCATGTTTTTATTTATTTTATAATTTCTTAAATGACATCATTGCAGTTAAAATATGACAATGCGAAGCTATAACTACTCAAGTAATAATCACCTACCGCAGACAAGAAAAGCAATTATATTTTTTTATGTAGTGCCGTAGTCTACAGTAAAATAGATTTAAAAAACCATGGGGCAACCTTAAGAAGATTTGTCCTAGAAGTGAAATGTAGAAGTATCATGAGTTGGCGATGTACCGTTTTAGAGGCAGCCTTGAACAGAGCCGCATTTTGCCTCAAATCGAGGCATAACATTCTAAGGCTACACAAAGGGATAAGCAGCTTTATTCCGATGCAACTCACATCTGGTTAAGTACAAGGGGCCCCTTATCTTATGAAGGATAGATCCGATCAGGGTGAAATACCACAGATGGTTCGTCTAATTATGGTACAAAATTGCATGTCACTCGCCAAACGCCTAACGTCCTTTATTGAACGAATCTCAAGATCAATTTTAATCTCGATTCGTTCTCGTTCCAGGAAAAGGAAACCAATCAATGGTTGAGTTTGCAACATGTATAGGTAACCTTGAGAGGACGAATCGCAAGTACCACCAGATTGAGACTTGAACTATTTCGTAATTTTGGGCGAAAAGGCAAGTCTTGGAGTTAACTGACCCTAGTCTACTGCAAAGATAGTCAAGGTTGCTATGTCCGCAGCCCCCAAATTTAGGCCCATATAACAAGAGTTAGAAGAGCCATATATCTAGACTGAAGGGAGTGACCCCACTACCATAAGGGTTCAATTTAAGCTACATACATACATAAACTCACGCCTTTTTCCCATGGGGGTAGGCAGACACCACGGACCGCCACCTCCTACGATCCTTACACACTCCTTGCGCCTCGTCCACATTCATACATCTGGTCATACAAGCACGCCGGTTACGAGTACTGCGCACCTGACCTTTCTGAAGAACCTCACCGATAAGGTCAAGGTAGGTTTTTCTAGGGCGCCCCCTCCCGGCATTGCTACTCACATCTGCCATATAAATCCCTTTTGTTAGTCGCCTTTCACTCATCCTCTCAACATGACCGAACCATCTAAGCATCAAAAAAATCAAACAAGAAAGCAAGCAATCTAAGCTTAAGCTACCTCAAGAAATATATCCTTGAAATAGACAAACCATGATGGTGCTATAAATAAACACTGTTTAGCAAACACAGCTCATTTCCTTGATGGGCTACTACATAGGCTAGCAGATACAACAAATGCATTACTGATAGGCATCAGTAATGAGCATCCGTTGATGATTGACCTTCGTGGTGTCAAGTTGGTACTATAGCGGTCTACAGTACAGATCTATGGAAGCAACAAGAATAATATGACTGGGATTTTGTGAAAATTTCATTGAAAAGAGTCTGTGGAGTTTCTTGCTCGTTCTTCTTTGTAGAGACTTACGTTTTGTAACGAGCAACTAGCTTCAGCTTTCCGAATAACTGAGCGATTCTATAACAATTGTAAAGTGCCTGTAAATTGTTTAATCAATTAATGTAAGTCAGTATGAGTCTGACAACGATTTTACAGGTAAGTTACCTGTAAAATGTCACCTTTATAGTTCAAATAGTTTTGGAGACTTCGTGTTTAGTCATTGAGTGATCTTTCGTTTTTATGTAGTAGCTTCTGCCCGCGACTTCTTCCGCATTGTTTTTTTTTCATATCTCTTTATGAGAACTGCCCCTTTGGTCTCGTGGTCGCAAAGCGTGACTGCTGAGCAGGGGATCCCGGGTTCGATTCCCTGGTCGGGCAAAAAGTGGTATTGGGTTTTTTCATTAGGAATTTCTCAGTAGCAGCCCGGAGTTTGGAAGTTGGTGGTGTGATACCCCCGTGCCTCGGAAAGCACGTAAAGCCGTTGGTCCCGGCTGTCATTCGTAGATCTTTGACAGTCGTGACGGATAGTCAGAAGCCAAGAAGTCTGACAAGTATCGTGTTCCCCAGTTACTGGGTTGAGGAGGTCAGATAGGCAGTCGCTCCATGTAAAACACTGGTATTCAGCTGCTTCCGGTTAGACTGGAAGCCGACCCCAACGCAGTTGGGAAAAGGCTAAGCAGATGATGATGGTCTCTGTATGAGAAGATGCCTTTGCCCTGCAGTGGAACAACGTAAGTCGATATTTAACTGGATGTAACATGAATAAAATAGGTTTAAGTACGCTCATCCGTCAATTAAATCGACCTTGTGCATTATACCGATGAACTATAGGATTACCGTACGGGTTAGTGGCATTACTGTGTCAAGGAGGGATATCATTTGGATAAGGCATATAACGGGTTGAAAACGAAACGTTTTTTCCTATCATTGCGGTTTCGGAGGGGCCACTCAAGGCCGATGCCTGCCGGGGCTGCGGATTGTTCGAATAGAGATACCGCGCACCCGGAACGCAAAGGGCACAATAAGGAACATGGATGGGTTTCAGTCAGTAAAAGTCTAACATTGAGGGCGGAAGAAGTCATTCGATGATTTCCCGTCGGTAAAAAAAAAAACATTGCATCTTCATCCCATTTGGTTTGGACCATACCTGAGAAATTTCTGGTCCCAGAGATATTGAAGGTCAAACTTCCTTTTTTTTTATTTTAAGAAAGCAGTTGTGTATTATCTAGTTCAACTAATATAATGTTTAGCATGCGTTACATTACGCTCTACCATACACAGTAATTTCACACCAAAACTAAAAGAGATTTCCTAGAAATAATCTTAGCTAAAAATAACTTAGTTTGATGGCCGGTATACGTCATTAACTATGTGATGTGTGTTTTTATACCGCATATAGCATTGACCTACCATGACCCGTGTCTCACAAAGAAAACGGATAAAAACAGTATAATTTAAATCATTTGAACAGAGCTTTCCAACCTGGGCGCCGTAGAAAGTACATAGGAGCGCCGCGAGGCACTGAAGGTCAAAAAATAAAAAATATATACCATCACGCCTGTATTACCCGAAGGCTTAGGCAGAGGTTTACCAATGTACACCCACAGTTCGCCGGTATATTTAGGTCCCATGTAATAGGGGGCGAGGGCGAGCCTATTGTTATTAACCGGGCACAAATCCAAACTGCTACTGAGAATTCCATAGAAAAACCCAATAACACTTGGCTCGACCTGGGAATCGAACCCAAGACCTCTAGTGTAGCAGTCGTGCTTAGGACCACATGCTAACGAGGCAGTTTTTAGTCAGTAAGAGTCTGCCCCAACCCCAAAAAGGCGCCATGACAAATTTCTAAGCTTCTAAGCGCGCCGCGGACTGACAAAGGTTGAGAACCCCTGCACTGGAACATTACAAAACGTTTGTTATCGTCAGGTATATAATTTTCTATTACCTACACGAAGAATGTCAAGAAAATATTTACCACGATAACTGTGAGTCATCCTTGTTTTTATGACATTTCATCTTTTTATGCTTTGCTAGTAGTTTTGTTCGTGTTTCTGGTGTTTATAAGGTCACATCATAACAGTACACATAACATACCAAGCCTATATTCCCCGAAGGGTTAGGCAGAGGTGTATCAATGTACACCTACAGTTTACCGGTATGTTTAGGTCTCATGTAATAGAGGGCGACGCTATTGCCATTAACCGGGCACAAATTTGATCCAACTCCGAGCTGCTGCTGAGAATTTGATAGAAAAACCCAATAACACTTTGCTCGACCTGGGAATCGGACCCAAGACCTCTAGTGTAGCAGTTGCGCGTAGGACCACTAGGCTAACGAGGCAGTTATCACAACATTACCAGTCACTATACCTCTTGTTTCAACATATGGACATGCCCTATGTCCATATGTTGAAACAAGAGGTATATACCTTTCATCCCAAAAAAAAGTCCTACACCCGAGGAAAACAACAATAACATTCTTATGATACTAGATGGCGCCACGTGTCCTTCTTAGAATCATGATTGAATTTTTAATACATATTCTGAGTCTAGAGTGTCCACGCAGATTGAAGTAGCGGGCAAAAGCAAGCTAGTGTAAATATATATAACTCAAAGATGACTGACTGACTGATTGACATAGTGATCTATCAACGCACAGCCCAAACCACTGGACGGATCGGGCTGAAATTTGGCATGCAGGTAGATGTTATGACGTAGGCATCCGCTAAGAAAGGATTTTGATCAATTCTACCCCCAAGGGGATAAAATAGGGGATGAAAGTTTGTACGAAACTGTCAATTTTAAACCGATCGGGCTGAGATTTTGCATGCATAAAGCTATCATGACGTAGGCATCCTCTAAGAAAGGATTTCGGTAAATTCCACCCCTAAGGGGATAAAATAGGGGGTGAAAGAAAATACTTCTTAACGCGAGCGAAGCTGCGGGCAAAAGCTAGTGTAAATATAATTCTCTCCAAACTTTACCACATCCATGGGTTATCTACTTCTAAGCCCGACCCACAATCGCGTTCTAATTTTAACCATTACACAAGCTTACATCCTACGGGTTTGTTTGTTTACAAAATCAACTGTATAGTAACGGTTGTGGAAAATTATACCGTGTAATACGCAGCAATGTTAAGGTTAACATAACATTGCGGTTGTATTCCCCGAAAGGTTAGGCAGAGGTATACTAATGTACACCCACAGTTCGCGCGTATGTTTTTAGGTCCCATGCAATGGTAGGTAGCAGTTCGGAGTTTAAAAGTGAATGGAGTGACACCACCGTGTCTCGGAAGGCATGTAAAGCCGCTAATGCCGTCTGTTATTTGTAGATCTTTGACAGTCGTTACGGATAGTCGGAAGCCTGAAAAACTGACAACCAGTTTTACCAAGGGATATCGTGTTACCTGGTAACTGGGTTGTGGAAGTCAGATAGGCATTCTCTTCGTTTAAAACAATGGAATTCAGCGGAGACTGAACGCAAACCCCAACATTTTTGAAAAAAGCTAGGCAAATGTTTTGTCAAAAAGGTCTAACCATTTGACAGCTTCGTTACTTTTCCTTACTTCTCGCAGGAAACATGCTTTTCGATAGGGTTCCGTCCGTACCCGAAAGGTGCAACAGAACTCTATTACTAAGCCTCCGCAGTCTATCCGCCCGTACGCCTTTCTGTCTGTGGGCTGTATCCCATGAACCGTAAAAGGTAGCGAGTTGAAATTTTCAGGAAACGCAATAGTGTAATGTAATTCTCCAAGCTGATTCCGGCCACGGCGGCTAACCTTAATGCAGACTAGCCACGTACGCAGGAGATATTATAGTGCACAAGTGTGTGCGCAAACACAGGTGCACTCTCTCTTCCCTAACTCTCATAGCCCGATGGGACGGCAATCCGACACGACCGGAGAGAGATCAGGCGCAGGACCAACGGCTTTACGTGCTTTCCGAAGCACGGGGGTGTCACACCACCAACTTCCAAACTCCGGGCTGCTACTGAGAAATTCCTAATGGAAAAACCCAATAACACTTTTTGCCCGACCTGGGAATCGAACCTGGGGCCCCTTGCTCAGCAGTCGCCCTTGCGACCACGAGACCAACGGGGCAGTCAAATACGCAATAGTGACAATTAAAGGGACCCCATTTTATTGTCAATCTCGTGTTTTGTAATACAAGAAACATGCTTTTTTCCTGTATGTAGTATTAAATGTCACATGATGATACTGAACCATTCGTTTACAAGTCCAACATGTTTTAATTACTTTCCACGGCACTATCACCATAATGAACCCGCCGATAATACGAGCTATTAAATGTTCAACCTTGATCAATACAAATGACGTTGGATCGACGAATTGTGTAAATAAACAATGTAATGGGTTTAAACTACGATTGTTTACGGACGTAAAACTTTGTGTTTCTGGTCGATACTAGTATAAGTACAAGCTGTTGATTTGCATCCTTGTCAAATTTTAGGAGCTTGTCATAAAGAAATAGAAGTAAACAAATATAATTACGATACCTGGCCAATATCTAATAAATACTTGTTTTTTTAGTTGCCACTATCAAATAACAGTATTCCAGAATAATCCTCTTGCAAAATTCAGAAAAAAAAACAATTTATTTTATTATTGATTCGTGTTAAGAATCACGAGCATAGTTAACTCCTTGAATTGGACGAGAATGCAAATCAACGCCTTGTAGGTATAGCACGCGGTTTCATTAACGTTAGGTTAAGGTTTGGTTACTGCTCTGCTCTCGGGAGTCGTTGCGTGATGTTGCATCACGTTAGTACCAGACTTGCACTAGTAGTTTCTGTCTTTTGCGCATCCAAACAAACAAACACTTTTATTTTATAATTTAATTTATAGTATACACAGTACCTACCAATCGATTGAGTAGGATATGAAGATCACAAGTTTTTTTTGCTGTGCTGTGGCTATTCCATTTTTTTTGTGGGAATCGTACCCGAGGTACGTACCTACTTTGTGCAGCAGGCAATGGCTTAACCACTGTGCCAAGCGTTTTGACCACATGGCTCTGTCCGACACAGGAAATAATTTGCCATACAAGTTAGTGATTAAAATCCTGTATGTTAAAATACTTTTTTTATTGATTAAAAGGTGTCAGCGATTTTCTCCTTAATAACGATTAAAATGTTATGATATCCCGAATCTGGTGTCTTGAATCCCAAACTACTATGAAACAGATCTTATCTCAAAGTTGCAATCATTAATTCACGAGAAATATACTTCAGAATGTTGAGTAGGTAATTGTAACATATTTAAGCTCTTGGCTTTTCATTCACACAGTAAAATCCCACGATCGCGTGTGATTAACATTTAAACTTCTCAGGTCAACATGAAAACCGTTGGAATATAAAAATAATATTATAAAGAGGTAAGATTTGTTTGTTTGTAACGAATAGGCTCCGAAACTACTGGACCGATTTTAACCATTTTTTCACCAATAGATAGCTACATTAATCCCGAGTAACATAGGCTATATAACATCACGCTACGACCCACGGGAGCGGAGCATTGACCAAAGATGTAACTTATTCCGTAAACGTATTTTTATCGGCTTTTGTTTTTGTATTTAAGTAGATTATGTAAGTTTCTTTATGTTATGTGCGTCGCTTTCACTCGAATAAATGGTTTTTCTTTCTTTCTTTCTTTCTTTCTTATGGCGGCTGAAACAAGCAACGCGAACGAAGTCGCGGGCAGTTCTCTAGTCAAAAATAATACTGTTTGCATTGTCAACATCCGGCTAAAACGGTTCATTTAAAATATAGGTTAATTGGGCAAAGTTATTATTAACGCGATATAAAAAAGAAAAAAATATCAACGGAATATCGGTATTTGAGGTTTTCGGCGAGAAGTAAGGCTGAATTCACACGCACATATTTCTAAGGGGGCCTAAGGGCCGTTGCATTTATACTAATGTAATAAAGCTGAAGAGAATTTTGTTTGTTTGTTTAAACGCGGTAATCTCTGGAACTACTAGACGAATAAAGAAAAAATCTGTTTGTATATGATAGTCAGTTTCATGAGCAAAAAGCATAAAAAAAGCAAAAAGGCATACAAAATCACCGTATGTCCCATGAGAGCAGCAGTGCGTTTCTGTAAGCCTCACTTCGTAATTCGAAAGCTGAATCCGCGGTGAGATAACAAAATGGTATTCTATAAAGACGATCACGCCGGTGACGTCACCACGGCAAGCGAAAACACAACCAAAGTCAAGTGGGTTCGTTATCGAAGTGAGCGCGATCACTTTAGTGAGACTCGTTTTCGAGTTTGCATTTTAGAGAATCGCACTACAGAGCAGTAACCAAAGACGTAACAAAGCGCGGGTGCAACCGCGGGCAGAAGCTAGTATTTTAACAAATCAAGGTTGCCCTACGGCGTTTACCTCCATGTCAGTTATGTCTAAAATAAACTTAGAAAGTACATATGAAAGGGCTCGGCCCGGCTGCGAACTCACAACCTCATGCATGAGAGATGGACGCCTTAACCACTGGGCCTTACATTTGCGATTTTAAAAAGACACCCATCATTTGATAGGGTTGCCGGGGCTGCGGATTGCTGCCGGGGCTGCGGGTTGTTCGAAAGAGATACCGCGCCCCCGGAACGCAAAGGGCACATGAAGGAACATAGTCAGGTTTTAGTCAGTAAAAGTCTGACACTCCCTCCCGCCCCGCCCAGGGCGGGGGAAGTTACTTGATGATTTCCCGTCTATAAAAAAAAAAAACATTTGATAGGGTTCTGTCAATTTCTCAAGATATATGCTTTATCTCCTATGGTGTCCCATGGAAGATAAAGCAGATCTCGTACATAACATGACTGATTTTCCACAGAGGCATGTATTTTGTTTGAAAACCTTGACAAGGGTCGTAGAGGACAGACAACACTACCAATGTACACCTTTTTCAGCTGTAAATAAACATGACTGACATTTTTTTTGGATCTCTAATACGATACATGATTTATGGGGAGAGTATTACTGTTTATGTATGACGATAATATGTCTAAAAACTGATTTGGAAATATACGAGAATGATAATATTGTCCTGACTGAATTTCAGTTACAGCGGTCAATCTCACGGAAGAGGGAAAGAAGAGTCCCCCGTCCCAGCGGCCGCCGCGGTAGACGCTCCGGGCGTCGGGAGCCACGAGACGACTCCCGGCCACCGTAGACGCGGGTCTGTGGACGGTGAGCAATGGGTAGCTTACCGTCCGTACGTTAACTAACGACAGACCGTGTCGACGGCGCGTTCGTGTTCCACGCGCGCCTCAAAGAGATGTCAGCAAACTTGGAAGGGGCCACTGAGGGCCGATGCCTGCCGGGGCTGCGGATTGTTCGAAAGAGATACCGCGCCCCCGGAACGCAAAGGGCACATGAAGGAACCTAGACGGGTTTTAGTCAGTAAAAGTCTGACACTCTAGAGTCTCTCTGACAAGGTATTTGATGATTTCCCGTCTATAAAAAAAAAAAGCGGTGAATCTCAAAAGAGACTAGCTGAGTAAGCAGGGTACACCAGACAACATGTATGTACGCAAAATCAGGTACTCGCTATTCCCTCAGTCTCATAGTCCGATGGGACGTAAATTCATCACGATCAGGAAGGGATCTCGACTTTATTACAATAAGTCAAGGTTGAAATTAATACAAAGGTCGCACAGACAGGGATAGAGAAAGGCGTATACTATCCCTGGATGCGTTAAGTATGGTAAAGGAACAGGGGTGGTTTTAGTCAAGAGTATATCACACCCCACGTTCCAAATGTGGGAGACATCCATGAGGATTTGCTGCGGGTTGTTCGAAAGAGATACCGCGCCCCCGGAACGCAAAGGGCACACGAAGGAACATAGATGGTTTTTAGTCAGTAAAAGTCTGACACTCCCTCCCGTCCCGCCCTCGGGGGGTCATTCGATGATTTCGCAATTCAAAAAAAAAAAAAAAACCATGAGGATTTTCCAACCCCCAAAAAAAAACGGTACAATAGCCGCAAACTACAATGAACAAACCAATCACATTTGCACAGAAAAATCCTAAAAATACAAAGTCCAATCGACAACGGTTCTGTCACCACAAAAGTGCTCACTCGATAAAAGGACGTTACCAGATCATTATGTGGTATATAATGAACTCTATTAGCATGCAAATACAATATACTTAGCACATAATCATATACATGGTTTTAGCATGTGACCGATGACGTTTCGCCATTACCATTGGACTTTATTTAGTGAGCAATAAGTGTCACCAATGTCATTTACATAATGTAAAGATGTAATCAACTACCTTGTTAGTCTCGTGGTCGCGACTGGTGGGCGTGGGGTTCTGAGTTTGATTCCCAGGTCGGGCAAAAAGTGTTATTGGGTTTTTACATAAGAGATTTCTCAGTAGCAGCCCGGAGTTAGGAAGTTGGTGGTGTGACACCCCCGTGTCTCGGAAAGCACGTAAAGTAGTTGGTTTCGGCTGTCATTCATAGATCTTTGACAGTCATTACGGATAATCAGAAGCCGGGAAGCCTGACAACCAGTCTAGCCAGGGTTGATAAAAATCATGATTTTTATAAAAAAATCAAATAAATCAGATTAATTTGATTTAAATCAGATTTATTTGATTTTAATCAGATTTTTTTGATTTTTTAAATTATCGGATCGTTTTCAGTATGAAAGACAGTTATTTATTTAAAAAACAGCATATTTTTGTTAAATCAACAAATTAGTTGTTTTCTTAAGTCATTATTTTATTTAAAAAAAACGAAGTATCATATTTATTTGCCTATTTATCAAAAATATTGAATTAAATTTAATAAAAAATGACATTAGCAAAAATCAATAAACTTAATTATATTCTTCTAAAGGTAATTAAAAAAAAATACTTCCATTTTATAATATTTAACAAAAAATAACAATTAAAATAAAAAAGATGATTCGAATAAAAAGAGAGGTTTCAGGCGCGAAACTTCGGTTCGGGGGTATAATGGTATATGCATATTAGCGATGCACACGTATGTGTGTGCCGTAGTTTATATCAAGGGAAGTTCCTTGACACTTTTTGGCTGTTTTGGTTGCAGTCAAAAAGTACTGATTTAAATCATCGATTTTTTTTAAAAAATCGTTTGATTTTAATCGCGATTTTAATCACTGATTTTAATCAAATGATTTAAATCATATCATCCCTGAGTCTAGCCAAGAGATATCTTATCACCCAGTAACTGGCTTGTGCAGGTCAGATAGGCAGTCGCTTCATGTAAAACACTGGTATTCAGCTGCATCTAGTTACACTGGAAACCGACCCCAACATAGTTGGGAAAAGGCTAGGCAGATGATGATGTAGTCAGGTCAGTAATCTGCAGGTTGGACCGCAAAGAAGGGGTTCCGTAACAATACATTTATACACAAACTCACGCCCTTTTTCCTTGGGGCGGCAAAAATGCGCGAGTGTATGTATGAATCGGTCTCCAGAACTATTATCAAGTAATGACTTACCAAGCTGTATGGATCCCATAATCTGCGAGGATTGGATCTTCTTGTAGGTGATCTCGCCACCTTCGCCGACTCGTCGATGACCAATCTTCCTGTCTGATTTGTGCACCTTGCTGATGGCCCCTGAGGGGCCCACGGCCGGCTGCAAAGAAAAATAACCATTAAACACTTCGAAAAAAAGTCACAATTCCTCTGCATCATGACAGTAAAAACGCGGTATTTGCGAGACATAGGCTAGTCCCGAATATTTCCACAACGATAGGTCCAGAGAAAACGCTGTATGCTGGCCGCTTCCAACCGGTCCTTTTGGAAATCTATGGGGGATGCCTATGTACAGCAGTGGACGTCCTGCGGCTGATATGATGATGATAGGTCCTACACCTTTCATACCCAGAAAATTGACAGGAACAGGTCAGGATCGTCAATCTACCTCGTGGAGGATCTAAACTGGCTTTTAGATGGATTATGGGAGTCTTCCAGTAATATTTAAGCTTCACAGTTGGCACAGCAGCAGAGCGACTGGTCGCCGCTTAAAAATATTTGTGTTTCCTGCAGATCTGGTTGTTTGTGTAACGTACACGAGATTTATGCTTTTGTAAACGCACCAACAATACAGGAGAAATTAAAAACGTTTTTTAATAAGCCAGTTACGACAGGCTGGTAATAAAAACCATGTTTCATAGATACTTTTGAATAACATACGATTTTTACTAGATTCTCTATAGTAATATTATAAAGAGGAAAGTTCTTTGTTTGTTTGTACCGAATAGGCTCCGAAACTACTAGACCGATTTTAACCATTTTTCACCAATAGATAGCTACATTAATCCTAAGTAAAATAGGTCATACAACATCACGCTATGGGTCACGGGAGCGGAGCAGTAACCAAAAACATAACGCAGGTGAAATAGGACACGCGAGCAAAGTCGCGGGTAGATCGCTAGTAGCCTATAACCAGCGGACAATCAAGACGTTTCCCAAGATACATCCTACATCGAATTATGATAAGGAGTTTAGAAGTTATGAGGGAACAGATGAACATACATACCCACACACAGACATACATACTAGTCAAAATCATAACCCTCCTTTTGCTTTGCCGACGTCGGATAAATTAGTCATTTTTGCCAGATTGAGACTTAGATTAGATTGTGATCGTTTCTAAAAGTTACTAGAATTGCCTTCTAAAAATATGGGAATGATGTGAATAACATATAATTTTCGTCTTTATTAAGTGCCTTTCTACAACCATCTTTGGAGTAATATATTTTTAAGACTACACATCTTATCAACACATCTGTCTTTCTTAACTCTGAAAACTATTTATGCAGCTACCTACCTAGGTTGTATGTGCTACGGTGCACCTGTTTGGGCCGATAGGGCCACCATAGGGGCGGTACGACGTAAATTGCTTCAAAGCCAACGGTTAGCTTTAATATTTTTATGCAAAGCGTATAGGACCGTTAGTACTGAAGCACTACCAGTACTTGCAGGTGTACTTCCAGTCGATCTCGAGGTGCAGCGACGTGCTGCAATGTACTATTCCGCGCGAGAGACCATGGACGCAAACTTTCTAACTCAACGTGACCGTGCTAAGATCTCTAGATTATTTAAACCGCAGACTGATGTCTGGGAGGAACTTTTATCTGAATGGCAATGTAGGTGGGATAATTCCATCAAGGGCCGGCACCTCCATCAGTTCTTTCCTTCAGTTCGCGAACGGCTGGCCAGAACATGGCTGGAGGTGGACCACTATGTTGCCCAATTTCTCACAGGTCATGGCAACTTTAAGAGTAAATTATTCTCTTTTAAGCTTGTTGCCTCTCCTTTGTGTCAATGTTCTACATCTGACTGTGAATATGAACAATCTGCTCATCACATCTTATGGGAGTGTATTCTTTGGCAGAATGAGCGAAATATTATGTTAGATAGTGTACAGGTTACATCCGGTGTTGTTTATTATGCGGACCTTGTAGAAACTAGAACTAATTTCCGTGCGTTCAAGCGTTTTTGCCATACCTATTACTGGAATCAAATGTAACAGTTCACATTAGGACCCATTAAAGTTAATGATAATTGCAATCCGTGGTGCTTGGCAATCTGGGCTTCTCCCAGTTGTAAATAATCCCTTTGTGCCTATTGGCCTAATTCTGTTCTGTCTCCTGCTTGTTTGGAGGGAAGTGGAAATTATATTTTTCTTACTCCTCCGCTAATCTTTTCTGATTAATTTCGTTGCGGGATCCAAGACAGTTAAATCGTTTCTCTGGGACTCGTCGAGCTTCATTGTCTCGGCGCTTTTCTTGTGGTCGCCACTGTTGATTCTGGCTTACAGGAGTTGCAGTGGTTTGGGAACAGTGTGGCGGGCTTGTCCCATTAAAAAAAAAAAAAAAAAAAAAAATCTTATCAACAACTCCACATAAAACCATTTAAAAATTTGCATATTAATAGCCATTATGAATACTTTTAAATAAAAGAAAATGCTATCAAATTTTTTTTTGCCTAGTTTGGTGAACAAGTTTCTTTTTGGTTATCTAATATTACAAAGTGCCTAACCCTTCGGGGAATACAGGCGTGATGGTTATTTTTTTTTATATTATAAAGAGGTAAAGTTTGTAGGTGGTAGGTAATCTCTGGATCTACTGAACCGATTATGAAAATTCTTTTACCCATAGAAAGCCACGTTATTTGTGAGTGTCGTATGCTATATTACTGCAAAAAGCGAAAAATAAAATAAAATCTAAATATGATCGATCATAGCTTCTTTTTGTTTAGGATATTTACGAAATTCTCAGTAGCAGCTCGGAGTTAAGATTTGTGCCCAGTTAATTGCAATAGGCTTGCCCCCTATTACATGGGACCTAAATATACCGGCGAACTGTGGGTGTACATTGGTACCTCTGCCTTAAACACTTCGGGGAATACAGGCGTAATATCTTTATTTGACCAAAATATGATTTGACTACTTTTAGTATGAAAAATCAAATCTTTTAACTCATAAACATGACACATACCCTATTTCAGTTTTTCGTTCACGATAAGATGAAATCTTTGTTATCAAGAATAACATTGTTGATACCTGAACTTGATTACGCAATATTTAACCGCATTACTCATTACTCACCTTCATATTTCACGGATACGAGATGACAAACATCATCATCATCATCTGCCTAGCCCGTTCCCAACTATGTTGGGGTCGGCTTCCAGTCGAACCGGATGCAGCTAAATATCAGTATTTTACATGGAGCGAATGCCTATCAGACCTCCACAACCCAGTAATGGGTAATACGATACTCTTGGTAAGACTGGTTGTCAGACTTTCTGGCTTCTGACTAACAGTAAAGACTGTCAAAGATCTACAAAAGACAGCCGGGACCAACGGCTTTACGTGCTTTCCGAGGCACAGAGGAAACTCGTTATGGTAAATGGTCACCCATCCACAGACCAACCTCGGCAAGCGTGGCTTAACCCGGAAGATCGGTCTATGCGGCTGTAATTATTTAGCCACGAGCTCCTCTCGATACGATACGATACGATACGAGATGACAAACATACTTACATCATAATTTTGAAGATTTATACATATTGATATTTACCAACAAAAAAACCCCGGTCAATCTAAACATACCTAATTAATTACTGAGAAATAAAATTGTTTGTTTGTTTATTAGAGATCATTTTTGGAAGTAATGATAACGTAACATATCATATCATTACGCCTGTATTCCCCGAAGGGTTTGGCAGAGGTGTACAAATGTACACCCACAGTTCGCCGGTATATTTAGGTCCCATGTAATAGGGGGCGAGCCTATTGCCATTAACCGGGCACAAATCCTAACTCCGAGCTGCTACTGAGAATTTCATAGAACGCCTCTGACCAACCCTTCGGGGAATACAGGCGTGATGGTATGTTATGTATTATATGTAACTTTTGGCTACGTAAGTGTCTTTTTGAACCCGTTATCTGACTATACCGGTTACTTATCTCTTTTGTCGACTGTACCTATATGCGGTTGAGACTATAATACGGTTCAAACTTAATAGCGGCTCTGAAGTTAATATAGTTGTTAAAATGTGCTGCCTCGCGCTACGCGACGGAGCGCAATGCAGTGTGATAATTGCCTTAGTTGCGACTGTAGGTTCGCAAGGGTTTATTCAAGTCAATAATAATTTTGGCTCCATTTAATTACTTTTATAGCATAAATAGTAGCTAGAGAGTAGAGTAGCTTTTGTAGCATAGTGTCGTGATGGCCCAGTGATTAAGGCGCCCGCCTCTCATGCACGAGGCTGTGGGTTCGCAACTGGGCAAGGGCAAGTACTAATGTGAGATTTTCTAATTCATAACGTACTTTCTAAGTATATCTTGGACATCACTGACATCGGTAACCATGTCAGAGGCCTTTGAGGCGGTTTAGAAACTGTGACACTAGGGTGTGTGGGGTCGTTAGACCTTACTGCCCACACGACAAAGAAGATCTCTTTTGGCGACTGTACCTAATGCTGTTGATACTAGTTTCGTCAATTTGGAGATTTTGTTTTATTACTGCTATTTCTTCTTCAACGCTATTTCCTATTCTGCGTCTATTTTTAACTTTTCCTCAAAGTTGATTCATTTCTTGCATCGCTGTAGGTATTTTTTCTCAAGAGGTAAATGTGGTAGGTTTTTTTAATAAAAACGTAGCCTTATACTAGGAATTTGTCTAGTATCGTGGGTGCGTTTACAAACATATTATTACATAAACTGAGACATACAATCAGGAATGAGTACCTGTGTAGGCTTTATAAATATTTGTTCCGTGCAGGAATCGAATCAGAGACACGCAGAGCCAATCAGTAGCCAATCGCTTACACCTTAACTGTCTGACAAGTGAATAGTTTAATAATTAAATACCTGCCAGCCCATTATTTTCCCACTGCAGGGCAAAAGACATACAGAGCAGACATGAGCATTGATCACCACGCCTGCTGAAGGCGGATTGGCGTTTTGCGACTTCTTATTATAAGTCCAGGTTTTGTCATGTTTTCCATCACCAATGTCAGTCATATTCACGCTAAACTTAAAAAGTAGGTAACTTACCTACAATATGAATACAAAAAGTCATTGATTCGTACCCGCACCTCATGCATGAGATTCGGAGGCCTTTACTACTGGACCATAATGAATGAAATCAAATGAATAAAGGGAATCACAATAATGGCACGATTAGCGATGGTGTAACAAAATTGGCACGGATTAGGGAAGCGTGACAACGCATTGACCTCGTGTCTTGGCAGTCTGTGACCTCTCGCTTCCGGTGGTGCAGTGTTCAAATACAAGTAAACGTTTTTTTGGGGAAAATTTAGTGAGGATTGGAAGATGCTATCACGTATGTTGCCGATTGCGGTCAAAACGTGAAATATCCCGGTAATTTGAAATTGAGATTTAATACAATAAAAATAAAAACATCGTGCACCGTGAATTGTAAATCGACTAGGTTCTCCCCGCGACTTCATCCGTTTCAAAGTTGATATGTTACCCCACGGGAACTGTATTTTTTTTTCGGTTTAAAAAGTAGCTTATGTGCTATTCAGACTATAATCTTTCTCTGCGTCGAATTTCAACCAGATCTGCCCCCCTAGCCAAGTCACAAACGATAAACGCAAACGCTGAGTACTTAGGCTTTAATAGATTTTCAACTTTGTGCTTGGTTTTAAGTTGAAGATCTAATAAAGATTGCACAGCGTTTTCGTTCGTTCCAGTCGCTAACGCTTAGAAATCTTTAATAGATTTTCAACTTAAGGCTCTGGGGTATTAAGTTGAAAATCTATTGGTACCTACCGAGCGTATACGATTATCGTTTGTGACTTGGCTAGGGGGGCTGTTCAGTCGTTCTGGCGTGATTAAATAATATGCATCCATTCAACCAAACTTTCGTATTTATAATAGTAGCAAGATACAAAAATTTAGAAAATTACTTTTTTATTTGTAATGAATAATGTTGGTCTTATTCTTATTTTATTAAAATCTAGTTGTGATGATGGAATCTATGAGGAAATAAGGAAACTCCTCAAATATTATAACGATTTCGAGCAATACAAAATAAGCAGAACCAATGCCACCAAATTAGAAACTTATTTTTGTAGTTTTGAAGGCCTTTTGTAAAAGATTTTTTAATACGCGACTTCGAAAACCAACAATCACACGAACAAACTCGCGGGCATAACTTAGTCTCATAATAAACATGTCACAAAGTTCCAAGACAAGCGTTCCAACTCCTCAGTTGGTAGCCGTTGTTCCCCCTACCACCTTTCTTTCACCTACATTCAGATATTTATAGCCGCCACCCACCGCTGTCGCGGTAACCATGAAGAAGAGACAACCAGAAGACCAACTTCTGGCAAAAAAGTACCTATGGCAGTGGCGAAGACTCCAAACAACTCTTTCGGGTTCCGCGCACGAAGGGTTCTGTACCATCCGTACTAATATTATAAATGCGAAAGTAACTTGTCTGTCTGTCTCTTCTTCACGCCTAAACCACTGAACCGATTTCAATGAAATTTGGTACAGATATAGTCTGGGACCCGAGAAAGGACATAGGATAGTTTTTATCCCGGAAATCCCCCGGGAACGGGAACTATTAATCCACGCGGACGAAGTCGCGGGCAAAAGCTAGTTATCTATAAAAACGGCAATAAAATCGCGCTTGTTTTATGGGAGCCCCTCTTTTCAAGCGTCTACCTACCTGTTCCCGTTATCAATATCGAGCAAAAACGAGAGAAAATATCACGTTTGTTGTATGGCCCCCTTAAATATGTATTTTATTCTGTTTTTTAGTATTTGTTGTTAAAGCGGCAGTAGAAATACATAATTTGTGAAAATTTCAACTGTCTAACTATCACGGTTCATGAGATACAGCCTGGTGACAGACGGACTGACAGACCGCGGAGTCATAGTAATAGGGTCCCGTTTTACCCTTTGGGTAGGGAACCCTAAAAATCAGCAGTGTCTACTCTTTCCAATGAGAACTTCATCCATCCGCGAGCCGTCACCTTATTATCTTGACATTACAAAACTTATTTTAAGGCGTACGATTTAAAGTCCTAATTGGAATGGCAGATTATTTGCTGTGGCAAAACCAAACCGTTATAATACGCAATGTCCTTAATCGTGGGCGAGTCTATCACAAAACACGTCACAAGTGGTATTTCTGCTATTAACTGCCATATGGTATCACCACCTAAATTGGTAAGGTCAATGGTCCCAAACAATGATGGGTTTGCCATAATGAGACTGTCGCGTTATATTCTGATACATTTTAATGTTCTTTGTGTTCTGATGTGTTACATGAAAAAGTTTGAATTTTTCATACTTTTTTAAATTAATTAATTTTATTACTAGCTTTGTTTGCGACTTTCTTTCCCGTGAATTTTCTTACAGGTACCTAATTTTTTTTACAATAAAATATAGCCTATTGCACTCAGGGATGACGTACTTCCCTATTAGCAAAATAATTTTCAAAATCGGACCAATAGTCATCGTAGGTTAGAGAATTCAAACAAACAAGCTCTTTAACTTTATCTTTACTAATATTACGAGAGGTTTGTGAGGTTTGAGGAGGTAATGGGGGGGGGGGGATCTACTGAACCCATTTTACCCATAGAAAGCCACGTTATTTGTGAGTGACATAGGCTATATAACATCACGCTACGACATACGGGAGCGGAGCAGTAACTAAAGACGTTACTTAACGCGGGCGAAAATAATAACGCGGACAGAAGCTAGTACATATTTATATAAATAAGGTACATCGAGTTTTACACAAAATTCAGCTCTATATAGAGCATTGTCTCTGTCACTTCTTATACCCGTGATTTATTTTAACCGTCTTGTTCGTTGACGGTTTGTGACATACAAATCTACAAAATTAATTTTCACTCGAAGAAACATTATTTTTTCTGGGACTCAGGGCCCCTACCTCTGCGGGGCCCATATCCTGCCTAATAATTAATCCGGCCCTGGACGTAAATTAACCAATGGCGAAATACACAGTATTCTCCCAAACTGTGAAGGCGAGTGAAAATACCTTTATCGTCCCTAAAAGGGTTTAGTTTACATACCAACTTGTACTATTACAACTAAAAGCTTTTGCGCCATAAGTTGTAAGCCTTAATACAACCACTTTTGGCAAAACCATACCAATATTTCAAGCATGACATAATATCTTGGAGTTTGCACAGCCAAGTTGCTACTTTATTAGGGCAACTGTCTACTTCGGTAATAGACCGTCTGTCCAGACATATAAGGCTGATTACAGAGTGGCAAACTATTCGGAAAATATTTTTTTCTTTTAAGAAAATTACTAAACTTATTTTTGGTATATTTTTTATGTTGTTGGGCGGGCTTTTGCTATCATGTTTACTATAAACATGATAGCAAAAGACCGCCTGATGTTAAATGGGCCCCTGTCTACAGACATCTGCAATACCAGAGGCCTTGCAAATGCGTTGCCATTCCAGAGACAAAGTTAAAATGTGTCATGTGCCTGTAATTACACCGGCACCCATACCCTTCGAAACGGAACCCTGCCTTGAGGCAGAAAGCTTCATTATCGGAAATATTCAGAATCGGACCAGTAATTCCGGAGATAAGCGCGGTCAAACAAACTTTTCAGTTTTTTAAGACTCTAGTGTAGTATAGATATAAAACGAAATATCTCCCACAGACCAAACAATAAATCTAAAAAACTACTCGAATTAAGAAACTGAAATTTGGCAGGTAAGTAGTTTATACGTAGATAGGAGACACTAGCCAAGAAGAAGCCGGATTTTGCGACAGGGCCAAATTTAGAGAGTCTTGGACTTCCACGCGGACGAAACCGCGGGCATAAGCTAGTCCTACTATCCTACTAATGTTATAAATGTGAAAGTTTGTGAGGATGAACGGATCTGGATGAAATTTGACACTGAGATAGATTGTAGAGTGGAATAACACGTAGGATACTTCTTATCCCATTTACCATTTGATACATTATCCCATGGGATAGTATATTAAATTCAACGCGAAGTCGCGGGCTAAGTAAAAAAAAACGGTAATTTAAAAAACTAAAAAACCCGACTGCTTTTCTAAGTATTTATGAAAAATCCCTAAAACAAGAAAGTCGTTGTACCCGATTGCACTTAAAATGTAGCAGTCGGGACCCATTCTAAAAATGGAGGCTTAGTGAATTGAGAGCACATACCTATATTACATTGCAGATGGTTCCGAATGGGTCCCGACTGCTACAATTTTAAGTGCAATCGGGTACAACGACTTTCTTGTTTTAGGGATTTTTCATAAATACTCAGAAAATTAGTCGGGTTTTTTTGTTTTTTAAATTAAGTACCGTTTTTTTTTGTTTTTTTTTTTTATTTTGATATACCCAGTGTCACTCTCACAGTAAATACGAATCCAACACCTCTCAAGCTAAAATCCATCAAGACGTTCAGGCTGCAGAGCGTGCCAAACAATTATACATACATAAATAAATACATACTCTCGAAAAACATAACCCTCCTTCTGGCGCAGTCGGGTAATGAAGCTGAAATGTGTCATGTTGTACACCGGAATCCGCTGCATCTTCACGATCAAGTATATCGTCGTGATAGTTCCGCTATGCCATCAAATTATCGCCGTGAGGAGATTACTCCTACAGTCTACACTATTCGTCGTATGTTAACGGAAGAATTATTGTTGGAAGCGTTGTGACAAAAAAAAAAATATCTTGGGACAACTCACACACACTGATCCCTAGCTAAGCAGAGCTTGTGTTATGGTAACCAGACAACTGATATACGTACTTATATAATTTATACATACATACATATTATAGATAAATCACACCCAGACACAGAACAAACAATCATGCTCATCACACAAAGTTTGTCCTGGGTGGGAATCGAACCCACGACCTCCGGCTTAGCAGTCAGGGCCACTAACCACTAGACCAACAGGCCCGTCAAAACCTACCCCCCTACCCGTAATGTTCCTACTAGCTCCTGCCTTTGACTTCATCCATGACGTCGTCTTCGGTTACTGTTCAGTTCCCGTGAGTCGCGGCGTGATGGTATATACCCTCCCTATACTACTGCTCATGAATCTGCTATGATATACAAATGGCTTTTTTTTTCATTCTGACTGGCACTTCCAGCGACTAACGCGTTCAAATTAACAATACTCATTAGCTTCATAATATTAGTAAGTACTAAGTACATTTCAAACCGGAGTACAGAAACGCTGCTTGGCGATGGAAATAAGTATCATGGAAGTAACTTCACCGGACGAGCTTTTACACAAAGAGTTCAATTACAAAAAAACACACATACATACATAAACTCACGCCTTTTTCCCATGGGGGTAGGCAGAAATCACAGAACGCCATCTGCTACAATCCTTACATACTACTTTCGCCTCGTTCACGTTCGTACATCTGGTCATACAAGCACGCCGGTTACGAGTACTGCACACCCGACCTTTCTGAAGAACCTCACCAATAAGGTCAGGGTAGGTCTTTCTAGGGCGTCCCCTACCGGCGGCGTACAAAAAAACATTTAAAATCTATGATAATCTATCTATCTATTTTAATCTATTTTTGTACCATACATTAGGCCATACGCTGTCAGACTCTTAATGTACAATGCACTTAAAGTTCCGTTCCCACAATAACTAAAAGACATTACAAACTATTATGCCAAGTTTTGCTTTAAAATCCTTGTATTGTGAGTTTTTGTTAATGTTTCAACTTTTTCTTTAAGTTGTATTACTTCCTTTGAACGTTTACAACAGACAATGCGTAAACACCACATTTATAACAGGTACCTTTGTAAAGGAGCTCGTCCGGGGAAGTACTACCACCATATTTACTTATGCCGAAAAGCAGTGTTGCTGTGTTCCAGTTTGAAGGGTATGGGTGCTGGTGCGATTACCGGCACATGAGACATTTTAACTTTGTCTCTGGGATGGCAACGCATTTGCAAGGCCTCTGGTATTGCAGATGTCTATGGGTAGCGGTCACCACTTAACATCAGGTGGGCAGTTGGCTTGTTTGCCGTCCAATTACATGAAAAGAAAATACTCCAGAACTGCCGAACGGATATGGATGAAATTTGGCAAAGAGATAGGTTATAGTCTGGAATAAGAATAAGACATAAGACTTCTTGGCAAATAATTTCAACACTGACTGCTTTGGTGGTCCTAAAAGCGACTGCTACGCTAGAGATCTTTGGTTCGATTCCTAGGTCGAGCAAAAAGTGTTATTGGATTTTTTCTATGAAATTTTCAGTAGAAGCTCAATTTGTGCCCAGTTAATGGCAATAAGGCCGCCCATGGACACACATACATTACATGGGACCTTAATATACCGGCCGAACTGTGCCAATGTAGACCACATTGGCACACCTCTGCCCAACCCTTCGAGAAACATAGGCGTGATGGTATGACGGTGTAATTTCAACACTAGGCTGTACAATATCATGGTCAGCCATAAAACCATGAAGATATATCGACGCATGGCAATGAGGACGACTGCTTATTCTTCTTTATTCAACGCCACTGGCTCTATGCCAGCTTTGTATTGCTTTTTCCCCATAGACAATATTTTTATAGGCTGAATACTGATTTCTTAAGGCCTACGCAGACTGGGACGGTATGACAAAGGATTTAAATTTTTACTAATGAACATTCAAACGTATGGTATTAGAAATACGACATAAAATGCTATATGCTTTAAAATCCCTTTCGATGCCATAGCATACGGTCTGCGTAGGCCTTCAGGCTGTCTGATTAATTTAATATTAACTAGCTTATGACCGCGACTTTGCCCGCGTGAATATCGGTTACTTTCGGCGACTTTTTTGCATGAGATTTATAAAGTTATTCCTTAAAACATCAGCTATCTGCCAGTGAAAGTCCCGTAAAATCGGCTGAGCCGTTAAGTAGACTAACCGGAGCAAACAGACATACACATTCTTTTTTATCACCAAACTGCCTCGTTGGCCTAGTGGTCCTAAGCACGACTTCTACGCTAGAGGTCCTGGGTTCGATTCCCAGGTCGAGCAAAAAGTGTTATTGGGATTTACTATGAAATTCTCAGTAGCAGCTCGGAGTTTGGATTTGTGCCCGGTTAATGGCAATAGGCTCGCCCCCTATTACACGGGACCGAAATATACCAGCGAACTGTGGGTGTATATTGGTACACCTCTGCCTAACCCTTCGGGGAATACAGGCGTGATGGTATATTATATTCTTTTTTATAATTGCTTTTTTTTTATTTATAATAATATAAGTACCGTGTTACAAACATTAATGTTTAAACGCATTTAGTAAAAAGTTGTTTAAAATATTACAGACGGACTCTTCTAGTGCGGGAGCGCCTTTACTTTTTATTACTAAGTGTCACCGTCTTTCTTCAGCCAATGTCAATAAGAAAAGTTAATTCTGTCATTTTATTTTCTGATCTGTTAAGCCGTGATGTGATTGAGTAACAAAAATCAGTCGAACTTTCCCCATTTACAATAATATACATTTCCCAGACCGAAACCGGACACGGCAGCTAATCTTAATGCGGCCTTGCCAAGTACGCAGGAGATTAATATAGTGCACAAGTGTGTGCGCAAACACCCTCTACCTTAACTCTCATAGTCCGATGGGACCGCAATCCGACACGACCGGAGAGAGATCAAGCGCAGGACTAACGGCTTTACGTGCTTTCCGAGCCCCGGGGGTGTCACACCACCAACTTCCAAACTCCGGGCAGCTACTGAGAAATTCCTAATGGAAAAACCAATAACACTTTTTTGCCCGACCTGGGAATCGAACCCATGACCCCTTGCTCAGCAGTCGCGCTTGTGACCACGAGACCAACGGGGCAGTTACAATAATAGTAAGATGTATGGTTAAACTACATACATACCCCACTATACTACGAATCTTTTAAGTACATATTTTTATATGGAAATAGGTACAAAAATAACTATTTAATCTCATTAAAACTAATAATTACTCGCGTCTAGTTACTCACGTTTACCTAGATAACGAAACGTTATCACTTCATGAAAATGTAATTAAAAATAAAAAAGAATCTACATTCACTATCAAAAAGTAACCATTTTTTTTAACCTATGATATTTTTTTTATACACGCATAGATAAATTCACGCCTTTTTCCCATAGGCGTAGGCAGAAGCCACAGAACGCCACCTGCTACGATCCTTACATACTCTTTTCGCACCGTCACCGCAACCGCACGTTCATACATCAGCACCTGTAGCCATGTAACAAAACGATAAACGCAAACGCAGAGTAGGCTTTAATAGATCTTCAACTTTATGTGCTTGGTTTTAAGTTGAAGATCTAATGAAGATTGCATAGCGTTTTCGTTCTTTCCAGTCGCTAACGCTTACAAATCTTTAATAGATTTTTAACTTAAGGCTCTGGGGTATAAAGTTTAAAATCTATTGGTACCTACCGAGCGTTTACGATTATCGTTTGCGACTTGGCTAGAGAGCCTGGTCATACAAACACGCTGGTAACGAGTACTGCGCTCCCGACCTTTCTGAAGAACCTCACCAATAAGGTCAGGGTAGGACTTTCTAGAGCGTCTCCTCCCGTCATTGCCACTCACATCGGCCATATAAATCCCTTTTATTAGTCGCCTTTCACTCATCCTCTCAACATGACCAAACCATCTAAGCACTATCAGTATCAATGCTTTTTTTTTTGTTACAGTATAATATTAATTCCTTATTAACTGCCTCTTTAGCCCAGCACAGTGTTTTATTTTGCCTCAAAATGACCATCTCCCTGATTATTAGTGAATCAGATAGAGCTTTTTATTCTAAATGCGAGAGTAAAACTCCCACGAATCTATCTTATCTAGTTTACGAGATATCCGGCGTTACCACTTTTTACCCATATTTTGAAAAATTAATTAAAAAAAAATAAAAAATAAAAATTCGTCTAAACTTTTACAGTTGCTTTATTTTTTTAAATACATTTTAAAAGGTCTTATTTTTATCTATGTTACGAGTCCTTTATGGCTGCTCTAGACCTCGGAGGAACCGAGAAATCAGCGATTTTGTGATTTTCGTTTTTATTTTTTTTTGCCCATGTTCCTCAGTATTAGAATCTGCAATTTGCCTTAAAAAAGAGGTAATAAGGTAGACTACCAACACAAAAAAAAACAACAATTAATTCCGTGGAATCTCGGAAATACTAAGATTTACCCGAACTTACCCAACCCGGGGTAATTTACCCGCAATTTTTTAAGACGCGTTATTTTTTTTTTTACTTTATAATTATAGTAGAATTCGTTTGGCGTAATAAAAATAATTGTGCTTAAACATCATCTGCGTTACATATCTTCGTTGTAAAGAAGTGTTGTAAATTCATTTTCTTCACTCTCGGTACATGCAGTTTCTTCTTTGACATCACTGTTATCTTCATTTAAACATTCAGAATTGTCCGGTTGTAACATTTCTATAACAGCTTCTGGCAGTGGCATTCTCCTTCGGTTACTTAGGCGTTGTTTTAGCCGTATCGCTGATATGACAGGGTCGGATGACTCAAGCGCCCTGTGGAATAAGTCCATCGTAGTATGAACCCTAGAATCTTTATAAATAAATAATAAATAAGAGAACAGAACAGATTTAGAGAACATTCTGGTGACATGACATTTTGTAAAAATGTAGCTTATAAGTTAAATAAAAAAAGTTAAATTCCTGTCTGTATATAGACAGGAATTTAAAAAACATTCTGGTGACATGACATTTTGTAAAAATGTAGCTTATAAGTATGTAGAGAAATACAACTGGCACCCTATGACTACTTCTATACATAAAATCTTAATTCACGGAGAAAAAAATATAGAAAATTCAGCGCTACCCATAGGACTGCTCTCTGAACAGGCTGGAGAGTCGAGGAATAAATTTTGGCGTCAGGATAGGGAACATCACAGCCGGAAAGATTCTAGGGTTCATACTACGATGGACTTATTCCACAGGGCGCTTGAGTCATCCGACCCTGTCATGTCAGCGATACGGCTAAAACAACGCCTAAGTAACCGAAGGAGAATGCCACTGCCAGAAGCTGTTATAGAAATGTTACAACCGGACAATTCTGAATGTTTAAATGAAGATAACAGTGATGTCAAAGAAGAAACTGCATGTACCGAGAGTGAAGAAAATGAATTTACAACACTTCTTTACAACGAAGATATGTAACGCAGATGATGTTTAAGCACAATTATTTTTATTACGCCAAACGAATTCTACTATAATTATAAAGTAAAAAAAAAAATAACGCGTCTTAAAAAATTGCGGGTAAATTACCCCGGGTTGGGTAAGTTCGGGTAAATCTTAGTATTTCCGAGATTCCACGGAATTAACTGTTGTTTTTTTTTTGTGTTGGTAGTCTACCTTATTACCTCTTTTTTAAGGCAAATTGCAGATTCTAATACTGAGGAACATGGGCAAAAAAAAATAAAAACGAAAATCACAAAATCGCTGATTTCTCGGTTCCTCCGAGGTCTAGAGCAGCCATAAAGGACTCGTAACATAGATAAAAATAAGACCTTTTAAAATGTATTTAAAAAAATAAAGCAACTGTAAAAGTTTAAACGAATTTTTATTTTTTTTTATTTAATTTTTAAAAATATGGGTAAAAAGTGGTAACGCCGCATATCTCGTAAACTAGATAAGATAGATTCGTGGGAGTTTTACTCTCGCATTTAGAATAAAAAGCTCTATCTGATTCACTAATAATCAGGGAGATGGTCATTTTGAGGCAAAATAAAACACTGTGCAGTGGTCCGAAGCGCGACTGCTACGCTGGAGTTCTTGGGTTCGATTCCCAGATCGAACAAAGTGTTATTGGGTTTTCTGTGAAATTCTTAGTAGCAGATCGGAGTTAGAATTTGTGCCCGGTTAATAGTAAGTAATAAATTGGCAAACCCCCTATTACATGGGACCTAAATATACCGAGGAATTGTGTGTGTACATTGGTGTAACTCTGCCTAACCCTGCTGGGAATACAAGCATAATAGTATGTTGTTAGTATTCACTAAAACATTGCATTATGTAAAAAAAAATATTTTTATAATTTTTTATGAGTTTTAGTAATATAGATATTCTTTTTAATTTGGATGAATATTTAAGTAATATCTAACTGAAACTGAATATTCAAAAGTTGAATTTTCATACTACCTACCTAATGTATTTATTTTTTAAATAATGGTTTTTATTGTTGTCATAATTAAATAATATGTAGGTAAAATACATAGTGATATACTCCAAACTAATAGAGGTCTCAGGTCAACAAAAAAAATTGGGTAGGGCAGTGTCGGGGCACACGGCCATTGATTTGATGTGAAAAGTCTATGCCAGTGAGTTGTGTTACACCTCGCTTTTCTGACTTGGTACCCATAACAAATGTCAAAGACATTCACATGAAAAATGCATTAAATAGTACCAAAATTAATTTTAATTCAAGTCTGTACCAACAAACAGAAATCTATTAAAAAATAATAGCTATAGTCCTACTAGAGGAAGGCAGGTAGGTAGCAAGTAGAATGACATTAGCTATTTACTTAGAAAATAAAAAAATATCCCAAAAAAGAGGCTTTGTTAGCACTTAAGAAAACTCTATTGTTTAATACAATGGGTTTTAAGTACTGGTTGTTAAGGCATTCTTTTTTTAAAGATTAAATTTGGAAGGCTACATGCTTTTTTTAATTACAGAGACTACTAAAGTATTCATGCCAGTTTCTATTTTGTAAAAAGGATATTATGGTTATTTTCATTTATGATTTATTTTAGGACCTGCCTATGTCTATGTGAGGTAGAAATATAGATCTATGTTTACCGTTATAGATAAGAAAATCAAGCCATATTAGGCAAAAGGGCCTCATTCAATCATTTATTGAGGACATCAGTGTATAAATACTATGCTATACTATTTACTAAAACATTAGTGATTGTTTCTGGTTATTAAGATTAAATTATTTAAATCTGGCAATGATGTAACACCTTATCTATAATCAATTACAATAAAAAACAGATGTGAACAGGCATAACCCAGATACTGCTTGACATATTTTGATGCGAATTTCACCATGGTATTGTATTGTATGTTTTAATTTTTTTTAATTGTATTTTTTTAGATAAAAATGCGCGGAAATGTATAAACTGTATATGTGTGTGTTACGAAAATTATATTGTAAGCACAATAGTGTTACTTTGCAGTTTCTCACCGCGTAATTGTTAATGAATCTTGAATGCTAATTACTTACAATTCATTTAGCCAATTTCTACAACACTTTCTCTGCAATATTTCCAACTTTTCACGCGGTTATGAATGAAATGGTCACAATAATAATAAATGAAACTATCACTTACATCGTATGGTACATTTTTCTCAGCGATTGAAGTCTTGTCTCGATCTGAAATAAAGAAAAATGGGGCGATGAGCATAGTGAAAATCGCCCCAGTGGACAACGTTATTATCTTGTTACAATGGGATTATAACAATGGAATGCGTTGTAGTATTATTAGATTTAGCAATGCACTACCATCTTCGTCTGCGGCCGAAGGTCCAGTCGCGGTATCAGCCTTTTTAGCAGCTGAAGTGTCCATCACTTCGATATGATCAGTATCTCCTGAAGCCATTTTTATTTTTGTGTTACATCCCCTATTTATAAGTCTCTCGGTTGTATATTTGCACAATATTAATTCGCATGGCTCACATCACACTTGCATCGCTTACACAATGATTCACTATAATTTAATTAGAAGAAATCAATTAGTTTACGCGAAAATGCTCGCCCGAAGCATCCGTCTGACACGACCACTCATAGTAACTGGGTTGCCAATTAATTAAAATATTTATGTTTTCGCGTATAGACTATAGAGTTGAGTGGGTGGATAGGGTTGTTATCAGCACATTAATTTTGCAGGTGTTGTTTGTATTTCTATAAAATACATTTTAAATAACAATAATAAATGGTGGTCAGGGCTCCTTTCTCAGGAGCCCTGACCACCGGTGGCTTGGACCCTGTTCCCGACGCCGGCGCCAGTGGGCTGCTATTTTTTATATTTTTTAATGTTTTTTTTTTACAATAATATTTTTAAATGTATACAGGGTGCTTTGAAATTGCTCGTATTCCTCTCGGGAGAAGAAACTATGACTAATTTAGAATGATTTAACCCCTATCACTTGGGGGTCGAAAATCCTCCATTTTCGAGAAAATCTACTTTGTTTTTATTTTTAGAAAAATCTGAATTTTTATAATTAAAAATTAATAAAAAAAAAACTTCATCACTTATCAGATTTCTTTTTTAATTTATTGCAAGTTTTAACATACAACATTAAATCTAACAGTAAATTATACAGTTTTCAGCTTTAGAGAGGTTGGTCAATTAGTAAGCTATCAGATCATAGAAAATTTTTGGCTAAAAAGTGTTTTTTTTTTTTTTTATTAAATGTTAATTACCAAAATTCGGATTTTTCTAAAAATAAAAACAAAGTAGATTTTCTCGAAAATGGCGGATTTTCGACCCCCAAGTGATAGGGGTTAAATCATTCTAAATTAGTCATAGTTTCTTCTCCCGAGAGGAATACGAGCAATTTCAGATCACCCTGTATATGTAATGAATAAATAGAATAATAAACTTTAGTGACATGGAAAATCACTCTTTCCAATTTTCTTATGCTAATAAAAGCGTTAATAAATCTCCTTCTAATTAATCCGAACTATTAAATTCTCAAAGTGACTGGGACTCTAGTGCTTACATTTCTATAATAATCGTCAAATATAGGTATAGCCTGAAACGTTATTAAAAATTACGCAATAATTTTAATTTTATTTCAAGATTTTGAAATTTTGAATACATTTTCTACATTCTCGTTGCTTTGCTATTTATTTTAATTAAGTATATTATAAAAATGGTAACAAAAGTAATTTTATAAAAATGGTTATATACCATGTTTAACAAATTGTTTTATACAAAATTGTAGAACTTACGCATTTGTTATTATATAATTGTGGTGTTAGTGTTATGACGTTCCATTTTTTTTAAGGGGTTTCCTACTGGATGAAGCTAGATGCCCCGTAATTTATGTGGCACATTTAGCAGAATCTTGACCGAATTTTTTACGGCATTAAAAACATTTTACATAATTATTGTTTGATTGAATACATATGTGTCCGAATTTAGAATGGCATGCTTTTAAAATGGCAGAATTTTATTTAGCGTAATTATCTTGAGTAAAGTAATGTTTATGTTAAGTTAAAGTTGGCATGGAAAACGAAAACATGTTGCGCCGACCCCAAGTAAAATGGGATAAGGGCAGGAAGATGATGATGATGATCTTGGGTAAAGTAAAAATTCCTTATAATTTTGTTTAAAGGGTCAGGCCTCAGCCGTTTTAAAACACACCGTCATTGTTGTTCAAAATACATACATAAACTCAAGCCTTGTTCCCATATTGTTCAATTGTTTTAATTTTTCGGGACTTGACCATTTATTTATTGGATACAATTTTGAATAGCATACATTTTTTTGCCTAGCCAAGTAGGAGAACACAGGGCACAGAGAGCTTATGGCAAGTGTCCAAGATGTAGATGAACAGATTTAAATGCTATGGAATAGAATATTTATTTATTGTAAATAAATATGCATTTAAAAATGTCACAATTTCGATCTTAGTTTGTGTGCTTATTAATAGCTTCATATCTCGGTGCGAACTAACCCTAAACAGAATATGATGTTTTCCGATACGAATATGTTCGATCTATGAGGACGCAGCTTAACAGTAGATTTTCATGGTAGATTTACGAACGTCGATTATTTTAAATATTGCAACACTGGCAAACGCCATGTTTATTTCTTTACCGTCAATTCGTTGCCGCGGTAAGAATTTTTTTATAGGTTATTACTTTATCTTGGCGTCTCTAAGAATAAGCTAAATAATTACAGATTATTCCCCACCAACGCGTTGATAAACTAGCAAAAATTACCGGTGCAATATCGTTTTATTTCCAGTTTCTGTGAAAAGGCTCGAGAGCAGTTGGAAATTTAAGAATACATTAGGTACCGCTGTGGCGTTCATTGAAAATGGGCAAAAAAGTAAAGGAATACAAGGCTGGCGACTTCATCTTCGCTAAAGTAAAAGGATATCCAGCATGGCCGGCCAGGGTGAGTGAGAAATATGAGTGATTTTGTTGTCAATGTATGTTTAAATGAAAAAGCTGTAGCCTTTGTGTTCTAATTGGGTGTAAGCGCGGGAAGACATGTTGTATCGCGGTCCCGACGCCTTCGCACAGTCCCAAGGTCATAAAAAGCAAATAGAGACACTGTTATCCACATAATTTACATTTTCGATATTGACATAGCAATAGATCACAAAATATTTGATAACATTGTAGTGAAAACATCAATTTGGGGATTTTAACAACATTTAATTTAAATCTAAATATTTTGAAGCTAGAATCACACTTCCCGTGTCTACTTATCTTATTATTCATGAATTATATCAACAAAAAAACAAAGATAAAATTGTGTCACTATTTTTGGTCACCATTGTGTGAGCAAATGACACATTATAATTAAAATACTTATTTAATTGAATGAGTAATTATGCTCATAATATTTCATAGAATTTTAAATGTTAATTGAACACTCCGGAATTTGAATTATTATAATTAATTTGTAAAAGATTTGTTTGATTGTATTGAATCAGTAAAAATATTGACATCAACAGTTTTGATAACGGTTATCTGTCATTAATATTTTTTGAGGCCAAATGGGGATTCTGATTTCTGAGATAGGGAATTATATACAGGACTTAGATTTGTATTTCAACCTGTTCCTAAAAAAGAAATGAATTTGAACTTAAAATATGCAAACATGTTCATTACGTTGATGTGGAATTGATATTGGATTGTTTTAACTTACATCAACCACCACCAGGCAGACCCATTGACTTAATTTTCAGTTATTTTTCTCTATTAAACTAAAAACGACTAATTGTAAAACTTTTGTGAATGCAAATCTTATATTAACTTATGAATCCTCGGAGAAGCAATTTATAGAAAATCTACCTATTGGAGAACTTTAAAAAATCATCATAAAATTCATGTCATTGTTATAAATATGTATGATTGAGTCATTTACATAACAATATAAATTTAACAAGATAAAGACACCAACAGCAAACTAGCGGAGTCTAAATTGTTGCAGTTTATTCCCTTTCTAATACATACAGTTACAGATCACCTTGACAACAAAATTTAGAAAAAAATGTAACCGTTTTTACTTAATTTCTGATTTACAGAATTTTTCTAATTTTTTTTTATGTATTCTTAGCATTTTCATGACATAATAATATACTTAACACCTTTGTATATTGTTGTGAACTAGAAATTGGGTAGTAAATACAACAAATAAATTGACATACTAAAAATAAATGGTGATAATGGACAATATATAAATGGTGCATGTTGTGTTAGCCTATAAGTGATTGTAGCACTTAAAAATGCACTATTAAGAAATGATTTATAATGTATTGTGTAAACAATTGTTGGCCAACCTAAATAAATAAATAGATACTTTGTATATGTCGTAGGATAATTTGATACTTCGAATCTTCGCGGAAATCCTAGGGGTTTTGCGAAAACGCGGATAATTAGACATAGGCGAAAAATTATCAAATCTTACTGGACAAAGTCAGGATTTTTGCGAAAATACTCGTTACTATAGTAAGATTTGATGTGCTCAACACTGATTGGCTACAATTTTGCTGGCTGACTTCTAATTGGTTCCTAGTTTGCCGATGATTAACTTCAAGTATTGTATCATAGAGTTATGAAGGTTGACATTTAAGACGTCAACCAATCAGAAACGATCTCTTATTGAACGCGCTGACCGACCAATCAGCGTTCTTATTTCATAACAGCCAGCGTTTCGTTTCGCAATATTGCTATAATAACGAGTATTTTCGCAAAAATCCTGACTTTGTCCAGTAAGATTTGATAATTTTTCGCCTATGTCTAATTATCCGCGTTTTCGCAAAACCCCTAGGATTTCCGCGAAGATTCGAAGTATCAAATTATCCTACGACATATATACTTGCAAAACACAATCCGGCCATAAATTCTCTCTGTGGCATTAAATCTTTGCAAATTCAATTGATTGTGAATAGTCAAAAGGGAATGAAAAAAAAAGGAATGCTACTGTAATTTACCCAGGGGTGTTTAGATGTGTTGTATTGCCTCAACCACAAATTTTTATAAAAAAGATGTTTTTATAGTAAAAATAAAAATAATTCTTGTTGTATTCTGATTTCATACTAAAAATCAACTGTTTAGTTTTAAGTTTAAAAAGTATGTAATAAAGATACACAATTTCATACAAAGTTTATATTTAATTTCAGGTGCAAAAGCAGAATGGGAAGAAATATTTTGTATACTTTTACGGCACTGGAGAAACGTAAGTTAATATATATTTTACCTACTAATATTATAAGTGCGAAAGTTTGTGAGGATGTTTGGATGGATGTATGTTTATTACTCTTTAAGCTTTAAGAGCTGAATGAAATTTGACACTGAGTTAGATTTTAGTCTGGAATAGCACATACATAGACTATACAGTTTCTGTGGGTTAATACATCAATTTTAAGACTGATGTTGTCGTGGGTATAACTTAGTTGGTTATATCAAATAAAAGTATACAAGTTACACATATAACATATACATCACTTTATTTCCAGGGCAAACCTCTCTCCTAACATGATATTTGACTATGCAGACAATAAGGACAAGTTCCTTACTAAAACTGTGAAGAGACGAGACTTCAACTTAGGAGTCAAGCAGATCGAACAAGACTTTGCGAACAACGTGCCATTGGAACAAGTGTTTACTGCAGAGGTAAGATTTTTTTATGCCATTTGGTGGTACACAAACCCACAGCCCTCCTGATGTTAAGTGGTCACCGCTGCCTATAAACATCTGCAATACCAGAGGCCTTGCAAATGCATTTGCTGATAATTTCATAAAAAAACCCAATAACGCTTTGTTCGGCCTGTGAATGGAACCCAAGACGTCTAGCGTAGCAGTCGCGCTTAGGACTACTAGGCTAACAAAGCAGACAAAAGTAAAATAACATTTCAGATTTTTAAATCCTTATTGAGCATGATATCAAAGGAAAAACGAAATGAATCTAAAATGAAGATAAAATTAACTCTTATTTGTATTGCATGAAATTCTGAATAGCAGTGAATTGTTGTATTTCGTGTCTATTTAAATGATATGTAAAAGTAACATTAACTTAATCGACTTTTGTTGCTTACCCTATCCCTTTGGGGAATAGAGGTGGGATATTATGTGTTATTCATTAAATATTCTTCTTTTTAGATACCACCAGCTGAATCTTCAACCATTGACTCGGGTAATGATTTAACAATAAATGAAACATTGGACGACACCGGTGTTGATACTACCGCTCCGGATGAGACTTTAGTTGAAGATGTGAGTATAATTTATTTCTTATAGTTGTAAAATCAGTCCAGCCGTTTTGGAGATTACCTAGAACACCGAGACAGAAAGACAAACATTGAATTGTTGGTATAAGTACTATGTAAACATTTAGTAAAAAGTTATTATTTTGATGATACAAACTGACTATTCAATTATTATTTTTTTCATTGTTTGGCGATCATGCCAATGGGGCACCTGATATTAAGTCGTCACCAGTACCTATAGACACCTGTAATACCAGTGGCCTTGTAGATGCATTGCCAACCCATGCACAACATTGAAATGTCTTATGTGCCTGTAATTACACACCGGCACCCATACAATAAAATACAAAAAAAAAACATTAAAAGAAATACTGTAACCCATACCCTAAAATACCATATTTAATTTATTTATAAATGGATAATAAAATAAAATCAAAATTGTCGACGACATTGCATTTTCTGTTCGGTTCAACTTCATGGTTTTCTTAGAAAATTAAAATAAGATAAATCAATAAATGACAAAAGCTCATTTGGTTAAATTTCCAGACTACAATGAATACTACTACTGCTACTCAAAATGACACAGCTGTTGAAGATTCTGATGACACCGGAAACCTGGTCATTGATGAAGGCAAGGTAAGTTGAAAATGACATTCCAACAGGATTAAAAACAAAATGACATCTTCCCATTGCTATTGTAGTGACAAAGATTGAAAAGACTATGCTTAGATGGTTCGTTCATGTTGAGAGGATGAGTGTAAGGCGATTGACAAAAGGAATCCAATCTCTGGTAATCCTACTACTGGGAATTTCACAGAACAACCCAATAACACTGCTCGATCTGGGAATCGTACCCAAGACCTCCAGTGTAGCAGTTGCGCTTAGAACCACTAGGCTAAAGAGGTAGTTAATAAGGAATTAATATTATTCTGTAACAAAAAAAAAACATAGATGCTGATATTGCTTAGATGGTTCAGTCCTAATGTATGGTTCCCTCCAAATGTATGAATGTGTACGAGGCGAAAGGAGTATTTAAGGATCGTTGCAGATGGCGTTTTGTGGTTTCTGCCTACCCATATGGTAAAAAGGCGTGATCTTATGTATGTTTCTTTTTATAGCAAAAGCAAGTAAAAAAGACAAAGAACGATGTGAAAGCTAAAGAGACACCACCCAAGCCTGTCAAGGACCCCAAGACACCTAGGGGCAAAGGCAAGAAAGAGGAGGCCGGTAAGACAGATGAGGAGCAGAAGAAAGAAGAGGAAATTGTTAGCAGAAGTGGACGTAAGATACGGCCTAAGAAGTGAGTAATCTTCTTTACTTTTATTAGCCTTAGGGAATGGGAAGCAGTCACATCTTTCTGCGAAGCAGTCATGCTAGAGAAGGAGGTGGCGGGACGGGAGAGACGCAGAACCTTTCGTTTCAGCAGCCGCGGGAGACGCTCCGGGCGTCGGGAGCCGCGAGACGACTCCCGGCCACCGTAGACGCGGTCCTGTGGACGGTCAGCAATGGGTAGCTCACCGTCTGTACGTTAATTAACGACACACCGTGTCGACGGCACGTTGGTGTTCCACGCGCGCCTCAAAGAGATGTCTGCAAATCGGAGGGGCCACTCAGGGCCGATACCTGCCGAATATATTGCCTAAAAAGTAACCAATGTGTTATTCCACACAATAATCTTTCTCATTGCCAAATTTCATCCAGATCCGTTCAACCGTTTAGGCGTGAAAAAGTTACAAACATCCATCCATCCAACCATCCATCCTCACAAACTTTCGTATTTATAATAATATTATAGTAGGATTATATTTGTCTTTTATAACAACCTTCTGAAATTTGACAAGGATTTAAAAAGTATATTTTTATTATTTATGATGCTATATTTTATATTATTAATAAAACATTGGATTGCCTATGGTCAAGTTGTTAAATATATCAACTTGTCTTAACAAAATCCATAGATGAAACGCGTCTCTTGCCGAAATGCAGTTTCTGAGCTTTGAACTGTGTTTGCGATTGTGACGTACAAACATTTTAATATATATGACTAGGGTACTTACTAAGCATGATTTTTAAAAATTGTATTTATCAACAAAATATAAAAATACCTAGTATAGTAGGGATGACAAAAAGCGACATTAAAATTGGCCAAGAAATACGGCCGATGCATTTGAAACTTAATTACTTACATAGGGAGTTTGAATGGTGATAACGTCAGCAATATTCTTTTAAACTTAAAGTTTACATATTAATGTGCTCTGATTTTTCTACCAAATTTATTAGATTCTGATTTTAATCTGACTAATCTGTGCTGGGAAACGTAAAGCATGTTCAGGGTTGATGAAAACCTTAAAAGATTACAAAAAGTACACATAATTATATAACAACAAAAGCTTTGATTACTTTTTCTGACTGGTCTGGAGATCTGGAACTATTAAAATTATGCTTACGTAATACTGAATGTCCCCTTGGATTAAAAATAAAGTCAACCTGTTTAAAAAGCTTATATCCGCAGGTACATGGATGATCAAATGGAGGATTCGACACCAGCAACGCCTCCTGCACCAAAGAGGCGGCGCGGCGCGTCCTCGGAAAAGAATATTAAACAATTCAATGCTGTCACACCGGTTCGTTACATTTTGTTAATATTTGGGTTTTTCTTGAACATCCTTTATGTATTATATTGTGTCTAAATGTTTCACAATACACCAAGAAAATAATAAATAACAAAAAGAAGAAGAAGAATCATTACATCACCATGGATGGCAAACAAGCCGAGGGTCCACCTGATGTGTCACCGCTGCCTATAGACATCTGCGATACCAGGCGCCTTGCAAATGCATTGCCATCACGACACTGCCCCAGACGAGCTCGTTCATAAAGAGATGTGCTATTACTAAGGTTAGGGAGGCAGGGTTTTGCAGATGGCACCGACCTTCAGTGCAACCCACACTTCATCTAGCGCTGAAAATAAAGAAAAATTAAAATAAAAGTGATTTAGTAGTCATATTACACTAGGACGCAAAATTGTGCCTTGCATAATAATATGAATCTTTAATGTTCCATGTAAACAGACACACATTCGACATACCATTACGCCTGTATTCCCAGAAGGGTTAGGCAGAGGTGTACCAATGAACACCCGCCGATTATTCCTTATCCACACAAAAATCGTCTGAAAGTATTTTTGATTATGTATGTATTATCATCTATATATTTTCTTTTTTACAGTCCGAGCTAGAAGATCTGAAAGAACCGTTTAAACCAGGTAAGAGAACTATTTAAAAAAATATATAATTTCGCTTTTGTTCCCTATAGGGGTAAGCAGAAATGCATAAACAGTACATTCACATTTCGTCAGTTTTTACGATGTATCTTAGTCATATTGTTTCATCGTCGCTAACATTTTCTATATTAAATATAAAAAGTATTACAAATTAAAAAATGTCGGGTAGATTGCGGTCAAAATACATGATAGTGTTTTTGTTCAAGGAGAAGACCATCAATTTTTATTTCAAAACTTAATTTATTATGGTAAGTACATAAGTCGTACATAAACTCTCGCCTTTTTTCCACGCCTCTTGCTACGATAAGTACATACTTTGTATTATTTCAATAATACTTACATACAATAATAAAAAATATATAAAACCAGAATTATTATTCGTATTCACCGCGAAATCCATTCAAATTCAAAAATCTATATTTTGAAATTGCGTCAGAATAAAACCTTTTTAAGCAGAACACGACATAGCTTTTAAAAAAAAAGAACTTCTAATTTGAATTCCAATTTCGAACGTTTTCTTTTTACCGCGAAAGTTAACATTTTTATTTGCAAAAATTAAATGCAGTTAGTTGTTTTGATTAAAATTTCTTAAAAAATGGACGATAAAAGTAGTGAAAATAGTCAATTTAGTTTTAAAGATGATATATTCAGCCAATTTGACGATAATTTCGCTACGGAAGAATGTTTGTCAAGCTATCAGAATAATATCGGAACAAATGTCGACAAAATGGTCAAAGGTAATTTTTTAATGATTTTTTTTGCCATTTTACAGCAATTTGCATCAAACTGCACTCTAAGTAAGGTAGAATTTAACTATAAGTATACACATTTATTATTTTAATATAACATTTTTCGTAAAATCGTAAATTATAATAGTTTTATGTCTTGTACTAGAGTACACGATTACATTTTACGAATTCATAATTTATTTTTGCCTTCATGCAATTTGCTGAAAAGTGTTGCTAGCTATTATTATAATAATTAACAATAATTGATTATTAATGTTTTGATAATTGTTATAATGGTGGTAATCATAAAATCAAAGTATTTATATCAATTAAACTATTTATGGGCACTTTTGACTTGTCAAGATGTCAGTCAGTTAGTCATTAGAATATTTCAAGGTAGTAATTTCAACTTGACGATAAGATTTTTATACTACTTGTAAAACAATAGATGATTTGAGATATAGACGTTCCCATGTATTGTTTGGGTTTAAAATCCATCCTTTATACCGAAATTGATACTAACCGAAAAAAGAACTTAGGTATTTGATATGTTGTGATGACCCAGTGGTTAAGGCGCTCGCTTGTCATGCATGAAGTTGCGGGTTCGATACCGGGCAAGTACCAATGTGACTTTCAATTCTTAAGTTTATCTTGGATATCACTGATATTGGTGAAGGAAAACATTATAAGGAAACCTGGACTTCTGTAATTAATATAGTCTGAAATCGCCACCGCCGCTTTTAGATATTGCTTTCAATTCATATTTTATTAATATTTTTAGATTCAAATACAAACAAAGAAAAATCAAAACCAAATGATTCTCAACCTAAAATAGTACCAACATTTGGTAAAAAGAAGGATTCTAAGAAGGACGAGAAAAAACCTCTAAAGTCTAAGAAATTCGTCCCACCAATTAAAAATAAAGAAAGAAATTTGATTAATACTAGTCCAATGCAAAAATGTTTGGACCAACATTTGCAGCCAACACCAAGCCAAGTATCTGAAAGTTTAATCTCTGATAATACATTACAATGTATGCAAGATATAGGAACTACAGGATTAGATATGTCATACATTACTGAGAGTTTAAATAATAATACATATTCCAACATACTGACTCCATTTGAAGATTCTGTAAACATAGAAAACGTGGAGTATTTACAAAATACATACCAAAGTATTCAAAAAGTTGACAATATAGAAACTTTATCGAACACGGAAGGGTTACAGGATATACAAGAAAAAAGAAAAACTATGAACAAAAAAGTTTCACTACCAAAGAAGATGCCTTCAAATATACTTGGCAGTATAATTTCATGTTCTTTAAATATCCTTGATGATGAAAATGTAATTCCTACTGAAAATCATTCTCAAATTTCAAATTCAGATCAACAAAATCTGTTAAATCTTTCACAGACTCAAAATCAATCATTTTGTTCAGTAACCTCTTTAAGCAAGACTTATAAGAACATGGATTGCAACAGTTTTAAAAATGATATCCATAACATACCTATAGGCAATGAGTTTTTAGATCTATTTAAAAATAAAGTCAGTGAAAAAATTAAGCCTATCGCTATGAGCACAGAATTTGGTGATATAGGTTTCAATTTAAAATATTCTGATTATGCAAAAGATGTTGGATTTGTTGATGATCAAACTCCGGAAGAAATGGAGACTGCTTTGATGATTATTAACATGTATCCCGAAGAAAATTGTATAAGAAAAAAGAAGTTGTAGGAATATAATATTTATAGTACATTTTTTGTGTATTTCATTTCGTAGATTTTAGTCAAATATAATTACGAAAAGCTTAGGTTTGTTTTGCCTTTAATTGAGTTCAAACTACATTTTTTATGGCCTATGCTTGAGGTTGTGGGTTCGATACCATGCAAGTACCAATGTGACTTATAAGTTGATCATAGGCATCGGTGAAGGAAAACATTGTGAGGAAACCTGAATTTGCAATTTATATAAGTCTGAAAATTGCCCGTCTGTATTGAGCAAGCGTGGTGATCAATACTCGTGCGTTTTATGCATGAAGAGAGACCTTTGCCCTAACATAGAACATGATCATAGAACACTTTTACCCTGCAGTGAGACAGTACATAATAGGCTGCTATTATTAATTATTTTTATACAAATTATGTTTCATTTTTAATGTATCTGGTCAATCCTTACTTCCTTACTAATATTATAAATGCGAAAGTAACTCTGTCTGTCTGTCTCTTCTTCACGCCTAAACCACTGAACCGATTTCAATGAAATTTGGTACAGATATAGTCTGGGACCCGAGAAAGGACATAGGATAGTTTTCATCCCGGAAATCCCCCGGGAACGGGAACTATTAATCCACGCGGACGAAGTCGCGGGCAAAAGCTAGTACTGTATATTTAGAAGTGGTAAAATGAGCTCTATATGCTTCTATTAGGTTTATGTTATTTCTCATTCGCTGTCTAAAGTCCAGATTTATGACTGGGGATTGGTAATGTAAATTGTCCTCTTACTACATAAATACCAAAACGTTAGTGACGAAATGTGAGTGTAATGTCATCGTTCATCGTTGAGAAAATTGTTCAAAAGAGTCACCGCGCCCTGGAACTAAAGGGAATTAGAAAGAATACAGATGGGATTTAGTCAGTAAGTTCCTAAAACTGCCTTCCGCCCCACCCACAGCGGAAGAAGTCATCTGACGAGGGGAATCTGAAGGAAAAATTTCTTATTTCTAATAGGTAATAAGGTTTATTTTTCTAAAATTGACCCTATCTACAAACAAAAATGTCTTCAGCTTTATTATATTAGTAGTATTATATTAGCTTTATTAGTACAGATTTCTTCTTCTGTCTTATAACCTGGAAATAGATTGAACTGCCCCGTTGGTCTCGTGGTCGCAAGTGCGACTGCTGTGCAAGGGGTCCCGGGTTCGATTCCCAGGTCGAGCAAAAAGTGTTATTGGGTTTTTCTATGAAATTCTCAGTAGCAGCTCGGAGTTTGGATTTGTGCCCGGTTAATGGCAATAGGCTCGCCCCCTATTACATGGGACCTAAATATACCGGCGAACTGTGGGTGTACATTGGTACACCTCTGCCTAACCCTTCGGGGAATACAGGCGTGATGGTATATTTTATTTAATAAGGTTTACTTTTCTAAAATTGACCCTATCTACAAACAAAAATGTCTTCAGCTTTATTATATTAGTACAGATTTCTTCTTCTGTCTTATAACCTGGAATTTATTTACATTTGCAGAAGACCCAGAGAAAGAAAACATAATAATAGCTTACATGCCTAACGGACAGTACATCGGAGTCAAGCTATTCCAGTCCAGGCCTTCTAGCTTCAAGAACGAGGCTTCGAGGTTGCAGTGGGATAGGCAAGCCGCTTCGAATGCACTCACACTTAAAATGCAGCTTGGTAAGTCATTTTTTTTTTATTAATATTAGATTGTAGCAGCTCGGAGTTAGGATTTGTGCCGGGTTAATTGTAATAAGCTCGCCCCCTGTTACATGGGACCTAAACATAGCGAAGAACTGTGGGTATACATTGGTACACCTTTGCCTAACCCTTCGCGGAATAGAGGCGTGATGGTGGTAGATTGGCCCGTTGGTGACGTGGCTGCAATTACGACTGTTGAGCGTGTGGTCCTGGGGTCGATTCCCAGGTTTGTCAAAAGCGTTATTAAATAAATAAATATCTTGGGACAACTCACACACGGCTATCTGATCCCAAGCTAAGCAGAGCTTGTGTTATGGTAACCAGATAACTGATATACATACTTATATAATTTATAAATACATACATATTATAGATAAATCACACCCAGACACAGAACAAACAATCATGCTCATCACACAAAGTTTGTCCTGGGTGGGAATCGAACCCACGACCTCCGGCTTAGCAGTCAGGGCCGCTAACCACTAGACCAACAGGCCCGTCAAGGTATTGGGTTTTTCCACTAGAAATTTTTCAGCCTGGAGTTTGGAAGTTGGTGGTGTGAGACCTCTGTGCGTCGGAAAACACGTAAAGCCGGTGAACCCGGTAAAGGACGCGGGAAATCGCTGGATGCGGCAGCAACGGGACCGATCATTGTGGCTATCTTTAGGGGATGCCTATGTCCAGCAGTGGACGTTATTAAGCTGATATGATGATGATAAAACAAGACAGGTTTTTTCTTTGTTAGCTTGCAAGCTAAAAACATCTCCTCATGTAAAAATCAGCTCTAATTTATTGGCCACTGAGGGCTGATGCCTGCCGGGGCTGCGCGTTGTTCGAAAGATATACCGCGCCCCCGGAACGCAAAGGGCACATGAAGGAACATAGACGGGTTTTAGTCAGTAAAAGTCTGACACTCCCTCCCGCCCCGCCCAGGGCGGGGGAAGTTATGTGATGATTTCACGTCTATAAAAAAAAATAAAAAAAGCTCTAATTTTTTTGTTTTTTCTACAGAAAAAGGTCAGATAAAAATGAAAGCCGTCTTGGCATTGCTAGTGACGGATCTTAACCTCACAGACGAGGAAAAGGCGACGCTTGACAAGGAAAGAGAAACTGGTAAGTTACAAATATTTAAACTCACTTAAACAAACAGCCAGACTGGGAACAACTATCTGTAGGTATTTGTTCCTTGCGGGAATCAAATCCGCGACACGCAGCACAGCAGCCACTGCGTTAACCGCGCCGTCAAAATTTTGGGCGATGAATGCATTATATTAGATTAACATTTTTCTTTACCAATTTCAGAAGAGAAGAAGTCGCGCGTACAATTCTTGAAGACTGAAATGAAGTTGATAGAGCTGGACGCTAAGATTAAAACGTGCTTGTCTCTCGAGAAGGCGGACACCGATATGTGCTTGAAGCTTCTGGATGACTTATTGAGTAAGTGTGCTAATATACATCATACAGTCGCTCCATGTAAAATACTGATATTCAGCTGCATCCGGTTCGACTGGAAGCCGACCCCAACATAGTTGGGAAAAGGCTAGGCAGATGATGATGGTAAGGGGCTCGTGTTATTTCTCAGTAGCAGCCCGGAGTTTGGAAGTTGATGGTGTGACATCCCCGTGCCTCGGAAAGCACGTAAAGCTGTTGGTCCCGGCTGTCATTCATAGATCTTTGACAGTCATTACGGATAGTCAGAAGCCAAGAAGTCTGACAACCAGTCTAACCAAGGGGTACCGTGTTGCCCAGTTACTGGGTTGTGGAGGTCTGATAGGCAGTCGCTCCATGTAAATCACTGGTGTTCAGCTGCATCCGGTTAGACTGGAAGCCGACCCTAACATAGTTGGGAAAAGGTTAAGCAGATGATGATGACATGGTAAGGGGCTATTTTTGAATTACGTGAAGATTCTAAAGAGGGCGGGGGTTAGAAATCTACATGATTTAATCTTGGAGAGATGCCTTGTTACCCTAGTGGTCCTAAGTGTGACTATGCTACGCTACAGGTCTTGGGTTCGATTCCCAGCTCGAGCAAATTGTTATTGGGTTTTTCTATGAAATTCTCAGTAGCAGCTCGGAGTTAAGATTAGTGCCCCATTAATGGTAATAGCCTCGCCCCTTATACATGGGACCTAAACATACCGGCGAACTGTAGGTGTTAATTGATACTCCTCTGCCTAACCTTTCGAGGAACGCAGGTGTGATGGTATATATGTGTATTCTTACAGATTTAGACATAAAGCCGCTAATGCTGCTGAAACACCCGACGTGCTTGGAGACGATCAAGCGCATGCGTGCCTACGTCGGGAACACGCCGTCTTGGGAGCTGTCGGAGAGTGCCGCGCTAGTCTTCACTAAACAAGCACATCGCATCAGGAAGCAAGCGGACACTGTGTATAAGAAAATTAAGGTAAAGATAACATTATTCTAGGAATATTATAAACTAGCGTCCGCGTAAATGTCAGTTATCGCGAACGCAGACGGTGTTTAGTAGAAGAGGTCTTTAAAGCTCGTCCGGGGAAGTACTACCACCATACTTATTTCTGCCGCAAAGTAGCGTTGCTGTGTTCCGGTTCGAAGAGTATGCCCGCTGGTGTAATTCTAATTACAGACACTTTTTTTTCTGTTAGACGTCGTTGGTTGGTAAACAAGCCGACGGCAAACCTAATGTTAAGTGGCACTCTATAGGCATCTGCAATACCAGAGGCCTTGCAATTGCGTTGCCATCACGAATGTAAAGTTGAAATGTCTTATGTGCCTGTAATGACACCGGCACCTTTCAAGCCGGACCACAGCATCGCTGCTTTGCGGCAGAAATAGGTATGGTGGTAGTACTTTCTCGGTCGAGCTCCTTTATAAAGAGCTCTATTATACTACTATCAATATTATTTATACTAATACTAGTTTCTGCCTACGAGCTCTTCCGCTTTTTTTATCCACGTAAGTTTCGTGTTTAGTTACTGCTCTGCTCCCATGTAGCTTGATGTTATATAGCCTATATTTATGTTATATAGCATTGGTAACCATGTCAGAGGCCCTTGAGGCAGTTTAGAAATTTTGACACTAGGGTGTGTGGGGTCATAAAACCTTACTGCCCACACGATAAAGAAGAAGACATATATAGCCTATGATGTTCCTCATGAATCTGGCTATGCCTATACATAGGCTACATAACATTACGATACGACACACGGGAGCAAAGCAGTAGTTATTGTAATATATGATAATTTACGTTGTTCCAGGATCTGTTTCTACCACTCGAAGGGGTATCGTTTTGGGAGTACTTCACGAATCGAGTCATGAATTTCAAGAGAGTCACGTCGTTACTAAACGCTGATGAGCTGCTGGAAATGATACAGGAGCCAGTGTGTTAGTATTGCTTTTACATCCATTTATTTTTTAAATGTAACTGTATTTACATACAGTTATATTTTGAGTCGCTCTATTAAAATTTAACCGGCGTGCTTGTATGACCAGATGTATAAACGTGGACGAGGCGAAAGGAGTATGTAAGAATCGTCGGTGTTTGCGCTCTGTGGTTTCGCCTACCCCCATGGGAAAAAGGCGTGAGTTTATGTATGTATGAATGTATGTCTATTAAAATGTGCGCGCAGCGTCGCATCGCGTCTCGGTGTGAACTGACCCTAAAGGTCATAGCTTACTATAATAGCACTTCTCCACTTCAGAAAATATTTTGCCATTCAAATTAGGACTTTAAATTGTATGTGTTAAAATATTTTTTATCATGACAAAATAAAAAAGGTGACAGTAAGCGGGCAGCGCGCTGGCAGCTAATGGATGGATTTTTCAAGCTATGATTTAGGTATTTTTATTTTACAGAAGGCTTACATACTAATAAACCAATTATATAAAGAACTTTATAATAACAAATAGCTAACCGGCTGATCCCGGCGTAGCCGTTACCGTGTCAATGTACTGTACACCTCTGCCAACCCCTTCGGCCACACGGCTTGATATATATTCCTCTTTCTTAACATTACAGTGATGTCAGCAACATCACCGTACGATATGAGCGCGGCTATTGCAGAAGCGGAGATTGAAGAACAGAAATTGGCAGAGAAAGCAGAGAAAGCGAAGAAGCACGCAGCAACAGGTTAGATCTATTCTTTAATCTTTTGTTTATTTGTCCCTGGGCGACTGTTGAGGGTCCTGGGTTCGATTCCCAGGTCGGGCAAAACGTGTTTATATTATTTATTTATTTATTTTAGGAAAGCTTACAGATTAATAGCGTTATAATAACAATAATATATAACTAAATTGCTAATAACATGCCTCCACACATGAACACATATTATGTGTCGCTTAACTTCAAACTTGGATTAATCCAATTCTGAGAATTTTTATGATTTTAGTATCAAAAGAAAGGGAAAAAATTATAATTTTAAACAAATTTATCAGTTGTGTATAAATCCGCATAGTTCTTGAGAAATAAACTGTCAAAATCATAATATTTTATCTAAGCCAGATAGATCCATGAGACAGTTTTTTGTCATATCTCCTAAGAGGGTAGAGTGGATTTATCCAAGTTTGAAGTTAAGCGACACATATGTTATTGGGTTTTTCTAAAAAAATGCCTCTGCCTATCTCTTCGGGGAATACAGGTGTCATGGATTATTGTTTATTTGTGATGGGTTTGCTCTTCGGATGGCTCAAGTGTAGGTCAGAGGTAGCAATGACAAAGTCGACGATTATTTTTTACCTTCACCATCACGCCTGTATTCCCCGAAGGGTTAGGCAGAGGTGTACCAATGTACACCCACAGTTCGCCGGTATATTTAGGACGAACGATTATTTTTTATAGATGTTAAATCATCAAATAATTTCCACCGCTCTTGGCGGGACGGGAGGGAGTGTCAGACTTTTACTGACTAAAACCCATCTATGTTCCTTCATGTGCCCTTTGCGTTCCGGGGGCGCGGTATCTCTTGCTCACACCCCGCAGCCCCGGCAGGCATCGGCCCTCAGTGGCCCCATCCAAGTTTGCTGACATCTCTTTGATCCGCGCGTGGAACACGAACGCGCTGTCGACACGGTCTGTCGTTAGTTAACGTACGGACGGTGAGCTACCCATTGCTCACCGTCCAACGTCGACAAAGCCTTTTATTCTAACTTTAATTCAAGGTATAAGTACTAGAAATGCCACAAATCGCCAAAATCTTTTCTCATACATTTTGTACGGCAAAACGATCTCTGTACAAAAACGAGTGAACTTTACCAAATCAAATCAAATCAAAGCATTTATTTCAATTAGACCATTTACAGGCACTTTTGAATTGTCAAGAAGTTACAGTTTAAAATTGAAGCTATTTGCTCGTTCCAAAACGTAGGTCTCTATGGAGAAGAACGAGCAAGAAACTCCATGGACACTCTTTTCCTTCCATTTGGTTTTTACAAAGTCTTGGTTACAATATTCTTGTTGCTTCTATATGTGAAAACAATGAAGGTGAATATAAAAAATAACAAAATTATAATAACGATGTAAGACATGGCAGTTAAGAGATGACCAATCCCAACTGACAGCACCCGTTCACGAGTATGACGCGTGCATCAGCACCGTTTAGCTCAACCATCTTGAAGGGAACCAAACGATCCAACCCACGCGCCACCGTCAGCAAGACATTAAAGTGAGCATGACAAAGCTCTCAACTGCCATGCTCAGTGTCCAACACATAGTAACTTAACAAGTAAATGGCTCCATGGTAGTCACATTTACAAAATTGAAATAAATGATGTAAAATTATACAAAACTAAGGTCATCAGCGAACCTTTTCAAAAAATAAACTGTAGTAAGTAGAAAAAAAAAATCAGTAAAAATTATAATAACGGTATACGTTATTAAGGTCAATAAAAAAGGTGCTAATAACATCGTTATATTTAGAAAAAAAAAATGTATATTAATTTGTGTGCCCAAGTGGCTGTGGAGCAGGACTAGCATTAAGCCAAGCATTTTTATCATTTATATAATCTTCTAATTTGTAATATGCTTGACTACATAGTGTGCGTTTTATACATGTTTTAAACTTTCTCTCATTTAGTTCGAGAATATTGAGCGGTATTTTATTATAACATTTTACACAATACCCCATAAAAGAAGTGTGTACTTTTGACAATCGAAAACTTGGTTGCTCTAATTTATTCCTATTTCTAGTATTAAAATTATGTCTATCACCAACTTTTCTGAAATGATGAAGATTTTTCCGAACATGCATAATGTTTTCATATATATATTGACAAGGTACCGTCATGATATTAATTTTTTTAAACAATTCCCTTAGAGATTCGCGTCTGCCAAGATTATAGATGGCTCTGACAGCCCTCTTTTGCAAAATAAAAATAGATTCTATGTCTGCAGCCCGTCCCCATAGCACAATACCGTAAGACATGATACTATGAAAGTAGCTAAAATAGACCAGTCTCGCGGTATCCACGTCTGTCAATTGTCGGATTTTCCTGACAGCGTAAGCGGCTGAACTCAACCGCCCTGCAAGAGATGTTAAATGAGGACCCCACTGCAGCCTTGAGTCAAGCGAAACCCCCAAGAAAACTGTCTTATCGACGAATTCTAGTACTTCCTTATTCAATACTAGCTGTTGCCCGCGACTTCGTTCGCGTGGCTTATTTCACCCTCTAGGATACGTCTCGGGTTACCGCTCCCGTGTGTCATAGCGAGATGTAAAATACCCTATAACACTTACATATAACGTATTTTCTATGGGTAAAATATTTTTTTAAATCGATTCAGTAGATCCAGAGATTACCCCCTTGTGCCCCGCGGTTTCACCCGCGTTGTTGATTTTGGTTACTTTTCCGTTCCCGTGGCTCATAGTGCGATGTTATGTAGCCTATATCTGTTATTCTGAGGTACAGGCTACGGAATGTCACGCAGAGTCATTATTTTGCTGCGAAGTTATTTTAAAACTGCGATATCTCCTAAGATATTTATTGAAATTAAATGATGTAAAGGGCAATTTTGTTCAAAATTAAACACTTGTGATGAATAACGTATTTATGTTGATAAGGATTAATACTATGTTCATAAAAACACCTTCGCAAATAATGCATTATTTTAAAACAAATTTTCTGACTATAAAAATGGCTATACTGAGTCAACCTTTAAAGTTAGGCATGTACTACCGCGGACTTTTTTTTAGAATATTGTAAGAAGAACAATTCTCTCATACATGATTTTTGCGTAACTTTAACTGTTTACGCAGCGCACGCAACAAAAGCCCTCGAAAAGAATATTTTTTCCCCGTTTTTGCCACATTTTTCATTGATACTCCGCTCCAATTGGTCGCAGCGTGATGTTATATAGCCTATAGCACTCACGAATAATGTAGTTTTCTACCAGTGAAACAATTTTTAAAATCGGTTCACTACTTCCGGAGATTACCCCCTACATACAAACTTACAAACTTACAAACTTACAAACAAATTCTACCTCTTTATAATATTAGTATAGATAACGTTACATGCACTACTTCTAACGTTCGGTAAAGCAAATCTTATGCATTTAGTTTTCTTCTCATTTAACACTAAGTTATTTACTGTAAACCAATTATGAACCTTAAGCATAGCGTTATTTACTTCGTCAAGGTGCTGTGTCCGTCTATTTACATTAAAAATCAGTGAAGTATCATCAGCAAATAACACCATTTTAGGTTGATTTTTCAGTAAATGAGGTAAATCATTTATGTAGACTAAAAAGAGAAACGGACCCAATATTGAACCCTGCGGAACTCCCATCTTTACTTTCAAGCCTGATGAATTTACACCGTTTATTTGAACTTGCTGTAGTCTATCATTTAAATACGATTTCAGTGAGCTAAGCGCTAGTTGACCGAGGCCGTAATGCTCAAGCTTCTGGAGGAGGGTCTCATGATTTACGCAATCAAATGCTTTTGAGAGGTCGCAAAAAATGCCAATGGCATCCTGTGAGTCCTCCCATGCATTAAAGATGTGCTTAATTAAAGTGACACCGGCGTCTGTAGTGCAGCGCCCTCTGGTGAAACCAAACTGCTGGTCGTGTAAGATGTTATTACAGTTAAAATGATTAAGCATTTGATTGAGCATCACTTTTTCAAACACCTTGCTGAACACCGGCAAAACCGAAACGGGTCTATAGTTATTGGTGTCTTTACTATCCCCGGATTTAAAAAGTGGTATAACTTTGCTGTGTTTCATTAAAGTCGGAAAAACCCCTTGGTCTACACATAGGTTAAATATTAAAGCTAAATAGGGTGCAACTGTCTCAATAATAGACTTACACACATTAGTAGACATGCCCCACATATCTTCAAATAGCTTGTTCCTCTTTACATTGCCTGAAACCAAGCTTATTGTTTATATTATGCTTGACGGGCCTGTTGGTCTAGTGGTTAGCGGCCCTGACTGCTAAGCCGGAGGTCGTGGGTTCGATTCCCACCCAGGACAAACTTTGTGTGATGAGCATGATTGTTTGTTCTGTGTCTGGGTGTGATTTATCTATAATATGTATGTATTTATAAATTATATAAGTATGTATATCAGTTGTCTGGTTACCATAACACAAGCTCAGCTTAGCTTGGGATCAGATAGCCGTGTGTGAGTTGTCCCAAGATATTTATTTATTTTATTATATTCTAATTTATGTACAATTATTCACAGTAAAATTAAGGAAAGAGAAGAAAGAAGCACTCGAGCAGACCAGAACACCACCCAAACGGCAATCCGCTAGAAAACAACAACAAGAAGTTAAAACAAAAGGTTCAGAAGATACTCCCCAACCAGAAGAAACGCCAGAAGCAACCTCAGAAGCAACCCCGGAAGTAACTACAGAAGCAACTTCAGAAGCAACTCCAGAAGCAACTTCAGAAGCGACCACAGAAGCAACCGCAGAAGCGACTACAGAAGCAATACCCGAAGCAACGTCCGAAGCAACACCAGAAGCGTCGGAACCCACAAAATCAGTGGAAGAAGCACCAGAGAAAGTTGATGAAAACGTAGAAAAGATGTCAGAAGACACGCCAGAAGCAGAACCAGTCACTGAGAGTCCGACAGAAGAGAAGGAACCCGAGAAAGAACCTGAGAAAGAAGAAAATGGAAACGTGGAGAAGAATGAAGTAGAGAAAAATGTGGAGAAGGAAGCGGAGAAAGTTAAGGAAAAGGAAGATATCGGAGAGCCGAGAGCGAAACGATCGAGAGAGGTTAGTTCTTATCAAATGATTTAATTCTTATCAAATGATTTAATTATTGGGTACTTGACTATTATTTAGGTAGATTTTTAAACTTAAGGTGGAACCTCCACGGTACCCCGCGAAATTCAAATTATCTTACGTTTTTTTGCAATTTGCAAGTCAGTATTAGGTTATAACTGCCCCGTTGGTCTCGTGGTCGCAAGTGCGACTGCTGTGCAAAGGGTCCCGGGTTCGATTCCCAGGTCGAGCAAAAAGTGTTATTGGGTTTTTCTATGAAATTCTCAGTAGCAGCTCGGAGTTTGGATTTGTGCCCGGTTAATGGCAATAGGCTCGCCCCCTATTACATGGGACCTAAATATACCGGCGAACTGTGAGTGTACATTGGTACACCTCTGCCTAACCCTTCGGGGGATACAGGTGTGATTATATGTATGTATGTAAAAAGGAAAACATAGCGGAATAGAAACAAGTAGTACTTATTTTACTGTCTAAAATCATTGCCTTATAGTCAGTGATCGGATAATCGGATGCATATTTACCTAAAGTGTAGGTGTTGGTTATTATGGAATGGACTTTTGTATCGAAAATATCCCGGGAATTCAGAATCAACAAAACTGTTTTTTATAGAATCAAATCGGGTGTAGGTATATTTACTATTTTAACTTTTATATTTAAAAAAAAACTAGAAATAATAACTTCCTCTTAATTTTTCTAATAATTATGTAGTCCCCCTGTTTTTCTTTTTTAATAAATACCACATGCTAAAGACGACGTTTCTTCACCATGTTACAGACTAGTTTCGCATTCCCGAATTTTCTGGAATCCCGGGATTTATATTTAAAAAAATATATTTTAAGAAGCCGCTTCCATAATTTCCTAACCAAAAATGAACTTTAGGTAAATATGCATCCGATTATCTGATCACTGCTTATAGTCGTAAACCAGAAAGAAAACACGTAACGCGGGTGAAATAAGCCACACTGACGAATTCGGGGTAGTTTGCTAGAATAATATTGACACAAACATATATGCATGAAAAAGAAATGTACAAAAAGTTAAAAAAGAATTTGATTTTTACAGATTAGAAGGAGAAGAATCCATGTAATATGATGATGTTACTTAAAATACAATACGAAATGTATCGCGGAAAGGGTCAGAAAAATTCAATTTTTTTAATAGATTTTTTTTCATGCACGATGTAGTCAAGTACCCAAAGTCTTTGGTTTAGCTAACTTTTCCTAACATGATTTTAGATAATGCTTTTTGGGGTTGACATTTCACTAAAATCACATAACATATTTAACGATGAATGTGTTTAAATTATCATTCTGACTCGGTCACCTTCTAACAATGTGAGAGGGATGCAATGATGTTCTAAATACGTTTAGGCACTAAATATGTTGAGTGATTTTGGTTAAAGCGGGCCTTATAGCTTGAACGTAGTAGCTTGCCTGTATAAGATTCAAGCTAAAATATTATTATAGTGTAGATATAAGCTCCTTTAGAATTATTCGCTAAAATCGATGATTAAGTATTGATTGTTGGTAGGAGCGATTTTGTACAGTTACAAGCATTAATATTTTATAATAACGCATGATTTGAAAGTTCTATTTAAAAATATTTATTACTAGCTTTTGCCCGCGACTTCGTCCGCGTGGATTAATAGTTCCCGTTCCCGGGGGATTTCCGGGATGAAAACTATCCTATGTCCTTTCTCGGGTCCCAGACTATATCTGTACCAAATTTCATTGAAATCGGTTCAGTGGTTTAGGCGTGAAGAAGAGACAGACAGGCAGACAGAGTTACTTTCGCATTTATAATATTAGTACGGATAATTGCATTGTCATGCAATGTGCGTATGTACTCAAAATTCCAGCTCGGTCTGACACCGGGAAGTGGGTCAAATTTAACTTGTAAGATTTTACTAAGTTCTTATGGTCACTTTCCGGCTCCATCATCAGACCAGCTCTGTGACATCATTATACAAGCTGTTGATTTGCATCCTCGTCAAATTTTAGGAGCTTGATTGATACCTGGCCAATTTTTAATAAATGCTTGTTTTTTTAGTGGAACAAAAATTACATTGTTCCAAAACGTTTAATTAGAATGGAAAAAAAAAAACTAAATAATAATTAAATTACAAACTATGTACAGTTAAAAAAAAATAAAAAATAAAAAAGTAAGGTCAAAGGGCGTCAAAAAACTCATCCGCATCGCTGTCAATGGGGCATGTGCCCAGAAGGCTGGCAGCATTGCCACGTTGTATGGCAATGCTGATTCTTTGGCCAAAGAATAGGCCAGCCCTCTGGTCACGTGAAGAGTCGACCAGTCGCTTCGCGATGTCGCGATAAACTAGATGAGCGCTCGGTCCCCATGTTTTTTAGTTGCAGTTATCAAAAAATAGTATTCCAGAATACTCCTCTTGCAAAAATCAGCATCGCCCAGTTGCGTATGCGGTAGGCAGAGTTGTCGCGCGGCTATATCAATGCGTGCATAGCGCATAAACCCTCTGGCGAGATGGCTAGTTCGAATTGGAAAATCACGTCAAATTTAAAAAAAAAATATTTTATAATTGATTCGTGTTAAGAATCACGAGCATAGTCAACTCCTTGCATTTGACGAGAATGCAAATCAACAGCTTGTATTGTGTTGTCATGCAAATTGCATATTTTCACAAGATTTCAACCCAATTGAACCTCGGGAAGTGGGTTAAATTTGACTTGCAAGATTTGATTAGCCGCACACACAGTTGAAAGTAAACAAATACTTGTAAAAAGCAATTTTTGTCTAAAAGGTATTATAAAATAGCTTTTAAATAGTTATAATTGCAACTGTATGTTGGAGAATATATCTTTTGAATTTGGCGTGATTATATTTATAACATATTTGTGATTGTACTGTACTATTAAGGATAACATTACTACATACATAACAATGTAGAAACTAACGTATTAATAATAAATAGTGTCTATAAGGCATGCAATACTATTGGGTGCTGCGAAACTCTGCATACAATTATAGCTGTAAAGGTATTATTGCCCTGCGCTTTTTCATGTAAATGCGAGAAAAAATCGTTGATCTGGAATCTATCTGAAGGCCGTGGGAGCGTAGCCAAGTTTTAATATCAGGAAGCTTTATTTGATGGGAAATTCATCAAATGATTTCTTGCGCTCTGGGCGGAACGGAAGGGAGTGTCAGACTTACTGATTGAAAGCGCTCCAGGGCTTTTTTTATAGATGGGAAATCATCAAATAACTTTCCCCGCCCTGGACGGGAGGGGTCAGACTTTTACTGACTAAAACCCATCTATGTTCCTTCATGTGCCCTTTGCGTTCCGGGAGCGCGGTATCTCTTTCTAACAAATTCCGCAACAGTATTAGGAAGCCTATCACCATTTCTTAAAACAGCACCATTTTAATATTACTTTGTAATTTCAGTTGCTTGATTTTCTACTCTTGGCGTTGAGCCGAGCGTTGGAAATGCAATGCGCAAGACAGTTATATTAAAATAATACTGTTTTCTTAAATGGTGGGTTTAAGCAACAAAATTATGCATCTTATATGTATTAGCCGCAGGACGTCTACTGCTGGGCATATGTCTCCCCCATAGATTTCCAAAAGGATCGGTTGGAAGCGGCCTGCATCCAGCGCCTTCCTTGGGTCTTAATTAGGTCGTCAGTCCACCTTGTGTGTTCGAGAACGTTGCAGCCCCATCGGCCATAACGCTACCTTTAAAATGTTTAAAACAATTGTTGTATTGACAGAATTATAATTATTTACAGAGCAAGAAGACTGAACCCCCGCCGCCAAGATCACCAGCTAAGCGAAAGACAAAATTGTAACCATTTTTGTTTATTTAAACAAACATTGGATTTATTTTTATACGAACGGCCGCGCGGTACGATCCTGTTAATGTACTGTGGATGCATTTTTTATATTGTACTAGCGTTAAGTAACGTCTTTGGTTACTGCTCCGCTCCAGTGGGTCGTAGCGTGATGTTATATAGCCTATGATGCTCACAAATAACGTGGCTTTTTATGGGTAAACGAATTTTTAAAATCGGTTCTGTAGGTCCAGAGATTACTCACTACAACCTTACAAACTTAACCTCTTTATAATATTAGTATAGACTAGTTTTTGCTCGTGGATTCGTACGCGTGAATTAAAAAGTAGCCTATATCTTTATCCAAATCTTAAGCTATGTCTATGTCAAATTTCATTACAATCGGTTTAGTTGTTTTGCCGTTATGAAACAACAAACAACAACAAACATACGAACAGATAGTTACTTTTGCATGTATTATAATATTTTTTATTAATACGTAATGGGATAGTCTATTTATATTTTAACAAAACAGTACTTTTATTAAAAAAAAAAATCCATTCGATTAAATTCTTTTAAACATTTTAAATTAATTAATTTTTCTAATACAATATAAAAATGCACCCACACATACAAAGCGGTAAATTCGCTAGTTTTAATGTAAAAAAATTGTAGTGTAAACCAGGTTCTATGAAATGCTTTCAGATAATCATAAATTAAGAATTGTATGATGAAGAAGCCTGTTAAGTTTCCTAAAGGGATCCTTTGAGACATGTAATTAATAATACATAAGTTATGTATGCAAGTTAAAGTACCATCGTTCTAAATTTTTAACGTATTTTTTTAAATATGCATGACTATGTCTGCCTAAGGACGTTACACAAAACGAAATAACCAATTACCGACTGTAAGGTATTGTATTAAGGTCTGAAATGTATTCGAAAACGTTATTTTTCCTTATGGGTTAACAGACGTTGTGGCATCAAACCACCGCCACGCCCATTTTAAACCTTATTTCAATCAGTTTAGCTTTCATAATCCAGTGACCTAAGAGGCTTAAGGGACGCGGTGCCATACCAATACTTGCCGCGGTAAGATTGTATAGAAATAAAGTAATATGAATTCTAAACTAATTGAAATAAGGATAGAAAGAACTTGATCGGAAATAAAATCCGTGTGTCGCGACGTCAGATAATACCGGCCAACGACACGACGACGGACGGACGGATTCTGACGTCATAACGTCAGAATTGTAAAGCTCGCGTAAGTTGCTATGATTGGTTATTTATAATTTATTCGACCAATCAGCAGTCTACCTAAAAATTTCTCATATAAATATTTCTTTCGAGATATCGAAGTATTTGGATAAAGGAGTAAAGCCGTAATTTACTTTCTACTGAAACTGACAACTCATTTTGCGACGCAATCTGAACGAAACAGGAGTTTTGTATGAAACCGAATGTAGCAGAAATTACGCCACCGATATTACGCGACTCACAGCTCAAATTACGCTCGTCCGATTTTCAACACCCTCCGATATTACGCAACGACTAAAATTGCAAAAATTCTTCAGTAAATTGATTCATATCAAAATATTGTTATAAACAAGAAATTAATAACTTGACGAAAATAAAATGTAATGGTATTACTACTATTGAATCGTGAACAATGATTGTCCTAGCGGTCTTCAAATCAAATTCTTTACAAAATAGTATACATACATACAAATGTTTGTATGACAGTAAGATTTTCATCAAAGTAGGAATACATAGGCCCTTTATTATGCTCGGTTCCTAAATAAGCAAAACGGAAAGTTAATATTACCAGTAATAATTCCTTTGAAAGCTTGACTTGTTGTTTGTGAAAATTCTGGTGACAATTTTGAATGCAAGAAATGTTTACAAAAATTATGGGTATAAACTTGAAAAATAAACTTCAGTAATAGCGAAAATAACGAAAGCATTTGTTTGATACTATGGTTAACAAATACTATTCTACAAATAATATAAATTTGCAACATAACAAGCATACAAATAAAAGTACGCTAATAAAACATTTTCTAAACGAATAGTTACTCAACAGTTACTTAACAGTATTACTTTGATATCACTTTGCCTTAAGCACTGTTGCATTTTCGACACTCTGCTTTACGCCGAGAGTTGAAAATCCAACAACTGAAATTGCGAAGTAATATTTGAATTGTAGTGTTATAAAAGATGGTAGTGCCCCCTGGTGCTTAGTAGAAGTCGCCAGTGCAAGTGAATATTATAGTGTGTTTTTTAATCTTAGAGACTGATTTGACGGCTTCTTACGTCAAACTTGAAAATAGTGTGCTTTATGTCTATGAGCCGAAAGCACATTATTTTTATATTTGACGTAAGAAACTGTCAATTTGGTCTACGAGATTAAAAAACACACTATAGAAGCCAGACAATTTTACTAAGCAACAAGCTATTCAGTGTGTCAATTCCCTATAAAACTCAAAGTAAAGACAGCTGAACAACTCATTTATTTGTTGCTTGTACCATCATCTTCTAGAAAAACTATGTCAAAGTACACCCAGTTTCGAAGTCGATCCACCGTATATTTCCATGTTAGATATAAGTATTTATCCTAAATTACAGCATGTTCATAGTTTTTATCCCTAAAAGATAAATTAACTAGCTGTACACCTTCTCTGCTAAGCTCCCGTTGGTCGTAGCGTGATGTTTTATAAGTGTAAACCTTCCCCTTGAATCAATTTAAAAGCCTTATTAAAATTCGTTGCGGAGTCTAAAATATCTAAACGTACAAAGGGACAGACGACGGGAAGCGACTTTGTTTTATACTATGTAGAGATAAAACATCAAAATAATGTCGTCAAAGAAAAAGGGTTTATGCAGTTTTGAAGTTGATATACTGGCCATCATTTTAGTGCCGCCATTGTTCTAAACTTGAATTTACATTCTTTCAATAAGACATAGACAAAAGAAACGGTGGTTTGATTTTAATAGTTCAGTAGTGATGATAATATACAAACATATTATGACTGCGGTAGAAAATCTTTTCTCAGAAATAACTTGTTCGAATGATGAAAATATTAGTTTAGCTTGGCCAATATTACTGCACATAACGAAACGTTTATTAGCATATAGTATAAGGAAGTTTCTCAAAAAGCTTACTTTTTCAACTTCATCAAAACAATGTGCATGGTTTAAGTACAGTTTTTATTGTATTACACTTAGAGATAAATGTTAGTTATAATTTACATTGTAAATACTTACAATAAACGTATCTACGTATATGAATTTGTGGTTTCATTATTTACTAGCGAACTGGGGTTAGGGTTATTTCACCTACGTTAAGTTACGTTTTTGGTTACTGCTCCACACCCGTGGGTCATAGCGTGATGTTATATACCCTATGTTACTCAGGAATAATGTAGCTATCTAACGTAAATAAATAGAAAAGAAAGAAAGATCCAAAATTAAAGTGGCGGAGGTTAACATGACCTCTCTAGCACTTTTGTAAAGCCTTTTGTTTTGTTATTAGTTTTTTAAATGGCGAGTTAAAAATTTTTTGAATATAAATAAAACACGGTTTTTTTACAAATCTTTAATTTACTTACAAAGAAAATTTTACCAAAATAAACAAAGTATTATAAATATCGTCGCCTCCTCTTTCTGTTTTGACCAGGATACATGCCTAGTATCTTCTTAGCAGATTCCCTTGCTTCTTCTTCAACTGAAAAATAATAAATTGCTTTCAGACAGAAGAACGGTTTAAATGGGTGCCGATGTAGGTGTATTAAATCATTATTTAACTTTATTTTTCAGGGAACGAAGCAGGGTAGACAATACAGGCAGAATAGCTGGGTAAAATTTGATATAGGCGCTCCTACATGGGCCACATTGCCATTTTATATTGCCAGCAATGTTTTAAATATGGCCCGGCCATACATTGTTTTTATTAGTTGGTTTAACGTGAAACGTCTATGTCAGCCACTCGCTTTTAGTGTAAAATAGTGTAATTTCGTGTCTATTTAAATGATATGTAAAAGTAACATTGTTAATCGACTTTTGTTGCTGACCGTGCCCGTATGTGGTCTTGACGTTTCACGTGAAAAACTAACTTCACGTACAAAAAAACAACTTACATTCATCCTCAGAGCTATCCGGCTGATGTCTCCTAAGCGCCAGTTGCTTATCAAACCCGAGACCATCATACTGGCTGTTCATTGCCGAAGTCCTAACCGATTTGTTCTCCAAGAAATATATCTCCGACATCGGCAACAGCGGGTTATAAATCCCTTGAAATAATCCCAGAAAATCATCCCCTAATGGAATTTGATGATTATTTCTGTAGCTTCTATCTTCAAAAACACTCCTTGGCCTATTTTCTCTACTAGGGCCTTCGCCTGGATTGTACATTGCATTTTCGCTTGTTTCCTCTGCATTAAAACATTGTATTACTGGCTCAGGACTATTCTGAGATAGATTCTGGTATTTTTCGACCTTGAAATTAATAATAATTCCAGTCATATTTGCTTCTGTCTCTGATATGAATTCGAAATCTGATGAATTGTAGCTGACGTCGGAATCAGATTCATCAGAATTTTTGTGTTTAGAGTTAGTGTGCACTAATTCTATAGTTTGACTTTCCTCGTCTTCAGTTGAAGAATTTATTGAAATAATTTCTATATTGTCACCTATATTTGAATTTATTTCATTAATTGCATCTGTAATTTCTTTTTCTTTTAAAGTTGCATTCTCATTACTCTCTAAAACGGTAAAACTGTGTATGGGAATTAAATCATCATTCTCAACGTCAAGTTCATCGAATATTTCATCTAAATCAATGAGATCTGATCTGGAATCATCAGGGAGAGTAGTTATATCTATACATTTTAAAGTTTCTTCAAATTCTTTAAGGCTTTGCTTAGTTTCCTCGTCTATAACATTGTTTATATCAATGGTATCATTAGAAACTGTAGCTTCATACGGATTTTGAGTTTGTTTAAGATTATCTTTCTGGTTTATATCAAGTTCGTCTTTTCTACCATTTATAACTGAATCTACTTCAGCAGCCATGTTTAAAATTCTAGCATCTTCAGACACTTCATTATCGCTTACTTTATTGAGATCTGGTTCTTTGTTTGTATCATTTGTACTGATTTCAATAGGAGTGACATTTGCTAGACCATTACCAAATTCGGCAATACTAGCAAGAGGAACAGAAGTATCATTTTCATCCTTATTGTCTGTTAAATAACTTTCAATTTCCAGTGTACTTAAATTGTTAGCTTCTGAATAAGATTCATCAAGAGATAGTTCTCTGGTTATATTGCTATTTCCTTCCGTAACAGAAGCCATGTCCTTTTTGATACTTTGTTGAAATAAATTTCTAAGAAAATTCATTGTAAACTGAAATGTGAAAAGTTTAGTTCAATACCTAAACTCCTAAATGCATAGACCTACGATGATGAACTCTGGCATGTGGGTAAGTAAGGTACCTACTTCGAGTAGTACATAAATAGGTACCTAAAGGTACAATTAAAGAATAAATAAGAACAAGACGGAACAATTACACATCATCGCTCACAGCCCGCTAAAGATGCAAAAAGGTAAGGGTAAGGTAGGTACTTAGGTAGGTACCTACCTTACCCTTACCATATTATTAAGGTCCCATGTAATAAGGAGCGAGCCTATTGCCATTAACCGGGCACATATCCTAACTCCGAGCTGCTAGGTAGGTAGGTACTGAGAAAAACGTTCAAAATCTAGTCACGATCTTTTTTCAGCGACAATCATTGTAAAAAACTTGGACAAAACCTAGGCAAACTGGAGGTATTTTCGTTGTTAAACTTACGAGAATAGACCGTCTGATCACACTGATCTAGGTAGATACTCAACGTACAATCGTAGATCAATAAATTGTCTCAACACATTGTGGTAGAAATTATACTAGGTACAATATCGTGATTGTTTTGGTTCTCTCTAACATTTATACCTACCTATGCCCGAGAGTATTAAACATGACACTACTCACTGTGTAGAAATTGAATATCTTCGAAGTCCTCTATTCCTTCAAAAATACTTATAAGTATACTTTTATCGAGTAAATTATCACTAAAAGAATATAATAATTTAAAGGTACAGAGCAAGGTAACAGACAATGCACGATGAACCACAAATGTCAAATAAGGCGGGAAACCGCGGGAAACGCATACAAGCAAACGTCAAAATCCATACAGCCTATTAAAAAAAACATCAAAATTAAGTTATCAAATGCTTTATTTTATTTATATAAAATGCATGTTACAAGTTTGGTATGTACCTATGTTAGAAACGTTTATAATTACGAGCCAAATCATGGCATTACGACGATGTCCATTATAGAAAAAGACATGATAGTTGCGAACCATAGTTTATGCTGCATTCATCAAATAAAAACAACAAAGATCTTTTAATAATTCTTACATTAGAATTTATAGCCTATAAATTAAAATACAGAGACACAATTAACTGTTGTGTCACTTTTTTCCCGACTTCTTGATGCCACCGGTAGCCAACGGACCCTTTTGTGAGGCCTTTGCTTTCGCCTCCTGAAAAAAAAGGTTAAAAAAATAAATGTTTCACCCTGTTACACGAAATTGGCTTACATTTTTTTTTGTGTTTTATTCGAGGTTCGTAAACTCTTGACTGTAGTCTAGGTCAGAGGTGACATAGACAAAGTTGACGATGGAGTGAGCTTACCCAGAAGAAGCTTGAATTTTCGAATCAGAAACGCAACTTTTTGGTTAAATTAAACTTTGTTGAATGGCAAACAAGCCGAAGCACGACGGCCCACTTGACGTTAAGTGGTCACCACTGCCTACAGACATCTGCAATACCAGAGGCCTCACAAATGTATTGCTATCCCAGAGACAAATTTGACAGTTGATTGTTAATGATCTATAGCACTTCACAAACCTGTAATGCCTTCTGTTGTTCCTTTAACTTTTGTTTATGAGCTAAGTCATCCTCGTCGAGATCCTTCGAGTCTTTCTTGGGCGCCTTCAGCGGCTTCTTCTTACCACCTTCACGGCCCGACATCTGAAAATGACAGCAATCCAATATTAGTTAAAATAATAAACTTGAAATTGGCATTTTTATAACCTACTGAAAGTTTAGATAGATGGATGTTTGTTAATTAATTACGCCAAAACGACTGAACAGATCTGAATGAAATTTGGCGCACAGGTAGATTATACTCTGGAGTAACACATAGGCTAGTTTTTATCCTGGAAAATATGGTTCCCGTGGGATAGTTTTCGGCATTTATGCGAACCAAGTTGCATAAGGTAGTATTATTTATTTATTTATTTAAACTTTATGCAACAAAAAGTACAAAGGCGGACTAAGATATTTTGATAACATTCTATGGCAATAGGTCAAATCGTTAGGAGTTTCTTAATTCTTTTTTATTCTTAATTCTTTACAGGTCAATCTACAATATGCCAGGACCCAAAATAATGTAATCTTTAACCTTTTGAACGTAAACGCATCGGCGCGGCGGCAGCACTGCTACGCCAAGCCACAAATTCAGCGCATTTCGATTAGCAATTTTTGATTATTGTTTTTCTAGTGAAAAGTAAATAATTAATATATCTTTGTGCTATTTTATAATATTTCCTTAATGTGGTTTTAAATAATAGGGAAAAGAAACACAGAAATCTTAATTTAGTATATTTATTTTGTACTTAAAAATGTCGCTTTCTTGTCGGCTGTAGACGACAGTGGTGTGTTTGGCACGTTTACGTTTGTCGGCTATATCAGACCATGGCGTTCAAAAGGTTAAAATAGTGTTTACGATATTATAATTGCATAATAAAGTGAAGATCTTTATTTCTTATGATCTCATATAAGATTGCAACTTGTCGGTCCACAATACTAATAATATTGACAATGGATGGTCATGGCTAATATTGATCAATTCACAATACACGGTTTCAAACTGTGAGTAATATATTAGTACATTTAGAGGTTATTTGTCATTCATGAATAGGGTTGCCATTACCTAAATTGCCGACGCCGGGCAAAAACTTCAAAGCCCCGGACATTTGGGTGAAATTTAGTATATTTCCGGGACATCCTAGGATTTTTATTATTATTTTATTTATCGCTCAATTGGGATTCCTCTGATGCTAAAAGTGTCCGGGTATCATCCGGACATTTTTTGACAACCCCTCCCGACGTCCCCCGGACACCCTCTAAAAACTATGACAATTCCGGGGAAACCCAGACGGATGGCAGCCCTATGCATGAAGATTGCTATTCTAGTCTCATGGACTTCAGTTGAATGCATGGCTTGAGAATGTACTACTTGGATTAATTTGAGGATTAAAATCAAATCAAATCAAAAATATTTATTTGCTAGAATCCAGTACATGGTGTTACAATTAATTTTTCTCAGCATATCCTGCCATAGTGTGTGCAAATATATTCAGTTTTAGCCCACTTTCACCAAAATCACCAAACATATTTAGTGCTAAATGTATTTAAAGAATTGATCCCCAGTAGTACAATAAGGTTTTTTTTTGTGAACTTGACGTTAACGTGAACAGTCAATCATTAGCATTAAGTCCGATGTCAGGTCAATTTAATCTCACATTACTGAGGGAGATTTTTCCAGACGGGATAGACGGTAATCTTCAGTAATGATTAATAAACATGTTTCATTTTCACAAACTAGTCATTTAAACATTAAATAAAAGAGAGAAGTGAAAATTGAATTAATATAGCACCCAGCTTTAAACGAATGAACAATGCTTGTAATCCATCGCTCTGAATGTGTGCTTGAATATCACTTTGTGAGGATAAACGGTAAATCATATGACATGGTTATGGTAATAATTTCACATTGTCAGACATATTTTGTGGTTGTATAAGATTTGTTCTGATTTTTCAGGTGTTATTAATGGTGTCGTTGACCTTACTTATTAAAAAAAAACAGCAGGGAATATCTCGGTTTAAGTAGATACAGTAATGAAAACGTTAAGACTATTGTATTCTATGTAATTTTCTTCATCATCAGCACAAAAAGAAGAAAGAAAGAGTATTGTTTGTTAATATTCAACTAAAGACATGGCCAATTCTTGTATTTTACAAGAATATTAAAAATTTATGTAGGTAGACCATATTATTATTTATTTCATAATGCACATTGAAGAATTCAGAATATTTAAAGTTAAAAACTCGGAAGTAGCAAGTACTAGAAATTTAGAAATCTTATTTGCCATATCCGAGGGCCATGTCTTCATTGCCATGTGAGTAAGTCGTTGAAGTACCATAAAATAAATAAATAAATATCCAGTGACGCCTCAGACATCAAACTTTGTGTAGAAATTTCGAGGGAAAAACCCAAATAAGCTTGCATTTGAAGTAGATCTTTCAATGAACAAAGAAGAAAGCCGATTGTCTGATCGAGCGCTGTATTTTTAAGCTTATTTTTATTTTCAATTTTCTAAAAACAATCCTTCCTTTTCACCATCGACACATACTTATTTTTTCTTAAAAAAAAAAAAATAACCTCACCGCCCTGAAAGGCAAAACTATGGAAATCTACATTTTACATTTATATTTACGCACCACAACCACTATGCAAGGAATAACATGAGAAATACTTACATTTAGCAGTTGTAGAGAAGATGTAATACGAACAAATTCAATGAAATTGGATGAATTACACGCTTTTACCCAAATTACAATGAAATCATTGACGTTCGTCGTTCGATATACGTTTTGACAATTCTCTATCTGACACTGACGGAACGTGAAAAGTGTTCCCAGTCTCAGCTATTTCGTTCTGAAATTGATTTATTTATGAAATAGCAAGAAAAAAATCACAAAAATGTTTCGCGTGTCTTTTTAATACCTACAATCAATAATCTTGCTTTCCATGTCAATAGTCTTGCTTTAGATGAAATAATACATAAGATATTTAGCATCGTCACCAGACCTACGTAATTTAAGGACGGCTGAAATAAAAACTATAATCTTTTTACCGCAATTACAAGGAAACAAGGTGCAGTTTCGCATCTTCGTCAAATTCGAACAGGTAACTACGAGTATGTTATTACTGCATAGCCCTCTTCCTCTCTCCTAAGCTCTTACTGTGCCTGATAGGGTCCATAATTAGTTTAATGTATACTTGTGGCTACTAACATAGGCTATATAACATCACGCTACGACCCACGGGAGCGGAGCAGTAACCAAAGACGTAACTTATGGCGAGTGAAATAAGGCACGCGGTCGAAGTCGCGGGCAGTATTATGTAAAGAAGAAGGTAACAAAATAAGTGAGTAAGTGTGTTGGTTTGTTTTAATTCGAGGAAATAATGAACTAATCAATTTAATTAATATAATTACTTACAATTATTGTTGTAATATTATTAATAATAATTACGTATTATATTATATATTACTTACGAGTAATATTACGTCTACAAACAGTTCATAACACCTCATAAGGATAAATGTGTAATGTATGTATGAATGCGTAATTGGAAAACACAGTTTATCCTCATTGTAATTAGTCAGGGCCGGACCGCGAATTTTTAGGGGCCCCAGGCTAATACAACTTGGGGGCAATTATTTTGATAGGTACATCATACCTGATGTATCAAAATAATTGCCATATTGTAAAAAAAATAATTGCTAAAATAATGTATTTACTACTAATCCTATTTATATGTATTATAATATTATATTATTATATTTATATTATAAATGCGAAAGTTTGTGAGGCTGGATGGATGTTTGTTACTCTTTCACGCTTAAATGGCTGAACGGAACTGGATGAAATTTGGCACTGAGATAGATTGTAGGGTGGAATAATATATAGGCTTCTTTTTATCCCGAAAAAATGTACGGTTCCCGTGAATAATATGTAAATTTTGACTTAAAATAATTACACACTTACACACTACACTCTCTCTTACTTGCCTGCTGCTAAGTTTTTCCTAAGAGACTACAGAATGGGGTTCTTCAAGAAAGGAGTTTTGAGGTTTTTACGGGTTCGGCAGCGCACGAGTGATGCCTCTGGTGTTGCAAGTGTCCATAGGCAGCGGTGACCGCTTAGCAACAGGCGGGCCGTTAGCTTGTTTGCCACCATCAGTGGTATAATAAAAACTCGACCAAACAATTAAATACACGTAACAGGTTCGTCTCTGTAATTTATTCACTAAATCAAGTTATTTTGTTGTTTAAGTTTTAAACATACTTGCTTACGTAATTTTATAACCAGTAAATAGTCTACAAGAGTACAGTGCAAACGTATTTGTTGATATTCTAAGATGAAGTTGTCAATATTACTCTTAGTATTTTGTTCATTAATATATATTGGTAAGTTTTTTACTGTGTAGAAATAATAGTCATATAATAATAACATAATACCAGCCTATTATTGCCCCATTGCAGGACAAACGCCGCTTCTCATACAGAGAAGGCACAAGCATTGATCACAACGCTTGCTCAAGGCGGGTTAGCGATTTCAGATTTACATCCATACTGATAAGCACTGCCTCGTTAACCTAGTGGTCCTAAGCGCGACTGCTACGCTAGAGGTCTTGGATTTGGTTCCCAGGTTGAGCAAAAAGTGTTGTTTTGTTTTTCTATGAAATTCTCAGTAGCAGCTTGGAGTTAGGATTTGTGCCCGGTTAATGGCAATATGCTCGCCCCCTATTACATGGGACCTAATTACCTAAACATAGCGGCGAACTGTGTGTATTCATTGGTACACCTTTGCCTAACCCTTCGAGGAATACAGGCGTGATGATATTTTACATAATATTATAATAACACCCGCCTATATTATTGTCCCACTGCAGGGCAAACATTTCTTCCTATACAGAAAAGTTACGAACATTGATCATCACGCTTGCTCAATATATGCTTGCTCGATATTATAAATGCGTAAGTAACTTTGTCTGTCTGTTTGTTACGCTTTCACGACTCTTTGGAATGTTCTAACTAAACTTAAAATAACCCCATGACTCCTATATTGTTGCATGCACCCGTATGCACAATATTTTTAACATTATATAGATCTTTGACAGTCGTTACGGATAGTTGTACGTACGTATATTGATAACGGTCACAGGTAGACGCTTGAAATATTCACAGAATATTTATATGACAAACGGTTTTTTTTACTGGTTTTATAGATAATGGTGCGCGAGTCCGGCTCGCACTTGGCCGGTTTTTTTCAGGCTTGTTATCAATATGCCAGACTATGCGACAAAGAAAATGTGCGTTTTCGGTGTCCTGTGTTCGTAGGCCTAAAAGGGTATGTGATGGCTTTCTACACGCCGTATATTTGTAATTTTCAGTTGCCGGTGGTGTTATTTCAGGACCATGCTCAAAAATATCGACGCTATATTATAGAAGTAGATATGAAGAATTACTCAAAAACCTTGATGATGACGAACTAGAATATTTGAAACGTAAAATGAGATGCACAACTTAAGGGACACTGTTTATAATTAAATACAATACATTGTTTTCTATATACAATAGGTGAGTAACATTTTAAAGTCCTGCTAATATTTTAAATGCGAAAGTTTGTGAGGATCGATGGATGGGTGGATGGATGGATGGATGGATGGATGGATGTTTGTTACTCTTTCACGCTTAAACGGCTAAACGAATCTGGATGTAATTTGGCACTGAGATAGATTGTAGTGTGAGGTAGCACATAGGATACTTTTATCTTGGAATAATGTACGATTCTCGTATAATAATACATCACGCGGCCGAAGTCACAGGCAAAAGCTAGTAATATGTATAATAAAACTGAAGAGTGTTTAAACGAGCTGATTTCTGGATATAAATATTTTTGTTGTATAATATGATAGCTAGATTCATGAAGAATAGTAGATATTGGTGCCGATTCCCTTGTTCACAAACTAAACTAAAATTAGGGAATTGACATCTCTTACTAACATACAGCGAAAGAAAAGGACGGTTTTACCTTAGAACTAAGTTAGAGATGTCAAATTAGTTTTGCCTTGAACTTTTCCGTGTTTTTAATCGACGCGTTCTGACATGTCAACTATAATGTATAGCGGTTTTAGATCAACTAAAATTGACAAGTCTTATTCACGTCCGTCCCTTTCTTATTTGATTGGAAAGAAAAAGATAGAAATAATCTAAATTAAGTTTAGCTTGTGCATAACAGAATCGACACCATTGGCTATACCAGCTGTTGATTTGCATCCTCGTCTAATTTTAGGAGCTTGTCATAAAAAAATAGAAGTAATCAAATATGTATAATTACGATACCTGGCCAATATCTAACAAATACTTGTTTTTTTAGTTGCAACTATCAAATAACAGTATTCCAGAATACTCCTCTTGCAAAATTCAGAATCGCCCAGTTGCGTATGCGGTAGGCAGAGTTGTCGCGCGGCTATATCAATGTGTACATGGCGCCTAAACCCTCTGGCGAGATGGCTAGATCGAATTCGAAAATCGAGTCAAAAAAATAAATTTAAAAAACAATTTATTTTATTATTGATTCGTGTTAAGAATCACGAGCATAGTTAACTCCTTGAATTTGACGAGGATGCAAATCAACGCCTTGTATAAGCCATCAGGCTAGTCGTAGCGTGATGGCTTATATATGGCCCGTGTGTCGACACGGGAGCGGAGCAGCCCCTGTAGCCATGTAACAAACGATAAACGCAAACGCTGAGTAGGCTTTAATAGATCTTCAACTTTATGTGCTTGGTTTTAAGTTGAAGATCTAGTGAAGATTGCATAGCGTTTTCGTTCTTTCCAGTCGCTAACGCTTAGAAATCTTTAATAGATTTTTAACTTAAGGCTCTGGGGTATAAAGTTCAAAATCTATTGGTACCTACCGAGCGTTTACGATTATCGTTTGCGACTTGGTTAGAGGGGCAGTACCTAACCAAACACGTAACATAGCGCCTTAGGCATCCTCATCATCCATCTTGTTCTTTTACTAAAATAAAATTAAACTAAGTCACTCCTTATAACATCAGCTGTTACTGAGATTAGTCGGAGCAAACAGACGGACAATATTTCTACAACAACGTACCATCATGACATGTATACTGTATTCCCCAAAAAGTTAGGCAGAGTTGTGCAAATGCACACCCACACTGCGCTGATATGTTTAGGTCCCATGTAATAGGGGCGACCTTATTGGCATTAACCGGGCACAAAGCCAAACTCCGAGCTGCTACTGAGATTTTCATAGAAAAACCCAATAACGCTTTGCTCGACCTGGGAATCGAACCCGGGAGCCTTTGCACACCTGACGTGCAAATCCAAAACACTGTAACTCGAGTTACAATTTTTCGCTATAAAAACGCTTATTAGTACGCTTACTGGACCAGTCGCAAGTGCGACTGGTCCAGTCGCACTTGCGACCACGAGACGAGGGGCGGGGGTTGTATTTTTGTACATAACGAATAAACTTAAAAACTACTGGACCGATTTCAAAAATTCTTTTGCCGTTAGATAGCTGCATTATCACTGAGTAACTTATGCTATATAACATTACGCTACAACCCACGGGAGCAGGGCAGTAACCAAAAACGTAACTTAACGCGCGTGAAATAAGACACGCAGACGAAGTCGCGGGTAGTTCGCTAGTTCTAATATACTTATTTACTTTTATTTTTCAGCGATTGGTCATTTCCTGTCTTGCAGATCAATTAAGTCGCGATACTACAAACTTGAAATTGAAGATATCCTGAAGAAACCAATCAAAACTGAAGCTGATTTAGAAGCATTAAAATATTTAGAGCGTAAAATAAATAAATGTGATTAAAAGATTATGGTGAACGCTTGTTTTGATTTCGTTTTTATGTCATTGGATGGCAAACAAGCTGACAGCCCAAATCTTGACATTTTACATGAAGCTTGACTTATGGAGTCATTTTACTGATTTTAATGGTTATAATTTTGAAAATACTACTTCTTACGCCCGCGAATCATACTTTAATCAACATTAAACCTAATACTGACTTGCAAATTGAAAAAAACGTAAGAAAATTTAAATTTCGCGGGCTGGTCGGAGCATTCACCTTAAGTGATCACCGCAGCCTATAGACATCTGAAATATCAGAGGCCTTGCAGATGCGTTGCCATCCCAGAGACAAAAGTTAAAGTCTCATGTGCCTGTAATTACACCGGCACCCATACCCTTCAAACCGGAACACAGTAACGCTGCTTAGAGCAGAAATACTTAGATGAGCTCCTTCACGAAGATCTCTACTACGACTCAGTACCGTAACTGGCCTTTTAAGCGTTTGTGTTCCATGCGCGCCTCAAAGAGATGTCAGCAAACATTCGTAGGGGCCACTAAGCGCCGATGCCTGCCGGGGCTGCGGGTTGTTCGAAAGAGATACCGCGCCCCCGGAACGCAAAGGGCCTAAGAAGGAACATGGATGGGTTTCAGTCGGTAAAAGTCTGACACTAAGAGTGGGGGAAATCATTTGATGATTTCAAATAGGTAAAAAAAAATTCGCTAGGTGCGAGCTTCTATAACTGCGCCCTTAAAAAAGATTTCTGGTCCTGGTCTGGTCATTTCTGCACCCCTCCAGGGTCTGCGCCCTGTCCCTAGGCACCGCTCTAGTTACCTACTGCACTGCTACTACTAAAAGACATTACAAATAAACAAGCAAACATCTATACTAATATAATAAAGAGGAAAGATTTGTTTGTTTGTTTGTATCGAATAGGCTCCGAAACTACTGGACCGATTTCAACCATTTTTTCACCAATGAAAGCTACACTATTTTTGAGTAACATAGGCTATATTATGACATCACGCTACGACCAACGGGAGCGGAGCATTAACGAAAGATGTAACTTACGGCGGGTGAAATAACACACGCGGACGACTTCGCTAGTTCTTTTTAAAATAGATGTTACCTACATAAGTATAGCTCTCTTTTAAAATATTCAATTGTAACAAAATAATGCACAATGTAATATGAACATTATGTTGTAGCTTGCATCCCGTATCAGATATCGCTGACTTACCTAGTTCATTTAAAATAGCTGACGTAATATTTATATTTATATCTATACCTTTAAGGTACGACCAGACCAAACTGTATTAATATGTTGGAACGTCGGTATTATTGGCATCATCATCAGACATCGTGCGAGCGTTTAATGGGGTAATCGAGACAGAGAAACTGTGGTGGAACGCTCCTCTCGCGCTGATTGGTTGAAGACACGCGGAGCCCAGAGAGAGAGGGTTCAAGGGTCGGGGCTCAAGGTTTTACAAACAAAAAAAATAACCACGAAGGGGACCTCCCCTTTTCCTTCTTCCTTTCCTTCTAACCTAACCAGTCCGAGTCCGGTTGCCCCAAGTCCCGAGCTTGCTTCGCTTGCTCTTTCATCCTATCTATACTTAATATTATAAAGCTGAAGAGTTTGTTTGTTTGTTCGCGCTAATCTCAGGAACTACCAGTCCAATTTGAAAAATTCTTTTTGTGTTGGGTAGCCCATTTATAGAGGAAGGTTATAGGCTATATAAAATATACTAAAAAAAAGTCCGCGGTAGTACATGGCTAACTCTTAAGGTTGACTCACTATAGCCATTTTTATGGCCAGAAAATTTGTTTTAAAATAATGCATTATTTGCGATGGTGTTTTTATGAACATAGTATTGATCCTTATCAACATAAATACGTTATTCATCACAAGTGTTTAATTTTGAACAAAATTGTCCTTCACACATTTAATTTCAATTAATATCTTTGGAGATATCACAGTTTTCAAATAACTTCGCAGCAAAATAATGACCCTGCGAGACATTCCATAGCTTATACCTCAGAATAACAAATTATAGGCTACATAACATCGCGCTATGAGCCAAGGGAACGTATCAGTAACCAAAAACCTAACGTATAGCGAGTGAAACCGCGGGGCACAGCTAGTAGATTATAAGAGCACAGAACGACCCAACGGACTGCAAGACGGACTGTAAGATCGACCAATCACAGACAGTCTTCGAATAATTGACACTGCCCGTATACGTTACCGCTAATGATAATGTAAAGGGAATCCTATTCACCAACGCATTTACAGTAGAACCTCGATTATCCGAATTAATTGGGTCCGAAACTAGATCGGATAATCAAAAGTTCGGATAATCGAAATGTGGGTTTTTCGGGATAAGACCAAACAAAAATATGCGCTGTGGTCCTCGGCGGGCACTGGCGGCGCGGCATATCGGTGAGGTACATAATAATTATTCGCGGTGAGGGCAGCCGCAGGCATCAGCGGTCAAACGCGGTCTTTATTGCTTCGCGACTTCGCGGTCAAAAAGACTGTCTCGCCCCGTCGCGTCGCCTGCAAAGTGCCTTAATCAACGATAGATTGCTGCCCGTCTAGTCCCACCTTATACCTACCTAATCAGGTACCTACGGAAGTCATATTTTCCTTATACATTGGCAGAATGCATTTATAATAATTGCTATTAATAATAGCGTCGCTATCATTACTTATTATTGATTTCCGCAATCCAAACGAACTTAAACAAACAGTTTAAACAGAAAGATGAAGACTTTAATCTTTTTATTAATACTAACAGTGTTCTTTTATATTTTGGTGACTAATATGGGTAAGTTCTTAATGTTTATCTATACTAATATTATAAAGCTAAAGAGTTTGTTTGTTTGAACGCGCTAATCTCAGGGACTACTGGTTGGAATTGGAAAATTCTTTTAGTGTTGGATAGTCCATTTCTTGAGGAAGGCTATAGGCTATGTAACATCACGCTACGACCAACAGGTGCTGAGCAGCGAGGGTGAAACCGCGGGGAACAGCTAGTGTACAATACATACCTGATTAAGACCACAGGAAGGCGTTGGATGCAGGCCGCTTCCAACCGGTCCTTTTGGAAATCTATGGGGGAGGCCTATGTCCAGCAGTGGACGTCCTGCGGCTGATATGATGATGATGATATACAGCCTTTTTATTGTCCCGTTGGTCTCGTGGTTGCAAGTCCGTCTGTTGAACGTGGGGTCCTGGGTTCGATTCTTAGGTCTGATAAAATGTGTTATTAGGAATTTCTCAGTAGCAGCCCGGAGTTTGAAAGTTGGTGGTGTGACACCCCCATACATACCAGTCAAGTACGCAGGATATATTATAGTGTACAAGTGTGTGCGCCAACACCTGGTGCCTTGCATCTTCCCTAACTCTTATAGTTCAATGGTACGGCAATTTGACACGACCGGGAAGAGATCAGGCGCAAGACCAACGGCTTTATGTGCTTTCCGAAACACGAGAAAATCTATGCTAATATTATATAGAGGAAAGATTATTTTTGTTGTTTGTTTGTACCGAAAAGCTCCGAAACTACGGGACCTATTTTAACCATTTATTCACCACTAGATAGCTACGTTATTCCTAAGTAACAAAGACTATATAACATCACGCTACAACCCACGGGAGACGACCCAACCAAAGAAGTAAATTAATACCAGAGGCCTTGCAAATGCGTTGCCATCCCAGAGACAAAGTTGAAATGTGTCATGTGCCTGTACTTACACCGGCACCCATACCCTTCAAACCGGAACACAGCAACGCTGCTTTGCAGCAGAAAGGCTAACTAGTGGCATAATAGACTATTTTCATTTTATTTTTATTTTTTTACAGTTGCTGCGGGCCGTTTTATGTCTGAAAAGAAAATAAAGAAGCTTTATAACCAGAACAAGACTGGTTAATAACAACGGTTCGCTTACACGTACAAAAAACGACCGGCTTAGTTTAGTTAAAAATAAAAATACCGTGTAGATGAAATTTAAAAAAAAGTAAATAAATAAAAATGTTCAATTTCAAATTAAACTACAAATTATGTATTCTGGTATATTTTTATTAAATAAAAATAAATGTTTAATATTAAATTATTGTCTTCCAATTGATTTGTAATTTGAATGGTTAAAAGTTGAAAACTAAAACCCGACTATGACAAAAGATGATCTGAAAAGCATAAAACAAGAACCTATTATCTAATTTTCGTACTTATACTTATTTATTTATTTATACAAAACTTATAAATAATAATTAAACTGCAAAGATAAAACTAAATTACAAACTATGTACAGTTAATATAAAAAAGGAAGGTCATAGGGCATCAAAAAACTAATTTTCGTTGTTACTTATTTTTTTAACTAACATATTTCTTCTTTTCAAATAAAAATAAAATAAATTATGAACCAAACCTATTATTTTGTAACATTATAATAAGGTGTTATAAAATTAACTTTACAAACATGTACTTGCTCAGTATCAAAAAACTAATACAATAAAAAGAAAAAAATATTATTTTTAGCTATAAGCTAACAATTGCACTTTGAAAAATGTCGGGGTTGTGTCGGCGCACGCGGTCGTGATTAAGGCTACCCACGACAAACAATCGTTGACCGATTTTTAATCGGAGAGAATGGAACATATCGGAAAAGTCGGTCCCACGAAACTATGGCTCTATTAAATCGGTCCGATAATCGGTCCTACAAAAAATCGGACGTTAGCAAACAGCCTTAATTTGGTCATAGAAATATTTCTACAAATGATCATATCGTGTTTTCGCTGGTATTGTTGTCAAAGTGTAAGAATCGTCTGTAGGCGGCCGATAAACTAAATTTGCTGAATCTTCTTCTTAATTTTTCTTTGACCCTAGCTAGGAAGTAACTTAGAGGCGAGTAGCAAGTCTTCCAGCATTTGTTAACTGATAGGAATCTGTTTCCTTCATTACCACAGCCATCGTAAGTGAACTCCTCGCATTTCCTCGAACTGGTATTGTAGCTGTAACTGAAAATTATAAGTTTTAAATATATACCATCACGCGTGTATTCCCCGAAGGGTTGGGCAGAGGTGTACCAATGTACACCCACAGTTACCGGTATATTTAGGTCCCATGTAATAGGGGGCGAGCCTATTGCCATAAGTTTTATAAATGTCTTAAATGTCACATCTCTTCACTATTCTGGCATTTAAAAAAAAAGTATGATTTCCACCAACCGGCCCGCGTTGAAGCACATTTCGCACTGCTATATAAAATTCATGCTACCCCATAATAGTTAAGGTTCATATTTGCATGGAATTTATTCTGCCTGAAACTCGGAAGCGTTGGAAGGCTGGAGCGTAGGAAATAATATTATTACATTATTAGTATTGTTTTTTTTTAACTTAACGAAGTGTTTCGTTGTCGTAACTCTATTAAGTATATATAAAGATATATAAAGTATATCTATATATAAAGTCGTACGACACATGTAAGCATTATCGTTACGCTCTCGATTCGAACGATTATTTTAAGGGCTGGCCGGCACAGGCCGAGGCGCCCGAATTTCATCCCTGTGCGCTCGCAGAGAGCTTAATAGAAAAGAGGAGCCTGGTTTTTTTTAAATGCCTTTTATAGATGGTAGACATGGGTAGCTCGCGAATGAGAGATAAAATTGAACTAGCTCTTTCATTACAATCTAGCTCTCAGTCGCTCAGTCGTTCACGGAATAGCTCACTAGTTCATTTAGCTCAATGGCTCATTGAGCCATTATTGTAAATAAAAAGTATTGATTTGTCCATGCACAATATTATTGTAAATAGCCGCTGATTTTTAAATACGCCAATCTAAATGATATACGTACGTTCATTAGATTATACTGTCAATTAATAAGCTTTTCAAATATTTATTCATCTAGATTGACAGTCCTAAGCCTGTTCAAGTATGAAAGAAAATCATTGGCTTTCATTATTATATTTAAATTATTCTAATAAGAACAAAACAACCAAATGAATCTAATTTTATCTATAGCTCGCAACTAAGTTAAATGAACTAAAGAACTTCAAAGATTTTATAGAGCCATTGAGCTATTTGTCTCGTTTGACTTGCGTAAAGTAGCGCGGCTCAATTTGATCTGTAGCTCGCAAGCAAATCAATTGAGCTCAAGAGTTAAAAGAGTTATTCGGTGAGCTAAAGAGCTAAAAGAGTGATACAGCTCTTTTGATCAAAAGAGCTGTATCTCTCTTTTCTTTTCAGTGAGCTACATTTCGCATGTCTAATAGATGGCGAACAAGCCCACGGTACCCGTGATGTTAAGTGGTCACCGCTGCCTATCCTAGACATATCAGAGGCCTCGCAATAGCGTTGCCATCGCAGAGACAAAGTTGTCTCACGTGCCTGTAATTACTCCGGCACCCATACCCTTCAAACCCGAACACAGCAACGCTGCTTTGCGGCAGAAATAGGTATGGTGGTAGTACTTCCCCGGACGAGCTCCTTCACAAAGAGCTCTACATCATCTGCTTAGCCTTTTTCCCAACTATGTTGGGGTCGGCTTCCAGTCTAACCGGGTGCAGCTGAATACCAGTGTTTGACATGGAGCGACTGCCTATCTGACCTCCACAACCTAGTTACTGGGCAACACGATACCTCTTGGTTAGACTGGTTGGCTGGCTGGTTGTGGCTGGTTGTTGGTTGGTCATTTTTCAATTATGATAATATTTAACTCACAAGCGATCAATGCCATCAGTACTTCGGCTGTCGTATTTGCAATCCCCGATAACGATTGGAAGTTTACAAACATCGTCATTATAATTGATATCTAGCCCAGAATAATCATAGTTATAATCATCATCAAATTCGTCTGATGCATCATCTGAAAGAAGCATAGCAGTGAGGTTATTTAGTTATACTTTATTACATGCCATCGCGTCTGTATTCCCTGAAGGGTTAGGCAGAGGTGTACCAATATATCGAACCATTACCGCCGACTTAGCGTAAGCGACATTTTTACCTAAACTGCGTTTTCCATCGCAAACGACATTTTAAACTATAACGGACCATGCCTCGTCGACCTTCCCGCCAAAATAAATCAGTTAGGTATTTAAGTTATAGCAAATGCTAATTCACATTAATAGCGCAATTATTAGCAAAAATATTTAAAAAAAACCTTCTCCTGTAAAAGGTTTTTGTCGGTTACGCTAAGTCGGCGGTAATGGCTCGATATACCCACAGTCCGTCGGTATGTTTTAGGTCTCATTACAGAATTGCTGGAAATCGAACCCAAGACCTCTAGTTCACTACTTTATTATCACAACAATGTCGTGATGGCCCAGTGGTTAAGGCGCCCGCCTCTCATGCACGAGGTTGTGGGTTCGCAACCGGGCAAGGGCAAGTACCAATGTGACTTATTATAATTTATATGTACTTTCTAAGTTCATCTTGGACATCACTGACATCGGTAACCATATCAGCCCCCCTAGCCAAGTCGCAAACGATAATCGTAAACGCTCGGTAGGTACCAATAGATTTTCAACTTAATACCCCAGAGCCTTAAGTTGAAAATCTAAATCTTTAGCGACCGGAAAGAACGAAAACGCTATGCAATCTTCATTAGATCTTCAACTTAAAAACAAGCACATAAAGTTGAAGATCTATTAAAGCCTACTCAGCGTTTGCGTTTATCGTTTGTTACATGGCTACAGGGGCAGAGGCCCTTGAGGCGGTTTAGAAACTCTGACACTAGGGTGTGTGGGGTCGTTAGACCTTACTGACTACATGATAAAGAGAGAAGTTCAAAACAGTTAGGTATCCGTAAGATCACGCGGTTGAAGTAGCGGACAATAGCATGTTTAAACTTATCTAGGTATACTAATAGTATAATGTTTGTGAGGTTGTAGGGGGTAATCTCTGGATCTGCTGAACCGATTTTGAAAAATCTTTTACCTATAGAAAGCCACGTTATTTGTGAGTGTCATAGTATATATAACATCACGCTACGACACTTGGCAGTGGAGCAGTGACCGAGGACGTAACTTAACGCGACGTAAGTCGCGGGCAGAAGCTAATTTACTATTAAAATCATTAAATACTAGCTTCTGCCCGCGACTTCGTCCGCGTCACAGTTGATGTGTTATCCTACGGGTATCGTACATTTTCCCGGGATAAAAAGTAGCCTATGTGTTATTCCAGACTATAATCTATCTTTGTGCCAAATTTCATCCAGATCCATTCAGCCGTTTAAGCGTGAAAGAGTAACAAACATCCATACATCCATACATCCATACATCCATACTTACAAACTTTCGCCTTTATAATAGTAAGTAGGATATCTACTTACCACCAATTTCATTTGAGTACATATCATTTATTTCCAATATATCTCCCTTAAACATGGTTATTTTAAGTAATAATAACAAAATAACTATACAATAATGATTGCTAGGAATAACCATTATTATTTCTTGTCCTTTTCATTGCTTTAAAATAACATTACCACCCTTTTGCCCTTCTACCAAAGTCAAGTAAAAAAGTAATACTTTTAACTTTTTTTATTTAAAATTGGTTTGCTTTTGACTCAACTCGAGGTCAAAGGTGACAGAGACAAAGTCGACGATGAAATAATCCTTCACTAATAAATAATTATTTCTTGATTTTATAGTTAATTGAAACTACATTTTTACAATTGCATTTGTTAGTCTGTTATACGCGATTTCATTGTGGCCTAATCAATGTTATGTTTCGTCTTTTTTTTTGTAATGTTTCGTCTTTTTTTTTTATTGTGCCTTTTGTTTATACAGCCTGTTTTTTTCAAACGGTAAACGCAAAGTTTTTAACTTCCGACTCAAAAAGAGGGGTGTTATAAGTTTGACGTGTCTGTGTATCTGTTTGTGGCACCGTAGCTCTTAAATGGATGAATCGAATTGAATGACGCTTTTTTGTTTGAAAGCAGGTGTACTAGCGATGTTTTTAAAAAAAATGCTTTATCCAAATTGGTTTAGACGTTTCAAGGTTATCAGCTTTATTCATACGTGGTTAATTAAAAAAAATATTTTGTGATGAAAGTCAAAGTTTCTCCTTCATCATCATGAAGGAGGAACTTCTTGGGATTCCTGAGTAGACCCTCGGTATTTTTATATCATTGGATGCCATACAAGCCGACGACTGTTCACCGCTGCCTATAGATATCTGCAATACCAGAGGCCTTGCAAATGCGTTGCCATCCCAGAGATAAAGTTAAATGTCCCATGTGTGTGTAATAATTACACGGGTTCCCATATTCTTCAAACGGGAACACAGCAACGCTGCTTGGCGGCAGAAGAAGGTATGGTGGTGGTACTTCTCCAGACGTCTTTTGTAAACACCTTTTTTAATAGGAGTATTATTTTCCCGACCGAATTTCTGTCACCGAGGCCTGTCTGAATGGAGACTTTAGCCAAGTACACAGGGTCTGTGGACGGTGAGCAATGGGTAGCTCACCGTCCGTACGTTCACTGAATAACGACAGACCGTTTCGACGGCGCGTTCGTGTTCCACGCGCGCCTCAAAGAGATGTCAGCAAACTTGGATGGGGCCACTGAGGGCCGATGCCTGCCGAGGCTGCGGGTTGTTCGAAAGAGATACCGCGCCCCCGGAACGCAAAGGGCACATGAAGGAACATAGACGGGTTTTAGTCAGTAAAAGTCTGACACTCCCTCCCGCCCCGCCCAGGGCGGGGGAAGTTATTTGATGATTTCCCGTCTATAAAAAAAAGCCAAGTACACCGAAGATATTATAGTGCACTAGTGTATGTGCAAAAAAAGGCACACTCCCTCTTCCCTCACTCCAATAGTCCGTTCGGAGCAGACCCTGCTGGAAAGGGATCAGGCGCAGGACACCACTAACTTCCAAACTTCGGATTGCTTCTGGGAAATTCGTAGTGGAAAAACACGCACGCTGTATATATGTTTACAATTCCATTGTTACAGACTTACGGTAAAAGAAGTCTTAAACGGGAAATCGTTTTACAGCAATATTAGCAGCTTCATACATTAACTCATGCCTTTTTCCATGGGGGTAGGCAGAACGCGGCTACGATACTCGAAGATCGGGTGCACAGTACTCGTAACCGGCATGCTTGTATGACCAGATGTATGAATTTATGTATGTCATTCGACAAATGAGAATACTTCATTACAAGCGTTTTGATCGTCCGCTGGTTATAGGATATATGACGTCACATTCGTTACAAAATGACAATTCACTGCGGACATAAAACATACTTTGAACACCAATAATTAATCTTCTTCTTCTTAGCGTTTCGATGACAAACTATAGTTATATTGTAGTGGTTAAAATAAAACAAATCTCAACTCAAAACTATACTATATTCGTCTGACCAGTCAGCACAAATTGTACTAAATTCAGAAACTGGTTAATGGACACCGCGGTAGGAGAGCAAGCGGTCACGCATTGCGAGTACGTGGTGAACCTGTTGGTGTTGCCACCACACCCGGAGTACGTGAACTGGATGCAGTTACCGCTGTTTCTGGCGTAGCCATACCTGAAAGGGAGAAGGCACTGCTGTTAGTTTAAGATTCTGGTTTCCGACACGCGCTACATTGACGTGGATGATATTTTTGATGCAAAGTCAAAGTCATCAGTCAGTGTCAAAGTCAAAGGTCAAAAGCCAAAGTCAAATTATATCATTAAAATGTACTTATGAACGTCATACACAAGAACAAAAGAATGGAATCTAGTTGTCCCTTCTAAAAGGTAAAGTCGTAAGTTTTATTTCATTCAAGATGGGTAAGCTCTTGAGTCTAGTCTAGGTCAGAGTTGACAGAAACAAAGTCAACGATGTAGTGAGCTTATCCAGGAGAAGCCTGTTCACTCTAACTTTGAAGAGATTAGGATAATAAGAGTTGAATGCGTTCGGAAATACAGACGCAGGTAGAGAGTTCCACTCCTTTACTGTGCGCATTATAAAAGAAATTTGGAAGCGCTTAGTGCTAATTGTAAATTACCTTAGAGTAGGCGTAGAGAGAACGGATAATACACCACAGTTTCCAGGATCGATGGGCAATTGACAGGATGCACCTGAAAAAATATAACTCAAGATCAACTACAGGACGATTTTTTGAATTGTCTCGAAGTCGGTCAGTTAATCAGAAAGTGAACGCTAATTACTAATAATTAATTTGTTAAAATACAGGTAATGCGACGTTGTGTGACTAAGCATATTACACTTTAAGATTGTAACGATACAGTTCACATTTCAATAATAACTGTCGTAACTTCAAAAACAAAAATGCTATGCGATTTATGTCAGAATGTGTTTGAAATTTCGATTTTAATTTCATCATCTTACGGTAGACTATACATCGACACGTAAAAATTCCGTACCTTGTTGGGCACTAGTGAATATTTATTATTTTGTACTTACCATTTATTTGCTGTGTATTGGTCAAATTGATGAAAGCCAGAAAGGTGCAGAGCCACCATAATGTCGACATTCTTTTATTATAATTGCAGGCTACTAAGAAACTTTTAAAAAGAAAATGTATCTATGTAGTAAGATAAAACAAAATGGCGAAAAAAAATTGAATTGACTTTTTCTGACCGTTTATTTAGATTTATTTGAATTTTTGACTATTGATCACTATTAAATATTTTTTCAAATGTTTTTTTTTAAACATGACAGTAATTTCTTGTTCTTCAAAGCAGATTAATTCGAAGAAAAGTAAAGACTTCTATAAATACCAATTGTTAGAAGTAGTTTCTCAGTAAAAATGTCACAAGGTAACGAATATTGACACTTTTTTACCCAGAGTAGGAAGGAATGGAGTGCTTACTGTAGTGTGATTCTCTACGCCTCACTTCGTAATTTGAAAGCTGAATCCGCGGTGAGATTACAAAATGGTATTCTGCGCCGGTGACGTCACCACGGCGAACGAATACTTAACCAATGACAAGTTGGTTCGTTATCGAAGTGAGCGCGATCACTTTAGTGAGACTCGTTTTCGAGTTTGCATTTTAGAGAATCGCACTACTGATTGCAAAGGTGAGCTGAAGTGACAAAAAGGAAGCTTATTGACATATTAGTTTCGTGATTATTCGTCCCGCACTTTAGTGTCAGATTTTTATTGACTAATACCCATCCATGTTCCTTCATGTGCCCTTTGCGTTCCGGGGGCTGCGGATCTCTTCCGAAGAACCCGCAGCCCCGGCAGGAAGTTCCGTGGTAGATGATGCTTAACTAATATTGCTCACAGAATTAATACGCTAAACAGAAACTGGGCTGGTCATGTCTGCAGACAGACAGGCAGTTGTTGGAGCAGACACGTGTTAAGGTGGAGACAACGTGTAGGCAAACGCAGTGTGGGACGCTTGCTCCACGGTGGGTCGACGATTCATAGAAGGTGGCGGGTGGCGGGTGGATGCGGGCTGTCCAGGAGCGGGATGGTTGGCAGTCTTTATGGAAGGCCTACATACAGCAGTACACGGCTATAGGCTGATATGATGATGAGATGGTGCTGTTGATGTTTATTTATTTATAGGTACTTTATGCCACAAAATATCACAAGGCGGACTCGATGCTTTGGCATTCTCTACCAGCCATCCAAACGTTGAGAAGGAATGGCAGTGCAAATTAGAAAAATATAGGAAAATTTGAGATTGAAAAGAATCTCAAAATAATTACAAAAAAAAATTGAAAATTGCGAAAATAAATTGCAAATTTCTGCACTGAACGTAATAGGTTAACATTATGACCCCATTATGGGCTATTTGTTCTATGAGATAGTAGTTTTGTGTAAGAATACCTCACTAATAAGAATAATAATATTTTCCACGTATTCATAACCCCTTAATATTGTTGGTAATGTTCGGGAGGGAGCACTCCATTTTTTATTGAATCATGCCACTTGAGTAGGGCTACCACCACCTAGATTACCAACGCCGGACAAAAACTAAACCCTAGGTATGTGCGGGATATTTTTTTCCCTATTTTACAGCGCTGGAGATAGTTTGCTTGCAGTTTACGATTACAAAAAAAAAGTAAAATAAAAAAAATATTATAAAATATAATATTTTTTTTCAATTTATCTGTATTGTCCCCACTCTGTAATTTTTTCGAAACCCCTTCCGGACTTCTTCTCTCTTCTGTAAAACTAGGACAAATCCGGCAAATCCCGGATGGGTGGCAGCCCTACACTTAAGGTCAACACGCTGGCCACTTATAATAATTTGACATAATTGTTGTTTAATAGCCCTCATTAAATAATGGATTAAGGAAATTATGGACATTTTTACGGTATTTAATAAGGATTTGAAAATAAACAATGAAATAAGGAAAATTAGGTGAATCAGTTTGGCATTCTTTATTTAATACTAGCTTCTGCCCGCGACTTCGTCCGCGTCACAGTTGATGTGTTATCCTACGGGTACCGTACATTTTCCCGGGATAAAAAGTAGCCTATGTGTTATTCCAGACTATAATCTATCTTTGTGCCAAATTTCATCCAGATCCATTCAGCCGTTTAAGCGTGAAAGAGTAACAAACATCCATACATACATCCATACATCCATACTTACAAACTTTCGCCTTTATAATAGTAGTAGGATAAGGCTAAGTACAATGTAACGCGCGTTAACGCACGTCAACGCGCGATCAGATTTATAAAGAGTTCAGATGACAAGTGCCAACTCGCGTTGCGAGAGTTCTTAACTCAAAATTGCAAAAAAAAGTACATGCAATCATGTTGAAAGCGCGCGCTCAAATAAATAGTCAACAGACGTTACATTACGCGTAAACGCGCGGTCGCCTGCGTCTAGACTAGAGACTTTTTCACGTCAGCGCAAACATTCGGAAGGGCCACTAAGGGCCGATGCCAGCCGGGGCATCGGGGGTCTATCGGGGGTTGTTCGAAAGAGAGACCGTGCCCCCGGAACGCAAAGGGCACAAGAGGGACATTGATGGATTTTAGTCAGTAAAGGTCTGACACTAGAGGGCGGGAGAAGTTATTTGATGATATCCCAGCGAAAAAAAAAATTTAGGTGAATATCAGGATGTCTAGACGCGCGATTTAAAAACGCGTGTCAAAATGTTACCATCTGAACATAGCCTTATGGTGGGTCCACACGACACAGACTTAACACAGACTTCTATAGAATTTTGTCTGTACAACAAATCAGTACAGACAAATGTCGGTGTATCAGAAAAGTCGGAAGTCTGTACGACTGTCATGATTATTAAATTACTTAATTTATTCATTAAAATCGAAGGCTGCACAGACATTTGGTAAAGACCTCTGAGTAAAAATTTTTACTCAGACTTTATAGTCTGTGCAGATGTCTGTACAGACAAAAGTCTGTGTCGTGTGGACCCACCATTATAGTTGGTAAGTGTGTGCAGCAGGTTTCGAGGTTGGCTTTCTGATTGTTGGTTTGCAAGTTGCTTCCAAGGAGTTAGGTGCTATCCCTTCCTCCATGATCGAATGACCGCCGGTGAAGGTCTACTATGTCTGACAGGGATGTTCAAATCTGAAAATTTGAAAAAGAAAATAAGTCAGTTTCGATTAATAATAAAATAAATATGTATTTATTTTATAATTAATCGAATTATAGCGCATATAAAATAAATAAATATACCATCACGCCTGTATTCCCCGAAGGGTTAGGCAGAGGTGCACCGATTTGGGTACACACACAGTTCGCCGGTATATTTAGGTCCCATGTAATAGGGGGCGAGCCTATTGCCATTAACCGGGCACAAATCCAAACTCCGGGCTGCTACTGAGAAATTCCTAATGGAAAAACCCAATAACACTTTTTGCCTTTTTGCAATTATAGCGCAATAAATAAATATTGTATTATACCACATAAATGATAGTACTTTTATACTGATAATTAAAGCAATTCGTGCAAAATTATTCCCTAACCATTTCAAAATATCAGCCGGCACTTACTACATACGGCATTCACTTACACTTCTGCCGGCACTCCCGGAGTGCAACCCGGTTTTTTTTTGTGCAAGTGTTACCTACTAGTGTACTTGGATGCAGAGAAAGCCACTTGCCTTTGTTTTTTTTTTTTTTTTATAGGCGGGAATTCATCGAATTTTTCGTTGCCCCGCCCTGGGCGGGGCGGGAGGGAGTGTCAGACTTTTACTGACTAAAACCCGTCTATGTTCCTTCATGTGCCCTTTGCGTTCCGAGGGCGCGGTATCTCTTTCGAACAACCCGCAGCCCCGGCAAAGCCACTTGCCTAAGCTAGTATTAACTAAAGTTACCTCTTGGTTGCCGTCTCCCGTGCTCGCGACTCGCTAATGCGAACATAATGAATAAAAACAATACAAATATAATTTTCATGTTTTAATGTACGCACTACTAAGAATGGTAAGTAGATATGTTGGTTAAACTGCGATTTCTACTTTATATACTATTTTTGCAATATAATATGGTGTCATCAACACATGATTATTAAAACAATGGTAAACTAAAATAAACATAATGTATCTATTCATACTAATCTATACTAATATTATAAAGCTAAAGAGTTTGTTTGTTTGAACGCGCTAATCTCAGAGACTACTGGTTGGAATTGGAAAATTCTTTTAGTGTTGGATAGTCCATTTCTTGAGGAAGGCTATAGGCTATGTAACATCACGCTACGACCAACAGGTGCTGAGCAGCGACGGTGAAACCGCGGGGAACAGCTAGTGTATACTAACATTATAAAGAGGTATAGGTAGTTTGTGAGGTTTAAGGGGGTAATCCCTGGATCTACTGAACTGATTTTCAAAATTCTTTTACCCATAGAATGCCACGTTACTTGTGAGTGTCATAGACTATATAACATCACGCTACGACTGACGGGGGCAGAGCAGTAACCAAAGACGTAATTGGACACTGGTAAAAAAAACTACGCGAGAAAAGTCGCAAGCAGAACCTAGTGCGTTAATAAAAATGCAATACAAAAATAAATGGGGAAGATTGAATTGTTTACATGTTGCTATATTATATTTTAGTTTAGTGATTGATTGTCCCTTCATTGTTTTGTAATTGAAATAGGTAGAATATTAATATTTCAAAAATATGTAGATATCCATTGTGACTAAAATAACTGTTTATCTAAACTTTAGAGGCCACCTGTTAAATTCGTACTAATCTTCGATTTATATAAAAGAAAGTCGTGTTAGTTACACTATTTATAACTCAAGAACGGCTAAACCGATTTGGCTGAAAATTGGTGGGCAGGTAGCTTAGAACCAGGAGACGGACATAGGATACTTTTTATCCCATTGGTAGGTAGGTAAATAGGTAGGTAGGGTAGGTACCTATGTAGGGGTTTTTTTTTTATAGACGGGAAATCGTCAAATAACTTCCCCCGCCCTGGGCGGGGCGGGAGGGAGTGTCAGACTTTTACTGACTAATACCCGTCTATGTTCCTTCATGTGCCCTTTGCGTTCCGGGGGCGCGGTATCTCTTTCGAACAACCCGCAGCCCCGGCAGGCATCGGCCCTCAGTGGCCCCATCCAAGTTTGCTGACATCTCTTTGAGGCGCGCGTGGAACACGGACGCGCCGTCGACACGGTAGATATGTAGGGGTAGAGTGTATGTAGGGGTAGGGTAGATTATGTAGGGGTAGTGTAGGTAGATAGGTAGGTAGATAGAGTAAGTATGTGAGTAGATAGGTTGATGGCGTAGGTAGGGTAAGTAAGTAGTTAGGTAGGTGGTGTAGGGTAGGCTGGAACTGGATTTTTGTACCGACCTTCAGGGCAGGACAACGTCTGCTGGGCCCGCTAGTTTTTAATATTATAATCGCGAAAGTGAATCTATCAGCTGCTAAACAACTAAACTGATTTTGATACAATTTTTTACGGGGTAATTTTGAATCCCAAGAAAGGATATACGCCAATTTTAACTTTTAGTTTTAACTGCCTCGCTATCCTAGTTGGTTTGATTCCCAGGTCGAGCAAAATGTGCTTATTGGGTTTTTCTATGAAATTCTCAGTAGCAGCTCGGAGTTAGGATTTGTGCCTGTGGGTGTACATTCGTACACCTCTGCCAAACCCTTCGAGGAATACAGGCGTATTCGTGGATGGTATGTGTTAATTTGGATTCTTCTTCAGTCTTTCGTCTATCAGAGTCACTTTCGCATATAGGTATAATAATTATGAGTATTCGTCTTATTTTCGTATCGATAATACTTTCTTAGCTACGAGTATTTATACTAACTACTTGGACCCAACATGCCAAATTGCGTAGCAATAAATAAATAATAATAATAATAATATACCATCACGCCTGTATTCCCCGAAGGGTTAGGCAGAGGTGTACCAATGTATACCCACAGTTCGCCGGTATATTTAGGTCCCATGTAATAGGGGGCGAGCCTAATGCCATTGACCGGGCACAAATCCAAACTCCGAGCTGCTACTGAGAATTTCATAGAAAAACCCAATAACACTTTTTGCTCGACCCGGGAATCGAACCCAGGACCTCTAGCGTAGCAGTCGCGCTCAGGACCACTAGGCCAACCAGGGTACCAAGTTACATAAAGTAAAAATAAATAATACTTGAAACAATAATTGTTTATTAGGACAACCATACATTTAATACATCAGAAATTGCAAAATCTTAATAAACTATGTTAGTCTATACTAAAGAAAGAGTATGTAGTGACAAAGGATGAAGAAAGTATGCTTAGATGGTTCGGTCATGTTGAGAGGTTGAGTGAAAGGCGACTTACAAGAGGAATTTATATGGCAGATGTAAGTGGCAATGCCGTGAGGGGACGCCCTAGAAAGACCTACCCTGACCTTATTGGTGAGGTTCTTCAGAAAGGTCTGATGCGCAGTACTCGTAACCGGCGTGCTTGTATGATCAGATGTATGAACGTGGACGAGGTGGAAGGATGTAGGGTTGTGTAAGCATCGTAGCAGGTGGCGTTCTGTGGTTTCGGCCTACCCCCCATGGGAAAAAGGGCCTGAGTTTATGTATGTACGTATGTTTATACTAATATTTGACGTTAAAATATTTTTGTTTCAATATAAAATTTTATGTTAAATGTTTCAAAAAGACCTGGTCCTGAGCGCGTCTGCTACGCTAGAGGTCCTGGGTTCGATTCCCAGGTCGAGCAAAAAGTGTTATTGGGTTTTTCTATGAAATTCTCAGTAGCAGCTCGGAGTTTGGATTTGTGCCCGGTTAATGGCAATAGGCTCGCCCCCTGTTACATGGGACCGAACTGTGGGTGTACATTGGTACGCCTCTGCCTAACCCTTCGGGGAATACAGGCGTGATGGTATATAGGTATATTCAAAAAGAAAATAAATTTCGAAGTAAATCAAATACATCATTTTGTAACATGACATAAATGTATCCTACTATTTTAATTACATTTTCATTTAATTATTACTATTTAAGTTAGGTTTATGTTTGCACTTAAACTTTCCTCCATAGTTTTCATTTTATTGTTTGTGAAAAATTCATCTATACTAATATTATAAAGCTAAAGAGTTTGTTTGTTTGAACGCGCTAATCTCAGGGACTACTGGTTGGAATTGGAAAATTCTTTTAGTGTTGGATAGTCCATTTCTTGAGGAAGGCTATAGGCTATGTAACATCACGCTACGACCAACAGGTGCTGAGCAGCGAGGGTGAAACCGCGGGGAACAGCTATCAGAAATATACAAGGTTGTAGTACTTCCCCGGACGAGCTCCTTCACAAAGAGCTCCACTACTGGTGCTCTCAAATACCTCGGTTATACCACTTCGGTCTTTTGGCCTTCTTTTTAGGGCGACCCTTCCTAGGTTTGGGGCGTGGCCTCTGAGGTCTCCGCGTCGGCAGCGGCGCCGTCGTCTTAGGTCTCCGGTGCCTGGTGGGTAGCCTGTCTCTAGTCTTCCCAGCATATTGAGCTGATGATGTTGGTGATGATTGTCTCCATAAGCGTATGACCCTGGAAGCTGGGACGTCGTGTCGTACCAAGTTGTCAACATCATAGTTTCTTTGAACTCGAGCTAGTGGTCGGAATGGGAGGGAACTCAAATCTGAAAAGAGGAAAAGTAATTTTGATAAAGTAATATTTTACTCCGTTAAATATCGTGATAGCGCAGTGGTTAAAACACCCGCCTCTCATACACAAGGCTGTGGGTTCGCAACTGGGCACGGGTATGTACCAATGTGACTTTTTCTATTTCATATGCACTTTCTAAGTTTATCTTTGACATCACTGACATCGGTGAAGAAAGTTCCGTCAAAATCGGTCCAGCCGTTTTAGAGATTAGCCTGAACAAACAGACAGACAGACAGACAGACATTTACAAAATTGTTTTTTTGATGTAAGTATCCTATATAAGGTGTTACCAAAATATCTGCCACGGATTTAATGGGAGGTAGTATTGTGTTTAAAGATTACAATAGTGAAGAAATTTCATACCCCAGAATAGTTAATTCAATTTGAGAAAATAAAGTAATTTAATAAACATTGACTCTACTCTGCATAACGGGGTTCACAAATTTAAAAAAATATGACACATTAACAATAATTTATCTTCACTATTGTAATCTTTAAACACAATACTATCTCCCATTAAATCCGTGGCAGATATTTTGGTAACACCTTACATACTAAACACCTACTATAAAAGCTGCTAATTTGTAAATAAGACGCCTCAATTTAATTTATTTGTATGTGTCTATGTATAGATATAGACGAACCTCACTCACAACCATCACGCCTGTATTCGTCGAAGGGTTAGGCAGAGGTGTACCAATTTATACCCAAAGGTCGCCGGTATGCTTAGGTCACATGTAAAAAATAATGCTCAGTTTTTTTTAAATATTGTTGAATACTCACCTCTTTGGTTCCTCTCCCCATGTCCACGACTTTCTAATGCAACGATAAACAATAAAAACAATTTAAATATTGTCCTCATGTCTGCATTGTTGTACTTGGACACTACTGTCAACGATTCATAGGTGTTTGTGTTGAAAAACTGTGGCTATCATTATATAGTGCATGTGTTAAGGATATTACATTGTTTATAACTTAGGCTCCGTCATTTGACCTAAAAATAATCTATGTCTATATTAATATTATAAAGAGGTATAAGTTTGTGAGTCTGTGAGGTTGTAGTGGGTAATCTCTGGATCTACTGAACCGATTTTGAAAATTCTTTCACCTATAGAAAGCCACGTTATTTGTGAGTGTCATAGGCTATATAACATCATGCTACGGCTGACGGAAGCGGAGCAGTAACCAAAGACGTAGGTTAACGCGAGTGAAAAATCCACGCGGGTTATACATACATACATACAAAAAATGAGAAATGAGATTATACGAGAACGTTGCGACTTAAAAGAGGATGTAGTGACAAAGGTTCAAAAGGGTATGCTTAGATGGTTCGGTCATATTGAGAGGATGAGTGAAAGGCGACTAACAAAAGGTATTTATGTGGCAGATGTGAGTGGCAACGCCGGGAGGGGACGCCCTAGAAAGACCTACCCTGACCTTATTGGTGAGGTTCTTCAGAAAGGTCGGGTGTGCAGTACTCGTAACCGGCGTGCTTGTATGACCAGATGTATGAACGTGAACGAGGCGAAAGTAGTATGTCAGGATCGTAGCAGGTGGCGTTCTGTGGTTTCTGCCTACCCCCATGGGAAAAAGGCGTGAGTTTATGTATGTATGTGTATGTGTACATACATACAATCACGCCTGCATTCCCCGCAGGGTTAGGCAGAGGTGTAACAATGTACACCCACAGATCGCCGGTATGTTTTAGGTCCCATGTAATAGAGGGCGAGCCTATTGCCGTTAACCGGGCACAAATCCTAACTCCTAGCTGCTACTGAGAATTTCATAGAAAAACCCAATAACACTTTTTGCTCGACCTGGGAATCGAACCCAAGACCTCTACGGTAGCAGTCGCGCTTAGGACCACTAGGCTACCGAGGCAGTTAAACAAAATAACAACATGTTAAAAACGCGAGTGATGTCACGGGCAAAAGCTAGTATTAATTATGTATTAAATATGTGATAAAACTAGACTTTTCGTCACCGTTATTAGAATAATGTTTTTTTCCTTATTTATAACAAACTAGCGAGGTGCCCGCTATAAGTTACGTTTTTGGTTACTGCTCCGCTCTTGTATATCGTAGCGTGATGTTATATAGCCTATGTTACTCGAGACTAATGTAGCTATCTATTGGTGAAAAATAGTTAAAATCTGTCAAGTAGGTTCGGAGCCTATTCGGTACAAACCGAAAGAGACACCGCGCCCCCGGAACGCAAAGGGCACATGAAGGAACATAGATGGGTTTTAGTCAGTAAAAGTCTGACACTCCCTCCCGTCTCGTCCAGGGCGGGGGAAGTTATTTAATGATTTCCCATCTATAAAAAAAGGGGCCAGACTGCCCCATTGGTTTCGTGGTCGCAAGTGCGACTGATGAGTGTGGGGTCCTGGGTTCGCTTCCCAGTTCGGTCAAACAACCAGTCTTACCAAGCGGTATCGTGTTGACCAGTAACTGGGTTGTGAAGGTCAGATAGGCAGTCACCCCATGTAGAACACTGGTATTCAGCTGCATTCAGTTAGCCTGGAAGCCGATCCCAACTAAGGCGATTGGCACACTGCCCCGCGTCACGCAGCGTGGTGCGTGGCGACGGAGATCTGGTGATCTGCAACACCGCGCGTGAAGGCGTTGTCAGTGTGTTGGACTACGCGTGTTTTCTATACAAATACAGCCCCCCTAGCCAAGTCACAAACGATAAACGCAAACGCTGAGTAGGCTTTAATAAATCTTCAACTTTATGTGCTTGGTTTTAAGTTGAAGATCTAATGAAGATTGCATAGCGTTTTCGTTCGTTCCAGTCGCTAACGCTTAGAAATCTTTAATAGATTTTCAACTTAAGGCTCTTGGGTATTAAGTTGAAAATCTATTGGGTACCTACCGAGCGTTTACGATTATCGTTTGTGACTTGGCTAGGGGGGCAGATACTTGCGAGCAACGTAAGATCACGCACTCCCGCGCCACGCTCTGTGATGCGGGACAGTGCGGCTGCCCCATTTCAAAACCTAGCAAGGACCTAAAACTAAATGTTATAGGAAAGCGAATAAACGTAAATTAGATCAGAGACGAGTAGTGCATTTACTGGGTATCGATGATTAAATTTCACCGTTTTAATGTGAGTTTTCAACCCTGGTGTTTTTGTATGTGGTAGGGACCTACTTGGTTAGCAAAATAATGCCTTGGAAGTTGGGTAGACCTCTGGTGTGGGATGCAACATGCGTCGACACCCTTGCGCCATCCCATCTTCTGGTGCGGAAAATCTCAAACGGCGCAAATATATTAAACTTCATGAAAGTTATATGTTTGAGCCGTTTGGGGTTGAAACACTAGGGCCATGGGGACCGAGCGCTCATCTAGTTTATCGCGACATCGCGAAGCGACTGGTCGATTCTTCACGTGACCAGAGGGCTGGCCTATTCTTTGGACAAAGAATCAGCATTGCCATACAACGTGGCAATGCTGCCAGCCTTCTGGGCACATGCCCCATTGACAGCGATGCGGATGAGTTTTTTGACGCCCTTTGACCTTACTTTTTTATTTTAACTGTACATAGTTTGTAATTTAATTATTATTTAGTTTTTTTTCATTCTAATTACATGCAATAAAACGATTTTTGAAAAAAGTGTCCCTTACTAGGTTTTTGAAATGCCAATCGCCATAGTTGGGAAAAGGCTAAGCAAATGTTAATAGGTGAAGCAAATAAAAAAACGTCTTCAGAAAATATGTTTATTTGCAGGCTCCATTTGAATTAATTATAAATGGTCTCATAGCTCTCCAAGCCAGTGTTTAAGTATGGACAGGCTATCTCGCAATCGTATCGCGTGATGAAGTTGTTGTTGTTGCCTCCGCAGCCGCTGTAGCTGAACTCGACACACTCACTGATCTCTGGTATGTAGGCATACCTGTAAGTCATAATACAAGCTGTAGTTTTTCATGCTCATCGTCATCTTCCTGCCCTTATCCCATATTACTTCTGCGGAATGTTCGAAAGAGATACCGCGCCCCCGGAACGCAAAGGGCACATGAAGGAACATAGACGGGTTTTAGTCAGTAAAAGTCTGACACTCCCTCCCGCCCCGCCCAGGGCGGGGGAAGTTATTTGATGATTTCCCGTCTTTAAAAGAAAAAAAAAACCCATATTACTTCGGGTCGGCGCAACACGTTTTCTTCTTCCATGCCGTCCTGTCAAGTTTTTCATCCTCGTCTTTAAGGAGGGGACTATGCTTGTGATTCAAGACACGAAGATAACATTTTCACGCCTGTTTACCTCTAAGGGTTAGGCAGAGGTGTAAGTACTAGTGTACAACCCACAGTTCGCCAGTATGTTTACGCAGGTGTGTTTGTCTCAAAACGAAATATAATTAATAGGTAGTTTAATAGTATGTTGTTTTCTCACCTTCTATTACATGGGACTTAAAACATACCGGCGAAATGTGGGTGTACGTTGGTACACCTTTGCCTAACCCTTCGGGGAATACAGACTAGCTTCTGGCCGCGACTTCGTCCACCTCAAACTTAATATAATTATTATCCCACAGGAACTGTACATTTCTTGTGATAAAATGTAGCCTATAAGCTACGAGTATAAAGCTGGGTACTCACTTAGCAGTGTAGCACGTACCTAACGTATCAGATACAGTATCAAGTGAGTACGTAGGCACGAGCCCGCTGCGAGCCGCTCGCGCTTGGAGCGCTGTAAGCTCGCAGTGACCCGCCGAGTGGCGGTTTCACTGCGAACACAAAGGCGGCTAGGAAGCTCGTAGCTAGATACGCGGAGGACCGTGGACGAGCCGTACCCACTTGCAGGTTGATACCGTATCTGACACGTTGCGTGCTACACTGCTAAGTGAGTACCCAGCCTTACAGTCTATAATCTATCTCCGTGCGTTTCATCAAGATCCGTTCAGCCGTTCTGTCGTGGATGAGTAACAGACATCCATACATCCAAACCTTCGAATTTATAATATTAGTAAGATACTTTACCTCGTCGTGTCTATTGAGCAAAATCCTTGTTCTATCTCCAGTGAGCAATCTGATTCATTAGTACTATCTGAAAAATATACACGCTTTAGCTTTTAATTCTGGTCAAAGTTCATTACAAGACCTTTCTAACAAGTCCAAACACGGCTATGATACGATATTTCATCATGGAATGCTAGTGCCTTGAAACCTAATCATGGTCAACGTTCATTACAAGACCTTTCTAACAAGTCCAAACACGGCTATGATACGATCATCCATCACGAAGTTCCAGTTCATATCTTCCGGCTCCATCATCAGATCAGCTCGACAGTACCATGTTATTGTATTGTTATCAAAATCACATCCAACTGCCAATTTTCATAACGCTACGATCTTTAGAAGATGGTTAAATTAGTTTTCTTAGATTTGATTACATAGTTACATACATACAGGTCGACCTAATAAAAGCGTGTTAAAAATAAACGTACAATGTAATACTCCAGACCGATTACGGCCACGGCGGGTAATCTTAAAGCAGACTAGCCACGTACGCAGGAGATATTATAGTGAACAAGTGTGTGCGCAAACACAGGTGCACTTCCTCTTCCCTAACTCTTATAGTCCGATGGGACGGCAATCCGACACGACCGGAGAGAGATCAGACGCAGGACCAACGGCTTTACGTGCTTTCCGAGACACGGGGGTGTCACACCACAATCTTCCAAACGTTTATTTTATGGGGTATATAAAACGGGCCATTCCTTGGCAATCATAGGTTTCATCGTTTTAGGAGCAGAGCTCTTTGTGAAGGAGCCCGTCCGGGGAAGTACTACCACCATACCTATTTCTGCTGCAAAGCAGCGTTGCTGTGTTTCGGTTTGAAGGGTATGGGTGCCGGTGTAATTACAGGCACATGACACATTTGAACTTTGTGTCTGGGATCGCAACGTATTAGCAAGGCCTCTGGTATTGCAGATGTCTATAGGCAGCGGTGACATCTAGCACTTGTTGCCACCAATAGCAAAGAATGTTGCAATGGCCCAGTGGTTAGACGCCCGCCTCTCTTATAGATGAGGTTATAGGTTCGAAACCGGGCAAGTACTAAATGTGACTTTTTCAATTCATGTCAGTGATGTCCAAGATTAAACTTAGAAAGTACATCTTTCTAAGTTTAATCTTGGACATCACTGACATCGGTGAAGGAAAACATCGTGAGGAAACCTGGACTTATAGATTACATAAGTCTGAAATCGCCAATCTGCCTTGAGTTAGCGTGGTGCCCTCAAAGCCTGGTGTTTTTATAATCATGAATTATTTTGTACGACAAATGAAAAAAAAAAACATGATAATTTAAAATTAACATGTCGGCGAACTGTGCGTGTTCATTGGTACACCTCTGCCTAACCCTTCGAGGAATACAAGCGTGATGGTGTGTATGGTGTAATTCATACGCCAGTTGATTTTTTCTTACCCTCTCATTCATACCCTAGAGTTATGGGATATTAAAAAAATAGATTGTATATTTAACTGCCTCGATAGCCTAGTGGTCCTAAGCACGACTGCTACGCTAGAGGTCCTGGGTTCGATTCCCAGGTCGAGCAAAAAGTGTTATTGGGTTTTTCTATGAAATTCTCAGTAGCAGCTCGGAGTTTGGATTTGTGCCCGGTTAATTGCAATAGGCTCTCCCCCTATTACATGGAACCTAAATATACCGGCGAACTGTGGGTGTACATTGGTACACCTCTGCCTAACCCTTCGGGGAATACAGGCGTGATGGTATATTATTATATTGTATATTTTTATGAAGCTGTTATTTTGTCACTATAAACAGATACTTCAATTTTATTTATTTGCATATACATTAATATAGATTAGGTAGGTACTGAGTGATTAAATAAAATACTGATTATATTACCAAAGTTTTATTTTTATCTTTATAAAACAATACAAGTTTTTTAACAACTATTTAATGTTTCCAATTAAAATTCATTTTGTTCGCCATCCGTGAACGTAGCGCCTGAATCTGTTTTCGCCTCAATTTTGTACCTGTAATCACAATTTAGTTTTCTTTACTAATATAATAAAAGAAGGAAGATTTTTTTGTTTGTTTGCAACGACTAGGCTCCAAAACTACTGCATCGATTTTAACCATTTCATCTCCAATAGATAGCTACATTATTCCTGAGTAAATCCTATACAAGGTGTTGATTTGCATCCTCGTCAAATTCAAGGAGTTAACTATGCTCGTGATTCTTAACACGAATCAATAATAAAATAAAGTGGTTTTGAAATCGTTTTTTTTTACGTGATTTTCAAATTCGTGCTAGCCATCTCGCCAGAGGGTTTAGGCGCTATGTACACATTGATATAGCCGCGCGGCAACTCTGCCTACCGCATACGCAACTGCGCGATTCTGAGTTTTGCAAGAGGAGTAATCTGGAATACTGCTATTTGATAGTTGCAACTAAAAAAACAAGTATTTATTAGATATTGGCCAGGTATCGTAATTATATTTGATTACTTCTATTTTTTTATGACAAGCTCCTAAAATTTGACGAGGATGCAAATCAACACCTTGTATAACATCAAGCTATGAGTTTCAGGAGCGGTGCAGTAACGAAGTACTTAACTCAAGCTATAAGAAGTTTAGATTATTTATATAATAATAATTGTAAATAAATAGAAAGGTCTAATTGAAATAAATAATTTAGTGGGCCAAAAAAAGATTTAGCTTTAAGTTTTTAGAGGTAAAGTATTTTTTTGAATGACAAGATAAAAAAGGTGAAGACGCGGGCGAAATGCAGATAATTAACAATTTTGAATATTTTTTTTATAAGGGTCAGCCCCCATGACCGATAATCGGCCCGATTGTCGGGCCGTTTTTTTGACAGATTTCTTCGCCGCCTTGAAGAAACGGCCGAGAATCGATCCGATAATGATTTATCGATAATAATTTCTTATCTTTATAAAATATATAAATAAATTAAAATATAATACAACTGATCTCAATAATGATAACTGTTAATACATAATTTAGAACCTAATTAATGTAAATTAATTAAGAAATTTTAATCTTCAAATTTTATTGTTGAATTTTAGTTTTAAGTTAATTCCTTCTTATGTTGCTGTGCCCTACCAGGGTCCATAATTGTACTTTAGCTATAAGCCTATTGTAACATCTTTATGCACATTATGGAATGCAAATAAACGAATATGAATAATTGGGCCGATTCTTCTACGTCCTAATCTACATATACAACACAAAAAAATAAAATGGAAGTGTTTGTTCGTAATTTCAAATTAACAGCTTTGCACTAAATGCATATGAAAGTATAACATACATACATCACAAAATATTTTTTCAAAAGTGTTGTCTGTTTGTCTGTTCCGGCAAATCTCTTAAACAGCTGCACCTGTAGCCATGTAGCAAACGAGAAACGCAAACGCTGAGTAGGCTTTAATAGATCTTCAACTTTATGTGCTTGGTTTTAAGTTGAAGATCTAGTGAAGATTGCATAGCGTTTTCGTTCTTTCCAGTCGCTAACGCTTAGAAATCTTTAATAGATTTTTAACTTAAGGCTCTGGGGTATAAAGTTGAAAATCTATTGGTACTTACCGAGCGTTTACGATCGTTTGCGACTTGGCTAGAGGGCCAGATGTATGAATGTGAACGAAAAGAGTATGTAAGGATCGTAGCAGGTGGTGTTCTGTGGTTCCTGCCTACCCTCATGGGAAAAAGGGTTAAGTTTATTTATGAGATTCTTCTTAAATTAACATAAAACACTTACGCCTTTCTGGTACAACTAAGCAGAACTTCTCACATTCTTCTTTACTTATGAAGTTATTAGGGGTTGGGTCGCAGCCACCGTAAATAAAAGAGACGCACTCGTTGTTCTTCGTGTCATAGTAAAACCTGAGAAAAGTAAGTGTTTTTACAAGAAAAATAAAATAAATAAATTATAAATATCTTGGGACAACTCACACACGGCTATCTGATCCCAAGCTAAGCAGAGCTTGTGTTATGGTAACCAGACAACTGATATGCATACTAATATAATTTATAAATACATACATATTATAGATAAATCACACCCAGACACAGAACTATAACAATCATGCTCATCACACAAAGTTTGTCCTGGGTGGGAATCGAACCCACGACCTCCGGCTTAGCAGTCAGGGCCGCTAACCAATAGACAAACAGGCCCGTCAAAGAAAAAAAAAAAAAAAGAATTGTTTTTTATATGATGGCAAACAAGCCGACGGCCCACTAGATGTTAAGTGGTCACCGCTGCGTAAATGCGTTGCCATCCCAGAGACAAAGATAAAATGTCTCATGTGCCTGTAAATACTCCGGCACTCCTATCCTTCAAACCGGAACACAGCAACGCTGCTTTGCGGCAGAAATAAGTATGGTGGTAGTACTTCCCCGGACGAGCTCCTTCACAAAGAGCTCTACTTCTACGAATCTAGTTGCCCCTTTCAAATGATAATTTGGTAAACATACCATCAGGCCTGTTTTTCTATCAATATACAGCCACAGTTCGCGCGTATGTTTAGGTCCCATGTAATAGAGGGCAAGCCTATTGCCATTAACCGGGCGCAAATCCTAACTCCGAGCTGCTACTGAGAATTTCATAGAAAAACTCAATAACACTTTTTACTAGACCTGGGAATTCTGCGGGTTGTTCGAAAGAGATACCGCGCCCCCGGAACGCAAAGGGCACATGAAGGAACATAGACAGGTTTTAGTCAGTAAAAGTCTGACACTAAGGGGCGGGGGAAGTTATTTGATTATTTCCCGTCTATAAACAAAAAGACCTGGGAATTGAACCCAAGACCTCTACAATGATAGTTTTGTATGGAGAAGAATGGGAAAGAAACAGGTAGTTAGGCAGGTATTGTTGAACAAACCTCGGTATAAAAGCGAGGCACTCCAGTTGCCCTATATGAGACCTCAAGCATGGAGACACTTCTTCTTGCACTGTTGAAAACACAACGTCATAAGTAAAAGTCAAAACATTTATTTTTAATTATGGAGAAGAGACAGAGAGAGAGAGAGGTAGAGAAAGAGAGAGAGAGAGAGAGAGAGAGAGAGAGAGAGAGAGGTAGAGAGAGAGAGAGAGAGAGAGGTAGAGAGAGAGAGAGAGAGAGAGAGGTAGAGAGAGAGAGAGAGAGGTAGAGAGAGAGAGAGAGAAAGAAATATACAGAGGATCATCATCTGCCTAGCCTTTTCCCAACTATGTTGGGGTCGGCTTCCAGTCGAACCGGATGCAGCTGAATATCAGTATTTTACATGGAGCGACTGCCTATCAGACCTCCACAACTCAGTAATGGGTAATACGATACTCTTGGTAAGACTGGTTGTCAGACTTTCGGGCTTCTGACTAACACTAACGACTGTCAAAGATCTACAAATGACAGCCGGGACCAACGGCTTTTCGTGCTTGCCGAGGCACGGAGGAAACTTGCTATAGTAAATGGTCACCCATCCACAGACCAACCTCGGCAAGCGTGGCTTAACCCGGAAGATCGGTCTATGCGGCATACATAACTATATACCTACATATAAAATACATATCTTATGAAAAGTTTAGAAAAGAGGATTCACCTTTTTCCTTGGGTTTAACATCACAAGTCTTCTCACACTCCTCTTTAGTCAAAAAGTTGTTAGCAGTGCCGCCACAGCCTCCGTAGATGAAGGGAAAACACTCACTGTTCTTTTTATCATAGTAATATCTAAAAAAAAAATACGTTTTCTTAAGACTAAAGTCATCATTATCTGCTTAGCCTTTTCTCAACTATGTTTTTTTTACCGATTGGTAATCTTCACTTGAATTCTCAGTGTCTTCTTCTGAGTGTCAGATTTTTACTGACTAAAACCCATTCATGTTCCTTCTTGTGCCCTTTGGTATCTCTTTTGAACAACCCGCAGCCCCGGCAGGCATTGGCCCTTGGTGGCCCCTCCAATGTTTTCTGACTCCCAACTATATTTGGGGTTGAATACCAGTGTTTTACATGGAGCGACTGCCTATCTGACCTCTACAACCCAATTACTGGGTAACACGATACCTCTTGGATAGACTGTTTCTGTTATGGCTTATTGCTCGGGATTATGTGGCAACCACAGAAATATAAAAAAACTGCTTTCTTTTATGTGTTTCTAGAACTAGATTCAATATTAATGATTTTTTCATGTAATGACGTTCAAGAGTACATTTTAATGGTCTAATTGAAATAAATGATTTAAATTTGACTTTGACTTTGACTACCAACCTTGGTATAGAAGCGAGACATTGACGATCTCCCTCGTGACGCTGCAAGCATGGAGATAAGTTTGAATCCGATTGCACTTCTGAAAACATAACAGACAAAATGAAAAAAAAAAAACTCCGCCCGATTCCGGCCATGGCGGCTAATCTTAATGCAGACTAACCAAGTACGCAGGAGATATTATAGTGCACAAGTGTGTGCGCAAACACAGGTACACTCCCTCTTCCCTAACTCTCATAATCCGATGGGACGGCAATCCGACACGACCGGAGAGAGATCAGGCGCAGGACCAACGGCGGTTGGTGTCACACCACCAACTTCCAAACTCCGGGCTGCTATTGGAAAATTCGTAATGGAAAAACCCAATAACACTTTTTGCTCGACCTGGGAATCGAACCCTGGACCCTTTGCTCAGCAGTCGCGCTTGCGACCACGAGACCAACGGGGCAGACACATAAAGACATTACTTGGTAGTAGATACAATTAAACAATAATACCAAGACACACCTTCACAAAAACAAACTTTATTTTAGCCTTCAAAACCCGATGAATTATTAAATAATTATAAAATTAGACTTTTGGTTGCTTTGAAATCAAAAAATAATTAATTATAATAATTAATTAATTAATTAATTATTAGCTAGACTTCATTATCCTTCATAAGATATTAAGTGGTTCGATAGATTGCATTGAACTATTGGGCTCATTAGTGATCAATACTCCATCTCGACTTCCTAGGCCGAATACTTTTAATTTATTTAATATACCTGGCTCCAAAACAAACCTAGGTCATTACGCCGCTGTGCCGAGAATCTGTAGGCAATATAATATGTTGTCTAAAAGCACTAGCCTAGACATTTGTGAGTCTCTGGCTCAATTTAAAAAACGCTGTACAGATTTATTATAAATTGTTATTACTATTGTTATTACTATTCTCTTACTCCTCTCATTTTATTATTGATCTCATTGTATTGTTTTATTTTTTTTTAGTTTTTACAAATTTTATTCACAATTTTGTTCCAAATTTAATTTAATTTTAATTACTACTTTGTTTATAGTTAGTACTTTGTTAGCTAGTTGTTAACTTTCCTGTGCATGCTGTGGTCTCCTATAAGTGAAGGAGTACACCTACATAATACTTTTGTTATATTGTTTTTATTTCATGATTTGTGTATATCTTTTGTTGGAGATCCCAAATAAATAAATAAATAAATAAATTTTTTTTTTTTTTTTTTTTTTTTAATTTATGTTGTTTTGTAATGTTATCACTTATTTTTTGTAAATGTTGGTTAACCAGTAATTGGCAACTATGTGAGTCCAAGACTTATTAACCAATACCTATATATGTAACACATAGAAGCTGTTGGTGGACCTTTTTTAATAAATAAATAAAAAGTTAGTGAATTGAAATGACAAAAAAGTGACGTCAAACAAACAAAACCAAAGCCGCCGACTTCCAAAGCTGAAGTTATTTTTCTCTTTTTAGTTTTTGAAGGCGGTTGTCATTTTTGTAAAAAAGTTTTTTTTATAATAATCCCAAGTGTTAGCTAGAAACAAAAATATACCTTCTGGCCAATGCCAGTTGTGGTCGCGTTGCCCACCGCCAAACCTCGGCTTGAATTGGTCAGCGAGCGAAAGCACTAAGGATGAACAAAAAAAAAAAGATTACAAATCATGAAAAAAAAATTGTGACACAATGAAATGAAAAAAAAATATGAATTATTTTAATTTCCAATAATATTATAAAGAGGTAAGATTTTTTTGAATGTTTGTTTGTAACAAATAGGCTCCGAAACTACTGGGCCGATTTTAAAAATTTTTTCACCAATAGATAGATACATTTACATATTATAACATCACGCTGCAACACACGAGAGCAGAGCATTAACCAAAAACGTAACGGACGGAAGGTTAGGCAGAGGTGTATCAATGTACACCCAAAGTCCGCCAAAATATTTAGGTCCCATGTAATAGGAGGTAAGCCTATTGCCATTTATCGGGCACAAATCCTAACTCCGAGCTAAGTAAAAAGCGAGCCCAAACACTTTGCTCGACCTAGTAATCGAGACCCAGACTTCTAGCGTAGCAGTCGCGCTTAGGACCACTAGGCTAACGAGGCAGTCCAGGCAGTTTTAAAACCATCACGCCTGTATTCCCCGAAGGGTTAGGCAGAGGTGTACCAATGTACACCCACAGTTCGCCGGTATATTTAGGTCCCATGTAATAGGGGGCGAGCCTATTGCCATTAACCGGGCACAAATCCAAACTCCGAGCTGCTACTGAGAATTTTATAGAAAAACCCAATATCACTTTTTGCTCGACCCGGGAATCGAACCCAGGACCTCTAGCGTTGCAGTCGCGCTCAGGACCACTAGGCCAACGAGGCAGTTTTCTTAGTGAAATAAACATAAAAGAGGGACGCCTTAGACAAACCTACCCTGACCTTATTGGTGAGGTTCTTCAGAAAGGTCTGGTGCGCAGTACTCATATTGTTGACACTATAGCGACATCTATCGCTCAGCATGCGAACTACTACGACAAAACTGACGTTACCTAGATCGCGCTATCAAAGTTCTCCGCGACATTAGCATAAATTTTTTTTATTGGGACACGCCCGCCATACTGTTCCCAAACCACTGCGACGTTAGCATATATACAATATTCCGAAACAACCTTCCGGCAACTAACAAAAGGAGTGAATATGGCAGAAATGAGTGGCAACGCATGGGGGAGGACGCCCTAGAAAGACCTACCCTGACCTTATTGGTGAGGTTTTTCAGAAAGGTCGGGCGCGCAGTACTCGTAACCGGCGCGCTTGTATGACCAGATGTATGAATGTGGACGAGGCGAAAGGAGTATGTAAGGATCGTAGCAGGCGGTGTTCTTTGGTTTCTGCCTACCTCCATGGGTAAAAGGCGTGGGTTTATGTATGTTTGTGTGTATAGACATAAAAGACGTACCGCTGTTATCCTCAACTTTGGGTTGAACATCACAAGTCTGCTCACACTCCTCTTGAGAAGCGAAGTTGTTAGCACTGCCGCCACAGCCTCCGTAGATGAAGAAAACACACTTATTGGCATCTTTGTCATAGTAAAACCTGGAAAAATTACACTTTTTTTAATAATCGTATCAGCTTATATCATCTAGCCTTCTGCGAAGCGGGTCTGTGGGCGGTGAGCAATGGGTAGCTCACCGTCCGTAAGTTTACTAACGACAGACCGTGTCGACGGCGCGTTCGTGTTCCACGCGCGCCTCAAAGAGATGTCAGCAAACTTGGAAGGGGCCACTGAGGGCTGATGCCTGCCGGGGCTGCGGGTTGTTCGAAAGAGATACTGCGCCCCCGGAACGCAAAGGGCACATGAAGGAACATAGACGGGTTTTAGTCAGTAAAAGTCTGACACTCCCTCCCGTCCCGCCCAGGTTGGGGGAAGTTATTTGATGATTTCCCGTCTATAAAAAAAAGCCTTCTGCGAAACAGTAATTCTAGAGAAGGCGGGACGTCTGAGGCGGAGAACCTTTCGTCCCAGCCGCCGCGAGAGGCGCGTAAAAGTGCATTTTAATGGTTGAAATAAATGATTTGACTTTGACTTGCAACTCAAAAAATATGATGTGCTGAATTTAAAAAATCAATCGCATATGAATTATGTTAACTGCTCGTGTACAGGTCGCGCGGTGGTTTATGATCGCTCGGCAAAAGTGGAAAGGGCATGCGCACATTCAATTTTAAGGTCTTTATGAATGAACGATTGCCCCCTCTACTTTCCTCGAGCGATCTCGAATCATCGCGCGACCTGTACCCTCTGTTTTAATAAAGTTGAAGAGATTTTTTTGTTTGTTTGTTTGTGTGTATGTATGTTTAAGCGCGCTAATCTCTGGAACTAGCAATCGGATTGAAATAATTCTTTTTGTAAATGATAGCCCGATTTATGAGTAATAGTATAGTCCATATAACATCACGCAACGTCCCACGGGAACTGAACAGTAGCCAAAAACGTAAATTAAAAAAATCCTAGCGGACGAAGTTGCGGACAGAAGCTAGATGATTTTATAATTGTAATGTTACCAACCTTGGTACATAACCGAGACATCTTCGGGTTGCCTCATGAGGCACCAAGCATGGAGACATGTCCGATTGTACTCCTGAAAACATTATAGAACAAGGCAATTGAGATACCGAACCGAAAAAATTTTTTGTTACTACAAAAAATCGGACGTGGGCGCAGGTCAACCAAAGAGTCACACTCTTGACAGGTTTCTTCTCGCCGATGAAGAAATCTGTCAAAAATCGGACAGATAATCGGTCCGATTGTCGGTCGTGTGCGGAGACACAAATGGCCGTTCAATAGTTCCGTAGGGCCGACTTTTTGTGGGAAATCTGCGTTGGTAAATTGGAATTCATATGTTTCATTCTTTCCGACAAAAAATCGGTCACCGATCTAACAAACAAATAAAATGAAGTGTTTGCTTGTAATGTAAAAATGACAGCTTTTTAAGAAATAAATATCTATACTAATATTATAAAGAGGTAAAATTTGTTTGTAAGTTTGTATGTAGGGGGTAATCTCCGGAAGTAATGAACCAATTTTAAAAATTGTTTCACTGGTAGAAAACTACATTATTCGTGACTGCTATAGGCTATATAACATCACGCTACGACCAATTGGAGCGGAGCAGCAATGAAAAATGTGGCAAAAACGGGAAAAAATATTCTTTTTGAGAGCTTTCGTTGCGTGCGCTGCGTGAACGGTTAAAGTTACGGAAAAATAATGTATGAGAGAATTGTTCCTCTTAAAATATACTAAAAAAAAGTCCACAGTGGTAAATGCCTAACTTTTAAGGTTGACTCACTATAGCCATTTTTATGGCCAGAAAATTAGTTTTAAAATAATGCATTATTTGCGAAGGTGTTTTTATGGAAATAGTATTAATCCTTATCATCATAAATACTTTATTCGTCACAAGTATTTAATTTTGAATGAAATTGCAATTTACATCATTTAACTTCAATGAATATCTTAGGAGATATCACAGTTTTAAAATAACTTAGCCGCAAAATAATGGCTCTGCGAAACATCAGAATAACATATTATAGGCTACATAACATCGCGCTATGAACCACGGAACGGATCAGTAACCAAAAACTTAACGTAACGCGAGTGAAACCGCGGGGCACAGCTAGTAACTAATAAAATAAAAAATATTTGTCTGTTTGTTCCGGCGGGTATCCGAAATGGCTGGGTCGATTTTGATGGGACTTACTATGACAAGCAGCTAATGTCATAAGGTGTGACCTAAGCTACTTTTATATACTACTCAAAACAAAATAAGGGCCACGAGGTATTTTTTCATTTTGACATAAAAAACCAATGAGGCATGGTGCTCTTTACAGACGAATGCAAAGTTAATTTTTTTAACGACGATCGGCGTATTATGGTATGGAGAAGACGCGGCGAGAGATTTTCAGAAGCCATCATCCACGAAGTCGATCGTTTTGGTGGAAAGTAAGTAAGAAAGTGAGGGTTCTGCGCAAAACAAAACCCCGTGATAACCAACATTTACGAAACCCCAGGCAGGAGCTAGCCAGGGATGCGGATTGTTCGAAAGAAATACCACGCCCCCGGAACGTAAAGGGCACAAGAAGGGACATGGATGGGTTTTAGTCAGTAAGAGTCTGACACTCCCTCCTGCACCGTCTCTTCCACCGTTCTCTCTCACCGTTCTTGATTGGCATTCTAAAAACTCGGTTGATAATTCAAATTTACACTAGCGCCACTCTTGCGAGCGTGTCAGCGATTTGAACTAAAGATAAAGTATGAGATCACGTAAGAAGTGGCATTCTATACGGTAATTCCACCGTCACTTCGCACTTCAAAGTGTCAAATAAATCAATGTCATTTTGAACCTTAAGCGAAGTGAGGGTGAATAGCGACTTGAGATGCGAGTTCATGTCTGAATTTTACAGAATCGACGTACAGGGTGGAAGAGGTCATATGATGATATCAAATCCGAAAAAAAAGCTATTAAATAAATAAAAATAACTCACCATTCAAGGCATCCACAACTTTAGGTTGTACATCACAGGAATACTCACACTCCTCTTTAGACTCAAAGTTATTAAGATTGCCGCCACAGCCTCCGTAAATGAACAAGATGCATTCATCATTCTTGACGTCATAGTAGTACCTTGAAAATAAAATTTAAAAATTAAAAAAATTCGACTACTACAAAAATGACCATCAAAAAGCTATGCTTAACTTGCTTGCTTGCTTAAGCTTGCTTAGCTGTAAGTTGTTGTAGTTGTTGTTGTTGTAGTCGTATTAGTTGTTGTTGTAGTTGTGTTAGTTGTTGTTGTAGTTGTGTTAGTTGTAGTAGTAGTTGTTGTTTACAGTTGTTAACAAACAAATAAAGGTCCTGCCGCAGCTAACAAAAGAGCTAATAACCTTGAAACGGCAGAACCGATTTTGATAAACTATATCTAAGAAACATTGCTAGGAAACCTGCTTTCAAATAAAAAAACCGCATGCAAATCGGTTCTTCCGATTCGGAATTTTTTGTAGTCGGGTTTTAGTTTTAAAACTTCTTTTTTTCATTTCTCAATGAGCTCTAGAGGGCGCCACTTACAATTTATTACAACATAACGTAGCCTATAACCAGCGGACAATTTAGACGCTTCCAATGACACCTCATTTGTCGTCAGTACGATAGATGGTTTAGAAGTTATGAGGGAACAGATGAACATACATACATACAAACATACATACATATCCTGTTAAAATCATAACTCTCGTTTGGCTTTGCCGTAGTCGGGTAAAAATAATCCTTTTCATACATACCGGGGTATAAATCCCATACATCCAGAAGACGATTGATCCTTAAAAGGTTCCAGACAATTTGGTGATCTAGCTGTTCCTGAAAACATTAAGATACATCAGAGGATATAACCTCGTTGGCCTAGTGGTCCTAAGCGCGACTGCTACGCTAGAGGTCTTGGGTTAGATTCCTAGGTCGAGCAAAGTGTTATTGGGTTTTTCTATGAAATTCTCAGTAACAGCTCGGAGTTAGGATTTGTGCCCGGTTAATAGCAATAGGCTCGCCCTCTATTACATGGGACCTCAATATACCGGCGAACTGTGGGTGTAAATCGGTACGCCTCTGCCTAACCTTTCGGGGAATACAGGCGGGATAGTACCTATAGTTTTTTTTATGGCTCGCCCCCTATTACATGGGACCTATACATGCCTGCGAGCTGTGGGTGTGCATTAGTTACACCTCTGCCTAATCTTTTGGAGAATACAGGCGTGATGGTATATGGTATGTCTTAATTCTTATTCGAGTCCATGGTATGTCAAGTTGTAAAAATAAATAGTTGTGTTAGTCATAGTTGATACGTGTTTTTGATATACTATGTATTAGTCATAATATTATACCTATTTTAGTTACACAATAATGCATAAACAATCGAACACTAAAATAATTTATAGAAACATGTAAACAGATCAATGTTTTCGATTTATTTTTGTACTAGCTTTTGCCCGCGACTCCGTCCGCGTGGATTAATAGTTCCCGTTCCCGGGGGATTTCCGGGATGAAAACTATCCTATGTCCTTTCTCGGGTCCCAGACTATATCTGTACCAAATTTCATTGAAATCGGTTCAGTGGTTTAGGCGTGAAGAAGAGACAGACAGACAGACAGAGTTACTTTCGCATTTATAATATTAGTAAGGATAAGGATTGTGTTTTATTTTATTCACGCCCGCGATTTTGATTGCGTGGTTCCACGTTAAGTTACGTCTTTGATTACTGCTCCGCTCCCGTGTGTCGTAGCGTGATGTTATACAGCCTTTGTTACTCAGTGATAACGTAGCTTTCTAACGGCATAAGAATTTTTGAAATCGGTCCAGTAGTTTTTAAGTTTATTAGTTACATATAAAAATCCAAAATTACAAATCGTTTCTCTTTATTTTAGTGTAGATGTAGATTAATAACTAAATTACGTATTTACCATTAATTACTTGAATTCCCAAAACACTGACAAGAATAAATAGGAGAAAATTGAATAATTTACTCATTGTGTGGCACTACTAAAGACTTGAAGACAGAATTTTAAAAATGTCGCCAATTATTTATGTTAGTAATTCGCTAATATTAATGTAGCTATTTCACGGTTGGCTAATTAAATCGTGTTTTGCTTTTCCGACTAAATTGTTCATATAAAATCTTACTACTAATATAAAATCCGGGTGTTTTGCTTTTTTAAATCTGACTACTATTATCTTCCGGGTTCGATTCCCAGATCGAGCAATAAGTGTTATTGGGTTTTTCTATGAAATTATCAGTAGCAGCTCGGAGTTTGCTCGGAGCTCGGATTTGTGCCCGGTTAATGGCAATAGGCTCGTCCCCTACTACATGTGACCCAAATATACCGGCGAACTGTGGGTGTACATTAGTACACCTCTGCCTAAACCCTTCGGGGAATATAGGCGTGATGGTATGCTAGGATAGGATGTTTGTTACGTCATCACGCCAGAACAGCTGAACGGTGCAGGTTTCCTCACGATGTTTTCCTTCACCGATATCAGTGACGTTCAAGATACGCTTTAGAGGTACAAATAAAATTGCTTATTTATTTAGTTTATGCACAATCTATACAATCTTAAAATAATATAACTTAAAAAAAACAAATATAGTAAAAAAAATGATCCCCTATGATCTCCCCTTTTTTTTAATTGTACATAAATAGTTTGTAATTTGATTATTATTTGAGTTTTATGTTTGAAAAATAAAAAAGAAACTAAATCTATAAAATGGTTAACTTAATATTAGTGTCGATAATTTTAGTTATTATGTAGGTACTTATGTACCATTTACCATAGCGAGTTTCCTCCGTGCCTCGGAAAGCACGTAAAGCCGTTGGTCCCGGCTGTCATTTGTAGATCTTTGACAGTCGTTACTGCTAGTCAGAAGCCCGAAAGTCTGACAACCAGTCTCACCAAGAGTATCGTATTACCCATTACTGGGTTGTGGAGGTCTGATAGGCAGTCGCTCCATGTAAAATACTGATATTCAGCTGCATCCGGTTCGACTGGAAGCCGACCCCAACACTGTTGGGAAAAGGCTAGGCAGATGTAGGTACTTGTGTAAAATTAAATTAATCATATCATATCATTGAGCTATTTTTTTTAAAGTAAGTATCAAATTTTGTTCTTTTACTCTTGCACAATAATTTGCACCTGCCATATTATCTCTTCACCACCTTTGGTTGACTGGTAGAGAATGCGTAAGGCATTAAGTCCGCCTCTGTACTTTTAGTTGCATAAAGTTTAAATGAATAAAAAGTCGCATTGGCTTTTGCCCGTGCCCAGTTGTGAACCCGTGCAAGAGAGGCCTTAACCAATAGACCGAAATACGAAATAGAAAAAAAAACGGAAAACTAACTGAGTAAAGTCTGGAGCAATAAGTAGATTCATATCATTTTCAGTTATCAGTTATTAATCATCACCCTGATAGCATAATTTATCGTGACGAATTTTGTAACTAGAAATAAAAAATAAAACTTTAGTGATTAATAGATGAAAATCAGTAACTACTAAATTGAATTTATTTTTCAGACCGATTCCGGTCGATTTGGATTTGTGCCCGGTCAATGGCAATAGGCTCGCCCCCTATTACATGGGACCTAAATATACCGGCGAACTATGGGTGTACATTGGCACTCCTCTGCCTTACCCTTCGGGGGATACAGGCGTGATGGTGAGGGTACCGATTCCGGTCACGGTGGCAAATCTTAATGCAGACCAGTCAAGTACGCGGGAGATACTATAGTGTACAAGTGTGTGGGCATGCACAGATGCACTCCCTCTTCCCTCTCATAGTCCGATGGGACAGCAATCCAACACAACCGGGGAGAGATCAAATAAAGCCGTTGGTCCTGCCGTTTCTAACTTGGCTGACACACTGCTATGTGTCTAGATAGATTATTCGTACGGAATTCGAACCCTCGACTTTTAGCACAACAGTCAATGTTTCAGCCAGTGCGTTTATTGTACCGTCTTGCATATGTGCGTATTGTTTACCAAACTAATAACAAAACGTGGATATTTTTCCCAGTCAAGGTCAAAGGTCGTTCATTATCTCACGTAAGGTCAGGTTTGCTGATATCTTTTGACCTCAGAGATATAAGCCACAGGGCCGTACTTTGTAAAAGTAAAATAACATTTTCAACAGCAGTGATCCTTTACCCTGTTTACAGAATTTGTTCGAAAGAGTCACAGCGACCCTAGAACGCAAAGAGCATTAGGAGGAACGCAGCTGGGTTTTAGTCAGTAAGAGTCTGACACTTCCTTTCGCTCCGCTCAGAGCGGAAGAATTGAATTGATGGTTTCTCATCCAGAGCAAAAATAAACACTTTAATCTTCGTTAAGAGTTTTTGTATAACCATTTCTAATTGATTCATGATTGTGTCTTCTCTGTATGAGAAGAGGCATTTTCTCTGCAGTAGGACAATAATAATAATAATAGGCTGGTTTTCATTATTTATTAACTAGCGCGCCGACCCGGCTTCTCTTGGGCGCTTATTAATGACTTTACAAGACGCTGTTCCATTTTTTTCATTTTATAAAAACTTCTTCGACTTCTAAATTTTCCACACAGTCCAGCCGTTTTGGAGTATTGCGCTTAGCAACATGTTTAGCCATTCTATCCTCCTCCTTTTTTTAAAGTCGGTTTTTATTAGTCGTTTTTGAAGTGAAAACTTCTTTAGCGGCGTCGTACACATTTTTTGTAATGGGTAAAAAATGTTAAACTCGCGTCAGGACACGTGACCTGATCGAAAATTCGTAAGATTTTCGTGTTCGTTTGTGTACGATAGCGCAATAAATAAATATTGCATTCTACCACATAAATGTTAGTACTTTTATAATGATAATTATAGCAATTCCTGCAAAATTATTCCCTAACCATTCCAAAATATCAAAAATGCACAACGTTAATATTCAAGTTTTCACTTCTGCCGGCACTCCCGGAGTGCAACCCGTCGTTTTTTTTAAATATGTGTTCCCCGTTTACTCCAAGTTGGATCGATTGTATTTGTATAGATTTATTTATAAATTGTAAAGAAGCCTAAATACATCCCTGCGTTCTCCCTGGTTTAGCAACAATTGCTAAATATATAAATATTAACGACAAAGTTTTCAATTGTAATCAGCGCAAACATAGTTTTGTAAACGACTCATAATTTGATTTGTTAAAATGAAATTCTTTTATTTTCTTGTTCTGATATTTGTGGCTTTTGCCTTGAGTGAAGCTAGGGGTAAGTTATAATATCAAATAGCTCAACTTTAAGTGTTATTGGGTTTTTCTATGAAATTCTCAGTAGCAGCTCGGAGTTTGGATTTGTGCCCGGTTAATGGCAATAGGCTCGCCCCCTATTACATGGGACCTAAATATACCGGCGAACTGTGGGTGTACATTGATACACCTCTGCCTAACCCTTCGGGGAATACAGGCGTGATGGTGATGGTGATGGTAGCTCAACTTTAACTTGTAACTTTTGATTAGCCACAGACTCCGAAATGCGAATTCAGTAAAGTGAAAGTGCAAACTCAACTGGCTTAACTTTTGAGTGACAAAAACTTGACGAAACCCTAATCTATTACGGCACAGAAATTGACCGAAATCGCGTAGTAGTTGCCTTAATATTTTGAAAGAAAATATCAAGGCAAAAAGCTAATCCATTTCAGTCAATTTTTCTACTGAGTTATGGTGGGTGCACACGATACAGACTTTTGTATGTACAGATATCTGCACAGACTATAAAGTCTGAGTAAAATTTTTTACTCAGAGGTCTTTACCAAATGTCTGTGCAGACTTTTCATCAGTTCAGACTTCGATTTTCGTAAATCTGTAGTTGTCTGGCCATTTGCCAGAGTTTTGCTCCGACAATCGTACAGACATGTACGCAGACTTCCGACTTTTCTGGTACACCGACATTTGTCTGTACTGATTTGTTGTACAGACAAAATTCAATAGAAGTCTGTATTAAGTCTGTATCGTGTGGACCCACCATTAGATTAGGTGATGGTGCCGATTCCCTTGTTCTCAAACTAAACTGAAATAAGAGAATTGACATCTTTTACTAACATACAGCGAAAGAAAAGGACGGTAATACCTTAGAACTAAGTTAGAGATGTCAAATTAGTTTTGCCTTAAACTTTTCCGTGTTTTGAATCAATGCGTTCTGACATGTCAACTATGTATAATTGTATACAGGTTTTAGATCAACTAAAATTGACAAGTCCCGTCCCTTTCTTGTTTCATTGGTGAGAAACAGATAGAAATAGTCTAAATTAAGTTTAGCTTGTGCATAACAGAATCGACACCATTGTCGAGAAATATGCATAAATGAAAGGTCTTCTATTAGAGTCTGACTCTTTTTGTAAATTCGCCACCGAGATAGGTAAAAATAAATAAAACTTTGTGAAATAACGAAGAGGGACACGAAAGCTATTTTGATTACAGATTTTTATTAAATGTAGATGGCAAAGTAACCTACGGCCCATTTGATGTTAGCTGGTCACCGCTGCCTATAGACATCTGCAAAACCAGTTGCCTCGCAAATGCGTTGCCATCCCAGAGATAAAGTTGAAATGTGTTATGTGCTTGTAATGACACCGGCACACGTACCCTTCAAACCGGAACACAGCAATGCTGTTCTGCAGCAGAAATAGGTATGGTGGTAGTACTTCCCCGGACGAGATCCTTCACAAAGAGCTCTTCTGTTACTTGCTACTTACTTCTTTACTAAACGCTTTGGCGTTCAACTGTCAGTCTGAATAACTGTACAATCTAGGGTGTTTATAACAAAAAAATATTTTGTATGAAATCCGGTCCGGTTTGACTACTTGACTAAAAATTTACTTTATATTTTCAGATCCTAAATGTTTGCAGCCCACAGATGCAGGAATATGCTATGGACATCTGCCTATGTATGTATGACATATACAAGGCGTTGATTTGCAACCTCGTCAAATTCAAGGAGTTAACTATGCTCGTGATTCTTAACACGAATCAATAATAAAATAAATTGTTTTTTTTTTGACGTGATTTTCAAATTCGAGCTAGCAATCTCGCCAGAAGGTTTAGGGTTTTGATAGTTGCAATAAAAAAAACAAGTATCTATTAGATATTGGCCAGGTATCGTAATTATATTTGATTACTTCTATATTTTTATGACAAGCTCCTTAAATTTGACGAGGATGCAAATCAACAGCTTGTATAATTATGTATGTTGTTTAATTTTAAAGAGATTCCTAGTAATTCAGGATTCTTAAAATTGTCCTATTTCTATTAAAAACTCAAAACCTTTTGAGGATGGATTGACCGATGGATGGATGGATTTTTGTCTTTTGTCTCTTTCACGCTTAAACAGCTAAACGGAATTAACTGAGAGACACGCATATTGGTTTAGCAGGTCTAACGTAAAAAAGAACATTTCATCTTAGTTGTATTTTCTTATGCGATAATTCATTTAAGATTTAATCCTGAACACAAAACCGCGGGCAATAGCTAGTATTTTAAAAGTCTTGGAATACTGGTTTCGAAAAAAATACCATCACGCCTGTATTCCCCGAAGGGTTAGGCAGAGGTGTAACAATGTACACCCACAGTTCGCCGGTATATTTAGGTCCCATGTAATAGGGGGCGAGCCTATTGCCATTAACCGGGCACAAATCCAAACTCAAAACCCAAAAACCCAATAACACTTTTTGCTCGACCTGGGAATCGAACCCGAACTGGTTTCAAATTTTGTAAAAAAGTGTGTCCTTCGCCTTTCCCTATCTTTTAAGTTTCTAAAACTTTTTTTTTCAGGTATTCCTTCAACAATGCAGCTGAAAGGTGCGAGCCGTTCGTCTATGGAGGTTGCATGGGGAATGACAACCGCTTCGCTACTCTAGAAGACTGTCAAGCAGCTTGTTAAGCAGACTTGAGTACTTACAATAATTAAAGTTAATTATTTTGTAATACAGTTTTATTTATTATTTCTTATTTTCAGCCCTGAAAATCTTAGAAGTTTTGAATTCAAAGTCAATTATAAGCCATTATAAGGCCATTATAAGCCACTTTTGCACATCATAAATACCTACAAGAAACTAACTCCGTCACTGGCTAACTGCTTCGTTGGCCTAGTGGTCCTAAGCGCGACTGCTGTACGCTACGTCCTGGGTTCGATTCCCAGGTCGAGCAAAGTGTTATTGGGTGTTTCTATGAAATTCTCAGTAGCAGCTCGGAGTTAGGATTTGAGCCCAATTAATGGCAATAGGCTCGCCCCCTATTACATGGGACCTAAACATACGAACTGTGGGTGTACTTTGGTTACACCTCTGCCTAACCCTTCGGGGAATACAGGCGTAATGGTATGTTATGTTATTTTTCAGCCCTGAAAATCTTATAAATTTGGAATTCAAATTCAATTACATCAGGCCATTATAAGGCACTTTTCCACATCATATACAAGAATTATTAATTAATAATTTAATATAATAATTTAATTACCTAGTATACTTGTACTAGTTACCTTTAATTACTTAGTTGCTCCTTCCAAAAGGTAGTTTCGAATGAATAAAAATGGGCAAGAAAATCCATAATATACCATCACCATCACGCCTGTATTCCCCGAAGGGTTAGGCAGAGGTATAAAATCCATAAAAAACCATAATACTCTTTATAAATCAATGTGTTATAATATTTGTTTACAGAATTACAAGTGAATGCAATGTACTTACATAATTTTAATAATTTTCATGTAATTATGAATATAAATGTGGATGGATGGAGAGGGAGAGGGAGGCCAAAGAAAAGACGGATGGATTGTGTGAAGAATGATATGAAAGAGAAGGGAGTCAGTGATAGCATGACGGTTGACAGGACGGCATGGAAGAAGAAAACGTGTTGCGCCGACCCCGAGTAACAAGGGATAAGGGCAGGAAGATGACATGTAATTATAAAAACAATGTACATAAAAAAAAATACATTGCATTCACTTGCAATTCTGTTTAAAATTTTAATTTTAGTACTTTTGAAATCAATAAATAGTCAATAATTGAGCTAGCTGATAAGTGACGTCACAGTTTGCTTCAGAAAAAGTACGCTATTAAAATAATTTTTTGGTGTTTTTCACCCGCATTGCGTAGCGCTGAGCTACGCCGTAGATAGCCTACGCAACCGAGGGATTATGGGTTTCGGGACCTCCATGTTCAATGAAATTACTGCCCTTCACTTTTCTATATGACGATATTGAACACAGCGCCATCTATCCACCATTAAGAAAGTCACGTCGAAGAAGACTGTTGTTTGTTTACTATTAGTTATTCATTTTCTCGACAGATGTCACTATTCACAAAAAGTGGAGTTTATTTCTACAAAAGCAAATTTGATTTCCGAGATGGTAAATAGTAATTTTTTACAACATACTATAGTATTTTTCTTTGAAATATTTCTTTGGTGAAGCGTGTTCACTTCGGGTGAGCTGTCTATAACCCAATGCCAAGGCTTAATAGTTCACCTTAAGCACATCGGCTAGCCTATAATTAAGGCTCCAATACCGACACAGTGTAGTCCTGGGTTCGATTGTCAGGTCAGGCAAAATGTATTATATTAGGTTTTTCCATTAGAAATTTCTCAGTAGCAGCCCAGAGTTTGGAAGTTGGTGGTGTCACACCCTCGTGCTTCGGATAGAATGTTTAGCCGTTGATCCCGGCTGTCATTCGTAGATCTTTGACAGTCGTTACGGATAGTCAGAAGCCAAGAAGTCTGACAACCAGTCTTACTAAGAGTTATCGTGTTGCCCAGTAACTGGGTTGTGGAGGTCAGATACGCAGTCGCTCCATGTAAAATACTGGTATTCAGCTACATCCGGATAGACTGGAAGCCGATCCCAATATAGTTGAGAAAAGGATAGGCAGATAGATAGATAGGATAGGCAGCAAACAAGGTGTATGACGCTAGCTTACAATATTGGCAATTTCAGACTGTTTTTCACCCACGAATTTTATTGCAGCATTTAGATAACGTTATCTTAGATAGTTTTTTAGTATTAACATTACTATCTAAGCTGTTAAGATGTCTAGCTTAAAGAATATTACAAAATAAACAAAACAACCAAGTCTTGTTCGAGACGAAGTTGTGAGGTGGGTTCTGTACCATGAAAACTTTTATAGTAGAGCTGTTTCAACTTAAAAAATAATTTAATTGTACGATATTGTATAGGATCCTATGGATGCAGTTTTAAAATAAAACATCTCTATTGGCTGTCGTTAACACGTCTGCTTGTTTAAAATTTGCTGGGCCTTCCCTGGGTTACTAAGGATCTCATCTGGCAGGGTCCTACATCTCAACTGTCGGGCAGACTCCTGGAGTTTGAATTCAATTGTCTAACTTTAATCAATATTTGACGGTTAACCGCAAGAAGCAGTTAGGGTAGGGCGCTTACACGGTTGTCACTACATACCACAGCGCCGGGAAAAAGCACCTCCCACGTGCTTAGGTTACGAAGAAATTCTCTTCAGTGAGGAGGGGGGAAGCACAAAGATCTTCCTCTGCCTCTAGGAACCGCGATACCGTTTAAGCTCCCATTAGCTGATACTCTTTCAGTACGGAGCCCTAAAAACACCAAAAACGTAAAAACACAAGAATTTTAGTCACAATGTAAACAAATTCTTTTAATCAATTTTTACCCTAGGACGTCGATAAAGTTTATACCCACTTTAAAATTGCATACGGAAAAATAAGCAACTAAAAATAATGTACTGCATTTTTCAAAAACATATAAACACGTTTCTTTACTTACAGCGCCACGCTGGAGTTTCAAGTTATACTGGTTTTTACACAAAAGACAACTTGTTATTCGTATGCAATTGCTAAAAGATTGTTGTACCTGATGTACTCTTCATTTCCATAGCTATCTAGTTTGGATATTTGTTATATTCTAATTCACGTAGAAAACTGACGTCACGAATGACTTTAATTATCAGCCAGTATAGTGCAGGGACGTATTCAAATAAAAATAGATGAATCATCATCATCATTACAGCCGCTGGACTCCCACTGCTGGACGAAGGCCTCCCCCGTGGATGTCCAAAAGGACCGGTTGAAAATAAAAATAAATGAATACCAGTCAATTAGGCAGCTATCCCACTGGCGTTTGACGTTGGCGTTGGCATTTCTCCAACGTCTGCGCAACGACAAAGCTGCGTTGACGCGACGTTGACGTCGCGAGTCTCTAGTGGCAATTGTTCGCACTGCCACTGCGCAACGTCAACGTTGCGCACATCCTGCTGAACAGACGGGTACGACAGAGCGGAACGGCGTGACTGTACCTGTTGCCAAAAAACGCAACGTTAACGTCGCGTCGACGTTGCGTAGCCGCAATGTGAACACTTACCACTAGAGACTCGCGACGTCAATGTCGCGGCTGCGCAGCGTTGTCGTTGCGCAGACGTTGGAGAAATGCCAACGCTCGTATAACGCCAGTGGGATAGCGGCCTTATTATCCGGGATTAAAAGTAAGCTATGTGTTATTTCACACTACAATCTACCTCAGTGCCACATTTCATCCAGACCCGTTCAGCCCTTTACGCGTGAAAGAGTAATAAATATCCATTCTATGCAGGAACACGGATGGGTTTAGTCACTAAGAGTATGACATTCGGCTCCCCCCAGAGCGGAAAAAAACAATGTAAGACTTGTTATCTTTCTTAAAAAAAAGTGCCTTAATACATCCCTGACATAATTGCAACTATTCTTAAATATAAATGGCCTGAAACTAATGCATAAAAGTGTCGTTTGGAGGGCTTTCAATTCAAAATGAAAGAATTTTGTTTTCTTGCATTTTTCCTGGTGGTAGTCTGCGCAGCTATTGGTGAGTTAAAATAATTATAATAATTTCAGGGCACCTTACACACTATCACGACTGTACTCCCGAAGGGGTTAGGCAGAGGTATACCAACGTACACCCACAGTTCGGCGGTATGTTTAGGTCCTGTGTAATAGGGGGCGAGCCTATTGCCATTAACCGGGAACAAATCCTAACTTCGAGCTGTTACTGAGAATTTTATAGAAAACCCAATAACACTTTGCACAACCCGGGAATCGAGCTTAAGACCTGTAGCGTAGCAGTCGCGCTTAGGACCACTAGGCGAACGAGGCGTTCTTTTCTAGGTTATTTTATAATAATGTTTTTGTTTCTCAGTACCTATGTGTTTGCAGCCTTCGGCGAGAGGAATATGTCTGGCTTTATTTTCTAGGTACGTTTATTTTTTTTTTGCAAAATTTAACCAATGACATTAATGCGCATTATTCAAAAAACAGCAGTTTTTTTTATTTTATTTCATTAACATGTACCTACTAGTTGGATTATGGATTCAACTTATAAATTCAAAACCAAAGTTAGTTGTTCCTTTCATAAATGGACTACAACACAATCAAAATGTATGAAACACTTGATTTATTTAAAATATTTTAGTAGGTATTGGTCACCTGTTTTTTTTAAATATTTTATGTTTTAGTCCCATATCAAAAACTGCTCATATTTATAAGTACTTTCACCCCCAGAAAGATGCACATTGAATTACAAATCAACCTGTAAAGTATTAAAAAAAGTGCTCTTAAATAAATCCGAAAACCCGAGTACGTCTCTGACTTTGCACGAATTGTTTTATATAAAATGGCTAGAACACATTGTTTATAACTATATATTTGTTTATATACAAGTCAGTATTATTGTGTTCGAAGCGTTGTTGTGAAGACTACATTGTTATAATGAAACTATTTTGTTTTCTTATATTTTTCGTGGCGGTTGTTTATGCAAGTATAGGTAAGTCGGTTAAGAGTGCTTACACAGAAAGTTGGCAACGTCGCAAACAGCTGTCAAATATTTCCCTGTTTTGATTACCTAATTTGCCAATATTACTGTATGAAAATAAGAAATATGGCTTACTAAAGAACTAGAATATTGATTATGAAATGCAATAATTAATATCGTAACACCGAATATTTAGTTTTAGATGTAAAAAAAGTATTTGGAAACTTTACAAATGCCTTTTTTGCATCTAAAACGGTTACAACATCAAATTCAGTGTTTTAATTAATTCATATTATTGTCAATACAAGATAAAATTTTAATACAAACGTACATAAATAGTCTAATAAACTAAGTCAAAGGTCACAAAATAACCCGCCTCTAATCGTTCCCGGCGCAAAGGTGCCCATAACACTCGCCGCATTACCTCGCTGAATAGCTATGGCCAACCTTTGCACCAAGAACGACCCCGAGCGGGAGTCTCCGGTTGCCTCCCCGAGCTTGCGGCCCAATTCCGCCACAAAACCCTTCGCTGCCCTACTCCAACTACCCAGGGTCTCCACTGCTACCGGCACAAAATAGTAAGGCCGCTCCAAGGAAGCGTACTTGAGCCTTTTTGCAGAGCAGGCGTCCTCCGCTGCGGCAGAGGCAGTGTGCAAGGTGCGACTCAGGTGACTGGCAGCGACAGTGCTGACGCAAGTTGCGTCCCAGATCAGGCACTTCCCATTCTTCCATGGCACCAGAGTCAACCCATCCGGCCTCTTACCATCACACCTGCTAAGACCTGCAGGCTCAAGCACGCAGGGGACGTTTGCCGATATAAGGGCTCTGCGGAGTATGTCGTTCAGGGCATGGTAACGCGGGAACCTCCCTGTGCAGCGGCGACAACTCAATGCGTGATGGCCATCGGCCTCCACCATAGAACCGCAGGTGCATATGTGGGGTTCGCACACCTTACAGCCCAGGCGGAGAGCCACCGCCACACGCAAAGAGTCATCGTCCAATAGAGTGCCCAGGTGAGGGGAGGAATCGCCTGTAACCACGCCCCGGACTCAGGTTGCGATACCGCTCGCAGTCTAGCCCTATCGGCCTGTGTTTTAATTGCAATTCATGATTAATATTCTAGTTCATTAGTAAGCCATATTTCTTATTTTCATACAGTAATATTGACAAATTAATCAAAACAGGGAAATATTTGACAGCTGTTTGCGACGTTGCCAACTTTCTGAGTAAGCGCTCTTAAGTTACGTCTTTGGTTACTGCTCCGCTCCTGTTTGTTCTAGCGTGATGTTATATAGCCTATAATATTCTTCATGAATCTGGCTATCATACACACACATACCATCACGCCTGCGTTCCCCAAAGGGTTAGGCAGAGATGTACCAATGTACACCTGTGGCTATCATATACAGCCCCCCTAGCCAAGTCACAAACGATAATCGTAAACGCTCGGTAGGTACCAATAGATTTTCAACTTAATACCCAAGAGCTTTAAGTTGAAAATCTATTAAAGATTTCTAAGCGTTAGCCACTGGAACGAACGAAAACGCTATGCAATCTTCAACTTAAAACCAAGCACATACAGTTGAAGATCTATTAAAGCCTACTCAGCGTTTGCGTTTATCGATTGTGACTTGGCTAGGGGGGCAGGTGTCCTGTAAATTGATGTCAACCGGGTTATAGGTCAGTTCATAAAACGTATTTAACATAAAAATATTTAAAAAATCTTTACTATGTATTTACAAAATTTCGGACATTCATAAAAAAAATAAGCAAATCTACTCTTTGTGACGGTCTTTTAACTCCTGTTGCTATAAATTTTGTATGTTTAAAAGACTTTTCCAATCCGGCTGTTATTGTCACAGATTAGCTCAGTCATAACACCTTTGGTTGACTGGTAGAACATGCCTAATTGCCTAAGGCATTCAGTCCACTTTTGTACTTAAAAAATAAATAAATAATAACATACATAATCACGCCTGTAGTCCCCGTAAGGTTAGGTAGAGGTGTACACCCATAGTTCGCCGGTATATTGAGGTCCCATGTAATAGGGGGCGAGCCTATTGCTTTTGTTCTTTTTATGTAGCCTAAAGTTTATAAACAAACTAGCCTTTGCCAGCGACTTCATCCGCGTAGTCCTTTCCACCCGGTTTAAGATACGTTTTCAATTACTGCTCCGCTCCTATGGCTTGTGGCGTGATGTTATATAGCCTTCATCGATAAATGGACTACCGATCCCAAAAAGATTTTTACAATTCGAACTAGTAGTTCCTGGGATTAGAGCGTTTAAACAAACTAACAAACAAACTCTAATTCAAATTCGAATTCAAATCATTTATTGTTTGTCACATGTAGATAAAGATGTCATAGTCATAATAATTAAAGGAGCAATGTAACATACCTATAAGGTGTACAATATTTTTGGCGCTTTGTTGTTGACTTACGTTAATATAATATACATAACATACACTCTTCAGCTTTATAACATTATAATTAGTATAGATAAATAAATCTCCGGTTTTTTTTTAATTTTCAGATCCGATTTGCTTGCAGCCAGTCAAAACCGGAAGATGTCGTGCTTATTTTCCTAGGTAGGTACATTTTTCCATTTATTTTTAATCGACTTCATAAAGAAGGAGGTTCTCAATTCCTCTGTAAGTTTGTTCTTGTATGTTTGTTACGCGATATTTCCGCCAATTATGGATAGATGTTTATGATTATTTTTTTGTTTGATAGATCATATTTCGGAGGTGGTTCCCTGTAAATTTTATAACAATCGGTTTAATAGTTTGGTTTATAAATCAAGATAAATGAAAAAATATGTCATTTAAGTCAACGAAATTGTAAATATTTATCCATCTGGTGACTTTTAAGTGGCGCCTTGTAAATTAACTTAGTATTACCGTTCCTTCATGGAATTGGATGACAGGAACTAGATACTAAAAATTGAAAAATAACTTTAGTTTCAGACTTCCAAAACATAAAAACTGAAAAATAACTTTAGTTTTGGACTTCCAGAACTAGTTATATTTTAGTTTTTATGTTACAATTAATTTTTTAACACCTTTTAAAGTTACATGTTACAGCTTTTTTTTTATCGACGGGAAATCATTAAATAACTTCCCCCGCCCTGGGCGGGGCGGGAGGGAGTGTCAGACTTTTACTGACTAAAACCCGTCTATGTTCCTTCATGTGCCCTTTGCGTTCTCTTTCGAACAACCCTCAGAAGTTACATAGCAAAAGTATTCATATCTATACTAATATTATAAAGCTGAAGAGTTTGTTTGTTTGTTTGTTTGAACGCGCTAATCTCAGGAACCACCTTTCCGATTTGAAAAAATCTTTTTGTGTTGGATAGCCCATTTATCGAGGAAGGTTATAGGCTATATAACATCACGCTATGACTTACGGGAGCGAAGCAGTATTCAAAAACGTAACTTAAGGTGGATGAATAAAGCCACCCGAACGAAGTCGCTGGCAGAAGCTAGTTAGCATAATATAATATTAAGTACTTTTTATTTGTTTTGTAACAATGGCCCAATCAATATTCTTATTCTTTCAGATACGCATACAACTGTACTACAGGCAAATGTGAACAGTTTATCTACGGCGGATGCTGTGGAAATAAGAACAATTTTCTGACTTTTAAAGCTTGTTGTAAAGCGTGTTATTCTTAAAGAAGTAATTATTATCAAGAAAGAATATTTGTCTTAAATACGTACCCGTTTGTGATTCGAAATTATACACTTCACAATATGTTTTTGGCTTTTAAATTTTTGCCGCCCTTACCTTATTGTTAGTTTAAATTTTGAAAGTTTAAGTTGAGAAAAGAGGACTGTAAAAAAAACAGTTTTCCGTTCCGCGTTGTTATTCAAGACACAGGCGTTGTCACAGCACCGACTTCCAAACTCCGGACTGTTACTGAGAAATTTCTAATGGAAATACCTCAACACTTTTTTGTCTGACCTGGGAATCTAATCCACGCATCAGTCGTGCTTGCAACCATGAGACCAATGGGAGAGTTAGTGCATGAACATACTTACCTACAAAACCTGCAACGTTAAATGCGCAAAACTTGAAAATAGTTTGATGGGAATAATGAACAGAATCAATTGAACCTCTTTTTACCCGACTGCGACAGAAGGAGGGTTATGTTTTTCGAGGGTATGTTTGTATGTATGTAAGTTTGTATGTATAATTGTTTGGCACGCTCTGCAGGCTGAACGGCTCGATGGATTTTAGCTTGAGAGGTGTCGTTAGATTCGTATTTACTGTGAGAGTGACACTAGGTATATAAAAAAAAAACAAAATGGCGGATTTTTGGCGCCAAATTCAAATGTTTGGCTCGCTCTGCAGGCTGAACGGCTCGATGGATTTTAGCTTGAGAGGTGTCGGTAGATTCGTATTTACTGTAAGAGTGATACTGGGTATATTTATTTCTTTTTTAAAACACTAAAAAAATAAAAAATAAAAAACGGTAATTTAAAAAACTAAAAAACCCGACTGCTATTCTTTAAAAATCCCTAAAACAAGATAAATTGTAGCAGTCGGGACCCATTCGGGACCATCTGCAATGTAATATAGGTATGCTCTCAATTCACTAATCCTCCATTTCTAGAATGGGTCCCGACTGCTACAATTTATCTTGTTTTAGGGATTTTTAAAGAATAGCAGTCGGGTTTTGTAGTTTTTTAAATTACCGTTTTTTTAATATAGATCCACATATTTCAATAAAAATATTAATTAAAAATGTAGCCCTGTCTAATTCCTGTGTTATTAATAGGTCAAGCCATCACATGCGCAAACCTGCTCAAATAGATAAATAAACACAAATGGTTGTTGTGCAATTTCTTTATTCTTATTACCTACCTACCACCACGCCTGTATTCCCCGAAGGGTTAGGCAGAGGTGTACCAAAGTACACCCACAGTTCACCGGTATATTTAGGTCCCATGTAATAGGGGGCGAGCCTATTGCCATTAACCGGGCACAAATCCAAACTCCGAGCTGCTACTGAGAATTTCATAGAAAAACCCAATAACACTTTTTGCTCGACCCGGGAATCGAACCCAGGACCTCTAGCGTAGCAGTCGTGCTCAGGACCACTAGGCCAACGAGGCAATTCTTTTTTTTCTTATTAGTAGGATAATAATAGCTTTATTTCAATGCAGATACGATTTTTTTACAAACTAAAACAGCCCATAAAACCTTTCCTTTTTTCAATGATTATTTTTCCTCAGAATTAGGTTAATTGAATTTAATATCATTTGGGGTGTCTGAGGTTTTGAGCATTTAACGTTACACGTTGTATAGAAAGAAATGAAATACAAATTACGATGTCATAATGTTTGCAAATGGAGTTCAATCTGTCAACACAAGGTACCCGTGCAAAGGACGGCTTCAATCGCATTTCTAGCGCAGTTATATTCGCTTCCTGAAGTGAGTGCATGCCTTTATACCGGGGGACTGTCACACCGTAGTGTAGCGTAGTACGTAGCCGTATTTGTTTGTAAGAGTCATGGCGGCCTTGGAGTGCAAAGTCCGTAAGAGTCTGACGCTCCCCGACGCTACACCTAAAAAGGAAGAAGACATTATTTTGAAAATTTCCCATTCTTATCAGATCAGCTCGTTTCCAACCGGTCTTTTTGGAAATCTATGGGAGAGGCCTATGTTCAGCAGTGGATGTCCCGCGGCTGATATGATGACGATGGTAATGACGAATAAAAAGCGTAGCGTAGAATATTGTAACAATCAAAATCATGGTTTTTCTGTGAAATTCTCAGTAGCAGCTCGGAGTTTGGATTTGTGGCCAGTACATCTCAATAGGCTGGCAATATCTCATTTAAATAAAAGAATACATCATAGGCTGGCCCCCTACTACATGAGACCTAAACATATCGGCGAACTGAGGGTGTACATTGATACTCTTCTGCCTAACCTTTCGGGGAATACAGGCGTAATTGTGTGTGTAATTATCACAATAATAAAAGTCTATTTTATTTTATTTACCTCCTAAAAGCCTCCCTCTCGATATCAGGACAGCCACGAGTCGGTATGCTTTCAAGCAGAAATTGCGGAGTTATTTTCAGAACCAATAGTAAGAGTTGTCTCATACTCCTCCTCTCTACTGTTATCATAAGATATGTGTTTTATATATGTATATATAGGTATGTATGTGTGTATGTAGGTATATTGGTATGTTTTATATATGTATATATATATTATATATTCGTTTGGATAATTTTAGTTGTTTTGTACTTGTGTACAATTAGTTTGCATTGAGTTCTTTTTTTGTGTTTAAAGTATGTATCAAATGTTGTTTTAATTTTTAACATTAATTTGCACCTGCCATGATATCTCTTCACCACCTTTGGTTGACTGGTAGAGAATGCCTAAGGCATTAAGTCCGCCTTTGTACTTTTGTTGCATAAAGTTTAAATAAATAAATAAATAAATAAATAAAACCACAATCAAGAAGATGAAGAGTAGAGATAAAATAAAAGAAAAGACTATACTGTTCGGTCTATCTGCTTCTGGAGGGAAGTGGGCTGTTTGCAATGACCCGCACCACGGTTCACGTACAATGGTCAATTTTGGGAAACACAAAAATCAGTAAATAATCAATTAGTGCCTAATCGTATTTAGAACATCATTGCATCCCTGTCACATTGTTAGACAGTGGCAGAAATCAGAATGATAATTTAAACACATTTAGCGCTAAATATGGTTAGTGATTGGTGGTGGAAGTGGGTCTAAGTGCGGAAACCAAAACTCCTAACAATACAGTCCGGTCTGACAGACATCTAACCCCAGTACGCCGGAAACATCCTGTATACGCTATGTACAGGTTGTTCTAACATATTTTTCAGTGTTCATCTTTTAGCGGAACTTCCATTTGACTGCACGATTACATTTCAATTGGAATTCTGCTTATTTCGCAAATAAATGTTTTATGCAGCTAGCAAGTAAGAAGCATTTTGCAATATTTAGCTTAATAATAGGTGTAATAAATAATAATAATACCGTGACTCGTTAGCCTAGTCGTCCTAAGCGCGAAGAAGTTCTTTGGTTCGATTCCCGTTATTGGGTTTCTCTATGAAATTCTCAGTAGCAGCTCGGAGTTAGTACTTGTGCCAGGTTAATGGCAATAGGGTCGCATTTATTATGCGACTATTACATGAGACCTACCTGGCATTACCCCAACTGTTAGGCAGAGGAGTACCAATGTGTAGTGTATGTTTAGGTCCCATAATTGTAATAGGGGGCGGAACCTAATGATAATAAAGATGTTGTATCCCATGGGAACCGTACATTTTCAAATAGTAGATAGTTTTTAGTTAAAAAAGTATCGATGTGTTACTTTACACTATAATCTGTGTCAGTGATAAATTTCATACAGATCCGTTAAGACGTGTAAGCATGACAGGGTTACAGCCATCCATCCAACCATTCTTTCAAACTTTCGCATTTATATTATTAATTATTGGTTACTGCTCCGCTCCCGTTGGGTGTAGCATGATGTTGATGATCATGTTGATGATGTTGATGTTTGTTGTTGATGGTGTTGTGTTGTTTGTTGTTGTGTGTGCTGTGACACTCACAAACAACGTGGCTTTCCATGGATGAAACAATTTTCAAAATCGGTTCATTAAATCCAGGGATTACCCCCTACAACCTCACATCTCACCAACTTTACCTCTTTATAACATTACCCAAATATCATCACGCCTGTATCCCCCGAAGGGTTAGGCAGAGGTTTTCCAATGTACACCCACAGTTCGCCGTTATGTTTAGGTCCCTATATAACATGAGTATAGCTTAATAGTAGGATACGTAGGCTTAAGCATCCAGTCCAATAATTAAATCTCTCAGCCTAACAGCCATCTTTGAATTTTATAAAAAAATCTTAACTGGGTCGGGTCCTAGGCAAGTCAATGCTCTGAAATATGAACAGCTCCAACCCTCGACAGGACTTGTATGTGTGTGTGTTGTAAATATGCTTATGTGTAGATATATATGTGTGTGTGCAAAAGTGCGTGAGTGATGTGTGTGTGTGCAAGAGGGGAGCTCGCCTCGTTAAGAATCACTGGAGTGCGGTTCCATTGAGATGCGGTAGGAGTTTTAAAAGTATTTTGCACGATCCTGCTGCTGTATAATGTATTCTCTGGCCACGGCGCTAATCTTAATGCAGACTAGCCAAGTATGCAGGATATAATTATAGTGTACAAGTGTGTGCGCAAACACAGGTGCACTTTCTCTTCCCTAACTCTCATAGTCCGATGGGACGGCAATACGACACAACGGAGTAGAGATCAGGCGCAGGACCAACGGCTTTATGTGCTTTTCGAGGCACGGGGGTGTCACACCACCAACTTTTAAACTCCGGGAAAAATCCGAGAAATTCGTAATGGAAAACCCCAATAACAGTTATGCCCGACCTGGGAATCGATCCCAGGACTCTACGCTCAACAGTGGAGCTTGCCACCACGAGACCAACGGGGCAGTTAACTAGTAACAGTTAGATATCCTACTACTACATTATAATTATTATTATGCGAAAATTTGTGAGGATGGATGATGAGGATTCATGAAACTTTGTTGTATTATAGCTTACACCCACGCCAGACAATCGGTGACCGATTTTATTGTCGGAGGTAATGGAACATTATCAAAGTCTCTGGAATGGCAACGCATTGGCAAGGCCTCTGGTATTGCAGATGTCTATAGGCAGAGGTGACCACTTATCATCAGGTAGGCTGTCGGCTTGTTTGCCACCCAATGACAAAAAAAAAAGTATTTGTTTTTCCTTAGTACTTATTAAATTTTATTTCGCTAGAAACTAATCTGGCTCGGTGGCCTAGTAGTAACTGACTCGTTGGCCTAGTGGTACTAAGCGCTCCTGTTACGCTTGAGGTCTTGGTTCGATTCCCAAGTCAAGCAAAAAGTGTTATTGGGATTTTCTGTGAAATTCTCAGTAGCAACTGCGGCGAACTGTGGGTGTACATTGGTACGCCTCTGCCTAGCCCTTTTGGGGAATACAGGCGTGATGGTATGTGTGTTTATTTTTGTTATATCCGATATTTTCACTGTCACAATGGACCCAGTTGCTAGTCTTGGAAAGTGCGTGAGGTCTACACAACCATGTAGATGCTTAAAACCTAGCCTTGTGTACTAAGCTTTATATAAGGGCTATGTGATTAGAAACTACATTATTTACTTTAAGTTTTCTTTCATTAAATTAAAAGGAAGTTATTATTTTATTTATATTTTTGCGGCATGTTGAGTTTTAATGGTTGGTTAGAATATTGTGGGTACTAGTGGCGTTGTAAGGTCGAAAATAGGATTCTTTGCTCTTTGTGAAGGAGCTGGTCCGGGGAAACACTACCAACGTACCTATTTCTGCCGCAAAGCAGCGTTGCTCTGTTCCGATTTGATAGGTTTGGGTGCCTGTGTAGTTACAGGCACATGAGACAGTTTCAGTCTACAGTTGCATTGTTTGGCCGGGACTTGTAGAGCTTCATTGCCTCGGCGCTTTTCTGGTCAACAGTTTTGATTCTAGCTTACAGGAGTTATAGTGGTTTACGAATAGTGTGACGGGCTTGTCCAATGTAAAAAAGGCACATGAGACATTTCAACTTTGTCACTGGGATGGCAATGCATTTGCAAGGTCTCTGGTATTGCAGATGTTTATAGGCAGTTGTGACCACTTAACGTCAGGTGGCCCGTCAGCATGTTTTCAATCCAGTGAAAAAAAAAAAATGTAATTTGCTGTGTCATACCAGGGTCCATAACTGTACTTTATCTTTAAACCTTTTGTAACATATTTTCAACACATTATATATGGCATATATTTAAGATAGTACCTAATGTAAGAGTATGCTTAGATGGTTCGGTCATGTTGAGAGGATGAGTGAAAGGCGACTAACGAAAGGGATTTATATGGCAGATGTGAGTGGCAATGCCGGGAGGGGACGCCCTAGAAAGACCTACCTTGACATTATTGGTGAGGTTCTTCAGAAAGGTCAGGTGCGCAGTACTCGTAACCGGTGTGCTTGTATGACCAGATTTATGAATGTGGACGAGGCGAAAGGAGTGTGTAAGGATCGTAGCAGGTGGCGGTCCGTGGTTTCTGACTACCCCCATGGGAAGAAGGCGCAAAAAAAAAAAAAAACAGCATTGAAATACAACATGATAATAAAGCTGCCAGCCTTTTGGGAAATGCGATATAGACGAAATGTTTGACGCCCTATGACCTTTCTCCTTTAGCCAGTCTTGGCTGTGAAATAGTCCAAATGTCCAAATGTCCAGCCTTTCACTAGAGGTCCTGGGTCGATTCTCAGGTCGACCAAAGTGATATTGGGTTTTTCTATGAAATTCTCAGTAGCAGCTCGGAGTTAGGATTCGTGCCCGGTTTATAGCAATAGGCTCGCCCCCTATTACACTCTGCGAATTGGGGGTTGTACATTGATACACCTTTGCCTAACCCCTCAGGGATCCGGCGTGATGGTATGCACGATAGTGTTAGATTTGATCCCCTCCCTACCGATATAGTAAAAGTTTTTGTAACGATGTCACCGCCACCGCGGGATATATTTTAATAAATAAGGCTTGATTACACACACGACTAGTGTTTTAATTACTTACTGACGCATTTTATAACATATCTCATGATTTTAGGCTCGCTGCACACATGCGACGGAAGCAATTTTTGCGACGGCGATTTTGTTATACTTAGTTCTACATTTTATTTTGTGAAGCGGGTACATTTTTTTTAGAAAGGTCGGTTGCGCAATTAGCAGATGTATGAACGTGGATGAGGCAAAAGAAGTAGGTATATTTGGACCGTAGCAGGTGACGTTCTGTCTACCCCCATGATGAGTGGCGTGAGTTTATGTATGAACCTATCATCATCTGCTTAGCCTTTTCCCAACTATGTTGGGGTCGGCTTCCAGTCAGACCACATGGGTCGACTTCCAGTCTGACCTCCACAACTCAGTAATATACCTCTTGGTAAGACTGGTTGTCAGACTTCTTGGCTTCTGACTATCCGTAACAACTGCACAAGAATTATGCAGTTTATAAAAGTATCTAAAAAATTCCTTCATATTTCAAACGCTTATCAGCAAGTAACATAGGGTATATTTTATTCCCGAATAAATAGGGACCTCTAAAGAAAATTCACGCGAAAGACGTCACGGGCAAAAGCTATTATTTAATAAAAGATTACATAAAGAGAAGAGTAAAATGATAAGTAAGTACTTATTCAAAATCATTTGAAAATCGATTACAAAAAAAAACAAAAGAATAATTTAAAAAAAAATCGCGAACACGCGTTCCAAATTCAAACACGTACGCACACAATATTATAAACACGCACACATAGACGTGCCCATTGAGTGGTACGCGTGAAAATTCACGCCAGCACGTTACGCGTTTTTTTTAATTACAACCCTACGGCGCTATTGTTGCACAACCCTAGTGGAAGGGGATCTAGGGGTAGGGTTGTCAAGTAAAGTTTAGGAGATTTTTATTTATTTTTTGTTTATTTTGATGTGATTTTTTTAATAAGTCCATATAAATAAATAAATAAATAAATATCTTGGGACAAGTCACACACGGCTATCTGATCCCAAGCTAAGCAGAGCTTGTGTTATGGTAACCAGACAACTGATATACATACTTATATAATTTATAAATACATACATATTATAGATAAATCACACCCAGACACAGAACAAACAATCATGCTCATCACACAAAGTTTGTCCTGGGTGGGAATCGAACCCACGATCTCCGGCTTAGCAGTCAGGGCCGCTAACCACTAGACCAACAGGCCCGCCAAAAAAAGTATAAAAGTATAAAGTACATACATAGTGCATTCGTTGATTCCAAAAAAATCTAAGACTACCTTGATCTAGTGCTCAAAAGAATGAAAGCTACGCGTGATTGATTTCTACATCGATCTAATTAAAATGAACTGGATCGGGACTAAACATTCCGGCGGACTTGGGTGTACATTGCTACACCTCTGCCTATCCCTTCGGGGAATACAGGCGTGATGGTATTCGATAAAGTCTTTCAATCATCGTAGATTGATTATCCCGTTACTACTGACTAGTAATCCCGAGGCTAGGGACTGTATTACATAAGATCATCATGATCATCATATCAGCCGCAGGACGTCCACTGCTGGACATAGGCTTCCCCATAGATTTCCAAAAGAACTGGTTGTAATCGATGAATAGATGCTACAATCTTAAACAGTCCCTTTAGCTTTGCCATAGACCAGCAATTTTCTTTTTTCTAATCGATATGGGTAAGCTCTTGACTCTAGTCTAGGTCAAAGGTGACATAAACAAAGTCCACGATGGAGTGAGCTTACCCAGAAGAAGCCTGTTCACTGTAACTTTGAAGAGATTAGGATTGAATGCGTTCGGAAATACAGATGCAAGTAGAGGGTTCCACTCTTTTTGCAGTGCGCTATAAAAGAAGATTGAAAACGACGACGGTATTATAAATAAAACTTCGACGTGACAGCCCTGTGTTACATTTTATCGAACTGTGGGTTCGTCAAAGAGCGTACTGCTGTACCACGGTAATATAGAAATACACGCAGTCGCCCGTATTCATAGTCTTTACTTACCTACAGCTCAAATTAATGTCACTCTTTTATAACACGGCAGGTATTGTGTCATACGATTGTATGCTGCAGTAAATTTTCATTTAGATATCATCGAAACTAGTATTTTTGGAAAAAATACTGGCATATCCCTGGATGATTAGAGGTGCAGTGATCTCTGATGTTTGGTATTGACAGCTTATTGTAAGTTGTCAATCCTATATTTTTTGATGCCCTATGAGCTTTCTTTTTTTTTCTAATGAATTAAACATACTTTGTAATTTAATGATTACCATCCATCACGCCTGTATTCCCCGAAGGGTTAGGCAGAGGTGTACCAATGTACATCTACAGTTCGCCGGTATATTTAGGTCCTATGTAATAGGATTACCTTTAAGTTTTGTCTTACTGTATCTAAATAAAGTCAAAGTCAAATAAATCCCTACGTTAAATTTGGTGATGTGGGTTGAGGTGAGCTGCTCATCTCAAGCTTACTTGATTTTAATTCATCGAGGTAGATTTATTGCTGTTCTTTAGATAAAGTAGGGCCCCAGTACATACGTACCTTCTTGCCAGACAATCCCACAAAAAATAAAAAATCTCGGTTGGTAGTATGGCTAAATGGTTTGAAATGAAACCGTTTTAAAATGACTGAAAAAAGGCTTTTTACTCCTGAATACTCCCCAAAGATTCCTATGAATCATTAACAAAACACTTGGAATCTAGTACATCAGCAATTTCACCATAGTTTAAGTGAGCAGTCAAATGGCTTGCATTGGCAATCCGCCAAGTCGTTCCTACTAGATAGACAGTAAAAGTGTGTTTACGTTAACACCATTTAGGTTACAAACAGCAGTCTAGTTGCGAAACAAACTCACCATGACAGTTGTTTTTACAAAAAAAAAACCATACAATTAAATATCTATGTAAAAAAAAAATGTGTTCTCCGGACCGATTCCGGCCACGGCGGCTAGTATGAATGTAGGCTAGCCAAGTACGCAGGAGATATTATAGTGCACAAGTTTATGCGCTAAAACAGGTGCACTCCCTCTTCTCTAACTCTCATAGTCCGATGGGCGGTACTCCGACACAACCGGAGAGAGGCCAGGCACAAGACAAACGGTTTTACGTGCTTTCCAAGGCACGAAGGTTTTCTTTATCGTGTGGGCAGTAAGGTCTTACGACCCCACACACCCTAGTGTCAGAGTTTCTAAACCGCTTCAAGAGCCTCTGACATGGTTACCGATGTCAGTGATGTTCAAGATAAACTTAGAAAGTAGGTACATACGAATGAGAAAATGCCACATTGGCACAAAGGTGTCACACCACTAACTCCCAAACTCCGGGCAGCTACTAAGATACCTACCTAATGGAAAATACCCTTTAACACTTTTTCCCCTACCTGGGAATCGAACTCTCCTCACGCTCATCAGGCGCACTTGCGGTCATGAGGCCAACGGGATTGCCATTTGGAGTAAGTAACGTAATAAGGCTCCAAATAATAGTGAACAGCATTAACTGTTATTACACATAATGAAACAGTCATGCCCAGTTAGGTTAGTAAACGTAGCTTCAGTTGTTTATTTGGCAACGAGCTCGGTGATGTACCGGGTAAATAACGTTGTATAAATGTTAGTAATAAAACTGGGTACTACACAAATATTATAGCAATTTAAATAGTGGGTGTAAAAAGACATACCTAGGTATATTATTTTAAAGCTATTTTTTTAAGAATGGGAACGGAGCGATTGAGTGTCAGGCTCTTACTGACTAAAACCTATTCATGTTCCTCCTAGTGCCCTTTGCGTTCCAGGATTGCAGTAATTCTTTTGAACAAAAATATGTATTATGTAGGCTTCACAGTGTGGTTATTTTGAAGCCTACATATTTTTTCTGTCATTGCGATCATTTTTTTTGTTGTTTTTTTTTCTCCTGTACCATATCTGGGAAACACGTGGTTACGGAAATATGTCAAAGTTAAATAAGTCAAAGTTCTAATTCCGGCTTTTTTCTGATTAGTTTCGTTGCGGGATCCAAGACAGTTAAATCGTTTCTCCGGGACTCTTTGAGCTTCATTGCCTCGATGCTTTTCTGGTATCCGCCACAGTTGATTCTGGCTTTCAGGAGTTGCAGTGGTTGGGTAGCGAGGTTGTCCCCAATAAAACTTTTGTTTTCGTTCTCAGGCAAAGAGCACCAAAAAAAGCCTAGGGCATTAAAACCTGAGAAGCTCTAAGCAACACTATGAATACGCCCCTCTACGTCACTCCATAGACATCTGTAGATACGCAACAATCACAAGTGGCATGAGTTCATTTCATTACCTACGTCATTAGTTTACCATCACGACGTGTACACAACGGGGTCGGCACACATTCTAATGTGTCAAAGACACTTTGGTTTGTAGGTACCTTTTTTTTTAAGCTAACGGGAATTGAACTCTGATTTTTCTTTAATCTACATCTGTACTAATACTAGTGAACTGTCCGCGACTTCGTCTGCATATTTCACCATATACAATCACGCCTGTATTCCCCGAAGGGTTAGGCGGGGTGTACCAATGTATACCACAGTTCGCCGGTATATTTAGGTCCCATGTAATAGGGGGCGAGCCTATTGCCGTTAACCAGGCACAAATCCAAACTCCGAGCTGCTACTGAGAATTTCATAGAAAAACCCAATAACACTTTTTTTGCTCGACCTGGGAATCGAACCCAAGACCTTTATAGCGTAGCAGTCGTGCTTAGGACCACTAGGCTAACGAGGCAGTTTACCTTTTTTTTGAGGTACCTTTTAATCGTTGCTAATTATCAAGTCCAATGAGACTCATTTGACGAGCCTGTTGGTCTAGTGGTTAGTGGCCCTGACTGCTAAGCCGGAGGTCGTGGGTTCGATTCCCACCCAGGACAAACTTTGTGTGATGAGCATGATTGTTTGTTCTGTGTCTGGGTGTGATTTATCTATAATATGTATGTATTTATAAATTATATAAGTATGTATATCAGTTGTCTGGTTACCATAACACAAGCTCTGCTTAGCTTAGGATCAGATAGCCGTGTGTGAGTTGTCCCAAGATATTTATTTATTTATTTATTTATTTTATTTTTTATTCATTTTACTTTGAAATACTTTTAGAAATGATTAGCTTGTTCCTGCGATTTTGTATATGTTGCAGTCAAAACTCTTAACCAGTCAAAAGTACTATTGACTAGCAAAATCAGTCAAAAGTAGTTTTGACTGACCAGGTTGGTCAAAAGTACTTTTGACTGCAAATTTGCGGTCAAAAGTAGTTTTGACTGGTGGTATCAGTCATAACTCTTAGAAATCTGTCACTAATCTACAATTAATGATATCTATTCTATTCTTTATAAAAGTAAATTATAGTATGCAAGAGCGAGCGAAGCGAGCTCGGGACTTCTTATTCTTCTTAGCGTTTCGATGGCAAACTATATTGTAATAAAAATGAATAAATAATATATACTATTATTATAAATTATATTGATGCGGCCCAGAATTTGGCCATCAGCTCGGGACTTGGGGCACCCCGAAATGGACAGGTTAGGTTAGAAGGGGATTGCACTTCTTGGCCATTTTCTTTGTCGAGGAGCCCTCGACTATGCCTTTTAAGCCAGGCAAGAAAGTAGGACAATTGTTTCACGTATAATCAAGTATGCGAAGCGAAGCGAAGCGGGGCTCCTCGACAAAGAAAATGGCCAAGAAGTGCAATCCCCTTCTAACCTAACCTGTCCATTTCGGGGTGCCCCAAGTCCCGAGCTGATGGCCAAATTCTGGGCCGCATCAATATAATTTATAATAATAGTATATATCATTTATTTATTTTTATTACAATATAGTTTGTCATCGAAACGCTAAGAAGAATAAGAAGTCCCGAGCTCGCTTCGCTCGCTCTTGCATACTATAATTTACTTTTATAAAGAATAGAATAGATATCATTAATTGTAGATTAGTGACAGATTTCTAAGAGTTTTGACTGATTCCACCAGTCAAAACTACTTTTGACCGCAAATTTGCAGTCAAAAGTACTTTTGACCAACCTGTTCAGTCAAAACTACTTTTGACTGATTTTGCTAGTCAATAGTACTTTTGACTGGTTAAGAGTTTTGACTGCAACATATACACAGTGTTGAGTTACGTCTTTAGTTACTGCTCCGCTCCCGTAGGTCGTAGCGTGATGTTATATAGCCTATGTTACTCAGGAATAATGTAGCTATTTATTGGTAAAAATAAAGCTGAAGAGTATTTTTTTTTGCTTGTTAAAAAGCGCTAATATCTTAAACACCAGTCGGGCTGCAAAAAATGATTTCATATAATATAATAGCCGGATTTATGAGGAATAGTTAAGGCTATAAAACCGGCCCACGGGATTGGATCTGTATGACCAGATGTATGAACATGGATGAGGCGAAAGGAGTATATAAGTATCGTAGCAGGTGGCGTTCTGTGGTTTCTGCCTACCTCCATGGGAAATAAAGGCCTGAGTTTATGTATGTATGTCATATCTGCTTCATCGTCTGTCTAGACTTTTCCCAACTATGTTGGGGTTGGCTTCCAGTCTAACCGGATGCGGCTGAATACCAGTGTTTTACATGGAGCGACCGATCCGATCTGACCTCCACAACTTAGTATGTATGTTTTTCAGTTTAAAATAAATTTTAATAACTTAAAATATATTTTTTACAGCAAAAAGTCCAAAAAACTATTTTTCTAGAATAAATTCCTAATGTTAAAGTCAATCAGTATCGAATCTATGCTTTCTACAATATTATATCGAAAAGAAAACATTTTTATCAGAACTTTTTCAGTGTGAAAGTCGTCCTTGAAAAGTATTGAAAAATTCAACCCTCATTTAGTCCGAACTTAGCATATTCCTCTCAAAAACACTTAAAAAATACCTTCTCGATAACCTAAAAATATTTCATCATATTTTGCATATCAGAAAACAAAATGACCAGTCCGCAGTCCACCCTCTTCACAGCGTAGCGTGAAGTATTAATTTAACTTGGCAACATTTTTCTAAGTGGGCAACACTTCAGCTGTATTGCCTCATTGAAGAAACCAAGATGGCGGCCGGACGACGACTTTATATTCGAGAAATATGCAATAATACCTACATTATTTACGGTACTTCGAAGTTTCGGGGCTCCGAAGTAGGAAAGAAAGAATTTGGTATTATTTTACATTAAAAAATTACCTATATATCTATACCCATATCTGCCGCAAAGCAGCGTTGCTGTGTTCCGGTTTGAAGGGTATGTGTGCCGGTGTAATTACAGGCACATGACACATCTCAACTTTGTATCTGGAATGGCAACGCATTTGCAAGTTCTCTGGTATTGCAAATGCCTATAGACAAAGGTGACCACTTAACGTTAGGCTTGTTTGCCATTCATAGAAATAAAAAAAAATATCCCTATCTATCCCTATACCTATCTCGGGTATATTCAGGGCGAGCAAAAAGTGTTATTGGGTTTTCTATGAAATTCTCAGTAGCAGCTCGGAGTTAGGATTTGTGCCCGGTTAATGGCAATAAGCTCGCCCCCTATTACATGGGACCTAAATATACCGACGAACTGTGGGTTTGATACACCTCTGCCTAACTCTTCGGGGAATACAGGCGAGATGGTATATTTATATTTTTATAGTATGTTAAAAATCTTCTGCACGATCGATTTTTCCTATTCATTTTAAAGAAAGTTGCCACTCACAAAACACAAAATCTACCACATCCATTAAATACAAGTCTTCATTCCTCCTGGCTCGTCGAAGGAAAATCTTTAACTTTTTTTCCTAAGAACTCTTTATATTTTTTTTAATGTCTATGGAGAGCCTTATGAAAGGTCGAGATAGAATCTTGGCGACGCATTTCGAGGACATTAGAAAAAAATATCATGTTTAATGAAAACCTTATTCACTTCTGGAGGCAATTCGTTTATTTTGACAGTTAGAAATGGCGGGAAATAAAAAATACCTCGTAAAAGGTTAGGAAATGGTACTAAAAATATTAAATTATTTTTTTTGTGAACTCTCAGGTCGCTTTTTATTATTTTTTAGTTGGTTTTGGTGAACTTTTTATTTCTTTTTTTTACTGATTTGGTTGTTAAAGGGACAGGGGTTTATTAGCTGTAGCTATCATGAACAGGTTGTAAAAATATTAAAAGCTGTGATGTATATCGCAGCTTGTAATGTTAAGACTGGCTTTTGCCAGAGTTTTTAGTAAAAATTGCTAATAAAATTAGCAGTATTATTATTTATTTAAGGTGTCGTGATGGCGCCCGCCTCTCATGCACGAGGTTGCGGGTTCTCAACCGGGCACGGGCAAGTACCAATGTGCGTTTTTCTAATTCATATGTATTTTCTAAGTTTATCTTGGACATCACTGACATCGGTACCTAACCATGTCAGAGGCCCTTGAGGCGGTTTAAAAACTCTGACACTAGGGTGTGTGGGGTCGTAAGACCTTACTGCCCACACGATTAAGAAAGAAAGAATATATTTAATAATAATTATTAGTACAATAGTTGTTACAATAAAATGCTAACGATATTGAACATATAACTTTCGGCTTCATTAAGTGTCCTTTAACACTCGTTACATGACAGTTTGTATGTATGTCACCGGAAAATAACAAGATCCGTAAGTTTTTCAATTTACTAGGAAGTTTATAAACTTTCGTAAGATTCTAAACGGGAGATAAATTGTAATATTTTACGTCCACATTTTCGTAAATTGATAAACTTACTGAATTCACTCGTAAAATAATAAGTAAGCAGTAACCAAACGCTACGCGCGATCTGATTGGTTGGCTGTCACGTGTCACTTCTCCTTCCTCGCGGCCGCCATATGGACACAAGCATTGCCACTATGAACATTGACCAATCAGAGAGCAGTGTGTTATTTTATGTATTTCAAAGATCGTATATTTAAAAGAGTTTCTGTGATTGGTCGATCCATATAAAATCTTACGAATAGATATTCGTTAGTTTATAAATTTACCGTATGACGTCGGAAATTGATAAATTTACGAAATTGTGGACGAAAAATATTACAATTTATCTCCCGTTTAGAATCTTACGAAAGTTTATAAACTTCCTAGTAAATTGATAAACTTACGGATCTTGTTATTTTTCGGTGACATGTATATTCCGACAAAAGTCGACACAACGAAACCACGTAAAGCCGTTGTTCCCGGCTGTCATTTGTAGATCTTTGACAGTCGTAACGGCTAGTCAGAAGCCAGGAAGTCTGACAACCAGTCTAACCAAGAGGTATCGTGTTGCCCAGTTACTGGGTTGTGGAGGTCAGATAGGCAGTCGCTCCATGTAAAACACTGGTATTCAGCTGCATCCGGTTAGACTGGAAGCCGACACCAACATAGTTGGGATAAGGTTACAGTTTGCAGATAGTATGCTCGCCGCCTATTACATGCAACCTAAACATACCAGCGACTGTGGGTGTACATTGGTACACCTTTTCCACTTTTTTACCGATTGTAAATTATCCAGTGACTTCTCCGGGGCGGGAGTGTCAGACTTTTACTGACTAAAACCCATCCATGTTTCTTCTTGTGCCTTTTGCGTTCCGCGGGCGCGATATCTCTTTCGAACAACCCGCAGCCCCGGCAGGCGTCGGCCCTTAGTGGCCGCTCCAATGTTTGCTGACATTTCTTTGAAGCGCGCGTGGAACACGATCTGTCGTTAGTTAATAACGTACGGACGGTGACTTACCCATTGCTCACCGTCCACAGACCCGCGACACCTCTGTCTAAATCTTCGGGGAAAACAGACGTTATGGTATGTATGTAAAAATCTAAAACAGTAGTCCAGATTGCTTGCAGACTGTACAGTTCGACCCACGAAAGATGAGACTTGGCGAGTGTCAGTATGGGGAGCTTGCGCAGGTACTAAGTGTACGAAATAGTTATCCATAATTTGTATATCTATTTAGAGATTTTTCGATGACATTGGAATTAAAACAACATACAAAAATTCTTCACAATATTTATTACAAAACTAGCTGTTGCCCGCGACTTCGTTCGCGTTCAGTATTTTTAAGTTAATAGTGTTCATACTGTTTCTGTCTAACCCCTATGTGACATAGCGTGATGAATTGTACCTAAGATTACAGCTCAGGTTACCGCCAACACAATGCCAAAAGTTTTGCTCAAATCGGTGCAGGAGTTAACAAGTTATGCGCGTACATACATACAAACAAACAAACAAACAGACAAAAATTCTCAAAACCATTTTTTTGGGTTCAGTATAGTATAGTATAGTATAGTATAGTGTTTTTTTGGTTGTAGCGTATTTAACATGTGAGAATTACTCTTTATAAAAAATATTGAATGTACAGAATTGGCCTCGTTACGATTTTATTATATGTATAGATAATAAAGTTGGAGGTCAAGTCTCATCTTTCGTAGCACGAAATGTACCTACTTTCTTAGTCTCGTTAAAATTTCACAATTTTTAAGCTTCAAAACACACCCTATTATTTAGCCCCCATATCATAGAGGCGTTGAACCATAGAGAAAGTCTTTTGTCTATGACGTACTATTAATAACAGGGCCTATTGTCCTGCCTAGTGACATTGTGGTATAATAATAGAAGTTGAAAATCAGTAGACTGAATATTTCTATTAAATTTTTATTTTTAAGCAAAAAAAATGGTGTGAATAAAAGTTTTGAGGTTCAATGAGCTTTGACATTTATATGAAACTAGTTTGTGCCCGTGGCTTCGTTTGGGAATATCAGTTATTATGGGATTTAATTTTTTTTCGCGGAACCCTAATTCTTTTCTATACTAATATTATAAAGAGGTAAGATTTGTTTGTTTGTGAAGAATATAGGCTTCGAAACACAGCAGATGTATGAACGTGGATGAGGCGAAAGGAGTATGTAAGGAACGTAGCATGTGGCTTTCCGTGGTTTCTGCTTACATCATTTTGACCACGTAAGTGTCGCGTTCCATTTCCGACAAAAAAATTAAGAATCCACAATAAAAGGCTTTGATACGATTTCCTCTTTTTTTAAAAAAAATGTTGGATGGCAAACAAGCCGACGGCCCACCCGATGTTAAGTGGTCACCGCTGCCTATAGACATCTGCAATACCTGACGCCTTGCAAATGCGTTGTCATCCCAGACACAAAGTTGAAATATCTCATATGCCTGTAATTACACTGGCATCCATACCCTTCAAACCGGCACACAGCAACGCTGCTTTGCTGCAGAAATAAGTATGGTGGTAGTACTTCCCCGGACGAGCTCCTTCACAAAGAGCTCTACTACTTACAACCTTAGAAAAAAAAACACGATAAAGTCCAGTACATTTAAAATAACCCCTTAAACCTATAGAAACTAGCCACAGATTAGAAATCGTACTTAGAAAATAATGACCATAGAATTTTTATAGAAGCACTTACCATTCAAAATAGGAAGGGTCATAGCGTGGTGTTGCCAGCTCTCGCGGTTTAAAATGTACTAAAATACTACTAACATAGTATTATTTGCTGTCGTTTTTTATGGTAGATTTTTTTCTGATGTTTTAAAACCTAACTTACAAAATCTTTTATTTATTTATGTGGTTCTTTTTGTGTTTACAGATTATAGTGGGTCTATGGAGTTTACAAAATAGTCCAATGTATGGTAAAAGAAATATTAAACGTTTGTTTTATAATGTCGTTGTTGTGTGTGTTGTTTTTGTATTTGTTTTTTTTTATTTTCCTATTCATATTTTGAGTTATTATTTAAATTTTTTTTTCATCGTTGAATAGAGGACTGCAGTCGATAAAAAAATGTTTGTCAAAGTTTGCTCTGACGTATAAATTCCTTAATGCATCTTAAAAGTTTTAGAGTTTATTACTACTAATTTAAATAAACGATATTATAAAAGTTAGTTACCAACAACCAAAAAAAGCAACATCGAATAAAAAGTGTACTGATTTATTTTGTAATCTAGCAACCCTCAGCGTCTGACCCTTGGTCTAGGCAAGCAGCTGGACTACTAAAGCATTCGACCCTCCTCTCACAGCTTCAATGAATAATAAGTCTATATTGCACTATTGTTTGTCGTCCAGTGTCAAAGATCACAGCGGTAGACGCGACTAACTTTAAAGTAAGCCGGAGGTCGTGGGTTCGATTCCCACCCAAGACAAACTTCGTGTGATGAGCATGATTGTTAGTTCTGTGTCTGGGTGTGATTTATCTATAATATGTATGTATTTATAAATTATATAAGTATGTATATCAGTTGTCTGGTTACCATAACACAAGCTCTGCTTAGCTTGGGATCAGATAGCCGTGTGTGAGTTGTCCCAATATATCTAAGCTAGGAGAGAATTACCGCGCATCTCATACTAACTTGCAAATCCAAAGTCATTTACCATTTATTTTAATTAAACCATTGTTTTTTAATGTTTTCTTTTTAAAATAAGGGTATCAAACATGGTAAGCAAGAAAGAAAGAAATACTTCTATTGAATTCTTTTTTTCTATTGAATTAGGTATAGATAATATATCGGTTAACTGTGGGTGTACATTAGTACGCCTCTGCCTAACCCTTCGGGGAATAGCGTGGGTATATGTCTTAGTTGAAAAGAGTGTTCGTAGATTTTCTAGCTCGTTCTTCTCCATATATAACTACGTTTTTCAATATTCTAACTAATTGATCGATTTCTTGTTAATTCAAAAATGCCTGTCAAAGTCAAAGCATTTATTTCCATTAGACAATTTTAATGGAAATAAATGCTTTAACTTTGACTTTGACTTTAAACGTTGTCATGTCATTGTCAATGTTTCTACATTTAATATTAAAAGGGTTAAAAGGTCACAAAAACAAATTAAATAACCATTTTATTAAATCCATTTAGGTAACTATCAATGTCACGCCACCATACACTCTTTATTAAAAATAAATTCCAATTTCAAATTTTAGTCTATGCCTCGCTATTAAATGTGGCCCAACTAGTGGCCAGTGCGTGTTATAGAAAAAAAAAATGTCCATTGTCTATGGACTACCTAAATGGGGTTGCGTTCAGTCGCGTTCATTAGAAAAAAACAATTTTGCAGTTTTAAAAAATGTTTTGGTCGTGATTTCCATTTGAGAAGTTGCTTTTTTGTTTATTGTTTTGTTTTTGGTCGAAACTTGACCATTGAAAGTATTTGAGGTCATAATATGGGTTTAATAAGTATGCCAAAGTGCTATTTGTTTAACTGTTAATAAACTACACTGCTAATCTATATTAATACTAGCTTTTGCCCGCGACTTCGTCCGCGTGGATTAATAGTTCCCGTTCCCGGGGGATTTTCGGGATGAAAACTATCCTATGTCCTTTCTCGGGTCCCAGACTATATCTGTACCAAATTTCATTGAAATCGGTTCAGTGGTTTAGGCGTGAAGAAGAGACAGACAGACAGACAGACAGACAGACAGAGTTACTTTCGCATTTATAATATTAGTAAGGAAGTAAGGATTACGAAGAGGTAAAGTTTGTGAGGTTGTAGAGGGTAATCTCTGAATCTACTGAACCGATTTTGAAAAATCTTTTACCCATGGAAAGCTGCTTTATTTGTGAATATCATAGGTTATATATCATCTCGCTACAACACACGGGAACGGAGCAGTAACCAAAGACGGAACGACGGGTGAAATAAGCCAGCGAAGCCGTGGGCAGTTTTTTGGTTATTAACATAAGTCATAGTCTTAGTCAGTCTGCCTCGTTAGCCTAGTGGTCCTAAGTACGACTACGCGACTGCTACGCTAGAGGTCTTGGGTTCGATTACCAGGTCGAGCAAAGTTTTATTGGGTTACTCTATGAAATTCTCAGTAGCAGCTCGGAGTTAATATTTGTGCCCGGTTAATGGCAATTGGTTCGACGCTATTACATGGGACCAATATACCGGCAAAGTGTGGGTGTCCATTGATACACCTCTGCCTAACCTTTCAGGGAATACAGGCGTAATTTATAAATAAGGTATATCTTTTATTTTATTTACCTCCTAAAACCATGATTATTGTATCCCACAAACAACCTTTAACAAGCTTAAGCAACCACAAAAAATATAATAAACAAAACGAATGAAAAAAATAAACGTATTCAAACAAAATGTTCGCCTTTACCAACTGTATGCGTTCTTGTAACGCTTTTACGCAATTCAGTATCGTGTAGACCAGCGGTTCTCAAACTTACGTGACGCCCCCAACTTTCTGCTAAAATTATTACGACACTTTTGGTAAAGGGTAATCTAAGTCTACTAGGATAAAACTAAAAGAAGTTGCATACGCTGATTTAGAATAGAATAGAGTTTATTTCCATATAAGATCACATAATGTAGGCGTGAGTGCCTAGTGATTAAGGCACTCGCCTCTCATGCACGAGGACGTAGGTTTGCAACCGGGCACGGGCAAGTACGAAGGTGACTTTTTTATTACATATGTACTTTCTAAGTTTATCTTGGAAATCAATGACATGGGTGAAGAAAAACATCGCGAGGGGGACTTATAATTAATATAAGTATGAAATCACCAATCCGCCTTTTATGTATGAGAAGAGGCCTTTGCCCTGCAGTGGGACAATCACAGGCTGGTATTATTTCTTATTTTATATTTATTTACACATCACATTTAAATAAACTAAATAGCAGCATTTATTATAAACTAGCTTATGCATGCTTGAATGTCGGCTTTGCCGAGGTATACTTGCGAGGAACCCTAGTTCTTTTTTTTTTAAATAATAGGGTCTTTAAATACTCCATAAAACATCAGCTATATCTGCCAGTAAAAATCGGGATAGCCGTTTCGGAGATTAGACGGAACAATCAGATAGACAGACAGAAATAGCTAGATCATTATGTGCCTATATGTGTGCTTCTAGCTTATTCCGTTGAGCTGCTCAAGCGTGGCAGAGTAACAAACTAATATCGCTATATGGGGGTCTGCATTACGATTTCTCTAATACCAAAAAACAAACATTGTTTTGTGCCCCCTAGGGGTCACTCTACTCCCGCCAGTTGAGAACCAGTGCTACAACTTCTACGCAATTCAGAATCGTATAGAGAATTTTTTCCTTCAGTTCTCTTCAGTCTGTTTACACCAAGAGCACTGTTTCCCGCTCTTTTCCATATTATTTTACATGGTTTATGATGAGAGGCTGTACGTAGTTGCCTTTGCCAAGCGGTGTGGCGGCACAATAAGAAAATGTTGCAGCTTTTATTTTGTCTATGCTCCGCTTGTGTGGAGTTAGCTTTATATTGTTTTTTTTTGTTTATCTGTGTTTAGTTTACTTTTGCGGTTTCCCTTTTTAGGGCTTTCGCCTGCGTCCGACTTTTAGGACCGTCAGACAATCAATGACGGATTTTTTGTTGGTGATTGGATCATACTAATTCTAATATACCAAATCACACGTATTACAAAAAGTTGGTCCCACGTAACTGTAAAATGTAATTCTCCAGACCAATTCCGACCACGGCGGCTACCCTTAATGCAGACTAGCCACGTACGCATTATAGTGCACAAGTGTGTGCGCAAACACAGGTGCACTCCCTCTTCCCTAACTCTCATAGGCCGATGGGACGGCATCCGACACGACCGGAGAGAGATCAGTCGCAGGACCAACGGCTTTACGTGCTTTCCGAGGCACGGGGGTGTCACACCACCAACTTCCAAACTCCGGGCTGCTACTGAGAAATTCCTAATGGAAAAACCCAATAACACTTTTTGCCCGACCTGGGAATCGAACCCGGGACCCCTTGCTCAGTAGTCGCGCTTGCGGCCACGAGACCAACGGGGTAGCCAAAGTAACGTACCTATGTATATGTACCCACGTAACTATGGATCTATAGAACGGTGCGATAATCCGTCCTACAAGAAATAGGACGTAGGCCCTTAACTGGGCTAAGCATATTTTGTTTTTAAAAAAGAACAATAGTTTAGCTATAGCCAAGCTAGCTTAAACCCGCGACATCTTCCACCCAAATATGAATAACTAGCTTTTGCCCGCGACTTCGTCCGCGTGGATTAATAGTTCCCGTTCCCGGGGGATTTCCGGGATGAAAACTATCCTATGTCCTTTCTCGGGTCCCAGACTATATCTGTACCAAATTTCATTGAAATCGGTTCAGTGGTTTAGGCGTGAAGAAGAGACAGACAGACAGACAGACAGACAGACAGAGTTACTTTCGCATTTATAATATTAGTAAGGATATCGGACTCATCAAGTCGCGGATTAAAAAGTAGCCAACCGGGCACGGGCAAGTACGTTCTAATATGACTTTTTCTAACAAATTGAGCAAATTATGCTAGAGAAGGACGGACGGAAGAAGGACGTTGCAGGACGTCAGAGGCGTAGAACTTCTCGTCCCAGCTGCCGCGGGAGACGCTCCGGGCGTCGGGAGCCGCGAGATGACTCCCGGCCACCGAAGACGCGGGCATGTGGACGGTGAGCAATGGTTAGCTCACCGTCCGTACGTTAATTAAAGGATATAAGCTAACATAGCTACGGGAGCGAAGTAGTAACCAAAGACGTGACTTAACGCCGCTGAAATGAAGTCGTAGACTAAGCTAGTATGTAATATAAAAAGTATGGATGGATAAACACAGTCCCTTACATTTAAAAAAAACGGTAATTTAAAAAACTAAAAAACCCGACTGCTATTCTTTAAAAATCCCTAAAACAAGATAAATTGTAGCAGTCGGGCTCGGGACCCATTCTAGAAATGGAGGATTAGTGAATTGAGGGCACATACCTATATTACATTGCAGATGGTCCCGAATGGGTCCCGACTGCTACAATTTATCTTGTTTTAGGGATTTTTAAAGAATAGCAGTCGGGTTTTTTAGTTTTTTAAATTACCGTTTTTTATTTTTTATTTTTTGAGTGTTTTAAAAAAGAAATTAATATACCCAGTATCACTCTTACAGTAAATACGAATCTACCGACACCTCTCAAGCTAAAATCCATCGAGCCGTTCAGCCTGCAGAGCGAGCCAAACATTTGAATTTGGCGCCAAAAATCCGCCATTTTGTTTTTTTTTTTATATACCCAGTGTCACTCTCACAGTAAAAACGAATCTAACGACACCTCTCAAGCTAAAATCCATCGAGCCGTTCAGCCTGCAGAGCGTGCCAAACAATTATACATACCTACATAAATACATACATACAAACATACCCTCGAAAAACATAACCCTCTTTCTGTCGCAGTCGGGTAAAAAGACAACGAATCAGTGTGTGATCCACTAACTGTGCCCCGCGGTTTCACCCGCGTTACCTACGTTAGGTTTTTGGGTACTGATTCGTTCCCGTGGCTCATAGCGCGATGTTATGCAGCCTTATGTAATCTGTTATTCTGGGGTATAAGCTACGGAATGTCTCGCAGAGTCATTATTTTGCTGCGAAGTTATTTCCTAAGATTTTAAATTTTGTTCAAAATTAAACACTTGTGATGAATAACGTATTTATATTGATAAGGATTAACACTATGTTCATAAAACACCTTCTCGAATAATGCATTATTTTAAAACTTTCTGGCCATAAAAATGACTATAGTGAGTTGACCTTAAAAGTTAGGCATTTACTACATCGGATTTTTTAAATATATTTTAAGAGGAACAATTCTCTCGTACATTATTTTTGCGTAACTTTAACCGTTTACGCAGCGCACGCAATGAAAGCTCTCAAAAGGAATATTTTTTCCCGTTTTTGCTCTCCTCGGTCGCGCTCTAATTGGTCGTAGCGTGATGTTATGTAGCCTATAACCTTTCTCGATAAATGGGCTATCCAAAACAAAAAGATTTTTTCAAATCAGACCGATAGTTCCTGAGATGAGCGCGTTCAAACAAACAAACTCTTTAGCTTTATAATATTATTAAAAATTAAAATTAAAATATATAGTATAGATTATTAATAAGTATAGATATAAGACTTACTTTCGACAGCGCAAACAGTTGTCACAAATAAAATTACAAGTAAGTAAAATAGTTTCATTTTAAACGTGGTTTTCAGGGCAATGTGTCAGAGATAACAGGTAGGTAGGTACCTACTTCTGAGTTTATAGTACCTTGAACAATTGAAATATACAATATACCTTTGTCATATATACTTCTGGAATCGTAACAAAGTCAGGGATGGATTTGGGCTGAACAAATTATGTATAAAAGAGCCAATTTTTTAATAGCTAAGAATTTCTTACGTGTTTTAGTTTCTGAGTCATCATCGCCTGCTTAGCTTTTTCCCAACTACGTTGGGGTCGGCTTCCAGTCTAACCGGATGCAACTGAATATCAGTGTTTTACATGGAGCGACTGTCTATCTGACCTCCACAACCCAGTTACTGGGCAACACAATAATTATACTCCATAGTACTCCATCTATACTAATATTATAAAGCTGAAGAGTTTGTTTGTTTGTTTGTTTGTTCGCGCTAATCTCAGGATCTACCGGTCCGATTTGAAAAATTCTTTTTGTGTTGGATAGCCCATTTATCGAGGAAGGTTATAGGCTATATAACATCACGCTACGACCAATTGGAGCGGAGCAATCAGTGAAAATGTGGCAAAAACGGGAGGAAAAAAAACCCTTTGTGGGCTTCCGTTGCGTGCGCTGCGTAAACGGTTAAAGTAACGCAAAAATAATGTGTGAAAGAATTGTTCCTCTTAAAATATACTACAAAAAAGTCCGCGGTAGTACACGTCTAACTTTTAAGGTTGACTCACTATAGCCATTTGTATGGCCAGAAAATTTGTTTTAAAATAATGCATTATGTACGAAGAAGTTTTTATGAACATAGTATTAATCCTTATCAACACAAATACGTTATTCATCACAAGTGTTTAATTTTGAACAAAATTGCCCTTTACATCATTTAATTTCAATGGATATCTTAGGAGATATCACAGTTTTAAAATAACTTCGCAGTAAAATAATGATTCTGCGTGACACTCCGTAGCTATACCTCAGAATAACAGATTATGCTACATAGCCATCGCGCTATGAGCCACGGGAACCAAAAACCTAACGTAACGCGGGTGAAACCGCGGGGCACAGCTAGTTTAATATATAAACTAGCTAATCCCTCCGACTTCCGAAAGTTGATATATTATCCCACGGGAACCGTAGATTTTTCCAGGGCTATTTCAGACTACAATATATCTTTGTGTCATATTTCATCCAGATCCTTTCAGCCAATCTCGCGTTATGGAGTAACAAACTACTCATCCATCGAAGTAGCGGGCAGAAACTAGTTATAAGAAAGTCTTGTTTAAATCCGGCCCTGTTCAAAAGTTGTTGACACCAATATATTAAACGCACAACTGTTCAAATTAAATAGATAACTATGGAAATAAAATAATTAATTTAATTTCACAGTACCTACTGACACATAATGTGAAAACGCAACAATTAAAACAGTAATTTGAATGAAAAGAAAGTAAAAGAAACCAGTAATTCTTGAAACGTCAAGATGGCGCTGTCGGTTAAGAAAAGTGTCGTTCGTTGGTCAAATTCAGTTCATATTTTTAGTTCCGTAGTTTGTCGTGGATCAAGATAAATTGGTCAATTATTTTTTTGAAGTAAAGGTTAATTAAATATTGTTTTTAAATTTAGGTTTTTTGGGTAATTAATTACTATTCTTTAATCTAGACAAGTTTCTTATAAATTAATTACATGTTTTTACCTGCAGTTTCGTTCGCGTTCCTTGGTTTTCTATAGATATCTTTTTCTAGATAAAAATTGTTCTTTGTTCTTTCCCGTTGGTCTCGTGGTCGCAAGCGCGACTGCTGAGCGAGGGGTCCTGGGTTCGATTCCCAGGTCGGGCAAAACGTGTTTTTGGGTTTTTCCATTTGGAATTTTTCAGTAGCAGCCCGGGAGTCTGGAAGTTGGTGCTGTGACACCCCCGTGCCTCGGAAAGCACGTAAAGCTGTTGGTCCCGGCTGTCATTCGCAGATCTTTGGAAGTCGTTACGGATAGTCAGAAGCCAAGAAGTCTGACAACCAGTTTAACCAAGAGGTATCGTGTTTAACAGTTACTGGGTTGTGGAGGTCAGATAGGCAGTCGCTCCATGTCAAACACTGGTATTCAGCTGCATCCGGTTAGACTGGAAGCCGACCCCAACATAGTTAGGAAAAGGGTAAGCAGATGATGATGATGATGAACTAGCGAACTGCCCGCGACTTCGTCCGCGTGGCTTATTTCATCCGCGTTAAGTTACGTCTTTGGTTACTGCTCCGCTTCCGTGGGTCTTAGCGTGATGTTATATAGCCCATGTTACTCGGGAATAATGTAGCTATCTAATGGTGACAAAACGGTTAACATCGGTATAGTAATTTCACAGCCTATTCGATACAAAAAAAAAATCTCTTTATAATATTACTAGCGGGCCCGGCAGGCGTTGTCCTGCCCTGAAAATCGGTACACAAATCCAAGTCCCACCTACCCTACCAAACTGTGCCTATCTACATATCTACCTACCCTACCTAAAAAAAACTATCCTATGTCCGTCTCCTGGTTCTAAGCTGCCTCCCCACCAATTTTCAGCCAAATCGTTTCAGCCGTTCTTCAGTTATAAATAGTGTAACTAACACGACGTTCTTTTTATATGTATAGATATAAATAAAATGAACTAGTTTTCCTTTCAGATACCTAAATGAATAATCGTAAGACCGTAACCTTATTAATATAATTTCAAGTCGGCTCGGAGATCAGGCAGGGTGAGACCGCAAACATGTTAGAAAATAAGGAGTATAAAACTAATATTAGCAACAGAATATAAACAATAGGCAGCATACAACTGTTAGAATGCTGACAGGTATAAATTGTTATCGTAAGTAACATTGTAAGCGTAGGAATTTCCAAGTACTGTAATAGTGGTTTTATTGTGTTAAAACTAGATTTAAAAAAAAATGTTTTTTTTTTTTTGGAGAAAGGGGGGGTGTGATGTTGTGGCTTAGTAATCGTGATTTGCTCAGTTGCATTCTTGACGTAATATGGGAGGGAGCGCGGGCGATCGGCTCGCCAGTCGCTTACGTTACACTGCCCTGCCTCGACGTATACATAGTACGTAGTTATAGTATAACCAAGTATTGTGGAACCTTTTTTTTTTTTTTTTTTTTTTTTATAGACGGGAAATCATCAAATAACTTCCCCCGCCCTGGGCGGGGCGGGAGGGAGTGTCAGACTTTTACTGACTAAAACCCGTCTATGTTCCTTCATGTGCCCTTTGCGTTCCGGGGGCGCGGTATCTCTTTCGAACAACCCGCAGCCCCGGCAGGCATCGGCCCTCAGTGGCCCCATCCAAGTTTGCTGACATCTCTTTGAGGCGCGCGTGGAACACGAACGCGCCGTCGACACGGTCTGTCGCTAGTGAACGAACCTCTGTTTCATCAAAGTTACGTTTTCCTTAATTAATTCCCTGTATATACAGAACACGCACAACAAGTTTAAAAAAAAAAAAACAATCAATTATCAATAGAGCGAAACCATAAACAACTGCTGAAATGACACTCGAAAAAGAAAAAATAAATTCGCGCGCTTTTTAACCACTAACAAGATATTGCGTATTATACCATAGAGGTATAATATTAAATTGTTTGTATTTTTTCTAACAATCCTACTAATATTAATGATATTATATTAATTTATCTATCTAATCTAAATATATATAACTGAAAGGTGACTGACTGACTGACATAGTGATCTATCAACGCACAGCCCAATCCACTGGACGAATCCGGCTGAAAGAACAATGGCAGCCACTCATACATTAATTTAGCTGAGATTAAACTCTTGCGTCTTTAAATGAAAAATATCTTGTTAAACTCGGCGTCAATTTCTGAATTAGTTGGTGCAAGAATTTTTGTTCGAGAAAGCCGGAATTAATAGAAATTCAGTCGTGAACTTTTGTAGGTTATGTCTATGGTAATTTCAATTCGGGAAAGTTAAAAGGGCAATTATATTGCATTAGTATTTTCCTTACCCAGTTATTTTAGCATGCAATGCCTTGTAAAAGGTATAAATACTCTTTGGTAGGCCTTGCTTTTGGTATACTTACTACATGACTGTGTACAATTATAGGACTGAGGCTGCCAGTCACCGTCAGCATTTTTTTAGGTATTGAAGCAATAGGATTATAATAGTATTCTGGGATTTTATAAATACTTGCTAACATTCAGATAAATTAGAATTTATAAAATCCTAGAATGCGCTTGGAATATGTTGAGTATGTTCATAAAAATCAACAAAACAAGTTTTTTTTTATATTAAGTAATATTTATTCTTTGTCATCCTCTATTATAATTATTTCATCCAGAAATTCTGCAAGTGCTGAAATATTTTGCTAATGTCTGGCCCATCTGGCCCATAAGCAGTCCGGGTCAAGTAAAAATTAAAGAAAACGGAAAACAATCGAGAACAAATACACACGAAGCACAAGCGCAAACGTCTGTGACACTCTGTGTCTCTGTGACATGAGTAAAACCATTGTCAAAGTCAAACCAAGTTTTTTTGTTTGGGATACTAGTCTTTTTGCCCATCATTAATTGAAAGTAATTAATTATTTTTTACACTACAATATTTTTACTTCCCAGCAAAAAACACTTCCATTTAGAAATAAACAATATTGTTAATTCATTTACTCCATTTAATTATAATAACAAACAAAAACTGATTTTAATACAAAAATGGTGTACTTGCTGTCACTTGGCAGAAAAATAACTTTTCATTTCAAATATCTATTTTATCCGGCTTTAACTAGTTAATGTGATACTTTGAAAAAACGTAGAAAAATATTAGAACTGCCTTCGTATATTAATTACTTTTAGACGCTCCAATAAATTTCAGCTATGATTTCGCCATTGTTCTTTGGCATGCAGGTAGATGTTATGATGTAGGCATCCGCTAAGCAAGAATTTTGGTAAATTCCACCCCTAAGGGGATAAAATAGGGGATGAACGATAATACTTCTTAACGCGAGCGAAGCCGCGGGCAAAAGCTAGTAATATTATAAATGTGAAAGTTTTTGCGGATGTGTGGATCTGTTACTCTTTCACGCTTAGACAGCTGAACGGATCTGGATGAAATTTGGCACTGTGATAGATTGTAGTGTGGAATAACACATAGGATACTTTTTATCCTGAGTAAGGGTAAGTTTTTGAGATATGCATAATGAATACAAACGTGCTAAGAATCCATAAGTGAACCTTGGTCTAGACCAATATTTATTTAAAAAAAAAATCTTGCATTTAAAATCTTGTCCTGACATTCATTAAGAAAACAACACAATAAAAATTACCGTTTTTTATTTTTTTAGTGTTTTAAAGAAATTAATATACCCAGTATCACTCTTACAGTAAATACGAATCTACCGACACCTCTCAAGCTAAAATCCATCGAGCCGTTCAGCCTGCAGAGCGAGCCAAACATTTGAATTTGGCGCCAAAAATCCGCCATTATGTTTTTTTTTTATATACCCAGTGTCACTCGCACAGTAAATACGAATCTAACGACACCTCTCAAGCTAAAATCCATCGAGCCGTTCAGCCTGCAGAGCGTGCCAAACAATTATACATACAAACATCATACATACATACATACAAACATACCCTCGAAAAACATAACCCTCCTTCTGTCGCAGTCGGGTAAAAACAGACAAATTGGTAGAACCCTTTTCAAGTGATGATCTTTCATACATGTGGCAATTTGTTTTTATTTAAATACATGGAATAGCAATATACCCCACTGTGTCACTCGTGTTCAGTTACATTTTTGGTAGCTGCACCGCTCTCGTTGCTCGTAGCCTTATGTTCTTTAAGTATAAACCTTCCTCTTGAATCACTCTTTATATTGATGACCGCATAAGAATGCGGAGTTTAAAAGATCTGAGCGTACAGACGGCGGGAAGCGACTTTGTTTTATACTATGTAGAGATTCTACTATCCTACTTCCTACTAATATGGTAAATGCGAAACTTTGTGAGGATGGATGAATAGATGGATGGATGTTTGTTACTCTTCACGCTTAAACGGCTGAACGGATTGGAATTCAATTTGGCACGGAGATAGATTGTAATGTGGATCAACGCATAGGATCAAAAAGATATAAAAAATGCGGGCAAAGTCGCTAGCACACGCTAGTAATAGATATATTCTTCTCCAAATATTAGTACATGAATGTGGTGCGTGTACGAATACCGACGGAAAATCACATTAATGCAACGGTGTGGTCTAATTTAACTATAAAAGTGTATGCTTTCCCCAGCCCTAGAGCGATCAAAGAGGTAGGCAGGCTTAGGAATAGCGTAGACGCGGCAGAAAGACAGCTCCATTTTTGTGTCTTTTTTGGACGTCTAACTTCAATTTTCACTACTGATACATTCGAACTACTGACACAGCTCGAGGTTTGGGTTTGTACCCGGTATTTGGCAATAGGCTCGCCCCCTATTACATAGAACCTTAAACATGGCGAACTGTGGGTGTACATTGCTACATCCCTGCCTAACCCTTCGGGAACACTTGAGTCACCAGAAAAACGCCGAAGTAATGAAGCTCGACGAGTCCGGAGAAATGATTCAACTATCCTGACACACAACTTCTGACAACAGTGGAGAAGTTAATGTGTTTATAATGTGAGCTGTTGCTGACTGCCCCGTTGGTCTCGTGGTCGCAAGGGCGACTGCTGAGCAAGGGGTCCCGGGTTCGATTCCCAGGTCGGGCAAAAAGTGTTATTGGGTTTTTCCATTAGGAATTTCTCAGTAGCAGCCCGGAGTTTGGAAGTTGGTGGTGTGACACCCCCGTGCCTCGGAAAGCACGTAAAGCCGTTGGTCCTGCGCCTGATCTCTCTCCGGTCGTGTCGGATTGCCGTCCCATCGGGCTATGAGAGTTAGGGAAGAGGGAGTGCACCTGTGTTTGCGCACACACTTGTGCACTATAATATCTCCTGCGTACGTGGCTAGTTTGCATAAAGGTTAGCCGCCATGGCCGGAATCGGCCTGGAGAATTACATTACATACAATGTGAGCTGTTACAGTTCTATTTTGAAAATGACCTATTACTATTCTTTATTATTTTCTTACTTACTTTTGTTGTCTTGCCCGATTTGCTGTTTGTGCGGTACAACCAATTTGATTGCCCCTCTCAGATCGTGTCCTCTAATCCCGGCTAATCTCTGAAATGGCTGGATCTATTTTGGCTGGACTATCACTGGCAAATAGCTATTAGAAGGATTAGGACAAAATAGAATGCGTGTGTGTACTGTGTACACAATATAACAGAACGTTCCTTACACATTTTTTTGTTCGCGTCCGCATAATGTTTAAGTTTTCTTTTAACTTATCCTTTAACCCTGGTCTATATCTTCTTAAGTCTACCAGCATATAGCGAGGTCTATGTCCTATGGAGAGGCTGCGTGTGCAAGTAATAGGTGTTTAGCCGTGCGCCTGCTCGCATAATGTGAACACTCCCGCGTCTCATCGTGCCCCAGTTCCGAGCTAAGCTGTGCCTCAAAATGGCGCGAATTTTGATATTTTTTTCCATGTTTTTTGAAAAATTGTGGGGCAGAAAAAACCTCCTGTCTTTAAAAAAAAGCATTGATTGACTTTTTTTTTAAGGATGGGATGTCATCTAATGTCTTTTGCGGCCCTGGGCGGAGTGAAGGGGAGTGTCAGACTCTTACTGACTAAAACCATCCTTGTTCTTCATAATACTCTTTGCGTTTTCCGCGGCGACTCTTTCGAACAAATTCCGCAAACCGGGCAGGCATTGATTGACATAGTCTTTACAAATTAGAGCCTCTGTGCACGTCCGTGTTGTAGGAACGATTATCGGACCGTTCAATAGATTCATTTCGACTTTTTGTATCTCAGTATTTTGGAACTCATGTGGATGAAAGGAGGAAAGATTTTTTGTTTATTTGTTTGTATCGAATAGGCTCCGAAACTACTGGACCGATTTTTAAAAAAAAATCACTAATAGATAGCTACATTATTCCTTAGTAACATAGGCTATATAACATCACGCTACGACATACGGGAGCGGAGCATTAACCAAAACAGTAACTTATGGCGGGTGAAATAAGCAACGCGGCGAAGTCGCGGGCAGTTCTCTAGTCTCATATAAAAGGCGAAAAATCATACATAATATACTCGTATCATCACGCTTGTATTCCCTTGTAAAGGTTAGGTAGAGGTGTATCGATGTACAACCACAGTTCGCCGGTATGTTTTTAGGCCCCATGTAATAGAGGGCGAGCCTATTAAATTGCTATTAACCGGGCACAAATCCGAACTCCGAGCTGCTACTGAGAATTTCATAGAAAAACCCATTAACACTTTTTGCTTAACCTGGGAATCGAACCCAAGACCTCTAGCGTAGCAGTCGCGCTTTGGACCACTAGGCTAACGAGGCAGTTAAAATGTAAAAATCCCTACTCAATAGACACGCATAGTAAGCCAGTACACGCATCTAACCTGACATATTTCTATTCGCTTACATCAAAGACCTCAGCTACATAGGGAGGTCCCCTCGCTAACGCACACAGTATGTAGTTCTGAATCACTTCCCTCCTATCCCTCCTAGGGTGCATAGTACATGCCTAGATAAGGGAGAGGGGCGAAATAGTGCAAAATATTAGAAAAGTAGTTCGTGGATATAATTATGAGGGAACTAAGGGTTGTTTAATGGGTAGGATCTGAATTTAATGGTGTTTTGTGGTAATGAATACACGTAAAGCCGTTGGTCCCGGCTGTCATTTGTAGATCTTTGACAGTCGTTACTGTTAGTCAGAAGCCCGAAAGTCTGACAACCAGTCTTACCAAGAGTATCGTATTACCCATTACTGGGTTGTGGAGGTCTGATAGGCAGTCGCTCCATGTAAAATACTGATATTCAGCTGCATCCGGTTCGACTGGAAGCCGACCCCAACATAGTTGGGAAAAGGCTAAGCAGATGATGATGATGTGGTAATTAATATTTTTATGTATCTGCTAGATTATGTTTTTGGTCACTGCTTTGCGGGGAGCAAAGTGTGTCGTAGCGTGATGTTTTATAGATTTTATTATTCCTTATGAATTTGGCTGAACAACAATATCTTTTGGAATCCGTCTGGTAGTTCCAGAGATTTGCGCGTTCAAACAGACAGTCAAGCAAACCCTTTATTAGTATAGATAGCCAATTCAAAAACAAAACAAATATCGACTCATTTCGAATAATTTGCCTGCTGAAGCCGCCATGAAATAATCTTTATCTATGTAAGTATAATAAAATAAAATAACTTAAAATTCTAAAGAAGTAAAGTTTGTTTGAAAGATTAATCCATGAAAGTACTAGTCCGATTACAAAAAATCTTTCACTGATAGTAACCTACACTATTGTCGAGTGTCTGAAAAAAATGTTTTTTTTTTTAATATAAATTAGACTTTCACTTGGACAAACTCGCGGGCTAACGCTAGTAGGAAGGAATATATACCATCACGCCTGTATTCCCCGAAGGGTTAGGCAGAGGTGTACCAATGTACACCCACAGTTCGCCGGTATATTTAGGTCCCATGTAATAGGGGGCGAGCCTATTGCCATTAACCGGGCACAAATCCAAACTCCGAGCTGCTACTGAGAATTTCATAGAAAAACCCAATAAAAATTTTTGCTCGACCTGGGAATCGAACCCGGGGCCCCTTGCACAGCAGTCGCAGTTGCGACCACGAGACCAACGGGGCAGTTAATATGTTTATTATTTACTAGCTTCTAGCTTAACGTAGCTAACTTTACCTGCTTAGACTTTAGAATTTTATGACGACACGGTTGGCGTAGTGGCCGCGAGATCGATTGCTGCGCTGAGTGTCGCAGGTTCGATTCCTGCACTGAACAAATATTTGTAGGACCTACAGATAATTGTTCCGGTTCTGGCTGTTTGAGAATGTGATTTTATATGTTTATAAACGCATCCACAACACAGGAGAAATGCCGAGGGCAACGTTATTTAAAAAAAAAAATAAGCCGAATATTTTTTTCTACGGAATCACAAAATCAGGATTAAAAAATATACCGTCTGTTATTTATGAATATGTGCCATATTGAGAAATTTCAGGCCAGCCGTAAACGGCACGCTTAAAAACTTGAAAGAGTAATAACATCCAGCCACTCAATCATCCATCCATTTGTACATCTTCACAAAGAAGAAGGATGTATGTGAATCCAATAAGTTCTCGGTATTATTTGGTAATATTTTAGCAATCGATAAGGAATGTTAGCTCAAAAGCGTCTTTGTCAAATTCCTTAGACTACCTCCTTGGGTAGATGTTGTATGTATATTTCTATGGTACTAATATTAGTCAACTGCCGCTGCTGTAGTTTGTTAACTGCCTCGTTGGTCTAGTGGCCCTATGCGCGACTGCTACGCTAGAGGTCCCGGATTCGATTCCCAGGTCGAGCAAAAAGTGTTATTGGGTTTTTCTATGAAATTCTCAGTAGCAGCTCGGAGTTTGGATTTGTGCCCGGTTAATGGCAATAGGCTCGCCCTCTATTACATGGGAAATAAATATACCGGCGAACTTTGGGTGTACATTGGTACACCTCTGCCTAGCCCTTCGGGGAATACAGGCGTGATGGTATGCTAATATTAGTATCCGTAAAGGAAAACATCGTGAGGAAACCTAGACTTATTTCTACATATTATAAAACTAAGTCGCTTCCTGACGTCTGTCCCTCTGTACGCTTCATCATCTGCTTAACCTTTTCCCAACTATGTTGGGGTCGGCTTCCAGTTTGACCAGATGCAGCTGAATACCAGTGTTTTACATGGAGCGACTGCCTATCGGACCTCCACAGCCCAGTAACAGGGCAACACGATACCCCTTGGTTAGACTGGTTGTCAGACTTCTACGCTTAGATCTTTTAAACATCCCAACGGTTTTTATTGCGATGCTCATCAATATATAGAGTGATTCAAGAGGAAGTTTTATATGTATAGAACATCACGCTATAACCAACGGGAGCGGAGCAGTAACTAAACGCGGATGACACCGCGGAGTATGGAGCTAGTCATTAAAATTAAGCATTCGTTTTTTTTAATGTCATTGGATGGCAAACAAGCCGACGGCCCACCTGATGTTAAGTGGTCACTACCTATTAAACATCTGCAATACCAGAGGCCTTACAAACGTGTTGTTATCCCAAAGACAACTGCGGGTTGTTCGAAAGAGATACCGCGCCCCCGGAACGCAAAGGGCACATGAAGGAACATAGACGGGTTTTAGTCAGTAAAAGTCTGACACTCCCTCCCGCCCCGCCCAGGGCGGGGGAAGTTATTTGATGATTTCCCGTCAAAAAAAAAAAAATCCCCGAGACAAAGTTAAAATGTCCTATGTGCCTGTAATTACACCGGCACCCATACCCACCAAACAAAGATTGATGATTTCCCATCCTAAAAAAAATTGTCCTATCTACCCCGATCTAGCAATCGAACACACAGACCTCCTGCAAAGCAGCCATGCTTACCACTAGGCATACAAATTAAACTAACACAGATAAAAAACACGTAAGTCCTCAAAGATTCATTAAAGAAATTCTCAACACTCTAATATATCCCCCTTCTTGAAATAAAAAGAGATTCCTTACTTTAAAAATAATAAACTCATTTATATAGAATTTCTTGTCCATTTTTTCTTGGTCCTCTTCTTCTCTTTGATTCCCCAGTATTTGGTTGACGCGAGGGGTTTTTTAGGGGGAATAAGGGCTCTTTGTAAGATGGTCGGGTTGTATAACGCGTGACACATCTGTACAATGCCTATTATGAAGTGACAATGAGTCTGGGGCCCTCTTTCACACCTCCTTTGCCTTTCAATTTGATGTGGTATTTGCAAACATGGAATTAATAATATATTGAGTTTGCATAAAACTGTTATCGAAACTAATAATTTATAATGTTAATTTAAAACTGCCCCGTTGGTCTCGTGGTCGCAAGTGCGACTGCTGTGCAAGGGGTCCCGGGTTCGATTCCCAGGTCGAGCAAAAAGTGATATTGGGTTTTTCTATGAAATTCTCAGTAGCAGCTCGGAGTTTGGATTTGTGCCCGGTTAATGGCAATAGGCTCGCCCCCTATTACATGGGACCTAAATATACCGGCGAACTGTGGGTGTACATTGGCACACCTCTGCCTAACCCTTCGGGGAATACAGGCGTGATGGTATATTTATTTATAACTAGCTTCTGCCCGCGACTTCGTCCGCGTCACAGTTGATGTGTTATCCTACGGGTACCGTACATTTTCCCGGGATAAAAAGTAGCCTATGTGTTATTCCAGACTATAATCTATCTTTGTGCCAAATTTCATCCAGATCCATTCAGCCGTTTAAGCGTGAAAGAGTAACAAACATCCATACATCCATACATACAAACTTTCGCCTTTATAATAGTAGTAGGATGTTTTTTTTTAAACACCATTGTTTGGCTGACGGCCCGCCTGATGTTAAGTAGACATCGCTGCCTATAGAAATCTACAATACCAGAGGCCTTGCAATTGCGTTGCCATTCCTAAGACAAAAGTTTAAATGTTTCAACCAAAACCATTTTGAAAAGAGTGTCCATGGAGTTTCTCGCTCGTTCTTCTCCATAGAGATCTACGTTTTGGAACGAGCAACTAGCTTCAACTTGCAGTAATTTCTTGACAATCCAAAAGTGCCTGTAAATGGTCCAATTGAAATAAATGCTTTGACTTTGACTTTGACTTTCATGTGCTTGTAATGCTACCGGCATCCAAACCCTTCAAACCGGAACACAGCAATGCTGCTTTGCGGCAGAAATAGTAGATACTTCGGTCATCTTGAGAGGATGAGTGAAAGGCGACTAACAAAAGGCGTTTAAATGGCAGATCTGAGTGGCAACGCCGGGAGGGAATGCCCTAGAAAGACCTACCCTGACCTTATTGGTGAGGTTCTTCAGAAAGGTCGGGTACGCAGTACTCGTAACCGGCGTGCTTGTATGATCAGATGTATGAATGTGGACGAGGCGGAAGTAGTATGTAAGGATCGTAGCAGGTGGCGTTCCGTGGTTTCTGCCTACCCCCATGGGGAAAAGGTGTGAGTTTATGTATATAACACTAATATTATAAAGCAAAAGTTTGTGTGTTTGTCTTTTCTTCACGCTTAAACGGCTGAACGGATACGTACAAAATTTGGCACTGAGATAGATTGTAGTGGAATAACACATAGGCTACTTATTATCCCTGAAAATGTGCCTGGGATAATGTACAGGCTTCTTCTGGGTAAGCTCACTCCATCGTAGACTTTGTCTATGTCGCCTTTGACTAAGACTAGAGTCGAGAGCTTACCCATCACGAAAAAAAACGAATAAAAACAGATTTGGCGTGAGGAAGTCGCGGGCAGTTCGCCATTGTTAAATAAATAAGATGAGACGAACTAAATACCAGCTCCAAACATTCCCAATCCATGTACAATCATTCACACCTCCAGATATAGTGACAAGCGTGCTACTCGAGAACTGTGGGACTTGTAATTTGTATAATGAACATGGCTTTTACTATAACGCTCCCTGTGGACCCCATAGGACCCCATACTAGTTCAATGGCTGATGCGTTGCCTAACTATTATGTTTGAAGAGTGCATGCGTTTTATGCTACGTACCTATGATAGGGGTAAAAATCTGTGTTTTGTCTATTCATCTATATTTTATTCATATCTACCTAGATTTAACTAAAACTAATATTGTAGAGGAAGAAGATTTTTTTGTTTGTTTGTTTGTAAGGAATATGCTCCAAAACTACTGGACCGATTTCAAAAATTCTTTGCCGTTAGATAGCTACATTATCACTGAGTAACATCTATACTAATATTATAAAGCTAAAGAGTTTGTTTGTTTGAACGCGCTAATCTCAGGGACTACTGGTTGGAATTGGAAATTTCTTTTAGTGTTGGATAGTCCATTTCTTGAGGAAGGCTATAGGCTATGTAACATCACGCTACGACCAACAGGTGCTGAGCAGCGAGGGTGAAACCGCGGGGAACAGCTAGTAGGCTATATAACATCACGCTACGAGCCATAGGAGCGGAGCATTAACCAAAGACGTAACTTAACACGGGTGATTAAAACCACGCGAACGTTTGTGACGATGGATAGATCTTTGTTACTCTTTTACGCTTAAATGGTTGAACAGATTTGGATGAAATTTGGAACAGAGATAGATTGTAGTGTTGAATAACACATAGGACTTTTTATCTTTGAAAAATTTAGGGTTCCTATGGAATTAGTATATCAAATTGTATTGTAAATTGGTTGAAAAGAATTTTTGTTTCCTTGTGTGTGCGTTATTAGAATAAATATTGTTATATATGATTACCAGATTTATGAGGGATAGTAGCGTGAAAGAGTAACAAACATCCATCTATTTATGAGCAGTTATAATATGAGTAGGAATTCCGACAAAAGATTAAGTACTTATCACCACTCCAGAGTCAATATAAAAAAAAACACATCCAAAAACTGTTGCCAAGTTCATTTATTATTTAGCCAAGTCTCGCCAAGGTGCTGTTACGGTAAATGTATTAAAAAGCCAATTTTAGGCAATTACTACACCGCCGCGCCGTAATCCTGGGAGAGTGCGCTTAAAATGGATAAGGGCTTGTACAGACTGGGACACACAGTTGTCACCTTTATCGTCAGCCTAGACGACCGAGAATCGGCCTGATTATTGGGCCGATTCTCGGTCGTTTCTTCTCGCCAGCGAGAATTTCTATTAATCAAATGCTATTATAATATCAACGAATACTTTGATGATAAATGCTAAATTAAATAAGGTATGTACATGCTTAAATAAATAATTGCAATTCATTATAGATACATTTAGAAATATATCATCATCATCTGCTTAGCCTTTTCCCAACTATGTTGGGGTCGGCTTCCAGTCGAACCGGATGCAGCTAAATATCAGTATTTTACATGGAGCGACTGCCTATCAGACCTCCACAACCCAGTAATGGGTAATACGATACTCTTGGTAAGACTGGTTGTCAGACTTTCGGGCTTCTGACTAACAGTAACGACTGTCAAAGATCTACAAATGACAGCCGGGACCAACGGCTTTACGTGCTTTCCGAGGCACGGAGGAAACTCGCTATAGTAAATGGTCACCCATCCACAGACCAACCTCGGCAAGCGTGGCTTAACCCGGAAGATCGGTCTATGCGGCTGTAATTATTTAGCCACGAGCTCCTCACATTTAGAAACATATATTTAGACAAATAAAAGCCCTCTTCCTCTCTCCTACCATTTGCAGTGCCCGACAGGGTCCACAATGATCAATATCTTTGTAAAACCAACCATCTAAGTGTACTTGTGGAAGCAATAAATATATTGAGTATTGAGTATTGAAATATGTCAAAAATCGAATCGATTATCGGTCGTGGGGCAGACCCTTATGAATATACAAATAAATATAATTGAAGTGTGTGTTTGTTAGGTCTAAATAACAACTTTTTAATAAATGCATAATTATAGGTGTTAACAAAGTATACTCACACAAAACAAAAACTACTTATATTTTTTTTGTAAGTCTGTTTACTCAGACTAATCTCCGAAATTACTGTGTCGATTGTCACTGAGAAAATAGCTGGTGTTGTAAAGAGTAACTTAGGCTATATTTATTTTAGAAAATTAGTTAGAGTTCCGTGCAAAATCTCCAAATCCCCGACTGTGAGCTGACCTTCCGGCTTGTGACTATCCGTAACGACTGTCAAAGATCTATAAATGACGGCCGAAATCAACGGCTTTACGTGTTTTCCACATCGCCAACTGCCAAACTCCAGGCTACTAAGAAATTCTTTGGAAAAACCTTATACTTAAGGTAAACGCTCCGACCAGCCCGCGAAATTTAAATTTTCTTAGGTTTTTTGTAATTTGCAAGTCAGTCATCATCTGCCTAGCCTTTTCCCAACTATGTGGGGGTCGGCTTCCAGTCGAACCGGATGCAGCTGAATATCAGTATTTTACATGGAGCGACTGCCTATCAGACCTCCACAACCCAGTAATGGGTAATACGATACTCTTGGTAAGACTGGTTGTCAGACTTTCTGGCTTCTGACTAACAGTAACGACTGTCAAAGATCTACAAATGACAGCCGGGACCAACGGCTTTACGTGCTTTCCGAGGCACGGAGGAAACTCGCTATGGTAAATGGTCACCCATCCACAGACCAACCTCGGCAAGCGTGGCTTAACCCGGAAGATCGGTCTATGCGGCTGTAATTATTAATTTAATTTGCAAGTCAGTATCAGGTTTAATGTTGATTAAAGTATGATTCGCGGGCGTAAGAAGTATGTATTTTCAAAATTATAACCATTAAAATCAGTAAAATGACTCCATAAGTCAAGATTCATGTAAAATGTCAAGATTTCATATTTTACATGAAGCTTGACTCCACGTCAACTATAAGCAACTAAAAGTGTCTCAGTGTGAAAAAGACTTTATTTCTCGGAACCTAAGTGATTAGTAATTTAAGCTAAAATGCTAAGCCTCTAAGGACATAGGTATTAAGTCATCTCCGTTAAGACTGGGCTTTAAAAGTAGTTTTGTAACTTGTAGATGGCAACACTATGTAAAACATACAGAAAAATGAACAGTTCATTAATTAAACATCCATCGGTTTGTAAAAACCTCAACAATATTAACTATATTAGAATTAAATGTGTTTGGGAATACCATCATCACGCCTGTATTCCCCGAAGGCTTAGGCAGAGGTGTACCAACGTACACCCACAGTTCGCCGGTTATTTTCGGTCCCATGTAATAGAGGGCGAGCCTATTGCCATTAACCGGGCACAAATCCAAACTCCGAGCTGCTACTGAGAAATTCATAGTAAAACCCAATAACACTTTTTACTCGACCTGTGAATCGAACCTGAGACCCCATGCACAGCAGTCGCACTTGCGACCACGAGACCAACGGGGCAGTTTGGGAATACAAACCCAGATAAAGAGTTTAACTACTTTGCTGCGCGCATTTTAAAGACTTTTCGAAAACGCTTAGTGTCACCCTTGTTTAGTAACATTTTTGGCAACTGTTTCGGCCCCGTTGTTCGTAGCGTGATGTTTCATACGTACAAACCTTCCCCTTGAATCACTCTATCTATAGATGAAAACCGCATTAAAATTCGATGTGCAGTTTAAAAGAATTGAGCGTACAGATGGCGGGAAACGACTTTGTTTTATTTATGTTGATATTAGCTTTTGCCCGCGATTTCGTCCGCGTGGATTAATAGTTCCCGTTCCCGGGGGATTTCCGGGATGAAAACTATTCTATGTCCTTTCTCGGGTTCCAGACTATATCTGTACCAAATTTCATTGAAATCAGTTCAGTGGTTTAGGCGTGACGAAGAGACAAACAGACAGACAGACAGAGTTACTTTCGCATTTATAATATTAGTACGGATTTTTATCGTCGGTCCACCTGATGTTAAGTGGTCACTGCTGCCTATAGACAACTGCAATACCAGAGGCCTTGCAATGCGTTGCCATCCCAGAGACAAAGTTGAAATGTCTCATATACCTGTAATTACACCGGCACCCATACCCTTCAAACCGGAACACAGCAACGTTGCTTTGTGGCAGAAATAGGTACGGTATTGGTGTAACCGATGGTTGCTTACCACTTTTTTTGACAGTACCTATGTCTTCCATGTAGGTTTAAATAAGAATACAGAATAAACACTCTTTCCAAAACGAAAAATTACATTAAATCACGTCAAAAATTGACGAAGAATATTTTAACAATGACATCAAAAATCTGTTTTAGAGTCGGCCCGTAAAATGTAGCTAAAAATCATTTCTCTTGGTTTATTCCCCAAGTATTTTCAAATCACAAATCACAATGTAATAGAAGAAAAATGGAGTTGGATTCAACACCGAACTATAACAGAAAATGAAATAGTAACAGTTAAAATGTTTGATATATCTGGACGCTTAAAAACCAAAACAAAACATTCAACAATATATGTAATAGATTCAAAGAAACATTAAAGTATTTAAGTCAAAATGTTCAAAGATGATGACGGTAAGAATTCTTGCAAACATTAGCAATAATTGTAGCTTTAGGGCAAAGATGCACAGACTTATTGACATTGGGCCTTTTGGGCAAACGATAAACTAATGACGGGCCACCATCACAAATTAAAAACATACCTATATAGCCAAAAATGTAATTAAAAAAATAATATATACTAGTTATTTGAAAAGATGGATGGATTTATGTGAAGGATGATCTGAAAGAGAAGGGAGTCAGTGATAGCATGACGGTTGACAAGACAGCATGGAAGAAGAAAACGTGTTGCGCCGACCAATGAAAAATAAAAAAAAAACAATCCAATCAAAATTAATGTTAATGAATGATGATAACAATATAGGTTTATATAATTTGAACTGGCATTAATATTTGCACACCATGACAATATTATGTTAATCATGTTAGCACAATTTCATTTATAACACCTTACATGTATTATATTTAATTTTCTTTTATAATTGTAATGTACACTCATGTTTGAGCAAATAAAGTTATCTGTATTTATGTACTACGACTAGCTGTAATACTTTAGACAATAAAAGTATGTTCTATTATATTTTGATTATTTTGATTTAACTGCCTTGTTAGCCAAGTGGTTCTAAGCGCGACTGCTACGCTAGAGGTCCTGGGTTCGATTCCCAGGTCGAGCAAAAAGTGTTATTGGGTTTTTCTATGAATTTCTCAGTAGCCGCTCGGAGTTAGGATTTGGGCCCGGTTAATGGCAATCGGCTCGCCCTCTATTACATGGAACTAAATATACTGGCGAACTGTGGGTGTACATTGGTACACCTCTGCCTAACCCTTCGGAAAATACAGGTGTGATGGTATAATCTATTTTGATTTTGGTTTTATTTTTAGACTCCAATGATGCATCCATGGGTGCTGTACGGTACCCTGTCATGCCATCATTGGTGGCCCTCCAGCAGATGAGGAACCGGCTTCATCTCGCGCAGTTGGGCAAGAAGTTGATGAAATGGACTGCATTAGCAACCCTTAAGGAGCTCCGAAAGCTAGCGGGTGAAGTCACTCAGTAAGTCCTAACCACTGTTCAATCCTAACTAATCTTATCCTGTGTGCCGTGCTGGCCCAGTGGATAAGGTGAGCTGCTACTGACAATATCATTTCAGTATTTTATTTCATAAAACCCAATAACACTTTTTGCTCGAAATCGAATTGCTGGGAATCGAATCCAAGACCTCTAGCTCACTACTTTATTATCAAAACAATGTCGTGATTGCCCAGTAGTTAAGACGCCCGCCTCTCATGCACGAGGTTTTGGGTTCGCAACCGCCGGGCACGGGCAAGTACCAATGTGACTTCTTCTAATTCATATCAAATCAAATCAAATCAAATCAAATCATTTATTTCAATTAGGCCATTAAAAGGCACTTTTGAACGTCAAAAAAAAAAATTAAAACTAATGAATCTAGTTGCCCATTGGAGCCCATGGAGAAGAACGGGCAAGAAACTCCATACATACTCTTTTAAAAAAAACGTATTACATTATATTGTACAATTACATGCATTCCATAATAAAATATGCTAATGTCAAAACGATCTGTTAACAATAAAAGTCACTCAAAGTACTACAATGCGTACTAAGTGCCACGAATTAAGAAATGAAAGCTAAACCAATTGTAATACTTAACACCAATATTGAGATCGAAGATGATCACTTCTAACATTTGAAAGGCAACGAATCAGTGTGTGAGCCATAGTAATCACCAAAAGTAACATTATTGTCTAAGAGAAAAATAGAAATAGTAATAATAGTCAAAAATAAATTACTAATTTAATTAGCAACCAGTTGATTTTGTCAAGACTAAATTGTCCAGTGGAGCAGGACCAGCATGTTTCCAAGCATTTTTATCTTGGATATAATCCTCTAATTTGTAATATGCCTGTTTACAAAGTGTACTCTTAATCATTTTTTTAAATGTTTCATTTAGTTTTAGTATATCGCAAGGTATTTTATTGTAACATTTAACACAGTACCCCATGAAAGATGTGTGCACTTTTGATAATCTAAAAAATGGTTGTGCTATTTTGTCCTTATTTCTGGTATTAAAATTGTGTCTATCACTTATTTTATCAAAAAGATGTAGATTTTTTCTTACATACATAATATTTTCATAAATGAATTGACAGGGCACTGTCATAATATTAATCTTTTTAAATAGTTCCCTAAGAGATTCGCAGCGACGGAGATTATAAATGGCTCTGACAGCTCTCTTTTGTAAAATAAAAATGGATTCAATGTCAGCAGCCCGACCCCACAGTAAAATGCCATACGACATAATGCTATGAAAGTAGCTAAAATAGACCAAACGCGCAGTTTCGACATCAGTTAACTGTCTAATCTTCCTAACAGCAAAAGCTGCTGAGCTTAGCCGCCCTGCAAGAGATGTTATATGTGGTCCCCATTGTAATTTCTCGTCTAGCGTGATTCCTAAGAAAATAGTTTGATTAACAAAAGCCAGTTTTCCGCCATTCAATATAAGGTCACATACATTACTTCTAACATTTGGTAAAGAAAATCTAATACATTTGGTTTTCTTTTCATTATCATATGTACTTTCTAAGTTTATCTTGACATCACTGACATCGGTAACCATGTCAGAGGCCCTTGAGGCGGTTTAGAAACTCTGACACTAGGGTGTGTGGGGTCGTTAGACCTTACTGCCCACATGATAAGAAGAAGAACTAATCCTATCCTATCCTACTAATATAATATAACTAACTTCTGCCCAATACTTCGTTCGCGTAGATATTTTCACCCGTGTTAAGTAACGTCTTTGGTTGCTGCTCTGCTACCGTGGGTCGCAACGTGATGTTATATAGCCTATGACACTCACAAATAACGTGGCTTTCTATGGGTAAAAGAGTTTCCAAATCGGTTCAGTAGATCTAGAGATTACCCACTACAACCTCACAAATACACAACGCGCGACTGCTACACTAAATGAAATTCTCAGCAGCAGCTCGGAGTTAGGATTTGTGCTTGATTAATGGCAAAAGGTTCGCTCCCTATCCGGCAAACTGTGCGTGTACATTGGTACACCTCTGCCTAACCCTTTGGGGAAGCTGCGGGTTGTTCGAAAGAGATACCGCGCCCCCGGAACGCAAAGGGCACATGAAGGAACATAGACGGGTTTTAGTTAGTAAAAGTCAGACACTCCCTCCCGTCCCGCCCAGGGCGGGGGAAGTTATTTGATGATTTCCCGTCTTAAAAAAAAAAACCCTTCGGGGAATATAGGCGTGATTGTATGATATGTTACAACTTACGTATTTTTTCTAATGAATTTGTTTTTTTTCTGTATTTTCCAGATTAATCAAAGATTATGACGTGAAAGTCAGGAGTGCTTTCATATGCCTCGCACGAGCTCGCTACTTCGTCCCAAAAATGAACGATGTTGTACTAGAAAGTCTTCCCAGGCGTGTAAGTGGCATTTTAAATAAATACATACATACATACATAAACTCACGCCTTTTTCCCATAGGGGTAGGCAGAAACCACAGAACGCCACCTGCTGTGACCTGCTACGATCCTTAAATACTTTTTTTGCTTCATCCACGTTCATACATCTGGTCATACAAGCACGCCGGTTACGAGTACTGCACAAAGTCTGCAGCTGTACTGCATAAAGTCAGGGTAGGTCTTTCTAGGGTGTCCCCTCCCGGCATTTAAAATATTTTTTAGTTTCTGCAACTACCTCGGTAGCGTAATGGTCCTAAGCGCGACTGCTACGCTAGAGGTCTTGGGTTCGATTCCCAGGTCGAACAGTGTTCTTGGGTTTTTCTATGAAATTCTCAGTAGTAAGCTCAGAGTTAGGATTTAATTGTGTCCGGTTTATGGCAGTAGGCACGTCCCCTTTTACATGGGACCTAAAACATACCGGCGAAGTGTGGGTGTACATTGATTCATCTCTGCCTTACCCTTCGGGGAATACAGGCGTGATGGTATGTATGTTTTGTTTTTGACGACACGGTTGGCGCAGTGGCTGAGCCATCGACTGCTGCGCTGCATGTCGCTAGTTCGATTCCCGCACGGAACAAATGTTTGTACACCACGTTTAGAAACGTGCGTCAACATCGCGTTTTTCACTCCATCTTGTTTTGTCTGACGCGCGTGCGTATCGCGTCTGTATGAATAAAAACGCGCGTCAACGGAGCGTTTAATAACATGTGCTCAGGCCCTTAATCATTCAAGTAACTGGTCACCAATGGCAATTACAAATTCTTTTTTTACAAAAGTAAAACCGTATTCAAAAACTAAAATGAAAAACTGAAATAAATAATTTGTCTTTGACTTTGACTTTAAAAAGTGCTCGTAACTGCCTCGTTGGCCTAGTGGTCCGGAGTGCGACTGCTACGCTAGAGGTCCGGGTTCGATTCCCAGGTCGAGCAAAAAGTGTTATTGGGTATTTCTATGAAATTCTCAGTAGTGGCTCGGAGGTTAGATTTGCGCCCGGTTAATGGCTCGTCCCCTACTATTACATGAGACCTAAATATACCGGCGAACTGTGGGTGACCATCGGTATACCCCTGCCTAACCCTTCGGGGAATACAGGCGTGATGGTATATATACAACCGTATTCAAAAACTAAAAACTGAAAAATAACTTTAGTTTTGGAATTCGATGGCTTTTGTTATATTTGTTTTGTATTGTAGTAAGATAGTAGTTATCAAAAAATTGGCTAAGTTTTTTGAGAGCAGAATCCATAGCCTCCGTGGCGCAATGGCTAGCGCGTTCGGCTGTTAACCGAAAGGTTGGTGGTTCGAGCCCACCCGGGGGCGATTCTTTTTAGCACATCTTATTGCTGATAAATGATAATAAATATTTGAATATAAAAAGTATGAACAAATCTAAAAATATACCTATTATTAGTAATCAAAATTTTTTGGTGTCAAAGTTCAATTTTACTAATTTACTAGTGTACTACTTATTTCACACGCATTAAGTAACGTCTTTGGTTACTGCTCCGCTCCCGTGGGCGAGATGATATATAGACATAGATATATAATTATATAAATGATACCCAGGTCCAGCAAAATGTTATTGGGTTTTTATATAAAATTCTCAGTATTACATGGGACTTAAAAACATACCGGCGAACTGTGGGTGTACATTGGCACACCTCTGCCTAACCCTTTGGGGAATACAGGCGTGATGGTATGTGTAGTAAATAATCGTGTTTATAAGTGCCTATATATACATCGATATAGAACCAGATAGCAAAAATTCACGTAAACACACATAGGCGCCGTGGCTTAGTTGGTTAAAGCGCCTGTCTAGTAAACAGGAGATCGTGAGTTCGAATCTCGCCGGGGCCTTTGTGGTATCTTTTTGTGAATGTGAAATATTTTTTTTGTTAATAAAACGTGCAATTTTCAAGCGCGTGATTAGAAATGCTTATCGCAATTATGTTTATTGATAAAATTATTGTTTATCTTATCGATTTTAATTAAAATGATTATTTCGTATAGCTGATTGATTCAGTTTAATTTTAACCTCATTTTGTTATATATGTAACAGCTGCTGCCTCGTTATCGTATAAGTGGTCCTAAGCGCGAATGCTACGCTAGAGGTCTTGGGTTCGATTCCTAGGTCGAACAAAGTGTTATTGGGGGTTTCTATTAAATTCTCAGTAGCAGCTCGGAGTTAGGATTTGTGCCCACTTAACACGACTGATAACACAGTTATGTGGGGTAACTGTTTGTAACTCTGAACAAATTATATAATGATGATTGATTGATTGGTTGATTGATGTATGCATGTGGACGAGGCGAAATAAGTGTGTAAGGATCGTAGCAGGTGGCGTTCTGTGGTTTCTGCCTATCCCTATGGGAAAAAGGCGTGAGTTTATGTATGTATGTAAATTGAATAAATAAATAATCTCTTCAAAGTTAGAGTGAACAGGCTTCTTCTGGGTAAGCTCACTCCATCGTAAACTATGTGTATGTCACCTTTGACCTAGACTAGAGTCAAGAGCTTAGGTACCCATCTGGAATAAAAAATTAAAAAAAAATACTATTGGCAATAGACTCGTCCCTTATTACATGTGACCTAAATATACCGGCGAACTGTGGATCTAGGTACATTGGTACACCTCTACCTAATGGTGGGTCCATACGATACAGACTTAACACAGACTCCTATTGAATTTTGTCTGTACAACAAATCAGTACAGACAAATTTTAATGTCGGTGTACCAGAAAAGTCGGAAGTCTGCGTACAAGTCTGTACGATTGTCGGAGCAAAACTCATGATTATTGAATTACTTAATTTATTAATTAAAATCGAAGTCTGAACGGATAAAAAGTCTGCACAGACATTTGGTAAGTAAAAATGTTTACTCATACTTTATAGTCTGTGCAGATATCTGTACAGACAAAAGTCTGTATCGTGTGGACCCACCATACCCTTGCAGGAATACAGGCGTGATGTTTTAGATACCTCCTCTTTCTTTCCCAGGAGAAAGGCAATATTTTGGTGTTACTGTTTTTCTGTCTGCTATATCTTGCGGTCCTGGTGTACTTCTCGCATCTGAGGCCTCTGCAGACCAGTTCTAGCTGGACCCTCATACGATGCGTATAGAAGCACTCCTCACGCACCTCTTAAGGTACGATTTGGGGGACGCGACCGAGACATGCGACTGCGACGCGCGACGCGACAGGGAAACGCGACAAATAAAATCGTGTCAATTTTTTTTTTCGGTTTTTCTAATGTCCGTTTTTCTAGTCTTTTTGACGTGTAAACTTAAATCTTTTTCTAAAATAAAATAGTACTAAATTACTCCTTATAATATCAGCTATCTGCTGGTCAAAGTTCCGTGAAAATCGGTCCAGCCGTTTCGGAGTTTTGCCTATACAAACAGAGAGACATACAGAATTATTTTTCGCTAAGGTATCGTGTAAACATTTTTTTAATAAAACGAACAGACTTATTATTTACTTATATTTAATTGTTATGATAAATCGTAACAAGCATTTTTGAATTGTCAACGAGTCTGTCAGTTAGACAGTTGAATCTTATGTCACTTTTTTATATTTGACAGAAACCACGGGCGACACGCGACTTGACAGCTGTCAAGTGAAGACCTGTCACTTGCATGCTGTCTCTGTCGCTCGCTGTTGTCGCCTGTCTCTTTCGCGCACTCCAAATTTTCTTCATATATTTGTAACTAACTTTTGCTCGCGACTTCGTCCGCGTGGATTAATAGTTCCCGTTCCCGGTGGATTTCCGGGATGAAAACTATCCTATGTCCTTTCTCGGGTCCCAGACTATATCTGTACCAAATTTCATTGAAATCGGTTCAGTGGTTTAGGCGTGAAGAAGAGACAGACAGACAGAGTTACTTTCGCATTTATAATATTAGTACGGATTGTCTTCTTGCATCGCAGTTAATTGTCTCTTGCGTTACTCAAATCTTACCTTCAGAATAATAAAAAAAAAAAAAAAAAGCTTTATTTGGTAACCATAGAATAAGGAGGCCCCTGTCTCGTTAGCGTAGTGGCCCTAAGCACGAGTGCTACGCTAGAGGTCCTGGGTTCGATTCCTAGGTCGAGCAAAAAGTGTTATTGAGTTTTTCTATGAAATTCTCAGTAGCAGCTCGGAATTTGGATTTGTGCCCGGTTAATGGCAATAGGCTCGCCCCCTATTACATAGGACCTAAACATACCGGCGAACTGTGGGTGTACGGTCAGCAACAAAAGTCGATTAACAATGTTACTTTTACGTATAATTTAAATAGAAACGAAATAATACAATTCACTGCTATTTAGAATTTTAAACAATATCTCAGAGTTCATTTTATCTTAATTTTAGATCAATTTCGTGTTTTCTTTGGTATTGTGCTCAATAATCAGGATTTAAAAATCTGAACTGTTAATTTACTTTTGTTGCTGACTGTACTTTGGTACACCTCTGACCAATACCCTTCGAGGAATACAGGCGTGATAGTATGTAAAATAAATGTTAAAAAGTATGTTTTTATTTATTTTTCAGGCGTGTGTAACTGTTAGTCAAACGACAAGGAATATTTCAGGAGTGAAAGTCAAAAACTTCAATCTTATAACCGTAAGTAGTAGTTATATATTATACTAGCGACCCGCCCCGGCTTTGCACGGGTGCAATGCTGATACTAAACACAATAATCCTTCCGCTTCAATCACTCTATCTATAAAAAAAAAACCGCATCCGTTCAAAAGTGCCTTTTATTTATTTATTTATTTATTTTATTTTATTTTACTTTATTGGGACATAAAACAGTTACACATTACAATAAGGTATGACATAATATATTTAAAACTAAGTAAACGTGTAACCCACACCAATATCCGCGAAATAATAGCTTGAAAAATTATAAAATTATTAAACGCGTGCGTCAGGGAATTACTCGTATGTTATTTGAGGTAATACTACTTTAAAGATTCAATAGCCATCCTTTTGAACTTATAGTGCTTTAGTGCAAAGATATCTAGTTCGATGAAGTGTGTGTTATACGTATCTACGATGCGTCGAAGAGGCGCCCGTGCGCCAGCGTGGCGTTATTTATTAAAACTTTATGCACAAAATGTATAAAATACACCGTACAAAGGCGGACTTAATGCCTTAGGCATTTTCTACCAGTCTACCTTAGGGTGATGCAGAGACAGAACAAAGTAGGTGCAAGAAACGGAAAATTTCCAAGAATTAAAAAAAATATATAAATATATATTATATACATATAGGTAATATATACATAAATACATACATACAAACAAAATATACAAAGTAGGGAGAGATAAGAATAAGTAGGTGGAGAAATCTGCCCTACTAATTGTACTTGCAGTAATCGTCATTTTTGAGAATTTCACTTTTTTGCAAAAATGGCATCCTAAGGATATGTTCTATACGTAAAAAATATATTTAAAAGTTTTTTCTTATAATAAACTTATTTTTTAACTAACATGAAACGCAGTACTTGCACCTAAATGTTACTTTTACTAAAAAGATCTCGAAACCGCCATTTTGCAAGTACTGCGTTTGCAATAAGCAGGGCAGAAATATAATAAATCAATTATGAGACGAATCTGCCAACTTCTTATGTATGTGTTCGCGAGCCTTTAATGGTCTAATTGAAATAAATGATTTGACTTTGACTTTGATTTTGCATCAAAATCCGGTGCGTAGTTTTAGAGATTTATGCATACATAGGGGCAGAGAAAGCGACTTTGTTTAAAGGCGCGTTTCCATTATGCAAGTGATTTGCATACAAGTTGCAAGTTGCATGCAAATTGTATAGTGGAAACAACAACTTGCAAACAAGTTGCAACTTGTATGCAATTAGGTTTAAACTTGTCCGCACAATAATCAAGTCGGCACATTTGCACGCAAGTTGCAAGCGCATGCGGTCGTGCATAGAGGATTACTTTGTTTATGACTTTATTACTTTGTAATCTCATAATAAACTAGTGCTAAAAAAATACTCTAGCCTCTATAGAAAGATCATAAAACTAACCCAGAAAGAAAGCTCAAAGTAACCATTATATTAATACTTCTCAAAATAAATCCAAAGCTATGTCGATGCTTTTTTTTGTTATTTAATACGTGTATAATTATTGCGTATACAACTCTGTATGCAGGGACAAGCACAGCACGTCTTCTACCCATGATAAACACTGTACAACTAGAACTAACTTGTATACCACTAAAATCTTGTATGCAAGCTGCAAGTTGAACAAAATCGTGTTTCCAATTCAAGTCACTTGCACACAAGTCTGACGTCATACATGTATGCAAACACTTGCATAATGGAAACGCGCCTTTATACTATGTAGTGAAGACTAGCTAACTGCCCGCGACTTCGTTTACGTGGCTTATTTCATCCGCAATTTGTCACATCTTTGGTTACTGCTCCGCTCCCGTGTGTCATGGCGTGTGCGTGATGATGTAGGGATTGTTTTTTTTCCAAAATATATAATACTAGCTTTTGCCCGCGACTTCGTTCGTGTGGACTTCAGGTTCGTCCCGTCTAGTCAAAAATTGTAGCCTATGTGTTATTCTGATGTATAAGCTATAGCCTATGTGTTATTCTGATGTATAAGCTATATTGTGGTAAAGTTTCATTCAAATCCATTCAGTAGTTTTTACGTGAAAGAGTAACAAACATCCATACATCCATACTTACAAACTTTCGCCTTTATAATAGTAGTAGGATAAATACCTTCATATCATCACGCCTGTATTTCCCGAAGGGTTAGGCAGAGGTAAAATATTATGAATACAGATCAGAATATCTCAAAAAGTTATTGATGATGGTATAATGGTCAATGAACTTGCCATTGATTTGGACCCGTCTTAAAAATCCACCCCGTATACCCCGCTGTGTAACCCCCGTTCAGTCATGTCTTTGGTTACTGCTCCGCTCCCAGTAGTCGTAGCGTGATGTTCTATACGTATAAATCTTCCTCATGAATCACTCTATTTATTGACAAAAACCGCATTAAAATCCGTTGCGGAGTTTAAAAGATTTGCCTGGTTAAATAACAATAGGATCGCCCCCTATTACATGAGACCTAAACATACTGGTGAACTGTGGGTGTATATTGGTAAACCTCTGCCTTACCCTTCGGGGAATATAGGCGTGATGGTATGTTAGTTTAAAAGATCTAAGCTTACAGACGGCGGGAAGCGACTTTGTTTTATATTATGTAGAGACTTTCAACTGATAAAGACTGATAATGATTTTTTAAATTTTGTACGAGATTTTAATTGGAATTTTTATAATAAGAAGAACATCATTTATTTAATATAACGTTTTGTTATATAAATTATAATAAACAGTATGTGACGTAATGATAAATAGGCTGATTAGAACGGAATCGACAATTTCGAAACTCCAGCAATAGCCTCCGTGGCGCAATGGCTAGCGCGTTCGGCTGTTAACCGAAAGGTTGGTGGTTCGAGCCCACCCGGGGGCGGAAAATTCTTTTTGAAATAGAAAATATTGTTTTGTTTATTTTATAAATATTTATTTAATTTTTAATGTACTAATTAAAAAGTTGTACCTCTAGTGTCTTTATTTCGTATTTTTTCTTTTTTCCAAACATGATTTTTCTGCCTCGTTGGCGTAGTGGAGTGCGTCTGCTACGCCAGAGGTCTTGGGTTCGATTCCCAGGTGTAGCAAAAATTGTTATAGGGTTTTTCTATAACATTCTCAGTAGCAGTTTGGAGTTAGGATTACAGGAATGATGGTATGTGTATGATTAAGGCTAAGGCGCGTCAAAGACAGAGCGACTTTAGTGGCCGCCACTGTCAACTGTTATGAAGTAACCTAAATATTTTGCAGTGGCATATGCCCCACTTATGATAAATGATGGGTCAAATTCCTCTAGTATACATATAATCTTGCTAGATTTTGGTAGGATTCGCAACTCAGAATTTGTGTAGATAGCTTTGACTCGTATTATTTTTGTGTAAAATAAATAAATGTATACCTATCTCTAACGTTAGCCTAGTAGTCCTAAGCGGGATTGCAATGCTGGAGATCTTGGTTTCGATTTCCAGATCGAGTAAAAAGTGTTTAGGATTTTTCTAGCTCAGAGTTAGGATTTGTGCCCGGTTAATGGCAATAGGCTCGCCCTCTTTTACATGGGATCTAAACCTACCGGCGAACTGTGGGTGTTTGTACACCTCTGCCTAACCCTTCGGGGAAAACAGGCGTGATGGTATGTAACATAATCGTGTTTTTGTTTTGTTTCAGGCTGGTTGCGATTCGTACGCATTCCTAGGAATGAGCCAGGGAGGCATTCAAATCAAAAAGTGTAAAGAAATGTGGTATCAATTAGTTAAACAAATGGTGCTTCTATGTCAATATCGTGTTACGTTCCAGTTGCTAGACACAGCCAATAGGAATGCTACCAAGTAAGTGACCGTTGTTAGAATTTACTTGAAGATATAGAGAATGGATTGAGAGTTTCATATTTCATTCCATTTCTATGAAGTAAGCGGTTTGAAGGGTATGGGTGCCGGAGTAATTGCACATGAGACATTTCAAGTTCGTCTCTGGATTTTTTTATTTTTATTTTTTTTCGGATGTCATATATTATCAAATGACTTCTCCTGCCCTGAGTGGGGCGAGAAGCAGTGTCAGACTTATACTGACAAAAACCTATCCATGCTCCTTCTTCCATTCATATCCTTTCGAACAACCCGCAGCCCCGGCAAAGGGTATGGGTGCCGGTGTAATTACAAGCACATGAGACATTTCAACTTTATCTCTTGGATGGATTTAACATCAGGTGGGCCGTCGCGTCGGCTTGTTTGCATCAAATGACATAAAATAAAAGTACTTAAATTAGAGAAAAATATGTGAAAGAGACAACGCGGTCTTGCGGCCAGCAGTTGTCTCTTTCTAGAATCCTGATTGGTCCACGTGGAAATACCCAATAACACTTTTGCCCGACCTGGGAATCCAACCCAGGATCCTTCGCTCAGCAGTCGCTCTTGCGAGTACGAGACCAACGGGACAGAGACAGATATAGACCGCACAGTTGTTTTATCTCTTTCTAGAGAATAGTAAATTTTGTGCAGGTATTGCTCAGTCCATTCTCTATGTGATTTTACTAAAGAAACGAATTCAAAATGGCGGCTGAACAGAGGAATAAGTCATGCCGTTTCACTCACACAGTATAGCGAGTGATAGAGACGGCACTATGCGCAGCCATTTTCTATTCGTTTCTTTATTGGTTGTTTAACGTAAATGTGTACGTAGCCTTATTGGGGTTACTAGCCGAACATGATAATTAGACAAGTAATTTTAAGGTGATTCTTTTAATGTTGCCACAGCAAAATGCAAAAATTTACTTCGTATTTTTTTTGCTTCGTATATTTTTTGTGCTGTTTTTCGCCGTGAAATCTAATAATAATGTAAAATATATTTAATATATTATTTAAAATTGACATCTTTTAAAATATTATTAATAAGTTTCCGGGATCATATTTTTACGAAATATAGGTCACCGCTCAGCACGCTTAGCTCTGACACGGCAAGACATGCCATTCAAATTTGCACTTTAAATTGTGCGCGTTGAAAATATATTTTTAAGCGGCAAGATGGTAAGGTGAAGGCTTGGGGGCGGCGCGCCGGCAGCATTTTTTTTCTGATTATCAATCATCATTTTCTTCTCCCGCCTTGAGGGGGGACGGGGAGGGAATGTCAGACTTTTACTGACAAAAACCCGCGCGCTGGCAATATACAGTTGGTTTTCTCCACTGTCGCCGTGTCGGAGTGGTGTTGTTGTAATAAGCGATGACCAAAATGATTTTTTTTAAGAATTTCTCAAGCTGTCCGGAGTTGGGTTTATCGGTTAACGCCATTAAGCTCGTTTCAATAACTTTAGAACATATTTATGCAAACGTAAATGTAGGCATATAATGTAGTCTCTAGACATATAAAGCCTTACTTTTAAAAATAATGCTAAATAATACTTAACTACTTACCAATTGATTAACTCTCAAATCCTTGACTAAAAATCAATTATTTTTCACAAAGCAACAACTTTCAACGGTGTCTCAGGTGAAAAATCTTATCTATAAACGTTAATCAGCGTTGAGATGTTGTTATGTACTAGCTTAGTGACAAAAAATTTAAACAGCGGCGACCCGTTGTTTAAGTATAATTCAGAAGTAAGATGTCGTGCTGCAATCAGCTGTGACGATGACATTTTTGGTCTATGGATTCTATTGTAAATTTTGACAATTATGCTCAATTGTTCGTTCGATTTCGTTCTTCATCATCATGCTCTATGCTGACCGTCTAAGTGTTGGCAGATTAAAATAATGTTTCATCGTTCAGTTAGTCAATTGAGAGGTAGCTCAGTATGAATTAGCGTTATTTTTATAAGTAAGGCCCATAATGTTATGAATTGTCGAATTTTGTTGCGGAATCAAGGACAGTTGAATCGTTTCTCCGGAAGTTTATCGAGCGCTATTCTGGTGGTCTCCAATGTTAATTCTGGCTTTCAGGAGTTTCAGTGGATGAGAAAAGGGTGGCAGGCCTGTCCCATTAAAAAAATAAAAAAATATTTTTATTTCGCTTTCATTAAAACAGTTACAGTTGTTACCAATAACAATAATTAAAGAATATAAACATATTAAATATGTTAGGAATTTACTTACGATTTAATTGATTTTGCTTTTACGAGTAATAAATTATGAGTTTGCTTTATGAGATTTTTGTAGAAGCCTGAAGTAAAAGAAAATGATTTATAGAGAAAGAATAGAGAAGAAAATCATCAGATCGTGTCGTGAAAGAGAAAGATTCGTTGTTTTGTAATTACCCAGTGGTTAAACCATCTAATGGTGGGTTCACACGCCACAGACTTAACACAGACTACTATAGAATTTTGTCTGTACAACAAATCAGTACAGACAAATGTCGGTGTATCAGAAAAGTCGGAAGTCTACGTACATGTCTGTACGATTGTCGGAGCAAAACTCATGATTATTGAATTACTTTATTAATTAAAATCGAAGTCTGAACTGATGAAAAGTCTGCACAGACATTTGGTAAAGACCTCTGAGTAAAAATTTTTACTCAGACTTTATAGTCTGTGCAGATGTCTGTACAGACAAAAGTCTGTGTCGTGTGGACCCACCATAGCGCTTGAGGTTTTAGGTTCAATACCGGGCAAGTACAAATACCTATGACTTTTTCAATTCAACAGGGACGTACTGTAAATTTATAGGGCCCTGGGCTGGGGGCCCAACTTATTATTCAAGTCAATAGCCATTTTGTCAAAACATGTATTTGCTCTAGTGATGTATAAAGTGTCTTTATATAAATCCGCTCCTGCAATTTATATGTACTTTCTAAGTTTATCTTGGACATGGTGACATTGGTGAAGAGAAACATCGTAAGGAAACCTGAACGAATAATTAATAAGCCTGCAATCGCCAATTGGCCTTAACCCTTAACAACCCCAGCGGCCGCCGCGGTAGACGCTCCGGGCGTCGGGAGCCGCGAGACGACTCCCGGCCACCGTAGGCGCGGGTCTGTGGACGGTGAGCAATGGGTAGCTCACTATCCGTACGTTCAGTGAATAACGACAGACCGTGTCGACGGCGCGTTCGTGTTCCACGCGCGCCTCAAAGAGATGTCAGCAAACTTGGATGGGGCCACTGAGGGCCGATGCCTGCCGGGGCTGCGGGTTGTTCGAAAGAGATACCGCGCCCCCGGAACGCAAAGAGCACATGAAGGAACATAGACGGGTTTTAGTCAGTAAAAGTCTGACACTCCCTCCCGCCCCGCCCAGGGCGGGGGAAGTTATTTGATGATTTCCCGTCTATAAAAAAAAAACCCTTAACAACCCAGTATGCTTTAGTAACGTAAATGATTATTTGTATCACAAAACTGTAATACGAATAATAACACTACGAATGTCGGGTGTACTAAACCAAGATACTAAATGGTTATAAACAATGTTTTGTTTATAATCCGACCTACCTACCCTAATACTCCTGTTAAAAATTGTTATTGTGTCTTTTGGTCACTTGTGGGTTGCTGAGTTACTAACGTGGTTTATTGATTATAAATAAGAAACTAATAATATTATTTAAAAAATCATTATAGTTTTGGAATCATTAAACCGTAGGAATAGATTAGATAAAAAGGTTTTTTGCAGAGACAAATACTTTCGTTTTTATACGTCTTTAGTTAAAAAAGTGTCCGCAAGACACTTGTGGGTTGTTAAGGGTTAATTAAGCAAGCGTGGTGATCAATGCTCGTGTCTTCTCTGTGAAAAGCCATATAAGAATAATGATACTGGGGGATTCTGATGTGACCATAATATGACATATATTGGACTTTATACGAATGAGTTTAGAGTACATTATGATTTTGTTCGCTTTATCCAGTTTATTCTAAGTGTATTTTAAATGTGTGACTGCCCATTTTGGTCGAAAACCACACCTGATCTCTTCGCGGTTGTGTCGGATTGCCGTCCCATCGGACTATGAGAGTGAGGGCAGAGGGAGTGCACCTGCATTTTCGTACATTATAATATCTCCTGCTTACTTGATAGTGCAAATTGAGATTGGCCGCCGTCACCACAATTCGGTCAAGATAATTTATAATGGCATTATCATCATCATCATCTCAGCCATAGAACGTCTACTGCTGAACATAGGCCTCCCCTTTAGATCTCCACATATACCGGTTGGAAGCGACCTGCATCCAGCATATCTAGCATATATAATGTACAAGCGGAGTATCCGCGATTTTGTTCGTGTGGCTTATTTCGCCCGCGTTAATTTACGTCTACGTGTCTGTCGTTACTGCTCCGCTCCCGCGAGTCGTAGCGTGATGTTATATAGCCAACGTTACTCAATTGTAAAGTAGCTTTCTAACGACGAAAGAATTTTTGAAATCGGTCCAGTAGTTTCTAAGTTTATTGGTTACATACAAAAATACAAATCTTTCCTATTTATAATATTAGTGTAGATTATTGTTATTACTATAAAAGTCTTTGCCAGTCGCGCTAAGCTGCCATATTCCCCCCAGTTGTCTAATTGTCTTGATCGGCCAGTAATTACCTCTATACATATAACCTTGTATCGAAAAGGGCCCTATACACTTAAGGAATTACTCCGATCTGTTACCCCGCTTTGTCCCCTTAGGGGGACAGAACGATGAGGGGACAGTCAAGGAGGAGTTCACCGAGTTGCTAACAGGGGGACAGATAAGGGGACAAAACAGGGTGACAGTTCGGCCTAATTCTACTTTAACGGGTCGGCCTGTTCGGGTCGGTAGTCCCATTCATGCCGAACCGAATGTGTCGAACCGATTATGTGTATAGCGACCCGTATTCGATTCGATTTTTAAGCACTTAATTATTTTTCTTTTGCCCAAATAATTGTCTTTTTTGTGTCTGTATATAACATGATTCAAACTTAATCCGTTGATGATAAAAGAAGAATTTACAATGAAGTCATTAAAAACGCCTATTTTTTGCAAAAATATATAATTATAATAAATAGAGAGTATAATATAAGAATTCAATGCGAAAGATTTTAAAGAAAGCAATGATAAAATATTTGTTATTCAATTAAAATGAAATGGACTCGTCTTAAAGTAGGAACTTACTATTACTTGCGTGGGGAGTTCGACAAAGCTATGTTAGCTAGGGTATACCCCATCAAGGATGGCCGATAGTTTCGAAAAGATCCGAAAAGACGAAGTGACCGCGTTCGGTAAGATACAGCAGCCCCTGTAGCCATGTAACAAACGATAGACGCAAACGCTGAGTAGGCTTTAATAGATCTTCAACTTTATGTGCTTGGTTTTAAGTTGAAGATCTAATGAAGATTGCATAGCGTTTTCGCTCTTTCCAGTCGCTAACGCTTAGAAATCTTTAATAGATTTTCAACTTAAGGCCCTGGGGTATTAAGTTGAAAATCTATTGGTACCTACCGAGCGTTTACGATTATCGTTTGTGACTTGGCTAGGGGGGCAGGTGTAGGCAGGCCCTCTTCAAGATCTTTGACTAATCTTAATTCCGCTGGTTGCGATTAGTGCTAGTACTGTGGCGATGCTTAGGAGCGATCTAAACCCAATAAGTTCGTCTTAAAGCTGAAATGATGAGACAGCCATGCTGTTATGTTTACTTATTTAAAAAAAAAACCTTGCCCCACACTAGGAGTTTCTCATGTATCATGGGTGCGTTTACCAACATTTAAACTCACATACACAAACAGCCAGACCCGGAACAACTATCTGTAGGCTATACAAATATTGTTTCCGTGCGGGAGTCGAAGCTCAGCCACTGCGCCAACCGTGTCGTTAAGCTGTGTTTCCTTTGAACGGTATGGGTGCCGGTAGTGTGTGCACTTGAGATATTTTAGCTTCGTCCCTTGCAATGCGATGCATCTGCGATGCACATAGGTGGCAGTGACCACTCAACATCAGATAAACCGATCATCACCTTTAATAGCCTTCTGTGCTTTCTGTGCGAGCTTCTATAGCTGGGTACTCACTTAGCAGTGTAGCACGTAACGTATCAGATACGGTATCAAGTGAGTACGTAGGCACGAGCCCGCTGCGAGCCGCTAGCGCTTGGAGCGCTGTAAGCTCGCAGTAACCCGCCCAGTGGCGGTTTCACTGCGAACACAAAGGCGGCTAGGAAGCTCGTAGCTAGATACGCGGAGGACCGTGGACGAGCCGTACCCACTTGCAGGTTGATGCCGTATCTGATATGTTACGTGCCACACTGCTAAGTGAGTACCCAGCTTATGAAGGCGCCAAGAGCGAGCTTCTATGACGGCGCCCTTAAAAAAAATCTGGTCCTGGTCTGGTCATTTCTGCGCCCCTCCAGGGTCTGCGTCCCGTATCTGGATACCGCTGGTACCGCCCTAGTTACGGCACTGGAACCGAAGCCTCGATTACCATTGATATAAATCGCGTAACATTAAAAGCTCAAACTAAATTTAATAGTACAGCCCTTTGTAAAGGAGCTCGTCCGGGAAAGTACTACCACCATACATATTTCTGCAGAAAAGCAGCGTTGCTGTGTTCCGGATTGAAGTGTATAGGTGCCGGTGTAATTACAGGCACATAAGATACTTCAACGTTGTCTCTGGGATGGCAATGAATTTGCAAGGCCTCTGGTATTGCAGATGTCTATAGACGGTGACCACTTAACATCAGATGGACCGTCATCTTGTTTGCCATCCAATGATATAAAAAGACATCTTGTAAGGGTCCTTTAATTTTTAAACTTTATTTTAATTTTATTACATACATACATACATAAACTCACGCCTTTTCCCATGGAGGTAGGCAGAAACCACAGAACGCCACCTGCTACGATCCTTACATACTACTTTCGCCTGGTCCACGTTCATACATCTGGTCTTACAAGCACGCCAGTTACGAGTACTGCAACTTTTTTTTTTTAATTTATTATTCGTTCTTAAACCGGTTAATGTAATGCTCTCTGTGTGAAAGTTTCAAGTGTCTTCATTTAACGGTTCATGAGATACAACCCGTAGTAGTAATCCCGTTGGCACCTCTCGGAATAGTATGGCAAGCTAAAAATGCAGAATGTGAACAAGCGGTTTATATTCACAGGAAGCAGAATGTACTACAGAGGTGTATAATACCAAGAATAAGCATAACCATGGTGTATGTACTGTCAGAACTGGATGAGATGGAGAGAGAAGAAACGTTCAGGCTAAAACGATTTAAGCAATTAAAGCATAAAAAGAAAGAACCACCGAAAAAAGAAATAGTTGTTGAGGAGGTTGAACCAGAGGAAGAAATTGAAGAAGAATCGATTCTTGACGTTCTCGAATCACTTATTGAAGAGGCTACTGAACCAGAGCCAGATCCGCTGGAGCTTCTCATGATGCACATAAATGAAGCTATAAACCTAGCAGATATATTGGAAAATGAAGGTAGGTTTCCAAATATAATACACTTGCTCCTGTCCGTGACTTCGTCCGCGTCGTTTTGGTGTTTGATTCCGCTCCTGTAGGTCGTAGCGTGATGTTATATAGCTTGTAATGTTCCTCAATGACTCTTGTTATCATATACAAAATTTTAAATCCGACGTGTAGTTCCAGATATTGGCGCGTTTAAAGAAATCTTCAAATGACTATAAAAACTTTTCAGCTTATATCAGCACTAGCTTCTTCTCGTTAAGATACGTCTTTTGACTACTGCTCCGCTCTCCTGGGTCGAAGCGTGATATTATGTAGCCTATTATTTAATCCTGATAATTTAGCTACCTATTGGTAATTTTTTTTTTTAAATCTGTCCAGTAGTTTCGGAGCGTATCCTCTATATAATGATAGTGGGTATCGAAAAAGAATTAGGGTACCGCGCAAAAAAAAAAACGCGGACGAAGTGGCGGGAAAAACCTTATACTTAAATATAATTATTAACTTAATAAAACATTTTTGACAGAGATGCCGCCGGACAAGGCATTTGGGCTTACTAAATGTGACCTGGTTAGCCTAAAGATGCAATTGAACGAAATTGTCAAGCTTAATGACGCCCCAATTCAAGACAGAACGTGCAATGTATGTGGGGGATTAGAGAAACCAGTAAACCAATGCACATGTCCGAATAAAGAGCCTACAGTTGATGACAGTGAAAAACCACCCTCGTTAACACCTACTATTGTAATGCCTCCACCTATTATACATTCTGGAGATACAACCAAGGTTATATTTTCCGCTGATGAAAGAGAAGAAGTAGAAGAAGAATATTACACAGTGCCTCCACAACAGCATTACGATAACATCTCAGAGCCACGCTCTGTGTGTGTTACCAAACCAGCAATATCTTCATCTCGACTATCTCGATTAAATGAATTTGAATCGTATGTTGATAAAGTAGCTGAATTAACTTCTGACTATCATGGTGAAGGGTTTTTGTGTGATCCGACAGAGTTTATAAAAGCATGTAAAGACGTTAAAGATAGAATTAAACAGATGAAAGAATCTAGAAAAGTGAAATCGAAAATAGATCGTTTAAAAGAGCAGGTAATTGATTTGGAAACGATGGCGGATATTGTACAAAGAGAAGGACTTTCATCTACTAGTATAAGCAGCTTCTTGTCTTGTTGTAAAGAATTTAAGAGTAAACTAGACCATCGAAATATATGTAAAGCTCCTACACCCATTAACAGCGTAGAAAAACTTGTAAACCAAATTAATGAGAGTATAGCGTTAAGCAAAGAAGCGAAAAAGAAAGGCCTGGTCTCATGTGATAGCGTAGATGAATTCATTGAAAATTGTAAAGAAATAAAAGACAAAATTTTAACAGGATCAGACAAGCCACAAGTTATTGCAAAACTGCTTCGCAATATAAACGATATTTTAAGTTATCTATCGCAATATAAAGAAGACGGTACAATATCAGATAGTATTGATAATTTCTATAATTCTTGTTTAATGACCAAAAATAGGCTTAACTGCTGCAAGAAACGTTCAGAAAAAGATTCTACAATAGATGAAACCCCTAAGGGCGGTAACCGTGGGGTACCAGCCTGCGGGCTGATGCCGCCACACAATCCACCTCCACCTAGAAAAAAAGAAATTAAGAAACACAACTGCGGCGCATCACGAGCCAGAACTCCGTCGACAAGTCCATCGGTAACTTCAGAAGACAAGCCTCAAAAAACAATGGATTCAAATAGGAAGAAATTCTGTTATACCATTGAAACAGATAAGTCCTCGACCTTTGGTTTCACAACAGGATCTCCGGATTCTTCCATAACTAAAACTGACCAGTGCAGCAAGAGTGAAAATAGCTTTTTTGCAGTACAGCCAACACTGACATTACAGGCTTCCCTACCTACGTTACGACTATTACCAAGCAGTAGCACAGCGTCCACTCAATACGCAGATGCTAAAACAACACCAGAAAAAACAAAATCTGTTGGATCTGTCAATTCGTGTACAATTATAATTAAAAGCCCCTCGGTAGCAAAAACTAAAGGACTTCCAATAAGGACAAAGAAAGATCCGAAGGGTTACTATGAGCATACAATCAGTACAGTAATAAAGAGGTTGCAAGAGGAAGATGGTAATATTATAGAAAATTCTGAGACTGTTATTGTTAGACAAAGGATTCTTGATTCCCAGCAAAGACCAGTGACATCACAGAAATCGATTAGATGCACCAAACAAGTTAGTGGACCACCAGCGGAAGGGTTCTTACAAACGGTGAGGAATATTAAATCTGCGTGCGATTTCACGCATCCATTCATACCAGTTGTCTGGTCATGTTTGTCTTTGGACGCTGGTCAGCAGAAATACAATGACCCATTCTTTTGTGGTAGTCCTACGGTTTCTGAGAGTGACAATCTTTTATAGGTTATAATATTAAACATAGTCTTTCTTAATTTATTTCTGTTAAGATTCAAATTTCAATGAAACTTAATAACTTAATCGATATTGTGGGTGACAGAATTGCAAATAAATATTATTTTTATCATCTTTTCTTTTTTACTTATTTATTCTTTGTGTGGACTTACCTGCCGGGGCTGCAGGTCGTTCGAACGCGATACCGCGCCCCCGAAACGCAAAGGGCACAAGAAGGAACATGGATGGGTTTTAGTCAGTAAAAGTCTGACACACCTTCCCACTCCGTCCAGGGCGTGAGAAGTCAGTTGATGATTTCCCATCCAAAAAAAAATAAAACTAAATGGGCACGTCGGGCGTTTTTTTTTTTGTGAATTCTTAACTACTCAGTTTTACCTTTGGACGGTTGGACCTAATACATTTGCGCGAAAGATATTTTTGTGAAAGACACTTTCGTGAGAGATTTTCGACTGTTTTACATACTGTTATTAGATAGTTAATTCAAAAAATAAATTGTGCTTTATCGATATAATTCCGGACTCTCTACTATTTTGTAGGTATTTTTTTTTTATTGTCGGGAAATCATCAAATAACTTCCCCCGCCCTGGGCGGGACGCGAGGGAGTGTCAGACTTTTACTGACTAAAACCCGTCTATGTTCCTTCATGTGCCCTTTTCGTTCCGAGGGCGCGGTATCTCTTTCGATCAACCCGCAGCCCCGGCAGGCATCGGCCCTCTGTGGCCCCTTCCAAGTTTGCTGATATCTTTTTGAGGCGCGCGTGGAACACGGACGCGCCGTCGACACGGTCTGTCGTTAGTTAGTCAACGTACGGACGGTGAGCTACCCATTGCTCACCGTCCACAGACCCGTAGCTTGGCGCTGAGGTCACGTTTTTGTTTGTCGACACTGCATTTGAAGACATAGATATCGATTAAATAAAAAAATGCTTTAATGATCACTAGCTTCTATTGAGAGCTTTTCCGAAGACTTTCGGACACTAGGCAAATCATCATCATTTCAGCTGAAATAATTAACTGCTGGACATAAGCCTCCCGCAAGCATCGCCACAACAACAGCCCCTGTAGCCATGTAACAAACGATAAACGCAAACGCTGAGTAGGCTTTAATAGATCTTCAACTTTATGTGCTTGGTTTTAAGTTGAAGATCTAAAGAAGATTGCATAGCGTTTTCGTTCTTTCCAGTCGCCAACGCTTAGAAATCTTTAATAGATTTTCAACTTAAGGCTCTGGGATATTAAGTTGAAAATCTATTGGTACCTACCGAGCGTTTACGATTATCGTTTGCGACTTGGCTAGGGGGGCTTGTCCTGTATTTATCGCATCCATCGTAATTAAGATATGGATTAGTTTAAAGACTAATTTAATTCAGAGTCGGAGTGTCTTAGGGTATCGATATTTAAAAAAAAAAAAAAAAACAACTTAAACACAGGGTAACTTGTAAAACATTAAAGCTTCAATAAGTATAAATTCAGTAATTAACTATCTCGTCTTAGAATGTAGAAATCAGACCTTTCGTTTTGGTATACAATACTATAATCATAAATGTATTATGAACTACAATATACAGGGTGATATTTTTTTTTAATAATTTTTAATTACCAACGTTTCGGATTTTTCTAAAAATAAAAACAAAATAGATTTTCTTGAAAATGGTGGAGTTTCGACCCTCAAATGATAGGAGTTAAATCATTCTAAATTAGTCATAGTTTCTTCTCCCGAGAGGAATACGAGCAATTTCCAGTCACCCTATATAATGTACCAGTTGTGAAGAAAACGTACGGGAATACCGCCATTACCAAAGTCCCATTAATTCGAGTCCAAAGTGATATTCTGTAAAAATCTTTCATATTAAATTTTTGGTGAATTAAAGCCGTAGAATGAAAGCTGACCACTGTCATCCTACTACGTTAGAATACACCAGCAGTGTGATTCTTTAAGCCTCACTTCGTAATTCGTAAGCTGAATCCGCAGTGAGATTACAAAATGGTATTCTGTTAAACACGATCACGCCGGTGATGTCACCACGGCGAACGAATACTAAACCAATGACAAGTTGGTTCGTTATCGAAGTGAGCGCGATCACTTTAGTGAGACTCGTTTTCGAGTTTGCATTTTAGAGAATCGTACTACAGCTCACCTTAAACTCACTTCACCTAAAATCAACATAAAAGATTTTTCAGAATAGCACTGCTGGTGCCTTTTGTTACGAAGTGTTTAAGATATCATTGTTCCTAATAAACTGCACGTAAAGCTTGCTATATTTCTCTTGGTCTGCAACAATAATGAAACTCGTCATGAAACAGGCTCTATACTGTCTCCCATACAAATATTGTGACACAATAAAATATCAAATTATTCCCCGCTATTGTTTTCATGTCTCCATTTTATTGAAGTGAAAACTTCTTTAGCGGCGTTGTGCACTTTTTTTGGAATGGGTAAAAAATATTAAACTCGCGTCAGGACACGTGACCCTGATCGAAAATTCGTAAGCGGCGTTGTGCACTTGTTTTGGAATGGATAAAAAATGTTAAACTCGCGTCAGGACACGTGACCTGATCGAAAACCTTACGAATTTATCGTACACAAATATGACAATTCGCGTGTGCACGATAGCGCAATAAATAAATATTGTATTATACCACATAAATGATAGTAGTTTTATACTGATAATTAAAGCAATTCGTGCAAAATGATTCCCTAACCATTCCAAAATATCAAAAATGCACAACGATATAATATTCAAGTTTTCACTTCTGCCGGCACTCCCGGAGTGCAACCCGTCGTTTTTTTATGTGTGAAACGCTTACAGCGATGTTTAATAAAAGCGACACAATGAAACTAAATAGCTAGCATTGTTTTAGTGCTTACTTGGATTATTAGTTGAAGATACAACAAAGAAGTTATGGAGTCGTCTGCATCTAATCAAACTAAAAGTAGTGGGAGCCGTCTATCCAGTGTTGGCTCCAAAGACTCCAAAGACAATGGTAACCGAACCCCCTTCAATACGAGTTACCACCGCATAGTGTCCTACGTATCCTCAAAATATGAGTTCAACTCCAATAAAGTTGGTGAGACCTCTAAGCCACCTGATAACGCCTCTTGTTCCAAAGCATCCATAGAGAAGTGCAAGAGTCCTAGCAACAGCAGTAAAATTCGTGTCGCTAAATCTGAAGCGAGTACTAAACGATCTGCATGCCCATGTATTCAATCTCTCAAAGGATTAAGACCCAAAATACATGTGAGTGAAAGCTCATTACCGCCTGGGTTGCTCGCTTGTGACTGTAACGTTGGCACTGACAGCTATCCACAAACAAAAAACAAAGGTAAGGGACCCGAATTCACATCGCGTTCTACATCAGTACAATCATTCAATTTACCCTATGACAAATCGTTAGTGTCACCTAGTACTTTGGACCGATTTGAAAAACATGTCAATACAGTTATTGAAATGACTTCTCACTATCAAGGTGAAGGCTTATTGTGTAAGACAGAGAACTTTTTAAGATCCTGCCAAGAGGTCAAAGATAAAATACAGCACTTCAAAGAGGAGAGAAAAGTTAAAGCGAAATTGGCACATTTAAAAGAGGAAGTTACTAATTTGGAGACGATGACTGATGGTTTCAAGGAAGAACTTTCAGGTGCTAATGTAGGCAGCTTTTTATCGTGTTGTAAACAATTTAAGAATAAACTAAATCACCACCATAAGAAATCTGAGCAGAAGGAACCACCGCAAACGAATGATGTACAAAAACTTGTAAACCAAATTGATGAAAGTATATTATTAAGTTTCGAAGCCAAAAACAAAGGGCTGGTGTCAAGCGACAGCGTAGATGAATTCATCAAAAACTGTAACAAGATAAAAGCCAAAGTTATATCTGAACCCCGACAATTACAGAAACCACAAACGATTAACAAACTACTATCTAATATACACAATATTATAGCTTTCATAACGAAATATAAAAACGCAGGATCAGTATCGGACAGCATCGAAAATTTTTATAAAACCTGTATTAATACTAGAAACAATCTTACTTCCTACAAAAACAATTCACAAAAAGAGAGTAAAAGCAATACTTGCTCAAGCAAGGGTGAGCAAGGCACTTCAGCATCATGTTGTAGTAAAGCTGTTTCTAAAACCATTTCATTTGAAAAGTCTAAAGCAAAGCGTTCTAGTGAGAAAAATACATGTTGCCAATCCAAAACAGCTGCGAATACGTGTAGCAAACCAAGATCTCCGGGGTCTTCGCAAACTAAATGTGTGAAGTGTACTATGTGTTCTTATCAATCGTCACCTAGCTCATCCGACCCAAGGCTGGCACCATGTACCAAGTCAGCATGCACGCAATGTTCGCATTCATGTGGCTCTGTAAGGTCAGGATTCATTGAGTCTGTTTGCAATTCATGTTCAGAAATAGGGAAAAGCATTATATCGCTACTGCAAGGCAAAAATCCGTTGAAGCAAACTGTAAGTATAGTAATAATAAAGAGGCAGCATGACGATCATGGTAATCCTATAAGAATTTCTGAGAGTAATGTGAAACAGTTTATGGTAGACCAGCAAAGACCTGTTACTTTACAGAAATCTGATAAAAGTGTTAAACATGTTACCTCTGGACCGACAAAGGGGGTAATTGGAACAGTACGAAGCGTGAAATCTACGGGCGATGTTCCACCATCAATCATCCCGATTATCTGGTCGCATTTATCATTACAGCCTAGCCAGCAAAAGTACAACAATCCATTCTTCTGTGGCAGTCCACAGAAGAAAGATTCTGATTCTGATATTTTCTGATGGATTTTAATTTCTAATATTAAACGCAGTTTTTCCTTCATTCAGTTCTTTTTTTTCATCATTCAAATTTGGACGACACAGTCATGTAAATGACAAACTAGCAATAAATATTATTTTCATCATCTTTTGTTTTTTTTTTACTTTTCTTTTTAATGGGGTGTAAAGGGATGGTTTATGTTTATTTGAAAAATTGGTCAAAGCTGACATCGTTTGGATTTCATTTAAGTTGCCACATGTTGTCACTGGTATAATAAGAAGATGATACACAAACAATGTACACCCACAGTTCGCTGGTATGTTTTAGGTCCCATGTAATAGGGGGCGAGCCTATTGCCATCAACCGGGCACAAATCCTAACTCCGAGCTGTTAGGCCGTTTTCACATTAGGACGTTAGCAGCGCGACAGTAGCGCGGCAGAAGTACATTCCTTCACATTACAAGAACAGATCAAAGTTTAGGTCAGTATGACGCACTTCATTTTAAAAATAGATGCTGTGGGCGACAGCTCTTCTGTTTTTTTTAATGAAATTTTGATGGGGCGACAGTCGCGCGACCGCCGCGCTGCTAAAGTCGCCTAAATGTGAAAGCGGCCTTACTGAGAATTTCATAGAAAAAACCCAATAACACTTTTTGCTCGACCTGGGAATCGAACCCAAGACCTCTAGCGTAGCAGTCGCGCTTAGGAACACTACTCTACCGGAGCAGCTAAACCGAGGTAGGCGAACTGTGGCTGGTACACCTCTGCCTAACCCTTCGAGGAATACAGGCGTGATTGTATGTATTATACACAGACAACCGAAAAACCAATAGAAAAATTGGTGGCACAATGTGCTACTAAATCAACGTTACTCATGTTAATCAATCAATATTTTGTAAAGAAAATATTCAATGATGAAGTCTCATTATAAAGTACAGTGGGGCTCGGAGCGAGCGTGTGCGTTTAGCTCCGCCCAGACGCTCAATGTTATTGAGACTACTTTACACCTTAAAGAAGAATAACTTTAAAGAGTAATTCACAGTTGGAATGTTTTATAGTATCGTTAGCACGGTCATCGCTCATTGTAACAGCACTGCTCCTACCAGCTAATTTGCCATTCAATTTAGGACTCGAAATCGTGTACGTTAAAGTCATTTTATAATGACATGACAAAAAAGGTGATGGCTTGCGTGCAGCGCGCTGGCAACCAACATAGTTTTTCTAGGCGCTAGTCGAATTAAATTATCAGCTATGTTATTCTGAAATAGGCAAATCACTTCGAAAGTTATCTCTATAGCCACGTCATAAACCGGTGTGTAAAGTCTCGTTATTAGTGTTGTGACACTAAAATATCATCATCATCACACCAGCCGCAGGACGTCCACTGCTGGACATAGGCCTCCCCACAGATTTCCAATAGGACCGAAAATATCAACGACATAATAATTTTTTCAAGATTTTTTGACATGTTATTTTACTTTAACTTTATTTAGGCTAACGGTAAAGATTGAACGCGACAAAATTAAACTAAATAGTAAGCATTGTTTTAGTGTTGGCTTGGATTATTAATTGAAGATACAAGAAGAAGTTATGGAGTACTTTCCTTCTACATCTGCGCAGCTCGACGGCAGTGGCAGCTGTAATGGCAGTGTTACTTCTAAAGATAATGGTACCCAAGTCGTTTCAAATTCTTTTATAAGCAGTACGCCTATTTTGGTCCACGTGCCTGACGGGGCCGTAATACCAAGGCTGCCAAGCAAAACCTCAAGTTACGAAGGCCCTATGTCCAAAAGCTGCAGCTGCAGTCAAAGTGGACTGTTCATCCCAAAAACAGTTTTAAGTCGCTATCTATCTATATGTTCCTATGTTGGCAATGGTAGAAGGCCTATGAATGAAGTGAATACAGGTGCAACAGATATAAACTTACCTAAATTACCAGTTCTAAACGCATGTCAATGCAAACCAAATCCTGATAATATAACAAAACGACAAGCAGATTGTACGGCGAAACCCGACTGCAAATCGCATGCAACATCAGTACAGTCGTTCTTTAAAAATTATCCAGTCAAAGCTACAGTGAATGTAGGCACGTACTGCATCCCTGATTGCGCAGGATTGAAAGCAAATAGACCCATACAAAGTATTACTACACCATCTAAATGTTGCACAGACCTTTCTGCAGCAAGAAAATCCAATAATACTGCTAATACTTTTCCTCAATACTTGAAATCTATACGGCGACACTTTCGCAATAAAACATCACAGACATCCCAACATAACATTGAAAGGAATCACAACAAAAGTCAAATTGTAATCAAGGGACGTATGTTGGATGAGCTAAGAAAGTTGGTTATGCAATCGACGAAATTAAGGCAGATATATTTAGAAAGTGAAGCAAATTCTTCAGATACTTATACTTTGTCTAATAGCTGTCAGTGTTGCATGTCGACGGAATCAAGCAAGCATAATGATTTGACGTGTATAGCTAATAGAGAATCTGAAGAAGAAACCTGCCTACTTTGTGGAACTCTTGGAAAATTCTCTTGTGAATCGATTAAGATGCCTCCAAAAGCATCGTGCACTACTGTGCCTCATAACCATTCTGTAAAAGCAAGTAAAAGCTGTTGTAAATCAGTGAAGACTGATCCAAAGTCTACGATTTAGGACTGTGAATTCAAGCTTGCAAAAATCACCTCTGCCATTTTTATTGTCACCTTATGATAACAATGCTTTAGATTGAATTTAGCGAAATATATCTGTTTATTTAAATACATGGTCTTTAATTTATTATCGTACTGATGAATGCAAATAAAGTAATATTATCTTAAACAAATGGCTGAAAAGGAACAGACTCTGAAAAATTAAAAACTAACCACTGCCGTGTCCGCCCACGTCAGACAATCGGCAACAAAGTCAAAGTCAAAGTCAAATCATTTATTCCAATTAGACCATCTTCTTCTTAGCGTTTCGATGACAAACTATATTATTGGTAGGTACCTATATTATATTGTTGCGGCCCAGAATTTAGACTATTAAAAGGCACATTTGAATGTCAAAAAAAATAATTAAAACTATTGAATCTAGTTACCCACGCCAAAAGGTAGTTTCGTATGGAGAAGAACGGGCAAGAAACTCCATACATACTCTTTTAAAAAAACGTAGTGCATTTACAGTTACACGCATTCCCTAAAAAATATGCTAATGTCAAAAAGATCTCAACCGATTTTTTGTCGGACATAATGGCATATCATCATCATCTCAGCCATAGGACGTCCACTGCTGAACATAGGCCTCCCCTTTAGATGTCCACATAAACCGGTCGGAAGCGACCTGCATCCAGCGTCTTCCGGCGACCTTTATTAGGTCGTCTGTCCATCTTGTTGGTGGACAATGGCATAATGGACAATGGCATATACGAATTCTAAATTATCTACTAACGCACATGACCTACAAAACCTTGGACCCACGAAACTATGGAACTATTGAATCGGTCCGACAATCGATCCTACAAAAAATCGGAGGGCTCTTAGAGGTATTTTTGACAAATTGAGACTGAAATTAGAATATAATCGTAGTTAAGCGTACGAGAATCGCCTCTCAGATGAGGGATTAAATTTAGCCAATCCTGTCTAGACATTATGTAAAACTAAATAGACTAAAAGCGACTAAATAAAACTAAATAGTTGGCATTGTTTTAGTGTTTGGCATTGGGTACGGATAATTAGTTGGAGATAAAACGACGAGGCAATGAAGACGTTTTGCTCTGCGTCTGCGCAGCTTACGCATTTGTAGGGTAGGGTTGATAAATATGATGTGAATATTTATTTTTCGGGTTTTTTTTTTCTTTCTTTATGTCTTAACATTATTGACTGCCTTTTTTACCCTAGTGGTCGGGAGTGTGACTGCTACGGTCTTGGGTTCGATTCTCAGGTCGAGCAAAAAGTGTTATTGGGTTTTGTTAAGAAATTCTCAGTAGCAGCTCGGAGTTAAGATTTGTGCCCGGATAATGGCAACAGGCTCGCCCCCTATTACATAGGACTAAACACACCGGTGAACCGGTACACCTCTGCCTACCCTTCGGGGAATGTATGCGTGATAGTATGCATATGTCTTAGTATTAGGTACTCACTTATTAGTGTATTATCAATGGTGCAAACGATGGTGTGCATATGCCTGTCTATAAGAACGAACTCGAAACTTTAAGAATAAGAAATTTTAACACGGCCGAAGTTGCAGAATAAAAAGTGACCTATGCCAAAGGACATAGGCCACTTTTTATTCGGCGACTTCCAACTCGACTCGAGTTGGGGTTCAAACTCACCCCATATCAAATTTCATCGAAATTGGTTCAGTGGTTTAACCGTGAAATAGTGTAATGTAATTCTCCAAGCCGATTCCGGCCACGGTGGCCAACCTTAATGCAGACTAGCCACGTAAGCAGAAGATATTATAGTGCACAAGTGTGTGCGCAAACACAGGTGCACTCCCTCTTCCCTAACTCTCATAGCCCGATGGGACGGCAATCCGACACGACCGGAGAGAGATCAGGCGCAGGACCAAAAGCTTTACGTGCTTTCCGAGGCACGGGGGTGTCACACCACCAACTTCCAAACTCCGGGCTGCTACTGAGAAATTCCTAGTGGAAAACCCCAATAACACTTTTTGCCCGACCTGGGAATCGAGCCCGGAGCCCCTTGCTCAGCAATCGCGCGATTACGAGACCAACGGAGCAGTCTCGTCGTGCAAGAGTAACATACAAACAGAGTTACTTTCGCATTCATAAAAATAGTATGAATAAAAACGTTACTTACATATTTTTACATGATCAAACAGCACTTAAATATTTTTCTACTCGTCTTTCGTCAGCTGACAACCCTGGCCGCTTATTGGCTCGCGTCCACGGCATAGTACGCAGACTCTGTGACGTCACGGGGCATTCCTACCGCACACCAACGAACTGTATAATTATACCTACTAAGCTACTATTAAACGTCTCCGTCTCGATCCGACGTAGACAGAGCGTTGAACGGTAGGTGCGTGAGCGCGGTAACGTAAAACTGTTCCATTTTTAAATCATCATATCATTACGCCTGGTTTCCCTGAAGGGTTAGGCAGAGGTGTACCAATTTATAACCACAGTCCGCCGGTTTGATTTAGGCCCCATCCCATGTAATGGGAGGCGAGCTTATTGCAATTAACCGGGCACAAATCTTCGAGCTGCTACTGAGAATTTCATAGAAAAACCCAGTAACACTTTTATTGACCTGGGAACTGAACCCAAGACCTCTAGTGTAGCAGTTAAGTCGTTGACAAGATTGTCTTTTACGTCATTCATCTGTGACAGACTGTCGCATGGACGGAGGAACGAACAGACAGATAGTGGAGTTCACCCTTTGGACCTAATAATAATAATAATCCTCCAGACCGATTCCGGCCACGGCGGCTAATCTTAATGCAGACTAGCCCTGCGGGTTGTTCGAAAGAGATACCGCGCCCCCGGAACGCAAAGGGCACATGAAGGAACATAGACGGGTTTTAGTCAGTAAAAGTCTGACACTCCCTCCCGCCCCGCCCAGGGCGGGGGAAGTTATTTGATGATTTCCCGTCTATAAAAAAAAATAAAAAAATGCAGACTAGCCACGTACGCAGGAGATATTATAGTGAACAAGTGTGTGTGCAAACATAGGTGCACTCCCTCTTCCCTAACTCTCATAGCCCGATGGGACGGCAATCCGACACGACCGGAGAGAGATCAGGCGCAGGACCAACGGCTTTACGTGCTTTCCGAGGCACGGGGGTGTCACACCACCAACTTCCAAACTCCGGGCTGCTACCGAGAAATTCCTAATGGAAAAACCCAATAACACTTTTTGCCCGACCTGGGAATCGAACCCGGGACCCCTTGCTCAGCAGTCGCGCTTGTAACCACGAGACCAACGGGGCAGTTAACCTTACCAGATGCTAAAACAGAGCAGTTCCATAAATAAATAGTAGTAGAGCTCTTTGTGAAGGAGCTCGACCGGGGAAGTACTACCACCATACCTATTTCTGCCCCAAAGCAGCGTTGCGGTGTGCCGGTTTGAACGATAAGGGTGCCGATGTAATTACAGGCACATGACACATTTCAACTTTTTTTCTGGGATGGCCCATTTGCAATGCTTCTGGTATTGCAGATGTCTATAGGTAGCGGTGATCACTTAGCATCAGGAGACGATCGGCTTGTTAAGAAAAGCGTTTTCAAATATTTATTTTGTTGCGCTGTAGAAATTCTCTTGGACTTCCTCCGTCATGGGGGTGACGGAGGGGAATGCCGGACTCTTACTGGCTAAAACCATCGCGGTGTTCCACCACTGCCCATGGCCGGGGGTGCGGGATTCGCAACTACATTCAGCGCTCCGGAACGGCCGTATGACTTTAAATGTGTGGACGGTGAGCAATGGGTAGCTCACCGTCCGTACGTTAACTAACGGCAGACCGTGTCGACGGCGCGTTCGTGTTCCACGCGCTCTTCAAAGAGATGTCAGCAAACATTCGGAGGGGCCACTTAGGGCCGATGCCGGGGCTGCGGGTTGTTCGAAAGAGATACCGGGTCCCCAGAACGCAAAAGGTACAAGAAGGAACATGGAGGGGGTTTTAGTCAGTAAAAGTCTGACACCCCCCCCCTACCGCCCCGCCCAGAGCGAGAGAAGTCATTTAATGATTTCCTATCGGTCATTTTTTTTATTTTAAATGTAAGGAATCTCAGGCCGTTATAATAACTTAAGTAGGTATCTTAAATGTTGCTATGTCAGTAGTAGCTTGAAGCTATAGCGGTCAAGTCGTGATGTTAAATTAAACTGGCGCAGTTAAGGCGAAGTTAACTATTTTCAACGTTGTATTCTTCAGACCGACTACAGGCAGGGGGGGTAATCTTATTGCAGAATAGCAAAGTACGCAGGAGATATTATAGTGCACAAGTAGGTGCGCAAACACAGGTATTCTTTCTCTTTCTTCACTTACAAAGTCCGATGGGACAGCAGTCCTTCACAACCGGGAAGAGATCTGGCCCTCTAGACAAGTCGCAAACGATAATCGTAAACGCTTGGTAGGTACCAATAGATTTTAAAGTTTATACCCCAGAGCCTTAAGTTAAAAATCTATTAAAGATTTCTAAGCGTTAGCGACTGGAAAAAACGAAAACGCTATGCAATCTTCATTAGATCTTCAACTTAAAACCAAGCACATAAAGTTGAAGATCTATTAAAGCTTACTCAGCGTTTGAGTTTATCGTTTTGTTACATGGCTACAGTTGCAGGACCAAATGCGAAAATTATTCCTTATAACATTAGCTATCTGCCATTGAAAGCACCATCAAAATCGGTTCAGCCGTTTCGGAGATTAGACGAAAAAAAAACAGACATCCAGACAGTCAAAAATCAAAAGAAATGCTTGTTACTTGCAAGTAGCTGTTACACATGCTGCGGGTTGTTCGAAAGAGATACCGCGCCCCCGGAACGCAAAGGGCACATGAAGGAACATAGACGGGTTTTAGTCAGTAAAAGTCTGACACTCCCTCCCGCCCCGCCCAGGGCGGGGGAAGTTATTTGATGATTTGCCGTCTATAAAAAAAAGCTGGTGCACATTCATATTTATTAAATAAAAAGCTATTATTTAATATTTTGACAGACACTTCAATTTTATTTATTTGCATGTATAGTCGTCGCCTTAACCGTCCGGTAACCGAATGCAATAATCAACTCTGCAATTCGATTGTTGTCTCTTAGATAAGTATTGGTCACAGATATCTACGGGGTAACCACATAAACCACAAACATTGGAAATAGAGAATATGTATATGATTCAAATGACTCAAATATTTTTTTTTATAATCTTTATTAAGTACTTCAGAATTATGCTTCCATCAATATTTTTAAGTATAATTTCTTTCTAAGCAATCAATTAATTTCGAAAAAATGTGCAGAAAAATTGTGGAACATTCAAATATTTGACAAGCGTCGCCATTGATCAGAGCCAATTACACGTAAAAATGTAATTTTAAACGTCACGGTGTTCTCTTCGCTTTTTTGTTTGTTGTCTTAAACTATGACGTCACACGAAATGCGCCAAAATGACGGGGGTGTAAAGTGCCCATGGCGGGTTGACTATTTTTAAATACTTAAAATTACTTTATTGGTATTTAATATTTTTTTACATATACATTGGTACAGCTCTGCCTGACCCTTCGGGAAATACAGGTATTCGGTATGTCGTTGTTGTAGTGATTTTTCAGTATTATACATAAGTAAGCAAGGTAAACTATCAAATTAAAATTAGCTTAGTAAAAGGGTCCCCACGGAACCCTTCAGATTAACCATAAAAATGTACCAAAGTTCTCAGTAACAGTGGCTACACATAATAGAATTGTCACAATACGATTCGTATGTCCGTCCGTGGCGCAATGCCGGCCGCATTTCAGACCATTATGCGCCTAAAGCCGGTCACGGCTCGACTGTTTGTCACCTATTATTAGATATTATGCCGTTCGGCAATCCGTTTCACTTTTTAGTAATTATAGTGTGTCATACTTTGTTTGGTATTATGAAATCTGGTATTATGTTACATTTCTAGTTTTGTATAAATCTAGCGAGACAAAACGTTATACATACATAAACTCACGCCTTTTTCCCATGGGGGTAGGCAGAAACCACAGAACGCCACCTGCTGCGATCCTTACATACTCCTTTCGCCGCGTCCACATTCATACCTCTGGTCATACAAGCACGCCGGGTACGAGTACTGCGCACCTGAACTTTCTGAAAAAAAAAACGTTATATTGGTATAATTAATCATCGCCAACCAACTAACTGTCTCGTCAGCGTAGTGGTGCTAAGCGCGACTGCTACGCTAAAGGTGTTGGGTTCGATTCCAAGGTCGAGCAAAGTGTTATTGGGATTTTCTATGAAATTCTCAGTAGCAGCTCGGAGTTAGGACTTGTGCCCGGTTAATGACAATAGGCTCGCCCCCTGTTAAATGGGACCTAAAACATACCGGCAAACAGTGGGTGGACATTGGTACACCTCTGCATAACCCTTTGGGGAATGCAGGCGTGATGGCATGTATGTACTCATGAATCTGGCTATCATTTACAAAAAATATATAGGTACCAATCTCACTAGGTTCCAGAGATTAGCGCGTTCAAACATACTAACAAAAAGCTCTTCACCTTTATAATCCGCATAAATGTCGAATATAAAGTAGCCTATAATTTTTTTCGGGTTAAACATTACTCCGTACCAAATTTCATCAAAATCGGTTTAGTAGTTTAGAAGTGAAAGAGCGACAGACAGACATACTGAATTATTTTCGAATATACAAAATTACTTGCTTCTACCCGCGACTTCGTCCGAGTAAATGAGGGTTATATTAAAAATTCAATCATGATTCGAAAGACACGTGGCGCCATCTATTATCATAAGAACGTTATTATTGTTTCCTCGGGAACAGTACTTTTTTTCGGTATGAAAAGTACCCTAAGTCCGTTTCGTACACCTGACAACGTGTAGGCATGCAAAATTTCAAGATGATCAGTTCAGTGGTTTAGGCGTGAAAAAGGCAACAAACAAACTTACTTTCGCATTATTAATATTAGTTAGGATATATACTTCATATAGTTAGTCTGTATGTACATATATATTAGTATAGATAACCATTGATCGTTCATTGGTTTACTTATTATCGGCGACTACAAGATCCAATATACTGATACCATCGCAATTGACGAGGGCGTGGCGTTTCTTTTTTTTGCAAATACTACAATGTTAAGGCGAAGGCATTCTACATTTATTTTGAAGTTTTTGCCCCCCGACCCAAAATAGGGGTGTTATAAGTTTGACGTGTCTGTGGCACCGTAGCTGTTAAATGGGTGAACCGATTTGTATACGGTTTTTTTTTAATTTAAAAGCAGGTTTCTTAACGATGGTTTTCAGGTATGTGTCAAAGTCGGTTCTGCCGTTTCAAAGTAATTAACTCTTTTGTTAGCTGCGGTAGGGAACATTATGATTTCACATCACATTATTTAATTTTTTTAAATTGTACTTGTATAATAAAAAGTGTAAAAAATGTGACATAGGTATTAACTACACATACTGCCTAGTAAACTAAGATTGAGCAAACATTTTTGCGGTACTCAAAAGTCTACTTGGCTGATTTTGGTATTTATGTACTTAATTTCTATGGGACCAATCAAAAAGTAAATTAAAAAAAAAGAATTTTCCTGAATAAATGACAGAGTTAAAAAACAAAAAACATTAAAAAATACTAGCGAATTGATAACCTTAAATTTGACGGGCCTGTTGGTCTAGTGGTTAGTGGCCCTGACTGCTAAGCCGGAGGTCGTGGGTTCGATTCCCACCCAGGACAAACTTTGTGTGATGAGCATGATTGTTTGTTCTGTGTCTGGGTGTGATTTATCTATAATATGTATGTATTTATAAATTATATAAGTATGTATATCAGTTGTCTGGTTACCATAACACAAGCTCTGCTTAGCTTGGGATCAGATAGCCGTGTGTGAGTTGTCCCAAGATATTTATTTAAATTTTAATTTATTTAACCTTGTCCATTTTTGAAGTCGAATTTGAAAATTGCCTGAACATTTAGGCTTATTCCGACCATATCACTGCCCACACACGTCAGACAATCGGTGACCGATTTTTTTGTCGTAGAGAATGGAACATAATTATGAATTCTAATATACCGACGCACACGTCCTACAAAAAGTTGGTCACACGTAGGGTTGCCATATGTCAGGAATTTTCCGGACATGTCCGGAAATTTAGTGCTTTATCCGGAATGCGGGGGGAATCCTAAGCCGTCAGGAATTTCTACAATTTAAGTAAAAACCACAATTCCATAAATCTCACATCCCTACCGCGCATCAGAGGAGAGGCGTTTCCTTCACAATGAGCAATTTTCAGATAGGTTAGTTTTAAATATCATCAAGAGATGGCGGTGCCATCTTTCCTCCACTTTTGGTTATTTTCTTTTTATTTGATTTGTGGCGGCACTGACTACTTGATGATATACGCGTATATTATAGATAATATACGCGTATATTTATAGAGGTCAGTGTATGGGAAGAAAGATATGATAGTGACAATTTTTTTTTTTTGGAAATCCGGAAATTTCATCCAATGTCCGGAATTTTCTCCGGAATTTCGACTTTTCAATCTGGGAACCCTAGTCACACGAAACTATGGATCCATCGAATCGGTCCGATTGGTCCTATAAAAAGTCAGCTAATGGATGAATTTTAAGTTAATCCAACTTCGCCTTAAGCAGTGTGTGGGTTACTTCGATGAAATATCAATTAAAATTTACCATTAAAAAGTTAAATATTTATTTTGACGCACCAATATAATGTACTTGATATGATCTGTATCACGCCCTGTACTATTTTATGGTGTAGGCAGAACTTTAAGATCTTGCGCACCTACACGAAGTAATTATGGAGCGCAGTTTAAGTTGAGTAGCAGAGTTCTTTGTGAAGACAAAGTCACAGCATTTATTTCACACATAGATACCATCACGCCTGTATTCCCCGAAGGGTCAGGCAGAGGTGTACCAATGTACACCAACAGTTCGCCGGTGTGTTTAGGTCCCATGTAATAGGGGGCGAGCCTATTGCCGTTAACCGAGCTCAAATCCTAACTCCGAGTTGCTACTGAGAATTTCATAGAAAAACCCAGTAACACTATGCTCGACCTGTAGTACGATTCTCTAAAATGCAAACTCGAAAACGAGTCTCACTAAAGTGATCGAGTGAACTTGTCATTGGTTTATATTCGTTCGCCGTGGTGACGTCACCACGGCGAACGAATACTAAGCCAATGACAAGTTGGTTCGTTATCGAAGTGAGACTCGTTTTCGAGCTTGCATTTTAGAGAATCGCACAGCTGGAAATCGAGCCCAAGACCTCTCGCGTAGAGCGTCTTACATTCAAAATTGACACCAGAATTTTCAAAAATGACAAGTCAAGAATGCAAAGGCTTTTTGCCTGGTTAGATAAATTATCCATTTTGCATATACAAGCTGTTGATTTGCAACCTCGTCAAATTCAAGGAGTTAACTATGCTCGTGATTCTTTACACGAATCAATAATAAAATAAATTGTTTTCTTTTTATTTATTTTTTGACGTGATTTTCAAATTCGAACTAGCTATCTCGCCAGAGGGTTTAGGCGCTATGCACACATTGATATACCCGCGCGACAACTCTGCCTACCGCATACGCAACTGGTCGATTCTGAATTTTGCAAGAATAGTATTCTGGAATACTGTTTTTTGATAGTTGCAACTAAAAAAACAAATATTTATTAGATATTGACCAGGTTTCGTAATTATATTTGATCACTTCTATTTTTTTATGACATGCTCCTAAAATTTGACGAGGATGCAAATCAACACCTTGTTGGAACCGGGCATAAGTTACCATCACAGCTGACTTCTCAAACCGGCGTGTCAGTCTGTCCCATCGCATCTCAGTAACCTGTCAATTTTAATTATGTCAACGAAACAAAGATGGCGGCCGCACTATTTTCGTATCGCGTGCGTAGTAACACGATACCTGTCTGTCTAGCTAGCTCATAAAGTGAATAGCGTGAAGGTATGTAGAAATCGAGAATTTGTTTTGCCTGAATTTTTTATATGCTTTTTTTATGTAGGTAAATAAAACCACAATGTTTGCTTTTAACTGTTTCGTTAGCCTAGTGGTTTTAAGCGCGACTGCAACGCTAGAGGCCTTGGGTTCGATTCCCATGTGGAGCAAAGTGTTCCTGGGTTTTTCTATGAAAATCTTACTAGCAGCTCGCAGTTAGGATTTGTGCCCGGTTAATGGCAATAGGCTCGCCTCCTATAACACGGGACCTAAACAAACCGGCAAACGGTGGGAGTATATTGGTACACCTCTGCCTAACCCTTCGGGGAATACAGGCGTAATGGTAGGTAGGTATGTGTAAAGAACTAAAAATGAATGAGTGAATGTTGTGTGAATTTATTGTTTTCTCTCGTACATTAATTTGCACCTGCCATTTTATCTCTTCACCACCTTTGGTTGACTGGTAGAGAATGCCTAAGGCATTAACTCCGCCTTTGTACTTTTTGTTGCATTAAGTTTAAATAAATCTAAATCTAAATATATATAACTCAAAGGTGACTGACTGACTGACATAGTGATCTATCAACGCACAGCCTAAACCACTGGACGGATCGGGCAGAAATTTGGCATGCAGGTAGATGTTATGATCTAGGCATCCGCTAAGAAAGGATTTTGATAAATTCTACCCCTAAGGGGATAAAATAGGGGATGAAAGATAATACTTCTTAACGCTAGAATCAGAATCAGAATCATAATCATTTCTTTGCCAATAATGTAGGTATAGATTAGATGTTTATGTCAATAAATCGGTCCCGATACATAAATAAATAAATAAAGTAATAAATAAAGAACGTATGAGTTTAAAAATCGCTTTCAAAACATTATTAAACCACTTATTAACCGATCTTTCATTATGAGCACACTTCAGTAAACATGTCAGGTTTTATTATCCGTCCCTTTTGAAGACTCAATGCATCTCGTGTGGTGTCAGGGCCAGATTGTACGTATAGTATTACAAGTAACTCGACACATACTGTGCATACTATCACGCTATGGTGTTTGTGGTGTAATGTGGTAGGTAGTGGAGCTTTTTTTTATATACATACCATCACGCCTTTATTCCACGAAGGGTTAGGCAGAGGTGTACCAATGTGGTGTACATTTCGCCGGTATAGGTTCCATGTAATAATTGCCATTAACAGAGCCTATTGCCATTAACCGGGCACAATTCCTAACTCCGAGCTGCTACTGAGAATTTCATAGAAAAATCAAGAACACTTTGCTCGACCTGGGAATTGAACTCAAGACCTCTAGCGTAGCAGTCGCGCTTAGGACTACTAAGCTAACGAGGTTTTTTATTTGGATGGAAAATCATCAAATGACTTCTCCTGCTGGCTACTGACTAAAACCCATCCATGTTCCTTCTTGTGCCCTTTGCGTTCCAGGGGCGCGGTATATCTTTCGAACAAACCGCAGTAGGTACTGGGGTACCTACAAGATGGTTTAGCCATATCCAACCTAATCGATATCCATATACTCGTTTCTTAACTTTATATTATAAAGAGGAAAGATTTTTTTGTCTATTTGTTTGTATCAAATAGACTCCGAAACTACTAGACTGATTTGAACCATTTTTCACCAATAGATAGCTATTAATATTAAATTATTATTTATTTAGCATTATTCCTGAGTAACATAGGTTATATAACATTACGCTACGACCTACGAGAGCGGAGTAGTACCCAAAGACGTAAATTATGGCGGATAAAATAAGCCACGCGGACGAAGTCGTGTGCTCTGTTCACTAGTGTTTACACACGGTCACTTTTACACCGTATAGTATATAGTACTTACACTAGCTTTTGCCCGCGGCTTCGCTCGCGTACCCCTTATTTTATCCCCATGGGGGTTGAATTTATCATAATCCTATCCTTTAAGCGGACATCTTCATCATAGTAGCTCCAATCTTTAATTTCAGTTCAATCAGTCGAAAATATAAGAAGATTTATACAAACTTTCACCCCCTATTTTATCCCCTTGGGGGTAAAATTGATCAAAATCCTTTCTTAGTGGATGCCTACGTCATAACATCTACCTGTATGCCAAATTTCAGCCCGATCCGTCTAGTGGTTTGGGTTGTGCGTTGATAGAACACTATGTCAGTCAGTCAGTCACCTTTGAGTTATATATATTTAGATAGTTACTCTTGGCGTTGTTATTTTTTTTAAGACGTCTCTAAGACCTTGATAGCTTATCACAATTTTTTTGAATTTCAAGTTAAATGTTAGTAGCGCGTCTGATCGATGAATGGTTTTTTCAAAACCGTTCGCATGTGTACTTGATAAGGATTACACACAAATATGAATTGAGTGCAAGGAAGCGTTACTTCGAGTTCACACTATTTCACAAATTAAATTTTCATGACATTTTTTTTTGTTATTTTTTTAAAATTATAGTGCCAATAGTTTCTGTTACTATGTTCGAGCTTAGGTAGGTATGGCTTTCGGTTCCAGAACGATGTAAAAGTGTGTAATTCTCCAGGCCGATTCCGGCCACGGCGGCTAACCTTAATGCAGACTAGCCACGTACGCAGGAGATATTATAGTGCACAAGTGTGTGCGCAAACACATTTGCACTCCCTCTTCCCTAACTCTCATAGCCCGATGGGACGGCAATCTGACACGACCGGAGAGAGATCAGGCGCAGGACCAACGGCTTTACGTGCTTTCCGAGGCACGGGGGTGCTACACCACCAACTTCCAAACTCCGGGCTGCTACTGAGAAATTCCTAATGGAAAAACCCAATATCACTTTTTGCCCGACCTGGGAATCGAACCCGGGACCCCTTGCTCAGCAGTCGCGCTTGCAACCACGAGACCAACGGGGTAGTCGGGGGATGTAAAAGTAAACGTGTATAAATAGATATACATCGAGTATATATACTTAATTACTTGTCACGGTGTAATTAGACCATGGAATTGGATTAATAAGATTTCTTAGGTCGAGTTCATTCACCAGATTGGGATAAGCTGTAATTACCCCACTTACTACTTTTATTCGGGGAAAAGATACTCCCAAGAGGAAAGGTGGAACCAATGGTAAGGATTCCATACAACTCGATTCCTACCGACAATTCCCTTCGGAAATTCGGGATATCAGCTAAACTATCGTTATAAAAGATGGCTATTAGTAGTAAATGCCTCGTTGGCCTAGTAGTCCTAAGCGCGACTGCTACGCTGGAGGTCCTGGGTTCGATTCCCAGGTCGAGCAAAAAGTGTTATTGGGTTTTTTTATGAATTTCTCAGTGCAGCTCGGAGTTTGGATTTGTGCCCGGTTAATGGCAATAGGCTCGCCCCCTATTACATGGGACCTAAACATACCGGCGAACTGTGGGTGTACATTGGTAACCCAACCCTTCGAGTACAGGCGTGGTTGTATGTATGTACAAACAGGCACTTTTATTTATGTAGAACTAGCTTTTGCCCGCGACTTCGTCCGCGTGGATTAATAGTTCCCGTTCCCGGGGGATTTCCGGGATGAAAACTATCCTATGTCCTTTCTTGCGTCTCTTTCTTTTTTCTATATCTGTACCAAATTTCATTGAAATCGGTTCAGTGGTTTAGGCGTGAAGAAGAGACAGACAGACAGACAGAGTTACTTTTGCATTTATAATATTAGTACGGATGGTCGTTTATAATTTTTTAATGCCATGGAAATCTTCCCATTAACCTAGATACCTATACTAGAAAGGTTTAGGTAGTTAACTAAAGGTAAACAAATCGTAGAAAAGGTTTTTTATAGTTGACACTTCCTTGTTTTAAAATACGTTACAACAAAATCAATTCTAATTTCGATTTATGCAATACTTTTCTCTTTTATTAATGTATGTTAAACTTAATCATTTATTCGTAAACTACTCTTCATAGATGTCATTGTTTGGACACCACTTTTTTGTTAGTTTTATAAAATAGTATAAGATTTTGTAATCTGTCTATTGTAAAGAGCCTAAAAAGACAGGTTCCCAAAACCTTTTAGAAGATACGATGAATTAGATAATGTCGCTAAATTGAAGAGTACGCCCATGATGTAGTATGGCAAATTGGCAACTAAAATTGCAGGTATTACGTTTAGTCGATTAACCAGGCGCCTTTGAAAATTGCGAGGGTCATGTAATAAAACAAGAACAGAAAATGTTTAAATTAGATAAATTGATTGATAATACCACTGAACGTTTTATTATTAACGTGGCAGGTAGTTCCTCAAATTCTGATATAGACTAGAGCCTATTATTATACGACTTTAAATAATACGATTTTAAAATTTGAAGTGAAAGGTTTAGCATCCATGAGTCACGTGGTTTGTTTTGTTTACATTTAGTTAACTACCTAAACCTTTCTAGTATACCTATTATATGGTATGAGGTTAAGTTGAAATGTTCACCGAGTTGTAATTTAAGCACCGCGATTCTTCTTGTATTTCGGACTAGTGCCAGAATTTGTTTTTTAGTATACTGTGTATCAAATATTAAGTACTATTTGTTGACCTGATTCCGCTGTGTACGGATTTAAAAAGAAAATTTATTGGTAAACTAGTGAAACGCCCCGGTTTCGCTCTGCTGCAAATATCCGAATTTTCCGGAGTATTAGCGTCTGCCTACACGACCGAGAATCGGGCCGATTCTCGGATTCTTCTCTGCGGCGAAAAAATCTGACAAAAATCGGCTTGATAATCGGGCCGATTATAGACCGTGGGGGCAGACACTTATCTAAAAAAATTACATACTATACATACCATCAGGCCTATATTCTCCCGAAGGGTTAGGTAGAGATGTACCAATGTACACTCACAGTTCGCTTGTATTTTTGGGTCCCATGTAATAGGAGGTGAGTCTATTGCCATTATCTGGGCATAAATCCTAACTTTAAACCTAACTGCCTCGTTGGCCTAGTGGTCCTGAGCGCGACTGCTACGCTAGAGGTCCTGGGTTCGATTCCCGGGTCGAGCAAAAAAAGTGTTATTGGGTTTTTCTATGAAATTCTCAGTAGCAGCTCGGAGTTTGGATTTGTGCCCGGTTAATGGCAATAAGCTCGCCTCCTATTACATGGGACCTAAATATACCGGCGAACTGTGGGTGTACATTGGTACACCTCTGCCTAACCCTTGGAGGAATACAGGCGTGATGGTATATATGGATTATTTATACAATGTCCCTTTCTACCATGTATGAAAAAAATCGATAAACTCAATCCCTCCAAAAAGAAAATCTATCCACATTGATACAAATTCGAAGTTCAGGAAATCGGCGTTCAAGGTGTCAACTGTCAATAAAAGTTTGTCTAAGTACCTTAGTTTACCTCCCTTCCCTAATGGTGACAGACAGACAGACAGACTCTGAGATACTTCTCCAATATGTCACTCAGTATTAGGGAACTTTTACTGCGAACTATAGCTAATGGTGGGTCCACACGACACAGACTTTTGTCTGTACAGACATCTGCACAGACTATAAAGTCTGAGTAAAAATTTTTACTTTACCAAATGTCTGTGCAGACTTTTCGTCAGTTCAGACTTCGATTTTAATGAATAAATTAAGTAATTCAATAATCATGAGTTTTGCTCCGACAATCGTACAGACATGTACGCAGAGTTCCGACTTTTCTGATACACCGACATTTGTCTGTACTGATTTGTTGTACAGACAAAATTCTATAGAAGTCTGTGTTAAGTCTGTGTCGTGTGGACCCACCTTAAGTCAGTGACTTCATTCCGACACTGTGGGGTTTTATATATTTTTTGCTTCATCATCATCATATCAGCCGCAGGAAACAAAGAAAGAAAGAAAGAAAAACCATTCATTCTTGCGAAAGCGACGCACAACACAAAAATAACAATAACCATAATCTATATGCGCCACTACCGCGCGAAAAGGCTGACGCTCAGCATAAAGCCGTGTGCCGTGCACGAGACACGGAACCACAGCGCTGGTTTTCAGCGTCAGCCGGCGTGTCGCTGTCGCCGTCCACTGCTGGACATAGGAGTTGAACCAGCAAGTTGAAGTGGCAGTGGGCAGGGCACACTGCACGCTGAGCTGATGGCCGATGGGGCCGCAAAGTTTTCAAATGGAGAACTCGAATCTCGAAATTGAATAAATCAATTATTTTTCACATAGCAACCTCTTTCAACGGTGTCTCAGGCGAAAAATCTTACCTATAAACGTTAATCAACGTTGAGATGTTGCCTAAGTGACAGAAAATTTAAACAGCGGCGACCCGTTGTTTAAGTATAGTTCGGAAGTAAGATGGCGGGCTTCAATCAGCTGTGACGAAGACATTTTTGGTCTATGGATTCTATTGTAAATTTTGACAATTAGGCTCAATTGTTCGTTCGATTTCGTTCTTTAGTCGAATAATTTGGTCATGATCTATGCTGACCGTCTAAGTGTTGGCAGATTAAAATAGTGTTTTGATCGTTCAGTCAGCCACATAAGAGGTAGCTAAGTATGAATTAGCGTTATTTTTATAGGTAAGGCTGTATGTATTTAGTGATTTTGGTTAAAGTGGGTCTTAATCGCTTCAAAGCTACAAGTAACGACGTACCGATCAAACAAGACGCCGTAATCATATGAAACTTAATAAATCGAGCAATTCTGAGAGAAAATCGCTGCACCCTGTTATGTCACGCGAATCTGGCTGTATGTGTGGTACAAGGTACAAAAGGGAAGCGATTTAAAGATCTAAAACACACATATAGCTATTTCTGCCGCAAAGCAACGTTGCTGTGCTCCGGTTTGAAGAGTATAGTGCCGGTGGAATTCCAGGAACGTGAGAAATTTCAACTTTGTTTGGATGGCAACGCAATTTCAAGGCCTCTGGTATTGCAGATGTCTATAGGCAGCGGCGACCCCTTAACATCTGGTGTTTTAAATATTCAGGCTATGAGAGGAAGAGAGAAAGAAAATGTGCGCGCGCATCTCTCTCTCTTACCCCTACGGTTATATCCGAAACGTATAACTCTCTCTTTCTATCTTCACAAACTTATATCTCCCTTTCATCTTCCGTTCGCCTCGCCCGATCACACTTTTCGTAACGCTCGCGTCACGCATTCATCAGCTTACTCCCTAAGGCAAGCGTGTGTAAAGAATTTTAACTTTAAAAACTCTCTTAGTCCGATAGGACGGCAATCCGGCACGACCGGGGAGAGTTCAGGCGCAGGACCAATGGCTTTACGTACTTTCCGAGACTCGAGGGAGTCGCACTACTAACTTCTAAACCGCTTGGCGCTTCTATTGAAGCCACACATCAAAAAGGTGAGCGTCAGGTGCTAATCGGAGTGACTGTAACCGGATAACCGGGAGCAACCAGTCAACCGGACGGTCACGGCAACCTGGTAACCACGGGAGACGATTTAGGTTGCAAACCGAACGTTAGGAGTGATTTGATTGGGTATATAGTAGATCTATATCTACCAATTATGTAAACAGATTTAATTGCTTAAGTTTAATTGCCAATGTGACTTTTTCTAACTCATAGTACTTTCTAAGTTCATCTTGGACATCACTGACATCGGTAACCATGTCAGAGGCCCTTGAGGCGGTTTAGATACTCTGACACTAGGATGTGTGGGGTCGTTAGACCTTACTGCCCACACGATAAAGAAGAAGACAATTCCACAAAAATAAAACACTTTATTTTTTAAATAACTAAAAAATTGATTTATAGTTGTGACGTCATACTTTAGTATTGTCATACAAATCTATGGGGGAATCGCGTTTTGACAGCTCATAAAAAGTACGTCAATTGATTAGTGGTATCATCTACCTAGTTCTATAAATTAGGTATCACTTTTATAACCTAACCAGCCTTATTAAAGTAGGTTCCAATTAACAAAAATGTCCTAATTGCCCTACTCCAAAGGACATTTTACAAATCTTTTTTGAGAAGGTAATTCAATTAAATTATTTCGCTTGGCTAGGCTTAGACGGTTTTACAAAAGGATTTAAATTTGTTAAAAAATCTTAGTGTTAAAGAAATGTTTTCAAAGGCGGTTTTTAAAGAAAGATTTTTATACTAAAAATATTATATCTGTATACAGTTAGCATAAACTGGTTAGCTGGCGTCCTTTGAAATATGAATTAGTTATAAACACATTTTCTCTTTGTTGCATTCCCAAGGTTTTTATAAAAGATCATTTTTAGAAAAACTATCAAATTAAACTCACGCCTCTTTCGCATTGGGGTAGGCAGACACCACAGAACGCCAGCTGCTACGATCATACATACTCCTTGTGCCTCGTCCACATTCATACAACTAGTCATACAAGCACGCCGGTTACGAGTACTGCGCACCTGACCTTTCTGAAGAACCTCACCAATAAGGTCAGGGTAGGTCTTTCCAGTGCGTCCCCTCTCGGCGTTGCCGCTCACATCTGCCATATAAACTCCTTTTGTTCGCCTTTCACTCATCCTCTCAACATGACCGAAACATCCAAGCATACTCTTTTCAACCTTTGCCACTACACCCTCTTTTATCGTTTTTTTTTTATGATAATCTGATGTTTAGTAAATTAAATTCATGTAAAGCTGAGTCGTGTAGCTTGTTATTATACAATTTATATATAAACAATATTATTATACAATGTGTTGCCCGAAAAAAATTACTGAATATTCATTCTATAGTTTATTTTAAAAGGACTATATGAAACAAAACCAAATTTGTTGAATGCATAAATAAATCTTTCACATCGGTAATATTTAATTTTACATAAAAAAACAACTAGCTAATGCCCGTGACTTTGTCCACGTCAATTTTGAAATATTATGCAATGGGAACCATACATTTTTTCTGGCTAAAAGGTATCCTATGTGTTATTCCTCACTACAATCTATCTCAGTGCCAAATATCATCTAGATCCGTCTAGCGGTTTAAGCATGAAAGAGTATCAAACATCCATCCATCCATCCTCACAAACCTACGCATTTATAATACAAGCTTTTGCCCGCGACTTCGCCGGCGTCAACGTTGATATGTTATCCCACGGGAACCGTACATTTTTCTGGGATACAAAGTATCCTATGTGTTATTTCACACTACAATCTATCGGGTTGTTGTATATTCGTCACATAGTAAACTCGCCACGAAAAAAAGTATGTGTAAATTCGTCACAATTCTCAATATATTAATTTTGTTTCTTGTAAATTCGTCACATTGCCGACGAACCAAGCGTTTTCAATGTCCTGTTCCTTTATAAGTGCTAATGCAGCACACATGGCTAAGTGCCTTTTCTGTTCTATGTCATTCAGGTGTAGGTCATGTGCTTAACTGGCAAGAGCTTAATAGCGTGTGCAAGAGTATCTTTAATTTCGAGCGCTAAAAATCAATAATGTTGGTTGCTATCGCTACATCAAGATAAATAAATGAGGATTTGTGTCAATTTTACTATAACCCTCATGCATCTATGACGAATTTACACATATTTAAATACATGTGACGAATTTACTTTCAATGTATGGATTTTTCCAAATGTGGCGAATTTACTTTGTGACGAATGTACAACAACCCAATCTATCTCAGTGCCAAATTTCTACGTGAACGAAGAAGATTTAATGAATGCCACTGACAACGCAGTCAAATGGCCAAATTCTGGGCCGCAATAATGTAATATCTATATCACAGTTTGGCCTCGAAACGCTTAGAAGCGTGAAAGTGTAACGAACATCCATTCATCCTCACAAACTTTCGCATTTATAATATTAGTAGGATATTAAAATCACAGTAAACACAACTCACACTTGACGCCATACACCGGCAAAAGTCACCCCCATAAAGCATAGAGCAGGAATCAAAGAGCCATGCGTTGAGGTCATCGACCTCTTGGACACAAACTAGGTTAGTACAGAAGATCAACTCCAAATACCGAGCGAAAATACAGGCACATTATCATCATCATCATATCAGCCGCAGGACGTCCACTGCTGGACATAGGCCTCCCCCATAGATTTCTAATAGGACCGGTTGGAAGCGGCCAGCATCCAGCGTCTTCCTGTAGTCTTAATCAGGTCATTATGCAGGGTGAAATTTAATTTTCGGTATTTATTTTAGGGGATGAAAATATTCATGAATTCGAACGACTTTTGCTATGGGACCAATACAGAAAAGTAAAAAAAAGCAGTTGTTCCTTACAAAAATGCGATGGGACCAAATCATATGGTACAGTTTTTTTTATGTTTTCGTATTTCATTCTTCTTTTCCAGCACTTGATTTTTTTCTTATTTTAATCAATTCAAACTTCTCAAGAACCCACAGTAAGTTTATATTATTTCTGTTAGATATTCATCTGATTTATTCAATTTCTTTGATCAATGTCGCTACTTCCACTCTTTAGATATTCATAATTATTCAAGCTTCTACCCGTCAGTCCGTTGTCCGCGTCGTATTTTTTATTATATGTACAGTCAGCAAAAGAGATAAGTAACCAGGGTCGCCTAATGAAATCAAAGTTCAACAAAAACCCATAGAAATTTTAATTAATAGAAAATAAACAGTTTATTAATTAAAATTAGTTTTATTTAAAAATGACTACCGGTTTAAATTTTTACTATATTAGACGGTCTGGTTACTTATCTCTTTTGTTGATCGTACATAGTATTGGTTAGTAATCCGGTCCCGTACTATACCATTCCTCATGAGATTGGCTATTACATGCAAAAATATTTTTTTAAAATCCGATTAGGAGTTCCAGAGATTAGCGCTTTTAAACATACACACAAACAAACAAAAATAATAAAAATAAATAATGCGTTCTTATATTATTATAAGAACGCATTAGATGACGCCACGAATCTGATCACGATGATGATGATTAGATGGCGCCACGTGTCTTTTGAATTATTATTGAATTTTTAATTGAAGTATTTCCTCAGTGTCCGCGATAACCGAGAATTACGCGGACGAAGTCGTGGGCAAAAGCTAGTATTATATACATACATATGTGAGTGAACGTCTTCGCACATTGTGTGGAGTTGATCTTCTGTAACTACCTAGTTTGTGGCTTGGGGTAGTCCCACCCCGGCTAGACGGTTTATTTATAACAACATCGATCTGTTAGAGAGGGTTGGTCCGGGATGGGTTCCCGGTTTACAAGGTAGATGGCGTTTGTTTTAAAAGTTTAATAAGAAAAATAATTATAAGTTCTTAATAATTTTTGAAAATTGAATAAATTTCGTCTTGTCTTTTTGTGGATATTTTTTTTTATACCATCACGCCTGTATTCCCCATAGGATTAGGCAGAGGTGTACCAATGTACACCCACATTTTGCCAGAATGTTTTTAGGTCCCATGTAATAGACGGCGAGCCTATTGCTATTAACTGGGCTCAAATCCTAACTCCAAGTTGCTACTGAGAATACCCAATACCCAATAACACTTTGCTCGACCTGAGAATCGAACCCAAGACCTCTAGCGTAGCAGTCGCACTTAGGACCACTGAGCTAAAGAGGCAGAAAAAAAAACTCAAAGCTAATATAAATTAATCCAAAATATGAAAAATTGCTCAACCAAAACTTGAACCGGCGACCTTTTACTCAACATTGCTAAGTAGATCAGGTGCACGCTCCAAGTCACAGACAGACAAATCGATATCATTAAATATATTAATATTGATAACACTACTTAAGTTGGCAAATTATTTCTGAGATAGATCCGAAGATATTTTGCTACAAATGTATTTTCGGCGTTTTTTTTTGCTTTGTGTTTCTGTTGAGTAATTGTAGTATGATTTTTATTTAAAAAAATGCTAGTGATCCGCCCTTTCTTAGTACGGGTGCAATTTACTAAGCGTCATATTTTTTTTATTAAGATTTGCATACAAAAAGGATATTTAAATGTTTGATATTCACAAAAAAATTGTACAAAGATACAAACAATATACCTATAGTAGCTTTTGCCCGCGGCTCCGCTCGCGTTAAGAGGTATTCAAAATTTCATCCCCTATTTTATCCCCTTAGGGGTGGAATTTATCAAAATCCTTTCTTAGCGGATGCCTACGTCATAACATCTACCTGCATGCCAAATTTCAGCCCGATCCGTCCAGTGGTTTGGGCTCTGCGTTGATAGATCACTATGTCAGTCAGTCAGTCAGTCACCTTTGAGTTATATATATTTAGATACTGAAACGGAGGCAGTGAGATAAAATGATATAATAAATAACCACGACTGTTAAACGTGGGATCCTGGGTTCGATTTCCGTGTGATGTTGCACTCAGATCCACGTTAGACGGATGATTTAAATAAAATGGTAGACAGCGGATGGATGCGGACTGCCGAGGTCCATGATGGCTGGGGCTCTTTAGAGAAGGCCTATATGTTCAGCCAGTGGACGTCCTACAGCTGATATGATGATGATGAGCTAGTTTAATTCATAACCTTTTTTTAATCAGCTAAAAATATCAGCAGTTTCACTCGCAATTTAGTCTGAAAGTGCTATTTTTAAAATAGTTTGACGGACAGGTTGGCGAGGTTTCATTTGTCGGTTATGAATTTAAAAAATTAGGAGCGGCAGACTGTTTTCAAAGAGACTCGGTAACCTATATTTTAGTGTCTAAAATGTCTGTTATTTTTGTAGCACTAGACAGCTAGTTTTATTCATTTTTTTCTGGTTTATCATTATTATAGAAAGATGGTTGGATTGTGTGAAGAATGATAATATGAAAGAGAAGGGAGTCAGTGATAGCATGACGGTTGACAGGACGGCATGAAAGAAGAAAACGTGTTGCGCCGACCCCAAGTAGTTAAGGGTAAGAGCAGGAAGATGATGAAGATGTAGTCAAAGATCTTTCGGAAATTGTATAAGTTTTAAACGTGATAAACAGTGATAATTTATATAGGGTACCGTACCTGCAAAGAGAAAACCTGAACCTTTCTTAGAGCAGTTCCTTTTCCGACTATCACATAGAAAGAAAGAAAAAAAGAAAAACCATTTATCACACACACCCATTTATCTCTTTTTTTTTGTTTTTTTTTTGTACTTCATTATTATCTGCTTTAGTTTTATTATTAGTTTTTCCTATGTTGAGGTCGGGTTCTAGTCCAACCTGATGCAGCTGAATACCAGTGTTGTACATGGAGCGACTGCCTACCTGACCTCCACAACCCAGTTACTGAGCAACACGATACCTCTTGGTAAGACTGGTTGTCAGACTTCCTGGCTTCTGATTATCCGTAAAAGATTACTATCATTAAAATTTCCAGGTGGTTCTCTAGATTTTTTGACTTTGTCATAAGATGTATCTCGCGATAAATCGAGCATTGTATGCCTGGTTATTAGAGATGCAATTCCATCTATCATGAATCCCTGTTTAATATTATTAATATCGAAAATTTTGATCGTTAAAGTTATATGATGTGATTTAAGTTAAATGTTACCAATAATTATAGTGACTGGATTAAACACGAGCTTAGTACTTGTCACGTACACTAATATATTTTGAGTAAATATGGTAACTTTATTTATTAAACTTTATACACATAATGGCTCGCCCCCTATTACATTGGACCTAAATATACCGGCGAACTGTGGGTGTACATTGGTACACCTCTGCCTAACCCTTCGGGGAAAACAGGCGTGATGGTATATATTTTTTTTTATATACACATATTGAAAAAGAAACTTTTTCTAACAGTTTGCATCAGACATACAAGTGATTGGTTAATTAATACATACTAAACATAAAGAAAAACATAAAATTTCAAATTTAAAAAATTACACAGTAAACACAATAAAAACGTAACGTAACGTAAAGCCGTCCCGGCTATCATTCGTAGATCTTTGACAGTCGTTACGGATAGTCAGAAGCCAAGAAGTCTGACAACCAGTCTAACCAAGGGACATCGTGTTGCCCAGTTACTGGGTTGTGGAGGTCAGATAGGCAGTCGCTCCATGTAAAACACTGGTATTCAGCTGCATCCGGTTAGACTGGAAACCGACCCCAACATAGTTGGGAAAAGGTTAAGCAGATGATGACACAGTAAACACAATAAAAGTAAAAAAAAAAACAAAATTATAACATCAAAGCAAAATAACAAAACAATTATATTAATAAGTTGAAAGGTAATTAATATAACTGATACAGTAAGAAAAGAAAGAGAGAGAAGGAGAGGTGTGAGGGGGGGGGGAGTTGTTTATAGAAATACACTGTACAAAGCCGTTGGGCATTTTCTACCAGTCTATCTTAGGGTGATGCAGACCGTCGGGTGGTCGGGGCCTATCTGTGCGATAGAGCCGTGATCTACCCTGGTCGAAATGGTGAATGGAACCGGCGAGAGATGTCGTGCGGTGTTCCGCAGGGATCGGTGCTGGGGCCGCTCCTGTGGAACATCGGCTACGACTGGGTGCTACGTGCTGACCTCCCTGAGGGCGCCAGCGTAGTGTGCTACGCGGACGACACACTGGTCCTGGCGCAGGGGAGGTCGCACGAGGCGGCGGCCGACCTTATGACACGCGGGGTTGCGACAGTCGTTGAGAGGATCCGGCAATTGGGTCTCGAGGTGGCCTTGCACAAGTCCGAGGTCCTGTGTTTTCATGGGCCTCGGAACGCGCCACCGTCGGGATCCCAAATCACGGTAGGAGGGGTTTCCGTCGGCGTCGGGTCGACGATGAAGTACCTGGGACTTGTCCTCGACAGCCGATGGAACTTCGTGGAGCACTTCCGACGTTTGGCTCCCAAGTTGGCACGGGCTTCGGCCGCTCTAAAGCGGCTCTTGCCCAATTTGAGGGGGCCAAACGCCTCCTGCCGGAGGCTCTACGCCGGGGTCGCGCGTTCGATGGCCCTTTACGGGGCCCCGGTGTGGGCGCGGGGCTTGAGGCGGCTTGCCGCCCACTACCTGAACGCGTCCCAGCGGGTGATCGCCATAAGGGTCATCCGCGGATACCGCACGATCTCCGGCGAGGCAGCGAGCCTCCTTGCCGGATTGCCGCCATGGGATCTGGAGGCGCTGGTCCTCGCGCGCCTACACGAGTGGCGCGCGGAGGCACTGGGCCGGGGCGAAACTCCGCTGCCGCGGCAAGTTGCCGCCCTGCGGACGGAACTCCGGCTCGATCTCATGGCGACATGGAGAGAACGACTGTCGCAACCTCGTGCAGGGCTCGCCTCGATTGAGGCGGTAAGACCCCTCTTTGAGGAGTGGCTGGAGCGGCGCCACGGCGCCCTCACCTACCGCCTGACGCAGGTCCTCACCGGACACGGATGTTTCGGGAGGTTCCTGCACCTCATCGGGCGGGAGGAATCGCCCGGGTGTCACCATTGTGAGGATCGCCCCGAGGACACGGTGGAGCATACTTTGGCGGTGTGCCCTGCTTGGGCTGAGCACCGCCGAGTCCTCGAGGCGGCCATCGGCGGCGGCGCCCTCTCGCGTCCGGCACTGGTTCAGGCCATGGTCCGGAGCGAGGGGGAATGGGAAGCAGTCGCCTCCTTCTGCGAAGCTGTAATGCTAGAGAAGGAGGCGGCGGGACGGGAGAGGGAAAGGAGGGTCCCCCGTCCCAGCGGCCGCCGCGGTAGACGATCCGGGCGTCGGGAGCCACGTGACGACTCCCGGCCACCGTAGACGCGGGTCTGTGGACGGTGAGCAATGGGTAGCTCACCGTCCGTACGTTCACTAGCGACAGACCGTGTCGACGGCGCGTTCGTGTTCCACGCGCGCCTCAAAGAGATGTCAGCAAAATTGGATGGGGCCACTGAGGGCCGATGCCTGCCGGGGCTGCGGGTTGTTCGAAAGAGATACCGCGCCCCCGGAACGCAAAGGGCACATGAAGGAACATAGACGGGTTTTAGTCAGTAAAAGTCTGACACTCCCTCCCGCCCCGCCCAGGGCGGGGGAAGTTATTTGATGATTTCCCGCCTATAAAAAAAAAAAAAAAAAAGGGTGATGCAGAGACAAAACATGGTAGGTACAAGGAACAGATTTTCAAGAATAAAATATAATAACAAATAAAGTAAAAAATAAATATACCATCACGCCTGTATTCCCCGAAGGGTAAGGCAGAAGTGTACCAAAGTGTACACCCACAGTTCGCCGATATATTTAGGTCCCATGTAATAGGGGGCGAGCCTATTGCCATTAACCTCTAGCGTAGCACTCGTGCTAAGGACCACTAGGCTAACGAGACAGTTAATCTAAAAAAAAATACACTGTACAAAGGCGGACTTAACGCCTTAGGCATTTTCTACCAGTCTACCTTAGGGTGATGTACAGACAAATCATAGTAAGAGCAAGGAATAGAAAATTTCTAAGAATAAAATATAGTAATAATTAAATACATAACGCTACGTCACTACGTGCTAGCGGCCGTTTTAGGGGGCCCATTTATCGAGTGTGCTAGTCACCCCCTGCCATTTTATCTGTGTCATAAAATCATTGATTGGCAGGTGCCATAGTCCTTCCATAGTGTCAGAAAACCAGTCCATTCAAGCCACCCAAACCCATAGCCCTATTTTTTGTTTCCATATTCTGCAATAGTCCTGCGCCAGCCATGTAAGGGGCCTCTGCGAGTTGGCTTCGGCTCCTCGTACGCCTTCCAAAGGTCCGGGACCCTAGGGTCCCGAGATACGTTACCAAATACATAATAAATACAAAAAAAAAATTACAAAGTATTGAGAGGTAAGAATACATAGGCGGAGAAATATGATGCTTATCCACATTATTTATAAATTCTTGTACACTTTTCATGTAATAAGTTAAACCCAGCACACGAAAATTGCCAACCCCCGCTGCAAATTCGAAAAACCATAAAAAAACCGGGGAGTCAAAAAACGCCGGTGTGAACTTACTCTAAAATTACTTAACAATGTCTGCACATAATCTGCTACACCCCAACACGTTACGCAATCACACCCCACCATCTAAAACGGTCTCAGCAGAGTTGTAACTCGGTAACAACAGTAAATAAAACAAGTGAAACGGCTCTCAACTGAAATTTAACGCAAACTTGCTGAAACTCAATTTCCTGAATGAATGTATCGCATGGAACTTATTCCCTGAGTGGCATAAATAAGTTTGACGCGACTTCGCGACTTTTTGTTGCGATTGCGACACTTTAGTCGTAGTAGAGCTCTTTATGAAGACTGCCCCGTTGGTCTCGTGGTCGCAACGTGCGACTGATGAGCATGGGGTCCCGGGTTCAATTCCCAGGTCGGGCAAAAAAGTGTTATTGGGTTTTTCCATTAGGAATTTCTCAGTAGCAACCAGGAGTTTGGAAGTTGGTGGTGTAAGTTGGCGGAAAGCACGTAAAGCCGTTGGTCCCAGCTGTCATTCGTAGATCTTTGACAGTCGTTACGGATAGTCAGAAGCCAAGAAATCTGACAACCAGTCTAACCAAGAGGTATCGTGTTGCCCAGTTACTGGGTTGTGGAGGTCAGATAGGCAGTCGCTCCATGTAAAACACTGGTATTCAGCTGCATCCAGTTAGACTGGAAGCCGATCCCAACACAGTTGGGAAAAGGCTAAGCAGATGAGAGCTCTATATGAAGGATCTCGTCCGGCGAATTTCTACCACCATACCTATTTCTGCCGTAAAACAGCGTTGCTGTGTTCCGGTTTGAAGGGTATGGGTGCCGGTGTAATTACAAGCAAATGAGACATTACAACTTTGTCTCTGGGATGGCAACGCAATTGCAAGGCCTTTGGTATTGCAGATCTCTATAGGCAGCGGTGACCACTTAGGAGGACGAATTGGAAATTTTGGCATCAGTGATCTATATTTTTGTCAGTAATTACGAAACGTATAAAAATGTGAGTTGGTGATCTGAATAGTTCATGATGAAAGCCTTATTTTGTTAGTTTTCATTACATGATTAAGTAACTTTAGTAACAGACAAAAAAATATCAAACATACCTCTTTTTAAATAGAGATTCACATCTTATGGGCAAACGGGACCGATTTTAGCCTCTCAACTTGCTCTGTAGACAAGTCTATAAATACTCTTTAAAATTGTAGAAGGATTTTCTCAAGTTATCATTTCCGACCAAATAAAATAACAAAAAGCTTATTTACCGGGGTGTATGCGGGTTGCGGGTGGCGCGCGCCTGGTAAGAATTATTGTTAAACAATTCGTCGCCTTAACATTAATCCGTCAGCTTGTTTGCCCTCGAATGAGATAAAAAAAAACTTTAATCGGCCGTATTCTGTAAAAGCTTAACTTGCTTTAAATCGTTGTTTGGAATTGTAATAGTTTGTTTTTAGTTACTAGTTGTTACCATGACCAACCATACCTATGCTTCACAAATAAATATTTCTGATCTCTGATTTCTAGCTTCTATCCACTATTTCATCCGCGTGGTATTTTTATACCCGCGTTAAGTTATTTCTTTATACAGGAAAAATTTTTAACCAGTGCGTAAATTTTGCCATAATAAACTTCAACACGTTTTATTAAACACGTATATTTTATTTTGATATGTCTTAGTACTAAAAAAAAAAGTTATCGCTTACAAAACATGTATACTTAAAAACCATATTTTATTGTCACTCGGCCCTAGCGCATTCCCCACCCCCTCACCCCAGCCATGCGCCCGGGCGGCGGCCAAGAGTTGTCATTGATAGTATGGCGAATAGATTATGTCCATGTTTTGCTTATCTCAAACTCGGATAAGGATGAAATTTTTTTTTTTTTTTTTTTAACTAAACGCGGAAATGTGTTCTATTACTGACACTGAACTACCAAAAAAAATTTACGCACTGGTTAAAAACTTATCCTGTATATTGCCCCGCTCCTGTATGTCGTAGCGTGATGTTATATAGCCTATACTCATCGTCAATTCAGCAAAACGACGTCCACTGCTGGACATAGGCCTCCTAAAGATAGTCACAATGACCGGTCAATAGTTTTAGTTAATTGACGTCCGAAAGTGCCTTATAATGGTCTAATTGGAATAAATGATTTGACTTTGGTTTAGCTTTCATTTCTAGCACTTAGTACGTATTGTAATACTTTGAGTGACTTTTATTGTTAACAGATCGTTTTGACATAAGCATATTTTATTATGGAATGCATGTAATTGTACAATATAATGTAATACGTTTTTTTAAAAGAGTATTCTATATATGGAGTTTCTTGCCCGTTCTTCTCCATACGAAACTACCTTTTGGAATGGGCAACTAGATTCATTAGTTTTAATTTTTTTTGACGTTCAAAAGTGCCTTTTAATGGTCTTATTGAAATAAATGATTTGACTTTGACTTTGATGAAAGAGGTGGCGAGATGACCTAGACTCGCACCGACATATGGGAACAGGGGAACATATGAATTGAAAAAGTCACATTGGAACTTGCCCGGTATCGAACGTCTTGCATGAGAGGCGTTAACCACTGGGCCATCACGAATCACGTAGCGTTTATTTGAAGAACACAAAAAAATCGCCAGCTCGTGCCGTCCTCAATCCTCTATTTGTTTCCATTTGTTTCCAAATATCACGAAATAGGTAAATTTGAATATAAACAGCCACAGTTACAGAAAAAAATGATTTCATGTCTTATTGTGAATACAAATGGTTGTTATTCAAGTGCGGGCGGACTCTTAAGAGGACAAACCGACGAATATTTATTTTTTTGTTGAACTCCTCCATCATTATTTTGTATTTTGATACACGTTTTTTGGAGTTCCGTCGCTGTAAGGTGCTGACAAAGACAGAACCCGGTTTTAAAGCCTACGCACCGTCATCGTCACCACTGCGTCTGTCTGTCTGTCTGTTTGTCCTTAAAACCGTAGGTACTAGCTAACGGACGAGGACGGAGGTTGGACGGGGTCCAACTCGGAGTTTGGATTTGTGCCCGGTAAATGGCAATAGGCTCGCCCCCTATTACATGGGACCTAAATATACCGGCGAACTGTGGGTGTACATTGGTACACCTCTGCCTAACCCTTCGGGGAAGACAGGCGTGATATTATATACTGGAATACGGAATCCTTAGTGCGACAGACCGACACGCGGTTTACCGTTATTTTCTTTATATAAACCACAATAAAGACATCTTTTTGGTATGCAAATGTAATGTTTTTGTGTTTCGTCCCGCAATGGAGGATTTTAATCAGGTCAAATTTGGGACCAACGTACAATTCTGGCGACCTTGTGAATCATTCTTATGGCTCGCCACAGGAATCAATATTTTCTTTATTTTTTCCCAAACTTAATCAGAATATTGAAAGGCTTTGGATTCTGAGGCAATGTGATTAATAGGAGACTAGCCCCTGCCTGCAATTTCGTTTGTGCGGTTTTTATGTTTTTTGGTACTATTGCACTGCTCCCGAGAGTTGTTGCGTGATGTTATGTAGCCTAAAATATATCGTACAATATTCCTCGATAAACGGGAAATATAACGCAATTCTTTTTTCAAATCTGGTCAGTAATTTATGTGATAAACCCGTTCAAACGAACCAACACTAAGTATGGATTTTGTGCGTTTGTTTGTGTGTTTGCTTAAACGCGCTGATCTTTGGAAGTTCCAGACGGATTGGAAAAATCTTTTTGCATAATTATGATAGCTAAATTCTCTCAGTCTGTCGTTAAGTTAACGTACGGACGGTGAGCTACCTATTGCTTACCGTCCACAGACGCGCATCTACAGTGGCCGGGAGTCGTCTCGCGGCTCCCGACGCCCGGAGCATCTCCCGCGGCGGTTGCTGGGACGAGAGACTCTTCTCGGTCTCACCCGTCTCGCCACCAGCTCCTTTTCTCGAATTACAGCTTCGCAGAAGGAGGCGACTACTTCCCATTTAGCCTAGAGGCCTTAAGGTGCAAATTCCCATAATCAAAGTCCAGTGACCTCTTAGATCACATGTCTTCACCCACTTAAAAGACAAAAGCTCACAGTTAAAGTGAATTTTAAACTAAAGTACAAGCTTGGAGCCAACATAATTTGATCGCTATGAATGATTAATAAGAAAATAGCCGGTCCGTTCCAAGTTGTCGCGTCGGACAAAGAAAATTACCTGGCTCGGTTATCGAGCTTCGATTTAGACTAGGATTTCAGAAAGAATTTGGATGAGACTTTTTTTTATATTCATGTAATAGAAAAGAAAGAAAGAAAGAAAGAAAAAACATTTATTCTTGTGAAAGCGACGCACAACACAAAAAACAAATAAAAAATAACAGTAATAATAATCTATATACGCCACTACCGCGCGAAAAGGCTGACGCTCAGCAAAATGGCGAAAATAATGCGGCGGCTGTAATGGAGAGGAAAGAAGTAACTAGATATTATTACCAGGATTTTTTAAAAACAAAATTAAAAGAAACAAGCGCTACTGCTCCGGAGGTCTTGAGTTCGATTCCCAGGTTGAGCAAAGTGTTATTGGGTTTTTCTAAGAAGCCCGCCACACTGTTCCCAAACCACTGCAACTCCTGTAAGCCAGAATCAACAGTGGCGACCAAGAAAAGCGCCGAGACAATGAAGCTCGACGAGTCCCGGAGAAACGATTCAACTGTCTTGGATCTTTTTCTAAGAAATTAACAGTAGCAGCTGCTCAGAGTTAGCATTTGTCGGGCACAAATGCTAACTCTGAGCTGCTACTGTTAATGGCAATAGGATCGCACCCTAGGTATTACATGACACCTAAATCTACTGGCAAACTGTGGTACACCTCTGCCTTACCCTCCGGGGAATACAGGCGAGTGTATGTATGTATGTAAATTGAAAAGAGTGTCTGTAGCGTTTCTTGCTCGTTCTTCTCTATAGAGGCCCACCAACGTTTTGCAACTAGCCACTAGCTTCAACTTTCTAAGTAATTGAACGACTTCTTAACAATCCAAAAGTGCCTGTAAATGTTCTATTTGAAGTAAATGCTTTGACTTTGTGGCATCATTTTTGTGTTCTATTTCATTGCTTTGCAAAAATCCTCATTAATGTATGTCACCTGTTAACGAAAACTATTTTTTTAATAACTATCTAATTAAAAAAGATATTAGCTATCGAAGATTTGTTTCTATCTCTTTCTAACAAAACGTAATTTAACCCAGAGTTTATATGGCCGTTGTATTTTGTGACGTCACAGTGCATGTCGGACCTCTCTGTCTAATCGGTGATTTTAATTTCACTTTTTGTCACTACAATATTTTCATATTTTGCTAATACAGGAAAAAATTTTAACCAGTGCGTAAATTTTGCCATAATAAACTTCAACACGTTTTAATTAACACGTATATTTTATTTTGATATGTCTTAGTACTAAAAATAAAAGTTATCGCTTACGAAACATGTTTACTTAAAAACCATATTTTATTGTTACTCGGCGCTAGCGCATTCCCCACCCCCTCACCCCAGCCATGCGCCCGGGCGGCGGCCGCGAGTTTTCATTGATAGTATGGCGAATAGATTATGTCCATGTTTTGCTTATTTCAAACTCGGATAAGGATGATTTTTTTTTATTTTTTTTTTTAACTAAACACGGAAACGTGTTCTATTACTGACACTGAACTACCAAAAAAAAATTACGCACTGGTTAAAAACTACTTTTCCTGTATATGCGATCTAAAGACATATCAACCATATTTTTTGACAGTCCTGCATTGAAAGTTTAACTACCTAACTTTGAAGTTTGTGGAACTCCTATTTTGAGCTAGCTTTGTCATTGGACGGCGTTTTATTGTGAAACGATTTGATTTATACACGGTGACTATTGCTTTACTGACCACTTTTCAGAAGGTTAAATTACTCATGAATATAACCGACTTTTATTATAGGATCACATAACATACCGTCATGCCTGTATTCCCCGTATCTAGAGTTACTTAAAATTTTACTAGCTTTTGCCCGCGACTTCGTCCGCGTGGATTAATAGTTCCCGTTCCCGGGGGATTTCCGGGATGAAAACTATCCTATGTCCTTTCTCAGGTCCCAGACTATATCTGTACCAAATTTCATTGAAATCGGTTCAGTGGTTTAGGCGTGAAGTAGAGACAGACAGACAGAGTTACTTTCGCATTTATAATATTAGTACGGATTACCTGTTTAGCCGATAATGTCCCACCGCTGGGCAAAGCCCTCCGCCATGTTCTTCTAAATATATTTCCGCGTTGTATATAGCTAGTAAAACAATAAGAAACCAATTCGATGCCCTAGTTCAGGGATGGCGAACCTTTATCGGTGATAGTGCCATTTTTTATAGAAAAATAATAATGTGGCTATGACGTGCCATCAAAGAATCTTGGCTTAGTCATTGAATGGAGAAAAATACAACTAGAAGCTGTTAACACTCTTTGTTCGCAACTAGTTTGTACAATAATCGTAATATTTACTATTTTATGTTTATTTTAATAAAAGGTTAGTGTGATTTCTGCTGTTGTAAATTGTTTTCGATCAAATACAGTTGTCATATATTGGCGTGCCCGAATTATTTTGTCGCGTGCCACTACTGGCACGCGTGCCATTGGTTCGCCATCCCTGCCCTAGTTCAACAGTAAGATATGTTGAACAAAGTATGTTTTGAGTTATTCATACTTTTATGATTTAAGTGTCATTAATTCACTCGTTGTTAATTAAAATGTGGTTGATTTTTTAAAGCTATAGCTTAGTTTAATGTGTTACGGAGTTATTTATATTTATATCCGATTTTTGAACCGGACAGAAGAGCAAATTTTTCACATAAAACAAAACTTAACTCAATTTTGTTTTTTTTTAAAGGTATCTTACTGTTGAACTAGGGCAGCGAAATAACACATCTTTTATATACAATTGGATCAATCATACGAACAACATTATACCTACAATACACCATCTAATTGTTACGTTGGAAGACTAATTATTTCTCAATAAAATGACTACTAAGGACTATTACGCGACTACCTTACATTTCCAGTATAAACTGACCTCTTATAGAACTGAAAACCCATACAAAAGGAGGTCAGATAGTGGACTGTATGGTTTGCTATGTCATTGAGCGTACGTAGTATTACTGGGTCGCAATTAAAATGTACATGTCACTTTGATTATGGCGTGCGCCTCTGATATTATATTATTTATAATTTTTTAGGGTTGGTTCTTCGGGCAAGCAGTTTTCTTTGATTAATTGATGTGTTCTACAGACCGATTCCGGTCACGGCGGCTAATCTTAATGCAGACTAGCCAAGAACACAGGAGAATTTTATTATAGTGCATAACTTTTGGGGTTAACACAGGCGCACTACTTCATCCCTGACTCTCATAGTCCGATGGGACGGCAATCCGACACAGTCGGGGAGAGATCAGGCGCAGGACCTACGGCTTAACCATCACCATCACGCCTGTACTCCCCGAAGGGTTAGGCAGAGGTGTACCAATGTACACCCAATGTACAATGGTTTAACGTATTTCCAAATCACGGTTGTGTCACACCACCAACTTCCAAACTCCGGGCTGCTACTGAGAAATTCCTAATGGACTCTTCTCTATTTTCACACTAGAAAGATATATAACAAATTAATAAAATTTAATATTTTAAGTAACTCCCAACAAAAGAATAAACATCCCTACCGCAGCTAACAAAAGAGCTGATAACCTCGAAACGGCTGAACCGATTTTAATAAAACATATCTAAAAGCATTGCTTTTAAACTTGCTTTCAATTAAAAAAAAATCGCTTTCAAATCGGTTCACCCGTTTAAGAGCTACGGTGCCACAGACAGACACAAAGACGTCAAACTTATAACACCCTTCTTTTTGAGTCGGGGGTTAAAAATTATGTTCTTCTTCTTAGCGTTTCGATGACAAACTATATTATAATAAATAAATAAAATATACTATTATTATAAATTATATTGATGCGGCCCAGAATTTGGCCACTTTGACTGCGTTGTTGGTGGCAGCCATTAAATCTTCCTGCGTGAAGCTGACAAAACACAAAAATCATGTTGGTTGATTGGTTCTGATTGTCTCTTATTAGAATACGGTCAACCCTATGTACAGTTCATAGGAAAGGGAACTTATTGTCCGCTATTTCTTGTTAGAATTTTAATATCGACGACTGCCTTATTTTCATTAAAGATTTTTGTTAATTCTAATCAAAATCAAATCACTTAATGCATATTATATACATACCACCACGCCTGTATTCACCGAAGGGTTTTACAGAGGTGTACCAATGTACACTCTCAGTTCACCGGTATGTTTAAGGTCCCATGTAATAGGGGGCGAGCCTATTGCCATTCACCGGGCATAAATCCTAACTCCCAGCTGCTATTAACAATTTCATAAAAAACCCAATAACACTGCTCAACCTGGGAATGGAACCCAATACATCTAGCGTAGCAGTCGCGCTTAGGACCACTAGGCTAACGAGGCAGCTTAGTTTAGGTAAACAGTTACATTTTTTTTGTAAATGACGTTCTCAAGTGCTTTTTAATGGTCCAATTGAAATTAATGATTTAACTTTGACTTTGACCAACCAATAACTCTGTTTATGCAAGAATCGTATCAGAGAATTTTTAACGTCAAAAATCGTGTCGGGATCGTGTCGTATCACTAAAATTAGCTTGCTTCCAACTATACCTTTGACTCGACAATCTGGTCGACTCGATTATGAATATTATATCGGTACCGATATCGATTTTGTACCGATTACGGGGAAATACGGTATCATTATGTCTGGCCGGTAATTAAATGGTTCTAACTTTGAATTTCTCGTTTCTGGGAAGTTTTAACTAAAAATAAGTCAGAGGGTTTGTTGTTTCCTTGAGTATCGACTGATATTATCGTCATCACATCAGCCGCAGGACGTCCACTGCTGGACATAGGCCTCCCCTATAGATTTCCAAAAGGATCGGTTGGAAGCTGCCTATCTATAGGTCTATTATAATCAGATGGCATTAAAAAAAGTAAAATTATTGTAAGTTTCAGGCAATATAGTAAATGTCTAATCAAAATGTTATGTTTGACTGCCTCGTTGGTCTAGTGGTTCTGAGCAAGACTGCTACGCTAGAGGTTCGATTCCCAGGTCGAGCAAAAAGTGTTATTGGGTTTTTCTACGAAATTCTCAGTAGCAGCTCGGAGTCCGGATTTGTGCCCGGTTAATGGCAATAGGCTCGCCCCCTATTACATGGGACCTAAATATACCGGCGAACTGTGGGTGTACATTGGTACACCTCTGCCTAACCCTTCGGGGAATACAGGCGTGATGGTATTTTTTTTAAAATGTTAAATATACCCGCTCTGTTAAGACATGGCATTTAGATTATTTGAGATTTTCCTTTTTTAATAATTGTAACTTCTTTATTTTTTATTTTCACTCTCAGATAGCTGATGTCATTGTAATGGGGAGTACTTTGGCTACTTTAGAAAAAATCATTAGTGTTCCGCGCAAGACATATAAATTCCCGTGATAACCATTGATCGGAATCTTTACTATCAAAAGTATGGATATGACCTAAAATACCCGGGAATCGTTATTTTGACCAAAATATTTCCCGGGAATAGAATTTTGTATGATTCTTGGGGATCATACTTTTTTTTTAACGTAATTGATACTTCACGCAATATACAATATACTAATATATAAATGTAACAAAAGCGATTTCAATACATTTTCTATGATATAAAAAATATTTTTCGAGCCTAAACAGAATTATCAGATTTAATTACTTAGAATCCCGGATTCTCGGGAATATTCATCGTCATATTCATATTAGTGATATCGTCTCAAATAGCACCCAAATTCCGATCAGTGGTGATAACCGATGGACTTGCAACTCAAGTCTTCTCTTCTCATGCAGAGAAGGCACGAGTATGGATCATCACACTTGCTCAAGGCGGATTGGCGATTTCAGACTAAAATTAATTATAAATGCAGGTTTTCTCACGATGTTTTCCTTCACCGTTGTCAGTGACGTCCAAGATAAACTTAGAAAGTACATATGAGACAGAAAACGTCACATTGGTACGTGCCCATTCCCGGTTGCGAACCCACAGCCTCGTGCATGAGAGGCGGACATCTTAACCACTACCCTTAATCGTTTGAGCAATTTCTAAGAACCACAATTATGTAGATCAAAGATGCTTAAATCTGAAGGAATTAAATTTAAAAATACGAATACAAAAATAACCTTGGAATCGCCGTAAATAACCGAAATGGGCGTGGCTAACGGCATTGGGGCGGAGTTAAAAGCGATGCGTCTTAATATAATACTGATTACCCCATATTTTTTACTTGGTTTTAATATAAAAATGTTGGTTTATTATGTTTAGGGGTAGGTAGAGCTCTAGCTTAAAGTCCAAGTAGGTTTTTTTTTTTAAGATGCTTTTTTTTACGGTGCCCCGAATTAGAAATTCTTTCTGTATCGTTCGTTCGTTTACAAACATATAAACTCACATAATAATTTAAAACATAAATAGCTGATAACTGCTTCGTTAGCCTAGTGGTTTTAAGCACTACTTCTACGCTAGAGGTCCTGGGTTCGATGCCCAGGTCGAGCAAAAAGTGTTATTGGGTTTTTCCATGAAATTCTCAGTAGCACCTCGGAGTTTGGATTTGTGCCCGGTTAATGGCAATAGGCTCGCCCCCTATTACACAGGACCTAAATATACCGGCGAACTGTGGGTGTACATTGGTAACCCCCCTTTCGGGGAATACAGGCGTGATTATAAAGTTATTATAAGTCAAAGAAAGATGTCTTATTACTTACCTGCTAAAACTTTTTTAGCGGCTTGCATGACTACAAAATCAGACCTCCGATACTGATATCACCAGCTTAGAAACTTCCGCAAATGTTAAAATCGCTTAAAAAATTAGTGTATAACCCCTTTAAATAGATCCTTACTCCCTATTGCTGTCATTTAGAGCCAAATAGACAGTCGGACAGACAGATCTATTAGTTGATGTCAAAGATTAATCAAATATAGAAGCGATACTGCTCTGTTTTTAGGTGCAATTCCTAGGTCGCCTATTAGAATGGTGATGGCTAAATGACTGCCCCAGGGCCAGATACATTTTGGAATGTATATGAATCTTACATAACCTCATAATATTTAAAAAATCATTCATGAATTATGTACTTAGTGTTTAATATTTTCCTAGCACTTTCATGAATTATTAAACATAATAAAGTATGTAATAAAAAAGAAAAACTTTTTCACCACAAACATTCGCTTATAAATATACAACCTCGATTTCGTTTTTAGTTTTATTATTTTTCGAAAATGTCAAAGTGTCATTTGAAGAAAATTATATACTGTCGCACACACCTTTTTTCCTTTTTAGGCAATATTATTTTACCATTATAATATTATTCCCAAAAAGTATCTGAAACTTTTTTACATGAAATACTAATACTTAGCCATTCAGCATTACATTGTGCTAGGTACATATACATATTTATATATTCTGGGGCAGTGATCGATACTTCCTTTTAGCCATCTCCTTTGGCAGTAGTAGGATGAAGTTTGGAAGTTGGTGGTGTGACACCCTCCGTATATCAGGGTTGCGATTTTTTTTCTAAAGAGTCACCGCGGCCCTGGAACGCAATGAGCATTAGAGGAACACGGATGTGACTACGACGAAAAGACTAGCCAAGTATGTACGCAGGAGATATTATAGTGCACAAGCGTGTGCGCAAACAAGTGCACTCCCTTTTCCATAACTCTCACAGTCCGATGGGACGGCAATCCAACACAACCGGGGAGAGATCAGGGTCACAACCAACGGCTTTACGAGCTTTCCGAGCCACGGGGGTGTCACAACCAACTTCCAAACTCCGGGTCAACTGAGAAATTCCTAATGGAACAAATCAATAACACTTTTTGCCCGACCTGGAATCGAACCCAGGACCCCATGCTCAACAGTCGTGCTTGATACGGTAGTTATTAAAACAATATAATTTGTATTGAAACTTAAAACTAGCAATGGCCCTCTAGCTATTATATGGGACTTACAAACATACCGGCGAACTGTGGGTGTACATTGGTACACCCCGCCTAACCCTTCGAGGAATACAGGCGTGATGGTATGTATTTAATAGGAATGAGTAATGCTACGCTAGAGGTCCTGGGTTCGATTCCCAGGTCAAGCAAAAAGTGTTATTGGGTTTTTCTATGAAATTCTCAGTAGCAGCTCGGAGTTTGGATTTGTGCCTGGATAATGGCAATAGGCTCGCCCCCTATTACATGGGACCTAAACATTCCGGCGAACTGTGGGTGTACATTGGTACACCTCTGCCTAACCCTTCGGGGAATACAGGCGTGTGGAATACAGGCGTGTGGCGCATACGGTTTAATATACCATATATTAAACCGTATAACCGTCGTGGTCTTGGGTGTTCCTTTTCTCTGACGCTAACTGTAAATTGGTACACCTCTGCCTAACCCTTCGAGGAATACAGGCGTGTATGTAGTAGCAATCGGTAGTTCAGCCATTCACTACTCTTTGGTGCTTCGGAAGTATATAAATCGCTAGATTTTATTTTTAACCAGCTTTTACGTGGAAATTCGTAGGGTTAGCTGATTTACAAAGAGTTTTTGGGTAGAAAGAAGACAATGTATTATTGCAAGGGGTATATTCATAGTTCTCAATCTAATTGGGTGTGAATCTGTTACATTTTTAACTGGGTTTCTAAGCTTCGCTGCCGCCATTTTGTATTCGATTTTCGTAAATTTTCCGCCATTTTGAATTACTTAACAACTTAATCTCGGCCATTCTCGGAGTAAGCAATGTCTCTAGAAATTTCGCCTAATTACTGTATCTATTTTTAATTTACACCAATTACCGGTACTGGGTTCGATTCCCAGGTCGGGCAAAAAGTGTTGTTGGGTTTTTCCATTAGGAATATCTCAGTAGCAGCCCGGAGTTTAGAAGTTGGTGGTGTGACACCCCCGTGCCTCGGAAAGCATTAAAAGCCGTTGGTCCTGCGCCTAATCTCTCCCCAGTTGCGTCGGATTGTCGTCCCATCGGACTATGAGAGTTATGGTGGGTCCACACGACACAGACTTAACACAGACTTCTATAGAATTTTGTCAGGCAGAGTCAGGCAGATCGCATAGATAGTTGAATTTGTTATTCAAGTAAAAAAAATGTAAAAGTTAAAATTCAAAATTATCATAAGTTATACCTTCAATAACTTCATCAACATTCACAGACGCCGAAGCTACTGACGATGATAGCCGATACGATACGAAAAAAAAAAGAAAAGAAAAGACAACTGTCACCTATCACGTAAAAGTCACTATGTTTTTAAAGCAATAGAATTCGTCTAACAACCACGAAATTTAGTAATTTTAATTGTTTTGAAAGCTTAGTCACCTTCATAATTTAGTAGTTTCTATTCAATTATATGTATTTTTTCTTTTAGTGCATTTATATGTCCTAAATCCTTGTAAAACTACAAACAAAAAATCTTATAAGAAACAAACTGTCACCTTACTAAGTGGTCGGTACTTAGGTATCCCCTAGGTTGGTGAAAATGAATTTAAGTAGAAGATGGATTTAGGGTCCTTCTTAGTTTAAGGGACTCTTAGTTAGGGAGCCGTTTAGGATTAGTTGGTGAAAATGGGCATTAGTATCCTTGCACTTTTAAATAATTTATAACAATAGCGATAATTGTTGCAACTGTCACTTTCGTGTCCGTGACAACTTTCATTCATTTAAAACAATGTGTTTGCAAAAACAAAAACAAATGAAAGTGAAGCCGTTTTCTAAGAAAAATATTTGAATGAAGATGGTTAACAAGCAAAATATTTGCAGAATTATTGGGTTACATTCATTTGTTAAAATTGTTTTGCATAATTGCTACCTGAGTGAGACCAATTGTATCTAAACTAATATTATAAAGCTGAAGAGTTTGTTTGTTTGGTTGACGCGCGAATCTCAGAAACTACTGGTTCAAATTGAAAAATTATGTGATGTTATATAGCCTATACACTATAGGCTATGCGACATCACGCTACGTCACTCGGGAGCGGAGCAGTAACTCAACACGGGTGATTAAAACCACGCGAACGAAGTCGCGGGCAGAAGCTACGTATAGATTATAGGCTGTCCGTCCATGTCTTACAAAGGGCCTCGAAACTATGGATGGACTGTCCGATAATCGATCCTGCTAGAAGTCGGACGTACGCGGAGACCCTTAGATTTAGTTGACACGCTGCGCTGCGTGTCTCTGTTTCGATTCCCGCACGGAAAAAATATTTGTATGGCCCACAGATAGTTGTTCCAGGTCTGGCTGTTTGTGTATGTGAGTTTGTATGTTTGTAAACGCGCATACGATACAGAAGAAATACCTACAGCCTTACTTATAAAAATAACACTAAATAATACTTAGCTACTTATCAATTTATTAACTCTCAAATCCTTGAGTAAACATCAATTATTTTTCACATAGCAACCACTTTCAACGGTGTCTCAGGTGAAAAATCTTACCTATAAACGTTAATCAGCGTTGAGATGTTGCCTAAGTGACAGAAAATTTAAACAGCGGCGACCCGTTGTTTAAGTATAGTTCGGAAGTAAAATGGCGGGCTACAATCTGCTGTGACGATGTCATTTTTGGTCTATGGATTCTATTGTAAATTTTGACAATTATGCTCAATTGTTCGTTCGATTTCGTTCTTTAGTCGAATAATTTGGTCATGCTCTATGCTGACTGTCTAAGTGTTGGCAGATTAAAATAGTGTTTCATCGTTCAGTCAGTCACATAAGAGGTTGCTAAGTATGAATTAGCGTTATTTTTATAAGTAAGGCCCCTTGTTGTTAACTTCATTGTTTATGCTGTGGTCTCCTTTAAGTGACAGATTACGCTTACGTAAGACATTTTGTTAACTATTTTTTGTATATCATGATTTGCATACCTTTTGTTGGAGACCCTAAATAAACATTGATATTAACTGAGATGTGATAGATTTATAATAATTATGTAGAATTAGCCTTCAGATATCACATAATTTTCAGCGTACATGATAGATTGACACATGAAATTATACCACTACTCGTGTCTACAATAAATGACATGTCAATACAGCTAGAGAAGAAAAGAAACAAAGAAGGCCTTCTATTAAAAACGATTGACAATAAAAATAGACTTCAGAAAATTATTGACAAACTATTGAAAAAAATCGTAGTACAATTACTGAATGAGTATATAGATCTGCCACGTAAGAAAAAGGAAATTGCACCTACAATAATTAATTCTACCGAAGAATCTTATAAAAGCTCTGACATTAAACCGCATGTATCTTGTAAAGACAGTCAAAATCTGCCCTATGAAGAACAACAAGTCTCTCTCAATGTAGAAGAAGAGGTTGGAATGCTTTCAATAAATTCTTTAGATGTTAATACACAGCCTTCATCAAAAATTGATGATAAAACTGAACCATTTGCTGAGTTATCTCAGCCAAAGATACTTATTCAAAAATTAGATGAGGAAGTCAAAGATATAAATAGATCTGACCAAAAATTGGTGCAAGAAGGCAAGAATACAATGAACATATTATTGCCAGAAGATGAAGAATGTGTAGATAATCTTAAAATTGAGTTACACAAAGATGTTCTCCCAACTAGCAATATAGATGTTCCTTTTATTAATCCAATACAAAGTCAAAAATTAATCGTTATGGACCTCCAATCAGAGAACCAACAAGGGCAAGAAGAAGGTCCGCCACAAATACAAGTTTCTTCCAGAACACCATCTGATAGTCTATCTAAAGAAAACCAAACAACAATACTGCAACAAAAACCATCAAACATGCGACTAACAACTTTAAAAATCCATCAAATATTGAAATCGCATCAACTGATACAAGCGCGCAGTTCAATCGCAAGAACTGATTCACCACACAGCATTCCAGAAATATCTTCATCTTGTTCTAATAAGCCGGAACTAATAGTTATAAAAGCATCTGATGAAATGGATTACTACGATGAATTCATTCCCCCGATTGCTGACAAGAACTATGTCATAACATCCAATATAACAGAAATCTCTGAACTAGATGAAGCTACACCGATGGAAGGAAATTCACGCGACAATATAGAGGTTGGAGTAATTGGTGAGGCATTTGAAACTGGCGAATGGTTTGAATCAGCAGAAGCAAATATGGCTATGAATAGGCAAATTCAAGCTCTTTCCGATATCCTTGCTGAGAAAGAATCGGGTACAACTTACGTTTTACCCACAAAACTTGAACTGCCTAACGAACAAGATGATGGAAGCCAGTTAGAAGTTCCTGAACAAAATGCTGGAGAGACAGACTGTCTTTTTGATGATGAAGTTAAACAGCTTGAAACAGGAATGCAAGGACAAATTATATCATCATCTTTTCTTTTGGACAAGGATATGGTTCGGTACCTTGACGCGTTTGAATCTGCTGATGATTTTGATGAAGTAATTAAACAAGCTTCAGTGGATGATGAAGTGGAAGATGACAATAGAAGGAATAGAAAACCTAATAGAAAAATGTATAAAGTAATAGAATGCAATTCTTCGGAAAAGTCCTTCATGAGTGCACGGGATGAGTTTTCTGAAATAAGTGTCCGAAAACAAACAAATACTAGAAAGGAATGATCCTAAGAATTTTGAACATAAATGTAACTTAATCTAAGTCTAAAAGAAATAGTAAAAAATTTGGAGCCTATAACGTTAAAATGCCGTTGATTTAAAAAATTTGAAAAATAGAAGCCCAGATTAAATAAAAAGCTTGAAGCTTAACACTAGCCTATTGTAGCCGTCCCAATACTGGTCAAAGGCCTCTTCTTGTACAGAGAAGGCACAAGCATGTCATATATTATCCATAGTGTCGCCAGTGCTGCCATAAAATTGTTTGACCTCAAACTGATTGTGATTTTAACCTTTACTAAAATAAACTATTCATAAAAATATATTATTTGGTTTTATTTTAACAAAATTAAAATTATAACTGCCTCGTTAACCTAGTGGTCCTGACCGCGACTACTACGCTAGAGGTCCTGGGTTCGATTCCCAGGTCGAGTATAAAGTGTTATTGGGTTTTTCTATGAAATTCTCAGTAGCAGCTCGGAGTTTGGATTTGTGCCCGGTTCATGGCAATAGGCTCGCCCCCTATTACATGGGACTTAAATATACCGGCGAACTGTGGGTACACCTCTGCCTAACCCTTCGAGAAATACAGGCGTGATGGTTTAAATACGGGAGGTAAAAAGACATATCACTTAGCCATTAATTAGGCATACTGCCTATCAAACGTAAGTAACAGTGAGCAAAAATGTGTCAAAAAAAAAAACACTGTTTATGGTAACGCGCAATGTAAGGAAATCCACAGGTCCTGGGTTCGATTCCAAGTCTGGGCAAAAAGTGTTATTGGATTTTTTCAGTAGCGGCTTGGAGTTTGGAAGTTGGTGGTGTGACACCCCCGTGTCTCGGAAAGCACGTCAAGCCGTTGGTCCAACTTGATCTCTGCGTTAGGGAAGAGGGACTGCAGCTGTGTTTGCGCACACACTTGTGCACTATAGTATCTCCTGCTTACTTAGCTAATCTCCATTAAAAAATTCGGTCGGGATGGTAATATATTAGTGCAGTAGAATATTCTGCACTCAGTTTTACTTCTTTCAAATAATAATGTTCATCATCAAGTTACTTCTACCAAAGCGAGTCAACACACAACCCTGCATTTTTTTAGTGTAATGATTGATGAAGCAACAGGCCTTTGCCCTGCAGTGGGACTGTAAAAGGCAAGTACCTATCTATTATCTATACTAATGATGTCAAAAGCTAAAGTTTGTGAGGTTGTAGGGGGTAATCTTCGGATCTACTGAACCGATATTGATTTTTTTTCCCATAGAAAGCCACGTTATTTATGTGTATCATAGACTATATAATATTACGCTACGACCAACAGGAGGGAAGCAGTAACCAAAGATTTAACTTAATGCGGCTGAAATAAGCCACGCGTACGAAGTCGCGGGCATTGCGCTAGTTATTTTATATTCTGACTTTGTACCAAAAGAGGGTTTAAATCGCTTCAGATCTACATACTAATATACTAAAGAACGAGATTTTTTGTTGTTTGTTTGTTCGTTTGTTTTAATGCGCAAATCTCTGAAACTACCAGTCGACTTAGAAACAAATTATTTGTACATGATAGCCAGATTCACGAGGAACCATACAGGAAAAAATTTTAACCAGTGCGTAAATTTTGCCATAATAAACTTCAACACGTTTTATCAAACACGTATATTTTATTTTGATATGTCTTAGTACTAAAAAATAAAGTTATCGTTTACGAAACATGTTTACTTAAAAACCATATTTTATTGTCACTCGGCGCTAGCGCATTCCCCACCCCCTCACCCCAGCCATGCGCCCGGGCGGCGGCCAAGAGTTTTCATTGATAGTATGGCGAATAGATTATGTCCATGTTTTGCTTATTTCAAACTCGGATAAGGATGAATTTTTTTTTTTTTTTTTTAACTAAACACGGGAATGTGTTCTATTACTGACACTGAACTACCAAAAAAAAATTACGCACTGGTTAAAAACTTATCCTGTATAGGCTATAAAACATCACGCTACGACACACAGGAGCGCAGCAGTAACCAAAGTCGCAACTGAATGGAAAAAACCACGGCTCGAAAGCACCTCTACCATTTTTGATGGCAATAATCGATGAAGCAATAATCTTACATCTGAAAATCATTGTGGCAATATATTAGTTCGTCCGGGGCAAGTTTCCAGCGTTGTCCGGGCTTCCCCGATGCGGCGGATAACAAAAGATGATTATGATTGATCTATGTCAGTTGACAGGGATATAGCGTCGCTAATGGCTTTGACGTAGGGAGGGGAAAAAGTATCGATAAGATCCATTTTTGGAAAAAACGTCAAAAATTTTAAAAAAATCTGTTGAGTCTAGATCCTGGGTTCGATACCTGGCTAAAGTGTTTATTAGCTACGATTGAGGTTAAGTGCTTTAGGCTATATTTTATTATGAAAAGAATTAGGGATCCGTAAGAAATTTCCCAAAACAGGGATGACTGACGTGACTCTAAAGTGCTCAACATAAATCATCAATAAAAAAATAAATTAGTTTTGTTTTCTTTTTGTCCTGTTTTTCAAATTCAAACTAGCCATCTCGCCAGAGGGTTTAGGCGCTATGCACACATTGATAATATAGCCGCGCGACAATTACTCCGCCTACCGCATACGCAACTGGGCGATTCTGAATTTTGCAAGAGGAGTATTCTGGAATACTGTTATTTGATAGTTGCAACTAAAAAAAAACAAGTATTTATTAGATATTGGCCTTTTTGCTGCGGGTTGTTCGAAAAAGATACCGCGCCCCCGGAACGCAAAGGGCACATGAAGGAACATAGACGGGTTTTAGTCAGTAAAAGTCTGACACTCCCTCCCGCCCCGCCCAGGGCGGGGGAAGTTATTTGATGATTTCCCGTCTATAAAAAAAAGGTATCGTATTTATATTTGATTACTTAATTTTTTTATGATAAGCTCCTCAAAGGAGACTGGCGGGTTTCTTAGGAGCGTTCGGCCTGGTCACCTACACGGATAAGTTCAATGCTTCCTGATAGCATTATTAATTAGAAAACCATGTATGGTTGCCACTTTTTCTAAAAAGTTCTCTGAAAGTAGATATAAGACTTTAACTTTTGACATTGACATAAGGTTATGTTAAGGACGAAAATCAATATTGCAGAGTTTAATGTTAATCCACTAATAAAACATGAATCATAAGTATTATACTGTATTTTATTATTGTATAGGTTCGCCACTGCCTTATTACCTATAGACAGTATTTCTTGATCACCCGATCCCGTCAATACATGTCTCCTCAATCTTTGAGTAGCTATGGTGCAATTAGCACAACGTAGGTAATCTTTCCATTATCGTCACAATCCAAAATCGCTAAGAATATCAAATGGTAATTCGCCAGGTCAACGTTTATGCAAGATATACAGTCCAAAATACAAAGCCAAGATCAAATATAATAATCAATAACACAGAGAGAAAACGACAAAACACCGGCGCAAAATTACAACAACAACGAACGTCAGATATTGACATAAAATATTGATCTACAGTAGGGATGCCGAATACGATGCGATATATCGAAATATCGATACAGCGCTATACGATATATCGATATTTAATACGATATTTCGGCCATACGATGCGCCTCGATATATCGTATTCCAATAAAATATCGCATTAACGTATCGAATATTCAAATCAAAGTATAACTTTGTTTAAAATGTACCGTGAAGATCCAATATTATTATCAACATTTCGATACAAACACATTATTTACTTTAACTAATTCCGACCTCTGGTAATAAGATATTGACCAAATCAACTGGCTTTTGTTTAGACTTGTTAATTGTAGGTAGATTTACATAACTTTGTGTGTTTGTATGAGTACTACCGCCGCACTACGTTATTTGTCTGTGGTAGCAACTTCGGTGCCTTCCGAACGTCTCTTTTCTTTAGCTGGATCCACACTATCAGAAAGTCGTAACAGGATAAATCCACAGCGGTTATCCAAATTATTAGTTTTACGCAGTTTGAGTGCTGATAAGTGGCAACTGTATTTTTTATAATGAATAAACCAACCTTCCATACATATAAATTCCTTTTTTTTTATAACATACAATATTTATTGTAAAAATTAAAGAATGGTATGTATTTCTTTAATTTTTACGATATATTTAATGTTTCAATAATATTTTACCTACTAAATAACCTACCCAATCGATATACTCGGTGATACGGTTACGATGCGATATGTCGATACAACAGACTTTTTTTGGGCATCCCTAATCTACAGGTGACAAGTGACAGTTTGTTGCCAACCTAAAAACTATTTTCTATTTTTTAGTATGGCAATGTAAATAATCGATTAAGTGAATCGATATTAAGTGAATAATTAATTACAAAACCTGTGAATTATATTATAAATCCCTAAAAGAATACCTATATATACCCAGGCCAAGACCTACTTTGGGATATAATTATTGTGATAAAGGAACCAATCTCATTTTCAATCGCAATCATAATTTGAAAAATCGCAACAATCGATTTTTCAAATTGTACTCGCTATATTACAACTTATTTTTCTCCTCTTAGAGAACTTATCTGAAAATAGTATTGAAGAAAATAGTTAAACGTAAAAATCTACTTTTTTTTCGTATAAGTTTCATTTCTGTAGGAGTTCAGGCCTAAAACCGCCAGTCTCCTTTGACGAGGATGCAAATCAACAGCTTGTAGAAGCAACAAGAATACTTATTGTAACTAAAATTTTGTAAAAACAAATTGAAAAGAGTGTCCATGGATTTCTTGCTCGATCTTCTCCATAGAGACCTATGTTTTGGAACGAACCACTAGCTTCAACATTCTGTATAACTCCTCAAATGGTCTTATTGTCTGGTGTTGCAAGTGCCCATAGGCAGTGGTGACCGCTTAACATCAGGCGGGCCGATAGCTTGTTTGCCACCTTCAAGGGTATAATTTTTTTTTAAATAAATGCTTTGACTTTGATTAGAAGGGTAAAGCACGAAAGCGTGAAGAATGGAAGAAGTAGAGGGAGGCTTTTGCCCAGTAGTGGGACAGAGGACAGAACTGGTTAATAAAAAAAATAAAATTCACACGAGTGAAGTCACGGGCAAAAGCTAGTTTAAAATGAAAGGTGTGGGTATCTTATTCCTTGGAGGACATCTTTAAAAGGGTCTTCACCAAGGGGATATCCCATTTTATAGGTTTTAACCCAAATCTTTCTGTAAACGGTTGAAAACTGTAAAAAAACCTTTGCTTTTAAATAGTTTCCTTAGGTGTTGATCAACCACTGAGGGCCGATGCCTGCCGGGGCTGCGGGTTGTTCGAAAGAGATACCGCGCCTCCGGAACGCAAAGGGCACATGAATGAACATAGACGGGTTTTAGTCAGTAGAAGTCTGACGCTCCCTCCCGTCCCGCCCAGGGCGGGGGAAGTTATTTGTTGATTTCCCGTCTATATATAAAAAAAAAGATGTTGATCAAATGGTATGGTGGACCAGTGGTCAAAGGTTCTACTTCTGAGTACAAGATTGCAAGTTCAAATCTGGTAAGTATCAGTTCTTCCTATTTCTATTATTATTGAAAAAATATGTGGATGGATGTTTGTTACTCTTTACTCTTTTTCTGGACTTTAGTCTGACATCGCCAATCCGCCTTGAGCAAGCGTGGTGATCAATGCTCGTGCCTTCTCTGTATAAGAAGAGACCTTTGCCCTGCAGTGGGACAAGCCTTGTATTATTATCAGTAAATACTTTTTAAATACATCAATACCGATTTTTTGAATGCTTCTGCTAGCTATATTCCCTTCAGGTTCGAAACCAATGGTGTACATGATCAAAATATATCGGGTCAACAAACAAGGTAACAAGGGGTCCCGGGTTCGATTCCCAGGTCGAGCAAAAAGTGTTATTGGGTTTTTCTATGAAATTCTCAGTAGCAGCTCGGAGTTAGGATTTGTGCCCGGTTAATGGCAATAGGCTCGCCCCCTATTACATGGGACCTAAATATACCGGCGAACTGTGGGTGTGCATTGGTACACTTCTGCCTAACTCTTCTGGGGAAAACAGGCGTGATGGTTTTTTTTTAAATACTTTTTTAATTATATTCATACCGATTTTTTTTTCATACTTTTATTACTATTACTAGCCGTATTGCCCACAGGTTCGAAACCAATGCTGAACATGATCAACATCTATCGCTATTTCTTTATCGATACATTTCTTTCTGCAGCACATCACTACACCACTTTTTAGGCGGACAAAGAAAAAAATTGGGCAATCTCTTTAACTGCGCAATGACAGTTCAATATTTTTGTTATTGTTGCGCGATTACGTGTATCTTTTCAAAAGAAACTTTCTTTTTTTAATCTTTATTGGCAAAAAGAGGATCTTTTTTTTTGGAAAATAGAAACAAATGTTTTTTTCTTGGAGAAAGGGTGCGTTTTTATGGTTTTATGAGTGAGAGTTGTTGAATACTTACCGTTTTTTATGGTGTAACCTGTTGTAACGGGTTGTGTAGAGGTATGTAGATAGTAAAACTACGGTATATTTTTAACTGCCCCGTTGGTCTCGTGGTCGCAAGTTCGATTCCCAGGTCGAGCAAAAAGTGTTTATTGGGTTTTTCTATGAAATTCTCAGTAGCAGCTCGGAGTTTGGATTTGTCCCCGGTTAATGGCTCGCCTCCTATTACATGGGACCTAAAACATCGGCGAACTGTTGGTGTACATTGATCCACCTCTGCCATACCCTTCGGGGAATACAGGCGTGATGGTATACATGTATGTATGTATGTATGTATGTATGTTCATATAATTATATTTACTAGTATAACTAGCTATGTTTTTATTCCATACTTCTGTTGGTTCTAAAGATAACCAATCGATCCATCCACCTATATTGACATTAAAATACACACAAGGGTTAAAAACTTAATACCTTGTAAAACATGACATTTTGACATTTATTTACTTATGGGTAACGTTCAGAAAGCACTGAGCCCTTGAAAAATGTACCTTATTTGTTACAAGATAAGGTTCAAAATAATACATTTCAAAGAAGTGGACTATGAATATGTCACGTCAGTTCAAAATTGAGTTTTAAAATTGAGAGGATAAAGTTCGAAATTGATTTTTGATTTGACGAATCTTATGATCCTGATGCATGATTGTTAGTTTTTGATTGATAATGTCATGATAAATTGATTGATAAAATGGGAAAAAATCTAAGGAATATTGGTAAATTGGTAGCTATCTCGGTAGCCAAGCGGTCCTAAACGCAACTGCTACGATAGAGGTCTTGGGTTTGATTCCCAGGTCGAGGAACAAGGTGTTATTGGATTTTTCTATGAAATTCTCAGTAGCAGCTCAGAGTTAGGATTTGGGCCTGGTTAATGGCATTTGGCTTACCCCCTATTACATGGGACCTAAACATACCGGCGAACTGTGTGTGCACATTGGTACACCGCTGCCTATCCCTTCGGGGAATGTAGTATACCATCAGTATACCATCACGCCTGTATTCCCCGAAGGGTTAGGCAGAGGTGTACCAATGTACACCCACAGTCTGTTCGCCGGTATATGAAATATGGTATGGTATGGTATATTCTGGTATGGTGTGGTGGTGGTATGGTATGGTGGTATCGTATGGGAATGTAGTGTGCATATGTATTCAAAAAATGGTCAAAAATGGTTAGCTGGTAACGGTGTAATGGTAGTTTGTAAGTCGTCTACATTATCGCATTACGTGACAAACCTGTACAGATAAATGTATGATGGAATAAATAAATAAATAAAATTCCACTGCCTCGGTGGCCTAGTGGTCCTAAGCGCGACTGCTACGCTAGAGGTCCTGGGTTCGATTCCCAGGTCGAGCAAAAAGTGTTATTGGGTTTTCTATGAAATTCTCAGTAGCAGCTCGGAGTTTGGATTTGTGCCCGATTAATGGCAATAGGCTCGCCCCCTATTACATGGGACCTAAACATACCGGCGAACTGTGTGTGTTGGTACACCGCTGCCTATCCCTTCGGGGTATGTAGTGTTCATATGTATTAAAAATTCCACCTCAATCGAACACCGGGCAGTGGGTCATAATTAACTTGTAAGATTTGATTAAGTTCTTATGCTCACTTTCCGGCTTCATCATCAGACCAGGCCTGTGACGTCATTATATTGCATTGTCATGTAAATTGCACATATGTGCCAAATTTCAGCTCAATCGAACACCGGGAAGTACGTCAAATTTTACTTGTAAGATTTGACTAAGTGAAAATAAATAACAGCTTGATAGGGTTGTTCCATACATGTATTCATATTGTACCTCCGTCACTTTTCTATGAAACAGCTGTATTTCTTTTTTAATATTTTTGTGCCTACGTCATACACACATACAAAAGTAGAAGTCGGTTCTCAAAAATGTTTCCATTTTACGGCTTTTGCGATTTACTAGAAAAATGTACTGTGACCAACATACATACAAGTAAATACAGGATAAGATTTTTGAGCTCATTCCACACACCTGTAGTGCGATTTTCTAAAATGCAAACTCGAAAACGAGTCTCACTAAAGTGCTCAAGTCCTTGGTGCGCAGGGTGCGGGACAGCTCCAATATAGTTCTGGCAATGATTGCCGGGAGGCTTGACTGCCCGTATATCAGGCATTGCTGTAGCAGACATGTTGCGAGCTGTGCTTAATGTGTTTGTCCTATTTTTATTAATTTGATAATTATGTTTTAAATTCGTATTATTTGATTTGAATTCTGTTTGTTATTTTTAATTGTATGTAATGTGGTTAATTTTATTTTATATTATTTTATTTTTAATCTTATTTATTCTATTTTTATTGATATGGATTTTATAATTTTAATATGAATATGGATCTTGAAATCTGAAATAAATGAATTTTAATTTTAATTAATTTAAAGTGGTCGCGCTCACTTCGATAACGAACCAACTTGTCATTGGTTTAGTATTCGTTCGCCGTGGTGACGTCACCGGCGTGATCGTGTTTAACAGAATACCATTTTCTAATCTCACTGCGGATTCAGCTTTCGAATTACGAAGTGTGGCTTAGAGAATCGCACTGCTGATCTATTAAATAGATATTAGTAGTAGTAGAGCTCTTTGTGAAGGAGCTCGTCCTAGGAAGTACTAAGCTACCAACATAATACTTCTGCCGCAAAGCAACGGTGCTGTGTTTCGGTTTGAACGGTATACCCATACATACCCTTCAAACCGAAACACAGCACTGTTGCTTGCTGCCAGTGTAATTACAGGCACATGAGATGTTTCATCTTTGTCTCTGGGATGGCAACGCATCTGCAAGGCCTCTGGTAATGCAGATGTCTATAGGCAGCGATGACCACTTAACATCAGGAGGGCCTTCGGCTGGTTAGTATTTTTTTTTTTTTTAAATCGTTATTGTATCTGCGGTTCGGGCCCGAACGTGAAAGGTCCGTACCACCGTAGAATATAAAAATTCAATAAAAAACGCCGAAAAGAAACATGTTTCTTGATCTCTTTGATTTTTCACTGTATTTTACTTTTATTATTCGTTGTTAAAGCGGCTATAGTAAAAACTACTTTGAGAAACTTTCAAGTGTCTACTTATTATGGTTTAAAAGATACAGCCCTGTGACAGATGAACGGACAGTCAGCAAAGTCTTTGGGTCCCGTCAGGCACCCTTTCAATACAGTATCCTAAAGTTAGAATCAATCTCACTCCGTCGCTGTTCTTTTCTGATTAATTTCGTTCGTTGCGGGATCCAAGACAGTGGATTCCAGATTTCCCACAACGTGGTCAGGCGACGTGATTAAGACCGCAGGAAGACGCTGGACGCACGCCGCTTGCACCCGGTCTTTTTGGAAGGCTATATGGGGGAGGCCTATGTCCAGCAGTGGAGGTCCTGCGGCTGATATGATAATGATGATTCACAGTTGAATCGTTTCTCCGGGACTCGTTGAGCTTTATTGCCTCGGCGGTCTCCACTGTTTATTCAGGAGCTGCAGTGGTTGGGTAAAAGGGCCCATTAAAATAAAAATAAAAACACAAAATTGTGCTAGCGTCGTTTTTAGTACAAAAACATCGGTTCTTTCCGCCAATGTTCGTGCAACATCGTCACTCTACTGTAAGCTATTTCACTAAAACGTCAAACGCGTAATATTTTGCATGTACAGCGCAGGCGTAACACTAAACTGATTGTTCATGCGCATGTCGCCAGTGCGCATGCGTCATTTCAACGATTCAAAGAATAAACATTCAAAGTTCAACCTTAACCCGCAAACATAAGGTTGAAAATTCAATGTATTTTGGCGAAAAGTGTTCGGTCGTTAAGATATTCAAATGTTACCTTTGTATTGTGTTGTTTAAGGTTGAAAATAGCATAAAAGCAGTGTTTAGAATAGGGCTATTGTTTCAAGAAAAATGACTTCTTCGCCTTGACGGCAATAGTTTTATTTTAAAAGAATAATCTAATTGCCGTTTGTTTATTTTAAAGCAATCTTCACAAATAGTAAAATTTACCTACTGTGTGAGAAAGGGTAGTTTATCATTCCAAGTTATAAAATATACCATCACGCCTGTTTTCCCCGGAGGGTTAAGCAGAGGTGTACCAATGTACACCCACAGTTCGCCGGTATATTTAGATCCCATGTAATAGGGGGCGAGCCTATTGTCATTAACCAGAAGAATTAAGAATTTCATAGAAAAACCTAGTAACACTTTTTGCTCGACCTGGGAATCGAACCCTCGTGTTGGTCTCGTGGTCGCAAGCGCGACTGCTGAGCAAGGGGTCCCGGGTTCGATTCCCAAGTCGGGAAAAAAGTGTTATTGGTTTTTTCCATTAGGAGTTTCTCAGTAGCAGCCCGGAGTTTCAGAAGTTGGTGGTGTGGCGCCCCCGTGCCTCGGAAAGCACGTAAAGCCGTTGGTCCTGCGCCTGATCTCTCTCCGGTCGTGTCGGATTGCCGTCCCTTCGGGCTATGAGAGTTAGGGAAGAGGGAGTGCACCTGTGTTTGCGTACACACTTGTGCACTGTAATATCTCCTGCGTACGTGGCTGTAATATCGTGTGCATTCGGATTAGCCGCCGTGGCCGGAATCGGTCTGGAGGATTACATACCTAGCTGGTATAGTATATAATCTATTACAACATCTTTCTAAAGTACACACTTTTTTTAAAGATTTTCAATCACGGGATCTAGGCAGTGTCAGACACTTACTGACTAAAACCCATCTATGTTCCTCCTAAAGCCCTTAGCGGTCCAGGGCCGCGGTGACTGTTTCAAACCTAAAGGTCGTATGGGAAGCAAATTAATGTTATGTCGATAATAACGTACATCACGTGACTTAGCGGGACTCGGATATCTTTCAAAACTTTGAATGCCTATAAAATCAAAAGTACTAGGTATTTTTGACTACAACAAAAACTAGTGTATTTGTATATCTACAGGCTTTACTGAGACAACATTTCGCGACTTGGCATACTTACCTAGTAACATTCTTCATTGCATAATTTAAACAACATAAAAATAAATAAAATAAATAATACCAGCATATTACTGTCCCACTGCAAGGCAAAGGCCTCTTCTCATACAGAGAAGGCACGAGCATTAATCACCACGCTTGCTCAAGGCGGATTGGCAATTATTCCAGACTTATATTAATTAGGTATAAGTCCAGGTTTCCTCACGATGTTTTCCTTCACCGATGTCAGTGATGTCCAAGATAAACAACATAGATGACGAAAAATATTTCTTAAAAGTTTAACGGCATAAAAGGGTAATACCGTCAAAATTACCGTTTTTTTTATCGCTTTGCAAAATTAGGGTTGCGTTTATGAAGCCTAATTACTAAATCATTGTTTCTTTATTTATCTTTTGAGCCCTTTCTCTTAACTTTCTAGTAACAGTTTTAAATGAATACGATAATAAAAAAAAACGGTAATTTAAAAAACTATAAAACCCGACTGCTATTCTTTAAAAATCCCTAAAACAAGATAAATTGTAGCAGTCGGGACCCATTCTAGAAATGGAGGATTAGTGAATTGAGAGCACATACCTATATTACATTGCAGATGGTCCCGAATGGGTCCCGACTGCTACAATTTATCTTGTTTTAGGGATTTTTAAAGAATAGCAGTCGGGTTTTATAGTTTTTTAAATTACCGTTTTTTATTTTTTATTTTTTTAGTGTTTTAAAAAAGAAATTAATATACCCAGTATCACTCTTACAGTAAATACGAATCTACCGACACCTCTCAAGCTAAAATCCATCGAGCCGTTCAGCCTGCAGAGCGAGCCAAACATTTGAATTTGGCGCCAAAAATCCGCCATTTTGTTTTTTTTATTTTGATATACCCAGTGTCACTCTCACAGTAAATACGAATCTAACGACACCTCTCAAGCTAAAATCCATCGAGGCGTTCAGCCTGCAGAGCGTGCCAAACAATTATACATACATACATACATACATACATACATACATACATACATACATACATACATACATACATACAAACATACCCTCGAAAAACATAACCCTCCTTCTGTCGCAGTCGGGTAACAATTGTTTGTCGGGCTGTTAACAGATGTCTTTACCCGTTCTAAAAGGGTTTTTCTTGTTGTAAAAATGCCGGTTTAATATTGGATGTCAGCCCCCCTAGCCAAGTCACAAACGATAATCGTAAACGCTCTGCAGGTACCAATAGATTTTCAACTTAATACCCAAGAGCCGTAAGTTGAAAATCTATTAAAGATTTCTAAGCGTTAGCGACTGGAACGAACGAAAACGCTATCCAATCTTCACTAGATCTTCAACTTAAAACCAAGCACATAAAGTTGAAGATCTATTAAAGCCTACTCAGCGTTTGCGTTTATCGTTTGTTACATGGCTACAGGGGCTGTTGTTGTGGCGATGCTTGCGGGAGGCCTATGTCCAGCAGTTACGTATTTCAGCTGAAATGATGATGATTTGCCTAGTGTCCGAAAGTCTTCGGAAAAACTCTCAATAGAAGCTAGTGATCATTAAAGCATTTTTTTATTTAATCGATATCTATGTCTTCAAATGCAGTGTCGACAAAGCAAAACGTGCCCTCAGCGCCAAGCTGCAATAAGTACTGTTTAAATTGCATTTAGCTCCGGGTTTTTTTTGTGGAGAAAGTTTTTACCGTTAGTGGCGTGGAAGATGATTCAACATGCAACATGTTTGAAAAATAGTATTGAATCACTCTAGATAAAGTAGAGAAAAATATGTTTTATTTATTTATGCAACAAAAAAAGTACAAAGGCGGACTTAATGCCTTAGGCATTCTCTATAATATAACCAAAGGTGTTGAAAAGTTAACATAACATGTCAGGTACAAATTATTAAAAATATACCATCACGCCTGTATTCCCCGAAGGGTTAGGCAGAGGTATACCAATGAACACCTACAGGTCGCCGGTATGTTTAGGTCCCATGTAATAGGGGCGAGCCTATTGCCATTAACCAACGTACATTGTCGGGAATAAAAAGTCCAGACTACATTGATGTATTAAATTCCTCCTTTTAATACATCAAGTCCAGACTACAATCTATCCTTCAAGCGTTCTAACGTCCTGCCGGGGCTGCGGGTTGATCGAAAGAGATACCGCGCCCCCGGAACGCAAAGGGCACATGGAGGAACATAGACGGGTTTTAGTCAGTAAAAGTCTGACACTAGGGCGGGGAAAGTTATTATCATCTATAAAAAAAGGCGTTCTAACGTGGTTGGTTAGCAAACATACATCCATTCATCCATTCTAACTTTCACATTTAGAACAGTAGTAAGATACCAGACCGGTGATATGCTCAGGCTCTTAGACTAGAAACTCTTCTGTCCTCGGCTGTCCCCTCAACTTCCAGCCACACGGCTAGACTTAGACGCGTCTAGATCGGAAAGCTGATAATTTTAGAATACATAGCAGGACTAGAATATCTAACTAACGCAACTATACAATAAGGCCTAGCATAAGTGCGCGGAATAAACGTTTTATTCGATCGACTTTTAAGCTGGAAATTAGTTTAAACCCGCTGCTTCTTCCTCGTGAAAGTCGGTTAAAAGTGATGTTCTTTTTTTGCGCGAATCCCAATTTTTTTTTCTGAAGTAAACGTAGGCGTTATGTAAGAAGTAGTAGTAAAGTTACTTCATATAACATCCGCTATTTCAAACTGAAATAGTAATAGGTACTTACCTAAGTAATTAAGTTTTTTTGGAGTTTTATTTAATTCAATAAAAATATAAAATAACACACCATCACGCCTGTATTTATTGAAGGGTTAGGCAGAGGTGTACCAATGTACACGCACAGTTCGCCGGCATGTTTCTTAGTACCATGTAATAGGGAGCGAGCCTATTGCCATTAACTGGGCACAAATCCTAACTCCGAGCTGCTACTGAGAATTTCATAGAACCTAATAACAGTTTGCTCGACCTGGGAATCGAACCCAAGACCTCTAGCGTAGCAGTCGCGCTTAGGACCACTAGGCCAACGAGGCAGTTAGTTAAAATAAATATAGTAATATCTAGGAAAAAGGCGTGAGTTTATGTATGTATGTATGTTAATATCTTTTAGGGCACACACTTCTACTACTAGCTACTACTACGCAAAAAAAAGTCTTGTAAAGGGAGTCGCAGATTAAAGACTTTGGGAACCCTCTGTGCTATATGATAGTTGAATATTTTTGCATCAGCGTGTTCGCACTAGGCCCACTGGCGGGAAAGTTTGGAATATGTTCTCTCAAAGAAACAAGAAGCTTATACATATACCTTGTACATGTCCAGTAGGTATAAACTGACCACGAACTATAAATCTATACATCTATAATATAAAAATGAACCGCAAAATGTGTTGGTAATCGCATAACTCGAGAACGGGTGGACCGATTTGGACGATTCTTTTTTTGTTTTACACGTAATTTCCCAAACAAGGTTTATATGTGAGAAAATTTATAGAAACTCCACCGGAAAAGCTCGAGCATCCGTGCGAAGCCGGGGGCGGTTCGCTAGTAATCTAATAAAATTTATGAGTGTTGATTTAAACTTGCTTATCTCTGGAATCACCGGTGGGATTATTAAAAGGATTCTTTTGCATATGATACCTAGATTTTTGAGAAATAGCATACCTAGGCTATAAAACACCAAGCTAAGACACATGGGAGCGGAGCAGTTACCAAAGATGTAACTTAACGCGGGTGAAAAAACTCTATAGTTTTATATTATTAGTTTTCTTTTAAATCTTATTGAAGGGTAAATAAGCCGATGACGCCCGCTGCACACACCACAGGCAGGCAGGCGGTACACCTCTGCCTAACCCTTCGGGGAATACAGGCGTGGTGGATGGCCCGCTGCGTATAGATCTGTAATACAAGAGGCCTTGCAAATGCGTTGTCATCCCAGAGACAAAGTTGAAATATCTCATGTGCCTGTAATTACACCGGCGTCCAAACCCTTCAAACCGGAACACAGCAACGCTGCTTTGCAGCAGAAATAGTTATGGTGGTAGTACTTCCCCGGACGTGCTCCTGCACAAAAAGCTATATCACGCCTGTATTCCCCGAAGGGTTAGGCAGAGGTGTACTAATGTACACTCACAGATAAAATGAAGATGTAATAAGGCTCCACAAGAAAATTTACGTGAACGAAGTCACGAGCGTAAGCCAATAAGTAATAAAAAGCCCTTTGTGCTCAGGGCCTCAGGGCCTCTGGGACTGTACAGCCATGTTTTAGGAGAATACTTGACACGTAGAACAAACACGTAATATTGCCGCGCTAAGTACTACGAGCTAAGTGTTAGGGTCTTCGTCTATAATGGTGTAACATTTGAACATACATACATACATACCATCACGCCTGTATCCTCCGAAGGGCTAGGCAGAGGTGTACCAATATACACCCACATTTCGCCGGTTTGTTTAGGTCACATGTAATAGGGGGCGAGCCTATAACCGGGCACAAATCACAACCGGTTTATTTATTATTTTATTTATTTTTTCAAAACAATTATTACTGCATTCTATTTTTGTAATTATGTCAATGATATCATTTTTAATGTCAATGACCTAAAATATTTGTACACCGGGTATAACATACCGCGCTTGTTTTTTTTTATAACAACTTTTTATTGTACCTGTGTTAACAAATGAAGAAATGACTTATGACTTACTAACTAAAACCCATCCGTGTTCATCCATGCCCTTTTATTCCCGAGCCACGGTGACTTTTTCGAACAAATTCCGCAACTGCTTGCTTACAGTGCAGAAATAAGGCATTACACCACAGTGTACAACAACCCTAACGCTTGCAGACTATCAATAAAGCAAACAAACAAACAGACGATATTAAGTTACTAATGTATTGTGAAACTTTAAACTTGCGTACTTTATGATAATGTTTGCTACTGCCGCTAGATGGCGCTTGTGGTACAGTGGTGTACAACCTTTATACGCGTCTAACATATTTTTTACAAACTTTAAAAAAATAACTGGTTCCTTAGCCTAGAGGTCTTGGGAAGAGTTAGAGGTCTTGGGTTCAATTCCCAGGTCGAGCAAAAAGTGTTATTGGGTTTTTCTATGAAATTTTCGGAGTTAGGATTCGTGCCCGGTTAAAATGTCTATAGGCTCGCCCCCTATTACATGGGAGCTAAATATACCGGCGAACTGTGGGGGTACATTGGTACACCTCTGCCTAACTCTTCGGGGAATACAGGCGTGATGGTATAAATAATGTTGCGGATTAAAAGAGGATGTAATAAGATTGGAAAGAGTATGCTTAGATGGTTCGGTCATGTTGAAAAAATGAATGAAAGGCGACTAACAAAACTGATTTATATGACAGATGTGAGTGGCAACGCCGGGGGACGCCCTAGAAAGGCCTACCCTGACCTTATTGGTGAGGTTCTTCAGAACGGTCAGGTGCACAGTACTCGTAACCGGCGTGCTTGTATGACCAAGTATGAACGTGAACGTGGCGTAAGGAGTATGTAAGGATCGTAGCAGGTGCCGTTCTGTGGTTTCTGCTTACCCCCATGGACAGACAAGGCAATATCCAAGACAGTTGAATTGTTTCTCCGGGACTCGTCGAGCTTCATTGTCTCGGCGCTTTTCTTGTGGTCGCCACTGTTGATTCTGGCTTACAGAAGTTGCAGTGGTTTGGGAACAGTGTGGCGGGCTTGTCCCATTAAAGTACCCCATGGAAAAAAATACAGAGTTCATGTATAAATGTATGTAAGTTGCATTAAACAAACACAAAACTGGTCAACATAGACTTCAGTGCAGTTGCATCCTTAAATAAAAGTAAATACAACTCAATCAGTAGTTTCCGATATACAGACAACCAAACAAACTAACATTATTGACGGGCCTGTTGGTCTAGTGGTTAGTGGCCCTGACTGCTAAGCCGGAGGTCGTGGGTTCGATTCCCACCCAGGACAAACTTTGTGTGATAAGCATGATTGGTTGTTCTGTGTCTGGGTGTGATTTATCTATAATATGTATGTATTTATAAATTATATAAGTATGTATATCAGTTGTCTGGTTATCATAACACAAGCTCTGCTTAGCTTGGGATCAGATAGCCGTGTGTGAGTTGTCCCAAGATATTTATTTATTTATTATACAAGATAGTGGCTATCGTTCAGACATGTATAATATTTACCTTTGCACGTAACAAATATAGGAAGCTTATCTGATACTTAAACATGTTGAACATGACATTTATTAAACACACCACTTTTATTTATTGCCTCGTTAACCTAGTGGTCCAAAGCACGACTGGTACGCTATAGGTTCTGGGTTCGATTCCCAGGTCGAGCAAAAAGTGTTATTGGGTTTTTCTGTGAAATTCTCAATAGCAGCTTGGAGTTTGGATTTGTGCCCGGTTAATGGTAAAAGGCTCGCCCCCTATTACATGGGGCCTAAATATACTGGCGAACTGTGGGTACACCTCTGTCTAACCTTTCAGGGAATACAGGCGTGTGGTTTTAGCAAATTACCCCTATAAGTATTTTCTTTAAGACGTTTCACGTGAAAAAAAAAGCAAATGAATATTTTCCAACAATTAACCACTTTTGTTTGTCGGGCCTACAAATCCCGTCTTTAGCCAATCCTATTCCGTACGGCTGGCCAAATGGCTAGTATATTCGTTAACAGGATTTGTCAAACGTACGTATAATACGCATTAGGTGACGCTGAAGAACTGGGGCGGAATGTTGTGGTGGCCATGAGGTCTTGGTGAAGTAGGACAATCCTGGTAATAGATTTTACATATAAAATTCTCGTGTCACAGTTTTCGTTGCCATACTCCTCCGAAACGGCTTGACCGATTTTGATGAATTTTTTTGTGCATATCGAGTAGGTCTGAGAATCGGCCAACATCTATTTGTCATATTCCAAAAAAAATATATATATATATGGCAAAACAACGTTTGCTGGGTCAGCTAGTGTACATATAAAGAAAAATCATCATCATCATATCAGCCGAATGATCTCCACTGCTGGAGATAGGCCTCCCCTAAATTTAAAAAAGAAAAATAATCATCATATTATCCGAACGACGCACGTCCACTGCTGGACATAGGCCTCCAGTAAAGATAGCTAAAATGACTGGTCCTGCGCTGCCAGCATCCAGTCATTTTCTGCGACCTTTACTAGGTAGGTAGTTTAGCTAGTAGAGAAAAAAAGTAAAATAATTAATAATATTTTTTCAACCGCATTTGACAAATTTTAATGAAGACTAGCTAAGTACGCAGGAGATGATAGACATAAGTGTGTGCACAAACATAGGTGCAATCTTTCTTCCCTCACTCTCAATAGTCCAATGGTATACCAATCTGATATGGCCGGAGAAAGATCAGGCGCAGGACCAACGGTTTCCGATCTTCGGGATGCTACTAAGAAATTCTTCACTGATCCAAATCCATCTAGCCAATGGGATGCTCAAGAAAGCTACATACAGAAATACAAAAATATGCTTTTAAAAACAATAACCCTGTATTTGTTGTTACGCAGTTAGGTAAAAACTGACCTTACAGGGATATAAGTAAGCCAAAAACTGCAACAGACAACAGTCTTACTTAAGTACGTAATAGGCACCTCAGAATCATCATCTTCCTGCCCTTATCCCATGTTACTTGGGATCGGCGCAACACGTTTTCTTCTTCCATGCCGTCCTGTCAACCGTCATGCTATCACTGACTCCTTTCTCTTTCATATATTTTTTTACAAATAGGTACCTCAGAACGACAACAATAAAAAATAAAAAAGTAAAAAGTAAAAAAAGTAGGACTGTCCGTTAAAATCCTTAACTCATAGACCCATTACACGCACCAGAAACCGTATCATGTCTAATTAAGTAGGCTTTGTTGCATAATGCTAATGAGTGTTTTTGAAGGGAAGCGAACCTTGGACTCTTTGACATGTACTTTGTACCTACTTTAATAAACAGGGTGTAACAAGACACATACCATACCATCACGCTTGTGTTCCCCCAAGGGTACGGCAGAGGTGGTGGTACAACCTCAGTTCGCTGGTATGTTTAGGTCCCATGTAATAGGGGGCGAGCCTATTGTAATTAACCGGGCACAAATTCTAACTCCGAGCTGCTGCTGAGAATTTCATAGAAAAGTTCAATAACACTTTGCTAGACCTGGGTGTCGAACCCAAGACCTCTAGCGTAGCAGTCGCGCTTAGGACCACTGTCCTAAGAGTGGTCCTATTATTGGGTATTAAATTTTATCCGACCAGTATTGAGCAACCTGTACTGCGCTCATTTTACCAACGACTTTATTATTTATCGGAATACTAACAACGCCGGGAGGGGACGCCCTAGGAAGACCTACCCTGACCTTATTGGTGAGGTTCTTCAGAAAGGTCGAATGCGCAGTACTCGTAACCGGCGTGCTTGTATGACCAGATGTATGAACGTGGACGAGGCGAAAGGACTAAGTAAGGATCGTAACAGGTGGCGTTCTGTGGTTTCTGCTTACCACCATGGGAAAAAGGCGTGAGTTTATTTATGTATGTAATACCGAAGGCCATGTACTCTTCTGTGTAGCTAAATAATTTCCTACAAGACCTAGGTACCTACCATTCGTTCCATCTACAAGTCTATTGTCTGCAGAAGCCATTAAATCTGCCAAGACCCATTAAGACAAGTCGTAATAGCCAATTATATGGTTGGTTAATGGCACATCCACTTTTGACACTTCAAAGCCATTTAAGTGATGATTTTATAATCACACACACATACAATCACGCCTGTATTCCCCGAAGGGTTAGGCAGAGGTGTACCAATGTACACCCACAGTTCGCCGGTATATTTAAGTTCCATGTAACCCCATCCATCCATCCATGTGTTAACCACATAAGCTACCTATATACTCTGTGTGTCTATCTACAAGGCGTTGATTTGCATCCTCGTCAAATTCAAGGAGTTAACTATGCTCGTGATTCTTAACACGAATCAATAATAAAATAAATTGTTTTTGAAATCTATTTTTTTGACGTGATCTTCAAATTTGAGCTAGCCATCTCGCCAGAGGGTTTAGGCGCTATGTACACATTGATATAGCCGCGCGACAACTCTGCCTATCGCATACGCAACTGGGCGATTCTGAATTTTGCAAGAGGAGTATTCTGGAATACTGTTATTTGATAGTTGCAACTAAAAAAACAAGTATTTATTAAATATTGGCAAGGTGTCGTAATTATATTTGATTACTTCAATTTTTTTATGACAAGCTCCTAAAATTTGACAAGGATGCAAATCAACACCTTGTTTATGTCTTTGGTTACTGCTTCGCTCCCGTTGGTTGTAGCGTGATGTTCGATACGTATAAACCTTCCTCTTGAATCAGCCTATCTATTGATGAAAACCGCATTAAAATCCGTTGCGAAATTTTTTAAGGCGGCGGGAAGCGACTTCGTTTTATACTATGTAGAGAAAATGTTATAAGGCAAAATAATAATTTACTTCTTACTTAGGTAGGTACAGAATAATTTTGCTTTACAATTGTTAAAATTATGATTGAAAATCAAACTTTAAAAGTAGGTACTATTCTATAGTTTGTTTTTTTTCCTTATAATAATTAATCATCATCTGCCTAGCCTTTTCCCAACTATGTTGGGGTCGGCTTCCAGTCGAACCGGATGCAGCTGAATATCAGTATTTTACATGGAGCGACTGCCTATCAGACCTCCACAACCCAGTAATGGGTAATACGATACTCTTGGTAAGACTGGTTGTCAGACTTTCTGGCTTCTGACTAACAGTAACTAATACCAACTAACTCCTTATAATAATTAATGAGGTAAAATAATGTTGAAGAGATATTTTGTTTGTTTGTTTAAATTTATCTCTGAAACTACTAGTGGGTAGGGGAAAAATTCTCGTGGGGAATAATATAGGTTATGTAACATCACGCTACGACACACGGGAACGCAGCAGTAACAAAAGACGTAACATAAGACAGGTTAAAAAAAAACTAAGTACGCGAAGTCGCGACAGAATCTAGTTAATGAGAGAAAACCTCAAACGTATAAAACTTTGTTTTTTGTCCAAAATCCAACTCTTTAATATTTAATAAGTAGGAACCTACATAGGTACTTTTACATAATTTGTTATAATATGTTGCTACATTAAAATTTATAGGTATAATGACCGCTTTCGTTTTCCATAATTGTGTGGCCAATTAGGGAATTGTGGTATTTTATTATTCAATTATTAGAACTGTCTTGTTCTGTATTAAGTTACGAGTGTGGTTATTATTCCGCTCCCGTGTGTCGTAGCGTGATGTTACTGCGTGGTATAATATAACTAGCTTTTGCCCGCGACTTCGTCCGCGTGGATTAATGGTTCCCGTTCCCCGTACTAATATTATAAATGCGAAAGTAACTCTGTCTGTCTGTCTCTTCTTCACGCCTAAACCACTGAACCGATTTCAATGAAATTTGGTACAGATATAGTCTAGGACCCGAGAAAGGACATAGGATAGTTTTCATTCCGGAAATCCCCCGGGAACAGGAACTATTAATCCACGCGGACGAAGTCGCGGGCAAAAGCTAGTAATATATTATATGTTGTACATGATAATAATAAAAAAAACGACATGAGGGATGTTTGACGGCCAATGGCAAAATAGCCAAGAGCCTCGACCAACACCTAAGGAGGCTCTCGTTGGGCGGTTGGATCAAAGGCTTGATTCAGAAAGCGGTACTCCTAGACACGGCGCGTATAGTTAGGAGATTCCTTTCTCAGGAGCCCTGACCACCGGTGGTTTGGACCCTGTTCCCGATACCGGTTACTATAATTTATATTTTAAATGTTTTTATTTTTATATAAATATATCAAAAATGTATTCAATGCAAATAAATAAATAAGAATAAAATGCGAAAATTATAATGTAGGCAGAAAGGTACCTAAATCTTTTAAATGTAAAATCTGATTTATTATATTGTAATACAACCTATAATCTAATCATTATCGAAATCAATCAAATAGTAAATCTTATTTCAAACAACTAAAAAAATATATACACAGGATAGTAATTATTTTCGTGCCATCCATAATAATCGATTCTTAATTGACAATGGAATCTCCAAATCGAATACTAAAAGCTTCATTAATAATACAGACAGGCAAAAAAGATAAAAATTATGCGAAATAAAATCATTTGGGATAATTAGCATAACATTATAAATGATTATTGTGTGCAATATCGTCCGAAGTAATGTTTCGGCGTCATACCCTTAAAAGACTGTACAAACCAGTTGTGGAGTTTTTTCAATGGCGGCTTACGGCTGCGTTCACGTTCGACCAAAAAGCTCCAAATTCAAACTTTCGAATAACAATAAATTACAATTCCAAATTTAAAAAACGAAATGATTATTTATTTACACAAAGAAATAAAGTTTGATAAATAAAGCGGTGGTATTTAAAACGTTCTATATTTTCGAATACGGCAACAAATAAAATGGCGCTGGTTCGAAAGCTCGGCAAAGCTCGGAACGCGTCGGTAAGGCGGGTGCAGGGGCGCGGGAGGGGCGAGCATGCGTACCGAGCCCGCAGGTCGCATTCCAGTAGTTCGGCCGACCACCGCGCGGCGCTTACGTGCCCATCCCACTCCGCGTCGCCCGTTCCCAATACAAAGAACACCTATGTATTATAAAAAATCTGTGATGTATTGATTAATTTCAACTGTATCCTCACACTAATAGCTGTCTAACACAACCGTGAAGTTCAAACCAGTGTTAAAATCAACGTAAGCGTCGTTTTCAACGCCTTTTAAACGGGCCACGTCCTATGGAATTCCACATTTATCGTTGAATAGAATCTAGCGGACGGAGTAACATGGAGGGCCAAACGCGTCGCTTCTGAATGGATTGATCGTGTTTTATATGTGAAATTGTGGACGTTCAGTGATGTATAGTGATCGTGGATTATAAATATGGATTGGTGTATGTGCAATAGTGTATAGCCAACACTTACTTCGTAGCATCTTCGTGGTATAATGCGAGTCGAGTGAACCAGTCATGATGGTGTCGCTTACTTACTTTGGCCTCCGTCATACGCCGTGGACCGTGCTTGTGCTCATTTTCTTCATCGAAAGCGTGATGGGGAACTACGCAAAGTCCTTCTACATACATTGGAACACAACAAACAGTATATTTAGAATAGACAACACGGACCACGTATTTGACTTGAATAAAGGGAATGCTCAGTTTGAATACGACCAAGTGAATATAATCTGTCCAGTGTACACACCAGGGACATTCGAAGAGGACACAGAAAAATATATAATTTATAATGTGAGCAAAGAAGAATATGATACATGTAGAATAACTAATCCGAACCCCAGAATAATTGCTATATGCGATAAACCGCACAAATTGATGTTTTTCACCATCACCTTCCGGCCGTTCACTCCCCAACCGGGGGGGTTGGAGTTCCTGCCTGGAAAGGATTACTATTTCATATCGACGTCCAGCAAAGATGACTTGCACAGACGTATTGGGGGTCGATGTTTAAGTCATAATATGAAGCTGGTGTTCCGGGTGTGTTGCAAGCCGGAGGAGCAGTCCCCGGCGCCTCAGCCCCAGCCGACGCCCCCGCCGCCTCCGCCCCCGCCGACGACCCCACCGACCACCACGACGACAACAACGATCAAGCCGGTGACTAAAAAGACGCACAAGTACGACAAGACGCCGAATGAGGTGATTAAGAGTGAGGAGTTATCCCACTCTCGTGGGGCAGCCCTGGCTTCGTCGCTCGCCCTGGCCCTGGCGGCGAGTGCGGTGCTAGCCCCACTGGCTCGGTGAATGTGTGCCCGGGCGGCACGACCCCCGCGCCCCGACCTAGCGGACAAGCCTGGCCCAGCCACCACACAAACTTTGAACACGCTACATTTGCGCCCTGACACTCTGATTTACACGTGAATTTGTGCGTAGTGCTCTAAGACTAAAGTGGTGTACTGCATTAGTGTTGTGCCCTAAGGATTTTGGATCTTATCGAGTTGTAAGTAATCGAATGGTGTTAATTAGGGGTGTGCAAAACTGAAGTTCCGTACAAGTTCCAATTGACAAAAGTTTAGTATGTAAGGAACACGAAAGCCTAATTTTTATCTAAGTATAATGGGCCTACTGAGTAATCGAACTAATAATGTGAAGTAAATTTGATTAGAGGACATCCAACTGTAGCCTACAATCAGTTAAATATATTTATATATAAAGAAATGTTAACATGTATGATAAAATTAGGTTTCTTAAACCATTTAGGAGTTAACGATTTTTTATATTTTTCATTATGCAAAGGATATTTGAATAAGACTTAGGGTTCTTAACGGATCAAATGCAGATATAGGTAAACTTATATAAAATATTAGGTAGCTTTTTTTAATTTTTAGTTCAAAAGACAAGTTTTTTTTTTTAATTTTCATTATTTTCACAAAGGATAATGCATTAATTAGAATTTATTTATATTATAAATGAAAATCTTTGGACAAGTTAAGAATCTTGTCTGGAAAACTGTGATTTTGGTTTTAGTATTTTTTCTCTTTTATAATATGCTTTTATTATGTGATATATTTACCTTTTATATATTAAAAGTGAAGCCTTTTCACCTCATTTTTCTTGACTGATTTTTGCATTTCAGCTTTTTTCTTTTTGTTTATCGATATAAATTATTGCTCGAATGTGCACGTCACTATCTTTGAAAATGGTGGTTTTAAGTCAGAAAGCCCGCCATTTTCTCATAAAAATAGCGAAAATGACATAGGAAAGATAGTAACGAGCCTTATAGCTAAATAAAATAATTCTGAGACCTTACACCTATTCGAAAAGATGGAATTTTCAAAAAGATGTTTGATGACAATGAAAATTTCATTTTTTTCAAAATACGGATTAAGCACTATGGTGCCATTACTGAAACATGTCAAAACATGTGTTAAAATAATAATGAAATAGTCAAATAGTTAATTGTAGTCGAAATAGACCGGATTTCTTTTAGCCATAACACAATAGTGACAGTTTATATATTTTAGGTAGTTTTTAAGAACAAAACGGTTTAGTTTCAAATTGTATTGAGAAAACACGTAATATTAAACATTTACATGAAATAAACAATAAAAATGCATTACCGACTAAACATGACACAATATTTCGTGAAGCTAAGATAAAACTCAATCTCTCAAATGCTTTTACTGAGACAACTGTCTAAGATAATGGTAGAAAGGAGAAAATAGAAGCTAATTATGAATCTTAAAATACATCAAAATAAGTCTCAAATTGCATAACCCAAGGATTTGAGCAGAGGGGTCATTATAATGACTCATCTTATACAAAATGAAATTCGACCTATACACCATGAGAATATAATTCATTTCAAATGTGACACACGAAGCGATCTGTCTCAATTCACAGAGATTTATACTCAATAAATAACTGAATGAAGTAATAAGAAAAATGGTAGAAATGATTTTTCTTAGTAGTAACTACAACGAAGATTTTTTGCTAGAAAACAAATGCATGTGGTGGCAATAGATCAGAAAATCTTTTCATAATGTTTGTTAACTCAGAACTCGGCCATTTATTAACCGATTTCGATTTTTTTTAAATTTATTTGAAAGGATATATTTTCAGATAATATGCTCCTTAATTTTTTTATCAACATCGGTTTAGTAGTTTGGTTTTTAAATCAAAATAACTGAAAATAAATTGTCATCCAAGTAAACAAAATTGCGTATTTTGTTTTCTTGTGACTTTTCAGTTGCGTATTTCTTGTTAATTTACGTAGTGTTACCGTTTTTTCGTAGATTTAGACGATAAGAAGTAGATATATGAAAAAGTGAAAATTAAAAACTAAAAAAAAACAAACCGCGTTCAAAAACTGCTAAGTAAAAAATAATTAGTTTTGGAAGTCAGTACCAATACATCCGAAAAAAATTGTACAGCCGAATTGATAACCTCCTTTTTCCAAGTCGGTTAACAAAGCATCTGGCCACAAAAGTCGAGAATACCTTTTTATTGTTTTAAAAATACAAAGCTAATTAAAGATAAAAAGAACGTGACACATAAAAAAGTTAATTATCTCTTTTAAAAGCAAAACGGTTTTAACGTTGTCTTTGGTCATGCATTGTTTTCTAAACAAACGTGAGTTTAAATATAGAATGTCCACGTATGACGGTTTATGATGTTAAGTTGAATACACACTGTTGAACATGGTTTAAATTTATATTCTTCATCATTATCATCATAATCTTGCCCTTATTCTATTTTATTTTGAGGTCATGGTAGAATATCTTCAACATCTTCTTTTATCATACCTATTTCTGCCGCAAAGCAGCGTTACTGTGTTCCGGTTTGAAGGGTTTGGGCGTCGGTGTAGTTACAGGCACATGACACATTTCAATTTTGTCGTCTTTGGGATGGCAATGCATTTGCAAGGCTTCTGGTATTGCAGATGTCTATAGGTAGCGGTGACCACTTAACATCAGGTGGGCCGTTGAATTGTTTGCCATCCATGATTTCTTTGTCTTCTCCATTCTCAGAGCAATCCTCGTTCTTCCTCTAATCTTTTCTCACGCCATACCGTAGGATTTGCCATCTTTTTTTCTCTTTGTATCATTACTATATAACTTGGACCTTTCTTTGTAAGATATCAATACTATTAGTACTGGTTGCATAGGTCTGTCACCCAGTTTTTTTATGACCATGATAATGCAATTGCAACAGAAAATCAGTTTCGAATTTTGAATATTTAGGCGTTAAATATCAATAGCAAGCAATGGGGTCTCGCTTAGACGTGACTTGTGTATTTTTTGTTATCGAAAGTTGTGCAGAAAAACACGTGAATTATAGATTTCTCTCTAATAGGAGCTTGGTACATCTATCCACTTGTCTTGTCACTAATATTTGTTTGGTGTGTGTATAACATACCATCAGGCTTATATTCCCCGATGGGTTAGGCAGAGGTGTACCAATATACACCCACAGTTCGCCGGTATGGTTAGGTCCCATATAATAGGGGCGAGCCTATTGCCATGAACCGGACACACATTCTACCTCCGAGCTGCTACTCAGAATTTCATAGAAAAGCCCAAGACCTCGACGAATTTTAAGTAAATCTCATCTGTACTCATAAAGAGGCAAAGTTCATTTGTTTGTAAGAGGTAATCTCTGGAAATACTGATTCAGTTGCAAATTCCTTCATGGATAGAAGTCTACGCTATTGCCAAATATTCTAGGCTATGCTTTCAGTCATAGACAGGAGCTTAGTCTTCAATCTCATCTGCCTTGCTAAAAGTCATTGCCTCTTGTATTACCACCAACGTAGATCTTAAAAACCATCCCATCATTGCTTATAGCTTAGCCATATTCGTCTCCTAATCAATTCAGACACTCCCAAAAATTATTGACAGCCATAAAATTTTAACTGCCATTGTCACCGGATATAGGTATCGTTACAAATGTTCTTGTGTATGCATTTCACACGACACACCGGATAATACGTCAGAAACACATCGATGGTTCAAACAATACATTTTACCGCACCTCTGTCCAGGAAAAATGACCACACCTGGCGAAAACAATGCGTCACGGTACTGAAAATTTGTATTGTCATGTTGTGTTGTGTGAGTTTCTGCTGATATGCTTCTCACATACTCCCGAATTCTCAGACTTTAATAAGCCTTAAGAGCGTTTACGCGCTCCACGCGCTATTTGCATCAAAATCAATGATTTTCAAACCTGTTCATCATCATCTGCCTAGCCTTTTCCCAACTATGTTGGGGTCGGCTTCCAGTCGAACCGGATGCAGCTGAATATCAGTATTTTACATGGAGCGACTGCCTATCAGACCTCCACAACCCAGTAATGGGTAATACGATACTACGATTTTCAAACCTGTTAATACCCATTAATAACCTTATCGTACAAATATGCAATTTGCGAATAATATTAGGAAATTTCGTCTTCTAGAGGACGTAAGAGGTTTTTTTTTAAATTAAATAGCATGCTTGTAAATTATATTAAGATAACTAAAGTGAGATTTGCGTATTTTACGTTCATAGTCAATTTCGAAGCCTAAAATCTCCAAAAATTGCTGATAGAATCAATAAACAAAAATATTTGCTAATTGGTAAGATCCTTAATAAGTTGATAAGTTATTTATGGGTATTAACAGGTTTGAAAATCATTGATTTTGAGGCAAATAGCGCGTGGAGCGCGTAAACCCTCTTAACATACCTTTACGCCTGTATTCCCCGAAGGGTTGGGCAGAGGTGTAACAATGTACACCCACAGTTCGCCGGTATGTTTAGGTCTCACGGACCGACAAGTTACTTTTGGCATTTATAATATTACTAGCAAAGTATCCGCAACTTCGTCCACGTGGCCTTTTTCATCCGCGTTAAGTTACGTTTTTGGTTATTGCTCCGCTCCTGTAGGTCGTAGCGTGATGTTATATAGCCTATGTTACTCAGGAATAATGCAGCTTTCTAACAGCATAAGAATCTTTGAAATAGGTCTAGTAGTTTTTAAGTTTATTCGTTAGACAAAAATACAAATCTTACCTCTTTATAATTATTAGTGTATCTGATAGTATAGATTTATATCATTGTTAAAACCCATAGCGAGTGAACACTGCGCTGCGATTTTAATAGCATGATTTAGAAAACCTTTTTTAGTACTTTTTCATTTTTATTGTCCCCGTGGTTACTGCTCCGCTCTTGTGTATCATAGCGTGATGTTATGTTATAGTCATTACTTATACCTTTTAAATTTGGCTATCATATACAAATAGATATCTTTCGAATCATGATTGAATATTAAATATAACCGAAGTTTACGCGAACGAACTCGCAAGCAAAAGCCAGTTGAAAATATTTACCGTTTATTTAAAAACGTTGCTTAAACTTTGACTCACTTAAACGTATTGTTAAGTTGGTGTTAAGCATTACTTAACTGTATGCAACAATCTATAGTAATATTATAAAGAGGTAAAGTTTGTGAGGTTGTGGGGGTAATCCCTGGATCTACTGAACCGATTTTGAAAATTCTTTTACCCATAGAAAGTCATGTTATTTGTGAGTGTCATAGGCATATAACATCACGCTACGACCCGCGGGAGTGGATCAGTAACCACAACGCGAACGAAGTCGCGGGCAACAGCTAGTTAGTAAATAATGGAGTTATTAAATTAAATATTGTATGTAACTTACATACAATATTGATTAGACAATTACGTAAACTATAGCCATATTAAAGTCACAATGTTTTTACTTTTTATAAAGCCATCAGACTGCCTCGTGCGTGAGGTCTTGGGTCCGATCCCCAGGTCGAACAAAAAATGTTATTGGATTTTTCTATAAAATTCTCCGAGTTAGGATTTGTTCCCGGTTAATGGCAATAGGCTCGCCCTCTATTACATGGAACCTAAACATATCGGCGAACTGTGGGTGTATTTGTACACCTCTGTCTAACCCTTCGGGAAGTACAAGCGTGATGGTATAAATAAAGCCATCAGATTTTCATACACCTTAGAGACGGTGTAACCACGTCTCAACTAACGTTGAGTGTTTCTATTTTTATATTTAACTAAACAGTTAAACATCTACTTAGCATTTCTGGGTACAAGCCGTTTGTTTTAACATGTCTTAAAGCTATTTTAGTTTCTGAAGGGATTGTGAACGGACCAATCTCCGTGGCATGTTTGTAATAATTTAGACATGTTGTTTTTTCTGTACGCACCTTTTTGAAGTTTTTTGGGACTTGTTAAAACGTCTTTATCTTGTTGTTTGTCTTATTTTGGGCAATGGTTCTTTGGCGCAGTGGCTGGGAGGTTGGCTGTTGTGGTGCGTGTCGTAGGTTCGATTCTTGCACGGAACAAATATTTGTATGGCCTACAGATAGTTGTTCCGGGTCTGGCTGTTTGTGTATGTGAGTTTATGTGTTTGTCAACGCACCCACGATACGGGATAAATTCCTAGTGAGTGACGATTTGCTTTTACTAAAAAAAAAAACCTCGTGAGTGACATTTTGTTTTTATTAAAAAAAAAACAGAGTTGTATTAATCTTACTTATCCGTCTGTCCTGATAAAGGGCTGTATCTTTTAAACCGTATTTTGCCGTAAACCGAAAATTTCATGTGTCTACCATACCTACATGAAATTTTCACATAGTATGTATTGCTATTGCTGATATAACAACAAATTATAAACATAACATAAACATTAAAATTAAAGGGCCTTCCCCTACAAAAAAAAACGTGTCAAAAAAACATCTTAATATTGTAATATGCCACGGAATCCTTCACATAGAAGTTCGACTCGTACTTGACCGGTATACAGGATAAGTTTTTAACCAGTGCGTAAATTTTTTTTGGTAGTTCAGTGTCAGTAATAGAACACATTTCCGTGTTTAGTTAAAAAAAAATAAAAAAAAAATTTCATCCTTATCCGAGTTTCAAATAAGCAAAACATGGACATAATCTATTCGCCATACTATCAATGACAACTCTTGGCCGCCGCCCGGGCGCATGGCTGGGGTGAGGGGGTGGGGAATGCGCTAGCGCCGAGTGACAATAAAATATGGTTTTTAAGTAAACATGTTTCGTAAGCGATAACTTTTTTTTTTAGTACTAAGACATATCAAAATAAAATATACGTGTGTAATAAAACGTGTTGAAGTTTATTATGGCAAAATTTACGCACTGGTTAAAAATTTTTCCTGTATAGTGAGTTTAGAAGTTGTTCTTAGAAAAGGGTTCGTTCGTTCATTAGTTCATTAATGTCTAACAAAGGTATTTGTGTAAACAAATAGTTCATTCATCATGACAGACCGTTATGTTGCTATTAAACATAAATAACATAACATTGAGTCATACTGAACTAAGAATTATTAAAAAATACATAGCCCCCCGCAGTGTCACCCGCGTTCAATTACGTCTGTAGTTACTGCTCCGCTCCCGTGTGTCGTAGCGTGATCTTATATAGCCTATGTTACTCAGGAATAATGTAGCTATTTATCGGTGAAATAATGGTTAAAATCAGTCCAGTAGTTTCGGAGCCTCTTCGTTACAAACAAACAAACAAATATTACCTCTTTATTAGTATAGATTAATTTTGCAGCGCAAAAACAGTGAACGTACTTCGATAATTATTTTAATTGTTGTTAATTACTTTCTGCAATTATGATGAAAGAACTCAATAGTATTGATTACAGTTTTATGTATTGCTTGCCAAATCGACTTCTAGCTGTACTTAATGAATTAATTAGCTTTAGTTTCTATGAAGAGGCCGCCTTTGCTTATATTAGTTACTTACATTGCTAATTATTTGAATTACTGACCATTTAAGACTTGAATCCTTTTTTATTTACATTTTAAGCATTATCTACCTATCTACATAAAATAACAACTTTTTACTAAATGCTTATAATTATTATGAATAATGGTACTTACTAAAAACACTTTTTTTTTTGTCTGTCGGTCTGTTTGTTCTGTCGTATCTCTGAAACGGCTGTACCGATTTTGACGAGATTTTCATTGGCAGACAGCTGATGTTAAGGACTGAGCTACTTTTATTTTAGAAAAGGAATAACTGCATATTATTACAAAAAGAGATGTCCGACTTAAAAAAAAACGTTTTATAGCGCGTTTATCAAAAATCGAATAAAGTTATAGGGTATCACTAACATCACGCTACAACACACAGGACCGGAGCAGCAATAAAACACATAACTTGCAATAAACCACGAGATATTGCTAGTTTTAATAATAAACGCCCCAAAATAATAAACAGGAGCTATAACATCTTATATCATAATAACAATAAATATATCAACTCATTAAATTTTATTATTCAGTTAACTAATTAAATTATTTAAAATATGTGGTTTTAGAAATGGATTTATGATGAACGTAATATCATTCTGGAACAGTTATGAAGTATTAGAGATATATTATGTTAAATTTTAGTAGAGAGAACTACAGGGGTGAAATTTGAAATGCCTGTAGCACATGAGACATTTCAACTTTGTCTCTGGGATGGCAACGCCTTTTGTAAGGCCTCTGGTATTGCAGATGTCTATAGGCAGAGGTGTACCTAAGTGGTTACCTCTGCCTATTTATGAAGTGTGCCGATGCGTCGACGTGTTTGCCATCGAATGGTCTTTAAAAAAATATATTTGCACTGTGGTATTCACTAGCGTAAGGTCAGACTGGAAGCCGACCCTAACATTTGGGAAAAGGTTAGGCAGATAGATAATTCTACAGAATTACATAGACATACCATCACACCTGTAGTCCCCGAAAGGTTAGGCAGAGGTGTAACTACTGTACACCCACAGTTCGCCAGGATGTTTAGGTCTCAAGTAATAGGAGGCGAACCGGACACATATCCTAACTTCGAGCTGCTACTGAGAATTTCATAGAAAAACCCAATAACACTTTGCCCGACCTAGGAATCGAGCCCAAGACCTCTTGCGTGGCAGTCGTGCTTAGAACCACTAGGCTTACAAGCCAGTTCTTCAGAATTGCACCTCTTTTACGGTTAATAAGAACTTCAAAACGGCACTGTAAGCTAGCATAAAGTTGATTGTACTCCTCAATGCTGGGCTAGTAACCGGTTTAATGAATAACGTACTGGATTTAAAAATAGCAGCGACTAAATGATAGCTAGCTAGTTCGTTGTGAATAGAATAGCTAAGATATTATTCTCGTTTTATTATATATACCATCACGCCTTGTATTCCCCGAAGGGTTAGGCAGAGGTGTACCAATGTACACCCACAGTTCGCCGGTATATTTAGGTCCCATGTAATAGGGGGCGAGCCTATTGCCAATAACCGGGCACAAATCCAAACTCCGAGCTGCTACTGAGAATTTCATAGAAAAACCCCCAAAACACTTTTTGCTCGACCTGGGAATCGAACCTAAGACCTCTAGCGTAGCAGTCGCGTTTAGGACCACTAGGCCAACGAGGCAGTTCAGTTAATTTCTCTTTATATCGATGTTATATATTATTTCATCTTTGTAATGTCTAGGGCTCTTTTGTGTGTCTTTGCCTTTAGAACTCCATGTGCGTTGGTCCCGTTGGTCTCTTTAATAATATTAAATCTAGTTGCCCATTCCAAAAGGTAGCTTCCAAAAGTCATCTCGTGGTTGTAAAAGCGACTGCTAACCTAAGGGTCCTTGATACGATACCCGTGTCAGGGGCAATCTTACTGCTATTAGGATTTTCCATAACTAATTTTGTCAGTATTCCGGTGAATTTGAAGACCATAAAACCGTTGGTCCTACCTGATCTCTCCCAGATAGGATCGGATTAACTTCCCATCAAACTATGAGAGTGATAAAAGAGGAAGTGTACCTCTGTTTGCGCACACACTTGTGCAGAATTATATCTATAACGTCCTTAACTGACTTGTCTCCATTGATATTAGCCATCGTGACCGAAATTCCGTGGTTCAAACAATTTTATTTAAGTATCCTACCTACTGTTCTACTTACCCTCAATTTCAGTTAGTCTAGCTTCCAGTCTACCTAAATTATCTAGATTTTACTCAACCTTAACATTACAAACTTATGTTATTACAATATTATCCAAAGGCGTGTCGTTAGGCGCACCTATTTCAAATTGTTCAACAGAGATAATGTCTTAGATATCGGCATTACCTCCGGCATTGCTTGCTTAGTCGAAAACTAGGTTCTAGTAACTGTCAGTTTCTATCTTACCAATTGTTATAGCTGTAGTTATATTTGCTAGACTTATTTCGTCATTTGGAACCAGTAACTAACTCTGCTTGTGACTTCGTGCGCGTGAATATTTTCGCCCGTGTTTAGTAACGTCTTTGGTTACTGCTCCGCTCTCGTGGGTTATAGCGTGATGTTATATAGCCTATGACACTCATAAATAACGTGGCTTTCTTCAGTAGATCTAACAAACAACCCCCCACAAACTTTACCTCTTTATAATATAAAAATAGACTGTACTGTTACTCTGCGATTGTATCTGCGTTCAGTTAGGTACGTGTTTGATTACTGCTCCGCTCCTGCGTATCGTAGCGTGATGTTCTATAGCTTATACTATTCCCCATGAATCTGGCTATCATATACAAAAAGATATTCTCAATCCAATAGGCAGTTCCTGAGATTAGGGCGTTTAAACAAACAAACTCCTCAGCCTTATAATGTTAGTAGGTATAGATGCAGTGCTTCATTTGGTCATAATATGACTTATCTTGAAACAAATTGCATCATTCATTTTGTAATTGTACTGTCTCGGGCCTTGTTGGCGTTTTTTTAGAAACAGAATTGTACATTTGTAACCGAGCACGAGCAAGTACCAATGTAGCCTTGGCTAACGCAATATATTTCATTTTACGAACGTGATGCAAAAAACGACATCTTAAAAAAGTACATGTCAATTGACAAGTATAAGTTAGCAATAATACCAGCTTATTGTCCTACTGCAAGGCAAAAGCCTCTTTACAAAGAAGGTACGAGCATTGATCACCACGCAGTGTTTTCCTTCATCGATGTCAGTAATGTCCACGATAAACTTATAAAGTACTTACATAAAAAATATTAAGTCTTGTCACCCAATGAATAGCCCAGTTAGAGATAAACTATTATAGTATCTTAAAGGTATTCTGCCTTTAGTAAAACAAATTAAAATCACAACGAAAAAACAAAAATTCTCATCTAAATTGTAATCGGAGCCTTCCACTAAATTACAAGCCAAATTTTTCAATAACTCGAAATAAAAAAAAACGAATTATTTACTTCCAGGCATTTTTGTCTTGTGAAGGACTCAGTCAGTCAGAAAGTTGAAGCTAGTTGCTCGTTTTTAGGATCCTATGGAGAAGAACAAGCAGGAGTCAAAAAATATTACATAGGTAACATCATTCATGATAAATCTACGGACACAATGTAACAAGTCGTGCAGGATAATAGAGGTCTAGAGTAAAATATAATTAAAACGATTCCAAACAAGACAAGCTAATAATTGCCGAGGCAGCTGAGAGGTCACTAGTGTCAACTGATGGCGCCCGTTCACGAACATGATATATGAATCGAATGAAATGAAAATTCCGTTATTTGTCATCTAGGCTCCTCCCATTTATGTTGATTTCAGCTTCTACTTTAACCGGACGCAGCTGATTACAACAATTTTCCATGTAGCGACAGCCTATCTGACCTCCACAACCCAGTTGCCATTAATTTCGTTGTTATTCCAAAGAAATTCTAACAATATTTGAACTGGTTTTCATTTTACGACGTACACAGCTACTATTGGCTGATAAACTATAAATCTTCCAAGCGTTTTATCTAAAAATGTTTATGCGACCAGTCGTGTTGCAATAAAACTTAATTATTTCCCATTTTTTTTTATTTCATACACTTCTTTTTTTAGTGTTTGTATATCTTTGCGTTCCTTTCTCTCTATTAAAATTTATATGTATGATAATTGCGTATGAAATTTTTAAAAGGCGTTTTTGCAAATAATCTTTTTGATTGTAATTATCTTTTGACGTCTTTACAATCAGAAACGGGTACCAAGTCAGAAAAGCGGGCTGTAACGAAATAGGTTTTAATGTTTAACACTAAAAGCGACTCGCTGACATAGACGTTTCAAGTTAAACCAACGGCCCCCACACAGCCTTAATCGATTTTTTTCCTTACACATAGAAATTGAAGTATTTATATATATATACCATCACGCCTGTATTCCCCGAAGGGTTAGGCAGAGGTGTACCAATGTACACCCACAGTTTGCCGGTATATTTAGGTCCCATGTAATAGGGGGCGAGCCTATTGCCATTAACCGGGCACAAATCCAAACTCCGAGCTGCTACTGAGAATTTCATAGAAAAACCCAATAACACTTTGCTCGACCTGGGAATCGAACCCAGGACCTCTAGCGTAGCAGTCGCGCTTAGGACCACTAGGCCACCGAGGCAGTTGAAATTGAAGTATTTGTAGTTCTTTTCTTTTGAATAATCTTGCTGTTTTGTATCACTAATTAGATACTATTATATGATAGCATTTCTGACAAGAATCAATAGAGTTATCTTGGCCGGTAATGGATCATTAGTTTTACGACCCACACTTAAAATAGCAACCGTTAAATTTACTACATAACATTTGATTCCAAATTAATAAAAACTACTATTATAAGATGAAATACAAACGACCAAAATACGGGAATACGAAGTTCTAAGGTCAAAAGCAGAGTCGGACCGGGAAGTGGGGCCTAGGTATACTAGGTAATTGGGGGCCTACCTAATGAATAGAATCAATTGCTATTATGTCAAAAAACTGTTTATAATAATTATGTATAGGTAATAAATTAGGAATATAATAATTGTTCATTTAGTCAAGTTGAATTGCAACCCATGAGCCGAGTGTTTAGTGATAAAATACTTGTTTTTTCTGCTCTTGAGTGTCCGTAGAGTGTCTTGCTCGTTCTTCTCCAAAAAGACCTATGTTTTGGAACGAGCAACTAGCTTCAACTTTAAACTGTAACTTGACAATTCAAAAAAGGCTGTAAATGGTCTAATTGAAATAAATGCTTTAACTTTGAGTTCTCTTGGGACTAGGGGTCCTTTATATTCGCGGGGCCCTAGGTCAGACCCTAGTCCGGCCCTGGTCAAAACCTTAAAAAATATCCTCTAAATAAATACTTAAACCTAAAAGCAGGCAAGTAGGGGTCTCCTAAAAAGGAAAGTAATATCTTTAGTCACTGGCCAGCGAGGTCGTTGACCTTTACCAGTTGAAGGAAAATAAAGAAGCTATATATTCTCCTCGAATATATTCGTTCAAACTTGATCGTCGGCCATTTTTCTTATAGACGAACAACATAAATGCAAATGAATTTGGTACCGACAGACAAGTCTGCGTATAATGATTTATCGAATGTTAGTATGAATATATTTGAAAATATTTGTTTTTCTACTGATATTTTTTAGGTCTATTCGATACTCTGGTTTGTTGTTCCTTTTGTATTTGGTATTTTGGGTTAGTATTTATTATTCCGGGTTTTGATGACCTAGTAATTACTCGGGCTTATATGCCTTTTACAATTTAATTTTCTTTGCGAAGAATTTTATCCGGGGTAGTATATACTACCACTATACCCATTTCTGCCGTAAAGCAGCGTTGCTGTGCTCCGGTTTGAAGGGTGTGAGTGCCGGTGTAATTACAGGCACATAAGATATTTCAAGTCTGACTCTGGAATGGCAACGCATTTGCAAGGCCTCTGGTATTGCAGATGTCTTTATGCAGAGGTGACCACTTAACATCAGGTGCGCCGTAGGATTGTTTGCCACCAAATGATATAAAAAAAAATTTGGACTTCACTGACATCGGTGAAGGAAAACAACGTCAGAAAACCTGGACTTATAACTAATGTATTTTGGATATTGCTAATCCGCAAGCATGGTGATCAATGCTTGTGCCTTCTCTGTATGAGAAGCCTTTGTCCTGCAGTGGGACAATAATAATCTATTTTTTTTGCTTCTGCTAGCGTGTCTTTACCTCCTCTGTTTAATTATATTGACTGCCCCGTTGGTCTCGTGGTCGCAAGCGCGACTGCTGAGCAAGGGGTCCCGGGTTCGATTCCCAGGTCGGGCTAAAAGTGTTATTGGGTGTTTCCATTAGGAATTTCTCAGTAGCAGCCCGGAGTTTCAGAAGTTGGTGGTGTGACACCCCCGTGCCTCGGAAAGCACGTAAAGCCGTTGGTCCTGCGCCTGATCTCTCTCCGGTCGTGTCGGATTGCCGTCCCATCGGGCTATGAGAGTTAGGGAAGAGGGAGTGCACCTGTGTTTGCGCACACACTTGTGCACTATAATATCTCCTGCGTACGTGGCTAGTCTGCATTAAGATTGGCCGCCGTGGCCGGAATCGGTCTGGAGAATTACTTACATATTACATTAATTATAATCCTTATTGCTATGATATTTTAAAGTTTAAATTTCACACTGATCTCATTTTTAATGTCGGTCAGAATTTTATTTGAAATATCTCAGCTGTCAGCGAATGCATTATGAATTGTTCTGGCGTTGAGTTGCATAACATATGTATAGGGTTGCCAGGTGTCCGGATAAAGCCGGACATAGTCAGGCTTTTTGGATGAGTGTCCGGTCAAATTAGTCGGTGTCCGATTTTTGCTAGGCTTTACAATTAATTCAATTATTTCAGAATTCAGACATAAAACCCGGATTTTTTTAACCAAGCCAAGCCTTCACGAGATCCCAACCTCATAACCTCTAATATAAGGTCCATTTTGCAAACAATTTAAAGTGACTTGATAGACATTGCATACCGTCACGCCTATATTCCCCGAAGGGTTAGGCAGAGGTGTAACCAAGGTCTCATGTTATAGGGGTGAACCTATTGGCCATTTACCGGGCACAAATCCTAATTCCGAGCTGCTACTGAGAATTTCAAAAAAGTCCCGATATCACTGTGCTCGACCTTGGAATTGATCCCAAGGCTTCGTGACTGCTATGCTGAAGCCTTGGGCGCTTCGGTAGCCTAGTGGTTACCGAGGCAGTTGATAGACATTGATTAAATTATTAATAAGTCATATTGCAGAGTCCGACTGTCAATACTTAATAGCTTACCTTGTTGCCATTCCACCAATTCGCACTAAGCGTTTCCAGTCGTCTTTTATAATGCGCACTGCAAAGGAGTGGAATTCTCTACCTGCGTCTGTATTTCCGAACGCATTCAACCCTAATCTCTTCAAAGTTAGAGTGAACAGGTTTCTTCTGGGTAAGCTCACTCCATCGTCGACTTTGTCTCTGTCACCTCTGACCTAGACTTGAGTCAAGAGCTTACCCATCTTTAATTAAAAGAAGTAAGAATTTACGAAACAAAGGCAACTATCAGATTTATTGCATGCACCAAATCAATCACTGTTAAAGTTTTTCTTAGAATTATCATTTTGTACACATACATAATTTCACGCCTTTTTCCCATGGGGGTAGGCAGAAACCACAGAACGCCACCTGCTACGATCCTTACATACTCCTTTCGCCTCGTCCACGTTCATACATCTGGTCATATATCCGATATAAAAAAAAAATTGATATATAAACGAACTGACTGCCAATAAAAGTTAGGTACAGTAAGTAACATTGAAACACTAATTACAAAATTAGTAGATAATATCTGTAATTGCCAGTCGTTACTAAACGTAGGTATTTAATCAAAAAGCAATAATAATAAACGATAAAGGAACTTCGTACAAGTAATAATTATTTATTAATAGTAATAGTTTTTGGTTTTGTGCCCTGTTAATGGCAATAGGCTTGCCTCCTATTACATGGGACCTAAACATACCGGCGAACTGTGGGTGTACATTGGTACACTTCTGCCTAACCCTTCGGGGAATACTGGCGTAATGGTAATAAAAATATTCTCCAGACCGAATTTCAGTTACGGCGTCCAATCTCAAAGGAGAAAAAATCGGTCATGTGCAAGTCGAACACGCAAATGAAGGGTTCCGTACCATCACCTAAAACATTTAACATATGCAAAAAAAAACAAGTTTTTGTGAATCTCTTTAATTTTATTATTTGTTGTTATAGCAGCAATTGAAATACACAGTCTGTGAAAATTTCAACTCTCTACTTATTACGGTTCATGAGATACAGCCCGCTCAAAATAGAGAGAGAGGTAGACAGTGGAGACTTAGGCTTTCCCACGACCGATATTTTTACCGATTTTTTGTTGGTCATGTGCGTTGGTGTATTTCAATCCATATGTTCCATTTTCGCTGCCCATCAGATAATCGGTGATCGATTTTTTGTCGGCGAGTATGGAACATATGAATTCTAATGTACCAACGCACATGTCCTACAAGAAGTTGGTCTCACATAACTATGGATCTACTGAATCGGTCCGATACTAGGTCCTACAAGAAGTCGGATGTGGAGGCCCGAAATCTATCAAATATCGGTAAAAAAGTCGGTCGTAGGCGAAGACGCTTGGTAATAAAGTCCCGTTGGCACCCTTCAGATACCCACACAGCCTTAAAAACAGCAAAAACTTTGCTAAGCAAACTTTTAAAAAACATATTAAGAGATTAACAAACTAAAATACACCAATCATAAAGCTGTAGACAGCTTATTGTTGCGAATACAAAACAAAAAACGATCTGTTATTTTAAAACGAGAATGGACAAGAAATAGCAGTAAATTATACGCAAAACTAGATGATAAATCATGGCAACGCATTAATCTTCCGAATCAAACGTCCTCGACCGTCCGTTTGTTATTTTTAGAACAGCGATGCTCAAAATTTTCGACGCCCCCTCTAGGTACGCTGAGAATGATGAGTGAAGGATTTTAAAATAAGTTGGGGTCGTTTTGGGTGCAATAATGGTTGATATTGTCGGTTTAGTAAATTAATTTTTGGAAGAAATAAGCTAATGATTTGAATAGAGTTTGAGAGACGAGGCTTTAGTTGTTCATTTACAATGACAATAGCATTACAATGGTAGGCCCCCTATTACATGGGACGTAAAAACATACCGGTGAACTGTGGGTGTACATTGGTACACCTCTGCCTAACCCTTCGGGGAATACAGGCGTGATTGTATGTATGTATTTAAAATGAGAAACATCAAAATAAGGTTACCAGAGTCATCTACATAAATAAATAAATTTGAAGTCTCTGTTTGTGATGTTAATGTAACAACTCTTCTCGAAAAGTAATAATATGAATGTGTATACGAAACTTACACCAAAATAGCATATTTTAAAACCGTTTCCCGTTTTACCGTTTGGGTACGGAACCTTAAAAAACACCGCCGAAAACAGAAATTAGCTAATTCATCTTAAACACATCATGTTCGTATTCATTTTAAATGTGTCTTAAACAAATAAATCATTTCAATAGTATAGAGTACTAGCTTTTGCCCGCGACTTCGTCCGCGTGGATTAATAGTTCCCGTTCCCGGGGATTTCCGGGATGAAAACTATCCTATGTCCTTTCTCGGGTCCCAGACTATATCTGTACCAAAGGTGATGGCTAAATGACTGCCCCAGGGGCAGTCAGCACTTGGAATGTATAAGAATCTTACATAACCTCATGATATTTAAAAAATCATTCATAAATTATGTAGTGTTTAATACTTTCCTAGCACTTTCGTGAATTATTAAACATAATAAAGTATCTCAATTGCTTTTTAAGCTATTTTTGTTTGACAGACCATGTTTGACATTTTTCCACATTTGAAAAAGAATAAACAAACCGTTGCTAGGCAACTGATTTTTTGGCAGTTAGAGGCAGTTGTAAACAACCTTTTCCAGTCATGTGTTATTTCCATACACATTAATAAACCTAACATGGCTAGTACGTGCTCTAAATGCGAGTTTGTTTGGTTGTTACTTTATCAGGTTATGTTATGAAGGAAAAGCCGTCGGAACCGTATAACTCGACCTAATTATATAGCCTCGTTTCGTTTGGAAAAGAAAAGAAAAAATCTTGCTTTTTTTAAAACTATAACACACAGAATTGTGTAAAAAGCATAATGCAATAATCTTAAAAACAAATCTTAAGTTATATTGCAAGTAAAAAAAATAAAAAGCATTTTTGTATGTTGACTTGATGAAACAAAACGTGGGTCTTCCATACTTAATAGCATTATAATAACACACTTAACACGCGATTGATTTAAAAAGTAAATTAACATGAAGTATGCTGTATTATAACTTATGTCGATTTTAATTGAGAAGAAAATCTTCATTAGCTAATATGTTTTGGATACCTGAATTTTGTGATGAAAAACTTTTTCATCACAACCATTCGCTTATAAATATACAACCTCATTTTCGTTTTAATTTTATTCTTTTTCGAAAATGTTAAAGTGTCATTTGGAGAAAATTATATACTGTCACACACAGCTTCTTTCCTTTTTAGGCAATATTATTTTACTATTTATTATTATTCCCTAAAAGTACCTGAAACTTGTTTTACATGAAATACTAATATTTAGCCATTCAGCATTACATTGTGCTAGGTACCATATTTATATATTACTATGGGGCAGTGGGGCAGTGGTCGATACTTCCATTTAGCCATCTCCTTTCATTGAAATCGGTTCAGTAGTTTAGGCGTGAAGAAGAGACAGACATACAGTCAGAGTTACTTTCGCATTTATAATATTAGTAAGGATAGACTATTAAATACAGTTATGAAGAACAAAAATTGAAACATTAATAAAAACATTAAACATTTTAGATCCGCTGGCTAATTTGTTACGAAATTAACTTATAATTAAGTCTTAAAACTTAAATGTAAGTATACAATTAAAATACCGATAGCATCAATGGCTTTGCTAAAAGATAAAAATGATAATTATAATAAAACGCTTCTAATAAAAATGGCAATTAAAAATAAAAACTTTAGTTTTTTAAGAGCGCGCTTTTAAACAGCTTATGTTGGGTTTAATAGCTTTCATTTATTTTACTGAATGGAACTAATTTTGCCATCGGCGTATTGCGATTGATTATTTTCTGTTCTAAAAACAATAATAAAGATTATTAACAGTTGTTACAATGGCTCCTTAAAATTAGACATATATACACATACCATCACGCCTTTATTCCCCGAAGGGTTAGGCAGAGGTATACCAATGTCGTATACAACTATACATTGTTATACACAGTTCGCCGGTATGTTTTAGGTCCTATGTAATAGGGGCGAGCCTATTACCATTAACCGGGTACAAATCCTAACTCCGAGCTGCCACTGAGAATTTAATAGAAAAAACCTTTCAAAATCTCTCATAATTATTTTACTTTTTGATCGACCTGGGAATCATACCCAAGACCTACAGCGTAGCAGTCGCGCTTAGGACCACTAGCCTAACGCCACAGGACGCACAATTTTAGTATAAATGTTAATAGGACACCATTTTTCAATTTCAACGGAAATTTATTTAAAGAAATGACGCGATTCACCGAATATACACATCAAAGCATACGATTGATGCTCCCATCATTTTGTCAAGAATATATGGTGGCCAGGCTATTTTTATTCCAACAATGTTACCGAGTTACAAGTCTTTCAATATTACGTCAATTTATTTGTTGGAATCGTTTCAAGACAAAAGGTTTATTTTTGACCTGAATTGTGGTTGATCTGGGAATTCAGGACTTAACACAATTTCAATATTAGCTTACTGTTGTCCCACTGCAGGGCAAATGCGTCTTTTCATACAGAGGCAGACACGATCATTGATCACCACGCTTGCTTAATTGTATTTAATAAATTGCTTAATGCAAAGAGACTTTTAATTTTGTCTCTGCGATCGCAACGCATTTGCAAGTCCTCTGGTATTGCAGATGTCTATAGGCAGCGGTAACCACTTAACATCAGGTGGGCAATCGGCTTGTTTACCAAAAAAACTTCCGTAAAATAAAATCTAATGCCTATTGAAAGCGCGTCACAATAACTCAGCGTATGTTTTCATATACCATCAAGCAATAGGCTCGCCCCCTATTATATGGGACCTAAACATACCGGCGAACTGTGGGTGTACATTGATACACTTTTGTCTTTTGCCCTTTGGGGAATACAGGCGTGATGGTATTTAGCAAAATTATCAAGAAGTGACATAGGCTGTAAAACATCACGCTACGACACACGAGAGCGGAGCAGTAACAAAAGACGTACCTTAACGCGAATGAAATAAGCCACGCGGACGCGTAAAGTATAAAGATCATCTTGAAAATTTCTCAGATGATTCATACCAAATACTTTTCTATGTATCGAATTGCGTTTCACGAATCATTCCGATCCGTTGTATGGAGAATCGATTAATATTTTATGAGTCATACATGCTTCATGAATTCTGCAAGCTTCGTCCGAACTTCTAATTCACCCCGCTTATAAAATCTCACACAAATCAATTCACATTTTTAATCTGTATTCCGGATAATCTTTTACACGACAACGTTCATAAAACTTGTCAAGTACGATTTGAATTGTTACATGAAGGGTTCTGTAACAAAGATTATAATAATAATATCAGTCAATCCCACAATCTTATGTATGAGAGGCGGGTTCCTTAACCACTGGGCCACCACGACGTCGTACAAGATTAAGATACTTAGCATTGCGGCCATTTTGACATTCGCCATCTTGGATTTATATTATTTGTTGTTATAGCGGCAATAGAAATACACAAACTCTGTAAAAATTTCAACTTATTATCGTATGGTTTATAAGATACGCAACGTAGGCTTAGTAAAAGAGGACCCGTTGGAACCTATCGTTTACGGAACTCTAGAAAAAAAAAACTGTTGGACTAAAAACAAAATGTCTGGCCTTGGTTGAGTTCATTCCCAGTATAAGCGTGAAATCGTTGCAATACTCTGATCGTAATCCTTGAGATGTCTTGGATATTCCATTTTAGTAGTTTTTACTCGCTAAGTGATTCTCTACGGTTATTGTGTTGATTTTAAAAAGGTATTGGCGAGAATTTGTTGTCTATGTCGATGATTTTGTTAAAATCACAGGTTTTTTTATTCAATTAGACCATTCACAGACACTTTTGAATGTAATAACTTTTGAATGTAATAACTTTTGAAAGAGGCCATCATAAAACTGACTGGTACCAGCGGTGTTATTCTGTAACACCCTCCTACCGTGAAGTGAGCGTGTGGCGACCTGTCAATCCCTAGCTTCGTATAGCGACAGCCCAGTTTTAGCTCACTTTACCTTAATTCACTGAGGGAGATTTCTTACAGAATAAGCCGGCTGTATGTGTTTTAAAGACGTTTCTCGTCGAAAGGACTGCTATTTTTTCTAACTACTAAGTATCGTTAATTATGTTAAAAGAAAAAGAATAACGGTAAAGTTATTCAAGGCGGTAGCTCAAGGCACCTTTGAAGATTGAACTCTCATTACCATTATCAATTAAACATTGAAAAAAAGGCTTTGATGTCGTTCCGACAGCCTCATCATCTGCCTAGTCTTTTTAGCCATATTAGGATTGATACCAGTCTACCCGTATACAGTTGAATACCAGCATTTGAGAGATTGTCTATATGACCTCCACGACCCGATTGTCACTCTGACAAGTCAATGGTTCATCATCGTCATCATCATATCAGCCGCAGGACGTCCACTGTTGGACATAGGTCTCCCCCATAGATTTCCAAAAGGACCGGTTGAAAGTGGCCTAGGGTTAATATCACGTTACTTTTCTTTAAAAGAAGATTTTATCTTTAAAGAAATATCTGTAAAAACAAAATGCCATAAATGTGACACTCTTTAAATTATAGACTTCTGTATTTCTAAAGTTTTGAAATGACAATACTGACAGTGACAACCTAACATAGAGACAGTCTGTCAAAGTTGTCACATTCGTCTTCGAGGCAGTATTATAAAAAGAGATGGTGCTTTATCATTTATAGCTTCGTCCCTCTCTTGCACGGGAATAATGATGACTTAACTATCTTATTTGAACCTCGGCTCGTAGTAGGTACTAAGATGAAATATTTTCGTCAAGATGGCGACCACAGTGTCTACAATAAAAAAAAGTATTTTTTACTTCTATTATTTTTTTTTACTCTGTGGTGAGTAAACCATAGACGCAAAAAAAAAACACTGACGTAATGTTTTTTTTTAATTTATTTATAATACAGATAATAAACTGACAATGCATTTAAAATCTCAATACAATTTGAAACTTCAAAGTGACGAACAAACAATTTTCCTTAGTAATCTCTCTAATTAGTTTTTGATTAGTTGTGCTGTGTACTTAGAAATAATAATTATTGCCTGATTATTATTATTAAAATGACGACCTCATTTGCAGAATCTCGAAAGAAAATCAGTCCGCTAGTTTATAATGAAAAAATAAAACATAATTTTTATATTTAAACGTTGAAATGTTTTCCATTCAGAAATTGGAATTTTACATCGAAAACTTCAAGTTATATGAAATCGAAGGGATAATATTTTTTTTTGTAATTAAGATCAATCCTCAATCATTTTATTTTACTAATAAATGTTTTGTATTTATTTTTATTTTCCACAAATAAAAAGGTAATAAATAATAAAAGTCTAATTAAAAGTCTTTTAATTAGAAGTCTGTGTAATAGCCAATTTTACGTGGCCGTGGTGTATTTTAATAGCCTTTTGACGTTTATCATTTTAACGGCCATTTTGGAAATATCAGTAAGTCTTAATTACTATTGTTTTAATGCCTGTTTATTTGTTTTACATTGAAATAACCTTCGCGACCTCTCAATGATGTTTGAAAAATCGAAAAAGATTTTTTCTTTTTACTTTTTCGAATATTGTAAGATATTATTTTGTTAAGCATTTAAAACATTGAGTTTTTTTGAGAAACGTTAGAAAAGCAGTGGTAAGTATTTTTTGTTACGGAAGTTTTTTAAGTAACAGAAACGAAATAAAAAGTTGTGAACCATTTAAGATTTCGTGATAAAAGATGTCAACAAATTTCTGACTGGGAAACGTTTTAAATATAATTGATATTGTGTAAGCCTAAAACTATATTATCTGTGAGAAATTTCCTTTTACGCTAATTGTTAGTTGATACTAAAAAGATAATGATCGGTCTAGTAACTCAAGTTGAAAGCAACAATCCTATAACTTGTGCCTGGTTATATCGAAACTCCGTTGAAGCTTTAAAAAAAAAAAGATTTTTTACTAAAAAAAAGATTTTTACTAAAAAAAAGATAAAAGTTATCTTTTATCTTTTTTTCTAATTTTTGTTTATCTTTTTTTTGAAAAATTTAAAGCTTCAACGAAGTATGTTGGTAAAACATTTGTTTGCTCAGTAAAGGTTGTTAAATCGAAATGTTTTTAACCCAATTCTGTATATTTATAATCTTGTGTTAACCGAAAAGCAGGAGCAATGAACTATAACTAGACGTTTTCTATTAATAAGTTTAAATAGGTCAATCAAATTTGATCGAAGACGGGAGAGAATGGATTAATGATATTATTTCTGTATTTTATGTTTTTTTTAAACCGTTTACTGTGTATATTACGAGAAAAAATATATAAAAAATGAATTTATAACTTTATTTGAAAAGTAATTCATTGCTCTTGCTATTTTATCTTTTTACTATTTTTAATAAAAAAGTTCCATTTTTATTAAAAAAAATATTCGCATTGGTGCTACTAGCGATCGCTAAAATATAGGTTTTTACATTTTAATTTATTATTGATATTTTTTGTACTTATTTCACGATTTATAGACTTTTTTCAATGTACTTAATTCTCTTTTAACGTTTTCTATTAGCGAGAAAATTTTAGAAATATGAAAGCTTCAGCTACCTCTTAAAACTGTTCTAAAGGTATTTTTGTAAAAAATAACTAATCTTAGCATTAGTGTGAAATAAGCTTAAAATCTTGAGTTACTAGATCGATCAAAGCGATTTCCTAAAACGAAAAAAAGCAAGATTCAAAATCCTCACTTTTCCTAAAAAATGGATATTAATTAATTAATAAAATGTGTGCGTGAATTGTCACGCGAAAGGGGTTCTGTAGATATTTTTGGAATAAACATTTTTCTCATCGGAAACTTCAGAAGAAATCCTAATATTTTTTTGCTCAAAAAAAGATAACTCTGAAATGAAATTGTATAATATTGGACTATGTTTTTTACTTGTTTCTCTAATATCTACGGGACCCTAAATATTTGAAGATACTTAATAGGTTGTAGGGTGACGGCGAAAGCCGTTAGTGTACTGTACAATATATTTTGCAGCTGTATTGTTAGTTAATGCTGTAATTATAAAAATATCGCGGCCATAATGACTCTGGTATGATTTGGAATAAAAAAAAATGTAAATTTTCTCGGTAAGGGCAGAGTTTTGTATTAATTTTCGTGTTAATACTTATTTTAATTAAATATTTAATTTGTATAAAGAATTAGGCACTTAATTTTGTAATTATTTTTTTGTAAAACAATTTATTTTCGCAATTTCATTCTCTGTGTTGAAATATTAATTCTTTGTTTGGCAAAGTATTTTGTAAAAAAGTTTTTTCTTTTTTTCTGAAACAATATCTCTGCCTGTCTGCCTGAATTATGGGACGAATAGTAATAAAAGAAAAATTGTTATCGAAATTGGTAAAAACTTTCACTTGGCCAATAGATTTTTTCAATTGAATGTGCTGTCAAAACACGTCGCCATTTTGAAAAAAAAAACAGTAATTTTTTTGCGCTGCCCAGTAATTAGCTATATGCTTTTAATTGCAATATTTTAGTACTATTCTAGAACCATTTGAGCACATTCAATTGTAAGGAATAATGAAAAAGGCCTTGCGAAATAGTGAGGCCACAGATTCGGGAACAATGCTGCAGAAGATGGCCGCTACATGTCAAACATTCAAGTTGGAAAGAGACAGATTGTAACCTCATCCCTTTCTAACTTATGAATATTTGGCTTGCAGTTTTGCTAAGTCCAGTTCAATTTGTAGATATTACGACTCGATATTATTAAATGTAGGTATTTATCACGTGTAAAGCCGTGAGGCCAATAAGCACTGTTGGACTTGAAAATGTGATGGTTAAATTTTTGACAGCCACGTCAAAAAAAACGAGCCCTCAGCGCCAAGGTACGAATTCATCCTTTAATACCTACAAAATAGTTGTGAGTTCGGAATTATATCGATATTGTTTTATGAGTTTTTTTTTACCTATAAAAGTCTGTCACGGGATCGTGACCGTGGCGTGCTTGACACATTTTGATTTGTCATCTATACATGACTGGCTGTCAAAAGGTTAAATTTTAGAGTGCGTGGCCATTCGCCGCCATTGTTTTCGAGTCAGTGGTCTTGGTGATTTGTAAAAATAGTACTGGAGGTTCGAAAAATAAATGTACCTACTAAGTATTTGGTAAAAATAACTTGTAAATATGTTGTTTAAATAAGTGTAGTCCCTGTAGGTATTTATTTGTACGATTTCGGGCCTTTGTTGAAATCCAAAGTTTTTAATTTATTTTTCGACCAATAAATGTTGGAGAGAACTATTTTTTTGTTTTATTTCTGTATTTTGATGCTGTCTGTGTGTTTTGGATGGGAAGAGGTGGTTTCATCATCTTCCTGCCCTTATCCCATGTTACTTGGGGTCGGCGCAACACGTTTTCTGCTTCCAATCCGTTCTGTCAACCGACGCGCTGTCACTGACTCCCTTCTCTTTCATATCATTCTTCACACAATCTATCCATCTTTTCTTAGAAAATAAACTTTTAACGGAGAAATAAATATGGGATTGACAGCTTTTGTATAGCCAATAAATGTCAAACTGTCAAAAATTTCATCAAAAAATTTTTGACTCTGGAAAAATTGCCATACATCAAGAGTAAATTCTATTACCTACCTATTTGATTATTCAATTTGCAACAGAAAAATAAACCCTTAGAGAAACATCACAAAATCGGTTATTTCTAACAATATTTACTACCCACAAAACGACAAAAAACGGTAATTTAAAAAACTAAAAAACCCGACTGCTTTTCTAAGTATTTATGAAAAAGCCCTAAAACAAGAAAGTCGTTGTACCCGATTGCACTTAAAATTGTAGCAGTCAGGACCCATTCTGGACCATCTGCAATGTAAATAATGTAATATAGGTATGTGCTCTCAATACACTAAGCCTCCATTTCTAGAATGGGTCCCGACTGCTACAATTTTAAGTGGAATCGGGTACAACGACTTTCTTGTTTAAGGCCTTTTTTATAAATACTTAGAAAAGCAGTCGGGTTTTTTAGTTTTTTAAATTACCGTTTTTTATTTTTTACTTTTTTTATTTTTAATTTACCCATTATCACTTCCACAGTAAATACGAATCTAATGACACCTCTCAAACTAAAATCCATCGAACCGTTCAGGCTGCAGAGCGATCCAAACATTTGAATTTGGCGCCAAAAATCCGCCATTTTGTTTTTTTTATTTTGATATAGTCAGTGTCACTCTCACAGTAAATACGAATCTAACGACACCTCTCAAGCTAAAATCCATTGAGCCGTTCAGGCTGCAGAGCGTGCCAAACAATTATACATACATACTCTCGAAAAACATAACCCTCCTTCTGTCGCAGTCGGGTAAAAAGGGTCAATACTAAAATTCCTAACTTAAAAGGAAAAAAATTATAAGGGCTGTATAATTTTATATTCATGTATGGTGACCAAAAAGTCTTGGTCACCGTGAAATGTATCATGAATCATTTATAGGGTAACAAAGTGAATTTTTGTGAGACATGCACCTTTCCGTTTTTTCATACAAACAATACAAAAAGACAATGAAAGAAAATAAAACAAAAGAAGGCATCAAATATCTTAAGCAATAAGAGTAGGAACCAAATTTCTAGACTAAGGCTTTCCACTCACGTCAGACAATCGGTGACCGATATTTTTGTTGGAGAGAATGAAACATATGAATTCTATTAAACCAACGAAACCCGGAACCTATGGTCTATTGAACCGTCCGATAAACGGTCCTACAAAAAGTCGGAGCGGAGTCGGGCGGAGGCCCTAAGTTATAAACATCAAACTGAGTCGAAGCTAAACTTAACAGAATTAATTTAAATAAAAATAATAAATTGCCTGCCATGCCCATTTTTTTTTTTTTATGTTTTTTCTTTAATTTTTTTTTGTTTTTTTTTTAATTTTTTTTTTTTACTCTTTTTTTTTTTTTTTTTAGCGCAACAGCGCTAAGTTTTGTGGGTTCGATTCCCGTACGAAACAAATATTGTCTGTACGCTTAGATCTTTTAAATTCCGCAACAGATTTTAAGAGGAAGGTTTATAATATCACGCTACGACTAAAGGGAGCGGAGCAGTCACCAAAGACGTAACTGAATGTAAGTTGACATCCTGAATACCCACCCTAATGTATTTAGCTAGTAGGCTTTTTTTTTTTTTTTTTTATAAAAAAAAAAAAAAAAAACGGGCGGGCAATCATCAAATAACTTCCCCCGCCCTGGGCGGGGCGGGAGGGAGTGTCAGACTTTTACTGACTAAAACCCGTCTATGTTCCTTCATGTGCCCTTTGCGTTCCGGGGGCGCGGTATCTCTTTCGAACAACCCGCAGCCCCGGCAGGCATCGGCCCTCAGTGGCCCCTTTCAAGTTTGCTGACATCTCTTTGAGGCGCGCGTGGAACACAAACGAGCCGTCGACACGGTTAATATAGCTAGGCTTAACTCCACTTTATAAAAAGTTAGGGACCCCTTACAAAACTTCTAGCAAGCAAATGCAAGTCCCATTATAATATTAAACAATCGATCAGTATGAAAAACAACTAAAATCACAGAAACAAGCGATTACATTACAATGTAACAGCTATTAGAAAGTGTTACCAATGCCATTTGTGACGGCAGCCATTGTGCAACTGTAGTAACCATTATACCTTGGACTGCCGGAGACTGATTGTGAAGAGAAAGGGCGCATGCTACAGAAAAGTTAGTCATTTCAGCTGCGGACAATGAATATATAAATAAATATACCATCACGCCTGTATTCCCCGAAGGGTTAGGCAGAGGTGTACACCCACAGCCACAGTTCGCCGGTATATTTAGGTCCCATGTAATAGGGGGCTAGCCTATTGCCATTAACCGGGTACAAAGCCTAACCGCGAGCTGTTACTGAGAATTTCATAGAAACACCTAATATCATTTTGCCCGACTTGGTTATCGAACCCAAGACCTGTAGCGTAGAAGTCGCACTTAGGACCACTAAGGTAACGAGGCAGTTTAAAAGTTACAATAATACCAGCCTATTATTGTCTCACTGTAGGCCAAAGGCCTCTTCTCATACAGAGAAGGCACGAGCTTTGATCACCACGCTTGCTTAAGGCGGATTAGCGATTTTAGACTTATATATGTTGCAGTCAAAACTCTTAACCAGTCAAAAGTACTATTGACTAGCAAAATCAGTCAAAACTACTTTTGACTGAACAGGTTGGTCAAAAGTGGTTTTGACTAAAAAATATTGGTTATTAGTACTTTTGACTGCAAATTTGCGGTTAAAAGTACTTTTGATCAACGCTCTTCGTCAAAAGTAGTTTTAACTGCAGTAAAGCATCAGTCAAAAGCACTATTAACTTGTCAGATGTGAATAATGCTTTAAAGGCGTAGTCGAGGAGCCCCGCTCCGCGGGGCTCAAGGGTTTACAAAATAATTACCACGAAGTGGATGGCGGGGTCTGTTCGCTCGCTTCGCTCGCTCTCTAGACCCCGCCATCCCCTTCTAACCTAACCTGTCCGAGTCGGGGTGCCCCAAGTCCCGAGCTCGCTTCGCTCGCTCTTTCATCCTATAATTTACTTTTATAAAGAATAGTTATTATTAATTATTATTGCAGATTAGTGACTCATTTTTAAGAGTTTTGACTGATTCGGGCAGTCAAAACCACTTTTGACGGAATCACTTAGTCAAAAGTACTTTTAACCAGCTCCATTGGGCAAAAATACTTTTAACTGTTATTTTAGTCAAAAGTATTATTGACCAAAGCATACGGTCAAAAGTACTTTTGACTGATTTAGCTAGACAATAGTACTTTTGACTGGTTAAGAGTTTTGACTGCAACATATACATTATAATTAATCCAGGTCACATGATGTTTTCCTTCACCAATGTCAGCGATGTTCAAGATGAACTTAGAAAATACTTACATACATATATTATGAACTGCCTTGTTGGCCTAGTGGTCTTAAGCGCGACTGCTACGCTAGAGGTCATGGGTTCGATTCCCAGATCGAGCAGTGTAATTGTTTTTTTTTCTATGAAATTCTTAGTAGCAGCTCGGAGTTAGGATTTGTGCTCGGGTAACGGCAATAGGCTCGCTCCCTATTACTTGGGACTTTAAACATACTGGTGAACTGTGGGTGTACATTGGTATATCTCTGCCTATCCTTTTGGAAAGAAAAGAAAGAAAGAAAAACCATTTATTCTTGCGAAAGCGACGCACAACACAAAAATAAAAAATAACAATAATAATAATCTATATACGCCACTACCGCGCGAAAAGGCTGACGCTCAGCATAAAGCCATGGTCCGTGCACGAAACACGGAACCACAGCGCTGGTTTTCAGCGTCAGCCGGCGTGTTGCTGTCTCGGAACTGCTGGAACTGTGTCTTGGAAGAAATGCGTGATGGTATGTATTGTTATTGTTATTGTTATTGTTTAAAAACATTATTCGTTATTGCCAGACAGTTCGTGAGCTATAATTTGTATGGTCATAGCATATTATAAAAGCACCGGTCAGATACAGCACGGTTGGCGCAGTGGCTGAGCGATTGACTGATGCACTGCGTGTCACGGGTTCGATTCCCGCACGGAACAAATATTTGTATGGCTTTATAGTTGTTCCGGGTCTGGCTGTTTGTGTATGTGAGTTTATATGTTTGTAAACGCACCTACGATACAGGAGAGATGCCCAGTATGAGTCAATGTTTTTTTTTTACAAAAAAAATAAAAATAAACCGTTACCTGCCAGCGCACTGCCCGCAAGTTTACACCTTTTCATTCTGCTATTAATATAATATTTTTAACGCACAAGATTTTAACCATGTCTAGCTTGAATTGTAAACTATTTGTTATATTTTACACACAATTACGCAATTTTGAACTTTATTGCTGTTGAGTTTAAGTTATTTTTTTTTTAAATAATCGATAACAACTCGAGCATATTTGTAGCTCTGTCATCTGCGTCTAAGGGCATCTAATTACCCTACGTCAATTCTTATGAACTAGTCTATAAGGCACCTAATAAATTATCCCTTTTTCTTTCATTCTCAATGTCCAACAGAGTTTCTGCATACCCTTCACTAATCTACATGCTCATTACAGTCTGTTAATAAGTAAAAAAATCATAGAATAATTATCAAATTAACAATATCCTTCTTTGAAAGTCTTTTAAAAGAGGAGCTTGAACTGGTTTTCTTGTAAAGACCTTAGACGTGTTAAATATGGATAGGAGTTTGGTTTTTTTGCGAACAATGCTGACGATATAAAGCCTTAAGTTGAATGGCAAATTATTTGCTGTGGCAAAGCCGAGCTGTAATAATGAGCAACGACTTTATGGCTAAGATAATAAAATAACATTACTTATTACATGCTTTGACTAACAATTTTTTCTTTCACTGTCGCACAACCGTCAAATACTAGGTGCAAGATAGAGACGGGAACATAGCTAAGACAATGTACGTGTGTTTATAAAATTTATCTCGGCCTAAAATTCAAAAACTAATAATCTGTTCAAAATTAGTGCATTGCAAGTCTTGCAGGCCGCTTCCAACCGGTTTTTTTGGAAATCTATGCGAGAGGTCTATGTCCAGCAGTGGACGTCCTGCGGCTAATATGGTGTTGATGATGATGATGATGAAGTTTTCTTCTCTGAAATAAGACTTATTTCAAACCCGACAGGTTTCATAATACAGCTTGATGTTTTCACAATACAAAAAAGTTAATGACAAAATTACGAATTGAATTTCCACATTTGTGTAATCTAAGTAGCTTTTGCAAACTGTTAAGTATTTTAAGTAAAAAAGTTAATAGTTTTGCATGCGTTCAACGAGAACTGAGTTCAATTTGTGACTGTGTTTTACTCAATTATTAAGTACCTAGTTCCTTTTGTTTTATAGGTAGAATAGACGCTTTGTGTTTTGTTTATTTATTTGTTTCAGCTATCTTTCTACCATTATAAATGCGAGAGTTTGGATGGATGGTTCTTTTTTTTCAAGATGGGAAATCATCAAATGACTTCCCCCGCCCTAGGCGGGGCGGGAGGGAGTGTCAGACTTTTACTGACTAAAACCCATCTATGTTCCTTCTTGTGCTCTTTGCGTTCCGGGGGCGCGGTATCTCTTTCGAACAACCCGCAGCCCCGGCAGGCATGGCCCTTAGTGGCCCCTCCGAATGTTAAATGGATGGATGGATGATTTTGTTATAAAGATTGTTGTATCTCAGAAATAAGACAATGTATACCTTAATGGCTTTTTTTTTGTCTGTAGTAATTAATGAACATGTCATTCATGAAAAAAAAACATCGTGTATTACTTTCCATAATTAATAATTATTTATTATTTAGCTTATGTCCTTGACTTTGTTTGCATAACCGTCGATTAGCAGGGGGATTTATCATATTTTTGTGCGGAACCCTAATTTATTTTACTAAAATAGAAGTAGCCTTTAAGCCTTTTTTTTTAACTCAGCGTGAGCCTTAGCTCGTGCCAATACGAGAAAAATAGTTGTATTAATATAGGCATTTATATTTTATTACTCGGATCAGGTTTCAATTAAAATCTTCTTTAGATACTAATATTATGAAGATGTAAAATTGTTTGTTTATATGAGGTAAAGGATCGTAGCAGGTGGCGTTCAGTGGTTTCTGCCTACCCCTATGGGAAAAAGGCTTGAGTTTATGTATGTGTGTTGTATAAGGTAATCTCTCTGCCAGTATTGTGGAATTTGTTCAAAAGAGTCACCGCGGCCTTAGAACGCAGAGGGCATTAGGAACACGGATGTGTTTTAGTCAGTAAGAGTCTGACACTCCCTTCTGCTCCGCCCAGAGTGGAATAAGTCATAATTAATATGATGATTTTCCGTCCTAAAAAAAGAGGTAATATCTGGGAATACTGGTTCGATTGCAAAAAAAACTTGTCAATTTTAGTTGATCTACAACCTCTATACAATTATAGTTGACATGTCAGAACGCATTGGCTAAAAACACGGAAAAGTTCAAGGCAAAACTAATTTGACATCAGATCTCTAAGTTGGTTCTAAGGTATTACCGTCCTTTTCTTTCGCTGTATGTTAGTAAGGGATGTCAATTCTCTAATTTTAGTTTAGTTTGTGAACAAGGGAATCGGCACCATTAACCATTTTTTCACTAATATATAGCTACATTATTCCTGAGTAACATAGGCTATATAACATCACGGTACGACCCAAGGGAGCGGAGCAGTAATCAAAGACGTAACTAAACCCGGGTGACATAAGCCACGCGGACGAAGTCGCGGGCAGCTCACTAGTCACACTAATATTATAAAGGCAAAAGTTTGTGAGTGTGTGTGTTTGTCTCTTCTTCACAAACGGCTGAACGGATCTAGATAAAATTTGGCACTGAAATAAATTATAGTATGGAATAACATATAAGATACTTTTTAAACCGGAAACATGTATGGTTCCCGTGGGATAAATAAAAATATATATATATACCATCACGCCTGTATTCCCCGAAGGGTTAGGCAGAGGTGTACCAATGTACACCCACAGTTCGCCGGTATATTTAGGTCCCATGTAATAGGGGGCGAGCCTATTGCCATTAACCGGGCACAAATCCAAACTCCGAGCTGCTACTGAGAATTTCATAGAAAAACCCAATAGCACTTTTTGTTCGACCTGGGAATCGAACCCGGGACCCCTTGCACAGCAGTCGCACTTGCGACCACGAGACCAACGGGGCAGTTAAAATAACGGGGCGGGGCGGGGCGGCCCGGGGGATAATAAATATTAACTTAGACGCAAGCAAAGACGCGGGCAACTCGCTAGTAATAAAATAAATTCAAACGGTTTCAAATTTCAAGCTACCTAAGAATAACTTTGAGAGCCATTTCCATTAATTATATAAAGGTACCTACTTATCTAATACATAAAGAACTTGATAGAGATCAGCTGTTTATCAAATCGTTCGATATAGTCTATGGGAACAGGTTTCTAAATTACTTGTCTATGCTCTAACCTAATATAGAATTATAGAGTTATTAATTTAATGTAATTGGCTATGACATATTTTGTCTTTAAGTGTCATTATTATTTATTTATCCTGTATATGGTGATGTGGACTAAATTAGGTAATATTAAAAAATATATTAATTGCGACGACTGCTACGCTAGAGGTACTGGGTTCGATACCCAGGTCGAGCAAAAAATGCTGTTGGGTTTTTCAATGAAATTCTCAGTAGCAGTAGCAGCTCGGAGTCAGGATTTGTGCCCGGTTAATTGCAATAGGCTCACCCCCTATTACATGGGACCTAAACATACCGGCGAACTGTGGGTGTACATTGGTACACATCAGCTCAACCCTTTGTAGAATACAGGCGTGATGGTATGATGATGACACTGTCACTTGCCCGGTATCGAACCCACAAACTCATGCATGAGAGGCGAGCGCCTTAACCACTAGACCATCACGACATAGCAGTTAATTAATTAAGATAATATTTACATGCAACTCACATAGATAATAATCTGGCTAAAAAAAAAATATATTTTCACCACAGATGTCTAAAAAAACGAATGATAAATAATATTATATCGTTTTCCGTTTCAATATATCTATTTAAAACTATTTTTTGCTGTTTCTTAATATATTAAAATAACATTAGTAATAAATAAAATAGTTAATTATCATTATTTCTAGAAGGACCGGTTTTTTATAACGTGTAGGAATGTGCAAAAAATAAATATTAAAAAAAAGTTGTTGAACATCAATTTGTGTTCGGAACATCACTATTTAGGACTTTGTCTTTGATAGTAGGTATATTTTTTTTTTTTTGTTTCAACGAATTTGTAGGCTTCTAGAAAGTCGTGTTAGTAACACTATTTATAACTCAAGAACGGCTGAACCGATTTGGGTGAAAATTGGAGGGGAGGTAGCTTAGAACCAGGAGACGGACGTAAGATACTTTTTTTTGTATGTAGATACCTATCTACCTACCTACCTACCGACCAACCAACCAACCTACCTAGGTTGGTTGGTTGGTCGGTAGGTAGGTAGGTAGGGTAGGTATGCAGGCAGATAGATACGTAGGTACAGTTTGGTATGTTGGACTTGTATTTTTGTACCGATTTTTAGGGCAGGACAACGCCTGCCGGGCCCGCTTGTTTATTATAATCTCTACAAATAATAAAACAAAGTCGCTTCCCGCTGTCTGTACGTTGAAATCTTTTAAACTACGCAACGGATTTTAATGCGGTTCTCATCAATAGATAGAGTGATTCAAGAGGAAGATTTATACGTATAAAACATCACGCTACGACCAACGTGAGCTGAGCAGCAACCAAAGACGTAACTGAACGTAACTTGTAAAACTAAACATATTTAAAAAACAAATATCAACTTTAACATACACATACACATACATAAACTCACGCCTTTTTCCCATGGGGGTAGGCAGAAACCACGGACCGCCACCTGCTACGATCCTTACACACTCCTTTCGCCTCGTCCACATTCATACATCTGGTCATACAAGCACGCCGGTTACGAGTACTGCGCACCTGACCTTTCTGAAGAACCTCACCGATAAGGTCAAGGTAGGTCTTTCTAGGGCGTCCCCTCCAGGCATTGCCACTCACATCTGCCATGTAAATCCCTTTTGTTAGTCGCCTTTCACTCATCCTCTCAACATGACCGAACCATCGAAGCATACTCTTTTCAACCTTTGTCACTACATCCTCTTTTAAACTGCAACGCTGTCGTATAATTTCATTCCTCACTCTATCGTTCAACGTTACACCACACATGCTCAACTTTAAATAAAAGTAAATAAAATAAAATCGAACATAGCTTTCACAGAACATGTGACATGATCACTAATATTATAAAGCTGAAGAGTTTATTTGTATCTCAGAAACCTTACTGGTCCGATTTGAAAATATTTTTTTTCGATATAGTAGTCCGCGAGGAAGGTTATAGCTACGCTGTATAACATCACGCTACGACACACGGGAGTAAACAAAACGGGTGTCTTTGGTTAAACAGTAACCAAAGACATAAACGCGGGTGACACCGCGGGATATAGCTTGAATAAATTAAAAAAGCCACATTAGTACTTGCCCGGTATCGAACCCGAAACATGCATGAAAGGCGCCTTCACAACTGGGTCATAATAAATAACATTAATTAGTTATATTAACGTAACCAGCTTATGCCTCCGACTTCGACTGCATGAATATCGATTATCAGGGTAGTTTTGTTTGAACCCTTATTATTTTCTAAAATCAAAATTACTCCCTAGCGTCTCCCCACACGACCGGGGATCGGCCCGATAATCGTGCTGATTATCGGTCGTGGGGGCAGACCCTTATAACATCCGGGCTGCGGGTTGTTCGAAAGAGATACCGCGCCCCCGGAACGCAAAGGGCACATGAAAGGAACATAGACGGGTTTTAGTCAGTAAAAGTCTGACACTCCCTCCCGCCCCGCCCAGGACGGGGGGGGGGTCATTTGATGATTTCCCATCTCTAAAAAAAAAAAAAAAAGACCCTTATAACATGAACTGTCAAACTCGGTCCAGCCGTTTCGGAGATTAGCCGGAACAAGCAGACAGACAGACAAAATTTTAACAATTGTTTTTCTTTTGCGTAAGTGTCGTGTACACTTTCATATTTATTTTGTAAAAAAAAGCTGCTATTATGACGAATTCTATTATTACGAACAGACACTTCTTTTTTAAATATGTTTTTATGTATGTATGTATGTATGTATGTGTATGTATGTATTGTATGTATGTGTCTATGAATATGTATGGATGAAGTTTCCCATGCGGCGAGCGTTTGATGTCGCGTGTGGGCTTGTTACATAATTTCTATCTAATTACGAATATTTTATTGTTTTCTATCAATATTTTACATGAAACGAACTGTTTTGTAAATGCGTAGGACGATCTAGTTCACGACATGGATTTACCGACTCAAAAAGAGGGGTTTGACGTGTCTGTGTGTCTGTCTGTGGCACCGTAGCTCTTAAACGGGTGAACCGATTTGAATGCGGTTTTTTTATATTTGAAAGCGAAGCCTAGTTAGTGGTGGTTCTTAGATTGTTTGTTGTTAGATTGTTTGAGTGATTGTTTTATTAAAATAGGTTCAGCACTTTAAGGATACTTAATTGTTTTAATTTTATTACTTGTTTAGGTAAACTGCCTACCTAGCAATACTACTTTCTTCAAAACTAGCTTTTCCCGCGAGTTCCTCTGTGTGCATTTTTTCACTCGCGTTAAGTTACGTGTTGGTTACTGCTACGCTTTCGTGTGTCGTAGCGTAATATTAAATAGCCTATACCTCATGAATCTGGCTATAGGTAATATACAAAATAAGTAACTTTAATAAATTACATACCATCATGCCTGTATACCCCGAAGGGTTAGGCAGATTTTACAAATGTACACCCACAGTTCGCCGGTACCTACGTTTAGTTCACATGTAACAGGGGGCAAGCCTATTGCCATTAATCGGGCACATATCCTAACTCTGAGCTACTACTGGGAATCTCATAGAAAAACCCAATAACACTTTGCTCAACCTGGGAAACGAACCCAAGACCTCTAGCGTAGCAGTCGCGCTTAGAACCACTAGACCAAGGCTGCTCAACCGCAGGCCCGCGGGCCATGATGTGGCCCGCGGATGGATTTTAAATGGCCCGCGTAATAAATTTTTAAAAATCCCGCTGACAAAGTGTTTCTTCTTTTAAATAACCACCTACAACATTTTATAATACCTTTGGTTTTTATTCACAAATCCCAAAAGTAACTAAAATAGTAATCGTTAGTGGCCCGCCGAAAATTTCTAAATCGATGTTTTGGCCCGACTGATAAAAAAGTTGAGCACCCTTGCACTAGACTAACGAGCAATACAACAGTCACAAATAACAAAAAAAAAACTTGCCTTATTGGATAAACATCCCGTCTAACAATGGTCACCCATCCACTTCCATACCTTAGCAACATTAACTTAACCTCAACAAAACCACGTCTATTTGTTCTTACTAAGTGACCGCGGTGTTCCCAGGCGGTTCGTTTGATGACCTAAGCATAAGTAACATTATTTTAAACAAATAATCAATATTTGAGAGGATATTGGTCCGGTTCGGACACGCGTCGCTGTGGTGGTCGTTCCGGTAATGTCCGGGCGTTTGATACTGGTACAATAATGTTTAATGAAATACTGGCTTTAACCTGCATTTTGTTGCATCTTTGGTTACTGTTATGTAGGAACATAGCAGTTCTTTTTTTTAGGACGGGAAATCATCAAATTACTTCCCCCGCCCTGGGCGGGGCGGGAGGGAGTGTCAGACTTTTACTGACTAAAACCCGTCTATGTTCCTTCATGCGCCCTTTGCGTTCCGGGGGCGCGGTATCTCTTTCGAACAACCCGCAGCAACATAGCAGTTACGACACACGTAATGTTGTATAGCCTATTACTGTTCCTAATCAATCTGATTATCATATTTAAAAAAATCCAGTCTTTATTGTAGTTCCAGAGATGAATTAGCACTTATAAACAAACATACAAAAAACTCTTCAGGTAAGTATAGATTATGTGTTTGCTCTTACGTCTTTTTTTACATATTGTCGTAATGGTTTAGTGGTTAAAGCGACTGCCTCTTATGCAAGAGGTTGCGATACCGAGCAAATACCTTTTCTATGCATACTTACTTAGTTAGTCTTGGGAATCACAGAATTCTGTAAAGAAAATCATCTCGAAGAACCCTCGACTTATAAATAAAATAACTCTGAACTTACCATTCCACCATGATCAAGCATACTGATTAATCCTCGTGCCTCCTCTGTATGAGCTGAAGCTTTTGTTCTGCAGTGGAACTATAATGGCTGGTATTATAGATTAATTTACGTTAGAAACTATTAATAACATTTAAAAAAAGCTACTAGACTATCTAAAACCAGATTTAAATTTGACATCCACACGACACTATTACAGCAAAAAAAGAAGCTTTGTATTAAAACAGCAGCGAACACACAGTCACTACCGCGCGTCCGCACCCTTGCATTGCATGACACATACATATAGTCACAGACCCATTCACAGAATCAATATGATGATGTCTCATTGTTCCATTCATGCTGAGTTCAGGGATTACGTGCCAATATCATCTTGATCTGCAAAGATTAGTAAACAAATACATACATACATATCATCACGCCTGTATTCCCCGAAGGGTTAGGCAGAAGTGTACCAATGTTCACCCACATACCAATGTCAGCCAGTATGTTAAGAGCCCATGTAATAGGGGGCGAGACTAATGTCATTAACCGGGCACAAATCCCAACACCAAGCTACTTCTGAGAATTTCATAGAAAACCTCAATAACACTTTGCTCGACCTTGGAATCAAACCCAACCACTAGGCAAACGAGGCAGTCAGTATTAAACAAATTCAAAATAATAATGATTATGAAAAGATGTATGGATTGTGTGAAGAATGATATGATACGGCTGACAGGACGGCATGGAAGAAGAAAATGTAAAAAAAAAAAAGTGTTGCGCCGACTCCAAGTAACATGGAATAAGGGCAGGAAGATGATGGTGAGTGAAAATTCGATCGCCGCCAATCTCAATGAAGACTAGCCAAGGACGCTGGAGATATTAGCTGCATCCGGTTAGATTGGAAGCCGACCCCAACATAGTTGGGAAAAGGCGAAGCAAATGATTAGACCAGTGAATCATTGGTTCATTTCGTGGTAGGTCTTCCAATTCTGCGCCTCCTGGAATGCAGACGCCACTTCAGAACCCTTCAAACCTTGGCATTTTATCAGACTTCAATAGGTACAGTCAGCAACAAAACACGATTAACATTTCAGATTTTTTAAACAATTTTGTAGGGTATCGTGGACATCACTGACATCGGTAATCATGTCAGAGGCCCTTGAGGGGGTTTAGAAACTCTGACACTAGGGTGTGTGGGGTCGTTATACCTTACTGTCCACATTATAAAGAAAGAAAATTTTGTAGTATATCAAAGGATACTACGAAATTGATTAAAAATAAAGATAAAAAAAAACTTTTAACTAATTGGTACCTGCAATGCTGAAAAGTCAGTGTTACGTATAATTACGTAATTAACATGATATTTTAAACTAGCTTTTGCCCGCGACTTGGTCCGCGTGGATTAATAGTTCCCGTTCCCGGGGGATTTCCGGGATGAAAACTATCCTATGTCCTTTCTCGGGTCCCAGACTATATCTGTACCAAATTTCATTGAAATCGGTTCAGTGGTTTAGGCGTGAAGAAGAGACAGACAGACAGACAGACAGATTTACTTTCGCATTTATAATATTAGTAAGGATTAATAGCGTGACCGACTTTTGTCGCTGACTGTACCAGTGACAGCTGTTTGCTCGACATTGTACCAACCGCTAAAGTATTGTCATCGACATTTAACTAAACAATGGAAAATACTAAAACCATGTCTCAATCATGACTAAGACTAAATTAGTTAGGTTTTAGTGGTCGAAGATTTCGAAGTCGCTAGGCTTATGATATTTTATCATGACCAACATTTACTTCTAAATATTATATAACTCAAAGGTGACTGACTGACTGACATAGTGATCTATCAACGCACAGCCCAAACCACTGGACGGATCGGGCTAAAATATGGCATGCAGGTAGATGTTATGACGTAGGCATCCGTTAAGAAAGGATTTTGATCAATTCTACCCCCAAGGGGATAAAATAGAGGATGAAAGTTAGTATAAAACTTGTGCTCCTAAGCACGACTGCTACGCTAGAGGTCCTGGTTTCGATTCCTGGGTCGAGCAAAAAGTGTTATTGGGTTTTTCTATGAAATTCTCAGTAGCAGCTCGGAGTTATGATTTGTGCCCGGTTATTGGCAATAGGCTCGCCCCCTATTCCATGGGACCTAAATATACCAGCGAACTGGAGGTGTACCGGGGAATACAGGCGTGATGCTGATGGTATAGTCACCTTACTATGAATATAAATTAGTTTTGTTATAAGTATGTAGAGCGGTTACATGTACATAAAACCACAGACTGAACTAAAAAGTACCTACATGATGAGTAATATTAGTTTGTCACTCTTTGTTTTAATTAAACTAACAATTAGATTCTGCCCGTGACTTCGTTCGAGTGGATATTTTCACCCGTGTTAAGTAAAGTCTTTGAGTACTGCTCCCCTCTCGTGTGTCGTAGCGTGATGTTATATAGCCATTACTATTTATTTCTCATAATGATAGCCACCTATCATATACAAAATGTTTTTTTTTTTCAATCAGACACTTAGTTTTTTCCTGTATCGTGGGTGCGTTTACCACACACAAACAGCCAGACCCGGAACAACTATCTACAGGCCATATAAAATATTTGTTCCGTGCTGGAATCGAACCCAAAACACGCGAGCTACGTATGGTATTCCGAAATACCGCTCACCGAAAGGACGGTTTTCCGATAACACTCTACTCCGACGGTTAGTTGAACGAAACAATGATTGGCCGATAAACGTTTCGCCGAAAATATTATTTATCGACGGTTGGTAGTCCGAATGAATCCTTTGCCGATGTAACGGTTCACCGAAAACACTCTTCAACGACGATTGGTTAAACGAACGAATCTTTCGCCAATAGCACTCGTTGTAGGGGAATTCTTTTGCTAAATGTATAGTTTTTCTTTCAGCTTGACAACACCCTTAGGTCTTGTAGAAGTCATGTTAAAAATACAGGTAATAATAAAATAATACATACATTATTATTTGTAAGTACTTATAATTATTTTAATTCTATAAAAAAATAAAAAATAAAAACTTGTTTTTCAGGTATAGAATATGGTCCAATCCACCTAAGAAAGATTCAATATTCATTTCACTCTTTTGTGATAAGTGTGTTTGTATCCTAGCATCATATTCAACCTGCGCATTACGTCTACGCTTTGGCATGGGTTCCGAGGAGTTGATTCGTTCAATGACACTTTCTGTATGCTTCTGCTCTTTAGCAAATTCAATAATTGTTTGATAAATGTTCCATTTTTTTTACGGAGAAGCGTGTTCCATCTTTCATGCCACGATTCTAATGCATTTTGTGTCCTTGGAACAGGAAGTGTGCGATCGTAAACTGACCACATAGCTGGTGGAAATAATGCCTGATTTCTTTTTATTATCAAATCCGTGTTAGTTCTTTGCTGCGTGTGATGTGATCCAACATAATATTTCTTAATCCAGTGGGCAATTTCAGCTGCTTCTGTCGGCAATATTTTATTTTGGATGATTTCGAAGGCTTCGGGTATCTCAGCGGGCTCAAGAAAAGCGAGGACAACTAATAAACAACTAACTAAACTAACTACTATTTGTTGTTTTGTTATAGAAGTTTATTCAATACTCGTTTAATCTCAGTACCATTGTTAAAGAGTGCATTATGCGTGATTTAGGGACTTATCTTTAATACGGAAGCTCCTGGTATTTATTTATTCATCTATGCTGATAAAATTAAACATGGGACTCGAGTATTGTTTAGCTGCATTCTGTGGCTGCATTGCACATAATTATAAAATATAATAGCTAGCGTAAACTGAATGCTATCGGCGAAAGATTTGTTCGTTTAACCAATCGTCGTTGAAGAGTGTTTTCGGTGAACCGTTACATCGGCAAAGGATTCATTCGGACTACCAACCGTCGATAAATAATATTTTCGGCGAAACGTTTATCGGCCAATCATTGTTTCGTTCAATTAACCGTCGGAGTAGAGTGTTATCGGAAAACCGTCCTTTCGGTGAGCGGTATTTCAGAATACCATACGTAGCTCAAAACACGCAGCGTTGCAGCCAATCGCTCAGCCATTGCGCCAACCGTGTCGTCAGATATTTCTTCATCTATCTTCTCATTCTTACTGCCTTGTTAGCCTAGTAGTCCTAAGGGTGACTGCTACGCTAGAGGTCTTGGTTTCGATTCCTAGGTCAGCAGAAAGTGTTATTGGTTTTTTCTATGAAATTCTCAGTAGCAGCTCGGGATTATGATTCGTGCCCGGTTATTGGCAATAGGCTGGCCCCCTATTACTTGGGAGCTAAACATACCGGCAAACTGTGGGTATACATTGGCACACCTCTGCCTAACGCTTCGGGAAATACAGGCTTAATGATTATATTTTCTCAATCCGTCATGGCTACTTAAAATTTTCCCCACCTCCCTAAAAGTTTATAGCTTGACACATCAAATAAAGCCACTGAACTGTACATAGGAACATTACGACGGTAAAATAAAGTAGTAATGACTAAAACACGCAATTTTACGACTGAAGACATGACGTCATAAAAATAATCCTTACTTCCTTACTAATATTATAAATGCGAAAGTAACTCTGTCTGTCTGTCTGTCTGTCTCTTCTTCACGCCTAAACCACGGAACCGATTTCAATGAAATTTGGTACAGATATAGTCTAGGACCCGAGAAAGGACATAGGATAGTTTTCATCCCGGAAATCCCCCGGGAACGGGAACTATCAATCCACGCGGACGAAGTCGCGGGCAAAAGCTAGTATTAAATATAGTTTATTGTATACTAGGTAATAATTCTTATAAGGTAAGATTGCTTTTATAAAGAACGCGTATTTGGAAACTATTCGTTCCGGATTCAATATGATCTGCAACGTGCTATGTTTTACGATTTAATTCATGCCGAAATCGTCATCATCTTCCAAGCCTTTGCTTAACAATTGCCCGTTTTCTAAAGGTGCGACCACATTAGTGATATTTTGCCCAACCGAATGCCGTGACCGTGAGAAAGTCGAGTGTTTGCGATAGTGTGAACAAGATCTGTTACAAGAATAAATCTTACGATCATTTATCTGTCTCATACTCCCATATAAAATATTTCAATCAAAATGTACACTGCAAAGGAGTGGAACTCTCTACCTGAGACTGTATTTCCGAACGCATTCAAACCTAATCTCTTCAAAGTTAGAGTGAACAGGCTTCTTCTGGGTAAGCTTACTCCATTGTAGACTTTATCTATGTCACCTTTGACCAAGACTAGTCAAGAGCTTAACCATCTCGAATAAAAATAAAAAAAGTACGCCCGAACATTGTGCGTATTACCAGTCACAAATGTGGACAGTGTTTTGGTTTTGTCACGGTCAAATGATACAGGTCACTGGCACATTCATCCATATTTGATCCTTAAAGGACGTTCGATACTGTCTCGGTGTACGGAAGACTTCCACAATGCCATTTATGTCAGGCGTACAAGCCCGCGTGTCATCGCGCTGGTACCTAGATGGTATTGATGGATCGGGCAAATGCATATCGTGACAAGAAATATCCGCTCCCCCGCCACCCGCACCTCTCCGATAAATAATTGCAACAACGTTTTTAAGCCCGGAGTTTGGATTTGTGCCCGGTTAATGGCAATAGGCTCGCCCCCTATTATATGGGACCTAAATATACCGGCGATCTGTGGGTGTACCTCAATTGGTGCACCTCTGCCTAACCCTTCGGGGAACACAGGCGTGATGGATGGTATAAGCCCGCGTGTCATCAGGCTGGTACCTAGATGAGATAGATGGATCGGACAAATCCAAATCGTGACAAGAAAACTTCCGCTCCCCCGCCCCCCGCACTTTTCCGAGAAATCATTGCAACAACGTTTTTAAGAAAGAAAGAAAGAAAGAAAGAAAGCGACGCTCATAAAGAATCATGTTTAACAAGCCCAAACAAAATAATAAAAATTAAAAATAATAATATTGTCACGGAAATATGCACCACTACCGCGCGAAGTGACTGACGCTCAGCATAAAGCCGTGGCCCGTGCACGAGCACCACAACGTGCAACGTGTGAACCACAGCGCTGGTTTTTAAAGGTTGGTAGAAGTAATTGACCTCCACTCCTCCACCCTATCCGTAACAACTCCGATGTTACGGTTTTCGGTTCTGCGAAACGTCACTAATGTGGACGCACCTTATAACTTACCGACCGGTAGTTGTAGACAGTAAAAAACAAATCCTGTCGCATTTTCGCTGTAATTGAAGTTTATTTTTCAGCTTACGGGGTAGGACATACAAATATTTGTTCCGTGCGGCAATCGAACCCGCGACACACAGCACAGCAGCCTTTCTCTCAGCCACTGCGCCAACCGTGCCGTCAAACATCGAACAGTGGACTGACAATATGGCAATCAATTTTCATGCCTTAATCATAGCTGACCATAACCAACGCTTGTCATCGAAATTGTGAGAAGAAACAACCTAAATGGGCCATCATGAACGAACCTCGGTACACCACAGATAATTTGAGACAAACCAATAAAAAAAAACGTGCATTCCAAAAATTCAATTTAAAAAATTAGTCAACTCGTGACCACTATCAAACGGCGGAACACATTCTGTCCAATCAGCGGCCCGTGACGTAGTTCTTTTTTTGAAATTCGAAAATCGAACGCGACCCGTCACGATGTCAGATTCACACGGGTCAGACGTCATAGGTTCATTGTCACGAACGGTCGGAAAGAGGTCGAACGCTTTTGTCTAAATTATTTTTTTAAAGTATTCGTTGGAATGAGAATTCTTTCGAGCATTCTGAAGTGTTATCGGGGGACCCTTCGGTGTTTCATTGTTTTTTTTTATTATTTCTGTTATTTGTCTGTCATTTTTTCCTTTGCATTATGGTAGGTCCACACGATACAGACTTTTTTATGTACAGATATCTGCACAGACTATAAAGTCTGAGTAAAAATGTTTACTCAGAGGTCTTTACCAAATGTCTGTGCAGACTTTTCATCAGTTCAGACTTCGATTTTAATTAATAAATTAAGTAATTCAATAATCATGAGTTTTGCTCCGACAATCATACAGACATGTACGCAGACTTCCGACTTTTCTGGTACACGACATTTATTGTCTGTACTGATTTGTTGTACAGACAAAATTCAATAGACGTCTGTGTTAAGTGTGTATCGTGTGGACACATTAGTCTCTTCGCCCACGATCAACTTTTTAGTAGAACCGATAATCGGACCGATTCAATAAGTCCATAGTTTCGTGGGAAAGCCGTCGGAAAGCACCTAAAGTCGTTGGTCCTGCGCCTGATCTCTACCCGGTTGTGTCGGATTGCCGTCCCATCGGACTATGAGAGACAAGGAAGAGGGAGTGCATTCTGTGTTTGTGCACACACTTGTGCACTAAAATATTTCCTGCGTATGTGGCTAGAGCATTAAGATTAGCCGCGGTGGCAAAAAAAGCTCGACAAGTCCCGGAGAAATGATACAACTGTCTTGGATCCCACAACAAAATTAATCAATAATAACTAAGATATGAGTATAACAATATACCATTCCGACTGTATTCCCCGAAGGGTTAGGTAGAGGTGTGCCAATGAGTTCATCGGTATGTTTAAGACCCATGGAGTTGGCGAGCCTATTGCCATTAACCGGGCATAAATCCTAACTCCGAGCTACTGCTGAGATTTTTTCTTAAGTGTATGTTTTTTTGTGTTGTGTGTGTGTGTTGTTTTTGGTATATGTGGACGAGGCGAAAGGAGTGTGTAAGGATCGTAGCAGGTGGCGGTCCGTGGTTTCTGCCTACCTCCATGGGAAGGAGGCGTGAGTTAATGCAAGTATGTATGTATGTTTTTAGTTTCTTGCGCCCGTTCTTCTCCATACGAAACTACCTTTTGCAATGGGCAACTAGATTGAATATTTTGAATTTTTTACCTTTTAGTTGACGGTCAAAAGCGCTTTTTAATGAAATTGAAATAATAGTTTGGCTTGGACATTGAATTTCATACAAAAACCCAATAACACCCAATATATGAGATTAATTTTAAGTCCAGGTTTCCTCACGATATTTTCCTTCACCGATATCAGTGATGTCCAAGATAAACAATAATTCTTGCGCATAGGCGAATATTTGCTACCATAGACTTTTGGTTATCAAGATCTATGTACCGTTAGGAGAAAATTAAGACATACGATCTAACGTTAGGGGGTACGTAACGTATTTGGTAGACTTGCAGTTTGTCAATATATCGGCAAAATGGCTGCAAGACGGTCGAAGCTGCAAATTTTAATAAACATATTATAACTAGCTGTATACTAAGCTATATAACTGCCCTGTTGGTGTCGTGGTTGCAAGCACGACTGTTTAGCGTAGGGTTCTGAGTTCGATTCGCAGCTCGGGTAAAAAGTGTTATTGGGTTTTCCGATTATGAATTTTTAGTGACTGCCTAGAGTTTGAAACTTGGTAGTGTGACACCCCCGTGCCTCGGAAAGCACGTAAACCCGTTGGTCCTGCGCCTGATCTCTCCCCGGTCGTGTCGGATTTCCGTCCCATCGCACGATGAGAGTTAGGGAAGAGGCAGTGCACATGTTTGCGCACACACTTGTGCACTATAATAATTAAGTCCTGCGGACTTGGCTAGTCTGCATTAAGATTAGCCGCCGTTACCGTAATCGTTCTGACTACATATTATACCTGCGTAGTCACCCTTGTTCTTACGTCTTTGATTACTGCTCCGCTCCCGTTGGTCGTAGCGTGATGTTTCACACGTTTAAACCTTCCTCTTGAATCACTCCACTTACCGATTAAAACCGCATAAAATCCTGCTGCGCAGTCTAAAAGATCTAAGCGTACAGACGACGGGAAGCGTCTTTGTTTAATACTACGTAGAGAAGCTCACCCCTTCTCTTTTTAAGAAGAGATCTTAGGCTGAAACAATAACAGTCTAATATTAAACATGTCTCCACGCTTGTAGCAATTATGGCACACCCCCTAATACCGTAGTCTGTTCATAAGGGCGGTTTATGTCCGGCATTATGGGGTTAATGCATAATATTGCAATAAATGTCACTATTTATCACGTAATCGTGGAAGGGTTAGGTTTGGTGTCGTCGACCTACGATTGGTCGAAAACGGAGATTGGGGAAAGGTACCTACCATTTACCGGACACTATATTTTGGTCTTCTAGTGGTCCTAAACGCGACTGCTACGCTGGAGGTCTTGGGTTGGATTCCCAGGTCGAGCAAAGTGTTATTGGGTCTTTCTATAAAATTCTTAGTAGCAGCTCGGTGTTAGGATTTGTGCCCGGTTAATGGTAATAGGCTCGCCCCCTATTGCATTGGATCTAAACATACTTGCGAACTGTGGGTGTATATTGGCACACCTCTGACTAATCCTTTCGGGAATACAGGCGTGATGGTTTTTATACAACTGATGTTTCCTACATCGTGATATCAAAGTTAGCTTAATACAAAATCTCGACAACAATCGTCGGGCAGTAGCCCACCAGAAACAACATCTGTCTTGTCGGAAAATCCTCCCTTTTCAATGAATGATAAGAATCTTTCCACCATATTCCTCATACTTCTTAGCAGCTGTTTTACTGGGACAATCGTACAGTCAGTTACAAAAGTAGATGAAATTTTTTGATTTTTAAATCCTTTATTGGAGCACAATATCAAACGAAATACAAAATGGATCTTAAATCAAGACAAAATGAAACTTAGATGTTGCCTAAAATTCTGAATAGCAGTGAATTGTGTTATTTCGTGTCTATTTAAATGATGTGTAAAAGTAACATTGTTAATCGACTTTTGTTGTTGACCGTACTAAATAATAATTAATTTATACATTATCAATTTCAACATCAAGATATACAACCCCCAAATACACCATACAATACATACATACAATCACGCCTTAATCCCCGAAGGATTAGGCAGAGGTGTACCAATGTACACTAACAGTTCGCCGGTATGCTTAAGGTCCCATGTAGTAGGGAGCGAGCCTATTGCCATTCACCGGGCACAAATCCAAACTCCGAGCTGCTACTGAGAATTTCATAGAAAAACCCAATAATACTTTTTGCTCGACCTGGGAATCGAACCCAAGAACTCTAGCTTAGCAGTCGCGCTTAGGACCACTAGGCCAACGAGGCAGTTATTAGTTGGTAATTGTTATCTTAGAACAATCGTACATAACAATAATTTATTTATACATTATCAATTTCAACATCAAGATAAACAATCCCCAGCCATACAATCCAATACATTTTGAAATAAAATTATACCTAACCCCCGTGTTTATGATAAATCAATTACACATACACACATACACCTGTCAGTCAGGGGTGCTCAATAAAGGGTTGTTATCAGATGCCGTACCCTTGTGACACCCCTGACAGTTGTAGCGAATTAATTTATCTTTTTAATGCGATGTGTATAAAATTTTATTTGAAGGGTCACGTGATTAGGGTTGCCAGTGAAGAGGTTTTTGGATTTTTTATTTATTTACTAGGTAATTGTCGGTTATTTGCGGTGATAATATAATTAACATTTTAAATAGTATTCTAAGTTACTCCGGAAAACATCAGTTATCTACCAGTAAAAGTCCCGTAAAAAACGGTACATCCATTTTGCAAATTGGCCAGAACAAACAGAAAAGCAGACAAATATAATAAAAACCTGCTTTCAAATAAAAAAAAAATCGCAATGAAATCGGTTCACTCGTTTAAGAGCTATGGTGTCACAGACATACACACAGACAGACAGATAGGCAGACACACAGACACGTCAAACTTATAACACCCCTCTTTTTGAGTCGGGGGTTAAAAAAATAATTTATTTCGTCTAAACTTCTGAACCGATTTTGATGAAATTTGGTACAGTCTAACCTTAAACCCCAAAAATGGACACAGACTATTTTTAAACCGTGATTTCGTCTGCATCCGCGCTAACCGCCATTCACAAAACCTATTCATAAAATAAAGACAAAAAAAAACAAGAAACACGTAATTATGTATTTAGCAGAACAAATAACTTTATTATCTAAACCACAACACGCCTAAACCGCAAGCCTTCACCTAACCCACGTCGCCAATTCGCCATATTGTCTTTAAACAATCGCTGGAACTCCTAAGGTCATATGAATATTAGTCATAGCGAACGAATATTATCAGCCTACAGCTTTAATGATGCGTCAATATATATGCCTTTTGCTTTTTTCTACTGATGGAAAATCATCCAATGACTTCTCCCACCCTAGTGTCACATTTTTACTGATTAAAACCCATCCATGTTCCTTCTTGTGCCCTTTGCGTTCCGGGGGCACGGTATCTTTTTCGAACACCCCGCAGCCCCGGCAGGCATCGGCCCTGAGTGGCCCCTCCAATGTTGCTTACATCTCTTTGAGGCGCGCGTGGAACACGAATGCGCCGCCGTCGACACGAGTTAACGTACGGACGGTAGCCATTGCTCAGCGTCCACAGACCCGTGTCTACGGTGGCCGGGAGTCGTCTCGCGACTCCCGACGCCCTGAGCGTCTCCCGCGGACGTCGCCATATTGTCTTTAATGATCGCTGGAACTCCTAAGGTCATATGAATATTAGTCATAGCGAACGGATGTTTTCAGCCTACGGCTAATAATGACGTGTCAATTTATATGCCTATTGCTTTCAGTAGACTTTGTGACGGACATAGGTTACTATTCTATTTCATACTAGCTTAACCCGCGACTCCGTTCGCGTAAAAGTCGGAAATAAAATAAATCTTTTTCTTAAATAAGTTACTCCTTCATCAGCTTTTAGCTACAACATACAGATAGCAAATTTTAATAATCGGTTTTATCGTGTACAACGTTTTTGTCATTCATAGTAAAAGCTGTTATTTGGCATTACAAAACACACTGCAATTTTATTAATTTATTTGTACTTAAACATTTCTACCGTATTTAATTATTTACAAAAATAATAATAATGTTATAGGTATACCTACTCACTATTTTCTTTAAAAACTCAAAGAAAAAATAACTGCCTCGTTGGCCTAGTGGTCCAGAGCGCGACTGCTACGCTAGAGGTCCTGGGTTCGATTCCCAGGTCGAGCAAAAAGTGTTATTGGGTTTTTCTATGAAATTCTCAGTAGCAGCTCGGAGTTTGGATTTGTGCCCGGTTAATGGCAATAGGCTCGCCTCCTATTACATGGGACCTAAATATACCGGCGAACTGTGGGTGTACATTGGTACGCCTCTGCCTAACCCTTCGGGGAATACAGGCGTGATGGTCAGAATTTTTTTTAAATATTAATTATTTATTTTTCTTAATTTGCTACCGTTCAACCCTAAGTCAGTGAACGAAATTGAATGAACGTATTGCCAAATTCTCTAGAGTGGTATAATGTTTCAAATGCGATACATGAGATTTGAACTGTTTGGGCAATTGTATTGTTGTAAGTATATTATTTTTATTGTTAATTCATTTAGGGTACCTACTAAGATTTTTAGGATAAGCAGAAGAGATTATAATATGATATCGTATTCACTTGTAATTCTGTAAGATATGTGTACATATTGTAAAACATTCATGCGCATGTGACCGCCCGTAATATTCTGAATATTCATGAAAAAATGTCCAAAATAAACTTCAAAAGGGGGGTCTATCTATAACTTTTTTACACTAGTTTAAAAAAAAAAAATACACAATTTTTTAACGAAAAAATGACTTCGATTCCGTCTTTCTTTTCGTAGTCGATAATTTTTAGTAAAAATGTTAATTAACCTGTTAAAATAACTCATAAGCTTTTGGAAATAATAAACAGAATCCAAATCGACCCATAAACTTCGGAGATGTGTCAAAAAACAGAAAGCAAATCTACAAACTCAAAAAAATTGAATAACATGAAAAATGTTATAGATAGACCCCCCCTTTTGAAGTTTATTTTCGTTATTTTTTCATGAATATTCAGAATATTACGGGCGGTCACATGCGCATGGGCGACATTGTATTATAATAATCTAATTGAAATAAATGACTACTAATACTTTGACTTTTTATATTGTAGGCCTTATTTATGTAAGTCTTATTTTTATGTATGAAGTTTTTTGCCCATTCTTCTCCATACGAAACTACCTTTTGGAATGGGCAACTAGATTCAATATTAATTTTTTTTCATGTAACTAACGGTCAAGGTCAAAGTCAAATCAAGATTTGACTTTGATTTTATACTAATTATATATATATATATATATATATACCATCACGCCTGTATTCCTCGAAGGGTTAGGCAGAGGTGTACCTACCAATGTACACCCACAGTTCGCCGGTATATCGCTCACCTAGTAGTATATTGGCACATCTGCAAAAAACGTGTAATTGAGTTTTTACCGCACAAGTGTTCAAAATTGCATAATCATAAGGTACAATCACAATTTCTCAATTTTTGCAGATGTGCCAATATACTACTAGGTGAGCGATATTTAGGTCCCATGTAATAGGGGGCGAGCCTAGTGTCATTAACCGGGCACAAATCTAAACTCCGTGCTGCTACTGAGAATTTCGTAGAAAAACCCAATAACACTTTTTGCTCGACCTGGGAATCGAATCCAAGACCTCTAGCGTAGCAGTCGTGCTTAGGACCACTAGGCCAACGAGGCAGTTAAAAAAATGCTACAGGATTGTCATATTTCTAATTTGAAAATCAAGTCAAAGTTAGTCAGCACGCTTGAACTAAACCTATTTCAGTTCTGTTGTAAAAAGAATCGCCCCCGGGTGGGCTCGAACCACCAACCTTTCGGTTAACAGCCGAACGCGCTAGCCATTGCGCCACGGAGGCTGTGGAAATGTCACTGAAATAAATACATTAAGTACGACTGAAATTTTTAGAATCCTCTCTACGTACCATTTACATTCACGGCACGTTTTGGAAAGAGCAATTAGCCTCAACCTGTATCTTTTCTTGATCATTTAAAAGTGCCTGTAAATGGTGTAATTGAAATAAATGCTTTGACTTTGACATGAACTTACTTTGTCTATGTCACCTCTGGGGCTCTGACCAAGACTAGAGTCAAAAATATGCCATCACCCCTGTATTCCCCGAAGGGTTAGGCAGAGGTGTAGCAATGTACACCCACAGTTTGCCGTAGTATATTTAGGTCCCATGTAATAGGGGGCGAGCCTATTGCCATTAACCGGGCACAAATCCAAACTCCGAGCTGCTACTGAGAATTTCATAGAAAAACCCAATAACACTTTTTGCTCGACCTGGGAATCGAACCCGGGGCCCCTTGCACAGCAGTCGCACTTGCGACCACGAGACCAACGGGGCAGCCTGTAAATGGTGTAATTGAAATAAATGCTTTGACTTTGACATGAACTTACTTTGTCTATGTCACCTCTGGGGCTCTGACCAAGATTAGAGTCAAGAGCTTACCCATCTCAAATAATAAAATAAAAAACTTGAACTGCCTGATTTTATTCATGTTGTTAAAAGAAAACATCCTAATAATATCTTATGAAAAACTAAATAACACTTCGCCGGACCTGGGAATCGAACCTAGGAAAGGTCACGCAATGTGACTACCCTTAAGTACTCACACAACATTCATAATATGAATTTAGTAAACGACTGTTATTTTAAAATTACAAACAAACACTTCAATTTTATTTATTCCCGTACATTAAAATAAGTAAATAATAAATAAATATCTTGGGACAACTCACACACGGCTATCTACAGTGCGATTCCTAAAATGCAAACTCGAAAACGAGTCTCACTAAAGTGATCGCGCTCACTTCGATAACGCACCAACCTGTCATTGGTTTAGTATTTGTTCGCCGTGGTGACGTCGCCGGGCGTGATCGTGTTTAACAGAATACCATTTTGTAATCTCACTGCGGATTTAGCTTTCGGATTACGAAGTGAGGCTTAGAGAATCACACAGCTGATCCCAAGCTAAGCAGAGCTTGTGTTATGGTAACCAGACAACTGATATACATACTTATATAATTTATAAATACATACATATTATAGATAAATCACACCCAGACACAGAACAAACAATTATGCTCATCACACAAAGTTTGTCCTGGGTGGGAATCGAACCCACGACCTCCGGCTTAGCAGTCAGGGCCACTAACCACTAGACCAACAGGCCCGTCAATTGTATTGAGAAAACCAATAAATCTGCTTACTACATAACGGAATAAAGGCGTGAAGATAATACTATGTTGTCAGCACAAAAACAAGGCCAATTGACCAACAAGAGGCGAGATTAGGGTACTGTACCATACCAGAGTTATGGCCACTTTAAATTGAGCCGTATACTGAGCTAATTTGTGCCACAGAGCGGTCCAACCTTAATTGGACCGTGCTTGGTCCGAGACACGACTAATATAACACTAGCTTCGGCCTGCGACTTCGTCTGTGTTTTGTTTTCACACGCGTGTAGCGTCTTTGGTTACTGCTCCGCTCCCGTGAGTCGTAGCGTGATGTTGTATAGCCTTTAATATGTCTGATGAACCTGGTTATCACTATACAAAAGATTTTTTTTATCCGTCCCTAGGAATTTCTCCTATATTGTGGATGCGTTTACAAACATTTAAACTCACATGGTAGTTAGGTACCTAACTACGCACTCGGAATAGACATTTCGTATTTCCAAAATTTTTAGATTGCTCAGATTGCAAAAATATTGATGGAGGCATTTCTCAGGAGCAGTAAAATTTATAAAAACAAAATTTTACTCTCATTTGAATCACATGCATATTCCCTTTAATACTAGTTTAATACTTACTGCCACACTCAGAGACGTTTAACGGTTACTTAAGTCGCTCCTTAGTAAAGATTTCTCTTGGAAATCTTTACTAAGGAGCGACTTAAGTAACCGTTAAACGTCTCTGAGTGTGGCAGTTAGTCAGTCATCGAGTACATAATTGAGCCATTACCGCCGACTTAGCGTAAGCGACACTTTTACCTAAACTGCGTTTTTCATCGCAAACGACATTTTAAACTATAACGGACCATGCCTCGTGGACCTTCCCGCCAAAATAAATCAGTTATTTAAGTTCTAATAAATGCTAATTCACATTAAAAGCACAATTATTAGCAAAAATATTTAAAAAAACCTTCTCCTTTAAAATCTGGTTTTTGTCGGTTACGTTAAGTCGCCGGTAATGACTCGATATCCCTCTTCTTAAAATCTTAAACGTCATCCTATTATAACCTATGTTCTATAGGGTTGCCCAATGTCAGGAAACTAGGTCGAGTATTGTTCATTACTCATTCGGTCAGTCATTCGGTCATTGCTCATTATTGACTGGTCATTCGCTTGATGGTATGTGAAAACATACGTGGGTTTATTGTGCCGAGCTTCGGTATTAGATTTTATTTTACAGAAGTTTTTTTAGTTAACAAGCCGACGGTCCGCCTGATTTTAAGTGGCCACAAAAAATCTTTTAACTATGTAATTTACAGAATTGCAGAGTATCATAGACAATTTTATTGTAACATGACATTTTAATTTTGTGTCTGGGATGGCTACGCATTTGCAAGGCCTCTGGCATTGCAGATGTCTATAGGCAGCGGTGACCACTTAACATCACAATACACCACATAACATCAGGTGGGCTGTCGTTTGCCATCCAGAGGGGTACCAATGTACACCCACAGTTAGCCGGTTTAGGTCCCATGTAATAGGAGGCGACCCTATTGCCATTAACCGGGCACAAATCCTAACTCCGAACTGCTGCTGAGAATTTAATAGAAAAACCAAATAACACTTTGCTCGATCTGTAAATCGAACGCAAGACCTCTAGCATTGCATAATACGCACTTAGGATCATTAGACTATTTAAGGCTTAGGGCTGGGTGGGAGGGAGTGTCAGACTTTTACTGACTAAAACCCATCCTTCTTGTGCCCTTTGCGTTCCGGGGGCGTAGTATCTCTTTCGAACAACCCGCAGAGGATTAGTAGGGTAACGACACAGTTTCATGTAATGATATCCTAGTGGTTCTGAGTGCGACTGCTACGCTAGAGGTCCTGGGTTCGATTCCCGGGTCGAGCAAAAAGTGTTATTGGGTTTTTCTATGAAATTCTCAGTAGCAGCTCGGAGTTTGGATTTGTGCCCGGTTAATAGCAATAGGCTCGCCCCCTATTACATGGGACCTAAATATACCGGCGAACTGTGGGTGTACATTGGTACACCTCTGCCTAACCCTTCGGGGAATACAGGCGTGATGATGGTATTTTTTTTAATGTTCGACAAAACCCCGACCCGTATGTTTTCAATCTAATCTAGCCTAATAATAGCACCACAGATTAATAAACATTACAGAAACCGTACAAATAATAATTATTATTTCGACCTTCCTTTCTAATTGCGACATTTTAATAATTAATAGTGTGTGTAACTGACGGCTATTGTTTTAATCGTGAGCTAGCTTGCGCCTCCGGGCGTTGCTTGCCGTTTGTCTTTAGTTTTTTGATTGCGAAATATTGACTAATAGTAGGCTTAGCACGATTGTTGAAGTTAATTTTTGTATCTATATAATGTGAATAAATGCAATTGAATTGTCTGTGTGTAATCTGTAGTATTATATACTTCTACACTTATAATATTATAAAGATTTGTATTTTTGTATGTAAAGAATTAACTTAAAAACTACTGGACCGATTAAAAAAATCTTTTGCCGGTTGACAGCTAAATTATCTCTGAGTAACATAGGCTATTAATATAACATCACGCTACGACATACGAGAGCGGAGCAGTAACCAGAGATGTAACCTAACGCGGGTGAAATAAGAGCAAATCCGCTGGTAATATTATAAAGAGGTAAAGTTTGTGAGGTTGTAGGAAGTAATCTGTAGATCTACTGAACTGATTTTGAAAATTCTTTTACCTATAGAAAGCCACGTTATTTGTGAGTGTCATAGGCTATATAACATCACACTACGACACACGGGAGCGGAGCAGTAACTAAAGTTGTGCCCATTTGTACCCGGTTAATGTAAAAAGGCTCGCCCCCTATTACATGGGACCTAAACATACCAGCGAAAGGTTAGGCAGAGGTGTACCAACGTACACCCACATTGGTACACATTCGTGGTTTTGTTAATTTTAGAATCGAATATTATTTGCATGCCTAAGAGATCGTAGAATATGGAGGACCATATTTTTAGTTGGTACGGTCCTGTTGAGAGGATCAGTAAAGGGGACTAACAAAAGGGATTTATGTGGTAGATGTGAGTGGCGATGCTGGGAGGGGACGCCCTAGAAAGACCTACCCCGACCTTATTGGTGAGGTTCTTCAGAAAGGTCAGGTGCACAGTACTCGTAACCGGCGTGCTTGCAGACCAGCAGTGTGATTCTGTAAGCCTCACTTCGTAATTCGAAAGCTGAATCCGCAGTGAGATTACAAAATGGTATTCTGTTAAACACGATCACGCCGGTGACGTCACCACGGCGAACGAATACTAAACCAAGGTCAAGTGGGTTCGTTATCGAAGTGAGCGCGATCACTTTAGTGAGACTCGTTTTCGAGTTTGCATTTTAGAGAATCGCACTACTGATGTATGAATGTGGAGAAGGCGAAAGTAGTATGTAAGGATCGTACCAGGTGGCGTTCTGTGGTTTCTGCCTAACTCCATCAGAAAAAGGCGTGAGTTTATATATGTATTTCAAGAAAACATCTACTAAAAATAAATGATTTGATTTGATTTACACCTCTGCCTATCCTTACGGGGAATACAAGCGTGATGGTATGTATGTATGTGGGATTGATTACCAGTATAACCAGCTGAGTATACTTAAACTATGCTCATCTTAAAAAGGTAAAAACTCGACTAGCAGAACATCCTTCAATGCGCATGCGTCAACTTTTTTCTTCTGTGGGAATTAAAACATTTTTATTACTGTTTAAAAATACTTAAAGCATTCCTTGCTGAACGTTTAACGTAAATTAAGCTACGGGACAATTTTATAGAAGTATAATTACGCCTTTTTCTGACTAGGTGAGCAGAGAGGTGAGATAGTTGGCGCAGTGGCTGAGCGATGGGCTGCTGCACTGCTTGTCGCGGGTTTGATAATCGCACAAACAATCCCGTTCGAAGTTCAAAATGATAATTTGAGACGAATAAATATTGCTGTGTTGTATGTAGGTATAAGTCTTTCCTACTAATATTATTATTATAAATAATATAAATGCGAAAGTTTGTGAGGATAGATGGATGGATGTTTGTTACTCTTTCACGCTTAAACGGCTGAACGGATCTGGATGAAATTTGGACATAGATATATTATAGTCTGAAATAGCACATAAGTAGGCTACTTTATATTTTGAAAAATATACGGTTCCCGTATGATAATACTTTACTTTGACGCGGACGAAATCGCGGGCGGAAGCTAATACTTCATATTTCCATGCAAATATTTTATCGAAACTGTCATTTTTGACGTTAGTGATAGTTATGATGACACAGTGACAGGCAGAGTTATTTTAAATTAACGCAGACAAGTTAAGTAAAAAAACGTAATGATTGGTCTTAAAAATACCTAAAGGTTGTGAAAAAAGACAAAAACCTATGAAATGCATTCATTATAGTCGTTTTACGGTAATCATTGATGGTTGCAAACAAAACAATTACAAATTCTTAATACAAAATAAAGAATTTGTAATTGTTTTGTTTTTAAGCCTTGGAGCTACTGAAGTACAGTCTAGTTCTTATTATATTGACTTTTACTGTTAAAAGAAGAAGTTTCAATTAAATTAGTCATTTTAACCTGACTGCAAATACGGTTAAATGTACATATTACATCACGCCTGTATTCCCCGAAGGGTTAGGCAGAGATGTAGGTACCACATAGAATGGATGTACACCTGCAGTTCGCCGTAATGTTTAGGTCCCATGTAATAGGGGGCGAGCCTATAAAATCTATAATACAAATAAATAAAATTTAATCTAAACTAATATCATAAAAAAACGGTAATTTAAAAAACTAAAAAACCCGACTGCTATTCTTTAAAAATCCCTAAAACAAGATAAATTGTAGCAGTCGGGACCCATTCTAGAAATGGAGGATTAGTGAATTGAGAGCACATACCTATATTACATTGCAGATGGTCCCGAATGGGTCCCGACTGCTACAATTTATCTTATTTTAGGTATTTTTAAAGAATAGCAGTCGGGTTTTTAGTTTTTTAAATTACCGTTTTTTATTTTTTATTTTTTTAGTGTTTTAAAAAAGAAATTAATATACCCAGTATCACTCTTACAGTAAATACGAATCTACCGACACCTCTCAAGCTAAAATCCATCGAGCCGTTCAGCCTGCAGAGCGAACCAAACATTTGAATTTGGCGCCAAAAATCCGCCATTTTGTTTTTTTTTTATATACCCAGTGTCACTCTCACAGTAAATACGAATCTAACGACACCTCTCAAGCTAAAATCCATCGAGCCGTTCAGCCTGCAGAGCGTGCCAAACAATTATACATACAAACTTACATACATACATACATACATACAAACATACCCTCGAAAAACATAACCCTCCTTCTGTCGCAGTCGGGTAAAAAGGAAAGATTTTTTGTGTGTTTGTACTGAATAAGCTCTGAAACTACTGGACCGATTTTAACCATTTTTTTGCCAATAAATAGCAAAATTATGAGAAATTAACATAAGCTATAATTTATTTTCAATAAAATTTGAAATCCTTAAGAAAAATGTAATGATTCTAAAACCCGACATTTACGCAGACAAACTCGCAAGCAAAAGCTAGTATTTAACAAAATCACTCATAATTCACATGACTAATAAGTACCTAAAACTAATTCAAAAAAAGAACGCTACACTGCCCACGTTTTATTAAATCATCACATTTTTTTTTTCAACTGACATAACTTTGAATTTCGAACGCATTATTCTACCTGGCCAGTCAACGGCCGAAATAAAAAATCTTTGTAACAGCGGGGTATCGAACCGAGGGATACCACACAGCGAACTAAACATAATAAGCAGTAATGGACGTTGATAGGACATAATAAAAAATGTTCCCAAAACATGTTTCGATGCAAGAATTTAATAAGTAGATGCGTTTAGATGGGAAATGTGGGAGCAAGGCTTAAAAGCCGTTGTATTGGTAAAAAAAAAGGTTGAATATGTAAGTATTGCTTGCTTATACGCATAGTTTTATTCATAACTGCCTCTGTAGCCTAGTGGTGCTAACCGCGACTGCTGCGCTAAAGGTCTTGCATTCGATTCTAAGGTCGAGCAAAGTGTTATTGGGTTTTTCTATGAAATTGTCGGTAGCAGGTCGGAGTCAGGATTTGTGCTCTGTTAATGGCAATAGGGTCGCCCCCTATTACATGGAACCTAAACATGTGTGTACGTAAAAACAATGATTACCTAAATCAAAATCGAATTTAAAGCCATGTTAAAATATTTTAGCTATTCATCAAACATTTGCTATTTAGTTTGTCTACTCAAATGTGTATTTAAAAACGTAAAATACAAACTTTCAAAATAAATCGAATCAAAATAATTCGTTCCAAACATAAAAATGACGCACAAAACTCAATTTAAACGTTAAAAAAAAAGAAACACAAACATCAATTTTTCGAAATTCGAATTCGCATTCTGTTTATTGTAACGTGCGTTTAGCCAGCGGGCGTCGAATTTATTTGAACGTTCCAAATGATTTCGAATTAGGAACGTATCAATTTTTTAATATGCTAACTTTTTAATGATTATCGGGCTAAGCTGAATTTATTAGCCCTCGGTCACATTGAGTATGTTATACGCATTTTTTGTATTGGCAGATTTATTAGTTTATGTTGTATAATAAGGTTTATGCTGTATAGATTTATGCAGTATAGATATTGAAACAGAAATATCGTTGTTGTTTGCTGTTAGTACTGAGATTTGAAAGGAAAAATGAAATAGAAGGAACTCGTAGGGTAAAACCACCAGTAACTGGCCACTTAAGCACTTTTATCAAGTCACACTTGGGTTATGTAAAAATAAGTAACGATATTAGACTTATTGCAATGCCACACAATAATATGTACATTCTTTTATCTAACTGGGGGTTTTAGAAGTAAAACAAAACAATATTTTGTATAAAATTTTAATAGAAACAAAAAACTATCACTTTTTGGTAGTTACTAGCCACAAATTTTAGAAGCTGGCCGTCATTAACCTATTAATTGGCCACATGAAAAAAGTTTCAGTTTAATCCTGTTATCTATAAAGGAACATAAAAAAATAATCTTTAAACAAAACAACATTCATTATGTTAGACAATAAATCAATATTTTACTCGTAATATTAATATGAGATCAAAATAATACGACATAGGAACTTTCTTAATTAACACGAATAACAAATCAACAAATGTAACATTAATATAGTTTTATAGAATAAAGTTAGTACCGAAGCCCTGCTTTCGCGCTTCCTCACAAGCATTACTAAATAAGGCATCACAATCACCGTCAGATGAGTCAGTGTGACTCTCTCGATAGCAAATGTGGCACAAAAACTGATCCTCGTCTTCTACTGGTACATGGAGTCTGTGATATGATGGAATACAATTTAAATGAAACCGTTTTTTACACTGGTTACATTCAATTACCCTACGTGTAATGAGATTCAAACAAAAATCACAAAAAACTAATTGTTCATTAGCCTCATATGTATTTTCAGTCTTTTCTTTACACATATCTTCTTTAAATATCTTTATTTGGCTTTTTCCATTACTTTTTTTCTTGGTTTTCTTCTTAGGCATACTGTTCTCTTTTTCCTTCTTCTTTTCTTCTCGCAGTTTCTTTCTTTCCTCTTTTGCAGCTTCTTCTTCTTCTTTTTTTAACTGTTTTGCTTTAATTTTTTCCACGTATTGGTCTGAAGTTAGAGCAAATGGCAGACTTTCTATTTGGCGTTTTCCTTGGCGTTTAGGTGATACCGGTAAGTTTTGTTTTAAGAATTCAGTTAGAGACACATTTGAAATTATAGAAACCGTCGAATGTGTGATTTGTTTTGATGTGCTGGGCTGCGGAGTAGCACTATGTTCTATTAAAATATTCTGAAGTCTCGGCTCACTACGCACTTCTTTTTTTTCATCTTCTCTTTCTTCGGTTTTATTTATTAATTCACCTGTAAATTCATCAAGAATCGTCCTACGATTTTCGTCTTCTTCTATAATACTAGTCACGTAATTGTCATCTACGATTATAGTCGGTTCACGGTCCAAGTCATTATTACTTCTATAATTATTATTATTTTCCGATGCACCCTCGAATCTTCGCCATAAATTGTAAATTGCAATAAAGCTATCATCTGACTCTAAAATGGAAGAGACTGTTCGACATTTTTCAAGAATTGCTTCACCCACAATGTTTCAAAAGTCTGAATAGGTCAGCACATTCATATTATGCCCAAGATTTGTTTCTGACGTGCATGTATCAGGTTGGTTTACTTTTGCAATGCACTTGCTAAAATCGACATTATTTGATTCAAATGGAAACAAGCCGGATACTCTGACTCCATTTATTAATGTCTCTTTCTTGGAACACGAATCTACAACTGTTTTTAAAAGTGGAGCAAATGTTTCTTTGGTCAGACTCTTCTGGTAATTATTTGCAGCGTACCAATCGCGCAGTACTTTCTTCCAAGCAACCTTTATTGGGCGAAAAGCTGCAACATCTGCTGGTTGCAACATGCGAGTTGCGTTTGGATAAAGCGCTATTAGATGTATTTGAAGACGGCGGCATAGTTCTGATACTTCTATGGTTATATGGGTTTTGTGGTGGGTATGTGTGTAAACTTTGTGTCAGGATTTTGAATTTTAAATTGCAGGCTACTTCTAGGCACACCAAATTGTTTTGCCGCCTGTCGAATTGAACCCTCTTTATTCTCAATAAATTTAAGAGCTTTATCAATTGTTTCTTTTCCGTATTGTCGTTTTTTAGACATTTTACTTACGTTTCAATGAACTGTAAGAAAATATAAGAAAATAGATTAGTAACTGGCCACAAACTGGCCACCTATGCCAGTTTCTGATTAGAGTTGACTAATTCTTTTAAAAAAAAAGTACACAATATTACACCTTATAGACTTCACAAATACGAGTTATTTTCAAAGAAATTTAAATAATTGGCAAAACGTTAGTAACTGGCATACGTGGCTAATAACTAAAAATATGCTAAAAATTACTTCAGAAACTAGCCACCCTCTCAAAAACGGCTTATTTAAGATTTTATTAGAATTAAGATAAAGATTCAAATAACTCACCATGCAAACCCGTAGAAATATGCTATTCTTTCACCAACGCTAAGTATTATCATCCATATTTTTAATTTTGTAAAAATGTAGCCACTAACATTTACGTAGTGGAGTAACTTACATGTCGAGACACGAACACCAACTGTCATAAATTGGCCGGTTGCTTTGGCGCTAGTATCCGTAGCGAAAAAAAGTTGAACTATTTTGAACAACGAATGACAAGGCGTTCGTTTGATGCGTTCATAGATGGCGCAAATAAACCATTTTTCTTATTTCAAATCGATAAAGTACCAAGTGGCTAGTTATTGGAAGTGGCCAGTTATACCTCGGTTTACCCTATTTTGTCGTAGTTATGTTAGAAAAATTGTCTGTCGGTCTATCTGTCCGTTTGTTCTCACTAATCTTCGAAACGGCTAAACCGATTTTGTAAGGACTTTTACAAACAGATAGGTACCTGATATTGTAAGAAGTATACCTACTTTGATTTTTGAAAAAAAAAAACTGCGCAATAATATTAAAACATCGAAGATAACCGGCGACGCCCTGACAGATTCACGCAGGCGGAGTCGCGGGCATAAGGTAGTATGTAAATAAACTCATTTTCTACCAATATGAACCAGGCTTACAATATTTATGCTGATTAGCAGATATTATATTATTCCGAGATATCGTTCCATTTTTAAATTTCCTAAATGTTATTGGTGAAAAGAAATAAAAGATGTTGACATTATTATAGACTACTGTTTGATACGATTTGAATTTTGATTGTTCCAATTTTGAAATTGTTGATCATTTCGAATGATTTGAGTTTTGTTTGCAGCCAGTTCTTAGTATACATTAGGATTTGACCGTTTAAAGGTAATTGACTACTACAGCGTGCCATGAATGTATATGGGGCAACCATCTTTTAAAATAGTTTCATTGTAATTCCAGTTGTTACAGCGCGCAGGCTAACATACCATCACGCCTGTATTCCCCGAAGGGTTAGGCAGAGGTGTACCAATGTACACCCACGGTTCGCCAGTGTTTTTAGGTTCCATGTAAAAGAGGGTGAGCCTATTGCCATTAACCGGGTACAAATCCTAAGTCCGAGCTGCTACTGAGACTTTCTTTTCCAGTGTGAGTGAATATAAGCTAAACGTGTTTGCTAAGCCAAGCTAGGTTTTACCAAGTACGCAGGAGATAATAATATTATAGTGCACAAGCATGTGCGCAAACACAGGTGCACTCCCTCTTCCCTCAATCACATAATCCGATGTGACGGCAATCCGACTTGACCCGGGAGAGATCAAGCGCAGAACAAACGTCTTTACGTGATTTCCGAAGCACGAGGATGTTATACCACCGACTTCCTAACTCCGAGCTGCTACTGAGAAATTCCCAAAAAACACTTTTTGCCAAACCAAGGACCCCACGCTCAGCAGTCGTGCTTGCGACCACGAGACCAACGAGGCAGTAAATCTAAATCAATACACACATAACAAACCAGACATCAATTAACACCAGTCAATAATCCATCAATAAAATATTCCCCAACGTCATCCAGCGGCGGCCATTTTAAAAATTCAAACATCGAACACAAATCGCGTTCCGTTCTACGCTCGTGAATTTGCGTATTTTAGGCGCGTTCGCTTTAGCGTTCATTTGTGTTAAATGTCTCGGAACTAATGCTGTATCAATGGGCCACAGATAAGAAATATGCCGTAATTAACGCGAATATCGACCTTAAGGCATTCAAAAGCGTTTACGGTGCCATATTTTTGTTGTTCTATATATTATTGGATGGATGTTAATGATTCGGAAGGGTGTTTCGGCTTTATATTGTGTAGGAGACGATATGAGGAAGTTTGATAAGGAAATCAATGTGGTGTAGACTAAGCTGGTTGTTTTGGTAAATTCTCCGGCGGTGTGTTTTGGTGTGAAGTGAGATTGAGGTGAGTTGAAGAACTAAGGTAGGTAAATACGCAGAAGATGTTATAGTGCACAAGTGTGTGCACAAATTAAGTGACACGTTTTCTTCAGTCTCATAGTCCGATGAGACGGCCATCGGTCACGTCCAAAGAGAGATCAGACGCAGGACCACCGACTTTCCAACATGGGGCTGCTACTCAGATATTCCTAATAGAACAGAATAACACTTTTTGCATTACCTGGGAATCGAACTCAGGACCCCACGCTCAACACCCGCGCTTGCAACCATGAGACCTATATTGGGTTTTCCCATTAGGAATTTCTCAGTTACAGTCCGGAGTTTGGAAATTGGTGTTGTGACACCCCCATGCCCCAGAAAGCACGCAATGAGGTCGGTCCTGCGCCTGATCTCTTCCAGATTGTGTCGGATTGCTATCCTATCGGACTATGAGAGTTAGAGAAGGAAAGTGCACCTGTGTTTGCGCACACACTTGTGCACTATAATATCTCCTCCATACTTGGCTAGTCTGCATTAAAATTAGCTGTGACCGGAATCGATCTGGCGAATACACAGACTCACACATAGATATGTATAAGATACTTCTAAATATGTACACCTGCCCTATTAGATCCAATTTCTTCTAAATACGAAAACGATTAATCGAATACAACGTTCCATTTATGAATCATTTTCAAAGTAAACATCTCGAATAGACTTTAATTCGTGTATCACTATTCTACATGACGAAGCGTTATTTTAAACAGTCACGATTCTGCGTTCTCTATTCGAAAATTTGAATTTTACCGTTGCCACCATTTTGTTTGACTACCATTTCTGGTTTTGTTAGGATAGCTGTATTATTTTTTTATATAAAACAGGCAATGAACGTTGTGATACTAGATTTCGTTGTGTTTTTTTTCTTCGTGTATTTTGAGAAGGTTTTGTATAGAGCGATGATTGTAAGCTTGTTTAATACAAGATGTATGTCAAAGTCAAAGCATTTATTTCAATTAGACTATGTACAGGCACTTTTGAATTGTCAAGAAGTCGGTCACAAAGTTGAAGCTAGTTGCATATTTATACTCCTGCTTTGCAATAATGTGCGGCTCTGTATGTTTTTTTCATATAATTGCATGCCAAACAAACCGACGGCCCACTTGATGTTAAGTGGTCACCGCTGCCTATACACATCTGCAATACCAGAAGCCTTGCAAATGCGTTGCCATGCCATCCCAGAGACAAAGTTGAAATGTCGCATGTGCCTGTAAATTCACCGGAACTCAGCAACACTGCTTTGCGGCAGAAATAGTATGGTGGTAGTACTTCCCCGGACAAGCTCCTTCATAAAGAGCTTTACTACTCCTGTGTCTATATTATGTCATGTTGAGTTCCCATATCCAGAAGTTTCAAGCAAATACAGCTTTGTGTGTCATAGGCGCCGTGGCTTAGTTGGTTAAAGCGCCTGTCTAGTAAACAGGAGATCGTGAGTTCGAATCTCGCCGGGGCCTTTTGTGGTATCTTTTTGCTATAATTTTGACGTCAAAATAAGAAGGAAGTTATTCCAAGAAGCCGTCACACTAGAAACTGAATAAGGTACTTTTTGTAGGAATTTATATGGCCGTAGTGTTATGTGACGTCACCGTCCATGACGGATCTCTGTCTAATCAGTGCGTAAAACACTTATACACGTATTTCTGGGCCGATTTCAATTTTAATTTCAATTTTTGTCACCTCTACCACGATATTTTTATATTTTGACAATAAATGCGATTCAAAATTTCATGCATTATATCCTATTTATCATTCATCGGAGGATTAAACTCATGACCTTACACTTTTACAAGATTGCGTAACTTTTACCCTTTGTCTTTTGTTCGCCTCATCTCGCCACGTAGCCCTCCCCGGAAGCCCGACTACAAGTTTAACAGGCAACACTGCGGGGCAGCCTTGTATTACAATCGGTGCATCAGTGAAAGTCGCGCTTCCATACGATGCCATTGTTTTTATATAATACGCAAGTTATCGAACATTGTGCCTAGATGTAGAGTTGATAGATGTGGCTAGTATATTTGAGCGTGGTTGGTGTAAAGATTTTAATGGGTAGGTGTGTACTAATGTGTCAAATGATTGTCATTTGTTTAAACACTCAACACGTCAATTATATTTAAATAGCATTGAAGTGTTGATGGAGTGTCTCACGGTTTTTAGCATTTCAAGTGAGTTTTAAACGATTAACGCACTGCTACGATTCTCCAATGCGAAGCATTATAAAGCTACTTTTGTGACACGTTAACCTCTACCATTCCCAACTACTATCAGGCAATGAAGCACGATAAGCCTCGGAGAAAAAAATCAACTGTCATTTGATGCCACGGTTGGCGTAGTGGTTGACCGATTGGCTACTGCGCTGCGTGTCGTGAGTTGATTCCCGCACGGGTCAAAAATTTGTATGGCCTACAGATAATTGTTTCGGCGATTATGTAAACGCACCCACGATATAGGAGAAATTCCAAGTTTGGGGACAGGTTTAAATAATAAAAACTAAAATTACCCAGAAATTAAACTACTCAGAAAACCCCATTTCTTTATACATAATCAATCAAGTAGAAGATAAAACAAAGAGCAAACAATCCAAAAAGCACACAAACAAACAAATCGCAAAAATCCCTTTGCCACATCCAGTCCACTATCTCCACAGCAATACGTCGAGCCCTCAAACTCACAGCGTAACAATGCCTCATTACTTTTACGACTTATTGTTACATGTACACTCTTGTTAAGCCTGTCCGGTATTGGGCGGACCCTGACGTCATTGGCGGGTAAATTCGGATTATCTTGGCGTAAAAGGGCTTATCGGTCAAGGATGTGTGGCCTCGTTAGCTTAGTGGTCTTAGGCAAGAGAGAGGACTTGGGTTTGATTCCCAGCTTGAGTAGTGTTGTTGTTTTTTTTGTGAAATTGTTGGTAGTAGCTTGGAGTTAGGATTTGTGCTCGGTTATGGCTATAGACTTGCCTCATGTTATATGGGACCTAAACATACCGGCAAACTGTGGGTGCATAGTCAACATTATTAATCTTTCTAATACACTGGCAACATTCATTTTATTGTATGCGTAATCACTTTTTAAGCTTATGACACACTTAAAAGAGTTATTTAAAAGAAATTACTGCTCAGCACACTCGCAACATTGTTTAAAAGTAATCGCAAGTTAGCTGCCTGTATACCAAATAGCTTTGTTGACTGTACATTCGTATACCTCTGCCTAACCTTTCGGGGAATACAGGCGTGATGGTATGGATGATGTGTGGCCAAGTTTTGAAGCGTTAAATTGAATACCAAGCTTCTATAAGTGACGAATAATGTCCAGACCCTTGTACAAATAGGTACATACTTAGCAAAATATAAAAGCAACGAGCTCATGACCGCGACTTTGTCCTCGTCAAATTTGGTACACTGTACATATTTTTCCACGGGAACCGTACATTTTTCCGTGATAAAAAGTAGGTCCTAAAGAAAAAAAACGATGGGTTGCACTCCGGGAGTGCCGGCAGAAGTGAAAACGTTAAAGACGTACACAAATATGACAATTCGCTGACGCGAGTTTAACATTTTTTTCCCATTCCAAAACAAGTGCACAACGCCGCTTACGAACTTTCGATCAGGGACACGTGCCCTCACGCGAGTTTAACATTTTTTACCCATTCCAAAAAAAGTGCACAACGCCGCCAAAGAAGTTTTCACTTCAAAAATCAATAAATAATTTGCCATATCTGGGAATCGAATTCAAGACCAAACTCTCAGCCGTCGCGTATATAAGTTAATAGAATATCAACCCGCATAGTTCTAAATCCAATAATATATCAATGCACTACTAATTTCAGCTAATACATGCAAGGGAGATTATTAATAATCCAATAAACTTAGAAATAGGGGCAGTCTGGGAACCTATCCTATAAAAATAGTAGTAGTAGAGCTCTTTGTGAAGGAGCTCGTCCGGGAAGTACTACCACCATACCTATTTCTGCCTCAAAGCTGCATTGCTGTGTTCCGGTGTGAAGGGTATGGGTGCCGGTGTAATTACAGGCACATGAAACATTTCAACTTTGTCTCTGTGATGGCAACGCATTTGCAAGGCCTCTGGTATTGCAGATGTCTATAGGTGATCCGTAATCCGTGGTGCTTGGCAATCTGGGCTTCTCCCAGTTGTAAACATCCCTTTGTGCCTATTGGCCTAAGTCTGTTCTGTCTCCAGCTTGTTGGAGGGAAGTGCAAATTATGTTTTTCTTACTCTTCCGCTAATCTTTTCTGATTAATTTCGTTGCGGGATCCAAGACAGTTGAATCGTTTCTCTGGGACTCGCCGAGCTTCATTGTCTCGGCGATTTTCTTGTGGTCGCCGCTGTTGATTCTGGCTTGCAGAAGTTGCAGTGGTTTGGGAAAAGTGTGGCGGGCTTGTACCATAAAAAACAATAAAAATGTAGCGGTGACCACGTAACATCAGTTGGACCGTCGGCTTGTTTGCTATCCAAAGATAGAAAGAAATAAGTAGCTTTACAATTGAATAATTTACTTGAAGATTTCTTGGCTAAAGACGATTGTTCAATAAGAAACCAGAGGCTCGCGTGCTCGCAACCCAACGCATATCATCTAAAGAATAACAATACTTACGAAATCTTTTGTGCTCAAAGCTGTGCGCATTGTAGTTTTACAAAAGGTGTGAAAGATTAATTTGCTAACAAAAAATTGGGGTGACAATGTTTATGGCTACCTGAGATTATAGAATCAAGTAGTGTTGAGAAATCTTGTATTATTGTTTGGGGTGTATTCGCCTTTATTGCGAATACAAGCTTTTGCATACTTCGACCGCGTGGTGGTTTTCTTAAGATACGTCCTTGGTTACTGGAGGAGCTCGTGGCTAATTAATTACAGCCGCATAGACCGATCTTCCGGGTTAGGCCACGCTTGCCGAGGTTGGTCTGTGGATGGGTGACCATTTACCATAGCGAGTTTCCTCCGTGCCTCGGAAAGCACGTAAAGCCGTTGGTCCCGGCTGTCATTTGTAGATCTTTGACAGTCGTTACAGTTAGTCAGAAGCCAGAAAGTCTGACAACCAGTCTTACCAAGAGTATCGTATTACCCATTACTGGGTTGTGGAGGTCTGATAGGCAGTCGCTCCATGTAAAATACTGATATTCAGCTGCATCCGGTTCGACTGGAAGCCGACCCCAACATAGTTGCGAAAAGGCTAGGCAGATGATGATGACGTCCGGTTACTGCTCCGCTCCGTAGCGTGATGTTATACAGCCATACTATTTCTCATGAATGAAGAAGCTAAGGTTAAAAGTCCTGCTAAGGTTTTCCCAAGAGACTACAGCATGGGGTTCTTCAAGAAAGGAGTTTTGAGGTTTTTACGGGGTCGGCAACGCACGAGTGATGCCTCTGGTGTTGCAAGTGTCCATAGGCAGCGGTGACCGCTTAACATCAGGCGGGCCGTTAGCTTGTATGCCAACTTCAGTGGCATAAAAAAAAACGTAAACGAAAAAGTATGCTTAGATGGTTCGGTCATGTTGAGAGGATGAGTGAAAGGTGACTAACTAAAAGAATTTATATGGCAGATGTAAGTGGCAACGCCGGGAGGGGACGCCCTAGAAAGACCTACCCTGACCTTATTGGTGAGGTTCTTCAGAAAGGTCAAGTGCGCAGTACTCGTAACCGGCGTGCTTGTATGACCAGATGTATGAATGTGGACCAGGCGAAAGGAGTGTGTAAGGATCGTAGCATTTGACGTTCTGTGGTTTCTGCGTACCCATGACGTAAGTTTATGTATGTATGTACTATTCCTCAAGAATCTAGCATAATATAATATACTAAAAGTTTTTTTTCAATCAGACTAGTAGTTCTAGAGATAAACGCGTTTAATCAAATAAACAAATGAATGTGTGGATTCAAGTTAAGCCTCTGCATCTACGACCGACGTTTTCACCGATTTTTTGTCGGCGAGAATGGAATATACTATACCTACAATATACTTTGAATATAATATTATACTTTGAATTCCAATATACCAACGTACACGGACGACAAATACTCAATCCCACAAAACTATGGATTTATTGAATCGGTCCGATAGTAGGTCTTACAAAAAATCGGTCTTTGGCGGAGAAGATCCATTTTTTTCAAGCTTCATGTAGGTGTATCAAAAGTAATAGAAAAAACTACGTATAAAAATGTTACAAGACTTTTACTGTAGTTGGTTTTACAACTTTTTTATTACTATTTGTTTGTAAAATGGGTTAAGTGACATAGTTCTTTCTTTTAATATAGAGATCTGATGCCAAATACTATTATCACACTTTACTTGACTTTTCAAGTTTTATAGGCTTCCTGAAAAAAATAAAAAACAGCCTATTATTTATTTATTTTTTTAAAACAGGCATTAAGGCCCATAGAAATTATTATTAATTATTATTTATGTCTTTATTTATTTATTTATTTATGTCCCACTGCCTCGGTAGCCTAGTGGTCCTAAGGGCGACAGCTATGATAAAAATCTTGGGTTCGATTCCCAGGTCGAGCAAAGTTTTATTGAGTTTTTCTATGAAATTCTCAGATGCAGCTCGGAGTTAGGATTTGTGCCCGGTGAATGGCAATAGGCCACGTGACTATCGAGATGACTTTCGAAGTCATTTGCCTATTTCAGAATGGCATAGCAGAGCCGCAGTGAATCTTTCGAACAAATTCCGCAACCCTGGTAGGCACTAGCCCTAGCGGAACCCATGATCATCATCATCTGCTTAGCCCTTTCCCAACTGTGTTGGGGTTAACTTCCAGTCTAACTGGATGCAGCTGAATACCAGTGTTTTACATGGTGCGACTGCCTATCTGACCTCCACAACCCAGTAACTGGGCAACACGATACCTCTTGGTTAGACTGGTTGTCAGATTTCTTGGCTTCTGACTATCCGTAACGACTGTCAAAGATCTACGAATGACTGCCGGGACCAAACGGCTTTACGTGCTTTCCGAGGCACGGGGGTGTCACACCACCAACTTCCAAACTCCGGGCTGCTACTGAGAAATTCCTAGCGGAACCCATTTAATGATAATTAAAGCTACGACTATAATTTAAAGTCCACTGCTAGTTCTATTAACATATTATTTGCACAGGAAACTTACGCATTGATGTAAATTATAACGATTTGTCCGTCTGTCTGTATGCAGTCGAGTGAGACGTGCAAGCCAATGCAGTTAAGGGCCAGCCCGTTCTTAAGTAACAGCAGGGCAGTTGGGCAAAATTACAATTAGAAAAAATAGAAATTAGAAATATATTTATTGTTACAAAAATAATGACATAGTTATAATTTCTTTTTTTAAGTCCTTGCGAGTTTGAAGCAATTTGTGGTAATTTGCGGAATTTGTTTGAAAAGGGCCGGTACGCAAAGGGCATTAAGAGGCACACGGATGGATTTTAGTCAGTGAGAGTCTGACACTCCCTTCTGCTTCACCTAGAGCAGAAGTCATTTGATAATTTAAACATCTATCATAACATACCATCACGCCAATATTCCCCGAAGGGTTAGGTAGAGGTGTACCAATGTGTACCTACAGTTCGCTGGTATGTTTTAAGTCCTATATAATAGGGGGCGAGCCTATTGCCATTACCCGGACACAAATCCTAATTCCGAGCTGCTACTGACAGTTTCATGGAAAAACCCAATAACACTTTTTGCTCGACCCTAAAACCTCTAGCGTAGCAGTCGCACTTAGAACCACTAGGTTAACAAAGCATTTCAGTTCAGTTGAATTATATAATGTAACTAGCGAATTATCCGCGACTTCGTCCGCGTGGCTTGTTTCACCCGCGTTGAGTTACGTTTATGGTTACAGCTCCACTCCCGTGGGTCGTAGCGTGATGTTATATAGCCTATGTTACTCAGTGATAACGTAGCTTTCTCGCGGCAAAAGAATTTTTGAAATCGGTCCAGTAGTTTTTATGTTTATTCGTTACATGCAAAAATACAAAGGAGAGTGGGCAACCTGGTCTACCTACTCAACAGTGATGTAACATACGTCGTTGAATAGGTAATTGTGTGTACTCCATTTTGTTATATGGCCGTTAAGTTGTAGGTAATGGGGTTCTTGAGATATTTCCCAAAAACAAGTTAAAGCAAATTAATTTCGCTGAATGGAATATTAGTGCAAATCTTCATTAATTATAGCTATATAAGCGCCGCTCCCTTATTGTTTTAAGATCATGAAGTCGTCACATATCTTAATCACTCAGCTGTTTAACTAATCACACTTTAGGAACAACAGTTTGCTATTTTCAAAAAGTTCTTTTTTCTAGTTATCCCGATTGGTAATCACATTAGACAACACATAATAACTGATGTAGCTGTACTGAAGGTTACATGAACTTTTAGTAGCGCCATCAGGATGGAATTTGGTGTAGACAAATGTGCGGTCATGTATGTCAAGTGAGGGGAGATTGTGGAGTCCGAGGGAGTTTAACTCTCGGGATCCATAAACCTTAGATCCCTTTCTTTAACGGAGACCAATAAGTATTTGGGTATGTCGGAAGCGTTGGGCATCAATACTGTTGTCGTGAAGCAATCGTTGAAGCAGCGCTTCTTTGGCCGCCTGAAAAAAGTATTTAATAGTCTTTTATCAGGCGGAAGCAGGGTTGCCTTCAACGGGTGGGTCATGCCGGTATTGATGTACTCTTTTGGCATACTAAAATGGACTCTATCGGAACTTAATGCCCTGGATGGGAGGATCCGTACATTGTTAACGGCACATCGAATGCATCACCCACGGTCATCGGTAATGAGACTGAATATTCCGCGGAAGTGTGGAGGTCGTGGCTTCTTAAATGCTAAGACTTTCCACAACCGCGAGATATGCAGTCTCAGGGACTTTTTCCTTTTAGCCGACGTGGGAATGCACCAAGATGGTGCATGGCATGGCAGTGCATAAGGGCCTCACCCCGCTCTCCTTGGCTAAATAAAACTGGAGCAAATCAGTTGTGCTGAAGATCGCGAGGAGGTATGGCAGAGTAAAGAGCTTCACGGACGCTTTTTCCAGGCCTTGCATTGGCCCGATGTAGATTTCTTAGCGTCCGTATCCTGCCTTCGCTTCGGTGACCTATTTGGGAAAACCGAAGGTTTTGTCTGTACAATTACGAATAACTACTGGAGATTTATTGTGAAGGTTGGCACGGTTGACATTTGTCGGGCATGCCACTGGCTCATCCGCCACATTATCTCTAGGTGTTCTCATCTAGCTAGCGAAGAGTACTTGTATATGCAGAACCTTGTGGCCAGGATCATTCATCAGCAACTTGCCCTGAAATACCGCCTTGTAGAATCGGAAGTACCGAACTATGGGTATGTGTCCGACCCAGTTCTCTAAAATAGCAATGTCACATTGTACTGTGACCGATCTATCATCACTGACAGGACTATTGTAGCCAGTAAGCCTGATATAATGGTGGTGGATCACGTAGACAAGCGCGCAATGATTGTTGACATAACAGTCCCACATGACGTGAACCTCGTGAAGGCCGAGAATGACAAGAAGATCAAGTATCTTGACTTGGCTGACGAGGTCGTCGAGATGTAGGATGTGCACTCAGCGATCATTGTGTCGATTACAGTTTCAGCCAATATTAAATATGCCAAAAAAGCCATAATATTTAAAGCTCGCTCTTTTTTCAACAAAGCGCACGTGTCGATAGGCGTGGTTTACCAATTCCCCTAAGTTCGACAAGGTCGCTGATCACTTATGTAGCCATAGTTAATGAAAAATTGCATTATTTTTCTATTCGGCGAAATTATTTTGCTTTAGGTTGTTTTTGGGAAATATCTCGAGAACCCCATTACCTACAACTTAACGGCCATATAACAAAATGGAGTACACACAATTACCTATTCAATGACGTATGTTACATCACTGTTGAGTAGGTAGACCAGCTCCCATACATTTTTGCCCACTCTCCTTTTTCCCTTAATATTAGTGTATGTTAGTTTTGAAAAATAAAAAGAACTACACCTTAACTAGTCAGCAGTTATGTCACCATATTCTTACCCTAACCGACACGGTATTTAGGTAACCACTCGACTAAAAAATCGTCCCCGAAGAGACACAACATCTCAAAGTCGTGACTGTGGAGGCAGCGTAGGGCCATGCGCATGCGCAGCCTACCGGAAAATTCTGACAGTGAAAGAATGAAAGAAAATAAAATTATCACGTCGTGTAGAAATAACAGCGAAATCACTAGCTAGTAGAAATTATAGAAGTTATAGATCAAAGAAAAAGAATTAAAGTCCGCGAGCACATTCGTAAGAAGCTGGTAGTATCGTCATGACTTTATATTTTCCCACTGCTTCTCTTTATATTTTTGTTTATGTATTATGTATATATATACTTATAAGTATGTATTTATATGTATATATGTTTGCTTATGTATATAGTCATTTATTATTATATTGAATTTCTGTTTTATTTTTTATATTTTTTATCTTAATATTGATTAATTTTAAAGTAATTTTTCTTATTTGCACCTACCACAATATGTCTCTGCATCACCCTAAGGTTGACTGGTAGAGAATGCCATTGGCATTAAGTCCGCCGCTGTACATTTTGTGTGCATAAAGCGTTAAATAAATAAATAGATGGTAATGAATCGCTTTCGTGTAACTATGTTATGCTGTATATTTATATTCCTAAGGATATAACTATGCTAGCGAAGGGCCCGAATTCGTCCGCGTAGCGTGTTTCGCCCGCGTTATATTACGTCTTTAGTTACTGCTCCGCACCTGTGTGTCGTAGCGCGTTGTTATATAGCTTATGTTCCTCAGGAATAATCCAACTATCCACACACACATACATACATACATAAACTCACGCCTTTTTCCCATGGGGGTAGGCAGAAACCACGGACCGCCACCTGCTACGATCCTTACACACTCCTTTCGCCTCGTCCACATTCATACATCTGGTCATACAAGCACGCCGGTTACGAGTACTGCGCACCTGACCTTTCTGAAGAACCTCACCGATAAGGTCAAGGTAGAAGAACCAACTATCCTTTGTTGAAAAAATGATTTAAATCAATACCGTAGTTTTGGCGCCTACAAAGAAAGACAAAAGGATTTCCTCTTTATAATTATAGATTACGGCTTTATTTATTATACTGCGACATATGCACAGCACAAACGCAGGTGCACTCCCTCTTCTCTCATTTTCATACTCCGGGCGGCAATCCGACAGGACCGTGGAGAGATCAGGCGCAGGACCAACGGCTTTACGTGCTTTCCGAGGCACAGGGGTGTCACACCACCAACTTTTAAACTCCGAGCCGCTTCTGAGAAATTGCTTATGGAAAAACCCAAAAATACTTTGGCCGATCTGGGAATCGAACCCAGGACCACAAGACTAATGACGCAGTACATATTATACAGACATCAATTAACACCAGTCAATAAAATATTTCCCAAAGGCCATTTAAAAAATTCAAACATCCAAAACTAGTGTAAAAACCCAAAAACACTTATAGGCCGACCTGGGAATTGAACCCAAGACTCCAAGTACCTACTTAACGTCAATATTTGGAAAAAAAGGAAAAAAAGAAAAAGAAAATTCGAAAAAATAGTAATAGCATTTATTTATTCCGTATGTTTTAATGCATTATTCCTTTTTTACTGGTTATTTTGTTATGCAGAAATTGTGTACATAATCCTTATTTTTAATTTCTTATATTTCTCGAAAATAACCTTTTTTGAGGGGTAAAAACACAAGCTGGTAAAAGGAAGACAGTTGAAAACTCATTTTTTTTACCACCAGAATGCCAACCCGATATCCGAACGGTTGGTGGTCACCATAAACATCCCAAAGACAAAGCTGGAATGTCTCGAATTCCTCAACCAACTGATGGCTTACAAAGGAAATCAACCGTCGAAAACTTTAATAAATTTTCTATTGTCCAAACACTTCTATAAACAAGCAAAGGCTTTCAATAGAAGTCTATCTCTTTTCACACTTGTTCACTTCTGCTGCCGGTCGTGGAGGAGGCATAGCTGGCATTTCATTAGAACAGGGTAATTTATCCCGCAAAACAAATCCCCTTCTACATACACAATTCACCACACACACAGCAAATTTCCCGACTTTGAAAGATACTTCTCTAAATATTTCATCAGTCGTCTCAGGAAAGCATAAGGATCCAGTTGCCAAAGCCCCTAATGATGTGAAGAAAAGTTTTTTGATTAAACTGCCACTGCCTGATGCAAAGTAGAAGCCTGCGACGGCACCAGCGCCTACAACACCCTGTCTCACCGAGTAGTTGTCGGGATGCCTCATGTAGCGGATCATCTCTTCTCTCTGCTTACATAAATGCTTGCAAGCATCGCCCCCAAGCTCTCCAGCATCTTTTTTTACCTCTCTTAAGGAGTCAGTCCAAGATTTTCTGAAACTGCTCACTTTTGGAAAAAGATATGTTTGCAATAGCTTCACGTTTATATTCGGGCATTTTTTTTGATCTTCTATATAGTCTTTGTACTCGTAGTGTGGACTTTCGTAGATTGGAAGGTCCTTGTATTTCATTTTAGGCGGCCTTTGGGGTACTTCATCAGGCTTGGCTGCTTTTACTACTGGAAAGAGGGAGAGGCTTGCTCCTACTAAGACGCTCCTAAGTGTATGAATCCATAGTCTTCCAATGACATACAAGTCTCCATGGCATAAGGTTGATAATTCTTTGTGCAAATGCTTCTGGGAATCAAATAAGACGACATTATATTCTGTATCTATATTACGAACCACTTCTGTTGGTGTATTTTGCATTGTAATTATAAGTTTTTTATAATATTGAGCTGTTTGTTTACGGAAATTTTGACACTGACGTTTTTGACTTTTTGTCAGTTTGATCTGTGTGCGGTTGTCAATGGTCGATAGGCCGACGAACGCGGTCGTATAGGTTTTTATATAAAGTTTACAATCTATAATATTATGGCTAAAATAAATTTTTGTATTTGATAAAAATTGATTTTTAACTTCTGCCCGTAACTCTGTACCTTATTGATACCTGAAAAAGGATTAGCAAGCCTGTACCATTTTAATATTATTTTGTAATTTCAGTTGTTGGATTTTCAACTCTCGGCGCTAAGCCGAGCGTTTTAAATCCAACAAAAGCTAATAAAAGGAATATAATACTGTTTTAATAGAGATAGTGGTAGGCCCCTGGTGTATAGCTAAGATAAGGCAAAACTATGTTTCTAAGGACTACACAAATAAATAAATTGAAGTGTCTGTTTGTAATGTCAAAATAATAGCCTTTTACAAAAAAAAATTCAATTTTTTATCGGATCCTAAAACGAAAACACTTTTTTTTTGTCTGTCGCTTTGTTCCGGATAATTTCCGAAACGGCTGGACCAATTTTGACAGGACTTTCACTGGCAGATAGCTAATATTATAGAGACTAAAATAGGTTACTTTTATTTTAGAAAAAATAATTAGGGTTCCAAGCGAAACCCCGTGAACACCGACATTCATGCGATTGCAGTCGCAAGCATAAGCTATTTAGAACTATAACGTCTACATGAGTCATAACAAAAAAACTGGTTCCAGGAACAGACCCATTACTTTTGTTAACATTTAACATTTGGATTTGTAATGCATGTTATTACTTACCCACGACCTTAAGGTATTAAGAACTCTGTGTTTGAGACCTTTGTCGTGACAAACAAAAGTAAAAGAAGGTTTTATACTGTGAGCCTGACTGGTGCAATGATGGCGGATCTGTCAAAAATGACAGCTCCTGTCAAATTTTTGTAATGAAGTTGTTCAACTTTAGGAATACAAATTATACCCTATGTTTATTGAAATAAAATTGTTTTTTAATTCGCGATATAACGAAAATGTTTGCACAAATTACGCCAAGTGAAGTGTCATGTTAGAGACATAGCTATGGAGGTACTTTGAACTATAAAATGAATGAAGTAAATAGCTGTCACCGTGTGGCTTGTCAGCCATTTTGAGTATCAGTTGTCGATTGATATACGGTTCATATTCGTGTAAGACTAACTAGTCACCTGCCATTTTGTGGATTCAGGCAGTAACTATAGTTGCGGAATTTGTTCGAAAAAATAGAGGAACACGGATGGGTTTTAGTCAGTAAGAGTCTGACACACGCTTCAGCTGCGCTCACAGCGGAAAACGTAAGTTGAAGATTTTTCAAGCTTAAAAAAAATCGGTAACTATATGGGTTGCAAAAAGATACATCATCATCATCTGCTTAGCCTTTTTCCAACTATGTTGGGGTCGGCTTCCAGTCTAACCGGATGCAGCTGAATACCAGTGTTTTACATGGAACGACTGCCTATCTGACCTCCAAAACCCAGTAACTGGGAAACACGATACCTCTTGGTTAAACTGGTTGTCAGACTTCTTGGCTTCTGACTATCCGTAACGACTGTCAAAGATCTACGAATGACAGCCGGGACCAACTGCTTAACGTGCTTTCCGAGGCACGGGGGTGTCACACAACCAACTTCCAAACTCCGGGCTGTTACTGAGAAATTCATAATGGAAAAACCCAATAACATTTTGCCCGACCTGGGAATCGAACCCGGGACCCCTCGCTCGGCAGTTGCGGTTGCGACCACGAGACCAACGAGGCAAAAAGATACATCATACATTTATAAAAAACACAACTTAGAAACTTAACCTGCTATTGCTTGCAAATGCTTGAAATGGAACTTCTGATAAAAATCTTCTTTGTAACTATTATGTTTTTGGAATTATTAACTTGTAACTCTCACGCGTTTACCCTTAACGGGGTAAGCAGTTAACGTGGTCATAATACACTTATGGTTGAACTTTTTTGTCATAAAACTGTTTTGCTATTGCGGATATTGCGTCATACGTTTTAATAAAACTATCATCTGGTTTTTGGAATTCCTGTGTCATATTGCCGTCTCATCGGACTATGAGAGTGAGGGAAAAGGGAGTGCACCTGTGTTTAGTACACCCTTTTTTTACATACCAACACGCCCAATAATCCCTTTGTGCCTATTGGCCTAATTCTGTTCTGTCTCCTGCTTGTTTGGAGGGAAGTGGAAATTATTTCGTTGCGGGATCCAAGACAGTTGAATCGTTTCTCTGGGACTCGTCGAGCTTCATTGTCTCGGCGCTTTTCTTGTGGTCGCCACTGTTGATTCTGGCTTACAGGAGTTACAGTGGTTTGGGAACAGTGTGGCGAGCTTATCCCATACCAACACGCCTATGCAATGCGCTATGAAATTTGGAGTACCTACTACGGAGTTTAGATATGTGCCCGGTTAATGGCAACAGGCTCGCCCCCTATTACATGGGACTTAAACAAAACATACTAGTAAACTGTGAGTGTTCATTGGTACCCCTTTGCCTAACCATTCGGAGAATACAGGCGTGATGGTATGTGATGATACCATCACGCCTGCAGTCCTCGCCTGCAGTAACCGGGCACTAATCGTAACTTCGAGCTGCTACTGAGTATTCTATAGAAAAACCCAGCAACATTTTGCTCGACTTGGCAATCGAACCCAATACCTCCAGCGTAGCAGTCGCGATAAATAACACTAGGCTTTTTTTTTAGACTGGAAATCATCAAATAACTTCCCCCCAGTGTCAGACTTTTACTGACTAAAACCCTTCATAACGTTCCGTCCTAATGTTCCTTCATGTGCCCTTTGCGTTCCGGGGGCGCGGTATCTCTTTCGAACAACCCGCAGCCCCGGCAGGCATCGGCCCTCAGTAGCCCCTTCCAAGTTTGCTGACATCTCTTTGAGGCGCGCGTAGAACACGAACGCGCCGTCGACACGGTCTGTCTGTAGTAAACGTACGGACGGTGAGCTACTAACCCATTGCTCACCGCCCACAGACCCGCGTCTACGGTGGCCGGGAGTCGTCTCGTGGCTCCCGACGCCCAAATAACACTAGGCTACGAGGTAGTTGTAGTGGCATTGCTTACAAGTGCAGTAAACGCCAGCAGACGCACCAGGCGCCGGAGGGCACGAGACGATCTCCGGCCATCGTGAAATCATGGGATTCAGTCCATCACCCGTACAGAGACATGGCAGAATAACAACTGACAGTGCCCGTTCACGAACAAGACATTCCAATCACTCAAACCCGAAGCTACTCATATTTCCTTCATACTCCTAAAATCAAATCCTCTCAAGTTTCTGCCAATCCTCCTCAAATCGATTGAAAACTCCATCGATACTTGATTCCGAATATTCGATTAACCGATGCACCGTTTTCGATTGCACAAAAAAACATCGAAATCGTTTCGTATGCGCCACGTAGACCGATTTTCGAATACCAACTTTTCTTTTCACCTCCAATAGAGGTTTCACACTCTTGTGTCTATGAAATAAGGTTGAAAATTCAACGGCAAATAGTTTCTCATTCTGTCAATAAGGTTTGGTTTTGAATGTAAAGATTACGTCGTTTTGAAGGTCTCTTTGATAGGATATTGACGTGGTTTTGAATAGGATTTTGAATTCAAAGAGTACCTTTCGTGGTGTGAAGTGTATGGTACTATGACGTTGATTGTTTCTGTACTAAAATCTCTACATAGTATAAAACAAAGACTCCTCCTGCCGTCTTTACGCTTACAACTTTTAAATTCCGCAACGGATTTTATTGCGGTTTTTATCAATAGATAGAGTGATTCAAGAGGAAGGTTTATACATATGGAACAACACGCTACGACCAACGGGAGCGGAGCAGTAATCAAAGACGTAACTTAACGGGGAAAGGATATGCAACTCTGTTGAGTATATTTTTATTCCTGTTAGATGGATGAAAAAGTCAATGAAACTTTAAATAAATGTAGATAAATATAAATGCTAAGGTAACTCTGTCTATCTGCCGCTGCTGCTAAACAACTGAACCAATTTTGATGAAAATTGGTAAGGAGTAAGATTGAATTCTCAGAAAGGGGTATTTTTTAAATTGCGACTTTATCTGGGCCCGCGATAACTGTCATTGAGACGGGCGAAGTCGCGGGAAAAAGATACTTTCTAAGTTTATCATGGATAGCTCTAACATTAGTGAAGAAAAACTTCGTGAGGAACCCTGGACTTACTAATTTATTATGAACTAGCTGTTGCCCGCGACTTCTTTCGCGTTCAGTATTTTTAATTTAATAGTGTTCATACTGTTTCTGTCTAACCCCTATGTGACATAGCGTTATAAATTGTAATCAAAGATTACAGCTCAGGTGACTGCCAACACAATGCCAAAAGTTTTGTTTAAATCGGTGCAGGAGTTAAAAAGTTATGCGCGTACATACAAACAAACAAACAAAGAGACAAAAATTCTAAAAACCATTTTTTTGGGTTCAGTATACCTAATGTATTTAACATACAGTGAGAATTACTCTTTATAAAAAATATTGAATGTACAGAATTGGCCTCGTTACGATTTTATTATATGTCTATAGATATACCTAAGTCTGAAATCGCCAATCTGCCGATTAAGTAAGCGTGGTGATCAATGCTCGTGCTTACTCTGTATGAGAAAAGGCCTTTGCCCTACCTTGGGACCGTAATAAGCTGGTATTATTATTTATTATCCGCCATCACACAATAACTCAACTGTAAATGTAATGTAATGTAATGTAATGTAATGTAATGTAATTCTCCAGGCCGACTCCGGCCACGGCGGCTAATCTTAATGCAGACTAGCCACGTACGCAGGAGATATTATAGTGCACAAGTGTGTGCGCAAACACAGGTGCACTCCCTCTTCCCTAACTCTCATAGCCCGATGGGACGGCAATCCGACACGACCGGAGAGAGATCAGACGCAGGACCAACGGCTTTACGTGCTTTCCGAGGCACGGGGATGTCACACCACCAACTTCCAAACTCCGGGCTGCTACTGAGAAATTCCTAATGGAAAAACCCAATATCACTTTTTGCCCGACCTGGGAATCGAACCCGGGACCCCTTGCTCAGCAGTCGCGATTGCGACCACGAGACCAACGGGGCAGTCAACTAACAAGTAATTAACCAATGCCAAAGTAATTACAATATAATGTCAAAGGCCGACAAACGTTAAAAATTAATCACAACACACAATAAGACACCAGATTATCTTAAAAAACTATAAAATAAAAACTTTTTGCCGCGCATTATTAGCCGCCATTTTAAACATCTCCAAATGTCATTAGCAATATAAATGAGTTTCGCGCCATAACGAACGCTGTGTTGCCACAATGGAAAATCATAAATCAACTGTCATTTTGATATTCGTTGAAAGGAGGTTCGTCAATGCATTGGTGCAAACTTTTTAAACTCTTAGAGAGGTTTTTTGTACCGGTGCGTTTGATTAATTGTAAAAAAAGAGGCGTGCTTGTATTTTTTTGGGGTCGCCTTTCAATGGAGATCTTTTTAAGTAAAGGCTTTTGACGTGTGATGTGTATAATATGTTATTTTGTGAGTGTTAAGACGGTTTGCAGTTAAATTAAGTTTATACGTATATTTTCTTGAGTAATGTACTTGTGGGACTTTTTGCGCGGTTTCTTTTCTTTTGTACTCTTTTGTTTTTGTTCGTACCTTTTTGTGTTATCTTGAGTAATGTTGGTACTTTAGTATTGTAGCACCATATTGTTCTTGAGGAAGTCTGAGTGTGGTTATTGACCTTATTTTAGAGCGGGGGAATATTTTTTAATCAATTTATTAATAAATTAGTATTACTGACACGTTAGCCTAGTGGTTCTAAGCGTGGTTGCTACGCTAGAGGTCTTAGGTTCGATTGCCAGGTCGAGAAAACTGTTATTGTATTTTTCTATTAAATTCTTAAACTCTGAACTTTAGTACAAAGAGTATGCTTAGATGGATCTTTAAAAAGGTCGGGTGCGCAGTACTCATAACCGGCGTGCTTGTATAACCAGATGTATGAAGGCGAAAGGAGTGTGTAAGGATCGTAGCAGGTGGCGTTCTATGGTTTCTGCCTACCCCCAAGAGAAAAAGGCGTGAGATTATGTATGTGTTTCATGTGTGAACTTTAGTATCTACTATCTATTCCAGTATTCTAACTTGGGCGTTTAATATTAGATCCAGGTCACCTGTGAATTATTAGGGACACCTAAACCGAGCCGTCACCAGCCAAACTGTATAACTGGGGTTGCCATTTCAAAAATAGAATAGCTGCTGCTCTTTGTTAATTTTATTTTACCTTCCCGATTATTATATAACTAGAAAGAATGAAAAGAGAGAAAAGAAAAAAAATAAAATCCGTTTATTTGCGTGAAACTGAAAAGCCCAAGACATATTAAACTAGCTAACTAACATTTGACTAGCCTAGACTTCCTCCCGCAAATTCGTCCGCATGGCTTATTTCACTCGCTTTAAGTTACGTCTTGGTAACTGCTCCATTCGAGGGTCATAGTGTAATGGTTTATAGCCTATGTTACTCAGGAATGTAGGTACCGATTTTAGGCAGGGTCTCTGGTATTGCAGATGTCTACATATAGGAAGCGGTGACAACTTAACATCAGGTGGTGGGCCGTCGTCGGCTTGTTTGCCATCCTATGAGAAAAAAGGCCTTACAAATATTTGTTCTATGCAGAATCCGAGATCGACACTGCGTCAAAGTACAATATACCATCACGCCTATATTTCCTGAAGGGTTAAGGAGAGATGTACCAATGTACACCCACAGTTCGCTGGTATGTTTTAGGTCCCATGTAATAGGTGGCGCGCCTATTACCATTAACCGGGCACAAACCCTAACTCCGAGCTGCTACTGACAATTTTATAAAAAAAACCAATAACCAGTTGCTCAAAGTCGAAGTCAAAGTCAAATCATTTATTTCAATTAGGCCATTAAAAGGCACTTTTGAACGTCATTACATAAAAAAAATCACTAATAGGTATTAAATCTATTGAAGCTCGAAAAATTAACCGAACAAATACGAAAACACACGAATGATCACGATGTGCCCCGATTCCACGTATTCGCGAAAAAGTATCAACCATACATAACATTGTATGGACGTGTGACGTCATCATACACTCGTATCGGAATATTTCCCCCGTACGTTGTATTTAGTCTCTTTGTTAAAAAGAGACAATATTTTTGCACCGCATATTGTTGTCATGGTTACGATCTGAAATATGTGTAGGGTTGTCAACTACCTGTTAGTGAGATAATAAAATTAATTTAAATAGTTCACCATTTATGCATTTTCATCTATGTATGTATGAACCCCTTGTTAAACCGATAACTGCTCCGTTGGACTCGTGGTCGCATGCCCAACTGATGAATGTGGAGTCCTGGGTATAATTCCCAGGTCGGGCAAAATTTTTTATTGTGTTTTTCCATTAAGAATTGTTTAGTAGCTTGGAAGTTGGGTACTATTAAGGTGCCGCCCGTTCGACTACCGTCTTGGTCTCGTAGGTTGACGTGGTCCCAAGCGTGGTCTTCTGGTTTCGGTTCCCTGGTCGGAAAAAAAGTGTTAAATTGGGTTTTTCCATTAGGGATTCTTCAGTAGCAGCCTGGACTTTAGAAGTTGGTGGTGTGATACCCCCGGGTCTTGGAAAGCACGTAAAGCTGTTGTTCCTGCGCCTGACCTCTCTCCGGTCGTGTCGGATTGCCGTCCCATCGGCCTTTGAGAGTTAGAAAAGAGGGAGTGCACCTGTGTTTGCGCACACACTTACTTACTTTCTCTTCTTTCTCTCCTTTTCTTTTCTCTTTCTTTATATTTTCTTTCTTTTTTTTTCTTTTTTACTCGTGCTCTTTAATAATGTCCAGCGTACATGGGGAGTTTTCACTAATATTAGCTGCCGTGGCCGGAATCGGTCTAGAGAATACATTACATTTCAATATTCCCCTTGCCATAATATCACATCAGTGAGAACTAGCCTTTACTCAAGCCGACTGGTAATCCTTATTCCAAGTATGGTGATTCACAAAATGTCTTACAATTTCTTAGTACAATCTGCATGTTCGTAAAAAAGGATTCCTTTTTTGCATTCATTCAACGCAATGACACGGTATTCGGTTGATTTTGTCAGCGTTTTTATGTTGTAGCAGTAAATGTGGTTTTGGTAGTATGAAATGGTATTTCTATGTTCTGGTGACTGTACTTGTGTAGCCTTTACTGAGTAAAGTACTACATCTTAAACTTTGACAATAAAAACGTTTCTACATAGTATAAAACGAAGTCACTTCCCGCCGTCTAGGTCTGTACGCTTAGATCTTTTAAACTACGCAACGGATTTTAATGCGTTTTCTTCAATAGATATAAGAGTGATTCAAGAGGAAGGTTTATACTTATAGAACATCACGCTACGACCAACGGGAGCGGAGCAGTACCTATCCAAAGATCGTATGTAGAGATTTGATCCTTATGATTGACCCTATCGATTAGTGCCATAAAAGTACAGAATGCTATTTTTTAGGCTTTTAGTCGGTTCGATTCCCAGGTGTAGCAAGCGTATTTTCAAAATTATATAAAGGCAGTTTTGATTCATTTTAAAAATAAAAGAATGTTTCCTTTGAGTAATATTCGCTAACTTAAGTATTTAGAGTACTTTCCCTCAAGGTAGCATTATAAAATTCCACCCTGTATAGCTAGTTCTTCCACTAAGATACGCAAAATAAACCATTCCAAATTCGAAATACAAAACTCTCAAAGCGCCATCAAATCTTTCACAGACTATAAACAAGAATAAACAAAAGGTTGTAAAAAATATTTTGAACACTGGTAACCCTCGCGTTTCTGAACGATAAAGGAACAAAAGAATGGTGAACTGGACAGGAATTTCCGAACGAGTGTGGAACATACTTTTCTATTAGCTACGGGAATGGAAAACGATTCGAAAAAATGTTTCGCGTATTCATGTATAGAATTTTTTATATTACGTCATGCGGTATTGAGTTTTAAGCCGACCTGGGAATCGGACCAAACACCCAAGGCAACTTTTTCTTTTTTACATACATACCATCACGCCTGTATTACCCGAAGGGTTAGGCAGAGGTGTACTAATGGCACCCACAGTTCGCCGGTATATTTAAGTCCCATGTAATAGAGGGCGAGCCTATTGCCATTAACCGGGCACAAATCCAAACTCCGAGCTGCTACTGAGAAATTCATAGAAAAACCCAATGACACTTTTTGCTCGACCTGGAAATCGAACCCAAGACCTCTAGCGCAGCAGTCGCGTTTAGGACCACTAGGCCAACGAGGCAGTCACTTTTTCTTTTTTTATTCTAAAAAACATCTTTGTTTAACACTAGGAATTTTTACTGTATTTCGGGTGCGTTTAAAAACATAATGTCACACAAACAGTCAGACTTGGAACAACTATCTGTAGGCCATACAAATATTTTTCCGTGCGGGAATCGAATTCGCGACACGACGTGCAGCAGCTACTGCGCCAACCGTGTCGTCAGACAAGACTTTGCATTCAAACATAGGGGCAGTGAGAATGTCCACGCATGAGAATGTCCACGTAGAGATCTTTGTGAAGGAGCTAGTCCGGGGAAGTAAGCTACCACCATACTTATTTCTGCCGCAAAGCAGCGTTTCTGTGTTCCAGTTTGAAGGGTATGGGTGCCGGTGTAATTACAGGCACATAAGACATTTCAACTTTATCTCTGTGATGGCAACGCATTTGCAAGGCCTCTGGTATTGCAGATGTATATAGGCAGCGGTGACCACTTAACATCAGGTGGGCCGTCGGCTTGTTTGCCATCGAATTGTATAAAAAAATCCAAGCTACGCAACATTGAACAAAAAATATTGCTGAGAAATGACTTTTATGTTTTCGTATGAAAGTCACTGTTCAGGGAAAAGTAATAAAAAAAATATACCATCACGCCTGTATTCCCCAAAGGGTTAGGCAGAGGTGTACCAATGTACACCCACAGCTCGCCGGTATATTTCGGTCCCATGTAATAGGGGGCGAGCCTATTGCCATTAACCGGGCACAAATCCAAACTCCGAAGTGCTACTGAGAATTTCATAGAAAAACCCAATAACACTTTTTGCTCGACCTGTGAATCGAACTCAGGACCTCTACCGTAGCAGTGGCGCTCAGGACCACTAGGCCAACGAGGCAGTAACAATAATAAGGCAGTAATAATATCACAATGGTGGGAAAAACATGCAACACTCATTAGGTTACCTAGTAATTACAAAGACAGCCAGTTTGTTTCAGGTTCGATTCCCGTGTCAGGCAAAGTAAAATAAAAATAAATAAATAAATAACACCCCGGCCACCCGGAACCCTGTGACACCCCGGAAAACACTTAGTCATAAAGTCATAGCCTAGTCTGGCCCATCAGACTATAATAATGAAATAAAAGGAGTGCATCTGGGAGCGTTTGCGCACACACTTGTGCACTGTGTTATTTCCTGCATACTTGTCTCGTCTCCATTAAGTCTTCGCCTCAATGGCAGCTCGGAGTTAGTATTTGTGCCCGGTTATTAGCAATAAGCTCACCCCTATGGAACCTAAACATACCGGCAAACTGTGGATGTACGAGTACATTACTACATCTCTGCCTAACCTTTCGGGGAATACAGGCGTGATGATATGTTCCTAAGATTTAATGGAGATGCAAAACTAGACCTTGTAATAATTACTTCGTTGTCTTCCAGAGATACCGCCGGAAGATTCGGCCTATTCCTGAAGATTTATGACGTAGCTGTCACGTAGTTAACATAAATAATATTAAGAGCGCCTATTGCATATGGCCGCGTGGCAGGTACTAGGTAGCTTGTCACTAGATAAAGTGTACCATACGTTGTGCGATGGTGCGTCGACTTCTTGAGGTGAAAAGAAGATGAGTTGCAAAGTCGTGTGCCAGAATAGTCCTGTTTCGATTGTTTTTGAATTTTGAATGTAGAACGGTTTTTTGTTCTTTCTTTTGTTTTTTTTTTCGTTATGCTTATTATAAAATGCGAAAGTTTAGATGGATTGATGTTTGTTATTCAATTACTACAGAACGGCTGAATAGATTTGGATGAAATTTGGCATAGAAATAGATTATTGTCTGAAATTGCACATAATCTACTTTTTTGATTTCGACGGATAATTTAGGACAGGCTGAATTCTGAAATATACTCAAACCAAGACGGGGGCACAAGCTAATCTTTAATAATACATTTAAGACAACTGCGTACAAACTTATCTTCTTTTTTAACTGTAAGCTTGCTACCTTTTTTTTTTAAAGATGCTGGGAATTCATCAAGTTTGTCAGACTTTTACTGACTAAAACCCATCTGAGTTCCTCCTAATGCCCTTTGCGTGGCAGGGTCACATTAACATTATACCCAAGTTTCAGCGACAAAAAAATCGCACCAAAAAAATCGTGTCGCGAACACAGATCCTTAGCAAGCCATTACGTTACCATAGAGTAACGCATGAATAAGCTATGGGCTTTGAAAGGCGATCCAAGGCACAGCCCTAAGATGTTTGTACCATCTTGTTGCCTTATCGAGATGAGATAGCGCGAATTATAAAACGGAGCACGGAAAATATTTTTCGAAGCGGCATTTTAGGGTTGAAATGTCAACAAGCTTTGTTTTTTGTACCTTTCCGTCGTTTTTTTAGGAAAATGTTTTGAGATTAAAAAAAAAACAAAAAAAAATATACCATCACGCCTGTATTCCCCGAAGGGTTAGGCAGAGGTGTACCGATGTACACCCACAGTTCGCCGGTATATTTAGGTCCCATGTAATAGGTGGCGAGCCTATTGCCGGAGCGACTGCGCGATTGTTGCGAGATTATAAATTGTCGGTATTTTAAAAAGCAAGTTGTTAAGAGAAGAAGTTTCTGAATTCGTGGTATTTTCTAAAAAAGTTAAAAATGTATGCCCGCCTATTACTGCCCCACTACAGGGCAAGTGCCTCTTCTCATGCAAAGAAGATACGAGGTTGATCACCACGCTTGCTCAAGGCGGATTGGCGATTTCAAATTGCCGAATACATAACTACCTACTGTCAAAGATCTACGAATAATTTGACTGATGAACGTCTTTCCGAGACACGGTGGTGTCACACCACCAGCTTCCGAACTTCGGGCTACAACTGAAAAACCTAATGGAAAACCCAATAATGCTTTCTGCCTGAATTGGGAATCGAGTCTAAAATCCCACACTCATCAGCCACGAGGCAAGCGGGGCTGTTTTCCGTACTAATATTATAAATGCGAAAGTAACTCTGTCTGTCTGTCTCTCTGTCTGTCTGTCTCTTCTTCACGCCTAAACCACTGAACCGATTTCAATGAAATTTGGTACAGATATAGTCTGGGACCCGAGAAAGGACATAGGATAGTTTTCATCCCGGAAATCCCCCGGGAACGGGAACTATTAATCCACGCGGACGAAGTCGCGGGAAAAAGCTAGTTTATCATAAATAAAAGCCCTAAACAACACAAAAAATATTTATCCCTATTACAAAATTATAACATCCTTCACACAAAACAGTCCGTTATAATTAAGTTAAAAGTAATTAAAACAAAAAAAGATAGTTCAAGATTAATGATCTTGAATCCCGCCTTAAATGCATTGTGTTCCAAATATTGTAATTATGTAGTCTTCCATTTAAAATGGTCACGACTTTCGTTCTGTCAAAATGAAATGAAGATTTTTTAAAGGGATTTTAAAATTTGTACCAGCTAGTGTTGTTTATCGGGAAAATATGGATGGATGGCCTAAATATACCGGCGAACTGTGGGTGTAGGTCGGTACACCTCTGCTTCACCCTTCGGGGAATATAGGCGTGATGATGGTATGTATGGCTGGATGGAGAAGAAAAGAAAGGCCAAAGAAAAGATGGATGGATTGTGTAAAGAATGATATGAAAGAGAAGGGAGTCAGTGATAGCATGACGATTGACAGGTTGGTATGGAAGAAGAAAACGTGTTGCGCCAACCCCAAGTAACTTCGGATAAGGGCAGGAAGATGATGATATTAACAGGAAAAATTCGCCGAAATGTGAAGATATTGTAAGCCTGTACTATGAATCTAGCTATCATGAACAAAAAGTAATCCGACTAAGAGTTTGAGAGATTAGCGCGTCTATACAAACTAATAAAAATACTCTTTATTATGTTATTATTATAGACTGTTCCCCGCGGTTTCACCCTCGCTGCTCAACACCTGTTAGTCGTAGCGTGATGTTACATAGCCTATAGCCTTCCTCAAGAAATGGACTATCCAACACTAAAAGAATTTTCCAATTCCAACCAGTAGTCCCTGAGATTAGCGCGTTCAAACAAACAAACTCTTTAGCTTTATAATATTAAATATAGAATATAGATTTTAATGCTTGTTGCCCAAATGTTTTAGTAACAGCCAAATTTTATTACAAAAGAAGATCACCAACCAGACTTCATGATTTTATTAAAATTAAACATAACTTAAAATTAAACAATAAAAAAAACCAGAGACTAATAAAAATGGAAATATGTTTTTTAACAACACAGATGTGGACATTTTGTAATAGGAGTGAAATTAAAAACATAAAAAATAACAACTAATAAAAATAAAAAAACGCACACAAAAGTTTTTTTGACGATTCGCGAACTAATAAACGTCATTTTTATCTATAGCATGCCAACTTTGTTTAGGCCACCTTCGAGATTGAGAACCGTGAGGTCTTAATATTATTAGTTTTTTGAGGTTTTGACCATTACTCTTTTTTTTTGGGACCAGAAACGTTACACGTTTATATTTAAGAGGAAACAATTAAAATGTTATTAATTTGCTAAACGTAGAATGAACGTTTTTCACCGGTGCCGGTGGTCGAAAGTTCAATATACCCAAAAACCACTTGAAGTTCAGCTAAGTATAGGTACATATGTATCGCCCAATCATACAGCATTGATGACTGTCTTGTCATATAACAATACTAGCTTCTTCTCGCGACTTTATCTAAGTAGGCTTCAGAATCAAGACAAACTTCAACTATCTCACGGGAACATAAAACGGGATAATAGATTCCTTTAGTTTTAGATCTTTATTTATAATGTATGCTAAAATTTAGCTGATTTTGTTCTGTTACTTAAGCTTAAAATAGTAGCAAACATCCATTGATTCAGACTTTAGCATTTGTAATAGTAGGAAATATGATTAAACCCATTTACAATGTAGGTACATAGAACATTCAATTAAGTCTCCAAATAAACGGTGATGATGCTTTTAACGTTCAAATAGATCTTAACAATAGTACTAAAAGGTCTAAATTACAATAATTCATGGTGAATCTATTAAATAAAATAGGTAAATACAGCGATAAACATCGATGTTCTAAGTTTTTTTAGTATTCCGTAGTACAATAATAAAACTTTTGAAATATTATCATAAAAAATATTAAACTTTTGCAGTATTATGAGATAGAGATATTTTTGTAGCCATTTTATACAGGTGGAATGGACATCGTAATATTGAATTTTACCATGGATTCAATTCATGCTTTTAGAAACCCCAGCGACGAAATATTTTGACAATGATTTATTTTGTTATTAAAAAAAAAACTGTTCTATGCAAAAGTAGGTACAATACTGGTCAAAATTTATGAAAGAGCTAATAGTTTTTCCGAAAAACTGATGATAAATAACAAAATATAATTAGACTAAAAAAGAGTGCCCCCCCCCCCATACAAGAACTTATTTAATTTTTTTTGCATTTTACTCTTAATTTTAAATACGTGTACGGTGATACGAAACCCTTTATGTGCGAAAGCTACTTGCACTTGGCCAGTTTTTGATAGTTATTGATTTCATGGGTCACGCAAATCTCTAACCTTGACACCTTTGATTCTATTAATATCATTGTCATCAAAACCATATAAATATTTTGACAACAATCTAAATAGTGAAATATTTAGCTGTCAGGTATAAAAAATATCTTCATACATGAAAAGAAAAACTATTTTTATACTAATATAATAAAGCTGAAGAGTTTTTTGTTTGCTTGGTTAAACGCGCTAATCTCTGGAACTTCCAGTTGTATTGAAAAATATATTTTTGTTTAAAATAGCTAAACTCATGGCGGAATAGTATAGGCTTTAATGATTATATCACGCTACAACACATGAGAGCGGAGCAGTAGCCAAAAACGTAACGTAACGCGGCTGAAAAATTCAGTACGCTAAATACTAAATAGAAAACAAACACTAAACACTACAAAGGACTGTCTGTACTAAATAAAAAGCTAGTACTAAATTAATGCGAAGGCTTTAGAAGGAAGGGAGATTCAAGTTTTTTTTCGTGCATAGTATGACAATGAAAAGTATCTATTGATAGTCTAATTAATATCCATTATTTGAATTTAATTTATTGATGCAAGTAGCTACAACGTTCTGAAGAAAAACAATGTTGCTGTGTTTTGGTTTAAAGTGTATGGGTGCCGGTGTAGTTACAGGCACATGAGACACTTTAACTTTGTCTCTGGGATGGCAACGCATTCGTAAGGACTAAACATCAGGTGGACCGTCGGCTAGTTTGACTCTAATGATACGAAAAAAAAAACTTACTGACTTCATGACAATTCAAAAGCGCCTGTAAAATGTCTAAAAGAAGTAAATGCTTCGACTTTGACCTTGATATTTCCCTAATATAAATCCGTGACTTCATTCCCAAGAAGCGAGTTTCTTAACCTTTTGCCTAATACTAGGCTTTTAATATAATATCGCCTAAGTAAACTGCCTATAACTGTAATTAATTAAGTCAAAGTTCATTAGTCGAGGCGATAATATTAAATCTACAACGAAACTTAATTGCTAAGACATAATAATTAATAAAGTAAATATAATACTTTGATTGTAAGTGATAGTGAACGGCTGAACTGTTATCAAATTAATATCATGGTGATTTGTACATACATTATACTTGGTTTATAGAATACTAGGTTTTGCCCATAACTTCTTCCGCAAAATGTGAAAAGCGTGTCGCGAGTTCGATTCCTACATGGAAGAAATATTTGAATGGCCTACAGATAGAATGTTCCGGGGTTGGCTGTTTGTGTATGTGAATTTATATGTTTGTTAACGCACCCACAATACAAAATTCCTTAAAAAAGAAGTTGGTTATCGCGGTTACACCACATTATTATAATATTACTAGCTTCTGCCCGCGACTTCGTCCGCGTCACAGTTGATGTGTTATCCTACGGGTACCGTACATTTTCCCGGGATAAAAAGTAGCCTATGTGTTATTCCAGACTATAATCTATCTTTGTGCCAAATTTCATCCAGATCCATTCAGCCGTTTAAGCGTGAAAGAGTAACAAACATCCATACATCCATACTTACAAACTTTCGCCTTTATAATAGTAGTAGGATAAACGTGAAAGAAATGAGGAGCTCAAAAGAGAAGGATGGAAGGAGTGGAGGGAGGCCTTTGCCCAGTAGTGGGAAAGAACAGGCCAGCAAAAAAAAAAAGACGCGAAAGTAACTCTGTGGGCCTGTGACACTTTTACGACTAAACTACTAAACCGATTTTGATGTAATTTGGTACAGAGTAAGTTTGAACTTTAAGAAAGGACATTAGCTACTTGTTATACCGCGACTTCGCTTGCATTCGAGGTAACCGGCAAATACACGGATAAACTCACGGGCAAAAGCTAGTTACTTATACTAAATCCTATATTTTCAGAAATCTGAATTATAACTGCCTCGTTGGCCAAGTGGTCCTAAGCGGGACTGCTACGCTAGAGGTCTTGGGTTCGATTACCAGGTCGAGCAAAAGTGTTATTGGGTTTTTCTATGAAATTCTCAGTAGCAGCTCGGAGTTTAGGTTTGTGCCCGGTTAATAGCAATAGGCTCGCCCTCTATTACATGGGACCTAAATAAAGCATACCGGCGAACTGTGGGTGTACATTGATACACCTCTGCCTAATTCTATGGGGAATACAGGCGTGATGGTAAGTTTTTCAGAAATCTTGAAAAAAAGCCAGCACATCAAAAATATAACCAAAAAACACTCCAAGCGGCCATTTTAAATCTAACGCGCTATACCAAGCAATTCCCTTAATTATTGACCAGCAAAGTTATAGAGCTATTAAACAGAATTGGTTTTCTGCAAAATGTTTAATTTATCGTTGTCTATTAGGCCGCGCGGTCGAGGGCTGGGGGTGAAGTTGTCGTATTATACCTATGTCGCTTTATAGACACAAAATGGCGGTCGTTATATATTAATTTGCTTTCTTAATTTGAGGTTAGGCATGTGGTTACTGGATTTGGTTTTTAGATTTGTCTTCAAAGTCAAAGGGCAGTTTTGTACGGCATATATAAGACTAGCTTCTGACCACGACTTTGTCCGATTATTATATTTTTTTTATAAAAACCCCACACTAGGAATTTCTTCTGTATCGTGGGTGCGTTTACAAACATATAAACTCATATACACAAACAGCTAGACCCAAAACAACTATCTGTAGGCCTTACAAATATTAGTTCCATGAGGAAATCGAAACCGCGACACGCAGCGCAGCAGACTCGCTCAGCCACTACGCCAACCGTGTCCAATATTATCCTATGAAAACCGTGCATTTTTTCAGGGTAAAAAGTATCCTGTATTTTAATCTACACTACAATCTGTCTCATTGCTAAATTTCATCCAGATCCGTTCAGCCGTTTAGGCGTGAAAGAGTAACAAACATCCATCCATCCATCCATCCTCTCAAAGTAATAGGTATGATGGTAGTACTTCCCCGGACGAGCTCCTTCACAAAGAGCTCTACTACTACTAAATGTGCCCGTAAATACATAAAAGTGAAGTATAATATTGTAATCACAGTTTCATATACTCTAAAAGCGACTTCTGAAATCTTCAAAATCACGTGATGTATGTATTTCAGTGACATTTCCACAGCCTCCGTGGCGCAATGGCTAGCGCGTTCGGCTGTTAACCGAAAGGTTGGTGGTTCGAGCCCACCCGGGGGCGATTCTTTTTAGAGATTCGTACCAGACATAGCGTGACAGTCTTTCATTACGGAATCCTGAAAATGCATGTTTTGTTTTTTATTAAGCTTGTAATATTCTACTGCTAGTTAAAGGCCATTAATATTTATTGTATTAGGTTTTTAGTTTGCTTATGTTTTTAAACGCGATAATCTCTGAAACTATCACCATCCATCACGCCTGTATTCCCCGAAGGGTTAGGCAGAGGTGTAACAATGTACACCCACAGTTCGCCGGTATATTTAGGTCCCATGTAATAGAGGGCGAGCCTATTGCCATTAACCGGGCACAAATCCAAACTCCGAGCTGCTACTGAGAATTTCATAGAAAAACCCAATAACACTTTTTGCTCGACCTGGGGGAATCGAACCCGGGACCCCTTGCACAGCAGTCGCACTTGCGACCACGAGACCAACGGGGCAGTTACTAGGTACTGAAACTATCAGTCGTATTGGAAAAAATATTTTGTAAACCATAGCAAGATTCATGAGGAATATTATAGCCTATATCATACATTCATAACGCTACGACCCACTGCCTCGTTAACCTAGTGGTCCTCAACGCGACTGCTACGCTAGAGGCCTTGGGTTCGATTCTCAGGTCGAGCAAAGTGTTATTGGATTTTTCTATTATCAGTAGTAGCACGGAATAAGGATATGTACCCAGTTAATGGCAATAAGCTCACCCCCTATGACAAAAGACGCAAAAATACCGGCGATTTGTGATGGTATGTGTGTGTGCGCGGCCCACGGGAGCGGAGCAGTAACTAAAGACATGCCTTATTTTGACATGAAATGACCACAAAGTACACAATTTGCCATTACATATTAAATAATGCTATGCGTGTGGTCGTTGTTTCTCAAAAATTCGACCACAGGACATTGTAGGTAGAAGAAATTGCCAAAATACCCATGCTCCACCAGTTTATTGGTACTGCTATTATGTACATAAATTCTCCCTCCCCTCCCTTCTTCAAGGGGTAAATTAAGGAGATATTAAGAGGACGAATTGGAAATTTTGGCATCAGTGATCTCTATTTTTGTCAGTAATTACGAAACGTATAAAAATGTGAGTTGGTGTTCTGAATAGTTCATGATGAAAGCCTTATTTTGCTAGTTTTCATTACATGATTAAGTAACTTTAGTAACAGAGACAGTTGAGAGAGAGTTGGTCTAAACTGCCCCGTTGGTCTCGTGGTCGTAAGTGCGACTGCTGTGCAAGGGGTCCCGGGTTCGATTCCCAGGTCGAGCAAAAAGTGTTATTGGGTTTTTCTATGAAATTCTCAGTAGCAGCTCGGAGTTTGGATTTGTGCCCGGTTAATGGCAATAGGCTCGCCCCCTATTACATGGGACCTAAATATACCGGCGAACTGTGGGTGAACATTGGTACACCTCTGCCTAACCCTTCGGGGAATACAGGCGTGATGGTATATTATTATTATTATTAGTAACAGAGAAAAAAATATCAAACATACCTCTTTTTAAATAGAGATTCACATCTTATGGGCAAACGGGACCAATTTTAGCCCCTCAACTTGCTCTATAGACAAGTCTATAAATACTCTTTAAAATTGTAGAAGGATTTTCTCAAGTTATCATTTCCGACTAAATAAAGTAACAAAAAGCTTACTTACAGGGGTGTGTGCGGGTTGCGGGGGGCGCGCGGCTGCTCTAGAATTATTGTTAAACAATTCGTCGCCTTAATTAAACAGTAGCATCACACTTGGTTTTAAACCGTAAGACACTTTTTATCAATAGCAATTTAGCTGTTCCACACATTTTGATCGTGTTGTAGTGCATTTTTGTATGAAACAGCAAATTTTTCATATTTCAGTGTTAGGTCTGCGATAAGAATTGTTTATATTCATGAATACTATTTTTAATCTTTGCCTAACATTAGGAATTAATCCTGTATCGTGGGTGCGTCGTTTAATAACATACAGGAATAAATTTTAACCAGTGCGTAAATTTTGCCATAATAAACTTCAACACGTTTTATTAAACACGTATATTTTATTTTTATACCTATGTCTTAGTACTAAAAAAAAGATATCGCTTACGAAACATGTTTACTTAAAAACCATATTTTATTGTCACTCGGCGCTAGCGCATTCCCCACCCCTCTCACCTCAGCCATGCGAACGGGCGGCGGCCGCGAGTTTTCATTGATAGTATGGCGATTAAATTATGTCCATGTTTTGCTTATTTCAAACTCGGATAAGGATGATTTTTTTTTTTTTTTTTTTTAACTAATCACGGAAATGTGTTCTATTACTGACATTGAACTACCAAAAAAAACTTACGCACTGGTTAAAAACTTATCCTGTATATCCACAAAAAAACATGTATTATTGTGATCGTTCTTAAATATTACTAGTATTGCCTCCCTGATCTGGCCGTTAGTCTTAACCTAAGTATTCCTTAAACGAAGGTATATCATGATGGCTCTGTGGTTAAGGCGCCCGCCTCTCATGCATTAGGTTGTAGGCTCAATACCAGGCAAGTACCAATGTGACATTTTCAACTCATATGTAGGCATTTTCTATGTTTATCTCGGAGATCACCGAAATCGGTGAAGACAACATCGTGGGGAAACCTGGATTTATAATGAACTAGCTTTTGCCCGCGACTTCGTCCGCGTGGATTAATAGTTCCCGTTCCCGGGGGATTTCCAGGATGAAAACTATCCTATGTCCTTTCTCGGGTCCCAGACTATATATGTACCAAATTTCATTGAAATCGGTTCAGTGGTTTAGGCGTGAAGAAGAGACAGACAGACAGACAGACGGACAGACAGACAGAGTTACTTTCGCATTTATAATATTAGTACGGATATATTATAAGTCTGAAATCGCCAATCCATGAGCAAGCGTAGTGATCATTGCTCTTGCCTTCTCTGCACGAGTGTCTGAGAGCAGTGGGATAATAACAAGCTATTATTATTTTATATTAATAGTCACTATCAATACATAAACCCTCCCTACCCCCTAAACAACGTCGTTACCAAGTCGCAATGGCTCAGTAATTAAATTACTTGTTTGCAGCCCGGCACTGAACCTGGAACACTGTTAGAGGCGCTAATTTGAACACCGTAATGCATTTTATGATGGTCGTGAAGAGTTAAGAATGTTGTAGAATGGGCATTTTGTAAATAGAATAAACAAAATAAACTTCGATTTTTAAAACTCAACCCGAGTTTTAAAAATTGAAGTTTTTTTTTTTTTTGTTTAGGTTTTCAAAATATGTGCTGTGTAATAGCCATTTCAAACAACTGATAATAGTAGATAGTATACTTGAACTACATACTTACATTAACCTTAAAAAAAAACATTTTATTTTTTGGGGCAATCATGTAAAAAATACAACTGCTTTCAAAAACTAAGAAGTAAAAAATAACTTTAGTTTTGGAAGTCGGCGGCTTTGGTTCTGCTTGTTCTGTTGTGTTACCAACGACTTCTAAAACAGTCAACCAAAGGTAACTGTAGGTACGAAGTGGACTCCATTAATAATTAATTTCAACAAACAACTTCTCAAAAAAAGAAAATTATTTTAGCCCAGAAACCGAATTAAATTTCAATTAAATGTAAAACTCTTTTTACGTGGTTTCGAAAAAAAATTACACTTGTAAATAAATTTAAAAAAAAACACAGATATGAATAATTGTTAGTCAGTCCCAGAAACACAATTGAAACGTCTCAAGTCCTTGTAATAACATCAATTTTTACCCTTTGTTACGATTTTCCCTTGGACAGACTAGCCATCATTATCAAGGGAATACCATCAAAACGTTATGTTTCTAGAAAAACCAGTAATTCGCATTACGATGTTATCAGAACACAGTCTTGTTGTGTAGGTTGCCGCTCCACGCAAGATTACAATCTGGTGGTTTTATATCACCCAAAGTTAAAGTTAAGTTAGTTTGAAATAACTTGTGAGAAATGTGTAAAGCGTATGAAAGATCCTGGTTTGTGTGATAGAAATTACAAGATTATTTTTTGATTACCAGAAACTTGGAAAGGGTTCATAGGACCTAGTCATTGTGGTGGTAAACTAGCTTCTGCCCGCGACTTCGTCCGCATCAAACTTGATTATATTATCTCACCGTACAGTCAGCAACAAAAGTAGATTAACATTTCAGATTTTTAAATCGTTATTATTGAGCATAGTACCAAAAGAAATACGAAATAGATCTAAAATTAAGATAAAATTAACTCTTAGGTACTGCCAAAAATTCCGAATAGCAGTGAAATGTGTTATTTCATTGATTTGTAAAAGTAAAATTGTTAATCGACTTTTGTTGCTGACCGTACCTATCATGTATTGTTCTCAATGACAAATTTTATCCAAATTCGTTCAGCCATTCAAGCATGAAAGAGTTACAAACATCCATCCAAAAACTTTCGCGTTAATAATATTGATAGTTGGACTTTTCATTCACTTTTTTATAATTTTGGTTTCGGTAATAGGTACATTGATTGGAGGCAGTACATAAGGATTTACGCAGCCCAACTAAAATAAAACAAAATAAGGGTGAGTTGTCATCCCTCTTTATTCTAGGATTTGACAGCTCACTTCAATTTGTTTCAAATATTTTATAATTGTGTAGAATAGTTACTACAGTTCTAGTCACACCTCGGTCTGTGGCCGGTAACATTTGGCGCGGGGCATCGCTTTGGGTAAATATTTACATGTGACTCACGGACTTGGGCCGCTAAGATGACGCTGACACTACTATTGTGGAGTTTTGTAAGAGAATGTGACACAATAAAAATAATAATTAAAAGTGTAGTAGAAAGATTAATATACTGCTTATAAGAGTTGTAAAAAGACACTGAACATAGCCACTAAGTACGCATACTGCCTTAAATTAATTGTCAAACAAAAATGCTGGGGTAACGAGTTTTATTTTTGGTGTGAAATTGGGGTCGTATGGGAATAAAACACTAAATTATAACATAAAAATAAATGTTTTTTTTTTAAATACACATACATACATACATAAACTCACGCCTTTTTCCCATGGGGGTAGGCAGAAACCACAGAACGCCACCTGCTACGATCCTTACATACTACTTTCGCCTCGTTCACGTTCATACATCTGGTCATACAAGCACGCCGGTTAAGAGTACTGCACACCCGACCTTTCTGAAGAACCTCACCAATAAGGTCAGGGTAGGTTCTAGGGCGTCTCCTCCCGGCGATGTAAAAAAATGTTTACCTTTAATGTCTCAGTAACCAAAGATGTATGAGTAGGTACAGTTCAAAATAAAAAAGTTAATGGTGATTTAGTGGAAAAAAGGTCTATTACTTTTGTCTTTGTTGTATTTTTACACCCTTCATAATATTCATTACAAAAAATATACATTTCACAATAGAAGCTAACAGCGTCATCTTAGCAGCCCTTATGGATAAAGGCGGTGTGCGCTGGTTTTATAACTGAAAGGCTATTGGCCGATCAGTCACTGTGGTCTGCTGTCAGAATACTACTTTATACTTCATATATTGGTTTAGTACAAAATAAATTGATTTTTCACTACTACATACCATCATGCCTTTATTCCCCGAAGGGTTTGACAGAGGTGTACCAATGTACACCCACAGTTCGCCGTTATAATTTGGTCCCATGTAATAAGGGGCGAGCTTATTGCTATTAAACGAGCACAAACCCAAACTCCGAGCTACTACTGAGAATTTCATAGAAAAACCCAATAACACTTTTTACTCGACTTGGAAATCGAACCCAAGAAGACCTCTAGCGCAACAGTCGAGCATTGGACCCCTAGGCTATCGAGGCAGTCAGTCAGTTTGGAACATAATAATAAAATATATTGATTTTTGCTTACTTTTGTAACTCAGAAAGCACGTAAAACCGTTTGTCCCGACTGTCATTCGTAGATCTTTGACAGTCGTTACGGATAGTCAGAGTCAGAAGCCAAGAAGTCTGTCAACCAGTCATGTCTGGCAGTCGTTCTATGTAAAACACTGGTATTCAGCTGCATCCAACATAGTTGGAAAAAGGCTAAGTAGATGATGATGCATATTTGGTAATCTTAACTAATATTATTATAGATAAAAAAATTCTCGTAAACTGCCTCGTAGTCCTAACCGCGATCGCTCTGCTAAAGGTATTGGGTTCTATTCCCAGGTCGAGCAAAAAATGTTATTGAGTTTTTCTATAAAATTCTCAGTAGCAGCTCGGAGTTAGGATTTGTGCCCGATTAATGGCAATAGGCTTGCCTTATTACATGGGTTCTAAACATACCGGCGAAATGTGAGAGTACATTGGTACACCTCTGCCTAACCCTTAGGGGAAAACAGGCGTGATGGTATGTTTAAATTTAAATTCAAGTATCACTTCATTATCAAATAGAGAATGTATTTAACAGCTTAAAGGTATGTTAATGTAGAAGAACTCAACATAATTAAGGTTATTAGACGACGCACCACGGGCGGTCCAGTGAGATCAAAATTATATCATATAAGTTCGATATTACGGATCAAAATGAATAAAATTGGTTTAGACATTTATTTTTATGGTTCCGTCTATAGGAATATATTTTATCTTGCATGTCAAGCTTATTTCAGATTTTTTATTATTAATAGATGCCTCGTGAGCCTAGTGGTCCTAAGCGCGATTGCTATGCTAGGGGACTTGGGTTCGATTCTCAGGTCGAGGAAACTGTTATTGGTTTTTTTTAAATGAAATTGTCAGTTAGAATTATCGCCCGTTTAAGGGCAATAGGCTCGCCCCCTATTACATGGCTCCTAAACATACTGGCGGACTGTGAGCGTACATTAGTACACCTCTGCCAAACCCTTCGAGGAATACAGGCGTGATGGTATGGTTTATCTTGCTACCATGATTTGGAAGCCTGGTCTCCAATTGACGCATGAATAGCGCCGCCGACTGGTATTGGACCGCCATTGGCGATGCGCATTTGTCTAGAGCGCGTTCCATACACATACGGACCCCAAAAAATATCGAAAAGCTCTATATCACAACACAATTAACATAAGTATGAGCAATAATAATAAATTTATTAAACATATTCAAAATATGACAAACATACAAACACACAAGCGTAGTTATCGGCGAATTATTCAATAGATTTATATAAATAACGTGATTTGAAAGGTAAGAGGATTGTCATCAGTCTTTAGTGACAAGCCGATTATAATGGATGTTCGTGAATGACGGGCCTAAAGACTAACGACCTTAGGCTTTGAACACACGAATGGTTGATGGTTAAAGTTTACTTAAACCTCTTAATCTTGATGTTGATGGAGCTGGACATTTGGGGTCTCTATGACAACAGCCAGGGCCCAGGGTACCATTTATAGTAAATCAATGTTAGACCAAATTTGCCCCGTTTGCCTAGTGGTCATAAGCGTGACTGTTACGCTAGAGGTCTTGGGTTCGATTCCAAGGTCGAGTAAAAAGTGTTATTGGGTTTTGCTATAAGATTCTCAGTAGCAGGTCGGAGTTAAGATTTTTGCTCGGTTAATTGCAGGGCTAATGGCTCGCCCCCTTTTACATGGGACCTTAACATACTGGCGAACTGTGGGTGTACATTGATACAACTCTACCTAACCCTTTGGGGAATGCAGGCGTGATGGTATGTAATGATGGTATGTGGTTCAGGTAAACCTAGCTTCATGAGCTTGATAAAGCTGGAATTTCGTCTCCATAAAACATACCAGATCTTGTAGAAACTGGAACTATTTTCCAAACGTTCTGGAATCAAATGTAACACCTCACGTTAGGATCTATTAATACATACATGCCATCACGCCTGTATTCCCCGAAGGGTTAGGCAGAGGTGTACTAATGTACACCCACAGTTCGCCGGTATGTTTAGGTCCCATGTAATAGGGGCGAGCCTATTGCCATTAACCGGGCACAAATCCTAACTCCGAGTTGCCACACCCGTGCACAAGTGTGTTTGCAAACACAGGTACTCTCCCTCTTCCCTAACTCTCATAGTCCGATGGAACGGCAATCCGACGCGACCAGAGAGAGATCTGGGACCAACTTCTTCACGTGTTTTTCTAAACACGGAATGTTACACAACCAACTTCCAAACTCTGAGTTGCTACTGAGAAATTCCTAATGAAAAACCCAACAACACTGCTTGGTTTTTTTGTTAAGGCTACATGAAATGACTTATTCCGCTCTGGCGGAGCGTCAGACTTTTACTGACTAAAACCTATCTGTATTCCTCTTAATGCCCTTTGCATTCCAGGGCCGCGGTAACCCTTTCGAACAAATTCCGCAATCCCGGCAGACTTTGCCTGGCCAGGGAATCCAACAACTGACCAACGGGGCAGTCAATTATAATGTACCACAACACCTCCAAGAAGCAACAAAAAAAAATGTAAAATAAAAAAAAGTTAAGTAAATGTAAAAAAAAAAATGTTGTAAAATGTGTGTATGTGCCAAAAAGTGTTATATACAGGGTGGAAATTTATTATGCTACCTGGAGGGAAAGTACTCTAAATACTGAAGATAGCAAATTTTACTTAATGGAAACATTCCTTTATTTTTAAAAAGAAACTAAACTGCATTTAAATAATTTTGAAAATTCCGTTGCCTCACCTGGGAATCGAACCGACTAAAATCCGAAAAAATAGCATCCTGTACTTTTATGGCACTAATCGATAGAGTCAATCATAGGGATCATATCTCTGCAAACATGGTAAATTAAATTAAACAAAAACCATGAAATTTTAACCTAAACATATTTTATTCGGACGAAAAAAACGAACAAAATATTAACTAAGTAGTTGCTGGAAATGAGCTTCACTTTCATGGATACAGAAATTTATTCCTTTAAAAAAACTCATTTTGAGTGAGTTTTGGTAGCAAACAATTTTCAATATTCACCAAAACACCCTACTAAAAGTTATTCACAATGAATTCCTTAAAAGAATAAATTTGTGCATCCAAGAAAATGGAGCTCATTTCGAGCATGAAATTAGTCAATTCTCGATTTTTTCGTCCGAATAAAATAAGTTTTGGTTAAAATTTCATGGCTTTTTTTAAATTTAATTTATCATGTTTGCAGAGATTTGATCCTTATGATTGACCCTATCGATTAGTGCCATAAAAGTACAAGATGCTATTTTTTCGGATTTTAGTCGGTTCGATTCCCGGGTGTGGCAACTGTATTTTCAAAATTGTTTAAATGCAGTTCTGTTTCTCTTTAAAAATAAAGGAATGTTTCCTTTAAGTAAAATTTGCTATCTTCAGTATTTAGAGTACTTTCCCTCCAGGTAGCATAATAAATTTCCACCCTGTATATTGGGTTTTTCTATAAAATTCTCAGTAGCAGCTCGGGAGTTTGGATTTGTGCCCGGTTAATGGCAATAGGCTCGCCCCCTACTACATGGGACCTAAATATACCGGCGAACTGTGGGTGTACACCTCTGCCTAACCCTTTGGAGGAATACAGGCGTGATGATATATATATATAAAACACCACAGAGTCTGGTTTTGACCAGTGCGTGTTACTAGCGATTATATACAGCTTTTGGCATTGAAACTTGGTCGCATAATGTGCCTGATAAGAATGCTGATATCACATAAATAGGCAAAGGCTATGGTCGCAGTGTTTCTGCATGATCTAATCAGAAGCAACTATAAGCTGATTTTCAATTCGCGTCTTTTTTAGGGGGTACAATACTTATACATACATACAAAAAAAAAACATAACAAATATACACACATACACATACTTAATAAATACATAAACTCACGCCTTTTTCCCATGGGAGTAGGCAGAAACCACGGAACGCCACCTGCTACGATCCCTACATACTCCTGTCGGATGAGGATCCACATTCATACATCTTGTCATACAAGTATGCCGAACATTACTCATAAATTTGATAAACTTTTATTAGGGGACTATCCCTAAAATATGAAAAAAAAAATAACACTATACCTCTAGTGTTATTTTTTTTATATTTTCATAATCAGCTGAAAAATGCAAAATGCATGGAACAGCTGATTACTTTTTCTTTTATTATTATTATTTTAAGAGTGGAAAAGCACGGGGTGTCACACCACCAATTCCAAACTTTGGGCTGCTGCTGAGAAATTCGTATTTAATAAAAAAAACTCCAATAACACTTTTTCCCGTAACTGAGAATTGAACCCATCCTGGGTTCGAAACGTGCTGATGCGACCACGACACCAACGGGGCAATTAAGAAAGGCAATAATGGCGATTAAATACCTAATTACTTCTTCAATAAAACCTTCACACATGAAGATATTTTAAGCCATAAGAGGCGCAAGCGTAGGTTTTTTATTTGGTATCCGAGGACAAGTTTCTCGTTGAAATTATTTGACACGGCAAGTTGTAAATAAGGATTAATAATAACGTATGGTTGGGCTATTAAGTTAGCGGTTTGGTGAGATGTAGTAAGAAAATTTATTGGTAAAATAATGTTGCAGATTTTTAAATTAAAAATTAATCGAAATAGTTAAGTATATTTATTAGTGCCCTTATCTTATTTACAAAATGTCATCGAGTTTAATAAGTAATATTGACCAAAATATGACTAGATTACTTTTATATGGAGTGCGCTAAATACACCTATTAGCCCAATTAAATAAATGAAGGAGTTAGGTTAATTTTAAATAAATAAATAAAATAAATAAATTTTCGTTTTGCTATAAAGATTTTTCTTACAGAGAACTATTTCAAAATTATTGCCTATGTATTGAGGATTTCCCTCCATAGACAAGTTTAAGACGTTAGATTAATGTCTAATATCACTACCTAAAGGCGTTCTTAAAGATAGACATAATTATTATCATCATCATTTCAGCGAAATGACGTCCACTGCTGGATATAGGCCTCCCCCAAAGAACGCCACATTGAACGGTTCTGCTCTGCCCACTTTCAGCGGTTGACCTTGACCTTTACCAGGTCGTCTGTCGGTCTACCCCGCGGGTCTTCTCTCACTGCGCCTTCCGTTACATGATCACCAATCGAAACTCGCTAAATTTTTCCATCTATTCTTCATAAAAAAATAACTCAAGTACAGGCAAACAAAAAAAAACAAAAGCGTATAAAAATCGTTAGTTTCGTGGCCCCAAACATAAACGTTCGCTTTACCATATTGCTACTTTGGATTCGTATTTAAGAAAAAATCTTCGACAATATTTTTTAATATCGCAAAATAAGAAGTCAACGTTTTACAGAAATTATGGCAATAAAATAAAAATAGACTGTCGCCTTTTTTTTTCGACTGTGACGATTTATCGACAGAGACACCTATGTGCAACCGAGGGTAATGGCTGCTGAGCAATTTTCATCCTTATTACTAAGGGTGTAAAGATTCAAAGTAGTTTACCGCAATTGTCTGTCCAATGTACCTACAAAAACTGGGTCTAGCATGAGAACGCCAACGTATAAAATATTTAATTCGATTTTCAAATTGAAAATTGACATACCATCACGCCTGTACTTCCCGAAAGGTTAGGCAGAAGTGTACCAATGTGCAGCCACAGTTCGTTGGTATGTTTAGTTCCCATCGTACCATTAATCTTAACTCCGAGCTGCTGCTGGGATTTTCATAGAAAAACCCAATAACACTTTGCACGACCTGGGGGTCGAACCCAAGACTTTTAGCGTAGCAGTCGCGCTTAGGACCACTAGACTAACGAGGCAGTTTATTAATTTAAGTGAAGTAATTTCTCACAAATTTTCGTCCTCACTCACATTTTGGTCTAATTTTATTCGACATGACGTGATGGCCTAGTTAATAAGGCGCCTGCCTTTCATGCACGAGGTTGCGGGTTCGATTTCGGGCAAATATCGATTTGACTTTTTCTATTCATAATTATGTACTTTCTAAGTTTATCTTGGACATCACTGACATCGGTGAAAGAAAACATCGCGAGGAAGCTTGGATTTAAAATCTGGATCTGAAATCGCCAATCCGCCTTAAGAATGCTAGTGCCTTCTCTGTAAGAGAAGAGGCCTTTGCCCTGCAGTGGGACAGTAATAGGCTGGTATTATTTATTATTATTTTAAGAACAAAAACATAAAATTAATAAAACACAACACAAGAAAGCGACACATAACTCCTTTTTATTCAAATCGGTTTATTTTATACTTTACTACCAGTGTTATTAGAGCTCTTTAACTTCAAGGCCTCTTTTGATAGGCAGGTCAGGGTATAGTGGTTTAGTTTCGCGTGAGAGTAAGCTATGTCGTCTATGTAGGTCAATTATGACTAGTTAGAGACTCATGTTAATATGCTTAGGCCACGCATTTTGGGGGTGACTGTACTACGAATTGTTTTTTTAGGGTTACTTTGGAACCCACCAGCCGGACCCTATTGCCTATTAAGCCGTCCATCTGTCTGTCACACGCTGTGTCTCATGAACCGTAGTAGGTATACACTATTTTCAGTGTATTTGTGGCGTGTATTTTATTCTTCTTTCTTTACCGTGTGGGCAGTAAGGTCTAACGACCCCACACACCCTAGTGTCAAAGTTTCTAAACCGCCTCAAGGGCCTTTGATATGGTTACCGATGTCAGTGATGTCCAAGATAAACTTAAAAAGTACAAATTAATTAGAAAATGTCACATTGGGTTCCGTTGACGGACAGTAAGACCTATTATACTAAGCCGTCCGTCTGTCTGCCAAACGCTGTGTCTCATGAACAGTAAATGGCACAGGAGTGAAATATTTCTAAAAGCAGTCATCGCTGCCTATAGACATCTGCAATACCAGAGGCCTTGCAAATGCGTTGCCATCCCAGAGACAATGTTGAAATGTGTCATGTGCCTGTAATTGCATCGGCATCCATACCCTTCAAACTGGAACACAGCAACGCTGTTTTGTAGCAGAAAAAGGTATGGTTTCTATTGCTGTCAATACAACAATTAATAAAAACAAATTTAAAAGTTAAAGTGGATCTCCACACAAAGACCGTGTTTTTTTTTTTGTATGAAGTGTTAAATATTGTACGGTGGTACCGAACCCTTGGTAAGCAAGCCAGCTCGCACTTGACCGGTTTTTTTGTACCACTTTGTTAATAATAGTGGTCTGAGTGAATTACAAAGGCTATGTTTTTCAAAACAATGAAATTGTGAAGTTTGATGTGATTTTAACCGACTTTTAAAAAGATAGAGGTTCTGTGTTCTTCCGTACCTATGAACTTTTTTAAAGTATGATAATTATGCCATTTCAAATAGTTTTACATTTTCATTTAAAACAACTTACATGCATTCTAATTTTCTTTTCTTTTATTATAATTGTATGTACACTCATGTTTGAGCAAATAAAGATATTTGTATCTCATTGATATTTTTGTCGATTGTGGGGGGTGATTTTACACGTACAACATACAATCACGCCTGTAGGTATTCTCCGAGGGGTTAGGCAGAGGTGTACCAATGTACACCCACAGTCCGCCGGTATATTTAGGCCCCATGTAATAGGGTGCGAGGCACAAATCCTAAGTCTGAGCTGCTAATGAGAATTTCATAGAAAAACCCAATAACACCTTTTGCTTGACCTGGGAATCGAACCCAAGACCTCTAGCGTAGCAGTCACGTTTAGGACCACTAGGCCAAAGAGGCAGTAAAAAACAACAAACAGTACCGAACTACCAAAAGTCGTCAACATCATATCAGCCGAAAGACGTTTACTGCTGGACATAGGCCACCCCTAAACATAGCCACAGTCACAGTTGGTACTATTTCCACCCCAAACTTTGATGTGAGTAAAAAAAATCGCCCCCGCGTGGGCTCGAACCACCAACCTTTCGGTTAACAGCCGAACGCGCTAGCCATTGCGCCACGGAGGCTGTGGATATGTCACACGAAAGTTCGAGAATATCTAAAATGGCAAAATTAAAATATTGAGCTAATGTTTTTGATCTATATTTAACTATTTTCTACCCGCGACTTCGTCCGCGTGGAAATTTTCTCCATGTTAAGTAACGTCTTTGGTCTACTGCTCCGCTCCCGTGTGTTGTAACGTGATGCTATTTAGCTTATGACACTCACAAATAACGTGGCTTTCTAAGGGTATAAGAATTTTCAAAATCGGCTTAGGAGATCCAGAGATTACCCCCTACAACCTCACAAACTTTAGCTCTTAATAATATTGGTATTGATTGAATAGAAAATAAGCTGGTCATCCACCTGATGGTAATTAGTCGACTCCGCTTATACATCTGCAACAAAAGAGGCCTGTCAAATGCGTTGCCATCCTAGAAACAAAGTTGAAATGTCTCATGTGCCTGTAATTACACCGGCACCCATACTCTTCAAACCGAAACACAGCAACGCTGCTTTGCGGCTGAGTACAGTGGTAGTACTTCCCCGGACGAGCTCCTTCACAAAGACCTCTACTACTAATCTAGTATTTACTACGTTTGCTTTCAACATCTATCATTCATCCCCTTTCAACAAGATGACATAAAAATACAATATAAAATTTCAACCCCCGAAGCAAAACAATTTTCAATTCAACCCCATTCCAAAAGGGGGGACACTGATGGATGGGTTAACCAATATGTCTGTCTACCCACATTTGTGGGTGGTGTGGTGATAGTCCAATAAAATATTATTAATTATTTATATTTATTTGTGTTTGATTTCGAATAATAGTGGGGTGGAGTAGACAAAAGAATGTAGACTATTTTATTTATTTACATACCATCACACCTGTACTCCACGAAGGGTTAACTAGAGGTGTAATGAATGTACACCCATAGTTTCCCGGTATGGTTTTAAGTCCTATGTAATAGGAAGCGTGCCTATAAACCGGTCTGAAATCCTAAATCTAAGCTACTAGTTACTGAGAATTTCATAGAAAAACCCAATAACACTGCTCGTCGTGGGCATCGAACACAAGACCTCTATAAGCGCACTTTGGTTTATTTTAATCAGGCATCGGGGCCCATAAAAATATACTACTATGATTGTTTATACATTTAGAACTTTACCAGAGATAATATTGAAATGTCTCATGTGCCTGTGATGTGTGTCGTGATGGCTCAGTGGTTAAGGCGCCCGTCTCTCATGCACGAGGTTGTGGGTTCGCATCCGGGCATGGGCAAGTACCAATGTGACTTTTTCTAATTCATATGTACTTTCTAAGTTTATCTTGGACATCACTGACATCGGTAACCATGTCAGAGGCCCTTGAGGCGGTTTAGAAACTCTGACACTAGGGTGTGTGGGGTCGTTAGATTAGACCTTACTGCCCACACGATAAAGAAAGAAAGAATGTGCCTGTAATTACACCGACACCCATCCCCTCAAACCGGAACACAGCAACGCTGCTTTACGGCAGAAGTAGGTATGGTGGTGGTACTTCCCCGGACGACCGTCTATACTTTTCAACTCTTAAAAGACTGTGTGAATTAAATTATGGATACACACATAATTATGTTAATTAATTAGGGATACATACTAGTTTTATTTGCCGCGGTGTCACCCGCGTTCAGCCACGTCTTTGGTAACTGCTCCGCTCCCCTTGGCCGTAGCGTGATGTTCTTTTAGAACTAAGCCTTAATCTAGAATCATATATAATATTCATTGATAAAAACCGCACTAATATAAGTGTAAAATCTTAAATCCGCCTTCAGCAAGCATGGTGATCAATGTTCGAGCTTTCTCTGTAAAGGAAGAAGACCTCTCCTGCAGTGGGATAATAATAGGATTGTTAAATACATAGGTGCTCTTAGAAGATTCTGATGACATAATATTTAAGTATTCCTTATTTGTGTTCCGCGTACGTGGACCTAATAAACGTGAGCGAAGCCGCGGGCACAGTTAGTTAAGTAATAAGTAGGTAAATCATGGTAAATGTAATATTGTTTGCACTAATTTAATGGGAATACCCCTTTTGTCATGGAAAATACTATCTCCTTTTATAGATTCATCATTTGTCACTTACATGCTAAATTACAGTGCAAAAGCAGGAAAAATCTTAGGTTATAGCAATGTGAACTTTATGTTTTTGGAATAAAGACTACTAAAGTTTAGTCGATAGTAAATAAAACTGGATTTTTAAGTAAGTATATATCAGTACATTTTGCGTGATATTGTGAAATCTGTATTTTGATGTGAAGCTGCAAAGTCGCGTAGTGTCAAAATGTGTTTTATTACAAGATTTTTATTACTTTTCATTATTATTTTAGGTTTGACACAGGTGCGTAATTACACTTTATAAATTTACTAGCTTTTGCTCGCGGCTTCGTCCATGTGGTTCTTTCAAATCGTTAAGTTACATATTTGGTTACTGCTCCGCTCCCGTTTGTCGTAGCGTGATGTTATATAGCCTATACTACTCCTCATTAACCTGGCTATAATATGAAATAATATTTTTTCCAATCCAAGAGGTGGTTTTCCGATAGGAAGAAGCGCATTTAAACAAACAAACGATCAATGAAAAAGATGTTTTCAGCTTTATTATATTAGCATAGATTTTTAAGATCTGCAGTGTTCTTATTCTGTAAGAATCTCCATCGATGAATTTAGATAAAATGAGTTGTCATCCCTCCTTTTTTTTTACCGACATGAAATCATCAAATGACTTCCCCAGCCCTGGGCGGGGCGGAAGGGAGTGTCAGATTTTTACTGACTAAAACTCATCCATGTTCCTTCTTGTGCCCTTTGCGTTCCGGGGCGCGGTATCTCTTTCGAACAACCCGCAGCCTCGGCAGGCATCGGCCCTTAGTGGCCCCTCTATTGTTTGCTGACATCTCTTTGAGGTGCGCGTGGAACACGAACGCGCCTTCGACACGGTTGTCATCCCTGCTGATGATGGGGATTTGATTAACAGCTCATCTCTCGCTCATCATACATCATATCAGTCGAAAGACGTCCACTGCTGGACACATGCCTCCCCTAAAGATAGCCACAACGAACGGTCCCGGCGGTTTTCCACTATCTCATCTAAATTAGATCATCAATGTGATCTACCTACCTAACACTAACGGGCGGTAAATCTAATGTCGAATGTGCGTGATTTAGATAAAAATCAAGTAACTATGTAAATTCACTAAGGTTTTTTTTTTATGCCACTTTAGGTGGCAAACAAGCTAACTAGCTAGCTAGGATTCTTATAAAATAGACTGACTGGTGAAATGACAGCTTAACTCGAGCTTACTTTACCTAAATTCTACCGAAGGAGATTTTTACAGAAAACCGACAGTTATAGTAATGGTTATAGTAATTACAAGTCCAGGTTTCCTCACGATATTTTCCTTCACCGATGCCAATGATGTCCAAGATAAACTTAGAAAGTACATACGAATTTGAACAATGAATATTTTTATTAATTTTATCATGTTTTTTTCCAGATCATTGAAAGCCACTTCTGGGGAGGTCCACCACCATGGTACAGACCAAGATTCGGACCAGTCTACGGCCCGGTCTATGGCCCAGTATATGGTCCCGGCTTTGGACGAGGATTCGGGCCCATTTATGGACCACCACCTCCGCCGTTCTTTGGATAAATTATTGACGACCTATGTTCCGATGAAACTGATGAAATGTATGACCCAAAACCGACAAATTAAATATGTAAATGTTTTTTTAAGTCTTGTATTTTTTATCTTTTATAAAAGACGTTACCCACACTGGCAATTTTTATGTATGTTATATTATTATGTGTTAGAGATCATTTGCATGCAATTTTTAATAGCAATAAAATTCTTAGTAGCGGCTCGGATTAGTATTTGTGCCCGGTTAATGGCAGTTGGCTCGGCCCCTATTACATGGGATCTAAACATAATGGCGAATCAGAATCAGAACTTTATTTGCTCTAAATGTAGGTACAGAATTGGATATGCGAACTGTGGGTGTACATTATTGGTACACATCCTCTGCCTAACCTTTCAGGGAATACAGGCGTGATGGTATAGCTATATTATTTTGTACTAATTTGAAAAAATCTTACATATTTAGCGACTCCATGCCATCTGAATACTTAAATTTCCACTCAATTAACTGTTTGGCTGGTCTGCGGCAATTTCTCAGTCGAATTGTTAGCCTCAAACACAATGCATTGGCCGATCGTTTGTACAAAAAATAAGGTCTCCAATAAATTCGCAGTTTAATAAAAATTGTAGATAATGACTGAGAAAATGTACTGTTGATTAGCGTGCCAGATGATACTGTTTAAAGGAGCTAATGATTCAATGGTTATTTACGAAAATATTCTTTTGACGCTAGAGGTCTTGGGTTCGATTCCCAGGTCGGGCAAATAGTGTTATTGGGTTTTTCTATGAAATTCTCAGTAGCAGGTTGGGGGTTAGGATTTGTGCGCAGTTGATGGCAATAGGCTTGCCCCCTATTAGAAGGGACCTAAACATACCGGATAACTGTGGGTGTACATCGATACACCTCTGCCTATCCCTTCGGGCAATACAGGCGTGATGGTATGGATGTATGTATTTTTTACTGCCTTTTTTTATTGAGTATAGAATATGCTTAGGTGCGTAGGATCTTTGGCTGATCAACGGATACCCGGCGATAAACAATTGATGGTCAAAATGTTTAAATCGGTCGGTGAGGTCGAATGGTGTAGCAGAAACTGTCGATAGACGTCGACTAATCCATTCTACCATTGATCGAGGTGTCGCCGAGGATCGCCTTTATAGGTGGGCCGTGAGAACTGCTACGGATGACGTTCGCGACCAGCATGGCCCACATCTGGGCTCCCTCTTCATAACATCGCCACAACTCCAGGGAGCGTGCAGCGTGGACCATAGAGTCCCCCATCTATCGTCTGCTGGCCCCTCTTATGGCGGCTTCAATTCGGCATTTCTACTAGATCAAAGCTGACCTACAGATTTTCGCTGACCCCCTACCACTTATAGTGGTAACTAGTAAAATTATACACAAGAAAATATATAAAGACAGATTTAAGATACTTAAATAATTTGTAATTTATATAACATCAAAGTTAAATCCGATAGTGGGCAAATTCTAATAGATTAAAATAATACCATCACGCCTGTATTCCCGGAAGGGTTAGGCAGAGGTGTACTAATGTACACCCACAGTTCGCCGGTATATTTAGGTCCCATGTAATAGGGGGCGAGCCTATTGCCATTAACCGGGCACAAATCCAAACTCCGAGCTGCTTCTGAGAATTTCATAGAAAAACCCAATAACACTTTTTGCTCGACCTGGGAATCGAACCCGGGACCCCTTGCACAGCAGTCGCACTTGCGACCACGAGACCAACGGGGCAGTTAAAATAATTATTATGTAAATTCTTAAATTCCTGTAAGCCCCTCAAACTAGGACCCATTGTGCAGCGAGTAAGGCTCTTTAAGACAACCCTATTGACCTGGGACCTTGCTTCTTCTTCTTAGCGTTTCGATGACAAACTATACACATAATAACCTCTATTATTACCACAAAGAATTTCGCTACTTTCTCACCCGCCATATTTGGAAATCGCCTTGAATATAACTGAAGTGAGGTTTAGGCAAAATAAGTCGATGTGGCTATTTCTAGAGGAGGCCTATGTCCAGCATTGGATTTTATTCTGCTGATATTTATGATGGTGATGTCAGGATCCAGCGCATCTCAAACTCACTTCATCTAAATTCACCGAAGAAGATATAGAATATAGGTACCAGTATATCTATGGGACTAACATCATAAAATGTAATTCTCCAGACCGATTCCGGCCACGGCGGCTAATCTTAATGCAGACTAGCCACGTACGCAGGAGATATTATACTGCACAAGTGTGTGCGCAAACACAGGTGCACTCCCTCTTCCCTAACTCTCATAACCCGATGGGACGGCAATCCGACACGACCGGAGAGAGATCAGGTGCAGGACCAACTGCTTTACGTGCTTTCCGAGGCACGGGGGTGTCTTACCACCAACTTCCAAACTCCGGGCTGCTACTGAGAAATTCCTAATGGAAAAACCCAATAACACTTTTTGCCCGACCTGGGAATCGAACCCGGGACCCCTTGCTCAGCAGTTGCGCTTCCGACCACGAGACCAACGGGGCAGTCATCATAAATAATATCACAAACGATGATGTAAAGGTAGAGAAGACCTATTACAAAATATCAAACAAAAACCCAAAGTTTTTGTCGTTCTTATACCGTCCTCTTATTAAACTTACCGTGTGGGTAATCGTCACCTTTAGTCTGGCAACACCGCGGTTGTGTAATAATTAAATATTTTCATAACACGACAACACTGGCTCGTGCCTATAAATCACGGAGGGTGTGCGTTCTCGCTGTTTGAAGGTATACGTCACGCGATTATTTTGTACCAGATTCTTCCTTGATTTTGAAAAACATAGCTTTTTTTTCCTTGCATAATCTTGACTGCTGGCAAAAAAAAAAAGAAATAAGCATTGACTGTTCCTTTTGTTTGACTGTTTCCATGTGTACATAAATGGCGAAAGAAATAAATACGTTTATTGAAACTATAAATCCAGTTTAACCATCACCTTCACGCCTGTACTCCTCGAAGGGTTAGGCAGAGGTGTACCAATGTACACCCACAGTTCGCTGGTATATTTAGGTCCCATGTAATAGGGGGCGAGCCTATTGCCATTAAACGAGCACAAATCCAAGCTCCGAGCTGCTACTGAGAATTTCATAGAAAAACCCAATAACACTTTTTGTCGAATCGAACCCAGGACCTCTAGCGTAGCAGTCGCGCTTAGGACCACTAGGCCAACGAGGCAGTTCCAGTCCAGTTTCTTTGCCAAATTACACAATCAAATACACGCAATCTCTAAAAGACTACTCTGTTGGTCTCCTAAGATTCCTAGGTCATACAAAATGTTATTGGGTTTTTGCATAAGTCATATCTCTAGGACAGGCATTTCCAAAGCCTCTGGTATTGCAGATGTCTATGGGCAGCGGTCATATGCACGAGGTTGTGGGTTCGCAACCGGGCACGGGCAAGTACCGATGTGACTTTTTCTTATTCATATGTACTTTCTAAGTTTATCTTGGACATCGGTAACCATGTTAGAGGCCCTTGAGGCGGTTTAGAAACTCTGACACTAGGGTGTGTGGGGTCGTTAGACATTTACTGCCCACACGATAAAGAAGATAGGCAGCGGTGACCACTTATCATCAGGTGGGCTGTGCGTCGGCTTGTTTGTCATCCAATGATAGAAAAAAAATCGGATGACGTCACAATCCCGTATCACAATGCAACCGCACATTAATAAGGGGTAAACACATAACGCTACTGCTTTATAATACCGTTCTACGGCCTCTATTATATTAGAACAATGGCCTTATAGCCGTATAGCCCTTAAATATTTGGAATATCTCATAGCAATTTGTCAATGTCTCTTAAAAATCATTTTATATCATGACTCAGGGGGTTTCATTCATAAGATTGTTTATAATGTGTGATAAAAATATTTGAGTGGGTTTGTAAATAGTTTTTTGAAGTGAAGGGAAAAAGTGTTCTTGTATTTTGAAGATTTTTGGGTTCTTTTCGACATTCTTTTGTTTTTTATGATAATAAAGTAGCTTAATGACAATAATAGTCTGCCTCGGTAGATAGGGGTTTTCTATGAAATTCTCAGTAGCAACTCCACTCCCGTTAGTCGTAGCGTGATTTTCTATATCGTATAAACGTTCTTAAACCGCTTTATCTATTGATGAACCGTATTCAAATCCGTTGTGGAGTTTGCAAGATCTAAGCGCACAGAGGGACCGTCGGCAAAAGGCGACTTCGTTTTAAAAGTAAAGGAAAGGATATAATGATGTCTTCCCGTAATTGCAGTTATTTTAATCATCTGGAGACCATATCTGGGAACCTTCAAATTACAGAGATATTGACGGTCAATATTCGAATTTTTTTAAACGCTTTTGATTAAATGGTCTCCTTAGCGAACCAACGATTTGCAATGAGCGACTTCAACTTACTGACTACCTGTCCTACTCCTTGACAGTTCAAAAGTGCCTGTAAACGGTCTAATTGAAATAAACGCTCCGACTTAACATCAATCGATTTGCCAAACTACATTTTCACCTGACTCCACATTCAAGAACAAGAGCGAAGGCTATTTTTACTATAGGTACCAAGCTAAATATGTATGTAAACAGTTTATTTACCTCACCGTCGTCAATACCTGTCGGTCGCTCTCAGACATACGTACAAACATAATAACTTCTTCGCATTGTGTTGAAAACTGCGCAAGAGTCGCCACGCTGTGCGATATCCGACCGATCGGCAGGGGTGGCACTGTTGAATTATTCATTGAAACCGATAATAAAAAGGGGAAAAGATTTTTTTGTTTTTTGCTCTGAAATGGCTAAGAAACTACTGAGCCGATTTTAATGATTTTTTCACCAATAGATAGGTACATTATTCTTGTGTAATATAAGCTATAAAACATCACGCTACGTTCTATGGAAGCCAAGCAGTGATCAAAGACGTAAGTTAGTCTTTACTAATATTATACATAAAGGAGAAAAAAAAAGTTTGTTTATACCGAATTGTTTAAGAAACTACTGAACCAATTTAAATTCTTTTTCGCTAATAGATAGGTACATTATTCCTGTATAATATAAGCTATATAACATAACGCTACGTCTTACAGGAGCGGAGCAGTAACAAAATACGTAAATTAAGTCGGGTGAACTCGCGAGCAGGTCGCTAGTAAAAAATATTTCATAAATATTTTTTTCATGTGCACATTTTTCGCAAGATCATGTGCCAGCGCATAAATGGTGGGTTTAATGAAAAGCAATAAAAAGCGTTTTTAGTAGTTAGTATGAATGTTTTAATAGACTATTAGACAGACCAAATTGTTATGTTAAATTGGTAGTTAACCGGTGTGATAAAATGCGTTTGCAGTCAACTGCTGTGGTTTTATTTGTATTCTGAAATTTGCACATACCATCACGCCTGTATTCCTCGAAGGGTTAGGCAGAGGTGTACCAATATACACTTACAATTCACCGGTATGTATAAGTCCCATGAAATAGGGAGCGAGTCTAATTGCCATTAACCGGGCACAAATCCTAATTCTGAGGTATTACTGAGAATTTCATAAAAAAACCTAATATCACTTTGCTTGACCTGGTAATCCAACCCAAGACCTCTAGCGTAGCAGTCGCACTTAGGACTACTAGGCTAACAAGGCGGTTGTTTTACACACCGCACACTTTACGTGTGAAGTAGTTTTTTAAATATGTCATTATATTGTTTATCTATAGTATTTATATGTTGTGAAATATGTATTTTCTATGGGCCTTGATGCCTGATTTAAATAAATAAATTAAAAAATCTTTAGCGTGGCAACCCTAAGACTTTTGCGGTGGCTATCCGTGTAAGGCGTGTAGCGTGTTACATTTTTTTATTTATTTTTTAAGAATATAATATTTTTTTAAAACTCTTTTTACCATACTTATCTGTTTCTGAGAGTTTTTTATGATACATTATAAAATGTGGTTCTTTTTTCATTACATACTAGTGTTGGTCGTGGCTTTGCTTGGCATTTTTAACTCTTCCTTGTCTTTAAGGTTTCGTTTGGCACGTGACGTTTATCGTTCTGCCGTCGTGAGTGCAGTACGGGTGTCGCACGATATTCTTGGTGTGTCAAGTTTATGAGAAAAGACAACCGTACTTCTTCATATATACAATAAGACACCTATCTATCTGCTTAGCCCTTCCCGAACTATGTTGGGGTCGGATTCCAGTCTAAGCGGATGCAGCTGAATACCAGTGTTTTACATGGAGCGACTGCCTATCTGATCTCCACCACCAAGTAACTAGGCAACATGATACCTCTTGGTAAGACTGATTGTCAGACTTCCCGTCTTCTGACTATCCGTAACGACTGTCAAAGACCTATGAATGACGGCCGAGACTAACGGCTTTATGTGCTTTCCGAGACACGGGGTAGTCACACCACCAACTTCCGAACTCTGGGCTGTTACTGAGAAATTCGAATGAAATGAATGAAATGGAAAATCTAATAACAGTTTTTACACGACTTGGGAATTGAACCCAGGATCCCACGTTTATCAGTCGCATTTTATAAAGCCCTAAGTTACTATGTGGTAACACAGGGCTTAAAAACTTAGAAAATAAAAATACGCACAGACAAGCAACCTTCTTTCTTAATAAATATAAAGGTAAAAACATTGTTATTTCCCTCATTTCATTACGCCATTTTAAAAATGGCGGACGTTTCGGCGGGAATGCCTTGTAAATAATATTATTACAACTTTTTATCACTTTATAGACTATTATATGGTAATAAGAAGAGATTTTTACACTTTTTTTCCGAATTCTTGGATTTTCGGACACCTTAGGCGTCCATTTTCGACATTTGTGTCTAAGTAAGTCTTGTGCCAAAATATATTACGTGGTTGGATTATGCTAAAATTTTGCGCAAAGGAGTGTTAAAGGTAGGGTCCTGGGCAATAAATATTACGTTTCTTGAGTTGGTTTAAGTTGGGCAATAATGGGTCGCGTCGTGTTTGTTTAGAAAATTTTGGTGGTGGGCTAACTTTGCCTGTTTCAAAGTGTAGATACCTATGAAAAAACGCATTTTTTTGAAAAAATCTTGTCAATATTTATACTAATATCATAAAGCTGACCAGTTTGTATGTTAGAGAGCGCTTAGCTCTGGAACTGCAGGTTTTATTCTGGATTTTTTCGCTAATCGTTTTTTTTTACATTGTCTCTGAGTGCTAATAGACTAATTATATTCGAGGACAAAGTCGCAGGCAAAAGCTAATCTAATGTCATTCTACCAAACATTATTATTCCCTGACTGTACGTGAGAAAGACAAATTATAGGATGGAGTACTGAGAAATCGTTGTCTTCAACAAATTCCATGAGATCTTGCAATGCAACCAAAATTACTGATACTCAGAAATGAAGTCACCTATTTAGGAAAGACTGCTTCTGAGTTATTTCAGTGCATTCTCAGACTAGTAAATATTTGCATGCATACATTAATTGTGGTTAATTAATCTTATTTTAACGATAAAAACGTATAAGTTTTATTAGTAGAGTAACTACAGTTGTCAGATGGAAGGGCGTATCTGCATTTTTTGAAAAGAATACTACAGATAGACTATGACAGGCGAAATTTTAGTGTACTTCATACCTTTGGCTACCTCTATGAGTAATAAATATAGGTATACGAAAAAAGAAACAAGCAAAAATAAAGTAGGTATAGGAAAAACAAAATGTGACAAGATTTTTTCGCCTTCTATAATTCAACGTTTGTCATTTCCTACTGGAATATTCGAGTTGAATTATTGTAAGGCAAAGGCATCTTCACACACAGAGAAGGCACGAGCTTTGATCACTATGCTTGCTGAAGGCGAATTGGCGATAACAGACTTATATTAATTATAAGTCCAGGCTGATGTCGTATATAATCTTAGAAAGTAAATTATGAATTGTAAAAGTCACATTAGTACTTGCTCACGCACGACTATCACCGCTTGCACTTTTTTTGTACACTGGGAATCATCAAATGACTTCTTCTTCTGAGCGAAAGGGAGTGTTAGACTCATACTGACTAAAATTCATCCGTGTTCCCACAAACGCCCTTTGCGTTCCAGGACCGCAGTAACTCTTTCTAACAAATTCCGCAACAATATTTGCACTTACGCCTTTATTTTTCAAAACAGGCGTAAGTGCAGTAGAAAGAAAATATGCGATGCATGCACCTAGGCTACCCATATATAGAGAACCTTTCTTGTTACCCACCGTTATTATTTATGTATTATCAGTTATTTGCATGTGGTTCTTTATGTAGTTACAAGACAATGAATTTGACTGTACAAATAATAAGTTGGCGTGTTCGAAATGTCCCGTAGAGTTGGTAACATGGACGCCTGAATTGATGATAATGTCAAATTTATGGTGTTGCACGATAGCAAAAATGATTTTCTTAAAAAAAGGGTTTTCGGAAATTTTGCCAATTGAAGGGGCAATGTTGACAGGTGTCTGTAACTTTGCCTTTTAGACTGGAGCACAGAAATGATAAAGACATCTCAACGTTGAAAAGTATGTTTTTTGTTTGGACACGCTAATATACGGATTTACTGGTTTAATACTTTAAAAATTCTGTCGCTAATAGAAAGCTACATTATCTTGGCTATTTACAAACATACAAATTTTAATATAAATGCACGATTTTTTCTTATGGGGTTAGGCAGAAACCAACGCCACCTGCTACGATCCTTACATGCTCCTTTCGCCTCGTTCAATCTTTTTAAACAAGCACGCGGGTTACTACTAGCGCACACCCGACATTTTCATATTTAATTTGGGATCCGTAAAAAAATTACGCGGGCGAAGTCACAGACAAAAGTTAGTAGCAGCCTAAAATAGTGTGGTTAGTGGTGACAGAATTAAATTTACAAAGCGGTCACACTATTTTCATTTAATAATTTTCTTTAGTAGATAGTCAAGTAATATTATTTTAATAGTGGCATTAGTGAGCAAAGTACGGACTTATTTGCATAGGTCAACCGTCGAAGAGATTCTCTGACTATGATGGTAGATCAAGGAATAAGAATACAGACACGACATGTTGAATCTGTAGTGGTTTTCTGTAGAAATCTCCCTCGGTGAACTTAGGCGCCATGAGTTTGAGGTGAGCTGTTACTGCTTATCTTGGAATAATCCTCGAAATGTCTTGTGGTGGCAACCCGGTTGCCCAGTCTAGATTTACGCTATTTTTCTGCGTAGGGCAAAGTTGTCATGATTTCTCTGCTGAACGATTTGGGTGGACAATCAGATAGGTTCCTAAACAGACTGATTAAAATGAAATACCTTATTTAAATTTCACGAACAACTTCAAAAACTAGATTTTTCTTGTATTTGAATACCATGATGTCTGTAGACTTTATTTTAAAAAATAAAGAACCAGAGGATCGTTTTTTTTTCTTTTTTCTTTTTTTTTTTAATAATAAAAAGCTTAATACCTTGTATCTTAGTTTGATTGAACGCGCTAATCTCAAGAACTACTGTCCAATCTGAAAAGATCATTTGCATTTCGCCCGTTAGTCGAGAAGTAATCAAAGATGGTGAAACCATATTGCTAGTTAGACCAATATGAGGTTATTCACACAGGGGCAACGGCAATATCGGTCACTTCACCAAAAATAATTCTGTCCACTCTACAAAAATATTCTCTGTCAAAATTCCAAAACGAATATTCCAGTAGGAAATGACTAATTTATTCCAAATCCCGTCCGCTATTGTTATGTTGGCAGCGCCAATCTCCAGCCAATGCCGCTATTCGGCTGCGGGATTCGACAAATATTGTAGTGTTTACTCTTGCTTTGTCTCCTCTGCGTACTAGTTGCTGCACGCAACTTTGCCCACGTGTTTTTTTTTTCCTGTGTTACGTCTTTGGTTACTGCTGCGTTCCTGTGTGTTGTAGCGTGATGTTACAAAGCCTTAAACTATGACTTCATCCGCGTGGTTTTTCCACCCGTGTTAAGCCACGTTACTGCTCTGCTCCTGTGTTTAGTAGCGTGATGTTATATAGCTGATACTATTTCTGATGAATGTGGTTATTAAATACTACCATTTATACAATCCGACTGTTAGTTTTACAAACAATAAGCACGTTGTTTCTACATATAAACTTCATGACAAGATCAACTTTCATTCATTTGCGAACACTTAACAAAATGATATGTTCTATACAAAGATGAAATTGGTACCTATCTATTTATATGAAATACCACCTACTCTGAAAATTACTACCTACACCAGAAGAAATTTCATCTTGATCTTAGAACTACACAACAATCATCATCATCATCTTCCTGCCCTTATCCCATGTTACTTGTGGTCGGCGCAACACGTTTTCTTCTTCCATGCCGTCCTGTCAACCGTCATGCTATCACTGACTCCCTTCTCTTTCATATCGTTCTTCACACAATGTTTTCTTTGGCTTTCCTCTTCCTCTCCATCCATCTACATTATTCATAACTCTTTTGGTCACATGCGTTTTATCCCTCCTCTTTATATTTTTAGAACTATACAAATCCTGCCTGAGAATCTTGGGTTCGATTCCCAGGTCGAGCAAAAAATGTTAGAAAAAGAAAATATTGAAAAAAATGACTTACAACGTTTTGAATGTAGACCTAATAAGGGTCTGGATTTTAGCTGTATTTTTGGCAGGATGTGTGTTGACTGTTTTTTGTTTTTTTGGGGTCCACAGAAAGAATACTGTCCTTCTTATTTAATTCAGTACCATCTTAGCCTGTCTGTGGAACTGCCTCGTTAGCTTAGTGGTCCTAAGCGCGACTGCTACGCTTAAGGTCTTGGGTTCGATTTCCAGGTCGAGCAAAGTGTTATTGGATTTTTTTATTCAATTCTCAGTAGCATCTCGGAGTTTGGATTTCTGCCCGGTAGGCTATAGGCTCGCCCCCTATTACATGGGACCAAAAATATACCGGCGAACTGTGGGTGTACATTGGTACACCTCTGCCTAACCCTTCGGGGAATACAGGCGTGATGGTATGTTTAGTCACATGCGTTTCATCCCTCCTTTTCACATACATTTCTTAGAACCACACAAATCTTACTAGTAAGGAATTAATACCCCTTTTATATCTCAGTTGGGGTCAAAAAGTGAGGAATTTGCCCCCTTCATGCGCTCCTACTCCCTAAGGTTGTGTGTGTGGGTGTGAGGTATGTGTGTGTATATTATTATTATTTAGTCGTCGGCGGTACCGCGGGGAACTCGTTTCAAGACGGCTTTAGGCCGTGACCTCTAGGGATGGGATTTGGGAATAGTTTGGGTATCGATATCGATGGTTTTAGATTTATTTTGAAGTTGAGTCTTTTTGGAAAATAATTGTTGGTTATTTGTGGGTATTTTTTTATCCAAAATATGTTAAGTAGCATTTATTAAATTAATTAGATATGTAAATTAGACACTCACTAAGTTTATCAATATTACTTCAAGACCTAAATATTGCATTAGGTAAGAAACTGTAAGTAAGAGAGATGTAAATAAATTAAAAATGAGAAGATAAAATGAAAATGATATGAATGAATGAAATGTAATTAATTAATTGAATTTTTATACAGTTCATTTTGGGATGATTATTTATTGCCTCTTATATTTTATCAATTCATTGAAAAGTCAATTCTGAAGAATGAAACAATTTTTGCGGGTACTACAAAAATAAACTAAAGACATTATTTTCTTAAAAACATTAGATATTTTCATGATTTCTAGCCAATTCCTGCCACAGCGACGACACATAGTAAACTTAAAACACCTAAATAAAAACTCTAATCATCATATAACTCAAAGAATTACACAGAAAAATAAAAAATCCCAACGAAAAATAATAATACTTATCTATCTTATCGACAAACCCAATTCGCAAAACCGCCCCATCACTAAAACGCGCGTCACTTTCGTGTTTCATCTTTTACACCTTCCATGATGCAATCCTCTGTCTTCCTCGCTCTCGGGCCTCTCGCTCGCACACTCCTTGTTCCTTCGGAGACTATCGGCATACGTTTATCGCGGATTTACATATTTTTATTTGTAATAGTGTTTTTTATGTGACTATGGTTTTAGAAGACTGTTAGGTAGTGAATGGTTAGGGACGTGTGATGTCCTAGGTTCGATTAGAGCTCAAATAATAATACCACACGGAACATACCATCACGCCTCTATTCCCCGAAGGGTTAGGCAGAGCTGGAACAATGTACACCCACAGATCGTTGTATGTTTTAAGTCCCATGTAATAGGGGGCGAGCCTATTGCCATTAACCGGGCACAAATCCTAACTCCGAGCTGCTACTGAGAATTTCATAGAAAAACCCAATATCAGTTTGCTTGGCCTGTGAGTCGACACCAAGGCCTATAATAGCGTAGCAGTCGCGCTTAGGACCTCTAGGCCAACGAGACAGTCAAAAGCTGAAATAATAATACCAGCATGTTAATATCTCACTGCAGGGCAAATGCCTCTTCTCATACAGATAAGCTTTTTTTAGCAGAGTTCTTTGTGAAGGAGCTCGTCCGGAAAACACCACCATACCCATTTCTGCCGCAAAGTAGCTTTGCTGTGTTCCGGTTTGGCAGCGGTGACCCTAAACAATTTTATGCAACTAGCTTCAACTTTAAACTGTACCATCTTGACATTCAAGTGCCTGTAAATGGTCTAATTGAAATAAATGCTTTGACTTTGACTTTATATAATATGAATAAAAAGAGAAACCACGAGCATTGATCATCAATTGAAAAACGTCACGTTGGTACTTACTATCGAACTGGCAACTTCATGGATGATAGGCTGACGCCTTAACCACTGGGACATCATGACCCCATTATATTAATATTGCCAAACGTACCTCGGTATCCTAGTGTTACTTAGCGCGACTGCTACGGTCTTGGGTTCGATTTCCATGCCGAGCAAAAAGTATTATTAGGTTTTTCTATGAAATTCTCAGTAGCAGCTCGGATTTTGGATTTGTCCTCGGTTAATCAAAGTCAAAGCATTTTCCAATTAGACCATTTACAGGCACTTTTGAATGTCAAGAGGCAATGGCAATAGGCTCGCCTCCTATAACATGGGACCTAAACATACCGGCGAACTGTAGATGTAACTTGGTACATCTCTGCCCAACACTTCGGGGGCTACAGGCGTGATGGTATTATATTGTCAAAAGTTTAAGTTACGGTACATTATTACCCATATTAACCACGAGAGACGGCTTACAGTTAACCTGTCATAACGGGGTCGTAAACCTTTTAAATCTTAACTTTAACACCTGTCAACTCAAATTATTTAAATTGTCCGACAATTTCGAAGTTGTAATGTGTGACTGACTACTGAGATTTTTTATAAGTATTAATTATAAATATCAAGTATTATTTATATAATATTATAATCCTTTTAACCGACTTCAAAAAAGGTGGAGGTTCTCAATTCGATTGCATGTTTTTTTTGTACGTTTATTATGCGATAATTCCGACAATTATTAATTTATTACGATTATTCTATTTTGTTTGGTAGTTTATACTTTGGAGGAAGTTTGGTTTATAAATCATCAATCAATCAATTAATAAGCCAAAGCCTTCCACTTCCAAGACTCAAGTTATTTTTCACTTTTTAGTATTTTTATTCTTTTTAGTAGGCGGTTGTATTTTTGTTTCTTTTTTTTTTGTAATTTGTAATGATTGTTGTTAATATCGCTTATCTTTAATACAATGTTATTACCCTTTTAAGGGAGTGCATTCCTCAGACAGACCTCAGACGGATATCGTTTACGACGGCTAATATCAATGGAGAAAAGGTGCACTTCCTCTTCCCTATCCGATAGGACGGCAATCCGACATAACCGGGGAGAGATCAGGCGCAGTACCAACAGCTTTACATGCTTTCCGGGACACGGGGAAGTCACACTTCCAAAGTCCGGGCTGCTACGAGAAATTCCTCATAGATGACACTTTTTCCTGGTCTGAGAATCAAACCCAGGACCACATGATGAAATCGCGCTTGCAACCACGAAACTAAAGGGCAGTCAAATCTACCTTATTGGAAACACATTAACAGTGCAACGAACGGGATTCGTACTCACGACCTTTCGCTCCACACTCCTATATAATTTTACGTTTAATCATCATTTTGCGCAAAAAGTGCACAGAAATTGCGCATAATAGCCGTTTGGAGCAAATTTGTGCAACCAGTTATATCGACCTCTGTGCCAGTTATAAATTAACACCATACAATGCGCTGACATTAAGGATTTTGCACAGTTATTAAGTAAGGTGGGTGTACCGGTTGTAGGTGACGTTTTGTTATATTTTTTTGGATGTAAATCTTGCCTTACCCTTTATGACTTATCTATGAAGCATGCATTTGTAGGGATTTGTGTTATTTAAAAAACTTGTAATTTTTTGTGCATTTTAATTTTTTTATGTTAATTTCACGTCAACAAATAGCTTTAATTTCAATGAAATAATCACGCCATTAATAGTTTATAAATACTTGTAGTATTTATAAACTATTAATGGCGTGATTATTTCATAAATGCATTACATAAATGTAATAATACCAGCCAATTATTGTCCCGCTGCAGGACAAAGGCCTCTTCTCGTACAAATAAGGAACGAGGAAGGATCACCACGTTTAGCGATTTCTGACGACTAACTGGTTCCAGGTTACCACCATAAAACTTACCAGTCCATAAATTAATTGACAGAAAAGTATATAATTATCATCTTCATCTTTTTTATATTCTTTTTTCTTTATTTGCTATTCATAAGCGAAAAATACCTAAACAATTTTTTTTTGGAGAAATCATTTAAAATTTTGATACTGTTTTAACTCTAAATCATGATTTTTTTAATATTAAGTATTTTATAGCACAACAAAAATCCCTTACAAAGTAGGACACATTAAACCTTACGAGTCAAAAACAAAAACAAAACGAAACCTCACACTCCTGGCCGAGAACAGGTGCATCCACCACACGTCGGTGCACTGCAAGCAAGAAATGATTCTTAACGCGCGTCCGACAAGGCGCAAATATGAAAAGTGCGTTTTAATATCACACACGTACCTACATCAGTTTAAAAAGATAAAGTTTGTGGATAGTCGAATGTATGAGAGACTGGATTATCTATTTATTTAAATACATCACGCCTGTATTCTCCGAAGGGTTAGGCAGAGATGTACCAATGTACCTAAACCTGTAACCTACAGTTCGTTATGTTTTAGTTCCCATGTAATACTTACTGTCATTAACCGGGCACAAATCCTAGCTCCGAGCTGAGAATTTCATAGAAAATTCCAATAACAATTTGCTCGATCTGTGAATCGAATCCAAGACTTCTAGCATATCAGTTGCGCTTAAGACCACTAGGCTAACGAGGTAGTCAGTGATGTCCTAGATAAACTTAAAAAGAACATAATTAATTGCAAAATTCACATTGGTACTTGCCCGGTTTCGATACCGCAACCTCATGCATAAGAAGCGGGCGCCTTAACCACTGGCCCACCATGATAGGTACTGTTTAAATAAATACATTATGAATCCCAGCTTAAGTTTATAACTTAAGCCAAGCAGAGAGATCGCATCAAGATTAAAAATGCCAACACAGAATGCCTTCGCAAAATTTTATATTAAGTATATTGGCTTATATCAATAGATGCATAGTCCATGTACCTATGAAACTTGAAAATAAAAATTTTGACATTTACTATGTTAGGTACTTATCTAAAAAATATTTTTGTCGGAGAGAATAGAACATCCTACTACTATTATAAAGGCGAAAGTTTGTATGTATGGATGGATGTTTGTTACTCTTTCACGCTTAAACGGCTGAATGGATCTGGATGAAATTTGGCACAAAGATAGATTATAGTCTGGAATAACAAATAGGCTACTTTTTATCCCGGGAAAATGTACGGTACCCGTAGGATAACACATCAACTGTGACGCGGACGAAGTCGCGGGCAAAAGCTAGTAGAACATATGAATTCTAATATACCAACACACACGTCCTACAGAAAGTAGGGCCCACGACAACTATGGATTTATTGAACAGTCCGATAATCGGTCCTACAAAAAATCGGAAGTGGGTGGAAGCCCTTAATATATCAGTTTTTATTTTTGCAGGGTTCCTTAATAAAAAGTCTAAAAGATCCCTTTTGATCTTGCTTATCCGTCTGACCTTCTGTCCCAGAGCTATATCCTCTAAACCGCAATAAGTAGATACTTGTTTTTTTTTTACAGAAAATGACGTATTACTATGACCGCAATAAAAAGAAATTATTTAAAATTAAAAAGAAAAAAACAAGAAGTAAGGTAGACCAAGGGACAAAATTTATGTTTTGTAAACTATAAGAATAAAAAATTTTAGGTGTCATGCCGCCTTAAACAAAATATTAACAACACAACTCAAGCTATCACTTCACCTAAATTCCCGCAAAAAGACTATTACAATATTTATTACCATAACACAAGCTCTGCTTAGCTTGGGATCAGATAGCCGTGTGTGAGTTGTCCCAAGATATTTATTTATTATATACAAATAAATGATTATTATTATTCTAATATAACACTGTAACTTACTTATTCTGTAGGCTATCCACTACTTAAAGCCACGATCTCATAAACATACCAAACAAAATTCTACCGCGAAATAAAGGAACAAAAATTCAAAAAACGCAAAAACCAGTCGTCAAATACGACAAAAACCAACATCTCTTCACCGCATAGACGACAAAAGTGCTTGTAAAATAATTCTAGGTACTACTATTAACACATGCAAATGGGTTTTTGTCATGTCGTCTTTATTTGTCAAACAGAATACGGGCGCAGCACTTCAACACCTCGAAAAAATCTACTCAAAGAGCGAAGCGCCGCTGAAGTTTGGATAAGACGGACGGGTTTTGGAGAAAAAACGGGCTAATACGAGTTGGAGTTGCAAAGGTAGGCAAAAAAGGCCGAAAAAAAAATTGTTTCTTGTATGTGCCCCCTTTAATTTTTATTTAGTAATACACACACGCTTCGAATTTATATATTTTAATTATCTATATACGCATAATACTAATAATTATTATATATTATTAATTATAAAGAGGAAAGATTTGTTTGTATCAAATAAGATCCTAAACTACAGGACCGATTTAAAAAAAAAACATCAATAGATAGCTATATTATTCCTGAGTAACATAGGCTATATAACATCACGCTATGACTTACGGGAGCGAAGCAGTATCCAAAGACATAACTAACCGCAGGTGAAATAAGCCACGCGGACGAAGTCAAGTCGCTAGTATTTAAATTACTGTACCGGGCAAAGTACCAATGTGACTTTTTCAAATAATATTACTTTCTAAGTTTTTCTTGGACGTCACTGACATCAGTGAAGGAAACCATTGCAAGGAAACCTGGATGAGCTCCTTCACAAAGACCTCTACTACTACTCAACATCAAAATGCAAAAATCAAAATCAATGTCAGTCTTTCCGTCACACAAACAAGAATTGGACATTAAAATTCATACCACGACGATCAGTTGTTATAGATAATTTAGCCCACCCGAAACTTCAAGCCATTTCGGATTATCAATAATGTTTCAACACGGTTTGAATGTTAAGCAGCTGAACTAAGGTCTTTCCTGTAGTTTAATTACTTTTAGCAAGAACTTATAATTAATAACGACAGAATCAGGTTTCGTTTCTTTAAGATTATAAATTAATTTTTAAAGGTATTGAAAAGTAAGGTAAGTTGCGTGTTTGGTTACTGCTCCGCTCTCGTGGGTTGTAGGGTGATGTTATATAGCCTATGAGATTCATAAATAACGTGGCTTTCTATAGGGAAAAGAATTTTGAAAATCGGTTCAGTAGATCCAGAGATTACCCCCTACAACCTCACAAACTTTACCTCTTTTTATAATATTATAGTATGGATTGATTGTTACAAAAAGCAAAAAACTTATAAATAAATAATAATCGTTTTAAGACATAATAATTACCATCACACCTGTATTTCCCGTAGGGTTAAGCAGAGGTACCAATATATACAAGCAGTTCGCCGGTATGTTTAGGTCCCATATAAATAGGTAGCGAGCCTATTGCCATTAACCCGGCACAAATCCTAACTCCAAGCTGCGACTGAGAATTTTATAGAAAACTCAATGACACTTATTGCTCGATCTGGGAATCGAATCCAACACCTCTAGCGTAGAAGTCGCAATAAGGACCACTAGGCTAACGAGCCAGTTCAGTACATCATATTTTAGCAAAACTTAATATATCATCTAAGTATACCAGAATATGATCACTGTTAACACTTTTTGTTAACAGTGATCTTGGACGTAAAATAACAAAAGATTTTTTGTTTCGTATTTTATGTGTCCGACGCGTCTCAGGAAACGAACCCGGGACTTAGAATTAGTATGCAATGTTTATGTTATTGCGTCACGCAATATTTGAAGATATAGGGTGTTGTTTTATGTATATTTTAAGATTCAATTTATTGATTTAAATACCAGTTTCTTTCAATCTTTTGTTTTCTTTTAAATAAAATGTTTTATTTAATAGAACACTAGGAAGTTCTACTGTATTAGTTGCGTTTCAAAGTCAAAGTCAAAGTATTTATTTCAATTAGACCATTTACAGGCACTTTTCAATTGTCAAGAAGTTACAGTTAAAGTTGAAGCTAGTTGCTCGTTCCAAAACGTAGGTCTCTATGGAGAAGAACGAGCAAGAAACTCCATGGACACTCTTTTCTTTCAATTTGGTTTTTACAAAATCTTAGTTACAAAATTGTTGTTGCTTCTACCTAAATGTGAAAATAGATAATAGATATATATATATGTCGCATCCGGCAAGTGACGTTTACAACAAAACAAGGCACGCCACCTAGCGGCAACTATCAAGACTAGAGTTGGCGCGCTTTGACAGAGTCGGGGCGTTTCCGGTTGTTTACATTATTCAAGAAAACGCGCCAAGACGAGGATTCTGATCTTGGTGATCGACCAGTGAAGTCGCTTCGGAACTGTCCTACGTTTTGTTGAGTTAGAGTTTCAGTTGTTAATTGTAATTAGTTATTTCGAAGAGTAAAGTGATTAATTGTCTAAGTGAGTGTTATTTATTTGCACGATTACCCATATAAACCCGCCTGATGGCTGATCGTAGCTCGAACCAATCCCCCGACGCCGACATATATAATGATAGTTTAAAAACATATAAACTCACACTAGACCCGGGACCACTATCTGTAGGTCATACAAATATTTGTCCGTGCGGGAGTCGAACCCAAGACACGCAGCACTCAGCCATTCGCTTAGTCGCTGCGCCAGCCGTGCTGTGAATTTCAAATCTGTCTTGAGCAAGCGTTATTCGAGCCACCCAACGCTCGCTGTTCGCAGGCCCGTGCCAACGGTAGCCGGAAATCGTTTTGCGACTCCCGACGCCCGAGGCGTCTTCTGTCTGTTGCAGCGTCATGGGTGTGAGGTGTGCGCCTCCCTAAAGCGTTCCAATTCCTCCTTTGGTACAATCATCATCATGCATGCTGCATACATGCTGGACATACGTCTCCCCCATAGATTTACAAAAGGACCGGTTCGAAGCGGCTTGCACTCTGCGTGTTCCTGTGGTTTTTATAAGGTTGTCTGTCTACTCCGCTAAGATAACTCTAATTAGGTACCTACAATTAGAAGCCACAATGTTGAAATACCTCTCTCATAAAATACAACACAAAATTAAGCCCTCACAAAATATCCTTATTCATTTTCTTAACAATGTCATGAATTATTACGAGTACGGAACCGCAAACGTTTGCGGTTGGCTTCACCGCCGCCGCGCCGCAATGATTACGGAACCCTAATATTATGTTGTCACAGTTTTTGTGTGATGTCTTGACAGTGCGGTGAGAATGATGTTGGAAAAAAGATTTTATATACGTTTATCGTAAGTAATTGCAAAATTATTTAGAAATGGAAGTAATAATTTTAAGAGTACATTTTATGTTAGACTAGCTTCCACCCCGATTTCTTCGTCTTTGGTTACTGCTCCGCTCCCGTGAGTTGTAGCGTGATGTTATAAAGCGTCTATTATTTCTCATGAATCTAGCTTTTATCATATTATACGACAATATTTTTTTGATCCGAGTGTCACTTCCAGATATTAGCGTATTTAAATAAAATAGCTTTATTATATTAGTAATTGCTGTAATCAATTTAATATAAGTGCCAGAGATTATTGTGCCGAGAGGTTAGCAGGAACAAACAAACAGACAGACCAAAAAAATTGAAAATTGTTTTTTTTGTGTAAATACCGTATTACTTTCATATGTATTTAGTAAAAAGCTGTTAATTTGAAATCACAAACAGATACTTCAATTTTATACCAACAGTTTTTGACATCAATTGTCTCTGAAATCAATTCCATCCAATCCATGGAATTAAAAACGTTCAAAATCTAATTTAAATTAGGAAAATTGGCATTTATTCCCATACATTGAAAAAAAACACACAAATCAAATATGAAACACCCTGTAGTTACGTAAACCCTGTATAGTGATTAGCACATAATAAAAGAGGTTAGGATTCACGGCGCCGGCGCCGCTCTATGCAAATAATATTCCTTTCCAACCAAATCTATGGGAAATCATAAAAATCGACCTTGAATGAACAATAAAGAAGAATTTTATGATTTGTTTGTTGGTGTTAAAATGGTGGTCTTACCATCATACTATCACGCCTGTATTCCCCGAAGGGTTAAGCAGAGGTGTACTAATGTACACTCACAGTTTGCCGGTGTGTTTAGGTCTCATGTAATAGGGGGCGAGCCTATCGCCACTAACCGAGCACAAATCCTAATTCCGAGCTGCTACTGAGAAATTCATGGAAAAAACAAATAACACTGGTAAAAGGTGGTCTTTTAGTCCAAAAATCAATACCAATATTATAAAGAGGCGAGATTTGTTTGTTTGTACCGAATAGGCTCCTAAACTGCTGGGCCGATTGTAACCATGTTTTCACCAATAGATAGCTACATTATTCCTGAGTAACATAGGCTATATAACATCATGCTACGACAAGCGGGAGTGGAGCACTAACCAAAGACGTAACTTATGGCGGATGAAATCAGCCACGCGGGCGAAGTCTCGGGCAGTTCGCTAGTGATTCTAATAACTTTCATCATCATCTGCTTAGCCTTTTCCCAACTATGTTGGTGTCGGCTTCCAGTCTAACTGGATGCAGCTGAATACCAGTGTTTTACATGGAGCGACTGCCTATCTGACCTCCACAGCCCAGTAACTGGGTGACACGATACCCCTTGGTTAAACTGGTTGTCAGACTTCTTGGCTTCTGACTATCCGTAACGACTGTCAAAGATCTACGACCGACAGTCGGGACCAACGGCTTTAAGTGCTTTCCTAGGCACAGGAGTGACACACCACCAACTTCCAGACTCCGGGCTGCTACTGAGAAATATTAAATGGGCTGCTAATTAAATTACAAGCTATGTTAATAAATATGTATGTACGAGTGTGTTTTTATGTATTAAATCCGTACTAATATTATAAATGCGAAAGTAACTCTGTCTGCCTGTCTGTCTGTCTGTCTGTCTGTCTGTCTGTCTGTCTGAAAAAAGGACATAGGATAGTTTTCATCCCGGAAATCTCCCGGGAACGGGAACTATTAATCCACGCGGACGAAGTCGCGGGCAAAAGCTAGTATATTATAAATGCGAAATGTTGTAAGGATGGATAGATGGATGGATGAATGTTTGTTATGTACATTTTTCCTGGATAAAAAGTGTGTGTCCTCCTATGTGTTATGCCATATTACAATCTACCTCAGTGCCAAACATCCAAATCTTTTCAACGGTTTACGCCTATTAAGTAAGTAAGAAACATCCATCCATCCTCACAAACTTTCACATTTATAACATTATAGTAGTATACATTAGTCTAGACAAAAAACGCTAACTATTTTAACAAAAACCTTTTAAATTATTCATACTTTAACTGCGACACGAAAATTGAAAACGCCATTCGCATGTTGCAGTTCCATTTTACTTTTAATATTTTCGCGAAATGTCTGTTTGACAGTCATTTTTTATTGTTTGTACTCTCCGATGATATTTGCATTGAAAACAGTCAGTTGATTGGTTGCAGACAGATCGGAATATTTATTTGTTATTATATATAGCAACATTGTTTTATGTTTAATTAAATGTTGTTTGAAATTGCTGTTTTTGACGTGTTTATTGAGTTTTGAGTAGTTTTTGTGTTTTGGTTTGACAAAATGGTTTTAGAAATGCTTAAATGAGCTAATGCAGCGTGGGTTAGCTTGTTTTCAGTAATGTTATAAATATTAAAAGTAATGAAGTAATAATTTTACATAGGTAAAAATTGGGTAAAAAAATTATGTGGTTTGGTTCGCTTGCTAGAACTAACTCCAAATCATTTGGATCTAACTAATTGATTCCAAAATGTCAAAGAAACGATACAGTAATATTAATTGCAAACATAAACCCATTAGACCATCATAACATCACGCCTTTATTCCTTGAAAGGAAAGGCAGAGGTGTACCAATGTACACCCACAGGTAGCCGGTATATTTAGGTCCCATGTAATAGGGGCACCGCTTACTGCCATTAACCGGGCACAAATCCTGACTCCGAGCTGCTACTGAGAATTTCATAGAAAATCCCAAATCAAACCCAAAAATGGAAATCAGACCCAAGACCTCTAGCGTAGCTAAGTAAACTAGTGAAGAATAATAAAATTCTACTACATAAAAACGTTCAAAATCTAGTCGCAATCTCATCTTAGCATCTTAGCGACAATCAATGTCAAAAAATGAGGATAAATTTGATGCATTTTTGACAGATTGAGACTGGGATTACCTAGATTGCGAGCATTCCTAAAAGTTACTGAATTTCCCTCTTAGCAACTTATAATTTTTCACTAATTCTCATCCTCGCCCCATTCGCTAAATCAACTTCCAGCACTTCAAATTCCAGAAATCAAATCCATTCAACCCGATGAAAGGTTCATTTTAAATATTTACACTCGTTACTCCAAAACTGATTAAAGAAATTCATTTTGACGTTTCCAAGATAAAAGATGGCGAAAGAAATCGCCTGTTTGTTTTTTAAAATAATTTCTACTAAATTAATGCTGAGCGAATTTGAACTTTATGTGATTGAGTTAAGGAGGTTGATTGGTGATGAATCCAATCTAAATTTTGGGCGGGCCGGCTGCTGAAATATAAGCGGTGATCACGAATGTAGTTTAGGAGCTAGGGTGGCACAGATTTACATCATCCCATTTACAATAGTCCGCAGTTCTGGTCTTCGTGGTCCTAAGTGCGATTGTTAAGCGTAGGGTCTTGGGTTGCCGCCATGGGATCTGGAGGCGCTGGTCCTCGCGCGCCTACACGAGTGGCGCGCGGAGGCACTGGGCCGGGGGGAAACTCCGCTGCCGCGGCAAATTGCCGCCCAGCGGACGGAACTCCGGCTCGATCTCATGGCGACATGGAGAGAGCGACTGTCGCAGCCTCGTGCAGGGCACGCCTCGATTGAGGCGGTAAGTCCCCTCTTTGAGGAGTGGCTAGAGCGGCGCCACGGCGCCCTCACCTACCGCCTGACGCAGGTCCTCACCGGACACGGATGTTTCGGGAGGTTCCTGCACCTCATCGGGCGGGAGGAAACGCCCGGGTGTCACCATTGTGAGGATCGCCCCGAGGACACGGTGGAGCATACTTTGGCGGTGTGCCCTGCTTGGGCTGAGCACCGCCGAGTCCTCGAGGCGGCCATCGGCGGCGGCGCCCTCTCGCGTCCGGCACTGGTTCAGGCCATGGTCCGGAGCGAGGGGGAATGGGAAGCAGTCGCCTCCTTCTGTGAAGCTGTAATGCTAGAAAAGGAGGCGGCGGGACGGGAGAGGGAAAGGAGGGTCCCCCGTCCCAGCGGCCGCCGCGGTAGACGATCCGGGCGTCGGGAGCCACAAGACGACTCCCGGCCACCGTAGATGCGGGTCTGTGGACGGTGAGCAATGGGTAGCTCACCGTCCGTACGTTCACTAGCGACAGACCGTGTCGACGGCGCGTTCGTGTTCCACGCGCGCCTCAAAGAGATGTCAGCAAAATTGGATGGGGCCACTGAGGGCCGATGCCTGCCGGGGCTGCGGGTTGTTCGAAAGAGATACCGCGCCCCCGGAACGCAAAGGGCACATGAAGGAACATAGACGGGTTTTAGTCAGTAAAAGTCTGACACTAAGGGCGGGGGAAGTTATTTGATGATTTCCCGTCTATAAAAAAAAAAAAAAAAAAAGGGTCTTGGGTTCGATTTCCAGGTTAAGCAAAAAAAGTGTTATTGGGGTTTTTCATAACGAATTTCTCTGTAGCTGTCCGGAGTTTGGAAGTTGGTAGTGTGACACCCCCATGTTTCAGAAAGCACGTAAAGCCGTTGGTCCTGACAGTTATTTATAGATCTTTGACAGTCGTTAACGATAGTCAGAAGCCAGGAAGTCTGACAACCAGTCTTACCAAGAGATATCGTGTTACCGAGTAACGGGGTTGGGTTGTAACAGAAATTCGGTATGATATGAAATAGAAAGGCGCGCAATTTCAACTTAAATAATCTCTATAAATACTTTCTTGTTTATCTTGGACAGCACTAACATCGGTGCAGGGAAACAACGTGAAAAACACAGAACTTATTTATTTATGATAAGGACACCAATAGCACTGTAACTGTGATATAGGTATGTGCTCTCAATTCACTAAGCCTCCTTTCTAGAATGAGTCCCGACTGCTACAATTTATCTTGCTTTTTCATGAATACTTAGAAAAACAGTCGGGTTTTTTAAATTACCGTTTTTTATTTTTATTTTTTTAGTTTTATATTTTTATTTTGGTATACCACCACCACTGTGAGAGTGACACTGGGTTACTCTCACAGTAAATACGAATCTAACGACACCTCTCAAGCTAAAATCTCCTCCTTCTGGCGCAATCGGGTAAACAGATTTTGTTTCGAGATTTCTATAATTTAAAAAAAAACTCAGATCACGTAATAACCCTGCTATCTACCTCCCGGCCTAGCCTGGTAGTTAATAGCAAGCAACGAGTTGATTCGTATTGATGGTTCCGTACGGTGGCGACTGCCAACTTAATTGGTTTTCGCTTCGTGTTTATGCGTGTAGATTTTTTGGTTAGGGTTCTGTAAACATTTAGTGAGTGACCATTGGAATGGTACCCTTTTAATAATAGAAATGAATGGGTCTGATTTGGGTAAAATTGACTTTGAAGTAGAGTGGTTGTTATTGCGACTGCTAAGGAAAGGCTTCAGGGTTTGATGCTCGGGTCAGGAAGTGGTTAATATTCGTTAGTTTTTAGTAATAGTCTGTATCTATTTTATGCCTGGTTAATGACAATATTATCGACACGGTTTACCTAAATCCTTACTATCCTTACTAATATTATAAATGCGAAAGTAACTCTGTCTGTCCGTCTATCTGTCTGTCTGTCTGTCTCTTCTTCACGCCTAAACCACTGAACCGATTTCAATGAAATTTGGTACAGATATAGTCTGGGACCCGAGAAAGGACATAGGATAGTTTTCATCCCGGAAATCCCCCGGGAACGAGAACTATTAATCCACGCGGACGAAGTCGCGGGCAAAAGCTAGTAATATATATTATGTTGTAGATATTATCGGCACGGTTTACCTAAATACCTAAATAATAGGACAAAAAGAGTTTAGTTAGGTCAATCAGCTATGGTTACTCATTTTCGGATTTGATGTCATTTCAATTAGGTACTTTTAAATGGCTTTTTTATCTTTTTTGTTCCAAATGTAGTTGATTACTAATGTATCCAATCAAATTCGAATGTATTTATGTTTGCCTCATCTAGCTAGTGCTTAAACGAAAAAAAAAATCGCATTACATGTTTTTTTTCTTTTTTTTCCGAATGGGAAATCATCAAATGAGTTCTCCCGCCCTGGACGGAGCGGCAGGGAGTGTCAGACTTTTACTGACTAAAACCCATCCATGTTCCTTCTTATGCCTTTTGCGTTTCGGGGGCGCGTTATCTCTTTCGAACAACCCGCAGCCCCGGCAGGTGGGCGGCTGGACCTAACACTTCTGGCTACTCCTCTACGAACTGAAAGCTTGATTATTTCAAACCTACAGAACCTTTAAGATTGAACCAATTCAAGACGTATTTTATTTCCTTACAATCTTTCAAGTAGGTAATCAAATGATTTTTTCCTTCCTTCAAGAAACCAATCCAAATAAATATATTACTTTAAAGAAAATACATTTTAATATACCATCACGCCTGTATTCTCCGAAGGCTTAGGCAGAGGTGTATCAATGTACACCCACAGTTCGCCGGTATGTATAGTTCTTATGTAATAGGGAGCCAGCCTATTGCCATTAAACGGGCACAAATCCTTACTCCAAGCTGCTACTGAGAATTTCATAGAAAACCCATATAACAATATGCTTGACCTAGGAATCCTACTCAAGACCTCTAGCGTGGCAGTCGCGCTTAGGACTACTATTAATAAATTAAACATAATAATAAAAAATATTGCCATGGCAGTTCAAAATGACCAATCCCAACTGACAGCGCGCGTTCACGAACATGACGCGTGGATCAACACCATTTTGCTAATCGGTTGACAAATGACAGACGGAACCAATAAAATTACTACCGAATTGATAAGATAAGGTTCTCCTTTTAAGAAGTCGGTTAAAAAGCAGAACAGAAACTTCCAAAGACCCATAGGTATTTGAAATGTAAAATTATGTAAAACTAAAATCTTCATACTTTGAAGGGTAACTGATTAGTGATCAATACAATTGATGCGCCGGAGTGGGTCGGCCGGCGTCGGAAGCTGGTATTGTGATGCGCACACGCATAGTTTAGTTGCATAGTGTGGATAAGGAGAGGATCCAACTAACATCATATTTTTTTACCCGACTGCGCCAGAAGGAGGGTTATGTTTTTCGAGAGTATGTATGTATGTATAAATGTTTGGCTCGCTGTGCAGCCTGAACGGCTCGATGGATTTTAGCTTGAGAGGTGTCGTTAGATTCGTATAAATTTATTGTGAAAGTGACACTGGATATATCAAAATAAAATGTGCTCTCAATTTACTAAGCCTCCATTTCTAGGATGGGTCCCGACTGTAACAATTTATTTATCTTGTTTTAGGGCTTTTTTATGAATACTCAGAAAAGCAGTCGGGTTTTTTAGTTTTTTAATTACCGTTTTTTTTTAATGGATGGGAATTTATCAAATTACTTCTTCCACCCTGGGTGGAGCGGAAGGTAGTGTCCCATACTGACTAAAATCCAACCATGTTCCTCTTAATGCACTTTCCGTTCCAGGGTCGCAAATAAATAGAGGCCCGCTAGGGCCTGCCAGGGTAGTGGAATTTGTTCGAAAGAGTATCCGCGGCCCTGGAACGCAAAGGGCAATCGGAGGCACGCGGGAGGGTTTTTGTCAGCAAGAGTCTGACACTCTCTTCCGCTCTGCCCAGGGTGGTAGAAGCCATTAGATGATTTCCCATCCATAAAAAAGGCTTTTTTCCTTCACCGATGTCAGTAGGAACGTCGATTCTGTAAAATTCTGACCATGAACTCGCATCTCACGTCGCTATTCAATGACATCAAATATTCGATCAAATTCAAATGACATTGTTTTATTTGACACTTTGAAGTGCGAAGTGAGCGTAGAAGTGACGGTGGAATTACCGTATAGAATGCCACTGCTGTAGTCTCCAAAATAAACCTAGAAAGTACAGTATGAAATAGAAATGGTCACATTCGTACTTGCCCGTCTCACATTGCGAACCCACAGCCTCGTGCATGACAGGCGGATGCCTTAACCACTGAGCCACCGCTACATTTCCTAGTCTATTCCACTCTAATATAGCTGGTGTTTACATAATAATAAAGTGCACAATAGCGCCGCATTGTAATGAGTTACACCCACGCGTGCGCAACGCTACAGTTTGGGGTGTGGGGCAATTTAGAAACGGAAGCGATTTTTTATGAAACCGATGTTGTTTATGTCGCTAAGCTATAGATAGGTATGGTATGTAGGTGGCCTATATAGGTATTGTTAAAAATTTTCGTCAGTAATAAAGAAACAGCTTTTTTACCATGCAAAAATACAAAATATACACGATCAAAGTATATGCAACTGCTGTTTTCCTTTTAATATTGACGCTGGGGGTCTAGAATCATGTGCTCATTTATGTACATCCTTGGTTAAAGCGTTCGTAACGATGTCCTTTTCACCCCATATTCATGATTAATAAGCCCCGACATATTCAAAGAAGACGAAAATCTCCGATTAGGGTTCCGATTAATAGGTATGAGATCGCATTCGAGATTGACAGCAACCCTGTGGTAGGAGGGTCATAATACAAAAATATTTGGATTTTCTTCGTTTCAATAACGTTCGTGAATAATAAATAAATAGTATCAGCCTAAAGCCTCGTATGAAATGAATCATGTGCCTGTAATTATAGCGACATTCATACCCTTTTTACTGTAACACAGCAACGCTGATTTGCGGCATACATAGGTACAGTGGTAGCTCCTTCACAAAGAGCTCTAATATCTTTGTAGCATACATCTTTTAACTTATACCACACACAGTCAGACCAAATAATGGTAACTTACTATCTCTTAAAGTTCATAAAGGCGAAACATTTTGGGCATTCCACTAAAGTGACTCGACATGTTTTACTAGAGAACCGACGATTTTGGAAGTATTTGGCCCTTTTTGAAATATTATTGTTACCAGCTTGCTTTGGTAGAGGAAGAGGGAGGCCAAGAAGATGTATAGATTGCGTGAACAATGATATGAAAGAGAAGGGAGTCAGTGATAGAATGACGGTTGACAGGTTGGCATGGAAGAAGAAAACATGTTGCGCCGACCCCAAGTAACATGGGATAAGGGCAGGAAGATGATGATGACCAGCTTGCTTTGGTAAAAGTAGCTTTAAGACGTAAATAATGGACTACAAAATCAATTGATCGATTGTCAATATTTCAGGACAGCTGACTGTCCTCCTGACTGAATTTCGGTCACAGCGTCAAATATTGATGGAGACTATAGTCAAGTACAGGAGATATTAGAGTGCACAAGTGCGTACGCAAATATAGGGGAGTGATCAGACACAGGGCCTACGGCTTTACGTGCTGTCCGAGACACGGGGGTGTCACACCGCCAACTTCCAAACTCTAGGCTGTTACTGAGAAATTCCTAATGGAAAACCCAATAACAGTTTTGGTCGGACCTGGGAATCATAATGAAAGTATTTATTTTAATTAGACCATTTACAGACACTTCTGAATTGTCAGGAAGAGACAAAGTTGAAGCTAGTTGCTCGTTCCAAAACTTAGGTTTCTATGGAGAAGAACGAGCAAGAAACTCCACGGACATTCTGTTCAATTTGGTATCGAACCCAGGACCACAACAAAACTGCTTAACCTCTAAAACCAAGTCTCTTTCGTTCTTACACAAATTAACAGACTATCACGCCTGTATTACTCAAAGGGTTCGGCAAAGATGTACCAATGTACACCCACAGTTCGCCGGTATGTTTAGGTCCCATGTAATAGAGGGCGAGCCTATTGCCATTAACCGGACACAAATCCTAACTCTGAGCATGCTACTTCGGGCGTGCATGTGTGTTTGCATATTTTATTATATTTTTTTTAAAATAAACCACACATGTTTGCCAAGGTAGTCAAAATTAATCCAAAATAATACGCGGGTCATAAATTTTGGAGGGAACGCCCCCTGTTCCGAGCAAAGAATTATTTATATTTTTGTGTGTGTATGTTTGCACCTTGAATTTTTTGTAACATCTCAGGTACCTGAGACTTCGCGCAATGGTGTTCGGTTTCTATAACTTACTGATCATTTCTAGTTAATCGACAACTCTATGATCAGTCATTCGGTAGTGAGTACAGCCATGATGGGAATGGCTGCACGGGAAGGAAGGATCCGCTGAGGTACAGCTGGTCGAGGCCTGTCGGGGGAGCGGTGAATGCGAATCCCACACCCCTGACCATGGGCAGAGGTGGAACACCGCGGTGGTTTTTGCCGGTAAGAGTCCGGCTTGCCCCTCCGTCACCCCCACGAACTACATGAGGATTTCCACCGCGCAACAAAAAAAAATGGCCTGTCACAAGTGTGCTTTTATTAAGTTGGTACCTACTATCTAAACCCTGCGGTTTCACCCGGATTCCTCTTCCTTCACTGTCAATGCCTAATGGGGCGACAATCCGACACGACCGAGAAAACACCAGGCGCAGGACCAATGGCTTAACGTGCTTTCTGGGGTACGGGTTTGTCACACCACTAACTCCCAAACTCTTCCCAGTCGTATCGGATTGCCGTCCCATCGGACTATAAGGCGATTGGCACACTGTCCTGCATCACGGAGCGTGGTGCACGGCGACGGAGTTTTGGTGATTTGCAACACTGAACATGAACATTTCAGTTTTCGGTGTGTTGGTCTACGCGTGTTTTCTATACAAACGCAGATATTTTCAAACAACGTAAGAACACGCACTCACGCGCAACGCTTCGTGCTGTAGGGCAGTGTGCCAGTCGCCTAACAGTTAGGGATGAAGAAGTGCACCTGTGTTTGCGCACACACTTGTGCACTATAACATCTCCTGCGTACTTGGCTAGTCTGCATTAAGATTAGCCGCCGTGGCCGGAATCGGTCTAGAGAGTACTTTTTTTTACATGCTTTGGTTGGTTGCCGTGTCTTGGTTGGTATGTCTTAATATTCCTATTTGGTTCTCTCTCAATGACCTAAGTTACCTGGCACGTAGGTAATGAAGAACTTTCATAATTAACCGTATAATTTATGCTTAAGATCATAATTATATTTTGCGGACTTATATTATATTGTACATTCAACATCAGAATGAAACGTCAGTTCAACAGATGTACTCTAAAGGATTCTTAGAATGGGAGCTACTATTGTTGGGTATGTCGATTGGTTCTCGATTTTGCGTGTAGAGTGAGAAATAAAGAAGTCGGGTGTCGGGGCACACGGCTTTTGATTTAACGTGAAATGTTTAAGTCAGCAAGTCGCTTTTAGAACCTATTATAGATTTAAACCTATTTCTTTACGGTCCGCTTTTCTGTCTAGGCCCTCTTATGTGATCTTGAAGACGTTATAGCTGAGACATTTCAGTCCGGCCAGCATCCCTTCGAAAAATAAAACCGTTAGCTGCAATCACGCTGCCCGCGACCCGTCACCTTTTTATGTTGGTATTGTAAACAATATTTTAACGCACTTAACTTAAAAAGCTAACTCGATTGGCTAATTATTGACAATTTAAAATGATTTGGGATACTCATCTCTTAAGATATAGCGTCTTGGTGTCTCAAATCATCTAAACACAAACCAAATGCTTATATTTGCAGAGAAAATAATGAGCACGATAGGTTGATGTGACTGTTAGTAGTAGTGCACTAAGAACAATATCGGAAACATTCGTCACGGGGCATTTAAATTACAAACCTACCAACACCCTTACAATAAACACCAAAATCCCTTGCGGACGCCCTGAGGAGACCGGGAAGACTGATCTGCTTTTGGAGGGAGGTGGGCTGGTTGGAATAACCCCCACCACGGCTCACGCACAATGGTCTAGTGTAGGACTAAGTGCGGAAACCAAACCCCCTAACATAGAACATAGAATACCTTACAATAAATTTACAGGTGCCTGAAAATAGTCAAATTGATATAAACGTTTTGGCTTTGATTTTGACTTTCACAACATTCGTCACGGGTCATTCTTATTAGATTCATGAAGTTTTATTCCAACCTACTCACAAACATATCGATTACAAACTCTCAAAAATCAAATCGAGTTACAACTGACATTTAAATCAATAGTAAGACCTTCCACCTTCATAATTTACGAGATAAGAAATAAAATATCTTGAAAATATAATTGTAGGTGTCGACTTGAACGCACAAAATGGCGGTCGTTCGTTTTTTAAAAATTTGAGTTATGATTATTGTAGCATTGGCTGCAGCCTGCATTTTTTTAATGTCAGTTTCCATTTTCAAAATTTTATTTATAGGTACGTCTTTACTAATATAGGCGTTGGCATTTTTAATTGGTTGATTTGAAATTCGAATAGTTTTGAATTCACTGACAGTTTTAACCGTTATGTCTATTTACAATTAATAATATAATACCAGCCTATTTATTGCCCACTGGGCAAAAGGCCTCTTCTCATACCATTATAAATTTTCTTGATGCCCAAGATAAATTTAATTTGTTAGGAATCAAAACTTTCATTCCCTATTTAACCCCTTTCAGGGGAAGATTATCAAAATCCTTCTTTAGAGTTGAGTATTACCATGTTTATTGTATGTAAACCTGGACTTACCTGGGGAAACGAACCTAGGACCCCACGCTCAACAGTCGAGCTTCTCATCACCAGACCAACGGGGCAGTCTGAAATCACCAATCCGCCTTAAGCAAGCATGGTGATCAATGCTCGTGCACTCTGTATGTGAAGAGGCTTCTGCTTAGCAGTAGGGCAATAATAGGCCGGTTTTATTAATATTCGCGGAATAAACTGCCTCGGTAGCCTAGTGGTCCTGAGCGCGACTGCTACACTAGAGGTCTTGGGTTCTAATCCCAGGTCGAGCAAAAAGTGTAATTGGGTTTTTCTATAAAATTCTCAGTAGCAGCTCGGAGTTAGGATTTGTGCCCGGTTAATGGCAATAGACTCGCCCCCTATTACATGGGACCTAAAACACACCCGCAAACTGTGGGTGTACATTGTTACACCACTGCCTAACCCTTCGGGGAATACAGGCGTGATGGTATGTATCCTTTATGACATAAAACAATATCTTAGTGGGTGGCCTACTTAACCTAAAAGGCAACCAATAGACACCTAGACTGTATAAAGTCATTAACCGGGAGTCGAACCGCACCTCAAACAGTGGCTGGCATATGAATATTCGTTTGTCGCCTTTTAATGTGGCTGGTATGTAAATCAGTACTTAAGGGTGGTCGTACAGTGATGAGCGGGAGCGATTTTATGAGCGGAGCGATTAATTTGTTGTATGTGGACTTTTGTATTACGAACAGTGTTTTCATACAAAAGAAGTATATTCATCTTAGTTTCTAATAAAAATGCAAACATTTAGATGGATGGATGTTTGTTAGTCAATCACGCCAGAACGGCTAAACGGATCTGGATGAAATTTGGCATAGAGATAGATTATAGTCTGAAATAGCACATAGCCTACTTTTTATTCCGAAACCATATACGGTCACATTAGGATAATAAATTCACTTTTATGAAATATCCTGTAAGTCAAAGTCAAAGCATTTATTTCAATTAGACCATTTACAGGCACTTTTGAATTGTCAAGAAGTTATAGTAAGCTGAAGCTAGTTGCTCGTTCCAAAACGTAGATCTCTCTGGAGAAGAACGAGCAAGAAACTCCATGGACACCCTTTTAGAAATGGTTTTAAAAAAATCATGGTTACAAAAAACGGTAAGATAATAATAATTATTATGTTAATTCTGATGAAATATAAATAACGCTGAAGAGTTTTTTGTTCGTTTGTTTGAACGCGCTTCTTTATTTTTCAAAAGTGCCTTTTGAAGGAGATATAACATCGACTTTGATCGCTTCCCGCTCCGCTTCTCGCCCCGCTACCCGCCCCGCTCATACCACCACACCCACCCAAACCCACACATTGTTCTTACTACAAAACAATTGCTAATTAAGTCGGACAATTATCCGGCAGATTGCATAATAATTACCTGTTTTGTCTCATGAGTTTTATGGTGGGTTAACGAGTTCTTAAGTGGTATATGGGGACCCCTAATTAGGGGTACACCATGGGAATTTTGGCAAAATTCGTCATTATGATGTAGTATGGAGTTGAATGGAAGTTTGAGGATTTGATGGGAAAATTAAGGTCAATGTGGTAAAGTTTGCAAAGTCAAAATATTTAGTTAAACATTTAGGCATTTTATGGTAGTGGCAGGTCAATAAAGGCCGCAAAAGGCTACAGCGACTACAATGCCCCGTCCATAGACAGTTGGAGGAATACCGTGGGGTTTAGCCGGTAGGAGTCCTACACCCCCTACGCCTTCCCGAAGTGGCTTGCTTCCTCGAGTGGCTTGTCTGAAGCTAAAATAAGCAATTCTCGTCAATGTCTCCCTAAATTAGTAATATGTCCTACTGTAATTTACATAAAACTAATATAATAAAGGTAAACAGTTTCTTTTTTGCTTTTTTTTAACGCGCTAATCGAACTGCCTACAAGTCGAATTAGAAAAAAACTTGTGTATGATAGCCAGATTCATGAGGAATAGTATACGCTACAAAATCCACCCACAAAGTGGACGGACGACCTGATTAAAACCTCAGGAAGACGCTGGATGCAGGCCGCTTCCCACTGGCTCTATTGTAAATCTATGGTGGAGGCCTATGTCCAGCAGTAGACGTCACAACACGCTATGACCCACGGGAGCGGAGCAGTAACAATGACGTAACTGAACGCTTGTGAAACTGCCAATCATTGATAAAACGCACTCGTAATTCGTAAACTAATAAACTTAAATGCTCACCCATCCGTTTCCAAGCCTCGCTTGGTTACTGCAGGCACATTGCGTTATTTACGACAACACTATCATCTGTCGAAGCTGAATGAAGTCGCTCTTACAACAATTTATTGTTCATAAAACGTGTTTTTAAAAAGTATAAAGTTTAATGTATGGGTCTACTCGGTTTAATTCTGAGGTTCCGTACCTATTTGATGTACCTTACCTATCTGCATTTTTTTTATGTTGTGAAAGGAGAAAGTGTATATAATGTCAACAAAAATGATTGTTTTTTTAATAAAATATTTTTTGTTAACATAATATATAGTTTCTTCTTTCACGTGTAAAAGGGAATAAAAAATATCTGAGAAATAATAATAATTTTAACCATATTTATTTCCTTCCCTTATCTATTTACATATTAAATGTTTGTAATATTGTGTATATTTTATAAATAAGAATATTTTAAAATAGTAGCCTATCCGTATCTGAAAAAGGGTCTAAGCTACCAGGCGGTCAGGGCTCTGGAGAGCTTTTTGTATTGAATTTACTGGACGTCAAGTTATCACTAATTATTACTCGCAGTTCAGGTAAATCCATACTACCTAATTATAAATGCAAAAGGAACTCTGTCTGTCTGTTACGCTTAAACTGCTAAACCACTGAACCGATTTTGATGAAACTTAGGACGGGGTAAGTTTGAACCTCAAGAAGAGGGCATTTCGCGAAAACCGACATTTCCGCGGACGAAATCACGGGTAAAAGCTAGTAAGTAACATTTCTCGCAGTTATTGAAGATAGTTGTCAAAATATGTAACAAAATCTACCCGGGCTTAGGTAATTTCTGGAAGCCAATTCTGCTAACTTTTAGGATGAACGATCGCATTTCAATCTATTTCTCAATCTGTCAAAAATGCCTCTGATTTACCTACCTACACTATTTGACATTGATTTTCGTCGAAATAAAATTGCGACTAGATTTTGACGTTTTTAATTAGCAGAATGTGACCACGGAACCCCAAAAACCTTATCACCCGAAACTTGGCATAACTTTTTAAGTGTTAACTAAAGAAAAAATATGCAATAAAAGCACCGTCAAAGTCTAAAAGAAAATTTGTTTTTTATCAACTTTAAGTGGCAACTTTATCGTCATAGCTTTAGAGTTGAAAGTCCCTTGTCTTGCAAATGGGAGTAAAAACTTTATGTAGCAATTATTAGACCAAAGTGTGCTTTAATATTGTCTTTTAAAGTACTTTTTCGAGTAAATTAAGATTATTTTTATTAAACTTTTGTGTCAAATGTTTGGAATTTTGATTATTTTAAAATGCCAATGATGACTTTCCGTTGATATCTTAATTAGGATTATTTCCATTAATTTGATAGTAAAATAAATATTGTTATTCAAATAGTATTTCAACACATTTGTATTTAAATATTTATTTCTTAATAAAAATAAATATACTTACGTAGTAAAAAACTTTGGAAATTTGTTTTTTTTTAATAATTACTATATACCCCGCAGTGTTACCTGCATTTAGTTACGTCTTTAGTTACTGCTCCGCTCCCGTAAGTCATAGCGTGATGTTCTATTATCTTATCATTTCTCCTGTATCGTTGGAGCGATTCCAAACAAAAACTCACATACCTACACATATATTTTTCGAGTGGGAATCGAACCCACAACACGAAACACAGCACCTAATCACTCAACCACTGCGTAAACTGTGTCGTCAAAAATCAAATCAAAAACGAAATAAATAATTTTCCGAAGCAAACAATTTCAACAAAAGAACATTTAACGTATAATTTCGAAAATCGAACGGCAACCATATTGGACATCAAAAAAGCAATTTCATTGGACAATAACTGCGTCATTCACTGTGTGGAACCTTCAAAAACCGTTAAATCGTATACTGACGCGGCAATCGGTAAAATTCATTGTCGGTTTTTATGCTGCCACTCTATTTTACAGCCCTGCGTTCCAAGTTTGAAATGTCGAACGGTTTTATAATTTTTTGATTGTGATTGTATGATACTTGTATGATAGATTTTTACGTAATGTCTAGAATTCTAGATGAATTGAGTACTAGAAACCATCTCTACATAGTATAAAACAAAGTCTGTAAGCTTAGATGTTTTAAACCGTTAGGGAAGAGGAAGTTCACCTGTGTTTGCGCACACACTTGTGCACTATAATATAATAATAACTCCTGCGTACTTGGCTAGTCTTTGAGATTGGCCGTCCTGATCGAAAGTGGCCTGGAGAATATTTTATTGAATAAGTTGCAGGAAATTAATTATATTATTGAGAGATTGTGCGTTGGTTGTTGGTTGACTGCCTCGTTACCCTGGTGGTCCTAAGAGCGACTGCTACAATAGAGGTCTTGGGTTCGATTCCCAGGTTGAAAGTGGTCCAAAGTGTTATTGGGTTTTTCCATGAAATTCTCAGTAGCAGCTCAGAATTAGGATTTGTGCCCGGTTAATGGCAATAGGCTCCCCCACTATTGCATCGGACCTAAACATACCGGCGAATTGTGGGTGTACATTGGTATCCCTCTGCCTAACCCTTCGGGTGTACGGGCGTAATGGAATTATGTAAATTGTGGGTTGGCTCATATTGTCAAAATTTAACCCAATAAAAAAAAAATATATATATATACCATCACGCCTGTATTCCCCGAAGGGTTAGGCAGAGGTGTACCAATGTACACCCACAGTTCGCCGGTATATTTAGGTCCCATGTAATAGGGGGCGAGCCTATTGCCATTAACCGGGCACAAATCCAAACTCCGAGCTGCCAAAAAAAACCCAAAACCCAAACCCAATAAAATCACGCCTATATACCCTACCGTCTACCAAAATGTCCTACAACTAGTAATTCCGATAACATCTAGTGATGTGCCCACGTATAACCGTAACTTGGTGGTCGCAGTCGCAATCGCAGTAGCCAGTCGCAGTAGCTAGTCGCAGTCGCGCAGTTAATATGCTAAGTGTATTGCCGGTTTTAGTTGTATAGTCTGGTTGTCGTGTTTTGGCCGTTGTTGTTGCAGTTTTAAAGTGAGCTTGAAGTTTTAGTACATACATCATAAACTCACGCCTTTTTCCCAGGGGGGGTAGGCAGAAACCACAGAACGCCACCTGCTACGATCCTTACATACTTCTTTCGCCTCGTCCATACATCTGGTCATACAAGCACTTACGAGTACTGCGCACCTGACCTTTCTGAAGAACCTCACCAATAAGGTCAGGGTAGGTGTTTCTAGGGCGTCCTTTCCCGACGTTGCCACTTACAAACTGAATCCATGAATTTTTAATCCTTACTTCCTTACTAATATTATAAATGCGAAAGTAACTCTGTCTGTCTGTCTGTCTTTCTGTCTGTCTGTCTCTTCTTCACGCCTAAACCACTGAACCGATTTCAATGAAATTTGGTACAGATATAGTCTGGGTCCCGAGAAAGGACATAGGATAGTTTTGATCCCGGAAATCCCCCGGGAACGGGAACTATTAATCCACGCGGACGAAGTCGCGGGCAAAAGCTAGTGTAGAATAAAATGTCTCCGGGAATATTTGTATTGGTGCAAGAACTTCAAAATAAATGTTGATTATCCTTTTTTTGTGAGGTCCTCATGGCCTGCCTCCGTCTCTGATCCAAGTCTCCCTATTTCACGATGGCCGGAGATCATTCTACGAGTACTTTCATCCCTAAAAGATCAGTAGTGACTTAAAAGTCAGTCTGCATAATCGCATATCTTCGGCACGGTTGACACAGTGGCTGTGCGATTTTCTGTTGCGCTGCGTGTCGCAGGTTTCGATTCCCGCACGGAACAAATATTATTATGGCCTATTAATAGATGGTCTTTCCGGGTCTGGCTATTTGTGTATTTAAGTTTATATATTTGTAAACGCATCCACGATATACATAGATAGTGCAATCCACGAAGACGCGCCCCACTACTATTCCTTCTAACCGTTTATAGTATATGTGTGCAAGCTTCCGTCAATGTTTGAGTGTTGTCGGTACATACTAATTACCTATGAGTGCACACGCTCACTACAATGAATAGACTAATCAGGAGAGAGCGTCATGGTCAAAATGAAAGATGCTGGAAAAGTGGAACAGGAGAAATTTCTAGTAAATGGCCACTTCACGCCAACCGCACTACAGCATTAAGTATGCACAGAAGAGTAGGTTCAAAATTCGGCCGACCCGATGTTAATGCTTTATAGTTTCCTCTATGGATGACGTCATTTCCGACCACCCCCCCAACTCCCCTACTATAACATCGATCTACAATGCACGTATCGAATAAAAATGGCAGTTCAAAATATAGGTTAACTATTTTGTTGCAATTGGTTTTAGGTTAAAATGTGAGGTTTTTGTGCCAATATAGACTTACTAGTTGTGCCCCTCGGTTTCACCCGCGTTTGGTGACGTCTTTAGTTTGTGTTCCGCTCCCGTCCGTTTTTCTAATTCATATGTACTTTCTAAGTTTATCTTGGACATCACTGACATCGGTAACCATGTCAGAGCCCCTAGAGACACTAGGGTGTGTGGGGTCGTTAGACCTTACAGCCCACACGATGAAGAAGAAGAAGAAGCTCCGCTCCCATGTGTTGTAGCGTGATATTATAAGACATTAAAAAGGGCCTTTTAGTGGTCTAAATTAAATATGTTATTTGACATGGACTTTAAATAGTTCAAACCATTTTACAACTAGATATTCGATCATTTTATAAGATTTAATTCGATCTCAGAAAAAATACAGCAATACTAGTTACTAGCCCAAAATAAAACCATGCAAACTAACTGGGTACCTATACTAAATCAATCTGCTCCCTCGAACTGTCGTGTGCAGATAAACTGTATTAGAACACCGTGCGCATTAAAATAGTTAATAAAAGTTAATAAAACTCATTACCGTCAGTTCTTCTTTATTACCCTCATCTTAAAAAATTAAGGGAATCGACGGTAATGTAATAGAGAGTAATAAAATTTCGACAAAAATAAAAAATACAGATTGCTGTAGATGTTTAATAACAATATCCATTTTAGCAGCTTGTATATCATTTTACAATAACTTAATACGTTGTAAAAAAAATTGATCGGTAAGTACTAACATTTTGTTAACGGGATATTGTCTAAACATAATATCCCATAGAAATAAGAGACAAACGTTATAAATATGTATTATTTCTTAATTAGTAACTGCCTCGGTAGCCTAGTAGTCCTAAGCGCGACTGTTACTCTAGAGGTGTTGGGTTCAATTCCCAGGCCGAGCAAAAAGTGTTATTGGATGTTTCTATGAAATTCTCAGTAGCAGCTCGGAGTTAGTATTTGTGCCCGGATAATGGCAACAAGCTCGCCCCCCATTACATGGGACCTGAACATACTGGCGAACTGTGGTTTAATATTGGCACACCTCTGCCTAATCTTTCGGGGAATACAAGCGTGATGGTATGTATATTATTATGTGCAAAGATTTTAGAAACGGAATATTGTTTAAATATAACATCCCGTAGAAATAAGAGACATGCGTCATAAATATTAATTATTTCTTAATTAACGAACTGACAATAGATAAATAACTTAAAATTAATAATGTATGTATGTATTGTTAAAACAATAAGTATTTGAGAACGAACGGACCACGGGTTGGGATAAACACTGATTTGCATGTACAGTTGAAGACAGAAGTGTTAACTGCGAAACAATTATTTTGTACCTATTTATTTTAATCGTAATAATGAACTAAAGTTTATTAATAATAATTCAACTACAAAGTTAAAACTAAATAGGTAATAATTAAATTACAAACTAAGTATGTACAGTTAATATAAAAAGTAAGGTCATAGGGCATCAAAAAACTCATCCGCATCGCTGTCAATGGGACATGTGCCCAGAAGGCTGGCAGCATTGCCACGTTGTATGGCAATGCTGATTCTTTGGCCAAAGAATAGGCCAGCCCTCTGGTCACGTGAAGAATCGACCAGTCGCTTCGCGATATTGCGATAAACTAGATGAGCGCTCGGTCCCCACGGCCCTAGTGTTTCAACCCCAAACGGCTCAAACATATAACTTTCATGAAGGTTAATATATTTGCGCCGAATGAACTTAAATACAAACAAATAATAATAAATTTATAAACTGTGTGCAGTTTTAAAAAAACAAGGGAGTTAAGGTCATAGTGTATCTAAATACCAATTCTTGTCTGCAACTTTGTGAGCGTCTTACGGATACCTATATATTTTTTTGATAATAGTACTCAGGGATAACGTAGATTTTTTTAAAGCATTTTCTGGAGTCAAACAAAAAGACAAACATAAAACTAATTATGTTTGTAAAAATACAAACACAATTGGATTGGATTGATTGATTGGTTTGTTTGTAGGCTCGCCCCCTAATACATGGGACCTAAATATACCGGCGCACTGTGGGTGTACATTAGTACACCTCTGCCTAACCCTTCGGGGAATACAGGCGTGATGGTGATGGTTTGTAAAATGTACACAGTGGTTTCAGCTATTTCAATGTTTTATGCAACAATATGTAAGCTTTATCTGTTTTAAAATGGACTATGTTTTAATAGACACAATTGTTTCCTCATCTGGAAGGACTCTCATAAAATAGGTGTATTTATAAACATAATAAACTTCACAGACAACATGACCCTGAATAAAACTTTTCACCATACAAATACACATTCGTTCTGAACAGACGCCGAACCTGCAACACGCAACGCAGCAGCCAATCACACACAATATACCATCACGCCTGTATTCCCCGAAGGGTTAGGCAGAGGTGTACTAATATACAGCCACAGTTCGCATGTATGTTGTGGCACCCAATCGTTAAGCAAATAAGCTAAACGTGCTGTAAAAATAAAAAAATAAATAAAATAAATATCTTGGGACAACTCACACACGGCTATCTGATCCCAAGCTAAGCAGAGCTTGTGTTATGGTAACCAGACAACTGATACACATACTTATATAATTTATAAATACATACATATTATAGATAAATCACACCCAGACACAGAACAAACAATCATGCTCATCACACAAAGTTTGTCCTGGGTGGGAATCGAACCCACGACCTCCGGCTTAGCAGTCAGGGCCACTAACCACTAGACCAACAGGCCCGTCAAAATAAAAATAAAATAAAAAACTCATTTCCAGAACCACTTCTGCGGCCGCCAGTACACGCCGTCATCCACATTACAGCGACAGCGTCCCACACGCGGCCAACGCTATCAATCATACATTATCAAGTGATACAGTAACCCTATGCATTACTTATAATTATATCAGGAGGTACATTTACATAATTATTATGTATCGGTCACATGGGAAAATAATTTGTTAGGAATCGTTTTTGATATCAGTCATAAATTGGTAGATTTAGTTCGATTCCCAGGTCGATAGAGGTGTTATTGGGTTTTTCTATGACATTCTCAGTAGCAGTATTCAGTTCAAAGTGCCTTTTAATGGTCTAATTGAAATACATGATTTGACTGAAGGCAATCTGAGTAATGAAAACTTTTACTCTTTAGATTTAGTGGTTACATGATTCTGATCGATTACATTTTTCTAAGGTCATAAAAACAGTCCCTACTCTAATCCCTCCTACTAGAACATATCATGAAGTTTCTTGCTCCTTCTTCTCCATAGAGACCTACGTTTTGGAACGAGCAACTAGCTTCAATTCTAAACTGTAACTTCTTGACAATTCAAAAGTGTCTGTAAATGGTCTAATTGAAATAAATGCTTTGACTTTTGATACAAGATCAAACGTATGGAACAGATCGTCTGTTTATTTTGTCAAAATAACCTTTTTGCAAAATAAATATGAATCATTATCATCATCCTAATCAGCCGCAGGACGTCCACTGCTGGATATAGGTAGGTATAATATAAATATTTACATGGTAGGTACTTACACTTTTTTTTTGCTTGTCTATTTCTTTGATTAGTCTTCTTCTTCTGAAGTTTGAAACTAGCGCCAGTAACAGAAAAGTTGAAAGGGAACCGTTTGTCTTGGTATGGGCATGTAAAGAGGAGGGATGACACATGTGACTAAAAGAGTATAACTGAATATAACTGTGAATAAATGGAAAGGAAGAGGGAGGCCAAAGAGGAGGAAAAAGATGGATGGATTGTGTGAAGAATGATATGAAAGAGAAAGGAGTCAGTGATAGCATGACGGTTGACCAGACGGCATGGAAGAAGAAAACGTGTTGCGCCGACCCCAAGTAACATAGGATAAGGGCAGGAAGATGATGAGTCTTCAAAACGGTTGCACTAATTTTGATAGGACTATCACTGGTAAATAGCTGCTATTATAAGGAGTAACATAACCATTTATTTTTTAAAAAGAAAGTTCCGCGCAAAAGTAATATTTTAAATCCCGTAATAACCGACATTCACACGAACGAAGTTACGTGTAAAACCTAGTTTTAAACTAAAATCTTAGCTAACCAAACTCTCCCAAAAACATTCATCCAATTATCATCCAAAAAGTAACAAAACAAACATTAATTTGTCTCATCCATCATGCATGTGACGTCAGCAAGGTACACAGGAAGGCACAGGATAACGTTATCAGTGCTGATAAGACGATGGCTATAAGTCTTTGTGGTGCCGATAAAGTGCAGCACAGATAGATAAGGGCGAAGATTGATTGAAAAGGATGGGTTCCGTAGGTTGGTTTGTTGGCCTATTTGAAGAGAAAAACTGGGGTTCTGTATTGATTAAAGTGTGTGTAGACATTGAATGTCTGTTGTTGTCTTTACACAATGATTCAATAATAAAACCAATACCAGGTCGAGCAAAGGCGTTATTGGGTTTTTCTATGAAATTCTCGGTAGCAGCTCGGAGTTAGGATTTGTGCCCGGTTAATGGCAATAGGCTCGCCTCCTATTACATGGGACCTAAACATACCGGCGAACTGTGGGTGTACACTGGTACACCTCTGCCTGACCCTTCGGGGAATGTAGACGTAATGGTAAATCACACATGATTTAATACAATACCTGTACTATTTAATGACACACATTTTATATCTAATGATCGGCGGTAAGGGCCGATTTTTCTGGCCATCTCCTTCATATAAAAATTAAAATAATTGACCACTCCAAATAACTCCAGTGTCCAATCCTGGACCTGTGTGCAATTAACAAAGTCTGAAATCGCCAATCCGCCTTGAGCAAGCGTGGTGATCAATGCTCGTGCCTTCTCTGTATGAGAAGAGGCCTTTGCCTTACCAGGACAGTATTAGGCCGGTGTTCAACTCCAGTACGTCATAACTAAACTCAAAACTACCCTATCAGCGTACAATATTAAAAACCTTTAATCTTCCCGTTGCGTGGGAGATAGACATAAAGCCTTGCGCGACATCTGCCGGCGCTAAGTGGAAACTCGCATAACATCGCGCCGTCATAGTTGCGGTAAAAGCAGTAATTTACTTACGAGGATGATTGGTTTACTGGATGTGCTGCTTTGAGTTTAAGGTACCTCTTTGAAATGACTGCACCATTGGTCTCGTGGTCGCAAGCGCGACTACTGAGTGAAGGGTCCTGGGTTCGATTCCCAGGTCGGGCAAAAAGTGTTGTAGTGAGTTTTTCAATGAGGAATTTTTAGTAGCAGCCCGGAGTTTGGATGTTGGAGATGTGACACCTTTGTACCTCGGAAAGCGCGTAAAGCCATTGGTCCTACGCCTGATCTCTCTCCGGTCGTGTCGGATTGCCGTCCCATCGGGCTATGAGAGTTAGGGAAGAGGGAGTGCACCTGAGTTTGCGCACACACTTGTGCACTATAATATCTCCTGCGTACGTGGCTAGTCTGCATTAAGGTTAGCCGCCGTGGCCGGAATCGGCCTGGAGAATTACATTTTTTTTTACCTCTTTGGAATGACTGTACCGTTGGTCTCGCGGTCGCAAGCGCGACCGCTGAGTGAGGGGTCCTAATTTTGATTCTCAGGTCAGGCAAAAAGTGTTGTAGTGAGTTTTTCAATGAGGAATTTTTATTAGCAGCCCGGAGTTTGGGAATTTGGTAGTGTGACTCCCCCGTGTCTGAGAAAGCACGTAAAACTGTTAACCCTGCGCCTGATCTCTCCCCAGTTGTGTATACCAACATTTTGGTAATGTCAAACAAGGTGTAACAGCAAAAATCTCTTGATAAAAAAGAACCGCTTTCAAAAAACATACACTATTAAATAAACATACATGAAAAAAAAACTACTTACGCAAAGAACATAAAACTCTGGTGGATCTCTGTTTTTAATGTTATAGTTATATTTTATTCAAATTGTCAGACAAACACCATTCTCGAAGTTATAGTAGAGCTCTTTGTGAAGAAGATTGCCCGGGGAAGTACTACTATGATTCCTATTTCTGTCGCAAAGCAGCGTTGCTGTGTTCCGGTTTGAAGGGTATGGGTGCCGGAGTAATTACAGCAAGCGCTTTTTTACATATCGGATAAGAACACAAACCTTTTGTGCGGCCAGTAGACTTCAATTCCGTCAGTACGCACATAATAATTGAGTATGACATTGCCACATCTAGTATCTCTCTAAATCCGTGCCACATTCAGCAAATGAGGCTGAACTCGTTACGTGCAATGAGCATACACTTTCTAGACACATCTAGTCATCGTGTGAGCTGTGTGTTGTGATAGCACATAGCTACACGTATCCTGATGTGATAGCGTGATGATAACATTACTACTGTCTATAATACATACACACGCCTTTTTCCAATGGGGGTAGGCAGAAACCACAGAATGCCACCTGCTACGATCCTTACATATTTCTTTCGCCTCGTCCACGTTCATACATCGGGTCATACAGTTACGAGTACTGCGCATCCGACCTTTCTAAAGAACCTCACCAATAAGGTCAGGGTAGGTCTTTCTAGAGTGTCTGCTCTCGGCATTGCCACTCACATCTGCCATATAAATCCCTTTTATTTGTCGCCTTCGCCTCATCCCCTCAACATGACCGAGCCATCTAAGCATACCTAATCTTTTCAATCGTTGTCACTACATCCTCTGCCCCCCTAGCCAAGTCACAAACGATAAACGCAAACGCTGAGTAGGCTTTAATAGATCTTCAACTTTATATGCTTGGTTTTAAGTTGAAGATCTAATGAAGATTGCATAGCGTTTTCGTTCGTTCCAGTCGCTAACGCTTAGAAATCTTTAATAGATTTTCAACTTAAGGCTCTTGGGTATTAAGTTGAAAATCTATTGGTACCTACCGAGCGTTTACGATTATCGTTTGTGACTTGGCTAGGAGGGCTGTTCTTGTATGACCTCATTCCTCACTCTATCGTTCAAAGTTACTATCTAAAACACCAGCTTATCATAGTCCCACCGCAGTACAGAGGCCTCTTAGAATTCACTAGCATTGATCAACACGCTTGTTAAGGCGCGTGGCCGTGCAAAACGCAGCGGCAGCCGTTTTTAGGGCAGTTTTTAGGAGCCCACTTCTCTATATCAAATAGAAATACCAACTAATAAAAAATACGTTAAATTTCTACACAATCTTGACTCGAAAATGGTAGATTTATTTTTAACTTTTTAGTAACATAATGCTTAATTATAGGGTCATAACGAAACTACAGAAATGAGAAATAATAATTTTTGACATGCATCTCCTCGTAAAGTGAACATAATTTTGATTTGCGACTTAAACTAATAATTAGGCAATTTAATAAAGAACATTATGCTAGTTTTATTTTTTTCAAAACACGAAAATTTGATTTTATATAGATTTTACTCTAAAATCTGAGCGTATTTCCTACGTATCTCTTGCGCCGCGTTAGTGTGCCGCCAAAGGGACGAATGCTCAAGGTTATTTGGTCAGGGTAGCGCCTTAAAGGCGGATTGACGATTTCAGACTTATATTATTAATTACTCTACTCTCTTATGTCGCAGCGTGATGTTATATAGCCCATACTAATCCTTATGAATCTCTTTATTATATTATTATAATAAAATATTTTTTCTAATCCGATTGATAGGTCCACACATCAGCGTGCTTAAATAAAGAAATGAAATAACTCTTTGGCTTTATTATAATAGTCTATAATAGTATAAAAACTGATATAACTTAGAGTTATTGTCAAAATAAGTAAAAATATTTTACACAGTAAATAAATAAAAAAACTATTTTTATTTTGTCTGTAACTGCCTCGATGGCCTAGTGGTCCTGAACGCGACTGCTACGCTACAGGTCCTGGGTTCGATTCCCGGGTCGAGCAAAAAGTGTTATTGGCTTTTTCTATGAGATTCTCAGTAGCAGCTCGGAGTTTGGATTTGTGCCCAGTTAATGGCAATAGGCTCGCCCCCTATTACATGGGACCTAAATATACCGGCGAACTGTGGGTGTACATTGATACACCTCAGCCTAACCCTTCAGGGAATACAGGCGTGATGGTATATTTATTTTTATTTTTTTTATTGTCAAAATGAGTAAAAAATGTTTTACACAGTACTTACTCATAAATCAAAAATCTATTTTTATTTTATCCATCTACAGTTACTTGTGTCCTACCTTTTAGGCATTACTTACCTAACTAGGCATTACCTAACTTACTTATTACCTAAGCACTAGAACCACCTAAAAATATCTTCCTAAACGTAGAAGGCAAACCTTTTAGAAGCTATTATTGTTGGTGTCAAATTATTTGTCAGTATTGGACGGTACACAGGCGATAGAGCACTACTGTAGAGTCAACAGAACTCTTGAGCACTCTACTTGTAGAGCTACGTATGTGTAGAGGCGGCAGAGTATCGTTTGGTAGGGGTGTGCAAAAGTTTGAGTTGGAATTATTTAATAATAACTTACAGATAAGAGAGAGAAATAAAGTTATAATTATTTCCGCTGGAAGTTCCGTTTAACAAACAAAATAAACAAAATGTCAGTTAAGAAATGACAAAAAAATATAATGGATGTTAAAAAAAACGCTTTAATGGCGCCGAAAGTTACATAATTATATTTTTGTCTAATATTTCGAATACAATCTATGTTCTAGACCATGTCTGGGAACCTCTTGGCTACGGATATATTAAATAACAAAGGAGGATGGCGAGATTGCATGGACAATGGGACCCACAGTTAGGAGTATCGTGCAGTATGGAAACTTATACCTAGTTGTAGAACTATATAAAACTAACAAAAAAGCAAATGGGCAGTAAGTCGTAGAGGTTGGGAGAAAAAAGATATGCATTGTTAAAGATTATAACCTAAAACGAATCTAATACCTAGTGTTTATTTAATAATACAATATTTTTTTGTTATGTAGGTATTATGTGGTTTCAAAAAGGTGATCAAACAGAATATAAATATTTACCAACACTACCATCGTGTTTCTGCACCTCTCTTGCCAAATATAGGTACCTACTTACTCAAAATAAAAATACGTCTGGGAGCTAGGAACTTTAATGACTTGGTCAAAGCGAGATATGAAATAAAATACTGTTAGCATAGACTAGACTGATTTTAGGATGAAACTATAATAATTATTGGCAAAAAACTAAGCTGAATAAAGCGCAAATATCTAGCAGATAATGTAGTTTTATGGCTCCCATTGGCGCAACGTGTCTAGTTGCGACTGAGATTCTTTCTAAAGTCGGGTCGCACATTTTGCCAGTTACATGATTGATTGATAAAATGGGGGTGAGCCAACTGTCGCTAACCGAGCACATATTCAGATTTCAGTTTGCCCGTCTTGGGAATCGAACCCAGAACCCCACGTTCGGCAGTCGTGCTTACGATCAGTAGACCAACGAAGCATTCGAAAACGAAATGTAGGTGCTGGGAATAAATATCAGAGCCATCCTACATAAATCACAAATTGCCTATATACTATTGTAGTCTTTGATCACAAACATAGATCTCCTGGAACTCTCTTCATGAAAAGCAATTTATCAAAGACGCGATTTTATAGACTAATAACAACTTGGATTTTTAAACAAGAGGTTTCTTGAATAAAACAATACATATTAAGAAAATCTTTTAATTCGTTTGTGATTATAAATAAAATACAGGTTGTGATAAAAAATTGGATAGGGGCAGGAAGATGATGATTATAATAATTATTGATACAGTAATTGTATATTCGTTCTATCTGGATACTGTTCCTTCCTCGATAACCTTTAATGCATTTTATCTAATTAAAAGATTATCTAAGAACATAGCTTTGGTGTCTGGCATAACCCATGTACCACAATATGCTCATTATATGAGAGCAACAGCCTACTGTCCGTGTCCCTACGGGACAGTGGCAATAATATCCTAATATGGCACTTAGCCCCTCCTCCTCCTTCTTTCTTACATCACTATCTCCAGTCCGCATTTTACACAGAAATGCACTAAAACCGCTTTTTATTTTATGGTTGTTTAACCGTGTTACTTCTATTAATATTTCATTATATTCTTCTTTTGTCCGTCCAAACCAGTACCTACTTAAAAAGATGGTCATCAATACTTTCAGGATTCGGAAAGTCCAATTTTGAATCATCTGCTAGTAAATACACAATGTCTTCTATATGTGCAGCACTAAATGTTGATATAGCATCTTCATTAGCATACAATTCATGAAATAAGTTGGCACCTAAGTGAAAATTGCAAATTCTGGCATTTCTGGGTATATAAAAATTAATATTATTAATATCCTTAATAATCTGTTTTCTCAGTCCATCAGGCACACATTGTTTTTCACTGTCATTACACTCCAAAAACAAGGAACGGCGTGCTGTATTAGCTGCTCTTCTTAATGTAGGCAACACAACTTGTGCAGCAGATGTTACCTGCAGTGGAGGTCTGGTGACTGAAAGACCAGCCTCTTCAATTTCCGGTGTGTCAGATGCTTGTGTTGTGGGCAATATTTGATCTGCAGATGTTTCATCCAATGGATGTTCAGATGTCGACGGATTACACTCTACAACTTGCTCCATCTGTTGCGAAGATATAGGTTGTGCACTACCTCCTACACTAGACGTGGAAGGTGCAACAGGAGCAGAACTTCTGTGAGAGCTATTAAATACTCTCTGTGCACGTAAATAGCAAGGCACACATACTTCATCAGTGTTGGTTAGCTGAAACAATAAAAGTGAAAAGTTTAAAAAAAACAATCACAAAAATAATGAAAATACAGATCTATTGAGTATGCACGTCATTATTACTTAGTCATAGTTTTTTTTATTACAAACCTGGCGGGGTCTTATCCATTCAAACACAACATTTCCTATTTGGATTTCTCTTTCAGACATCTCTGGTCTAATGACCAGTCTGCTCCTGATTCTCAAAACAGATCTTCCACACAGCACACACATTACGATGTCCAAGTTGCTGTCGGGTGTTATGTTCAGGATCTTCATTTGAGTTTTGATTTATCAACTCCCAACAGGAATGACACATAAAGTTGTCTCCAGTCATCTAAAAACAATTATGTTCAAGGTTTAAGAGTTATCAAATACACCAAGTTAATGTTATAATCATGTCAGTGGTTCCCCCTAAGATGACCCACTGACTGTTCAAAATCAAGAATGTGATCACATATGGTATGGCTCTGTGGGTGACGGTTATATTTGTAAGTTCCCTGTAATAGAGTGCGAGTCTTACAATCAAACGGAAACAAAACCACGTTACGCGATGCTACTGAAGTAAATGAGCTTAAGTACCAATTTATTTATAGGTACCTATTACAATACTTACATCACGCGGATAAATCCATCTCTGAACTCTCTCGACTACTTGAGCAGTTTCGTCGGACAAACGATGTCTCCGTAATCGGGCAAAGCGCAATGGCAATTCTGCCGTCCTAAGAAAGAAGGGCACAACTAACATTTTGCAAATATTGAGAAAATCAAGTTTGAAATTTTTTTTAGTTTTTATTGAAAATTACACCACTAAACTATGTTTTTCGGAATTTTGTGAATGGCAATACATGCATTTATATAGTACATATAAGACCATGATCATTTTTAATTTTTAATTTTAATGCATATAATAGATAATTAGCTTAATTTATTTCATCGTAACATAAAAAATAAGTTCAAAACAATAATATTACGTTTAATAGGCACAAACAACCAAATGCGCCTTTTTAATGTAACATTTTGAGGAAAATTGTATAATGTTACAATGAAAAGGCACATTTTATTCAGTTTGCCTTTTGGTCTCATTTAAATTTCATATAGATATGATGATGGATTCCGGAGACAGACAACGGAACTCTTCAAAAAATTACAGCAAATCGACTGCGATTGCTGCTATCGCATAAATATGCATTGTTTACGCAATCACACAACATAACATCACGCCTGTACACTCAAAAGGGTTACACAGATGTATACAGTAGTATTTGACAATTTCTCATCCAAGTAAACGAAATCGCATATTCTGCTTTCTTATGACTTTTTAGTGGTGTCTCGTTGATTTACATAACATGACAGTTTCTTCATGGATTTGGTTGACAGGAAGTTTATACTAAAAAGCGAGAAATAAAAAACTTTTTTACAAAAAAAGACAACCGCCTTCAAAAACTAAAAAGAACCGTATGTATGTAATATTTCCAGTACTGCCTACTGGAAATATTACATACGGTTCGAATTGACAACCTCCTTTTTTTTGAAGTCGGTTAAAAATAATCTTACCATAGCGCGGCACTGACATGCGTGGGTTCGTCTTGACGCCGACGCCAGACAGTTGTGCCTGACACGCCAGGCACAAGTGGCATAATCTCACTCATACCTCGCTCCCCTCACTTCATTTCTCTGTAGAGATGTTAAGTAGTAAAGGCATAACCGCCAGTGTGCCAATTTTTTTTACAAAATATTAAGGAGTAGGGTAAGTAGTAAAGGCATAACCGCCAGTGTGCCTATTTTTATACAAAATATTAAGGAGTAGGGTAAATAGTAAAGACACAACCGCCAGTTGTGACTTTCTTTCTACATTTCTTGCTAAGGTGTTGGTTTAAAAAAAATAGCACAATTGCCACATAAGCCCTTTATATTTAACGTGCGCCAATTATGCCTTTTCAACTAAATATTTTAAAGACATAAATGTGAAATAGAAGACATATATCACAATGTGACCTTTTTCTTTACAATATCTTAAAAAATGGTGCAGTTGTGCCCTTTATGCTTATGCTATCTCTGTTTGTTTTATTGTTAAAAATACACAAAAAATTAGGCAGATAGGCCTTTTTTTCCTGATTCCGAATATGTATATAACTCGATTTTGATAAAAATGTTAGTTGTGCCCTTCTTTCTTACGACGGCAGAATTGACAATTCACACAACGCATTTTAACGGGTAACTAAGTCCAAACCACTTGCAAATCGGAATCCAAAGGTAAAAGCTGTTGTCTAAGTCGGTATGTAGAAGAGTCAGTCCAAAAGTAAAGCCAAGTCGTCAAGAAACAATACAATCGCATAGAAAGTAATAGATATCCCACGTTAGCCGTTGAAATCAAACAATGGAATGACAGACGCTAATTGTTTTGACACCGACAGGCAACTCCAATTGACAGCATAACGTTCCATTCTACGTTATCACAAATAATCGTAATAATTATAATATTGTACATTTTTTGTATAAAAAATGTAAATGCATTTTTAATATTAACTTTTGTATGTTTCCCTCATATGTTACAAGTTCTGTTAAAAAAAAAAAATTACAAGCGTAAACAAGTGTAAGAACGTAAATCATGTAGGTAATGAAAGAGTAGGTTGGAATGTAATCTGAAACACGGTGCGTTTAATAACTGCATGTGATGACTTATTTTTATGTAAATAAAAATCTTTAATAACTTTTAATTCCCAACACCTAGTGACTTCATATTTTTTTTATAATCCTCTTACAAACTCTTAATTATAGTAAATATGAACTTGCAAGTATACGACACTTAGTTAATTTATAAATAATGTGGGTCCAACCTCGCCATCCTCCTTTCCAATTTTTGAAGTGAAAACTTCTTTAGCGGCGTTGTGCACTTTTTTTAGAATGGGAAAAAAATGTTAAACTCGCTTCAGGACAAGTGACCTGATCGAAAATCTTACGAATATTGTTGTTGTTGTTATTTAAGTACAACCACGACCCTGTAATGTTGGTTCCTAAATGGTGGTTTATTGACTACAAGAATAATTATAAAAAAAATGCAAGTAAGGTATAGTGCAAACTCAGCATACACAATCAGTTATAAAGGATTGTACCTACTTAATAATATAAAGGCACGAACATATTATATTCTTATACTTCAACCCCTATTAATACTGTTGCATGCACTCAAAATTACAATGTTTTGCGTGTGTTATATTGTGCACTACAATAAAGAGTATTTTTCATGCAAACATTTTTGCTAAAACTAAATCTAGTAGTAGTCTATCTAGTTCTTTTCTGAACTTTCATAGGATATGTATTTTATATGTAGGTATACAGTTATGTATGTATGTATGTATATATGTATGTTTGTATATATGTAAAAATGTATGTACTTATACGGAATAAGATATATTGAATTATTATAATATTATTGTTTTTGTACATTTAGAGTATGAGTATTTGTACATTTCATTGTTATAATACTCTTGTACAGTAATTTGCACCTGCCATGTTATCTCTTCACCACCTTTGGTTGACTGGTAGAGAATGCCTAAGGCATTAAGTCCGCCTTTGTACTTTTTTTTGTGCATAAAGTTTAAATAAATAAATAAATAGTTTCATGCGCAGTTAAAGTCAATGTCACGTGTTTTGTTATACCTACTTCGTATAGTAACTGCCCCGTCTAAAACTCCCTAACCCTACATTCACGCATGGCTACTCAATATAAATATACGTAAATGTATTTATACAACCACATCGCCGCGTCTCCGAAGGTGGTCCATCGAGTGGCTCCGTGTTGACCCATCCACTTTTATATAGGGCTATCTCGCGGAGAAGTGGATGGTGACATTTTATGGTTGAATTGGATGGGTTAGCTAATTTTGTTCGTCGTCCTTTGTGATTGATTGGTCGAGTGACGTGGTTATTTTTTAAGTTAATTGATTTTAGTTTTGATTAAAAGAGTTAATCCACAATTTCTAAATAATTAATTTCTAAATAAATAAATAATTAACTAAATTACATACATACCACCACACCTATATTCCCCGAAGGGTTAGGCAGTGGTGTACCAATGTACACCCACAGTTCGCCTTTATGTTTTAAGGTCCAACGTAAAAGGGGGCGAGACCAGTATTTGCCACCATAGTGGTACGAAACATACATCAGAAGAGTTAGAAAAAGGTGTACAATGTACACCCACAGTCCGCCAGTAGGGATGTTTTAGGTCCCATGTAATAAAGGGTGAGCCTATTGTCGTTAATCGGGCACAAATCCAAACTCCGAGCTGCTACTGAGATTTTTATAGAAAAACCCAATAACACTTTGTGCTCGACCTGGGAATCGAACCCGAGACCACTAGCGTAGCAGTCGTGGTTAGGACCACTAGGCCAACGAGGCAGTCAAATAAACTACGTCTACGTGTAGATTGTCGTGATGGCCTAGTGGTTAAGACGCCCGCCTCTCATACAAAAGGTTGTGGGTTCGCAACAAGCCACGGGCAGCGATTAACCAATGTGAGTTTTTCTATTTCTATGTTTATCATAGACTACTATCGGTGAAGGAAAACATTGTGAGGAAACCTGTTTTGCATTTTAAAGAATCGCACTACAGATTTGATGTAAAAATGACAATAAAGATTTTTCTTTATATTGGTCGTAAATATCTATCGAAATCACGTTGCACGAGTAGAAATACAAAATATAATAAGCATAGTAAGCAATACAAATAACTGAAAAATGCTTAAAGAGCGACGGAATTCTCAAATGTTTGTCTTAGTGTTGCAAATAACCGGAAGGCATTTGCGAGACGAACTAAGGGTCTTAACCCTTCAGCTATCTATACGGAATTTCTATAGTGACTATTAGGATACAGTTAACCGTACGATCAGTAATCACATTTGAACTTCTAAAACTGCCCTTTTTTGCTGTTTTGCTGCAAGTCTTTTGTGCCTATTTTATAACTTATAATAATATAATAGTAGAGTAAAGGCGTCTTCTCATTCTGTGAAGGCAAGAGCATTGATCGCTCTACCTACTTTACTAATACTTTCGTTTTTCTTACCCGTGTTAAGTTATATTTTTGGTTACTGCTCTACTCGCGTTTATTGTAAAGTGATGTTATATAGCCTGTACTTTTCCTCATGAGTCTGACTAATATATACAAACCGATTTTTTTCGAATACGAATGGCAGATAGATGTTTACTATTTTATACTATTGTCACTTTAAAGTGTACCTACAAGTTATGAGCTTAAAGCCATATTATATGTATAAATGCACATTTTTCAGCTGTAAGGCATGCTTTGACCCTTGGGTATACCATTGGGTTTCCACTCACTACAATATAGAAACTTAAAAAAAGTACCACCTACATTAAAAGGCAAGCTAGACTATCCCATCTCGGGAACAGCGCTACTTTGACCTTTAACCTTTACTAGGTTCTAGGTTACCGTCAGCAAATATGAGGTATAAAAACCTAAAAGATTACCACCCACATCAGCCCCCCTAGCCAAGTCACAAACGATAAACGCAAACGCTGAGTAGGCTTTAATAGATCTTCAACTTTATGTGCTTGGTTTTAAGTTGAAGATCTAATTAAGATTGCATAGCGTTTTCGTTCGTTCCAGTCGCTAACGCTTAGAAATCTTTAATAGATTTTCAACTTAAGGCTCTTGGGTATTAAGTTGAAAATCTATTGGTACCTACCGAGCGTTGACGATTATCGTTTGTGACTTGGCTAGGGGGGCAGGAGTCGAACTGGTGTGTCCCACCTCAGGAACTGCGCTACTAAGTCGTGTCGTGATTAGCTTGTAATAGTGACGATAAGGTTTCACCGAGCGATCGGTAAACGCCTGTCAAAACACGCATACGAGTAATATGATGCGTTGAGTACAGGGTGTGGGCAGAGATGTAGGTACTTGTTCTTTTTTTACTGACAGACTTTTTTTTTGGCGACTTTAATAAAGGAGAAGGTTGTCGGTTTTGTATGTTTGTTGCTTCAGAACCCCGTAATTTAATAACCGTTTTGGAAAATTCTTTGAAAGGGTATACTTTCAGATAGCTCCTAAATAAATTTCGCCAACATCGGTTTAGTAGTCTGGCCTTTAAAACATTTAATAAATATATATACCATCACGCCTGTATTCCCCGAAGGGTTAGGCAGAGGTGAACCAATGTACACCCACAGTTCGCCGGTATATTTAGGTCCCATGTAATAGGGGGCGAGCCTATTGCCATTAACCGGGCACAAATCCAAACTCCGAGCTGCTACTGAGAATTTTAAAGAAAAACCTAATAACACTTTTTGCTCGACCTGGGAATCGAACCCAAGACCTCTAGCGTAGCAGTCGCGCTTAGGACCACTAGACCACCGAGGCAGTTTATAAATTTAATAAAGTATGTGTTGTTAAAGAAAACTAAATTGCGTATTTTGCTTTCTTGTAACTTTTCAGTGGTAAGTATTTATCTTGTTAGAATTAAGAAGATTAGAAGTAGTTACTAAAAAGCGAAAAATAATATAATGACCTACAGGTAGTAGTTTCAAGTCTAGTTGTTTGTGTATATTAATTTAATACGTTTCTAAACGCACCTATGGTATCTACACGAAACGAACATGAAAAAGGACTTCGGAAAAACCTAATATATAAAATTCTCGTGTCACAGTTTTCGTTGCCATAATAATATTCCTCCGAAACGGCTTGACCGATTTTGATGAAATTTTTTGTGCATATCGAGTAGGTCTGAGAATCGGGCAACATCTATTTTTCATATCCCTAAAAAAAAAAAAAATATGGCAAACCAACGTTTGCTGGGTCAGCTAGTATTATTATAATAAAGGCGTAATGTTATATTAAATTCAAAAAAAAAAAACTTATTTTCTGAACACCCTGTGTTAAAAGAATGTGCCGGTTACACCACGTATCCTGTGGGCTGAGCAAGACGCCACCGCTAACTTAGTGTGGAGGAGACTTTTACTAATAAAAAACAATTTTATTTTGGGTTCAATTACCTCGTTAGCCTAGTGGTCCTAAGCGCGACTACTACGCTAGAGGTCTTGGCTTCAATTCCCTGGTCGAGGAAATTGTTATTGGGTTTCCCTATGAAGTTCTCAGTAGCAGCTCGGAGTTGGGATTTGTGCCCGGTTAAAGTAATAGGCTCGCCTCTATTATATGGGACCTAGAACATACGGCCGAATTGTGGGTGTATATTGGTACACCTCTGCCTAATCCTTCGGGGAATACAGACACGTTTTTACTTTCTAATTTAAGTTAATATTTCTTTCAATAAGTTATTTAATTCGATTATAAGTATACATACATAAAGTCACGCTTTTTCAGAAACCGCAGAACGCCACCTGCTACGATTCTTCATGTTCTTATAATCCTTATGATTTCGATTATTAATATTTGTCACGTCTAAAAAAAAAACAACAAACAAAAAAAACTTTTTTATTTTGACAGAATCCTTCTCCACACTAACCGCACTAAACCATCGCGTGTACGTACTTATGGCTTCGCAAGTACATAGCTAAAGAGAGTCGAAACAACCAGTATTGGCCGGTATCTTAGGCCTACTTACCATAACAGGCCTAACGCGAGCGAGCGCACCAAACGCAACGTGAATTTGATCGATTTTTACCCGACTACGGCGAGGCAAAAAGGAAGGTTAGGAATTGTGCCCGGTTAATACCAATAGGCTCGCCCCCTATTACATGGGACGTAAACATACCGGCGGACTGGGGGTGTACATTGGTACACCTCTAGGCTGCCTAACCCTCCGGGGAATGCAAGCGTGTTGTTATAGCGGCAACGGAAATACATAATTTGTGAAAATTTGAACTATCAAGCTATCACGGTTCATGAGATACAGCCTGGTGACAGACGGACGGATAGACAGACAGACACACAGACAGACGGACAGCGAAGTCTCAGTACTAGGGTCCCGTTTTTCCCTTTGGGTACGGAACCCTAAGAAGGCCTATAGAATATTGCTTGGTAACCTAACGTTACTGATTACTGAAACCATTTGTTAACGATGTATATGCCTGCCCCCCTAGCCTAAGTCACAAACGATAATCGTAAACGCTCGGTAGGTACCAATAGATTTTCAACTTAATACCCAAGAGCCTTAAGTTGAAAATCTATTAAAGATTTCTAAGCGTTAGCGACTGGAACGAACGAAAACGCTATGCAATCTTCATTAGATCTTCAACTTAAAACCAAGCACATAAAGTTGAAGATCTATTAAAGCCTACTCAGCGTTTGCGTTTATCGTTTGTGACTTGGCTAGGGGGGCTGGAATATTAGAACTCTTATCTTAGTACAAAGTGGCAGATAAATGGCAGAAAAAACTTTGAACGTTGATGAAATAAACACTAGGTACTACCCGCGATTTCGGCCGTCTGGTACTCCAAGTACAAAATAGTCAAAGACAAATCATCATCATCATTTCAACTGCAGAACCTCCACTGCTGGACATAGGCCTCCCCCATAGATTTCCAAAAAGACCATAGGACGTCCACTGGCAAGGTGGACGGACGACCTGATTAAGACCGCAGGAAGACGCTGAATGCAGGCCGCTTCCGACCGGTCTTAAAAACAAATAATTTGTTTTAATTACAACATAAAAAGTAACCTATTTTTTCATAGGATTCAATCTTACCCCGCCCGTCAGAAAATTTATCAAAGTCGGTTCGGTGGTTTAGCCATTAAAGAGTAACAAACAAACAGACAGAAGAAAGAGCGAAAGTTCTTTTGAATTTATAATTATTATTAGTATAGATTTGAAATCCCGCCATCAAAGTAACGAATCCAAAATGGCGGCCAAACAAAGCAGATTATCCATACCATATCAGATTATCATGCCATTTCGCTTTCACAGTATGACGAGTGAGTGAAAGAACATTACAAGCACCGCCATTTTGAATTTATTTCTTAAAGCCATTTGTTAAGAGGTTAACTACAATTATTTGAGTTAATTATTGAGGTAAACGTGTTTAAATATCTGTCAGTCACTGTAAACTTAACACTTCATCGGCATAAATAATGTTTTGACGCATAAAACAAATTATATGAACGCAAAATAAACGTCACACATCGTGCCAAGAACCAATTACAGATAAAAATATTTTTTTAAACAAACATATAATAAATCGTTCGTTTTTTGATAATAAACTTTATAGTAAAGCCTTTAAAGTCGAAATTGAAGTGAATCGAAATGCGTATTAATATTTTTTAGTCTTACTACATCAAAAAACACGTATGCAACAATTTCGCACAATTAAACTTCAGAATAAAAACTTGTAACACAACCAATTTTATTTTACCGTCGAAAAACTGACTTACAAAAAGATACATTCAAAATTCAACCCTATCCCCTCGCAATACGAGCTAACATAAAACAAGGATTATTATACTAGGTGCATTTCAGTGTGGCAAGTGTGAGGCGCAGAAAAGCGTAAGAAATTTGTCCTCCGAACGTTTTTGCTTTATCTGTACTTATTTTATTTTTTATTTTGCACTGGCAACTGTTAACGCAAAAAGATTTTGACATTGTTTCGGAACGCTCGCACGATTTGGGCGCCAATTAATTTTTCGATAAACACAGAGTAGGTAACTTTAGTCAGAGGGTTTTTTCGAAAATGTTGCTAATAAGCGACCAAAATAAAAGTAAAACGGATTTTAATACGGTTTACGGTTTATAGAGTGCTTTAAGAGGAAGGTTTATATGCATATATAACATCACACTATGACCAACGAGGGCAGAGCAGTTACCAAAGACGTAACTTAACGCGGTGAGCTAGTTAAATTATTATAAAAAATATTTTAACGTTAAAACCAGCACAAAATCATGAAACAACAATAGGCACAAATCATTTTTCTTAATTAAATCCTTTCTACTTTCTATTATCCTACTATTTCTACTACAAAGCGAAAGTTTCTACAGATAAATAGATATTATGGACATTATGGATAGATAATTATAATTGTTACTCTTTCATGATTAAAACGGCTGAACAGAATCAGCCGAAATTTGACAGACATAATTATAGACATTGACAAGTTCACGTTTTCAGTTCTCGTTTATTAAATTCAGAAGACTATTTCATGAAAAGACGATATTGCGGGCAGAAGCTCGAAAATAAATAAAAATACTTAACCATTACCAATGCAAAAACACCCTCTGTCACGCACACTACTCTGTGAAAAATTCTGTGCGGCCGGCCATTTTAAAAATGCGCCGCCATCTCATAGCCCCTTCGTTTAGAAACACCGATCCCAATCAACGAGTGATAAATTATGAAAAATATCTTATTAATCACCAAAATCACGAGATATCAATCGTTTAACTTTAATTGGTGATTATTTAGTAAACTTGCTTTACAAAAGATTTTTATCGAGTACAAAATTTATTCGTAAATTAAGTTTTAGTGAAAAGGGGTTGCTAATTCATCTGTTGTTTGGGTAAATACTTTGCATACGCCTAATTACTACATAGGTAGGTAGATTTTAAGTGTAGTTTTTTTGGAATTTCGACAATTAATTGCATGGTTTTTCCTGCTTATATTTTTTTCGCACAAGACAGAGACGCTTGGAAAGTGAAAGGGGAGCCCTTTGCCCAGCATTGGGAAACGTGACAGGCTAACAAAAAAATAATAAATAATATTTTGTATGGGAGCAAAACGTGTTATTGGGTTTTTCGATGAAATTCTCAATAGCAGCTCGGAGTTTGACGGGCCTGTTGGTCTAGTGGTTAGTGGCCCTGACTGCTAAGCCGGAGGTCGTGGGTTCGATTCCCACCCAGGACAAACTTTGTGTGATGAGCATGATTGTTTGTTCTGTGTCTGGGTGTGATTTATCTATAATATGTATGTATTTATAAAATTATATAAGTATGTATATCAGTTGTCTGGTTACCATAACACAAGCTCTGCTTAGCTTGGGATCAGATAGCCGTGTGTGAGTTGTCCCAAGATATTTATTATTTATTATTATTTATTTAGTTAGGATTTGTGCCCGGCTAATGGCAATAGGCTCACCCCCTATTACATGGGATCTAAAAACATACCGGCGAACTGTGGGTGTACATTGGTACACCTCTTTATCTATAATATGTATGTATTTATAAAATTATATAAGTATGTATATCAGTTGTCTGGTTACCATAACACAAGCTCTGCTTAGCTTGGGATCAGATAGCCGTGTGTGAGTTGTCCCAAGATACTTATTTATTTACCTCTGCCTAAACCTTCGGGGCGTGATGGTATGTGTGTGTGTATATAGGAACAGTTTTTAAAGAAATTATTATAATACGAAGTTTAAAATTCTTAGGTATTTCTATAGACAGCAAACTGACCTGGAAACCACACCTGGATGAAGTTTGCAAACGATTGAACAGAGCAGCGTACCTTCTATTTCAACTGTCAAATAAAGTAAACAATGAAACTCTCTTAACGGCGTATCATGGATTGGTATCCTCGGTTCTACGGTATGGTGTTGTTTTTTGGGGACAGTCAACAAATCGAGAACTTGTTTTTAAAATGCAAAAAAGATGCATAAGGTCGATATTTGGATTGCACAGAACTGACAGTTGTATTCCATATTTTAAAAAATTCAATATTTTAACCTTTCCTTGTTTATACATTCTGGAAACCTCCTTGTTTGTGAAAAATAATCCCCACCTATTTAAAAAACTTGCCGCAGTCAAGAAATTACCCATACGTTCTCTATATACGCACACATTATGCCATGTCAAATGTAAAACTGCACTAATGAAGAAAAGTTTCTTTGGTTCTGCTCCCCAAGTTTTTAATAAAATACCTGACAAAATAAAATGTATGCCAGTACAAAAATTCAGAAAAACTTTAAAGAGCTTACTACTTAATAAATGCTACTACACATTGGACCAGTTTATGAATGACAATTTTAATTAATCTGTTTTGATTGAATTTGTTTGTATGTCATTGTTGACAAAACATAGCGCACCATGTATTATAGCTTAAGACCGTTTTAAGTTACCTATGTTTAACAAACGATTAAATGATTTATGATTTATGAAAGGACAGGAAAGTTGAAAGGGAACCGTTTGTCTTGGTATAGTCATGTGAAGACGAGGGATGAAACGCATGATACCAAACCAGTTATAAATATAAATGTAGATGAATGGAGAGGTAGAGGGAGGCCCACGGGGAGGCCGAAGAAAAGATGGATGGATTGTGTGAAAAATGATACGAAAGAGAAGGGAGTCAGTGATAGCATGACGGTTGATAGGAAGGCATGTAATAAGAAAATAGTAATAGTAGTGGTGTAATAAGTAAGTTTATGTTATTTGCGTCACATTTCATGCGAATAAATGGTTTTTCTTTCTTTTAAAATATGTTGTGCTGACCCCAATTAATATGGGTTGAGCCGGAAGAAGAAGAACGGTTTTTAAATAGGCTACTGACAGATTAATCGATCGCAGTAATGCATTACTTTTGTTTAAGTAAACTTTTATGAGAAAATTTAATGAGAACTCAAATAATCATCATGTTTGACCAAGAGTGCATAAATACTGTGTCAAATTTCTTAGTAGCAGCCCGGAGTTTGGAAGTTAGTTGTATGACACCTCCGTGCCTCAGAAAGCAGGTAAAGCCGTTAGTCTTGCGCCTGATCTCTCCCGGGTCATGTCGGATTGCCGTGCCATTGGACTATGGGAGTAAAGGAAGAGGGAGTGCACCTGTGTTTGTGCACACACTTGTGCACTATTCTCTCCTGCGTACTTGCCTAGTCTTGCATTAAGATTAGCCGCCGTGGCCGGGATCGGTCTGAAAAATAAATAGACCAGCCCCCCTAGCCAAGTCGCAAACGATAATCGTAAACGCTCGGTAGGTACCAATAGATTTTAAACTTTATACCCCAGAGCCTTAAGTTAAAAATCTATTAAAGATTTCTAAGCGTTAGCGACTGGAACGAACGAAAACGCTATTCAATCTTCATTAGATCTTCAACTTAAAACCAAGCACATAAAGTTGGAGATCTATTAAAGCCTACTCAGCGTTTGCGTTTATCGTTTGTTACATGGCAGGTGCTGGTATACTTTTTTCTCGCCTTATCACCTCTGGTCACTCCACACATCCATCGGTATGACTTTTACTGACATTTTAAGTAAATTAAACAAACAGTTAGAGCAATTACTATAAATTGACTAACGCTAAGCTACCTATTAGGCGTCAGTTTAACTATTAGTAATTCCTTTACAACCTTAATGATAACAAAATCTCGAAAATAGAAAAACGGGTGTTTGTATGTTTGTTAAACTTTACAATTTGATGATTGTTATACCTTCTTTATAAATAGAGCAGTAGTAGAGCTCTTTGTGAAGTACCTCGTCCGGGAAAGTACTACCACCATACCTATTACTGCTGCAAAGCAGCGTTGCTGTGTTCCGGTTTGAAGGGTATGGGTGCTGGTGTAATTACTAGCACATTTCAATTTTGTCTCTAGGATGGCAACGCATTTGCAAGGCCTTGGGTATTACAGATGTCTATAGGCAGCGGTGACCACTTACAATAAGGTGGGCCGTCGGCTTGTTTATCAATAAAATTTATCAATAAAAGCCGCAGGAAAATACACAGAAAAACGAGCGAATAGTAATGAACCATTCACCATGAGTTTCCGTGGAGTTTCTTGCTCGTTCTTCACCATAGAGACCTACGTTTTGGAACGAGCGTCTAGCGTCAACTTTCTGAATAACTGATTACATGACAATTCAAAAGTAATCAGCATTGCCATACAACGTGGCAATGCTCCTAGCCTTTTGGGCACTTGACCCATTGACAGCGATGCGAATGAGTTTTTTGTCAACTGTACATAGTTTGTAATTTAAATATTATTAATCAAGTTAGTTTTAAGTTCAAAGAATAAATAAAAGTTATTTGTTAACCTGTATACAGGATAAGTTTTTAACCAGTGCGTAAATTTTTTTTGGTAGTTCAGTGTCAGTAATAGAACACATTTCCGTGTTTAGTTAAAAAAAAAAATTAAAAAAAATTTCATCCTTATCCGAGTTTGAAATAAGCAAAACATGGACATAATCTATTCGCCATACTATCAATGACAACTCTTGGCCGCCGCCGCCCGGGCGCATGGCTGGGGTGAGGGGGTGAGGAATGCGCTAGCGCCGAGTGACAATAAAATATGGTTTTTAAGTATACATGTTTCGTAAGCGATAACTTTTTTTTTAGTACTAAGACATATCAAAATAAAATATACGTGTTTAATAAAACGTGTTGAAGTTTATTATGGCAAAATTTACGCATTGGTTAAAAAATTTTCCTGTATAGGTTAATTAAATTAATTACTTTGACTTGGAAAATAAATATTAACGCGGGCGTACCCGCAGGGCACAACATGTATCTAAAACAGTTATAATACATGAATCCATAGCGGTTCACTAGTTAATTCTGTCAGTAATTGCGTGTTAGCCTAATCGCCGATCAAACGGTATGATGGTGCATGATTCTTGGGGTTCCGTAGGCGTAATAATAAATCTGTGTACATTATACGGGGCTAGAGTAACACGGTGGTCAAAGATTTTTATGTTTGATTATTTAGTTTCGTCCTCCACAGTTTTTTTTAATTGCTTCTGAGAAAAAAAAATATGTTTAAGTATGTCAAAATGTTATTGAATTTTGTTTATCATGTTTGAATGCGATAATCTCATAAAACTCTGGTCCAATTTGAAACAATCCTTTTGCGTTATGCCTATTTATGGAGGATCATTAAATAGGCTATTAATGTATGTATAACATCACGCGGTGTTACGAGGGAGCGGAGCAATAACCAAAGACGTATTGACGTAATAGCTGGTATAGTATATTTCAGATTTGTACGTTATAATATATTATAACGTAGTATAAGTATAAGTTGTGTCAAATATTTCAATTAGTGTATACACTAATTGAAATATTCGACACAACTTATAACCTATAATATAAACTATATTATTATACCTTCATACCACAACGTCTGTAATCCCCGAAGGGTTAGGCAGATGTGTACCAATGTACACCCACAGTTCGTCGGTATGTTTAGGTCCCATGTAATAGAGGGCGAGCCTATTGCCATTAACCGGGCACAAATCCAAACTCCGAGCTGCTACTGAGGATTTCATAGAAAATCCCAATAATACTTTGCTCGCCCTGGGAATCGAACCCAAGACCTCTAGCGTAGCAGTCGCGCTCAACACTACTAGACTAACGGGACAGTTCAACGGACAAGCTAAGCAAAATGATACAGAATTAAGTAAGAAAGACAGTACCCTTTCTGTCGACCCCAAAAAAACAAAAACTAAAAACACACATCCTGCCAAAAAAAAACAACAAAATCCAGTCCCTTATTAGGTCTACATTCAAAACGTTGTAAGTCATTTCTTTCAATATTTTTTTTCGATCGAAAAATGTAATTCGCGACGCATTCTAAAAGAGTGTTTGATACAAATAAAAATAGTTTGAGTTGGTGTGAGTTAGGCTGAGGCTACAGTAGCAGCGATTTGCAATGCGACTGGAAGAGCGAAACGAGACAAACACGGGATGGCTACATTATAAGTGAAAATCTATACAGGAAAATTTTTTAACCAGTGCGTAAATTTTGCCATAATAAACTTCAACACGTTTTATTAAACACGTATATTGTATTTTGATATGTCTTAGTACAAAAAAAAAAAGTTATCGCTTACGAAACATGTTTACTTAAAAACCATATTTTATTGTCACTCGGCGCTAGCGCATTCCCCACCCCCTCACCCCAGCCATGCGCCCGGGCGGGCGGCGGCCGCGAGTTTTCATTGATAGTATGGCGAATAGATTATGTCCATGTTTTGCTTATTTCAAACTCGGATAAGGATGTTTTTTTTTTTTTTTTTTTTTAACTAAACACGGATATGCGTTCTATTACTGACACTGAACTACCAAAAAAAATTTACGCACTGGTTAAAAACTTTTCCTGTATGTAGTAAGTGTAAACAGTAAAATAAATATAAGTAATATTAGTTGTATTGTTTTAACTGCCTCGGTGGCCTAGTGGTCCTAAGCGCGACTGCTACGCTAGAGGTCTTGGGTTCGATTCCCAGGTCGAGCAAAAAGTGTAATTGGGTATTTCTATGAATTTCTCAGTAGCAACTCGGAGTTTGGATTTGTGCCCGGTTAATGGCAATAGGCTCGCCCCCTATTACATGGGACCTAAAAACATATCGGCGAACTGTGGATACTGTGGACATTGGTACAAACTTCTGCCTAACCCTTCGGGGAATATAGGCGTGATGGTTTGTCTTATGTGTCGCAGGTCGCATCGTGGTGTAATGTAGCCTCAGCCTAAGTGTGAGTTCCGATGTCCATAGAGCTCGAAGGTAGCGCGTCGTATTTTTAGAATTTGACGTCGATATTTCTTTTTGAGATGGCGACTTTGTTTTGTCAGACAAGTTAAAATCTAAAAAGGCTTTAGGTTATTATTTGAAGCTTTCTTGGTAAGGGCGAAAGAAAATGAAAAAATATAGTACTTAGATAAATAAATAAATTATAGTAGTGGTAGTATGTAGTCTCAGTAGCAGGTCGGAGTTAGGATTTGTGTCCGGTTAGACTCGCCCACGTATCGGCGAACTGTGAGCGTACATTGATACCTACTCCTCTAATTAACCTTTTGGGGAATACAAGCGTGATGGTAGACATGTACTAATATTATAAATACGTGAAATAGATGAATGAAATTCACCGAGATAGTGTGAAATAACATATGGGATACTTATTATCGCTGAAGAATGTACTGGTTCCGCGGGGCAATTATATCAAATTGGACGCGGACGAAGTCGCAGGCAGAGGCTAGTATTATATACATAACTAGCTTTTGCCCGCGGCTTCGCTCGCTTTAAGAAGTATTCAAACTTTCATCCCCTATTTTATCCCCTTAGGGGTGGAATTTATCCTTTTTTAGAAGATGCCTACGTCATAGTAGCTTTATGCATGCAAAGTCTCAGCCCGATCGGTTTAAAATTGACAAAGTTTCATACAAACTTTCATCCCCTATTTTATCCCCTTGGGGGTAGAATTGATCAAAATCCTTTCTTAGCGGTAGCCTACGTCATAACATCTACCTGCATGCCAAATTTCAGCCTGATCCGTCCAGTGGTTTGGGCTGTGCGTTGATAGATCACTATATCAGTCAGTCAGTCAGTCAGTCACCTTTGAGTTATATATATTTAGATATGTCAAAAGAGTTGAGAACATTAAAAAAACATGCAGAGAGATGTAAAGATCATGAAGAGAAAGGTTTGATTCCCAGGAATCGAACCCAAGATATCTAGCGTAGCAGTCGCGGCTAGTACCACTAGGCCTACGAGGGCGACGAATTGTTTAACAATAATTCTAGACCAGACGCGCGCCCCCCGCAACCCGCACACACCCCGGTAAGTAAGCTTTTTGTTATTTTATTTAGTCGGAAATGATAACTTGAGAAAATCCTTCTACAATTTTAAAGAGTATTTATAGACTTGTCTACAGAGCAAGTTGAGAGGCTAAAATCGGTCCCGTTTGCCCATAAGATGTGAATCTCTATTTAAAAAGAGGTATGTTTGATATTTTTTTCTCTGTTACTAAAGTTACTTAATCATGTAATGAAAACTAACAAAATAAGGCTTTCATCATGAACTATTCAGAACACCAACTCACATTTTTATACGTTTCGTAATTACTGACAAAAATAGAGATCACTGATGCCAAAATTTCCAATTCGTCCTCTTAATAATATTAGTAGGATATAGTATAGTAGAATCTGAAGTATAGGTATCAAGTTTAATTAAAATCGTTTCAATAATTTCCAAGATTTTGTACTTGAAAGTTTATGAGATATAGCGGCGTAAATAGCCTAAAAATAAATAAACGCCTCCACAGATGTGGTGCGCTGTCTGCCGTACATTTCCTGTTCATTTTAAATATAGCAACACTGTTTATATTGGTCATCATTTGTTATTACTGGGGCCCAATGATTGACGTATTAATCCGTACTAATATTATAAATGCGAAAGTAACTCTGTCTGTCTGTCTGTCTGTCTCTTCTTCACGCCTAAACCACTGAACCGATTTCAATGAAATTTGGTACAGATATAGTCTGGGACCCGAGAAAGGACATAGGATAGTTTACATCCCGGAAATCCCCCGGGAACGGGAACTATTAATCCACGCGAACGAAGTCGCGGGCAAAAGCTAGTCTGAAATATAAATAACTGTGCTGTACGTCAACCGTCGGAAAAACGTTTTTTTTAAACGGCTACATACTGGGTGTAAAAAGAGAGTAATTACCCCTTTGGTCTCGTGGTGGCAAGTACGACTGTTGAGCGTGAGGCCCTGGGTTCGATTCCTAGGTCGGGCAAAAAGTGTTATTCGGTTTTTCCTTTAGGGAATTTTCCAGTAACAGCCTGGAGTTTGGAAGTTGGTGGTGTGACATTCCCGTGCTGCACGTAAAGCCATTGGTCCTGCACCTGATCTCTCCCCGGTTGTGTCGGATTGTCGTGCAATCGGATTACTATAATAAGAGAAGAGAGAGTGCAGCTGTGTTTGTGCACACACTCGTGCACAAAAATTTCTCCTGCAAACTTGGCTAGTCTGCATTAAGATTCGCCGTCATGACTGAAATCGGTCTGGAGAATATTAGTGTGAGGCAGAGGTGTACCAATGTACACCCACAGGTCGCCGGTATGTTTAGATCCGATGTAATAAGGGGCGAGTCTATTGCCATTAACCGGGCACAAATCCTAACTCCGAGCTGTCACTGACAATTTCATAAAAAAACCCAATAACACTTTGCTCGACCTGGGAATCGAGCCCAAGATCTCTAGCGTAGCAGTCGCGCCTCGGACCACTAGGCTAACGAGGCAGACAGTCAGTCTAGTCATTTATTTTACTAAGATGCTTTCTAGTAACTAACTTAATCTAAAATTACCAAACACCGGATGTCGCCGTCTCGTCTAAACATAGTTTTGAGTTAAACACGCTAATAGATATAATATGATTAATGGTAAGTTCACGACTAAACTCTATTAGGGAATAGGCAGAGGTGAATGTCAATCATTAGAGCTCTTTGTGAAGGAGCTCGTCTGGGAAAGTACTAATACCATGACTATTTCTGCCGCAACACAGCGTTGCTGTGTTTCGGTTTGAAGGGTATGGGTGCCGATGTAATCACAGGCATATGAGACATTTCAACTTTGTCTCTGGGATGACAACGCATATTTGCAAGGCCTCTGGTATTGCAGATGTTTATAGGCAGTGTTGATCACTTGATATCAGGTGGGCCGTCGGCTTGTTTGTCATCCAAAGATAGAAAAAAAATATCAATTTTACAAACTGTTTTTTTAACATGATTACCGTGTAAACATTTATAAGTAACTAGCGGACTGCCCGCGACTTTGTCCGCGTGGCTTATTTCACTCGCCATAAGTTACGACTATGGTTAATGCTCCGCTCCCGTGTGTCGTATCGCGATATTATATAGCCTATGTTATGGTAAAAAAAATGGTTAAAATCGGTCCAGTAGTTTCGGAGCCTATTCGTTACAAACAAACAAAACATTCTTACCTCTTTATAATAATTACATATTAGTATAGTTAATAATGCATTTAGTCATCATCTGCCTAGCCTTTTCCCAACTATGTTGGGGTCGGCTTTCAGTCGAACCAGATGCAGCTGAATATCAGTATTTTACATGGAGCGACTGCCTATCAGACCTCCACAACCCAGTACTGGGTAATACGATACTCTTGGTAAGACTGGTTGTCAGACTTTCGAGCTTCTGACTAACAGTAACGACTGTCAAAGATCTACAAATGACAGCCGGGACCAACGGCTTTACGTGCTTTCCGAGGCACGGAGGAAACTCGCTATAGTAAATGGTCACCCATCCACCGACCAACCTCGGCAAACGCGGTTTAACCCGGAAGATCGGTCTATGCGGCTGTAATTATTTAGCCACGAGCTCCTCCAATAGGTACCTCAAAATCCATTAAAATCCCAATAATGCATTTGGTAAAAAGCTGTTATTTTGACAAACCAAACGGACGCTTCTATTTTATATATTTGTATAGATTTTTCTATTCGTCGCGAAACAATGGTGCTACCATATAACTTTTATTTGTATTTTAAAATCTTGTCTTTGTAAAATCGTATTCCGCTTCTGATTGGTTTATTTTTGTCTGTTTGTCTGTCTGAGTGTTTGACAGCGCCGATTGTTTCGAATTTCAAATGAGTTTCGCTTTTTTGTTAATAGGAGTCAATGGCGGTTTTGTTTTTTTTTTCTTATTTTGAATTTCGAAGGTGTTATCTGTGATCGGTGTTTTAGAACTTGTATTTGGAACCTGTGTGTTTATGTTAGACTAGCTTCTTCTCGCGACTTCGTCCGCGTCAAACTTGATATATTATCCCACGGGAACGGTATTATTGTCCCACTGCAGTGCGAAGGTCTCTTCTCATACAGAGAAGGCACGAGCATTGATCACCACGCTTGCTCAAGGCGCATTGGCGATTTCAAGTTTAAATTAATTACAAGTCCAGGTGTCCTCACGATGTTTTCTTTCACCGATGTCAACGATGTCCAAGATAAACTTAGAAAGTACAAAAAGTCACAATATTACTTACCCGGCATCAAACCCTCAACCTCAAGCATGAGATTCCGTCACCTTAACCACTGGGACATCACGACAATAGCCTAGGTACTTAACAATGTTGTCAGTTCAGACTGTCATTCCAGACTGTCAGTCCATCTGATAACACGAACATTCTTGTACAACAATGTCAAGTCAGTGATCAGTTACTTAGGAAATTAAAACAACGGCCATTTGAGATGATTCATTAATATACATTTTAAAAGTAGAGTGACAGACAGATGTCAATAAATATATTAATGTCAGAAGTACCACTATAAAAAAAAACATAATTATACAAAAAACTTTTTTACAAAAAAAAAAGACAACCGCCTTCAAAAACTAAAAAGAGAAAAATAACTTTAGCTTTGGAAGTCGGCGGCTTTGGTTCTGTTTGTTGTTTTGTATTGCCGCCGACTTCCAAAGCTAAAGTTATTTTTCTCTTTTTAGTTTTTGAAGGCGGTTGTCTTTTTTTGTAAAAAAGTTTTTTATTTCTCGCTTTTTAGTATCAGTTTTTTTATCCAAATCCATGAAGGAACTGTCATGTCATGTAAATTAACATAACACCGCTAAAAAAAGTCATAAGAAAGCAGAATACGCGATTTCGTTTACTTAGATGAGAAATTTTCGAATATTACTGTAAGTATACATCTGTGTAACTCTTTTGAGTATACAGGCGCGATGATATGTTGTGTAATTGCGTAAACAATGCATATTTATGCGATAGCAGCAATCGTGGTTGATTTGCTGAAATTTTTTGAAGAGTTCCGTTGTCTGTCTCCGTAATCCATCATCAGATCTATATGAAATTTAAATGGAACCATTTGGGAAGTTTACCCTTTCCAACAAAAAAAGAATAATCAAAATCGGTTCATAAACGACGAAGTTATCCGCGAACAAACATAATATAATAAAAAGTCCCTATCTCAAAAACTACTACCGTTAAGGAGTACTGTAGCATCATCACCAGGACAACAGCATCAGATGTTGACACTCTGAAGCATATACCTGAGTAAGACATGATTACGTAACAAAAACACCATACGAGCATACAATTTTCGGTGGTTGCCCTCGATTTCTCCTGGATTCCATCATCAGATCCTGGACTGGTGAAAATGGGACCACCACAGAAGTGAACTCTATCCAACAAAAATTTTTGAAATCCGTCTATAATTGACGAAAATATCGGTGAACATACATAAAAAAAAAAAAAAAAGTATACATACAGACGAATTGAGAACCTCCTCCTTTTTTGAAGTTGGCTAAAAAGCAAACACGAAATATGGTGGACCAAAAAGTGTTATTGAGTTTTTCCATTAGAATTATCTCTGTCACTGACTGCCTCGTCAGCCTAGTGCAAACAATACTAGTACAACGGTTTATAAAATTGTACCAAAAAATCTCTCCACTTCATGATTATCAAAAGTGAACCTTCTGTCCATGGCATACCAATCCATATCATTTGATCAGAGTGACAGCTAATGTATATCGATCAACAAAAAACACCACTAATAAGTGTCGGAGCCTCCGAATTACTTTACTGGACATGTTTAGACTATATCTTTGAGTTGTGCGGTGCAGACGGGCGTTTTTATTGACGCTAATTATTATTTTCGATAATGTTTTGACAAAGGGCTGGGATCAAGGTCTGTAAAGTTATTGATTGCTGTTGTTTTATCCCGATTTCATGAAGGACTGATTATCGGATCGTTAAATAGATCCATAGTTTCGTGAGACTACCTCGTTAGCCTAGTGGTTGCCTTGTTAGCCTAAGTGCAACTGCTACGCTAGAGGTCTTGGGTTCGATTCCCAGGTCGACCAAAGTGTTATTGGTTTTTTCTATGAAATACTCAGTATCAGTTCGGAGTTAGAATTTATGCCCGGTTAGTGGCAAAAGGCTCGCCTCCTGTTACATGGGACTTAAACTTACCGGCGAACTGTGGATACACATTGGTACACCTCTGCCTAACCCTTTGGGGAAAACAGGCGTGATGGTATATTTATGATGGTATATACGTGTTTTTTTAATCATAATTATTTAATTTTGATTATAACCGACATTTACGCAGACGCCCCCTATTATACGGAACCTAAACATGCGAACTGTGAGTGTACATTGGTGCACCTTTTCCTAACCCTCCGTGAAATACAGGCGTGATGATATGTTGTGTTATTTACGCGGACGAAGTCGCGGGCAAAAGCTGGTTTGTAATACATTTTAAAAGCATATTTATAAAACGGAGTGTATTCAACAAAAAACGCTCAACAAACGCTTAACAACCGCCCGTCTGCTCCCCTTATCAGATATCGCACTATACCCACGTCACCATGAAGGTTGACACGGCACTCAATATACCCACTGTGTACGGTCCACTTCCATACGAGAACTTATATCGTACTAGACAACTGCCCGCGACTCCGTCCGGGTAGCTTATTTCACCTGCGTTAAGTTACGTCTTTGGTTACTGCTCCGCTCCCGTTGATTGTAGCGTGATGTTATATAGCCTATGTTGTGCAGGAATAATGTAGCTATCTATTGGTGAAAAAATGGTTAAAATCGGTCTAGGAGTTTCGGAGTCTATTCGGTGGAAACAAACAAAAAAAACTTTCTTCTTTATAATAGGCTGGTGAACTACCTGCGACTTCGTCCGCGTGGCTTATTACCCGACTGCGACAGAAGGAGGGTTATGTTTTTCGAGAGTATGTATGTATGTTAGTAAGTATGTATGTACGTATGTATGTATAATTGTTTGGCACGCTCTGCAGCCTGAACGGCTCAATGGATTTTAGCTTGAGAGGTGTCGTTAGATTCGTATTTACTGTGGGAGTGACACTGGGTATATCAAAATAAAAAAAAACAAAATGGCGGATTTTTGGCGCCTAATTCAAATGTTTGGATCGCTCTGCAGCCTGAACGACTCGATGGATTTTTGCTTGAGAGGTGTCATTAGATTCATATTATTTACTGTGAAAGTGACAATGAGTAAACAAAAAATAAAAAAAGGAAAAAATAAAAAACGGTAATTTAAAAAACTAAAAAACCCGACTGCTTTTCTAAGTATTTATGAAATGGTCCTGACTGCTACAATTTTAAGTGCAATCGGGTACAACGACTTTCTTGTTTTGGGGCTTTTTCATAAATACTTAGAAAAGCAGTCGGGTTTTTTAGTTTTTTAAATTACCGTTTTTTTTCACCCGCGTTAAGTTATATCTTTGGTTAGTGCTCTACTCCTGTTGACCGTAGCGTGATGTTAGCTAATGCTCAGTAACAACTCGGAGTTACGACTTGTGCCTGGTTAATGGCAATAAGCTCACCCCCTATTACATGAACCTAAACATACCGGCGAACTGTGGCTGTACATCAATACACGTCTGCCTAACCCTTCGAGGAATAAAGGCGTGATTTTATGATATACCCATCTTAAAAACAGTTCTTTTCACACTCATTAAGAATCATTTTTCTAAACAAACCTTCAATAATAACCCTGGATTGAAGAAACCGTCTCAACAAAAATCATATTGCACTCATTCCTTCACTCTGTCAAGTCTTAAAAAACCGGCCAAGAACGAGTAGGGTTCACACACGAAGGGTTCCATACAATATTCAACATTACATACAAAAAACAAGTTTCTTGTCTTAATTTTAGACTTGATTTTATTTTTATTAGAAATATAATAAACTACTTATTTATTCTCAGGTTACAAAGACCCATAGAAAAATACCTTAATCTATGTATGATAGATTAAGGTAATAAATTAACACAATCATTATTATATCTTAATAATGATTGTGTTAGTAAAAAAAACTTAAAATATATAAGGTGTTACCAAAATATCTGCCACGGCTTTAATGGGAGGTAGTATTGTGTTTAAAGGTTACAATAGTGAAGAAATTTCGTACCCCAGAATAGTTAATTCAATTTGAGAAAATAAAGTAGTTTAATAAACATTGACTCTATTCTGCATAACGTGGTTCACAAATTACGCGCGATGTGTCGTTTCGTCAATGAAAACAATTGCTATCTCTTTCTATCTGTTCTGTGAATGAAAACTGAAATCAGCTGACTAGTTCGTCACTGTCTAACCTACTAGGTACGCAAATTCTGGGGTACGAAATTTCTTCACTATTGTAATCTTTAAACACAATACTACCTGCCATTAAAGCCGTGGCAGATATTTTTGTAACACCTTATATGTTGCTTAAATGTTGTTATAGCGGCAATGGAAATTCACACTCTGTGAAAATTTCAACTTTCCATCTCTCTATGGTTTATGAGAGACAGCCTGCTGACAGACAGACCGACTGATAGACAGCGGAGGATTAGTAAGTACCGTTGACACCCATCTGGTCATCAACATTTTTATTAGCCTAACGAAGTCGCAATGGCAGGTCCTATGCATTCAGTGATGTCCCGCGACCTTTACCTGTAGTGCGATTCTCTAAAATGCAAACTCGAAAACGAATCTCACTCAAGTGACCGCACTCACTTCGATAACAAACCCACTTGACTTTGGTTTAGTATTCGCCGGTGACGTCACCGGCATGATCGTGTTTAACAGAGTACCATCTTGTAATCTCACTGCAGATTCAGCTTTCGAATTACGAAGTGAGGCTCAGAGAATCGCACTGCAGGTCGTCGAGTCGTAAGGCACCACGTTTCAGTGCTGTATCTGTATATCATCACTGGCAACACACAATAGTCAAAGACTATCGTCTTGAGACTATACGGCAAAACAAGTTGCATTTTTTGGTCGTAAATCGAGTGCCTTACAATTCTTTACGAACGAATACGGAACCCTAGAAAGGTACACATGTCTCAACGTGCCTAAAATACTTTTAGTTAAACTTCACGCCAGCAAAAACAGGAACAAGGCAGAACAATGTTACCTTTTGCAGTTCATAATGAGACGGCGATCTGTAGCAATGTCTAGATTTTATCGGCTGTCGTGACATTTTTCTGAAGTGGTGGTGTTATACGGGGGGTAATTGTGGACGGCAGCGCTTGGTGATTGCAATCCAAAAGTATTAGACACGTCGATATTATTACATACAATATTTTAAAATCACATATTTACAAATATATTTTACAACTAGCTGTTGCCCGTGACTTCGTTCGCGCTAAATTGAGAATAGGCCGAAGTTACTCCTTATAACATTAGCTATCTAAGAGTAAAAGTCCCGTCAAAATCGGTGCAGCCGTTTTAGAGATTAGAAGGAACAAACTGACAGACAGACAAAAAATAATTGTTTTTTTTATGCAAGTTCCGTATGCATAATTATACCTACTTTCATCTGCATTTAGCGAAAAGCTGTTAATTTAAATAGACACTTCAATTTTATTTATTTCTATGTATGTGTATGTATGGAGTATAGATAGCTGCTAACGGTATTTTTAAGCTTAATTGACTTTTAATTGAGCCTATCAAGATAAAAATAAATCAGGGTCCTCCGGGACGGAACCCTCGGGGATCGGGGTACTCAGGGAATAACCCAAATATTCTCCGGGGCTGCAGGTTGTTCGAAAGAGATACCGTGCCCCCGGAACGGAAAGGGCACAAGAAAGAATATGGATGGGTTTTAGTCAGTAAAAGTCTGACACTCCCTCTCGCCCCGCCCAGGGCGGGAGAAGCCATTTGATGATTTCCCATCTTTAAAAAAAAAGCTATATAATATCACGCTATGACACGCGGAGAGAAGCGGTAACCAAGAACTTAACAACGAAATACGCCACGCGGACGGAGTTGCCAGTAGTACGCTAGTAAGTAACAAAATTCTATTCAACTTAAATTTTAAGCTAAGCTGATGTTTAATTGAGTCTATCAACATAAAAATAAATCGTGGTCCCCGGAACGGATGCCTCCCGAATATTCTCCCGTATGTATCCCCACAAAAGGTCGTGTCGGCATGTCATTTTTGTCACTACACAAATCGTTTTGACCAATTAGGCGCTTTTAAAATTCTGTTTCAGCGGCTAACAACTTTTTAGTTTTTCGTTCGGGCGTCGAGGTTGTCAGAAATGGTGCAGAGATATATTTTATACATCACCTACTTCGAATTGGGGGCAAGTTTTTAGCCCACCATGATAGTAGGTAGTTTGCTCGGAATTGCTAAATAAAAGGATTTCAACTATTTCTTAAATAGGTCATTTTTTATGTCAATGGATGGCAAACAAGCCGACGGCCCACCTGATGTTAAGTGGTCACCGCTGCCTATAGACATCCGCAACACCAGAGGCCTTGCAAACGCGTTGCCATCCCAGAGACAAAGTTGAAATGTCTCATGTGCCTGTAATTACACCGGCATCCATACCCTTCAAACCGGAACACAGCAACGCTGCTTTGCGGTACAAATAGGTACGGTGGCAGTTACCAGGACGAACTAATTCACAAAAAGCTCTACTGCTACACAAATAATAAAACGCGCAAATCTCTGGAACTTTCAATCCAATCGGATTATTTATTTATGCACAATGATAGCCAGATTCATGTGAAATAGTAAAGGTTATAAAACTACCTTTTGGAATGGGCAACTACTTAGATTCATTAGTTTTAATTATTTTGACGTTCAAAAGTTTAATGGTCTAATTGAAATAAATGATTTGACTTTGACTTTGAACATCACGGTACGACCTATGGGAGCGGAGCAGTAACCAAAGACGTGACTTAATGAAACTGAAAAAATCCACGCGAACGATGTCGCGGGTAGAACCTAATATTAAATAAAAAAAAAAACAACAAAATTCACATAAACGCATTAAGTGCAAGTTTTTTAAATATTTAAATAATTATTAAAACCACTGACTGCGCTTGCCCACCGCTGGCAAAGGAATCGAAAACGTGGGAATGGACATACCAAATAACTGTTCTCATACAAATGAGTGGAGTAGATGTTGGCACTACAATTTTTTTATTACAAGCTTTGATGTACTATGTTTTTTTCCTGTATCGTGTGTGCTTTCACAAATACATTAATTCACATAAACAAACAATTATACTTAGCACAATAACCTGCAGGCCATACAAATATTGACCCTGTGCAGGAATCGAACCCGCAACCGGACACGCAGCATCTAATTGCTAACGTTCTCCTCATGCTACTACCGAAACCGTGTAACCTAACGTAAAAACTATTCCACACAAAAAACGGGATAAAAAATCCTATCTTATAAACTTAATCAATATCTATAAGGCTGCTCATTCCGTTCAGCCGTTTAAGCGTGAAAATATAACAAACATACTGAGTAACTTTTCGTTCATCTGCCATCTTTTAGGGGACTTTCATTTTCTTTTCGAATTTCACATTTGTAATGTGAAAAAGAAATTGACTGTTTCCTACTAAAAAAACTTTTTTACAAAAAAAGACAACCGCCTTGAAAAACTAAAAAGAGAAAAATAACTTTAGCTTTGGAAGTCGGCGGCTTTGCTTCTGTTTGTTGTTTTGTATTGCCGCCGACTTCCAAAGCTAAAGTTATTTTTCTCTTTTTAGTTTTTGAAGGCGGTTGTCTTTTTTTGTAAAAAAGTTTTTTATTTCTCGCTTTTTAGTATCATTTTTTTTATCCAAATCCATGAAGGAACTGTCATGTCATGTAAATTAACATGACACCGCTAAAAAAAGTCTTAAGAAAGCAGAATACGCGATTTCATTTACTTAGATGAGAAATTTTCAAATATTACTGTAAGTATACATCTGAGTAACTCTTTCGAGTATACAGGCGCGATGTTATGTTGTGCAATTGCGTAAACAATGCATATTTATGCGATAGCAGCAATCGCGGTTGATTTGCTAAAAAAATTTGAAGAGTTCCGTTGTCTGTCTCCGTAATCCATCATCAGATCTATATGAAATTTAAATGGAACCATTCGGGAAGTTTACCCTTTCCAACAAAAAAAGAATAAGAATCAAAATCGGTTCATAAACGACGAAGTTATCCGCGAACAAACATAATATAATTAAAAGTCCCTATCTCAAAAACGACTACCGTTAAGGAGTACTGTAGCATCATCATCAGGACAGCAGCATCAGATGTTGACACCCTGAAGCATATACCTGAGTAAGACATGATTACGTAACAAAAACACCATACGAGCATACAATTTTCGGTGGTTGCCCTCGATTTCTCCTGGATTCCATCATCAGATCCTGGACTGGTGAAAATGGAACCACCTCGGAAGTGAACTCTATCCAACAAAAAAAAAATTTCAAATCCGTCTATAATTGACGAAAATACCGGTGAACATACATAAAAAAAAAAAAAAAATATTATACATACAGACGAATTGAGAACCTCCTCCTTTTTTGAAGTCGGTTAAAAATGCACTACACACAAACGAAACGTACGAAATAACTTACATAACTCTGGGCTAGTCCTTTAGCAAAAATTTTTCGTATTCATGTGTACTTTCACCCCCTAAAATATGGCAGGTGAATAAAAAGTAACATCGATTACAAAAACTTACCAGATGCAAGATTTTTTTGTCCAACCTTTTACATCGATGTTGTGACGATAAGATTTTACTTATAAAAGTAAAAGATTGAATGCGATCTATCAATTTTGTTTGTCGCTAGCGTTACGTGATGACGTCATAGTGATTTATCGATGTGTGCCAACACACATGTTTAAGGAAGAAGCGTCGATGAGCGGAACGAGACAAAATATGATAAACTAGGATATTGCAACTTTGTTTGCTTGATTGAATGTAATAACGTGGACTTTTTACTAATATATATTTTTTTAATACATGTAACTACAGCTACTCCTAATTACAGCTATATGCCAGTCAAAGTCCTGTCAGAATCATTGGCGTATCTAGAGTTAGTTTTCAGGGGGGTCCTGGCCTCTAAGATGCCATGGCCGATGCGATGTAATGCGGTCAGGCGGAAGGTGAGCCCTACAGCCTGGGGTAGGCACAGCCCCCTATATACGCCTATGGTCGGAATTGATCCAGCCGTTTTAGAGATTAGCTGGAACAAACAGACATACAGACAAAAATGTTATTAATGGGTTATTTGGAGTACGTACCGTGTAAATATTCATATTGGATTAATGAAAAACTGTTATTTTGACATCACAAAGAAACCGTATAATTTTTATTTATTTTTAACTGATATCAGAAGGTTTTTAAATTCGACTTTATGTTATTTTTATTGATGAATTGATTTTAATGATTCTTTTTTTGTTTGGCGGGCCATACTTTAGATATTTTTTTTAATCGAAATTGGTTTAGTACGTTGGTAAAAAAATTAAAAGAACTAAAAAATAAATCAGCCAAAAAAAAATTACAAGGGATTGCATATTCTGCTTTCTTGTGACTTTTAAGTGGTGCCAGGTGTAAAAAACAAGTTTCTAGATTTTGCTTCTTTTTATGTACTTGTAGTATAGAACCCATTAAATCAGCCACTTCATCAAACATGCTAATTTAAAATCAAACAATTCCAAAATCTTTAGCCCACAACCGCTCCACAGCACCTCTGTTCCGTCGGAACTGCACTAAATACGCAGTGGGCGTTGTAGGGCGTTACAATTAAATATATATTACAGTCGCCCACAAGAAACAATGCCGTATCTGATGCTGCCAGACGACGGGTTAAGGTGACGAGCATCGGTTCTCTAAGAATTACAAAAAAAAAATAATGTAGGAATCGTTGGATTTTCAAAAAGCTGACGACGCACCTCATTTCAAATGGTCACCTGTCTATAGACATTTGCGATACCAGAGGCCTTGAAAATGCATTGCCACCCCAGAGACAAAGTTGAAATGTCTCATGTGCCCGTAAATCACTGGCACCGTACCCTTCAAACCGGAACACAGCAACGCTGGAGATTAATTATGGAGAACACTCCGGATAATTATTTAAACTAGTTTGTAAGACAACAGAAGTTATCCATTCACAATTTTCCAGTTCAAATAACCAATTAACATTAGTAAATAATAAAGAGATATCTTCTGGCAATTTACATTTAGCAAATAAAATACCAAAGGGGAAGCAACATACTTTAAAATTATTAAATCAAAATATTCAAGGTTGTCTTTCCAAATTACTGGAAATAGAATTATTTTTAGAAAAAACTCAGTTTGACATTATTTGCTTAACAGAACATTGGTTAAAAGAACATCAAGTAATGTCTATAAATTATGAAAATTATTGTGTAGTTAGCCATTTCAGCCGAAAACGCATGATTCATGGTGGATCATTAATATTAATTAAAAATTCGGTTAATTCTAAAGAACGTAAAGATATCATCAGATTATCGGTTGAACACACTATTGAATTGTCCTGTGTTGAGCTCGATAGGCATGTTATAGTATGTGTATACAGACCTCCAAGTTACCAGAATCTATCTGTGTTTGATTCTGTAATGGAAGATGTGTTAAAAAAAGTTAGTTCCACTAGTAAATCAATCATCGTATGTGGCGATTTTAATATAAACTTATTAGAAAATAACAGTAATAGTATTAGATTATTGAGCCTTTTTAAGTCATTTAATTTGTCAAATGTTTTTATAGAGCCAACAAGAGTGACAGTTTCTTCTGCTACTTGTATTGATAATATATTTTGTAATTGTGATTACTTACATAAAGAAATTGTTAATAAACTGCCATCTGACCATAGTGGACAAACCATAACGTTTCGCGCCTACATACCTTTACAAAAAATTCAAATAAGGTATAGGCCAATAACATGTACACATTTAGAAATATTTAATAATTCCTTGTCTAGTAAATTGTGTCATCAGAGTTTTAATAATATTTGTGACCCAAATGAGTTATATGCCGAGTTTTTTTCGATATTAGACACTCAATTTAGTAACACTTTTCCAATTAAGACTAAAAATATTAACACAAAGTTCTTATTTAGTGATTGGGCGACTCCAGGCATACGTAAAAGCAGAGGGAAATTATTTGAACTCTATGGACTAAAGCAGCACACAATTAATAAAAGTTTTCATCAGTATGTTGCAAATTACTCAAAAACTTTTAAAAGTGTTTGCAAAATAGCTAAATCACTTTACATTAGCAATAAAATTAAATCCGCAGATGATAAGATTAAAACTACCTGGAAAATAATAAATAATGAGACAGGTAGGAAGACACAGCGTAGTACTAAATATAATTTGGAGACTCCGCATGGGGCAGTAAGCTCAGATATAGAAGTAGCTCAGGAATTTGAAAACTTTTTTGTTAAAATTCCTCTGAAAACAACAGAATCTTTAAATTCCTCACCCGCGCTTTCTGTTGCACTACTTAAAAATAATGTAAATGCGTGCCCTTTGGAGTTTAGATTTCAGCATACGAATCCCCAGGCTATAATAAAAACTTTTAAAGATCTTAAAATGAAATCAACAGAAGATCTTTGGGGAATGTCAGTAAAAGTCTGCACATCTATCATAGAAACTATTGCGCCCTATTTAGCTTTCATATTTAATACAAGCGTAGATCAGGGAGTGTTTCCGGATCTTATGAAACACAGTAAAGTGGTTCCATTATTCAAGTCCGGTGATAGTAAGGAACTCAACAACTATAGGCCGGTGTCAATTCTGCCAGTTCTCAGTAAAGTGTTTGAAAAGTTATTACTCAGTCAAATGTTGCGTCACTTTAATAAAAATTCTATCTTCCACGAACAACAGTACGGTTTCACCAAAGGGCGTTGTACAACTGACGCCGGTGTCTCCTTAATAAAAAACGTTTTTACTGCCTGGGAGGAAGCAAAGGATGCCATTGGAATCTTTTGCGACCTCTCAAAAGCGTTCGATTGTGTGCACCATGAGACGCTATTATTGAAACTGGCGCACTATGGCATTAGAAACACATCTCTTGATTTAATGAGATCATACCTGGAAAATAGACAGGTTAAAGTTCAGGTGAACGGCGTAAACTCATTGGGGTCTGAAATGACAATGGGAGTTCCTCAAGGTTCGATTTTAGGTCCATTCCTATTTCTAGCTTATATAAATGATTTGCCACAATTACTGCAAAATCAACCTAAGATGGTGTTATTTGCGGATGATACGTCATTAATTTTTAAAATAGACAGACGTTCCAATAATCTTGACGACGTAAATAACTCAATTCTTCGGGTTCAAAATTGGTTCACGGTAAACAATTTGGTACTAAATGAAAAGAAAACCAAATGTATTAGATTTTCTTTACCAAATGTTAGAAGTAATGTATGTGACCTTATATTGAATGGCGAAAAACTGGCTTTTGTTAATCAAACTATTTTCTTAGGAATCACGCTAGACGAGAAATTACAATGGGGACCACATATAACATCTCTTGCAGGGCGGCTAAGCTCAGCAGCTTTTGCTGTTAGGAAGATTAGACAGTTAACTGATGTCGAAACTGCGCGTTTGGTCTATTTTAGCTACTTTCATAGCATTATGTCGTATGGCATTTTACTGTGGGGTCGGGCTGCTGACATTGAATCCATTTTTATTTTACAAAAGAGAGCTGTCAGAGCCATTTATAATCTCCGTCGCTGCGAATCTCTTAGGGAACTATTTAAAAAGATTAATATTATGACAGTGCCCTGTCAATTCATTTATGAAAATATTATGTATGTAAGAAAAAATCTACATCTTTTTGATAAAATAAGTGATAGACACAATTTTAATACCAGAAATAAGGACAAAATAGCACAACCATTTTTTAGATTATCAAAAGTGCACACATCTTTCATGGGGTACTGTGTTAAATGTTACAATAAAATACCTTGCGATATACTAAAACTAAATGAAACTAAATTTAAAAAAATTATTAAGAGTACACTTTGTAAACAAGCATATTACAAATTAGAGGATTATATCCAAGATAAAAATGCTTGGAAACATGCTGGTCCTGCTCCACTGGACAATTTAGTCTTGACAAAATCAACTGGTTGCTAATTAAATTAGTAATTTATTTTTGACTATTATTACTATTTCTTTTTTTCTCTTAGACAATAATGTTACTTTTGGTGATTACTGGCTCACACACTGATTCGTTGCCTTTCAAATGTTAGAAGTGATCATCTTCGATCTCAATATTGGTGTTAAGTATTACAATTGGTTTAGCTTTCATTTCTTAATTCGTGGCACTTAGTACGCATTGTAGTACTTTGAGTGACTTTTATTGTTAACAGATCGTTTTGACATTAGCATATTTTATTATGGAATGCATGTAATCGTACAATATAATGTAATACGTTTTTTTTAAAAGAGTATGTATGGAGTTTCTTGCCCGTTCTTCTCCATACGAAACTACCTTTTGGAATGGGCAACTAGATTCATTAGTTTTAATTTTTTTTGACGTTCAAAAGTGCCTTTTAATGGCCTAATTGAAATAAATGATTTGATTTGATTTGATTTGCTGTTTTGCGGCAGAAATAGGTATGGTGGTAGTACTTCCCCGGACAAGCTTCTTTACAAAGAGCTCTACTACTACTCAAATAACACACATACTAAAATAATACATGTGAATAACATCGACCGTGGCTTGTTTCGTGTTGATTTCATAAAAAATTGGTTTTCTATTAGGTTGTTTTTTATATTAGTTACCTCATTTTTATCATCTCATTCTTTTGACTTTTTTTTTGTTAAATTTCATTCAAAGAATTTGACAACGAAAACTTTGAGTCAACAAGACTAGCAATCTAACCCTTAACGTAGAAATTCTCCGGTGATTAAAAGTAATTTTTGAATAGTAACCAAATTACTATTTGGTTGTTTTGAAGAGAGTGAACGAGTTTAGATGTCAATTTACATAGTTTATCAATGAAAAGGTAATTACCTGCTTGCTAACATGCATGCATGAATGAATTTAGAAGCAATACGAATAGACTTTTAAGTAACTAGCAAGACACTGCGGTTTCACCCGCGATACGTTATATATTTGATTACTGCCCCGCTCCCAACGGTCGTAGCGTGATGTTAAATAGCCTATACTATTCCTTATGAATCTGACTACCATATACAAAAGAATTTTACCAATTCAATTCATAGTTCTCGAGATTAAACAAAAAATACGCTTCAACTTTATTATACTCGTATTAGTATAGATTAGTACTATACCATACCTGCACGTCTCTATTCCCCGAAGGGTAAGGCAGAGGTGTACCAAAGTACACCCACAGTTCGCCGGTATGTTTAGGTCCCATGTAATAGGGGGCGAGCCTATTGCCATTAACCAGGCACAATCCTAATTCCGAGCTGCTGCTGAGTAGTTAAAAGAAAAACCCACGAACATTTTGCTCGACCTGAGAATCGAACCCAAAATCGATGTCAGTTATGTCCAAGATATAATTAAAAAGTACATATGAATTGAAAAAGTCATTACATACTTAGTCATACATTAGTACTTGCCTATCGAACCTGTAACCTGATATATCAAAAGCGGGCCCCAAACCACTGAGCCATCATGACAAGAATATTAAGTAGAACTTAATTAATAGACCTCTATTACATGGGCCCTAAACATACCGGCGAACTGTAGGTATACATTGCTACATCTCTGCCTAACCCTTCTTGGAATACAGGCGTGATGTTATGTTAATTCATTTTAGAGTTCTGATGGTAGTTTCTGATTTTGGCGATGCTCCCATGATTATTATAATTGATAAGAGTATCATTTGATTCCGTAATGGACTATGGCCACTCGTTTAAGAGTTAATCGCTTGATAACGTCTTTTGATAAGCAGAAAGTTTTTTAAACTTACACATGTACCATCACACCTGCATTCCCCGAAGGTTCGGCAGAGGTGTACCAATGCACACCCACAATTTCCGGTATGTTTAAGTCCCATGTAGTAGAGGGCGAGCCTATTGCCATTAACCGGGCACAAATCCTAACTCCGAGCTGCTACTGAGAATTTCATAGAAAACCGTATAAGACTTTGTTTGACCTGGGAATGGATCCCAAGACCTCTACCAAAAGATGAGTGTTGTTTCTCAGTATATTTGTTGGTGAGGTTCTTCAGAAAGGTCGGGTGCGCAGTACCCGTAACCGGCGTGCTTGTATGAACAGATGTATGAACGTGGACGAGGCGAAAGAAGTATGAGGATCGTAGCAGGTGGCGTTTTGTGGTTTCTGCTTATCCCCATGGGAAAGAAAGTTTAGGTATGTATGTATGTACGTGAATTTATGCATGTACCTGCCTATGTCGTAATCAAACTCAAAATTCACACGCCATTAGCTAATAATACTTACAAACTCAAAAACAATTAAGGTTAATTAAATGTGGCCCACATAAAATAGTTTCAACAATAAATAATTTAAAAAATGTTAACAACCGCCATTTTGAACTGTCAACTGTAATCCCGAAAATGGCGCCGAGAAAGGCGCGTTCGTTGAATGTTCCAAATTCAAAAATTCAAATGGGTGAAAAAGAATGTCAAGTGTATTTGTAAGTAGGTATGTATAGTTTGTTATTTACATTTTTTAAGACCTGCTGGAATACTACTAATTACTGCCCGCAAATTCGTGTTAAGTTGCGTCTTTGGTTACTGCTTTGCTCCTATGAGTCATAGCGTCATGGCATATAGCCTATACTATTTCTCATGACTCTGGCTATCGCGTACAAAAAGAATTGTTCCGATCCAATTGGTAGTTCCAGAGATTAGCGCGGTGGTTCTTCCAGTGTTCAAAGTAAAGAACATTTTTATTCTTATTATCAAATCTTTGATTGTGACTGCTTTTGCTTAATAAGTGACCAGCCTTGTGCGCCATAGTTTCCGACTGGCATGGCAAAAACTGCAAAATATCTATCATAGTTTAGTTAAACAAACTCAGGAAATGCTCTCTTGATGAATCTTTATTTTTTAACTTTGGCCCACACTATAAGAATTTCACCTGTATAATGGATACGTTTACAAACATACACAAACAACCCGACTTGGAACAACTACCCGTAGGTCATACAAACATAAGTTCCGTCTTCAAATCGAACCTGAGACGCGCAGCGCAGCAGTCTATCGCTCAACCACTGCGCCAACCGTATTGTTTGATAAGAACCTTTTTTTTAAGATGGGGAAAGCTTCTAGAACCACTTCAATTCAATATAACTTCCTCATACACCCGTCAAGCATCACAGGCAAAGCCGTTATTTTAAAGTAGTATTAGTGTATAATTTAACTAAAATACACACACAACAATACAATAAACTAAGTTTAAACTATAATTGTAATATATTTTTATTTAATTTATATCGATAAAGGAATATCATAACATACAATTAAATATATTATCTATACTAATTCAATATAATATAATAAAGATGAAGATTTTTTGTTTGTTTGTAAACAACACAAATCTCTGGAACTACTAGTCGGATTAGAAAAAAAACTATTTACATGTGATAGCTAAAATCATGAGGCAAAATCTAGTCTATACTAATGTTATAAAGAGAATTTTTTGTTCGCTTGTTTGTACTGCATAAGCTCCGAAACTACTGGACCAATTTTAACCATTGTTTCACCTACAGATAGCCACATTATTCCTGATTAACACAGTTTATAAAACATCACACTACAATCAACAGGAGCGGGGCAGTAACCAAAAGCGTGGCTTAAAGCGGGTAAAACCAAATGCGGGCGAAGTCACGGAAGAAGCTATAGTCATAAATATTTGAGGAACATGTGTTTAACCCTTCATAATGAAATAGCTGTATAGAAAGGGAAACCATCGGATCGTTTTGTGTGGAGAAAAAAATTGTTCTTACGATTCATCGATGTAGTTTAGGAGGTAGTGTAGTTGAGATTGTTTAACATGTCGTTAATTGTGATGAAGAAAACTGGGAACACTTGTTAAAATTTGAAAAGTTATTTTTGATGTACACGGTAACTTTTACATCGTTCTGGAGCCGAAACACAAAAACTCCAGTCGAGTAATAGGTACCATTGGCGTTGTTATTCTTTTTTTCAGACGTGTCTAAAGCCTTGAAGACTTGTCACATTTTTTTTAACCGACTTCAAAAAAAAGGAGGTTATCAATTCGACCCGTATGTATGTAATATTGCCAGAATTGCCCAGTTTTCGTATATGTTAGTCTATATCAGCGTCTGAACAAATGTGCCAAATTTCAACAGTGTATGTATGTTTGTAATATTGCCAGAATTGCCCAGTTTTCGTATATTATGTTAGTCTATATCAGCGTCTGAACAAATGTGCCAAATTTCAACAGTGTATGTATGTATGTAAGTATGTATGTATGTATGTATGTTTTTATGTTTTTTTATTTAGAGTTAAATGTTAGTAGCTGTTCTGTCTGATCGATGAATGGATTTTTTAAAAGCTACCGTTCGCATGTATAATCGATAAGGTTTACATAAAAATATGAATTGACTGCAAGGAAGCGTTACCTCGAGTTCTCACCATTTCACAAATTACATTTTCATGTTTGTTTATTGATTTTTTTTAAGTGTGCATAGTTTCTTTTACTATGTTAGAGCTTATGGCTTTTGGTTTCAGAACGATGTAAAACTAAACGTGTAAATTATAATTATATACCGGAGTTAACATGAAAAAGAAATAAGATGAACTAGCTTATGTCCGCCAATATGTTCTCGTGAAAGTCGGTTATCTTATCAGCGACGATTTCTTATTTTACTGCGGTACCCTAATTCGTTTTCTAAAATAAAAGTAACCTTATTTTTCGTTCTAACAATCATCAGCTGTCTGCTAGTTAAAGTCCCGTCAAAACCAAAAACTTCGAAGATTAGCCGGACCAATAATAAGCTTTCAGTCATTCTGGAGTGATTGCGTAACAAACATCCATCGATCCTCATAAACTTTCGCATAAATTTATAATATCAAGTAGGATTTGTAGGACGTAGTATAGTAGGGAGATAAAACCTAAATACAATCCGCTTTTCTAACTCAGTACCCGTATATGAATTAAAAGATGTTTCCCGTCAAATCCCCCTAGCTCCTAGACTATCCTACGTTGTGTTGAGTACGGTACGTTTGCCCAACCTATAATTTGGCCGTCAAACACTTTTTAAGAGACGTCATTCTACGCATGCGCGGTAACATTTCATTATCTATGATCCCAAACCGTTCATTTCTTTTTTTGAATTTAGAATTCTTTTTTTGTTTAGTTGTTGTTCGTTATGTTTCTTTGTCTCTTGGACTGTAGTTTTGTTTATGGTTATAGATTAATATGTATGTGAATTGATAGGCATGTGTTCTGGGTTCGATTCTGGTGTAATGGACTGCCCCGTTAATGTCAGTGTGGCAAGGGTTCGATTCCCAGGACGGGTTAAAACTGTTATTGAATTTTTCAGTAACAGCCCGGAATTTGTAAATTGGTGGTGCGCCACCCCCGTACCTTGGAAAGCACGTAAAGCCTTTGATCTCGCAAATACCTTTAACCTTTTACAAAAACCCCGGTTGCGCCTGCAACTTTAAAAAACTCTAAGTTTTAAATTAACCAATGGCTACACAAAAACGGGATAAAAATAATACTGTCAAGCAACATAACAGTCTCGTTAGCCTAGTAGTACTAAGCGCGACAGTTACGCTAAATAGAAGTCTTGGGTTCGATTCTCAGGTCAAGCAAAGTGTTATTGGGTTTTTCTATGACATTCTCAGTAGCAGCTCGGAGTTAGGATTTGTGCGATTAATGCCAATAGGATCGCCACCTATTACAAGGGACCTAAACATACTGTGGGTGTACTTTGGTGCACCTCTGCCTAACCCTTCAGGGAAAACAGGCGTGATAGTATGTGTGTATATGTCAAGCTAGATCAATATCTATATGTGTGCTAAATTTCAACAAATTCCATACAGCCATTTACGCGTGAAAGAATAATAAACATCCATCCAATCCATCCATCCATCCTCACAAACTATCACGTTTTTAATAGTCACAGGTCATTTTCATTTGGAAACTCACCTGAATCTGTTTCTAGATAAAAGTCTTAAACGCTTTGCACAAGACTGCATTCGGAGTTTCGGACACCCACTGAGACATATCGCATGCGGGTAGACAAAGCACTTTCTATGTCTTTACTATCTTTCTTCTTGACTAGCTTTTACCTGCGACTTCATTCGGGTGTATTTTCTTGAGGATCCTTTTATCTATATTATGTATTAATAAATAATATTGAAGTATGTCTTTGTAATGTCAAATAAATAATGAATTTTCTGTCTCACTGTCTGTTTGTTCCAGCTTATTTCCGAAACGGCTGGACCGATTTTGACGGAACATTCACTGGCTGATAGCTAAGGTTATAAGGTTATTAAGGCTTTTCAAAAAAGAATTACGGTGCATGCAAAATAAAACCCTTTGATAACCAAGATGCACGCGCACGAAGTCGCAAATAAATAAATAAATTAACAATAGGCACCGAATAGATTTGTTGACTGTACGTAACTTTCATGACATGAAGACAAGATGCGTGTCTCAAGCCTTGTCTTACAAAACACAAGACAGTACGAATCCTCATGATACAAGATAACACCTTCAGGATATTTAACCCCTCGCCTGAGGGACAGACGAGCTAACAGTGAGTGGCGCACAGTAGTGGCGCAACGACATGTGCATGCGCAGAGCGAGGGTTAACGTAGAGTTGGCAGATAAGTCATCATGTTTTAGGGATTCTCGTAGGTATCTAATATTATTCTTAAAATAGTTTTCGTCTTAGGTTTTTTTTTAGTTAGTCATGAAAAGACTTGTTCGGAAAAGTAGTATTGCATTGGTTTTTAAGTGTCTTTAAGAAACCTAAAAAAAAATGAAAGTTAATCCAGTTCATTAAAGGTCAATATTGTCTGTTGTAACTGTCAGTCTTCTTTTATGTCATTGGATGGCATACAAGTCAACAGCCTACCTGATTTGTAAGTGGTCACCGCTACCTATATGCATCTGCAATACAAGAGGCCTTGCAAACGTGTTGCCATCCCAGAGACGAAGTCGAAATGTCTCATGTGCAACGCTGTTTTGAGCTCCTTCACAAAGAGCTCTACTACTACAATTCATTCGGTTTGATCGTTCATAAATGTTACTAAATTATCCCTCTGAGTTCAAACCGTGGGACCAATAGTCTGTTAGAAAAAACCTCTTCAAACTAAAACAGCAATGCTACTTGTAGCAAAAAAAAAACATTTTTAATGTGTTGTTTATATTTTTTTTTACCTCTTATCTTATTTGCTGTCGCTACCAACCCTATTAGTTAACATTCTACCCATAACGGTACGGTTAACATGACACAAACTGTTGTCTAAACACTTGAGTTTTTGTTGACGTTTTTTTGCTAACCATACTTGTCTTTAGTTACGGGAGAGATGTGACCCTCTTTTATAGGGCAGAGTGGGGATCAGGAATTACAGGTTTCTTTGATTAATTGATAATGAACTTAAGTGCGATTGGAATAGAGTTGAACATTGCGTAATTGCGTGTAAGATTATAAATGTCAAATAATTAATTATTAAATAATGCCATTGATGAATACAGATTTTAAGCCAAAAAATAAAATAATATGTTCAAAACTGATTCCAAATTCAATATCTAGCCAATAATAAAGGAAATGTACATGAATTGCCTCCAAGACTTCGACTTCATAAAGTCAAAGTCAAAGCATTTATTTCAATAACACCATTTACAGGCACTTTTGAATTGTCAAGAAGTTAGACAAAAAGTTGCAGTTAGTTGTTCGTTCCAAAACGTAGGTCTCTATGGAGAAGAACGAATATGAAACTCAGCGACATTCTTCTTAAGAATACAATCCTCTTAACAGTTTTTACCAGTGCCCTGTTCTCCACACAAAGGTATTCCCGATTTTTCTTCTTACATGCCTGCGCCTGGGTGCACCATGTGGGGCTCCGCACCGCTGTCAGTGCGGTAAAGCTGTCGACTGCCTCGGACACCATGGTCTGTCATACAAAAAGAGCGCTGGCCGCATGGCACGGCACGCCAGCATTAATGACATCATCCGTCGTGCTCTTGTCTCCGCCGGAGTGCCAGCTGTTTTGGAGCCAATTGGCCTGGCACGCGACGATGGGAAGAGACCAGATGGGATGACTATAATGCCTTGGAAGTTGGGTAGACCTCTGGTGTGGGATGCAACATGCGTCGACACCCTTGCGCCATCCCATCTTCCTTGCACGACGTGTTGTGCTGGGGCGGCTGCGTCTGGTGCGGAAAATCTCAAACGGCGCAAATATATTAACCTTCATGAAAGTTATATGTTTGAGCCGTTTGGGGTTGAAACACTAGGGCCATGGGGACCGAGCGCTCATCTAGTTTATCGCGACATCGCGAAGCGACTGGTCGATTCTTCACGTGACCAGAGGGCTGGCCTATTCTTTGGCCAAAGAATCAGCATTGCCATACAACGTGGCAATGCTGCCAGCCTTCTGGGCACATGCCCCATTGACAGCGATGCGGATGAGTTTTTTGACGCCCTATGACCTTACTTTTTTATTTTAACTGTACATAGTTTGTAATTTAATTATTATTTAGTTTTAACTTTGATGGTCCAAATGAAATAAATATTTTTTCTTCTTGGATTTTAAGGTTAAAACAATAATATTTTGCCCGATATACATATTTATTAGTCGTGGTTATCGTGTGGGCAGAAAGGTCTAACGACCCCACACACGCTAGTGTCAGATTTTCTAAACCGCCTCAAGGGCCTCTGACATGGTTACCGATGTCAGTGATGTGCAAGATAAACTTAGAAAGTACATATGAATTAGAAACAGTCCCATTGATACTTGACCAGCCCCGGTTGCGAACCCACAACCTCGTGCATGAAAAGCGGGCGCCTTAACCACTAGGCTATCACGACATACAAAACGCAGTAGTAGGCAGTACGGTAGCAACACACGTTATCACTTTCAAATTTTGTAAGTGGCAATGCTTCTTAAGTATGTCCCTGGGAATATAACCCAAGTAAATTAAGACCCTACCACATGTTTTATCATAAATAGAAGCAACACTACTCGAATTACAAGCTGCTTATTCTGTAAGAAATCTCCCTCAGTGAATTAAGGTGAAGTGAGCTAAAACTGCTGTGTGATTCTGTAAGACCTCGTTCTAAACTTCGAATCTGAATCCGCTGTGACTTTTTTTGATTGGCATTCTAAAAACTCGGTTGATAATTCGAATTTACACTAGCGCCACTCTTGCGAGCGTGTCAGCGAGTTGAAATAAATTGACGGGGAAATTTTAACAGATAAAGTATGAAATCACGTAGGAAGTGGCATTCTATACGGTAATTCCACCGTCACTTCGACGCTCACTTCGCACTTGAAGTGCTAAGTGAGCGTCGAAGTCAATTAAATCAATTTCATTTTGAACCTTAAGCGAAGTGAGGGTGAATAGCGGCATGAGATACGAGTTCATGTCTGAATTTTAAAGAATCGACATCACTATACGATGCTAGGGATTGACAGGTCGCCACACGCTCACTTCACGGAGGGTTTTACAGAATAACACCGCAGATCAGTGTAGTGTGAACAAAATCAGTTCATCCGAGAATGTTTTTGTCGAGGTTACAAAATGGCCGCGCTGCCTGTCACGTCATAATTATGTAAGGTTCCGTTCGTTTGGGCATTAGGATCTGTGGTGGGAGTATGTTTACTTTTGAGTAGGTGTACGTTTTGTTGGGTTCCGTCGGCTGTTGGAAGGATTGGTTAAGTTTGTGTCGGATTTGGATGTTCAAAGAGTTCTTTAAGACTGTGTAATATTTAGTAGTAGAGATCTCTGTGAAGAAGATTGTCCGGGGAAGTACTACCATTCCCAGATGTAGCGAGCGTCGTTTCAAAATAATTTAAATGCAGTTTTGTTTCTTTTTAAAAATAAAGGTATGTTTCCTTTGGGTAAAATTTGCTAACTTAAGTATTTAGAGCACTTTCCAGCCAGGTAGCATTCGAAAATTCCACCCTGTATATGTAGCGGTAACCACTTAACATCAGGTGGGCCGTCGGCTGGTTTGCCATCTAATGGTATATAAAAAAACCTTATTTCTATGATAGAAACTACATAAAACCACATTTATTTATTTATTCATAAAAACAATTAAAACATTACTCCAAAACGATGATATACTCACATAATAACACACATCATTATGTTAAAGCTTTGGTTTAGCTACGGTTAAGAGATACAGGTCTGTGACAGACAAACGAACAGCCAGGCAAAGGCGCTTCGAATACCAGGCTTCCGACTCACCCGGGTCGAAGAACCATGGAGTTTTAACCGGCCTTCTTGTCGTAACTGCCCCGTTCGAGCAAAAAGTGATATTGCGTTTTTCTATGAAATTCTTGGTAGCAGCTTGGAGTTTGGATTTGTGCCCGGTTAATGGCAATAGGTTCGCCCCCTATTACATGGGACCTAAATATACCGGCGGCGAACTGTGGGTGTAGGTACATTGGTACACCTCTGCCTAACCCTTCGGGGAATACAGGCGTGATGGTATGTATTCTTGTCTTATTCTTCTTATCGCATCGATGATACATTTCTAGTTATTTATACTACTTGGGCCCAACAGGTGGCCACGTTTATTACCATTTCGGAGACTCTTTTAACTGGTAAGTGTCCGACATAACCATCAGACGGATGATATTCATGAGGAAAAAAAAGGCTTAGTAATAGGGTACCGTTTACACCATTTGATTACGGAACCCTAAAAACTTATCCAGTGTTATGAGTAAGGTTGACATTTTGGTTGTTGAAATGTCAAAGTTCTAGTAAACAGGGTCCCTCGGATTTCCGGTTTTGAAAACCGCGTTAATCTAATTGAAGAACCCTTTTTTAAATAAACTTAGAGATAATCAGATGACTTTTAATAAATTCAATTTACTTAAGAATTTATGACGTTTTATGGCATAAAAGTATGAAAATCATCATCATACCATGACGCCTGTATTCCCCGAAAGGTTGGGCAGAGGTGTACCAATATAAACCCACAGTTCGCCAGAATGTTTAGGTCCCAGGTAATCGGGGGCGAGCCTATTGCCATAAACCGGGCACAAATCTTACCTTCGAGCTGCTACTGAGAGTTTTATAGAAAACCCCAATAACACTTTGCTCGACCCGGGCATCGAACCAAAGAAATCAAGCGTAGCAGCCGCGCTTAGGCTTACCACTAGGCTACCAAGGCAGTTAAGTAAGGTAAGTCAGTATAAAAATGCAGATGTTATAGCGCAGTGCTTAAGGCGCCCGCTTCTCATGCATTAGGTTGTGGGTTCACAACCGGGTATGGGAAATATCAATCTTAAATCTTAAATATCTTGGGACAACTCACATACGGCCATCTGATCCCATGCTAAGCAGAGCTTGTGTTATGGTAACCAGACAACTGATATACATACTTATATAATTTATAAATACATACATACATACATATTATAGATAAATCACACCCAGACACAGAACAAACAATCATGCTTATCACACAAAGTTTGTCCTGGTTGGGAATCGAACCCACGACCTCCGGCTTAGCAGTCAGGGTCGCTAACCACTGGACCAACAGGCCCGTCAATGTAGCTTTTTCAATTTCATATGTACTTTCTTCGGTACACCTACGTTGCGGATTAAAAGAGGATGTAGTGACAAAGGTTGAAAAGAGTATGCTTAGATGGTTCGGTCATGTTGAGAGGATGAGTGAAGGACGACTAACAAAAGGGATTTATATGGCAGATGTGAGTGGCAACGCCGGGAGGGGACGCCCTAGAAAGTCCTACTCTGACCTTATTAGTGAGGTTCTTTAGAAAGGTCAGGTGCGCAGTACTCGTAACCGGCATGCTTGTATGACCAGATTTCCAGTATGAACGTGGACGAGGCGAAAGGAGTATGTAAGGATCGTAGCAGGTGGCGTTCTGTGGTTTCTGCCTACCCCCATGGGAAAAAGGCATGAGTTTGTGCATGTATGTATTTATTTACTTATTACTAGGGTTTAAATAAACTTTAGTTTTAAATAAAAGTAAAACCAAACATTTAATTTCACTTTGTAAAAAATGTAATGTGTTTTTCTCGATTTACATTTTAGATAAACAAATATGCAATAAATAATATTTGTATAAAAAGGTTTATTTCTCAATAATTATAATCGGTTTCTGATTACCGAACATTGAATAATAAATTGGTATGATATCAGTAATCTTCAGTTTTACCGCAAAACCAAACTGTATGAGAACGTTTGAGTATGAATGAGACAAGCTGGGACATCTATATGTTTCACAAAAACAGTTGACAGACGCAACGATGCCTTAGGTATACCTACTAGGAGGTAAAGTTTGTGAGGTTATAGGGATAAATGGATCTACTGAACCGATTTTTAAAATCCTTTTACCCATAGAAAAGCCACGTTATTTATGAGTGCCACGGGCTATAATAACATCATGCTACGACGCACGGGAGCGGAGCAGGAACCAAAGACGCAATGTAAGGCGGGTGAACTAAAAGACACGGCATGCTAAAAAAAATGATAAGTTTATACTTTGAAATAACTGTCACCAGTTTGGCGCAATACGTCACGTTAGCATGTCGGTGACGCAGTCATATTAATTACCAAAATTCGTTTAATGCAACCAAAGAAGTTTTCATTTTAAAAATAAGAAGAAAGGATAGTTTTATACATTTTTAAATAACATAAATGACATATGTAATTTCCTTTGGGTAGCAAAATAATTAATAGTACTTATAAAGTAATATTATTTAACCTAATTGCTAGTTAATGCTATACATAGAAATACGCCAAGTAAGTAAGTATACGTACAAATGCGTTAAGCGCTCTATAGCGTACTATTAATACTCAAGAGTCTAAGTATTCACGTATACGCGAGTCTTATTAATCCGACGTATAAATACTTCGACGCTATAACGAATAATTCAGTTTTTCGGGTCACCATCATTTTAGGAAATGTGTGGATTGAAATGGTAACTTTCGTTTGGTACTAAAGATATGACTATTGGCAAAGTGTTATACGATTTTGTTATTTTTATATTCTAAGTAGACATTTTAATGACTTTTGAGTTTTTTTTTTGTGTCTGTAGTTTTTAGAAACACCTCCGTGCTTCAGAAATTTCGTAAGGCCATTGATCCTGCGCCTTATCACACTGTTGTGTAGGATCGATGTCTCATTCGACTATGAGAGTGAGAGAAAAGGGAGTGCACTGTACCCACTCATCTTTATATTGACGGGCCTGTTGGTCTAGTGGTTAGCGGCCCTGACTGCTAAGCCGGAGGTCGTGGGTTCGATTCCCACCCAGGACAAGCTTTGTGTGATGAGCATGATTGTTTGTTCTGTGTCTGGGTGTGATTTATCTATAATATGTATGTATTTATAAATTATATAAGTATGTATATCAGTTGTCTGGTTACCATAACACAAGCTCTGCTTAGCTTGGGATCAGATAGCCGTGTGTGAGTTGTCCCAAGATATTTATTTATTTATTTATATTATGAAGAGCTAAAACTCGTGAGTTTGTGAGGTTGTATCTCTGGACATACTTAACCAATTTCAAAAATTATTTTACCCACGAAAAGCAACATTATTTGTGAGTGTCATAGGCTATATAATACCACGCTACGGCCGACGGGAGTGGAGCAGTAATCAAAGACGTAGCTTAACGCGGGTGAAATAAGCTAAGAAAGCGAAGTCGCGGGCGATGGCTAGTCTAACATTTCCTGCGTACTTGGCTACGTTGAAATTAGCCACAGTGACCATAATTAGGTAGCTTAAAGAGGTTTTAAACATTTAACAAAACAGGACGTCTCACCAAATCACAAACCCACAGCCACCCTTCTCAAAAGATCACAAAGATAGTGCAGTACGTAACAAAAAACTCTTTATTTTAACATGCAGAAATATGTTAAAAATATACCTTAACAAACCATAACCTTCCATTACTTTGGAAGATGCTATCTAAGCTCTGTTTATTTACTGCAATCCGATTATTACCGAGCTCGTAATATTTCGGGCTTGATTTATTGACTGAGTGATCCGTTGGTATGAATTATGAGTTTTTTATGTACTGCCTCGTTGCTTGTTAGCCTAGCGGTGGTAAGCGCGATTGCTACGCTTTAGGTTTGGTTACCGGGTCGAGCAAAAAGTGTAATTGGGTCTTTCTATGAAATTCTCAGTAGCAATTACCTAATAATTATTTATATTACTTGTGACCTGCCTCGGTAGCTTAGTGGTACTAAGGGCTGCTACGCTAGAGGTCTTGGGTTCGCTTACCATGTCGAGCAAAAGTGTTAGTGGGTTTGTTTATGAAATTCTCAGTAGCAGCTTGGAGATAGGATTTGAGCCCGGTTAATAGCAATAGTATCGTCTCCGAGACGATCCTATACCGGCGAACTGCGGATGTACATTGGTACACCTCTGTTTAATCCTTTGGGGAATACAGGCGTGCTTTTTATCTGAAGAAAAATATAGAAAGATAATAATATTATATCTTTCCTCTATTTATAAATTTCACTAGTATACAATGTAGAGATAACTATTATATTTCTTTACCTTTCTTAAAAAGTATCTTCAAAGAATCTTATCATATCGTTAAAAGCAAGATTCAATAAAGCAGATAATAATATCCTTTTTCAAATAAACACAATCACAGATTAAAATCACTCATAAAAAGTTGTCATTTTATCGATTTTGCGAAACAAAATAATGACAGGCGCCAATATCATTTTATTTAAAAAATATAAAATTTCAATATGGAGGATGATTTGGTATTTGAATACGATATTTTATTTCTTTCGGTCGTAAAAATAAACATGTGTTGTATGGTTTATAGGCAGGATGACAACGTTTTTGCTTGTTGAAAAAAAAACCTGTCAAGTGCGAGCGAGACTCGCGCACGACGGGTTCCGTACGGCCGTATAATATTCGATAGTGTAACTGCCCCGTTGATCTCATGGTGGCACGACTGTTGAGCTTGAAGTGCTGGGTTTGATTCTAAGGTTGGGCAAAAAGTGTTATTGGGTTTTTCCATTAGCAATTTCTCAATAACAGCCCGGAGTTTGGAAGTTGGTGGTGTGCGTCCCGTGCCTCGGAAAACACGTAATACCGCTGGTGCTGAGCCTGATCTCTCCCCTGTTGTGTTGGATTCTCGTCCTATCGGATTATAAGACTTAGGGAAGAGGGAGTGCACCTGTGTTTGCGCATACACTTGTGCACTATAACATCTCCTGCATACTTGGCTAGTCTGCATTAAGATTATCCGCCGTGGTCGGAATCGCTCTGGAGAATACATCATTCAAAACTACATAGGTACAAAAAAATAATAATTATGTTGTTATTTCTTTGCATCAAGTCATGATCTTCTTCTTATCGTGTGGGCAGTAAGATCTAACGACCCCAAACACCCTAGTGACAAGTCATGATGATACGTTGCAATGGCCCAGTGATTAAAACGACCACCTCTCATACTTGAGGTTATGTCACGGTAATATTATAATACAGTACTCCAACTTCATAAAAACGGACGAAACGCGAGCTATACCTACGCGCCTCGATCCTGGGGTGCGCGCGCGGTGCAGACAGATTAAAATACTGGAGACGGGCAGCCCCTAACGCATGTTTACGTACCGCGCGGCTGTAAGCATTTATTTCTGTCATGCGGCCGAGTTACACTACTGTATTATTATATTACCGTGGTTATTAGCATTAGTACTTGCCCGGTATCGAACACATATGTTCGATACCGGGCAAGTACTAATGCACGACTTTTTAAATTTTAAACTCAAAATTTATCCCTACACTCACGGAACCCCAAAAGAAGTCAACCACAGTCGAGACACTTCATTTAATGTCAATTATTATACTACTACAGTCCTCGACTTTGCTTCAACAATGAACTGTTTGCATCTGCCATTTTTTGCCCCTAAACTATACAAAAGAGAACTATATCGGCTCCTTGAGGCGTTAAATGTTGATCCAGAACCAACCCTTAAGATACAATACGTCTTTGACATTTTAAAATCTCTATTCATTGAGAAATGTAGGTAGGTTCCATAGAATTGTGTAGGTATGTGTAGAAGCGACAATACCTCTGCGAACGCATTCAAAGTCAAAGCATTTATTTCAATCTTTGCGATTTCGTCGGCTGGGTTTTTTACCTGCGTTAAGTGATGTGCGTGATGTTATATAGCTTATATTACTCAGGAATAATGTAGCAATATATTGGAAAAAAATGTTTAAAATCGGTCTAGTAGTTTCGGAGCCTATTCGGTACAAACAAACAAAAAAAAATCTTTAAAAAAAAAACAAACAAAAAAGATTTTAATATTAGTATATTATTTTTAGCCTCTTCGGCAGCTTGTACGGTCAGCAAAAAAGTCGATTAACATGTCACTTTACATATCAGTTAAATAGACACGAAAAAACACAATTCACTGCTATTCAGAATTTTAGGCTGTACCTGAGTGTTCATTTATATTAATTTTAGATCCATTTCTTATTTTCAAATTGAGTTGGTACACCTCTGCCTAACCCTTCGGGTAATACAGGCGTGATGGTGTGGCAGTTGTGATGTGGTCGTAGGTACATGTATACTTGAGTATCGTATCTACACAATTCCTTACTCTATGGTAGCGAGAAATGCCGTTGGTTCTAGTTCTATAGACTTATTGTTATTTGGATGTATGTTATGTGATTCGATTTGTAATATATTGTTTTGAATGAAAGCATTTGAAGTGTATTTGACGGTGTGGGGAGTGAATTTTAGAATTTATGGGTTCTTCTGCCCGTGACTTCGACCGCGTGAATTTTTGACGTGTGTGAAGTTATGTCTTTGGTTACTGCTCCACTCGTGTGGGTGGTAGCGTGATGTTATTTAGGCTTTACTATTTCTCAAGTATCTAGCTGTAATATTCCAAAAAAAAAACAATCCGACTGGCAGTTCCATAGGGGAGTCCCTTACATCTCCTAAAATTGTTTGTCCGAAAATCATTATCTATAACACGTTCGATATAAACCTCAGTAACCATAATGTTAAAAATCCCGAAATTTTGTGTAACATAATTATCTTTAGTTCTAAAAGTATTCTGTCATAATATCGAGTACTATAATATTTGAAGCTCCTAATTTTACATGACCTAAAGTCATTATGTCCTAAGTATTGCGTTAAATAATGTGTATTATTCCGAATGTTCAATATTTCCGAATGTTTATAATATTTTTTTTAGTCCTAAAACATTTGCCAACAATTAGGTTTTAGTGACAGAAACGAATCGCTGCAAAACCGACTCCACGTAGTCTTGTCTGCCCTACCCCTAGAGTGTAATTTAAAATCGCGTAGGCGCGGAGGGGCAAGGCGGCCCGCGAGCTGAGGAGCAGGTGGTTTTGACACTCGCCGCCGCGGCTGAGGCTGTGGCCGGCCAGCAAGCCGAAGCCGCGGTGGTGAGCGTGAAATCATCTGCGACGATAAGCTCGCATGAGACCGCCGGAGCCCCGCAGCGCCGGAGCCGTGACAGAAACCATGCTTGCTGCATGTTGCACGCTTGCTTGCATGCTGCTTGCTTGCTTGCATGCTGCGTGCTTGCTTGTATGCTGCATGCTTGCTTGTATGCTGCATGCTTGCTTGCATGCTGCATGTTTGCTTGCATTCTGCATGCTTGCTTACAAAAACCTGATAAAAATCAAACTCAAATAAAAAAAAATGTTCAAAGAATATTATTATAAATTTAGGATTGTTACGTCGTACGTACGAGATCTTTCTAGAAAGCACGTGATTACAGTGTGTTTGGCTAAAGGCTTCGAGAAGCATTCCACTATTATTATTAGTTGGAAGTTAGTTGTCATTGTAATTTCGACCGTACGCCGAGGGCATAAGGTACCTATTTCTTTATTCGGTACAAGTAGACATTGCTGGAATGTTCGTGAACATTGGTGTGTTGTATAAAAGCACAAGCGCCGACAAACGAGAGTCAGTCTGATTCAGGCGATACAACGAAGCGAATCGAAGTGAATTAGAAGTGCGATATCTAAGCGAATAGTGATCAGTACTGTATTTGTGATTAAGTTTAAGTGTTTTTGTGTTTAATAAAGTTATTTAATTGTCTGAGTGGTAGTAATTAATTTATCCCATACCCAGCTCGTAACAATTTGGTGTCAGAAGTGAGGGATAAATTATGCCGATTCTACCGAAGGACGACACGGACGGTATCCGTACCAGGAGTCAGCGACAGCAGGACATGGACCAAAGGCGGTTTGGAGGTTCTCCAACACAGACACCGGGTGGTGACCAGCCTACGTCAGTGCAAGTCGCTGGCCCATCTGCAGTTGCTACAGCATCAAGTGCGCCAGACTTGTCAGCTTTAATGGCGCTGCTACAGAAGCAGTCTCGCCGGTTGGAAGAGCAGTTGCAGCGAGACAAAGAGGAGCAGGCTCGCCGTCAAGAGGAGCAGGCTCGCCGGTTGGAAGAGCAGTTGCAGCGAGACAAAGAGGAGCAGGTCCGCCGCCAAGAGGAGCAGGTCCGCCGCCAAGACGAGCAGATGCTCCTCATAAAGGATCTTCATGCAATTTTTGCCAAAGACCTAAAGGTGATGAAGGATCAGGTACAGCAGCACGAGAATCGCCTCTCAGAAGCCGAAGTTCAGATCGCTGGGGTGAAGAAGGCTTTGGGGGAACTGAAGACTGGAGACGTGACTGTAGCTTCAGTAGTTGCTGCACCTTCAGCGCGGGGCTTTAAGGTGCCTCCATTCGATGGCACATCTTCGTGGTCGGCTTATAAGATTCAATTTGAGGCCGTTATGAAGGCGAATGGATGGACAGAACCGCAAGCTATGACCGCGCTCACCTTGGGCCTTCGAGACCAGGCCCTAAACATTCTTGAGGCGCTCGGCAAGAATGTTACCTACGAGCAGCTGCTGGAGGCGTTAGAGTCCAGATACGGCGACGCGCACCTGGAGCACGTATTTCGTGCTAAGTTGAAGGATCGTGTTCAACGTAGTGCCGAGAACCTACAGCAGTGGGCCCTCGAAGTTGAAAAGCTGGTTCGGAAAGCATACCAGTCTGCCCCTGCACTTATCGATGGGAATCTGGTACAAGCGTTCGTTGATGGAATACGCGACCTAGAAGTTAGAGCCGCTGTGAGACTTGGGCATCACGAGACGCTGAAAGACGCCTTGGCCCATGCCTTAGAAGTAGAGGCAGTGAGGCAGGACCACCGAACGCACCGCGTCAGGGAGGTTGTAGCATCACCTGTACGCGACCGGCCGCAAGGGTACAGTCCTAGGTGCTACACGTGCGGAGAACGGGGTCATCTTCGGTCAAGCTGTCCTAAGCGCAGCAGCCCGAGAGAAGATCAGCAGGGAAGGGCGGCTGAAGTGACTGCCCAGCCACAGCAGGGAAACGAGTAAATGCCAGGACTGGGGGGCGGGTGCTGGCTGGTATTGAAAGAGCCCCGAGAATCTTGATCTCGCAAGCACATGATGGGAACAGCCTGACCATCAAAGGCGAAGTCGACGGAACACCATGCAAACTGACGTTGGATACTGGAGCTTCTCACACGGTCGTCAATTCTCACCTAGCAAGTCGGTTTCTTGGGGACTACGTCGATAACCACGACCGTATACGATTACTAACAGCTACCGGTCAGCACATAATCGTCCGAGGCAAGAAGGAGGTGGAGTTAAAATTGGGTGATAGAACTTACCAGCACAATGTCATCGTGGCCGATATAGTGGACGATTGCACCTTGGGCTTGGACTTCATGCGGAAACATCGTTGCGAGATCGACGTTGATCAAGGAGTATTGAAATGTGGTTCAGATGAAATCTTCATGGAAGGTGCACCATCAGGAAAAGTGTACTGCTTGAAAGAGATTGTTCTTCCTCGCAGATCAGAAACAATTGTGCCAGTTAGTTTACCACAGAATTCTGGACACAAAGATCGAAGTGTTCTGATAGAAAGGGTGAACAATGACTTCCCATGGAAGATGGCACGTACTCTGGTCAAGGCCACCAACGTCTCAGCAGTACGCATACTGAATCCAAGTGACAAGGAGCATGTGATCAAGAAGGGCAGTTTGATCGGTACTTGCGAGGAAGTAGCTTGGATGCGTCAATTGCAGGATCCGCCTACCGGAAATAAAATTCGTAGTGCAAAATTTGACGTGTCAACGCTTTTGGAGAACACCGATTTAACTAAAGGAGAAATGGACAAGGCTAAGAAGATGTTACTTCAGTACGCCGACACTTTCTCTTCAAACGATGCTGACATAGGGAGAACTGGACTTGTTCAGCATAAGATTAATACAGGCAACGAGTTACCAATCCGTCAGCGACCAAGAAGACTGCCAGTTGCACGAGAAAAAGAGGTGGAAACCATGATTGAGGGAATGGTGAAGGACGGTGTTATAGAACCTTCATCGAGTCCATGGTGTTCTCCTGTGGTCCTGGTAAAGAAAAAGGACGGCAGTATGCGCTTCTGTGTAGATTATCGACGATTGAACGACGTCACGAAGAAGGACAGCTACCCGCTGCCTAGGATCGATGACACACTGGATACGCTGACTGGTATGAAGTGGTTTAGCACACTTGACCTGAAAAGTGGCTACTGGCAAGTAGAAATAGACCCCAAGGATAAGGAGAAAACTGCATTTTCAACAGGAAAAGGGTTGTGGCAGTTTAAAGTTATGCCATTCGGTTTATGCAATGCTCCTGCGACGTTTGAAAGATTGATGGAGCAAGTACTCGCCGGATTGATTGGAGACGCATGTCTTGTATATCTAGACGACATTATCATCGTGGGTCGAACATTTGAAGATCACCTTAAAAACCTCAACCGAGTGCTGTCGAAAATCCAAACAGCAAAAGTGCTCGTTTTTCAGACAGCAAGTAAACTTTTTAGGACACATAGTTTCGGGGGAAGGTGTTCAAACAGACCCAGAAAAAGTAATCGCCGTCAAGGATTGGCCAGTTCCGAAAGACAAGACACAGGTCAGAGCATTTCTGGGTTTGTGCTCCTACTATCGAAGGTTTGTCAAGAATTTTGCCGACATTGCGAAACCTCTGCACAAACTCACTGAGGAAAAGCGGCAATTCTGTTGGGACGAGAACTGCGACGTCGCATTTCAGGAATTAAAGAAACGTCTGTGCAACACACCTATTTTAGGGTATCCTGACACTGAACATGACTTCATAGTTGACACCGATGCAAGTAATACTGGAATTGGGGGCGTGCTGTCTCAACGGAAAGGAGACCAAGAGGTTGTGATAGCTTACTTCAGCAAGTCTTTATCCAAACCAGAAAGAAATTACTGTGTTACAAGACGGGAGCTACTCGCCGTAGTAAAGACATTGCAGCACTTCAGTAAATATTTACTGGGACGTAAATTCCAATTACGAACTGACCATGCTGCATTGAAGTGGCTATTACAGTTTAAGAATCCAGAGGGGCAAGTGGCGAGATGGATTGAACTACTACAAGAGTTTGACTTCATAACTGAACATCGCAGTGGGAGAACTCACGGTAACGCAGACGCCTTGTCAAGAAGACCTTGTCCTGAAGACTGTAAGCACTGTGCCAGGCAAGAGACTAAGGAAGTAGTGCCCGTGAGGATGCTTAGAACAGATCTTAGCAATGAATGGAAGGAAACCCTACAGCAGGCTCAGCAAAATGACTCGGACATCAAACCGATCTTCGAGTGGGTCAAAGCTGGTGCTCCTAAACCTAAATGGAGTGATGTGGCTGCGATGAGTTCCATCACGAAGAGTTATTGGGCGCAATGGAACAGCTTGGTGATCCAGGATGGAGTCTTGTGCCGTAAATGGGAAAACGCTCGAGGGGACAACTGTCATCTACAAATGGTTGTCCCTAAAGCTAAGGTACCGGATGTTCTACGGCTCTACCATGATGGATGTTCAGGAGGACATATGGGGGTAAAAAGGACCCTACTTAAAATTCGAGAACGCTTTTACTGGATCCACTGTCGAGATGATGTGGAGGACTGGTGTCGCAAATGTACCAGTTGTGCGGCCGTGAAAGGACCCCACACACGCAGCCGAGGCGCATTAAAGGTGTACAACGTTGGAGCCCCTTGGGAACGGATAGCACTAGACGTTGCGGGACCATTTCCAGAAAGTGAGAGCGGAAACAAGTACTTCCTGGTGGTCATGGATTACTTCACAAAGTGGCCAGAAGTCTTCGCCATTCCTAACCAAGAAGCTACAACTGTCGCAGATAAATTAGTACAGGAAGTTTTCTGTCGTTTTGGAGTACCTTTAGAGATACACAGCGATCAAGGAAGGAATTTTGAATCGCAAGTATTTCAGGAAACTTGTCGATTGATGGGTACCTACAAAACCAGAACCACCTCTTACCACCCACAATCTGATGGAATGGTGGAACGATTCAACCAAACGTTGGAGAGATATCTGGCAAAAGTCGTGGAAAGCAGGCAAAGGGATTGGGACAAGCACATACAGCCGTTTCTACTGTCCTACCGCAGCGCAATCCACGAAAGTACGACTGTGACGCCAGCATTCGCGAACTTTGGAAGGGAATTACGGTTGCCTGCAGATTTAATCACTGGAACTCCTCCTGATGCTCCACGTAGTGTAACAGATTACGCAAATGATTTGCGTAACAAGTTGAATGATGTTTATGAGCATATCCGACAATCCGGCCAACAGATGTCTGAGAAGATGAAGACCCGTTATGACCGCAAGGCAAACAGTAGGGGTTTCGACAAGGGCTCACTGGTGTGGTTACATAACCCAGTGCGGAGCAAGGGGAAGTCTCCGAAATTGCAAGCAAAATGGGATGGACCATACCGAGTCGTGACTAGGATCAACGATGTCACCTACCGAATACAGAAGGGTCCACGAGGTGCGCCTAAGATTGTCCATGTAGACCGATTGGCCCGATACTACGGGGCTAATGATGCTCGGGACGAGCATGTCTAAGGAGGGGGCAGTGTTACGTCGTACGTACGAGATCTTTCTAGAAAGCACGTGATTACAGTGTGTTTGGCTAAAGGCTTCGAGAAGCATTCCACTATTATTATTAGTTGGAAGTTAGTTGTCATTGTAATTTCGACCGTACGCCGAGGGCATAAGGTACCTATTTCTTTATTCGGTACAAGTAGACATTGCTGGAATGTTCGTGAACATTGGTGTGTTGTATAAAAGCACAAGCGCCGACAAACGAGAGTCAGTCTGATTCAGGCGATACAACGAAGCGAATCGAAGTGAATTAGAAGTGCGATATCTAAGCGAATACTGATCAGTACTGTATTTGTGATTAAGTTTAAGTGTTTTTGTGTTTAATAAAGTTATTTAATTGTCTGAGTGGTAGTAATTAATTTATCCCATACCCAGCTCGTAACAGGATTTATAATTTTTATTGAAAACGGTTTTATATCTTTTGAATATTATTGATTGTAATATTTATGACAAACGGATTTAGGATAAAATATAGTATATTTAGGGATTTCAATTTTATGGCATGTGATATTATGTGATATTAAGTTCGGGTAAGTTATCATTCGGACAAATGATGATTAGGACAAAAAAGTTATGGCACTTTAAATCTATATATATAAAAGAAAGTCGTGTTTGTTACAACACTTATAACTCGAGAACGGCTGGACCGATTGCCATGGTTTTTGATTTGTTGGATTTGTTTCCGTCCCGAATAGCAGAATACATCTTAAAAACAATGAAAACTCAATATGTGTAATAAATAATTAATCATTTCAATAGATGCTGATTTGTTTATTAGATGTCAAACATTTGTTGTCCAAACCTGTCAAATAGTGTAACAACTATTTTTTTTTTGGAGCTTATGGCCTGGTTGCTGAGACCTTTAATAATAACCTATAAGCCACAACTTAATTTTTTTCTGAAGACATCATTTGTGTGCGTTCAGAAATTTATTTTTTGTAAAATAACAACAACAAAGTTCAGGTTACTGTTATATTTGTCTGTTTTTTAGACATTAATTTTCGAAAATTATTTATTAATTATTTAATTTTTAATTCCCGAAAATAATACCTAAGATTAATTTTTCAGTAAAAACATAAAAACATCGGAAAGGAACGGAATTTAGGGAATAAAAAATCAGTTGGTAAAGGTTATAAGATTAAGGAAAAAAAATCTACAGGTTAACAAAAGTGTAAATGTCTTTTTATAGGTTGTCTATGATTTTTCTTGATAAGCTATTCATACGTAGTGGTTTTATACTCTTTGAGCTATTGTCTATGCCTCGAAAGTTCAGGCACTGGATACTTTTTATCCCGTCGGTAGGTAGGCAGGTAGGGTAGGTATGTAGGGGTAGGGTAGGTAGGTAAGTATGTAGGTATGTAGGGGTAGGGTAGGTAGGTAGGTAGGGTAGGGTAGGTATGTAGGGGTAAGATAGGAAGGTAAGTAGGTAGGTAGGGTAGGTAGGTAGGTAGGGTAGGGTAGGTATGTAGGGGTAGGATAGGAAGGTAAGTAGGTAGGTAGGGTAGGTATGTAGGGGAAGGGTAGGTAGGTATGTAGGGGTAGGGTAGGAAGGTAAGTAGGTAGGTATGTAGGGGTAGGGTAGGAAGGTAAGTAGGTATGTAGGGGTAGGGTAGGTAGATAGGTAGGTAGGTAGAGTAAGTATGTGGGTAGGTAGGTTGATGGAGTAGTTAGGTGGGGTAGGGTAGGCAAGAACTGGACTTTCAGGGCAGGACAACGTCTGCCGGGCCCGCTAGTTATGGATAAAAAAGTTAGGTGACACAATAGAGAACCGTTCCAAAGATTATTGCGTTTAAACAAATAATGGAATCTTGTAAATTTTATTATTTAACTTAAATAAGTCTGAATTCTCCAATCCGCCTTTCCTTGGTCGTGTCGGATTGCTGTCCCATCATACTGTGAGATTGAAGACAGAGGAGATGCTCCTGTGTTTGCGCACACACTTGTGCACTATAATATCTCCTGGGTACTTGGCTAGTCTCCATTAAGATTGGCCGCCGTGACTTACTGCTACTTACTTTATTATTATTATTAACAGGTACCTACTACATTAAAGTACCATTACCACACCTGGCATCAAACCTCATACCCGGCAAGTCGCCATACATAATTGATTTACTCAACCGAACCCGCGGGCGCAAGCTAGCAACAAAATGCCTATTGTATTCATAGAACGGAACGCAAAAAAAATGGCCGACGAAAAAAATGGCGACCGAAAAAAGGCGCCAAAAAAAAGTAAGAGGATATGTCAATTATACAGTTTAGGTTAGAATTTTGAGAAATTTACCCATTTTTGTATATTTTTAAAAAGTATTATATTACCGTTTGGGACTTCGGTGAGTTTTCGCAAAATCGTTAATGAATGTAACTTAATATTTTTGTAAGACATTGATGCAATTATGTTTGTGAATTTTATTATGCGCTAATTTAAATAATTGGCTTTTATTCTGCTAGAATGAGCCAAGTAATAACCTTGACTGTACTATGTGCATCCAAAACTTATGCTTTTTTTTTATAGACGGGAAATCATCAAATAACTTCCCCCGCCCTGGGCGGGGCGGGAGGGAGTGTCAGACTTTTACTGACTAAAACCCGTCTATGTTCCTTCATGTGCCCTTTGCGTTCCCCGCGCAGCCCCGGCAGGCATCGGCCCTCAGTGGCCCCATCCAATTTTGCTGACATCTCTTTGAGGCGCGCGTGGAACACGCACGCGCCGTCGACACGGTCTGTCGTTGTTTAGTGAACGTACGGACGGTGAGCTACCCATTGCTCACCGTCCACAGACCCGCGCCTACGGTGGCCGGGAGTCGTCTCGCGGCTCCCGACGCCCGGAGCGTCTACCGCGGCGGAATATATTCAGTTTAAGTTAAGGTTAGTTATCACGGAGCTGTCATTTTTCTGAGCGGAACCCTAATTGTTTTCTAAAATAATATTACTTCTTATTATAGGTATCAGTATCTGCTAGTAAAAATCGGCCCATCTGATTTGGAGAATAACTGAAACAAACAAGAAGAGAGACAATTGTTTTATATGTAAGTAAGTAGTTACTGCGTAAACTATAATATTTTTTCTAAAGCTGTTATTTTGACTTGACAGACAGTTCAATTTTATTCTTTTTTTTATAGATATAGTGTCTCCTTATGAAGTTTTTCTTAACCGTTGTCAGCAATGTCCAAGATAAACTTAGAAAGTACACAAGATATAAAACCAAAAAAATTACATTGGTTCGTGCCCGGTTGCGAACCCACAGCCTCATTCACGTAAGGCGGGCGCCTTAACCGCTGAGCCATCACAACATACTTACTACATCTTATAACATCACAATTTCTCTCACCTATGGAGTAACAAAATTACCTCAATTAAGACAACAGAAACTATATATTACTGAGAACACATCTACATAAAAAGATATCAATTTTGACCACACACACAAAAAGTAATAATTTACACTAAAAAATAGATAAAGCGATGTCCACATTGGCGTGTTATCGCAGGATTTAAGTGAGAACTCGGCTTTATGTGGTGATTATAGACGGTGGTGTAAACTATATCTCTGGTTTTGACAAGTTTATAGTTGTTTTTGGTTTGTTTCACTGTGCCGTTGGTCTCGTGGTCGCAAGCGCGACTGCTGAGTAAGGGGTCCCGGGTTCGATTCCCAGGTTGGGCAAAAAGAGTTATTGGGTTTTTTCCATTACGAATTTCTCAGTAGCAGCCCGGAGTTTGGAAGTTGGTGGTGTGACACCTCCGTGGTCCTGCGCCTGATCTCTCTCCGGTCGTGTCGGATTCGATCGAAGAGAGACTGCACCTGTGCTTGCGCACACACTTGTGTACTATAATATCTCCTGCGTACTTGGCTAGTCTGGAGAATTACATTAGTACTTAGGTATAGATCAAATGATTGGATGCGGGCAGTGCAGGACCGGTCATGTGGCTATTTTTAGGAGAGGCCTATGTCCAGCAGTGGACGTCGATCGGCTGATATGTTGATGATGATGTATCGAAGTTTCAATTTTTTTTTTAACACTGATAAACATAATGTTTTGCCTATATTAGCGCGATAATGTTTTTTCTTTCGTTTGTTATAATAAAACTAAACATCCCAACACTAGATTTTTTTCTTGTATCGTGCGTGCATTTACAAACATATAAACTCACATACACACCCCACCAGACTCGGAACAACTAAGTATAGGTCAAACGAATATTTGTGCCGAGAAAAAAAATGCGAAAAAATAATATGTAAAACCACTAGGTATTTTCTGTATTACTCGCAAAGATGTTTCACAGTCTTAAATCACTATTATGTAGGTACATAATTTACCGAGGTAACAAAGTATATTACCACCCGGTAATAATGAGTAAACTGCGGACAACGCAGCAGGGCGCAACACTATTATTAAAATAATATGAATTTTCTAATATTTTCAGTCAAAAACATTGTTTATACGAAGAAGTCACTCTTTTACATTTTCTAGGATAAAATATTGTTGAGTCATGCGTTTAAAAATATATGAAAACAATTTTTTTTTTTGTAGGTACTTCTTGGTCCATGGGGTATGCAATTTCGTTTACTTGGATATTTTGATTTATATAACCAGCTATATAATCAATGTATGGCCTACCAAACAAAAAGAGAATCATCAAAACCTATTCATAATTGGCGATAATTATGATCGCGTAACAAACATACAAAAATTATAAGGTCGAATTGAGAACCTCCACTTTTTTTGAAGTCGGTAAAAATATGATTTGACAGCTTTTGTATGCGCCCGTTTCAGGATGTACTCCACTTGAGCTAAGATAAACGACGTTTTTCAAAGCTAGAAAAAGAAAGCTTTTTTTTTATAAAAAAGCAAGCTATTTTAAACCGGACACAACGTGACGATATCTAGACTTGTACTTAATTCATAATTATGCATAAATAAATATAAATATACCATCACGCCTGTATTCCCCGAAGGGTTAGGCAGAGGTGTACCAATGTACACCCACAGTCCGCCAGTATATTTAGGTCCCATGTAATAGGGGGCGAGCCTATTGCCATTAACCGGGCACAAATCCCCACTCCGAGCTGCTACTGAGAATTCTTTTGAACCTATCTAACTAATAAGAGAGGTTTTTATAAAATTTTTGAGTCTCACCCCATTATTATACCAACTGCTCACCTGTTCCTGCCTCAAATGTAGAGGAACCTAGCCACAGTTTCTCTACATTCTGTGCCCGTTTATATCGTCGATATGCCGAGCCCAGCTTAACCTAAATTCAAAGAAAACACCTGCCGGCCTGTCTGTGTACTGTGTATCAAACTTATGACTTATAGCATTATGAATAATCTATTTAAATCTATGTATAGGCCGTGTTCTATAACGCGATCTGTCGATTGATCCCTGCTCGCAATAATGGGTCGGTTCGCTATCTGGAATGGCAAACTCAGTTACTTTGGTTGCGGACAAGGATTGATCTACAGATCGCATTATAGAAAGTGGAAGTTAATCTGTATATATTCTATATCTTCGAATAAATATAATTGAAGGGTCTGCTTGTAATGTCAAAATAACAATTTTTTACTAAATAAGTACATGAAATAAATAACAATTTAAAAATTGTACTTTGTCTTTCTGTTTTTTGCGGGTAATCTCCGAGACGGTTGGACTGATTTTAAACTTCAGGCTACGAAATGTGGATATACATTCGTACACATCTGCCCAACCCTTCGAGGAATATTGGCGTATTGGCATATTATGTATTTGGAATTATTTTTAACAATGTAAAAATGAAATGTTGCAATAAAGAATACGTACAGAAAAACATGACAAGAATATCATACAAAACAATAACCATCATTTCACACAACTTCTACCAGCCACAAAAAAACAAAAGGCAACCAGTCCAAGTTTTTAACCGTCGTATGTCCAGCCCATCTCAACGACCGGGATTAAGCTCCTCCGAACGTAAGGCAGGGGGGGGGGGGAGGTCTGTAAACCTCCTCTAATTACGGACACGTCAACCTGAAGTGGGTATAATGCGTAATTAGCTTTGAGGATGACTGTACTACCGGTTTTAGGGGATCGAAGAAGTGAGGTGTATTCGAGTGTGGTTCATTCTGTTTTGAATAAAAGCTTGTAAAAAAAAAATGGTTCATAACAACATACCATCACACCTGTATTCTCCAAAGGGTTAGGCAGAGGTGTACCGATGTACACCCACAGTTCGCCGGTATATTTAGTTCCCATGTTCCCTATAGGGAGCGGGCACAAACCCTAACTCCGAACTGCTACTGAGAAACTTCTACTAGTTTCCAGTTAGCCAAAATTAATTTATTTATTAATGTATTATCACAGTATTATTCTGCCTCCTCACATCCATACCTACCTCCCTCCCTTACCTCTGGCCTGTGACATCGGTAACCATGTCAGAGGCCCTTGAGGCGGTTTAGAAACTCTGACACTAGGCCTAGGGTGCGTGAGGTCGTTAGACCATACTGCCAAAAGAAGATTCCAGGGATACCTTCACTTTTTTCGGGATACAAGGTATCCTATGTATATTTCGCATTTATAATATTAGTACGATATAAATTTTTTTATATCATTGGATGGCAAACCAGTCGACAGCCTACCTGATGTTAAGTGGTCACCGCTACCTATAAGGAGACATCTGCAATACCAGAGGCCTTGCAAATGCCTTGCCATCCTAGAGACAAAGTTCAAATATCTCATATGCCTGTAATTACACCGGCACCCATACCCTTCAAACCGCAACACAGCAACGCTGCTTTGCGGCAGAAATACTATCCTAGCTCCTTCACAAAGAGCCTTATTACTACTAAAAAGAAACCAAAATAAATAAATAAAAATATATCATCGATACGAAAGAAGAAGAAATATATTTTTGTGTCATTTAGTACCAACCTACTTACCAAACTAGCTACCGTTCGTTCAAAAGCTTTTACGACCAAAAAACATAAAGGTATTAAAGTCGATATCAATTCTTGTTACCATAGTACGTTCCCAGGTGTGTTCAGCCCGACTCCCCGGCCGTATTTGGCGATCAGTCAGGAAGAAAGCCGAGATACGGTTACCATAGCAACCAGCCTTCCCGCCCGAGAGAATACAAAATATTGGGTATCTATGGCGCTGTATTACAGGTATTGGTAAATAATTTATGTATATTTTTTTGGTGATGGTATTTTTTTTTTTGGTAAACTGCATTATCTTTTTGTTATTTGATGGCACGGTTGTCGCAGTCGCTGTGCGATTGACTGCTATGCTGCGTGTCGTGGGTTCGAGTCCCGCATGGAACAAATATTTGTATGCATGCAATAATTTTAGGTGAAACTTACTTAACGATTATGTGATTATATGTCTTTTTAACCGACTCCAAAAAAGTACGAGGTTTTTAATTCGGTCTTTATTTCATTTACGATTATTTCCTTTATTAATAAACTAAACCAAAAGCTTATAAAAATTTATTTATTTATTTATTTATTTATTAAAAAAGGTCCACCAACAGCTTCTATGTGATACATATATAAGTATTGGTTATTAAGTCCGGGACTCACACAGTCGCCAATAATAGGTTAACCAACATTTACAAAAATAAGTGATAACACAAAAACAACAAAAACTAGAAATAAAATAAAGATAAAAAACAAACTTAAAACTCCTTAAGAAAAAAAAAGAAAGATATAAAAGAATTAAATTTAAAAAATTATAATAAAATATAATAAAATTATATTATAAAAAATAACTCAATTACAAAAAAAAAACAGGAAGCTCTTATGACATCGAATAACTCGTATATATCGCTGTCAATGAAGCAGGTGCCCAAAAGACTGGCAGCATTGCCACGTTGTATGGCAATTCGGTTGTATTTTTTTAAAAAAAGTCAAATTCTTTATTCCGAACTTAGTAAAAAATAATGTTAAAGATATTGAAAATAAGTAGGTTCTTAGAACTTAGTTGCCTAATAAGGCATTGCAATTGAAATTGTTACAGGTACCTACATTTTAAACATTTAAAAAAAAAAACTATTATTTACAATATATTATATTAATTATAATTTTTTACACATTTTATATTATGGCATACTGTTCTTGCAATTTAAATCATAATTATGATATTGCACTTGATTTATTTATTGTGACAATTATTTTACTTTATTTTTACGATTAATCGGAAATCCATAATTTACCAACCGATTTTTTACACCCCGGACTACCAAATATGGCAAAAACCACCACTATTTTACACAGCTGTCTAATCTGAGAGCCTAACCTTGTCTTAATATGCAAAATGTAAGTGGATTTGTTTGTTCTAGGCACTCGAGTCTTCAATTATGGTAATGTTCATCGGTCAGCCTGGTTTGTGCTTACTACACGTCTAGGACTTAAAATAATTGAGTGGTTTAGATCGAAAATGTTGATAGAAATTTAGGAGATGGCTGAATTGAAAATCTGTTTTGAAGAGATTTCTCCATGATCTCTATACAGGAAAAAATTTTAAGCAGTGCGTAAATTTTGTCATAATAAACTTCAACACGTTTTATTAAACACGTATATTTTATTTTGATATGTCAGTACTAAAAAAAAAGTTATCGCTTACGAAACATGTTTACTCAAAAACTATATTTTATTGTCACTCGGAGCTAGCGCATTCCCCACCCCCTCACCCCAGCCATGCGCCCGGGCGGCGGCCGCGAGTTTTCATTGATAGTATGGCGAATAGATTATGTCCATGTTTTGTTTATTTCAAACTCTGATAAGGATGACAGTTTTTTTTTTTTTTTTTAACTAAACACGGAAATGTGTTCTATAGGTGACACTGAACTACCAAAAAAAAATTACGCACTGGTTAAAAACTTTTCCTGTATAAGTATAATACAAAGTAGCTTCTCGCCGTTTGAACAGTTAAATCTTTTAAACTACGCAACGAATTTTAATGCTTTTTTCATCAATAGATAGAGTGATTCAAGAGGAAGGTTTCTACGTATAGAACATCACGCTATGACCTACGGGAGCGGAACAGTAGGTAACCATAGACAGAACGCGGCGGTATTTAGCTAGTTTTTTTTATTGCGATTTGCCGCTATACTCTCAAATAGTTGTTTTTCAGTTTGCACCACAGCCAAGCGTGGCCGGATATTATTTTCAAATTCTATGCCATGTGATGGCAAACAAGCCCACGGCCCACCTGATGTTAATTGATCACCGCTACCTGTAGACATCTGCCGAATACCAGAGGCCTTACAAAATGCGTTGCCATCCTTGAAACAAGTTGAAATGTCTCATGTGCCTGTAATTACACCGGCACGCATACCCTTCAAAGCAGAACACAGCAACGGTGCTTTGCGGCAGAAATATGTATGGTGGCAGTACTTCCCCAGACGAGCTTCTTCACAAAGAGCTCTACTACTACTTAAGCTTGCTGCTATAGTACAACGTCCAGACAAATATAGGTCACATATAGGTACCCTTCTGCCCATCGCTTCGGACAACGTAGGCATTATATTTTGTGTTTCTAAGAACAAGTTGTAAGTTTGTGACAAGCGCCGGATACTGCTGTCTATCTACCGGATATAATCCCTTAGTTGACAGGTTTGCAATGAAATGGGTGACTGAGACTTACTCTGGTAGGTAGGTATCAGCTGACCAAGTTATATGGGGTAGAAAGGACATTGTGACGCAATCTTTTAACATCGATTCGGTATATAATTCTTAGGGGCGGACCGTAAGTTTATGGGGCCCGGGGCTAACATCCTTCGGGGGGCCACCTAATTAACCAAACTATAGTAATTGCTATTTTGACAAATAACTGTTTTCTTTTATAATGTTTGCAGTATAGTATTTTTCTTTTTAAATTCACAATATTATGGTCTATTGTCATCAATGAGGATTGGGGCCCTTAATACTCTTGGGGCCCTGGGCTGGAGCCCATAAAGCCAATAACTAGATCCGCCCCTGATAATTCTAGACCTCAGAGCAGAGGGTAAACATTTTCTTCGTACATAATTCTAGACTACAGAGGGTTAAAATGAATCGTCCCTTGTGAAAAAACAATCCAATAGGTATTTCATGAATGTTTTCGATAGACCGATTCCGATAGCAGAGCTGTGGATTGGTGTGACTTTTCCAACAAAACATCTGCCTCAAGAAAGTAGGGGTCAGCGGTCCAGTCACCTCTGAATAATTGTTGTTAATAAAGATACTGCCTCTCGCACCTCCACAACCCAGTTACTAGGTACCACGATATATGTATGAATACCTCAGACTGATTCCGATGATCTTAATGCAAATTAGCCAAGTACGCAGGAGATGTTATAGTGCACAAGTATGTGCGCAAACACAGGTGCACTCCGTCTTCCCTTCCCAACTCTTATAATCAGACGGGACGGCAATCTGACACAACCGGTAAGAGATCTGACTCTGGACCAACTTCCAAACTCCGGGCTGTTGCTGAGAAATTTCTAATGGGAAAACCCAGGACCCCACACTCAACAGCCGTGCTTGCTACCACGAGACCATCGGGGCAGTCACTGTTTCATACAAAAGTACGATATTTTTTTCAGGTAAATTGTTGGTAGTTTATTAAAAAAAAATTGTTGTTCCATACAAGAGTACAGTCTCCAACTGGTTATAATATATTAAACAGCAGCTGATATAGCATTTTTTTTAAATTATCGTTTTAAAATTATAAAAGCATAATTATAATTATAAATCGTTTATTTAAAAAAAAATGCAGTACCTACAAGCAGGGACCGATATCGATAAATGAAAAATACCGATATTTTCAAGAAGATATCATTATTGCAACTGATATTTTATGTTTATATCGATATCCATATCGAATTTATTAAATACCGCTATTAAATTATCGATAACAATATCGTTATTCTATATCGATACCAGCCGCGAGAGGGAGACGATGACGCGACCTTAGTTGCTCGCACTCGCACAGCCGCAACCGCAACGCCGAGCGGCAACATTGTAACGAATAGACCAGACTCTGTGTAACGCCGCGGTAGACGATCCGGGCGTCGGGAGCCACGTGACGACTCCCGGCCACCGTAGACGCGGGTCTGTGGACGGTGAGCAATGGGTAGCTCACCGTCCGTACGTTCACTAGCGACAGACCGTGTCGACGGCGCGTTCGTGTTCCACGCGCGCCTCAAAGAGATGTCAGCAAAATTGGATGGGGCCACTGAGGGCCGATGCCTGCCGGGGCTGCGGGTTGTTCGAAAGAGATACCGCGCCCCCGGAACGCAAAGGGCACATGAAGGAACATAGACGGGTTTTAGTCAGTAAAAGTCTGACACTCCCTCCCGCCCCGCCCAGGGCGGCGGAAGTTATTTGATGATTTCCCGTCTATAAAAAAAAAAAAAAAGACTCTGTGTAGGTAACAGTGTAAAGTAACTTAGTGCGACGAGTTGTGTATTGATGTCGAATACGCGCGTGTCTACCTGTTGTTATTGCTGTTGTTTTGACATAATTATGTGATTTACGTAATCGTGATAAATAATGGGGCGTAAAAAGCAAAATCATGCATACAAATGCTTTGAAGTTAATAAGACCACATTAAAATCGAAATGTCTGGTGTGCAATAAGGATTTAAATGTAAGTAATTTATTTATATACGTACCTACCTATTTTCTTGGTTTTACTAGGACGATACTGATATCATTTTCGACTTATTATTACGCACTAACCATAGTGGTGATGGTAGTGGTGGTTTAGCTGCCTACTTCTTACCTTCCTACTTCTTAGTTATTTATCTATTTGGTAGTAAGTGTGATTTTTTAGATTTAGTAGAAAAAGTCTGGTATAAAAAGCACTTACTTATCTAACTACCTACCTACTCAGAAACTCACTTTTTATAGGTAATTACCTACTATGGATATTTATAAATGTAGTTATTTATCCCATTTGATGACAATAGTATAAGGCGCTGTCCTATTGAGATCGCTTGTGGCTTAAGGCGCTGTAGGGATGCCCAAAAAAGTCTGTTGTATCGATATATCGCATCGTAACCGAATCGAATGGCTTTGTATCGATACGCGATATTATCGCATACCTTTGTATCGATATATCGCATCGTAACCGTATCGCTTGAGTATATCGATTGGGCAAGTTATTTCGTAGGTAAAATATTATTAAAACACTAAATATATCGTAAAAATTAAAGAAATACATACCATTCTTTAATTTTTACAATAAATATTGTATATTATAAAAAAAAGTAATTTATATGTATGGAAGGTTGGTTTACTCATTAAAAAAAATTACAGTTGCCACTTATCAGCACTCAAACTGCGTAAAAATAATAATTTGGATAACCGCTGTGGATTTATCCTGTTACGGCTTTCTGATAGTGTGGATCCAGCTAAAGAAAAGAGACGTTCGGAAGGCACCGAAGTTGCTACCACAGACAAATAAAGTAAATAATGTGCTTGTATCGAAATGTTGATAATAATATTGGATCTACACGGTACATTTTAAACAAAGTTATACTTTGATTTGAATATTCGATACGTTAATGCGATATTTTATTGGAATACGATATATCGAGACGCATCGTATGGCCGAAATATCGTATTAAATATCGATATATCGTATAGCGCTGTATCGATATTTCGATATATCGCATCGTATTGGGCATCCCTAAGGCGCTGTCCTATTAAGATCGCGATTGCATTCTTCGATGACATCGTGTGTCCTATTTTGAAGCGATGCGATCATGCGTACTCGACATGTATTTTATCATCAGAGATGCACAGTTTTTGGTGTCTGACAATATTCCTTAAAGTGTAAATAGCTAAAAAAAAAGAAAACACAACATTATTTTGGTCGGACGCACGCATCGCATGAGCGATCTCAATAGGAGAGCGCCTAAATGTAGGTATGTAAGTATACATGTTGACTGGTACATATTTATGTATATTTGTTTATCTGTCACGGTATAGGTACCTACACTCCTCGTTCATTTCATTTGTCGATAATGACAAAGGAGATACCTACCTATGTATAAGCCGGTGCATTAAAGAAAGGAATCTTAAATGGCGGCTTGTACTTGCGTTGACAGATAGTACAGTGAGCATATAAAATTTAAAGTTAAAGTTTTTGTTTCAAATCAAAAATATTATAAAGAATTTTTATTGTTTTCATCGGAAACAGTGCCTACTTTTACAACAACATCAAACAGGTAACAACGGCAAAATAACAGAAAACTATAACAAGATATTCGTAAAAAGGATCACTGAGCTCGTCAAGGAAGCGTGGAAGCAAATCAAGACTATATTTTTATGTTGACGGCACTAGTGTGACGGCACTAGTGTGCGAGCGAGAGGACATGATAAGCGCCGCCATTTAAGATTCCTTTCCTTTAATGAACCAGGTTATACATACATACATACATACATAAACTCACGCCTTTTTCCCATGGGGGTAGGCAGAAACCACGGACCGCCACCTGCTACGATCCTTACACACTCCTTTCGCCTCGTCCACATTCATACATCTGGTCATACAAGCACGCCGGTTACGAGTACTGCGCACCTGACCTTTCTGAAGAACCTCACCGATAAGGTCAAGGTAGGTCTTTCTAGGGCGTCCCCTCCCGGCATTGCCCCTCACATCTGCCATGTAAATCCCTTTTGTTAGTCGCCTTTCACTCATCCTCTCAACATGACCGAACCATCTAAGCATACTCTTTTCAACCTTTGTCACTACATCCTCTTTTAAACTGCAACGCTGTCGTATAATTTCATTCCTCACTCTATCGTTCAACGTTACACCACACATACTTCGCAAGGAACGCATCTCCACAGCATTAATCCGACTTTCATGCCTCGTTTGCCATACCCAACATTCACTTCCATACGTAAGTGTAGGCACCAGCACGCCATTGTGCACAGCCAGTCGAGCCTTTTTGGACATCGACTGGTTGGTTACAACCGCATGTATAGCACCATTCACTTTATTTCCCGCATTTACTCTCCTCTCCACATCAGCATCAATCTTACCGTCTCTTGTAAACATACTGCCCAAGTATACAAACTCATTCACTTGCTCCACACTCACATCATTTATTCTCACATCACATACCGATACATCCTCTTCTCTTTCAAAAACCATCACTTTCGACTTATTTACATTTATGTTCATCCCTTTCCTCTTAAACGCTTCATTCATTAATGTTACCATGTCTTGCAACTGCTCCGCCGACGATGCAAGAAGAACTTGATCATCTGCGTACAACAGGCATTTGACAGGCAACTCATTCATTCTTAATCCACTCTCACTCTCTCTTAAATCTGTCAAACAACTATCCATATATATGTTGAACAGCCAAGGAGACGCTACACAGCCCTGTCTTACACCTCTTGAGATGCAAAACCAGTCAGTGTATGCCCCATTTATCCTAACACAAGCACTAGAATCTTTATATAAAGATTTCAGTGCTCGTATCAAGCGCCTATCCGCACCATACATGGATAGAGTCATCCATAGCTCTTCCCTCCACACACTGTCATAGGCCTTCTCCAAGTCTACGAAAGCACAGTAGACTTTCTTGTGCTTTGCCAGATGTTTTTCGGCTATGCACCTTAAGGAGAAGATCTGATCCACACATCCCATTCCCTCTCTAAACCCCGCTTGTACATCCCAAATTTTCTCATCAGTCACTCTTATCACCCTATTAATTAAAACTTTCGCATATAGTTTGCCGACAACGCTTAAAAGACTAATGCCGCGGTAGTTTTTACACTCCTGCTGCGAACCTTTACCTTTATACAGTGGAACAATAACAGCCTTGCACCAGTCATCCGATACACGGCCATACCTCCAACACATATTAAAGATAAGGTGCAACAGGCTTGCTACCACCCCGTCACCATTTTTTAACATTTCGACAGACACTCTATCATAGCCTGCAGCTTTGCCAACTTTCATACCTCTCAATGCTCTTACAATCTCATCCATCTTTATTTCATTCTCTTCATCTATCTCTGAGTTTGGGTCTTCAAAACTGGCTTCCGCCCAGTTGCTCACTCCTTGCACACTATCGTGATCACTAAACAACCTTTCAAAATATCCCTTCCAGCGTTCCAAAACCAGGTTATAAGTAATGTTATTAAGATAGCGTTATGCGTGCAGCATACTGTTCTACTAAATTTGGCCCTCGAAGTTGAAAAGCTGGTTCGGAAAGCATACCAGTCTGCCCCTGCACTTATCGATGGGAATCTGGTACAAGCGTTCGTTGACGGAATACGCGACCTAGAAGTTAGAGCCGCTGTGAGACTTGGACATCATGAGACGCTGAAAGACGCCTTGGCCCATGCCTTAGAAATAGAGGCAGTGAGGCAGGACCACCGAACACACAGCGTCAGGGAGGTTGTAGCATCACCTGTACGCGACCGGCCACAAGGGTACAGTCCTAGGTGCTACACGTGCGGAGAACGGGGTCATCTTCGGTCAAGCTGTCCTAAGCGCAGCAGCCCGAGAGAAGATCAGCAGGGAAGGGCGGCTGAAGTGACTGCCCAGCCACAGCAGGGAAACGAGTAAATGCCAGGACTGGGAGGCGTATGCTGGCTGGCATTGGAAGAGCCCCGAGAATCTTGATGTCGCAAGCACATGATGGGAACAGCCTGACCATCAAAGGCGAAGTCAACGGAACACCATGCAAACTGACGTTGGATACTGGAGCTTCTCACACGGTCGTCAATTCTCACCTAGCAAGTCGGTTTCTTGGGGGCTACGTCGATAACCACGACCGTATACGATTACTAACAGCTACCGGTCAGCACATAATCGTCCGCGGCAAGAAGGAGGTGGAGTTAAGATTGGGTGATAGATCTTACCAGCACAATGTCATCGTGGCCGATATAGTGGACGATTGCATCTTGGGTTTGGACTTCATGCGGAAACATCGTTGCGAGATCGACGTTGATCAAGGAGTATTGAAATGTGGTTCAGATGAAGTCTTCATGGAAGGTGCACCATCAGGAAAAGTGTACTGCTTGAAAGAGTTTGACTTCATAACTGAACATCGCAGTAGGAGAACTCACGGTAACGCAGACGCCTTGTCAAGAAGACCTTGTCCTGAAGACTGTAAGCACTGTGCCAGGCAAGAGACTAAGGAAGTAGTGCCCGTGAGGATGCTTAGAACAGATCTCAGCAATGAATGGAAGGAAACTCTACAGCAGGCTCAGCAAAATGACTCGGACATCAAACCGATCTTCGAGTGGGTCAAAGCTGGTGCTCCTAAACCTAAATGGAGTGATGTGGCTGCGATGAGTTCCATCACGAAGAGTTATTGGGCGCAATGGAACAGCTTGGTGATCCAGGATGGAGTCTTGTGCCGTAAATGGGAAAACGCTCGAGGGGACAGCTGTCATCTACAAATGGTTGTCCCTTGAGCTAAGGTACCGGATGTTCTACGGCTCTACCATGATGGATGTTCAGGAGGACATATGGGGGTAAAAAGGACCCTACTTAAAATTCGAGAACGCTTTTACTGGATCCACTGTCGAGATGATGTGGAGGACTGGTGTCGCAAATGTACCAGTTGTGCGGCCGTGAAAGGACCCCACACACGCAGCCGAGGTGCATTAAAGGTGTACAACGTTGGAGCCCCTTGGGAACGGATAGCACTAGACGTTGCGGGACCATTTCCAGAAAGTGAGAGCGGAAACAAGTACTTCCTGGTGGTCATGGATTACTTCACAAAGTGGCCAGAAGTCTTCGCCATTCCTAACCAAGAAGCTACAACTGTCGCAGATAAATTAGTACAGGAAGTTTTCTGTCGTTTTGGAGTACCTTTAGAGATACACAGCGATCAAGGAAGGAATTTTGAATCGCAAGTATTTCAGGAAACTTGTCGATTGATGGGTACCTACAAAACCAGAACCACCTCTTACCACCCACAATCTGATGGAATGGTGGAACGATTCAACCAAACGTTGGAGAGATATCTGGCAAAAGTCGTGGAAAGCAGGCAAAGGGATTGGGACAAGCACATACAGCCGTTTCTACTGTCCTACCGCAGCGCAGTCCACGAAAGTACGACTGTGACGCCAGCCTTCGCGAACTTTGGAAGAGAATTACGGTTGCCTGCAGATTTAATCACTGGAACTCCTCCTGATGCTCCACGTAGTGTAACAGATTACGCAAATGATTTGCGTAACAAGCTGAATGATGTTAATCAGCATATCCGACAATCCGGCCAGCAGATGTCTGAGAAGATGAAGACCCGTTATGACCGCAAGGCAAACAGTAGGGGTTTCGACGAGGGCTCACTGGTGTGGTTACATAACCCAGTGCGGAGCAAGGGGAAGTCTCCGAAATTGCAAGCAAAATGGGATGGACCATACCGAGTTGTGACTAGGATCAATGATGTCACCTACCGAATACAGAAGGGTCTACGAGGTGCGCCTAAGATTGTTCATGTAGACCGATTGGCCCGATACTACGGGGCTAATGATGCTCGGGACGAGCATGTCTAAGGAGGGGGCAGTGTTACGTCGTACGTACGAGATCTTTCGAGAAGGCACGTGATTACAGTGTGTTTGGCTAAAGGCTTCGAGAAGCATTCCACTATTATTATTATTAGTTGGAAGTTAGTTGTCATTATAATTTCGACCGTACGCCGAGGGCATAAGGTACCTATTTCTTTATTCGGTACAAGTAGACATTGCCGGAATGTTCGTGAACATTGGTGTGTTGTATAAAAGCACAAGCGCCGACAAACGAGAGTCAGTCTGATTCAGGCGATACAACGAAGCGAATCGAAGTGAACTAGAAGTGCGATATCTAAGCGAATAGTGATCAGCTGTGCGATTCTCTAAAATGCAAGCTCGAAAACGAGTCCCACTTCGATAACGAACCAACTTGTCATTGGTGTATATTCGTTCGCCGCGGTGACGTCACCGCGGCGAACGAATACTAAGCCAATGACAAGTTGGTTCGTTATCGAAGTGGGACTCGTTTTCGAGCTTGCATATTAGAGAATCGCACAGCAGTACTGTATTTGTGATTAAGTTTAAGTGTTTTTGTGTTTAATAAAGTTATTTAATTGTCTGAGTGGTAGTAATTAATTTATCCCATACCCGGCTCGTAACAATACAAATATTTTTTTAAATAATTTCTACCAATATTTACTTACCCTCGATCTTATTTTCGACGTTTGTTTATTTTAAATTCGTTGAATTGTGATAAATCGGTCTCCGATCGCTTTGCACGATTATTTACAATTCCTATTCCCATACACATCGGTAGAACATAAAAATTAAGTTAAAAAGAATATTAAATCTTTAGAAAATACAAACCAGACATCTTGGGGCGATTATTTCGTGGATAATTCTCTGCGTTTGCTATAAAAATCGGAATTAGGTATCGACTGTCGTGTCGTCTGTGTCGGGGACCGGGGTACGGGCGGAAGGTGCCACATCATTTTATTGGTAATATATCGTTATTTTAGTATCAGTACCGGTACCGATAAAGACTCTCATAAGTACATATATTAATGAACTGAAATAAAATATCGGTACCAGTATCGATAAAGAGGTACCAAAATATCAGTTCCTATATCGATATGTCGATATCGATAGAGGAATCATATCGGTATTACAGTCCCTGCCTACAAGATTATAATCAAGTTAAGAGTACGGTTTATACATATAGAACATTTCGCTACGACTAACAAGAGCGGAGCAGAAACCAAAGACGAAACTGAACGCGAGTGACTCCACGGGATATATAGCTAGTCATTTTATAAATTATATATTTATTTAAATAGTACCTAGATATAAAATAAATAACAAACTAGATACACCTTTCAGACAAACAACAAAATCCCAATTAAACAACATCAAGCCTTTTAAAATCTAATAAGAATCGTTGTTGATAACCCCACTACCTTTTCGCCCCCTAGCTAGACAAACAAATCCCCGCTAACTGAACCCCCGTGCTGGCTCCGAAGGTCCGTACCAAAGATTCTCAGTCGCGACTCATAAATAAATCTCTAACAACCAAAATCAATACGCATGAGACGGGAGGGGCGAGTAGGGATGAAATGGCTGGTTCTATACTGTACTCTGAGGTAGCGGGTGGGATGTTTTTGGTATTTTGTGGTTGTGTTATAGTTTTTAGGCCGTTGGTTGACTGGTAGAGAATTCCTGAGGTGTTATATCTTTTTAGTTAGTACATTTTAGTACTTTTTGTTGCATAAAGTTAAAATTAAATTCGATATTTCAGGCAAAGAAGATTACTACATTCAAAACTATTTCAAAATACTGCCACAGAATATACAGGGTGTCTGGTGGCAGATTTATGTTTTTGAAAGCTAATAAAAGAAAAACTTATGAACTTATGGTTTTATTAACTAATTCAGTAAATACATGAATAATGCGGATTTTACTTTTTTAAAATTACTTCAACCATAATGATGTCCATTTAGACGTACACACTGTTTAAAACGGTCCATCGTATTACGGGCTACGCGCTGCAATAACCTCGGCTGGATTTGCTTAATTGCATTGCGGATATTTTCCTTTAACTGCACAATAGACAGAGGATTATTGGCATAAACTTTGCTTTTGAGATAGCTCCCATAAAAAAGTCCATTTGAGTTTAATCTGGTGACCTTAGTGGCCACGGGATGTCTCCAAAGCGGCTCATCAATTTATGCGAAAAATTTTGACGACGTAAAGCGATAGACGTCCTGGCTGTATGCGGAGTCGCCCCATCTTGCTGAAACCACGTGTGCGTTGAGTAGGATGGATGTGCTCGCAAATTTGGTAAAAAATATTCAGTAATCATGAGTCCATAGCTTTCACTGTAGACATTTAAAGAATCGCCCCGAAAATTTACAAAAAAAACGAGACCTCTTGAACATTTTCGTTTTCGTTTGTGGAGCTTGATGCTCTGCTGGGTCCCGGCTGAGGCTTGTTTAAAGCAGAAGATGTCTGGCGGAACCTTTGTTTCCACGATTAAATCAAATTAACACTTAATCTGTTGCTTAATCGCCGGATATTGTAGTGGGAACAAAAAGGTCAGCGCGCAGTCACGTTAGAATCACCACTCTTAAAAAACGACTGAATAGCGTACGCACGTTGCTGCCCCGACCATTGCGGCATTGTGACTAACAAATCCGCATTCATGGAGCGTCGAATGACACCGGTCTCCCCCTGCACCGTCAATAACTTTTTTAGATATACCCTGTCAAAAATATAAATCTGCCACCAGACACCCTGTACAATGTCAACATAATTAAATAAACAAATAAAACTTTTCGTAATTAAATAAGTCCTTAAATTACGGCGTTTTTCGGTATCCAAAACGGACTCTTTTATTAAGATTACGCTGTATGTTTATTCGTCTGTTACAGGGCTGTATCTTTTGAACCGTAATACATAGATATGCACGTTACATGTTCACAGAGTGACGCTACAGCCACAAACAGTAATAGATTTACAAGAACCGTGTTTTTTGTATGTAGTGTTAAATTTTGTATGTGTGAACCCTTCGTCTGTGTTGCCTGAAAGTCTGATTGGCACTTGTAAGTCTTAAACTTGTAAGAAAAATCAATCTTCTTGTAAATAATTTAACTGGAAGTTGATTTTTCTTTCAAGTTTATTTTAATCTATTCTAGTTAGTTTTGAAGACACTACCTATCGGAAAACCAATTCCAATAATTAAAACATTTCAAAATCGGATCACCATCACATTACAGCGATAATCATGTCAAAAAAAATCTAAAACTTAAGTAAACAGTAGGTATTTTTGAGAGTTAAAACGCGGTTTAAAAAAAATACAGAAATTGTTTATTAGTAATCCGTACATAGCGACCAAAAAGAAAATTATTTGTAAAATGGGTCAATTCACTCGGCCCGAAGTGTAATCCATCCCGCATCCAAGAGACGCCTGTGTCATTTACCTGTCCTCATTATATCTACTTACCTTTATACATATATAATTCTACCTCTAGGTACACATTTAATATTATGCCCTAAAATATTATGTGAAATTAATAATTTTCTGAAATGAATATTATAATAACAATTATTGCTGGCATTAAAATGCGGTCGGATTTTTGGCATTGACTTGTAATCTGATTGCGTCTGTTCTATGAAGTTAAGCTGCATTTCTTTAGGTCATATTTTGGATGGGTGTGCTTTAGATGTTATATTTTTGATAGATGTTTGGGGTAGTCAGAAGTCAGAATGCGTGGTGAACTCTAGTGGGGTAATTTTTTTCTGATTAATTTCGTTGCGGGATCCAAGACAGTTGAATCGTTTCTCCGGGACTCGTCAAACTTCATTGTCTCGGCGCTTTTCTTGTGGTCGCCACTGTTGATTCTGAATTACATGAGTTGCAGCGGTTTGGGAAGAATGTGGTGGGCTTGTTCTATAAACAAAAATCACGTCTGCTATGCTAGATGTCTTGGATTCGGTTCCAAGGTCGAGCAAAGTGTTATTGGGTTTTTCTATGAAATTCTCTGTAGCAGCTCGGAGTTAGCACTTGTGCCCGGTTAATGGCAATAGGCTCGCCCCTATTACATGGGACCTAAACATATCGGCGAATTGTGGGTGTACATTGGTACACCTCTGCCAAACCCTTCGAGGAATACAGGCGTGATGATATGTTATGTTAAAAAACTATTAAGATTGACAGACAATCATACTCTACTGTAATATCATTTTTATCTATACAAGTACTTGTATCCTGTTTAAATTCAATTTCAGCTTTTTAATTTATCTTTAAAAAGGCCCTTATAGTAATAGAGGTAAGGTTCAGAATGCATTGACAGTAAATATTGAAGAAAATGATTATAAGGGTCCTTTTAAATGTTGAAGAGGAATTGAGGAAGAACCATTATTTCGTTTATTTTTTTAATATGGAAGCCATAACTTTTATAGGGGCGTTTTTTTGGTTTTATTTACGTACCTAATTTCAGTGGGTAAAGGAATTAGGAAGAATTAGGTTTTATTCAGCTAAAATGAACCAAGATTTTTTGTATGCCTATATAAGGCATACAAAAAATCACAATTTTCGAACTAGGTTTTATTCTCTTGTAAATGACATTCAAAAGTGCCCTTCTTTTAATGCCTTTTGATTGACTTTAACGTTTTTTGACATTTAGATTAATTTTAAATCTATTCTTGGATGTAGATGAACTTCTATTGCTGCATAGTGGTGTAAACAAATTTTATAGGTTTTAAATCGTTGTCAAATAATCGTTGGATGTCATACAAGCCGACGGCACTTGACGTTGAGTGGTCATCGCTGCCTATAGACATTTGCAATACCACAGGCCTTGCAAATGTGTTGCTATCCCAGAGACAAAGTTGATACATCTCATGTGCCTGTAATTACACCGACACCCATACCCTTCAAACCGAAACACAGCAACGCTGCTTTGTGGCAGAAATAGGTATGGCTGTAGTACGTCCCCGGATGAGCTCCTTCACAAAGAGCTCTACTACATATTTAAGCCAAAATCTGACGTTTACAGAGCCATTCGAATTTTAAATATCTTATTTTTAGGCACAAACCATAGAGACTAATATTAAACTTTTAAATCATCCCTGGCGCCACGTAAAGGCAACAAAAGCGAAAGTTTCATATCTTTTAAAAGCTTTTAAGTTGAAGGTAATAAATAATAACATACTTGAGACTTAAGGGGAAGTCTATCAAGTCGTTTAAGGGTGGTTTACCCCTTCCCTATTAAGGGGCGTCTGTTCTGGTTGTTAAATTTAAATGTGTGTCAAAAACAGGGTTGTTTTTAAAATGGTTAAAAAAATATGGTGTTTTTTTTTGGGCGATTGCTGAGTGTGGGGTGGTTGGTTCGATTTCCAGTTTGGGCAAAAGTGTTGTTGGGTTTTTCGATCAGGAATTTCTCAGTGGCAGTCCAGAGTTTGTAAGTTGGTTGTGTGACACCCCCGTGCCTCGGAAAGCATGACAGCCGTTGGTAGCGGCTGTCATTCGTAGATCTTTGACAGTCGTTACGGATAGTCAGAAGCCTGGAAGTCTGACAACAAGTCTTACCAAGAGGTATCGCGTTGCTCGGTAACTGGTTTGAGAGGGCAGATAGGCAGTCGCTCTATGTAAAACACTGGTATTTAACTGCATCAGGTTAGACTGGAAACCGACCCCAACATAGTTGGGAAAAGGCATATACTTGGCTAGTCTCCTTTAAGAATAGCTGTGACCGAAATCATATATACATACATACATAAACACACGCCCTTTTCCCATGGAGGTAGGCAGAAATTTCCAAAAACGTACTGAAGAATATTAGTATTATTAATACAGATTTTAAAAAATACAAATTACTTATTCCTTTTACTCTGAAAAGATCAAATAATAACAGTATTATTAAACGCCGCCTATTACAGCACATTTGGGCTCTAATATGATAATAATATGTCGTAAAATGAGCCGAGCAGCCATTTTGTAATAAAATAATAATTACGTGGAGTAAGTCGTATCGTGTGTAATTTTGATTCGCGATCAAAATGTAATTTCTTTGGAGGTAAAGGTGGTGTTATATTTAAAGCTATGCTATACTTATACATATGCTATACTTTGCAATTTCTTTTTTGGGTTATGCTAAACGAAAATTATAAAAAAAACTTACCGTCACGCCTTTATTCCCCGAAGGGTTAGGCAGAGGTGTACCGATGTACATCCACAGTTCGCCGGAATGTTTAGGTCCCACATGATAGGGGACGAGCCTATTGCCATTATATTTATTTTATAGTATTCTATAGTTGAGTATTCGAACCAGTAACTTTGCCGCTGGTTTTAGGCAGGAATCAGTGCTATACCTATAACGCAACAGGGCGATTCTGAGGCTTACCACCATAATATTGAAATAGTATTATTGTAATATTAAAGTTGAAAATCAAACAACTGAAATTACAAACTGTAATATTCAAATGGTACTATCGTAGGCTCCCGTTCTTGGAAAGAGATCTATTCTGAAATATTGTCATATATAAACACCTAAAAAAACAGTATTTATTTATTACTGAATTTGGTCTGGACAAGTCAAGTCTTTTATGACAACTTGCTGAAATGTACATCAAGGATGCCAAACCTGCACTTGATCGAAATTATCGCTTTTAATGTGACATTACCTTAAATCTATATAAAGTAATGAAATGAAGAGTGTAATTTCAAGTCATTATTGTCATTACAGACTACTTTGTAGCATCCAGTTTATTCCTCGATTCTCAAGCAAAATATCGTGAATACCTACAATGACGTGCGCAAAAATGGACTTTAACGTTATAATCTTAAGAATGTTTATTCTTTATTACTTAATGCCTTGATCCCCGTGTAATGTATTTGATTGACAGCCTTGTTGGTGTCGTGGTTATAAACGCGACTGTAAAGCGTGGGGTCCTGGGTTGGATTGCCAGGTCGAGCAAAAAGTGATATTGGTTTTTTTTAAGGAATTTCTAAGTAGCAGCTTGTAGTTTGCTTGTTTGTTGAAGTTGCTGGTGTGACCCGTGCCTCGGAAAGCACGTAAAGCCGTTGGTCCTGCGCCTGATCTCTCCCCGGTTGTGTCGGAATGCCGTCTAATCGAACGCACTAAATTTCCTGCGTACTTGGTTAGTCTCCATTGATAATGGCCGTCGTGACCGACATTTGGTCCAAAAGATATTATTATTAATCATCATCATCATCATATCAGCCGCAGGACGTCCTCTGCTGAACATAGGCCTCCCCCATACATTTCCAAAAAGACCGGTTGGAAGCGGCTTGCATCTAGCGTCTTCCTGCAGTCTTAATCAGGTCGTCCGTCCACCTTGTAGATGAACGTCCTACGCTGCGCTTGCCGGTGCGTGGTCTCCATTCGAAATCTTTGCGGCCCCATCGGCCATCAGCTCTGCGTGCCATGTAAGATATTATTAATACCTATTTACTTCCTCGCTAACTGCCTCGTTAGCCTAGTGGTCCTAAGCACGACTGCTACGCTAGAGGTCCTGGGTTCGATTCCCAGGTCGAGCAAAAAGTGTTATTGGGTTTTTCTATGAAATTCTCAGTAGCAGCTCGGAGTTTGGATTTGTGCCCGGTTAATGGCAATATGCACGTCCCCTATTACATGGGACCTAAATATACCGGCGATTTGTGGGTGTACATTGATACACGTCTGCCTAACTCTTCGGGGAATACAGGCGTGATGGTATGGTATGGTATGGACCTATTTACTTTATCAAACTGCCCACTAACAGTAACATCCACTCAAATTCAACATCCATCCATCCACACACGTCCCACCTAACCAACACACTAAACTATTTATCACACAACTAAATATACCACTTCGTTAAGATGCGCAGGAGTCGATTGAGACGCTCAACAAACGATGCGCTAAAGAGGCGCGGACAGATGGTTTGTTCAAAGCATTAGGAGCGACCAGTTTTGGAGAATGGTGATACAGACAGACGGATTTTTTTCGTTGAATAGATTTTGTTTTAAAATGTTCTTTATTTTGTAGTTCTGTAACATAATGAAGGGGGTAGGCAGGGAAAGGTATCTAAATAGGTAGGTATTGAGTAGTTCTTATAACCAGTAACGTCAAAAAAAACCTGCAAAGTGCGAGTCGGACTCGCGCACGAAGGGTTCCGTACTATTATCTATAAAAACGAGCAAAAAAAAAAAAACACGTTTGTTGTGTGGAAGTCCCCTTAAATATTTATATTATTCTGTTGTTTGTGTTATTATATGTTATTATATATTAAGTTATGAGAGGAAGAGGGAGGCCAAAGAAAAGATGGATGGATTGTGTGAAGAATGATATGAAAGAGAAAGGAGTGAGTGATAGCATGACGGCTGACAGGATGGTATGGAAGAAGAAAACGTGTTGCGCCGACCCCAAGTAACATGGGATAAGAGCAGGAAGATGATGATGTTTAGTATGTGTTATTATATCGCTATATCTGTTGTCGCCAACAGAAATACATCATCTGTGAAAATTTCAACAGTCTAACTATCACGGTTCGTGAGACAGTCTAGTCTAGATGGACGGACAGCGCGTCTCAGTGAAAGGTTAAGTAAAAGATTCGCTGATGTTTTTTTTTTTATAAGGATTCGGAATTTCCCGAATTTCCTTCGGAAGCCGGTGCGTTCGCAAGTTATAAATTCTAAAATAACTCCGTATGTTTGTTACCTCTTAAATACAAAACTCTTAAGCCAATCGTCATGAAAATTGCCAAAAAGGTAGCTTGGAATCTGGATAAAGACATAGGCTATAGTTTATTCAGCAACTTAGTCTACATCCGCAATGAATGAAAAACACGCGGACGAGGTCGCGGGCATAAACTAGTTCTAAGATATATGTATATAATATTTATGCTCTATGAAATCTTCGCTACCTTACACGGCTACTCAAAAGCAAGCCTAGGTAGCACCACAAAGGCTGGATTTACGTCCAAACCTATTGTTTTACGATTTCATCCGTCTTTTCATACAAAGGTACAGTTGGACAAAGAGATTGGTATACAGCTACGTTGCAAGTACTTTTAAGCAATGAGTGAGTGCGCTGAATAGTGAAATCTTTAATTCACTCTTTTGAACAGGCCGCTGCAAACATTTAAACCTAGAAAAATTGCGAATTTATAGATCCCAAAGACACCCAGTGCAATAGCGGAGCTCCTGGCCAGACAATGGCTCAATTACCAGTGCCCAAAGTGTCCCTATACCTGCACTTTAGAGAACATTAACAACATAAGGTACTGGTGCCACGAAGAACGTGGCCACATAATAAGCCGAAGTACATTAATAAAAAGAAACTATTAATTCGAAAACAAAAAGTAAGCCATAATCTGAAAAGGTCACAATGAAAATGAATATTGGTAAAAATTTTGCCCGCCATCAGTGAACGTTCTGCGGCTGATATGATGATGATGTTGAAATATTTTTGCCTGTTTACCAAATACTTTGTTCGACTGTATAAGTATTGTAGGAGCTTGTAAAGCGAAGACTAAAGGATACATACCTCGGAATTTACATGCAAATTGGATTTCAGATATACAATAGTGTGTAGAATAATGGTCATCATTCATGCACTTTCTATGATATAAAAATGGCTGCACTATTCATTTATTCATTCATTTTTGTGAACACAGGTAAAACATAGGTGTTAAAATCTTAGTCATAGTCCTCAACTGTGTCCCGCCGATAGGCATACAATTTATAAATGGAGTTATAACTATAAATTTCCAATAATCCAATAAATTTTCCAATTTTTCTATTTTGTTTTTATTTCTAGGCGCTGTTACATTTTTGAAGCACTGGTTTTGGTAACTTAATCGACACAGTTCAACTTTGTACGCATGTTGATGTGTCATTCAAATTGCACATTTACGCAAAATTTCAGCTCAATCGAATTTTAGGAAGTGGCTCAAATGTAACTTGTAAATATTAATTAGTAACATACACTGGGACAGGTGAAAATAAACAAAAAACTTGTATTTTTTTCCCTTGTATGGCAAACAAGCCTACGGCCTATCTGATGTTAAGTGGCCATAAACTTCTGTATTACAAAATGCCGTGCAAATGCATCACAGAGACAAAGTTAAAATGTCTCATGTGCCTGTAATTACACCGGCATCCGTACCCTTCAAACCAGAATACAGCAATGCTGCTTTACTATCCAGATCAATGCATTTACTTCAAAATCTAAGCCCAGTTATCAAAATAAGTCTTCAACAAACCACGTAGTGTGTACCGCTCCTAACGCTAAGGGCGTTTGCACACTCAATTAGTACATCTAATAGCTCTCTACAGTAAGTGACTTCTTTACGCAACTCTGACATTCTTCCGAAAACACCTAAACGGTGAGTTTATTTTGTACATTGTATTACTTGCTAAACGATGTCGTTGGTAGAAAGTGGAGTACGTACTGCTTTTGACCTGTACAGTGGACATTTTGTTTGTATGTACTAGTGTTAGCCCGCGACTTCGTTTGTATGGACTATGGGATGAAGACGGAAATATTCATAACTAAGAAATGTCCAAAATTATTTCGTGGGAACGCAAAAATGGTATTCAAAATGGTACTACGTGTTAAGCAAGCTAGATCAATATGTATTGTATAGTATATACATTTAGATATTGTGAATACAATTGTTTATTTATTAAAAATTTCGTCAGTAACATCGATAAAGCATAATGTGATGCTAAAACAAAGAAAATCAAACAAAATTTATTTTAGTTATTTTTTCAACTCAGTTCAGTAAACATCAGCATTGTACCTTAGAGCAGAAGATGAATTTCTTAAATTGTAATACTTTGTACCTACATGGTGGTCATTTTCATTTATTCAATTCTCGTTTCTTGACTTCGTAGATTCTGCGTGGATTCATGTCTGCGTAGATTTCAAAATTAAGTGCGAAAAACACATACAAAAATATATAAAAAAAATATACCATCACGCCTGTATTCCCCGAAGGGTTAGGCAGAGGTGTACCAATGTACACCCACAGTTCGCCGGTATATTTAGGTCCCATATAATAGGGGGCGAGCCTATTGCCATTAACCGGGCACATATCTAAACTCCGAGCTGCTACTGAGAATTTCATTGAAAAACCCAATAACATTAAAAAAAAACACATAATTAAGAAATATTCCAAAATACTTCCACGGAGACACAAAATAGTGATAAAAATTGCCTATGTATCAGATAATCTAAATCCATATCTATAATCACATAACATGTTCCATTAAAATTCTTTATTTTCCTAAAAAAGACAGCCCAAACCAGAGCATCAAGCTAGTGTTACTATATTTGTAGAAGGTAGGTCATAACTATAGTTATTTATAACTGTTCGTTATGTAGTCCTTCAGAGGATTTGTATGAGCTGATGGTAAGCACGATATCAAATAGAGACGGGACTCTGAAAGCTTAGTATAAGACATTTTTCGATAGATGTCGAAATTTTGTTTTTTTTTTTTAAGGTTTCGTACCTATACGTTCGTACCAAAACTATTACTAAGACTGACCCATTGGTCTCGTGGTCGCAAGCGCGACTGCTGAGCAAGGGGTCCCGGGTTCGATTCCCAGGTCGGGCAAAAATTATTATTGGGTTTTTCCGTTAGGATTTTCTAAGTAGCAGCCCGGAGTTTGGAAGTTGGTGGTGTGACGCCCCCGTGCCTCGGAAAGCACGTAAAACCGTTGGTCCTGCGCCTGATTTCTCTCCTGTCGTGTCGGATTGCCGTCCCATCGGGCTATGAGAGTTAGGGAAGAGGGAGTGCACCTGTGTTTGCGCACACACTCGTGCACTATAATAATATCTCCTGCGTACGTGGCTAGTCTGCATTAAGATTAGCCGCCGTGGCCGGAATCGGTCTGGAGAATTACATTTTACATTACTAAGACTCGTCTGTTTGCTTGTCTGTCCGTTCGTCACAGGGGTGTATCTTTTAAACCGTAATAGGTACATAATTGTATCGAGGTATCGTGTTGCCCAGTAACTGGATTGTGGAGGTCAGATAGGCAGTCGCTCCATGTAAAACACTGGTATTCAGGTGCATCCGGTTAGACTGGAAGCCGACCCTAACAGAGTTGGGAAAAGGTTAAGCAGATGATGAGGTACCTACCTAGACAATTGAAAACATCGTGAGGATTCGAAACCTTTTTTTTTTATAAAGGATGTAAAATCATCGAATGACTTCTTCCGCCTTGGACGGACTGGAAGGGAGTGTCAGACTCTTACTGACTAAAACCCAACCATGTTCCTCTTAATGCCCTTTGGGTTCCTGGGCTACGGAAACCTGGGCTAATGAATATTAGTCTGAAATCGCTAATCCGCCTTGAGCAAGCGTGGTGATCAATGCTCGTGCGTTCTCTGTATGAGAAGAGGCCTTTGCTCTGCAATGGAACAAAAAGAGGCTGGTATTATCTTCTTATTTTACAGATATCATAATCCATATGTTTGTCTAAAGTCGACTAAATACTTCAAAATTCGACTACCATAGGTTCAGCTCTAACCACAGCCAATATGCCCGCAAAATGTGAGCTAATACGACATGATTCTCAGATAGTTAAGTCTAAGATATGCTGCTATGGCTGTTGGGCTGCGTGGTGTCACCATCATGTCTTCGAGAAATTCTAGGACATGTGTGAACTGGATGACAGCTGGAATTCCGGCTGATAAGAAAAAAAAATATTGAAATATTTTTTAAGTAATAGACGGCGGTTTCTCGATAAAAAAAAATGTGACAAAGTATCAAGCGCGTTTTACAAAATGCAGTGATTGGTTGACTGAAAAATCAACAACCAATCACAGCGGTTTACGCGTGTTTGACGATTTATTACATTCATTTGTCGTTTGGAAACAGTGCTTTGCCTAACTCTCTCTTTTGCTCTATGCTATGTAACGCTATCGTAGAAAAATTTACCGTAAATAGACTAATACTTTTCACTAACATAATATTAATCTCTTTAATATTTCTTTCAGAACAAACGAGTAAGGGCGTTGCTGGTTACGATAGGTTGAAATTTACAGCCCAAGGATGTTTCAGGTGTCAGTTACCACTTTTCTGGTTGTTTTCGAAGATATCAAAATGAAATAAATACATAACATTCCTAAAAAATCCAAAACGCATGCCCACCCTAAGTGTTCACCATTCAATGCGCTTGCGCGGCAGCGTGCGTTCGAAATTCAAAAATTCAAATCAGTCTCTGTCCGTCTTTCGTCGAGTGCGCACGCCTGTCAACATTTACATACACGTTTTGTATGTAAAGACCCATACATTTATCTGTCTTTTATTTTTTTATAGTCTTATTTTACTGTATAAAACTTACATTTTCTGCCTAACGATGTCGTTTTACCATTTTAGTGGGTTACCAACCATATATGTTGGGGTTCATGACCCCAAGAAATGTAGACTTCAATCAAGGAGACTGGATTTTGCATTGAATTTTAATGATGGCAACACTTGGACGGAATTCGAATGGTTTCTTTTAAATATTTTTACTTCCATGATAATAGGTAGGCTGGGAATTATTTTCGAAAAGGCTTCGGTGAGCCTTTTGTAAAATAATGCAGGCGTTCTTTGACTGCAGACCGTCATTGCCTTTTTTGTATTTCCCTAGAATACGTTGGATATCTTCAAGATACTGATTAAATACCCATATGTTACCCCTAGGATACCTTGGATACCTCTAGAATACAGGATCCCATAAATAGGATAGGTGTCTACTTATTTCGGTTCAATAGATACAGCCCTATGACATATGGACGGACAGACAGACAGTGGAATCTTCATAATAAGGTTATATTTGGCACCCTTTAGGTACGGTACCCAAAAAAAGACACATTAAAGCTAGTAAGTAAAAATAGAGGGAACGTGAGCGTAGCCGCGGGAAAAAACTAGTTAATAAATGAAAACTGCTCAGTTTACGATGACCTATACAAGCAGATTTGTAATTAAAACACGACTTCTAACACAAAATACATCAATCAAAAAAATCTCCAGACCGATGTCGGTCACGGCGGTCAATCTCAATGGCGACTAGACAAGTACGCAGGAGATATTATAGTGCACAAGTGTGTGCACAAACACAGGTGCACTCGCTCTTCCCTAACTCTCATAGTCCGATGGAGCGGCAATCCCACACGACCGGGAAGAGATCAGGCGCAGGACCCGTTGGTCCTGGTTGGTGGTGTGACACTGCCCTGGTTCGGACACGTAAAGCCGTTGCTTTACGTGTCCGAACCAGGGCAGTGTCACACCACCAACTTACAAAATCCGATCTGCTACTGAGAAATTCCCAATTTGAAAAACCCAATAACACTTTTTGCCCGACCTGGGAATCGAACCCAGAACCCAACGGGGCAGTCAAATACTAGTAACACTTGTTATAAAGCCTTCTAAAAATACCCGAAGCTTAAGAATTTACCCTACATGGGATTAATCGTGAGATATATCTCATGTCGTTCATGTACGAGTATCTTGAGATAATAATGAAACTGTAGCCTCACGCGTCCGTATAAATAAATAAAATTTTAGTTTCTGTTTGTATAATGTTAAAATAACAGATTTTTGCTATGTGTATATTAATGGTACCACGGTAGGTACTTCTTCCTACACAACCAAAAAACCAATTTAAAAAAGATGGTCTGTCTGTTTGTTCCTACTAATCTCTGGAACGGCTGGACCGATCTTAATATCAAATATAAGGAGTGACTTAGGCTACTTTTATTTTAGAAAACCACACGCATTTATCCAACAGTGGACGTCCTGCAGCTGAAATTATTTTAATAATATGTCTACATACATAGTATATGTATAAACAATGTCGCTTCCTGTTTCTCTGTACACTTAGATCTATTAAACTCCGCAACAGATTTTAATGCGGTTTTAATCAATAGATTTATACGTCACATATATCACGCTATGTCGAACGGCAGCGTAGCGGTAACTAAAGAAGTAACTGAATTTGGGTGACACCATCATCTGCCTAGCACACCACGGGGTATTATAGAAAAAAAGAGAAAAAAGTTTATTGATACAAACCATGTGCACACAGATATACTAACAAAAAGGCAACTCAATATAAAACAAAAAAGAAAACAACAAAACTGTGTCCTTCATGGTATAATATAGTATAGCTAGTCAGTTAATTTTTAAAGTAAAAGTCCCGACGCTTAGCCGTTTTTTTTACCCCTTCCGATACTTATTTATATAGGTCGGTATCCAGATTTTAACACAGACAAAGTCAGGCACAAAACCACTATAAAATCTTCCAGCAAAACTGGACAGAATCAAACTACACAATGATATAGCAGACATGTGGTAGCCGGCAGAATGTATAAATTATTAGCCTTATACCATTTTCCATGGAGTGATGAATAAGTCAGTCGTGGGACTGTCATGTCTTTATTTTGTACTTGCAACATTCCCGCGACTTCGTCTGCGTTGCTTATTTCACCAGATTAAGTTAAGTATTTGGTTACTGCTCCGCTCTCGTAAGTCGTATCGTGATGTTATATATCCTATGTTACTCAGGAATAATGTAGCTATCTATTGGTGTTTTTTTTTTATCGGTCCAGTAGTTTTGGAGGCTATTTGTTACAAACAAACAAACAAAAAAAATGTTTCCTCTTTATAATATTACTAGCGAATTGCTCGCAAGTTCGTGCACGTGGCTTATTTCACCCGATTAAGTTACATCTTTGGTTACTGTTCCGCTCCCGTGTGTCGTAGCGTGACGTTATATAGCCTATGTTACTCAGGAATAATGTAGCTATCTTTTGGTGGAAAAAATGTTAAAATCAGGACAGGAGTTTCGGAGCCTATTCGGTACAAACAAACAAACAAAAAATCTTACTTCTTTATGATAATGGTGTGGAGTACAGCTTTGTATTGAAGTCAGTGAAATGTATTACAAATTATTATTCGTCGTGACTTTGGTAGGTTAAAACTTAAGATACTGGCAACACTTGGAACGCTGTCACTGTCAGATTGCATAGAAAAAAAAGAACTTGTAATTTATTACAAAACTAGCAAACCGCCCTGGCTTCGCACGGGTAGCTATTAATAACCTTGACCAGGAAATTATGAACACAACAAAAAAGAAGTAGCAAAGCCCAGCTGTTTTACATTTTTATTTATATTTGTAGATAGTTTCTTGTGTCCGTGACCTCGTGTGCGTAAATGTAAATGATGTGCGGGTTTTGTGCAGAGCTCTAATTCCTTTTTTAGAAGAAGGTTCAAGGTTCAAGTACTCAGTGAAAGTCCCGTCAAAATCAGTCAAGCCGTTCTGGAGATTAGCCGGAACAAAGAGATATACAGACAAGAATGTTATAAATTGTTTTTTTTGATAAGCCTGTATAAACAAAAACGATTCAGTAAATTAATGCACACAATTTTATGTCAAAATAAAACTTTTAAAAATAATGCTATCATACTCATTTTAAATACACCCCCAATATTATTGCTACTAAGTGAGTATAATGTACGCGTTACCCCCCCCCCCCGTTTCCTCCCCTTACCCCCGTTTCGCCCCTGTTTACTTTCATTGCACTTTGCAATGAAAACGATCGAGCTTTTAACTGTGTTGCCAGTGCATGTTGGAAATTTAAACTCTTTTTAGGAATTATTTTTCTACAATAACACAATTAACATTAAAAAAAATCTTCTGCTGCTTTTGCTTTTCATGCATGAGGATCTCAAACTTTTTTAATTCATATGTACTTTCTAAGTTTATCTTGGACATCACTGACATCGCGGTAACCATGTCAGAGGCCCTTGAGGCGGTTTAGAAACTCTGACACTAGGTTGTGTGGGGTCGTTAGACCTTACTGCTCACACGATAAACAAGAAGAATAAACATTATGAAACTGTAGCCGTAAGGCTGAATAAAATGCTGAAAAGTAAGGAAGTCTAGCTTTAAAAAAAAAACAATAATAATAATGTATACGTAAGCTAATAAGCCTGATATAATGGTGGTGGATCGCTTAGAGAAGCGCGCAATGATTGTTGACATAACAGTCCCACATGACGTGAACCTCGTGAAGGCCGAGAATGATAAGAAGATCAAGTATCTTGACTTGGCTCGCGAGGTTGTCGACATGTGGGATGTGGACTCAGCGATCATTGTGCCGATAGTCGTTTCAGCCAATGGCTTAATTGCCAAGAGCCTCGACCAACATCTTAGGAGGCTCTCGTTGGGCAGCTGGATCAAGGGCTTGATACAGAAAGCGGTTCTCCTAGACACGGCGCGTATCGTTAGGAGATTCCTTTCTCAGGAGCCCTGACCACCGGTGGCTTGGACCCTGTTCCCGACGCCGGTGGGCTACTATTTTTTTATATTTTTAAATGTTTTTATATTTTTTTTATATAAATATTTGAAAATGTAATTGATATGTATTAAGAATGAATAAATGATAATAATAATGTATACGTAGATCTAAGCGTATAGGAACATACAACGGAAACCGACTTTGTTTTATACTATGTAAAGAAGGTACTGTAAGTGAGTACTTTACCTTATAAACAATAAGTACTTGACTGAACGCACTCTTTACGCTAGCTAGACTGTTGTGAAAAATGTTGCGGAATTTGTTCAAAAGAGATACCACGGCCCTGGAACGCAAAGGGCATTAGAAGGAACAGTAGTGCGATTCTCTAAAATGCAAACTCGAAAACGAGTCACACCCAAGTGACCGCGCTCACTTCGATAACGAAACCACTTGACATTGGTTGTGTATTCGGTTGCTGTGGTGGTGTTTAACAGAATACCATTTTGTTATCTCACTACAGATTCAGCTTTAGAATTACGAAGTGAGGCTTAGAGAATCGCACTTCTGGGATGGATTTTAGTCAGTAAGAATCTGAAATTCCCTTTCATTCCACCCAGAGCGGCAAAGTAGTTTGATTATTTCCCATTCTTTAAAAAAGGTACTTAAGTTTCTACAAGGAATCTAATACTCAAATTCACAAATCACACAAGAATTCAAAATTACAAAACTAAACATAATTTCCGTCAATTCTCTTTGCGTTCCCAGTATACCTACCTAATTAAAATCTTTATATTACTTTGCAAAACAAACGAAAAACTTCAAATTTCGCCAAAAAGTTGACGGCAAAGTTAATATTACCATTAAATGTCGAAGTTCATTTTACCCCTTGAAACGGGGTAAATATTTTCGGTTGGCAACACTGGGGACTCGGTTCTCCGGCTGTGTTATTAAAGCAAATATGTTGAAGAATTATTAAACAATTGTACTTTACGTTTTCAGTCAATTTTGGGGGGACGGCAGACAAGTAGGTTGTTTTAAATTATTACCTGTTGAAGGGAAATTGTTGATGGGGGTAGAATGGTAGAGAAAAACATTTTATTTCTGTAAGGCTTTGTTTTTATTTTATACTAGCTTATGCCCGTGACTTCATCCGCGTCTATATTATCTCACGAGAACCGTACATTTTTCCGAGATAAAATGTAAGCTATGTGTTATTCCACACTACAATTTAGCTCAGTCCCAAATTTCATGCAGATTAGTTTAGCAGTTTAAACGTGAAAGAATTAAAAACATCTATCCATCCTCACAAATTTTCGCCCCCTATTGCGTGGGGCCTGGACATACCGACGAACTGTGGTGTACATTGGTACACCTCTGATCAATCCTTCGGGGAATCAGGCGTGGTGGTATGTTATGTTATGTAAAAATATAATTTAACTCCTTATTAATTGACACTGTATTTTATAACTCGATAACTCAATTAGGGTTATCCATTTATAAAACATAGTGGTTTTGGCACATGGCCATGTGTCTAACTTTAATCTTGTGCCGCATGCCCTGTCACCTGCGCACATGAGGACCTAATGACTGCGTCGGCGAATGGTATTGTCGTGGATAAATATTGGCTTACAATTAAAAATCTTAACAAAAATAAATATACGTATTATTTATCATCTAAAACGCTAAATGCAGGCTGCTCCCAACCGGTCCTTTTGGAAATCTATGGGGGAGACCTATGTCCAGCAGTGGATGACCTACAGCCGATATGATGATGATGATTTACAATCGATACGCTAGGAAGATCATTATCATCGAATCACCCGAAAGGTCTCCTTTTAAAGATAGCCACAATGATCGCATCCAGCGATTTCCCGCGACCTTTGCCAGGTCGTAAGTCCACCTCGTAAAGCTGTTTAATGATATATAGATAAACTCACGCTTTTTTCCTGTGGGTACCCCCACAGGAAAAAAGCGTGAGGCAGGAACCACAGAACTCCACCTGCTACGATCCTTACATACTCCTTTCGCCTCATCCACATTCATACGTCTGGTCATACAAGCACTCCGGTTACGAAAATGATATATACTACCCAATAACAGAAATTAAACGTAAAGCCCTTCTCATCCCTGTCGAATTTAAATAATAATAAATAATAATAATAATAATAAATATCTTGGGACAACTCACACAAGGCTATCTGATCCCAAGCTAAGCAGAGCTTGTGTTATGGTAACCAGACAACTGATATACATACTTATATAATTTATAAATACATACATATTATAGATAAATCACACCCAGACACAGAACAAACAATCATGCTCATCACACAAAGTTTGTCCTGGGTGGGAATCGAACCCACAACCTCCGGCTTAGCAGTCAGGGCCACTAACCACTAGACCAACAGGCCCGTCAATAAACCAAGAACAAAATAATTTTCCCATTTCTCAATCACAATAACTTTGATACAAACAAACAATCTCGATTTCCTAAAGCAAAATATACAAATTAATACCTAAAAGATTATAATATTTCTTAAGGCCCGCCAATTAAGCATACAGGCAATATTAGTGAAATCTTGGAAAGCTTACAAAACTCACAATTCGACAAACTCCTACAGCAGTCTGTTCGTTTAATTATCAAAATATAGCATTGAGCTGTTTAGGGATGGGAAAGGTTGAACACTCTTGTACAGGTATAAGTGTCGATAGATTTTGTCGATAAGTTATTGTTTATGTGGACTTATGACCTAGTCACATTATACATGTGTGAACAAGTCTTATGACTTACTAGCTGTTCCCCGCGGTTTCACCCTCGCTGCTCAGCACCTGTTGGTCGTAGCGTGATGTTACATAGCCTATAGCCTTCCTCAAGAAATGGACTATCCAACACTAAAAGAATTTTCCAATTCCAACCAGTAGTCCCTGAGATTAGCGCGTTCAAACAAACAAACTCTTTAGCTTTATAATATTAAGTATAGATTCGTAGTTTGGACTAAGTTTAAACCCGCAATGAGTTGTTTACTTTAAAGAACACATTATTGCGTTTACCTTCAAATTGTATACCGTCAATTAGGTATAATTCAAAGATAAATTTGTAAATCTTTTCAACCAGAGAGTATTAGTTTACCTAAACTGCATTATTGAGATGGTGTAGCGATACCTATTGCGTAACATGCGAACTACAACTGACATTTTCTACAACGTGCTAGCAAAGTTCTCTGCAACAATAGCATAAAAATACAAAATACCGACTACAACTGTTAGACAGAAGCCAACCATACAAAACACCCGTCTGGTCAGAGGATGCTCTCATTTCAATGAAGAATGAGAAACTGTCTAGTTTGTTTCTCATACCCCTAAAATCGTTTGTTGATCTCGTGACGCCTGATTTGATTTGCTATTGTATTTCTTGCACAATTATTTAATCCAGAGACTTACAAGTTAACAGCACTTAGTTGAAATCCATCTGTCAAGCAAGGGTCACGTCATTCAAGTATATATTAGCCAATCCTTATTGAAAAAGGCGAAACGAGTATGTAAGGATCGTAGCAGATGGCCTTCTGTAGTTTCTACCTACCATAGGAAAAAGCGTGAGATTTTTAAATATGTATGTTGTATATGTGGACATCTAAAGGGGAGGCCTATGTTCAGCAGTGGACGTCCTATGGCTGAGATGATGATGATGATGATGATGATAATGTAAAAGTTTCACAATCATCGATATCGACAATCCCACCACAATTCACAAGGCACATCACTAGCCGACGGATCGATACGCCGTCGGTTACTAGGGCTACAGACGACGCGGTCCCACCTATACCGGGAAAAAGCATACAACGGACCCACCTGACAGTATTACTTGCTAAATTCAACCCCATTCAACCCCCAGTGGATGAAATTGTATGTCAAAATGGATGAGGTATGAAATTAAGTAACTGTAGAGGTTGTTTTTGTAAATGTAGTACTTTGCTGTTACTTGTTAAAAGAGATAACGGGTATTCATTGGGATAAGATTTGAGAGCCAATTCTACTAATTGAAAATTTTCAAATGTAGTTGCAATCTCATCTCAGTCCTGCCGGGGCTGCGGGTTGTTCGAAAGAGATACCGCGCCCCCGGAATGCAAAGGGCACATGAAGGAACATAGACGGGTTTTAGTCAGTAAAAGTCTGACATTTCCTCCCGCCCCGCCCAGGGCGGGGGAAGTTATTTGATGACTTCCCGTCTAAAAAAAAAAAATCTCATCTCAGTGACAATCAATGTCAAATAAACTAGGTAAATTATTGTTTATTGCCTTAGCCTGTCTGCCCGTGGTCGGTTTTGACAGATTTCTTCTCGCTGACAAAGAAATCTGACAAAAATCGGTTAGAGACGGAGAGCATTATGTCAGACTTACCAACTTAATTTTACTGCGTCTTCTGCCAGATCGTAGATTTCATACTTCCCCTACTAACCCAATACCCCATAAACCCTCTTGGAGGAGCAGTTAAAAAAAAACTAACGTATTTAGTTAGTATCGGATTCTTGGCAAGTTTCAAGTTGATTAACTCAAGAAATAATATTTTTATTACAATTAAACTCACCCCTTTTCAGTTTTTAGGGGTTGATTTTCCAAAAAATATTTCTTTGTCCTCGTTTAAATCATCATCTTTATTTTGTTTCTATGTAAATTAATATAGTTGGTGTTGTACCGTTTTAATAAACTATCCTACTACTATTATAAAGGCGAAAGTTTGTATGTATGGATGTATGGATGGATGTTTGTTACTCTTTCACGCTTAAACGGCTGAATGGATCTGGATGAAATTTGGCACAAAGATAGATTATAGTCTGGAATAACACATAGGCTACTTTTTATCCCGGGAAAATGTACGGTACCCGTAGGATAACACATCAACTGTGACGCGGACGAAGTCGCGGGCAGAAGCTAGTAAGTTATAAATAAATCATGAAAAGAAGCAGGATTCCAATTTTCACATTCCTAATTCCAGTAGTTTCGGCTGTCCGCTAAAACATCATCATTTTCTCCTATATTTAAATTTTATAGACTGGAACACAAAACACTAACTAATACCTAAAACAAGCCTATCAAACGTAGCACCACTTCCTAAATCACAACTAAAAAACAAAAAAAATAAATCCCTCCACCCGAAAAAGTTTTATTTTCAACCCCAAACATCGTAATTTCATCCCCTATCGAGCTCAAAGCACATCAAATCACCCCGCCATGTCAAAAGTGACACACACACATACATACAAACACACACACGTTGAACTTCAATAGAACGCGTAGTTTAATAATTCACGCGAATGACCAGTATAGTCTAGACTGATTTTAGCATTCAGTTGGGGACTAGGAACTAGGAAATTGTTGATACGGTAAATATATAATGCTAGCCTATTACTGACCCACTACAGGGTAAAGGCCTCTTCAAAGAACGCACGAGCATTGGTCACTACGCTTGCTTAAGACGGTTTGGCGGTTTTAGACTAACATTTATGTTAAAAATATTATGAAGAGGAAAGTTTTTTTACCGAATTAACTAAAATTACTGGACCGATTTTGACCAATTTTTCACCATAGGTAAATAGCTATATTATTAACATCAAGCTATGACTCACGGGAGCGCAGCAGTACCTAAACAAAGACGTAACTTACTGCAGGTAAAATAAGCCACACAGTCGCGGGCAGATCACTAATATAAACACGCTTCAGGAGCAACGGGAGCGGAGCAGTAACCAAAGACATAATTGAACACTAGGTTTCCTCACGATGTTTTCCTTCACCGATGTCAGTGATGTCCAAGATAAACTTAGAAAATACAAATTATTGTATGCTTTTTATACTCTAATAAGCTTGCGTTTAAACCGCAACTCACCTGAGCTTAAGTGATGATGCGGCCCTTTTTTTTATAGACGGGAAATCATCAAATAACTTCCCCCGCCCTGGGCGGGGCGGGAGGGAGTGTCAGACTTTTACTGACTAAAACCCGTCTATGTTCCTTTGCGTTCCGGGGGCGCGGTATCTCTTTCGAACAAATCGCAGTCCCGGCAGGCATCGGCCCTCAGTGGCCCCTTCCAAGTTTGCTGACATCTCTTTTAGGCGCGCGTGGAACACGAACGCGCCGTCGACACGGTCTGTCGTTAGTTAACGTACGGACGGTGACCTACCCATTGCTCACCGTCCACAGCCCCGCGTCTACGGTGGCCGGGAGTCGTCTCGTGGCTCCCGACGCCCGGAGCGTCTCCCGCATACTTTAATAGGCTTGCGTTTGACCGCAATTCACCTGATCTTAGGTGATGATGCGGCCTTAGGTGGAACTCGCTTGCCTAGGATGAACCGGATTATTAATTGAAAAAAGCCACATTGGTGCTTGTCCAGAATCAAACCCATGAATGGTGATGTTATATAGCTACTATAGAATATTTAAAAGTAATAATTAAATAAATGGACTACACTTAAACCTTGAAAGCACATCGTAAACATTTTACGATCAAACTTTTAATCAAATAAAAGTGTCACATAACGTTAGGTTTAAAGTTTTGATGCGATTTTATTTGTTTTTTACAGGTTTTTTTACCAACTCGAGCAATAATGGACGAAATGTATCGATAGTGTAATGACATAATTAAATGTCGACAAGTAAAAAATAATTTTCTAAATTGAATATACGTGGTCCTGTTATATTATGCAAGAACAAAAAAGTATTAAAAACAAAACAAAAATATTTTTAGCTTTTTAGTATCAACTTTCAGTAATCCATTATAAGTCATTATAATTAACAAGACACCACAAAGTCACAAGAAAGCAGAATAATGCAATTTCGTTTGAGTACTTAGATTACATATAAATATCGCATTTTTAGGTCCCATGTAATAGGGGGCGAGCCTATTGCCATTAACCGGGCACAAATCCAAACTCCGAGCCGCTACTGAGAAATTCATAGAAAAACCCAATAATACTTTTTGCTCTACCTGGAAATCGCATCCAAGACCTCTAGCGTAGCAGTCGAAATCCTAATATATTCTAATATTCTCATATCGAACCTCTGAATTATGACCTATTAAACATAAAAATAATCATTAAAATAGATTCGTAATTGGTGGAATACCTACAAAAAAAAAAACATACAGTCGAATTAAGAACCTCCTTCCTTTTTGAAGTCGGTTAAAAACTTCACAAACGTGATGTTGACTATCAAAGTAAAGTATTGTTGATAAAGTATCTAAGTAGTTCGCTAGAATACTTTAGACTTTAATTCACCTTTCCCATCGATTTTGACTTTGACCTTTGCTTTGACTTGGACATTGAACACTATTAAGCCATGCCATAAAAATGCCATATCAAAATTCCATATCCTTTTTCTAACATCAACTTCTATTTAATCAGTAGAGTCTGGATTCAAACCTGCCTTATTTCAACTAAGCGCCGGACTGATTGAGTTTAATTCTGAACCAATCATTACGTTTATTGCAATGACCCCTTTCCTAACTAATAATTTAGAATATCTGTCATAAAAACTGCCCCGTTGGTCTCGTGGTCGCAAGTGCGACTGCTGTGCAAGGGGTCCCGGGTTCGATTCCCAGGTCGAGCAAAAAGTGTTATTGGGTTTTTCTATGAAATTCTCAGTAGCAGCTCGGAGTTTGGATTTGTGCCCAGTTAATGGCAATAGGCTCGCCCCCTATTACATGGGACCTAAATATACCGGCGAACAAGACGTCTAGCGTAGCAATCGCGCTTAGGACCATTAGGCTAACGAGGCAGTTCACACGGCACACGAAAAACACGACAAATGAAAAACACAAAATGAAAGACACGGCAAATGTCGAATTTATACATATTTAGAGAAATTCGACGCATTTTATGACCATGACAGTTAATAGACTGAATAGACACGAAACGTCACAAACGTGACAAAACAAGAAATTTCGAGTAAAATAGGTACTAAAACCTATTCAAAAACACAATCCTATTTTCCGCAACTCCTCTGCCTAACACCGGCCGGCTAAGGGCCTTACCACACTAGCGGAATGAGAGCGTTTTCAAAGCGGAGCGGGCGCGCAACGAACACGCGACGCATGCGCAACGAGATCGCCGAGAATATCAGTGTGGACGCCATTTTGTTAGACGTTAATTTGCTACAAATACGCGACTAAAAACGTTGCGAATTTGCCACGTGACCGCGACGTCTTCGCTGTGTAGTCGCGGCGTGTTCGCGACGCACCCGCCCCGCCTCGCAGCCGCTCGCAAACCGCTAGTGTGATATGACCCTAAGGCAGTGGTCCGACCGCCGCGCCGGCGAGAAAACGACTAACTATCGGCGATTTCTCTCTCAAGAAACGCACAATAAATGTACATTCCGTGTAAACGAAAGAGATGCATATATTAAAAGTTGCTCTCTGACTGTTCGCACTGCCGGCGACGACTCGCTTTACTAGTTTTGTCGCTTTCAAAAATAAACTCGCTCAGCGATACTCGTTCAGCGATGCTCGCTCGCTTGATCATTTCTTTACAGTGCGGCATTGAAAGTAGACGTATGGATAGTAGACCGCGGGCGAGTGGCGCGAGTAATCGCTCGTCGCACTTGCACACTCGCATATAGCCCGGCGACAAAACTATCGAAACTACACACCCGCTTCCCGCTGATCGCCAATTCTTTTATAGTTTCTAGTTGTACTCGTTTCTCGTTCATCGTCGGCGGTCAGACCACTGCCTAAAAGCTGTTGATAATGAATCGATTCTCCGGCTGTCCGTCAGCGAATGCCGCACAGATTGTAACTGTGCGGTCATTACTTCTAACTCTTTGTTATTTCGTGTCTGTTAGTCGCTGAGATTCACATCGAAGATGTGTTGGGATTGGATAAGAAGTTCAATATTGAACTTTGTGGTAATTTACAATGTAGCGTTTGAAAAAAAATTGGTAGACCTAGCTATACATATAATTTTATTAAGAGAATAATTAAATCAAATCAAATCAAATCAAATCAATCTTTATTGTGGATCATAGGTAGGTACATAATACAGGTGGCAGAAATATAATAAATTGTGAACAGCTATGTCCCGCCCGTAGGGCATACAATAGTAGGTAAATAAATCATAATATTACATACACAATACAATTGGAATTTTACAATAGTCAATTTATTAATAGAGTGCAATGTCAATAGGTCACTGAACGCATCACGACTGAGTGGGATTGCTCGTATATTGGTGCAGAGATTTGTCTGATAAGAAGTCTTTTATAGAATAATAGCACTTGTTTACGAGCAGATCATGGAGTGTGTTTTTAAATTTTCCCATTTTTTCAATCATTCGAATGGGCCCTGGAATATTATTAAAAATACGAGAAGCTGCACAAAAAATGCTCTCATGCATTATATGAGTTTTGCTAGCTACTGTGCGTAATTTGTCCTTGCGTCGTTCACGGGTGTAATAGTTGTACATGTCAATATTATTTTTGACAAACACTGCGACCTCAAATATATAGACACATGGCAAAGTTAAAACCTTCATCTTTTTAAAAAATGGCTTGCAGGAGTCAGTTTGACATAATTTAAATATAGCTCTAATGCACCTTTTTTGAGCAACAAAGGCGCGTTCCTTGTCTGTACTGTTGCCCCAGAATATTACGCCGTATCTGAGAGTGGAGCTAACGTAGCCGTGGTAAGCTGTTAGTAAAGTAGACTGCTTTGCTATTTTGCTTAATCTGTGTAGTAGTGCATATGAAAATTGTCCCAGCTTTTTGCATACATGATCAATATGAAATTTCCAATTCAGTCTGTTGTCAATATGTAATCCTAGAAATTTTGTTGATTCAGTTTCGTCAATGTCCCTATCTAGATAGTGTATTTTTAAGTCATCCGTACGTCTAGTTCGTATTCTAAAATTCATTATTTTTGTTTTGTCAACATTAATCATTAAATTATTTATTTTAAGCCATTCAATAATATTTAAGTAATATTGTTTTGTTAATGTCAGATTCTAAGTCGATTAGATTATCATTAACAAATAAAACAGTGCTATCATCAGCAAATAGTGTGATATCATGATTGGTTACCGAAGGCATGTCATTTATATACACAAGGAAGAGCAGAGGGCCCATAATACTCTAATTTAGCAGTTCCAGATTCAGAAACATATATTTCTTCTGTTTTATTACTTGCATTGAACGACCTTACTTCTGTAAACTGTTGCCTGTTGCTAAGGTATGAGTCTATAAGTTTGTACACATTTCCTCTAACACCGTATGCATACAGCTTTCTCAACAGGATTTTGTGGTCGACACGGTCGAAAGCTTTCGACATGTCCATGTACAGCGCGAGAGCTGGCAGCCCTTTATCCAAGTTGGTCAGTACTTTATGTAAAAAGTTATATACTGCTAAATTTATGGATTTGTTTTTCCGAAAACCATACTGATTAGGTGTAAAAATGTTGTTTGATTCAAAGAAATTATAGAGGCAGTTGAACATCACCTTTTCAACAATTTTTCCAAAAATGGGTATTAATGCTATGGGCCTATAATTACTCATGTCCGCTTTGTCTCCTTTTTTAAATATGGGCTTTATAACAGATATTTTTAGTTTGTCTGGGAAAGTGCCTTCTTCTATGCATAAATTCACAATGAAGCTTAGCGGTTCAGATATGATATGGGCTGCATCTTTGACAATGTTTGTCATAATGTTATCATAGCCGACACTGGTTTTATTTTTTAGATCGGTTATTATTTTATGAATGTCATTCGGGATAGTCGGTTGCATAAATATTGAATTAGAATTATATGTCAGTTTATTGGAAGATTTTTGGGGCTCACTAGAATTATTATCATTGATGTCAAGAAAGAATTTATTAAATGAATTTGCAATTGTCTTGAGGATTGTTTACGATTTTGCCATTGATAATAAATGAGTGAGATGATTATAGGTTTTATAACAATGACTGTAAAATTAATTAACCAATAGAACAAAATATTATGTTAGACACAGCTACATTTAAAATGTAGCTGTGTCCGATAGGATCCATAATAGTTTATATATATTATTAAAATCTTACCGCCTGTTTCATATTAAGAATTACAATAAAGATTTGCGATTCGAAATTCTATCAGTGTCGATTTAAATCCCATAATCAAACCGAAAAAATAAAAAAAACTTGACTAGTAAATATTATTGGCACTCCAAATCGAAATCTTGATACTTTTTAATACTTAATCAATTGTAAATTATATTTTTTAGAATCACTAAAATACCAAAGTTTAAAAACGCTATCAATATCACACGAAACACAAAAAAAAATTAAAGCTATTAAAAATAAATCTTGATAGATCTTTACCGACGACAAATGAAATCCACACAATTAATCGAAATCCTATAAAACACGCCAAAAAATAAACATCTTCGATCACTCTCCACCGCAAAACCGCAAAACTCAATTAAACAATGACAAACAAAAATACAATGTAGATAGGTACCTACTATGTATACCTACCTATTATTCTTATCCAGTCATCGTGTAATCCGTGGCGGTCAGATCGCGAATAGCATCATCACTGAATGCTGTGTCATCCAACTCGGGTTCGTGTGTGCTTAAGAATTGAATAGAATGGGGCGATTATTTGCAATAATAATATGTTTTGACCCGCATTTGACCCGCGACTGACCCGCGACTGACCCGCTTCCGACCCGCGTCTGACTGGCGTCTAACCGCCGCCCTATCCAAACCTGACCCGCACCCGACCCGCGGCGTTTCATGAGATATCTTATGAAACTAAAATTGTATAATAAAGTTATAAAAAAAAAAATATCATTCAAGAAAACCTGCACAGAAGTTTTGGATTTATCCACAAGTCCCACCATCATCACGCCTCTATTCCCAAAGGATTAGGCTTATATTATCTCTAGGTCCCATGTACCTAATAGTGGGCAAACATATTGCCATTAACCGGGCACAAATCCTAACTCCAAGCGGCTACTAAGAATTTTATAGAAAACCCAATAACACTTTGTTCGACCTGGGAATCGAATAAGACCCTCTAGCGTAAGTCGCGCTTTGGACCACTAGGCTAACGAGGCAGTCCAAGGCTTCATTATATTAGTACCTATTTTGATTCAACTTTGGTTAAAACCATGCCTTCTCTAAACATTCATAAGCCCAAACTATCTAAAACATCTCAGCTGGTCGCTCATATTTAACAATAGCAATTATTGTAGTCTATTCGATAGTATCGATTCTAAATCGATATTATATCGAGAACTATCGATACTATCGATACGATGACAGGTATACCGCTATTGTTCCATTCCGATTATTAGTTAATCTTCATTTGTTAATACTGTTATTTTCTTCAAAAGGATGGAGCAGACACCTATTATCTGTACATCTATACAAATAAATAAAATTTAAGTGTTGATTTGTTATTTCAACTTATCTTTCTTCTTATAAGCGCGACTGATGAGCGTGGGGTCCCGGGTTCGATTCCCAGGTCGGGCAAGTGTTATTGAGTTTTTTCTTTAGGAATTTCTCAGTAGCAGCCCGGAGTTTGGAAGTTGGTGGTGTGACATCCCCGTGTCTCGAAAAGCACGTAAAGCCGTAGGTCCCGGCTGTCATTCGTAGATCTTTGACAGTCGTTACGGATAGTCAGAAGCCTAGAAGTCTGACAACCAGGCTATCCAAGAGACATCGTGTTGCCCAGTTACTAGGTTGTGGAGGTCAGATAGGCAGTCGCTCCATCTAATACACTAGTACTCAGCTGCATCCGGTTAGACTGGAAGCCGCTCCCAACATAGTTGGGAAAAGGCTAAGCAGATGATGATGATGATTTATTTTGTAATTTCAACTTATGGCCGATTCCTAAAACTTACCGACCGGTAAATGTAAGTATGTAGTATTTGCCCGGTATAGAACCCGTAACCACATGCAAAAGAGGCGGGCGCCTTAACCCATACGCCATCACGACATTACTCCGGGTACCAACGGATCTCTAAAAAAACTTTCCGAATGCAGTCATCAAGTAGAGACTAATGATTTCTTCAAAGCAAAAAAAAACACGATATTTTTTCTAGAAATCAAATAGTTATTATAGCAAATAATAGTTTTTAGATTAATAAATGAGTGTAGCAAGAAATCCTGCTGTGCAAATACTGTGGGTGAGGTAAGGTGAGTGCACCAGTTGTCATCTGTGGTAAAAATGCTTTTTTTATTAAATATACATTTCACTTGGCTGTTGTACTCTGTGACGACAGGTTACAGTTTCGATTCGCACGGAACAAATATTTGTGTAGCTAACAGATACTTGTTCCGGGTACGGTTGTTAGTGTGTGCGAGTTTATATGTATGTAAACCTACCTACGATACAGAAGAAATTCCTAATCAAGCGAAGAGCAAAGTTAAAAAAAAAACATTTAATTGATGGTAATCTCATAGAGTTTCTTTCCCATTCTTCTCCATATGATTAATAAGAATTAATAATAGTTTTCTCTTGTCCATGTCCACATTAAAATAACTAATTTGACTTTGACTCCAACATTCCCGATCCACGACTAACAAACACTTCAAAAATACAAAACCAAGTTTAAACATAAACTAATCCGGGATTAAAAGCGTAACATTTAGTCAACTGTTTAATATACTAAATAAACTGACGTGTGTTAGTTTAGGGAATAAATTAAGTTTGGCCCGCGTTTGATTCTAAACCGCGGCCTTACAAACAGGGGCCTAAACCAATGGACTGACAATTTATTGAACCCTCCAATGTTTTGTATGTAGCATCTAGTAGTAGAGCTCTTTGTGAAGGAGCTCGTCCGGGGAAGTACTACCACCTTGCAGCGTTGCTGTGCTCTGGTTTTGAAGGGTATGGATGACGGTGTCAATACAGGCACATGAGATATTTTAACTTTTGTCTCCGGGTTGGCGACGCATTTGCAAGGCCTCTGGTAGGCTCAGGGCTCTGAGCTGGATTCTGGTGGCTCTTTCGCTTTTTAATTGCAATTTCTCTATCTATTGATGAAAACTGCATTCAAATCCGTTGCGTAGTTTAAAAGATCTAAGCGTACAGACGGCGGGAAGCGACTTTATTTTATACTATGTAGAGATACTTACAAAAAATCCTTGCAAAATAAAATGAAATGCTTAGATAATAGTTTAGTTTTCATTTGTTATCAGTACTTCCAGAGATCCTCAAAAAAAAGTCCAAACATATTTTAAATCTTTATAATATTAGTACAGATGAGTCTCAGTAAAAACAAATGAACACTTTTAATTTAAATGAATATCCTACGGAATTATAATGAATGGCCGACAAGAGGGCGTGTTACCCGGCATCCGTCTTTTTTGCGGAATGATTAGTGATTCATACTGAGTCATAGCTCTCAGATATGCTGTTGTTGATATTTATATCTTAGTTAGAGTATTCATAAGACCAGCTGTAGTTACCGACAGTACTGTTTTCCGGAAATACCTGAAATTTTTGGCAGACTTCAAAGAAAGGCAGGAAAAGCGCAAATCGCAATTAGAAGCGTATATTTATTTAGTGGAACCATAACTGTTAAATTTTAACGATGATAATTATTATAAGTACCTAATATAAAAAGCTTTTTTAAAAATGACTGCAAAACATATTTTTTTCTAAATATTTTTATGGAGCTTCTTGCCCCATACAAAATTACTGCATGGAAGAGGCGACTAGGTTATTTGTTTTTGGTTTTGTAGGTAAATGACATTCAAAAGTACTAAGTAAAGTACTACTTCTTTCTTCTTTATCGTGTGGGCAGTAAGGTCTAATGACCCCACACACCCTAGTGTCAGAGTTTCTAAACCGCCTCAAGGGCCTCTGACATGGTTACCGATGTCAGTGATGTCCAAGATAAATTTAGATAGTACATAGCGTGGGTGACTATATTACTCATTTCCCAGAAATTGGAACAATGTAGGCTATTTTTAAGTATTGGAAATCATTATAATATGACTTCTTCCATTTTGGGTGGAGCGGAAGGGAGTGTCAGACTCTTACTAAATACCATTTGCTTTCCAGGGCCGCGGTGACTATTTCAAACAAATTCCGCAACCTTGACCGCAGGCTAAAGAGCCAAAAACATCACTAAGATGCCAACGGATCTGCGTACTCTTTTTTCTTGTTTTTTAAGACGGGACATCATCAAATAACTTCCCCCGCCCTGGGCGGGGCGAGAGGCAGTGTCAGACTTTTACTGACTAAAACCCGTCTATGTTCCTTCATGTGCCCTTTGCGTTTCGGGGGCGCGGTATCTCTTTAGAACAACCCGCAGCCCCGGCAGGCATCGGCCCTCAGTGGCCCCTTCCAAGTTTGCTGACATCTCTTTGAGGCGCGCGTGGAACACGAACGCGCCGTGGACACGGTATCTGCGTACTCTGATAGCAAATCCTGACCTTGTCATATTCATACTCTAAGAGTATAATATTAATGTTACCTTTACAAGTAACAATCAGTTATGCTAATATCGAACATTGGCATTTCCTAGTATTATGTTTTGATCCCTAATCTGTCTGACCTAGGAATGTCATGTTTATTTGACATTTGTCTTGTCGGCAGGTTGGAAGAATTTTATATCTGATGCCATTTTTTAATGTTATTTTGATCATTAATTTTAAACAGCAGTGTTTTGACTTAGAAGTTGTCTATAGGTTCGAATCCAGAAATATAATTAAAAATAAATAAAATAAAACAATTAAGAATATAATGCATAGCATAGCATCACGCCTGTATTCCCCGAAGTGTTAGACAGAGGTGTACCAATGTACACTCACAGTTCACCGGTATGTTTAGATTCTACAATAAGGGGCGAGCCTATTGACATTAACCGGGTACAAATCCTAACTCCAAGCTGCTACTACTGAGCTGGGGCTGCGGGTTGTTCAAAAGAGATACCGTGCCCACGGAACGCAAAGGGCACAAGAAGGAACAAGGATGGGTTTTAGTCAGTAAAAGTCTGACACTCCCTCCTGCCCTGCTCAGGGCGGGGGAAGTAAATTGATGATTACCCAACTTGAAAAAAAAAAGCTGCTACTGAGAATTTCCCAGAAAAACCGAATAACATTTTACTCGACCTGGGAATCGAACGCAAGACCTCCAGCTTAGCAACCGTAAGAGAAGTAGAAGGAATTATTGGTTTACGGTTTTTAAGCCATTTTGCTATCTTCATTTTTCAACCATATCTTTCCATGTTTCATCCTACTATTAAACACATAATTTACATAATATCGACGGTAAAAAGGCAAAAGGGGTCAAGCGCCACATTTTGCGATCTTAACTTTTTTATTGACCCCAACTCCACTATTTTTTCTCTTTCGAATGGTCATAGTATCGTTTTTCGAGCATGAAAAAAAGTCACTTGCACCAAAGAATTATTTGTACTGAGTTGCCAAATCGATACTTACCAAAAGTGCTCAAGCGACACCGACTTTACCTTGCTTGGTTGAAGGACCATTTTGTATATTAAGTTTTTGTATCGTCTTGTCATTTGGCATAATTTTAAAAACAATATTAGAAAATAAATATGTCGTTTGTATCCATATTCCTTTTATTTGTTTAGTAATAATTTTTCACTTAACACTATTGATAAGAAAATGAAATACTATAACGTCGCTTAACACCAATAGTAAAGATTGTCAACTAAACATAATTGGCGCTTGGCCCCTTTCTTAAATAATTTTATTTTCATTATTTGCATTTGATTCACTCAGTACGCGCGCCAGCGCCGTTGCAAGTGGGTGTATGTTTTGTGTGCGTGAAAGCAAGTTCACGCGTGTTTGAAACGCTATCGCAGTTTTTAACACAGATTAACATTTTATATAAAACATGTCTGCAACTCCCGAAAACGTGAAATTGAGACGTATTTTAGACCGAAAAAGACTGTTGCTAGTACGAAGAAGGTTCATCATCTCAGCCATAGGACGTCCACTGCTGAACATAGGCCTCCCCTTTAGATGTCCACATAAACCGGTCGGAAGCAACCTGCATCCAGCGTCTTCCGGTGACCTTTATTAGGTCGTCTGTCCATCTTGTTGGTGGACGTCCTACGCTGCGCTTGCTAGTCCGTGGTCTCCACTCTAGCACTTTTCGACCCCATCGGCCATCTGCTCTGCGAGCAATATGGCCTGCCCATTGCCACTTCAGCTTGCTAATCCGGTGGGCTATGTCGGTGACTTTAGTTCGTCTACGGATCTCCTCATTTCGGATTCGATCACGTAGAGAAACACCAAGCATAGCTCTCTCCATAGCTCGCTGAGCGACTTTGAGCTTTGAGATGAGGCCGATAGTGAGAGACCACGTTTCGGTGCCGTAAGTCATCACTGGTAACACACATTGGTTGAAGACTTTCGTCTTGAGGCACTGAGGTAAGTCGGACGAAAAGACATTGCGTAGTTTCCCGAACGCTGCCCAGCCGAGTTGGATTCGGCGGTTGACCTCTTTCTCGAAGTTGGACCTACCTAATTGGACTACTTGTCCTAAGTAGATATATGAGTCAACAACTTCGAGTACCGAGTTTCCGACAGAGACTGGGGTGGGCACAACATTGGCATTTGACATAGTTTTCGTCTTGTCCATGTTCATTTTCAAGCCCACCCGTTGTGAAACTCGGTCGAGGCCATCGAGCATCATGCTGAGTTCCTCCATCGACTTTGCCATGACTACAATGTCATCGGCAAACCGAAGGTGAGTGATGTATTCGCCGTTGATGTTGATGCCCAGTCCTTGCCATTCCAGGAGCTTGAAGGCGTCTTCCATTGCGGCAGTAAACAGTTTCGGGGAGATAACGTCCCCCTGTCTTACGCCTCTTCTCAATGGAATCGCCTTCGTGCTCTGCTCCTGTACTCGGACCGACATGGTGGCGTTATTATACAAACACTTCAACACCTTGATGTACCGATAGTCAACACGGCATCGCTGGAGTGACTCAAGTACCGCCCATGTTTCCACCGAATCGAAGGTTTTCTCATAGTCCACAAACGCTAAGCATAATGGCAAGTTATACTCCTCGGTCTTCTGTATAACTTGCCGCAGCGTATGGATGTGGTCTATGGTACTATAGCCTCTTCGGAAACCGGCTTGTTCGGGAGGCTGGAAGTCATCAAGTCTGTGTTCGAGACGGTTCGTGATAACCCTTGAAAACAGCTTATAAACATGACTCAAAAGCGTGATGGGTCTGTAGTTCTTCAATAGGCTGTTATCACCTTTTTTGAAGAACAGCACCACCTCACCCCTGCTCCATGCTTCAGGCGTTTTGCCCTTGGCCAGGACGGAATTAAAGAGCTTCTGGAGGACTTTAAGTACCGGTGTTCCACCCGCTCTCAGAAGCTCTGAAGTGATTCCGTCCTCGCCCGGCGCCTTGTTGTTCTTAAGCTGCTTCAGGGCCATCCTAATCTCGTACAGACTGATGTCCGGGATATCTTCGGTATAATGTCGGGACAGCTTGGCTCTTGGATCTCCTACCAAGCTGTCAACGGACTTTGCGACCGAAGTGTATAACTGGCCATAGAACCTCTCGATCTCGCCTAAAACCTCTGCTTTGGTCGACGCTATGCTGCCATCCTCCCGTTTCAGCTTAGTCATCTGGCTTTGCCCAATAGACTTGTCCTTTGCGAATACTTTGGAGCCTTGGTTTCGCTGTATGGTCTCTTTAACACGATTCGTATTAAAGAGACGCAGATCGTGTCGCAAGGACTTAGATATACGTCTATTGAGCTGCCTATATGACTTCGCGTCATTGGAAGACTGCAACTGTAGCAAGCGTCGTTCAGCCATGAGGTTTACGAAGAAGGTTATTACTTGATTATAATAAAAAATTCAGTACCAAATTATTGTGGTTTATTTACTCAAATAATGTGATAACATGCTGTTGTATGTACTAACAGTTAGGTAACTGCTGTTTTTTGATCTCAGTTTTGTTCCTTGTATTGTTTTAGTTTAATACATAATTTATAGTTCTACTAGCGGACCCGGCAGACGTTGTTCTGCCCTGAAAGTGCCCCACCTACCTACCTACTTACTTACCCATCCTACCCCATCAACCTACCTACCTACCTACATACCTACCTACCTACCTACCTACCTACCTACCTACATACCTACCTACATACCTACCTACCTACCTACATACCTACCTACCTACCTACCCACCTACATACATACCCACCTACCTACCTACGGTACCGGTACCTACGGTAGGTAGGGTAGGTATTACCCTACCCACCTACAGGAATTTTCTTTGCTATAAACCTCACGGAGCCCGAGACCTTTCCAACAAATGCAAAACCGTGGAAATCGGTTCGTGCGTTCTGGATAGCGTCAGGAAGGAAAACCCGACTTATTTTTACCCGACTGCGACAGAAGGAGGGTTATGTTTTTCGAGGGTATGTTTGTATGTATGTATGTATGTATAATTGTTTGGCACGCTCTGCAGGCTGAACGGCTCGATGGATTTTAGCTTGAGAGGTGTCGTTAGATTCGTATTTACTGTGAGAGTGACACTGGGTATATAAAAATAAAAAAAACAAAATGGCGGATTTTTGGCGCCAAATACAAATGTTTGGCTCGCTCTGCAGGCTGAACGGCTCGATGGATTTTAGTTTGAGAGGTGTCGGTAGATTCGTATTTACTGTAAGAGTGATACTGGGTATATTAATTTCTTTTTAAAAACACTAAAAAAATAAAAAATAAAAAACGGTAATTTAAAAAACTAAAAAACCCGACTGCTATTCTTTAAAAATCCCTAAAACAAGATAAATTGTAGCAGTCGGGACCCATTCGGGACCATCTGCAATGTAATATAGGTATATTGTGCTCTCAATTCACTAATCCTCCATTTCTAGAATGGGTCCCGACTGCTACAATTTATCTTGTTTTAGGGATTTTTAAAGAATAGCAGTCGGGTTTTTTAGTTTTTTAAATTACCGTTTTTTTTATTAGATTACCTACCTGCTGTGCCAAATATAAAATAATACTGTATTAAGATTATGGTAGCTTAAGCCAAAATCTGAATTAGTTCTATGATCTGTTGTGCCAAATAAAATAACATATTACTTTATTAACATGAAGCTTAGGCCAAAATCTAAATATTCCAATATTAAATATTGTCACTTGACCCCTCGCAAATGCGATAAATATGGTAAAAACCTGGAGTCAAGCGACATCTATCTTTGAAACTATTGATCTCAGGCTTATTTTAATGTAAAATTAATAAAGAACATTGTATTTTAGTAAACTTTTCTGAAGATTGTGATGTGATTCAATTAAGCAATAAAGAGATATTTTTTATTAAAATTTTCTTTTTATTCTCCTGAACAATATGATCTGTGGTGCTTGACCCCTTTTGCCTTTTACCCGTCGATATATTGACATCAATTATTGAGCTAAACAACTATATATTGACTACTACTAATATACACAAATATGTTGACATTTCTCTTAATGTTGTCGCATTTGCGGCGAAAAGATTAATTTCCTTAATAAATAATGAAATGTCATTAAATAATGTTATTATGACATTTGCTGTGTGTTTTATTAATGTCTATGGTAGATACGTGTTTTTTTTTCTTAAGATGTCGGAATCGATCAATGCTTTTTTATAGTTTTATTTATTTTGGTTAGATAAGCCTTTGGCTTTTATAATTTACGGAACTTAATAGTACTCGTAGAAGGAAATATTTGAAAATCGTTGCCCCGCACTGGGAATTTCTCCTGAATCGTGGGTGTGTTTACAAATATATAAACTCACATACACGAACGACCAGACCCGAAACAACTACCAGAAGATTTTAAAAACTTTTATTATGTGCGGGGATGCGATCCCGCTACACGCAGCGCAGCAGCCATTCGCTGAGCCACTGTGCCAACAGTATCTGCAAAACTGAGTGAATCAAAACTGTTTCATTATTACTATTTTTTTTTCAAGATAATATTATTATATTTTCATCGAGGTACAGTGGTGCGCAAACACAGGAGCCTTACTTCTTTTCTTGCTCATAGTCCGATGGGACGGTAATCCGACATGACCGGAGAGAGTTCAGGCGTATAATTATACCATACAACTAAAGGGCAAATGAAAATCAGATGCAGTAGGTAATACATCTGAGTACCTACATCAAAACCAATATAATTCAGCTGTGGTATGTAGTAGTAGTATCTTTTTGTTTGATTAAACACGCTAATCTCTACAACTACCAGCCAAATCTGAAAAAATCTTTTTGCCAGATTCATTAGGAATAGTCTAAGCTATATAACATCACGCTACAACCCACGGGGGCCGAGCAGTAACCAAAAACGTAACTTGTACCGGGTGAAAATAACCACGAAAGAAGCTACCTAGTATTACATAATTATCGCTCGTTACACAGACAAATGGACAAAGTGAGGTAATATACCACTGGTATGTGTTGCGTTTTATATACACGCGGTGTTGACAACTGGACATATTATGTGGACCCGTGCTAGAGGATTGTTGGTGTCCATTGTGTCACGGGAAAGTCTGTAGGCTCAGTGGATACAACTATCTATACAAATAAATACAAACGAAGAGTCTGCATGTAATGACATAATAATAGCTTTTTTAGCCAATAAATCCTGGTTTTTTTCGTCTGCTTGTGCCGGCTAATTTTTTCGGACTTTCACTGGCAACGAGTTAATGATATAAAGAGTAACTTTTATAAAAAAAAAAAATAAGGTTTGGCGCAAGAATATTAAAACCTTGACAGACAAAGTTTAATAACCGAATGGCTATTTAAGTACTATAGAAAAAAATACCAATTCCCTTAATTTTAAACCCCAAAGGGTTCAAATTTAATGACGCTTATTAAAAAATAAATTTATTGTTACGTACAAAATTGTACACAACCAATAAGGACAAATGTACGGAACAGGTAATTTTTTAAACATAAATCATAAATAATTTCAATCTATTTTTATCAAGAATCATATTCATTGCATTGAATTAATAGTAAAACCTAACATCATCAACGTTGATTTCACCGAATTTCTTCAGTCTACGGGGGTGTAAACAACACCCCCGTAGACAAATTAATATTTAATGAAAACGTAGAATCACGATTGAAATTCAAATTAAGTATTCATATCGACATGAGATTGTGCTTAAGATGGATTCAAGAATAACATTGTACGTGTTCCTATCTTAGGGCCATGACACCGGAATAAAATAAAAATATTGTTATCCGTACTAATATTATAAATGCGAAAGTAACTCTGTCTGTCTGTCTCTTCTTCACGGCTAAACCACTGAACCGATTTCAATGAAATTTGGTACAGATATAGTCTGGGACCCGAGAAAGGACATAGAATAGTTTTCATCCCCCGGGGACCCCCCGGGAACGGGAACTATTAATCTCGCGGACGAAGTCGCGGGCAAAAGCTATCATGAATAAGATTATAGGGCAACGTTGGGGATTAAAAGAGGATGTAGCGACAGAGGTTGGAAAGAACTGCCCCGTTGGTCTCGTGGTAACAAGTGCGACTGCGGTGCAAGGGGTCCCGGGTTCGATTCCCGGGTCGAGCAAAAAGTGTTATTGGGTTTTTCTATGAAATTCTCAGTAGCGGCTTGGAGTTTGGATTTGTGCCCGGACAATGGCAATAGGCTCGCCCCCTATTACATGGGACCTAAATATACCGGCGAACTGTGGGTGTACATTGGTACACCTCTGCCTAACCCTTCGAGGAATATAGGCGTGATGGTAGGTTGGAAAGAGTATGCTTAGATCGTTCGGTCATGTTGAGAGGATGAGTGAAAGGCGACTGACAAACGGGATTTTATATGACAGCTAAACATACCGGAGAACTGTGGGTGTACATTGGTACACCCCTGCCTACCCTTCGGAGAATACACGTGTCGTCTTCTTCTTTATGTGTGGACAGTAAGGTCTAACGACCCCACACACCCTAGTGTCAGAGTTTCTAAACCGCCTCAAGGGCCTCTGACATGGTTACCGATGTCAGTGATGTCCAAGATAAACTTAGAAAATGCATATGAATTAGAAAAAGTCACATTGGTACTTGCCCGTGCTCGGTTGCGAACCCACAACCTCGTGCATGAGAGGCGGGCGCCTTAACCAGTGCCATCACATCATCATCTCCTTAACCTTTTACCAACTATGTTGGGGTCGGTTTCCAGTCTAACCGGATTCAGCTGAATACCAGTGTTTTACATGGAGCGACTGCCTATCTGACCTAAAAAACCCAGTTACTGGGCAACACGATATCCCTTGGATAACCAAGGGATATCGTGGGTGGTGGGTAAGTCAGAAGCCAAGAAGTCTTCTTGGCTTCTGACTATCCGTAACGACTGTCAAAGATCTACGAATGATAGCCAGGACCAATAGCTTTTGCCATCCCAACGCCCTCTTAATAATATAGGTATAAATATTTTACCGTTCATACCAATGGGCACACACAAAAAACCGGTTGTATCCAGTTAATAGACCTTAGGATCTATTAGCTTGAAATATTCACGACATTAGCATAAGTTATGCCCCTGTCTTTGCCCGCTTGACATCTCTATCTTGCTTAACTTTAAAAAATAGATGTCATCTAACATCTGTGGTTTAAAAAAAATAAGGTATGCAAAATGTCTTTGGTATTTTTTCCGGTATTGTAATCGGTTGTCTATGACAGGTTATTTTTTTTGGGGTTCCGTGTCAGGAGTGTGTGTACGGGACCCTTTTACTAAGCCTCCGCTGACGTTCGTCTGTCTGTGTGTCTGTCAGCGGGCTGTATCTCAAAAACCTTTATAGGTAGTTGAAGTTCGCCGTGTGTATTTTCTATTGCTGCTGTAACAACAAATATCCTAACCTAACATACCATCACGCCTGTATCCCCCGAAGGGTTAGGCAGAGGTCTATAAATGTACACCCACAGTTCGCCGGTATGTTTAGGTCCCATGTAATAGGGGCGAGCCTATTGCCATTAACTGGGCACAAATACTAATTCCGAGCTGCTACTGACAATTTCATTAAAAAAAAAACCAATACCACCTATATCCTATTCTATTCAAAGTAAAAAAATAAAGAGAGCGCCCCATTACCATAAACATGTTTTTTTGTATGTAGTGTACAGTAGTGCGGAACCGTTCGTTTGCCTCCTTGACTCGCACTTGGTCGATTATTTTAAAAGGTATTTTTTTGTGCTATATTGATTTATGTATTTTTTTAGTTTCAATTTCCACCGTCATGGAATTCGTCGTAATAGAATTTTGTGTTGCAAAATGAAATTTATCAGCTTAGTAAACATTTTCGTTTTTTTTTATTATTATCATTGGATATCAAACATGCTGACGACGGCCCACCTGATGTTAAGTGGTCACCGCTGCCTATAGACATCTGCAATACCAGAGGCCTTGCAAATGCGTTGCCATCCCAGAGACAAAGTTGAAATATCTCATGTGCCTGTAATTACACCGGCACACATACCCTTCAACCGGTACACAGCAACGCTGCTTTGCGGCAGAAATAGGTACGGTGGTAGTACTTTCCCGGTCGAGCTTCTTCACAAAGGGCTCTACCACTACTAATCCAACTTTTTTTGTTTTTTTTTTGTGCGTTGTGAAAATCCTCATGGTCTTCCTCCGTCATGGGGGGTGACGGAGGGGCATGCCGGACTCTTACCGGCTAAAACCACCGCGGTGTTCCACCACTGCCCATGGCCGGGGGTGCGGGATTCGCAAAAGCATTCACCGCTCCCCCGACAGGCCTCCATCCATCTGCTTAGCCTTTTCCCAACTATGTTGGGGTCGGCTTCCAGCCTAACCGGGTGAGGCTGAATACCAGTGTTTTACATTGAGCGACTGCCTATCCACAACCCAGTTACTGGGCAACACGATACCTCTTGGTTAGACCGGTTGTCAGACTTCTTGGCTGCTGACTATCCGTAATGACTGTCAAAGATCTATGAATGATAGCCGGGACCAACAGCTTTACGTGCTTTCCGAGCCACGGGGGTGTCACACCACCAACTTCCCATCTCCGGGCTGCTACTTAGAAATCCCCCCTGACAGGCCTCGACCCGCTGTGCCTCAGCGGATCCCTCCTCCCTTATACCTTCACGCCCGTATTCCCCGAAGGGTTAGGCAGAGGTGTACCAACGTACACCCACGGTTCGCCGGTATATTTAGGACCCATGTATTAGGGGGCGAGCGTATCCCTCCTCCCATGACTACTAATTCAGCCTAGTTTAATGGCAGTTGCTAAAAACATCACAGAATGTAATCAATTAGCTATGTAGTTGTACATCAAACGACGGTGCGCCAGCGTCGTGTTACATTGGGCTGAAAAACGAGTAAACTGACAGATCTCGCAATATTGTCCGACCACGCCCGCTTCCGATGGACAACACTAGTGGTGCCATAGACTTAGGAAACATTAGAGTTGTCATTTTTAGGTATTTCTTCTTTATCGTGTGAGCAGTACGGTCAAACGACCCCACACACCCTAGTGTCAGAGTTTCTAAACCGCCTCAAGGGCCTCTGACATGGTTACCGATGTCAGTGATGTCCAAGATAAACTTAAGAAAGTACATATGAATTAGAAAAAGTCACATTGGTACTTGCCCGTGCCCGGTTGCGAACCCACAACCTCGTGCATGAGGGCGCCTTAACCACTGGGCCATCACGACACATTTTATCATTCTCATCATTCATCGTTTGGTCATTTTTAGGTCGGATGCGCAGTACCCGTAACTGGCGTGCTTTTATGAGCAAATATCGTAGCAGGTGGCGTTCTGTGGTTTCTGCCTACCCCCATGGGAAAAAAAGCGTGAGTTTATATATGTGTTTTTAGTGATGTAAAAAGAAATAGACGTCGTCTAACATTAGCAACTAGATTCAATATTATTTTTTTCTCATGTAATTGACGGTCAAAAGTGGCTTTTAATGTTCGGTTCAAGGAAGCAGCCTGCATCCAGCGTCTTCTTGCGGTCTTAATCAGGTCGTCCGTCCACCTTTTGGGTTGTCGTCCTATCTACCTATATTTAATTATGTAACATTTTTCAAAACAGTGTACAAACATTTCAGTATCCCACTCTATCTTACTCCTAACTCTATGTCTAAACGCTGATGCCTCGAAATGGGTGCTTCCGGTGGCGAGCAAAGATGGCCGCCGCCACTACCGGCGAACGTCAAACTTCGCCAAAAGCCCGTTTGATGTGCCATCGCTGTTTTTATTCCATTATTTATTATATTATCGAAGGTTTATACTAAGAATCTGAGGTATTTTTAGATTATAACTCAATTACTCTCTTAATGTCGTGAACGAGGCGAAAGTAGTATGTAAGGATCGTAGCAAGTGGCGTTCTGTGGTTTCTGCGTACCCCCATGGGAAAAAGGCGTGAGTTTATGTATGTATGTGTCGTGAAGGCCCAGCGCCTGCCTCTCTACACGAGATTGTGGGTTCGCAACCGGGCACGGGCAAGTACCAATGTGACTTTTTCTAACTCATATGCACTTTCTAAGTTTATCTTGGACATCACTGACATCGGTAACCATGTCAGAGGCCCTTGAGGCGGTTTAGAAACTCTGACATTAGGGTGGATGGGGTCGTTAGACCTTACTGCCCACACAATAAAGAAGAAGACTCAATAATAATGTACATACCTAATGTACAGCGGTTTTACCCGCGTTTAGTTCCGTCTTTGGTTACTGCCCCGTTCCTCTGGGCCTTAGCGTGATGTTACACCCTATCTTCATGAGCCTTCTTAGGCAGAGGGGTACACCCACAGTTCGCTAGTATGTTTAGGTCCCATCCCATGAAATAGGGGAGCCTATTTCAATAGTACACCTCTGTGTAACCCTTCGGAGAATACAGGCGTTGAATCTTGCTAACATCTGCTTAGCCTTTTCCCAACTATGTTGGGGTCGGCTTCCAGTCTAACCGTATGCAGCTGAATACCAGTGTTTTACATGGAGCGACTGACTATCTTACCTCCACAACCCAGAAACTGGGCAACACGATACCTCTTGGTTAGACTGGCTGTCAGACTTCTAGGCTTCTGATTATCCGTAACGGCTGAAGCTCGCTAACATTATACAAAATATTTTTTTCCAATCCTAATTCCTACTGGTAGTTTGAAAGATTAGGGCATTAATAAACAAACACACATTTGTGTACAGTTTATTAAAATATTTTAGTTTATTTCTTGTTTTCTTTCTTAACTGCCTCGTTAGCCTAGTGGTCCTAAGCACGACTGCTACTCTAGAGGTCTTGGGTTCGATTCCCAGATCGAGCAAAAAGTGTTATTGGGTTTTTCTATGAATTTCTCAGTAGCAGCTCGGAGTTAGGATTTGTGCCCGGTTGATGGCAATAGGCTCCCTATTACATGGGACCTAAAACACACCGGCGAACTGTGGGTGTACATTGGTACACCTCTGCTTAACCCTTCGGGGAATACAGGCGTGATTGTATGTTGTATTTTTTCCAATCCTAATTCCTACTGGTAGTTTTAGAGGTTAGGGCATTTAAATAAACACACATTTGTGTACACCTTATACAAGCTGTTGATTTCCATTCTCGTCAAATTCAAGGAGTTAACTATGCTCGTGATTCTAAAACACGAATCAATATTTTTTTTTTTTTTTTTGACGTGATTTTCCAATTCGAACTAGCCATCTCGCCAGAGGGTTTAGGCGCTATGCACGCATTGATATAGCCGCGCGACAACTCTGCCTACCGCATACGCAACTGGGCGATGCTGATTTTTGCAAAAGGAGCATTCTGGAATACTGTTTTTTGATAGTTGCAACTAAAAAAACAAGCATTTTATTAAATATTGGCCAGGTATCGTAATTATATTTGATTACTTCTTTTTTTCTATGACAAGCTCCTAAAAGACGAGGATGCAAATCAACAGCTTGTATTAGTTGTTTTATTTCTAGTTTTCTTTCTTTTACGCTCGTACAATAATTCCCACCTCCCATGTAATCTCTTCACCACCTTTGTTTGACTGGTAGAAAATGGCTAATCCATAAAATCCACATTTACACAATTTGTTGCATGATTATTAAAATAAATAAAATATCTAAACTTTTGTCTTTCAGCCATTTAAGTGTAAAAGAGTAACGTACATCCAACCATTCAGCCATGCTCATAAAATTTCGCGTTTGTCTATATTTTATAAAGAGGTAAGATTTGTTTGTTTGTTTGTAACAAATAGGCTCCGAAACTACTGGACCGATTTTAACAATTTTTTCACTAGTAGATAACTAAATTAATTCTGAGTAACATAGGGTATATAGCATCACGCCATGACCCGGGGGAGCGGAGCAGTAACCAAAAACGTAACTTGACGTAGGTGAAACACCGTGTCGACGGCGCGTTCGTGTTCCACGCGCGCCTCAAAGAGATGCCAGCAAACATTCGGAGGGGCCACTAAGGGCCATGCCTGCCGGGGCTGCGGGTTGTTCGAAAGAGATAACGCGCCCTCGGAACGCAAAGGGCACAAGAAAGAACAAGGATGGGTTTTAGTCAGTAAAAGCCTGACACTCCCTGCCGATTCCATACTTAAAAAACAAAACCCCCCCGTCAAGATGTCATGATGTAAGTCATTTGATGATTTCCCATCTTAAAAAAAAGCTTTGGTAAAATAAGCCGCGCGGACGAAGTCGCGGGCAAGTCGCTAACTTAAAGACAAAGTAAAATGCGAAAAACACAAAGAAGTCAAACACATAGCTCTTTATTTCAGAGTCGGATAACGTTTTATTGAAGTTGTAATTACAATGCTTTTGAAATGGTATAAAGAATAAACCTATTAGGTACTAATTATATTCAATACATGTATGGCTGACTGAAGCGTATGTCCATTATTGGTAATGAAACGATTCATTATATACTATAGAGGTGTTTAGAAGATACCAGTTATGGCAGTTATGGTAGAGCTCTTTGTGAAAGAGCTCGTCCGGGGAAGTACTGCCCCCATACATATTTCTGTCGCAAAGCAGCGTTGCTGTGTTCCGGTTTGAAGGGTATGTATTCCGCTGTAATTACAGACACATGGGACACTAGTTTTTTTTTCTGCCCGTCAAATTTGATATTTATTATCCGGGGACCGTAGATTTTTCTGCTTATGTGTTATTCCACAGTACAATCTATCTCAGTGCCAAATTTCATCCAGATCCATTTAGCCGTTTGAGCGTGACAGGGTAACAAACATCCATCCATCTATCCATCCATCCATCCACCTACCTATCCATCCTCGCAAACTTTCGCATGTATAATAATATAGTATAGTAGGATACTAAGTAGGATTTCAACTTTGTCTCTGGGATGGCAACGCATTTACAAGGCCTCTGGTATTGCAGATATGTCTATAGGCAGACGTGACCACTTACCTTCAGGTGAACCGGGTTTCATAGCCATCCAATAATTAAATAAAAAAAAAATATTTTTCTTACTCCTCCGCTAATCTTTTCTGATTAATTTCGTTGCGGGATCCAAGACAGTTGAATCGTTTCTCTGGGACTCGTCGAGCTTCATTGCCTCGGCGCTTTTCTTGTGGTTGCCACTGTTGATTCTGGCTTACAGAAGTTGCAGTGGTTTGGGAACAGTGTGTCGGGCTTGTCCCATAAAAAAAAAAAGCCATCCAATAAACGAAAAATATTTAAAAAAAAATTATGTACCTATGCGACGTCTATTTCCCTTCAAAAGCTTCCTATAGCAAGAACGGTCGGAAAGTTTCATATATCATCGAGTACGGTCAGACAATAAGAGCTGTTCAATAGATTCAAAGAAATTCCGACGCCCGCCGTTACTAAAACTGAGGGGTAGGCACAAAAGGTTAACTGCAGCGGAAATTACGTCATCCACACCTTGTTTTGTTGGCTGTACCTTTTGAGTGGATGGCGGTATGCAAGAGTTTGCCTGGGAAAATTTTCGCTGTCAAAAAAGTCAAAAGTCAAATCAAATCAAGTCAAAGCTGGATTTAGTAATTGCGAAAACTAAATAAAAAATCGTTTTCTTGTAACTTTTAGAAATGTTGTACTTTAATTTAAGGTTTTATCTGTTAAAATAATTTTAATTTAAGTACTTAAATTGAAATGATGAGATGAGATGAGATTGCAGTTTAAAATCTTTTTTTTTTAAGCGCTTTTAGCTAATAATATAATCAAAATAAATGAACAAAATCAAAATCAATCAAGCTAAATTTAATAAATTAAACAAAAAAAAAATATTTTATGGATGTAAATATGAATGATAATTGTAAAGATAAAAGTTTAATAGAAAAGTAATGTGCATGAAGTTTTATTTATATAAAAACTATCATTATTAAATTAACCAAAATGCCTTTACGTGTGAAAAATTAATATAGTCCAATTCTTTTTGCCTTATTTTAGTTTTTCGATACTGAGCAAATACACGTGTAAAGTTGATTGTTTTACACCTTATAAATGAACCCATAGTGTTGTGATGGCCCAGTGATTAAGGCACCCGCCTCTCATGCACGGGGTTGTGTGTTCGTAACCGGGCACGGGAAAGTACCAATGTGACTTTTGTGTCTAATTCATATGTACTGTCTAAATTTATCTTGGACATCACTAACATCGGTAACTATGTCAGAGGCTCTTGATGCGGTTTAAAAACTCTGACACTAGGGTGTGTGTGGTCGTTAGACCTTACTGCCCACACGACAAAGAAGAATGAACTCATACAGCATAACGCCATCCTTTCGAGGTGTAAGCGATCAAAACACGCAATCAGTCGTCTCTTTCAACACCATAACACCGGCCATCTTTTAACACTTCTCCTTTGTGTACCCGCGGCCTATTGTGAACCACCATTATCGAATAAGTGAACACATTCATCGGCAGATTAATTTTTGAATTGCTTAAGTGTAGATATAGGTACCTATTTTTTTTTTTGTATTGTAAGGTATTGAGAGGTCGCAACGTGCGACTGATGAGCATGGGGTCCCGGGTTCGATTCCCAGGTCGGGCAAAAAGTGATATTGGGTTTTTCCATTAGGAATTTCTCAGTAGCAGCCCGGAGTTTGGAAGTTGGTGGTGTGACCCCCCCGTGCCTCGGAAAGCACGTAAAGCCATTGGTCCCGGTTGTCATTCGTAGATCTTTGACAGTTGTTACGGATAGTCAGAAGTCAATAAATCTGACAACCAGTCTAACCAAGAGGTATCGTGTTGCCCAGTTACTGGGTTGTGGAGATCAGATAGGCAGTCGCTCCATGTAAAACACTGGTATTCAGCTGCATCCGGTTAGACTGGAAGCCGACCCCTACACAGTTGGGAAAAGGTTAAGCAGATGATGATGTAAGTTGATGAGATGTGAACTGTCGTGATGGCCAATAATAATAATAAGTTCCTTTCTCAGGAGCCCTGACCACCGGTGGCTTGGACCCTGTTCCCGACGCCGGTGGGCTACTATTTTTTATATTTTTAAATGTTTTTATATTTTTTTTTTATAAAAATGTATTAAGTATGTATATATCAATGAATAAATGAGAATAATAATAATAATAACTGCTCCGTTGGTCTCGTGGAACTGCTCCGTTGGTCTCGTGGTCGCTAGTGCGACTGCTGTGCAAGGGGTCCCGGGTTCGATTCCCGGGTCGAGCAAAAAGTGTTATTGGGTTTTTCTATGAAATTCTCAGTAGTAGCTCGGAGTTTGGATTTGTGCCCGGTTAATGGCAATAGGCTCGCCCCCTATTACATGGGACCTAAATATACCGGCGAACTGTGGGTGTACATTGGCACACCTCTGCCTAACCCTTCGGGGAATACAGGCGTGATGGTATATATATATATATATATATATATATTAATAATAATAAAATTTATTTCAGAATTGCTTCCATAATTTGTTAGTAACAATGTTCTTAGCCTATGTTAGTAATAGTAAAATAACAATAAACAAAACAATCAGGCACTTGCTTTTGCGTGTAGGCCTATACAGTGCGCTATTAGTACGGAGCTAACTTAACCTATTGGTTAAGTTGTCGGTCTCTCGTGCTGAACCCACAATGGGTTCTGAACCCGGGGAAGTCCTAATGCGACTTTTTATTTATTTGCTATGTTCTGTCTGCAACTTCGTCTGTGTATTGTTTTCCATCAGCGTTTTGTAACGTCTTTGGTTACTGCTTCGCTCCAGTGTGTCGTAGCATGAAACATCTTAGTATAGGCTATATATACCATCATGCCTGTATTCCCCGAAGGGTTAGGCAGAGGTGTACCAATGTACACCCACAGTTCGCCGGTATATTTAGGTCCCACGTAACAGGGGGCGAGCCTATTGCCATTAACCGGGCACAAATCGAAACTCCGAGCTGCTACTGAGAATTTCATAGAAAAACCCAATAACACTTTTTGCTCGACCTGGGAATCGAACCAGGGACCCCTTGCGCAGCAGTCGCACTTGCGACCACGAGACCAACGGCTATATTATAACAATATAGCCATAATTATATAACAAGATGTTCTCAAATCTGATGGGTAGTTCCAGAGATTAGCGCGTTAAAATAAACAAATTAAGTTTATTATATTAGTATACTTATTTATTTCAACTGCCTTATTGGCCTAGTGGTCCTAATCGCAACTGCTACGCTAGAGATCTTGGGTTCGATTCCAAGGTCGAGCAAAGTGTTATTGGGTTTTTCTATGAAATCATCAGTAGCAGCTCGGAGTTAGGATTTGTGTCCGGTTTATGGCAATAGACTCGCTCCTTATTACATGGGACCTAAACATACCGGCGAACTGTGGGTGTACATTGGTGTACCTCTGCCTAACCCTTCGGGGAATACAGGTGTAATGTATGTGTGTATGTGTAAATAATAATAAAAATCTTATTCTCTTCTTCTTCTCCTTTGTATCTTTTTTATTTTCTCTTTGTGAATGAAAACATCATCGTCTGCTTAGCCTTTTCCCATCTATGTTTGGGTCGGCTTTCAGTCGAACCGGATGCAGCTGAATACCAGTATTTTACATGGAGCGACTGCCTATCAGACCTCCACAACCCAGTAATGGGTAATACAATACTCTTGGTAAGACTGGTTGTCAGACTTTCGGGCTTCTGACTAACAGTAACGACTGTCAAAGATCTACAAATGACAGCCGGGACCAACGGCTTTACGTGCTTTCCGAGGCACGGAGGAAACTCGCTATAGTAAATGGTACCAACCTCGGCAAGCGTGGCTTAACCCGGAAGATCGGTCTATGCGGCTGTAATTATTTAGCCACGAGCTCCTCTTTGCGAATGAAAACGAACATGAGAATTCCACATTTTTAAGTCTTTCATACTCTCATAGCAACAGAACACTCATATAATATTAAAACAAGAACGCGATCAAAACAAAAGCATAATAGATTTATGAGTTAGTACAAACAAACATACATACAGAAATACAAGTTGTCTGTACGTCTATACTACACATTACTCGGGAACTAGTCGCCGATATTTCATTATACATCATTTGGGGACCGCGCGTGGTGTACAGGCTGTTGTTTTATTTGTTGTGTTTCATTGAACTCTACAAATAAAGTTAGTTGAAGTTACATATTAACATATTATTGAGTGTTATACAATGGCGCCATGCGCATGTGACCGCCCGTAATATTCTGAATATTCATGAAAAAATGTTGAGAATAAACTTCATGTTATTCAATTTTTATTTTTTAAAGTAGAGTTTGTAGATTTGCTTTCTGTTTTTTGACATATCTCCAAAGTTTATGGGTCGATTTGGATTCTGTTTATTATTTCCAAAAGCTTATGAGTTATTTTAACAGGTTAATTAACATTTTTACTAAAACTTATCGACTACGAAAAAAAAAGACGGAATCGAAGTCATTTTTTCGGTAAAAAACTGTGTATTTATTTAAAAAAACAAAAATGTTATAGATAGATTCAAAAGGGGGGTTTGAAGTTTATTTTCGTAATTTTTTCATAAATATTCAGAATATTACGGGCGGTCACATGCGCATGGGCGACATTGTATTATCGGGCCATATTATTTGAAAACCCTTCGGCCGTGGGGCCAGTGTGCCCATAGCTTTTGCAAGGAATTATCCCAACGGCTGGTTAACACTTCCCGTGACTCAAGTGCTGACTTTTACCTTGGCCAGAGAATTAGCATTGCCATCAAACGTGGCAATGCCGCCAGTCTTTTGGGCACATTTCGAATTGACGGCGATGCCGCAGATGATTTTTTTGTTATTATTGTTTTTTTTTTACCGCCTCGTTGGTCTAGTGGCCCTATGCGTGACTGCTACGCTAGAGGTCTTGGGTTCAATTCCCAAGTCGAGCAAAGTGTTATTGTTTTTTTATGAAATTCTCAGTAACAACTCGGAGTTTGGATTTGTGCCCGTGTAATGGCAATAGGCTTACATGGGATGGGATAATTATATGGGACCTAAATATACCGGCGAACTGTGGGTGTACATTGGTACACCTCTGTCTAACCCTTTATGGAATACAGGCGTGATGATGATGGTATAAAATAAATAAATAATAAATCTTTCAAGCCCCCTGTACACCAGGTTGCTATGGAAAACCATTAATAACCATTGGGTGCGATCCATCAAGAGTATCTCGGTTCACGCGGCTGACCCGACGACAACTGCGGCACAACACGAGTGACGTCACTCCTCGGATTGTTTTAGACCATTCCCATAATGGATCTAGACATTAAATCATTCCTAGGAATTCTAAAAGGTCATAAGGTAAGGTAAGGTCATAGGTGGCTTTTGCTGTGACTTCGGGTTAGGGGTCGGTTAGGGTTCCGTACTCAAAGGGTAAAACGGGACCCTTTTACTAAGACTTTGCTGTCCGTCTGTCTGTGCGTCTGTCACTAGGCTGTATCTCATGAACCGTTGTAGTTAGACAGTTGAAATTTTCACCGATTATATATTTCTGTTGGCGCTATAACAACAAATACTAAAAACTAGAATAAAATAAATATTTAGGGGGACTCCCATACAATTAATAAACGTGTTTTTTTGCCGCTTTTATAGATAACTAGCTTTTGCCCACGACTTCGTCCGCGTTTAATAGTTCGCGGATTAATAGTTCCCATTCCCGGGGGATTTCCGGGATGAAAACTATCCTATGTCCTTTCTCGGGTCCCAGACTATATCTGTACCAAATTTCATTGAAATCGGTTCAGTGGTTTAGGCGTGAAGAAGAGACAGACAGACAGACAGAGTTACTTTCGCATTTATAATATTATTACGGATAGTACGGAACCCTTAGTACGCGAGTCCGACTCGGACTTGGCCGGTTTTTTAAGTTCCATGTAATAGAAGACGAGCCTATTGCCAGGCAAGATAGGTAGTTTCGTAACGAGAAAAATGGGCTAGAAACTCCATACCTACTCCAATTTAATGTCTAAACAAAGTAAATCATACATACCATCATGCCTGTATTCCCCAAAGGGTTAGGCAGAGGTGTACCAATGCACACCCACAGTTCGCCGGTATGTTTAGGTCCCATGTAACAGTGGGCGAGCCTATTGTCATTAACCGGGCACAAATCCAAACTCCGAGCCGCTACTGAGAATTTCGTAGAAAAACCCAATAACATTTTTTGCGCGACCTGGGAATCGAACCCAGGACCTCTAGCGTAGCAGTCGTGCTTAGGACCACTAGGCTAACGAGGCAGTAAATAAATCATACTAAGATTTCGACCATCCTACAATGAGGTCATTGAACCTATCAGTAGTAGAAAGAATAATATAAATGAAAAGACCTTTTTGTTTTTGAAACAAAACAATATTCTTATTATTAAGCCGCTTTTATTTTTAATAAGGTTCAATAACCTTTGACGTTTAAGGACGGTACAAATATTTTACCGTATAGCTTTTTATTTAGCGAACTACCCGCGACTTTTTCCGCGTTACTGCTCCGCTCCCGTGTGTCGTAGCGTGATGTTATATAGCCTATGACACGCACAAATAACGTGGCTTTCTATGGGTAAAAGAATTTTCAAAATCGGTCCAGTAGATCCAGAGGTACGTTTAGGTCCCATATAATAGGGGGCGAACCTATTGCCATTAACCGGACACAAATCCAACAACTAAGCTACTAATTAGAATTTTATAGAAAATCTCAATAACACTTTGCTTGACCTGGAATTTGAACCCAATACCTCTAGTGTAGCAGTCGCGCTTAGGACCACTAGGCCAACTCTGAGCTGCTACTGAGAATTTCAAAGAAAAACCCAATAACACTTTGCTTGACCTTAGATTTGAACCCAATACCTCTAGTGAAGCAGTCGCGCTTAGGACCACTAGGCCAACTCTGAGCTGTTACTGAGAATTTCAAAGAAAAACCCAATAACACTTTGCTTGACCTGGGAATCGAACCCAAGACCCCTAAAACTGAAATTATCTCACGCCTCCCAAATCTAGGATCCCATTATGATAATCGTACCAAAATTGAAACAAACAAAGTCCCGTTAACAATTTGTTAACGAGACAATTAAACATTGATAGCGTAAAACAATTATATTTTATTAATTGTTCTTGATGAACTGACCCAAGTGTTCAATTCGTAATTGTAGCAGGTTCGATATCCGGATCGGGACAATTAGTAATCGTTCACGGTAGTTTTTTTGGATGAGGATTTTAGTTTTGGTCGTGGAATACGAATTATGTATTTTTAGGGGTCCGTACTCAAAGGCTAAAACGGGACCCTATTACTGAGACTTCGCTGCCCGTCTGTCTGTCTGTCCGTCTGTCACCAGGCTGTATCTCATGAACCGGAGTAGTTAGACAGCTGAAATTTCTAGAGATGATGTGTTTCTGTTACCGCTTTATCAACAAATACTAAAAAATATAATTATATAATGTTTTAAGGGGGGCTCCCATACAACAAATGTGTATTGTTTTGCTCGTTTTTGCTCGATATTGATAGCGGTTACAGGTAGACAGTTGAAATATTCACCGAATACTTAGTTAGGTATATTATATTCACTTTAAAAATAACATAACCCATACAACAGATATGATGTTTTTGCCGTTTTTATAGATAACTAGCTTTTGCCCGCGACTTCGTCCGCGTGCATTAATAGTTCCCGTTCCCGGGGGATTTCCGGGATGAAAACTATCCTATGTCCTTTCTCGGATCCCAGACTATATCTGTACCAAATTTCATTGAAATCGGTTCAGTGGTTTAGGCGTGAAGAAGAGACAGACAGACAGACAGACAGAGTTACTTTCGCATTTATAATATTAGTATGGATATGGATGGCACGGAACCCTTCGTGCGCGAGTCCGACTCGCACTTGGCCGGGTTTTTTCTTGATTTCGTGGCGTGTTGTATGAATCAACGCCGTAAGCCAATACATACTCTGCGGGTTGTTCGAAAGAGATACCGCGCCCCCGGAACGCAAAGGGCACATGAAGGAACATAGACGGGTTTTAGTCAGTAAAAGTCTGACACTCCCTCCCGCCCCGCCCAGGGCGGGGGAAGTTATTTGATGATTTCCCGACTATAAAAAAAAAAAAAAAAAAAGCCAATACATACTATATCTCTCCATAGTATAAAACAAAGTCGCTTCCCGCCGTCTGTCCCTCTGTACGTTTAGATCTTTTAAACTACGCAACGGATTTAAATGCGGTTTTCATTAATAGATAGAGTGATTCAAGAGGAAGGTTTATACGTATAGAACATCAGGGTACGACCAACGAGACCGGAGCAATGGTCTAATTGAAATAAGCGCTTTGACTTTGACTACGCAGTCAAAGTCGCAAAAGCTTATTTTTAATTAATTGACATTTACTTAACTCCCATTAATTCGTTGGTTTTAATTGGTAAGTGTACGTAATGATAGTGTTAACAGCCGATTAAATTAACGAGTGATTAAAGGTTTAGAGCTGTTAATCAAAGTTTAGTATTATTGTATTTGCGTGTCTGTATCACGCTTAGCCCTTTGTATTGGCGAGAAGAAAGGTGTTTACTTAATTTATTTATTGCAGAAACTTTAATTCATTGTATAAAACTAATCAAATCCCGCTCTAAGTACTGATAAGTTATTGAAGTTTAAACTATTAAAGCTGAGCTTCTGGATAATGCATAAAACCGGTCCTTTTGGAAATCTATGGGGGAGGCCTATATCCAGCAGTGGATGTCATGCGGCTGATATTGATGAAAATCTCATAGTATTAATAAGGTATTCATAATTATTTAATAATCGTTATTTCTTAGTATAAAGAGGTTCTTAGGTTCAATCCCCTCGCGATTATTAGATTTATTCCATTAGGAATCTGACGGACCGGACTGAGGTTGTCTTGCCCAAATGTTGGCTTAGGTACAGCGTCACCTATTTCACCATTTCCTCACGATATTTAACTTCATCGATGTTACTAATGTCTTTTTTTTTTTAATGGGACAAGTGCGCCTCTCTTTTCACTACCACTGCAATTCCTGAAAGCCAGAATCAACAGTGGCGACCACAAGAAAAGCGGAGTCCCGGAGAAACGATTCAACTGTCTCGGATCCTGCAACGAAATTAATCAGAAAAAATTTGGGGAGGAGTAAGAAAAAAAAACAATACCTAATGTCTATGATAAACTTAGAAAGTACATTATTAACTAGCTGTGCCCCGCGGTTTCACCCGCGTTACTTTAGGTTTCACTGAACCGTTGCCGTGACTCATAGCGCGATGGTATGTACCCTATAATCTGTTATTCTGAGATACAGGCTACAGAATGTCTCTACAAAATGGCTGCAGAGACCTTATTTTGCTGCACAGATATTTTAAAACTGTGTTATTATCTCCTAAGATATTCATTGAAATTAAGTGATGTAATGGGCAATTTTGTTCTAAATTAAACACTTGTGATGAATAACGTATTTATGTTGATAAGGATTAATACTATGTTCATAAAAACACCTTCGTAAATAATGCATTATTTTAAAACAAATTTTCTGGCCATAAAAATGGCCATATTGAGTCAACCTTAAATGTTAGGCATATACTAAGGGATTTTATTTTCCCGTTTTTGCCACATTTTTCACTGATTGCTCCGCTCCTATTGGTCGTAGCGTTATGTTATATACCCTATAACCTTCCTCGATAAATGGGCTATCCAACACAAAAAGATTTTTTCAAATCAGACCGGAAGTTCCTGAGATTAGCGCGAACAAACAAACAAACAAACTCTTCAGCTTTATAATATTAGTATGATTGAAAGTTCATATTGGTACTTGCCCGGTATCGAACCCACAACCTTATGCAAGAAAGGCGGGTGCGTTTTATCGAAGACCATAATATTTCCATGTCAAATCACTTTTGTCTTCACATACCCCTCCAATCAAGCATTGTCCTTACAAAATCGGTCGATACCATTTATCTGTGAAATCGGCCGATATATATCAACAATTAGTTGCCCATTGTGGCAACTATTGTGTTCTCAATTGATTGGTCACGGCGCTCGTAACATAACTCGTTAGTGGATGAGGGAATGAAAATAAGTGTGAAGTTTGGTATGAATGAATTGGAATTACAATGTAATATCAAAAACCATTTATTTATGTTACGCAAAACTTATAAATAATAATTAAACTACAAAGTTAAACAATAATAATAATTAAATTACAAACTATGTACAGTTAATATAAAAAAGGAAGGTCATAGGGCATCAAAAAACTCATCCGCATCGCTGTCAATGGGACATGTACCCAGAAGGCTGGCAGCATTGCAACGTTGTAATGCTGATTCTTTGGCCAAAGAATATCAAGAATGTATTGTCTGAAAGGGTAGACAGATGTGTATAGGCTGACTGAGTCAGATACTACCTCATTTAATGTGTCCATGCCCATGATATAAATGCTAGTCATCATCATCATCTTCCTGCCCTTATCCCATGTTACTTGGGACCGGCGCAACACGTTTTCTTCTTCCATGCCGTCCTGTCAACCGTCATGCTATTACGGACTCCCTTCTCTTTCATATCATTCTTCACTAATATCATAAGTAGGTACTGTAAAACTTAATCCTTAATATTATAAATGCAAAAGTTTATGAGGTTGGATGAATGTTAGTTACTCTTTCATGATAACGGCTGAACGGATCTGTATGAAATTTAGCACTGAGATAGATTGTAGTGTGGAATAATACATAGGATACTTTTTATCCCGGAAGAATGTAGGGTTCCCGTGGGATAATATATCAAATTAAACGCGGGAGAAGTCGCGGTCAGAAGCTAGTATTATAATAATATAACTAGCTTGTGCCCACCACTTCGTCCGTGAAAATGTCGGTTATCGGTCTCGGAATAAAAATTAGCCTAGATATGTCCTTTCTTTGGGTTGAAACTTACCCCGTAAAAAGTACCAATGTTACTTTTTCTATTTCAAATGTAATTTGTAAGCATATCTTGAACATCACTGACATCAGTGGAAGAAAATATTGTGAGAAAACTTGGACTTATTCATACTTCTATACTAATATGAAGATCATGAAGAGATTTTTTTGTTTATTTATTTATTTGTTTTTTTGTTTGTATTGACTAGGCTCCGAAATTACTGGACCGATTTTAACCATTGTTTCACCAATAGATAGCTACATTATTCCTGAGTAACATAGTTTATATAACATCATACTACGATACACGGGAGCTGAGCAGTAACCGAAGCCGCAACTTAACGTGAGTGAAATAAGCCACGCGTAGAAAGTCGCGGGCAGTTCGCTACTAATCACACAAATATTATAAAGGCGAAAGTTTGTATGTTTGTCTCTTCTTTACGCTCAAACGGCTGAACGGATGTGGATGAAATTTGGCACTGAGATAGATAGAGAAGATTAAAAAGTATCCTATGTGGATACTTTTTAATCCGGAAAAACGTACAGTTCCCGTCGTATAATATAATTATCAACTTTGACATGGGCGAAGTCGCGGGTTAAAGCGAGTAAAATATAAGTCTGAAATCCGTCTTGAGCAAGCGTGGTGATCAAAGCTCGTGCCTTCTCTGCATGAGAAGAGGCCTTTGTCCTGCATTAGGACAATAATACGCTGGTATTATTACTGCTTACAATCCTTAAGTAATGAAGAGATCATTATGCTCTATTTTCATCCTAAACGCGAGCATAATAAGGACGTTTTATTTAGAGGCGGGTATGAGACCCGTCTGTCAGTTGACATGAACGTTTGACGGGTGCTGGCTTTTAGACCATGCGATTTTAGTAAAACAATAGGTGCCTACAACCAACCGCGGTCGCTTCCAACCGGTATATGTGGACATCTAAAGGGGAGGCCTATGTTCAGCAGTGGACGTCCTATGGCTGAGATGATGATGATGATGAATAGGTGCCTAATAATATCACTGGCTATTATAAATATCTGCATAGCCTTTACCAACTATGTTGGGGTCGGCTTCCAGTCTAACCGGAGGCAGCTGAATATCAGTACTTTACATGGAGCGACTGCCTATTTGACCACCACAATCCAGTAACTGGGTAACACGATACCTCTTGGTAAGACTGGTTGTCAGATTTCCCGGATTCTGAGTATCCAAGTTTGTTAAAGATCTACGAATGACACCCGGGACCATGGGCTGTGCATGCTTACACCACCAACTTCTATACTCCGGGGTGCTACTGAGAAAATCCTAATAATGTAAGACTCCACCTACAACACCGTCTCAGCCGTCTCTTGCATTAAGTTTGTTTTAGAGGTAAGTATTTTATATAAACAAAGTTTATAACATTAAGAACATAGTGACCCAGATTTGAATTTAGACAAAGTCATTTATTTCAATTAAACCATTTGAGTCATAAATAAATCATGTATTTATTTGCAAACATTGGTAACAGACACAAAGCTTTATTATACACGTAATAAGGTTCTCCATATTTTACCATCACATTGGTAATGTCAAGTAAATTTGATAAATCAGAATTAAAAATAAATAAATAAAGCTAAACTGTTAAGGAGTCGGTCAGACTAACTGGGGACCTCAGGGGCTCCCCTAGTTTGGAGACGAGGCATTCGATTTCGATGTGTCGTATCGTATCCTTCACGTAACAACTAACTATACCAAACGCATCATCCGCTCTCAGTTTTGGCGTTAAAATGATTTAGCCGGAGACTGTCCTCTTATATTTATGAATGTCCTTCCCAAAATACACCACTCCACCTACCAAAACACCATGAGCTATACACCTCATAATATTTAAGAGAAAAGAGAGCTCAAGATATAATAGTAGTCTTTATCACCGAACCCAACGTAATTTGAACCGTGATCAGTTTCGGCTTAGAAGAAATGAAGTGTCAAATGAAAATGGCCGTGTTATTTTTCTTATTTTCTTCGTTTAAATTGTTTACAGGGGTCGTAACGGACGCACATTATATTTCGGAACTGTTTAGTCCATTTTAGAAGCCAATTAGGGGGTTGGAATTAGAAAGTAACGATCGGTAATAGTCATTAAGAAGTATAGTGGGTAATACCTGGTTTTGCTTAATGTTATTTATCGGGTTAGCCGCCATTTTAGATCATTTATGACTATGTGGCACGACGCATTAATTATTTAGTATTTTAGTAGTAGTAGAGCTCTTTGTGAAGGAGCTCGTCCGGCAAGGTACTACCACCATACCTATTTCTGCCGCAAAGCAGCGTTGCTGTGTTCCGTTTTGAAGGGTATGGGTGCCGGTGTAATTACAGACACATGAGACGTTTCAACTTTGTCTCTGGGATGGCAACGCATTTGCAAGGCATCAGTGTGGTATTGCAGATGTGTTTAGGTAGCGGTAACCACTTAACATCAGGTGGGCCGTCGGCTTGCTTACCGTTCCAATGATATAAAAAATATACCTATACACTTACAGCCTATTACCTTATAACTGATTAATTGGTATTTTTAAACTTGGATCCAGGCTGCTTCCAACCGGTTCTTTAGGAAATCTATGGCGGAGGCCTATGTCCAAAACCTGAAGATCAGACCAAAGACCACTGACCAGTGGTAATGCTTGTTTGCTACAACGGTACTAAATTGACTGGCTTAACTGCCCCGTTGGTCTCGTGGTTGCAAGCGCGACTTGTGAGCATGGGGTCCTGCGCGATTCACGGGTCGGACAAAAAGCGTTATTGGGTTTTTCGATTACGGAATTTCTTAGTATCAGCTCGCGGAGTTTCGAAGGTTCGAAGTTGGTTGTAAAGCCGTTGGACCTACCGTGCGCCTGATCTCGACTTCACGGATTGCCCTTCGGACTATGAGAGTTAGGGAAGAGTGACTGCAGTTATGTTTGCCGCAGTTATGCTTGCCCACACATTTGTGCACTATAATATTATTATCTACTGCGTTCATGACTAGTTTCCATTGAGTTTAACGCCACGATGGCCGAAATCAGTCTGGAAAATATTACTAAATCGAAAAATATAATGTTACGTGAGATTTTATTAAAATAATGGACTCTTAAGACATCTTTTGAAGATGACATCTATTCGTAGTTCAGACACCACAGTTTCTTATTACAGAAAACTCCATAACACAGCTGTAGGTAAAACATTTAAAAATAAACCAAATCGTTACAAACTTCTAACATATCCAAGGGAAGTTCAAACTTTGGTAATTTGATTCGGTGACATCAAAGATTCTATCTTGTCTATTCTCGGCGGCCATCTTCCCGCCATGTGTCAAAATGTGGCGCGAAAATTGTAATTAGAACGCTATTTTGGGATTGTCCGTGGCAGTAAAAAGTTTCATCAAAGTAGTCTATGAAACAAAAATGGAAAGATATGGGGACGCTAATTACCTTACAACCGACTTAATTATTAAGTCTACGGCTTAAAATAGGTTTTATTACTGGCTGATGTCTGCCTAACTGCAGCGCAAGGGCCTCTTTTTGTCAAAGAAGGAATGAGTAACGATGACCAGGCATGGTCATTACGTGTGGTCTATGGACGATTTCTGATGATGTCTAGGTAGGTATCGATTATTTTGTTTATTCCGGTGTGGAAAATCATAATGAATGTCCATCGTTATGATTGCAGAACGGTCGGTCAGACTCTGACTGACTAGACACCGCCACGGCGTTTCCTTCCCACAGTTACGCCGGGGATCACGGGAACGTACCTACGCGCCTTTCACGATCCTTGACTGAGTTGACACCAACATAATTATCTCAACAGTCATCAAAACAAACCAGTACCTACCTGTCTATTAAAATTGAGAGAACAACATTCATTTGTGCCAGAATCAGAGGATCTTGTGGAATCCGCAATATTGGGCACGAAAAACTAATTCCTTAGACACCATATTCGTGATTTCGTCTTCAATCTGTGCCCAGGTGAATAGCCAGATAAACCAGCGAAGTCACGCGAAGTCTAGTCACTAACGACACCTAGTACCTATTCACAGCGACCGGAATAGAGCGCCATCTGCTGTTCAAACTTTATTTTCACGTTCTGTTACTGTATACCTGAAATCATAGATGGCGCTGTTTAGTAGATTTATTTTGCTTAATTAAGTTCCTAGTTAGCTAGCTAAATATCATTATTGGTATGAAATAATTATGTATGTTATGTGTTTTGTTTTATTAATATTATTACATTCTTGTTAAAGAGGCATTAATAAAGTTGCTTTGAAAGTTGCAATGGAACGTACTTTTCTCCTCATGGAACGGAACGTAATCTTCAACGTAGAGTGTTCCCACTCAGAATCGCCTAAAACTTCTTAGTTTTCTTTTTTTTTATCAACTGTATTTAATTTTATATAACATTTAACAAAAATCGGCTAAATAACGATAGCTGTTACTAGATCATATTGTTGAAATAACTATATTTTAGTGATATTTTTAAATATAAGAGGTAAATAATTAACTTTGCAAATTCTGTGTAGGTAGAATTCTAACTTATATCGTTATCTAATTGATATACTCTACAAATTATTAAAACTGTCTATCTTATCATTATTTGTAACGTAATATTTACTTTTGAAATAATCTTAGGAAACAATACAAGTGTTTCAAGTAACTAAAAGTAAGAATTACTTAATAAACTAAAACCATTTAGTTGATTTAATTTTACATCACTAAAATCAACGTCAAACTAATGTGATACGTCAAACGTCAAACAGAAACACGTCAACGATTTCGAAGTTGCATGTTTTGTTTAGAATATTAAAACGACGTTTTAATTGTCGATTGTTCAGATTTTCAGAAAATGGTTCACACAACAATGGAAGGATCACTTTTTGTAAGTTACTTCTGGTTTTCATTTTGTACTTTTTCTTTGCGGAATGGCATCTCGCAGGTGAACCTCTGAGGTTGTCGGCTGCTTAAACGGGCTTTCCTGTGGTGCTTTAAAAATTAAGGCCTCCAGGCATGGTTTAGAATTTATAAACTAAGCGACTACACGCTAAGGTCAGCCCCTGTGAGGTACGGGCCTCGGCTTAGGGCGTCGCTGAAAGACATCAAGGAGAAAGACTGGATCGAATCGGATCTTGATTATTTAGGGTCATTTTAAACACTTGAAATGCCATCATTTTGTAGCTTTTTGTAGTATATTTCATGATTAAATGTAAACTGCTGTTTTGTATGTATTGTATTTAATCAGAAATCTGCATGCTTCTAATCGGAAACATGCGGATTTCTGGGTAAGGCAAACAGTCACTTGAACCATCCGGCTTTATATCTGAGTTTGAAGACTTTCACCAACTCTAGCAATTACAACAATACCTATTCTAAGATACCAAGCTATAACATTGAATTCTGTAATATTAACCCGTGGCACGACAAAGTGTCACGCCGGGTGCAAAGTTTCGATTGTTTAACTATTAATGTGTCTGCTCAGCTGTCGTGCCACGGGTTAAAATAACAGCATATTTCTGTTAAATTAACTTTGTCAAACTCTATTGAGTTTGACAAAGTCTTTTCTTTTTTTGTCTTTTTTTGCCTAATATGTTATTTTACTATCCTGCTATAACATACAATGTTTATCCAAATCTTACACTTACAATAGACTAAAAACCCACATTGAATATTCAAAATCAAAACAATTACTTAACAAAAATGGTAAAAATTTCAACATCTCTGGTACCTTTTTGCGAGAACTAAACGCAATGAACATTTCCTAATTCCAGGAGCCTACCCTCTACATAGTGAAAGGCATGTGTATCTTGGACAATGACGGCAACCGGATCCTTGCCAAGTACTACGACAAGGATGTGCTGCCGACGGCCAAGGAACAGAAGGCCTTTGAGAAGAACTTGTTCAACAAAACACACAGGTATTGAAGATCAAATGTCAAAATTTGCAGTAAAATTGATATTGTGACACAACTTGCGTGATGGTACATAGTTCTGGACTCGTCTTTGGGTGAAATTTTATGATTATTTTTTTGAAAATTCTGTTACATACAAAACTGGTATTCCTTCATAGTTTAAAGAATCGGAACAGCTGTTTCTTTTTATAAGCCGTTCTGTGTCTGGCTGTTTGTGTATGTGGGCTTATAAACGCTTGCTTCTCCACAATACAGAAAAAAATCCTAGGGAGCAATATTGATGGTTTAATCACAATATGCACAATAATATATGATTTCTTAGTTTTAATTGCCGAAAGAGCTACGTTAAATAAGCTCTATTTAACGTAGCTCTTTCGGCAATTGGCAAAAACATAAGAAAGGAGATGGCTAAATGGAAGTATAGACCACTGCCCCATCTGCCAGGTACCATGTATAAATATGGTACCTAGCACAATTTTTTTTTTTTTTTTTTTTTTTTTTTTTATAGACGGGAAATCATCAAATAACTTCCCCCGCCCTGGGCGGGGCGGGAGGGAGTGTCAGACTTTTACTGACTAAAACCCGTCTATGTTCCTTCATGTGCCCTTTGCGTTCCGGGGGCGCGGTATCTCTTTCGAACAACCCGCAGTACCTAGCACAATGTAATGCTAAATGGCTAAATATTAGTATTTCATGTAAAAAAGTATCAGATACTTTTTGGGAATAATATAATGGTAAAATAATATTGCCTAAATAGGAAAAAAGGTGTGTGTGACAGTATATAATTTTCTTCAACTGACACTTTCGAAAAAGAGTAAAACTAAAAACGAAAATGAGGTTGTATATTTATAAGGGAATGTTTGTGTTGAAAAAGTTTTTCTTTTTTTTTAGATACTTTATTATGTTTAATAGTTCACGAAAGTGCTAGGAAAATATTAAACACTACATAATTCATGAATGATTTTTTAAATATTATGAGGTTATGTAAGATTCATATACATTCCAGAATGTTTCTGACCCTGGGGCAGTCATTTAGCCATCACTTTTAGAATTTTGTGGTGTACCTAGATTAAAATAATCACCATTACTTAATACTGTTTTCAGAGCAAATGCTGAGATTATAATGCTGGAAGGTCTGACTTGCGTTTACAAAAGCAATGTTGACCTCTTCTTTTACGTCATGGGCAGCTCACATGAAAATGAGGTAAGATACAGTTTATTGTGTCAGCCATCAGCACTCACGCCTAGGGCCGACTTATCCATTAGGCAGTGTAGACAATTGTCTAGAGGCTCTGAGTCTGATAGAAGCCCCAATCCATGAAAAAATAAAATAATACCTACATAAACTTACGCCTTTTTCCCATGAGCGTTGGCAGAAACCACAGAACGCCACCTGCTACGATCCTTACGTACTCCTTTCGCCTCTTCCACGTTCATACATCACCATATAAGCACGCCGGTTACGAGTACTGCGCACCCGACCTTTCTGAAGAACCTCACCAATAAGGTCAAGGTAGGTCTTTCTAGGGCGTCCACTCTCTGCGCTGCCACTCACAACTGTCATATAAATCTCCCAATTGTTAGTCGCCTTTCACTCATCTGTGTAAATTAAATTAATTGTAATTAAAATTATATATTTATTATTAGAGACTTGTATGTAACAAAACCCTAATTGAAATGAAACTACTTATTATACTTACACACACTATACTTATACACACAAGTATTATATTCCTTTTTTTTTTTTAAAGTATTGAAGCACTTTCATAATGGACTAAAAAGTTTTAGCTTTATCAATGTGTATGTTTCTTTTACTAATAATAGCTATGCTAACCTTAGGGTTAGCGCGGTCCTAGTTATAATATTTTATTTTCTCACAAATTAGGGATGTGTAACAAAAGCTTGTTCAAAATAAAATTATAAACTTAAACATCCTAATTCCAGTTGATCCTGCAATCAGTACTGAACGCCCTGTACGAGTCGGTCAGCATACTTCTACGGAGGAATGTGGAGAGACGAGTGTTGCTGGACAACTTGGACGCTGTCATGTTGGCCTTTGATGAGATCTGCGATGGAGGGTAAGATTGCTTACTTATTTATTTATTTAAACTTTATGCACAAAAAGTACAAAGGCGGACTTAACGCCTTAGACATTCTCTACCAGTCAACCAAAGGTGGTGAAAAGATAACACGGCAGGTGCAAAATATTGTAAAAAAGAAATGGAATGTACACAATCAAAACTGCAATATTTTTAACCCTTCAGAAATCGAAACGTATAAAAAAAAACTCGAATCATCTATCTATGGGTATAGATGGGTATAGATCTATGCTACTTTTAGAAAGAGGTAAAGTTTGATGGTTTTTTTATTGTAAGAGTTAATCTCTGAAAGTACTGATCCAATTACCATAAACCAGAAGCGTAACATTCTAAGTTTTATGGTATACTTGACTTCCACGAGACAATACCAGCATCGGCTTGTTTCTAAATCATTTACAAACTTTTTAAACTTAAAAATTCAAATACCCAAGTAAAAAATACCTATTTTCTCTACTTCCAGGGTAATTCTAGACTCTGACCCAACATCGATAGTGGGGCGCGCAGCCCTTCGCACCGAAGACGTTCCTCTAGGAGAACAGACAGTAGCGCAGGTAATGGAACAAGTTAATAAGATGTTCTGGTAGTTAGTTTGTGTATGACTCGCACTGGGATTGGTATTACATTGATAGATACAGAAAACTGGTTGAGTCGCCTTTTCTTTTGAAAAACGTTGGGGGTACATTGGTACACCTCTGCCCAACCCTTTGGGGAATACAGGCGTGATGGTATAGTGGTGGAAAAACTTTGCCCCACTACAGAAATTTCTCCTGTGTCGTGAGTACGTTTACAAACAAATAAACTCACATACACAAACAGCCAGACCCGGAACAACTATCTGTAGGCAAAACTAATATTTGTTCTGCGCGGGAATGAACCCGCGACACGAAGCGCAGCCAATTGCTCAGCCACTGCGCCAACCGTGCCGTGAAAGTCTTTAGTTTGTCCATCTTTAGTTAACTGGTAGCGTAGATAAAGATAAATTAAAAATAAAAAGACACGTTTTTAAAAACAAGCTTTTATTTCGAGTTATTTTCAGCAAGCCCTTTATTGATAGCCATATTTTAGTAGTGCATTAAAAATAACTAGTCCGCCATCTTGGGTGTTCCGCCATGTTGGATTTAGAATGACGTCACACAGCTAAATATGCACTTTTTTAACAGCTCAATTGACTAACTATTTGTTGATTTTAAGGCGAATCCAATTTTGCAGTTCATTGAAAATTAATCGGATTTATTGAGCTAGAATCCGATTCGTCCTAGTCGATTCAAGAAGGCCAATTCTGGTAATTAAAAACGTTCCAATTTTAGTCGCAATCTCATTTCAGAGACAATCAATGTCGAAAAAATCGTGTGGGGCTGTGTCGGGGCACACGGCCGTTTGTTTAAGGTGAACGGTCCGACCAGCCCGCGTTTTTTTTTTTTACGTTTTTTGCAATTTGCAAGTCAGTATTAGGTTTAATGGTAATTAAAGTATGATTCGCGGTTCTAAGAAGTATGTATTTTCAAAATTATAACCATTAAAATCAGTAAAATGACTCCCATAAGTCAAGCTTCATGTAAAATGTCAAGATTTCATGAATCTTGGTTATAATTTTGAAAATACATAGGTACTTCTTATGCCCGCGAATTATACTTTAATCAACATATAACTTAATACTGACTTGCAAATTGCAAAAAACGTAAGCAAATTTAAATTTCGCGGGCTACCGTGAAGGTTTCACCTTAACGTAAAACGTCTATGTCAGCGAGTCGCTTCAAGTGTCAAACATTGAAACCTATTTTGTTACAGTCCGCTTTTCTGACTTGGTACCCGTTAAGATTTTAAAGACGTCTCACGTCAAAGTTTAGGTAAATTAGAGATATTTTTGACATATTGAAACTGACATAAGATTGCGATCGTTCTTAAAAGTTTTCTGTATCTATCAATTTCGTTATTAGTGTTGTATCACCGTCTTTATTTGTATGTCTCGATTATTCGATAAATTATTCGCGATCTCAATTGACGTTTGTCATGGTATTGTGTCATAAAAATGGTAGATTGCTTTTTTCCCGATTTGTATTTGGCAATAAGGTATGGGCGAGACGCGTAATTCAATGATAATAATTAAGTAGGGAGTAACAGATTGACTTAACAGTCTTCTTCTTTACCGTGTGGGCAGTAAGGTCAAACGACCCCACACACCCTAGTGTCAGAGTTTCTAAACTGCCTCAAGGGCCTCCGACATTTACAGTAAATTATTTTTTTATAAAAATACAGTACGGCTGACGTCTTTTCGATCCTGAAGTTAGCCGTTTAGCTGCGCAATGGATCTTTTAGGAACAAAATTGTCTACTGCGCAGCTAATTGGCTAACTTCAAGACCGTCAAGATACGTCGGCCATATTGTAGTTCTTTTGTAGATTTGAATACCGGTTAACTTTTTATTCACTGCGAGACTATTGGGGCTGAAATATGAAAAAATCTGTTCAGTCAATTTGATCGAATTGTTGGTCCCATTGTAAAAGTTGAACTTTGCATAAAGGGTCGGCAAATGAAATTAAATGTATGTTCCTAATATACTAAAATAAAAATTAATGTTTGTATGTCCTCCATGCGTTTCTAAACCATTTTTCTGATTGTGACGAAAGCAAAGGGTGGTGGTCCAAAAAAAAAACAAAATGGAAGTCAAACGCAGTCGAATATAAATATTTTTGTTTGTGTCTTCTATGGCTGGTGGTAATAGTTTCTGTTTTCGTGACTAATTTTAGAAAAAAAAGGAAAGTAAGTACCAACATGTTTTATTTTTAATCTCTTTTTCACGATTTTATTATCTGCACTTTTTAGTATCTGTGGTTTTTTTATATATTCAGTTTGGCAACACCGTCGCTTGAGATTGCGTATATTTATCTTTTTTTTTTTTGTTTATTTTACAAAAATACACTTATGTTGATTATTATGTATTTGAATCATTAGAATTAGTCTATTGATACATGTTTTTAAGTAAGTATTCCTAAAAAAAGACATTATTATTATTATGAAAAATTAATTTATTTTAATATTTGACCAAAATAATAACCGTATTGCTGCCATCCATTATTTTTCTGGTCAGAAATTTTTATGAGTTATATAATTACTAATAATTATAATTGTTTTATGTTTTTTGTTCTATAAACATGTTGAAAAAAACTATTATAATTTTTATTGTTGCACTTGGTGTTCGTATGTTTTTTGTTTAATGTTTTTCACGCAATTGTTATATTATATTTGTTTAATATTGTTTTAATATTTTGGGATTAAAAGTATTATATATTCATTAGATTCACAAGTTTTTTTTTGTAAAACTCACTGGGGTTTGATTGATTTTTCTGAATGTACAAAAAATACGCTTTTTACAAAATAAGCTGACAATGATATTATTTGTTAAAAATTTCAGATTCTTCAGAACATAATGAATATGTAAGCGAACCGGGGGCAAATAAATAGTTTCACATTACGTATTTCCACATTTAATTGTAATTGTAGTCATTTAGTGCTTATTAAAATTTTATTTACTAACTTTTTTTTTTTCATTTTTTTTTCTCATGGCAACCCCTTTTCATTGGCTGTATCGCTTTGTCTTTGATGCTTGTTTTTTTTAATTATTATTTTTGATAAATTGGTAAGGAGTTTAGTTATAAAAAAAATAGTTTCGCATGTATAATAAATAGATAAATGCTCTAAAACGTTGTACTATAGTGTATATTATTTTTTCTTTGGTGTAGGTGTAAATAAGTTGTACTTATAGTTATGTTGAAAGCAACAATAGTTATGTAGATACTTCTTATTACGTATTTTAGCCATGGGTGAAGATTTTGTCTTCCTGCAAGTGGAGATTATACCAAAAATCTAGTATACAGGGTGTTACAAGACATAACTAAGCCAAAACTTACATGATCTTCCAATCATTACGACAAAAGTTTCAAAGCTTTTTAAGGCGAAAATTCATACTTTGACAAGTAGTGTAGGCAGAAAGTAACTATGCAATAAGTCCGCCTTTGTGCATTTTTTGTGCATAAAGTTTAAATAAATAAATAAATGTAAAAGTACCTTGTTTCTCACACAATTGAGTAATAAACTGACATAACTTATCCAAAAAAAAAAACACTTTATTTTAGCTCTGGAAAACGGATTAAATTTTATTTCTCTGTTAAATTAGATTTTTCATTGGTTTGAAATTAATAAACGGTTAGTCAATTGAGTCGCCGCAAAAGTGACGTCACAATTTCTTTTTGCCATACAACATCGGGGGAATCGCGTTTTGACAGGTCATAAAAAGTATGTCAATTAATTAGTGGTGCCTGATACCCAAATTTGGTATAACAATATTTTTGGGCTGATTAGCCGTGCTAGTAAAATGAAATTACGGAAAAAAATCGTGTCTATATTTCCTAAAGACTATATTTTATTTAGAAGAGACAAAAGAAGTTTATAATAACGGGTGTAAAAAGACACTTAAAGAAGTTATTTCCATCATTGCAATCATTTTTTGTTCTGGACCATACCTACTTGGGAATCATTTAGTTACGGCGATATTGAAGATCAAAGTCCCAATGTTGTTGCACATTATTATTTGAAAAATAGTTTTAAATCAAACTTTAGTTCCCTGGTACTATTGCATGCACCCAAAAGCACAATAATCTACATACATGTACCTTGACCGTTATCAAAAATAGTGACATTTCACACAAAAATAAAATTATTTCCCAGCAAAAATGTTTTGCTCAAAATTACTTAGTTTGATAGTTAGTATGAGTACTTAACAAGTATGTATGTGTCTTTTTACACCCTGTATAACCTTTTGACCGCCAGTCATGTATAGATGACAACCTAAAATGTGTCCCGCACGCCACTGTCACGATCCCATGACAGACTTTTATACGTAAATAAAAGTCATAAAACAACATCGTTATAATTTGAACTCACTACTATTTTGTAGGTATTAAAAGATGAATTCGTAGCTTGGCGCTGAGGGCACATTTTTGATTTTATGACGTGGCGGTTAAAAGATTAATGCAACCTCCACGGTGGCCCGCCAAATTCAAATTTTCTTACGTTTTTTGCAATTTGCTAGTCAGTATTAGGTTTAATGTTGATTAAAGTAAGATTCGCGGGCGTAAGTATGTATTTTCAGAAATTTAACCATTATAAAATCAGTAAAATAACTCCATAAGTCGGTATAATTCCAAAATATCAAGATTTCATGAAATAGTCATTCTTTGGGTTTACCTGGCCCTATGGAGTATTATTGCTGACTTAAATGGTTATAATTCTGAAAATACACAATTCTAACGCCCGCGAATTATACTTTAAACAACATATAACTTAATACTAACTTGCAAATTGCAAAAAACGTAAGCAAATTTGAACTTCGCGGGGTACCATGGAGGTGCCACCTTAATAAGCATAAACTACATTGTAATGTAATAATATTCTATACCTATGTTAGTTTTTCTTATTTTCAGGTCTTACAATCGGCGAAGGAACAACTGAAATGGTCGCTGTTGAAATAAAACATTTTTGCGTTAAAGCATTTTTATTCAAATATAATATTCGATAACGGTATTTATGTTACTTTTATAGTTTTGACGTTTGACGTTTCACGAGCGCTTGTCAAATTATACCTAATACGATAAAAAAATTGATAATAAGAAAAAAATTGTAGATAATTCTGCAAAATAATAAAAAGTCTGAAATATTTTAAAAAAAGTACCAGAACAATGGCATTTAATGTATTCAGTTGTTTTTTTTTTTTTTTAAATAAATGGCTGTAAGTACTTTGATCTTGGCGCAGTATTTTGTTTTTGATCTGATTAATACATTATTTCTTTTAATGTATTATGAAAGCCTATTAAGAGAGTTTCAATCCAGGAAAAAAATATTGTTTAGCCAAATTAACTACTTAATAATTACTTACATTAAAGTATTTTTATATACAAACCAGCTTCGGGCAGAGTGATTGGCAGCTGCGCAGCGTGTCGTGGGTTCAGTTCCTACACGGAACAAATATTTGTAAAACCTACAAGTTTTATTTAATATGTTTGTAAACGCCTCCAAGGAAATCGACACACAGTTGGGAAAAGGCTAAGCAGATGATGTTTGTAAACGCCTCCATGATACAGGAGAAATTCCGAGTGTGTGACAATGTTAACAAAAATTAAATAAAAATAATGACACACTAGGTTGAATTGCCATGCTAAATAAATAATTTTACAGCCAAATATGAGACTTATGCAAATGTTCCTAAGACTCAAATTCAGGCGCTCGTGATAAATAAAACTAAAATTACGTCAAATCTACTTTATTTTCAAATTATTTACATATTTTTCCTTTAAACATCAGTCTTAGTACTATGTGATGAAATAATATAATTTAACTACATTATTTTAAGTGAGGAAATTATATTTAAAATAAATTGTATTTTTAGTACCTATGTTGGGTTTTTAGTTTCTTATTTTACAATGGGTTCGGCCCTCGTGGTTTTTTTTCCACCTGTTTTAAGTTATGTATTCGGTTATTGCTCGGCTCTCATAGGTCGTAGCGTGATGTTATATACCCTATGATAATTGTTAAGAATCTGGCTACCATATACTGAAGAATTTTTGAAATCCGACTGGTAGTTCCAGAGATTTGTAGGTTTTAATAAACAAACAAAAACTCTTCAGCTTTGTTATATTAGTAAGTATAGAAGTACTATAATATTAAAATGTTTTGAGAATATCTATTGTAACATTAGTATGGCAACACTAAAGCTTAAAATATTTTATTATTGATTGCCAGTAAAATCAGCATTCTATTCCTAAATGTGACAACAAACTTAATAGTTTAAATTAGCCAGCTCACAATCTCCCAATAATTCAACAATTTACGTCAAACTAAATAAATCAATATGCCAAATGTATATAGACAAGTTAATACCTATCCAAAATCATAAAAAGATACCTCGAAAAATGGGAGAAATTTGTCGAGGGTTGGTATATTTTGACTGAACTTAATCCCTAAAATGATTTCTATTCGAGAACGCGCAGATAAAAACTATAATGAAAAGCATATTCTTGGGTTATAGACGATTTATATCGACGATTACGCAAATATATATAATAGTATAGCTTAGTATTAATCATTTATAAGTACAATATCTAATAGATACCTATACATCTAAAAACAATTAAATTTTCCAAAAATCAGTTCACCAAAGTCCCGCCCCCAATTAAAGACATCATTCCTATTCGATTCCTTGAAAATCAAGCTAAGGTGCGCTGCGCAGGCAACTAAATTACGCAATCCTTGATTCACGTCTCGGCAACTCTAAGCAATTTACAGCAACTTCAAGATGCATAGAAATTGCCAGCAATTGCGTCATTTACCCCCTTGTAAAAGAATCTTTAGATGCGCTTACGCGGGAGGTATTGAGCAATTGTGATCAACTACCGGCGACAGTATAGACATGATCAAGAATTGCCCTAATGTAGTTGCTAGTGTAAGTGCAGCTTTAAGGGCGTCGCTCAATATAACAGCACGGCTCCAGTACAGCAAAAAAATGCTATCCAAATTAGAGCTTTAAATTGTTTTTAAAGTTAATTTTATAACGATCATAAATTACAAAAAAAGTTAAATAATAGATACTTAAAAAAAAATGTACGCCAGTTGCCAGACAGAGGCCCTACTTATTGTTGTAAAACCTAACATGAGTACTGTGTTTACGTACCTATGTTTGCAAATAAAGCATTCCGATTCCGAACCTAAAAAAAAAAGAAAGGCTGTCTGGGCACTCGGCCGTTGGTTTTACATCCTATGTCAGCAAGTCGCTTTCAGTGTTAAATATTGAAATCTATGTCGTTACAGTCCGCTTTTCTGACTTGGTACCCATATGTTTCACGTCAAAAGTTGACAGCTTGCTTATTAACGGTTGGATATATACCTAGACGGTCTAGCCGGGCCGTTGCCGTGTAGGAGCGTTGCTATAGTGAACGATGGCCTTAAGAGCGCGTATACAGAAAGTTGGCAACGTCGCAAACAGCTGTCAAATATTTCCCTGTTTTGATTAATTTGTCAATATTACTGTGTGAAAATAAGAAATATGGCTAACTAATGCGCTAGAATATTAATAATGAATTGCAATTAAAACACTGAATTTGATGTTGTAACCGTTTTAGGTGCAAAAAAGGCATTTGTAAAGTTTCCAAATACTTTTTTTACATCTAAAACTAAATATTCGGTGTTACGATATTAATTATTGCATTTCATAATCAATATTCTAGTGCATTAGTTAGCCATATTTCTTATTTTCATACAGTAATATTGACAAATTAATCAAAACAGGGAAATATTTGACAGCTGTTTGCGACGTTGCCAACTTTCTGTATACGCGCTCTTAACTCTCAGTAGGTAAGCACTTGATTTTACAACTGATCAACTTTGTCAACAAGCCCAAACTCGTCAGCAGTAGGCTTCAAATTAAGTTTAGAAACTTGTTTGAATGCCGGGTGGTCCTTGTCGCGCAGTAACTTGAATAGGACATTTTCCGAAGTGCCCACATAGCAACCGATGTTTTGTAGACGCTGAAAATAAAACAAGGTTTTTGTGAAAAATTTTTTATTTAAAAAAAGATAAGTAAGTACATAAAAAATACAATCGTTTGAAAATAAAAATAAATTTCCTATCTATGGAATTTGACATAAGTCATAGACTACTAGAGTATACGTCAGAAAAAAAATGGAATGTCATATTTAAGTACAATTTCTTATTTAATACCGTTTTAAAATACACCAGTACCATTAAAAACAATTTAAAGTATAAAGTATAATTAAATTAATTCATTTAGCATAACTAAATAAAATAAACAATCACCAAATTAAACATATTCAAAGACAAGAAACAAAATAGTGAAAAAAAACAAGCATTGACTCCGCAGTTTTGTTTAAGGGCTTGAATCGTGTTTATAAAGCTCACAACCTGTATACGTTATTGAAATATATTCTAATCAATTGTCTCGATTGAATCGATTCGGAAAAAAACCTTACATTTAATTGCGTGGTAGCACTGATCTAATATAAATAACTCCAAAAAAAAAAAAAACTAAATTGTATCACTATAGCAAGGCATCTTTTAGTATCATGCCGCTCTTCAAGGTGTAATGTAGTGACTGACAAACTTAAATTTAATTTAAGAACTTGGCAGTCAGAGGCGGACCGTGAATTTCTGGGGCCCTGAGCTGAAACTACTTGGGGCCCTAATTGATCAAACAAATGTATACAGTACAGGATTATTTTAATTTACAGTATGGTCATTGATGGTCATTGTCATTCGCTTAGGGTCCTTAGTATCCTTGGGGCCCTACGCTACGTTCATAAAGCCCCTAGATCCGGCCCTGGGTGGAGTAACTTATAGTTTAGATTTTTCTACAAATCCTAACGTGTCTACTGTGGGCTCCGCAATCAGTTTTGAAATTTCTTTGAACTTAGGATGCTCCTTGTCTTTCATTAATTTGAAGATAACATTCTCCGATGTGCTTACGAAACAGTTGAGACCACCCATGCGCTGGAATAAGCAAAAAAGATTTAGTTTTGGCTAGCACCACCACAATTTTAATAGAAGATTAGTATGGACTATGGGGTCCACCTTTTTATAAGCAGTCACTGCCACGTAAAGGCTTGGGCAGACTGGCAGACGGGACGGCAGAAGATTTCAAAATTTATCAATTGACTTTAATAGTTGTCCCATCGAAACAAGATATAAGAGCTTACACACGATGTTGCCAATGGCAGAGGTAACTGCAACTGTCGACGCGCGTCCAGCAACAGCCGTCAACGCGTACTGATGTCCAACTTCAATGAAGTTGACATGTCGACGGTTGCTGTTACCTGTGCTGTTGGCAACTGGCAACATGCTGCTCGTGTGTAGGAGCTCCAAATATCAATGCTCGATGATCGGCCTAGGAGCATTGCAGACCAGATTACCCTGAGCATCGAAGAGCGCACTGGAGGATACGGCGGCGGTGTGCGCTGGTAATTTTAACCAGGCTCAGGTAAGTTGAAGATTTTAGGGTGAAGCCCGGCGAGCGTCATTTTTTGAAGTGTGAGTCGCGATTTCTGCTACAATTTGTTTCATACAAAAGTCCAGTTTCGTTCACACGGCGACACAAAATGAGTTGTCAGTTTAAGTAAAAAGTAAATTACGCAGCGAAAGTCTCAACTCACAAAATTACATTCGTGTGGCCTTACCCTTCAAGCTAGCCAAATACGCCAGAGATATTATAATGCACAAGTGTATGCGCAAATACAGATGCACTCATAGTCCGATGGGACGGCAATCCGACACGACCAGGGAGGAAATTTCACCCGAACAGGGTTTGGGATTTTATTTCAGATTGATAGAAAGTTTTGGAACAGATTCAGAAATTCATAATAGTGTATTTTGAGATTTCTAAAGTTAAATGTGATATCTATCTAGCCAGCGTTCCTTGCGTTTGAAGTAAATTTTCTATCCCTTTTTTCCGCCTCGTTAACCTAGTGGTCCTAAGCACGACTGCTACGCTAGAGGTCTTGGGTTAGATTTCCAGGTCGAGCAGTGTTATTGGGTTTTTTTATTGAAGTTCTCAGTAGCAGCTTGGAGTAAGGATTTGCACCCGGTAGAAGAAGCTGGTTTCCTAACCGTAAGGTCGGCTTCCAGTCTAACCGGCTGCAGCAGAATACCAGGGTTATAAATGGAGCGACTGCCTATCTAACCTCCACAACACAGTTACTGTGCAACTCAATACCTTAACACCTTGGTAACTGGTGGTCAGATTTCCCCCCGGCTTCTGACTATCCGTACCGACTGAATAACAGCTGGGTCCAACGGGCTTTACGTGCTTTCCGAGACACGGAGGTATCACATCACCAACTTCCAAACTCCGGACTGCTACTACCAACCTGGGGATCGAACCCAGGACCCCACGCTCATCAGTTACGCTTGCGCACACGGGGCCAATGGGGCAGACTACATTGATCCATGTGTTTTGGTATTTTCATGACTCATTCTAGACCATGTTTATTTACTATCATTTTACGATGATCGGTTAAGTAGTTAAGGAGTTAATGCGTAACAAACAAACAAATCAAACTCACTTTCGCATCTATAATATTATCAAAATATAATCTTATATTATCAAAGGACATTACACATCATTTAATTTTGCTGATTTGTTAGCACTGATCGGAATAGGTAGAGCTAACGTACCTAAATTAAAGAAGAAAATCAAAAAGCGGAGACGTCCTTGCGACTAAAAATTTTAATCATCACATAAGTACATTAATGTCAATGTTATTAATAAAGTAAACTAATTGAATTCATTTTCGTTTTTAATCGAGTTTAATTGTTATTAATTCAAGTAAAGAACGCGGCGGAGACTTCGCCTCATGTTGCTAAATGTAGCGACATCTTTCGCACAGGCTGCGAACTACTACGGCAAAAATGACGTTGCCTAGATCGCGCTATCAAAGTTCTCTGCGACATTAGCACATATACAAAATCCCGACAATAACCGTCGGGCAGTAGCCCACCAGAAACGACAACTGTCTGGTCGGTAGTCCGGTCAATTTAGACATTCGAAGTTACATAAAGTCCCAACAAGCTGAATTTCTGTAAAATTGTTCAAAACATAATTATAAACAATGTCTAGAAGTTCCCCATCATTCCCCTGTAAGGAAAAAAAAATATTCAAGGTCAAAGGTCAAAAAAATGAGTTTTTCGCGATTTTCTGCAAAACGGTAAGTTTTATCATAAAAGTACCTCAGACAAAAATTGTAGATCATAAAATTATCTATAAAAAATGCATCAATACTTTTTTCTTACGAGCCACCGTTTCTGAGATATAACGATTCAAAAAGTTATAAAAGTTGTTATCGTCATAATATGCACACGTTTCAACGCCACATATGAGGTAGTGTACTTAGCGCGTTTTTTTAACGTGGTTTCCCCAGTAGGCCTACTCCACGGGTCAGTTGTGATTTTTGTGATCCTGTTTAATGTAAAACTATTGCATAATAACGGAAATTTTCAAAGATTGGGAAAGATAAAAGCGATGTAAATTAAAAAAATGTGTTGAAGTTTATTCGTCTTATTCGTAAGTTTCAAGTTCTTGTTCTTCTTCTTGTTTTTCTTCTCCTGCTTCTTCTTCATCTTCATTGTGGATGCAAGTAAATTGCGTCAATAGCGATGTATCGCACGATACTTCGTCGGAGTCAAACGAATCCTCCATTGTTTGTGATTCAATATTAGAGCACGACCGGCCTTGAGAATTTGTGCATGCCAAAGAACAAGACAGTCCGACTTTTTTGCAACCACATTTAGCACTGCATCCCTTTTTGCAGTTGCAAAAAATGGTGTTCAGCAGTTTTTCCGGCGCAGGTGGAAGTAAAGTTTGAACTGGCTCTAATATATTGTTGACCAACTTCCAACCCCAGTCTGTAGGGTCTAGCTGATAACCAAGCCACACTTGAACTTGGTAATGTTGAATACTCGAAAAAGATGTTGGTGAGCAGCAACTGAGGTTGGAGGAAGACAAGCTAATTGAACTTGTTTTTTATTTTTAGTATTTTTAACGAAACATGCATATCGATGCTTATCTAAACAGGTAGTTTTTTTAGGAGCTCCGTAAATAGAAAGAAGAAAGCGGATGCCGTTGGTAATAACTTCATGTTGAGTTGAATTACTCTTTTTAAAAACTTCAGCGAATTGAATATACGTGGCGTACTCATGCGTATTATGACGATAACAACTTTTATAACTTTTTGAATCGTTATATCTCAGAAACGGTGGCTCGTAAGAAAAAAGTATTGATTCATTTTTTATAGATAATTTTATGATCTACAATTTTTGTCTGAGGTACTTTTATGATAAAACTTACCGTTTTGCTGAAAATCGCGAAAAACTCATTTTTTTGACCTTTGACCTTGAATATTTTTTTTTCCTTACAGGGGAATGATGGAGAACTTCTAGACATTGTTTATAATTATGTTTTGAACAATTTCACAGAAATTCAGCTTGTTGGGACTTTATGTAACTTCACTCTCATTTTTTGGTCTAAATTGACCGGACTACGGAGGATCCTCCCTTTTCAATGGGGGATGAGAAACTTTACACCCTGTTTCTCATACCTCCAAACTCCACACAAAATTTGAAATTTGTTTCTAAATTCCAAACAAATATTCCGAATCAAATTTTTTGTCGTAACAAAGTCGCCACCTTTTGTCCCTGTTCTGTGAACTTTAAGCATATTAGCTCTACCTATTCCGATCAATGTTTAGTAGAGAACCCTAATGTGTCCACAGTGGGTTCCTTATTTAGTTTAGATATATGTTTGAACTTAGGATGATTCTTGTTTCCCATTAGTTTGAAAAGTACATTCTCCGACGTGGTTACGAAACAACTCATGACACCCAAACGCTGGAAGTAGTAAAAGTGATTTTAGTTTTACTATCGACTTTTCCAGGGCCGGACTGATAGTTTGTGGGGCCCTGGACTATTACTACTTAGGGGCCTACTTAATTAATTTAATTTCCATTTAGAGAAGTAACGGTTTTGTTATAATAATGCATATAGTTAGTAGCATTGTAACTAATGGGAGTTTGGGGCCCTTAAAATTCTCGGGGGGCCGCAGCCCATTACTAGATCCGTCACTGAACTTCACTACTACATCGGATGGGTCACTGCCACCTACAGACATCTACAATACCAGAAGACCGATTCTACCAAATGACGTTCAAATTCAAGTCGCAATCTAGTCTTGAGAGTCAAGAAAGCCAATTTTTGTAACCAAAACGTCCAAAATCTAGTCGCAATCTCACCTCAGCGATAGGCAATGTCAAAAATATGTTAAAATGTACGCAAATTAGCGGTATTTTTGACATTTTGAGAGCTGAGATAAGAATGCGATCGTTGTTAAACTTACGGGATTCAGAGACAAAGTTGAAATGTTTCATGTGCCTGTAATTTTACAGGCTTACCTCCAAATTGCACCATAGCAGCACAAATGATTTTTTTTATACATATTCTACAATTTGTTTCGGAGCAGAGTTTAGCTGGGAGCCGTCATAATTATATCATGCATAATCTACATAGGAGTAAGTAATTTGATGGTCGTCGTGACGTTAACCTTCACCGGTAGCACACATGACAAGAAACCAAGTCCCAACAAATCATTGAAGAGGAACAATTTTTTTTAGTAGAATTTTGAACTTTATCTCCACAACATAGAGACTCCATAAATGGATATCACATCTTCCCAAGAATACTCGAGCATCCCCGAGAATTCTCACCGCTTCCCTTCGCCTCCACCGCATTGCAAATGTCAAATTGTCGACCTCGTGTAAGCTGCTGTGATTCGTTGAATGAATTATTAACAACCAATGACAGTAGCTCACACCCGCTTGACAATTTAGGTAGTCTGTGGAATGGACATGAAAACTCAATACAGTAGCACCCCGATTAACCGAACCCTCAATTATCCGAACGCTGACTTAGTATATCTTAACACTCAATTTTCCGAACATTATCGAGAATTTGTTGCTGAAAACGCGTTGTTCGTCAATTAAAAATTGGTGTCGATTCTGTTATGCACAAGCTAAACTTAATTTAGACTATTTCTATCTGTTTCTTTCCAATCAAACAAGAAAGGGACGGACGTGAATAAGACTTGTCAATTTTAGTTGAACTAAAACCTCTATACAATTATAATTGGCAGGTCAGAATGTGTTGATTAAAAACACGGAAAAGTTCAAGGCAAAACTAATTTGACATCTCTAACTTAGTTCTAAGGTATCACCGTCCTTTTCTTTCGCTGTATATTAGTAAGAGATGTCAATTCTCTAATTTTAGTTTAGTTTGTGAACAAGGGAATCGGCACCATTGACTCTTTTATAAGAAAAGCATTTGACAGTTTTATTGTTTCATATTTCAACGTTAATATGTATGTCAAATTTCAATAGACTGTACAGTTTTTAGGTGAAATGGTGTTGTTTTTGTTTGATCTTGTTCCAAAAAGCCCACATTTCGATTTTCCGGTCCCAATTAGTTCGGATAATTGAGGATCTACGGTAGTATAAATATTGTACCAACCTGTAAAGCAAGTCCTCTGTCCATGAGAGACCTAGAAGATACTCCGTCAGCCAAGACATGTACCACCAAGTCGTGACAGAGCAGGTCTATTACCGTTTGTTCTATACATACATGGGTCTGGAAAAATATTTAAAAGTTTACATTAGAGAGAGGTTCTGAAAAGGTAGCCTAATTTGTATAAATAAAAAATAAACCATCACGCCTGTATTCCCGAAGGGTTAGGCAGAGGTGTACCAATGCACACCCACAGTTCGCCGGTATGTTTAGGTCCTATGTAATAGGGGGGGCGAGCCTATTGCCATTAACCGGGCACAAATCCAAATTCCGAGCTGCTACTGAGAATTTCATAGAAAAACCCAATAACACTTTGCTCGACCTGGGAATCGAACCTGGGTCCCCTTGCAATTTGTATAAATGAAATCTGTATTTCATGTTGTATGAATGAGGCTTGTCATAATCGGTCCAGCTGTTTAGGAGATAAGGGAGAACTAACAGGCAGATAGACAAAAATGAAAAAAAAAAACATTTGGTTTATTTGTCCCCTTATATAATTTTAAGCTTAAATACTATTATGTGCAAATGGCAAAGCGTAATTAGTGGTAGACATTACAAAAAAAAAGCATCCTACCGATTTGAATAAAAAAATCTAGCGGGTATTTTAATATTTTTACCTCATGTATGTGACCAAAATAGTTATGAATATAAATGTTGGTGGATAAAGAAGAGGGAGGCCAAAGATGGATGGATTGTTGAAGAATGATAATAACCCTCATTTTTGCTTCGCCGTAGTCGGGTAAACAGAGAAGGGAGTCAATGATACAATGTTTGGCGCAGTGGCCGAACGACTGCTGCGCTGCGTGTAGTGGGTTCAATTCCCACACGGAACAAATATTCGTATGATCTACAGATAGTTGATCTGGTCTGGTTGTTTGTGAAAGTTGTTGTTAATACACCCACGATACAGGAGAAAATCCTAGTGTGATGCAGCGTTTTTATAAAAAGAAATGGAAAGACAGGACAGCATGGAAGAAGAAAAACTATTGCGCCGACCCCAAGTAACATGGGATAAGGGCAGAAAGATGATGATGATTTCAAAATATATACCTCAATGCCAAACAAGACAACGGATTGCAATTCAGGCCTGTCTTTCTTTAACTGCGCCTGCAGTTCCGGAGTATACATGGAGAACTTGGTCTTTTCGTAAACTAATGCAGCATTACAGATGTTGATATCCTTAGTTGTATGGCCAAGACCCTTGGGATATTGTTCGGAGACATATACGGGTATTTTGAAGTGCTGTGCGGCCGTAATCTGGAAATTTAAGATTGTAAAATTCCCATCTCTTCTAGGTTCATTTAAGACTAGATGTTGCCCGTGACTTCGTTTGTGCTGTGGTTTTCTTTTGCGTAACTCTCTTTTTTTATGGAAAATCCTGCCACAGTATTCCCAACCACTGCAACTCCTGAAAGCCCGAACCAACAGTGAAGACCGCCAGAAAAGCGCCGAGGCAATGAAGCTTGACAAGTCCCTTATATGAGCATAACCTTTTTCTTTATTATTACAATAAATTAAATTTCTGAAATAAAAGTAGCTAAAGTTACTCTTCCTAACTTTAGGTATGTGGGTGAAATTCCCATCAAAATCAGTCCAGTTGTTACAGAGATTAGCTGAAACAAACAGACAGACCAACAAACATTTCAAAAATTGTTTTTTTTTATGAAAAGCTGTTAATTAGAAATTGCAAACAAACAGACACTTCAATTTTATTAGTTTGTATATTGTAGATGTATAGATATCTCTGATACCAGAAAACATTGTGATGAAACTTGGACATATGAACTAATATTATAAAGAGGTAAAGTATTTTAGTGCGAGCAGAAGGTAGTAATTGATATAAGTCTGAAATTGCCATCTGCCTTGATCATTCCATTCAAAATATGCACTAAGACATACGAGTTAAGGACATCAGCCCATCATACAACGTATATTTGAGCAAACTTGGTGATCAATGCTTGTTTTCTTTGTATGGGAAGAGAAAATTTGGGCATCTGACCTACATTAAGCTTATATTAATATAATTTTTTCTATTCCCATATCTTAAAAAATTTGCCAAATCATTATGGATATGTATGATTGATATACATAGGCTGCCATCCAAGCAGGATTTCCTAGATTTTTACTAGCTTAGAGGATGTCTAGAAAAGGTTTTAAACTTTATGTACCTATGATTCTTTTTAATCTCAGTAGGTAAGTTAAAAAATATTTGTGAAAAATTTATTCACAACCACACCCAAACTCTGGCGATGCTAAAAAGCCAGCCGATGACGGCCGACAACGTAATGCTTTGGAAGTCTAGGGTCAAATTAAACCGGCTTATTTTTCGTTATATGCTAAACAACAAAAATAAGAACATTCTAAAATTTAATGTCGATACCGGTTTCGATGCAAGATTGCCATTTTATCAATTTCTTTAGCAATATAACCATCAGATCTTGGCAATATCTAATCAAATATTCTTGGGGCTTACTAGAAAAGATTACAACGCAGATATCAACACGTTATTACGTAACAAATAAATAATACTCACCATTTTATTCGCAACTTTAACCACCTCACTGAAATATTTTATGTGGGCTCGGAAGGTTTCTTGAATATCACATAGAAAGAAAGCTGTCTTTTGCGCCTCTAGGGCTCCCAATTTGATCATATTGCGAGTGCACATGATTGGACTATTATTAAAATTATTCACCGGCAGAAAAACACGAATTGAAAAGATACAAAATTGTTTTGGTAAAAGAATGAAATATTAAACTGACGTCTTACGTCAAAAGATTGTAAAATGTCAAAGAATTTGGTCACACCGGCAGTTGACGTGTCATGTAAGTATGTTTGCTGAATATTTTTATAGAAAACTAGAATCATGTTGTTATATACCGTTTGAGTAATTTTTCTTTTTTCTGAACTTGGCCTAATGTTATTTTCTAAATCAAATAAATTGAATTCAAACTAACTATTTTAAGAAATACTGGTAACACTAAAAATACTAGCGACATTCGTTTCCATGAACAGCTGATGTTTTCGCCTTTTGGAATAACAAAAAAATACTGTGGAAAAATACTTACATAATAATAGGTAATACTTCTAGCGTATTGATAATAAATACATTATATAAAATAAGGATACTCGTAAAATGTTATCATATTTTAACAAACTGAATGAATTTGAAGAAAGCGAACGAAGTAATAGAAAGAATAATATAATAATTAAATAAATAAATAATATTTTGTTAGTACAATATTTAAACTTCATTAAAACATTATCATCACTATTCTAAAAAAATAAATACCTGCCCACCCAAACGCCTTAAATACGTGAACTAGAAACAAGTCACTATTGTTTGACTTGTTGCTATTCGAAATATTGTAGGCGTTAGTGCATTATGCCAGAAGAAAAGTTATTGAAATCAATAATAGAAAGATATAATATATTATTGTTAGTAAGTCTGTAAATTATATACATATTTATTAAATATATTGTTGGCAAACACTACTTGTTGACGAATAAAGGTCAGCGTAAATAGGATGGCAATAATTATGCTGAAGCAGTGTTACACTATTATAGTTGAAAGTTATGTGTAAGCGTGATTTAACAGTTTTTCACGCAATTTTTAACTTTACACACCATTACGCCTGTATTACCCGGAGGGTTAGGCAGAGGTGTACCAATGTACAACCACAGTTCACCGGTATGTGTAGGTCTCATATATTAGGGTGCGAGCCTATTGCCATTAACCGGGCACAAATCCTAACTGCGAGCTGCTACTGAGAATTTCATAGAAAAACCTGGGAATTGAACTCAAGACCTCGAGCGTAGTAGTCGCGCTTAGTACCACTAGGCTAACTAGGCAGTGTAGCTCAACTCAACTTTATTCTATTACTGTTGATTTTTGAGTGAGAGATTTTTTTTGAAGCATTATAAAATGTATTATTATATTCGAAAAAATGGGTCTAAAAGTTGGCCTCTGTCAATAGGCACAGGCAACAGGCAACTACTTAAGTGGCAAACTGTTACGGAAACAGGCAGCAGTAGCAAAAACTACCTTTTTAATTCATTCCCTGTACAGGCAACCAATCTCAGGAGCGACTAATCGAGTAAGTAGGCAGGAGATACCAAAGTGCACAAGGGTGTGCGCAAATACAGGTACACTCCCTCTTCCCTCATTGCCATAATCCTATGGGACTATGGGACAGCAACCTGACACGACCAGGGGGAGATCAAGAGCAGGATCACCAACAGCTTTTTTTTTTTTTTAGCGATGGTAAAATCATCAAATGACCCCCCCCCCCCCCCCGTCCAGGGCGGGGCGGGAGGGAGTGTCAGACTTTTACTGACTAAAAACCATCTATGTTCCTTCATGTGCCCTTTGCGTTCCGGGGGCGCGGTATCTCTTTCGAACATCCCGCAGCCCCCCGGCAGGGATATCACCAACAGCTTTATAATCGAGTTTTTTTTTAACGATTGGAAATCATCCAATGACTTCCCTGGGCGGGGCGGGAAGACGTGTCAGACTTTTACTGACTAAAACCCATCTATGTCTCTTCATGTGCCCTTTGCGTTCCGGGGTCGCGGTATCTCTTTCGAACAACCCGCAGACAATCGAGAACTTGATACTAACATTTTGCCCAACCTAAGAATCAAACGCGGGACCCCACGCTCAGCAGGCGCACATACTTTACAAAGCAGGGCAACAGTTTACCCTGTACCGAAACACAAAGACAAAACACATAATAATATCAGTACCTACCTACTACCAAAAACCAAAAATAATCGACTACAAACCCGCACAGGCAAACCCTAATCCAAACCAAAAAAAAAAACGACTAGGTATTTAAGTAGAACCGCGCATTGGAGCAAAAGTCAAAAACGAACGCAGACGTATCATTACCAAAAGTCGGGCACGCAATTTCTTAAAAAACTATTCTCTTCCAAATCTCTAATTTACCGAAAAAACTGTATCATTCAAAAAACCTTTTTGTATTTTTTCTATTTTGTGAACGCGTGACTTTTGAGTGACTGTTTTTCGCCTTAGGCAGTGTACGAACGCAACTGTGGTTTTAAAAAAAAAAATAAAGGAACATGGCGCCCGGACGATCGCGTGCGCCTTTTCGGCGGGAAAAGGTTTTAGAAAAAAAAACATTAGACAGATCTCTACCTGTGACGTCGGTGCTTCAAAGTGCTATCAAAAAGACATAGGTCAAGAGAAATTAAAGAAAGCCGGGAAAAAAAATTGTTTAGGAGAACGGAAACTGGAGTTTTTTTTAAACATTGGAACATTGGATTGTAAACATTTCCACGGCGCACCTAATTTTTAGTGGTTACCGCTGCCTGTAAAGTCACCTGCAATACCAGAGGCCTTGCAAATGCGTTACCATTGCAGAGACAATGTTGAAATGCCTCATACATACATAAACTCACGTTTTTTTCGTGTATGGGTTGGCAGAAACCTCAGAATGCCACCTAACTACGATCCTTACTTATTAGGTAAAAGACTGAAGCCTACCCTAATATAGTAGGGAAAGGGCTACATATATACAACTGCAATACCAGAGGCCTTGCACACGTGTTGCCATCGCAGAGACAAAGTTGAAATGTGTCATGTGCCTGTAATTACAACGGTAGGTACCCATTGCCTCCAAAACGGAACACAGCCACGCTTCTATGCGGCAGACATAGGTCGTAGTACTAGTAAATAAATTATTTCTTCATAATTAACTTATTTTAATGGCTCTATAAAGTGGAAGGAACATCATAAAGTCGGTCCAAACATTGACCTATTAAAAATCTTGCATCAGGTACCAAACTTGAGATTTAACCCATGTTTGGTACGAGAAGATTTTATTTTATGTACCATACCTATAGGTACCTAAATACCACTCCGTCGGTAAACCCGACAGCCCATAAAAAAACCAGTAGCCATCTTCGTAATAATATTTTATTTCACACTGGCAAATTAAAGTATGACCAATAAACAAAATTAACAATATTTTTAACCGGCGACAGTGGCGCCACCCCATCCTATTAGGAAGGACCGGCGTCAGGCGGCGCGTGCTTTTAAAGGAGTTTTTTATCTTTATTTTTATTATAAAAACAGCTTATAATTACAGACTTTAGACTGTTTTACGTAGTCCAGAGGTTAATAACGGGTCGGTTTAGCGTTTTTGAAGTTTGGATTACTGAAAAGTTTTTAACGTGGTGCGTTTTTTTTTAATGCTCTAGATCAGAAGTCCATCATACCATCACGCCTGTATTTCCCGAATGGTTAGGCAGAGGTGTACATTGATACACCTCACACCGCCACACCGGTGAACTGTGAATGTAAGCATTGGCTTACATTCACAGTTCACCGGTGTAATTAGGTCCCATAAAATAGGGGGCGAGCCTATTGCCATCAACCGGACATAATTCTGATGTCCGATCTGCTAGTGATTCAATAAAAATATAAATTCATAAAAAAACCCAATAACACTGTTCGACCTGGGAATCGAACGCAAGACCTCTAGCGTAGCAGTCGCGCTGGACCACTAGGCCAACGAAAGGCTAGTCTCTAGGCTTCTTATTAAAGTTATTTTTAAGTGTGTTTCACCTCTGACTTGTAAATTGTTTTTGATATATGTTTTACATACATACATAATACATAGGTACATAAACTCACGCCTTTTTCCCATGGGGGTAGGCAGAAACCACGGAACGCCACCTGCTACGGTCCTTACATACTCCTTTCGCCTCGTTCACTTTCATACATCGTCATCTGAAATACCTATGTTGTGTTTTATGTAATATTATTATGTTTACTTTAGCTTATGTTTTACCTTTAATTACTGTAGTTGGCGCCATCAGCTGTAATAAATTATAAATTAATGAGTAGGTAATAGATACCTAGTAAAGGCGTTACAACAGCACGCTACTACACACGGGAGCGGAGCAGTAACCAAAGGACGTAGTACAAAGTCGCAGGCAAGCTAGTATAAGAATAAAATACAGATAAAATATTCTATTAAAAACCTACCTCACATATTTGATCTATCCACCATGCTATAAAAGATCTATAGATCCAACGCACTCTCAGTCCGGCGCCGGAGGCGTGTCAGTGCGCAGAGACAAAGTGTCAGTGGCGCCAAACCTTTCCGCTTTGGACTTTTTACTTTTTTTTTCTTTTTTTTTTCCCAGACGCCCCGCGGCAAAGGCGTTGGTGCGGTAAAAGTATAGTTCCAATAATTTAATTAAGTGGCCCAACTAATTTTTGATAGTTTGGTCTTTGGGTTTTGTCGTTCGCAGATCTCGGTTTTGTGTCGTTTGTAGAATTATTAGTTTATCTGTTAGCTTGAAGGGGTGTACTAACTAAATGACGTTTAAATTCAAGTTACAATCTACCTAGTCTACTCAGTGTCAAGAAACCCAATTCTCGTAAAAATGTAGTCGCAATTTCATCTCAGCGACAATCAATGTCAAAAACTTGTCAAAAATTTAGGAAATTAGGGGTATTTTTGACTTTTTACAATGCGATCGTTGTGGAACATTTGTAAAATTCTGATATCACAAAAAAAATACGGAAATAAAATCGCTAAAAATTAAACTGAAAATGTATAAATGAAAGAATGAGTAGTTAGAACAGTTTTGCAGACTTGTAGATTTTAGACAAATTAAGTACTTACCTAGGTAACAAATTTTTGATTTATGATAAAGACAATAGTAGATGCCCATAGATTCCACACTTTATTTCTCACAGACAAAACAGTAAAACCGAACCCACTTATAAAAATCTCAAGAAAAACACTCAATTTTCCTTTCATTACATTAGCTACATTCCAATGCCCAGTTTTTCTAATTATAACCGACAAATCATTGGATTACCGTAGTTAACAAAAAAACACTTTTACCGACATCCAAATGAGAAGGCAAAATCAAACATTTCCTGCTACTAATTGCCGCCATAATTGGTGTTAAGAAAAATGGCGTTCGCGCCAAACAATGGACAATGGAGCACAGATAAAAAAATGAATTAGTTTTATTTGATCGCGTCTCGATGTATCGATGTTTGTGTGATAATAATGTGTCGATAAGAACATCTCTTTTATTACTTGTGTTCATAAATTAATCCTTTTGTTTTAATTGTTACTTTCTTTACTTATTTATTAATTTATTTAATTTAGAAGAAAGTTATTAGTCTGTACTAATAACAACGTTGGATATCATAACATATTTAAAGACATTTGCTAATTACAAGCTTCCACATGCTTCCATTTTCCATTATTTTTACTTTTTTATTTTGACTTGTTTATTAAATTTATCTACATTTTAGTTTTGTCACAATAAAAAGAAAGTACCTGCTTCTTATTGTCCCATTCCAGGGCAAATGCCTCCTCTCATATACAGAGAAGGCACGAGCATTGATCACCATGATTGCTAGAGACGGATTGGTAATTTCAGACTTATATTAATTACTAGGCCGGGTTTCTTCACAATGTTTTCCTTTACCGATGTCAAAGATGACCAAGATAAACTTAGAAAGTATAAATAAATTAATAAAGTCACATTTGTACTTGCCCGGTTTCGAACTTGCAGCCTCATGCATGAAAGCCGGACAGCTTAACCACTGGGCCATCATTACATACATAGTAAGTCACTTAAAAAATAAAAAGTAAAACCGTTTTACATACTAATAGTACCTACCTAGCCCGGTTAGGCCTCCATACAGAGAACCTACCTTACTATTTGAACGTAACTTCCATTCTAACTGTAACATTTTTAAATGGCCATAATATACATTTATTACAAACAAATATAAGATATTTAATCTATGGCAATAACTGCCCACAGCCGCGACCTTTGGTCATCAAAGTTCACATTAAAAAAAAAACAAAGCTCGCTCACTACCACGCGTTCCCGCGCAAAGAATGACGCATCCAAAATGGCGAATTAAAAAGTAATTAATCTTAACCTCTTCCGTTGTGAGACTCATTTCTTTATGTTTTATTGCGTGTGAAAGCGAGTTAATATTAAATAAATCATGTCTATGATGCATGGGGAATCTAATGTATTTTGTAGTACTCGTATGTTATGGTTTAGTTCAAAAATGGAATAGGTAATGCAGTTCTGCATTGGTATTCTGTAAAAAAATCTGGGTGAATTTAAGTTTATTGTATTTTTTTAGTTATCATACTACTAAGGATTATTTACAATTATTATTATATAATTAACCTAAGCATAAATACGTATAAATAATAATTGAATCACAAAGTGTGTAAGTACCTACCATTATTATGCATCAAACAAGTTGTCCGCATCGCTGTCAATGGGGCAAGTGTCCACCAAAAGGCTGGCAGCTTTCAGAATTGCCACGTTATAGGCCAATGCTGATGTTTTGGTCCAAGAAAAGGCCAGCACTCTCGGTCCCGTGAAGAGTCAACCAAAATCTTAAACCACAAGTGAATTTAAGTGAAGTGAGTTCGTTGGGAAGTGTCATCCCTGGACAATAGGAATTGACAGCCCGTCAAGCTAATTTCAGAGACTTATATACAAAATAAATTGGCTGCCTTGTTTTTTATTTGGAAACTCCAAAACTGGTATAACTATTAATAGTGATAATAGATACTTATGGCTCCGAACCGCCGCTTCCAACCGGTCCTTTCGGAAATCTATGGGGAGACCTATGTCCAGCAGTGGACGTCCTACGGCTGATATGATGATGGCTCCGAAGACAGTTGCAATCACCATTCAAGTCCAATAGGGGTAGTGAAGTGTTTGACTTCCCACCACCGGTACACTACGCGTCGTCACCTCAGGTGTGTAAATTGGGGGGGACATAGGTCATTAAGTACCAAGCTGACCAGTGACCCCGTTTTTCGTCATTGACTTCCATGATTGATTCAGCTGTCCAAAAGCATCGCCCTTGACCGATCGTCAGAGGTCATTTGTAAGACATCTTTGCTTTATAATATTACAAAGAAGAAAGGTTTTTGTTTGTACCGAATAAGCTCCGAAACTACTGGACGGATTTTGACTATTAATTTACCAATAGATAGCAAAATTATCAGGAACTAAGATATCATCACGTCTGTATTCTCCGAAGAGTAAGGCAGAGGTACCGTGTACCAATGTACACCCTCAGTTCTCCGGTATGTTTAAGTCCCATGTAATAAGGGGCGATCCTAGTGCCATTAACCGGGCACCAATCCTAAATCTGAGCTACTACTAAGAATTTCATAGAAATCCCAGTAACACTTGCTCCGCCTGGGAATCGAATCCAAGACCACTAACGTAACAAACAGTCACGCTTAGGACCACTAGGCTAACGAGGCAGTTAAGGGGCTACGACACTCAGGAGCGGAGCAATAACCAAAGTTGCAACTTAACCCGGGTGTTACTACGCAGACGAAGTCGCCAGCACAAGCTAGTAAGATACTATTGATATACGTAAGAATCACAGACATTTTCTTATCACACAGCCTTGGGCTTCGTAAGCATATAATAAATCATGCTTAGTACTTAGTAGCTGCCATCTTTGATGATTGATTACTCATTGTTTGAAGAAAATATTCTTTTTTTTATGTAAGTACTTGTTGGTTTGTGTGTATGTAGAGTGATAGAGATCATTTTGTATGATTTTGACACCCGTGTGGAGTGTTATTTGGTTTTTCAAGCAGGACTGCCTCGATAGCCTGTCCTAGTGGTCCATATGGACTTAACCAAGGCTTTTATTTCAGAAAGCTCGCACTTTTATTTCAGAACAATAATTAGGAAACCGCACAAAAAAAATGTCATGATGGTTTTCTTCACCAATCATCATCTGCTTAACGTTTTCCCAACTATGTTGGGGTCGGCTTCCAGTCTAACCGGATGCAGCTGAATACCAGTGTTTGACATGGAGCGACTGCCTATCTGACCTCCACAACCCAGTAACTGGGCAACACGATACCTCTTGGTTAGACTGGTTGTCAGACTTTTTGGCTTCTGACTATCCGTAACGACTGTCAAAGATCTACGAATGACAGCCGGGACCAGCGGCTTTACGTGCTTTCCGAGGCACGGGGGTGTCACACCACCAACTTCCAAACTCCGGGCTGCTACTGAGAAATTCCTAATGGAAAAGCCCAATAACACTTTTTGCCTGACCTGGGACCGAAACCCGGGACCCCTTGCTCAGCAGTCGTGCTTGCAACCACGAGACCAACGGGGCAGTATAATATTAAGGTATAAGTCAGAAATCGTTCGCCTATCCGCCTGGAGCAAGCGTGTTGATCATTGCTCATACAAGGTCAATTGAACGTCCCTACATTAGCATATCCTTTACACTCTCGGCCAAACAAAGTCACCCACCTCACGACTTCTTTATCGTGTGGGCAGTAAGGTCTTACGACCCCACACACCCTAGTGTCAGAGTTTCTAAACCGCCTCAAGGGCCTCTAACATGGTTACCGATATCAGTGATGTCCTAGATAAACTTAGAAAGTACATATGAATTAGAAAAAGTCACATTGGTACTTGCCCGTGCCCGGTTGCGAACCCACAACCTCGTGCATGAGAGGCGGGCGCCCTGACAAGCCGCCATGCTGTCATCGGCTTATCATATTCACTAATATCCATTATAAAGGTCCTTAAAAGAATAAAACACCTATCAGGTAGCTCAGATGAAGATGTAGGCTCAATCACTAATTAAAGAAGAACGAGTGGAATACTAGTAATTGTGTTTAGGTATGATTTTGAGCTTTATTGTTGGTGATGATAAAGGTGGCATTGGAATGGTGAGAGTCAGTTGAATGAGTGTCAGTTTGAAGTGGTATAGTTGCTTTGTCAGTGTTACAGTTGCGAGCAGAATTATTGACCACTCGTTTAGGTTTATGTGAATGTTGTTAATTATGAGGATTTATTTAAAAGTATCATAGCCCATAGCATAAAACGTCAGTTACGAGTATGTGCCAATGAAAGTCTCGTCATTGAAAATTGACCCAGTCGTTTCGGCTGGAGCAAACAGACAGACAAAAAAAACTAATTTGTTTTTCGCGTAAGTAATAATGTAGATATAAATTAGTTTATTGGTCACCCTTTTTAAAGTAAAAAAAGTAGGTAGTAGGTAATAAGAAGTATAAGATATATTAACAATACTATAGATTCTTCTCTGATTTATGCTAGGGTAAATGGTAGAAAAAGAGTATGTGACAACTTTTGATTTTTTTTAAAACTTATCTATTTTAATATCCTGTGGCCACTTAATTCCGTCCGCCAGTGTAGGTACGGCGCCTGCGCATAAACCGCTAGTCATCGCAGGCGGCGCAGGCGCACCATCAAATGGACACTAATGTAATTTGTTAGCGCCGCTTACTACATTAGAGTTAGTCGGGATTTTTGGGAAGTAAATCTTTTTTACTGTAGTTTTTTCTGATCTCATGTCGACACGAGGTGCGTTAAAGAACACACAGACCTACACAGTGAGTGTTTACATAGACCATGTGCACAGAAAAATGATAATAAAAAGGCTATTCAATGAAAAACAAAGAAAAATAACAATTGTGAAAATAGAGTGCCTCAAACCGGCCCAAATCAGCATAAATGCCAGACCACTTGCGCCTGACGCTGGTTTTCAGCTGGACCTTTGTGAAGAAGTAGAAGGAGGTAGGCTAGAATAACTCGTGTCTAGATAAGAAGATTATTCGTTGAGCAAAGTACGATCAGTGACTGCCCAGTGGTTGAGGCAACCGCCTCTCATGCACAAGTTATGGGTTCGCAACCGGACACGGGCAATAGTAGTAAAGGGGCCTGTCGTGCGATATCGACCTGGGCCACTTCTTATGTGTGCTATTTGATTTATTTAAATGAAAGCAGGAGTACTTATTTAGTTTAGCAAGTTAATTTATTATAAAAGAAGATAACGATGAAAGGTAAACGAAGAAACAGATCAGCGAGAATTTTCCTATATTACATTATGTACTTTCAAAGTTCATCTTGGACATCACTGACATCGGTGAAGGAAAACATCGGGAGGAAACCTAGACTTAGTCGTTTGGCGATGTCTTGAAAAACTAGATGAGCGCTCGGACCCCATTTCCCTAGTGTTTTAATCTATAGCTTCCAAGAAGCTGTATTTTTTTTTATTCCATATGTTTAATTAAGCTCTTGACTCGATCTAGTCTTGGTCAAAGGTGACGGCTGGCTATTTTTTGCTCTTGGTAACGGCTATACAAAGTCTTCGATGGAGTAAGCTTACCCAGAAGAAGCCTGTTCACTCTAACTTTGAAGAGATTAGGGTCGAATATTTGCGCCATTTGAGCTTTTCGGCACTAGACGCAGCCGCCCCAGCACAACACGTCGTGCTAGGAAGATGGGATGGCTTAAGGGTGTCGACACATGTTGCATCCCACACCAAAGGCCTACCCAACTTCCAAAGCAGGAATCAATCGTTTTTTTTACCGCTATTTGCCTTAAGGTGTAGACCGATTAAGTGCTTCTTCCGGGAATCGAACGCCGGCGCTGTGAGTCATAAAGCGGTACTGGGAACTGCAGCGGTATTTGTGTAGTAATGCAATTATTTTGTATTTTTTTCTGCGTTTGATTTGAGTCTAATTTAATTTTCTGCCGACTTTATATTGTAGTGGTTTAGTTGTTCATGTTTGTTTGTGTGGTTGTAAAGTTTCAGTGATGATTATTGAGGGATGGGCAGGTGGCCCACTGTTTTACAGATTTTTTTTACCATCACGCCTGTATTCCCCAAAGAGTTAGGCAGAGATGTACCATACACACACAGTTCGGCGGTATATTTAGGTCCCATGTAATAAGGGGCGAGTGTATTGCCATTAACCGGGCACAAATCCTAACTCCGAGCTGCTACTGAGAATTTCGCAGAAAATCCCAATAACACTTTTGCTCGACCTGGAAAACGAACCTAAGACCTCTAGCGTAGCAGTCGCGCTTAGAACCACTAGCCCAACGAGGCAGTTAAAGTAAGTAATAAGTTATGTGATATACGATTCAATGTTAAGTTTGTGAAGAAGTACTGATTATGTATGGTCGTACCGAGTCTAGTCAATAAACAGAAAATCTTGGGTATAATGAAGTTGGACACCCTGATCTAGCTGATTTGCCTAGTTCTGTTCTGTCTCCTGCTTGTTTGGAGGGAAGTGGAAATTATGATTTTTCTTACTTCTCTACTGTTCTTTTCTGGCTAATTTCATTGCGGGATCCAACAGACAGTTGTATCGTTTCTCCGGGACTTGTAGAGCTTCATTGTCTCGGCGCTTTTCTTGTGGTCGCCACTGTTGATTCTGGTTTTCAGGAGTTCCAGTGGTTGGGAATAGTGTGGTGGGCTTGTCCTAATAAACAGAAGGTATATGGCTGGTTAAGCTTTCGGGGACATTGTCGTGATATTATATTAGGTAGGTTTTCATTACAATGCAAATATAAGTAAAACATTGTTTCTTAAAACAATAGTCTTTTTATATAGCTGGATGGCAATCAGGCCGACAGCCCACCTGATGTTAAGTGGTCACCGCTACCTATAGACATCTGCAATACCAGAGGCACCAGAGGCCATGCAAATGTGTTGCCATCCCAGAGACAAAGTTGAAATGTCTTATGTGCCTGCAATCATACCGGCACCCATACCGTTGAAACCGGCACACAGCAACGCTGCTTTGCGGCAGAAATAGGTATCTACGGAAAAAAATATTATTGAAAATCGTTAGAATTTTCCCTTCAAGGTCTAAAAGTGAGAGTCGGTGTCATTGCGTCAGAAAGAGACGGAGGATGTGCGAGGGAGATGGACGTACCCCTCCGTTGAAAGCAACGGCGCCACGGACCCTTAGTACCGATAGTAGACAAAGGATTTGGAAATAGATTTTTTTTATTTAATTTTTCTTAATAAAATTATGAATATTATGAGAATCATCAATTTTTTTGGTAATATTTAGATTTCTTCTTTAGGACACATGCCACGCAGAGCTGATGGCCGATGGGGCCGCAAAGATCTCGAATGGAGACCACGCACCGTCAAGCGCAGCGTGGACGTCCACCCACAAGGTGGTCTGACCACCTGATTAAGACCGCAGGAAGACGCTGGATGCAGGCCGCTTCCAACCGATCCTTTTGGAAATCTAGGGGGGAGGCAATAGCCAGCAGTCGACGTTCTGCGGCTGATATTTGTTAGTCACAATAGTGATAAACTTATGTTTCTAGACATCAACAGTTTTGTTGACAAATTAAGATCGACTAGGGATACAGCGTATCTGCCCATTAGATTTAGACGTCAAATAGCTTGGCTATTAGCTTTTAATATTAACTCAGACATAATTAGTATGTCGAAGTCCTCCATAATTAGCACCACACTATTTAGTAACAATACTAATGTTAAGGTGGTAACAAAAAATAATGTTTTAAACTAGTAATTAAGACAACAGAAGATACCAACGACAATTTAGTTAAACTTATCAACAAAAAGGTATCTTCTAGCAATCCCTTACCAAATAGTAAACATGGAGGTAAGCAACATTCCTTAAAAATATTTCATCAAAATATTCAAGGTTTTTCTTCAAAACAATTAGAAATTGAACTGTTTTTAGAAAAGACAATGTTCGACATTATTTGTTTTACAGAACATTGGTTAAAGGAGTATGAAATGTTAATTAATTATGAGAATTATACTGTGGCCAGTTGTTTCAACCGTAAATCTATGCAGCGTGGTGGTTCACTAATCCTTATTAAAAATAGTATTAAATCAAAGCCCCGTAAAGATATAGTTGAACTATCGGTTGAACATATTATTGAGCTGTCCTGTGTTGAGCTAGATAAGCATGTTATAGTGTGCGTCTACAGACCCCCAAATTACCAAAATTACTCTATTTTTGAGACTGTAATGGAAGATGCTTTGTCTAAACTTACAACTGGTAATAAATCAGTAATAATCTGTGGTGACTTTAATATCAATATTCTAGAAAATAATTCAAATAGCAGTAGATTAATAAGTCTTTTTAAATCTTTCAACCTATCATATGTTTTTCTAGAACCAACTCGAATAACTTCGACTACTGCTACATGTATTGATAATGTTTTTTGTTGCTGCACCTACTTAGATAAGGCCATAGTAAATTATCTTCCGTCTGATCACAGCGGACAAACCGTTTCTTTTGAGAACAAAACATCATTACAAAAAGTGCAGATACAATCAAGACCAATAACATCTGGTAATTTGAATAAATTTAATAGCACTTTAATTAGTAAGTTATGTGTTCAGAGCCTTGATATGAATAGTGGTAGTACTTTGTATGAAAAATTCTTTTCAGTCGTGCAAACAGAGTTTAATAATATTTTTAAGAAAAAAACCAAAACAATTTGCCCAAAATTTTTATTTAGTGATTGGGCAACTAAAGGTATCAGGAAAAGTAGGGAACATCTATTTGAATTGTATGGCCTTAAGCCTTATGTAAATACTGAAAGTTTTAATAAGTATGTTGCTGCTTACTCTAAAATTTTTAAAAATACTTGTAAGTCAGCTAAAGCCTTGTACATTAGTAACAAGGTTAAATCAGCAGATAATAAAATAAAAACGGTTTGGAAAATTATTAATAACGAAACAAATAGAAATAAAAGACATAATGCTGATTATAGTCTAGAGACTTCCCGAGGTCCCATAAGCACAAATATCGATGTGGCTCAGGAATTTGTAACATTCTTTACCAATATTCCAATTAAAACTACTGAAGCTTTAAATTCCTCGCCCGCACTTGCTATGGATTTAGTAAGGGCTAATGTTTCAGCCTGTCCCAAGGAATTTAAATTTAAACATATTAACCCTCTGATTGTTATAAAGACGTTCAAACAACTCAAGAGCAAGGTTACCGAAGATCTGTGGGGCATGTCTACTAATGTATGTAAATCAATAATTGAGACAGTAGCACCCTATTTAGCTTTGATATTTAATTTGTGTATAGACCAAGGAGTTTTCCCTACTTTAATGAAGCACAGCAAGGTTATACCCCTATTTAAGTCCGGGGATAGCAAAGACACCAACAATTATAGACCTGTGTCGATTTTGCCGGTTTTCAGCAAGGTGTTCGAAAAAGTGATGCTCAATCAAATGCTCAATCATTTCAACTGCAACAACATCTTGCACGATCAACAGTATGGTTTCACCAGAGGGCGTTGCACTACAGACGCCGGTGTCACTTTAATTAAACACATCTTTAATGCATGGGAGGACTCACAGGATGCCATTGGCATTTTTTGCGACCTCTCAAAAGCGTTTGATTGCGTAAATCATGAAACACTCCTCCTTAAGCTCGAGCATTACGGACTTGGTCATCTAGCGCGTGACTTGATAAAATCGTACTTAAATGATAGACTGCAGCATGTGCAAATAAACGGTGTAAACTCATTAGGCTTAAAAGTAAAGATGGGGGTTCCGCAGGGTTCAATATTGGGTCCGTTTCTCTTTTTAGTATATATTAATGATTTACCTCATTTACTGAAAAACCAACCTCAAATGGTGTTATTTGCTGATGACACTTCACTGATTTTTAAAGTAAATAGAAAGGCACAACATCTTGACGACGTAAATAACGCTATGCATGAGGTTCATAATTGGTTTACTATAAATAACTTAGTATTAAATGAGAAGAAAACTAAATGCATAAGATTCGCTTTGCCAAATGTTAAAAGTATGTCATGTAACGTTACATTAAATAAGGATATACTGGAATTCGTCGAAAAGACAGTTTTCCTAGGGATTACGCTTGACTCAAAGCTGCAGTGGAGTCCTCACTTAACATCTCTAGCAGGGCGGTTGAGCTCAGCCGCTTACGCTGTCAGAAAAATCAGACAATTAACAGACGTGGATACCGCGAGGCTGGTCTATTTTAGTTACTTTCATAGCATTATGTCTTACGGTATTTTGCTTTGGGGGCGGGCTGCAGATATAGAGTCTATCTTTATTCTGCAAAAGAGGGCTGTCAGAGCCATCTATAATCTTTGCAGGAGCGAGTCTCTAAGGGAATTGTTCAAAAAAATTAATATCATGACGGTTCCTTGTCAATATATATATGAAAACATTATGCACGTTCGAAAAAACCTTCATCTTTTCAAAAAAATTGGTGATAGACATAATGTTTATACTAGAAATAGGAATAAATTAGATCAACCAGGTTTCAGATTGTCTAAAGTACACACTTCTTTTATGGGGTACTGTGTAAAATGTTATAACAAAATACCGCTCGATATTCTCGAACTAAATGAGAGAAAATTTAAAACTTGCATCAAACGCACACTATGTAGTCAGGCATATTATAAGTTAGAAGATTATATTAATGATAAGAATGCTTGGCTTAATGCTGGTCCTGCTCCACAGAGACTCGGGCTCACAAATTAATAGATATTGTTTTTTGGGAATGTTACTTACCCCTTTTTTCATTTTGATTGACCTTAATAACGTTTACCGTTATTTTATTGCTATTTATTACATACATCAGTCGAATAGGTTCACTAAAAACCTTAGTATTATATAATTTAACATAATTTATTTCAATTTTGTAAATGTGAGTACCATGGAGCCATTTATTTGTTAAGTTACTATGTGTTGGACACTGAGCATGGCAGTTGAGAGTTTCGTCATGCTCACTTTAATGTCTCGCTGACGGTGGCGCGTGGGTTGGGTCGTTTGGTTCCCTTCAAGATGGTTGAGCTAAATGGTGCTGATGCACGCGTCATATTCGTGAACGGGTGCTGTCAGTTGGGATTGGTCATCTCTTGACTGCCATGGCTTACATCTTTATTATAATTTTGTTATTTTTTATATTTCATTCTTTCACTTCATTGTTTTCACATATAGAAGCAACAAGAATATTGTAACCAAGTTTTTGTAAAAACCAAATTGAATGAAAAGAGTGTCCATGGAGTTTCTTGCTCGTTCTTCTCCATAGAGACCTACGTTTTGGAACGAGCAACTAGCTTCAATATTAAACTGTAACTTCTTGACAATTCAAAAGTGCCTGTAAATGGTCTAATTGATATAAATGCTTTGATTTGATTTGATTTGATACCTATGATGATGATGATGTTCTTTCATAAAAAATCATGAAATTTTGTACCGTAATTCTGGCAAATATAGACATTCTATTCTTTTCTAAACTCAACAGTCTTTTAAGAGACAATTACAATAATTGTACTTGTGAAAGAGGCATCCTTAGATCTAGAAAAATCCAATGACTGGATCTACTAGAATCCAGAGGCCAGATGGAATCGACATCTACCTGAAAGTAAGTACTTCTATAGTAATATTATAAATCTGCATTTTTTTATTATTATTTAAACGCGTTAATCTCCGGGGGTACTAGTCCAATGACGGGCCTGTTGGTCTAGTGGTTAGCGGCCCTGACTGCTAAGCCGGAGGTCGTGGGTTCGATTCCCACCCAGGACAAACTTTGTGTGATGAGCATGATTGTTTGTTCTGTGTCTGGGTGTGATTTATCTATAATATGTATGTATTTATAATTTATATAAGTATGTATATCAGTTGTCTGGTTACCATAACACAAGCTCTGCTTAGCTTGGGATCAGATAGCCGCTGAAAATTCTTTCCTTCATAGAAAGTTACGTTATCCTTATCCCTAAATGCTATAGGATATTTTTTTCAAAAAATTACAGAGTAGGGATCTCTAATTTTTTGAAAAAAAAAAAATAATGTCCTGTATAGACTAATTCACGCAAACGAAGTTGAAGGCAAAAGCTAGTCTTTTGTTAAAATAACACGTTACGTGACGGTTCGCAGCGTGTGATGCTGACGGTACACAAATAGACAGCTTCAATCACGTCTGCGGAGCAAACGCGATTGTTTTTACGTCTTTGACGAGCGTCGGTACACACGGGGCGAGGATTTACTGGGGTTTGTTTCATTTTAGGATTTTTTTTCTTATTTACTTAAACATTTTTGAAAAATAGGATCGTAGAATTATAAAGAGGTAAAGTTTGTGAGGTCATAGGTAGGAATCTCTGGATTTACGGAACGAATTTTGAAAATTCTTTTACCTATAGAAAGCCACGTTATTTCTGAGTGTCATAGGCATAACATCACACTATGACCCACGGGACCGGAGCAGTAACCAAAGACGTTATTCAACACGGGTGAAAATATTGTACAGGTGGATGAAGTCGCAAGCAGAAGCCATTCCGTAGATCGCCTTTGGTCATTATTTATTTATAGTTATTTTGTATCCAACTTATGGTCACATCAACACGAAACGAAATATCGTGAGGCAACCTGCCCCCCTAGCCAAGTCACAAACGATAAACGCAAACGCTGAGGAGGCTTTAATAGATCTTCAACTTTATGTGCTTGGTTTTAAGTTGAAGATCTAATGAAGATTGCATAGCGTTTTCGTTCGATCCAGTCGCTAACGCTTAGAAATCTATAATAGATTTTCAACTTAAGGCTCTTGGGTATTAAGTTCAAAATGTATTGGTACCTATCGAGCGTTTACGATTATCGTTTGTGACTTGGCTAGGGGGGCTGGACTGTAAAACTTCATCTTCTTAGCGTATCGATGGCTCATAAAAGAATATAAATGAGATATGTTTTAAATATTATGTTTGACCCAAAATTCAGCCACGGCAACACCATCCGTCGACGTAATCATTAGGACCTCCTTCTCCTCACGTGTGCAGGTGACTATTTTATACAACTATTTAAAATATTAAGGTAAGCTTGTCGCCGTGGTGGCCCAGTGTTAAGGCGCCCGCCCTCATGCACGAGGTTGTGGGTTCGCAACTGGGCACGGGCAAGTAGCAATGTGACTTTTCCAATTCATTATGTACTCTCTCTAAGTTTATCTTGGACATCACTGACATCGGTGAAGGAAAACATCGTGAGGATGCATCATGTACCTACTTATAATGAATATAAGTCCAAAATCGCCAATCCGCTGAAAAGATTATTGTATAATTCTACACAAATTAAATTTTTTGACCTATAGCGTTTTCTTTCATACTTCTCTGAAATCGCCAATCCGCCTTAAGCAAGCGTGGAGATCAATGCTCGTGCCTTCTCTGTATAAGAAGAGGCCTTTGCCTTACAGTAGGACAATTGCTATTATCATTTTTATAGGTCAAAGACTTTCGTAATAACATTCAAAGAAACAATTACAAAATGGCGTCGTGTGTTCCGCGCATGCGTGCTACGCCGGCCTGTCATTATAGCAGCGCAGACGCAGATCGCATTATCCCCGATACATTGAGATTACATACAATTATGTGCCTACCCGGCGGCAGGGCGACACGCGAACATAAACTATTATATTATGTATTGGAGTCGTTGCTTATGTATTTGTTTTTTTTTTTTTTTGGAAATACATACCATGCCAGGTACCTAAACCTCGCTTGGTATGTATTTTTTGGTTTAGAATTTGTGTTGTAGAGGTAGATTTGATTATGATTATTATATAGCAATAGTCTTGCCTCCTATTAGGTACATGGAACCTACACATAGCTCATAGTTAGGGTTTGTTCCTGGTTAACGGTAATAGGGTCGCCCCTATTACACGGGACCTAAGCATACCGGCGAACTGTGGGTGTACATTCGTACACTTCTGCCTAACCATTCGGGAAACACAGGCAGTATGTTATGTTTATATTACACAAATAAATAAAACTTAAGTGTCTGTTGATAATGTTGAAATTACAGCTTTTTACTAAGGCCGCTTTCACATTTAGGCGACTTTAGCAGCGCGGCTGCCGCGCGACTGTCGCCCCGTCAGAATTTCATAATAAAAAAACAGAAGAGCTGTCACCCACAGCATCTATTTTTAAAATGAAGTGCGCCATACTGACCTAAACTTTGATCTGTTCTTGTAATGTAAAGGAATGTCCTTTTGCCGCGCTGCTAACATCCTAATGTGAAAACGGCCTAAATGACACATACTGTAAGTATACCAAAATCTAAAAAATATTTAAACTAATCTACCTTTTTGTTCCATGCAATCTCCGAAACGGCTAGACTGATTTTGATTGGGCTGTTACAGGCAGATTGAGGATGATTCAAGGAGTAACCTAGAAAAGTTATCATGGTAAAGTTCTTACAAGTCTGACAACTAGTCTTACCAAGCGTATCGTGTTGCCCAGTAACTGGGTTGTGGAGGTCAGATAGGCAGTCGGTCCATGTAAAACACTAGTAGGTATTCAGCTGCATTCGGTGAGACTGGAAGCCGACCCAAACATAGTTGGAGAAAGACTTGGCAGATGATGACGGTTAGGTCTACCATCAGCTCAATCATGATCTGGCAGGGCAGAAGATGATTCAATTCACATCATGATCGTATCAAAATTCAACATTATTCCATCCTTTTACAGAAACTTTACAACAAAAGGTAAAACAAAACGCTTCGTCAGCGTCAAAGTTTTTCTATTATCCCACAGACGTAGCACATATTTCCGAGATAAATGTAACCTATGTGCTAAACCAGACTATAATCTATATTTATGCCAAATTTCATCCAGATCCGTTCAGCCGTTCTTTCGTAATTAAGTACCTAACAAACATCCATACATCGAAACTTTCGCATTTATAATAGGTAAGTTAATCTATCTGACTTATAATTATATAATAATAATTGTCTTGGATTACTCCTTTGCAATTCATTATTTCAAGGATGACGCTGGAGGCCGCTTCCAACCGGTCCTTTTGGAAATCTATGGGAAGGCCTAAATCCGACAGTGGACATCCTGCGGCTGATAATGATGACGATGAATTCATTGTCTCCGACTTAATTTTTAATTGAGCTGTTTATTATCACTGCTAAAACGAGCCACCCAAATATGGGTTAGCTTTCAACCTCTTTCTGTGATAAATTTCATCCAGATCTATTCAGCCGTTCTTTCGTAATTGAGTAAGAAACATACATCCAAACTTTTGCATTAAAATAGTAGTAAGTAAGGTTAAACACAGTAGCCATCTCATAACATTGTCTTCTTTGTTATTTTTTTTTTAAATAAGCCCTAATATGCATGGTTGTTCAACCCTATACTAAATAGAAGAGTCGCCGATGCATAAAATCCGATTTGAGACCAACAATGAGTGAGTTTACACTTGGTTTGAAGGGATTTGAGAAAAAATATACCGTTTTAGTTCAAAGGGACGAAAATATTGATGTTTTTGACTGTTTCAATGGTAATAGTTTCCAAATACCAATGTACATATTGGCCGCTTCCAATCGGTCCTTTTAGAAATCTTTAAGGAGGCCTATGTCCAGCAGTGGACGTCCTGCGGCTGATATGATGGTGATGATGAATGACATATTTTGCAAAGTTCAATTCTTACTTTTATCGTTGTGATTATTGGTGAACTGCCTCGTTAGCCTAGTGGTCCTAAGCGCGACTGCTACGCTAAAGATCTTGGGTCCGATTTCTAGGTCGAGCAAAAGTGTTATTGGATTTTTCTATGAAATTCTCAGTAGGAGTTCGGAGTTAGGATTTGTGTTCAGTTAATGGCAATAGCCTCGCCCCCTATTACATCGGACCTAAACATACCGGCGAACTGTGGATGTATGGTACACCTATGCCTAACCTTTCGGGAAATACAGGTACATACCATCATGGTGAATTACTTGTTTTATAAATAGGTAGCTGAAATTGATTCCGAAACCGATAACACGCGATTGATTGCAATTAAAGTACGATTCAAAAATACTTCAATGTCAAATAAGGTATAATATGCGGTACTAATAAGCTTGACAGAGCCCACCTCTATGCAATACCATCCCATTGTCTCTGCCCTAATTTCTCAAAAGAAGAAAAGAGGATATGTCTACTAAATCATAAAATAATAAGTCTATGGTACAATTTAAATAGATTTTGCACGACTGTCACTCTTTGTCGGCCGTCCAGGTAAATGTACCATTTCTTTTTTGAAAGTAGATTCCATGTTCCATTTGACAATAGGAAAGAAAAAAAAATTGCAAGTTTGACAGTTGAACGGTCACAGTTTTTGTAATTGTAGTTTTTATTTTGTGTTATTAATTTTGTTGCAAATCGTGTAGTGAATTTTGAATAAGGAACTTGCTTTGTCTTTATTTTTCAAATGTCTTTTTATTTTTCCCCGCGGTTCATTCACGTTACTGCTACGCTCCCGTGGGGCTTAGCGTAGTATTACATAGCCTAAAACCTTCCTCGATATATGGGGTATATAACGCAAAAAGATTTTTTCAAATCGGGCTAGCAATTCCTGAAATTGTCGCGTTCAAACAAACTTTATAATATTTGGAAAACAAGCAATAACGATAATATAGTAATAGTATTGGTTGATAGTAACAAGCTTTATAATATTAGTATAGATTACTCCAATATGGGTATATAAAGCTATAATAATGAAAGTTCGATGAACTATTTGAAAGCTCAATAATCTTCGAAATTACACACAACCCAATAATAAAGAGAGAGCTCAGTAAGAGAGTAAACTTAGAGTTTCTTGACTCCTTCAGAATTCAAAAGCGCCAATAAACAGTCTAATTGAAATAAAACCTTTGACTTTGAAATATCTTAACCATGCCATCATTAATCTTCACGAAAAATTAAGCCTTTGCAATACCAAAGTAATAAATCAAGAAATATTCTTACTAACATCAATATTTTGACTTAAAATTAACAAAGACATCAGTCCTAGCCACCATTTTGTTATGATGACACGACAAATTTCGGATTTTTTATCGAAATACATTAGTAAATGAGAATGCACTTTTCGTTGACGCGTTTTGAAGTCAGCTACTTCATTTTGCCAAGCTTTTTTTTTCTTTTAAAGATTCAAAATGCATTCGATTCTTCGTTTGAATTTTTTCAGAGGGAATATTTAAAAATGCAATTGTCAAATTGAATTTTGGTTTCTTGATGTTGGTTGGTATAATAAAAAGTTTACTAAGGTTTGAAATAAATTGCTTAAATATTACGTTGTATTTAGTTCTATAAAAAAGTTGAAGCTAGATAAATTATCTAGGTTTCTAGGTAATTACACAGATAATAAGAATAATAAAAACATAAGTGATTTTATCTTAGTAATTTCAGATCTGAATTCCCATAGAACTGTAGTTTTAACTTTCAAGCCACAACAGCCATAAAACAAATTTAATTAATGAAGTCATTAAATAAACGACTTAGTTTATTACTTACTATTTTTAATAATTATTCATTTATTTCTTAATTTACAATTACGAAAATTGATCATTTTTAATTACGAGCATTTAATAGAAAAGGATATTTTATTTGCAGTAAAAGATTTATGAACTTTACTTTTAAAAAGGCTAGTAACTGGTAGCAAAGGTATACCTCCATACGTCTTAAGGGACAATCAAATAAACAATAAAATTTGAAACGCAATTTACTTCGGCACATTTCGAGATTAATGCTAAAATATTATTTCCATACAGTTGAACATTGCTGTAGCATTTTCAACTCTATTCCGTTGTGATAAAATAAGTTTAAGACTAAAAGGTTTTTATTTAAGGGCAAGTATAAAATTGTGAAGTTGTAAACACATCGAAGTCCCACTAACAAGGTGAGTTTTAATTATTGAAAATTTTGTGTTAATTTAGTTTTTTTTTCGGCTGAATGCGCGGTTCCTTTGCTCGGCGGCGTCTTTGTTTTTTTTTTTGTAAGTTTGTATAATCTGTAAAATGGCGTGTTAGCGCCATTTAGGTTGGTTGTGTTCTTTTTTTAAATGATTATCTATTTTAAATTGTGCATTTCCGTTGTTATGCCACCCACTTGTCCTGATAGAGTTTCGGCAAATATTTATTTTATGGTGAACTTAATTAGGTCATAAAATAAATATTAATGTTTTACTTAATGACTATAGTTTTATCAAGAGGTGCCGTGTTCCCCAGTAACTGGGTTGTAGAGGTCAGATAGGCAGTCGCTCTATGTAAAACACTGGTATTCAGCTGCATCTGGTGAGATTGGAAGTCGATTCCAATATAATTGGGAAAAGGTTAAGCAGATGATGAGGATGATGATGACTTAATCGCAATAGTTTGTGAGGATGAATGAATTTGTCACGATTTAACGGCTGCATGAACGGAATTAATATTAATCAAATTAAGACCAATTTTTTTATTTTACCTAAATACTTACCTATACCTATTGTATTACAGATATTCCGCATAATATTCTCCAGAACGATTGCGATCACGGCGGCCAATATCAATGGAATTAGCCAACACAGGTGCACTCCCTCTTCCCTAACTCTCATAGTCCGATGACACAGCAATGCGACACGACCGGAGAGAGATCAGGCGCGGGAACAACGGCTTTACGTGCTTTAGAAGTCATAATGGTGTCACACTTCCAGACTCTGGGCTCATTATCATCATCATCCGCAGGACGTCCACTGCTGGACATAGGCCTCCCCCATAGATCTCCAATAGGACCGGTTGCAAGCGGCCTGCATCCAGCATCTTCTTGCGATCTTAATCAGGTCCTCCGTTCACCTTGTACCGGGCTGCTACAGAGAAATTCCTTATGTAAAATCCCAATAGATAGGAACCAGTTTTTGCCCGACCTGGGAATCAAACCCAGGAACCCCACGCTCAACAGCCGCGACTAACCAAAGCGGTATCGACGTTTTTCCACTTATCTACGAATGAAAGTGAACACAGCTGATTAAAGACCTACATAGCAATAGTTAAAGCAAGCTTATAGAACACCAGCGAACTGCCCGCGACTTCGTCCGCGTTGCTTATTTCACCCGCCATAAGTTACGTCTTTGGTTAATGCTCCGCTCCCGTGCATCGTAGCGTGATGTTATATAGCCTATGTTACTCGGGAATAATGTAGCTTTAAAAACCGGCCGAAAAGTGCGAGTCGAACTCGCGCACGAATCGCGCATTATTTATAATTATAAAAACGGCAAAAAAACTCACGTTTGTTGTATGGGAGCCCCCTTAAATATTTATTTTATTCTGGTTTTTAGTATTTGTTGTTATAGCGGCAAAAGAAATACATCATCTGTGAAAATTTCAACTCTCTAACTATCACGGTTCATGAGATACAGCCTAGTGACAGACGGACGGACGGATGGACATACAGACAGACAGACGGACAGCAAAACCTTAGTAATATGGTCCCAATTTAACCTTTTGGGCACGGAACCCTAAAAATTGTTAAATCGGTCCAGTAGTTTCGGAGCCTATTAGTTACAAACAAACAAACAAATATTTCTAATATTACTTAGTGTAGAATAACTATACAAAGCCGGCAGGTAGCCTTTCTGAACCATTTTCTTGAATAACACATACTAATTTTCTTTGACAGGAGCTGTCAAAGATACCTGTGTCATTATTTTGCTCTTTTTATAACTATATACTTTACTATACCTACTTATTATTAACAATAATGGGTTTTCTAGTGAAAGCACACTGCAGTTTCTTTTAAACCATCATCCATTTATTATTATAACTTAATCGTTTCATAATTAAAAGGCAAGAAAAAAAGAAAATTAGTTTTCACATACCATCACGCCTGTATTCCCCGAAGGGTAAGGCAGAGATTTACCAATGTACACCCACAGTTCACCGGTATGTTTTTAGGTCCCCATGTAATAGAGGGCGAGCCTCTTGCCATTAACCGGGCACAAATCCAAACTCCGAGCTGATACTGAGAATTTCATAGAAAAACCCAATAACACTTTTTGCTCGACCTGGGAATCGAACCCAAGACCTCTAGCATAGCAGTCGCGCTTAGGACCACTAGGCTAACGAGGCAGTTACTAATCAAATCAGTTCAGCAATTTACTTATCCCATCATGTATGCACGTAAACAATTTGAATGGCTATCACAATCAGATGCAACCGTTTAGTTAGGACATGCGTGCGCGCAATTGGTACGTTCAACTGCATAACGTTAGCAACAATTGAACTACAAAAATCGACCTTATTGCTTCTATTTACTATAGTACAGCTTTTTTGAAGGAGCTCGTCCGGTGAAGTACTACCACTATGCCTATTTCTGCCGCAAAGCAGTGTTGCTGTGTTCCGGTTTGAAGGGTATGGGTGCCGGTGTAATTACAGGCATATGAGACATTTCAACTTTGACTCTAGGTGGCAATGCATGTGCAAGGCCTCTGGTATTGCAGATGTCTATAGGCAGCGGTGACCACTTAACATCAGATGGACCGTCGGCTTGTTTGCCATCCAATGACAAATTGTTAACATTGATGTGCAGTTGTCTGTACTTATTTAACCATGACACTATGGCGTGGTAATAAATGGGTAATGAAGGCTAAACTGCTGTCAAGTTAATAGTAATCTGACGAGAAAGTGGCATGACATTTTGTTTTTTACTGCTTCTTCTGGGTAAGCTCACTCCATCGTAGACTTTGTCTATGTCACCTTTGACCAAGACTAGAGTCAAGAGCTTACACAACTCGAATAAAAAAAAGCAAATGAATTTTTTTGACAGCCTTTGACAGACATGCATATACTTTAAATTGCACATTTCGATTTTTAATATTTTAAAGTCATAAAACCAGTTTTTGAGAAACTATAACAATTTAATTTGTTATCAGATCAGAGAGAAGATAGGTCCCTACAGCGGCTACAGCACCGTAATAAGTCTTTTGTGCGCGCTGTGCAAGCTCTGCCCCCCTAGCCAAGTCACAAACGATAATCGTAAACGCTCGGTAGGTACCAATAGATTTTCAACTTAATACCCAAGAGCCTTAAGTTAAAATAATAATAAATAATAAATATAAAATTGTTGAAAATCTATTAAAGATTTCTAAGCGTTAGTGACTGGAACGAACGAAAACGCTATGCAATCTTCATTAGATCTTCAACTTAAAACCAAGCACATAAAGTTGAAGATCTATTAAAGCCTACTCAGCGTTTGCGTTTATCGTTTGTGACTTGGCTAGGGGGGCTGGTTTTGTTCTGGCCATTTCTGCGGCCCTCCAGGGGTCTGCGCCCTTCGCACCGCTGGCACTGCCCTAGTTGCGGCACTGGGTTCCTAGCACGAGTGTGCTAAAGTAGTGGAAAGTTGAAGTTCATTTCTGAAATTTGACTGCCTATCCTACCTCATTTTGGTTTTTAAGTTTATCTTGGACATCGCTGACATCGGTAACCATGTCAGAGGCCCTTGAGGCGGTTTAGAAACTCTGACACTAGGGTGTGTGGGGTCGTTAGACCTTACTGCCCACACCATAAAGAAGAATTAAGAAGTAGAGGCATTTTGGTTTTATTGTATATGAAAAGCACAATAAGCACCATCTATTAATATTAAATACTTAGCCTCCAATAAGTACGTACAGATACCTACCTACCTAATATCAAGACAGCTCTGAAAGGCTCGTTCAATCCCTTAAAGGTGTACCTAAGAGGCACAATGTGGTATTTTCATGTGGATGTAATGTATATGTTATAGGCAATGTGTAAAATGCAGGCATTCTATACAATACCTAGGAAATGTATAGAATGCCTGGGTCGTTCAGGCAATGTATGAAATGATGTTCAATGTTTAAACTATTTTACACTTTACCTAGGAAATGTATAAAATACCTAGGCATTGTATAGAATGCCAGTTGAAGCACCGGCAATGTATGTAATCGATTTTTCATCTCTATAATTTAGTTTAGATAAGTACTGATCTTTTGAGAGCTAAGCCTAATTTCAACTTCCATTAGCAGACATGTGTTCCATTGGTTTGTATGCCTAAGTACATACGAGTTTTTGCGTAGAGAGCGTTTCTCACATAGCAGTTGCCTTCGAATAAACATTTACATTTACAACGTACCAAAAAATTGCTGCAGAAAGTCGCCCTGTTCATTTCTTACCACTTGATTATGAAAAGATCATGATACGAAAGAAACCAACAGTTTTCATTTAAAATAAGCTTTTATTATACTTTTAATAAATTCATCATCATCTGCTTAACCTTTTCCCAACTATGATGGGGTCGGCTTTCCAGTCTAACCGGATGCAGCTGAATACCAGTGTTTTACATGGAGCGACTGCCTATCTGACCTCCACAACCCAGTAACTGGGCAACACGATACCCCTTGGTTAGACTGGTTGTCAGACTTCTTGGTTTCTGACTATCCGTAACGACTGTCAAAGATCTACAAATGACAGCCGGGACCAACGGCTTTACGTGCTTTCCGAGGCACGGAGGAAACTCGCTATGGTAAATGGTCACCCATCCACAGACCAACCTCGGCAAGCGTGGCTTAACCCGGAAGATCGGTCTATACTTTTAATAAACTGTAGGTAACATAATTATAATTTGAAAGGAAATAAAATCTTAGGTAACATCTTTAAACAAACTAAAATAGAGTAATATGAAAATTGCAATCTAGTTACTTGTAAGTACTTAATAACAAAAACAATAATTTTCTTAAATATCTTCACATGTTCAGTAATCGACACAAAATCTATGCGCTACGTTATCAAAGTATATAATAACATATTATTCAAAAAATACTTAGGTAAAGTTTGATTTATACCATTCAAAACCAACATTATTAAACTTTAATTTAACACAAACATTACTCTAAATAATATAAATTAAAAATCATCTAGAAAGGTTTCATATGTAGGTATTTAAAATGTGTAGTCACGTGTCTCCTTCTGGTGGTCGTTCATTATACACATTGCCTGATGCGCTTTGGGCATTTTATACAATACCTAGGCAATGTATGAAATGAATCGTATTATATACATTGCCTGCACGTTTTAGGCAATATATATAATGCCTAGGCATTCTATACAATGCCGGATTATACACATTGCCTATAACATATACATACATAGGTACCTACATAAACTCACGCCTTTTTCCCATGGGGGTAGGCAGATACCACAGAACGCCACCTGCTACGATCCTTACATACTACTTTCGCCTCATCCACGTTCATACATCTGGTCATAAAAGCAAGCTGGTTACGAGTACTGGGCATCTAACCTTTCTGAAGAACCTCACCAATAAGGTCAGGGTAGGTCTTTCTAGGGCGCCCCTTCCCAGCATTGCCACTCACATCTGCCACATAAATCCCTTTTGTTAGTCGCCTTTCACTCATCCTCTCAATATGACCGAACCATCTAAGCATACCCTTTTGAACCTTTGTTACTACATTTAATGGATATTTAAATAAAACAAAAGTTTTGTTAAATTAGTTTATTTATTACAATAAACGACACTGTAAAAAGGATGACATAATACAAAAATATAGAAAAATTACAAAGGCAACAATTTTCTTAAAATGTAATCCCAAAAAATCACAATATTAACACAGCGAACAAAGAAAAAATATCAATAACACAAAAATAAATTGGCAACCCCTTTTTGAACACTTCACCTGTGTTGCAAATCCGAAAAAAAATTTGCAAAGGGTCTATTAGACCCCCCCGCAACAATAGATGAATAGGGCAACATTATTGGAAAAAAAAATGGCAAAGGGCCGACTCATTTCGATTGTCATTTTGCTAATAAAAAATGATGGACTAGCCTAAATAGATTTACAAAGAAGCCGACGGGGTTCGGCTGTCTTCGGAAGTGTTCGGGTATCTTCGTTGGCGCATGGCGCTATGAAGTCCTTTCTTTTGTTAGACGCTTGTACTTTCTTTGTACATGTCCCCTGTTGCTTTTAAATGTATAATAAAAGAAATTTGCATGGTTCAGGAGTACCGTTGGACTTAATTGTAACAATAGTAGGGTTGTGTAAGAGTATACTAGCTTTTACCCGTGGCTTCGTACATGCGAATGTCAAGTGTGGTAGTCTTGGCAATAGTGTAGCTGACTATTACATACCACCACACCTGTATTCCCTGAAGGGTTAGGCAGAGGTGTACCAATGTACACCCACAGTTTGCCGGGATGTTTACCTTACTCCGAGCTGCTACTGAGAATTGCTCGACCTGGAAATCGAACCCAAGACCTCTAGCGTAGCAGTAGCGCTTAGGACTACTAGGCTAACGAGGCAGTGAAATATTTATTTATTTATTTACTTATTTAGGGACAACAATCAGCAGTGTAATAATAAGTACACATAGGTTATAACTTAATAATAGGTAACAAATACACTAGTCACAAAGTCACAATGTTATTACTAAACATTAAAATAAAATATTAATCTAATACTAATATTATGAAGAGGTAAGATTTGTTTGTTTCTTTGTAACGAAAGGGCTCCGAAACTACTGGACCGATTTTAACAATTTTTTCACCAATAGATAGCTGCGTTATTCCCAAGTAACATAAGCTATATAACATCATGCTACGACACACGTGAGCGGAGCAATAACCCAAGACGTAACTTATGGCTATTCAATAAGCAGGTACGTTTAAAATACTTAAGTTATTAAAGTAAACTTTCCTCTTACTTAAAAAGAAACATCATTAATTTAAAATCCACATCCCAAGCACAGTAGTTAATAAACTTTTATTATATTTTACGACAATATCTCTCTTCTGTTATTTATAATCTGTGACATTTATCGTTTGTTACCAACCTTTTTTGTTTGTTAAGTTTTTAATTTTATGAGGCGTGAAGTTTGTAGTTTATGGTCGGCCTTTCTGGTCATAGATACCATTAGAGATTAGACCGTTTGATCTTGATTTTTAACTAATTAAGTCTGAGATTGTAAAAATAGGGTAAATAAATGTATCGATTTGTTTTGAGGATTTCTTTTTTAGTTCTTTTATTGGTCGGGTTTGGTTTGAGGTTAGGTGAATGCTAATTTGTATTAGGTACCTATCCCGATTGTAGTAGGTAGGTATGTTAAAACGTAGGTGCCTATTGCTGCAATACCTAAGTTTTGATATTGTCACAATTTTGATAAAATTGGTATAGTAGTTTATGTTATCGTTAAAGCAGAACATTCAGAAACAAACTCATTTTTTGAATATCCATACTAATATAATAAAACTGAAGAGTATTTTTGTTTGTTTAAAGACGCTAATATCTGACGATTTATGAGGAAATGTGTAGGCATTAAGTTAGGTACGTCTTTGGTTACTGCTCCGCTCCCTTATGTCGCAGTATGATAGTACATAGCCTATACTACCCCTAATTAATCTGGCTATCATATACCGAAATATTTTTCATGTCCGACCAGCAGTTTAGGAGATTAGCGCGTTTAAATAAACAAAGAAACTCTTTAGCTTGATTGTATTAATACGAGTACACAGAGATTTGGCGCCATTGTAACGTCATCGAAGCATTTAAAATTGGAACCATCTGAATGACATAAGAATTAAATGACAGTTAACGTATAAATAAAACATTTACAAACCTAATAGCGTTAGCAACATACCTAATGACTGCAAAAGCTCAAACTAATCAAATCTAATCACAATAAAACTTTTTTTCGAAATAAAATCACCCTTTCCAAGGAAAAATAAATAAACAATAAAAAAGAATATAACCCGCCATGTTCCAACGTTCCTATTACAAATTCTAGGAAACGAAATTTGAATTTCGAACTGCTTTATAGTACAATAAAGCGGCTTGAAGCGCTATTACAGATTATTATGTTATGGCTTCAAAGTTTTGTATCTCATTATGGCGTTTAATGATTTTGGGTAGCGTTTTATTATTAACAAAAGGGTTTTATTTATTTTGTAACGTTGACATTATTAAATTAAGACTTGGTTATATTGCATGTTACATAACATCTTACAGACTAAATTGACAGTTACATATGTCAAAATTAAAAATTATGTGTTTTCAGCATATAAAAATAAAGCACAGTATTTTTAAGTTTGTCGTATAAAGTCAAATCTGTCTCAGAGATTAAAAAACATACTTTACTTACTATCTAAAGTTACAAAAATATTTCTAGATTATTATCCTAAATAAAATAAAAATTAACGCTCTTTCTCCTACTTATTTCAAATATTGAGACCATTTTTTATTTTTTTATTAACTCCTACCACCTGTATTGTTCACATTACGCTTGATTATTGATACATTATGGAATGCAACAAACATTTGAGATTTGACATTTGAAATTTATCTATGGTTTTTCTTTAAATTTTCGGGGATATTTTCTTTGCTTTCCTATAACCTTCCAGCTAAAAGAAAGTAGTTACTAAGTAAATAGTAACATACAACACTCTAGTATTTAAGTAGAAACTTTAGTTATAGCTTTTCCCCGCGACTTGGTCTGGTTAAATGTCGATTATCGCAGACCCAGACGAAGTCGCGAAATAAAAAGTAACCTATGTCTTTTCTGAAACCTTACCATATTATTATATCACATTTCATCAAAATCTGTTCAGTGATTTAGTCTTGAAAGCGTAATACACAGACAGAGTTACTTTCCCATGTATAATATTAGTACGGATTTAATAAAACCTCAAAGTAGAAAAGAACCAAGCCAAATATGTACGTGTAACTCAAGCCACGTTTAAAATTTTCGTTTTGACATAACAGGCGCCATTTTAAAAGTTAAAACGCGACATAATTGAGCAAATTGCCTATTAATACAACGCTTAGTGCCGACAGCCGCTAATAAAGAAAAATAAGGCAGCCATGACAGTTCTACAATACGGGTTTCTTAATTTGAAATTGAACTGTTTTTGTTTTTAATTTTGCCGCCACCTATAATAATCGGCCATTTTGATATTTTTATTAGAATTTTGCGCATATATATTAAAGCTATTTGCTATACTTAAGCGTAAAGCCGTTGGTCCCGGCTGTCATTCGTAGATCTCTGGCAGTCGTTACGGATAGTCAGAAGCAAGAGTTATCGTGTTGCCCAGTAACTGGGTTGTGGAGGTCTGATAGGCAGTCGCTCCATGTAAAACACTGGTATTCAGCTGCATCTGGTTAGACTGGCAGCCGACCCCAACATAGTTTGGAAAAGGCTAGGCAGATAGATATAGATATATTTTTCTAATTAATTATAGCGTTACAGATGGATAAACTACATACTTTTATTTTTATAAAAAAAATTATCACACATATTCCTTCTTTGCTATTAAAAACTCCAATTTCTTCATAATAGAAAGGGATGCAAGACATTACCCTCTAATTATTTCCATTATATCACACCTTTCAGGGAAAGAAACATTTAATAAAGGGCCAACGATTACTTCATAAATAATTTATAGCAGATACCACTTCGCTTTCCATCGCTCTACTGGTTAGCAGAGGTTAATGGTAATGCGCATGTAAAACGTCAATAGTTATCGAAGTATGGCAGTTGGATAAAAGAGGTAGAACTTAGGGCCGGTGGGCTGGCCGGTCATAAAGTTTTTTTTTTCAAATTTAAATATGGATTTAATCAAAAGTCGGATTAAAAAGAAAAGAAGTATGTCTTGGACAATGAATACTGGTGTTCCACATTTGAAAATGGCAAAAGATTTATACCTACATTTCTGAACCACCAAATTGAACCATTCTGTATTAAGTAATAGAGATATATAAATTTTATAGAGGCCTAAAACATCAAAATAATGAAAAGTCAAAGAAAAATCTTACTGTTTGAAAGCTGACATACTAGTCAACAATTTGGTGTCATTTTTATTCCAAAATTAAATTCAGAACCATTTAAAATATTTGCACCTACAACTGCATCGTGGATTTGTATTTTTGTTTGTAATGGATAAAAAAAACTTCTTAACCGATTTTAAAATTTGTTTAACCAATGGAAAGCTACTTTATCAGCGAATAACATAGGCTATATAATATCACGCTACGACCTATGGGGACAAAGCAGTACCTAATCTAAAACGAGGGGGTATTGCTCATCTCTACATATTATAAAACAAAGTCGGTTTCCGCCGTCTGTCCCTCTGTACGCTAAAATCTTTTAAACTACGCAACGGATTTTAATACAATTTTCACCAATAAATAGACTGATTCAAAAGGAAGGTTTATACGCATAAACCATCACGCCACGACAGGCGGGAGCGGAGCAGTACTAAAAAAGGCGGGGTAGAGCCAGTAACTAATAAATAATTCATAAATTCTAAACAAAAGGGTTTATTTCCTTACCCTGAAGGCTTGTGTCATAGATATGTAATTAGCGTCTTAAGTAATTGTGAAGGAAGCATCTGTCAGGTAGAGAAACATTTACAATTGGATTTAATTCTGTTAAAACGAAACAACACACGTAAAAATTTAACAGTGTACTAAGCAACGGCGGATCCAGGGGGGGGGTCATGGGGGTCATGACCCCCCCCCTGAGCTGGTTTCAGGACTTAGGTGGACCACTAATTGAACATAGAACTACATATCCTCAATATTTAATTAATTTGATATAATATAATAGCGTTGAATGGTGGAAAACTTTCGGTAACGAACGAATTTGAATTTTACCGCGTCACACTTGCGCGCGCTCCTCGACTACTAGCGTGTTCGAGATGAAAACTCACAGCATGGTGAGTTAACCGAATGATATTAATATTTTATGCTACGAGTAGGTACATACCGTTTCTATCAAGTTATAAATTCTTAGTTTATGCACTACGGACACAGTCATTGACTTTTTATTTTTCAGGTACTACTGTATCTTTAAGCAGAATACTGCAATCGAACTCAATTGATTCAAAAAAATCTACGGACGCTATTAATGATACTTTAAGTGTTTTACAAAATAAAAGAGAAAATGTGGACGTAATCTACCGACAGCTTTTTGAAGAGGCTAAAGAAGTAGCTGAGCAGCTAGATGTAGAAATTAAATGCCCCAGAATGGTATCAAAACAAATACATAGGGCCAATAACCAACCTGCTCAATCTGCTGAAGAGTATTTCCGCAGAGCTATACAGGGTGGAAATTTATTATGCTATCTGGAGGGAAAGTACTCTAAATACTTGAGTTAGCAAATTTTACTGAAAGGAAACATTCCTTTATTTTTAAAAAGAAACAAAACTGCATTTAATTAATTTTGAAAATATTCTTGCCACACCCAGGAATCGAACCGACTAAAATTCGAAAAAATTGCATCCTGTACTTTTTTGGCACTAATCGATAGGGTCAATCATAACGATCAAATCCCTGCAAACATGGTAGCGTGCACGCTCTGCACAGAGGACTGTCTGTGATGCCTAAAGTGTGGAAATGTTTGTTTAGTGAGCAGTGGCCAGTGATAGTCCTCGCCACCAGTCGCAGGCTAGCTCTGTCCAGGCGCAGAAGGCGCCTGGTTAGGCCCATGTCCAAACATGGCAGGGCCTTCTTGGATTGCCTGCACCCTGGTGTCGAGGCCCACCACTCCTCTGCTTGTGTATGTGTGTAGTCTTTCAACCAGTTCCTAAGCTGATTGAAAGGAATGGGCACTATTGGTTCAGGTCCGAAGGCTTTCGTGCTAGAACCGCTCCTGGCGAGTTCGTCAGCAGCATCGTTACCTAGTGATCCACTGTGTCCTTTGATCCATTGTAGCGTCACTCTGTTACGGTTTTTTTCCGTGACGCATTCTAGAGCGTTATGGCATTCCAGTATTAATCTCGATGTTATTTGGTTTTTTTGTAAAGATTGGAGGACTGAGGCACTGTCAGAGAGTATACGGATATCGGTGTCCGTGACTTTCCTGGCCTCAATGGCGTGTGCTGCTTGGATAATGCCTATATACATTCTGCTTGGTATACAGTATTGAGCATTCCAAGGGGTCGGGATATTTTAATGTTTAGGTCCTCGGAGAAGACCCCGACTCCAGTACCCCGATCCGTTTTTGAGCCGTCGGTATAAATCCCTAGTCTCTTGGACCCGAGTAGTCGCATAACTCCGATGTGAGCTCTATGTTGTAGTGTTTGTGGAAGCAGTGTTTTTTCACAATTCTATCGTTGGGTGATGCCATCATGTGCTGTCGTCTGATCGCATCCTCTTTCAGTTGTGTGTGTTTAACTCTGGAGTCTTTAATTAGAGTGTTGGATATTTCGAGTCTGAATGTTGCTAGGGCCGCCTCTTCTCTTACGATTAGGTGTAGAGGTGGTAATCCCAACATTGCCTGTAGCGCAGCGGTGGGAGATGTTCGCATGCTGCCGGTAATCGCTACACAGGCTAGTCTTTGCAGTTTCTCGAGATCCTTCTGGGCTATACTTAGTTTAGTCCTGGGCCACCAAACTAGAGATCCGTATATGACAATAGGTCGGATGACTGTGGTGTATAGCCAGTAGGTAATTTTGGGGGTAATGCCCCAATTCCTGCCGAGCAGTCTTCTACATTGCCCTAGGGCTATACTGGCTTTTGTGGTGATGTATTCTGTGTGTTTGGCCCAGTTCAACTGTTTATCCAAATAGATGCCCAGGTATTTGGATTCGTTTGATAAGCTTAGGGTGGCCCCAAAATTTTTATGTATTTTGGCTACAGTACCTGTCAGTGTAGCGACAGCAAAAAGATCTTTCTCTACGTTGCGCAGAATTAAATCGTGGCTAAGATCTTCGATGGTTGAAGATCGCCTAACCGGACTGGCACTTCTCCACGTTCATAAAAACGTACTCATTGACGTAAATGACGTAATAACGCGTTTCGGGAGAAGTCGTCAAAGAAAAATTGATTTTGCTATTTAAATATATGTATTTTGTCTGTTCGTTCCCTGGATGTCTTCAAGAGAATATGGCAATATGTACGTGTATATGTTAAGTTAAGCAAGTTATTAGGTGTTAAGGTTTCCAAGTGTACAATAAAGAATGAATATTTTGAAGTACAGTACTTCCGTACATTAATAAAATGTCTACTTTTTACTTGTATCTATTGTTATCAAAATTAAATTGTAAGTTTTCGACTTGACCACGACTATGTGACCCCCCCCTGGTGCCAAAGCTGGATCCGCCCTTGGTACTAAGTAAGTTGACGGGCCTGTTGGTCTAGTGGTTAGCGGCCCTGACTGCTAAGCCGGAGGTCGTGGGTTCGATTCCCACCCAGGACAAACTTTGTGTGATGAGCATGATTGTTTGTTCTGTGTCTGGGTGTGATTTATCTATAATACGTATGTTTTATAAATGATATAAGTATGTATATCAGTTGTCTGGTTACCATAACACAAGCTCTGCTTAGCTTGGGATCAGATAGCCGTGTGTGAGTTGTCCCAAGATATTTATTTATTATTTATTAGATATTTTAAATCTTTCTACTACTAATGTAAATTCTCAATAACAGCTCGGAGTTAGGATTTGTGCCCGGCTAATGGCAATAGGCTCGCCCCTTATTACATGGGACCTAAACATACCGGCGAACTGTCGGTGTACATTGGTACACCTCTGCCTAACCCTTCAGGGAATGCAGGCGTGATGGTATCTATGTGCTAAGTCATGATGACCCAGTGGTTACTACGCTCTCCTCTGAGGGTACGGGCACAACACAAAAGTGACTGTTTTCAATTAATTTGTATGAAGTTTTTCTTGGATATCACCGACATCGGTGAAGGAAAACATCGTGAGGAAACCTTTTTTTCTTTTTATAGACGGGAAATCATCAAATAACTTCCCCCGCCCTGGGCGGGGCGGGACGGAGTGTCAGACTTTTACTGACTAAAACCCGTCTATGTTCCTTCATGTGCCCTTTGCGTTCCGGGGGCGCGGTATCTCTTTCGAACAACCCGCAGCCCCGTGAGGAAACCAACAGTGCGATTCTCTAAAATACAAACTCGAAAACTAGTTTCACTAAAGTGATCGCGCTCACTTCGATAACGAACCAACTTGTCATTGGTTTAGTATTCGTTCGCCGTTGTGACGTCACCAGCGTGATCGTGTCTAACAGAATACCATTTTGTAATCTCACTGCGGGTTCAGCTTTCGAATTACGAAGTGAGGCTTGGAGAATCGCACTGCTGGAGTTATAATTAATGTAAGTCTGAAATCGTCAATTCGTCTCGAGCAAGCGTGATGCTTAATGCCTTCTCTATATGAGAAGAGGCCTTTGCCCTGCAGTGAAACAGTGTTAGACTGGTAATATTTTATTGCTACTAAGTTTTCAGTTGATGGATAAATTTTAATGTTTGTTACTCTTTCACGCTTAAACGGCTGAACAGATCTGGATGAAATTTGGCACTGAGATAGATTGTAGTGTGCAATAACAAATAGAACACATTTTATCCCGGAAAAACGTACAGTTCCCGTAGCATAATACATCAAATTTGACGCGAACGAAGTCGCGGGCAGAAGCTATAGTAGTTCATATTACGATACCTTCCACTATGTAAAGCCAATGTTGAAAGTCAAAAGTCAGAACCACAGCAACCCTATCAAATAATCTTTGAACCCGATAGTGATGTCCTACACTACGTTACATGTCAAAGTGACATTGACATGACACAATATTGTGACAACTTGACGTCTGTCTAAGGGCTGTTTTATAGCTTGAAAGGACAGTAATTAACTGTTGCGTTTTATATAGAGTTGCGTAATTCGTTTATTAGCGTTATAACGTTTAATTTAATTGAATTAAACTGTGGTTGTTGTTGGAGACTTTTTGTTTGGTTGGTTGCCGTGTTTAAGCTTGGACTTATGTCAGTTAATGTAAAAATATGTTTTGGTAGGGGAAGAAAAGTTCCTAACTATATTTTAGACAAGTCGAAACTAATATTATAAAGCCGAAGATTTTTTTTTAAATGTTTGTGTAAACGCGCTAATCTCTGAAACTTACAGTCGGATTGTAAAGATTTTTGTTTATAAATGATAGCTGCATTTATGAGGAATAGTATAGGCTATATAACATCACGCTACGACACACGCGAGCGGAGCAGTAATCACACATGCAAATGCAAAACAATGCGGGTGAAAAAAAATACGCGGACGAAGTTGCGGGCAGGAGCTAAAGTAATATAAATACCTAAGTTTTGATTGACCTATCAGTACTTAACACTTGACTATCAGCAGGGTCATTAAGATGAAGTGAGCTTGAGACGAGCAGATTGCTAATTTTTAAATCGGAAAAAAGGACCATTTGCGGATCTAAGGACCAAGAATAAAAATATATTTCACGCATATTTTTGTTTTTAATTCTATTTAATTTATTGACATTATTTTTGACAAAGTTTGACTTTGATAACAACAAAGGGAACTTAAATCACTAAGTCGGTAGGTACCTATCTGTATATTGTAAACTTTGGTTGCTTTGTTGTTTATTGAATGGGTTTATAAAATACTTAAGTATGTTGTTTTATTATTGAACTGAATTGTATAAAAATCCTTTTTATTCCACCTAATGTAGAGTAGGTATTATGTTTAAACTTAGGTAGGTACCTAGTGAATAGTCCCTCTGGTAAATAAAGTGAAAATAAAAAATATAAAGTACCTAAGTAAATAAACCCTAGGTGTATAGGTTACTTTTGGTACCTAAGTTAATCTAATAAATATATTTTGTTAAACCTACAAAAGATCGTCAGTATGGTACAGTCAATTACAAAATTGATTTCAAATAATATAAGAATAACACGACTATTGTCAGTTTTCTATTTTACCTTAATGGGTACCTAAAAAAAGCAAGCACGGGTGAATCGAGGTAAGACTTTAAAAGGATTTTTAACGTTGAAATTATATAGTTTAGTTAGGACACTAAATTGAAAATTGTAATTCAGCAAAAACATTAGTTATTTTGGTCCTTTTGGTCTTATGGACTTTTGGTCCTTTTGGTAACAAACTTAAAAACTGAACTTTAAAGTATTTTTTTAAGTTTCGTTACATCCATTTTTACCCCGTTTTATGGAACCTAATTCTTAATTTAAAAAGTAGTTACAGACTGGGAAGATTTTGGCCATGTTTAATTTTAATTTATTATTTTATGATTTGTAGTGTACGTATAATATAAACACGATTCCCAAATAGAATTATAGGACTATATTTAGTTAGACGATTTTTATAAAAGATGGAATTCAATGAAACTATCCATACCTACTAATAGGTGTTTATAATAAAGCTAAAGAGATTTTTCATTTGTTTGTTTAATCTTTAGAACTACGACTTGAATTAGAAAAAAAATGTTTTTGTTGTATAATTATGATAGCAAGTTTCATGGGGAATATAATATCACGGTACAACACACAAGAGTGGAGCGGTTAACAAAATCGTACCTGAATGCGAGTAAAGCCGTGGTGTGAAGCTAGTCTTGTAATGTAACAAGAAGATTTATTTTATTTTTTAGTAATCCTATTTCTGTAGTTTTGATCCACAACCAGAACAGTGATCAAGTCAGGGTTGTCCCCTAAAAATAGCTACGTTTTTACTAATTGTATAGAGCTGCATTTTTTAATTGATTAAAATTCCATTAAAAAGAATATTGGTAACTTAACCACCAAAAAGATACCAGTCGCATCTGAATACAAAACCTACCACAATACCTACATTTTAAATTCCAATATTACATAAAGCAAACCCACAATACATAATCCAAATTAACATCCAAAACATAAAAAGACAAATAAATCGAAAAACACAAACAACAGCTTCTAAAAAAAAACAATACAACCAGAGCATTACATACGAGATACAAAACACAATGACATACTAACAGTCACAGCACAGAATCCAAACACTCACGAAATATTATTAAAAAAAAAACCGCACTTAAAAAACCCTACGGCTTGAAGCTCGATTGATAGCCGGTGTGTCTCTGTCTGTCCGTTCTCGCGAAGCCGACTGGGCGTGGCTTCCATAACAGGTTACCAAAGCACTGAACACCGCCAAAAAATACCCATAAAAAACATATAATAGTACCCTGGCGCCGACGATCGATCTTACATTGCCAACCCGCGTTCTGTGCACGTACGAACGAAAAAAATCGCGCCACAACCGCCAGCCAATCAGCAAACAGCTCCTCCTTTGATAAACACCGCCTCGGAATAAACCACGCCCACGACGCAGCTGTGGCGCCACAATCCCTATACATGTGGCGAGCGGGGGAACTAAATAGAAAGAGACGGAGCTACGCTCGGCCGTTCGTTTCTCGCACAATTTCCCCCAACCGATCATTAAGTGCTTAAATCCAACAGGAGTTGGTTGTGTCGGGTTTCTTCGGAGGGGTACGCTATTAAAATATCCACAAACATTATCTTTAATTGGACAGAATTTTGTGCCTGTGTGCGTCGGAGAGCGTGTTTTTTTTTCGAAGCCAGTGACGATACGGTTTTTTCGAAACTTGATGACTGTTATCATTTGTGTTTAGTGCGAAGTGATCGCCTGTGATTTTCTATAGTTTAACTCTACGAATAATATGACTCGTTTAGACTCGATACAGGAACCAGTGTTGTGATTAAAAATGACATCGGTGACGTAATATTGGCGCGGTGAAAATCGAAATCGACTATCGACGAAGTAAAATTGGAAAATGATGCCACGTGCTCCATAATTGCTGAATCGTAATGCATGGATCGTTAATTGATAAGCAATTATCATTCTGTCCTGTTCTTTCTAATTGCAGCAATAATAAATTTTATTGCTACGCCTTACCTCTCTAGTGCTGTACCCAAACCGTTTCAAATTATTTAAAAAAACAAAACGTTCGATTTGAAATTCGAATTCGACTGAGCAACGGTTTTTTTTTATTTGGGAGAATATCAGTGAAGGACCAGTGTTCGGAAAAGACAAGTGTCGAATAAATAATAGAAGAAACTAAATTAATTTTGTGTGACTATTTTGTGGTGTAAAAAAATTATTGTGAGAAAGTGATGCTGTGTATGATCGCGTGATTTCTACAGAAACCGTAAGTACCTATTTTTTTTCTAACACCCTTAAGCTCCCATGATTGAAAATAAAACCAGTAAAGTCATTCGCAAAGCAATAAAGTTAGTTAGAGAAGAAAAAGTGAAATTATTGGGCGAAAAATTTTTGGGGTACGCAAGGCTATATTCTAATTCACGTCAAGATTAGTAAAATATTCTAAAATAACTAAAATTTTAATATTTTTTGCAAAAATGAACAATTTATTGCAATTTAATTTAGGCCTAATAAGACGCTTATTGGAATTAAGTTACATTTCATAATTATAAGTGGATTAAAAAAATCCAATATTTTATGGATTTTATCCCTTTCCTTCCTAAATGAAGAAAAACCGCGATGTGTTTCTCTCTGGTCTCCTAGGGGTCCCAAATGTATTTAAGATGCTTTAAAAACTTAAAATTGAAAACAAACCCATTTTATCGTACGTACCCAAAGATTTTATTCCGAAAAACAAATTATTCATTTTGAAAGCCCCTTCACTTAACTAAAAACTAAGAAAATGAAAAAAGTAAATAAAAGTCATAAATCACTAACCGCTTTGCAAAAATTCACCAAAACCGTAAAAACATATTTACAAATAAAACTTAATTTTTGACAATGTTAACACTTGTGTTAGTCGTCAAAATCTAAGTAGGTACCTACTTATGTAGATACTTTCCCGCGCTTTTTTAAGACCATAATCTAGCAGCATTATTTCAGTGCTAAGCAACAGTTGCTAGGAAAATCAGTAATACTTATAGAGAAACTAAAGAAACGCTTGAGACTAAAAGAGTTATGAATTTATATGTGGATGAATGAAGATGGAGATGAGGACTAAAGCAAAGATGGATGAATTGTGTGAAGAATGATGTTAAGGAGAAGGGAGTCAGTGATAGCATGACGGTTGACAGGACGGCATGGAAGAAGAAAACGTATTGTGCGGATCCCAAGTAACGTAGGACCACGTCACGGCAGAATCATGATTAAAAAGGGGAGCTAAGTGCCAACGCTATAGATATAAAAACGAAAGTCTAATCCTTTCTGGATCCTTAAAGAAGGGGCGGATTAGTAACTGATGTTCTTTTAAACACCTAAGTATTTTCGCTTTCATTTCTGGTAATAAATCAAATCCTAATTCGCGGCGTCAGCAAAGAGGCTCTAAAAATATTTGTCCCGATTCGGAAATGTGTCCTGAAGGACCAAGATTTCGATTCTTTTTTCCAAGTCAAAGACGTAAGTAAGTCTTGGCGTTGCTCCTAAATTAATTTTTCACTTGTCATATTTTAACTATATAAGCAAATAACGCATGAGCAAAATAATAAATTGAAGATATTTGAAAGTTCTTCTAATAAAAGTAAAATAGCCAAATGTAATTGCAGTGATTTTGATTAAATTTCTTTCTGGTATTAAAACCTAGATCGTAATTACAAAAAGTTGACTCAAAGGACCAACATTTTCAACAGCGTACAAACATGCAAAGTCGAGAGGTCAAAAACTTCGTGTCATAGACATCTCAAGATGAATCATTCCCGGCTTTGTTCTCTTCCGATTTCCTCTTTTTTTGCCTTCCGTGAATTTCGAGGAATCCCGAAGCGGTGATCGCTTTTATCGTAAAAGAAACTCCCATTTAGCGTCATCGGGATTTTTACACTCTTTCGGCATATCGCTTACAATTTCAGCTTCTTTGAAATGTTTAGATGTTCAAACAAATATAAGATTATTATCTAATTCTTGTGCATAATCAACAATTGTAGGTAATTAAGATTATATTTTGGTGTTCAACAAAATACAATTAGAATCTTTGTTGTAAGTAAACTTGTAGTTTTTCATCTATATTATTTAAAAAAAATCGGGTAGGACTGTGTCGGGGCACACGGCCGTTGGTTTAACTTGAAACGTCTATGTCAGCGAGTCGCTTTTAGTGTTAAACATTGAAACCTATTGCGTTACAGTCAGCTTTTCTGACATAGCACCCGTATATGATTTTAAAGGGGTCAAAAACATAATATTTCATTTGATTTCGTAAAGAAATCAAATGAAATATTATTATAATTTCTTCAAATTTGCAATCCTCCGAAAATTTTCGTTTGAGATTTCTGTTTTCAAAAATTGGTCTATCTAGACAATTTTTCAATTTTTTCTCACCAGAAATATGACTAAGTTCAAAAAGCTTTTTGAATTCAGTTGTTCATTACCATTGCATGCTCATCTGTCAGTCTGTTAGCTTTCATATGGGCTTTCAAAACATTCTGTCAGCGCACTTTTGACCTCCCGTAGAGCATCACGCAGGTATCGCCAACAGATCGTATATCTCCAACACCTTTTTATTATAATTCTATTAATAAGAGACTAGTAAAAAGTAGATTAATAAAAAGTTTTGGACTTTCATTCTTTCTTTTTTTAGTTGTTGTCAGTTAGGTGAAATGGCAATAGGTTGTCTAGTTGCGAAATGAAATTGTCAGATTTCTTGGTTTATTTTAATTAACTGTTGGTCCTACGATCTCTCTCCGGTCGTTTCGTATTGCTGTTCCATCGGACTATGAGAGTGAAGAAAGAGGGAGTGCACCCTATGTTTCTGCAATTACTTGTACACTATAATATCTCCTGCGTAGTTGGCTAGTCTCCATTAGGTTTTAGAGCCGTCACTGAAATTCGGTCGGGAGATTGTATTAAAGTTGCCAATTAAAGAGTTTGGGTAGTCTCTATCAATGGCAGTAACGGCTAAGCTAGCTAAGCTATCACGGTCATTATGTTTAATAGTTACATAGGGTTATAAATAAAACTGTTACTGTTACTAGTTAGTATGAGAATGAATAATCTAAGACCTATGACCAAACTCCGGAGGTTTATCTGCTCAAAAAAGCCATTGAGTTTGATTCTTCTTTATCGTGTGGGCAGTAAGGTCTAACGACTCCACATACCCTAGTGTCAGAGTTTCTAAACCGCCTCGAGGGTCTCTGACATGGTCACCGATGTCAGTGATGTCCAAGATAAACTTAGAAGGTATATATGAATTAGAAAAAGTCGCATTGTTACTTGCCCGTGCCCGGTTGCGGACCCACAACCTTCACGACAGACTAGATAAAAAACTAAAGTTCGACCAACATTTGCCCACCAATAGATTCCACCTAACCCTTCATCATCAACTGCCCCAATGACTGCCCCGTTGGTCTCGTGGTCGGAAGCGCGACTGCTGAGCAAGGGGTCCCGGGTTCGATTCCCAGGTCGGGCAAAAAGTGTTATTGGGTTTTTCCGCTACAAACTCAGTAGCAGCCCGGAGTTTTGCAGTTGGTGGTGTGACTACCCCGTGCCTCGGAAAGCACGTAAAGCCGTTGGTCCTGCGCCTGATCTCCCTCCGGTCGTGTCGGATTGCCGTCCCATCGGGATATGAGAGTAAGGGAAGAGGGAGTGCACCTGTGTTTGCGCACACACTTGTGCACTATAATATCTCCTGCGTACGTGGCTAGTCTGCATTAAGATTAGCCGCCTGGCCGGAATCGGTCTGCAGGATTACATTACATTTACATCATCAACTCAAATTCAAAGTTTATCCACTTGATTTAAATTAACGACATAAACAGGTTAATTGACATCAACCTGCAAATGTCAACTGCAAATAATTAATATTGCATTATCTATCTTGAAACTAATATAATAATCTCAGAGCATATGAAACGGTAACAAGCAAGGTTATATATCAATCATCGCGGTATGATCATTGTAATTACTTTTAGATTAAATACGCTACTTCGTGATTTATATTGCTATATTTTCCTTGTGGTTCGTAGGTATTTGTATAAAAAGTAAGCACGAGTAATGTTTGCGCAAAAACCTTCTTCAAAAATCATTGCATTGTCTTCTTCTTCTTTATCATGTGGGCAGTAAGGTCTAACGACCCCACACACCCTAGTGTCAGAGTTTCTAAACCGCCTCAAGGGCCTCTGACATGGTTACCGATGTCAGTGATGTCCAAGATAAACTTAGAAAGTACATTTGTACTGGTATTGTAAAAAGTGTCTGCAAAATTCTGAATACCTACTCTTTTGTTAAATGTCGTGATGGCCTAGTCGTTAAGGCTCCCGCCTCCCATCTCATCTCTTACAGTTGCTAGTTCGATACCGGGCAAGTACCAATGTGACTTTTTTAATTGTTTATTATGTAGTCGTACTTTCTACATTTCTTCCAATCTTATCTCTTGGTATTGGGTTAACCAGTAACTGTGTTGTGGAGGTCAGATAGGCAGTCGCTCCATGTAAAACACTGGTATTCAGCTGCATCCGGCTAGACTCTAAGCCGACGCCCACTTTGTTGGGAAAAGGCTAAGCAGATGATGATGATGATGTACTTTCTAAGTTTATCTTGGATATCACTGACATCGGTAACGGAAAACATTGTGAGGAAACTTAGACTAATCTCTACATAGTATAAAACAAAGTCGCTTCCCGCCGTCTGTACGCTTAGATCTTTTAAACTCGGCAACGGATTTTAATTTGGTTCTCATCAATAGATAGAGTGATTCAAGAGGAACGTTTTTACGCATAAAACACAACGCTACGACACACGGGAGCGGAACAGTAACCAAACGTAATTGAACGCGGGTGACAACGCGGTGACTGAATAATATTTTATCACTACCGTAAAACCAGGCCATTATTTGCTACTAGGTCTTGCAAATCGATTGCTAGTTAGGGCTTGTTGCTACGCCGTTTAATCGATACATAGAATAGGGGATTTTGTACAATTAATTTACGCTAACATCTGAAAATACCATCCGAATTAGAAAAGAACTATTTGTGATGATACCTAGATTCGTGAAAAATAGTATAGGCTATATAACATAAATGACGCAACTGATTTTAATGCGGTTTTCATCAATAGATAGAGTGATTCAAGAGAAAGGTATATATATGTATAAAACATTACGCTATGGTACACAGGAGCGGAGCAGTAACCAAAAACGTAACTGCACGCGGTAGGAATCGCGATATTATTTGATCTTCTTTTGTTTTGCCTCTTTCCTTCATCAATTGTGAAATAATGTCCTACCGTTTCTATCATATCGAGCCATTACCGCCGACTTAGCGTAAGCGACATTTTTACCTAAACTGCGTTTTTCATCGCAAACGACATTTTAAACTATAACTGACCAAACCTCGTCGACCTTCCTGCCAAAATAAATCAGTTATTTAAGCTATAGCAAATGCTAATTCACATAAACAGCGAAATTATTAGCAAAAATATTTTTAAAAAACCCTTCTCCTGTAAAATTTGGTTTTTGTCGGTTACGCTAAGTCTGCCCGCCCACGTCAGATAATCGGTGACCGATTATTTTGTCGGAGAGAATTGAGCATGTGAATTCTAATATATCAACGCACACGTCCTGCAATGAACATACATACATACATACATAAACTCACGCCTTTTTCCCATGGGGGTAGGCAGAAACCACGGACCGCCACCTGCTACGATCCTTACACACTCCTTTCGCCTCGTCCACATTCATACATCTGGTCATACAAGCACGCCGGTTACGAGTACTGCGCACGCGACCTTTCTGAAGAACCTCACCGATAAGGTCAAGGTAGGTCTTTCTAGGGCGTCCCCTCCCGGCATTGCCCCTCACATCTGCCATGTAAATCCCTTTTGTTAGTCGCCTTTCACTCATCCTCTCAACATGACCGAACCATCTAAGCATACTCTTTTCAACCTTTGTCACACATAAAAAAAAAAAAAAAAAAAAATTATACATACAGACGAATTGAGAACCTCCTCCTTTTTTGAAGTCGGTTAAAAAGTCAGTGCAATAAAACTGTAGATCTATTAAATCGGTGCTACAGAAAGTCGTAGGCGGAGAATTTTATACTTAAATCCTCTGAAAATCTAACTTCATTAGTCCTCCAATCAATAAATATTAAAATACAGCCGATTTCACGTGTAATCAATATAGTTTTTATGGCAGCAATTATTGTTGAAAACACCGGTTTATTTCTAAGACCCGAGGTTCGTTTTAATTAAGAATTCTTGTATTCATGTTTTGACCTAAAGTTCAAGACTCGGATAGTAATATTCATTTCTGTAGCTTTGAAGGTGGGTGCTGTGAATCAGAGATTGGTGTAAAGATGAATAGATTACTATTGAATACATACCATCACGCCTGTATTCCCCGGAGGGTTAGGCAGAGGTGTACCAATTAACACCCACAGTTCGCTGGTATGTTTAAGTCCCATGTTTTAGGGGGCGAGCCTATTGCCATTAACCGGGCACAAATCCTAACTCTGAGCTGCTACTGAGAATTTCATTAAAAAAAACCCATTAACACTTTTTCTCGACCTGGGAATCCAACACTAGACCTTTAGCGTAGCAGTAACGCTTAGGATCTCTAGGCTAACGAGGCAGTCACTCCTATAGGGAGATTATTATTACCTAACTAATATTCTAAATCGCTTGTATCCTGCGTGCAGCTTTACAGGTTTAAATTTCCTTTTGTGACCCGCTTTTAAAAGTAATAATTTGAGTGTAACTCTAACAAATATTAAGGTCATTCTATTTACTTATTAAATTTTTTAACTGTTATAATACCAGCCTGTTACTGTCCGACTGCAGGGCAAGGCTTCTTCTCATACAGAGAAGTCACGAGCATTGATCACCACGCTTGCTCAAGGCGGATAGGCGATTTCAGACTCCTATTAATTATAAAAACAAGCAAGCAAGCAAGTGCGACTGCTGTGCAAGGGGTCCCGGGTTCGATTCCCAGATCGAGCTAAGTGTTATTGGGTTTTTCTATGAAATTCTCAGTAGCAGCTCGGAGTTTGGATTTGTGCCCGGTTAATGGCAATAGGCTCGCCCCCTGTTACATGGGACCTAAATATACCGCCGAACTGTGGGTGTACATTGGTACACCTCTGCCTAACCCTTCGGGGAATACAGGCGTGATGGTATATTTATTTATTTTTATTAATTATAAGTCCAAGGTTCCTCACGATGTATTCCTTCACCGAAATCAGAGATGTCCAAGATAAACTTAGAAAGTACAAATAAAATATGAAATAGACAAAGTTACATTGGTACTTCTACAAAAATCACTAAGAAATCTATTTTAAGAATCGAAAAACCATTTTGTAGGTGTCGAAAACTGTACAGAAGGTAATAATAACGATTTGAATGAACTAAAAACGTATATTAAAGGCAGTAATCAATGCTTAGAAGGTAAAACAGCTATTATAGACGACGACTAAAGGGTCGGAAAGGAGTACATTATTGATTTGATTCTAAACGTGAAGAGTTTAAAATAGAATTTCATATTAACGGGTTGGACATATTTGTTTTTCGGTTTTGTTGATAGAGTTTAAATGATAGTATACTCTATTATTTTATGCGTTAGGTACATAATATGTTGTAAAATATTTCAGGCGGTATTTAAGTAAAAATGTGCCGTGCCTCGGAAAGCACGTAAAGCCGTTGGTCCCGGCTGTCATTTGTAGATCTTTGACAGTCGTTACTGTAAGTCAGAAGCCAGAAAGTCTGACAACCAGTCTTACCAAGAGTATCGTATTACCCATTACTGGGTTGTGGACGTCTGATAGGCAGTCGCTCCATGTAAAATACTGATATTCAGCTGCATCCGGTTCGACTGGAAGCCGACCCCAACATAGTTGGGAAAAGGCTAGGCAGATGATGATTTAAGTAAAAATGTCTTCTTTGATGAATTTAGTTGGGTTTACCTAAATGTCATTTCTTATAGAGCATAAAGGATTACATGTGAATGCAATGTGCCTTGTATAATAACTACTATACCAATATAATAAATCTGAAGACTTTTTGTTTTCTTCTTTGTTTAAGCGCACATATCTCTGGAACTATTAATCTGATTGGAAAAAAATCTTTTGTACATGATAGCCAGATTCATGAGGAATAGTCTAGGCTATATAACATCACGCTACGACACACGAAAGCGGAACAGTAACCAAATACGTAATTGAGCGCGGGTAAATAATAAAAAAGGACTTTTTTTTAAAACATCGTTGGATGGCAGACAAGTCCACGACCCACCTGATGTTAAGTGGTCACTTCTGCCTATAGACATCTGCAATACCAGAGGCCTGTAAATGCGTTGCCATCCCAAAGACAAGGTTAAAACATCTCATGTGCCTGTAAGTACACCGACACCCAAACCCTTCAAACCGGAACACAGCAACTCTGTTTTGCGGCAGAAATAAGTACCTATGGTGGTAGTACTTCCCAGGACGAGCTCCTTCACAAAGAGCTCTCCTACCTACTTAGATAAAAAATAAACTTCAGAGCCATGAAAATGAGTCACAAAATAAAACAAATGACATCGAAAATCAACAATCCCCATTTGATTTCCATTGATAAACCATCAAAGCCACTAAATCAATAGTTTATTCGGATATTTGACATCTTATCGTATCTAATCGTCGTCAGCCTGTCACTTGACGTCTCTTTTAGCTATTGACATGTCAATTTGACACAATGGCTTCTATTTCGACGATGTGTGTGTGTCAACGCGGGTTTGATTGCCTTTTTTAACACATGACATTTTTTTTACAACCTTTTTTCGTCTTCTATGGTGATTGTGGAGTCAAGGGGTAGATTCTGCCACGATTGCGGTTTTTTTTCGAAACAGTCACCGCGGGACTTACATCTTTGATTGCATTTGACTGCGTTAAGTTACGTCTTTGGTTATTGCTCCTCTCCTGTGTCGTAGCGTGATGTTATATAGCCTATGTTACTAACGAATAATGTAGCTACCTACTGGCGAAAAAATAGTCAAAATCTGTCCTGTTGTTTCGGAGCTAATTTGGTACAAACAAACAAACGAAACAATTTTTCCTTTTTATAAAATCAATATAGACTACCTTTTACCCGCGTCTTCGTCTATGTGAATTTTCTCAACCCTATTTTATGAAAGTCGGATAAAAAACTGTTAAAATATGTATATACTATTCCCTGTCTCTCTGCCTTCACCTGCAAGAGGAAAAGGCGTGATGTTATATTTCAAAAGTGTACGGCATATGTTAGACATTTTTAGGGTAATATATTTGACAACCTGCAATTAATGTTGTCTTCTGTCTATCCACATAAAAGTGACGGCTATTACGACTTGTTTTTGTTTATTCCGCCTTCATGCATAAGCAGCTGTACTTGCTAGGATATGCCTGTTGCACAATTGGGCTTAGTTATGCTAAAACAAATCAACTCGCTTCAAAATTACCCATTAGACATTTAAGGGTGTTTAATTTTAAATGTAATATAGTCAAAGTCAATGCATTTATTTCAGTAGACCATTTACAGGCACTTCAGAGTTGTCAAGGAGTTGATCAGAAAGTTGAAGCTTATTGTTTGTTCCAAATCGTAGATATATCTATGGAGAGAAGATTGAGAACGCCAATGAGATAGTCGAATCAAATAAATAGGTACTTTATCATCTGCTTGTCGGCTTCCATTCTAATCGGATGCAGCTGAATACCAGTGTTTTACATGGAGCGACCGCCTATCTGACCTCCACAACCTAGTTATTGGACGACACGATACCTCTTGGTAACACTGGTTTTCAGAATTTCGGTCTTCTGACTATCGCCGTATCGACTGCCGCCATTGGCTTTCCGAGACACGGAGAGATTTTTTTTATATCTCTGGATGGCTAACAATCCGACGGCCCACCCGATGTTAAGTGGTCTCCGTTTGTGGTCTCCGCTCCGCAGTGGTCCTTGCTTTGCCATCCCAGAGACAAAGTTGAAATGTCTCATTTGCCTGTAATTACACCAGCACCCATACCCTTCAAACCGTAACACAGCAATGTTAAAATAGGTATACTCCTCATTAAAAAAATGGCGTAACAACAGAAGCATACCAACATCAAAAATCAGTCTTCGAAAGTCGGCCATTGTAACAAATGAACGCCTAACCAACTTCGCCCTGTCAATTCTCCAAGACATACAACAAAAAATTGCCATTATTGTAAAATTAATGACCTTACCAACGAATCGAATTAAATTAAAGAATTTAATTGACACACCACGGTAGCTCTTTATTATTAGATTCTGATAGAGATGTTTCAATCGAGTTTCGAGTAGTGATGTCCATTGTATTGTCTATTCGATTGTTAGTCGAGTTTTAGAATCGATGGTGATTCATCTTTCTTTAATTGTGAAAATGTTTAATTACAAATATGTACCGGTATTTGTTAATTCAATACAGATTTATTACAGTTCTCATCATCATCATCATTATATCAGCCGCAGGACGTCCACTGCTATAGTTTTATACAATATAAATCAAGACGGCAGTCGATCGTTGATTTTTGACAGTCGTTACGGGTAGTCGTGACAACCAGTCTTACCAAGTGCTATCGTTTTACCTACCCAGTAACTGAGTTATGGCAGTCAGATAGACAGTCGCTCTATGTAAAACACTAATTTTCAGCTGCATCTTGTTAGACTGGAAGCCGACCCCAAAATAGCCGGGAAAAGGCTAAGCAAATATTGGACGTCAGCGTTCAACATTAAAAAGATATACCTATGGCTTTACAGTGTCAATCCCGTCAATCCTACACCGAACAAGCAACGTCTCGACTCGATTAAAATTCCTTTCACCGCAAAATCGACTAAACAAACTCGACTACTGTCCCATCCCTAGTTGCGCAGAAGCAACCCTCCGTAATTACCGCGCTTTCCTTTTAAGGTTAATAAGACAAAATGGCGTATTTGACAAATGATTTATTAATGTCGCCGGGGCAAATGTTAACTACACTCTAACGTTGGAACGTTTTTACTAAATAACTGGTTGGTTATGGTGTTATTTTTATTTATAACTTCTCACTGTCTTTGGTATGTTTTAGGTTCTGGAATTTCGAACGTGGATTTCTCATTCTTAATTCATCTGTTTGAGAATTGACTGCTGAGCGTGAGTTTCTTAATTTGATTCCTGGGTGGAGCAAAAAGTGTTATTACAGTTTTTCCATTAGGAATTTCTCAGTAGCAGCCCGGAGTTTGGTAGTTGGTGGTGTGACACTCCCGTGCTTCGTTGGTTCTCAGTCTGATCTCTCGCCAATCGTGTCGTATTGTCGTCCCATCTGAATATTAAAGTGAGGGAATAGGGAGAGCACCTGTGTTTGTGCCTACCTAATTTAAATCCAAGGTTGTCGTAGTTACAAAAATTGACGGTAAAGTGCAAATACAATTGTTTACTCAAAATTATACAGCTACATGTACTTCTTGTATGATCAGTAGTGTGATTCTCTAAAATGCAAACTCGAAAACGAGTCTCACTAAAGTGATCGCGCTCACTTCGATAACGAACCAACTTGTCATTGGTTTAGTATTCGTTCGCCGTGGTGACGTTACCGGCGTGATCGTGTTTAACAGAATACCATTTTGTAATCTCACTGCGGATTTAGCTTTCGAATTACGAAGTGAGGCTTAGAGAATCGCACTGCTGATGTATAAATGTGGATGAGGCGAAAGGAGTACGTAAGGATCGTAGCTACTGCGGGTTGTTCGAAAGAGATACCGCGCCCCCGGAACGCAAAGGGCACATGAAGGAACATAGACGGGTTTTAGTCAGTAAAAGTCTGACACTCCCTCCCGCCCCGCCCAGGGCGGGGGAAGTTATTTGATGATTTCCCGTCTATAAAAAAAAAAAAAAAAAAAAAAAAAAAAAAAAAAAAAAAGGATCGTAGCTAGCGGCAATTTGTGGTTTCTGCCTACCCCAATGGGAAAAAGGCGTGAGATTATGTATGTAATACAGCTACTAAATGTTTTTTTGACATTTTTATATAAGATTTTTTTATTTTATTTGAGATTTTTTTTATAAGATTTTTTTTTTGTTTTTTTTATTTTTAGCTGTAAGAATTGACCTCCGAATATAACGCATTAAAAATAGGAAATAATATTATTATAACGTTTGCAACTATGACCAATTTCAATGGCGGTGGTGAATTTATTCTGAAAATGATTGTCATGAATAAAAATTATGAAGTTTTCTATGATGCAATCTATCAGAATGTTAGTGCATTTTGTTCTCTTTTTAATAAACTATAATATTGGCTGATTTGACATCTGCTATCTCTACATAGTATAAAATCGCTTAGTATAAGTCGCTTCCCGTCGTCTGAACGCTTAGATCTTTTAAACAACGCAACGGATTTTTTGGCGGTTTTCATCAATAGATAGAGTGATTCAAGAGGAAGGTTTATACGTATAGAACATCACGCTACGACTCACGGGAGCGGAGTAGTTACCAAAAACGTAACTTAACGCGAGTGAAAAAATCACGCGATTCGGAAGCTAGTTAGTTATATTGCTTAGATCTACGTATAATTAATCCTATCCTACTAATATTATTATTTTAATGGAAAAGTTTTTGAGGATAGATGGATGGATGTTTGTTACTCTTTTACGCTTAAATGGCTGAACGGATCTGGATAAAATTTGGCACTGAGATAGATTATAGTGTGCTCTGGAAAATTTTACGGTTCCCGTGCGAGAAGCAAACAAATTTTTAAACTTTCGCATTTATAATATTATTAGTAGGACAAGTACGATTGGTAGAATATTTTAATTTAATTTAAATCACTTTAAAACGACCTGTTTTAAACACAAAAACCAACTTATTTTAAAGTGACTTCCCTACAAACAAAAGCAATCAGAATAAAGAGAAAGAAATGTGTGTATGTCTTGAATAACATTATTATCTCACGCGAATCTTAGTACTTACTAACCACGCCATCTAGCGGCGGTTACTCGGAAAAACTGATGACTATCAGGCGTTTCTTTTGTTGGGACGCGATTGAAAGATAACCTGGTTAGGTGTTCTCGTGAAAAGTTAAGGGCTGAGCTGTGATTTTAATATGCTTCTAAGTATATACGTGCCATCACGCCTGTATTCCTCGAAGGGTTAGGCAGAGGTGTGCCGATGTAGACTTACAGTTCGCGGGTATGTTTAGGTCCCGTGTAATAGGGGTCCTAAGCGCAACTGCTACTCTAGAGCTCTTGGGTTCGATTCCACCGTCAAGCTAATTCTCAGTAGCAGCTCGGAGTTAGGATTTGTGCCTGGTTAATAGCAATAGGCTCGCCCCTATTACATGGGACCTAAACATACCGGCGAACTGTGGGTGTACATCGGCACACCTCTGCCTAACCCTTCGGGGAATACAGGCGTCATGGTATGAATGCTATATCGTTCCTTACATTGTACTAATCTTTAATGTTCATGTTTGGAGTAGATAAAACATTAATGAACTCAATACACGACAATATTAAAACAAGAGATTAACATTTGAAACGGGTTTTGTAAAAAATCCGGCCAAATGCGAGTCGGACTCGCGGACGAAAAGTTCCGTACCCAATATCTATAAAAACGGCAAAAAAATTACGTTTGTTGTATGGGAGCCTCCTTTAAATATTTGCTTTATTTTAATTTAATTATTTATTTTTAAACTGAATATTCTGAGAATATTTCAAGCGTCTACCTTTTGCCGTTATCGCAATTTCTAGCAAAGAAAAGCAGTTTTAGTTGTGTAGTGTTAGCTAGTTGTTAACTTTCTTAAGCATGCTGTGGTCTCCTATAAGTGAAGGAGTACACCTACATAATACTTTTGTTATATTGTTTTTATGTCATGATTTGCGTATATCTTTTGTTGGAGATCCTAAATAAATAAATAAATAAAAAACACGTTTGTTGTACAAGAGTCCCCTTAAATATTAATTTTATTCTGTTTTTTAGTATTTGTTGTTATAGCGGCAACAGAAATCCATCATCTGTAAAAATGACAACTGTCTAACTATCACGGTTCATGAGATACAGACTGGTGACAGACGGACGGACGGACAGCGGAGTCTTAGCAATACCCGTTTTACCCTTTGGGTACGGAACCCTAACAAATTACAATACAATGTAAAGGATTACTGCCTTATCTACAATAATGTTGGAACTGTCACCTGCGCATGCGCCTGTTTTACAAATGTCACTAATAGTAAACTTATTAGCAATGCGAAACAACACATTTTTAATCGGATTGAACAAATTACTCGGTGTTTTAATTTTGTCCTGTTTAATTGGTTTGGTGATATTTACAGTTTTATGTTAGACTAGTATTTTGCCCCTGACTTTGTTCGCGTAGAATTTAGCCAGGAACAATCTGACATAAAATAAGTATCTGTAAAAAAAAGAAAAATCTGTAACAAAAGATTAAATAAAGGATAATATTATAATAGACATCTTTACAAAATTAAAGCTAAAGAGAGTTTTTGTTTGTTTAAACGCGGCGGTAAGCTCTAAAACTTACAGTCGGATTAGAAAAAGTCTTTTTGTGAATGATAGCCAGATTCATGAGGAATAGTACAGGCTATATAACATCACGCTACGACCCACGGGAGCTGAGCACTTTCCAAAGACGTTACTTAATGTGGGCAGAAAAAATCACGGTAGAAATTACGGGCATATTATGCTAGTTATAAATAAAAGAGAATGAATGAATATTGACATTACAATAAGTAATAAATGTCAAAGTATCAATAACAACAATTCTATTGTTTTATTCCTGTAATATTGATTAATTATTACAATTTCATACGCAGTATAAAACAAACTCGCTTCCCGCCGTCTGTACGCTTAGATCTTTTAAACTGCGCAACAGAAAAAAAAAACAGATTTTAATGCGGTTTCCATCAATAGATAGAGTCATTCAAGAGGAAGGTTTATATGTATAAAACATCACGCTACAGCCAACGGGAGTGTAGCAGTAACTAAACGAGGGTGACACGGCGGGGTTATATAGCTGATATAAATAATCAAAGATTTCAACATGGAACACGTAATGTAGAAGACCACCAATCAATTGTCATTTCAATTTTGAGAGCTGTCAAAAAGGGACTCCCCATAAATTTTGTATGACAATAGAAAACTGTGACGTCACTTATTTGCCAACTCAACTGGCTAACCATTTGGTGACCTCTAGGTACTAGAGACCTTGCATATGCGTTGCCATCCCAGAGACAAAGTTGAAATGTCTCACATGCCTGTAATTTCACCGGCACCCATATTCTTCAAACCGGAACACAGCAACACTGCTTTGCGGCAGAAATTGGTATGATGATAGTACTTCTCCGGACGAGTTCCTTTCCAGAGAGTACTACTACAAAACGTAAAAAACTTAGCGTTTTTCTATTTCTTTAACAAATTCAAGTAATCTATTCTCCTTCAAGCTTTTCTTTCATAAAAACTGTCATGAATTGCTAATCAGGCCATTTTTTATCGTCCCATGACGTCTAAAGATTAATAAACAACAATGACTGTTCTTCGCGCCCTTTCTATTGTGGCGGCCATTACGCTCGGCTGTCAATGAGGTTAAGACCAAAATGGCGGCTATGACACGCGACCGTGTTTACTGATTTACCGCGCAAATTAACATTATATTATTTATCGTTGGGGTTAGGATAATATATATTTTTTTATAGTGTGATATTACGATTATGAAATATTTGGGGTTGATTTTTGGGGAGTGTAGATTTTTTTGTTCTACGTCTAAAATGAGTTGTAAAATCTATTTTATCTAGCTATATCCCGCAGTAAGTTGCATTTTTGGGTACTGCTCCGTTCCCGTAGATAGTAGCGTGATGTTATATAGCCTTCCTCGATAAATGGGCTAAATCAAGGACGAAGGAAAAACATCGCGAGGAAACTTGGACTTAAAGTTATTGTGAGTTTAAAAACAGCTTTGAGCAAGCGTGGTTATCAATGCTCGTGCCTTCTCTGTATGATTTTCTCATACATGATTTTGGGCTTGACTTGCAATGATACAATTATATATTTATTATTTATTAAGACTTACGTACATTTCTAAACATCCTCTAAAGCTGTCTCAAGGTTTTATTTAAGTCGTCAGTTTTCTAATTTACATTTCAAAGTTTAACAACTCATATTTTCCGTCAAACAACTTGATCTAGACACTAATCTATTGTAGTTCAATTACTATGCAGATCTATGCATAGTACATCATATGGGAATGGATCAAACATGGTCAAGCTATGTTTAAATTATCACTAGATTTATGATACTGATATAATAAAGCTGAAGAGTTTGCTTGTTTGAACGCGTATATCTCAGGAACTACCGGTCGGATTTAAGAAAATCTTTCTGTATATGATAGCTAGATTCATGAGGAATAGTATCTGTAATATAACATCACGCTGAGGCATAAGGAAGCGGAGCAGTAACCAAAGATGTAACTTAACGCGGGTGAAAAAAACATGCGGGTAGAAGCTAGATGTTGTCATCAACTCATCCGGCAGTCGCGAACTATCTTGATAGACGTGGAAACTAGTTAAGCTGGCATCCTTTCTAATATTCAATCTTGGTTTTATCAGGGTCATAAAACTGTTGAGGCCCCGTTGATCCTGGGTTGGAAAAAGCGCTGATTGCCATTGGCCTGATCGCTTAATCCCATTTAGTAGTAGTACAGTTCTTTGTGAAGGAGCTCGTCAGGGGAAGAACTACTACCATACCTATTTCTGCCTGCAGCAAGCAGCGTTGCTGTGTTCCGATTTGAAGTGTATGGGTGCCGGTGTAATTACAGGCACATGAAACATTTCAACTTTGTCTCTGGGATGGCAACGCATTTGCAAGGCCTCTGGTATTGCAGATGTATATGGGTAGCGGTGACCACTTAACATCAGGTGAGCAGTGGGATTGTTTGCCATCTAATGGCATACAATAAAATTGATCTCTATTGCTCTATTGATGGTTGTGTTATGTCGTATTGGAGACGAACGAAAACCTTTTTAGATTCTCTTTTCTTAGTTTCATGACCAGATATACAATCTATTGCATTAATTGAACGTACAAAGGCACCTATAAAGTCATTACCGCTGATTACGATTCTAATCGCTTTACAATTCAGTGTTTTTTCCAACAGCCAGATCTTCATAAGCGTTTTGTAACAACTGATTTTATTAGTACCTACCTTGTAAGTAAATAAAGATTTATTGTAATAAGGTTCTGTACCTAGCCGTTGGGTCCCCACTGCCAGTGTTGCGGAATTTGTTCAAAAGAAGTAATAATAATCTTCCAGACCGATTCCGGCCACGGCGGCTAATCTTAAAGCAGACTAGCCACGTTCGCAGGAGATATTATAGTGCACAAGTGTGTGCGCAAACACAGGTGCACTCCCTCTTCCCTAACTCTCATAGCCCGATGGGACGGCAATCCGACACGACCGGAGAGAGATCAGGCGCAGGACCAACGGCTTTACGTGCTTTCCGAGGCACGGGGGTGTCACACCACCAACTTCCAAACTCCGGGCTGCTACGGAGAAATCCCTAATGGAAAAATCCAATAACACTTTTTGCCCGACCTGGGAATCGAACCCGGGACCCCATGCTCAGCAGTCGCGCTTGCGACCACGAAGCCAACGAGGCAAAGAAGTACCGCGGCCCTGGAACGCAAAGAGCATTAAGAGGAACACTAATGGGTTTTAGTCAGTAAGAGCCTGACACTCCCTGCCGATCCCATACTTAAAAAACTAAACCGATTGGCACCACCAACTACCTACCCTGACCTTATTAGTCAGGTTCTTCAGAAAGGTCTGGTGCGCAGTACTCGTAACCGGCGTGCTTGTATGACTAGATGTATGAACGTGGACGAGGCGAAAGGAGTACGTAAGGTGTATTGTAGCAGGTGGCGATGGCGGTTTCTGCCTATCCTCATAGGAACAAGGCATGAGTTTATGCGTGTTAAATAAAACAGTTTTAGTGGTACAGAACCCTTTGTGTTTAAGTACAATTTGCACTTTACCGGTTTTTCTATACTATTATATTCATTAAATTCACTTTTTTGGTCAACATCCTTTCGTGTTACTTAATCTGAAGTTTTTAAAGGAAAAATCTTTAAATAATTTATAACAAAAACTTAAAATCTCGTGTTTCATTCGACTTTGAGTGTCGTGCCTTGAACTAATTGCTGTTACCAGTAATAGTTACTGGTTTACAATTCATTGTCTGACTTCACTTCACTTCTTTCTTCTTCTTTATCGTGTGGGCAGTAAGGTCTAACGACCCCACACGCCCTAGTGTCAGAGTGTCTAAACCGCCTTAAGGGCCTCTGACATGGTTACCGATGTCAGTGATGTCCAAGATAAACTTAGAAAGTGCATATGAATTAGAAAAAGTCACATTGGGACTTGCCCGTGCACGGTTGCGAACCCACAACCTCGTGCATGCATGAGAGGCGGGCGCCACCACGGGGCCATCACGCCACTATTAATGGACCTTAGTACTGCCAAAGCCGGGGCTGCGGGTTGTTCGAAAGAGATACCGCGCCCCCGGAACGCAAAGGGCACATGAAGGAAAATAGACGGGTTTTAGTCAGTAAAAGTCTGACACTAAGGGCGGGGGAAGTTATTTGATGATTTCCCGTCGATAAAAAAAAAGTACTGCCAAAACGAGCTAATCCACAGTGGCTTGGCTTCCAACCTCTCTCTTGCCATAAAACCTTTCTGACAGCCAAAACTAGGACACATAGGCCCCTTTTACCGTCACGCCAAGCTACAATCACCAGAAAAATACAAGAAGATAAAAAATAACAAGTTAAAAATATAAAAATCTCCGGTCACGTAACGGTTTCTTAGAGGCATGTCGAATCATATTTTTAATCGTAAAACGTAAAACTATGAAGCTGGCACGCGATCATCCGACTAAGATAAAAATTGTGTTTTTTATTGAGAACATGCGATGTTGCAATCCTTTCTGTTTGTTTGTAGAAAGTTGTGTTGAAGAAAATTATTTGAAATGTTTGTGACTTTTTCGATCGATATGTAGCTAAGTTTATCTTGGACATCATTGATATAAGAAACAGTATAGGCTATATAACATCAAGCTACGATACACTGGAGCGGAGCAGTGACCAAAGGCGTAACTTAATGCGGATGATATGAGCCACACGGACGAAGTTCTTTGCGGGCGGTTTGGTAGCTGTTGATAAAATCATCAAATGCGGGATGTAAAGACACATCAAATTAATCGAACGACGTCCACTGCTGGACATATGCCTCCTATAAAGACAGCCACAATGACCGGTCCTGCGCTGTCCGCTATCTAGCGATTTCCAGGTCGTCAGTCCACCTCGTGAGGGGCCTTCGCACACTGCGCCTTCCGGTGCAGGTCGCCACTTGAGAGCCTCACAATCCCAACAGCCATGTGCCCTGCCCATTGCCACTTGAGTTTCGCAATTTTAAGCTATTTTAGTTACTTTAGTTCTTCGGCCGTTTACATAGCCAATAAATACGCATACAGACAGTATGCGTAGTTATCCTTTAAAAGTCCACGTAGTCGAAGTCGTGGCAGAATGTACTAACACAATAAAATATTACAAAGGCTCGCATAAAAGAACCACAATCCCAACAAAGAAAAATCAAGAAAAAAAAAGTTCATAATTAACAAACTCCATTCAACCCTCTGTTCTGCCTATCCCCGTCTAATTAACAAGTCTAGGTCAGACATGGCGCCAATTTTTTTACCTGTTTTATAAAACTGACGACATTGTTACAAAGGGAATAAAGCATTATTATTCAATCATTCCGTTTCACTTGATTGATAATTTTGTAGAACATACATGCTCTATTGCTTTTTTGTTCGTTCTTCAACAATTGATAGATTACAAGTGTTTTTTTTAAGGATGTAGACATGTGTGTGTTGGGAATTGTTATTATGCGATTTGAATTGAGTTTAGTTTTGTTAAAAGGAGTCAAACCACAGTCACTCAAATTAAATATGTCAGGCTAAATAAATATGTCAAATGCATTCTCAGTAGCAGCTCGGAGTTAGGATTTGTGCCCGGTTAATAACAATAGGCTCGTACATTGGGACATCTCTGACTAACCCTTCGGGGAATACAGGCGTATGTTATGTTATGGTATTTTTAAGAAGAGTAATTCTCTTTTCTTCACATGAATATTAATATAATTTCATGCACATTTTTGGTGCTGTATTTTCTTGAAACCCCCTGATACTAAAACCTGGCTTCCCTCATGGTCTTTACCCATTAGGAAGATTTTAAGCTGGCGAATCAAGATATCCATAATTGGATAAACACAAGAAATAGATTAGTAGTAGTAGAGCTCTTTGTGAAGAAGCTTGTCCGGGGAAGTACTACCACCATACCTATTTCTGCCGCAAAGCAGCGTTGCTGTGTTCTGGCTTGAAGCATTTGGGTACCGGTGGGTAATTACAGGCACATGAGACATTTCAACTTTGACTCTGGGATGGCAACGCATTTGCAAGGCCTCTGGTATTGCAGATGTCTATAGGCAGCGGTGACCACTTAACATCAGGTGGGCTGTCGGCTTGTTTGCCATCCAAATTGATGATGATGGACCCATTGATAGTTCTCATAATTCTAAGGTTATCGCCAAATCGTGTGTTGCTGACAATAAATTAATGAGTAGTAATTTATTCTATGAATAACTAACAATAGTTAATTAGTTAGATATAATCAGTGATGATGAAAAATGTTCATAAATCTTTGAATTTATAATATTATTTTCATTACTCTTGATCTTTGCTTGGACTTGATTAGATAAATCATTTAGCCTTAATTGATTGAGGTGTTTTGATTGATAATTTATTGGTTTTGCATTTTTTTTTTTAAGCGATTTTGGACTTTATGTCCACAGGAAGAGTGCGATCACATTTTCAAAGCTTTTAATCAATGTTTTTATTTTTGTAGAAAAGAGCTTCTGAAGTGAATTAGTTCATTTTCCCAATAGTGGGCTGTGGGACAGCGTAGGCTAGAGAAAAAATAATTTTAAAAGTCCAGGTAGGTAAAGGTAGGTAAGGTAAGGTAGGTGGGTAAGGTAGGGGGGTAAAGGTAGTTTTAAATATCTACCACAAAAAGAAATTGAACTAGAAAAGCGCTAACAACGCCTAAATATCTATTTTTTACAAATTTCAAATCTTTTTTTTCACCCTGTTTTTAATCTTAGTAGATACGAATTCCTTGAAGGGCCTTTGCCAGCCATTAAAAATAGCTCTAAAGATTTTTACTGAACAATATAATAGGTATATCACTTAAAATCAAACTGTCTTAAGACATTCCGAAATTAAGAAGGACAAAATCTATACAGATAACCTTCCCATCTTCTTTTTTGTGTGCACATGATATGTGTCAATAAACTTTCTTTCTTTCTTTCATAAAATTGTCAACAAAATCACCACAAATCAAGCCATTTTCAACCACATTCAGAACCAATAAACAAAACCTGACAACAAAAATTTCGTTCATCAAACTACAAAACCCATTGAACCATGGGACATTGTCTAATGAATACTTAATACCATTTTATGGGGCACCCATTATTCATGGGGTTTTTCACTGGGTTCCCATGAACCTTCCGTCTTGGATCAGTGGCTTTACGTGTCTGGTGTAGTTAGTACTAACAGACATCTAGATATTTATCTAGGTTCAGAATTGGACAAGGATATATTGATGGAAGAAGTGGCCATTTTTCTGAAGAATTGCTTATTTTGACGTTGGGGTGTTTATTTAGATGTTATAGGTTTTGTCTGCGACTTCGTTTGCGTTAAAATTGAACTATTATACTATTGAACTATTACTATTAGTAGGATAGTAGGACTTTAGTCCTAGTTTCTACTCGGACTTCGTCCGCGTCAAATCAGCACCTGTAGCCATGTAACAAACGATAAACGCAAACGCTGGGTAGGCTTTAATACTTAGATCTTCAACTTTATGTGCATGGTTTTAAGTTGAAGATCTAGTGAAGATTTCATAGCGTTTTCGTTCGTTCCAGTCGCTAACGCTTAGAAATCTTTAATAGATTTTTAACTTAAGGCTCTGGGGTATAAAGTTTAAAATCTATTGGTACCTATCGAGTGTTTACGATTATCGTTTGTGACTTGGCTAGAGGGGCTGATATATTATCTCACGGGAATCGTTCATTTTTCTGGGATAAAAGTATCCTATGTGGTAATTTAGGAAATGGTCTATCTCTGTGCCAAATTTCATCCAGACCGGTTCAGTCGTTCTGGCGTAGTTGAGTTAGAAACATCGAAACATTTTCTCAAACTTTCATATAAATTTTTCTGGGATAAAAAGTAGCTTATTTGTATTTCCACACAATGACTTATCTCTGTGCAAAAATTCGTCCAGATCCGTGCAGCCGTTTAAGCGTAAAAGAGTAGCAAACTAACAAACATCCATCCATCCATGTTCATTAACTTTCGCATATTAGTAGGATAGGATGGTGTCAAGTGTACCCAATTATCAAAACCTCCAGAATTTCTATGAAATTCTCAGTAACAGCTCGGAGTTTGGATTTGTGCCCGGGGAATGGCAATAGGCTCGCCCCCTATTACATAGTACTTAAATATACCGGCAAACTGTGTGTACATTGGTACACCTCTGCCTAACCCTTCGGGGAATACCGGCGTGATATATGTTAAGTAATTATCATAATCTCTATCCAACTTCACCAGTTTCTTCAGTTCTTCCTTAATCGATATCTCAAACGAAAATTTATCACCAATTTCTTAACAAATTGATTCCTCCAAAGCAGTGTGATAAATATTTTTTCAATAAAACGCTACATCAATTAGTTATAGCTAAACATTATTATTACTAACACAAGCAATCAACACGACTAACAAACATACAAAAAAAACGAAACGATTTGACCCGACCTTTGACGGCGCCGGCGAAGCAATCGGAAATGGAAAGAGATGGGGATATATAGAATGTGTTAAGAGTGACAGGGATGGAGAATGTGTGTGTAGGGTTGGTGCTAAAGGTGAAATGTTTAGAATGTTGGTATTTTAGTAAAATGGAATGGAAAATCTTTTTAAAGTTAGAGTGAATAGGGTTCTTTTGGGTAAGCTCACTCCATCGTCGACTTTGTCTATGTCATCTCTGACCTAGACTAGAGTCAAGAGCTAACCCATGACGAATATAAAAAAAAAACTCTGCTTGAAGATTTCTAAAAACAAAATCTTCAAGAAGACAGAAGATACAACGATTGCTTTAAAAAATAGTTTAAACTTTTATGACAAACTAGCGTCTGCCCCACGACTTCGTCTGCGTCAAATGTAATATAATAATATAATGTCATGAAAGTCGTACATTTTTCGGGATAAAAAGTACCCTGTGTGTTATTCCACACTACAATCTATCTCAGTACCAAATTTCATGCAGATCATTTCAGCCGCTTAAACGTGAAAGAGTAACAAACATCCATTCATTCATTCATTCATCCATCCATCCATCCATCCATCCATCCATCCATCCATCCATCCATCCATCCATCCATCCATCCATCCATCCATCCATCCATCCATCCATCCATCCATCCATCCATCCATCCATCCATCCATCCATCCATCCATCCATCCATCCATCCATCCATCCATCCATCCATCCATCCATCCATCCATCTATCTATCCATCCATCCATCCATCCATCCATCCATCCATCCTCACAAACGTTCGCATTCATAAAATTAGCAGGATAGTATTATCACTATCCTCCTTGTAGCAACCCTATCAGTAATTAACTCAAAGATCTGCCGAAAAAGGGTTTTTTTTTCTCCTCTTAATTCATTGTACCATTTGTTTTATACCAAAGCGCTGAACCCAGTTAGTTTGTGAGAAATCTCGTAGGATACTATCGTTGGCCCATTTAGTTTTTTTGGGACATCAATAATAAAATATAATGGGAATGGACCACACGTTAAAATATAGATGGCGCTTATTATGACGCGTTTTGTATGTGTTAATTTGAAGGGAAATGATATGGATTTTAGTGACAAATTGAAGGTTGAACCCAACTCCACAACCCAGTAATTGGTAATACGATACTCTTGGTAAGACTGGTTGTCAGACTTTCGGGCTTCTGACTAACAGTAACGACTGTCAAATGACAGCCGGGACCAACGGCTTTACGTGCTTTCCGAGGCACGGAGGAAATTTGCTATAGTAAATGGTCAACCATCCACAGACCAACCTCGGCAAGCGTGGTTTAACCCGGAAGATCGGTCTATGCGGCTGTTAATATTTAGCCACGAGCTCCTCCAACAAGGAATAAGAATAAGGGGCGAGCCTATTGCCATTAACCGGGCAAAAGCCTAACTCCGAGCTGCTACTAACAATTTCATAAAAAAACCAATAACACTTTGCGCGACCTTGAAATCGAACTCAAGACCTCCAGCGTAGCAGTCGCGCTTAGGACCACAGTTATAATTCCCAGATTATTTAAAAAGATTAAAAATACTAAGTTATAAACTAAAGCGAATGACGTTTGTCTCCCCTACAAGGCAGACAATGTGTGTCCACTTATTGATTCAATTGACCGTGTCGACCAAATTGTTTTAAAGAAAACCCACAGCTTTTGACCTTTATTGACCCCGTGGGACTGGGTGGGATTTTTATAATAATATTTTTATTCTGACGTCATTTTAATAGTTTTTTGTTGAAGATGAGATGGGTTTTGTTTTTGAGGTTTTAGGAGATTTTGATAAATAGCCGAGGGTTTTGTTAGGATAGAATGTTATCTATACTAATGTTATAAAGAGGTAGTATTTGTTTATAAGAGGTAATCTCTGGAAGTCCTGGTTCGATCATAAAAAAATCTTTTACTGATAGAAAGTAACACTATTGACAAGTGTCATAGGATATGTTTTGTGGTATATTTTACTTGTACGTGGATAAAGTCGCGCAAAGTAGCGAGTTTTCGATAGATAAGCACTATTCAATCTATAGTGAACAGGTCAGAAGACCAAAAAATTCCAGGATAAAATAAGTAGGATATTTATAAAGTCTGAATTCGCCAATCGCCCTGAGCAAGCATTGTGATCAACACACGTGTCTTTTTTATATGAGAAGAGGCCTTTGCCTTTGCTATTATTTAAAAAGGAATGAGCTGTTTCAGGTGTCTGCCTCCTACTTCAGCAAAATTCTTCCTCATATTATCATAATAACTAGCCCGTACTGTCCCACTACTGGGCAAAGGCCTCCCTCCATTTCTTCCATCTGTCAACTGCGTTACGTCTTGCCAATTCTCAAGGGATCCGACCAAGTCTTCCTACCATCTTCTTCGTGGTCTGCCTTATCCCCATCTCGCCATTTATTACTCATATCAAAATATTAAATAAGAATCAGCATTGTCATACAACGTGGCAATGCTGCCAGGCTTATGGGCACTTTCCCCATTGACAGCGATGCGGATGAGTTTTTTGATGCCCTATGACCTTCCTTTTTTTATTAACTGTACATAATTATGTAGTTTGTAATTAAATTATTATTATTTAAGATAGTTTTACGTTTGAAACATAAAAAAAAACACATTTAACATTATTTAACAGAAACCTCACATTACTCACGGATCCCTAATTCAAAACACCGTTACGCCTGATTGGCTCGCTTCGAATGTGCGCAAGAGTTGAATATTTTTGTGTTGATTGTGTTTCCATCATAGCTGTTTTATTACTTTATTTATTTCTTTGTTGTCAATGTGTTTCTACGTAAATTTTGAATCCGTCATCATGTTGCCTCATAGCAGTTATTCGTTTTGATTCGTGTATGCCTTGTTACCATTCCATCAATTGGCACTAAGCGTTTCCAAACGCGTTCTGCAAAAGAGTGGAACTCTCTACCTGCAACTGTATTTCCGAACACATTCAACCCTAAACCCTTCAAAGTTAGAACAGAAAGTGAACAGGCTTCTTTTGGGTAAGCTCACTCCATCGTCGAGTTTGTCTTTGTCACCTTTAACCTCGACAAGAGACAAGAGCAAACCCATCTTAAAAAATATAAGACGTTTACTGTTTGTAAAAGTATTATATTTTTTAAGATGGGTTGGGCATATACTCTCACATATGAGCAACAAGATCTGGACCAATATATAGGACATAAGGATCTTTGACAGTCGTTACGGATAGTCAGAAGCCAAGAAATCTGACAACCAATCTAACCAATAGGTATCTTGTTGCCCAGTTACTGGGTTGTGGAGGTCAGATAAGCAGTCGCTCCATGTAAAACTCTGGTATTCAGCTGCATCTGGTTAGACTGGAAGCCGACCCTAATACAGTTGGGAAAAGGCTAAGCAGATGATGACTACATAATATTTATTCCATGTGGCATGGAACTAGCGACACCCAGCGCAGCAGCTAATCACTTAGCTACTGCGCCATTCATGCCATTAATATTTATAGTAGTTTATTTCCACGAAACGTCATGGCGTGCATACTTCGAAAATAAACACATCAAAGGTTTAGGCTAGATTCCACTTTGGCTCTTTGTGAAGGAGCTCGTCCGGGGAAGTACTACCACCATACCTATTTCTGCCGCAAAGCACCGTAGCTGAGTTGCTTGAAGGGTATGGGTGCTGGTGTAATTACAGCAACATGAGACGTTTCAACTTTGTATCTGGGATGGCAACGCATTTGCAAGGCCTCTGGTATTGCAGATGTCTATAGGCAGCGGTGACCACTTAACATCAGGTGGGCTATCGCCGTCGGCTTGTTTACCAACCAATGATATAAAAAAGACGGAGATACCATGGCTTCTTATGACACACACTAGCAAATATTTTGTCACACATCTCTAACCAATATGTTTCTTTGTTTCAGGCTATTCCAGCGGCCCCCTACACAAAAAAGACAATAAAATCCCTCAAAATTACTCGAATTCAATCCCCCAATAGCAAACCATCCACCCTGAGTTTCACAGATCCATTTGGGCCTCCCCAGTCTTCGGACGGGGGGGGCCCATCCACCCCACAGCCGGCCCTCACCACCCAAGACTCGATAGACCACCAACACCATCACCTCGGGGGCTCCCAAACCCCCCACGACTCCGCAAATTCGACACCCACAAATGTTTCTTCAAAATCTGCGTTCATAGAATTACAGCAACACGGTTATGGTCCTTTCAAAGGGGGGTATCAGCACCCCCATCATTTTGGGAGCCCTGGGGGGCAGCAGAATCCTCATGAGGCGTCGGGTTTCCCCAGTCCTAGGTCGTTAGGGTATCCTTTTCCTCCCATGCACCAAAATACCTATGGTTATCATTTAGGATCTTACGCGCCGCAATGTGCCAGTCCGCCTAAAGATGGTAAGTTTATTTTGTATATTTTTTTTTGTATATAAGAGTGCTATTTACAAACTGTATGATTATGAAATTTAAGGGACATTTTACCATGGATTCTGTAGATTATATACAAAAATCTGCTGTTTCATACATTTTGACCGTGTAGGTACATTTTTGTATGGAATGGCTGTTTTTTTTTCTGTAAAATGTTACCTCTAGATGGTCTAGAATAACTTACTAAATCCCTTGATAAAAGTTTTCGGTATGATATTCCTTCTAGCCTATAAATAATTCTTCATAAAAATGCTTAAAATTTTGATACGTAACTTTTTCAAAATTCGTAGAAAAAATTGGTTCATCAGTTTAAACGTATCTAAAAATATAAGCATGGTTTTCTCAACAACACAAATAATAAAAACGTAAAAATAAAAAAAAGAACGAAAAAAACGTTTTCTTATTCCCCCAAAACATAATACCTACTATTACACCGTCACAAATTCAATTTAATACTTACTCTAACACCTTCGCTACAAAAGAAGCCATTTTGAACTTATAAATTACCCTAATTTGTCTAGCATTACGGTTGTCTTATGAAATACCCCATTTTTACAAGTTTCACCCCAAAATTATCGTCACCAAAGTGTCCTGATCGTCACATTACGGACTGAACTGTCATTTTAAGGCGTCAACTATGACTTTCATGAAGTTTTATGAAAAACTCCTTCGCTGGTAAAAGAAAAAAAAAATTGTCTTTTCTTTTTGAATATTTTATTGACTTCGGTGAAGTTTTGGGTTCTTTGTGTTGGACGATACGATCACGATTGGTGGTAGGATCGGATAGTAGAATGGTCTTTGCGATTGTTTTTTTTTATTTCAATATTTTTCCCATTTACACAAGTATTATTAGTATTTATTACCTACCTACGTTTATTTTATTTTTGGTCACACCCAAAATTCTTATACTATTGCAAAATAAATGCAAAAAAAAGTAATTATAATAACCATAATTATTAGGTTATTTTGTTTAAATGCATAATACTGTTATTTTTAAAATTTTAATAGCAAGTAGATATTGATTTGTATTTTTCGTGCAATACCGAAGTTTGTTACATAGGAAGACATCGTGAGGAAACCTAAACTTATAAATTAATAAAAGTCGAAATCATCAATCCTCCTTGAGCAAGCGTGGTGATCAAATACTCGTGTCTTCTGTGTATGAAAAGAAGCATTTGCTCTACAGTGGCATAATAATAAGCTGGTGTTATTATTTATTTGATAATATTCGCAATAAAATGTCAAACAAATCGTATTGAATTTACTGAAAAGTCGTGACGTCTAAATGGCATGAAACACAGTACGTCAAAACACTAGTAATTGTAGTACGGAACCGCCGAGTTAATATTTAATAGAGTCCCCTATAGCACAGTTCAAGTATAATTAGGGTTGTCAACTTTTTGTACGGAAAATTATGTCGATTTTTTTTGTAAGAATTCTTTTTGAATAAATGTCAAATGATTGTTGTTTTTTTTTTTGCTTGCGAATAATGGTTGAGATATTTTTTCATTTGTTCTGGCAGTTGCCTCTTTGCATGTTTTTTTTTTTAAAGCTATATCTATACTAATATTATAAAGAGGTAACATTTGTTTGTAAGTTTGTAAGTTTGTAAGTTTGTATGTAGGGGGTAATCTCTGGAAGTAATGAACCAATTTTAAAAATTGTTTTACTGTTAGAAAGCTACATTATTCGTGAGTGCTATAGGCTATATAACATCACGCTACGACCAATTGGAGCGGAGCATCAATGAAAAATGTGGCAAAAACGGGGAAAAAATATTCTTTTTTAGGGCTTTTGTTGCGTGCGCTGCGTAAACGGTTAAAGTTACGCAAAAATAATGTATCAGAGAATTGTTCCTCTTAAAATATTCAAAAAAAAAGTCCGCGGTAGTACATGCCTAACTTTAAAGGTTGACTCAGTATAGCCATTTTTATGGGCAGACAATTTGTTTTAAAATAATGCATTATTTGCGAAGGTGTTTTTATAAACATAGTATTAATCCTTATCAACATAAATACGTTATTCATCACAAGTGTTTAATTTTGAACAAAATTGCCTTTTACATCATTTAATTTCAATAAATATCTTAGGAGATATCACAGTTTTAAAATAACTTCGCAGCAAAATAATGACTCTGCGTGACATTCCGTAGCTTTTACCTCAGTTGCCTCAGAATAACAGATTATAGGCTACACAACATCGCGCTTTGAGCCACGGGAAAGGAAAAGTAACCAAAATCCTAACGTAACGCGGGTGATACCGCGGGGCACAAGGGGGTAATCTCTGGATCTACTAAATCGATTTAAAAAAATATTTTACCCATAGAAAATACGTTATATGTAAGTGTTATAGGGTATTTTACATCTCGCTATGACACACGGGAGCGGTAACCCGAGACGTATCCTATAGGGTGAAATAAGCCACGCGAACGAAGTCGCGGGCAACAGCTATATGTAATATTCTGAAGTTTTCGATTTTACTTGTGACATAATTGTATAATAATTTGCACCTGTCATGTTATCTCTTCAGCACCTTTGGTTGACTGGTAGAGAATGCTTAAGGCATTAGTCCGCCTTTGTGCTATTTTTGTTGCATAAAGTTTAAATAAATAAATAAATAGTAAATAATGGAGGCGATAATTTTACACAACTTAATAGGCTAGCAAACTGCCCGCGACTTCGTCAACGTGGTTTATTTCACCTGTCTTAAGTTGCGTTTTTGGTTAATGCTCCGCTCCCGTGTGTCATTGCGTGATGTTATATAGCTTATATTACTCGGAAATAAGCTACCTATCTGTTGGTGAGAAAATGGTTAAAATCGGTTCAGTAGTTTCGGAGCCAATTCGTTACAAACAAACAAACAAAAAAAAATACCTTTTCATAATATTAGTATAGATTATATTTTATTATTCTTTACATTTTTCACTGTATTTTTCCTTCCCAGATCAACATGGAAATGTTCCTTTTTCACATCTAAACCACTACTTTGGTAAGAGAAAAAATATAATCTTAACACTTATATTATGCCCAGCGTTGGGCAAACGCTTCCTGCGGCTTTCACCAGACAAAGTTAATTAACAATTTAGTATATGTATACTAAATTATGCGTGATGGTATGTACCATCACGCCTGTATTCCCCGAAGGGTTAGGCAGAGGTGTACCAATGTACAGCCACATTTCACAGATGTGTTTAGGTCCCATGTAATAGGGGGCGAGCCTATTGCCATTAACCGAACACAAAACCCAATAACACTTAGATCGACCTGGGAATGAAACCAAAGACCAACATAGCAGTCACGCTTAGGACCACTAGGCTAGTGAGGGAGAGTTCATGCAAGAATTTAGTACTATTTAATTTAAATTTAATATTTAACTAGTTTTACTTTTAAACTACCTGTCTTTTATATTCATAGGTCAAGTAGTTTTCGAGATTTCGTGATTAGTCAGAGAGTGACCTTTCGCTTTTATTATTGAGGATCAATCAATCGATTTATTTGACAGAATATACATAATTATGAAGTATATTAAGTTGTGTAACTTCTAATTAGTACAATATTTTGAATTACGTAAAGCCGTTGGTCCTGACTATCATTCGTAGATCTTTGACAGTCGTTATGAATAGTTAGAAGTCTGACAACCAGTCTTACCAAAAGGTATTGTGTTGCCCAGTAACTGAGTTGTGGAGGTCAGATAGGCAGTCGCTCCATGTAAAACACTGATATTTAGCTGCAAGCGGTTAGACTGGAAGCCGACCCCAACATAGTTAGGAAAAGTCTAGGCAGAGACAGAGAGAGATTCTGTTTTTTTTTTTTGTTTAGTTATTACAAATCTTTACCAACTCTACTACAAAATATTGAATAGCTCCAATAAAATGCTGCAACAAAAATTTTAAATAGCGCTGCAAATAAATTCGCCACAAAAACTATTTTCAACAACCCTACTCCATTTTTCCGAACGCAACCTAACGGTCGCGCATGAAACTTTTATGTGTCGCATCGACGACGACCAATTGTAGAGCAGAGTTTGAATTTAGAATCGCCGCATATCGGTTTGTAGAACTTTTAATTCTGTAATTGGCGTGGAAATGTGGATTCTTGCGAATGATTAGTGCCAACCCTAGTGGATAAAATAATGATGACGTGTTTAAGCAAATTGATACCTATTTCTAGAAATAAAAGGTTTTCTTTATTAAGTTAGTTTATAGGTTTAGCAGGTTCCCTATTTGAGTAATTTTTATTTAAAAACTAGGTTCTACCCGCGACTTTTCTCGCTTGGCTTATTTCACCCGCGTTAAGTTATGTCTTTGGTTACTGCTCCACTCCCGTGGGTCGTAGCGTGATGTTACATAGCCTATGTTACTCAGGAATAATGTAGCTGTATATTGGTGAAAAAATGGTTAAAATCGGTCCAGTAGTTTCGGAACCTATTCGATACAAACAAACAAACAAATATTTCGTCTTTATAATATTAATATAGACTAGCTTTTGCCCGCGACTTCGCCCGCGTCAAATTTGATATACTATCCCACGGAAAAAAGTACCCTATGTATTATTCCACACTACAATCTATCTCAGTGCCAAATTTCATCCAGATCCGTTCAGCCGTTTATTTCGTTTATTCCCATCTGCCACCCTTGAGTTTGCCACCGGGGTGGTGGTTGGCACTAATAGGTGGCGTTTACCACCCCGGTGGTGGTTTATTCCCATCTGCCACCCCTGAGTTTGCCACCGGGGTGGTGGTTGGCACTAATAGGTGGCGTTTACCACCCCGGTGGTCAATGGTACCTATTTAGTTTCATTTGCCCCCTTTGTAGTCTGTTATAGTACATTGGTTTATTCCGCATTTCGTATTGGACATTAACAATAGTATTTTTTATTTAAATTTCTTTAACTTAAACCACTGGATATCATCTATATATATTATATAAAAATGAATCCTTATTTCCTTTGATCACGCCATCACGCGGGAACGGCTGGACCGATTTCACTAATTCTTTTTTTACCGCGGGGCACAGCTAGTAAGCAATAAAAAATAAGTTTAATATATATATTATATTGTGACGTCATAGCTGTCAAATCAAGCAAATTGGATAGGGTGAGCAAAACAAGATTTTATTTTTTGATGTTTATTTTTGAATCATGAACGAATGTTTTTATTCAGAGTCACGTTTTTCAATTCTGTATGCATGTATATGAGCAATCATTGTCATTAAATCTGTTCAGTAGTTTTTGAATTTATTCAATACAAAAAGACAAACAAACAAATCTTTCCTCTTTATAATATTAAGTGTAGATATAAATTGTTGAACTAGACGAGATTAAAATTTTTACTAAACTGTAACAAAAAACTTTTACTTACTTTCATTCTTAGAAGACCGCGACACTTATTATTTTTTCTTCTGCCTGAGCACTCCCATACCACGTGACCAGTGTTTTTATATTGTTTTTTTATAATATATTGATGTCCCGCACGTAAAAGCACTTTACCATTGTTTTTATTAATATAAAAAATTGTATCAGACTCTTGGGAACTTCCACTTGCTAGTGGTTCCTCCATATTGGTAATTTGCGCGCACGCATCACGCAAACCCGGACTATTATTGTAAATTGTGACGTACAAGGAAAGTAGGATATGTTGCTTTCTCCCTTCCGCAAAGGGATGGATATTATGATTTCACTCGCACAAAGGAGTGGAGTCGTAGAACAATGCAATGTTCCGTGTCTTGTCGGCCACTGTTTTAAGTAAGTGCGTAATCTATTGAAAAATACTGCAAAGCACTAAGTAGGTACTTTTGTTCTTAACGACAATAATGGAGCGCACCACAATACAAAAATATTTATCAACATTTTGTAGATCTATTTTAACAAGATGTGTGTTATTGTTACCTATACCTACATAGCTTTTTAAAATTGTTTTGTGTTATGTTTTACCAACTGTGTATAAAATAAGTAATTACTAGCAATAATAATTGCTAGTAATTATACAAACATTCATTTTATTTTTTGAATTAGAGTTATTAATTAAAATAAAAGATCCATATATTATCCACTAAAATTCATTTCCATTGCTCTTGAATCATGATATCCAGTGACAATTAATTAATTTTTTTATTGTTAATGTCCAATACGAAATGCGGAATAAACCCCTGTACTATAACTACGAAGGGGGCAAATGAAACTAAATAGGTACCATTGACCACCGGGGTGGTAAACGCCACCTATTAGTGCCAACCACCACCCCGGTGGCAAACTCAGGGGTGGCAGATGGGAATAAACCACCACCGGGGTGGTAAACGCCACCTATTAGTGCCAACCACCACCCCGGTGGCAAACTCAGGGGTGGCAGATGGGAATAAACGGTTTATTTAGTCCCTAAGTTTAAAAAATACACTATAGTGTGGGGAACGTTTTTTTGTTTAAAATTTTAAATCTATGACTTTATCGATAACCTAACTAACCATAGCTAATACGTTTGTAAGACTAAGCTGTTAAGCTCACAACGCTTATTTTATTTCAATAAATCTGTTTGCGTGCGTATAATAATAATAATTAGCTAAACAACTAATTAAGCGCTTATAACTCACGCTTTCAACATTCATGCTAAGAATATACAGTTTCAAAATATTCGGTAACCATCTAAAAATTTACCCGAAATTGCTGAAAATGTTTAGGGTTAGTAGTAGTAGAGCTCTTTGTGAAGGAGCTCGTCCGGGGAAGTACTACCACCATACCTATTTCTGCCGCAAAGCAGCGTTGCTGTGTTCCGGTTTGAAGGGTTTGGGTGCCGGTGTAATTACAGACAAATGACACATTTCAACTTTGTCTCTGTAATGGCAACGCATTTGCAAAGCCTCTGGTATTGCAGATGTCTATAGGCAGCGGTGACCACTTAATATCTGGTGGGCGGACGGCTTGTTTGCCATCCCATGTTATTAAAAAAAAAGTTTGTATGGATAGAGAGAGATCTCACAGTCGTAAGACCTACGCCAGTTTGGCATGGATGAAATTCGCCGAGAGGTCTTGGGTTCGGTTCTCAGGTCACGAAAATTTTGCAGCGGCTGTGGTGTCAGTTTAAACCTGTTAATATATGAAATTTCCAGTCGGATTGGAAAAAAAATGTTTGTATATGAGAGCCAGATTCATGAGGAATAGCATAGGTTGTATGGCATCATGCTACGCCTCACAAGAGCGGTGCAGTAACCAAATACGTTAAAATAAAATAATTAAAATTGGTTCAGTAGTTTAGGAGCCTGCCTCGTTAGCCTAGTGGTCCTAAGCGCGACTGCTACGCTAGAGGTCCTGCCTGGGTTCTATTCCCAGGTCGAGCAAATGTGTTATTGGGTTTTTTTATGAAATTCTCAGTAGCAGCTCGAAGTTTGGATTTGTGCCCAGTTAATGGCAATAGGCTCGCCCCCTATTACATGGGACCTAAATATACCCGCCAACTGTAGATCTGCATTGGTACACCTCTGCCTAACCCTTCGGGGAATACAGGCGTGATGGTGATGGTAGTTTAGGAACCTATACGGAACAAACAAATAAAAAAATCAGTTCATCTTTATAATGTTAATAAGTATATAATAGATTTAGAAATAATATAAAACATTTATTTTGTCTTTTACGACAATCTTCTGTTCTCCCGTGCCTCGGAAAGCACGTAAAGCCGTTGGTCCCGGCTGTCATTCGTAGATCTTTGACAGTCGTTACGGATAGTCAGAAGCCAAGAAGTCTGACAACCAGTCTAACCAAGAGGTATCGTGTTGCCCAGTTACTGGGTTGTGGAGGTCAGATAGGCAGTCGCTCCATGTAAAACATTGGTATTCAGCTGCATCCGGTTAGACTGGAAGCCGACCCCAACATAGTTGGGAAAAAGGCTAAGCAGATGATGATGACGACAATCTTCCGAAATTTGACTCAGAAGCAGATGCAAAACTGAGCTTTGATATAATAATATATTATTATAAGACCAGTATAAACCTACCACAGTAAACTGAAGCTGTTGGTTTAGTATTTAAATAGGGGTTTATGTTTTCGTTTTGCAGTAAAACTTTTAATACCATAACAGTAAAAGGTTAGGTTTTCATCCTTACTAATATTATAAATGCGAAAGTAACTCTGTCTGTCTGTCTGTCTGTCTTTCTGTCTGTCTGTCTCTTCTTCACGCCTAAACCACTGAACCGATTTCAATGAAATTTGGTACAGATATAGTCCGGGACCCGAGAAAGGACATAGGATAGTTTTCATCCCGGAAATCCCCCGGGAACGGGAACTATTAATCCACGCGGACGAAGTCGAGGGCAAAAGCTAGTATTTAAATGAAGAGAAAACGCCATTTTAGTTGAAGACTAGCGTCTGTCCGTGTCTGGTGGTTTTCTTTACGTTACTGCTCCGCTCCCGTGTGTCGTAGCGTGATGTTGTTTAGCCTAAACTATTCCTTATGAATCTGACTATGACATTAGACACACGTAGTTGCAGAGATGTAAGCGTTTAAACAAACAAATACACTTTCGGTTTTATTATATTAGTATTGATAGATATTAGTATAACTTTAAAGTTTAAGAGGTAGGAGTACATAAATATATAACATCACGCCTGTATTCCCTAAAGGGTTAGGCAGAGGTGTGCCAATGTACCCCTAGAGCCTACCGGTATCGTTAGGTCACACGTAATAGGGGACGAGCCTACTGCCATTAACCGAGCACGATTCCTAACTCCGAGCTGCTACTGCAAATATCATAGAAAAAACCAATAACACTTTGTGCTCGACCTGGGAATCGAACCCAAGACCTCTACAAACTATATTCTGTGGTTTAGGAGATGTATTCTCTGATAGTCACGAACATATTTAAAAATGCAACTAGGAAGATCATTTTTAAAGGTTAAAAAATACGGAAAACGTGAATCAACTGCAATTAACCTTTGAATCGAATTAAAATTAATAAGAAAATGCATAAACCTTATTATCGTTCAGAAATCTAGAATTAAAACGTTCGAAAATTAAATAATAAGCAAGCGGGTATCAGTTTCGCTTTTTAGAATGCCATTCGTGAAAAAAAAAACAGCACGCGAACCACAGACAATGTAAAAAAACGTGATAACTTTTTTAAGCGTCAAAAATTTCGTGCAAAGGAAGCTATGATAAAATTGATGCGTTCCGACATGCGTCTTCCTTGCTGGTTTAATACCATATAAGGATGCCACTTCTATTAAAATATTATTCAATATAGTTTTACTGTGTTACTTTTTAATTGTCCTGTCATTATTTTTAATTTAGCCTGTTTGATGTCAGAGTTTGTTTAGTGGCGTTTATTCAAATTTTAAATTTAGAATTTAGAATTGAACTTGGGATTTCGCTAGATGTTTTTCGAACTGTTTCTTTTTTTAAATATGGACTTTGTTTTTAAAATTGACGGTTATTTAGTACGTTTAGCATAATATATCTTGCACAGTCAGCCCTGTTGCCATTCTTCGCTGATTGGTAATCATTACCAACATGGCAAAGCTATTCTACTGTATCTCCTTCTGTCAGAAAAACATTTTATTTCCAAAACATGACAGATGACGTTTTGTCTAACTGTCAAAAACTTGAAATTTTCGAACAACATTTTTTTTTATTGACTCTAATTATTAATACATTGGCAGAATTATCGACATCGGCATAGCTTCATCGGCATTCATCATCTCATAAACAAATCAAAATAATTATGTAAAAAAAAGGAATATGTCATTTTTTGGCTAATCACGAAATTCTTATAGCTAGGTACTCGTGAAAGTTTTCAGCTAAGAAAAGTTTTGATTTTGACTTTGACTTTCACGCCAACAAAATCGGAAGCAAAATCTAGTAGACTACACAGAAAGTATTTAGCCAATTTTCTCCATCCAATTTTGTAGCTTGACAGCCCTACACAAGGTCGATTTTCACATACATATAGTCGTTTCCCAAATGCACTAGGAGATTTCTAAACCCTTCCTTATTTCAAGGTTTGGTTAGGTTTTTAGCTTGGCCTCGAAACGCCGGAAATACCTGTTATAATCTGTTTTTATTGTCTATGCTACTTTGTAGACTATAGAGGTACCATAAAGACTAGAAGTGACTGGGTATAATCTGTACATAGTATGAAACAAAGTCGCTTCCCGACGTCTGTCTCTCTGTATGCTTAGATCTTTTAAACTACGCAACGGATTTTAATGCGGTTTTCGTTAATAGATAGAGTGATTCAAGAGAAAAGTTGTACGTAAAGACCAGGTAAATAAAACTCTTTTTGGGTGTGAACTGACAATGGGTGTTCTTCAAGTGAAAATTTTGGGTATATTCCTCTTTTCAGCTTATATACCTAAATGATTTGCTACCATTACTCGAAAATCAACCTAAGACAGTGTTATTTGCAGACGATAAACTTAGAAAGTACATTACGGATTAAAAAGGTAAAATTCGTAAGTGCTTGTCTGGCATCGAACCCACAACCACAACAGAAAAGCACAGTGGAATTTTAATCCTTTCCTGCCTATATTTCTTCGTCTAATTTAACACTCCTTCTGATCTAATTAAAAATTATGAAAACCACTACAACAGTGATCAATCTTTATGTAAACGAACCTACAATTAAAAATTACGGCACAATATGTAATTAACAAATTGTGACAATTGAAATGGGACCTAGCAATAAATTTTCATCTCGACCCTATGTTGTATGACCCGCTTGACATAGAAGCGGTTAACATTATTATTACGCTAGTACTCACATAGGAGTAGGCAGAGCTGTATAGTACTATTATTGGAGATCCAAATCTGTTTTACCCAAAAAATATATAGTTCGACCGAATTGCGGTAACGATGCCCAATCTTAATGGAGACTGCGTACTTGGCTACGCAGCAGATAATATAGTGCACAAGTGTGTGCGCAAACACAGGTGCACTCCTTCTTCCCTAACTCTCATAACCCGATGGGACGACCAACACGACTGGAGAGGGTCCAGGTGCAAGACCAATGGCGACACATGCTTTCCAAAACACGGGGGTGTCACACTACCAACTTCCACACTCCGGGCTGCTACTGAGACATTCCTAATGGAAAACTGCAATAGCATATTGACCGACCTGGTAATTAGCAATTGGTTGTGCTAGCGACCACGAGACTAACAAGACAGTATCCTATATCAACTATAGATCATCTTAATCTTAATATTGTAAAGAAAATATTTATATTGTTTGTTTGTACCGAATAAACTCTGAAACCACTCGACCGATTTTAACCATTCTTCCACCAATCGATACCTACATTATTCCTAAGTAACATAAACTTTATTACATCACGCTACATCACACAGGAGCGGAGCAGTAACCAGAGACATAAAAAGTCACGCGGACGAAGTCGCAGGCAGCTCCCTAGTTAATTATAAAATGAGTATCACCAAACAAACATACAGTTTACTTAGTTATGATATGAGATCCCCCTTGTTGAACTCTGAAAGATTTATTGCCATGTCCACTGACAGAGAGAATTAGACCTTGTACGTTGAAGATAGAGTCGAGTATTGAATGTGTAGAGACCATGTAATACGTGACTGTTTTTTTTTAAACTGTTTGTTTGAATTTGTGGTATGTAGGATTAATAGAATGATGATTAGTACCATTTATACATACATACCATTACGCCTGTATTCCCCGAGGGGATAGGCAGAGGTGTACCAATGTACACCCACAGTTCGCCAGTATGTTTAGGTCCCATGTAATAGGGGCGAGCCACAAATTCTAACTCCGGGCTGCTACTGAGAAAAACCCAATAACACTTTGCTCGACCTGGGAATCGATACTAAAACCTCTAGCGTAGCAGTCGCGCTTAGGACCACTAGGCTAACGAGGCAGTTATTCTGGTAATACCTATTAATTTTAATTTAATACTAATTTTGACATTGATCTTGTTTAGTAGACGGCGAGAAATTTGGCCTATTACTGTCCCACTGCAAAGCAAAGCCCTCTTCTCATACAGAGAAGGCACGAGCATTGATCACTACGCTTGCTCAAGGCGGATTGGTGATTTCCAACTTATAAGTCCAGGTTTTCTCACGATATTTTCCTTCACCAATGTCAGTAATGTCCAAGATAAACTTAGAAAGTACATAATTACATAGTACATACATATATAAACTCACGCCTTTTTCCCATGGGGGTAGGCAGAAACCACGGAACGCCGCCTGCTACGATCCTTACATACTCCTTTCGCGTAATATGAAAATACATAATTATGAATTGAAAAAGTCACATCGGTAGGTACTTGTCCAGTAGTGCGATTCTCTAAAATGCAAACTCGAAAACGAGTCTCACTAAAGTGATCGCGCTCACTTCGATAACGAACCAACTTGTCATTGGTTTAGTATTCGTTCGCCGTGGTGACGTCACAGGCGTGATCGTGTTTTACAGAATACCATTTTGTAATCTCACTGCGGATTCTGCTTTCGAATTACGAAGTGAGGCTTAGAAAATCACATTGCTGTATCGAACCCCGTTATACGCAAGGCTTCTTTACCACTGAGCCAACTCGAGCCTTTTTAAAATAAACTTAAACATTTTAATTACCCATTTCAGTAATTGTAACAATTTGTTTTGACAAAACAATTTGTAAGTCATTGTTTTAAATTAATTGTCGTCATAAATTTAATGGCGCTTAACTTTGTTTAGAAGATAATAATCGTATTAAATTAGGTTTTTTTATGTTCATAGTTAGTTTTAGTTGGTTAAAAATTTAATTAACCAGTTAACTGGTATGTTTTTTACTGTCTTTCAAATGATATTAGACTTTTTTACCAGTTTTAAACGATTATATAGCCTATGTAACTCAGGAATAATGCAGCTATCTAGTGGTGGTAGCCTAGTGGTTCTAAGCGCGACTGCTACGCAAGAGGTCCTGGGTTCGATTCCCAGGTCGAGCAAGAAGTATTATTGGGTTTTTCTCTGAAATTCTCAGTAGCAGCTCGGAGTTTGGATTTGTGCCCGGTTAATGGCAATAGGCTCGCCCCCTATTACATAGGACCTAAATATATCGGCGAAATGTGGGTGTACATTGGTACACCTCTGCCTAACACTTCGGGGAATACAGGCGTGATGGTATATTTAAAGAGCACTATATAGCGAACTATCCCGCGTGGCTTATTTCACCCGCGTCAAGTTACGTCTTTGGTTACTGCTCCGTTCCCGTGTGTTGTAGCGTGATGTTATACAGCCTATGTTACTTAGGAATAATGTAGCTACCTGTTGGTGAAGAAATGGTTAAAATCGGTCCAGCAGTTTCGGAGCCTATTCGTTACAAATATACAAAAAAAATTACCTCTTTATTATATTATTAGTATTAATGTAGATTATGTAGTATTAGCTGCTACCCGCGACTTCATCCGCTTAAATGACGGTTTTTGCGGATTCAGACGAAGTTGCGGATTAAAAAGTAGCCTATATCCTTTTTTGGGGTTCAAACTTACCTCGAACCTAATTTTATCGAAATCGGTTCAGTGGTTTAATCGTAAAACATTACAGACAGAGTTATTATACTACTTTTTATTCCACGATTTCGTCTGAACTGACTTCGAACGAAACCGAGGGCATAAACTAGTCTCTCTTAAAATTCAATTTTTACATCAACTTCAACTTAACCTCAAAACCCAAAACGCGTTCACATTTAAAAACCTTAAAAAATATTCGAAATTCAAATTCAAAAAAAGAAAAGAACGGTACAGTCATGTTAAAAAGCGCTTAACGTAACGTTCGGCCGGTCACACCCACTGGTACGATACGGAACGTGCTCTATTTTGTTCATTAATTATATTTTTATTAACTGTTACTCGGATTGCGCGCGTTTTTACAACAAAATTAATTTATGAGATGATTGTGCTAATCCGTCACATGAGTAACGTTTTATGTCAATTTAGTGGCTGTTTGATGATTTATTATCAAGTTATTATTGGTAAAGCAAACAAATTATCGTGTTTATTGGGTATTAACTTTAATTATTCTGCGACTCTATAAAGGATAGGAACAAACATCTTCTTTTACTGGCTTTTTCCCATTCTCAATTGGGACAAAAATACGAAAAAAAAATGTTTTTTCTGAGTTTTTTAAATAGATAATTACTCCAGCAGTGCTATCGTTATTTCTTTTCAAATTCTGAAAGAAAACGATAACATTTTCACAAAAATCTAAAAAAATCTTAAAATACTTACTAGCATTCAATTATTAAAAAGTACAGGTAAACTCACTGAGTAAAATACTCTATTTAAGTACGTAATTATTAATATAATATTGAACATGTTCGCAAGTATTTTTATTACTTTATTAAGTCACATTTAATGATAAATCAATATGAAGTATAAACTTGTTATTCCGGATTTTATAGAGCAACTAAATAATATGAGTGTTGAAAAGGATTGTACCAACAGCTATTCTTATTCATTTTGTATTTTCTTATAAACCTTACTTCCTAATATAATAAATGCAAAAGTCAGTTTGTTAATTTGTTTGTTTGTTTTTACGCTTTCACGGTGAAACCATCAAACTCATTATTTTGCGGAGTTCAGTGTGGAAATCTAATACTTATTCTACAAATAAAAGTATCGTAAGTTTCCTCTTGTAAGAGGCTATCTGCTACTGAAAGTCCCGTCACAATCGGCCCAGCTATTTCTGAGATTAGCCTGAAACAAGACACAGACAGACAGGCAAACATTTTATAAATTGATTTTATCGTATAAATACCGTGTATTCGTTCATATGCATTAATAAAAAAGCTGATGTTTTGACATTACAAACAGACACTTCGATGTTATTTAATAGTACACTTTATTTTAGGTAATATACAAAACGACCCTGTCAAAACCGAAGGGTGTGTCTCCAAAGGTACCCCGACCCCCAGGGCATTCACGATGGAACCCCGGAACCTTTCTATCTACCAACTGCTGACCGCCGCGAGACATATAAACATAATTACACACTGACTAGCTTTTAATTATTACCTTAAACATCATTTTTATCAAGTTTTAAAAAAATACTTTTGTTTTGGCCTGAAGCACAGCACGTGAGGTACGGTCGCGTTGTAAAGTGGTTTGAGGTTATTTATTTTTTAATATTTGTTATAATAAAAACATTTAAAAAAAAATAGATTAATATAATTGTAGAGACTATTCTATTTCAAATAATAAACAGTGTTATGAGTATATTTTATACTGCAGCAAAAATATTTTTCGAACCAAAGATAAAAATATAAATTGAATAGTTATGGTCAAAACGATCAAACCAGTTTCAGCGCAAAAAATATTTAAAAATATATTGTACAATAAATAAGCTCGTAATTATAAAAATAATGACAAAGTAGGTACCTATTGAATTATTACGTGTCTTAAGTATCTGCTAATTAACCTGTAAAATAGTAATAAAGCCTTTTTATGTTTACACTTCAATAAAATATGGATTTTGCGGTTAAACTTGCTGGTTATATGAAATATTAACAAATTAAAGTGTTATATTGAATAAATACCAAGTATTTAACGCAATATAAGCGAGGAAAGAAATGCGGCAGTATTGTAATTAATAACTGATATCATCTAAACTAATAATTATTATAAAGAGAAAAAAATTGTATTTTTGTTTGTAATGGATAAAGTTATTGACCGATTTTAAAAATTCTTTTACATATGAAAAGCTACTTTATCAGGCTACATTTTATAAAAAAATAGGGATTCGTTAATAAAAATCTGATGGACAAAACCGCGGGCAAAAGTTATCAGTTATATTTTCTTTTGGTACCAAATAACACGTTTGACATCTCACTTCTGGTCAGAAGGCTCTTAATTACTATACCACCACAATATGTCTGTAAAGGTCCTTATTCCAAGCCTAAGTTATATTCTCCTGAAAAAAAAATACCATTGCAAATAAAAATCAAACATTTTTATCGTCTCTAAATTAATAATTTATGAACAGCAAACACTTCGGTCGGTAACAGTTCCCGAAACCGTAGATCTAAATTAGATTACTTAGGAAGAGAACCTAAGGCTAAGCGTTGGACACACCCCTTACTCTAACGATTGAACCAGAAAGAACACAAAAAAAATACGTTCTAAAAATGTTGTGCGCATCTGTACATGTTATTTTAAGTACGTCTCGACTGTACTTACTAATCAAAGAGAAATGTGACGTATTAATTTAAGAAAAGATTTTGACATTTACAAACTCGAAGACTGTCTTTGTATATTATTGGGTAGTGTCCACCACCATCAATTGACATACTCTTTATGAACTGTCAAAACGCGATTCTCCCACAGATTTTGTATGGCAATAGCACGCTATGACGTCACTTATCGGGCTACTCAATTGACTAACTATTTATTGATTTTAAAGTACCTAAGTAAAAATATAATTTTACAATAAATTGAAAATTAATCGGTTTTCATGGGTAAAATAAAATGTTGGTTAGTGGTGTCAACTACCCAATTACATTTTGAATTTTGAATTTGGAACATTATTTTTTCCTAGATTGACAGTCACTTGTACGCCATTAAGATCTTAAAATTTTATAAAAACAACATTTACATAATGCAACGTAAAAACATGTCTATCGAAAAACTTGTTTTATAATTAATTATATTTAATAAGTTAATAGAGTATGGTGAAAGTAATTAAAAGTTAATAATTTGATTCCCATAAGACTATTCTTTAATAAAAAGCGCGGTAACGTACCAACGGGAAAGACTAGCTTTTTTTCTTTTCAAAATGGACGCCGCGATTTTACTTTGTTGTCGTAGGCGTGACAGACGAGTGACTTTTTTTAAATAATAATGACGAAAAAATCTTTTTAAGATTTTTTTCTAAACTGAATCATTTTTTGTCAATGTATGTGTACTGCGAGTTCTTCCAAAATTTGCTATTATCTTTCAAACAGTTTTCTCTAAAAATACTTTCTTTTTAAATGTGTTTTGAATGGGAGGTGGTTCTCAATTAATTTATATATTTTGTTTTATGTTTGTTACCTCAGAGCTTCTTTATTTATCATCCGATTTTGAAAATTATTTTGAAAGAACATTCTTTCAAAAAAGTCCGATAGAAATTTCATCAAAATCGGCTCAGTAATTTAGTTTTTAAATAAAAATATCCAAAAAAAGAATATGTCAACCAAGTAAATGAAATTGCGTATTTTGCTTTTTTGGGACTTTTTAGTGGAGTTTATTTTGTTAATTTTTTAACGAACTCACGTTACGTAATATTCCATATTCAAAAAGTACACTTCAACACAAAATTAACAGAACGCTCAAACCGCTATCGCCGGTCTGTCCATAAACAATTTTTTTTTTCTATTTTTTTCTTTTTTCTCTCGTATCTGGCAAAGGGTTTTATTGTTTTTTAGCTGGTACATTTTACGTTCCGATTTTCGGTAGGCGGGTTTTGGGCGGAGTACAGACGGTATGGTATGTGTGTGGCTCTGTTTCAATTTTTATTAATATTTAGATTTATTTTTTTGGGTGACAGAGAAAGGTTGGAAAATTAGTATCGTTATTTTAGTTTATACCAACTCAACAACTAACTCTGACACTAGAGTGTGTGGGGTCGTTAGACCTTACTGCCCACACGATAAAGAAGAGAAGAAAGTTTATAGTTTTTTAGGGAAGTTAAATGATATTATAATCAGGTAAAAATGATTAAATTAATATCAACGCTCCCAGTCGACGCCGGACAATCGACGACCGATATTTTTGTCGGTGAGAATGGAACATATGAATTCAAATAAACCAACGCACGCGTCCTACAAAAAATTGGTCTTCGAAACTATGGATTTATTGAACGGTCCGATAATCGGTCCGTCAAAAAGTCGGACGTATGCGGAGGCTCTTAATGTGTAGGTACCTATGTATTTTCTACTAAAAACTAAGTAAATCGGGATCTAATAAAATGTAAGCTACATTATGTTTGAGTAAAAAAGCTATATTTAAAAAAAAAATTAAAGATCCGTAAGAAAATCCACACAGACAAAATCGCAAACAAAAACTAGTTTTATTAATAAAACAACAATTTTTCACAACACTACTTATCGATACGACATCAGCACATCACTAGTGGCTGGAGGGTGTGTCACGGCCCGGGGCATCGCATTGTTTCGACTGTACGTATGACGGACGCCGACATACACATACATTCATACATACATACATACACATACATTCATACATTTTGTATGGATCCATGGGAAGCACTCGTTGTAGTTTTTTGATGAATGTTATGTGAAATTGTGGACTGTTCATAAATCATTTAATTTATAAGTTACTAGAGAACTGCATGCGACTTCGTCCGCGTGGCTTAGTTCACCTGCGTTAAGGTACTGCTCCGCTCCCGTGTGTCGTACCGTGATGTTATATAGCCTAAGTTACTCGGGAATAATGTAGCTATCTATTGGTGAAGCAATGGTTAAAATCGGTCCAGTAGTTTCGGCGCTTATGCGGGACAAACAAGCAAACAAAAAAACATTTATTCTTTCTAATATTAGTAGTATAGATAGTAAGTATATACTATTTTTTGCCCTCGGCTTTAGTCTCATCCTGTATATATAGTACGTACTTTGGGTAGGAGTTTGATAATAATTGTTGATTTCTTAATCAATACAAATCATTTATTTCAATTAAACCATTTACAGGCACTTTTGAATTATCAAGAATACACATACCATCACGCCTGTATTCCCCGAAGAGTTAGGCAGAGGTGTACCAATGCACACACACACAGTTCGCCAGGATGTTTAGGTCCCATGTAATAGGGAGCGAGCCTCTTGTCATTAACCAGGCACAAATCCTAACACCGACCTACTACTTAGAATTTCATAGAAAAACCCAATAACACTGCTCGACCTGGGAATCGAACTCAAGACCTCTAGGTTAGCAGTCACGCTTAAAACTACTAGGCTACCGCGACACTTAAAAAATTGCTAGAAATTCATAATAATAATGTGGCATGGGATAAGTTTGAGTCCCAAGAAAGAACATAGGCTACTTTTTATCCCGCGACTTCGCCTGCTTCATTTATGCGGGCGAAGTCGGAGGCAAAAGCAATACCTATGTCCATAAATGAAGAAATAGCTCCACAAAAGTTATCCCTTTTCATTTCACAGTACAGTATTTAACTAGTGCATCCAAATGGAAGTATTAATATCACGCTGTTGATTTATGAGGCTCGGCTGCGCAAACAGTTTTGCATATCTATCGCCGATCGCGACACTGGCAACCGCAGCCTTTGAATTTGTAACTGAATTCTGAATTTTAAAGATTTGTGTTCGTTATTTGAATTGTTCTTCTTTTTTTTTGTAGAATGGAATTAGATTTGAATTTGAATTGTTTTAGTTCGATTTTTTTTTGTTACTTTTAGTCTTAGTAATATAAAAGCAGTAGCTTTTTGTTTAGTTATGTGTGCTTCTCCTTAACTGTTAAAGTTAAAATATTCATTCATTTTGAAGGATGTATACCAAAAATTCCATTACGCTAATAATCACAGGCGCATCTAAGCAAAAGAAAAAAAAAGGTCTCGCGTTCGATTTTTAAAAAGCGCACCAAAAGAGCCGCGGACAATTCCAAATTCAAAAATTTTCCACGGCGCGCGTTCGTATGCCGAATAAAAAAGTTAAAGTGCGTTCGATATTAATATGCAGTGCTGAGAATCGTGTGGTATCGTTAGTGTTGCAATAGTCACGGTTTTATTCGATTTTTTCTCGTGATTTTACAGAAAATATGATTCAATTATGTTTACTTGTAAAGTTGTAATACAATTATTATTTAGTAAGTAATTCAATTTTTAACATAACCGCAAAGTTGGCTATTTCTTTACGTGACCATTTATTACATAAATATTGAGACAAGAAAAATAAAACGTTCAAAACCAAACCCCATGGACATTTTAACGAAAAAAAAAACACATAAATCACACATTATCTAAACTAAAATTAATATTTTTTAATGTATTTTTTATTACTTACTAAAATCGTTAAAAATCGACTAACAAACCGACTCGATTCACGTTCGCACCACTACCCTAGCACGCTTACCAAAAAGCCGAGTGTTGGTCTTGAGGCGATCCGATGTAGCGATACAGACCCAGTAATTACAACTTACTGAGTATAGCCATTATCAAGTAGCGAAGTGCCTTTCATATATTTTACAAAATGGATGGCCATGTTTCACAGCCTGTCTTATGCGTTGAATATTTATATTGTAGATTTATTGCGAAGAAATATGTTGTGATTTATAGACGGAGGGCTGGCAATGGCGCGGTGTTTGAATTCGGAAGGCCATTTTGAATTTTTGTATAGGTTTGAATTTGGAATGTTTTTTTTGAGTTTACCTCTTTTTTGTATAGGATAGGTGAAAACTGGAAGAGTGGGAATGAAAACTGGGTTGCCAAATAAAAAAATGTGGGATTCAATTTTTTTTTTAATAGTTTTATAACTGCCTCGTTAGCCTAGTGGTCCTAAAAAGTCATACACTGGGCAAAGGTGTCCCTCCACTCCTTCCATCGTTTGCGATAATGTGCTAATCATACAGTAAATAATATTAATGTAACTTTCGAGACTATTCTAAACACTTCTTCTTCCTCGTTAGCCTAGTAGTCCTAAGCGCGACTGCTACGCTAAAGGTTTTGGGTTAGATTCTCAGGCCAATCAAAGTGATTTTGGGTTTTTCTATTAAATTTTCAGTAGCAGCGCGGAGTTAGGATTTGAGCCCGGTTCATGGCAATAGGCTCGCCTCCTATTAATGGGAGCTGAACATACCGGCGGACTGTGGGTACAATATGCACCTCTGCCTAACCCTTCGGGGAATACAGGCGTAATGGTACGCATGTAGTTTAGTAAAAAAACCTTGAGAAAGCAGGTGATATCATAGTTCATTCATATTTAATACCACGATCGGCTCAAATTATTGATGTAGGTAATAAAAATCAATCAGAGCTTTAAACTTGGCGCCGGAATGGTTTTAATTAATTTTGTACGTTTGATACAAGCTTTTGACCGTAGTTTCGAATATTCACGCTTGTTAGAAGTTGGGAGGTAAACCTGACATAGTTTAATGATTTTTGAAGAAGAGTACTATTTTATAGGAGTGTAATAATACCAGCATAATATTGTCTCACGCCAAAGGCCTCTTCTCATAAAAGAAGGAACGAGGATTGATCACCACGCTTGCTCAATGCGGATTGGATATTTTAAGTTTATAACTTTACTGGCCTAGTGGTCCTGAGCGCGACTGCTACGCTAGAGGTCCTGGGTTCGATTCTCGGGTCGAGCAAAAAGTGTTACTGGGTTTTTCTATGAAATTCTCAGTAGCAGCTCGGAGTTTGGATTTGTGCCCGGTTAATGGCAATAGGCTCGCCCCCTATTACATGGGACTTAAATATGCCGGCGAACTGTGGGTGAACATTGGTACACCTCTGCCAAACCCTTCGGGGAATACAGGCGTGATGGTTTTTAACTTTACTGTCCGCGACTTACACTCCCGTTACGTGTTTAACTACTGCTCCGCTGCTGTTAATTGTAACATGATGTTATATATCCTATGTCACTCAGCGATAATGCAGCTTTCTATTTGCGAAAAAATGGTTAAAATCGGTCCAGTCATTTCAGAGCAAATTTGGTACAAACAAACAACAACAAAAAATCCTCTGTATAATATTTGAATACATTGTATGTAAAGCCGAAATAACAACTGTAAATTTCTACTCCCACAGAAAAATGCGGCCTCTCCGATGACCCAGGTCTTCGCGTGAACGGAAAAGGCAAGAAGATGAGGAAACCGCGCACCATATACTCCAGCCTTCAGCTCCAGCAGCTGAACAGGAGGTTTCAGAGGACGCAGTACCTCGCCCTCCCTGAGAGGGCAGAGTTAGCTGCTAGTTTGGGCCTAACACAGACTCAGGTAGGTGGTAATGGATAACAGTATATTTCAGGCAAAAAAGAAAGAGTATTTTAAGGCTGTACTTACGAAGACATTTCTCTTACGCTAGAGTGTCATCATTGTTCGTTCACTTGTACCCTTGACGATTTAAACAGAACCTCTGAGACGGCAATAAACGTGGCCACCTATTGGTATTAGTATAAATAACAATAAAAGTTTCATCGATATGAAAAGAAGAAGAAGACGAATAAATAAAAGAAGAATGGATTAGAACACAATTATTTAACACTAGCTACGTAGGTATATACGCGGCGGTGTCAACCGCGTTCAGTTACGTTTTAAGTTACTGCTCCGCTTCCGTCAGTCGTAGCGTGATGTTGTATACGTATAAACCTTCCTCTTGAATCACTCTATTTATTGATGAAAACCAAATTCAAATCCGTTGCGTAGTTTTAAAGATCTAAGCGTATAGAGAGGCAATCGAAGGGAAGCGACTTTGTTTTATACTATGTAGAGATCACAAAGTAAATTAACAATCTTCTGGTTCTTATATTTACCATCATCACGCCTGTATTCCCCGAAGGGTTAGGCAGAAGTGCACCAATGTACACCCACAGTTCGCCGGCATATTTGGGCCCCATGTAATAGGAGGCGAGCCTATTGCCATTAACCGGGCACAAGTCCAAACTCCGAGCTGCTACTGAGAATTTCATAGAAAAACCCAATAACACTTTTTTGCTCGACCTGGGAATCGAACCCGGGACCCCTTGCACAGCAGTCGCACTTGCGAGCATGAGACCAACGGGGCAGTTTATAGTGATTAAAGAGGAAGGTTTATACGTATAGAACATAACGCTACGAATGACGTAAATGAACGCGGATGACACCGATTTTAAAGCTATTTTACAATATTTGTTTAGATTGTAGTCTACAAACTATAGACTAATACAATTACTTAATACAATTTCCTATCACCGAATTTCTAAACAATATTTTTTAACAGTCGCTTGCACCATTCAACTATTACTTAAACAGAAACATTTTTATTTTAAGTAAAAAAAATATTAAAACTAAAAAAAAATCCCCACACATTGCCGGCATAGTAATTATGTCATACACCTAGTAATTATCTACCAGTGCGTACAGTCACTATATTTTTTATCTCTAAATCAGTGTTCATCTAAAAATAAACCTTACTACCGTTCGAATAGAATATAAAATTACAAAGCAACACGTCCACCTTATGTCAGTAACGTATAATTAAAAGACAAGGAGTTTTTTTTTTAATATCTGTCACAGATAACGCACTGCTGCTTCTAAGTAGTAATTTCATTGTGAATAGTCTATGGTTTTTTTACGAAATAAAAGTGCTGTATTTTTTTTTCTTTAGATCGCCTTTATTTTTTTTGCGGTGAATTTGTAAATATGTAATACCTACTAGCCTATTATGGTCCCACTGCAGGGCAAAGGCCTCTTCTCATACAGAGAAGGCACGAGCATTGATCACCACGCTTGCTCAAGGCGGATTGGCGATTTCAGACTTATAGTCCAGGTTTCCTCACGATCAAAAACATCGCGATGTTTTCCTTCACCGATGTCAGTGCTGTCCAAGATAACCTTAGAAAGTACCTACATATGACTTGAAAATGTCACATTGGTACTTGTTTGGAATCGAGAGTGCAACCTCATGCATAGCAAGTGAATTAACCACTGGGCCTTCACGACATTTAGAATAAGTACCTCAAAGGTAAAAAAATATGGCTGGAAAAATCGACATGTTTTTTTTATTACTTGGCGTCAGCACTATGCTTATACCTTATAGTATCGTGATGCCCCAGTGGTTAAGGCGCCCGTCTCTCATGCACAAGGTTGTGGGTTCGCAATCGGCCACGGGCAAGCACCAATGAGGCTTTTTTATTTCATATGTACTTTATAAGTTTATCTTGGACATCACTGACATCGGTAATTATATCAGAGGCCCTTGAGGCGGTTTAGAAACCCTGACACTAGGGTGTGTAGGGTCGTTAGACCTTACGCCCACACGATGAAAAAAGACCTATACTATTAAAAAGTAAGTACCTACTTAGGCAGGTAGGTAAAAAAGCCTTCCTTTCCTATGTTTAAATATTTTTTCCATCAATTCCATTTCCATATTTTTTTCCATCTTCATGGACGATTTCTCTGTTAAACACATACTTTTCTACAATTTGCATACAACTGTATAGTTAATATTGTATTATTTGAAAAATAATCTGAATATGCAGCAAAAAAAAGACTATCTAACCTCGTTAGCCTAGAGTTCGATATCCTAGGTCGAGCAAAAAGTGTTATTGGGTTTTTCTATAAAATTCTCAGTAGCAGCTCGGAGTTAGGATTTGTGTCCGGTTAATGGCAATAGGCTCGCCCCCTATTACATGGGACCTAAGCATACCGGGGAACTGTGGGTGTACATTGGGTACAATTGCCTAGCCCTGCGGGGAATACAGGCGTGATGGTATATTATGTTACCGTATAATGGATTTGGATGATAGAAAGTAAATCATTTTTTTTTTCCTACTATTGTTCATCTAATTATACTTTTACATCAAGATATATCAACAAAAATCCTTCATTTTACATCTCCCGTACTATAACAACATTTAAAATAAAAGTCATTACCGCCATCGAACCACAGACTGCAATCAAACCGCGCCTATCATTAAAAAAAAATGCACCATAGACAAACGCATGCGTTCAGAAATCATATTCCGATTGGTTTCGTTCAGAAATTGATTCGTCATGTGTCACCGTACGGAATGAATAATCGTGGTCGGAACCGGGAACGGTGTAGAGTTAGCAATGTATAGACAGGGCCTAAGTCTTGGCAGGACGGGCGTATGTTCAATAATAATTTGCTTACGAAGATGGGCGTATGTCCTGTTCAATTTGATTATGAAAAATTTAAATCTGAAGTATAATCTTCCAAGTTTAATGTTAAAATTCGTAATATTCTTTACCAAATAGAACTAAAATATTTTTTTTTTTTTTTTTACAAAAAAGCTTAAGAGTTCGCTTGGTTATTCAAACGCGCCAATCTAAAAAACTACCAGTTGGATTAGAAAATAGCTTATTGTCTATGATAGCCAAATTCATAAAGAATAGTTTAGACTATATAACATCACGCTACGACACACGGGAGCGGAGCAGTAACCAAAGACGTAAATTAACGCGGGTGAAAAAAAAATCACGATAACGAAGTTGGATATGAAATTCTAGTACTTGGAAACTGCTTGTCAAAGGCACAAATACCTGCCACATTTAGCTAAAAGAGTTCACAGTAAAGGCACAGCAGACTCAAAGATGTATTTACGTTTACGTTTCTGTGGTCACAGTCTGTATCTTGTAGTAGGTACTGTGATTTGATTCTCATGACTAGGCATAGCGGCTAGCAGAAATGCGTTAGCGAAGCATAGGAAGTAGTAGCAAATGTCTTATGTTTGAATGTTTGTTTCTTGTGCTCGTTGATAGACCTAATACAATACACAGCTATTAGATAAAAATGCAATAATTGCATGCCCTCAGTATGTCATACATGCAACAATCAATGCGTCGTGCTAGCTTGAAATAAATTCAATAAATAAAATATACTATTAAATACTGTATTTCTGAACTAGTGACAGTGATTAAATAAGTCAAAAACGTTTATTGAGAACTAAAATTACAATGTTGGCGTTATATTATGTATTAGGTATGTATTAGATCTATCAACGAGCACAAGAAACCCATGTTCCTTCTTGTGCCCCGTTCCGGAGGCGCGGTATCTCTTTCAAACAACCCTCAGCCCCGTCAAGCACCTACCAAGGGTAGTGTACTCTCTATTCATTCTTAACTCAACTTTAACGGTATAAAAAGTAAGAGCCAACTTAATTTTATTATAATTTAATATTTCTCAGTTATTGTCTGTGAGCCGCACTTTGATGAACCCCGCGTCGATATAGGGGTGTACCCTTATCGACAATCGAAAACTGTCGATAGTTTCAAAAGTAATATCCAAATTTTAATTTTAAAATTTAAAGACATAAAAGATTTTTGCGAGCAATTAAAAAAGCAAGTTAAAAAAAAAAAAAAAAAAAAAAAATCTTGGGACAACTCACACACGGCTATCTGATCCCAAGCTAAGCAGAGCTTGTGTTATGGTAACCAGACAACTGATATACATACTTATATAATTTTATAAATACATAGGTACAAAAAAAAAAAAAATTAATAAATAAATAAAAAAAAAAAAAAAAATTAATTATTAATAATTAAATTAATAAATTTCTATTTCTCATTTTGGCTATCATATACCTACAACAAGATTTTTTCCAATCCGACAGATAGTTCCAGAGATTTAGCGTGTACATACACACAAACAAACAAAAAAGCTCCTGAGCTTTATTATTATAGTGTAGATTATATCGATATAGTCGATAAACCGATACACTTCCACATCCCAACCCTACAGCCTATTCGATTCGATTCCACATTAAAACAAAAAAGCAGGAATTGAACTCCGTACTATTCCGGTCTTTATAACAAAAACGAAACAATCTAATCTCAGATTGCATTACTTAGAACATAATTAAGTTTTTACTTTCACTGCACAAGCGATTTTCAACCCTACAGCTTTTGAAATAGAGGTTTTGTTAGCTGCAAATGTAAGGTTGTGAGTTTAGTTTTTGTCAATAGTAATAAATCGTTAGATTTGTCTTAAGGTGCTGCCAAAGTCCTATTGTTTGATAAGCTGAACATTTTTCTTATTAGCTGCCGTGTTCTTTTATAAATAAACTTCAGTTGTAATTAGTATTGTATTGAGATAAAAGATGGCGACAAGATATTAATGTATGTTTGGGAACTGAGTTTTTATTTTTCTTGGATGTGTTGATTAATTTGCTAATTTATTTGTGATAACGCTTGTAATTGAAACGATGACTTTTTTTATTTTTGGTGTTTATGCCTCTTAAATATGAAGTTATAGGTTCAATATCGGGTATGTACCAATATGGATTTTTAATTCATAATGTACTTATTTTTTTTTCTTTTATCTTGGACATCACTGACATCGGTGAAGGAAAACATCGTGAGGAAATCTGGACTTATATATTTATATAAGTCTGAAATCACCAATCTGCCTTGAGCAAGCTTTAATAGTACATATACCTTCTCTGTATGAGAAGAAGCTTTTGGCCTGGAGTTTGACATTAATGGACTGGTATTATTATTGTGTATTATTTACTAAATATACATGTATATTATATGATAAGTACCCCGTGGGGTCCCTGGTTACTGCTCCGTTCCCTTCAATAGTAGCTTGAAGTTCTATAGGTCTACACCTTTCTCCTAAATCACTCTATCTATTGCTCAAAACCGAATTAAAATCCGCTGCGTAGTTTAAAAGATCTAACAGTAAAGACAGGTACGTAGAAATATTAGTTTGATTATAGCAAAAGCAGAAAAATACTTCTCAAATATTACATAACTTTTTAAAAGAACTCAGGACCCATACGTTAATAAGAAACGAAGTTTTTAATTGCTCTTATGCAATGGGATTATGCTCATAAGGTCAGAACTTTTTACCGATTACATTGTGTTGCCTTGGAATGAATGAAAAAAGAGAGAAAAAAACAATCATGATTGATTGGAGCCAAGTTAAAGATGCAATTTTTTATGTTCAAGTTACGTTACTGCTTCAAAGGGTAACTTTTACAGTATTCTAGCTTTATTTAACACTAGCTTTTGCCCGCGACTTCGTCCGCGTGGATTAATAGTTCCCGTTCCCGGGGGATTTCCGGAATGAAAACTATCCTATGTCCTTTCTCGGGTCCCAGACTATATCTGTACCAAATTTCATTGAAATCGGTTCAGTGGTTTAGGCGTGAAGAAGAGACAGACAGACAGAGTTACTTTCGCATTTATAATATTAGTACGGATTGTTGTATCTTTTTTTTAATCTTGGAGCATCTAGAATGGTAAAAAAATACCGGTAATAATATTTTCCAGACCGATTTTGATGGAGATTAGCCAAGTGCGTAAGAGATATTATAGTGCATAATTGTGTGCGCTAACACTGGTGCGCTCCCTCTTCCCTAACTCTCATAGTCCAATGAGATGACCGGGGAGAGATCAGGCGTAAGACCAACGGCTTTACGACCTTTCCAAAGCACGGGGGTGTCACACCACCAACTTTCATACTCTGGGCTGCTACAGAAAAATTAAATAAAAAACCTCATTAACACTTTTTGCCTGACCTAGGATTCGAGCCTATTACCTCCCGTTCAGCAATCACACACACAATATTACAAGTACCAAAAATTAAGTAAGCAGACTAAACATTGCTGGCACACAAAAAAAACACAACAAAATAAAAGAGGTCTTTACCACAGAGTATTACAAAACCGTATTATGTGGGACAGGTTGATTAAAAATTACTCAATACAATATTTTACTCAATAAAGTCAGATGCGTACAATATTCTTTAATGAGCGTAACATCGATTCTCATGTCTGGACAGAATTTTCAACGGTTCTAACGTTTAATTGTAATTTAACGTAGTAATCGACAGTTTCGGTTTCAACGTGGATGGCGCTGCACTAGTGTTTTGGTTGTGCGTTTAAAAAAAAGTTTCAATGTCAGATTTGAAAAAAGAATCTTTCTAATATTCGCACATTGTCAGATTTAAAAAAAGAACATCTATTTTTCGCGCATCTATCAAATTGACATTTCTGTATTCTTATTTCAAAATAGTTCTTGTTGTTTATGATTTGAATCTTTAATCTAAAATAAAAGGTTGTAATTAGTAGTAGTATTAAGTAGGTTGGTAATCAAGATTATTTGAAACATAATATATGTAGACTGGCTAATAACTGCCATGTATAACATCTTTATTATTTTGTTTTATTCTCATTGTCTTGTACTTTTTCACTAACAGACTGGCTCCTTGACAATTCGAAAGTGCCTGTAAATGGTGTAATTGAAATAAATGCTTTGACTTGGTTATTTTTTTATAAAATGACGTCTCATATTTTAATATTGTCCTGTTTACACTAAAAGGATACCAACACCTTTTGTTCAACAAACTCCCAGCACTTTGTATCTAACGTCATATGAGAAAATCATCTCCGACTATTTCTTGCAACCGGCCCTCACCGCGCGAACATTATTAGATTTCTCACATACCAGAAAAACCATAAGCAACACGGAAATTAAAGAAAATAAGGCGTTGCACATACTGGCCAGTCGTACTGACAAGCCGGCTTGACGTAAAAAAATCCCATTTGATCACAAGACGTCAAACAAAATGATGATGGATGTTTGTAGTTAATTTGATACCACGGTGTGGTGTGACCAATCCACAAAATGCGTTATGTTTCATTGCAGTATTTCTTCATGTATTCTTTTTTTAAACGTAATTATTTAAAGTTTCTATTGGTGTTTCATGTTTTTGCTGTGTATCATGGTGGTGGGTTTTCCAAATTCAAAATTGAGCGTGGCGCGATTTGAATTTGGAATACGTGACTTTTTTTTATGGAAATTAGATTTGTTCGTTGTAAACGTATTCATTGTCTTGGAGATTTGGATTAAGGCGTAACGGACGCGTTATTCGTGGTTATTGGTGGATTTACCAGGACGCAGACTAAACTTGGATGGCAAACAAGCCGACGGCCAACGTGCTAAGTGATCACCGCTGCCTATAGACATCTGCACTTCCATAGGCCTTGCAAATGCGTTGCCATCCCAGAGACAAAGTTGAAATGTCTCATGTGCCTGTAATTACACCGCACCCATACCCTTCAAACCGGAACACAGCAACGCTGCTTTGCGGCAGAAATAGGTATGATGGTAGTACTTCCCCGAACAAGCTCCTTCACAAAGAGCTCTACTACTACTACTCTTAAAGAAAGAAGATTAGTAGACATTTTTTTCAATGACATTTCCCCCTTCTCTGTAATTTCGTCACATTAGCATGTTGGTGACGCTGACGCCCCGACTCATACGTTTTGTGTATCAATAATCGCTCAAGGCGGCTAAAGAAAATTTAATTTCGAAAATTAAATAGCCATGAGAAACAAAGGGTTTGTTCAAACTAACAACATATTATTTTAGTTCTTAATAAAAAGTGTTTTTTCTATTACATTTGTGATGGTACAACTTTTTCTAGAGTTAGATATTTTTTTTATTAGAAGGTGTAAAATAATTGGCATGACATTTCAACTTAACGGATCTGCCAATCAGAAAAGTTCAGTCTGTGTAATTAACTTATTATGTTTAAACAAACAACTAAAGGTGTCATAATTATTTTAATTTTAGCTATTATAATATAAAATGATGGCCGTTTCTAAGTATAATTCTTGCAATATTTATTTTCCTATCGAAACTTTAGGAATAATTACGTAATTCCTTTGCAATGGTCAAATTTCGAAAACAAAATGATGTGTCAAATGAACGGCGGGAAAACCCATGCCGTATGAGTTGTCAGATTCGAATATAGAACGTCAAAGTCAAATATTTCATTTTCTTTTTCCGCAACCTCACCACATAACCTTTTACTTTTCGGCCAGCACTTCCAAAGAATTCTATTTACAAAAATACATAACGTGTCTTAGAACTCGCCGAGTCACTATCTCAAACGATAAGAACGATGACTTACGCATTTTGTGTACCTCCTCTGATTGGCTGTCAAAGTTGACCCGACGACCAATAGCGGCTCGTCAAATGTCATGACTATGCGGTTTAAGAACAATTGTTCGAAAAAAGAACGTGCTTCCGTTAAAGTGGCAAGGCTTCTGTTTTTTTTTTATTAAAGTTGTCTATGGAGTCTTTTGTCTGTGGCCGAAAGATAGTGTTTCTTTTGTTGTCTGTGGTAATAAATATGTAGTAGAGAAGTATTTGATTGGTATTGTTTTAATGTGCAAACGGTATTGAACATTTTTTGTTAGACTATTTCAAAAGTAATTTGTGCACACCTACATATTAGTTTAATTATAAAAAATGGGCAATACCGTTCATACTAGACACCATTTCAAATGAAACAAGGTCCTTCTATCTTGTAATACAACTAGCTGTCCGCAACTTCGCCCGCTCAGTAGTCACCTAATCTCTTCAAAGTTAGGGTGAACAGGCTTCTGCTGGGTAAGCTCACTCCATCGTCGACTTTGTCTTTGTCACCTCTGACCTAGACTAGGCTAGAGTCAAGAGCAAACCCATCTCGGATAAAAAAGACAATTTACCATAAAGCATTGATAAAAGTACGGCTTTCAAACAGTATAAGAATTTTCCTAAAACAAAGAAACTAACGAACTTTATCTTTTTATAATAATAATTAATTTAGACATACTGCAATCATCAATGAACTCCTTTGCTAATTTTTAACTTAAATCTTTGCATATTTTTTGGGAGCCCATCAAAAAGGACGTAAGTAACATTTATCAATGAGACACATACGCCTTGTTCCCTATAACCGTCAAACCACTCCTATTTAAATAGACGTAAGTAACCTTTATGCTGTCCACACACGTCAGATAATCGGTGACCGATTTATTTGTCGGAGAGAATCGAAATACGAATTCTAATATACCAACGCATACACCCACGTGTCTATGGACCTATAATTGGTCCTATGAAACGCCGGACGTGGTCGAAAACCCTCATCTAAGATGCACATACGCCTTTTTTTCCCTATAAATGTCAAACCACTTGGCATTGGCGTATGTCACATTGATCCAGAACGACCATGGCATCTGTTTTCAAAATGGCAGCCAGCAATAAACATTACCCATCGTATCTTTATTTAAAACAATTAAAACACCATTGGTTCGATTGCTACCAATTGTCATCAATTGGTAAACGATTTTCCAATTAATTTAATTGTTGCGTTCTTTTTTTTAAGTTTTACTGGCCTATATTTTAGTTGACAAATGAGGATCGAGTGCGTTCCGTATTTGAACTTGTTTTTATTTTTGTTTTCATTGATTTAATGTGACAAAGTCAAAGTTTAATCGTCTATTCCAATTTAGACCATTAAAAGCACATTTTAATGTAAACATTTACAAGAAAAACTAAATCCAATTGCCTCTTCCAAAAGGTAGTTGCATATAAAGAAGAATAAAAAATGTTCACACTTATATCACGCCTGTATTCCCCGAAGGGATAGGCAGAAGTGTACCAATGTACACCCACAGTTCGCCGGTGTGTTTTAGGTCCCATGTAATAGGAAGCGACTGACGAGCCTACTGCTCTAACTCCGAGCTGCTACTGAGAATTTAATAGGAAAACCCAATAACACTTTTGCTCGACCTGGTAATCGAGCCCAAGACCTCTAGCGTAGCAGTCGCGCTTAGGACCACTAGGCTAACGAGGTAGTTAAAGAAATCTTTCTCACTAATGTCTTTGCCCCGTTGGTCTCGTGGTCGCAAGTGCGACTGCTGTGCAAGGGGTCCCGGGTTCGATTCCCAGGTCGAGCAAAAAGTGTTATTGGGTTTTTCTATGAAATTCTCAGTAGCAGCTCGGAGTTTGGATTTGTGCCCGGTTAATGGCAATAGGCTCGCCCCCTATTACATGGAACCTAAATATACCGGCGAACTGTGGGTGTGCATTGGTACACCTCTGCCTAACCCTTCGGGGAATACAGGCGTGATGGTATATATATACTAAAGTCTTGAATTCTTCTGTCCACCATTATGTGCATAACCGTGAAATGCCAAGAAATCTAACTCCGTTATCAGTTATTTTTATCAGTAGCTTTGCATGTTCCTTATCAGTAAAACGTGTATCTTGAGCCGCGGCTTACTACTTTCGTTTTTACTTGAAGTTTATTTCCTGTAAGTTGGTAGCACTGCAATGATTATGTTTTATTAAATTCGGTGGATTGATCGTGTGTTGCTGGCCTAAGGTGCAAGGGATTTTAAAGAATATTTGAAAGAACATGGGGACGACTAAGCATGAATGCCACGCCAGAGGTCTTGGGTTCGATTCCCAGGTCGAGCAAAGTTGTTGGGTTTTTCAATAAAACTCTCAGTAGTAAGGATTTGTGCCCGGTTAATAACAATAGGCTCGCCCCCTATTACATGGGACCTAAATATTCCGGCGAACTGTGCGTGTACATTGGTACACCTGTGCCTAACCCTTTGAGGAATACAAGCGTGATGGTGTATTTATTTATATTTAATAATGAAACTGTAAAAAGATTTTATTATGATAACATGTGACGTGGGAGTGAGCAGGCGGCTAGGTATTGAAAAACAAAACCTTCTAACCGCCGGGAGCACTTCTTGTTCAAACATGTTGTATTAGCAAGCACACAAGTGATTTGGGACATGTTTCAGAGAGGCCTCGTTAGCCTAGTGGTCCTTAGTTGCTATGCTAGAGGTCTTGGATTCGATTCGCAGTTCGAGCAAAAACTGTTATTGGGTTTTTCTATGAAATTCTCGGTAGCAGCTCGAAGTGATAATTTGTGCCCGGTTAAAGGCAAAAGGATCGGCCTCTATTACATGGGACCTAAAGTAAAAATATATGAATTTCTCCAGACCGATTCCGGCCACGGCGGCTTACCTTAATGCAGACTAGCCACATACGCAGGAGATATTACAGTGCACAAGTGTGTGCGCAATCCACCATAAATACTTAGGGACAATAGTAATTTATTAGCTGCTATCCGCGACTTTGTCCGTGAACATTTTCTTCCACATCCCTAATCTTTGTAAGAGGTAATATTTCTGGAAATACTAGTCCGATTACAAAAATTCTTTTACTACTGCAAAGCTACATAATTGCTGAATACAGGAAAAATTTTTAACCAGTGTGTAAATTTTGCCATTATAAACTTCAACACGTTTTATTAAACACGTATATTTTATTTTGATATGTCTTAGTACTAAAAAAAAAAGTTATCGCTTACGAAACATGTATACTTAAAAACCATATTTTATTGTCACTCGGCGCTAGCGCATTCCCCACCCCCTCACCCGATCCATGCGCCCGGGCGGCGGCCAAGAGTTGTCATTGATAGTATGGCGAATACATTATGTCCATGTTTTGCTTATTTCAAACTCGGATAAGGATGAAATTTTTTTTTTTTTTTTTTTTAACTAAACACGGAAATGTGTTCTATTACTGACACTGAACTACCAAAAAAAATTTACGCACTGGTTAAAAACTTATCCTGTATAATAGGCTTACATTTCTGGTATATTTGACTTCTTCGCAAACGAAGTCGGGACCAGAAGCTAGTAATATTATAGCTGCCGCTAGCACTTTCGTTACGGACAGTACAAGAATCCAGTTAGTTCGGTAGTAAAACATTAACGAGTCGCCGGCAGGTGGCGCCAGTTATATTAATATCTCATAGTACTAGCTTATTCACCTGGGTTTACTCACGATAAATTACTATCGAAACTTCCGTACTACTCTTTTGTTTTAAAAAAAAAACCTGTATATTGTCTAATTTAAGTAAATGATTTGACTTTGACTTTTCTGCATAGTATAAAACAAAGTCATTTTCCGCAGTTTCTCCCTCTGTAGGTACGTTTAAATCTTTTAAACTCCGCAACAAATCTTAATGATGATCTTAATACATCAATAGGTAGAGTTATTCAAGAGGAAGGTTTATAGGTATAAAACATCACGCTACGACCGACTGAAGCAGAGCAGTAACCAAAAAATACCGCGTGGTTCATAGTTGTAAATTAGATTAAAAAAAAAAAGTCAGAATCAAGCAATGCTTGGCGAAAAAATAGCTATGTTGATAGATCTACCCTGACCTTATTGGTGAGCTCTTCAGAAAGGTCGGGTGCGCAGTACTCGTAACCGGCGTGCTTGTATGACCAGATGTATGAACGTGGACGAGGCGAAAGGAGTTTGTAAGGATTGTAGCAGGTGGCGTTCTGTGGTTTCTGCTCACCCCCATAGGAAGAAGGCATAAGTTCTGCATGTATGTACTTTCCCGGACAAGCTCTTAGGCAAAGATCTCCCTACTGATGATAATTTCTTTAGGTACTTCGATATCCTTCTTCTTTATCGTGTGGGTTATAAGGTCCAATCCACACACCCTAGTGTCAGAGTTTCTAAACCGCCTCAAGGGCCTCTGACATGGTTACCGATGTCAGTGATGTCCAAGATAAACTTAGAAAGTACGTATAAATTAGAAAAAGCCACATTGGTACTTGCCCGTGTCCGGTTGCGAACCCACAACCTCGTGAATGAGAGGCGGGTGCCTTAACCACTGGGCCATCACGACACTATCCATCTATCTATGGTCGATATCCTGAAATACTAGAACCTAGGGTACCTATTAATAAATTCAAACCTGCTTTCATAATTTCTCATGATTATAACATGGCTGTCTTTTCTCTTATGTTTATGTTCATAGATTAGCCGTCTTATGTTTTATTCATTTATGGCTTAGATAGCACATTTCTGTAGGGTCTGGTGTGATTTTCTTGAGAAAACTTGACAGCTCTTTGTATTGGTATAAATAATAATTGGAGTGTGCAAACCGACTGTCTATCTGACCTCCACAACCCAGTTTCTGGTCAACATGATACCACTGTTGGCACAATAGTCATATTTGTGTACGATAAATTCGTAAGATTTTCGATCAGGGTCACGTATCCTGACGCGAGTTTAACATTTTTTACCCATTCCAAAAAAAGTGCACAACGCCGCTAAAGAAGTTTTCACTTCAAAAATACTTTGATATTAAAGAATTGTGATCAAAAGTACCAGGGTCGCAGAAACGTTAAGAGGTAACGTACAAACAGATAGTTTTTTATATGAACATTGCATCAGCGGTCGGCCGCTTGTGATCTAGTAATTACTATCGATAGACATTGCGTCACATCCTACAGTAACAGTCGATCGACTATGTCTTATAAAGGTATTTTTTTACTGTACTTTTTAAAATTACAACTACTATGGCACGAGCTTATAATATGGTTATGTAGAGATGATTTTGTATCACTTGGTGAGCACGTGGTGGAAATTCATCAGTTCATATCAAAATAGTAGGTAGGTATGTCACTCATTGCTTGATGACAGGAAATCATCAATGACTTCTTCTGCTCTGAGTAGAGTGCAAGGGAGTGTCAGACTCTTACTGACTAAAACACATACGTGTTCCTCTTATTGCCCTTTGCGTTCCAGGACCGCTGTGACTCTTCCGAATAATTTCTGCAATTCCTATCTATTAGATATGTCAACATACCATCACGCCTGTATTCCCCGAAGGGTTAGGCAGAGGTGTGCCAATGTACACCCACAGTTCGCCAGTATGTTTAGGTCCCATGTGATAGGGGGCAAGTCTATTGCCATTAACCGGGCACAAATCCTAACCCCGGGGTTTTTTTTTTTTAAATAATAAATAAATATACCATCACGCCTGTATTCCCCGAAGGGTTAGGCAGAGGTGTACCAATGTACAGTCGGTTGTCAGCATTATCTGACCCACCCTAAACACAATCGAAATTGGACCTTCTGCCTATGAAAATAAGGTTTAATTTCAATTTATATGAGGTTATCAGTCAAGTGCTCGAGAACTGAGAAGGAATAAATACAATAAAAATACACACACGCAAATTTGATCTTTATCACGTTAGCATTGGGTTAAATCTTATAACAACTTGTTATAATATAATAAGTGTAATAGCTTATTTTAATGAGTTCGGTCAAGTAACTCTGGTCTCGTGGTCTGTGTGTAAGACTGAGAGTGACAAGTTGCGAGATCAAATCCCGCGACGAAGATATTGTTTTGCTTTCAATTTAGAATTTATTCTAAAAGTATTTCTTGTATTATTGTAAAGAACTATAGACGGATAATCTTCAAATATAAAGTTTCTAAAATGGTAATATTTTGGCATAACTTGTATTAAGTGGGTAGTTGAAAAATAAATATTTGGATTCATTGTAAAACTGGTATTCAAATGCTACTAACTAAGGGTATGCAGTGACAACGCGCAAACATATTTTTCCTTGCCTTACTAAATTGCAAAAACAACTTCTCTTTACAATTTATTTTTGTCTATTTTATAGGTAGTTTTTTTATTATCATGTCTTAATGGAGTGATTAAATAATAATGAAGGGATAAAATACAAAATAATCTATTTGCACTAGGATAAGGTTGGCTGCTTGTGCTGTGCAAGAATAAACTATATTGAAGTATATATATGGTTTAAATTCTTTAGTCTTGTGGTCACTAATCGTTGTTTACGTTCGAAATCAAGTTTAACCTAAATATAGCTTCTGCTCAGGTGTTTCTTTTTTAATTATTTTATTATACTTTTTTTACAGTTCTTTAATGGACAACGCATAGAAATAAAACTAAACAATTGCAAATTTAAAATGTTTATTATTTCATTAAAACACTTAGGTAAATAAAGTAAGTAAATGCTCACATATTTCCAAATTAATATACAATATATTATGAGGATGCCATAATCAAATCTACCCATTTATAAACATTAAAAAAGGCATGTTTTCTTGAAAGTTTGTTATCGAGAAAATTTATTTTATCTGTGAAATGCTTTAAAGATTTATAGCTGCCTATTATACGTAGTGAATAAACATGTCATTTAAATAGAAAAAAAACTATTTATGACAATAACATCACCACGTAATTGGCAACATTTTAATGGTTTAACAATCTATCCATTGAGCATTTACTTACATGGTGTGTTTAAAAATATCCTAGATTAATTAGTAGCGGAGTGATGGCGCACCGTTCCTTGTTAAGTTCATCTTTGTTCGATTTAAATGATTTTTTTTTCATCAGTGAAGATCACAACATTTTCTTCTCAATTAAAATTTAAATATTCCTGGGCAAAACGGACCCCTCTTCAGCAGGTGTCAATGCTATTTTCTGTGCCGGTTTATAATTCCTTATTCCAGCAGCGTGTAAATGCCTTCTCACTGTTTCCACTGAAATATGGTGTTTTATTGCGGTTACACTAATGGGCAATCGCATTCGGGACTATACTTGATGTTTTTTGCCCCTGGACGAATCCGCTGAATATTTACTTTGTCTCCATAACGTCTTAGCTACAGTCGTATTTCTCTAAAACAAAAAAAAAAACTTTTTTGGAACCGTTTATGTAACTTGTAAGGAGTGAATGTAATAGTAAAATAGCCAACTACGCGTTCATTAATCACAATCAATTAAATAAAATAGGTATAAAAAAAAACACTTACTGCTATACATATTAAGACGACGACCAATCTCTCTAATTCCAACATTCTGCTCATGTAAAAATATGATTTTATGTTTGGTATAGTCATTAAGCTGCGACATGATGCTTTTTTACACCAAATTGCTTAAAAATACTTAACGAGTTATGCGAAACGATTTACAAATGTGTGTGCACAGTCAATGCTAATAGGCGTTGTGTAACTTTTGTCACTTAAGCAGACGAATTTATTATCTACCTCACGAAGCAAATATATGTGAACTTAAACTTTTTTAATTTACCCACCTGTTTACAAGATAAGTTATTAGGCGTAAATCATATTGGCCGTTCTTTAATAATGCAAACAATTTTGTAGAAATGAAATCAAATTAAAAAAGAAACTGATAACAGGTGGACTGTGTTTTCGAACCCACATGTTGTTCCTCGCCAATCCAACATCAAACCGCCAAGCCACAAGAACTTGTTAAGACTCCACGAAATTCAAGATTGGGTTCTAATTATGTAAGGTGACTTAAAAGGTTTTTAACTTTAATGTCAACGAGATAATGATTAAAATAGCTTAACAAAATGATATAATGCCGGTGGCTCCGACAACGTTGGGTGGGTTTATGCGTGTCTGTATTCATCGATAAATTGAAATTAAACCTTATTATCATAGGAAGAGGGTCCAATTTTGGTTGTGTTTAGGGTGGGTCAGATAATGTTGACAACAGACTGTACACCCACAGTTCGCCGGTATATTTAGGTCCCATGTAATAGGGGGCGAGCCTATTGCCATTAACCGGGCACAAATCCAAAGTTCGAGCTGCTACTGAGAATTTCATAGAAAAACCCATTAACACTTTTTGCTCGACCTGGGAATCGAACCCGGGACCCCTTGCACAGCAGTCGCACTTGCGACCACGACACCAACGGGGCAGTTACGGGGAGGGGGAGTTAGTTAGTTTTTTTTTTTATAGATGGGAAATCATCAAAATACATTCCCCCGTCCTCGGCTGGACGGGAGGGAGTGTCAGACTTTTACTGACTAAAACCCATCTATGTTCCTTCATGTGCCCTTTGCGTTCCGGGGGCGCGGTATCTCTTTCGAACAACCCGCAGCCCCGGCAGGCATCGGGCCTTAGTGGCCCCTTCCAAGTTGCTGACCTAATCCCGGGCTGCTACTAAGAATTTCACACTTTTTGCTCTACCTAGGGACCTAGGTTATATGTATTGATAGACAACGTCTAATCTAGTCTAGGTAATAGGTATATAGCCCAAAACTGTCGTGCACGAGTTATAGCGGTTATTATCTCCGGGATATTACTTGTCTATCGGTACTTGATCTGTGGCTCGTTCTTATTGGAGCCTTGTGATTTGTGCCGGTTTCCATTTTTAAGTAAATGTGGTTTTAAAAAAGGTCTTGGGGACTGGTGGCAGAGCTGAAATCTTAACGTCATGTAAGTATGTCGATGACGTGGATCTTTAGGCTGTCGGTGACGCTAATCGGCATGTCGGTGACGCTAATTATTAGCATGTCGACGACACTATCAATGGAGCTAAAGAAGTGTTCGTTTTCACTATAATTACAATAAATAACTTGAATAAAATTAAGTAAATTCCTGTATTTTTATCAAAGTTCGTATTTTAATCTCAGTCTGAATCTCTCAAATCGACCACTATTTTTAACAAGATTTTGACATTCATTATGACTAGATTTAGAACGTTTTCAATTACAGGAATTGGCTTTTAGCGCCCCTCAGCAGTAACATAAAATGGAGAACTGACATTAAAATACATACCTACATTTTAACAAAATGTGAAATAAAAAATTTAAGGTTTTAAAAAATTCGGAATTACTGAGCTTTTCATACAAAGGATAGGCAGAACCAGCCAACACTAAAAAACTAATAAAAACCCATTTCACAAAAATATGAGGCATGCAAAATTGATTGCTAAAATAACAAATTACCCAAAACCAAATAAAATAATTTAAAAAAAAACCTAATTTTTCACCAATCAAAGGATTCGAAACTTAAAAAAACGCCGCTGATTGGTCGAACTTTCAAAGATGGAATAAAAAAATATAACGGAAAAATACCGGTACTAATCAGGAGTGACCTCAAATATGGAAAAAATAAATAAAAAAACGTGTTCTTCAAGCAATTAAAACGTTTACACGCTTGCGGCTCAGAATAATTGATTTTATGACCAATCCTTCGTGTTCCACAGAAATTTTTACTATCATGGCTGTGCTGTGGGTAAAAAATATATATTTCGTAGTTTTGTTGTAATCAGAAAATTTATCCAGTTTTTGGTTGTATTCTTGCGAAATATTAGTGAATAAAAACATAAAAATATTAAAATGTAAATATGAAACAAATAATAGAGTTACATTTAATTTACTTTCTTTCTTTCGTGTGGGCAGTAAGGTCTAACGCCCCCACACACCCTAGTGTCAGAGTTTCTAAACCGGCTCAAGGACCTCTGAAGGGCCTCTCAAGAATTTAATTTACATTTCACATGAATTCAGTTCATAAAATGCGTTAACAATTTTCGTAGTTTCCTAAAAAAAACAGGCGTTCCATAGGTACATTTTTACCGTGTTGCGCTTTTAACAGCAGTTTTTTTTTTATAACTGACGAAAAATAACATCTCTGAGAGGTGAATGAATTCATGGTAAGGCTCTTCACCCACGACCGATTTTGGAATTCATAATGTTCCATTTTCGCCGACAAAATATCGGTCAAAAAGTCGTTCTTGTCCGAAGAGGCTTATAGTTTTCTTTACGATCTCTTCATACGTCTACTTACTAGTGAAAATGAAAAAGCTAGTATTCCCCTTAGTAGCATCTTATTATTTAACCAGCTTCTACCCGCGAGTTCATCCGCGTCAAATTTGATATATTATTCCACGGGAACCGTACATTTTTCCGGGATAAAAAGTATCCTATGTGTTAATCCACATTACAATATATCTCAGTGCCAAATTTCATCCAGATCCGTCCAGCCGTTTGAGCGTAAAGAAGGCTTTAAAATATTAGTGTGATTTTTAATTACCGTTATAGAACATTGGATACAATTAAGATTGGTTGCAAGAGGAGCGTATCTCCCATACATCCCGTCTGACCTGTTCTCATGAGTCATTTCCAACATTTATTTTGCATTAAGTACATACATTCTGTTATATTCACGCTATTTCTATTAACGTGATAAGTAGAGTTGTGATCTCGTGGTATAATATTAATTAAGCTTTTTTGCCCGTGTTAAGTTTTGTCTTGAGTTATTGCTCCGCTCCTGTGAGTCGTAGCGTGATGTTATATAGCCTATAGTATTTCGAATGAATCTGGTTATCATATACAGAAAGTATTTTCCCAATCTGACTGGTAGTTCCAGATATTAAGGCGTTTAAACAAACATACTAAGAAACAAAAAATCTCTCAGGATTTTTATTTTTGCTTTTTATTTAATGTTTTTCCAATCACACTAGGAATTAAGATTCTACTTAATAATTTCATTATTTTTTTGATTTTAATAACCCAGAGAAAAATAAAAAAATATTCTGTCAGTTTTTTTTTTAATGTTTCTTACAAGTTTATCATATAATTTCAAAAACTAAACAACTTCTAACTAATACTAATTAATAACTAAAACAACAAGTCTATTTTCAGTACACATAGTCAAACACACAATCAAACAACAAAATTGTCAAAATTTCCATTTCAAAAATAAATTCCTTAACTTCGTACAACCAAGAAACTTTGCATAGTTTTAATTACTTCTTAATTACAACTTCGGATGTTTCGACAAGTTTTTAATTACCGACCGATGCCAAGAAACTATTATGTTGCCTATGAATTGAAGAAAACTATTTAGTTTTGTTACTTATTCCTGAAAGTTTATGAAAGTTAATATTCAACTACTAAAAGTAATATTAACTTTCCCATAGCCTTATAGTAATAATAATATTACGGCGGCAAATGTCAATGGAGACTAACCAAGAACGCAGGAGATATTATAGTGCACAAGTGAGTGCGCCAACACAGGTGCACTCCCTCTTCCCTAACTCTCATAGTCTAATGGGACAGCGAGGCGAAATTAGGCGCAGGACTAACGGCTTTTCATGCTTTCCGAGACACAGAGATGTCACACCACTAACTTCCAAACTCCGGGCTGCTACGGAGAAATTCGATCCGCAACATTGATTGAATAATACAAAAGTCCCAAATTGTCTCTTGTGAAAACAAAAACGGGATAAAAAGTAGCCAATGTATTACTCCAAACTATAATCTATCTCTGTGCTAAATTTCATCCAGATCTGTTCAACCGTTTTGGCGTAATTGAGTAACAAACATACATCCATTCAAACTTTCGCATTTAAAAGGCTATCCGCACACGTCAGACAATATTGGTGACCGATTTTTTTGTCGAAAAAAGTCAGTCCCACGAAACTATGGATTTATTGAACGGTCCGATAATCGGTCTCCTACAAAAATTCGGACGTGAGCAGAGGCCGCAATAGTAGCAAGACACAGTACACTTTTTGCGTTATTTTTAAGTCAGAATCAAATAAAACATCCAAAAATCTTATCTAAACTGCCAAAGCACTAAGTACCCAACACAATAAATTACAAATTAACCTTTGACCTCTCAAAAGCGTGTTAACCGAATTCATTAACACTTTGATACTTAATTCTTCTCGTGATTAATCCACTGAGTGACCTCAAAGCAAAGAGATTCATAAAAACGCTGTTCTATTCATAATTACAAATAGGAAGGCGGTATGATAAACAGATAATGGTCCAAGGACGTGTGAGGTGTCTCCCATTGTATGGTAATGTGCGGACAGAAGGTGTAGGGTGACCATGAGGGCGGGAGATTGTGGGACTGTTGTTTTTTTTTTTCTTAAATTTTGTGTTGGGGTTTTTTGGGATTGATTGGGCTATAGTGTGTTATGGGATTTTGATTATTATTGTATACTTAATTGAACTCTAAGCTTCGTTTCGGTAGGTATGTGTATTCATGAAAACCATTATGACATGACTAAAAAAAAAACAATAAAATCTGCCTACCAAGTTTTTTTTTTATTTTTTTTTTGTTTTGTATACTTACCAATTTTTTATAACCTTTATGAATGAGGTTTTTAGCTATTGCATACAATAGTGAAATAGAGTGTGATTGGTTGAAAGTAAATCTGGATTGTCTATGCATCCCAATCTAAACTCAAAAAACAATAAGTAAAATATAAAATGCCTCTGATAATCTCTATAATTTTCGTTTTGTTAGCTTGTTCTGGAGTAGGACAGCCTACTCCTGGGCAAAGATCTCCCTCCACTCCTTCCATCTTTGGACATTATGTTTTATAACAGTAAATAATATAAATGTACCTTTCGAGACTTTTCTAAACACTTCTTTCTCGTTAGCCTAGTGGTCCTAAGCGCGACTGCTACGCTAGAGGCCTTGGTTTCGATGCCCAGGTCGACCAAAGTGTTTTTGGGTTTTTCTATGAAATTCTCAGTAGTCAGCTCGGAGTTAGAATTTGTGCCCGGTCTTGCCCCCTATTACATGGAACCTAAACATACCGTCAAACTGTGGGTGTATTCGCACACCTCTGCTTACCCTATGTTCTTCAAGACATTTAATCATTTCTACATTCGCAATCTTAACATCAATCAATGTCCCGTATTTCGCAAACTCATGGCCACCGCGTTCGTTTCGCAGTTTGGTTTAGTAGGTAGCGGTAGGAAAGACAGATAAAAACTTGTTGCCGCCGCGCCGGTGCCAAGGGAAAACACTTTATACTTGATGCTTTCACGCTTTTACAACATTGGGTAAGCAGAAGTAGGGCTTGTCACTTTGTAGTGATGTAGAATTTTAAGCGTAGATTTTTTGCTACATTGAGTTTGAATTTTCTTTGTTTTTTTTTTGGTGGATAACGGCTGTTGGTTTAGTTTGAAATAAATGGACAGTCAGGGAACTTAATTGTTAGCCATGTTGGTTGGTTGTGGCATTTGCCGCGTCATAAACAATTAGGTTCTTTATTTAATTGGAAAAGTTGTGTGCAGGTACTCATTAATTTTTGCAGAGAAAACTTCTTTAGCCGCGCTGAGTAATTTTTGGTAGGGATAAAACTTATGTGTTCGCGTCATCGACATGCTATTGTGATAGCGTCACCGACACGCTAAGGTACCAAGTTACTGACATGCTAAGTCACCGCATTGCAGACATGCTAATGTGACGTTTTCACTTCTTACGGCAAAACTTATGGGTTCACGTCACCGAATGGCGTCCTTGACCACGTCACCGACATGCAAATGCCGTCACGTCAGTTATGTGCTTAAAAAAAACGCGTCACCGACATGCTTTAGTGACGTTATTTTTTCAGTTCTGCCAATTGTCTGTTATGATTGTCTTTTGACGAACCAATCACAACCGACCATTGAAACATTATTGGTTTAAAATTAATTAAAAAGGCATAGTAACCTACTTACAGTACCTACTACGTAATACCCACCTGCGTACTACATGTTTTTATTCAAGATCCACATCAAAATTAATTGTACATTTAAAACTAACATACTTAATCTCACCTTGCAATTAAGAATGTGACCAATAAATAAATTTTCTTTACAACACTCCACCCAACAAGTTTCGCAAACAAAAACTGTATTATATTAACATTTTTATTGGAAAACTTGTTACGCTAACTGTACTCGCAAAAAGTGACTGAATATCTCTGGATCTTCGCGATCGATTCGGCAATTAAAATTGTACTTTAATGAGATGTAAATAGAGTCGGTATTAAGTTGTAGTGTCAGTTTAATGGAATTACCTCCATTTTATTATGCCCATAACGGGACTTTACAAGCATTTTTACCTGTATTTGCTTGTTTTGTTAATTTAAGTGAAGTTAAATGGCTTCTGTATTTTTGGTCTCGTGTTGCATTCTGGATTTCGATCCATAGTTTAGATGTTCTATCCACAGACAAATCTATCTAGGTATACAAATAAATGAAATCTATGTGTTGATTTGTAATGTCGAAATAACTGGTTTTTACTAAATGAATTATAATAATATGAATGTTTTGGTTTTTGTTTGTCTGTCTGTCTGTCTATTTGCCCTCTACACTCCCCATAGTGCGTCTCTTATTTAACCTTAATATTACATAGCTAAAGAGTTCGCTTGTTTGAACACCTGAATCTCCGAAACTACTGGCCCGATTCTGAAAAATCATTCGCCTAAAGGAAGCTACGCGTTATCGTTAAGTTCTTTAAGCTATATTTTATTATTAATAAAATTAGGAATCTGTAAGAAAATTGACACAGAAAAAGTTACTAGCAAATGCTACAACAAACAAACATTTACGCCTGTATTCCCCAAAGGGTTGACCACAGGTGTATCAATGTACACCCACAGTTCACCAGTATGTTTAGGTCCCATTTAATATGGGGCGAGCCTACTGCCATTAACCGGACATAAATCCTAACTCCGAGCTGCTACTGAGAATTTCATAGAAAAACCCAATAACACTCTGCTCGACCTGGGAAGCGAAACCAAGACCTCTAGCGTAGCAGTCGCCCTTAGGACCAATAGGCTTTTTTTTATAAGTGGGATATCATCAAATATCTTCTCCCGCCCTGAGTGGGAGTGTCAGACTTTTACTGACTAAAACTCATCTATGTTCCTTCTTGTGCCCTTTGCGTTCCGGGGACGCGGTATCTCTTTCGAACCCGCAGAGGACCACTAGGCCAACGAGGCAGTTTTTTTATATTCAGTTAACTAATTTATGCCACATACGTCAATTGGTATAATATACTCTTAGTGTATACCCACATGGTATCCATTTATCAAACAAACATGTTTTTGTCTTGTACAATATTATCGCAGTGCAAAGGAATGCATTACAAATGTAAAATGATAAAAAAATGTATAAATTATGACATTCAATTTAATTGTTGTGATGATTCTATCTGTTTAGTTATGAATCGTTTACATGTATCTAGTAGTATTGTATTCTCCAGACCAGAAGCTATTACAGTGCACAAGTATGTGCACAAACACAGGTGCACTTCCTCATCCCTAACTCTCATAGCCCGATGGGACGGCAATCCGACACGACCGGGGAGAGATCAGGCGCAGGACCAACGGCTTTACGTGCTTTCAGAGGCGCGGGGGTGCCACACCACCAACTTCCCAGCTCCAGGCTGTTGTAGAGAAATTCCAAATGGAAAAACCCAATAACACTTTTTTTCCAGAGTAGTATAAGTAGTCCAGTGGTTAAAGCGCGTCTGGCTCTCATGCACGAGGTTGTGTGGGTTCGCAATCGGGCAGAAGCAAGAATCAATGTGACTTCTTCTATTTCTTATGTACTATCTAAGTTTATCTTGGACATCACTGACATCGATGAAGGAAAACATCGTAAGGAAACCTGGACTTATAATGTTCTGAAATCGCCAATCCGGCTTGAGCAAGCGTGGTGATCAATGCTCGTGCCTTCTCTGTATGAGAAAAGGCCTTTGTCCTGCAGTGGAACAATAATCATCTTCCTGCCCTTATCCCATGTTACTTGGGGTCGGCGCAACACGTTTTCTTCTTCCATGCCGTCCTGTCAACCGTCATGCTATCACTGACTCCTTTCACTTTCATATCATTCTTCACACAATCCATCCATCTACATTTCGTATTATTCTAAAATACAATGAACATTAACTGGTCCTTACCTTACTAAATGTGCACAAATGTGCACACTTTCATACAAAATACAAACTTCTGTTCATACGTACATCATAAATGTCATAAGCCGTTACCTTATCTGCCCTAATTACATTTGTTTGTCAAAATTAAAAGGAAAGATATAAAAATTACCATTTTTACGATTACATCAGTCTTTGGAGTCACGCTCCACTGAAAGATGAGCGAGTAATGAGTGAGCTGAGCTGAGCTGAGCTGTGTCCTTCTGAACGGTCATGGTCATTCTGAGCAATCGGTGGTAAAGTACATGATCATAAGCCCGTTACTTTGCCTGTTCAAGGTTGATTTAGAAATCTCTGTCTGTATGATTATGTGAAGAAAATCTTTTAGTTTTGTAGAGCCAATTATAATTCTGCTAATTGAAGAAAAGGAGTGTCCATGGAGTTTCTTGCTCGTTCTTCTCCATAGAGATCTACGCTTTGGAACGAGCAACTAGCTTCAACTTTAAACTGTAACTTCTTGACATTCAAAAGTGCCTGTAAATGGTCTAATTGAAATAAATGATTTGAATTTTGATTTTTGAATTTTAAAAACTTTCAAAATCTAGTCGCAATTTCAATTCAAAGTAAATCAATGTCAATTATTTTTTGGTAAATTAGACGTATTTTTGACAGATTGAGACTGAGATGAATTTGAGATCGATCCTAAAAGTTATTTGAAATTTTCCCTTCGAATAGAGGAATATTTACTTATGAAGGTATCAATGAGTATTTACTAGTTGAAATTCTGAGTAATTTTTCTAGTATCAAGTACAAACGATACCTTACTTACTTACGTTCAATTGTGACGTATGAATTACAAACATAAAGATTTATTAATGTCGATTTAAAAATGACTTATTTTACAATCAGACCGTATCCTTATAGAACATGTCTTAAGACTTAACCGACATCTGACAACATTACAGAGACACATGTCCTAGACCTAATTACAAAGGGATAGAGTGTTTAATTGCGTAAAAAAGTGCATTCATGTTTTGGTAACTGCCCTTTTAAAGGTATACACGATATTAGTATTTAAAGATATTTTTTATTGATGTAAGTAAAGTACTTTTGAATTAGTTAATCCTTAGGCAGGAAAGTAATAAAATTAAGTAATAAAATGGATTATAATATCGAATTACAAATGTTTATTAAAAGCCGGGTAAATGTAAAAATATTATGACTTAATGATTTAAGCTCACAATCTTTTAATTGAAACCTAAGACGAGGGTAATCATTCTATTTTAACGTAACGTTGAAATGTTTTAAATATTTTCGAGAAGTTAGGTATGTTTTCAGACAATAAGATTTAACTAACTTTTCTGTCCGCGTTAAGTTAATAACAAACAACAACAACACACAAACAAGACAACAACAACAACAGAGAGAGAGAGAGAGAGAAAGAGAGAGAGAGAGAGAGGAGAGTCAGAGTATAACATAAAACATATCTTATGACATATGGTAATAGTGTAGGTTTTCATCAGTGAAAGAATTTTGGTAATTGGCCCAGTACTTTCAGGGTTTTCTCCTGAAAACTTTTCTTCTTTTTATTTAATAAAGTTTTAGATATTTATTTCTCATCTAAAATCTTAGTCACCGTAAAAATTATGTTCAAAATTGCTTGGCACTACAATTTGATGACACCCTGTGGTTCTATTCGAGCCATACTAGTACAGTAGCTTCTGCTTATGCCTAAAAGTCAGCAATTTAGTTAGTTAGATTGACTGCCAAAGATGCATTCACTGGTCAGCCATTTTAAATAAAACTAATTCCCTTCCAAAATTAAAATATCTTCCCATATATCTTCGAAATATTAACCCTTGTGTATCCCACTCAGTAAGTCATATCATCCGGACAAGCGGATGTTGGATGGCACAAAAACCGTTCCGCACTGGCGGGTGCCAGTCAAAACATTGTGCCAAATGTACCAGGGTCGAAGAGTTTGTAGGAAGTGTCTTCTTTGTTTGAAAATCCAAAGCGTTCCAGGGATTTGAAGTCTCTTTTGTTTCGTGTATGTGTGGTGTTATAATGACAAGTACCAGGGTTGAAGGTTTGTAAGGAGATCGCAGATTTAGATTTGATATGATATGGGTGGCAAGGTCTCTGCGTATAAAAAAAATTAAATCAAAATTTTTGCTTGTAATGTCAAAATAACAGCATATTACTAAATACATAATGAATAAGCACACGTTACTAATAAAAATAAAATACTTGTTTTTAGGTCTGTCTTTTAATTCGGGCTTATCTCCAAAACGGCTGGGCAGATTTTGACAAGACTCACTAGTAAATAGCGTATATTCTAAATAGTAGGTAACTAATGTATTATTTATTAACAAACCTCGCAGACAACCGGTATCAACAAAGTTTGAGCTCTTCTAGTATGTTCAGGAATCTTGGCAAAGTACTAGGGTCCTAGATTAAAGAAGAGATGATTATCGGAATTTCCTTTGTTAGTCAGGAGCTCAAGAACTAAAGCAGTCGATAGTGCTTGACTCCTAAGTCCCACCTGTTGAATGAATGGTGTGTTAGGAATCCTTAACGGAAGTACCTATTGATAAAACTTGTAGGCTTATTGCTAGATGACTAATGTGTAAGTATTATTATTTATTCATTTATTTCGTAGATATCTTTAAAGTGAGGTAATCATATGCCACCATCAACCTGATTAAGCCAACAAAGGGTCTAGTTGAAAATCACATTGAAATTGAAACTAAAAATTGAAATCCTAAAAAAAAGCATTCTGAAATAATTAGATTCCTTCGTGTAAAGTAGACGTCCTACAGCTGATATGATGATGATAATGATGATACAAAATGATAATATTCTACGATAAGACAGTTTGTACCAAAACATTGGGTTGGAGAAGTGATTATTCTAAAACTGTTGATGATGATGACCATGAACCATGATAAGAGTGTTCCTGGCTACATGGCCAATCGGTGACCAATATTGGAGCCAACGTACAAAGCCAAGGAAAAAAACAAAAACAAAATAAAAAAAACCGTGAAATACATTATCATAGTAAAGTAGGTGTAACTGCGTGTTATATTTTATTGGTTTAACATAAGTCTGAGTCAGTCTGCATCTGAGATGATGGTGGCTCTAGATGCATTCATTAGCAGGAAAATATTGTAGGGTTAGCAGAAAAGGCAGCTGTTTTAAAGGTATCTACTATTAATAACGGGTAAATAAAAACTAAAAAAACTCAAGAAGTATAATAAAAACGATAATGTTTCGCTACTATATTTTAATAATTTTTTAATGTATTTTTTTTGCAAACATTTAAAAAATACTACTATTCTAACTATCTTGCTGCGAGCGGAGCACTATTTTTATACATATTTTTTTGTTACTATTTTTTGTCATTTATTTAAGAACTAGCACCAAATTTCATCAAAATCGGTTCAGTGGTTTAGTCGTAAAAGACTAACACAGTTACTTTCGCATTTATAATAGAAGCTTAGATACCGGTGAAAAAAAAAATGTTTTTTAAACTAACAACTTTCTTCTTGAAAAAAAAACTCTGAACAGCGCTAGTATGTATTTCCTTAGTAAGTATATTTGAAGTGCTATACAGTACGCATGCGCAAAATTATCTGTCAATCATAAAACTATCAATTCATAAACATGACAATCTTTTTTTGATCTTCAGAATAAAAACCTCTGACCCAGATATCACAAAAAAAAACAAACAAAAAAAAAAACCTGTCAACATTTTTTTGCTATCTCTACAAGTCCCCATAGTGACTTATCATGTTTGTTAGTGTGTGTGTACGTTTATACGGAACTGTCAAAGTGTGCAGCTTCCTGTTATTATACACGGTTTTATAATATAGTAGTTTATTTACCTAGACCTACCTACTGCATATTGTAAATATGAATAAGATTATTATGTAGGTGTGTATGATATTAAAAATACTGGAACCTTTGTAATAAAAAAACGTACAAACTGCATTTAAATCAGTCTATCCGTTTGAGAGGTTCGATGTCACAGACATACGGACAGAGTAAAACATTACACCGCTTTTTGCGTCGGGAAATTTATCTGCATTTTTAATGTTTTACTTGGACCTTTGTTTTTCAATCGCTTGTTCATGCATAATCTCTACATAGTATAAAACAAAGTCGCTACCCGCCGTTCTGTACGCTTAGATCTTTTAAACTACGCAACCGATTTTAATGCGATTTTCATCAATAGATAGAGTTATTCAAGAGGCAGGTTTATACGTATAAAACATCACGCTACGGCCCACGGGAGCGGAGCAGTAATTAAAAACGTAAACAAATGCGGGAGGCGCCACCGGGTATATACAAATTTTCTTTATCTTTGTTTGTTGATTGTCAACGTAGTCGTGATGACCAAGTGGTTAATGCGCTTGTCTCTCATGTATAAAGTTATGGGTTCGAAACCGCTCAAGTACCATATGACTTTCAATTCATAATGCACTTTCTAAGATTATCTTGGATATTACTGACATCGGTAAAGGAAAAATATCGCAAAAAAATCTGTTATAAGTATATAAAATATAAGTCTGAAATCGCTAGTCCGCCTTGAGCAAGCGTGGTGATCATTGCTCGTGCCTTCTCTGTATGAGAAGAGGCCTTTGTTCTGCAGTGGAATATTTTAATAAATACTTACATTTTAAATTTGCCTCTTACAGTACCTAGATACTACTTACGTACCTACCTTTAAGTAGGTACAGTATCCTATACAGTACATACTATGAATTACGTAACTTCCTCAGGATTTTCCAGAACCGTACACCTGCTTATCTACCTACTACTTACTTACTTATATTTATTTATATACTTGTATGTCTGTCTTGTTAAATAATTTATCAAAAAAATATTTTTTGTTAAAAAAATGTATAAGTGAGTTTTTCGCTTGTATTTTCTTTTTGGCTAAACTGCTGAATTGAAATTGATGAAATTCTTGCAAGGGACAGTTTCGTTGTTGAAAAAGGACTTAGGGTACTTTTCTGTTATCGGACCAGTTTTTGCAGAGATTACCAGTGACAAAGAAAAAAAAAATATTTTCTGATAATTTTTGTTGGTCAACTGTCATCAAATCCTTAGAAATATGTTGTAAGAGAAATTGATCTTTATCTCTAACTCATTATGGTACTATTTATAGTCAACATAGATAAGATTGATAGCCACAAACTAACTTAATCATCTGATTACGAATTCGCGTTTAGAAAACCTACCATCAATACAAGTTCCAGCATTCTTTAAAAACGCCTTTTGCGTAACTTAGCGAAAGAGACAGCAATACACAACAACACGCGACAGAGCGAGACGGAAAACGCCGGCGCTACTTCAAGGCAATCAACGTTTACTTATAATCCGCTTTCCAACTACGACACAGAGACGATTTCGGTGTTCGGATCATAAAAGAGTGGGGACACTGTGTTTTGACACGGTGACTCTGTGTTTGCAGTTCGAGACTCGGTCGCTTGCCGTTTTCTTGATTTCCAAGTATTTGTTAGTAGGTAACTTCTTTTCTTTTATGAAGTCCTAGTACATGATATGTAGAAATATCCTTTTGTTGAGAAAATTCATTGTCCTTTTTGACCGACTGTGACGATTAAAGAAGTAATGTTATATACACATATTTCTGTATGTGTATCAATATTTATCTAAGTATATAAAACATACTTAAATGTTCTACATTTAAAATTAAATCTTACGATTTTGCATAGGACCTCAAAATGTCACCCAGTTGTCAACTTCGAAAATTCAATATGGCCGACACTGAATTCAATTTTCTTATCTAAATTTAAAACCGGTATTTTATTTACTTTATTGCAGTAGACGAAGGATTAGTCATAGAGCAAAGCCTTTAGATTTATTATTACTATAGATTAAAAGATAAAAAAAATTATAAACTCGATAACTTAAGATGTATTTAGTATTCTGCTTACACCCATATTTCAATAGTTTTATTATGTTTAACTCTCATGTTATAAGAGGCCTATAGCCATCCAAAAAGACCAAAGATACACTTTGACCATAATATAGGCTGCATTTTGTATGTCAAAGTCAAAGTCAAAACATTTATTTCAATTAGACCAATTACAGGCACTTTTGAATTGTCAAGTGGTCGCAAGTTGAAGCTAGTTGCTCGTTCCAAAACGTAGGTCTCTATAAAGAAGAACGAGCAAGAAACTCCACAGACACTCTGTTCAATTTGTCTTTTTTATTATTATGGAGAAAAAAGCAAAAAAAAAATATTGGGTTTTTCTATGAAATTCTCAGTAGCAGCTCAGAGTTTGGATTTGTGCCCGGTTAATAGCAATAGGCTCGCCCCCTATTACATGGGACCTAAAAACATACCGGCGAACTTCGGGTGTCCATTGGTACACCTCTGCCTAACCCTTCGGGGAATACAGGCGTGATGATATGTTTGTAAAGAGCTGATTAGCTTAAATAGCTCAATATATTTTTTTTCTCTCAACCATAATCATTTTCATTACCCAGAAATTAGAATACACATAAACCCAATCGCTAATGCATAATATCAATTAATTTACGAGTAAAATCTAACTGGATTTTCCACGTGAATTAATTACTGTTTATAATTTATCTAAACATTAATATATTCAAGAATTTATTGCTGGTTATTATGACCTAAATTTCTGGGAATCGAGTTACGAAAACCTAGGTAACAGTATCTAGGTAGTTAGCATTGTGTATGTTGAGAAATTTGTTAGTGTCTTTGTGAAGGAGCTCGTCCGGGGAAGTACTACCACCGTACCTATTTCTGCCGCAAAGCAGCGTTGCTGTGTTCCGGTTTGAAGGGTATGGGTGCCGGTGTAATTACAGGCACATGAGATATTTTAGCTTTGTCACTGGGATGACAACGCATTTGCAAGGCCTCTGGTATTGCAGATGTCTATAGGCAGCGGTGACCACTTAACATCAGGTGGGCTGTCGGCTTGCTTGCCATTCAAAGACATTGAAAAAAAGTGAAAAAAAACTGCCTCGTTGCCCTAGTGGTCCTATGCGCGACTGCTGCGCTAGAGGTCTTGGGTTCGATTCCCAGGTCGAGCAAAAAGTGTTTTTGGGTTTTCCTAGGAAATTTTCAGTAGCGGCTCGGAGTTAGGATTTGTGCCCGGTTAATGGCAATAGGCTTGCCCCTATTACATGGGACCTAAAATATACCGGCGAACTGTGGGTGTACATTGGTACACCTCTGCCTAACCCTTCGGGGAAAACAGGCGTGATGGATGGTAAAAAAAAAATGAGCTGTCAATTCCTAGCTTCAGAATAAACCACAGTGAAGAGTTACCATTATCCAGTGGCATAAAGGCTTCTAATAAAGTCTATTTCATATATTTAATTGAATTCCAAAGAAAATAGTTAATAAAACAAGCATTTCTTCCCGTTGCGATAAGAAATATTTTTTTTCTCTGCAATGAAGAGATTATAATAAATATAGCGACCACACCCAGTTGTTATAACTTACGGGTGCTTATCACACCGTAGTGTAACGTAGAAATATAATTTCCCATTTCACTTTATGCATTTGCATTAAGATTTGCATGCGTAAGAATTTTAAAATGCATAAAACTCAGCATCTGCCGGTCTAATAGTACCAGCCCTAATTGTCCCAGGCCTGCAAAGCAAAGGCCTCTTCTGATACAGAGAAGGCACGAGCATTGATCACCACGCTTGCTTAAAGCGGATTGGCGATTTCAGACTTATATTTAAGAGTTCAGGTTTCCACACGATATGTTCCTAAGGAGTTTCTCCTGTATCATAGGTGCGTTTATAAATTATATAAAATAAATATATAACCTTACATACACAAATAGCCAGACTCGAAAACTGTAGGCCATACAAATATTTATTCCGTGCGGGATTCGAACCCACGGCACGCATCACAACAACGAAACACTCAGCCATTGCGCCAACCGTATCGTCAGTAAGTAGCAGCATTATATAAATTAAATAACATAATTAGCCCAGCACACTACACCAAGAACAAAAGCATTACTTATCCATAAACAACCAACAAAAAACATCCATCCATCCAACATTCCAACATCCACATTCGCTCGCTACGGTGTAATATAATCCGTGTATGGGTGTGAATGTGTCTGTAGGTACACCACCTTATGGGTTGCGAAAATTAATAAATATTATGGAGACCGCCCCGATATAAGCTCAGCTGATGCACAAATATATCTATACTAATATTATAAAGGCGAAAGTGTGTGTGTGTGTATGTTTGTCCCTTCTTCACGATTAAACGGCTGAACGGATCTGGATGAAATTTGGCAATGACATAGATTGTAATGTGGAATAACATATAGGATACTTTTTATCCTGGAAAATGTACCTGGAAAATGCGGTCGAAACGGCTGCAGAAACTAGTCCTTACTAATATTATAAATGCGAAAGTAACTCTGTCTGTCTGTCTCTTCTTCACGCCTAAACCACTGAACTGATTTCAATGAAATTTGGTACGGATATAGTCTGGGACCCGAGAAAGGACATAGGATAGTTTTCATCCCGGAAATCCCCCGGGAACAGGAACTATTAATCCACGCGGACGAAGTCGCGGGCAAAAGCTAGTATTATTATAAAGCTGAAGACTTTGTTTGTTTGGTTAAACGCGCTAATCTCAGAAACTACTGGTTCTAATTGAAAAAATATTTTTGAGTTAGATAGTCCATTTATCGAGGAAGGCTATAGGCTGTATAACATCACGCTACGACACTCCGGAGCGGAGCAGTAACCAAAGACGTAACTTATAAGCCACGCGGGCGAAGTCGCGGTCAACAGCTAGTAAATAATAAGTCGATCGCCCCGATATGAGCTCATCTTAGGTACGAATATTTTAATAGTAAAACTTTTATACGAGTAGGGCAGCTGTATGGTTTTTTGAAGACTATTAAAGGTAATTGATAAATTGTTTAACAATTATGTTGACATTGGTATAAAAAAGGATTTTTAATATTTATGTTGAGAGTTTATTTAGAGTATATTTTGTGATATATAGACTAGCTTTTGTCTGCGACTACGTCCGTATGAATTTCAGTTTTTGGCGGGGTTTCATTTATTTTTGCGCGTAAAATAGCCCAAGTTACACTTTATTAAATCGGCTATTTCTAAAATAAAAGTAGACTAAGTAACACTTTATTAAATCAGCTATTTTTAAAATAAAAGTAGCCTAATTTACTCCTTATTACATCAGCTATACGAGTGATAGCCCCGTGATTAATCGGTCCAGCCGTTTTGGAGATTAGCCGGAACAAACAGACAGACGAACAAACTAAAAAATTTATAGTCTGGTTTAAGTATCTCGGAAAAAATCTTCAAACTGTATGACAATTTCGTAAAATTTAACTTGAACTTTGAACTTAATAAAAGACTTTCATAAAAAAAATGCCTTTACAAGGTAAATGGCATATTCTCTGCTTACCCCGTTCATGTATAAAACGTGAAACATTGCAACAATCCATCGACCTTTGCAATACATGTTGATATTTCTGTGCATTCAATATTAAGTGCATAAAGATTTCATGTGACTTCGCTTGCTACGATTAATTTTTATTAGAATATTTAATGAATGCAGGCCGCTTCCAACCGGTCCTTTTGGAAATCTATGGGGGGGTCTATGTCCAGCAGTGGACGTCCTGCGGCTGATATGATGATGATGATGATGAATATTCATCCGCAGTATACTTTATAAGAGGTTAAAAGTTTTACCTTCTTATAGTATAAAACAAAGTCGCTTCCCGCCTTATGTACGCTTAAATCTTTTAAACTACGCAACGGATTTTAATGCGGTTTTCATCAATAGACAGAGTGATTCAAGAGGAAGGTTTATACGTATAGAACATCACGCTACGACCAACAAGAGCGGAGTAGTAACCACGTAACTGAGCGCGAGTGACACCGCTGGGTATATAAGTTAAAACAAAAATCAGACCACATTTCCAAACAAAAACGAAAGCTACAATGAACTACAAAAAAGCTGATATAATCTAAATCCAAGTTAAGAAATACATAATTAATTAGGAGTCGCTTAAGTTTTTGATAAATGTAAGACAAGACATACAGTTTGACTATTAAACATACACATTGAATAACAGTATTCTTTCATACATTTTTTTCTTTCTTTATATCAGTTTGATCGCGTACTTTTTGCTTGCGTACGCGCAACCACGTGTGCGCAAAGCGTGTAGCTAAAGATTTTTTATTAAAAGTTACTCGGCGAAATTTTATTAATCACTTCATTTTCGATTAATACTGCCCGTTAATTAGTTTTTGGTTGAGCACGATGACGGTTTGAGTTTGAATTTGGAACGGTTTTTCAGATTTGATTTTGGAATTTGGAATTACGAAAGAGGTTGAGTGACCTAGTTTGAAGTTCAGATTTGAATATGGAATGATCTTTAGCTATTAATATTCTTTTTTTGAATTTTGCATAGTTCGGTTAAAATGTCTGAGAGAGACATTTAATGAAATTGATGATAAAATTAAGTTATCTAATTGGCTTATTAGATAACTTAATTTAATCATCATTTTGCATGATGATATAATGATGATATAATGATGATGATAACCGGATGCAGCTGAATACCAGTGTTTTACATAGAGCGACTGCCTGTTTGACCTCCACAACCAAGTTACTGGGCAACACCATACATCTTGGTAAGACAAGACTTGTCAGATTTCCCGGCTTCTGACTATCCGTAACGACTGTCTAAAATCTACGAATGACAGCCGGCATCAACGGGTTTGCGTGCTTTCCGAGACGCGGGGCTGTCACACCACCAACATCCAAACTCCGGGCTGCTACAGAGAAATTCCTATTGGAAAACCCTTTAACACTTTTTGCCCGACCTAGAAATCGAACCTAGGACCCCACCTTTATCGCGACTAATGAGACCAACGGGGCATTTTCCCATAGTCATAGTTAGTCGGGATTGTTTACCCATTAGTAAATATGCCAAAAACTACCTCATGACTGCCTCGTACCCTAGCTTAGTTGTTCTAAGCGCGACTGCTACGCTATAGGTCTTGAGTTCGATTTCTAGATCGACTAAAGTATTATTGGGTTTTTCTGTGAAATTCTCTGTATAATTTGTGCCCGGTTAATAGCAATAGGCTTGCCCACTATTACATGGGACCCAAACATACTGGCGAACTGTGGGTGTACATTTATACACCTCTGCTGAACCCTTTAGGGAATACAGGCGTGATGGTATGTAAATTAATAAGCAAAAAAACTTCCTCAAAATAAAAACAATTTTGCATACATTTTATTATCGCGGCGAAAAGAGAAAGTGGTTCAGTAGTGTAGGGTATAACGACCAGTTGTCGGCACTGACTTTATAATTGACATTGATAAAAAGTGTTTAAAATACGGAACGGTTAAAGGCAAAAGGTACATGCCGAAGGCCTGTTTGGTAAGAATTTTTGTTAAAGTACATTTATTGTAAACATTGTTTTCGTTACCCGATATGGCAGATCAAGAAAGAGGAGTTATGATTTTGACCAGTATGTTCATCTGTTCCTTATAACTTCTAAATTACCATTACGCCTGTAATTCCCGAAAGGTTAGGCAGAGGTGTACTAATGTACACCCACAATTCGCCTGTAGGTTTAAGTCCCATGTTTTAGGGGGCGAGCCTATTGCCATTATACCAATAACACTTTGCTCGACCTGGGAACCGAACCCAAGACCTCTAGCGTAGCAGTCGCGCTTAGGACTACTAGGCTAACGAAGCATTAATTCTTAATTACTTATCATAATTCAATAAATGAGGTATCGTTGGAAGCGTCTTAATTGTCCGCTGTTTATAGGTTATATGACGTCACATTGAATTCAAAATGGCGGCCTATTTTTTCTGTGCTTTTAACTCAACTACGGCAGAGTGAAAGCGAGGATTGTGGTTTTGACCGGGATGTATGTGTATGTTTATTGGTTCCTTCATAATTACTAAATTACTTATCATAATTCGATAAATAAGGTATCGTTGGAAGCGTCTTAATTGTCCGCTGGTCATAGGTTATGTGACGTCACATTTAATTCAAGATGGCGTCTTATTTTTTAGTTTTTTGTGAATGTTTACATTCTTTTTTGTGTTTCTTGGAAATTGATTGTTTGTGCTTGTTATTTTTCTTTGAATTCTTTTTATATCTCATAAAGATAGTAATTATTGAGGAAAATTAATAAGGAAAATTCTTAACATCAATATTGTATGGTTTTTATTACATTTTAGACACATAAGAAGGAAAATCATGATTTGTGGTCAATTATTCCATTAATTTTATCGTGCATTGATATTATTTGTTAACTCTGAGGTAATAAGATATTACCTTGGATTCTATATTCTACAAACACAGAATTATTGTAGTATAATAAAGCTGAAGATTTTTGTTTGTTTGAACTGCCTCATTGGCCTAGTGGTCCTGAGCGCGACTGCTTTTTTTTTTTTCTTTTTTATAGACGGGAAATCATCAAATAACTTCCCCCGCCCTGGGCGGGGCGGGAGGGAGTGTCAGACTTTTACTGACTAAAACCCGTCTATGTTCCTTCATGTGCCCTTTGCGTTCCGGGGGCGCGGTATCTCTTTCGAACAACCCGCAGCCCCGGCAGGCATCGGCCCTCAGTGGCCCCATCCAATTTGCTGACATCTCTTTGAGGCGCGCGTGGAACACAGACGCGCCGTCGACACGGTCTGTCGCTAGTGAACGTACGGACGGTGAGCTACCCATTGCTCACCGTCCACAGACCCGCGTCTACGGTGGCCGGGAGTCGTCACGTGGCTCCCGACGCCCGGATCGTCAACCGCGGCGGAGCGCGACTGCTACGCTAGAGGTCTTGGGTTCGATTCCCGGGTCGAGCAAAAAGTGTTATTGGGTTTTTCTATGAAATTCACAGTAGCAGCTCGGAGTTTGGATTTGTGCCCGGTTAATGGCAATAGGCTCGCCCCCTATTACATGGGACCTAAATATACTGGCGAACTGTGGGTGTACATTGGTACACCTCTGCCTAACCCTTCGGGGAATACAGGCGTGATGGTATATTATTTATTTTTGTTTGTTTGTTTGTTTAAACGCGTTAATCTCTAGAATTACCAGGCGCATTGGAATAAATCTTTTTGTAAATGGTAGCCAGATTAATGAGGAACAGTATATGCTATATGACATCACGCTACGATATACGGGAGCGGAGCAGTAACAAAAAACATAACATATCGCGGGTGAAAAAAAAACACGAAAGCTAAGTATCTGTCAGAAGCTAATATAATATAAATATTAGAGAAACCGTTGGTTTGTTTATTATCTACAAACATGAAGACTTATCATTGGCTTTCTGTTCACTATTGTTTCATTATCTGTTGTTAAGTTTTTTTTAGTTAGTCGTTCATACTTTAATAAATAAATAACTAATAATTAAACGTAAATCACCTGAACAACTGAATATCAACTAAGATATTCCATAGAATTTTGACATCAACTCAAATAAAATCAGTACAACATAAAACTAAAATCAAAACGGCGCTATTCACGACTGTACCCGTCGTATTGAAATAACGCTACAGCCGGAGGCGGAGAAGCGGGGCGTGACCTACGGCGAGGTGCTCTCCAGGGCCAAGGCGGCAGTGAACCTCGGCGAGCTGGGGATCACCGGGGGGCTCCGGCTCCGAGTGACGGCTACGGGGGCCAGAATGTTGGAGGTCCCCGGTGCCACCAGCGGCCCGTCTGCAGACGCTCTAGCCGAAAGGCTGAGAGCGTCCCTAGACGCGGACGAGGCCCGAGTCTCCAGGCCCATCAAATGCGCAGATCTGCGCATCCTTGGCCTGGACGACTCCGTCGCCGCAGAGGAGGTGGTGGCCGCCGTCGCCAGGACGGGTGGATGCCCTGCCGAGCAGGTTAGGGCGGGCACCATCCGTCCGGACCGCTCGGGCATGCGGGCTGTCACAGTCAGCTGCCCCGTGGCGGCGGCCAAGACCATTGCAGGGGGCCGTAGATTGTTGGTGGGCTGGGTGTCGGCGCAGGTCAGACTGCTGGAGCCCAGGCCCATGAGGTGCTTCCGCTGCCACGTGGGAAATCACGTGGCATGCCGATGCGCCTCGGAGGTCGACCGCAGCGCCTTGTGTTTCCGCTGCGGTCAGCCCGGGCATAAGGCCGCGGCTTGCGATGCCCCGCCGCACTGCGACGCATGTGCGGGGGCCAGCAAGCCCGCGGATCACCGGGCTGGGGGCAAGGCCTGCGCCGTGCCCGCCAAGGCCGGGGGAAGGCCCCGCGCCGCCGTCGCCGCCACTGCCGCCGCCGCCGCCACCGCCGCCGCCGCCGCCGCCGCCGCCGCCGCCGCTCCCGCGGCCGCCATGGAGTCTGCGCCCGCCGTCGCTGCAACGGCTACTCAGGGGGGTGCAATGGACTGCCAATAACGGCACCATTGCGCCTCCTACAGGCGAATATCAACCACTGCGCCGCCGCTCAGGATCTGTTGCTCCAGAGCATGGCGCAGTGGTCGATACACATCGCCGTGGTCGCTGAGCCGTACTTTGTCCCGCCCAGAGAAACCTGGGTGGAGGACCTTAGCGGCTCAGTGACCATAATTGCGTCGGCCGCCGCCGGCACCCCGTCCCTTGAGGGAATCAAGAAAGGACAGGGGTGCGTAGCAGCCCGGTTCGGGGGGATCGTTGTAGTTGGTTGCTACTTCTCCCCGAACCGAACTCTCGCCGAGTTCCACAACTCCCTCATGGAGTTGAGTGTCGTCGTCGGAAGCCATTCCCTCCCCGTGCTAGTGCTCGGGGACTTCAATGCCAAAAACTTGGCTTGGGGTTCTCGCTGCACGGATGTGCGGGGGAGGATGCTGGAGGACTGGACCCTGGAGAAGGGTCTAGTCGTCCTGAATCGGGGTTCTGTACCCACGTGCGTGCGGATGCGGGGCGAATCGGTGGTGGACATTTCGTTTGCCAGCCCCGCTCTGTCGCCGCGGGTTCTTGACTGGCGCGTTGTGGAGGGGGTGGAGACCTACTCCGATCACCGGTACATCCGGTTTGACGTCTCCGCCCCGGACTCCAGCGCGCCGGTCGTGCAGGCCCCGAGTGGTCCGCGTTGGGCGCTGAAGCAGTTGGACCGGGAGCTCCTCCTGGAAGCCTCGATCGTGCAGGCCTGGGTGTCATCACCGGTCAGGCCTGCCGACATTGACAGTGAGGTGGAGTGGTTCCAGGGGGCCATGTCCGACATTTGTGACGTGGCAATGCCCCGAGTCCCGCAAGGCGGCGCCCGCCGGCAGGTGTACTGGTGGTCGCAAGAGATTACGGCGCTGCGGGAGGCATGCGTCGCTGCGCGACACCCGTACGCCCATCATCGCAGGCTCCGCATTCGGCCACCGAATGCGGCGGCCATTGAGGCGGAGCTGTACGAGAGGTACAGAGAGGCGAAGACCGCCCTCAGCGAGGCCATCTCGCGGGCCAAGGCACAGGCCCGCGAGGAGCTGCTGGGGACTCTGAACGCGGATCCGTGGGGGCGCCCTTACAAGACGGTGCGGGACAAGATCCGCACCTGGGCCCCCCCGCTGACGCAGAGTCTCCGGCCGGAGCTCGTTGAGGACGTGGTGAGCGCTCTGTTCCCCTCGCGGGGAGAACATCCTCCCCCGCCCATGGCTCCGCCGCCTGCGATGCCGGAAGCGGACCACACTGACGACGACACACCAGAGGTGACTGGGGTGGACCTGAGGGTGGCGGTACGTAGGCTGAAAGGCAAAAATACCGCCCCGGGACCCGACGGCTTGCCTGGGAAAGCCTGGGTCCTGGCCTCAGAGGCTCTAGGGCCCCGATTGGAGGGGCTCCTAAGCGCATGTTTGGAGAGGGGCCAGTTCCCACTTCGTTGGAAGACGGGGAAGCTGGTCCTCATTCGGAAGCCTGGGCGCCCTGCGGACTCACCGTCCGCATACCGGCCCATCGTGCTGCTCGACGAGGTGGGCAAGCTCTTTGAAAGAGTGATTGCGGGCCGCCTCGTCGGGCACCTGTCTGGGATGGGGCCGGACCTTGCGGACTGCCAGTTCGGCTTCCGCAGGGGGCGCTCTACGGTGGATGCCATCATGCGCGTCAGAGCTCTCTCGGCGGGGGATGCTGTGTCCCGGGGCAGGGTTGTGCTGGCGGTGTCGCTGGACATCGCCAATGCGTTCAACTCCCTGCCCTGGTCCTGCATTAGGGAGGCACTCCGGTACCACCGGGTGCCGAACTACCTCCGTCGGGTGGTCGGGGCCTATCTGTGTGATAGAGCCGTGATCTACCCTGGTCGAAATGGTGAATGGAACCGGCGAGAGATGTCGTGCGGTGTTCCACAGGGATCGGTGCTGGGGCCGCTCCTGTGGAACATCGGCTACGACTGGGTGCTACGTGCTGACCTCCCCGAGGGCGCCAGCGTAGTGTGCTACGCTGATGACACGTTGGTCCTGGCGCAGGGGTGGTCGCACGTGGCGGCGGCCGACCTTATGACACGCGGGGTTGCGATAGTCGTCGAGAGGATCCGGCAATTGGGTCTCGAGGTGGCCTTGCACAAGTCCGAGGTCCTGTGTTTTCATGGGCCTCGGAACGCGCCACCGTCGGGATCCCAAATCACGGTAGGAGGGGTGTCCGTCGGCGTCGGGTCGACGATGAAGTACCTGGGACTTGTCCTCGACAGCCGATGGAACTTCGTGGAACATTTCCGACGTTTGGCTCCCAAGTTGGCACGGGCGTCAGCCGCTCTTAAGCGGCTCTTGCCCAATTTGAGGGGGCCAAACGCCTCCTGCCGGAGGCTCTACGCCGGGGTCGTGCGTTCGATGGCCCTTTACGGGGCCCCGGTGTGGGCGCGGGGCTTGAGGCGGCTTGCCGCCCATTACCTAAACGCGTCCCAGCGGGTGATCGCCATAAGGGTCATCCGCGGATACCGCACGATCTCCGGCGAGGCAGCGAGCCTCCTTGCCGGATTGCCGCCATGGGATCTGGAGGCGCTGGTCCTCGCGCGCCTACACGAGTGGCGCGCGGAGGCACTGGGCCGGGGCGAAACTCCGCTGCCGCGGCAAATTGCCGCCCTGCGGACGGAACTCCGGCTCGATCTCATGGCGACATGGAGAGAACGACTGTCGCAACCTCGTGCAGGGCTCGCCTCGATTGAGGCGGTAAGACCCCTCTTTGAGGAGTGGCTGGAGCGGCGCCACGGCGCCCTCACCTACCGCCTGACGCAGGTCCTCACCGGACACGGATGTTTCGGGAGGTTCCTGCACCTCATCGGGCGGGAGGAAACGCCCGGGTGTCACCATTGTGAAGATCGCCCCGAGGACACGGTGGAGCATACTTTGGCGGTGTGCCCTGCTTGGGCTGAGCACCGCCGAGTCCTCGAGGCGGCCATCGGCGGCGGCGCCCTCTCGCGTCCGGCACTGGTCCAGGCCATGGTCCGGAGCGAGGGGGAATGGGAAGCAGTCGCCTCCTTCTGCGAAGCTGTAATGCTGGAGAAGGAGGCGGCGGGACGGGAGAGGGAAAGGAGGGTCCCCCGTCCCAGCGGCCGCCGCGGTAGACGATCCGGGCGTCGGGAGCCACGTGACGACTCCCGGCCACCGTAGACGCGGGTCTGTGGACGGTGAGCAATGGGTAGCTCACCGTCCGTACGCTCACTAGCGACAGACCGTGTCGACGGCGCGTTCGTGTTCCACGCGCGCCTCAAAGAGATGTCAGCAAAATTGGATGGGGCCACTGAGGGCCGATGCCTGCCGGGGCTGCGGGTTGTTCGAAAGAGATACCGCGCCCCCGGAACGCAAAGGGCACATGAAGGAACATAGACGGGTTTTAGTCAGTAAAAGTCTGACACTCCCTCCCGCCCCGCCCAGGGCGGGGGAAGTTATTTGATGATTTCCCGTCTATAAAAAAAAAAAAAAAAAAAAAAAACCCGTCGTATTGAGGGCATGCAGCCCGCCTCCTTCATTCATACCTGACGCAGCGTAGATGTGAACCTTTGCATACAATATGCTTTACGGAACCCTATTTCAAATGTACCTCTAGAATAAGCTTATAGCAGTTTACTTACAGTTATACTTTGTCACCAATGATGGATAAAAGAAGGGTCATTGTAACAAATAATATAACATACCATCACGCCTGTATTCCCCGAAGGGTTAGGCAGAGGTGTACCAATGTACAGTCAACAAAACTATTTGGTATATAGGCATAATTATTAATCTTCTACTACACTGCCAATATTCATTTTGATTGTATGCGTAATTCCTTTTTAAGCTTATGACACACTTAGCAGAGTTATTTAAAAGACACAACATTATTTAAAAGTAATCGTAAGTAGGTAATCTGCCTGTGTACCGAACAGCTTTGTTGACTGTATACCCACAGTTCGCCGGTATGTTTAGGTCCCATATATTAGGTGATGACCCTACTATTGCTGTTAACCGGGCACAAATCCTAACTCCGAGCTGCTAATAAGAATTTTATAGAAAAACCCCAATAACACTTTTTATTCGACCTGGGAATCGAACCGCAGTCGCGCAAAACTCTAAAAATTTAGGTTGATACTAGGAATTGACAGCCCACTTTTTTATGTCTTTGGATGGCAAACAAGCCGACGGCCCTCGTGATGTTAAGTGGTCACCGCTGCCTATAGACATCTGCAATATCAGAGGCCTTGCAAATGCGTTGCCATCCCAGAGACAAAGTTGAAATGTGTCATGTGCCTGTAATTACACCGGCACCCATACCCTTCAAACCGGAACACAGCAACGCTGCTGTTTTAAGATTGTTATTTTATTCGACACTAGCAATTCGAGTTAGATTTGTTATGTAAAAATATTCTGTTAAACACATTGCAACTTTTTGATTGAGACATTATAAGTTGTATGTCCAAGTTTATCACATTTTACTATTTTTATTGCATACATTAGTTATGTCTATATACGTTCATATATTGCATACCTTTACATAAGCAAATTTAATAGAAAAAAACATCTAAATATACAGTAAAGAAACTACCTAACTTTGATCAGTCGTTCAAAGTTAAAGTCAAATCATTTAATTTTATTAAACCGAACCGGTGTCGTGATGGTCCAGTGGTTAAGGCCCTCGCCTCTCATGTACGAGGTTGTGAGTTCGCAACCGGGAACGGGCAAGTACCAATGTGACTTTTTCTAATTCATATACGACCTTAAGGACAATGTAGATATAGAGAGGGAGCGCAGGGCACTGGCGGTCAGAGGGAATATGTTGGCGCGCAGGTTCTACCGTTGTACTAATCAGGTTAAAATAACCCTTTTCAAAGCTTACTGTCAGGGTATGTACACGGGGAGTCTGTGGGTCAGCTTTACCAAAAGATCGCTGGAGGTCCTGCGTATCCAATATAATAACGTTTTCAGAATGCTGTTGGGACTGCCCCGTTTTTGTAGCGCATCAGAGATGTTTGCACTGAATCGAACTGACGACTTTTATGCGGTCATTCGAAGAAAAATCTCGTCATTAATAACAAGACTGCGGGACAGTGACAACAGTATTCTAAGGACAGTGGCGGAGAACATCTACTCTCCTATTCTGAGACGTTTTGTGGGGGTGATGAACGAGTAAAGTTGTTTACTTACTGCTTGTGTGTCGCCCTCATGAAACGGTCTCAAGTAAACATGTTTTTAAATTAAATTATTATTATTCTTATTACTTTACTAACATTAGTTAATAAGACATTTACTAACACAAGGGATCCTATGTTGTCCGAAATAAAGCATTATTATTATTATTCTCATTTATTAGTTACATATACATATTAAATACATTTTTAAATATTAGTATAAAAAATAAAAACATTTAAAAATATAAAAAATAGTAGCCCACCGGCGTCGGGAACAGGGTCCAAGCCACCGGTGGTCAGGGCTCCTGAGAAAGGAATCTCCTAACGATACGCGCCGTGTCTAGGAGTACCGCTTTCTGAATCAAGCCCTTGATCCAACTGTCCAACGAGAGCCTCCTCAGGTGTTGGTCGAGGCTCTTGGCTATTATGCCATTGGCCGTCACGACTATCGGCACAATGATTGCCGTATTCACATCCCACATGTCGACAACCTCGCGAGCCAGATCAAGATACTTAATTTGTTTATCTTTCTCAGCTTTCACGAGGTTCTCGTCATGCGGGACAGTAATATCAACGATCATTGCGCGACGCTCTAATCGATCTACCACCACTATGTCAGGCTTATTGGCAACAATAGTCCTGTCAGTGATGATAGATCGGTCCCAATATAACGTGATATGACCATTTTCAAGAACTGGGTCGGGCACATATCTATAGTATGGTACTTCCGATTCCACAAGACTGTATTTCAGAGCAAGTTGCTGATGGATAATCCTGGCTACAAGGTTGTGTCTATGCAAGTAGTCTCCGTTAGCCAGACGAGAACAACCAGATATAATGTGACGGATTGATTCCCCGGGACGATGGCATGCCCGACAAATGTCAACCGTACCGTCCTTCACAATATATCTCCGGTAATTGTTCGTCATCATAACTTCGTCCATAATAGCACAGACAAAACCTTCGGTTTCCCCAAAGAGGTCACCAACGCGCAGCCAGGATACGGACGCCTTGAAGTCTACATCCGGCCCATGTAGGGCCCGGTAGTAGCGCCCGTGAAGCTCCTTGCTCTTCCATACCTCCATGCGATCTTTAGTATCTAATACTATAGGATTGCGCCAGTTCTCGTTCGCTAAAGAGAGCGGGGTGAGGCCCTTGTCCACTGAGACCACATCTCGGTGCATCCCCACATCAGCTTCCAGGAAGTACTCCCTGAGACTGCATATCTCACGGTTGTGCATGGTCTTAGCATTTAAGAAGCCTCGACCACCACACTTCCGCGGGATATACAGTCTCATTACTGACGACCTTGGGTGATGCATCCGATTTGCGGTCAATAGTGAGCGAACCCTCCTATCCAGGGCGTCAAGTTCTGTCTGAGTCCATTTGAGTATGCCAAAAGAGTACATCAAAACCGGCATGACCCAACCGTTGAAGGCGCGCACCTTGTTACCGCCTGATAAAAGGCTATTTAAAACTTTATTTAGGCGGCCAAAGAAGCGCTCCTTCAACGATTGCTTCATGTCAGTAGCACTGATGCCTAACGCTTCCGACATACCCAAATATTTGTAGGTTTCAGTTGAGGAAAGGGATCTAAGGTTTATGGAATCCGAGAGTTGGGTTCCCACAGATTCCATAATCTCTCCTCGCTTCACATGCATGACTGCACATTTGTCCACACCAAATTCCATCCTGATGGCACTACTGAAAGTTTTTGTTACCTTCAGTAGCTCCATCAGTCGCAAATTGCTGGGGGCAAAGAGTTTCAGATCATCCATGTAAAGGAGGTGGGATATGACCTGACCACCTCTTCTCAACCGATAGCCCAGTCCTGAACCCTCCAGCAGTGTACTTAGAGGGTTCAAGGCTAAACAAAACCACAGTGGACTCAGACTGTCGCCCTGAAATATACCACGCTCGATCTTTATTGGTTCGCTGGTCTCCCGGATCTGCCGACATCCTGGATAGCGCAAGACCGTCCTCCATTGCCCCATACACGACATCAAGAAGGTGCGCAGAGTTGTATCTACTTTATACAATTCCAGCACCCTCATGAGCCATGTATGTGGCACCGAGTCATAGGCCTTTTTATAGTCTATCCAACATATAGACAGATCCTTTCGAGAACGGCGAACCTGCTGGTTAATGGCCATATCAATGAGGAGTAGCTCCTTAGTACCACGGGACCCATTCCTACATCCATTTTGAGAGACAGACATGATAGCATTGTTATCAATATGATCATTGATTTTAGCTCTCAAAATAGAAGTAAGAACTTTATAGACCGTCGGTAGACATGTGATCGGTCTATAATTTTTGGGTTCCGTAGTACTACCCGATTTATGGAGCAGGTGGGTTATACCAGTTGTTAAGAACTGGGGCAACGATCCAGACTCTAAGGCTGACTGGAACTGGGATGCAAAGCGAGCGTGTGATCTTTGGAACCACTTGATCCAAAAGTTGTGCAGTCCGTCCGGCCCTGGAGATTTCCAGTTAGGCAACGGACGAACTGCACCAGCTACGTCCTGGGGGCTGATTGTAATTTCCCCCATCTGTGGTATTGGATCACACATTCGTTCAACCTCCCGGGTCCAATCGCCCTCAGCGTGGCTGACAGGTACCGACCAGATGCTGCGCCAAAACGAACTCATGGCATCATCATCCGGCAGGCGCGCATCAGTCACACCTTGGTCTGGCCGCTCCCAAGCCCTGTAAACCCACCTTTCATCGCTCTGGAATGTGCGATTCTGGGTATATCGCTCCACTCGCCGCTTGTACCGACGAATACGGTTTGCCCATGCACTTATCTTCTGCTTCAGGAAGTCAATACGTTCTGTGACGCGGGACAAATAATCTCGAGGATTAATATCAATCCCCGAAAATGCCCGCCTCACAAAACGCATCACTCTAGGGCGAGTATTGCCCTCCCTGAAGCAGATTAGCTTGCCAATGAGTGCTCTAGCCCTATCGATACGAAGCTCAATCCTGGACTGCCATGCTGGTACGGTCGGTTTTGGTCGTGCAGTTCCGTCACTGGGAAATTTGACGTGGGCTACACGACATACCGCAACAGCCGCGCAGTACAAGATTGAGTGGGTATCGACAAGGTCTACGCTGCCATCAAAACAATTTGACAGCTGCGAATCTAGAGCACACACCAACGCTTTATTTTTGTTGTGCATAGGCAAACGTGGTAGTCGTGGTCTAAGCTCAGGCGGTGTGGAGCGATACTCCCGGAAAGCATCCTCCAAAGCACTCCTCAACTGTTCATTACATTGGGAACTCACGGAAATAGCCACGCCATCATCCTCTTCATCATCGCGTTCAGGCCGCGGTGAAGCACTGTGTAGACTTTGCGATTGCACCGCGACCGTGTGCTGTGACAAAATAGGTGTAACATGAGTACTCCGTGATTCGAGCCTAAGTCGATCAAGCACAGTATTATCCAACATATGATTACGTTGTATAACCCGTACCTGATCCGACAGTCGTTGCGCCGAAACGTTGACAGCTGGTTCAAGCGCCTGAAACAGAGAGAGCATCCGACCACGGTACGCAGTCAGGTTACTTCCCCCCTCTGTAGCCCCAAAGTATGAGCGCATGACACTTTCATTAATGGACTGTGTCCATCTCATGCGCTGCACACTTCCACCGGTAGCGGGGACCCTATCAGAGGCCAGTGGGCCTCGGAGTCCCAAACCCCCCGGCGGCCGGCGTCCTCCCCGTCGACGAGCAGGTGGTGGCGTCGTTGGCGGAGAGAAGTACTCGTCGCTCGAGCTCGACGCAACTGCCACGGCCGGTGTTGCAGCACTCACAGTGGGGCTGGATTCCGGCGGCGGCGAGGCGGAGCTGGGCGACGAGTCCGGAGGTGGTAGTCGTGCGTTAATTTCTCGTTTTTTGGCTCTTGTCAACATTCCTGGTTTCTATTATTTCGTAATTTTGATTTCGTGACGGCCTTGACAGCCGTCATTCCACGTCTTGATCTGATTTTCTTCTTTTGCGCATTTTTGGTATTTGTGCGGCTTTTATTGATATAATTTAAGGTTTTAATTGTCGAATGTTATGGATGTGGGTTGTTGGAATAATTTTAAATACGAAAAATAGGAAAAATATGAGAACAATTTTTTTCAGGTGAAGTTGACTTCAGTGTTGCCATTATTATTATTATTATATATACTTTCTAAGTTTATCTTGGACATCACTGACATCGGTAACCATGTCAGACACTTAAGGCGGTTTAGAAACTCTGACACTAGGATGTGTGGGGTCGTTAGACCTTACTGCCCACACGGTAAAGAAGAAGGATTAAATCAATTAAAAGACACTTTTGAAAGATATAAGAGGATAACCTGATGGCCAAGTGGCTTGCCTCTGATGTATGAGGTTGTGGGTTCGATACCGGACAAGTAACAATGTGACTTTTGCAACTCATTTGTACTTTCGAAGTATATCTTAGACATCACTGACATGCATCGGTAAAGGAAAACATCGTGGATAATCTTGGACTTACAGTTAATAAATCTGAAATCGCCAATCCGCCTTGAGCAAGCGTGGTGATCAATGCTCGTGTCTTCTCTGTATGAGAAGAGGCCTTTGCCCTACAGTGGGACATTAATAGGCTAGTATTATTTTCACGTCAAAAAGAATTAAATCTATGTAGTTACTCATTCATATCAAATAGCGATATTAAAGTGTTAAAAACAAGTTTTTTAATACATAACCGCACAGTACATTTAAAATAGTAGGTAGGTACTTGGAAATCCGGTATCAAAAAGTACATAAAAATAGCAGTAAAACAAAAGTAAAACCGCCAATTAATTCATGCAATAGTACTAACATTATCATAATTAAACAAAAAACTACAGATATTTTGGTAACTTCTATGAAAGGATTATAACTAGGGTTGTAACGGAGACCTTCTTAATGGAGGCGGATGCGGAGTTTAACGGATGCGGATGTTGAAGTTGAAGTGGAAAAAATATTAATTCCTAATTTAGGCATTAAATACTCGAAATTAAGAAGAGGCAAATTATATTTTATGCAGATATTTAAGTGCGAACGATAGGAGCAAAGTCTTGACCACTTCGCTCACAACACAGCTGAGCAGTCTCCTCACGCGTTGTATATCAACGTTAATAAACGTTACAACTCCGCAAAGATTTTACGGATGCGGATGTGGAGACGGATGTATGATTTCCTGCGGAAGTTCCGCACTTAGGGAGGCGGAGGCGAGGTTCCGTTACTACCCTAATTATAACGTACTCCTTAAGTCAGATTGGCATGAGCACCGCACTACCGTACATACAAACCATCACGCCTGTATTACTCGAAGGGTAAGGCAGAGGTGTACCAATATACACCCACTGTTCGGCGGTATATTTAGGTCCCATGTACCAGAAGGCGAGCCTATTGCCATTAACCGGGCACAAATCCTTACTCTGAGCTGCTTGTGAGAATTTAATAGAAAAACCCAATAACACTTTTTGCTTGACCTGGGAGAACCCAAGACCTTGCTTATACGTCAAATATAGATCTGCCTAGCCTTTTCCCAACTAATTTGGGGTCCGTTTCCATTCTAACCATTTTTCATACCGACCTCTTCTTTGGTATTTTTAATAAACCCGAACTAAAGTTATACCAGTATTAACTTCGATTTAGCAATACATTTTTGGGGGGTTTTTAGTGTAACTATACTCCAAGTTTATTAATAAGGGGGCTTAGGTTCAAATAATACAAACACGGGGTCTTACTTATAAAAATAACGCTGATTCATACTCAGCTACCTCTTATGTGACTGACTGAACGATGAAACACTATTTTATTATGCCAACACTTAGACGTCAGCACTGCATAGAGCATGACCAAATTATTCGACTAAAGAACGAAATCGAACGAACAATTGAGCATAATTGTCAAATATTCAATAAAATCCATAGACCAAAAATGTCATCGTCACAGCTGATTGCCGCCCGCCATCTTACTTCCGAACTATACTTAATCAACGGGTTTATAGGTAAGATTTTTCACCTGAGACACCGTTAAAAGTGGTTGTTAAGTGAAAAATAATTGATATTTAGTCAAGGATTTGAGAGTTAATCAATTGATAAGTAGCTAAGTATTATTTAGCGTTATTTTTATAAGTAAGGCTGTATATGTCTTTAACTCCCTTTGTTTCTCGTAAATTACTTCCTGCTACAAAACGATGATTAATCTATGAGCACTTTTTGTCTTACCACATAAATCGGTAATCGATTTTAAACTGTATTTGTATGAAGTAATAGTTTCACTTTTTTTGTGATTACAACCTTGCTTGTATACAAACACATTTTCAAGGTTAGATTTTAATTCAATTTTGATGCTGTAATATACTGCCCCTCTGGCCTCGTGACTGATGAGCGTGCCCTGGGTTCGATTCCCAGGTCAGGCAAAAAATCTTATTAGGTTTTTCGAGTAGGAATATCTCAATAGCAGCCCGGAGTTTGGAAAGCATGTAAAGCCGTTGGTCCTGCGCCTGAACTCTCTCTGGCTGTCTCGGTTCCCATCGGACTATGAGAGTTAGGGAACAGTGATTGCAACACATTTATGCACTGTAATATCTGAGATTGGCTGCCATGACCAAAACTAGAAGGACCTACCCTTACTTTATCGGTGAGGTTCTTCATAAAGGCCGGGTGCGCAGTACTCATAACCGGCGTGCTTGTATGACCAGATGTATGAACGTAGACGAGGCGAAAGGAGTATGTAAGGATCGTAGCAGGTGGCGTTCTGTGGTTTCTGCTTATCTCCGTGAGAAAAAGGCGTGAGCTTATGTATGTATGATCAAAATTTGCATTTTATGCTACAAATTGCCATACCTGCCATTTCTTATAATTCCATTATCTGCCAGTAACACTAATATCCAATACAAGCATTAACCATGCAATTGACTCATAGAAAACGTACACTATTTGAATATTCACAAGAAAAACTACTAAGCCATTCACTCATATTTTCCTCATTTCCTGCCTATTCGTATATAATTTACGACAGACCACTAACAAGACGACTAACGTTAGTTCTAAGACTAGCAAAAACTTGCTACTACATCAAACATTTGCATTCATATTAGAAAACAATAGAACGACTACCCCACCTATATATTTTTTTACTAGCTTTCGCGCGTGTCTCAGTTCTGTGTTAAACTTATTATAACATCCCACGGGAACTATAATTTCGGTATAAAAAGTACCCTATGTGTTATTTCACACTACAATCTATCTCAGTGCCAAATTTCATGCAGATCCGTTTTGCCGTGTAACAAACGTGATAAAGTAACAAACATCTATTCATCCATCCATCATCATTATCCATCCATCTATCCATCCTCACAAACAGTCGCATTTATAACATTAGTAGGATAGGATAGAATGATACTCAAGGATAATGTAGCTATCTATTGGTAAAAAAATGGTTGAAATCGGTCCAGTAGTTTCGGAGCCTATACCGCACAAACAAACAAACAAAAAAAAATGTCCTCTTCTTAATATTACGCATCGTATAGAGGTATAAAAGACAATAGAACAAACAACCCTACCTATATATTCATATATATTTCTGTATACATGAACATAAAAATGCGCAAAACAAGTTTTAGTAGGAAAAAATATATCAAGTACTAGGAATCAAGAATGATGCACGTGTCTCGGTGTGTGCCGACAACTGTCCGCGTCACCTTACGACACGGTATTGAATAAGGAGGTAATTATTTCGATCTTTGACCTATCGTGTTATTGGATACTAACTGCCTTGGTAGCCTAGTGGTCCTAAGTGCAACTGCTACGCTAGAGGTCTTGGGTAAGATTCCCAGGTCGAGCAGTGTGGTTTTCTATGAAATTTTTAGTACCAGCTCGGAGTTAGGATTTGTGAAAAAATGGTTAAAATTGGTCCAGTAGTTTCGGAGCCTATTCGGTACAAACAAACAAACAAAAAATCTTTCCTCCTTATAAATAATAGTTAGTAGAGATTTAGCGATGAAAATAATAATTGGTATTGTGAAAACTTCAACAAAGCTGTCAAATTTGAACAAGGTATGAAAGTAAAAACGTCAAAATATATTGAGAGGTCAAAGAGATTTTTATTTGTATCGCTACAACAAGTACCATATTTATTTTGTATAAGATTTCTTCTAGAAAAAATAGCACAAGAAAATATGATATGTTCTTGTTTCGTGTCAACATACCAAAAAATGACAATAAGAAAACGTCAAAACCGCATCTTGTCACAAAAACAACGAGAAATGCTGTCACCACGACAAAAGGCGCGAAAACAAACATAAATTCGCGATTTTTTGCGAAAAAAAAAGAAAAGAAATAAAGTCATAAATCGTCCATCAATGGAGACATGCCCAACGTACACAATAATATAAGCAAAAGACGCGTGTTAAAATAACCAACATAGTCTAAACCCTCATTATTCCTCACATTTCCTTTTAAAACCCTTATTTTGTTCAGGAAACGCGGGGCGCAGGAGCTCATTCTAAACTGGTTTTATGCCAAGTTGGCAGTTTTTCTATGACAGCTAATAAGGCAGTTATTTTATTATGTAATAAAGATATGTACTATGCCTTATATGCGATTGATGCCAAAGGTCTAGTTTATGTATCGCAATTTTAATTTTATAATTAACTGTGACGTCAACTGTGTCCTTCACCCTATTTTGTAGAATGCGTTCGTAATTCAAATTCAAAAGTTTTTTTTTTTACTGGCTGTCATTAGGCTTGGGAAAGGCCAGCAAGTAACTTCCTGCGGGTGTGACCATTTATAAAAAAATATTTCTATTGTACTTGTCGCTAAATTATTGTCAAACTTAAATATTATCATAAAATCATGCATAAAGAAACTATTTCGGCCCAATTAATAATGACTTAGCTACTTTGTAGAGTAAATCTCAATCCCTCTAAAAACAAAACAAGGTTTATCTCCAGACTAGTAACGTTATTAATAAAAAACTGGGTCAATATATTTTAAAACTGGTCTTAAGAAAAATCTTGATTAATAATAGGACAGTCTATTTTTAAACACAACATTCTATTTCAAATTCAAAATTTATTCTCTGTCACTCTCATTCCTTTTTCAAAGCCGCGATTTGACAGCCCACCAAAAAGTTTGACCAAAGAGAAAATTTCACACAAAAAAGTTTTCACACGACAATAATTTTCTCTAACCAGCCAGCTATAAACTAAGGTTGGGATTCACTTGTCTATAAATAGAGGCCGGTATACTTAAGTATAGTTCCATACTTACTGCTGTAATGGGTTTTTTATGCACCCTGTAATGACATTATTGCTTTTTAATCAAGTCTGCGTGAGGCCTGACTGTGTATAAGGTTTTACTACTCCTTTTTGTTGAATACTGACTTGAGGAGTAAAAGTTTTTTAAAGAAAACGATTTTGAATGAATATTATTGAATTTTGTGATGTTTGACGAGATTTTTTTATGAAAAGTAATTCCAATAGTGATTCCAGACTGTATTCTATGTCTGTGCCAAATTTTATTTAGATATAATCAGCCGTTCTGGCGAGATTGATTAACAGGGTTATTCACCAACTGGACACAAGAGACCGGACACACGTGTGTCCAGTTGGTGAAACTCAAAGTTAGTATCACTTATTATTTCGTCATCTGGACACGCCAAGATTTTCATTCGTGTCCACTTAGTGAAACTTAAATTATATCACTTTTATGTTTTCGCCAACTGGACACAACTATTTTTTTTTTGCAAAAAAGGGTACAGTCAGGTTCATAATCGCCTCAATTTCATGAAAAAGCTGCCATACTTTTTTACTTGAAAAACCTTATTAGCTTCTACGAGTATTTAAGAGACAAATTTAAGTAATATCATGACGATTTGTTAATGTAAAAAATTCTATACTTAACTAATGTTATTTTTTGATTACCTGTAGGTGCTTTTATAACATCAGCGTGACAATATTCAATATAATCTTCGAGTATCACAGACAAATCATATAAGGTCATACATAAACACAGCAAAATATATTTTTATATTTTTCAAGGTTAAACGCAATGTCGTTTTTAACCTTTAAAGATACACTCCACTCTTATACAAACTTGCAAAGCTTGCTTTCTTATCAAATGTAATTACAGTAAAATTTGTACGAGTACGGAGTCGAAACGTTCATCCTTGATTTTTGGTATACAATAATAAAAATATCAAAATATCATCAGTAGGTAGAGCCTACTTATGACATAACAATACTAAAATGGGTAATTTTACAAACAATAATCATTCTACATAACTTTGGAACAACAATATTTGACTCTTTGGAAATAGAGTATTTTAGTAATAATTAAGGTAATTGTATCACAATCATTTTACTAAGAGTAAGATAATAATTACATAGATCAATAAAATCAACAGAAAAACATAGAAAATTAGTATAAGCCAGTAAAATTTATTTTTATTTACTTAATTTTTTCGATACAGTGACCGATGCTCATTTCTCCTGATTCAAAATCTTTAACAGTGGCTGCGATCATAGTGTTCATTCTAATAGTTTCAATTTTTTTTCTTGATATAGGTCTAAACTAAAAAAAAACTAAAAAAAAAAAAAACTACGTCATTGTTAGTCGCCGGCCGCCGGGAATACAGAAAGTGTAATAAAATTGGTTACATGTTGAAGATTATAAAACAAGGATAGAGATTGAACAGTGACTGTCAGTGTCAAAAATACATTCTTTATAAATTCACAAATTGTGAATAATTTTAAAATTACATACTTAATTACCCATTCTCAGTAGTGGGACGTTCAGTGGCCGATGATGTTTGACACAAAACATTAATGTGCTTGACTGTACTTTATCTTGAATTCGGGTAAAATGCGAACTTGTGTCCAGTTGGCGAAAACATAAAAGTGATATAATTTATGTTTCACTAAGTGGACACGAATGAAAATCTTGGCGTGTCCAGATGACGAAATAATAAGTGATACTAACTTTGAGTTTCACCAACTGGACACACGTGTGTCCGGTCTCTTGTGTCCAGTTGGTGAATAACCCGATTAACAAATCTCGACCTTTCCAAACATAAAAAAAACGTCAAGAGTGAAGGACACAGTTTACTTACATAATATTATGCAATTAATTTTGTGTCACATTTAAACTTAGCAACACCATTTCACTTCATCAATCGACTCAACAAACTTAAGAAAACAGTAACATCACTAATCCTTTCAAATCTGACATTCTTAGCAACCAGCGAAACAACAGCTTCCATATTCAAATTTCGAACACGCGTTCCAAAAATCAAAAGTTCAAATTCGAAACTGGAACAAATCACGGTGACTGTCCGTTGACCGTAAGTAGGAAGTCCCGATTATCGTATAATTCGCTCAAGTGACGTTTGCCTGTTAAAATCAGCCAGTTAGCATTGACCTCCCCCGCTTCTTGGTGTGGGAATAAACTAAGGTGTTAAAGGAGGAAGGCTGGAGGAGGCCAGGGGTCAAAGAAAGATGGCTAGTATATTGGCTCGATTGGTTTACCGGATGCTTGCTCAAGACGCAGGTTCTCTACTAGTTGTTGCTTTGTACTATATTTCTGTTGTTAGGTACCTAGTTGTTGTGTGTTTGTATGGGAGATAGAGTCATTCAAATTGCATGGAAACATCATGGAATGATGACACAGGAACAAAACTTGACAGTGATGATTGTTCTGTGCAATCTTTTGACCGGCTTGTTTTTTTTTCCTATGTTTGTGGAATCATAACTCAGTAATTTATGAACTGATTTAGAAATTTCTCTTTTTAGATTAGCCTTACAGAAATTTTATCAAAATCGGTTTCGTATGTTGCTTTTTAAATCAAAATTACAAAACAAAAATTTCGTCGTTCAAGTACACGAAATGGCGTATTTTGCTTTCATATGACTTTTCAGTGGTGTGTTTATCACTACACACGATGCAATAATTTTGTCATTACCAATCCCTAATTTAAAAAAAAACGAACTATATTATTAACTATTAAGAATTTTACCGCATGCGTGATATCATAAAGTAAAAAAAAAAATCATAACAAAAATATGAAAGGGTTATAAATAGGGCGATTTTTATTTTTATTGGGGTCTATAAAATAAATGTCAGTTTGTTAAATGTCAGCTCGTATGACCTTATAATTGTTTACAAGGCAAAGGTACAAAAAAAAGAAATTAAAAAGTTAGTGACTTTGGAATCGAACTTGATGGTCAAGTTACGTTGGTGTAATTTTGTGATAAAAAAAAATAACATCACGCCGGTATTCGCCTTAGGGATGGACAAAGATGTTAAACGTGGCGAGCGATTGATGATTGTGGGACATTGGTTTCGATTCCCAGGTCGAGTAGCAAAAAGTAAATTAGGAATTTCTCAGTAGCAACCCGGAGTTTAGAAGTTGGTGGTGTGACATCCCTATGCCTCAGAAAGTACGTAAACTTGATTTCGCCCCAGTCGTATGCCTTAATTTTACTAAAATGATCCAACCTACAATAATTCCAAAATTATAACTTTTTATATTTATATATCATTGGATGGCAAACAAGCCGAGACGGCCCACCTGATGTTAAGTGGTCACCGCTGCCTATAGACATCTGCAATACCAGAGGCCTTGCAAATGCATTGCCATCCCAGAGACCAAGATGCAACGTCTCAAGTGCCTGTTACACCAACTAATACAATGTGTCAAATGTATTACATTGTTATCCAGATCCATAGATATACTTAAAGTAGACATCAAATAAAAAATAATAACAATTACTACCAAAAATGGTAGAAATTTTGACATATGTCGGCTGACTTTGACAGAACTAAATCCAAACAGGATTTTGATTTCAATTCTTCAGCGGCAAGTAAAAGAATTTACAACTAATTACATTGTAACGATTCCCACATTTAATTCTCAGTACCAAGCAGCTGTACCATCCATATTACATTAATATGACTTCTTAAAACAAGCCGATTTTCACATTAAAGTTAATTAACATAAGACCGTCAAAGGAGAACTATTTTATAAATGTCTTAATCAATTTTCGTAGTAATAAAAGTTACAATTAGTCGGCTAGTGTTGTGCAATACTCGATTATAAGTATCGATCCAATTAAGAAGGTCGATTTGTTTTGGTGTTGCCATCCCTACTACTATTATAAAGGCGAAAGTTTGTATGTATGTATGGATGTTTGTTACTCTTTCACGCTTAAACGGCTGAATGGATCTGGATGAAATTTGGCACAAAGATAGATTATAGTCTGGAATAACACATAGGCTACTTTTTATCCCGGGAAAATGTACGGTACCCGTAGGATAACACATCAACTGTGACGCGGACGAAGTCGCGGGCAGAAGCTAGTAAATCATAATTCCTACTAGCCACCTGCTAGAATGCGTACATGGAGGTTTGATGTTTATTTCGCTGGATGCGGCATTGATGATGTCTTGATGAGTGTGCTTAAGATTTAATAGGTAGGTAATTAGTGTTTGAGATTTGTGGGAATGAGTGACTAAATGGTGGCTGTTTTTTTAGCTTTATAATAACCTGATGATGCGGTTGTAGATTTTACCGTAGATCTTTATGATTGGAACATTTTACATTTATTGACAATTTTGCATAACAATATTTGTTACGAATTTACAGCAGCCACAACTAACATTTATTATTTACCTGAGTCCTTGACTAGATACTATTTAAACGAAATCAATTTACTTGTCTTTTTTTAATCTCGAAAGTAAATGCAAATGTTTACTTAATGTTGTGGTATTTCGAGGAAAGGAGTAAGGAAGCCGACAGGGAAGTGAGGTTGCACCTTGGAAGGGCCGAATCGAAATACCTGACCTGTCTTAATAAAAATCCTATTAGATTTCTGTTGACGTTAAGGGCAGTGCGATTTATATAAAAAAACAATTGCTGCATGTATGAAAGATTATCACTTGAGAACGGATTGACCGATTTGCGTGATGTTTTTACTGTCCCTATTGTACAAAAAAATATGTAATTATGCCTATGCGAAGCCGGGGCAAACCGCAAGTGTAATATAGTTTTGGCTATTTCATTTAGGTTGTCACTTATTTCAATTTCAACAGTAGCTTCTGCACCTGACTTTGTGCTTTTGTAATACAAGTTATCACCTTATAATTATGATAACCTCTCATACAACATATTTTTTCTAAATATTATCTATATGCATATTGTCAATGTAGCCCCCTACATTAGCATGACTACCAAAATAAAATAAAAAGCGCTTACCTTTAGGCTATAAGTGCTTAATTAATTAATCCTACTTGTATTTTTATAAAAAAACGCAAGAAATTAATAAAATTAATGTACTTACTGTTTATCAAGACAGTTAAGAAATACCTACCTATAAACTGGATTGGGAGAAAAGGTCGCGCTGATGCAATCTGTGAACTTTTTATCGAATGTTATTGAACAAACTTGAACCTTTAATAAAGGATATAGTAATAACTTTATTAATAAAACTGTCAAGAAGTGCTTTATAGAAGGTGTCAAACAGAAGTCTATTACTATCTAATTCTTGTCTGTCTGTCACAAGACTGCATCTTTTAACTGCAATAGGCTGACGCTTGAATTTTTTGCAGAATGTGTATGTAATATAAAAATCAAATAACTTAATAACTCAAGTAACGTTTTTTGTCTGTAGTGTTAAATATTGTACGGTGGTACGGAACCAACCCTTCGTTCACATGAGTGGGCCAAGTGTATTGGGTATATTATTTTATAAAGTATTTAAAAAATATATGTCCTACTACTTAAAAACAGTAGCACAATTTTCCATCTTCACCAAAAACCGCAATTACATGTTTAAAAATGTTCTTTTTACAAAAAGAACGCTTTTTTCGTTCTTTTCATAACCATCGAATTAAAAATAAACCAGTCATGGGGGCTGCCGACTGTAGTGAAAGCTTAACGTCACATTAGCATGTCGGTGACGCGAACCCATAAGTTTTGCACCCACCAAAAATTGCTCAGCGCTAAATAAGTTTTATTTTCAAAACTCTTACCACTTATAAACTGTAAAAGCCGCTAAGTCGATTTAATTTGTTAATTTTACCATTTATTTTCAATAATAGAATTTAAACTAAATCAGTTCTTGGCTGTACACCAATGCACAAAATAATAAGACGTCAGAAAAACGTCATTTTTTTTTTAAAAGAACGACCATTACGCTTGTATTCCCCGAAGGGTTAGGCAGAGGTGCACCAATTTACACCCACAGCTCGCCGATATATTTAGGTCCCATGTAATAGGGGGCGAGCCTATTGCCATTAACCGGGCACAAATCCAAACTCCGAGCTGCTACTGAGAATTTTATAGAAAAACCCAATAACACTTTTTGCTCGACCTGGAAATCGAACCCAGGACCTCAAGCGTAGCAGTTGTGCTTAGGACCACTAGGCTAACGAGGCAGTAAAATTTAAAAAAAAACGGTTATTTTTTTAAAAAAAGAACGTCTTTTTTTAAAAAAAAGAGCGCCACATCTATTCTATCCTACCTCCTCGTACAAACATGGCCAACAAATGAACAAGTTCACAACTAATTAAGAACTAATGACGTCAGTAACAAAAAAGACATCATCTATCAATCATTCGTCTATTTGAAAAAATTGAGGAACGAATGGAACGAATGAATGACAGTTACCTTTGTGCAACTGGTTCCGTAGGGTTGGGAAAGTATTGGCTTTCTTAATTAAGGCATTTGGTTATGAAGAACAAAATTGTCTATGTTAAAAGCTATATGGGTTTTCTTGGTATAAGAAGAGGTCTTTGTCCTACAATGATAGGCTGGTATTATTTTTAATATACATATTGTGGTATTCTATAAGTAAAGGAGTACACTACTTATAAATTAATTATTATATGTATGTCATGATTTATATATTATTATTTATTTATTTATTTATTATTTATGTATTATTATATCTTTTGTTAATTGGATTGATGGATTTGGAGATTTTAAATAAATGAAAATTACCTACGACTAATACTATGCTATAAAAAATAATTGTGCTTTATATTTTTTTTAAATAAACAACAGCTGTCGTATTGTCGTCTAATGTGAGGCATATAGGACAGTGTTTAATTTTAAAATGACCTAAATAAATTAGACCAAAAAAAATTCAAGGCGCACTTTAGCCTAAAACAAACATCATTTTACCCAAAAGAAATAATTTCACTAGAAAAATTAAATAAAGAAAAAAATATTCGCCAAAAAAATCTTTTCCAACAAGGTTTTCATCACTCAAGAACCCTAATAACCGAACGAACTCAGGCGAAACCATTCATAATTCCAAATTTGAATATCGTGGGGTCAGTCTTTTGTTTTTTTTTTCTATAGGCGAAAGTACTGTTTTGCGTTCTGCCTAGTGTTGCCAAGTAATTGGTGTTACTAATCGTTGATTTTTTTTATTGTGTTTAATCATCTTGTCTTTGGTTTAATTAGGAAGTGTGCTGTTGATTAATATTGTAAGCTTAAAAGATTCTGACATGGAGGTAGCGTAATGATGACAAAGCATAATTTTGTTAAGTTGCGAGTAAAAATTGGTTCCTCCTCGAATTTGGATCCTAGGTCAATTAACGTTATTGAAAATTATAGACAAAATGATGTCGTAACAATTACCATTTTTGTGAAATCGGTTGGTCATAGGATGTCTTAAGACTTCTTAGGAAGATTTCTTAAGACTAAGACTAAATCAAAAAAACATTTTAAAAAATCCTACTACTTTACGCTCAAAGCTAAGCTAAGCTATCAGTCAAAACATTTATTTCAATTAAACTATTTACAGGCACTTTTGAATTGTCAAGGAATCGGTCAATCTAGACAAATCCATATTTCCATACTAATATTAAAAATGCTGAAGTAACTCTATCTATCTGTTAAGCTTTTACGACTAAACTACTGAACCGATATTGATGATATACGGTACAGGGTATGTTAGAACCCTAATAATAATAATAATTCATTCAATGTAGCTCGTGCGGTCCGTCCATTACCTAATTGGAAATCTCCCGGACCGGACGGGCTGCATAATTTCTGGATAAAATGGTTCAGAGGATCGCACGTTTGCTTGGCGTCCCGATTCCAGTCGGCCTTGGAATCTGGATCGCTGCCCCAGTTTCTAACGACAGGAATAACCCACCTGCTCCACAAATCAGGTAGTACTGCGGAACCCAAAAATTATAGACCGATCACATGCTTGCCGACGGTCTATAAGGTTCTTACATCCATTTTGAGAGCTAAAATTAACAAACATATTGACATTAATTCTATCATGTCCCCCTCTCAGAATGGATGTAGGATTGGATCCCGTGGTACTAAGGAGCTGCTCCTCATTGACATGGCTATTAGCCAACAGGTTCGTCGATCCCGGAAGGATCTGTCGACATGTTGGATAGATTACAAGAAGGCCTATGACTCGGTGCCACATACATGGCTCATGAGGGTGCTGGAGTTGTATAAAATTGATGCAACTCTACGCGCCTTCCTGGTGTCGTGTATGGGGCAATGGAGTACGGTCCTTCGCTATCCAGGATGTCGAAATATCCAGAGGAATAGCGAACCGATAAGGATTGAGCGTGGTATATTCCAGGGCGATAGTTTGAGTCCGCTTTGGTTCTGCTTAGCCTTGAATCCCCTAAGCACACTGCTGGAGGATTCAGGTCTAGGCTATCGGTTGAAGAGAGGAGGTCAGGTAATATCTCACCTTCTTTACATGGATGACCTGAAACTCTTTGCCCCCAACAACTTGCAACTCATGAAGCTACTGAAGGTAACAGAAACTTTCAGTAGCGCCATCAGGATGGAATTTGGTGTGGACAAATGTGCGGTCATGCATGTCAAGCGAGGGGAGATTGTGGAGTCCGAGGGAGTTCAACTCTCGGAATCCATAAACCTTAGATCCCTTTCTTCAACGGAGACCTATAAGTATTTAGGTATGTCGGAGGCATTGGGCATCAATACTGTTGACGTGAAGCAATCGTTGAAGGAGCGCTTCTTTGGCCGCTTGAAAAAAGTATTTAATAGTCTTTTATCAGGCGGAAATAAGGTGCGCGCCTTCAACGGGTGGGTCATGCCGGTATTGATGTACTCTTTCGGCATACTTAAATGGACTCAAACGGAACTCGACGCCCTGGATAGGAGGGTCCGTACATTGTTAACGGCATATCGGATGCATCACCCACGGTCATCGGTGATGAGACTGTATATTCCGCGGAAATGTGGAGGTCGTGGCTTCTTAAATGCTAAGACTCTCCACAACCGCGAGATATGCAGTCTCAGGGACTTTTTCCTTAAAGCTGACGTGGGAATGCACCGAGATGTGGTGGCAGTGGATAAGGGCCTCACCCCGCTCTTCTTGGCTAAAGAAAACTGGCGCAAACCAGTAGTGCTGGAGACTAAAGATCGCGAGGAGGTATGGCAGAGTAAGGAGCTTCACGGACGCTTTTTCCGGGCCTTGCATGGGCCCGATGTAGACTTCTTAGCGTCCGTATCCTGGCTTCGCTTCGGTGACCTATTTGGGGAAACCGAGGGTTTTGTCTGTGCAATTATGGACGAAGTTATCATGACGAATAACTACCGGAGATTTATTGTGAAGGATGGCACGGTTGACATTTGTCGGGCATGCCACCGGCCGGGGGAATCAATCCGCCACATTATCTCTGGGTGTTCTCGTCTAGCTAACGAAGAGTACTTGCATAGGCACAACCTTGTGGCCAGGATCATCCATCAGCAACTTGCTCTGAAATACCGCCTTGTAGAATCGGAAGTACCGTACTATAGGTATGTGCCCGACCCAGTTCTCGAAAATAGCAATGTCACACTGTACTGGGACCGATCCATCATCACTGACAGGACTATTGTAGCCAATAAGCCTGATATAGTGGTGGTGGATCGCTTAGAGAAGCGCGCAATGATTGTTGACATAACAGTCCCACATGACGTGAACCTCGTGAAGGCCGAGAATGATAAGAAGATCAAGTATCTTGACTTGGCTCGCGAGGTTGTCGACATGTGGGATGTGGACTCAGCGATCATTGTGCCGATAGTCGTTTCAGCCAATGGCTTAATTGCCCAGAGCCTCGACCAACATCTTAGGAGGCTCTCGTTGGGCGGCTGGATCAAGGGCTTGATTCAGAAAGCGGTTCTCCTAGACACGGCGCGTATAGTTAGGAGATTCCTTTCTCAGGAGCCCTGACCACCGGTGGCTTGGACCCTGTTCCCGACGCCGGTGGGCTACTATTTTTTATATTTTTAAATGTTTTTATATTTTTTTTATATTAATATTTAAAAATGCAATAAATATGTATAATGAATGAATAAATGAGAATAATAATTCATTTATTTAATTTGACAACACTGGTCCAATGGTTAGTACAACAACAACTTATTAACTAAGGATTAGTAGTATTTATTAAATTAAATGAAATCAAATCTCATTGACAAAATAATCAAAATAATCTATAAATATAATAATATAATCTATAATCCTAAGAAAGGCTACTTTTTATTTCGCGACTTCGTCAGTGTCCGCGATAACCAATATTAAAACGGACGGAGTCGCAGGCAAAAGCCTAGTAAAGTTGAAGCTTGTTGTTGAATATAGGCACAAAGGTTTTGTTTCTGCCATGTACTTTCTAAATATCACGAGATCCTAATTTTCCTCTTTACCGCAATGTTTCCGAGAACAAACGCAACCTCAAACCAACTGTTACGAACAGACAAAAGAAACATTTTTATTCCATACTTTTTTTCTTTTTTGCCGGTAAAATAACAGAACCCAAATCAAAAGACGCCTTTATGACGAAATTTTATAACTGGCAACATTGTTCATGTCAAATTTGACAGCTGTATTCGAGTTTAAACTCTATGGTCTTTGAAATAGGGATGTGAAGTAAGTTTTTTAATGTCAAAGTTAAGTTGGTTAAACGTCAGTAGGAGTTTTTTAGTAACCGGAAACGTCAAGACGTTAGTTTTTGAATGTTCGCGTGTTGCAGTGGTCTTAGTTAACTGTAGTATGTATTTTTTTCATTTTTGTACTCAAAAATTCGTGTTCATATGTTGTTGTACAAAAAACACGGCAAAAAACTTACTTAACTTTATAAATAGGTAGGTCATATCTACTTAATTTCGGCATCATATCACTGTGAATGAAGTTTTTGAGATGATAAAATAATTTATTTTAAATATATCATTTTACTTTAGCGGAGACTGAGGGTTTTCCAAGGGACTATAGTTTTGGGTTCCTTAACATGGGATTGACTAGGTTTTTTAGGGATCGGCAACGCGCGTGTGTATACCCTTGGTTTTGCAAGGGTCCATAGGTTACGGTGACCCGGGCCCTATAATAATTTGCTATCATAGTTGTATAAAAAATTGCAGATTTTTTAATGAAAAATAGTTATCTATCGAAACCTAGTTAACATCACAAATTCCAAAGCATTTAGCCAAAACAAAGCCATAATTAAAAACGTCACTATCTTTTCCATCGGTTATCACATTTAAAAACTGTCAATAAAAAAACATTTTTATGTGCAAAAGCGAACTAACAGTACCACCGATAATCTCACGATAGTGAAGTTATAACGTTGTGCAGCTAGCGTGGTTACCGAAGGATGACGTCATGGTTGCGTGAGTAACCACGGGAACCGACCAAAATAACTAGAACTCACATTTCCCCTTAACTAAAACAAAAATAGGCGATTTTTAACTAACATACGGACCTCACTAGTCCGGTTCGGCTTGTTCTCTTTTCAAATTTGAATGTATTTGAAATTGCTTTTTTATTGGACTAGAATTTATGGCGGCTAGCGTTTGTTTCGGCGCCAAAATTTATATATTGTCTATGATGTGTGTAATATATTTTTCTCTGTTTCTTGTTGCAGGTAAACTATGGCATTCGTTGGACTTTACGAAGGAAACACGAAAGGTATTTTTGTCGTTGCATGCAGATATTTGCACGTACAAACAATAGTTCGTATTTTTTTTACATTTGTCATTTTCATTTTGACTTAGCTTAACATTCTTGCCATAGCAGAAAAAAATTAGGAGTAATCAAGAAGATTTCACTTATAACATAAAGTTATGTTTTAAAAATAAGTCTTAAAAGTAATCCGACATATAGCACTACGTTATCTGACAAGGATTTAGTCAGTCAAACACTGGATAAGTCCTTTTATGTAGCTACTTAGAAGTCTTTTTGACAGCTGTCAAATATCAGTGTATTAGCTATGACAGGCACCGGGATCGCCTTATATCTAAGATTCTGAGTTCAAGTCTAGAATATCAATGTCCTACACAATTCATTTGCTATGTCAAAGTACCAGTAAGTTTAAAAACGATCGCATATTAGTACTAGTCTGAATTTATCAAAAATTAACTGCATAGCCCGCGGTGTCACCCGCGTTAATTTACGTGTTTGGTTACTGCTCCGCTCTCGTTGATCATAGCGTGATGTTCTCTATGTATACACCTTCCTCTTGAATCACTTTATCTACTGATGGAAGACGGCGGGAAGGGACTTTGTTTCATACTATGTAGGAATACATTTACATTGAGATAAGATTGCGGTTAGATTTTGAACATTTTTATTACCTACGAGAATTAGCCTTCAGATGACAGTTGCTAAAATTCTTACTGCACTTAAAGATATAGATTTAAGAGCCAGATTGACTAGCGCTTCTAGTTACAATTTATTTATGTCAAGACGAGTTAAATAAGCTCAATTGAAGATCCTGTGGCATGTAACGCACAGAACCCAATTGTACTGACAGTAATAAAAGTATCAAGAATATTGTAACCAGGATTTTTAAAACTTAATTGAAACGAGTGGAGTTTCTTGCTCGTTGTTCTCAATAGAGTCCTATCTACGTTTTAGAACTAGCTTTAACTTTCTGTCTAACTGACAGACTCCTTGACAATTTAACAGTGCATGTTAATATTAAAATACTTTTGACTTCTTTACAACCAAGATGCACAAACTTGTTAAAACTTTCTTTTGAAAATCGGCAACTATATTCATTTACTTATTCTTGAAAAAAAAACGTTCAAAATTGCCTTTTAATAGTCTAATAGAAATAAATGACATTGACATTACACACAAGAAGTTGCCAGCACAAAAATCAAAACTCCCAGCGTTGATTAAAAACAAAAAGATGGAAAACTAAACACGTGTCTCCTACACCTCGCCACCAAAGCTAAGCTATTAAAAAATAATAAAACAATTTCAAACTACGGATGTACGTAAGGCCGATCATGAGATAGCGTCCATTACTTTACGTGTCGCCCATGACGACCGCCATCTTGGAAACGTCACGCTGGGAAAATGCGAAGGAACAATAATAAAGTAACGTGTGGAACAAAAATGAAAAGGCTGATTTTTCTCTTAGAACGTAAGGTTAGAGCTCTTTGCGAAGGAGCTTGTCCGGGGAAGTACTACCACCGTACCTGTTGCAGCAAAGCAGCGTTGGTGTGTTCCGGTTTGAAGGGTGTGGGTGCCGGTGTTATTACAGGCACATGACACATTTCAACTTTGTCTCTAGGATGGTAACACATTTGCAAGGACTCTGGTATTGCAGATGTCTATAGGCAGCAGTGACCAATTAACATCAATTCTTATCTTACTTACAGATTATTTCCAATCTGATTGGTAGTTCCAGAGATTAGCGCATTTAAACAAACAAAGAAATCTCTTCAGCTTATGATATTAGTAGGTAAAGATAGTATAGATAACTCGAGGTTTCAGTGTGTTGTCAGTGATGTCCAAGATAAACTTAGAAAATACATAATGAATTAAAAATGACAATGTTGCCTTGTGGTTACGAATCCACAACCTCATTGCATGAGAGACGTGCGCTTTTACCACTACGCCATCACGACATTTAATAAGACTTTAATAGGTGAAAAAGAAGATTGCTTCAAACTGATAGGGAGACATACACCTGTGTATTGATAACATCATTTTCTCAGTCTTTTAATAATATTATGTAGACTTTATATAAAATGTCGCGTCCTTGCGAGCGACACGTCCATTCGTCTTGAGATCTTAAACAGAACTGACCTATTAAAGGTCGGGGACAAAAATCTAGACTAACTAGTTACCGGTTGTAATATTATTTATGATCGTAGTTATCTATACGTAGGTACTAATATAATAAAGCTGAGAAGTTTTTTGTTTGTTTAAACGCTCTAATCTCTGGTATTACCAGTCGAATTGGAAAAAGTATTCTCGTATTATGATAGTCAGAATCATGAGGATTAGTATAATATAACTACGACCAAAGGGAGCGGAGCAGTAACTAAAGGCGTAATTTTAAATAACGGGCAAAAGCTAGTAATTAATATAAGTCTGAAATAACCAATCCGCCTTAAGCAATGAATGCTTTTACACCGCTTTGGGAGTAATACCAGCCTATTAAAGTCCAAAGTAAAATAGAGAAGATTGTAGCTCAAAAAGTCAAAGGCATGCCGTTATATTCTCCGGGGCTGCGGGTTGTTCGAAAGAGATACCGCGCCCCCGGAACGCAAAGGACACATGTAGGAACATAGATGGTTTTTAGTCAGTAAAAGTCTGACACTCCCTCCCGCCCCGCCCAGGACGGGGGGGTCATTTGATGATTTTACCATCTTTAAAAAAAAAAAAAAAAAGTTCCGTTATTCTGGGCCAAAACATTGTCTTACTAGACCATGACGATCACAAAAACAAATGTAGGTACAACCAAACAATAACATACTATCACGCCTGTATTCCCCGAGGGGTTAGGCAGAAGTGAAACCAATGTACACGCACAGATCGCCGCTATGTTTAGGTCCTATATAAGGACGACAGTAGGCGAGCCTAGTGCCATTAACTGGGCACAAATCCTAACTCCTTATAGACAAACCCAATCCCACTTTGCTCCACCTGATAATCAAACCCGAGACCTCTAGCGTAACAGTGGCGCTTAGCACTACTAGGTTCTCGATCCAAAATAATAATATGTAGATTTTACCCAGTATTGCACGGAGAAATTTTAATGGCCGCTAGTTGAGACGAAAAAGGGAATCGGCCGGTAAAAGGGCGAGGAGTTTTTGCGATTCAAAATTACAGTTTTGTTCGTTTTTTAACACAAATACGGTCGTGAACAAGTGTAGTTGTCTGCCGGTCGAGTTGTTAGCCGGTTCACACCTTGCGAACTAATAACATACACAATTAATATGTTTTATAGACTACGGAAGGTGTAGATGTGGCATTTTGTCAATATTGTTTTTTGTTGGATTCTAGTCTGAATTAATATGGGTATGATAAAGAGACAAGATTTGTATTTTTGTTTGTGATGGATTAACTAAAAAAATACTAAAAGCTTTATTATCAACAGGACATGGGATATATTTTATGTAAAAAAAATGGGTTTCGTAAGAAAATTCACGCGGATGAAGACGCGGCTTAAAGCTAGTTATAAATATTTGTGATTGGTATTTACAAGATTTATTTGAAGTTCTATGTTAAATATAAGTGCATCTGATCTATCCAAACCAAAAATCTTCATAGAAATGCTACATATTTTTTTCTAAAATTTAAAAGTAAAATAGTTGACACCTAGTGAAAATAAATTACTTAATAATACATTCTTTAAAACAACAAAACCGCCTCCTCAAAATATGCACTAGAATTCCTCACAGTTCACTAAGAAATCGTCACATAATAAATTTAAACATACCACGAATATCAATATAGATTTTTTAAACAAAAATATGTGCCAACTGCTGTCACGCAAAAGCATAATGTAAACCAGTTTTTTTTGAAATACCATGAACAATTCATAGAGCAATAATTATGTAGATTCAGCTATGTCACAATGAGACCATTTATTCACACTTGTCATTTGTTGAAATAGAACGAAATTTGTACCAGAGACTAGAGTTTTTTTTTTGTTTATGGAAATAGATTCGAGTGTCTTCTTGATCGTGGCGTTAAAGAAATTGATGGTTTTCTTTTTGTTTGCATTTATAAGATTGAAATACTAGTGCCCGCCCGTGGCCTCGCCTACTGTTAAGTGGTCGCCTCTGCCAATAGACATCTGCAATTGCAGAGGCCTTGCAAATGCGTTGCTACAACAGTGATAAAGTTAAAATGTGTCATGTGCCTGTAATTACACCGGCACCCATACCCTGCAAACCAGAATACAGCAACGCTGATTTGAGGCAGAAATAGGTATGGTCAATGGTGGTAGGACTTTCCCGGACGAGCTCCTTAACGAAGAACTCTACTACTACTGCTAAAGGACTTATCGTTATATTTTGACTAAATGACACAATATTTTTATAAATTATAGTCTGTAAGTTGTCCTGATTTTTTAATAGATTACTATACTACCTTTTTATTAACATTCATCAACTAAAGTTTAGTTTCATCTGAAAATAATCCTTACACCCTAGATTTCAAGGCACAATTTTAAATACATTACTTTTCTAATAAAAATCTTGAAAAATAGTTTACCTCGCTTTACTAATTCAATGCATAGTGCTTTATTTCAAAATATATTTTATTCACCTTTTTTATCATTATTTAATTCATTAAACAAGCTTAATGATATAATTTGTCTTAATATGCATAAAATATTAGCCATTTTTATTTATTAGAAATGTCTTATTAAGTATAGTTACAACGCTTTTTTGAATACCTACATATAATTCTTTAGGATTATAATTAGCAAATAAATAGGTTTATTATTTTCATTTAAATAATTTTGGTTGGTATTTTTTGACTGCCCCGTTGGTCTAGTGGTCGCAAGTGCGACTGCTGTGCAAGGGGTCCTGGGTTCGATTCCCAGGTCGAGCAAAAAGTGTTATTGTGTTTTTCTATGAAATTCGCAGTAGCAGCTCGGAGTTTGGATTTGTGCCCAGTTAATGGCAATAGGCTCGCCCCCTATTACATGGGACCTAAATATACCGGCTAACTGTGGGTGTACATTTGTACACCTCTGCCTAACCCTTCGGGGAATACAGGCGTGATGGTATTTTTTTTTTTTTTTTTTTTGCTGTGCCTTGTTAGGTACATAGTGCAATGTTCATTGATAACATTCGCTCTGTCTGTTACGCATTCACGACTAAACCACTAAACCGATTTTGATGAAATTTGGCATGGGGCCAGTATGAACCCCAAGAAAGGACATAGGCTACTATTTATTCCGCGACTTCGTTTGCATCCGCGATAACCGACATTTCCGCGGACAAAAAACAAAAGCTAGTTAGCTATGAAAAAAATAAGAATAAAAAAAAAAGGTTTTTACTAGTACTTTTAATATTACAACTATTTGGTGTTTATTTTATCTCTTTCAATTATCATTCTCGTATTTTGACTTGCAAATATGTATATATTTTTTATACTCCAATATAAAAATCTTTTTTTTTGTACATACGTAAATAAATGTATAAAAATAAAGCTACATTAATATCAATTGCCAGTTCTAAAAACTCAACACTCTATGTCGCGTATTTATTTTCACAAGAGCAGCCTGTCGATGGCGCACCATATGTCGATCGGGAGTCGAACCGGCGACTCTTCGCTTTATTTATGGGATTATAATTACCACCCCATCAACGGTAGCCCCATAGCCCCAGTTTTGTTGTCACGGAAGTACCGCTTGACCAATTGTTGCCAGTGGTTCTTATTTTTTAAACTAAAAAAAAATCGGTTTTGTTTTTTTTTTGTTTGTTGGCAATTAATGTCGTTTAGAAAAAAGTATTAGGTTCAAAATATTGTTAGAAAAATAAACTGCTTTTTTTTTATTTTATGGGTATTTTTAATAGCATGGCAATATTTTAAGTTAACAAGTTTATTTAGTAGTTATAGCTTAATAAGACATAGTAATGGAAATGTTACTTTTAATAATAGGTACTTTGCTGGGTTTTTTTTATATATAAATGGATGGCAAACAAACCGATGGACGGCCCATCTGATGTTAAGTGGTCACCGCTGCCTATAGACATCCGCAATACCAGAGGCTTTGCAAATGCGTTGCCATCCCAAAGAGGTCTACTACTACTAAAACCTTCTGCTTCTTAAAAGAAAGACTAGTCGCTTTTTAATTTCTATTTGTCATGTCCACATTAATGCAATGTGTCTGTAACACAACTACTAAATAGATTTGAACGGACTTAAAGAATAATGGTGCCGTGTCTACTACAAGTTTCAAAAAACAATGTTTTTTTTGCTGTCCGTACTTGATCAAACTGGTTAAGGAACCTTATAAATTGGAATTAAACCATAAAGGTTAAATAGTTGTAAAAATACAGTGTATATTTTATTCGACTTCAATGTTTTTTTAGTCTGGCAACAATTTGTTACTGTCAAACTTTAAGAATTTCGCATCTGCTTTTTAATCGTTGAATTTGGAATTGGGCTAAAAAGATTGGCGCGACAATTGTTTGAAATTCGAACATGGAACTTTTTTTGTTTCGTAAAATCACTAACGTAATTGTGTTGTTCTTATATTAGAATTTGAATTGGATCACAATTTAAAATTTGAAGAGATTAATAGCAATTATGTTTTTTAACTTTTACGTTTAAAATATTATTATTTTTTCTTGTTAAGACAACGCATAAATTCATATCTTTTAATTAATCATTTTTAAATCAAAGAGCCATGAGCTTTATCTAGAAGAATTGACGTCTTATCGAATGGATGCAGTAGACCGTTACAAAAAGAATCTATGTGAACAGTAAGGATAGAAATCCTATTTCTAAAGTCTAATGATTAAAAGGACGAAAGAGAATTTTACAAAAAGCAGCCAGTCATTTTTGTCCTACTGAAAACTCCGTCAGAAAATTTCGATTCGCGTAGATATTAGAATTGAATATACTATCCTATAGCATTTTAGCTTAATTTGTACATAAAGCACTGCTTATAGCACCTATTGATGTGAGCCTTTAAATTAAATCAATATTATATGTGGAACGGGTAATTCGGGTTTCAAATTGAAAATCGAACGCAAGAACACGTTCTATTTTTAAATTAAATTTAAATAAACGTTCGATTTTTAAATTGAACATAACTAAAAATTCTATTTTCAAATCAAACGTTGACATACGTTCGCGCGCTCTTATGACAAGACCTCAACAAAACTTCAGTCATTTTTAAAATCGCCTAGACTATCAAGGTCTTATACCAACAAAAGGCTACAATACCCAGCAATTCTATTATACCCCAAGCCACTGGATTCCGCATAATTACAAGTCCAAACACAAGCCTTGACAGCGAAGCGGAAAAATTAATACGTATCCCTATATTTTAGTTCTAGGTAAAATTATAATGACACGGCATCGCACAAAAGAAAAAAAAATCCACTAGCATTGACAATTGCTATGGACAATGAATGCACATCAATTATTATTTTAAAATAACAGTTTTGTCCGTACAAAATTTATTTACGCGCCGCTGCGCCCGAGTCTGTATGTGTGGTGGTGTGCGTGTGATGTGTGCGCCGTGTATGTGTGCGTACAAATATAGGATGTTCGCGAAGCCGTTAATGATTGATTAATTACGTGTGTCTGTGTGCTTTCTAAATTTTTATTTTTATGCATAGGACGTTTGGTTTGTTGGGTTGGTTGCTGTGCTTTTGTTTTGGTTGCTGATTTTAAGACATTTTTTTTATTGGCGAATGGCTTTTGTGCGCTATTTAGATGTCAAGTATAAATACTATAGAATATATTAAAGCCTTTGACACAACACTAACCAAACATCTAACTAATATCACTTCTTATCAATCAAACTCCAACAACAACTGAACACCTCGTTGCCTCGTTAGCCTAGTGGTCCTAAAAACGACTGCTACGCTAGAGGTCTTGAGTTCGAATCCCAAGTCGAGCATAGTGTTATAAGGGTTTTCTATGAACACGTAAAAGCTCGGAGTTAGGATTTGTGTCCGGTTAATGGCATTAGGCTCGCCCCCTATTACATGGGACCTAAACATACCAGCGAACTGTGGGTATAAAAGTCAAAGCTGAAGTGTCAAGAAGTTACAGTATAAAGTTGAAGCTAGTTGCTCGTTCCCGTGTACATTGGTACACCTCTGCCTAACTCTTGGGAAAATACAAGCATGTGTGCAAGTGTGTATGGTAAAATAAAAACTGATGAAGTCATAAATAAGCAAAGCAACAGCCTGTATACGCGTCGTGTTTATGCACATCAATTACGAAGGCAGCGCGCGGAACGCTCGGCCGGGGAGAACATTCGGAGGTCAATACAAGCCGCTAACGTACTAAAAACATATTAAATAAACATTATTTTGCAATATTTTTGAGTTAACACATCTGTCTTACTCTAGGCGTTGTGTTTGGAGAAGTTTTAGATTGAGAAGCGGAGTAGGATCTCTAGTGAAAAGCAATGGAATCTTTTCTTTTTTATTCGTGATGGGTAAGCTCTTGACTCTAGTCTTGGTCAAAGGTGACATAGACAAAGTCTACGATGGAGTGAGCTTACCCAGAAGAAGCCTGTTCACTCTAACTTTGAAGAGATTAGGGTTGAATTCGTTCGGAAATACAGACGCAAATCTGTTCACGTAAACGCTCAATGTTGCTTAGTTGGTTGCGCATTATTAGCAGTTAATGGCTATGATGTCTATTTTTACAAAAAAAAAACATGTTGGTGGCAAAAAATAAGTTTGTTTTTACTTCATTGGATAGCAAACAAGCCGACGGACCACCTGATGTTAAGTGATCACCGCTACCTATAGACATCTGCAATACCAGAGGCCTTGCAAATGCGTTGTCATCCCAGAGACAAAGTTGACATGTCTCAAGTGCCTGTATTACACCAGCACCCATACCCTTCTAATCAAAATATAGCAGCGCTGCTTTGCGGCAGAAATAGGTATGGTGGTAGTATTTCCCAGGACGAGCTCCTTCACAAAGAGCTCTACTACCACTAAGAGCTACAACTGCTACCACAAACCGTACCGTACCGTTGTGAAAACTATGTTAATGAACAGCAAGAATTTCTTCAGGATGACTTGGTTCTGCAGCAGTCTTTCACTGGCATCACTGTCACAACTATTGGCCAGTTTTGTCGCCTATCATCATCATAATAATACCAACTGCAGGACGTTCACTGCTGGACATAGGCCTCCCGCATAGATTCCCAAAAGGACCGATATCTTTTTTGGCCCCTATACTGATAACTAAATTAACTTCAGTACAACTGAATATCATTTATCTTGGCTAAACATTCAAATTATTTAATCACAATCGCAGACCACCATCATTGCCAAAAACTGCATCTTAAACATAAACACAAAATAAAACAAGTAAAATTACTCAGCTCATAATTATATTAAGTGCAATTATAATTTTTATAAGCAATAAAATATAAAAAACTGTTTAATTTATTCATCTTTTTACTGTCATAGGTATTAAAACGTAAGTGCTAGGATTAAAAATAAAACATGACAATAAAAATTGAATAATTTAACAATTATATAAAAATGAGTTAAGATTTTTAGCGTTCTCAAAGATATTTCTCGCAATAATTTACTTTTAAAAATTATATTTTATTTCTTGACATAAAATCTTGCATGCTAATTAATTATAAAAAATACAAATCGGCACGTGTAACCAAAAATAAGTTTAAAAATCAACATTAAAATTAAAATAAATCATACCAACCAGCCAGTTAAAAATTAACCAAAAACATTAACCAAATAGATAAAAATAATTAATTATCACTAACTTAAAAGTGGTATTTAACCATTTTAATTGCTATTATTACGGTGTATAAGATTGAAATCAGCTTTTAACTGGTAAATGCCTAATTGTGTTTAAGTGTCAATGTTATAATGTATTTAGTGCGAAATTTTGCATAATCACCGGCGCGTGGATTTAACCGTTGGTTTTGTGCTACTGTTAAACCTGCTTGCGTCAACCATTGTTATCTTTTAACCCCGGGTTAGTTAGCAACTAACTCGCAGTTAGTGTAACGTTTATTTTTGGGGTATGTGGAATATTTGCATTAGATCACGCCATCTGAAAAAGTAATCTTTAATCTCTTTTTTTAAGATTAAAAGGAAAAAGTAAGGCCATACTTTTCTACATAGTATAAAACTAAGTCGCTCCCCGCTGTCTGTACGTTTAGATCTTTTAAACTACGCAACGGATTTTAATGCGGTCCTTACCTGGAGATATAGTGATTCAAGATCAACGGGAGCAGAGCAGCAACCAAAGACTTAACTGAACGCGATTGGCACCACGGGGTCTATAACTATGTAGTTGGTTATAAGTTTGACATTATTGCTAACTTCACCTAAAAACGCCTGTAATTGGTTGCAATAATTCAGTGCAAATGTGCTGCCATCTGATTTAATTTCAAAATTGTATTCTAAATTTGAAACGACCTTAGAGGTTACATCATAATTTGAAACTCTTTGGTGTGGCAACCTTGAATTAAAAAAAATACAGACCACACATAATTTTAGCAGAGGTTGCAAAAGTTTAAAAAATGGGCACAATGTTTTTTATTATATTTTTATTGCAATGACTTAAAATAAAAACGACATGCGATGTATGTGAGTAATTTTAATAATTTTGTATTGTTTATAACAAAAAACAAGACAGATTATAATAATAACTAATGTTTAACTAAATATTAATCATTAAAATTGTCTGTGGGATTTCAAATATGAGTTATTCTAGTTTAACTTTTTTATATCTTTGGATGGTAAAAAAGCCGACGGCCCACCTGATGTTAAGTGGTCATCGCTACCTATAGACATCTGCAACACCAGAGGCCTTGCAATTGCGTTGCCATCCCAGAGACAAAGTTGAAGCATCTGATGTGCCTGTAATTACACCGGCACCCATACCCTTCAAACTGGAGCACAGCAATGCTGCTTTGCTTCAGAAATAGGTATGGTGGTAGTACTTACTTCTCCGGGCGAGCTCCTTCACAAAGAGCTCTACTACTACTATAATAACTCCTTATGAATGGAACATCAGATGCCTTTATTTGATAAAATATCTACATTATCTTTAGGACTAATCTAGTAGGGTACTTCTAAATGGTATTATCTAGGAGAAACTCCTATGTTTGTTTTATTAGGTAATTTTTCACCCGCGTTATGTCTTTGGATATTGCTCCGCTCCCGTGCGTCGAATCGTGGTGTTATCTAGCCTATACTAATCCTCATGAATCTAGCTATCATATACAACCATTATTATTCCAATCCAACAGTTAGTTCCAGATATTACCGTTTAAATGAACAAACAAATCTCTTCAGCTTTTTTATATTAAACATAAAAAATAAAAGAAAAAGTTCATTGGATAAGTCAAATACTGATTCAAATACGTAAGTGGTTGAAAATAATACAAGTTAATTACTTTGTATTAAATAAAACATGTCCCCTTAGACATTATGGAACGGTCAGATAATTAGATATATACTGCTCATCATAATAGGAGATTTTTTTTTTATAAAAAAATGGCGCATTTTTCTTGGTTAACACGGATATCCGACTCTGTTTAAATTTAAAAATAGCAACTATTTATCTAAACACAACTCAAAAACAAACTTACGACCCACTAAACGAAATTAATCAAAACAATAAATTAATTAATTTAACCAGTCGACTGTGTGGTCGTTGGAGAACTTACAATCACTCATACACCAAGAAAACTAGTTTACGCACACATACACACCCCACCTTTCACGTACACACCCACACAGCTGTCAAAACGCACACTAACACACCCACGATATGCATCGACCTACCAAGTAATTATATGTTTGTAAACAACTCGGATAGCTGTAAGTATGTATGATATAGTGATGGGCACTTCAAGTCGAAACGTCACGGCTTTTTAATTTATGGCGTAAAGTAAAATGGTACTTGAAAGATAGCGGCTGTCATGTCATTGTGACAGTTGTCATGGTTGACAGAAGGTTTGGTTGCCCGGTTTTTAATTTTGGAATAATATTTTGGACCGCTTTTTAGGCCCTGCCACATAAAAAACTCGGGTCTCTATGTTTTTTACGTTTTTTGGTAGTAGACAAATTGAACATAAAATTCCATCAAGCCTGTATTCTCCAAAGAGTTAGACAGAGGTGTATCAATGTACACCCACAGTTCGACGGTATATTTAAGTCCATGTAATAGGGGACGAGCCTATTGCCATTTCATTGAAAAACGCAATAACACTTTGCTCGACCTGGAAATCGAACCCAAGACCTCTGCTTAGCAGTCGCGCTCTATGGACCACTAGGCCAACGAGACAGTTGAACCTAATTAATTTATATAAATCGCACTGTAAATCAAATCTTTTGTCATTAAGTCGGGAAAAAATCTTCTAGTACTTAAAAACAACAGCAATCCTCATCTAATTTTCCCGCTCTAAATTTCAAACCAATATTTTAATTCATCAATTTATCGATAACTTCTATCGACCAGATCCCATCACTACGCCGACTGACAGTTCTACTCACGTAGACGGACAGTGTTATCACAATAATGACAGATCTCGACTCAAGACCGCGGTACGTGAGGCAAAAATACCGCAACTCGTACCCGGTACTTTTCAGTGACAATTATGGCACTACAAATAAATTCAAACCTTAAATTGTAAGCTATAAGGTGTATTTTAAGAGGGACTGGTAGTTTGTAGGTTATGGCGTGATGAAATGACAGATGGAAATCGATTTTTGAATTTGGAATATTATTATTTTTTTGTTTTATATTGTGTTCTGTTTTTAAAATAATAACGCTTTTGTACGCCTTATAGGAATGCGTACTTTATCATCTTATTATTATTTCTTTTATTCACCTTATTGGGCTGAGATCCAAAGTTTCAGCCATTTTAAAATAACGTATATTTTCAAGTGGCTGAAATTTTGTGGAATGGGTTTTAGGAATATCTAGTTATGGAGGTACAAGAAATACCTTACTCAGTCATATTTAAGTGGGAGTTCTACCGTTCATTTTGTTTTCGACCTAAAAACACCTTTGTGTAAAGAAAATATTGTTTATTTTTCTGATTTTTACCTAAAGTCTAGGAACAAGACCTAACATTGTTATCAGATTAAGATAAAAAATATGTGTAAAAAATTTACACAAAAATATTTTCGTACCTATTGTATGTTTGTAAGTATGATAAAATAACAGGTTTTTACATAAATGAATATGTCTACACGTTAATTATATCAATTACACTATTCTTAGAATTCTTATCTGTTAGTTTGTTCCGTCTGGTTTTAGTCAGTAAAAGTCTGACACTCCCTCCCGCCCCGCCCAGGGCGGGGGGAAGTTTTTTGATGATTTCCCGTCTATAAAAAAAAAAGAAAAAAGTTTGTTCCGTCTAATCTCCGAAACCACTAGACTTGACTAGACCAATTTTGATAGGACTTTTACTAAAATAAAGCTGATATTATAAGGAGTAACTTAGTCTTACTTTTATTGTAGCAAAAAAAATTAGCGTCACGCGTAAAAAAAGCAAAAAACCCAGCCGATATTGAAGCAGACGAAGCCACAGGCTCAAACTAGTATAATACAAGTAAACACACAACACATTTTCTTAACATTACTCATGGTTTTCCGTCGGACAATCTACGAACATCAATCAAAGTACCAGGCGTTCATAATGAGCAAGGAGGTACAATCACAATCATTTTCCATGGCCTTGCTTGTGTGCGTGAACAACTGTCTGTGTTTTTGTTTATTTATAAAATATATACGTGTTGTATTGTATATTTGTTAAGAAAAAAATACAAGAAAAATGAATAATCTTATCTACACTAATATTATAAACCGGAAAGATTTGTGTTTTGTATTGTTGTATGTAACGAATAAACTTAAAAACTGCTAGACCAATTTAAAAAAATATTTTTCGTTAAAAAGCTGCATTACCACTGAGTAGCATAGGCTATATAACATCACGCTACGACACTCGGGAGCGGAGCAGTAACCAAAGACGTAACTGAACACGGGAGGAATATCCGCGCGGCCGAAGACGCGGTCAGAAGCTAGTAAATATTATAAAGTTTGTGAGTTTGTAGGGGGAAAGTAATCTCTGGATCTACTGAACCGATTTTGAAAATTCTTTTAACTTTAGAAAGCCACGTTATTTGTGAGTGTCATAGACTATATAACATCACGCTACGATCTACGGGAGCAGAGCAATTACCAAAGACGTAACTTTGGGTGAAATATCCACGCGGAAGGAAAACATCGTGAGGAAACCTACAATAAATAAAAGACTGAAATCACCAATCCGCTCTGAGCAAGGGTGGTCAATGCTTGTGCATTTTTTGTATCATGAGAAACCTTTGCCCTGACAGACTGACAGATTAACATACTGATATTGATATTGAAGTACATAATTAGGTATAAATATTTTATTTCTGTATAAGTTCAATAATCAATAAAAAGTAAAAACAGAAGTAGCCTTAAATATTTGCCTTCCATAAATATGTATCAACCTGACCCGCTGTTAATCCTTTGACATTCATAATTAAATCACAAGTCTCATGGATTTGCCTAATTGAACAAATTGCACTTATTGGTGTACAACGCCATCTAGCGAACGATGGGAGAAACTAATTAATTATTTAAGTGATTTAAATATTGATGAATTTATAATTTTATGCTAGTGTCTATGTGGCTTTTGCTCCTATGTTTTCTCATAGTTATGACAGGTACCTATTCCGGTAGTCAGATAAAATCTTGGATCACAATCTACCAACAAATCTTGAGTTAGTTGTTGTGATTGGCTGACGGAATGATGACAATGTTGACATAATAAATATGTCAAATTGACAGCTGTCAAAATCGAACGCTAGATTTTTTTATGAAAATACCTAGTAGCATAGGTAGACTCTCAGTCACACATTAGTTGGTGCAGTGGCTAAGCGATTGGCTGCAGGTTGCGTGTTGTGGGTTCAATTTACGTACGAAATAAATATTTGTATTATTTCGAGTAATAATGCCAACCATTACTATCCCGCTGCAGGACAAACACCTTTTCTCATACAAAGAAGAGAGGATTGGTGATTTCAGACTTATATTAATTACCCAGTGATGTTACATACCATTCCTAAAAATATCTACCACATACACAAAAATATTTTTTCAATTCATCTGGAAGTTCCATAAATTATCGCGATTAAACAAACAAACAAAATCCTTCATCTTTTTAATATAATTATATTAAAGTCCAGGTTACCCCACAAAGTTTTCCTACACCAACCCATAAAACCATAGTATTTCTAAAATTCTAGACATTTACTAGAAACAACGTTTCCATGGCAGCATGGAAAGTTGCCACTTTCTCTGGACACCCATCCATTTGGATCACTCAACGCCGCCCCCTACCGGCGACGATGGTAACTGAACCATAACTACTGATTTCGATCTAGAATCTAGACCGTTATATAGTCAAACCTGTCAAATGCAATTATTTATAGGAAAATTTAATATTTAATACAAGCTTTTGAGTAGGGTTGGCACGGATTTGAAATAATGGCAGAAAATACCTCTTCTTAAATAATTGGTCTTTTCAGCGTTTCGATGGCAAATATAGATAATCTAGCTGCAAAAAGTCTTAGGTTACTGCTCCGCTCCCGATGGTCGTAGCGAGCAATTAATTCAAGATGAAGATTTATATGTATTTTAATAAATACATATGAACCTTGATCTTGAATTGCTCTATCTATTGATGAAAACCGCATTACAATCTGTAGCGTAGTTTACAAGATCTAAGCGTACAAAGGGACAGACGATGAGAAGAGACTTTGTTTTATACTATGTAGAGACTAGATTCTGCCCGCGAATTCGTCCGCGTTACATCTTTGGTTACTGATCCGCTCCCGTAGGTTACAGCGTCGTGTTATATAGCCTCCTCATGAATCTGACTATCACATAGAAATAAGATTTTTTCGATTCCGGCTGATAGTTTCAAAGACGTTAAACTTAGAAACTACATAATATTATGAATTGAATAAGTCACATTGTTGAGGTTGAGGTTGGTCTGTGGATGGGTGACCATTTACTATAGCGAGTTTCCTCCGTGCCTCGGAAAGCACGTAAAGCCGTGCTGTCATTTGTAGATCGTCGACAGTCGTATTACTGTTAGTCAGAAGCCCGAAAGTCTGACAACCAGTCTTACCAAGAGTATTGTATTACCCATTACTGGGTTGTGGAGGTCTGATAGGCAGTCGCTCCATGTAAAATACTGATATTCAGCTGCATCCAGTTCGACTGGAAGCCGACCCCAACATAGTTGGGAAAAGGCTAGGCAGATGATGATGATGAATAAGTCACATTGTTAATCGCCCGTAGCTAATTGCGAACCCACAATATCATACATGCGTTTAAACAAACAAATTTTTTTTTTTTTAGCTTTATTATATTTTTTTATTAGTTTAAAAGTGTAGATGTTTAGAATATTTTTTTGCCCAAGTATTATTTATATTCTGACTTTGACTTTGACTTTACTATAGTAGACATATTTCCCGCGACACCCCTGAACATAACGGTTATTCAACCGCCTATGTAGATTCTAGTACAACTAGTCCTCTCAAGGATTAGTTAACAGATATTATCACTGCTTGATGTGCTATTCATTATTTTGTTTATGCATCTACTAGCTTCTGCCCGCGACTTCGTCCGCCTCTTTGGTATATTATCCCACGGGAACCGTACATTTTTCCAGGATATAAAGTATCCTATGTGGTATTCCAGACTATAGTCTGAAATAGATTGTAGTGCTAAATGTTATCTAGATCCGTTCAACCGATTAAGCGTGGAAGAGTTATAAACATCCATCTATCCATTCATCCATCCATCTATCCATTCATCCATCCATCCATCCTCACTAACTTTCGCATTTATAATAATAGTAGGAATTAGTAGGATTATATATTGTTGAATAGAATAGGATATAGGATTAAAGATTAAGGATTGCATTTTTGAGAAGAGGAGGAATGAAACGATTGTGACCAAAAGAGTTATGAATATAAATGTGGACGAATTTTGTGAAGAATGATATGAATATTTTCTAATTATTCTGTACTAGCTTTTGCCCGCGACTTCGTCCGCGTGGATTAATAGTTCCCGTTCCCGGGGGATTTCCGGGATGAAAACTATCCTATGTCCTTTTTCGGATCCCAGACTATATCTGTACCAAATTTCATTGAAATCGGTTCAGTGGTTTAGGCGTGAAGAAGAGACAGACAGACAGACAGACAAAGTTATTTTCGCATTTATAATATTAGTACGGATTCATCATCTCACACCTTCCCTCACACCTTGGAACCCAAATGGTCCCGTACGGTACGGTTTCAGAGAAACTTCCTACTTCGTACGCTTAAGTTGTGGAATGCGCTCCCTGCTAAGGTTTTCCCAAGAGACTACAGCATGGGGTTCTTCAAGAAAGGAGTTTTGAGGTTTTTGACGGGGTCGGCAGCGCACGAGTGATGCCTCTGGTGTTACAAGTGTCCATAGGCAGCGGTGACCGGTTAACATCAGGCGGGCCGTTAGCTTATTTGCCACCTACAGTGGTATAAAAAAACCTGTCACCTGTCCTTGTATAGAACATCCCTTTGTGACGTCAGATATGTCGCCATCTTGTATTGTCACGCTTGGTCGCTTCTGTTCATTCATCAATTTACACAGAAAATACTGAGTCATAGTATAATGATTACCTTCCTATAACCAAAGAAGATGGAAGTAGTAGTACCTAGAGCTCTTTGTGAAGGAGCTCGTCCCGGGAAGTACTACCACCATACCTAAATCTGCCGCAAAGCAGCATTGCTGTGTTCCAGTTTGAAGGGTATGGGTGCCGGTGTAATTACAGGCACATGACACATTTCAACTTAGTCTCTGTGACGGTAACGCATTTGCAAGGCCTCTGGTATTGCAGATGTCTGAAGGCAGCGGTGACCACTTTACATCAGGTGGGCCGTCGGCTTGTTTAATGTAAAATTTCAGTGCTCATATTATGATTGTAACGTAATTTTCTAATTGTGTATAAAAATCTTAAAGATACCAGATCACCGCATTGCAAAAGAATTGGTGCGTGAAAAATGAATAAAAATATAATATAGTATACATATACGCTATAAGAGAAAATTTATTAGCTCGCGTGTTATTTAAAGCAAAACAGCAATTGAAATGAGATTTTAATAAAGATTTATAAAAGAACAGATTTTGTCCCGCTACTTCGTCCGTTCTAATGTCAGTTATTGCAGATGCAAGCAAAGACACGGGTTGAATAGTAGCCTATGCCCTTTCTTGAGGTCCAATCTTAGTTTATGCCAAATTTTATCAAAATCGGTTCAGTAGTTAAGGTGTAAAAGCATCACAAACGCTTATATAGAAGATCAAATTTCCAACTGCCTCGTTAGCCTTGTGGTCCTAAGCGTGTCTGGTAAGTACGGTCTCGTAGAAAAACCCAGAAAGTAACATTTTTTGCTCGGCCCTGGGAATCGAACCCAAGACCTCTTTTTTTTTTTTTTTTTTTTTTTTTTTATAGACGGGAAATCATCAAATAACTTCCCCCGCCCTGGGCGGGGCGGGAGGGAGTGTCAGACTTTTACTGACTAAAACCCGTCTATGTTCCTTCATGTGCCCTTTGCGTTCCGGGGGCGCGGTATCTCTTTCGAACAACCCGCAGCCCCGGCAGGCATCGGCCCTCAGTGGCCCCATCCAATTTGCTGACATCTCTTTGAGGCGCGCGTGGAACACGGACGCGCCGTCGACACGGTCTGTCGCTAGTGAACGTACGGACGGTGAGCTACCCATTGCTCACCGTCCACAGACCCGCGTCTACGGTGGCCGGGAGTCGTCTCGTGGCTCCCGACGCCCGGATCGTCTACCGCGGCGGCCGCTGGGACGGGGGACCCTCCTTTCTCTCTCCCGTCCCGCCGCCTCCTTCTCCAGCATTACAGCTTCGCAGAAGGAGGCGACTGCTTCCCATTCCCCCTCGCTCCGGACCATGGCCTGAACCAGTGCCGGACGCGAGAGGGCGCCGCCGCCGATGGCCGCCTCGAGGACTCGGCGGTGCTCAGCCCAAGCAGGGCACACCGCCAAAGTATGCTCCACCGTGTCCTCGGGGCGATCCTCACAATGGTGACACCCGGGCGTTTCCTCCCGCCCGATGAGGTGCAGGAACCTCCCGAAACATCCGTGTCCGGTGAGGACCTGCGTCAGGCGGTAGGTGAGGGCGCCGTGGCGCCGCTCAAGCCACTCCTCAAAGAGGGGACTTACCGCCTCAATCAAGGCGTGCCCTGCACGAGGTTGCGACAGTCGCTCTCTCCATGTCGCCATGAGATCGAGCCGGAGTTCCGTCCGCTGGGCGGCAATTTGCCGCGGCAGCGGAGTTTCGCCCCGGCCCAGTGCCTCCGCGCGCCACTCGTGTAGGCGCGCGAGGACCAGCGCCTCCAGATCCCATGGCGCCCAAGACCTCTGGTGTAGCAGTCGCGCGATGTCAGTGATGTAAAAGAATTAAAGACTGTACCTAATTATGAAATAGAAAAATTCACATTGGTACTTGCCCGTGCTGGGTTGGAAACCCACAGTCTCGCGAATGAGAGGCGGGCGCTTTTACCACTGGGCCATCACAACATTGAGCATTTTGAGCTATTGTACCAAAAAACGGACCCGATTGTTACCATATTCACACGCTAAATTCGGGCACACACTTAAAATCAAATCACATATTTTGATTCAACTTGACGTAACAACAAAAAAGTGTCCCCATCTTTCTCACGGGCATAGGCAGAGACATCCAAAATCTCTACAATTGCTACTAATTTGAAAATAATTATATAGCAACTTCCGTCTTGAGGAAAAACCATACAATTGTTGGCTTGCGTGTCTCTTTGAGACAATGCGAAGAAGAAATAGAAAAAAAATCTTGAAAAAACCAAGTTTACTTTTCTTGTGGTTTTTTTCAACAATGCATCTTATTTCTTTGGTATTAACAGCTGTTTTTGTTTGTGGGTTGGTTTTAGAGATGAGTGAGTGGGTTGGTTGGTGGAATGAGCGGTTGGTAGGTACTTAATAGGTGGGAGTTGGTTTGGTTTCTGAGAAAATTCAAACTGTACGTTTTCGTATGATTGATGTGAATTTTGAGAGTTGCCTAAGCGTTTTGTAGGCAATTGTATTTTGTTTTCAACTTTCTATTGTTTTGTTTCGTTCAGTCTTTCAGCTTTTGCCCGCGAATTTAGCTAAAGGATTTTATTCACTAGGCTTAAGTTACGTCTTTGGTTACTGCTCTGCTCTCGTGTTTTATAGCGTTATATTATATAGCCTATACTATTCCTCCACAACCCATTACTGGGTTGTGGAGGTCTGATAGGCAGTCGCTCCATGTAAAATACTGATATTCAGCTGTCAACCGTACATTTTTCCGGGATAAAAAGTATCCTATGTGTTATTCCACACTACAATCCAGGTAGGTTTTTCGTCCAGATCCGTTCAGCCGTTTAAGCGTAAAATAGTAACAAACATCCATTAGACCATCCTCACAAACTTTGCATTTTTAATATTAGTAGGAACTAGTAGAAATTGGTAGAAAGATTATCAATTACCAATAACAGACTTACCATCATGTCGTTTTAAACAAAATTAATCAGCGCAGTAACATGATTGAGTTCAAATAACAGCCGCTCTCGGGTTCACTTCGTTATAGAGTAACCAGACCCTCCGAGAGGGTTAAAGGGAGGTTTATTGGGAGGTCATTAATAAAGGATATGGGGAATTAATGGTGACCAGTAACTGAGAAATTGGAGGACGAGAATTGTAAATTAAATGAAGATTAATGTGGCGAAGTTTGTATCAGCCTTTTTTTTAAACATTGTCCTTCACTAGAAATTTTTCCAGCAGAGGCATTCTATACGGTAATTCCACCGTCACTTCGATGCTCACTTCGCACTTCAAAGTGTCAAATAAATCACTGTCATTTGAATTCGATTGAATATTTGATGTCATTGAACAGCGACTTGAGTTGCGAGTTCGTGTCTGAATTTTACAGAAGCGACGTACTGTTTTGTGTAGACTGCCTAACTACCTCTTTAGCCTAGTGGTCTTGGGCTCGATTCCCAGTTCGAGCAAAGTATTATTGAGCTTTTCTATGAAATTCTCAGTAGCAGCTGGAAGCTAGGATTTGTACCCGATTAATGACAATAGGCTCGCCCCCTATTACATGGGACTTCAAAAACATTCCGGCGAACTGTGGGTGCACATTGGTACACCTCTACTAAAACCTTCGGGGAATACAGGGCCCCCTATTACATATGTAACCTAAAAACATACAGGCGAACTGAGGGTACACCCAATGTGTACCACCTCTGCCTAACCCTTCGGGGAATACAGGCGTGATGGTATGAGTGTCTTTTTGTCAAATGAACCATTGATCTCAAAGCACAGCCATAGAGCAAAAAAAAAGTTATCAAGATTCTCCATCTCACAATAAACAATTGCCAGAATTAAATCTCATATAAAACAAACACAATAAGGATTTGATTAACAAAACTGAAGCCAATTTGTTAATAACAAGGGTTGTCATAAATATAATACGATCGCTAATTGTAATTGGTGTGCTAGCCGCGATTTCGACAGCCCTGCTGTGTGGGGGCGTCGTCATGGCAACGGGGGATCAAATAATTCGGCATATGTCTGTAATTTGTAAATAAATTGAGTAATGTGTTCCAATTTGGGATGTTTTGTTATGAGGGTTGAATTTAAGGGTGTAAAAAGAGTTAAATAGGTACTCAGTAATGATAAGATAAAGAATTTGATATTTTAAATACAGTTGGGATTTAAAGAAAATGTTTTACTTTGTAGATTTTAAAATTAAAGTCATTTTTGGTTGCTTTTTTTTATTTGTTTTTCTAAGAGCGCATTTTTCATCATCTTTCTTACTGATGATTAAATATTGTTGTACGAGGCGAAAGGAGTATGTAACGATCATAGCAGGTGGCGTTCTGAGGTTTCTGTCTACCCCCATGAGAAAACAGCGTGAGTTTACCTACATAATGTAAATATTCACGTTTGGAAAATATGCCAATCTATCATATTTATTTGTCAGGCAAAAGTCACTTTACTACTAATTTAAAAATCAACCCTCAGACTAAGCAAATAAAATATGAAAAAGAAGATTTATTGTAAAACTAAATTGTAAAAAATATGGCACCAACACAAAAAACTGTCAAAAATACTAGTGATGGCAGCACGCACTCCAAAAAAAATATCGATAAAAAACATCGATAGCAACAGGCACCGTTCTGTTGCTGTAAAATCCAGTCGGCGCCAATAAAGACATTTCGCGGCTACCCAACATACGGCCTTTCACTACCTCACAAAAAGTTATGGTGACTTTTTCCGAGGCTCGCACGCATTCAGTTTTTTAAGCAAGTTAATTTTTTAAATACCAACCGATGTTTTTCAGACGTACCCAATGGAAGAAATATGCTGTGATATTTGGGCTTGTGTTTGTGTACTTTGAGAAATAGGTTTAGTATAAGAATATGCCCAGTGGTCCTAAGCACGACTGCTACGATAGAGGTCCTGGGTTCGGTTCCCAGGTCGAGCAAAAAATGTTATTGAGTTTTTCTATGAAGTTCTCAGTAGCAGCTCGGAGTTTGGATTTGTGCCCGGTTAATGGCAATAGGCTCGCCCCCTATTACATGGGACCTAAATATACCGGCGAACTGTAGGTGTACATTGGTACACCTCTGCCTAACCCTTCGGGGAATACATTCGTGATGGTATATTTTTTATATATTTTGATATAATATTAAGGAAATGCAAAGTCAAAGACATTTATTTCAATTATACTATTTACAGGCACTTTTGAATTAACAAGGAGTCGATCAGTTAGGTAAAAAGTTGAAGCTAGTTGACTATGATTTATATTCGCCTAAGATCTTCATATTGTGAGCACCGGCTATCTATTAATATAATTAATTTAGCTCCTACTTAATAACTTGTAAAATTGTAAAATTTATTTAAGGTGCATGGTCTTTACATTTATATTAGGTACAATAAAATTGTTGAATGTAACTCTACAAAACATTGTACCTAAATCTTTTTTTTAAGTATGTTTGAAGTTTCTTGCCCATTCTTCTCCATACGAAACTACACTAGATTCAACATTTTTTTCATGTATTTTACTTTAAAAAGTGCATTTTAATGGTCTATTTCAAAATAAATGATTTGACTTTACATTGGCTTTTCGGAAAATAAAATGAAAACATGCTTGTAGATATATAATGTTATTAGCTAGGTACCTAAATAAGACATGAATTTGCCTATTAAAAAATGTTAATAAGTAGTCTAAGCCAAAGCAATTAGCAATAAATCATGTTACCTATTACTTAAGCCACACTTCTGCTCACCCAATAAGAGAAAATGCTCGTAAAAATAAGTGCATAAATCTTTAAACAGCAAAAAACACATACAACAATATTACAAGACTTAATGATCTCACGCAAGCAAAAATGCACACAAATCTAAGACTACTATAAAAATCTCATAAATTCATTATTACGTAATTCTAGTGACGTTAAAGCGTCGATAAAAAAATATATCGACATCGATACTCTAGGAACACGATTAGCAATGAATTGCTGTATCACTGAGTTGTAAGATAGAGCACTTATTTATGGTAAACTGAGTCAATGGTCAACGCACATTGCTATGGATGCCGTAAATGGTATTATGTCTTTGATTCACGCAATGTTGTGGATAAAATGACGGCGGTTTTGTTTGTGTAGTGCAGAATATGATAATGAAAATACATACCTATAAAACATAGTATTAGTTTCTTCCATAAATAAAAAAAAATAAGATATGAACTGAAGAGTTTGCTTTTTGTTTAGAATTCCTCGCTAGTTGGAAGCTACGTCATCCAAAATGCTGTAAACAGTATTTCATTATTAAAAAAAAAATGGGATACATAAGAAAATTAAATTTGATGAAACTGTGAACAAAAGCTTAATATTGAATATGCAGAGGCTTCCTATATGTACTGATAGAGTGAAAAGAATATATTATAAATATTTTAAATATCTATCTCCCGCATACTAAAGCGACACTTCAGATGTTTTTAAATATATTTCCGTCTCTATAATACACCTTCAAGTAATAGAGATAGCATGAGTTGCATTTAGTATTGTAGCAGTTGATCTACCTCTTAAACTATATCATTGGCGTAAATTCTCAAAAATACTCCCAATTTTACGCCAAAAATATTTACCTTCTTTACGAAAAATGCGGAGTCGTTCCACAATTGAGTGACCAAGAAACTGGCCATCAGAATCACAAGGGCGGTGTTTTTACCTCTCTAAGAGGAATGCTGATGTTTTTCTCAGCGTAAAACAGAGGTTGCATGTGACCGAATCGTGGTACAAAGATTTTGTGAGCCTGCTGCGAAATCTGTGGAGTAACTTCGTTTGAAAATCGAGACAGTACTGGCTTTTGCTTGCGTTTTTTCACGCGCGTTATGTTACGTTTTTGGTTACTGCTCCGGTCCTGTGTGTTTTAGCGTGATGTTTTATAGCTTATACTATTTCTCGTGAATTTGGCTATCATATACATAAAGGATTTTTGCAATCCAACTGATATTTCTAGAGATAAACACGTTTAAACAAACAAATAAGAAATCTCGTTAGCTTTATTATATTTGTATGTTTATTTCCGCGTAAATCGTTGAATGGATTTGGATGAAAATTGGCACATAGATAGCCATTTCCAACACATAGAATATTTTATATCCACCAGAAAAATGTACGGTTCCTGTGGGATAATATATCACATTTGACGCGCACGAAGTCATGGGCATAAACTAGTACATTAACATCTAAACGAAAAACTAATTTGTTCACCCATTAAATACATTATTACTACTTTATCTCAATGGTTTGCAAGTAAAGAGGTAATTTAATTGCAAAACTCGGATATCACATTATGTAAAAATGTTTTATTGCTACATATTTATGATTTTTACTAACACTTACAGCATTACCAATATCTTCTTAGAAGTATTCACCTTCAAAGGTAAAAACATCTAGAAACTAATTTGCCATGTATTTACTTACAAAATAGCCATTTAGAGTAATAAAATTAATGCAAAACAATTACACGAAGCAAAAATAACATTGCAATCGTTAAATATTCAATGCCCATACGTTTTTTTGATAGCCAATGGACCGCCTAATGTTCTTGTCACAACACTAATGTATCGATATGTTAAAACGCGTTTGTGCATCACTAATTTATTGGATTATGATAAGGGTGTCGACAGTAAACACCTGTTTGAATTTATTAAACTAATTTGTGTTTTATTAAGTTCGTTGTAAAGTTCTTTTTGCAATCGAATTGTGGTTCGATGTTATTGCGTTTCGGTTGACTGTTGGATTATTAAGTTATATTTAATTTTATGGATTTTAATGTTTGTTTTTTTTAAATTCTAGTTGAAGATTTAATTGTTTAAAATCGTTGTTATTAATGTTATATTAACATGTTACGAAATTGCGAACCAAAAAAGCTGTGTGATTGCTTTTAATCAAGCTATTTCATTTCTCGTTTAGAATACTCAAAATTACAACCAAAAATACGTAGTTGATCTCTTTATGAAGGAGCTCGTCCAGTGAAGTACTATCACCATACCTATTTCTGCAGTAAAGCAGCGTTACTGTGATACGATTTGAAGGGTATGGGTGCCAGTGTAATTACAGGCACATGAGACATTTCAACTTCATCTCTGGGATGTCAACGCATTCGCAAAGCCTCTGGTATTGCAGATGTCTATACGCAGAGGTGACCACTTAACATCAGGTGGGCCGTCGGCTTGTTTGCCATCGAAAAAAAAAGCAAAATAATTTGTTATTTTATCCACAACAAACCTATAAACAAAACTCCTATGTACAACAAAAAGGACATCGAGCACCGCAAAACGGCAATTGCAAAAATAAATAAAATAAAAATAAAAATGCCCACTCCACATCATTCACTGTCTGAGACAAACACGTACCGGCTACTGTCTTTTTTTCAATCCAAGGACCGCTTTATGCAACACTGCAACCGCATTAACATTTATATATTATTCGATTAATTATTTATATTTCTCATTTACTGATTGCTAAAGTGATTGAGTCGTCCTAAGTGATTGATACTGTGTGTGATTGTGGATGTCGTTCTGTGAATTATGACCCCGTTTCTGTTGCTTTTGTTTGACAAATGAATGTCAAATGTTTTTTTTTTATTTGACAGTTAGTGATAGGACAGTGTCGTAGAGTCGTGCTTTGATTGATTGTTTTTCGATTTAAATATCGAAGGGTAGTTTTGTTTTCTTGCTAGTGTTGCGTAGTTTTAGTTAATGTCGAGTCGATAAAAGTTAAGTGTCATTATATCAGCCAAACGATGACTGCTGGACATAGGCCTCCCTTAGCGTCTCCGCACACGACCGATTTTTTGACTGATAGTCGGAGAGATTTTTGATATATTTCTTTATCAACGAAAAGTAAAATTGGTCGTCTGTGGGACGCTTTAAGAAATCCACTGACAGGTGCCTGCCTTGTCTTAACTATTATAAACTAAATGTGGTTTAAAATCGTTACTAAATAACTTAAGGCGAGGCCTATTAGTAAACAGATCTAGGTCAAAGATTACCAATACCATCCTACCTAAAAGGCAATTGCCTATTCAATTATTGAAACCACAATAATTGTAACTCAAGTTAATCTATTTTACTTTTAAAACAAAAGCATAACTACTGAATATATAGCTACTACAACATCTAGTATTCTATAGAATTAAGGCACATCCGATAGCCAAGTTAATTAAAGCGATACGATTTAAATACCGTACTAAGTACCTACTTCCTTTATGTACTTAGACAGTCGCGTTGATCAAAGGGAAGACGCGAGCGCACGTTTCCGTACTACATACTTGCTAACTTTTCTAATGCAGCATCTGAAAATCGAATCACATGGATGTAATAGGAAAAAAAAGAACTTGAAAAAATAAAATTTAAATCTCGGAACTATTTTGACATTTAACAATGACGTTGTCACTTTGACAGCTGTCAAAATGAAGTCTTTTAAGAGTGAACATTGACAGTGACAGTAAAAATAACGACGTTGTCTTTAACAACCCTTTTTTATTTAAACTGTGCTTTTTGCGTGATTGGTTATTTGTCACCACACCAAGCATCAATCGACTTGCTTTTTATGAGCTTCCAAAACGCGATTAACTATTTATTGATTTAAAAGAAACAATAAATCTAATTTTACTGTTATAATTGAAAATTAAGGGTTTAATGTTGTTTAAGAGCTAAAATAAAGTTTTTTTTTAAGCATTTGTGTGTTAGAATTATGGGTTAATACATACATAAACTCACTCCTTTTCCCCATGGGGGTAGGCAGGAACCACGGAACGCCACCTGCTATACGATCCTTAATACTCCTTTCGCCTCGGTTAATAATCAAGAGTATGACTTCATACATACGCTACACACAAACAGATCTTCAACATAAACCAGTCCACAGAAGTGCAGGAATAGTTGTATACGAGAGGGCACCAGTTTCTCGATGCTATGCGACGAATGTTCGCAACTCCTTTGAGCACGCCGCACGATGTACGCATTGCCGACTGTGTGCATACCACCATCCGCTGTCCAAACCGATGGGAACAGAACTGCGTTTTTTTTCAAATACTTGCAGCATTGGGTATAGGCAGAAATAGAAGTGATTCTAGGTACTGGTAAGGATCGGTTTGTGTAATGCGGTCATGGATGTGCTGTTGTGCAAGTTGGGTGTCGTTGTGAATGCTGGTTCTTCTTAGTTTTCTACTGAGAGTTAAGATAGTTTGAAACATTAAAAAATGAAACGTTTTTTGTTTGTAATAGGTTTTCTTTAGAAGTGCTGATCTGATTACAAGGATTCTTTCAATGTTAGAAAGCTACATCATTGCCGGGTGTCTCATATAATTAACTAGCTTCTACCCGCGACTTTGTCTGCGTAGATTTCAAAATTAAACCAAGGTCCCAAATTATCCTTGGGAAACATAAAAATGGGATAAAAAGTAATCTATGTGCTACCCCAGACTATAATTACGTATATAATAAGACCTTTACCCAACGGTGGATTAATAATAAACTGGTATCATCCGACGGATGCAAAGCGCGAAAAAGGGTGCTTTCGTTTTTCTCAGTTAGTACATACATACATACATAAACTCACGCCTTTTTCCCATGGGGGTAGGCAGAAACCACAGAACGCCACCTGCTACGATCCTTACATACTACTTTCGCCTCGTCCACATTCATACATCTGGTCATACAAGCACGCCGGTTCTCAGTTAGTTTCTTTTCTTTTCTCAGTTAGATAGTTCAGTTTGCTTACTGTCTTTATTTTAGTAGTAGTAAGCAGTAGTAGTAGAGCTCTTTGTAAAGGAGCTCGTCCGGGGAAGTACTACCACCATACCTATTTCTGCCGCAAAGCAGCGTTGCTGTGTTCCGGTTAAAAAAGTATGGGTGCCGATGTAAAGGCACATGAGACCTCAACTTTGTCTCTGGGATGTCAACGCATCTGCAAGACCTCTTCTATTGCAGATGTCTATAGGCATCGGTGACCACATAACATCAGGTGGGCCGTCGGTTTGCCTTGCAGTGATATAAAAAAATGACTTGACAAGTTTCGTCTAGGTAGATCCTAGTTTTCTTCAATCCGCGGTAAAATATGTACATAAATAAATATCTAGCATTAAATCAACATAAGATTCTAATCTAAGGATTAATTGTCATCGGAAATTGCAACCTGTATTATGTATATACTTTGGTATAAGTGTGTGATTCATAAAGTGACTAAGATAAGTAAGGAATAAAAATATTGTCGCAAATAAAGTGGTCAAGAGTTGATGCAGAAATAAATATAAATGCAGCTAGCATTTGCCTGCGGTTTTATCTGCGAACATTTTCTTACGGATCCTTAATTTTTTTGGAGATAAAATATAGCCTGTTTTACTCACTAATAATGTATGTTTAAATTGGTGAAAGAATTTTTAAAATCGGTCTAGTCGTTTTTGAGTTTATCCATTACAAAACGTATATAAGCCAGCCTTTTATAATATTTGCATATAATAAGATTCATACTATGTTTTAGCTCACCAATAAAAGTTTAGTTACAAGAAATCTATACAAATATACTTTTTTTTTTTTTTTTTTATAGACGGGAAATCATCAAATAACTTCCCCCGCCCTGGGCGGGGCGGGAGGGAGTGTCAGACTTTTACTGACTAAAACCCGTCTATGTTCCTTCATGTGCCCTTTGCGTTCCGGGGGCGCGGTATCTCTTTCGAACAACCCGCAGCCCCGGCAGGCATCGGCCCTCAGTGGCCCCATCCAATTTTGCTGACATCTCTTTGAGGCGCGCGTGGAACACGAACGCGCCGTCGACACAGTCTGTCGCTAGTGAACGTACGGACGGTGAGCTACCCATTGCTCACCGTCCACAGACCCGCGTCTACGGTGGCCGGGAGTTGTCACGTGGCTCCCGACGCCCGGATCGTCTACCGCGGCGGCCGCTGGGACGGGGGACCCTCCTTTCCCTCTCCCGTCCCGCCGCCTCATACAAATATACTAAAGCCATATTATACATCACGCCTGTATTCCCCGAAGGGTTAGGCAGAGGTGTACCAATGCACACCCACAGTTCGCCGGTATATTTAGGTCCTATGTAATAGGGGCGAGCTTATTGCCATTAAACGGGCACAAATCCTAACTCCGTGCTGCTACTGAGAATTTCATAGAAAACCCCAATAACAGTTTGCTAGACCTTATAATCAAATTCAAGATCTCTAGCGTAGCAGTCGCACTTCGGACCAGTCTAGGCTAACGAGACATTCAATAAAATTATTGTAATATTATGATGAAAGATCGCATGTTTTAGGTACTTATTTTTCCCCGAATTAGTTACTCTCACAATTTTTTGTTAAACAACACCAGTGCATGTAGAAATAAAGTACCTAAATACATATTCCATTGTGGTCGCATATGCCGCGGCGGCCATCTTGCAATGTTTTTTTTTTAATAACAATGACAGTTTCGTGACAGATGACGTACGCTAGAGGTGAGACACCTATCGATAAAATCTATATCGATGTTTTATTAAATTAAAAATGGTTAGTGCTGATAGTAACGTATTAAATTATCGTTATTATAGTTTTATTGTTAGGTAATTTAATAAATAAAAGTATTTTTATGTCTTTCGCTTTTGATGTTTCGCGCTGAAACGGTGGTGAAGTTTTTATAGTTACTATATTTTACGACTTGCATACAATTGGGTAGTTGACACCACCGTCAATTGACATACTTTTTATGAACTGTCAAAACGCGATTCTCCCATAGATTTTGTATGGCAATATACCGCTATGACGTCACTTATCGGCCTACTCAATTGACTAACTATTTATTGATTTTAAAGTAAATAAAAATCTGATTTTACAATAAATTAAAAAATTAATCGGTTTTCATGGGTAAAATAAAGTGCTTTTTTAGAGAAGTGGTGACTTATAATTATTGGTTAGTGGTGTCAACTACCCAATTATAGGCAGCTGAAGTTGATATATAATTTTCTTTTATTGCGAGATTAATATAGAACTGTTTTCTTTGTGTCGGGTTCAATACACAAAAGGTGCCTAGGGGACCCTATTATTAAGCCTCCGCTGTCTGTTTGTCAGTAGGCTGTATCTCATGAACCGTAATAGGTGGAGAGTTGAAATTTTCACAGAAATTATAAAAATAGAAATATGTTTTATAGAAAATCAAAAACAACTATAAATCACCGGCAAATTATAACACAAAACTGGCCAATTGCGAGTCGTTAACGTTTCTTGTATACCTTTTAAATTTTTATTCTTAGTATTTGTTGATACAGCGGTAATAGAAATACATACTGCGAACTTTTCAATTCTCTACCTAGTACGGTTCATGAGATACAGCGCATACGGATAGACAACAGAGACTTAGTAATGGGGTCTCGTGACCAACGTTCAAGTACGGAACCTAAAAAAAACATAATACAACTACTAGGGTCGGGTGGGTTCGATTCCCAGGTCGAGCAAAAAGTATTATTGGGTTTTACTATGAATTTTTCAGTAGCAGCTCGAAGTTTGGATTTGTGCCCGGTAATGACAATAGGCTCGCCCCCTATTACATGGGACCTAAAAACATACTGGCGAACTGTGGATGTCATTCTGCCTAACCCTTCAGTGAATACAGACGTGATGGTCTATGTATGTACAACAACTATTCACAGACAAAACCTTCCAAAACCACTCAACAATGATGCCGAAAAATTTCATAACACAAAAACGTTGAAAAATCTTCTGCAATTAAACTCTGTTTCCCAACTTCCCATACGTTCTGTAATAAACATTTATTTGACAAAATTTATCCAACAGTACCTTTTGTCATGACTACAATACTCCACGCTCCGTCGACTGAAATGATTTTGTACATGCATGTACGGTCACCAAAACAGATAAGGAACCATGCTACATCATACCTATTTCTGCTGCAAAGCTTCGTTGCTGTGTTCCGGTTTGAAGGGTTTGGGTGCTGATGTAATTACAGGCATAAGACATTTTAATTTTGTCTCTGGGAAGGCAACGCATTTGCAAGGCTTTTGGTATTGCAAATGTCTTTAGGCAGCGGTGACCACTTAACATCAGGTGGGCCGTCGGCTGGTTTGCCATATAAAGGTGTATAAAAAAACATGGTAGAAGAATTTTTAGAAGAATGGTTTTAAATAAGATTTGATTTAAAGTCTAGAAAACCAAATAGTTCATTTTCACAATTGAATTAAATTCGCAGACATTACAGTTTGGCAGGAAATTACAACTATACCTGACAACACAGAATACATATCTCTTTTGTCGACCGTACCTAGGTACTATTGTCGATATTTTTTTCGATAAAAACCTTGGGAGTTTCGACATTTTTCTTTGTTGAATATGTATATTTTTTTAAATATAATTTTGTAACATTCCGGTATTGAGTTTGGCAAGTTTCTATGGATAATTTGATAGATAGAAGTACCTGCCTATTGTGTAATATTTTTATAGTGGGTACCTATATGGTATTTGGACAAAAGTTGTTGCTATCGGACATTAATTTTATGTTGTCGTTTATTTTTGGGCTTGCAAATTGATTGGAGATAATAAAATGAATTTAAATACATTTGACAGAACATACCACAACGCCGAATGTATTTCCGAAAGGGTAAAGCAGAGGTGTACCAATGGACCTACAGTTCACCGGTATATTTTGGTCCAGTGTATTAGGGGGCGAGCCTATAGACCGGACACTAATCCTAGCACCGAGCTGCTACTGAAAATTTCATAGAAAAACCCAATAACACTTTTTCCTCCACTTGGGAATCGAACCCAAGACATCTAACGTAGCAGTCACGCTTAGAACCACTAGGTTAACGCGTCTTTTTTTATTTAAAAGGATATACTTTCAAATTAGTCGCATTGATTTTTAAACACGACTTCCAATTTCAATTCTAAACGTTGCGCCATTGCGTTGCGCATACTGTATTCTTACACCACTTCTTGCAAAGAACGCGAAAATATAAATAAAACACTGCACAAAACCTGATAAAACCAATAACTCTATACAATAATACAATCTAGTTCAAGCCGGCTAAGTGAATTGAAAACCAAATACCAATACAATACAATAGGTTAGGCGCGACATCGCCTCGGGGTTAAGTTATATCGTGCACTGCGACCCGGCTAATCGAAGGGTGGGTGGTGAGGGATGGGACATGCTACCAATTTATCGATATCGATGAACAGACGATTATAAAATAAATAAGACTTATACACCTACAGTTTTCCATAAAGGATTTAACGTGGGCGATGAGTAATTTGTTTTATGTCGTTTATAACTAAATTGTCCTTATAAGTTTCTACTCTACAACTAAGTTTATTGAGGACATCACTGACAGTTAGATTTTTACAATGTGATATTTAGATTATTATCATTTTGACATTTGATGTTAAGTCGTCACCTCTGCCGAAAGACATCTACAATACCAGAAGCCTTGCAATTGCGTTGTCATCCCTGAGACAAAGTTGAAATGTCTTATGTGCCTGTAATTACACCGGCGCATACACCTTTCAAACGGGAACACAGCAACGCTACTTTGCGGCAGAAACATGTATAGTGGTAGTACTTCCTCGGACGAGCTTCTTCACAAAGAGCTCTACTACTACTAAACTTGTTTTGGCACAACTAACTTCATTATTATTTGTATGCTCTCGAGTGAAATGTCGCAAAATGACCATGCTACTGTATCGTCCTACGTTTAAGAATAGATACGATTCGATTTGAAAGACAACCAAGACACGACAGCTATCGATTCGAATTTCATCAAATAGAACGGACTACTAAACCGTGGCAAGTTTTTACTGAAAAACCAGCCACGTAAGTAACTGATTAACAATTCTGTCTTAGATAAAAGATAATATTAAGTTATGCATCGTAAATTAGAACTCAGTGCAGTTGTAATACTTTCTATTTTCAACTGATTAGACGCGTCCACGTGAAATATAACGCACGTAAAAAGGACACATAAATAATAATGCTCACGCCGTTTTTGCTGCATGACATACACGTTATGCATTGATTACACGAATTGGCGATATAAGTTGAGCACTTGGTGGGGTGTCAGTGGCAGCGGATAGCGACAGGTGTTTAACAATTTTTTTTTGTTATAGCTTTTTTTTGCAGACAATGTTTTAGGAATCTTGATTTATTGATGTATTTTAGTGAGTGAGTGCTAATATTATAAAGCTGAAGAGTTTGTTTGTTTGTTTGTTTGTTTGAACGCGCTAATCTCAGGAACTACCGGTCCGATTTGAAAAATTCTTTTTTTGTTGGATAGCCCATTTATCGAGGAAGGTTATAGGTTATATAACATCACGCTACTACTTACGGGAGTGAAGCAGTATTCAAAAACGTAACTTAAGGCGGATGAATAAAGCCACGCGGACGAAGTCGCGGGCAGAAGCTAGTATTGTTATAATTTCTTTAAATTGCTTTAATGCTTTTTGACTTTGAACTATTACTATGCAGCTATAGGTAAAAAAATAATACTTCAGATTCAAACCCATCTGAGGTAAAATGTAAGTTCATAGGAAAAATTAGACCCACTTAACCATCTTCGCATAATCTACCAATAATTACTAAAAGTATGTTTGCTTTTATGCTTTTTTGTTTGAAACAGGTCATCTCTGAAAGTACCACCAAGTCCGATTATGAAAATTCTTTCATTGATACAAAGCTACACTATTGTCGAATGTTATTGGCTATGTTTTGTGGTATATTTGATATTAATTTACTTTTATGTAGACAGACTCGAGAGCTAGAAGCTAGTAAAGAATAAAACTATAAAAAAAACTCTCCCAAACACCTTTTTCAACTTAAGTTAAACTAAATAAAACGCTCCCGCTCCACGCTGTCACAGCAACTCCACATTTATCAATAATGTTACTTGTCACTCAGGTCCGGCGGGTTGCATGCCTATAACTTGTATTAACGCTATAATGAACTATAACATATTGCAATCATAATTCTTATGTAACCGCAATAACTTTATCTCAAGGAAAATGAGAGATATCGTGGCCTTGATTGTGATTTGTGCAAGGAACTTATAAATTACTACCGACTTCGACCGCGTGTATATTTTCATCCGCATCAAGTTACGTCTTTTGTTACTGCTCTGCTCTCGTGTGACATAGCGTGATGTTATATAGCCTATGTTACTTTCTAAAAATTTAGCTATGTATTGGGGAAAAAATGGTTAAAATCGGTCCAGTAATTTCGGAGCTTATTCGGTAGAAACTAACAAAAAAATCTTTCTTCTTTATAATATTGGTAATATCATGCAGAAGTACAAAGCTGTATAAAAGGAATAAAATACTCTTAATAAAGCCGAAAGTTACATGACGTACTTTCTATAATTGATTTTGAAAAGAAAAAAAAAATCTATCGATTAAAAAGTATCGACAAATTCCCACCCCTATATTTAACGGTACAGTAACGGCTGGCAACCCCGAGGCTCCGCCTTCATCCACGCTACCCCTGCTATGTGTATGTATGTTTATGTGTCAGTTTAGGTATTTTGTACAAAATTCTGTAGATGTCGCCAATATGTCTAAACTGAAATTGAATTTAGTATGTGAGGATTGGATAGTAGACACTAATTAATCAGTAATTTGAAGACACAATACATCTTCACTAAAATTCAAGTCGTATTATAATTTAAATAAGACCATTAAAAGGCACATTTGAGCGTCATTTGCAAGAAAGAAAAAATATGATATTTTGAATTTAGTTACATCTAAACTAACATTTTATTTTAGCCCTGAAAATCACATTAAAAATGCATTTTTAAGACGTGTAGTTTGGTCTATAAGTTGCATTAAAAACTATACATTTTTCCCATAGTGAGAGTAGCACGATTGCCAAAAAGAAATTTTATACATAAACATTTATTATCAATACTCATTATAATGAAGCTGAAGAGTTTTTTGCGTATTTGTTTAAACGCATCATTGAAACTTATAGTCGGATTTCAAAAAATATTTCTGTATATGATAGCCAGATTCATGAGGAAAATTATAGGCTATATAACATCACGCCACAACCCACAGGAGCGGAGCAGCAACAAAAGACGCAACCGAAAAAACCACTCAAACAAAATCACGCGCATAAAATTATCCAGTTCATAAATTCACATATTTTCTTCTAGCTTATAGTTATTTATGTAAATATATAAACATTATATATGCGTATATATACATATGTATGTTAATAGCGTAGATTAACATTCGTATGAATGGTCAATTAAATAATTTACATATACGACTGTCGGCAAATGGCAGAACATGGATTGTAAGATATTTTTTCTTCTAATAATTATAAATATTGAAATCGATAACTTCGATTTATTTTGTAGTGTTGTAAACACGTTTTTTAGGCTAGCCGCACACACGCAATAATATTGACAATAAAGTACGTATTGTCAATAATATTGTGTGTGTGCGGCCTGTATTGCGGTATTTTTCTATAGATCTTGAAATTCTGACAATATTGGATTGTCAATATTATTGTGTGTGTGCGGCTAGCCTTAGGGCCCCGTAGGTACGTAATGGGTGCCACACGGAACACTATTAGTAAGTCTTTCTTTTAGAATGTAATAGGTAGAGACTTGAAAATTTCGCGAAGTTTTAATGAAATTAATATGGTTATTTGACACAGATTATGCTTGTTTGTTTGAAAGCGATAATCTCAGAAACGACTGGTCCAATTTGAAAAAATCCGCCAGAACGGAGAGAGATGGATAATAGTCTGGAATAACACATATTAAGATTCTATATATCCCAGAAAATATAGATAATTTATCAACTTTGTGTTATTAGGTTTTCCTATGAAAATTCCCAATAGCAGCACGGAGTTAGGATTTGTGCCCGGTTTATGGCAATAGGTTCGCCCCCTATTACATGAAGCATTACTTACCTACCGGCGAAACTATGGGTGTACACTAGTACACCTCTACCTAATCCTTCGAGGAATACAGGCGTGAAGTATGTGTGTGTTACCAATTTTGACGAGAAAGAAGTCGCCGGGCTAACAACGTATTCAGTTGTCAATTCTAAACCAACCATTTTCTTTCAACAGGTGAAGATCTGGTTCCAAAACCGGCGCAGCAAGTACAAGAAGATGATGAAGGCAGCTCAGGTGGGCGCTCCTCCGCCCAGCCTCGGTCTACCGCCCAGCAGTCCGCCCAATAACAACCAACTATTACACGGTAAGAAACCTTCAAGACTGTAAATATTATACCTATTATTATTACCTGAAAACCCTAGAAAGGGGTTATGTTTTTTGGCATTGGATATAAAACGAAAAAAAGTACTGTAAAACTGAGGATTAAGGTCTAATTTGATTTGTTACTAAACTTGTGTGTAAGTTTATACCCGTGATTTAGACCACGTGAATGTCGGATTTCAGCAATGTTTCTTTTTTAAAACTATTCAAAGTTACTCCTTATAATATCAGCTATCTGCTAGTGATAATCCTATGAATAATCGGTCTAGCCGTTTAAAACATCAGCAGGAACAGACAGACACACATAAATTAACATAAACATTTCATTTTTATAATTTTACACGGTATCTATACCGAAAAAAAACCTTTCTTTTTATTTCTGTGTATCTGTCATTACATTACAAACAGACACTTGAATTTTATTTATTTATATATCTCAACAACGGGATTATAATAACGAATATAATAGGCCAAAAACAAGAGTACCTAAATACCAATTCTAAACCATAAATTTCACCCCCAGGCGGCGGCGGCAGCTCCAGCGGTTCTCAACACTCCCCTTCGGCGTACCAAAGTGGAGGGCCGGCGCAGGCGCACTCTCCCACCCCCAGCTCGACCCCAGTGTCGGAGCTCTCCCCCGGGCTCTCCCCCACGGGCACCCCATGGGATGTGAAGCAGCAGCCGCAACCAGCATGGGATGTCAAGGTCGGATATGTAAGGGAACATATTTTTTGAATAGGGGTTTTCGGCCCTTGAGGCGGTTTAGAAACTCTGACACTAGGGTGTGTGGGGTCGTTAGGCCTTACTGCCCACACGATAAAGAAGAATAGGAATTTTAAATGGTCACCTACTTTTTTGAGGTTTTCTTTGAGCTAGTACGTAAGCCTATTTCTCTTCAAAACAAGGAAGAGGGAAAAAAAAAGAAAATGTTAGCCAAGAATATACGGCGTAAAACAAACCATATGGCATAATTTTATTAACAACACATACAGCCCATCAAATTAAGTAACTAAAAACAAAATGTTAGAAACTTGGAACCAACTTCAATATCACCGTAATCAGAAGACCAAGCTATGGTTCAGAACAAAAAAATATTGCTATGAGTGAAAGAATATCCTTTGGTAAAAAAAAAAACGCTTAACGTTGCGTTTACTTTACCCGTAATTATATTGGTTTTAAACAACAGCCTGTAAAACATAATATAAAAACCAGCCATCTCACTTGAATGTAAGTATGGTACCTTTTAAGCCTGATACCTGAAATAGTGACCAGCATTAAAAGTAGCAAGTAATATACCGTCTAAACGACATTCCTCTATCTATTCTCAAAATTTCAACCATGTTAAAATTACGTAGATCTGAAGAAAACATGCAAGAAAATTCGAAAAAAGAATTAACCAATTTTTTCTTTATGTTTAGCCGACGGCAGGACGGTCGCCTGATGGTAGCTCGTGTGACGTCAAGCCACCACACCAGCAGTCGTGGGATCCGAGGGTCGGATACGTAAGTTACACACCATCACTTCCAAGGTTTTCCAATTATTGCATTACTCAATTAAAATAACACGCCTTTTCTTTCACTCTTTCCAATTTAAGAAAAACAATTTTTAAAATAGAATGCTGAAATCTTATTCGACAATTAAAATATAAATACAATAATTGGAAAATTATTTTAAATTTTTACTTATTTTAAATTCAATTAAATTTACAAAAGAATGAATTCTAATTTTGAAAGTATTTGAATTTGCTTTAATTGGAAAATAAATGGCATGTTATTTTAAGAATTTAATGCAATTATTATTTGGAAAAAGATATGATTTTTATATTTACTATTTTAGTAAAATGTTTTGTGAAGTTAGATAAGTTTAGGTATTTTACCTAAAGATATACATATTTTTGAGGGGAGCTATCTTTTCTTATCGTAGGAGGGGGGTTATTTCGCGCCTCAATCCGATGACATAGAAGGATCACCAGGCGCAGACGGCATGAGGGGCCGACCTATGCCTTGGATGCTGAAGGTAAGGGTTCGATTCCGTGTCGTGTTTGTCAAAATGCACGTAGTTTTTAAACTTATTCATATTTATATTTTACTAGCTTTTCGGCTATTGCGGATGAAGTCGCGGTGAATAAGAAGTAGTCCGTTCTTAGAATTTAAATTTACCCCCCACAGAATTTTATTTAAATTAGTTCAGTGGTTTAATCGTGAAAGCGTAATAGGCAGACAAAGTTACTTTCGAGTTAGAGTTAGTTTACAAACAATGTAATCTAAAAACAGAGAATATATTTATGTATCAAATAATACTGTTTTAAAGTTTACAATCGAAAATACAAAAAATATTACCTCTTTAACATTCAAATCGCTTAACCAATAATCATTTTGTTTAACAAAAACAAACATAAAAATCTTCGCTATTTAAATAATTTATATTCTCGAAAACATTCACATTTCCATAGAAAGCTTACTAAAACAAGTTTGTATGGTTGCGTGTGTGAAAATTATAAAAAAAAAACTGTATAAAACTTATTAGATAATGGGCGTGGGTGTGCCGGGCGCGCCTAACGTTTTCAACGATTAGTTTCCGACTAGCCTCTACCGCGACTTCACTTGGAAGTACCTTTAATATTGTTAATTAATTTGCTATGTTACTAAACAACAGATGTTCTGTAGGAACTACTAGGATCTGCCCGCGGATCTGCCCGCTTTAAAATAACTTTCCTAAGATGAAATTGTATCATTACAGGGATAAAAGTACCTTATGTGTTAATCCAGGTAATGGTATATCTACGTGCCAATTTTTATCTAAATCTGTTCAACGGTTCCGCGTGATTAAGTATCAAACAACAAAACATCTTCACAATTTTTTACATTTACAATATTATTTTATGATTATTAGGATTAACCTAAACACAGAACTTATAAGTAGTAATTAATTTACAAAGTATGTACAATTTATAAAAAAGGAGAAAGCTCATAGGGCCTCGAAAATCTCGTCCGCATCGCTGGCAATGCCGCCGACCTGGGACCGACTCTGGAAAAAAACAGCAGATTTTTTTAGTGTTATAAATGTGGTTCAAAACTGTCTTCTAATGGTCTAATTGCAAAAATTTTGAGACTTAACTTTGACTTTATATTATTTTGCCTTCGACTACGTCCGTGTAAATGACGGTTTTCACGGACGCAAACGAATTCGCAGAATAAAAAGTAGCCTATATCCTTTCTTAGGGTTCAAACTTACCGCGCACCAAATTTCTACAAACTCGATGCACTGGTTTAGTAGAGATCTTAAGGATACGATAATAAGAATGGATCTACAATAAAGATACATAAGCAATCCTAATTTACACCACATACAATCTAACAATGCCCTTTCTTTGTCGTAGGGCGCGCCACCCGGTCCTTGGGACATGAAAGGCGCGCACGCCGCCCACGCATTGCACCATCAGGGCGCCCCGCAACCTCACCCGCCCTACGTGCCACAGTACTCGTGGTACCAAACCGACGCCAACCCAGGGTTACTTACGTAAGTTCAAATTGATTACTCGTTTAATTGTAACTGGTACTTTCAGTGTTAATAGTGGATGAAGGATTTATGTCACAGGATTTATATATAAGGTGACTGTTCTGAAAACCTGAATTATGAACAAGTTTTACTATGGGACCAACCCTGTATATTGACAATTTTAATCGTCATAAATAAACTAAGCCATCAGAGGAAATAATTAACTGCTATGGCAGTTAAGACAACAAAAGACAAATTTCCATTCATACCACTTTCAACACTGATTGTACCAGAAATGCCAATGGGTCTAAATATTGGCTAAACGTGAGACATATCACTGTATCACAGCCTATCCTTTCTGGAATGCATGGCCAGCTGGAAAACGGGTACCGGAGTAAAAAAGTAAGTCAAAAACTCATGTCACTACAAGCAACCAAATTTGGTACCTGGTACCACGGCCCAGGGTACACCAGATTTGCCATTTTATGTCTATCTAGCCTGTCAATCCTGGTACCAGTTGGATGCCACACCACGTAAGTCCCATAAACATGTTTTTCATCAAGAGATCATCTTCAACAGCCTATCGCAGTCCACTGCAGGACATAGGCCTCTACAAAAATGGGGAATGAATCACCACGCTTGGCAAGCGGGTTGGTGACTGGAGACAAGAGGTGGCACCTGGTCTTCGTGCCACAATGCTCCTGGTACCAGGCCGATGGCAATCCTGGGTCAGTCAGTAAGTTTGCATTCTGCCTATGGTTCATTAATTTAAGAGATCTGCGCTAGGTTAAAAGAATAGATTAATCAAAATTATCTGTAGGACATTTCCAAAAATTTCGCTTTCATAATGACCCTTGAATTTAAGTAGTACCTGTTGCATACACTACAATGCCGTCCCATTTTCAGTACAATTAAATTTTCAATTAATTGAATGAAAAAATCAAGGACAACCAATTAAAATTTTCCAATTGCACTGTAATTTCCGCTTTATAATTTTCAATAATTAAATTCCCCTGGTAGTGAGTAATGTTTAGATATCTGCTTTTGTAGTTGTTTACTGTATATTTAATATTTTTTTCTTTTTGTCAACAGGGTATGGCCTGCAGTTTAACAGCCCTCGCACAAACACAAACCTAACTAAAATGTAAGTGTATATTCACTATAAATGGCGGACAGGAATGACAGCCATCACAAAATGGCGTCGTTTATTTGGCGCGAAAGCATCGGCACAACCAACTTTTAGTTTTAAGCAGAATTATTTAATAGTTATAATGAAAATCATTGTAAATTTTTATAATTAATTATAAATAGGGAATAAATGTTCATAATGGTTACTGATGTAATAAAATAATTATTGTTAAAAAAAACAGATATTGATGGACCAAATAATTAATGAATGCAAAAAATCTTAGTTGATTTAGAGCTATTTTATTTTCTTTTGCATGTTTTTGGAACGTTTATACAACTATAAAAAATAATTCAAAAACCTTGTTTTTTTTTCCAAAATACGTTTCTTTAACTAATTGCTTGGCCCATCAATAAACTGTATTCCTAAAAATAACGTAAAGTCTGGTACACCCGGATACGTATGAGCCAATCAGGTATCGTGTAACCTAAAACGCTCGTTTCTGATTGGCTGATAATCACGTGACGCTCTGAAATGGACGAATAACGTTATTTTGACTAATGGCAGATGTGAATGTGTTGGATCTTTTATTTAACTTTTAGTTTCCCGGAACATAAAAAATTAGCAGAATTTTATATACTTAAAGATTTTTATTGAATTTGCGATCTAAATTTGAATTTTAACTGAATTGAGTTTTTGAAACAGGAGATGGAGTACTAAAATTGGTTAAACTAAAATAATTTTACCAATTAATAGCAAAACTCAAATGAATTAAATTCGGATATCCTTTCGCTTTTTGTAAGTAAAAAGAAAATGAAAATTGGTTGCAATATTGGCTTTTTATTAGATCATTTTCTCAAAAAAATATTATTTAAAAAATATTGAAACTATTATTGGTCAACTGTAACTAAAATTATTATTTGAAAAATTCATTTTTTTTATTTATTTAGATATAAATCTTCGAAAAAAAAAACTATCAAACGGGAACTCAAAACCAGTCTGTTGTGATAAATAATTTTAAGTTTTTTTTTTATATAGAACAATAATTTGAGTTAAAAAAAATTGTATTTATTACATTTTGTGCAAAAATCATGTGTTCTGAATGCAAAAAGATTTTTGTTTTAAGCTATAAATATTATTATTATCTTTAATTTCAACTGCAATTTCTTTATTACCTGTAAATAATATAGTCTATTCATATTTCTTAAAATTTTGAGACCAATTTTTTTATTTTAATTTTTTCAATTATTTTTTTTCCGTTTTTTTATTTTTTGCAATATTTAAGTTACATGAATAGACTATATTATAATATATCTTTATTTCTAGAATGGGTCTTTACGGGATGAAATAAAATTTTGTAAATATTTTTTGTAATATATAGAAAAATAAACTATACATATAAATATAGGTAGCGTAATTACTTTTTAACTACAATGTATTATAAGGAAAGCGGAAATAAGAAAAAAAAGTGAATTAATTTCTTTTGTCAAATAAAAAGAGAAAAATATTATATTTTCGTGTTTTTATTTTGTTGTTTGTAAACCGCAAATTGAACCTTAATTACATACACACACGACAGATGTTAAATAGCTTTTGTTTCACAAAATAATAAACGGAAGTGGTTTTGCAAAATGGTTATTATATTTCAAGACAATAACTGTCAGGTAGATTTGCTTTTCTGCTCAGTAGAAGCTCGGAGTTTAGATTTGTGCCCGATTAATGGCAATAGGCTCGCCCTCTATTACTTGGCACCTAAATATACCGGCGAACTGTGGGTGTACATTGGTACACCTCTGCCTAACCCTTCGGGTAATACAGGCGCTATGGTATATATTTTTTTTAGATTTATTTTTTATCCGAGATGGGTTTGCTCTTGACTCTAGTCTAGGTCAGAGGTGACAGAGACAAAGTCGACGATGGAGTGAGCTTACCCAGAGGAAGCCTGTTCACTCTCACTTTGAAGAGATTAGGGTTGAATGCGTTCTGAAATTCAGACCCAGGTACAGAATTTAATATTCATACAGAATTTTATATTAAGTGTCGTGATGGCCTAGTGGTTAAGGCGCCCGCCTCTCATGCACGAGGTTGTGGGTTCGCAACCGGGCACGGGCAAGTACCAATGTGACTTTTTCTAATTCATATGTACTTTCTAAGTGACACTAGGGTGTGTGGGGTCGTAAGACCTTACTGCCCACACGATAAAGAAGAGGGTGAAAATACACATAAGAATAATAACTACAATACCAGCTTATTATTGTCCCACTGCAGGTCAAAGGCCTCTTCTCATACAGAGAAGGCACGGGCATTGATCACTACGGTTGCTCAAGACGGATTAGCGGACTATTGATATGTCCAAGTTTCCTCGCGTTGCTTTCCTTCACCGATGTCAGTGATGTCCAAGATAAACTTAGAAAATAGTTACTTCCACATGACTCGTGAATATACTCGTAAATAACTTTTATAAGGGAGCTAATTCTGAACTACGAATAATAATTGTTCGCTTCTTATAAAAAAAAGCGCAACAATAAGATCAAAATGCTTGTCTTACAAATGCACTTTAACAAGAGGGCCTATTAATAAATTAATAATAATCTTTATTTCTTTTTAAATAAACGTTGCCCCACACTAGGAAATTCTCCTGTGTCGTGGGTGCGTTTACAAACATATAAACTTACATACACAAACAGCCAGATCCAGAACAGAACTATCTGTTGGTCATACAAATATTTGTTCCGTGCGGGAATCGAACCCGCGACACGCAGCGCAGCAGTCGATCGCTCGGCCAACCGAGTCGTCAAATAATAATATTTGAAAAAATCTCTTGCCATCAATCAAGACTAGTGAAGCACTCAGGAGGTTTATAGAGTTGGTGTATTGAATTTGGGAACTCTTCAATATGAACACAGCTTAACATTATAATAAAGTTTATAAGTTCAATTAACAAAAGATGAAAATAACAACTTAAAACACTAATGCAAAGCGAGAGTAAATGATGATCCTTCTCAATAGTTTTTAGCGGACTGTCCGCTTAAATAATTGAAGGTCCGTCCGTCGGAAGGCAGCCCGACATGATCAGGGACCAGGATCAACGGCTTTACATAGTTTCCAAAACTACCGTGTTTGTCGCACCACCAACACACTACAAAACTCCGGGCTGCTGCTTAGAAATTCTGCTGGAAACCGAACCAGAGACCTCACGCCCAGCGGTTGATCTTGCGACCAAGATACCAAACAGGCAGTGACCTACGTAAGTAAAGGTAAAATGGTAAATTCAAACTTCTTTTTAAACCTAGTAGGTAATAATAGCTACAACATTTTATTTTTCTTACATACATACATACCATCACGCCCTATAGTCTCCGAAGAGTTAGGCAGAGGTGTACCGTTTGCTCCGCCCTCGTGGCAACCTCTCAAGTCAAAACTATATACTGAATAATAAAAGCTGAAGAGATTTTTGTTTGTTTAAACATTCAAATCTCTGAAGCTACAAGCTAAATTGAAAAAAAAACAAATGTAATAGCCAGATTAACGAAGAATAGTATATGCTATAAAACATTACGCTGCGACACACGGGAGCCCAGCAGTAACCAAAGACATAACGCAGGTGAAAAAAAAACTATGTTGGCTAAGGAGCCGTCAAAAGCTAATTAGTAAAAACAATAATTCATTCAATTTATGAATACGGTCTGTCCCATAGGAATATTAACTAATTAAATAAGGTTGCATATGGCTAAACAAGGTGGACGGACGACCTGATTAAGACCGCAGGAAGACGCTGGATGCAGGCCGCTTCTAACCAGTCTTTTTGGAAATCTATGGGGCTATGTCCAGCTGTGGACGTCCTGCGGCTGATATGATGATGGTGATGATGATGATGATGATGATGGCTAAACCTACCATACCTATCTACAGTATCTACTCCATTTTACTGTTTGTACTCTGCATATCTTTAAAGAAAATGACAGCTTTTATGATAGGTAGGCATATAATATTTCTAATAAAAATCTATATTTTTTTAATTACTCGCCCTTATATATAATTCATGATTCACACTACTCGCAAAATGTTGGTCAAAAATGTCAATTTACCAGATAATGTCCAGTAGGTAGGTAGGTAGGTACTACTAGCAACAAAAGTCGTTTAACAGTAACGTTTTTGAAGTCACAATGATTGAGCACAATATAAAAATTAAAACCGGAATGAAAGTAATCGTGAAAATGCGAAATTTCGATATTATGTACCTGAAATTACCAAAATATGGCTTTACCCTTTCTCTTACAAAAACGTTGCCTTACTGTAGGAATTTCTCAACATATAAACTTACATACACAAACAAACAGACCCAGATGAACCCGTAGGCCAGGCAAAGTTTCTTCGAGCCCGCAAAACGCAGCACAGCACCCAATCGCTTACTCACTGCACCAACCAAGACATCAATTTAAATAAAATAAAATATATATACCATCACGCCTGTATTCCCCGAAGGGTTAGGCAGAGGTGTACCAATGTACACCCACAGTTCGCCGGTATATTTAGGTCCCATGTATTAGGGGGCGAGCCTATTGCCGTTAACCCAGGACCACTAGGCCAACGAGGCAGTTCAAACGACAAGTAAAAGTAACTGCCTCGTTAGCCTAGTGGTCCTAAGCGCGACTGCTACGCTAGAGGTCTTGGGTTCGATTCCCAGGTCGATCAAAGTGTTATTGGGTTTTTCTATAAAATTCTCAGTAACAGCTCGGAGTTAGGATTTGTGCCCGGTTGATAGCAATAGGCTCGCCTCTATTACATGGGGCCTAAACATACCGGCGGACTGTGGGTGTGTCTTACTACACCTCTGCCTTACCCTTCGGGGAATACAGGCGTGATGGTATGTATGTAAAAGTAACATCATCAATTGACCTTTTTTTCACCCCTTACCTGTCTTTAGCACAATTGAGTCACCTTCTACCTAATTAAACAACTGAGTTTGAAAAATGTTAACGATAATTTTTAATCAATTTACTTGTTCATAAATTGTTCAAGAAGGCAGTTTGAGTCGTGAAAAACCTCTCTTGAACAATTAAAACGGCATTTGGTCAATGAGTGTTCAAGACAGACGACAGTAAGAATTCAAGAAGAAAAAAAAATGCGATTATGAAAATTTTATTTCACATTATTAACTTACTTTTACGAGTATTCGAGAAACCAGGATTTCTGAGAAATGTTTGAGTGAAAACAGGTGTGTTTTGCATTTGTACCCCGCATGAGATGTTGTATCTATAATATTATACTAAAATTAAAATAAAAAGTCTTTATTTGGAACTTAAAAATACATACATAGCATCACGCCTGTTCCCCGTAGGGTTAGGCAGAGGTGTACGAATGTACACACACAATCCGCCTGTAAGTTTAGGTCTCATGTACCTAATAGGGGTGAGCCTATTGCCATTAACCGGGTTACTTAAAAATATGTACATAAAACAATGTTTATAAGTACCTAACGATGATAGCTTATGATCTATTGTCATCATCATCAGCTTGCAACAGTCCACTGCTGAACATAGACCTCTTCAATCGCAAGCATAACTCTATAAGACAATGTTATGAATGATGATGATATGATATGCTATTATCTGGACCGATTTCGGTCACAGCGGCCAATCTCAATGGAGACTAGCCAAGTACGCAGGAGATATTATAGAGTACAAGTATATGACTGTGTGGACACAGGTGCACTCCTTTTCCCTCCCTCTCGTAGTACGATGGGACGGCAATCCGACATGACCGGAGAGATCAGGACCAGGATCAGGATCAGGGTCCTGAGAAACCCCCGTGTCACCGTAGACACGGGGGTCACACCACCGACTTCCAGACTCCGGGCTGCTACTGAGAAATTCCTAATGACCTACCCCTGTAATCTAGCGATTTTTTATTAATTGTACATACTTTGTAATTTAATTACATACTCCTAGCTTCTGCCCGCGAATCCATCCGCGTCAAATTTTATATACCATCCTACGGGTACCGTACATTTTTAGGCATAAAAAGTATCCTTTGTGTTATTCCACAGTACAATCTATCTCATTACCAAATTTAATCCAGATCCGTTCAGCCGTTTAAAGGATTTTTATATGATTATGATTTAGAAGTTTTACGTTTAGGTTAACTCTAAAAATTTAAATAAATATATCATCCCGAAAAACTCGAAAAACCCACCACTCGAAAAACCCCCCACTCGAAAAACCCAACCACCAAAAAAATCAATTGAACCCCATTAACCAACCAACGTGTTACCAGTCTCCAATAACCTGTAAAAGGGTTGGACTTTTTGAGTATATCGACGAAAAACATTGGGTGTAATTAAAATGGCGATCGTCAGCCAATTATATACGCCTTTATTGAAACGTACAGCAGATGGTCGGATAGTGATGTTGTTTTTGTGACAGCGGCGAACCACAAAGAATATTTGTGTTTTTGTCGCGAGTTTGTAGTACCACAAAGCATTTGTTGGTCCAACGCCGTGAGTTCGGACTTGAGAAGAAAAATTGATGACATAGAAATACTTGCACGTAGTTGGTTGTCCGGTTTTGAAAAGGTACTTAGGTCCTAGCAATAGTGAGGTAAATGGCTGGATCAATTTTTAAATTGAATTGTGAGTTTTGCACATACTTATTGTAAGAGAGCACGAGGGCTTTCTGTAGTTTTAAATATGTACAATAGGAAGATTAAATCTATAATTGTAACAATATTTGATTTTCATGTAAATATAGATGCTTTTGCGCTATCAAATGATGTATGTTTTGATTATCTAGTCCTAGGTTATTTTTAGCATTAATGTAACTTAGGATACATCTAGAATTAAGGTAAATATATGATTCTAGATTATAAGTAAATTTAATGACAAAAATGTGCATATTTGATTGGTGGAACATTTGTTGATGATGTCGCGCCCTACCCACTACTTCCACCACCGTAGAGACATATGGGAGAAATACTGTGACGTGATTGGTGCAAACACCTTTTGTTATTTTATTTGTCATGGCACTACTTGCACCCACGTAGGAAAGTCATAAATATAGCCGCCTCACGGCAAAATTTGTCAGTCGTAAGTCAGTCGTACTGTAGCAATCATCGGAAGCTTGTGAACAACAATATAAGTGGTTGAAGACTCTGCTCGTCTTTTATTTAATTCTTCGGAACCCTCGACCCGTGCGCCTGAATATTCTACAATTTTGGTCCTTCGAGCCGGATCCTGCGTCTGAAGAATTACATCTCAAGCCTGAAGAGTTTGAAGTTTCAAGCCTGAGAAGTCTGAAGCATTCAAGATGAGTGAACGAAGCTCAGTCGCCACGAGGAGCAAGCTGCGCAAATTGGAGGCAGCGTTGAACAAGCGACGAGAGATGGAAGCCGATTCAGGAGTGCCGTCTGAAATGGCACCGGGATCACCTTCGATAGCGCCTACAGTGTCGTCGGCATTACCCGCACCCGTGATTCCATTGGCGGGCCCCGGACGCGTGATTGACCATCGCGACGCGGCTGCAGTGCCTCGGGAATCGGAGATACTACGGGTGGTACGGACGCCGAGATCAAGAACCAGCCACGTCTCATCGAAGAGCGGCCAGAAGAGTGCCGATTACCTCCGCCGGAGGGCCGAGTACAAGGCTGAGAGGGAATTAGTGCGCCTGAGGGAAAATCTCGTCAAGAAGAAGTTGGAGGCGGAACTGGCCGAGATAGATGCCGTCGCCGAAGAAGACTCGTCCGATGAAGAAACTACAACACGCCGTGTGGAAGATTGGATCACACACTCAGTGCCGAGTGAAACACAAGTGATCGCAGAAGCTCACGACGCGCAAGAAACAGTGCCAGTGCCAGTGCCCGCAGTAGTAACGACTGCGTACGGAGTGCCTGCAACCGAGAGTGCCGCGACCTCCCGCGGAGTGACAGTGACCGCGCCGCAAACAGCGTACGAACCGCAAACAGTGACCGCGCCGCAAACAGTGACCGCGCAACCGCATACAGTATATACGACCTCGATATCTGCGCTCCCTCAGTGTGCGCCCGCGACCGTACAGTTCCGCGAATATACGCCGATAGTAACGGCTAGTGTTCCGCGAGTGCCACCACGTGAAGTGCCTGAATGGGATCAATCGTTCGCCGAAGAAACGGAGAGAAGCAAGCCGCGAGACAGGAAAATAGATCAGCTGGCAGAAGCTATTTCAAACCTAGCTCGTCCGCGGCCAGTACCCAGGCAAGCCTATGAGTTGCCATACTTCAACGGTGACCCGGCAGAGTGGCTATCGTACAAGAACATGTACTGGGACACAACAGCTATGTACAACTTTAAGCCGCACGAGAACTTAGCGCGCTTGAAAACGTCACTGCAGGGAGAGGCAAAAATAGCGGTAGAAGACTTATTGCGGACATCAACTAACCCATCGGAGATTATGAAGGCACTGGATGAAGAGTTCGGACATCCTAATTTAATATTGGAGTGTGCGTTGAAGAAAGTGCGTGCGTTACCGAAAGTAACAGAAAGTGGTCGTGAGTTGAGAAAGTTCTCATCTACAGTGAGGAATTGTGTGTCGCTGTTGAGGAATGTGCACGCGAATGGATACCTGAACAACCCACAACTGGTGAGTGAATTACTGAGTAAATTAACGCCTGTGCAGAGGGCTCAATATGGCGACTTCGCAATGGGTATAGCGGCGTCTCAGGGCATCGATGTGAGAGTGTCGCCCAGCCTAGAGATATTGTCTGAATTCCTGAGCCATTTAGCCCGAGCTACGTCATTTTATGTGCAGATGGACATGGGCGCTGCCGGTCAAACGGCTAATGTTAAAAGTTTGAGAAGCGCACATAGTAAGCCAGGCATTCACTTTAAAAATGTTCAGAGATTACATGTACAAAGCGACAGCGAACAAGATAATAAGAACAATGTGCAGTGTGCTATGTGCAAGGGAGATCATAAATTACCGAAGTGTGAAAAGTTTGCGAAACTAACTTCTGATGAGAGATGGCAATTTGTAAAAGATCAGAGGATGTGTTTTAATTGTATAATAAAACAACATGCGAAGAAGTTCTGCCGAGCAAGCAAATGCTCGAAATGCCACTATGCACATCACGACTTACTGCACGTAGATAGAGAGCATAAAACTGAAAGCGTCACTAATGTGAAAGAATATAACGGCAAAGCGTTGTTGAAGATAATTCCCGTCTCCGTGTCAGTGAACGGAAACGAACGAGATTGCTACGCTCTACTGGACGACGGAGCTACAGTATCGCTTATCGACGACTCGATAGCTGGAAAGGCAACGGGTGATAGAATACCTTTAGTGCTAAAAAGTGCGCGCGGTAATGAGGTGTCTGATAAATCCTCAAGGAAAATATATGTGACAGTGCGCGGGCCAAATAAAGTGAATCACAAAATAAGTGTGCGTACGTTCAAGAGGCTGGATTTGCCCGCCCAAACGGTGCCGGCTGCGTTGATAAAGGAGCTCGCCCACCTGCGTGACTTGGGCCTGGAGGAAATGTGCGGAGTCAAGCCGATGCTGTTGCTGGGACAGGACAACTGGGAGTTGCTGGTCGGCGAGGAGATTCGCCGAGGAAAGTCCGGTAAGCCAGTTGCATCTTTGACCAAGCTAGGCTGGGTTCTGCATGGGCCCATAGGTAAAGGGTTTAGGGTAGGCTACGAAGCCGTGAACTGTTTAGCGGAACCTCTGTCTGAACTGCATGATATGGTGAAAAACCAATTCGAATTAGAAGCAATAGGTATAACCGAAATCCCTAGGTCTCATAAAGACATCGACAGAGCTTTAAAAATATTAGATGAAACCAGTAGCTTCACTATTAACGGCGAATGGGAAGTAGGATTGTTGTGGAGGCGTGACGATCCACAGCTACCCGATAACTATGCTTATGCGCGACAGAGACTGTCGGGAATAGAACGTAGGTTGCATAAGAATCCTACGTACGCGGAAGCATATGAAAATCAAATTGAACGATTAATTAGCGAGGGTTATGCGAGTAAAGCGGACGGCCGCTTCGAAGATCCGGTGTGGTACCTACCTCACTTTGGGGTACAGAATCCTAATAAGCCGGGGAAATTGAGACTAGTCTTCGACGCCGCCGCCACTTTTCAAGGTACCGCTCTTAACGATTGCTTGCTCGCGGGGCCAGACCTATTAAATTCTCTTTTAGGAATTCTAATTAGATTCCGATTGGGACCGGTAGCATTCACCGGAGATATAGCGGACATGTTCCTACGTATAAAAATCAGAGAACGTGACCGAGGGGCACAGCTTTTCTTGTGGAATAAAAATAATAGTGGAGAACCTGACACGTTTGTCATGAATTCAATGATTTTCGGTGCTGTGTCTTCCCCTACATCCGCAATCTATATTTTGAATAAAAATGCGGCCAGATTTAATAGTCAGTATCCCGAAGCAGTGTCGGCTATACATAACAGTCACTACATGGACGACTATTTAGATAGTGCATGGTCCGTCGCGCAGGCTAGCAAACGCATAGAGGAGGTGGCTCACATCCACGCCGAAGGCGGGTTTAATATACGGGGGTGGGTCACCAATTCGCCACAACTCAGGGAGATTCTCGAAATAGAGATGCCCGACAGAGTCTCGTTAGAAAAAGACGAGGGCGCCACAGAGCGCACCTTAGGTATGATTTGGTCACCGGGGACCGATGAATTGGCTTTTGACCTATCATTTAAAAAGTTACCGAAGACAATTATAGAGGGTGACGTTGTTCCTACGAAGCGAGAGTTTCTTCGCTTCATAATGTCGGTGTTCGACTCGCTGGGTTTCCTGTATCCATGCGTCATTCAGTCGCGCATATTAATGCAGCAGATATGGCGTACAGGAATCCAGTGGGACGAGAGGCTGCATGAAGCGGAGGCAACTTTATGGTTCGCGTGGTTACGGAACCTTATAATCTTAAACAATATAACCATCCCGCGATGGTACGGTATAAAGTTATCAGAGGTAGAACTTCACGTCTTCGGGGACGCTAGTGAATCCGCCTACGCGGCAGTCGCCTACTTGGTGGGAAAAGATGCACTCGGCGTTAGGCGCGTTAGCTTCGTGATGGGGAAAGCTAGAGTGGCACCTAAAAAGGTGATTTCAATCCCACGCCTTGAGTTACAGGCGGCAGTGTTGGCCTGCAGGGTAGCCGACACCGTGGAGAAAGAGTTAGGAGTTGAAATCACCCGAAAGGTCTTATGGACAGATAGTAGGACAGTACTCAAATGGATCCACTCGGAAGCAACCGACTTCCAACGTTTTGTATCTCATAGGTTAGCAGAGATAGATAAAAGGTCAAAGATGAAAGACTGGCGCTGGGTTCCCTCGGCGATGAACCCAGCCGATAAAGGCACCCGGTTGGAGTGGCCCGTCAACAGTAATATGTGGCTTTCGGGTCCCTCATTTCTTTCCAGCCCACAGGAGCAATGGCCGGTGGACTCTGGAGTTGACGCAGTGTCAGAGGCAGACCTAGAGCGGGTACACAACGTGAACGTCACTACTAAGGCCGAACCCGCGCTGCCCTATGAAAGGTATAGTACGTGGACACGCATCTTATACGTAGTAGCACGTATAAAGGTCTTCACGGACCGCTGTCGCAAACGACGCGACTCGACAACCGTAACGGTCGACGATCTACGAGAGGCGGAGCTACGTTTACTGAAGATAGCACAAACTGAGAGCTTCGAGGAAGAATCAAAAGCTCTACAAGAAGCCCGCCCGCTACCACGGAACAATAAGATTAAAAAACTAGACCCAATGTTATTTGAAGATGGTTTGATACGGGTACGCGGCAGGTTGGGCGCCTGCAGTGAACTTACTTTCGGAGCGCGTCACCCCATTATTTTAGACGGAAAGCACGCCTTGACTCGGCTTATCATTAAAAGATACCACACAACAGCGCTTCACGCCAACCAGGAAACCGTGGTGAACTCTTTAAGAGAAAAGTTCTGGATAACGAACTTACGGTCAACAGTGAAAGCAATCGCAAGAGAATGTCAAACGTGCAGGATTAAGAAAGCCCAGCCGTCGACGCCTAAGATGGGCGACCTACCCATCGCGAGATTGGAGATTAATCGCCGGGCATTCGTCCACTGTGGAGTGGATTATTTTGGCCCTATGGAGGTGAGCATCGGACGGCGCCGGGAGAAGGGATGGGGCGTTCTATTTACTTGCCTCACCACACGCGCCGTACACCTGGAACTAGCGGCGTCGCTGAGTGCAGACTCAGCCATATTGGCGTTGCGACGCCTGATCGCACGTCGAGGATGTCCCGCGGACATATACTCCGACCGCGGGACCAACTTCGTTGGAGCACACGCCGAGCTACGCCAGGCCCTGCGCGACCTAGACGTGGGTCGCATTAGAAGCGAGGCGACAGGTCGGGGAATCGCCTGGCACTTTAACTCGCCAGCCGCCCCGCACATGGGCGGGAGCTGGGAGCGACTGGTGCGCTCCGTGAAGAACGCGCTGCGCTCTACTTTAAAAGAGCGCGCGCCTCGGGAGGAGGTGCTACTCACTCTCCTCGCAGAAGCCGAGCTGGTAATTAACAGCCGGCCACTAGCCTACGTGAGCACCGATGCTGAGCAACCCGTCGTGTTGACACCGAACCATCTCCTGCTTGGCACTGCCGCGGGAGATGCTCCGTGTACGCGTCAGCATGCCGCCGACATCGACTCGCGGCGCATGTGGCGCCAAGTAAACGCGCTGGCCGACCTCTTTTGGAGGCGATGGCTGCGCGAGTACCTGCCTACGCTCCAGCAACGACAAAAGTGGAACAGTGTAGTGCCGAACGTAAAAGTGGGCGATGTAGTGATAGTGGTCGATGACAACAAATCACGTAGTGAATGGACCAAAGGCATTATAGCCAAAGTGCATCCAGGTGCGGATAGTATTGTTAGAATTGTAGATATCAAAACTACAAAGGGTACGCTGCGTCGGCCCGTAGTAAAAGTTGTCGTGCTCCCTACTGACGGAAGCGCAATCGGTTGAACCCTCTTGCGGGGGGTGGAATTGTAAGAGAGCACGAGGGCTTTCTGTAGTTTTAAATATGTACAATAGGAAGATTAAATCTATAATTGTAACAATATTTGATTTTCATGTAAATATAGATGCTTTTGCGCTATCAAATGATGTATGTTTTGATTATCTAGTCCTAGGTTATTTTTAGCATTAATGTAACTTAGGATACATCTAGAATTAAGGTAAATATATGATTCTAGATTATAAGTAAATTTAATGACAAAAATGTGCATATTTGATTGGTGGAACATTTGTTGATGATGTCGCGCCCTACCCACTACTTCCACCACCGTAGAGACATATGGGAGAAATACTGTGACGTGATTGGTGCAAACACCTTTTGTTATTTTATTTGTCATGGCACTACTTGCACCCACGTAGGAAAGTCATAAATATAGCCGCCTCACGGCAAAATTTGTCAGTCGTAAGTCAGTCGTACTGTAGCAATCATCGGAAGCTTGTGAACAACAATATAAGTGGTTGAAGACTCTGCTCGTCTTTTATTTAATTCTTCGGAACCCTCGACCCGTGCGCCTGAATATTCTACACTTATATTTATTTAAATGCCTCGTTAGTCTAGTGGTTCTAAGCGCGATTGCTACGCTAAAGGTCTTGGGTACGACTCCCAGGTCGAGCAATGTTATTGCGAGTGTTATTGCGTTTTTCTTTAAATTCGTAGTAGCAGCTCGGAGTCAGGATTTGAACCCGGTTAATGGCAATACGCTCGTCCCCTATTACATGGGACCTAAAACATACCGGCGAACTGTGAGTTATTAATATTATTGTACTGTGAGTGTACATTAATATACCTCTGCCTAACCCATCGGGGATCACAGGCATGGTGTTATGTAAAATGTTAAAGATCTGTAAGAAAATTCACGCAAACAAAATCACGAACAAAAGCTAGTCAAACCATTTTATTCCGAACTCCACACTATAAGTAGTAACCACCAGATACAAATAGACAATACCAATTAACAACGACTAGTTGTCCCGTCTACCCTAAAGGTTGACAATTATTGCGCAGGAGTGCACCAACATTCTCCAGTGAACGCCGAAAAAATGACAGCTTTGACGTCAAAATTAACAGAAGACTTTGACAGTTGACAGTTATGATAACTGACACTTTTTAGCTGTCATTGTAACTGTGTTAATTGAGCTTGGTTTGGCAAAATGAGCCATTACACAATGTTTCTATAACTTAATTACATTTTTTTTTTTTTTATAGACGGGAAATCATCAAATAACTTCCCCCGCCCTGGGCGGGGCGGGAGGGAGTGTCAGACTTTTACTGACTAAAACCCGTCTATATTCCTTCATGTGCCCTTTGCGTTCCGGGGGCGCGGTATCTCTTTCGAACAACCCGCAGAATTTAATTAACTTATCATCATCATATCAACTACAGGACGTCCACTACTAGACATAAGCCTCCCCCATAGATTTCCAAAAAGACCGGTTGGAAGCGGCCTGCATCCAGCGTTTTCCTGCGGTTTTAATCAGGTCGTCCGTCCACCTTGTGGATGGACGTCCTGCGCTGCGCTCGTGCGTGGTCTCCAATCGAGAACTTTACTAATTTAATTAAATTAAAGTTAAACTTATTTTATGTGACAAATGTTTTGTATGTTTTGTTTTGCAATAACAGTTCAATGTGGCTGAGCGATTGGCTGTTGGGCTAAGTGTAGCGGGTTCGATTCCCGTACGGAATAAATATTTGTAAGTCCTACACATAGTTGTTACAGGTCTAGTTGGATGTGTATCTGAGTATAGACGTTTGTAAACGCACCCACGATACAGGGGAAATTAATAGAGAGCTGCAACGGTTTTATAAATAAAAACAATATTGAACATTTTAGTTTTTCTGGTCCAAGGGTTTAAGGTAACCATTGATAAGTCAGTGACTCAGGACTTTTGTTTTTATACCGGTCGTAAAAAGACACTAAAGTTATAATAAAATTATGTTCTTCCCATCATTCCGATATTTTTTATTCCGGACCAAGCCTTTGGTTACAGAGATAATTATTAAAGGAGTGTGAACTTTTTTTAGATTTAAAATATTGGCGAATTTAAACTTATATTTAAAAAAATGAACTAAAACTAACTAAACTTCAAACACCCCCACGAGCTCAGCAGTACTGTTGTATGTAGCCAGCGCACACTACCATAAACAGTGATTTATCACAACGAATATATTTTGTGCCCAATGTTACTTTATTATATATAATAGGTATTTATATTCTATCCTATACAACACCTCCAGTGTAAAAATTCGTTTTTGTTATTTTAAAACTTAAATGGATAGCCGACGGCCCGGTGGTCGCTTCTTCCTATAGACATCTGCAACACCAGAGGCCTTGCTTTGCCATCCCAGAGGAAAAATCGAAATCTCTGCTGTGGCTGTAATTACACCGTCACCTACACCTTGCAAACCGAAACATAGCATACTGCTGCTTTGCGGCAGAAATAGGTATGGTGGTAGCACTTCCCCGGACAAGCTCCTTAATAGGTACTACTACTAGATAGGCTCTTATATTATATCCTATACAACAGCTATTATATTTTCTATACCAAAATATAACATACCATCACGTCTGTATACCCCGAAGGGTTATGTATGGTATGTTTTAGGTCCCATGTAATAGAGGGCGAGCCTATTGCCATTAACCGGGCACAAATCCAAACTCCGAGCTGCTACTAAGAATTTCATAGAAAAACCCAATAACACTTTGCTCGACCTAGGAATCGAACCCAAGACCTCTAGTGTAGCTGGCGCGCCCACCACTAGGCTAACGAGGGAGGCAAAACATAACGTCTCATTCAAACCAAGTTTTATGAACAGATGTGGATTAAAAAAAACAGAGCTCTTTTTAAAAAAGTACCTTTTGTATCAAAAGCTATACAGAACCCAACAAAGGGCCTGTTTTATTATTTTTTAAAAGGGTTCCGTAGGCGTGGCGCTTCCGTCCGCATTCTCTAATAGTTTTGGGGTTGGCAACACCGGTTTTGTGTATTTTTTTCTACTGTGAATTTGACACTTATGGAAGAGGCGGTATTTCGCATTTTTTCGTACGTAAATTTTGAATAGAATCTAGTAAGATGTTTTTTAAAGAACAGCTGATATTGTAGATTATACTATGACGCTTGCTAGACCTACTAATACCGGCCTATTATTGTCAAACTGCCAAGACAAAGGCGTCTTCTCATACAGAGTATTGATTGACCACTACTGCTCAAGACGGATTGACGATTTCAGACTTTTATTAATAGTAATTAATATAAGTCTGAAATCTTCAATAAGTAAGCGAACTACGGCCCGCCACGTGGTTTATTTCATCCGCAATAAGTTACGTTTTTAGTTATTCCTCCGCCCCTATGGGTCATAGCGTGATGTTATAATATAGCCTATGTTACTCAGGAATAATATAGCAATCTTTTCTCTTTATAATATTAGTATACAAGTATAGATAAGTCCAGGTATCCTCATAATATCTTCCATCATCGAAGTCAGTTATGTCAAAAAATTAAATAACACCGCCCTTAAGACTACCTAATCAAATACATTTTAGACGGATTGAGACTAAGATTAGATTGCAATCGTTCCTAAAAATATAAATAAATATACCATCACGCCTTTATTCCCCGAAGGGTTAGGCAGAGGTGTAACAATGTACACCCACAGTTCACCGATATATTTAGGTCCCATGCACGGAGTAAGGAAAGAAGGTCCCATGTAATAGGGGGCGAGCCTATTGCCATTAACCGGGCACAAATCCAAACTCCGAGCTGCTACTGAGAATTTTATAGAACAACCCTATAACACTTTTTGCTCGACCTGAGAATTGAACCCAGGACCTCTAGCGAAGCAGTCGTGCTCAGAACCACTAGGCTAACGAGGTAATTCCTGAAAGTCAGTTGAACTACCTCCCTGATCTCAAGACCTTAACCACACCAAAATATTTGCACGTAAGGAACCCGTCTCCCTCAGCAACCGTACAGGGAACCCCAATCGGCGGGCAGCAGTGAACCACGCGTCAAAGATCTGGTACGTCAAAAACAATAGCAGTGAAGGAATTCTTGCGAGCAGGGCTGTCGCTATGTCGGGCGTGATTTTAAAAGAGATTTCTTAGGTTTCGAAGTGGGTATATAGATTTAAATTATAGGACTTTAGGTATAGGATACTGGTATTGAAAGGTTCTTTAATAATAACAGCCTATTATTGTACCACTGCAGGCAAAGGCCATAGAGAGAAGGCATGAGCATTGATTAACACGCTTACTTAAGGCGGATTAGCGATTTCAGCCTTATATTCTTCTTCTTAGCATGATGACAAACTATACTATAATAAATAATACAATAAACAATACAATACTATTATGATTTTTTTGTCGCCGGCTAGAATTTTACCACTTTGATGGCTTATAATCCGTACTAATATTATAAATGCGAAAGTAACTCTGTCTGTCTGTCTGTCCCTTCTTCACGCCTAAACCGCTGAACCGATTTCAATGAAATTTGGTACAGATATAGTCTGGGACCCGAGAAAGGACATAGGATAGTTTTCATCCCGGAAATCCCCCGGGAACGGGAACTATTAATCCACGCGGACGAAGTCACGGGCAAAAGCTAGTGATTAATGAATTCATCGTTCCATTGGATGTCAAATATATCATCAAATATTTTATGACAAGTCCAGGTTTCCTGACAATGTTTTCCTTAACCAATTTCAGTGATGTCCAAGATAAATTTGGACAGTGAATACGTATGAATCTCGTGCATTGTGCATAATGATGTATTCAAAATTCCAGCTCAATCGAACACCGGGAAGTTTTTTGGGTCAAATTAACTTGTGCTCACTAATAGATAGCTACATTATTTCTGAGTAACTTATGCTATATAACATCACGCTATAACATACGGGAGCGGAGCATTAACCAAAGACGTAACTTATGGCGGGTGGAATAAGCCACGTTGACGAAATCGCACGTAGTTCGCTTGTTTATTTTAATTGCAAAACTTTAGATGGATGTTTGCTCCTCCATCAAGCCAGAATGGCTAAACGGATCTAGATGAAATTTGACACAAAGGTAGATAGTCAGGAATAGCACATAGGCTATTTTTATTCATGCCATACCATCACGCCTGTATTCCCCGTAGGGCTAGGTAGAGGGGTACCAATGTACACCCATAGTTCGCCGATATGTTTAATCTATTTTTATATCCCGGAAAAAATTACTGTTCCAGTGAGATAACGTTATTAACTTTGACGCAGACGAAGTCGCGAACAGAACCTAGTTTAAAAATAAGTCTAGATCTACACCCAAAGCTGCCAACCCTACTAACAAGGTAAAAACTGAAGGCATATTTGTCCCTCTCTGCCGTTGGACAACAAGAAAGAAGTTATTTTTGTTTAAAAAAAAAACCTCAGTAGATATACTGGGACAGCGGCATTATCAAAGCGTTCTTAACGCGTCAGGAGATGAGAATGCTTAGCCTCTGTTTGTGTGAAAATGTGGAAAATATCGCCAGTGTTGTGTATGTGTGGGTGCTAGTACGTTAGCATGTGTTGGTGAGCTGTGTTGCACGATATTTTTGTGTGTGTGTGTGTGTAGTTTTTTGAAAAAAGGAATCGAGAGTAACATTTAATATCATCATGCCTGTATTCCCCGAAGGGTTAAGCAGAGGTGTACCAGCGGTATTGCAACACAGTTCGCCGGTATGTTTAAGTCCCATGTAATAGGGGGCGAGCCTATTGCAATTAACCGGGCACAAATCCTAACTCCGAGCAGCTACTGAGAATTTCATAAAATAAGAACTACTACGAATTGAACATGCATTAGGTTCGATGACGAGCATGTACCAAAGTGACTATAAATTCATTATGTTCTTACTAAGTTGAACTTAGACATCACTGACATAGGTGATGAGTCAGCATCGCCACGTTGTATGACAACGCTGATTCTTTGGCCCAAGAAAAGGCCAACCCTCTGGCCACGTCAAGAGTCAACCAGCAGTGGCATTCTATACGGTAATTCCACCGTCACTTCGACGCTCACTTCGCACTTCAAAGTGTCAAATAAAACAATGTCATTTCAATTTGATTGAATATTTGATGTCATTGAATAGCGACGTGAGATGCGAGTTCATGTCTGAATTTTACAGAATCGACGTACTATCTCTAAATAAAATAAATAATTCACTTGTGACTTTAAAATTAAAACTACTTTAACTAAAATAGACAGTTTTGAAAAACGTCATCAAAATTTTACTAGTATTTCGCTATTCCTTTTAGTTTTGTCTTAGTAATAATTATCTAAAGCGCCTTGTAGCTTTGCTGCAATATCTTTTTAACCACGTTTGTAGGCCTAGCACGAGTTAACTACTGCAAAAATATTCAGTAGTACCTAGTAGAGATCTTTGTGAAGGAGCTCGTCCGGGGAAGTACTACCACCATACCTATTTCTGCCGCAAAGCAGCGTTGCTGTGTTCCGGTTTGAAGGGTATGGGTGCCTGTGTAATTACAGACACATAAGACATTACAACTTTATCTCTGGGATGTCAACACATTTGCAAGGCCTCTGGTATTACAGCTGTCTATAGGCAGAGGTGATCACTTAACATCAGTTGGGCCGTCGGCTTGTTCTACAATACCAGCGGCCTTGAAAATGCATTGCCATCCCAGAGTCAAAGTAAAAATGTCTCATGTGCCTGTAATTACACCGGCACCCAAACCCTTCAAACCGGAACACAGCAACGCTGCTTTGCGGCTGAAATAGATATAATTTTATATACCAAACGTGTATTTAAAATTTAAATATCGATCGGGGTAACGTTGCGATTTTACAGCGCGCTCAACTAAGGCCCTTAGCTTCTTAAAACCTTACTTCATTTTACTGCTTAGTCCTTTAGTTATTTACACCACAATAAATTTTATACCCACATGTCGGCACTTCTGTATTTTAAACCGAACTCCACCGTATTTGACGGTGGGCAGTAGTTTGAAAACAGTAATATAAGCATTAAAATACTCTTTTGAAGAAAGCGAAAATATATGACACTTGCTTTTGCCCCCGACTTCGTTCGCGACAAGGTTGATTTAAGAAGACTAAAGACTCGTGGCTCCATCTATCATCATACATACATACATAAACTCACGCCTTTTTCCCATGGGGGTAGGCAGAAACCACAGAACGCCACCTGCTACGATCTTTACATACTACTTTCGCCTCGTTCACGTTCATACATCTGGTCATACAAGCACGCCGGTTACGAGTACTGCACATTCGACTTTTCTGAAGAACCTCACCAATAAGGTCAGGGTAGGTCATTCTAGGGCGTCCCCTCCCGGCGTTGCCACTCACTTCTGCCACATAAATACCTTTTATCTATCATTAATAGAAAGTTATTGTAGTTTTCCTGGCTAATAATACTTTTTTTCGGAATGAAAGGTACCCTATGTCCGTTTCTGTACACCTGACAACGTATATGCAAAATTTCAGGATGATCGGTTCAGTGGTTTAGGCGTGAAAAAGTGTCAAACAAACAGACTTACTTTCGCATTTATAATATTATAATTGGGATTAGGATTACTGCTCCGCTCCCGTGTGTCGTAGCGTGATGTTATATACTTTATGTTACTCAAGAATAATGTAGCTATCTATTGGTGAAAAAATGATTAAAATCGGTCCAGTAGTTTCGGAGCCTATTCGGTACAAACAAACAAACAAAAAAATCTTTCCTCTTTCTAATATTGAGTATAGATTCAAAGAAATGGTGATTCGTTTGTTTCTCGTAGATTGTTTAAAGATTTTATTAGGCATTAAGTTTTGCCTGCGGCTTTGCCCGTCTGGGAATCAAGTTAAAGTACCATAAAAAGCCTATGACACTCGGTAATAATGTAGCTTTTTATCAGTGAAAGAATTTTCAATATCGGTTAAGTAGTTTTTGAGTTTGTCTATTACAAACAACGATACAAATCTCTTCTCTTTATAATATTAGTTTTGAATTATATAGGGGTCTTTATATATTATTTGTGTTTTGTTCTAGTCGTAATGTCTCAGTGGCTACGACGGCAATCCGATACAACCGGGGTGGGATCAGGCGCAGGACCAACGGCTTTACATGTTTTCCGAGACACGTAGGTGTCACACCACCAACATCCGGATCCGGGTTTCTCTGGACTGCTACCGACAAATTCCTATCCAAATAAAACTTTTTAGTCTTTTGGGCTCTTTTCCGGTTGACGGCGAAGCGGAATAATTTTTTGATGCCTTATAGATTTAGTTTCGTTATTTTTTTATTATTTTTAAGTTTTTTTTTTATTTTATTTTAAGGCTTAATGATAATTGTAAAGGTTTAAAAAAATAAAATAAAACTTTTTTGCCCGACCTAAGAATCGAAACCGTAACCCCGTGCTTAACGGGGCAGTCAAATAACAAACAAATAATAACAGTTACAGTTGATAACAATAACATCAGTTTAACATTTAGTTAATTTGAACACGCGCCTCGCTGTTAGCCTGCTGTGAACTATATTGGCAAATTACTACCATTCCTGCCCGACCCTACTTAGTAACATGGATTGATTATTATTTAATAGATATTTAGGTAAAGGAGAAGAAAGATTTACAAATTAATTTAGTTTTATTCAATACTAAATTATTAATTAGCTTACGTGGTTTGATTGCCTCGTTAGCTTAGTGGTCCTAGAGGTCTTGGGTTTGATTCCCAGGTCGAGTATAGTGTTATTGGGTTTTTCTATGAAATTTTCAGTAGCAACTTTGAGTTAAGATTTGTGCCTGGGTAATGGCAATAGGCACGCCCCTATTACATGGAACCTAAACATACCGGCGAACTGTGATTGTACATTTGGTACACCTATGCCTAACCTTTAGGGGAATATAGGCGTGATGATATATAATAGGTATGTAATATTATACAGAAAATACTTTAAATTACAGAAACTTTTTAATCTCCTGCGTACTTAGTTAGTCTCCATTAAATTGGCCGACGGGACCAAAATCGGTTTGGACAATATTATTCTTATTCCATCAACTTTTTGACCGTTCTATAAGTACCTTTTGTAAGTAGGTAAGTTGACCAACAATAACATATATTGACAATGGTAATATTACACCCTTATTCCTAACAATTGTGATGCAGGGGGCGTGCCTCGTGGTGCAAAAAAATGTTTTATTACCTCTGGAGTAAGGGTGCAAATCCCTGTTGGGATTTTTGCATTGATTTCGATGTATTTGCTGTTGATAGTTTATTTTTGCATCGATTTTGGTGTTTTTTTTTGGGTTGTTAGCAGGTATTTTTTCTGGAAGTACGTTTAGGTTAAAATAATACTATTTATTAATAACTAGCTACAATTTTAAGTGCAATCGGGTACAACGAATTTATTGTTTCAGGGATTTTTCATAAATAAGTACTCAGAAAAGCAGTCGGGTTTTTTAGTTTTTTAAATTACCGTTTTTTTACTGTTTTGCTCCCATCTCTCCCCATCATACGTCTTATATAAACCTTCATCTTTTCATCTATTGATGAAAACCGCAATATAATCCGTTGCGTAGTTTTAAAGACCTAAACGTACAGAGGGACAAACGACGGGAAGTGACTTAGTTTGCTACTATGTAAGGATGGCCGGCGTCGCTAAGTTCGACCCAGGAAGAGATGTTGAGATAACCATTTTTTTGTTTTTTTTTTGTTTTTTGTTTCCGCGGGGAAACCTTGAAAAGGCGACGATCTTTGGGGATAAGACCAGGGAGTGTGGGATTCTAACCTCACTAAAACCACCCTGGTGGACACCATCAGCATATGGAGAGGGTTCCGATTCCTCTTAAAAGACCGCACCAGAACCCTCCCTGTTGCAACGCCTGTTAGGGCACGTCTCTGGGAAGATGTTGAGATAACCTAGAGACCGCGCAACGAGAAGGCTGGTTGGAGGTGGCGCAACTAAAGTATACCTGGAAGGACTCGGGGACGCCTATGGCCCAGTGGGACAATTCAGGGTACATAAAAAATACACTTTTAAACTTTAGGAAGCAGCTCTGTTTGCAATGACCCTCAAAAAGAAACCAATGTATCCGGTTCCTTTTTTAAAAAATAACGCCATTTTTTTTCCATAGACACAGGACACTTCCCAAGTAGACACACACCTTGCTTCCGATATCTCATTGTTACTCAAAATGGGCGTGGTTTTATAAATGTTGGCTAGGATGTTTTTTGTATTGTATTTTGAAGATGTAGTGAGTATAGTGATTATGTGAGGATATCGTGTGATTTTTTTATTTTATTGTTTTCTATTATTTTTTTTCTTATTTGTTTTTAAAATAATCATTGCCCCACACTAAGAATTTCTCCTGTATCGTGGGTGCGTTTAAAAACATATAAACTCACATGTTACAAACAGCCAGCAGAACAACTATCTGTAGGCCATACACAAATTTGTTTCGTGCGGGAATTGAACTCGCGACACTCAGCGCAGCAGTGCATCGTTCGGCCACTATGCCAACCGTGTCGTTATTGTTTTCTATTATTTTTATTTAGGTAGATTATTTTGTTTCTTGTACTTTTTCTGTTTATTTTTTACCCGCTTCGTTCGCGCGTAACCTTATTTTTTTATACAATTAATGTAGGTTGCTCAAGTTACTCCTTATAACTTCAGCTATCTGGCAATGAAAGTCCCGTCAAAATCAGTCCAGCCGTTTTGGAGATTGGCCGAAACAAACAGTCAGAGAGACAAACATTTTTCAAATTGTTTTTTTTTGTACTGTGTATTCATATTCAAACGGGATTAAAACTAGCCTACGTGCTATTCTAGATCTACAATCTATTCCAAATGCCATCCAGATCCCTTCATGTCTTTTTACGTAATTCAGTACCAAACATCCATCCATCCAAACTTTCTCAATTTTTATAATAATATTAGGATGAAGGCTCGCCATGCCCTCTACTATTACTTGTAACTCTACACCATAGAATTACGAAGCACTGTGAAACTATGGAGTAAGCTTTACCATGGGGTTTTGGCACGCTTATAGCACCCGATACTAAAATTATAAATAGTTCCTACATTGTTTATTTGACGACTAAATTGGTAACTAAAAAAGTATTTGACGTTTGCTAACGGAATGCCGTTTTTTTGACGCGTGCCGTTTTATTTTTGATAAAGATCCATTTTTATATTGACCTGGAGTGTTGAACATAACATACCATCAATCCTGTATTCCCCTGAGGGTTAGGCAGAGGTGTACCAATGTGCACTCACAGTTCGCCGGTATGTTTGAGGTTCCATGTAATAGGGGGCGAGCTTATTGCCATTAACCGGGCACAAATCCTAACTTCCAGCTGCTACTGAGAATTTCATAGAAAAACTCAATACCTAACACTTCTGCTCGTCCTGGGAATCGAACCCAAGACCTCCAGCGTAGCAGTCGCGCTTAGGACCCGTACTCACAGCCTCGTGCATGAGGGATGGTCACCTTAACCACTGGGCCATTACGACATTAACACAAAAAACCATCATTGTCTGTTTAGCCTTTTCCCAACTATGGGTCGTATTGGGGTCGGCTTCCAGTCAAACCTAATGCAGCTGAATACCAGTGTTTTACATGGAGCGACTGCCTATTTGACCTCCACAACCCAGTTACTGGGCAACACGATACCTCTTGGTAAGACTGGTTATCAGACTTCCCGGCTTCTAACTATCCGTAACAACTGTTAAAAAACACAAAAAAACCAAATCCTATTTTTTAAAAAAAAGGTCACAAAAAAAGCTTTTCATACCAACAGAAGCTTCACAAAAAGTCCTACAGAGGGCGTTGTCCACATTGAATTAAAAACTCAATCGTTACTAATTCCATCTTCATTAAAGTTCGTATCACACACAATGCTATAAATACTCTGCGCAGTAGGACTCAACTAACATTAGTGCCACTGCATTATAATGCAAAAAGATCAACACTCGTTCTTTTGGAAAATTCAAGGTATGAGAGGTAGCGGGAGCGAGTATTAATGAAATCTATATTATGTAACTCAGTGCAATTTAGATAACTAGCTTTAATTATAACGGTAATTGTGACGATAAAATCAGAAGAACTAATCCCAGATATAGAGGTTTGTTTTATGCTTCTAACAGAGGTAATTCAGTGCCAAAGTGTCGGGACCTCATCATGAGTTCCATGATGAGGTCAACATGATAGCTTAGTTCATGAAGAATAGTGTAGGCTATAACAACTACAACACAAGGGAATGGAGTAGTAACCAAAGATGTAATAAAACTAAATAGAAATTTGGAGTGGGAATTATAGTTATCTTACTCCTTCGCTTTTATTTTCTAATTAATTTCGTTTCTCCGGGATTCGTGCAGCTTCATTACCTCGGAGCTTTTCTGTTGGTCTTCACTATGGATTCTGGCTTTCAGGAGTTCTATTGGCTTGGAAAAAGCGGAATCCAAAGCATATGTCCCAAAAAAACTGCTGCTGCTTCATCACCGCTCCCCGCTCACAACAAGACCACACCCTAAAGCGGTGTTCACACGTCACCCGCTGAGCACATTAGCATTGTGTCAGATAATCTGGCGCCCTGCTGTCTCCCATTGTGCCCCCGGCCTAATCGCGACAACCCGAAAATGGAAAGGTGTGACCCCAACTTTTGGTTGAGAGGTTCCGTATAAAATTTAGAATTAATCCGAACTGTATGAGAAGGAAAGTTCACAATAATCCTTATTGTGAATAATAAATAATAAATAAATAAATAATAAATAAATATCTTGGGACAACTCACACACGGCTATCTGATCCCAAGCTAAGCAGAGCTTGTGTTATGGTAACCAGACAACTGATATACATACTTATATAATTTATAAATACATACGTATTATAGATAAATCACACCCAGACACAGAACTAACTATCATGCTTGTCACACAAAGTTAGTCCTGGGTGGGAATCGAACCCACGACCTCCGGCTTAGCAGTCAGGGCCGCTAACCACTAGGCCAACAGGCCCGTCAAAATCGAATCGAATGATGAGAGTGTCTCTCAATGTTCCCGGTGGCCTAGTGGTGGCAAGCGCAGCCGTTGAGCGAAGGGTCCTGGGTTCGATTTCCAGGTCGTGATGAGAGTGTTTTTTGCGTTTGTATGAGCTATATACTGCCTCGTTGGCCTCGTGGTCGCAGATGAGCATTTTGAACGTCCTGGGTTCGATTGCCAGGTTGGGGAAAAAGTGTTATTGAGTTATTTTTCATTTTGAATTCCTCAGTAGCAACCCGCAGTACTGAAGTTAGTAGTGTGATACCGCCGTGCATCGGAAAGCACGTAAAACCGTTGGTCTTGTGCCTGATCTTTCCAAGGCCGTGTCAGATTGCCGACCCATCGGACTATGAGAGCGAAGGAAGTGGGAGTGCAGGTCTGTGTTTGCGCACACACTTAGTGCACGAGTAATATACACACATACCATCACGCTTGTATTCCCCGAAGGGCCAGGCAGAGGTGTACCAATGTACACCCACTGTTCGTCGGTATGTTTAGGTCCCATGTTATAGGGGGCAAGCCTATTGTCATTAACCGGGCACAAATCCTAACTCCTTGCTGCCACTGAGAATTTCATAGAGAAATCCCCTGAATTACAAGTTGTGGGTTAGCTTATTTTGGCAGAACTAAGCTCAATTCTAACTGCATCACCGCCACTGTACTCTGCGGAACCCAAACGGTGCTAAAACAAAAAACGCGAAGCCTTTCCGCCTCTGTAGCGGCATCAATTTGTATTTGATGATCCCGCGATATAGAAATGTCTTTTTTATCTGCGTGTGCGCAGAATGAATCGGTTTTCGGAAACCTAAGGAAGCTGGGATGGTGTGTGCCACTTTGGGAGTTATGGGTAAGCTTAAAATATCTTGCTAAATCGGTTTTACAACTTTTATAATGACTACCACTCTAGGTTCGTCAGAAAAGTCGGATGCGCAGTACTCGTAACCAATGTGCTTTATGACCAGGTGTATGAACGGGTCCGTGGGTTACGCTCCCAGTCGTCGAGGCACCTGTGGTCGACGCACCCGATTCGATTTATTTAATTCAAGTCAATTTTTGATCAAATGTAATGTCAGGCACAAAACTGTTTTACAAAAATATTAAATGTTTATTGTTTGTAAGTAGGCATAATTATGTATAACATAAAAATCATAATTATATTTACTTATAACAAACAAATGGTTTTATATTGGTAGTATGTTTTGAAAAATTTAAGACTCAGGAATTTTTCATTATTTATTTATATATCTCAAAAAATTGTTTACCATATACCTATCACAGTTTTCATCACCTATAATCAAGAGAATCATTTAACTTAATTAAATAATTTGTTTCACATGTAATACAATAAGATAATGATTTTAAATAATCAGTCTTAAGAGAGTCTGAGTGCAGAGAGTAACTAAGTTTATACATAGTGAAATACTATTTTCATCTTTGTAACAATAATAATTAAACATAATCAAACTGTGAAATCAAACAAATGAGAATAATTTAACCTAAATATAATAGTCAGCTTCAATAACAAAATAATCAAGCTTTCAAAATAATTGTATGTGAAATGTATCGATTTTTTTTAGCGTAGTAATAATCTACTGTAAGGCCTTAAACAAATATAAAAAAAAAATTACAAGCAAATCATCACTTTTCACTAAAGGTGTGTAAGGATAAGGTTAAGTGGCAATCTTTACTCTCTGCTATTTGATAGATAAATTTTGTTTAGCAAGGAAAAATACTTTATTATTATGATGAAACACTTTTTTCGTTTACTGTACTAAGTGAAAAAGCACAATAAAAAAAAGATATGAAATTAATCGAATCGGGTGCGTCAACCACAGGTGCCTCGACGACTGGGAGCGTAACCCACGGACCCGTATGAACGTGGATGAGGCGAAAATAGTATGTAAGGATCGTAGCAAGTGGCGTTCTGTGGTTTTTGCCTACCCCCATGGGAAAAAGGCGTTAGTTTATGTATGTATGTAGCACTCTAATAATAATATCCTCCCAACCGAATTACTCAATCTCAATGGATGCTAGCCAAGTAGGCAAGAAATCATAATTATTTTACCTAGTGCACAAGTGTGTGCGCAAATACAGGTGCACTCCCTCTTTCTTTACTCTCATACATAGTTTGATGGAACGGCAATCCGATACGACCAAATAGAGATCAAAAGCAGGATCAACTTCCAAACTATGGCTGCTACTGAGATATTCTTAATGGAAAAACTCAATAACACTTTTTGCCTGATCTGAGAATCGAACCTAGAACCCATGCTAATCAGTCGCGGTTGGAACCACAAGGCCAACACGGCAACAGGGCACAGTATTTGATTGACATTATTATTTATTATTATTGGTTAAGCTTGCCTGAAATAAATACATTTTTACATACATTTGAACATTAAACCTCCTTCAGTTTTGATAACGGTTAATAATTATAAAACATTTTGTCAGACGGTTCAAAAATCCTTAAGCTAAGTTCAAATTCCAAAGTTACAAGAGGAACCAACCAAACCAAGGTCACATAATCTTTTTGTCCAAATTCAATATTAATAAATTCTTTACCAAGTCTTTGTTGAATCTCGGACTGCATCTTCAGAAGATGTGTGATTCCGGTCCGGGATTCGATTCCGTGTCATTGCGTTTTTGTGTTTATATTATTTTCTTTTTGTTTTGTTTAGGTAGGTACTAAATTAGTTGTTTTAGATTGGCAAAGCTCTTATGTTTGTTTCGTTTGTAGGCGATGAGTTAACTGTGAGTATATTTTGGTTGAAAATTAAATACATTTGAAACAATGAACCACACAATAAAATACAAAGAAGAAACAAAATAACAAACGTCAAGAAAAATACTTGTAAAAAAAGCCAAAGAGTAAGTAGTAGTTAGAGCTCTTAGTGAAGGAGCTCGTCCAGGGAAGTACTACCACCATACCTATATCTTCTGCAAAGCAGCGTTGCTGTGTTCTGGTTTGAAGGGTATGGGTGCCGGTGTAATTACAGGCACATGAGACATTTCAACTTTGTCTCTGGGATGGCAACGCATTTGCAAGGCCTCTGGTATTGCAGATGTCTATAGGTAGCGGTGATCACTTAGCATCAGGTAGGCCGTCGGGTGTTTGCCATTCAATGACAAAAATAAAGTTTAAACCAGAGAATTTTTTACAAAATTTTACTGAGTTCCTGGCAAAGTTGCAAGATATAAAGACAGCCTCTCATGCATGAGTTTGTGGTTTCGATACTGGGCAAGTACCTCCACGACTTTTTAATTCATTTTTACTTTCTAAGTGTATCTTGGACATCAGTTACATCAGTGAAGAAGAACATTGTGAGGAAACCTGGACTTATAATCAATACAAGTTTGACATCGCCCATCCACCTTGAGCAAGCGTGGTGATCAATGCTCGTGCCTTCTCTGTATGAGAAGAGGCCTTTGCTCTGCAGTGAGGCAATAATAGGCTAGTATTATTTATAAATTCTTCTAATCTAACCCTCTTTCTAAGCTTATACCATACGAAATCACACCACAAAATAAGCCATATGTTCAAAAGACTATTTATACACAATAATAAATATTATTTGTAACAGATTATGACGGGTTTACAAAAAATAATACAATAATGCTCTCTAAACTATTGTGTTTACTAGAAGGGTTTGATCCATTGTAAATACGCCCTTCATTTTATATGACAGACAGATTTTGACATAATTCTACTTGATTTGATCCGAAAAATGGGTTTTGAAAATATGTTTTGTTATCGATATTAAGTAAGTGAAACCGACGGTCCGGCTAGTCTTGTTTTTGGACTATGATAATAATATCATGATATAATATTTCTGCAGACTGTTTTTGGAATGGAGACTAGCGAAGTACGCAGGAGATACTATAGTGCACAAGACTGTGCGCAAACAAAGGTGCAATTCCTTTTCTCTCACTCTCATAGTTCGATGGGACGGCCATCAAACACGACTGGGGAGAGATCAGGCACAGGACTTACGGTTTTACGTGCTTTCCGAGGCATGGGTGTGTTACACCACCAAGTTCAAACTCCGGGCTGCTACTGAGAAATCGCTTCATGGTTTAAAACAATGTCGCTTTCCGCCGTCTATCATGATCTGCATTAATAGTATATGTATAGTTACAATGATTCAAGAGGAAGGTTTATAAGTATAGAACAACACGCTACGACCAACGGGAATGGAGCAGTGACCAAAGACGTATAATTGAAAGCGGGTGACATCACAAGGTAACTAAATAGGTATTTTGCTGGTAACAAAATAAATGCGAAAGTAACTCTGTCTGTCTTTTATGCTTTCACGACAAACCACTGAACCGATTTTGATGAAATTCTGTACGGTGTAAGTTTAAACCCCAAGAAAGGACATAGGCTTCTTTTTACCCGACTGCGACAGAAGGAGGGTTATGTTTTTCGAGGGTATGTTTGTATGTATGTATGTATGTATGTATGTATGTATGTATGTATGTATGTATGTATGTATAATTGTTTGGCACGCCCTGCAGGCTGAACGGCTCGACGGATTTTAGCTTGAGAGGTGTCGTTAGATTCGTATTTACTGTGAGAGTGACACTGGGTATATTAAAAAAAAAAAAAAAAAATGGCGGATTTTTGGCGCCAAATTCAAATGTTTGGCTCGCTCTGCAGGCTGAACGGCTCGATAGATTTTAGCTTGAGAGGTGTCGGTAGATTCGTATTTACTGTAAGAGTGATACTGGGTATATTAATTTCGTTTTTAAAACACTAAAAAAATAAAAAATAAAAAACGGTAATTTAAAAACTAAAAAACCCGACTGCTATTCTTTAAAAATCCCTAAAACAAGATAAATTGTAGCAGTCGGGACTCATTCGGGACCATCTGCAATGTAATATAGGTATGTGCTCTCAATTCACTAATCCTCCATTTCTAGAATGGGTCCCGACTGCTACAATTTATCTTGTTTTAGGGATTTTTAAAGAATAGCAGTCGGGTTTTTTAGTTTTTTAAATTACCGTTTTTTTTACTTTATCCGTAGACAAAGTATAAGTAGCCTATGTCTGCAATGCCCAATATTTATCCAGACGAACTCGCGGGCAAAGGCGGTTTGTAACTAATAGGGTCTCAAAATACTAGACCGATTTGACTTTTTCACCAAAAGATAGCTACATTATTCCTGAGTAATATAAGTTGTATACCATCACGCTACGACCCACAGGAGCGCAGTCAAAAACGTAACTTACCTAACGCGGGTGAAATAAGCTACGCAGGCGAAGTTGCTAGAAGTTCGCTACTTTATAAAAATTACAAATAACAAAATCTATGACTATTATATTTGTCCATTTTGTTATTCGTAAGTAGTATATCGGTCACACAAGCATATTGAATGCTTTTAAATGCTCATTACAATGTGGCTTCACTGCGCTTCTATTGTGAATGCTTTTGTTGCTCATCCGATCAGAAGTGGCGGCTACCTGTGTTAGTTTATACACACTGGATGATTCGGAAATCATTTAGAAGTACAGATCACATTAATATTATACAGGCGAAAGTTTGTTTGTTTGTCTCTTCTTCTCGCAACAGCTGGACGGATCTGGATGAAATTTGGCACAGCGATAGATTGCAGTGTGAAATAACACATAGGCTACTTTTTATCCCGGAAAAATGTACGGTTCCCGTGGGGTGATATATAAAATTTGACGCGGACGAAGTCGCGGGCATAAGTTAGTAACAATTTTTTTTTTTAATTTTTTTTTTTTATAGACGGGAAATCATCAAATAACTTCCCCCGCCCTGGGCGGGGCGGGAGGGAGTGTCAGACTTTTACTGACTAAAACCCGTATATATTCCTTCATGTGCCCTTTGCATTCCGGGGGCGCGGTATCTCTTTCGAACAACCCGCAGAAGTTAGTAACAAATAAGATACTAGCAAAATAATATAAATAAAATCTTGGACATCACTGACAACGGTGAAGATAAACACATTTTTAACGATGGGAAATCCTCAAAAGACTTATTCCGCCCTGGACGCAGAGGAATGGAGTGTCATACTCTTGCTGACTAAAACCCATCCGTGTTCCTCCTAATGCCATGTGTGTTCCAGAGCCGCGGTGACTCCTTTTGACAAGTTCCACAACCCTAGGACAATCGTAAGGTAGACTGGACTTATTATTAATATTGGTCTAAAATCCTCAATCCTTCTTGACTGAATCGACAACACAAAAACAGGATAAAAATTTGCCTAAGTAATACGCCAAATCATTAACTAAATATGTGCCAAATTTCAGCTAATTCTGTTCAGCCATTTAAGCGTAAAAGAGTTACAAACATACATCCATCCTTCTGCTATTTTTGTTTAAACTAAAGCCAATAATCAAATCAGGAATCGGCAAGTGTACACCACTCCGCATCTACAAAAGTGCAACACACCCCGCTGTGTACAATAAGCCTTAACAAATATTTAGCAAATAATGCCTCGTGTGGCCCCGGCTTAACGTTGAGTGTACCTACAGTGTGTTCACGCCCTATTTTAGGATAAAAGTTTGCATTTTTGGGGTATTGAATTTGCCAAATTCTTGTGCCTACTGCTGAATGGATCTGGATGAAACTTGCCAAAGAGATAGATTGTAGTTTGGAATAGTAGGTACTGCTACTTTTTATTCAATTAGGTTAAGCACTTTTTAAGAGAAAGGAGTGAGTGATAGCATGACGGCTGACGGGACGGCATGGAAGAAGAAAACGTGTTGCGCCGACCCCAAGTAACATGGGATAAGGGCAGGAAGATGATGATGACTTTTTAACCCAGAAAATTTTACGGTTCCCGTAGAAAAATATATCAACTTTTAATTGCCCCTTTGGTATCGTGGTGGCAAGCATGACTGTGGAGCGTGGGATCCTGGGTTCGATTCCCAGGTTGAGCAAAATGTGTTATTCGGTTTTCCCATTAGGATTTTTTCAGCCCGGAGTTTATAACGTGATGGTGTGATACCCCCGTGGCTTCTGATCTCTCCCCGGTCATGTTATATTGCCGTCCCATCGGACTATGAGAGTAAGGGAAGAGGGATTGCACGGTTCTCTATTGTGTCACCTAACTTTTTTATCCATAATTTAAAGTGCCATAACTTTTTTTGTCCTAATCATCATTTGTCCGAATGATAACTTACCCGAACTTAATATCACATGCCATAAAATTGAAATCCCTAAATATAATATGTCATAAATCCGTTTGTCATAAATATTACAATCAATAATATACAAAAGACATAAAGCCTTTTTCGATAAAAGTTATAAATCCTAAATTCAAATTACATAACACTTTTTTAAAAATAATAATATTCTTAAAACATTTTTTTTTTAGATTTTAGAATTTAATTTTTATCGTTTTTGCAAGCAAGCCAGCATGCAGCATGCAAGCAAGCATGCAGCATGCAAGCAAGCATGCAGCATGCAAGCAAGCAAGCAGCATGCAAGCAAGCGTGCAACATGCATCAGGCATGGTTTCTGTCACGGCTCCGGCGCTGCGGGGCTCCGGCGGTCCCATGCGAGCTTATCGTCGCAGATGATTTCACGCTCACCACCGCGGCTTCGGCTTGCTGGCCGGCCTCGCCGGCCAGCCTCAGCCGCGGCGGCGAGTGTCAAAACCACCTGCTCCTCAGCTCGCGGGCCGCCTTGCCCCTCCGCGCCTACGCGATTTTAAATTACACTCTAGGGGTAGGGCAGACAAGACTACGTAGAGTCGGTTTTGCAGCGATTCGTTTCTGTCACTAAAACCTAATTTTTAGCAAATGTTTTAGGACTAAAAAAGATATTATAAATGAACATTCGGAATAATACAAATTATTTAACGCAATACTTAGGACATATGACTTTAGGTCATGTAAAATTAGGAGCTTCAAATATTATAGTACTCGATATTATGACAGAATACTTTTAGAACTAAAGATAATTATGTTACACAAAATTTCGGGATTTTTAACATTATGGTTACTGAGGTTTATATCAAACGTGTTATAGACAATGATTTTCGGACAAACAATTTTAGGAGATGTAAGGGACTCCCGGATTGCACCTATGCTTGCGCACACACTTGTGCACTACAATATCTTCTGCGTACTTAGCTAATCTCATTAAACCCTTGAGCAAGCGTGGTGATCAATGCTCGTGCCTTCTCTATATAAGACAGTCTTTGTCCTTCAGTGGGACAATTAATAGACTAGTATTACATACTTCAAATTAAAGACACACCACTAACGCTCCTGCCTACCCCTATAATTGAACCAACACACAAAACAGTACTTAATACATTCATTTAATACTTTTTAATACTTTTAAGGACTCTTCACTCCGTGCAAGTTGTCGAAATACTTCTGTCAAAACCATGTTAAACTCAGCAGCTGTGTCAAGGAAAAATAGGCCTTATTTTGTAGGAGGCAAGGTGGTGTGCAACTGTGCAATTAAGTTGGTATTGCAGTGGAATTGTCAAGGGTTCTTGAGATTTCAATTGAAATCAATATAATAAGTATTATCGCATCTGTTGCTTTTTAACTATGGCTCGGTTACTGAGGGTCGTAGGTTTGATTCTTGGTTAGTTAATTTTTAAAAAGTGTTATTGGGTTTTTTATTTGGAACTATCTTTTCCCGCGTAAATGCTCGCGTAAAAAGTAGCTTATGTCCTTTTTTGGGGTTTATTTATTTATTTAAACTTTATGCAACAAAAAGTACAAAGGCGGGTACGCGGGGCGGCGGGGCGGGGGGGCGGGGGGGGGGGGTTGAATTGAAACTTGTCCTGTACCAAATTTCATTAAAATCAATTCAGTGGTTTAATCGTAAAACCATAATATTATATAGTACTAGTTTCTGCCCGCGACTTCCTCCGCGTAGATAAGTTCACTTGTGTTAAGGAACGTCTTTGGTTACTGCTTCGCTCCCGTCTGTCATAGCGTGATGTTATGTAGCCTCACAAATAACGTGGCTTTCTATGGGTACAGAATTTTCAAAATAGGTTCTATAGATCCTGAGATTACAACCTCACAAACTAACAAACGTTACCTCTTTATAATATTGGTGTAGATATAATAATTATGGATTTCTCAGTAACAGCCCGGAGTTTGGAAGTTGGTGGTGTGACACCCCCGTGTCTCGGAGAGCACGTAAAGCCGTTGGTCCTGCGCCTGATCGCTCCCCTGTCGTGTCGGATTGCCGTCCCACCGGACTGTGACTGAACCTGTTTTTTTTAAAGACAAAAATATATTGTTACCTGTCTAGAATCATAAATATACTGTCCAAGAAAATTTCCGTTCCAATGTTGTATTCTATATAAGTATATTTTTCTGCTTATGCCCAAATTCAGCAAAGTCGTGAAGATACGACCTCAGTACTGTGACCACCGAAATCCCACCAACTCGACTGTCTAATACAACTGAATTGGCTCTAATTGAACCTTCCTTTCAATTTGAGTGCACTTGAATTTTTACCCAAATCCCACGATCCAAAACCAACCTTAACTTCCCTGTACAAAGCTCAAAACCCCTCAACAACATTTGTCGCACTTACGACTTTCTTCAAGACCAATTTGCAAGAAATTGATAAGGGGATTGGAACTTTATGCGGTAAGAAATAGAAGATATAATCGTTTGTGGTTCTTATTTGACCTTAGATACAGGAAAAGGGGTGCAAGTCCAAATAAAATTGATTCATAAGACACTTTGATTGAAGACGTTTGTATTATCACGCTATTGTTGGATGGAGTAAGACTGCCTTGTTAGCCTAGTGGTCCTAAGCGCGACTGCTACGCTAGAGGTCTTGGGGTCGATTCCCAGGTCGAGCAAAACGTGTTATTTATTGGGTTTTTCTATGAAATTTTTAGTAGCAGCTCGGAGTTAGGATTTGTGCCCGGTTAATAAAACTAAACATACTGCCGAACTGTGGGTGTACATTGGTACACCTCTGCCTAACTCTTCGGGGAATACAGGCGTGATGGTACTTTTGTATGTTGTATGAAGTCAGCAGGATTTTTTTGGGATGAGCAATTAGCGGCATTGACTCTTGCTGTTATTGCCCACAGTCTTGTAGTGCCACGTGAAACGCCTTTAATTTACTGTTGTTTCATTTTTAAATATAATTGGATCACGAACAAGCCGACGGCCCACCTGATGTTAAGTGGTGACCGCTGCCTATAGACATCTGCAATACCAGAGGCCTTGCAAATGCGTTGCCATCCCAGAGACAAAGTTTAAATCTCTTTTGTGCTTGTAATTACACCGGCACACATACCCTTCAAACAGAAACGCAGCAACGCTGCTTTGCGGCAGAAATAAGTATGGTGGTAGTATCTAGTGACGGCCAAGTGGTTAAGGTGCCTGTTTTTCATGCACGGGGCTGTGGGTTCGCAGCTGGACAAAGGCAATTACAAATGTGACTTTTTCTCTTTCATAAGTATTATTTACTTTCTAAGTTTATCTTGGACACCACTGAGGATGAAAAACGTGAATTTATAATTAATCTGAAATCGTCAATCCGTCTTGAGCAAGCGTGGTGATCAATGCTCGTGCCTTCTCTGTATGAGAAGAAGCCTTTGCTCTGCAGTGGGACAATAACAGACTGATATTACTATGACTCTGATTGAAAAGCCGTTAAATCCTATTGTAATGTATATATATATCTTATCGACTGCTACGCTAGAGGTCCTGGATTCGATTCTCAGGTCGAGCAAAAAGTGTTAATGGGGTTTTCTATGAAATTCTTAGTAGCAACTCGGAGTTTGGATTTGTGCCCGGTTAATGGCAATAGGCTCGCCCCCTATTACATGGGACCTAAACATACCGGCGAACTGTGGGTGTGCATTGGTACACCTCTGCCTAACCCTTCGAGGAATACAGGCGTGATGTTATGTAGGTATGTATGTTTGTTATATCTTATCGAAATCATTACAATAACGTTTTAATGATAAAAATCCCAAGTTCTATGAACAAAATTTTTTGCGGTAGCCAAAGTATAACATAATGTAGCAATTCCAACCAAAAAACCAAAATAAATGATGTAATTAGTTCAATACAAAGTAATAACTATAATAAAACTAGTTATAACACTATGTTTGTATAATAAAACATGTAGTTTTAATTGTAACAAAAAGTTTGAAGTGATCAAACCTTTGCGATACGCGTTTAAGAAAACAGTGGACACCTAGCGCCATCTAGTTTGTATTTGGGAAACTAAAAGTAGTTCTTACTATGCGTTAAGATTTTGATTTTAAAAAGTTGTGACTTTTAGTAACAGCTATAAATTATTTTAGATTCTAATAGAAAACCGTCTAAGTTCAAATTGAAATCGCACCAAGGGTTGTGTACCCCCGGGTTGCGGAGTTTGTTCGAAAGAGTTAAATTACCGCGACATTGGTACGCAAAGGGCATTAGGTGGAACACGGATAGGGTTGCCATCCGTCCGGATAAAGCCGGATATGTTAGGCTTTTTGACCTCTTGTCCGGCCATATTTGACTGCGTCCGGCCCGTCCGGCTTTTGTTAGGCTTTTTAAACTATCGATTAATTCTTTTCTACAAGAAAAACAAGAGGATCCTCGCTTTAAGCGACTGTTGTGTCGCTGAGTAACATATGTATTGATAGTCAGACATACTCGCTATGTGCGAGTATGATTTTTCAAAACCGCGGCATGCTGCAACTGTCGAGAGAGTATTCGCGTTAATTGGCCAGCAATGGACAAAACAAAGGAATAAGTTATGTCCAAAAACCATCGCCAAAATTTTAAACGACGAATTTAATGTGAGACATGTAACTTGTAAACAATGTTATGAGAACAATTATTAAAGAAACAGATCTCGTAAACCGTGTTTTTTCTAAACAAAAGTATATTAAAAATCCCTTTTTTCCGGCTTTGGAATTCAAAAGTCCGGCTTTGGAATTCAAAAGTCCGGCTTTTTTAACGAGTAACTCCGGCTTTTTGATTTTTAGAGATGGCAACCCTAAACACGGATGGGTTTTGGTCCGTAAAAGTCTGACACTCCCTTGTGCTTAGCCAGGAACGGAAAAACTTAATTATGTTTTTATTATTTGTTATTATATAGGTCATAGTAAATACACTCTCCGAAAAATTCAGCTCTCTATCTTTTACGGTTTATGAGATATGTGCAGTTCGCTGACAGACAGACGGACAGATAGCTAAGGCTCTAGGTAGATGAACATATATGCTTAGAATAGATTATTTCCATTAGAATAGTTTTTTTTTTGCATTAATTGAGATTACAAATAGATTTACAATTGCTTTCAAAAATAGATATAATGTAATTAAACAACATGCTTCTTCTGGGTAAGCTCACTCCATCGTCGACTTTGTTTTTGTCACCTCTGACCTAAACTAGAGTCAAGAGCTTACCCATCTAAAATAGTAAAGTAATAATAGTCCACCTCTCATGCACGAGGTTGTGGGTTCGCAACTGGGCACGGGCAAGTACCAATGTGGCTTTTTCTCATTCATATGTACGTTCTAAGTTTATCTTGAACATCACTGACATCGGTAACTATGTCAGAGGCCCTTGAGGCGGTTTAGACACTCTGACACTAGGGTGTGTGGGGTCGTTAGACTTTACTGCCCACACGATAAAGAAGATCTAAAAAAAATGTTTATTTTTTTGACGTGTGTTACACAAATAAAAATTGTACTATCCTACTAGCTTTTGCCCGTTACTTCGCCCACAAAAACATCGGTTATTCAGAGACGAAGTAACTTCAGAAATTCGCTAGCGTGACGCAAAAGTATTGATGCTATGTACTTAATAGAAATAGATGGTGAAAGAGAGAGAGAGAGAGAGAGTGCCTTCCGTCTCGCTCTACACGAAATGGCGTGTGTCAAATGTCAAGTCCCACGGTGATTGTACAGGGATGCATTTGCTTTGAGAAAAAAAATTGATAAAGCAAGATTTCGGATTCAATCAAGCACTAGCTACAACTCAACGTACCCTGCAAAGATGCAAGGGTGATGCCCTATAATGTAATATTACTATTTCCGTAACATATTAATAAATAAAAACACAAAAAAAATATGATTGTACAAAAACTGTGTTCCTCAATGAGGCACCTTTTTCCTTTTTCGGCCCTTTTTTTCTGAAATTTTCGCTATCAAGTAATTTATTGACATGACTTTCGGCACAATTATTGTATATTGTACATTTTATTATTGAGTTTTTCCTTTTTAGCGTAAGTGACCTTCTATTTCTCTCTATTTAGGGCACTTTGGGACCAGCCTTCACCGAAGGAATCTAGTTCATCTCGCCATCTGCATCTCGGTCCTTTTTCTTATTGGATGACAAATAAGCCGACGGCCCACCTGAAGTTAAGTGGTCACCGCTACCTATACACATCTGCAATACCAGAAGCCTTGCATACGTTACCATCCCAGAAACTAAGTTAAAATATCTCACGTGCCTGTAATTACACCGGCACCCGTACCCTTCAAACCAGAACTGCTTTGCGGCAGAAATAGGTATGGTGGTAGTACTTCCCCGGACGAGTTACTTCACAAAGAGCTCTACTACTAAACTACTACTACAAGTCCTCCATAATATATGTTGCAGAGAAATAAAAAACAAACCGACAAACATACATAGTTGCTCAACCGATTAGTTTCAAAGAATGAACGGATGGAAACGCTACATCAATATATGGTCAGCAGTTACTGAGGTAAAGAAAAACATACTAACATACATGGTTCAATTTCTTATTCATCTGTTGGTACATTTTTCCGATCAATACAAAGTCGGTAAGGTTTTATAAAATTGTGGTATGCAAGCATTTGCCTATGTACTATCATATATGTATTAGATTAGAAAAACATCGTAAGGAAACCTGGACTTAAAATAAGTCATGACTTTTTTTTCATTCGAGAAGGATAGCCTAGTGGTTCACAGCGCGACTGCTACGCTAGAGGTCTTAGGTTCAATTCCCAGGTCAAGCAAAAGCGTTATTGGGGTTTTCTATGAAATTCTCAGTAGCAGCTCGGAGTTAGGATTTGAGCTCGGTTAATGGCAATAGGCTCGCCCCCTATTACATAGGACCTAAATATACCGGCGAACTGTGAGTGTACGTAATACACCTCTGCCTAACTCTTCGGGGAATACAGGCGTGATGGTTGAAAAAGTCACGAGCAGAAGCGAGTGTCCAATAACATCAACGCTACCAATAATAATTAGCTGGTCATAATCAGCATATTGATAACATTACAATAGTAATATAACCCGCTTGTTCAATAGGTATGTAAGTATTAACATAATGTTGGAATCCTGGTGGTAACTACGTAGTTTGGCCTTGTCCCTGATCTTACCTACATGGAAATTAATTCGCTATTTGATCTCAGCGATAGTTACAAAAAGCCTCAGCAAAAGTTGTAGGTTTTTTAGACATATTTTTGACAAATTAAGACTCAGATTAAATCGCGATCGTTCTTAAAAGTTAGTAGAAATAGCATACATACATACATACATACAAACCATATGGTATGTATGTATGTATGCTATTTCTACGCCTGTATTCCCCGAAAGATTAGGCAGTGGTGTACATGTAATAGGGGGCGAGCCTATTGCCATTAGCCGGGCACAAATCCTAACTCCTACTGAGAATGTCATAGAAAAACCCAATAACACTTTGTTCGACCTGGGAATCAAATCCAAGACCTCTAGCGTCGCAGTCGCGCTTAGGACCACTAGGCTAACGAGGCAATCAGAAATAGCCCCAGTAAAAAATAAGGAGCTACTAATACATATCCTAATGCGAAAGTGTGTGGGGATGGATGGATGTTTGTTACTCTTGTACGCTTAAACGGCTGAGCAGATCTGTATGAAATTTGGTGTGGAATACTTAGGATACTTTTTATCCCTGAATAATGTACGGTTCCCCTGGGATAATAATTATATCTAATTTGACGACAAACGATGACGCGGGCATATGCTAGTACATAATAATATCATGGAACAAGAACCACCATCTTTTCAAGTATTATAGGTAACTTCATGTCAAATATTTATCCGACGGTCGCTGCTGATGCAGTTTTCAGCGTAATTTTTAGTTAAGACATGTACTGAATATGTTTCATTTTCCAATATTAGTTTCATTTAAACTAACAGTACATTTAATACCAAATTAATTTAGCATTTAAAATACCTACATTGATTTTTGTTAAGTTAGGACACAAATTAAAAAAAGTATGTTTTCTTGTTCGCAACTTTTAAACGTAGAAGTATACGTTTGATGTCTTTGTAAAACACCGTCGGTAAATTAGGTACACTCGAAATATAAGTCAATCTACATTGTATATTATAAAAAGGTAAGGATACTTCGTTTTTTTTATTCTTCGATTAGCTTTGGAATTTCTGAACCGATTACAAAAGTCGTACACTGATAATAAGCTACACTATTGCAATAACTTCATGGTAGTAAAAAAAAAAGTGCTAATATATATAAATCACGGGCTTGTGTTATATTCAACTTATTACTGCCAACCCACAATCTCTTAATTACTTCATAGGTACGCTACAAAGTACGTCCCGAATGTATGTTTAGATACAAGGGATTTAAAATGTATCACCGCGCAATATCTAAAATAATTACAATTACTTCGAAAAATTAGAGATATTTTGATGTAGATTGGTTCGTTTTTACAGAATTAAACCCATTATTATCAAGCAGATTTTAATTCAAGTATCTAACTAACGTATAGTTCCTATTCCAAAGTAGTCCAACTAACGAAATGTTTTTTCTTATCGGAATTTGAAAATATATTTTTAAATCTAATAGGAGTTCGTCTAATACGACCCTGGTCGCTGGTGCCATGGCATTTAGGCGACCACATTCCGGGAGTAAGTCAGTATATTTTATTTGTTATTCTATTCTGCAACACTAGTCTATACCATTGATTTATTTTTTATAAATAACTTCTTTACCTACCAGATTCTGCCCCGTGATTTCTTACTTGTCAAAGTTGATATACCTATTAGTTACCTGTTATCCTACAGGAATCGCAATATTTTCCGGATAAAAAAGTAGCTTAAGTGCTATTTCAGATTGTAGTCTTTCTCTGTGCCAAATTTCATCCAGATTCGTTTATCCGTTTCGTCTTGATTGAGTAAAAAACATCCAACAAAATTCTCGCATTTTTAACATCTTGCATTCCTTTATTTTTCTTTTATTTTTTTTTTGCATTTGTAGGTATGTTATTTTTTTTTATAGTAAGATTCTAATATATTTCTTACAAGACATTTAATACAGTTTCTTTACATAACATAACACCACGCCTGTATACCCCGGAGGGTTAGGCAGAGCTGTACCAATGTACCTACACCAGTTCGCCGGTATGACGCTAATTAGTTTCTTTCTTTTTTTAAATAATTATGTAGGATATAAAAATAGTGCTCTTCCCGCAAACTCGTAGCGAGGTGATAAGACCCAAGCTGATGGTGGTTCAGATCCAGAGTGAGAAATCTCCTTATTATGCGTGCCGTGTCTAACACCATCTTCTGCATCTAACTCTAAGACCCAGCAGTTGAGCAATAGCTTCTCTAGCTTTTTTTTTATAAACGTCGCTGGATGGCAAACAAGCCGACGGCCCACCTGAGGTTAAGTGATCACCGCTGCCTATAGACATCTGCAATACCAGAGGCCTTGCAAATGCGTTGCCATCCCAGAGACAAAGTTGAAATGTGTCATGTGTCTGTGTACACCGGCACCCTTCAAATCGGAACACAGCAACGCTGCTTAAAATTTTGTAACTACAGATTAATAATATACAATTTCAACTCTTCATTAGTGGCTTATGAGGAAGAATCATAAAGATTTTGTCTATATTACTAAATACTATAAAACACAGAAGATTATTCAGAAATTTTGCTTTCTACATTATTAAAAAATAAATTCTGTAATGTCGATCAACATGAAATACTTAGGTACTTCAGCCTCAAAGATTACTATCAAAACTAAAAATAGGTTTATTACAACAAAAAATTATACAAATAAAACCCGAAACAACATCTAATGAAAGCAAATTAGACGGCACTGTTAAAATCTAACGCGAAATGATTTATGACTGAGCAAAATATTAATTCATATCTAAACACCATTTTAGTTCTACAACAAAATAATTACCGTTCAACGTAATAGTTAACAGAGGTAGTAAAACAAACATTACTTTATTACAGTGTAAACAGTAAATAAATCTATTTTAATAAGCAAATTGAACCAATTATGCTTACAGGCACCATTTTGATGTATGACGGTGTTTAGTTCGTGAAGTCGCCGCTCCGTGACGGCGCTTGTGTGTTCGGTTGCGCTACTCGACGGTAGATGGCGTTGTTTTATCGATTTTTGTTGGTGGTGATCTAGGTTTTCTTTTTCTTAGGAAAAAGCTGCTCGCATTTGCGACCACGAGACCAACAGGACAGTCAAGCATTGTTTATACTATTACTGTAATATTATAAAGCTAAAGAGTTAGCTTATTTGTTTGTTTAAACGCATTAATCTCAGAAACTACTGGTTTGAATTGAAAAAATATTTGTATTGGTTAGTCCTTTTATCGAGGAAGGCTATAGGCCCTATAGGCATCCCCCTTAACATCAGGCTATGACACTTGGGAGCGGAGCAGTAACTAAAGACATAACTTAACACAGGTGGTTACAGACATAACTTAACCATGCGAACGAAGTCGCGGGCACAAACTAGCATATTATAAAGCTGAAGTGTTTGTTTCTTTGAACGCGTTAATCTTAGAAACTACATGTCCGATTTGTATAATTATTTTTGCTAGCCGGTTTATCAGATTGAAGGTACTTTGATAGACTATAACATCACGCTACCTAAAGGGAGTGAAGCAGTCATCAAAGATGTTACTTAATGCAGGTAAAACAGCGCGGTATTACTAGTATAGGTACTTTGTGTTGCGTGTCGTCAATCAGTATTAAAGATGTCTGTATTATTGTTTAGTATTTACTAATTACTAGATATACTAATTACTATAATTATGGTTATCATGTTTCTAATTAATAAGATGATGACATAAATAGCTGTATTAGTATTTTCTTTATGTTCGTCTGTTTTATCCTTACTAATATTATAAATGCGAAAGTAACTCTGTCTGTCTGTCTGTCTCTTCTTCACGCCTAAACCACTGAACCGATTTCAATGAAATTTGGTACAGATATACCTAGTCTGGGACCCGAGAAAGAACATAGGATAGTTTTCATCCCGGAAATCCCCCGGGAACGGGAACTAATTATCCACGCGGACGAAGTCACGGGCAAAAGCTAGTAGTTGAATATAATATTATCCCCGACTGCCTCGTTAGTCTAGTGGTCCTAAGTGCGACTGCTACGCTAGAGGTCTTGGGTCCGATTCACAGGTCGAGCAAAAAGTGTTATTGGGTTTTTCTATGAAACTTTCACTAGCAGCCTCGGAGTTAGGATCTGTGCCCGATTAATGGCAATAGGCTTGCCCCCTATTACATAGAAACATAGCGGCGAACTGTGGGTGACATTGGTACACCTCTGCCTAACCCTTCGGGGAATACAGGCGTCATGGTATTGTTATCCTTATGGAACACAAAAATTTTACTAAAATTCTATGTATTAATATAGATCAATATATGTGCTTTCAATGCTTGAATGAATTTAATTCTGCTAATTCAGTTTAGGCGTTCAAGCTTAAAAGAGTACTAAACATCCATCCATCCTCACAAACATTGGAAGTTAAAATTGGATTGTAGATGTTTTTTAAGGTGGTGAGTTCTCATGCAAGCCCATGCAACGGTAATTTAATTCAAGGTTTCCTCACAATGTTTTCCTTTACCAATTTCAGTGATGTCCAAGATAAACTTAGGGTACATATCTGAAATAGAAAGCGTTGCATTGGTACTTGCCCGTGCGATGTTGTGAATCCGCAGCCTCGTTGCATGAGAGGCGGGTGCCTTAACCACTGAGCCATCACAACATTCGAAAATAATGATTACAAATGTGTTTGGATCACGTACATTCATAATATTGATAACATCATGCCTGTATTCTCCAAAGTGTTAGGCAGAGGTGTAATTGGATGATAATTTCAATTATTTCATTGTATTTGCATTTTTGCACTTCACAGTTCAGTATTTTGACAAAGATCAACAGATATTTGACCTCAAAAACCGAATTTGAACCTAAAACCATAACGTTAGGCCACTTAAGGAAGTTAAAAATAAAATATTGTCCTAAATATATAGGAATCATAAAATTTTAACAACTATAATGATTCTTTGAAAATATGTTAACTTACTAAAAATAATATTTTTAAATATTTTCCCACATATAAACCACAACACTGATAATTTACTAAATTATCGTTACCTTATGTTTTAGGATGGATTACACCTATAGCTATGCGAAAGCGATAATTCATTTTTATATAAGTAACAGTATATTTTCAGTACTTAACTAGACACTAGAAAATGTAAGAACTAGCTACCTACCAGCGGTTTCCACTACGCTTACTTACAAATTAAGCCAAGAGCCTGAATTATCCCTAGAGAACACGAAACTAGGAGACTTATCCTAAGAGCAGAGATTTATATGCATACATATTTATATGAATTTCAGCTTATTCCGTTCAGCTGTTTATGAGTAACAAACATAGATACACATAATACCTACACTTTTTTTTAAATAAAAGTTTAATTCATATCATTAATTTCAATTACTTAGATCATTTGTTTGATGTGTACAAGAAAAATAATTGAATCCAGTTGCCCGTTCCAAAAGGTAAGGTTGGGTTTTCTTATGGAGAAGAACGGGCATAAACCTCCACACTTTTTTACAACATTTTCTATAGCATCGCTTTTCTTGGAAGACATGCCTTACAACCAAAATCCTAAACATATTAAGTACCTAATATTATTATTATTAAATACGGTCAGTAATCATAAGAGGTGCCTAAGTTTAATATTCATAATTTCTTGAATGGGTCCATGTGAAGAATATGATTAACTTTGTAGGTATTTTATGCTCGCTTAGCCTGTACTGCAGTTTCGCTCGCGAGTAAACAAAAATTCCCTTTGGGAAATGAGTAAATGTTTTCTATTAAAATCTTTGCTAGAGACATCACGCCTGTATTCCCCGAAGGGGTAGGCAGAGGTGTATAAACATACACCGCCGATGTTTAGGTTCCATGTGATAGGGGGCGAGCCTATTGCCATTAACCGGGCACAAATACTAACTGAAAATTCCATAGAAAAACCCAATAACGCTGTTTGACCTGGAAATCGAACCCAAGACCTCTATCGTAGCAGTCGCGCTTAGGACTACTAGGCTAGGCGGATCGTTGTCAGACAGATTGAACATTGAGGCTAGTATACCTTTAAGTGCGCGTCATGATTTTTTATTGTTAAATCACACACTCATACCATCACGCCTGTATTCCCCGAAGGGTTAGGCAGAGTTGTACCAATGTACACCCACAATACTGTCTTTCAAAGTCAAAGTCAAAGCATTTATTTCAATTAGACCATTTACAGGCACTTTTCAAATCAAATCAAATCAAATCAAAATCGTTTATTGCAATCCATAATGTACACATACAGGTGGTAGTTAAATATATATATTTAGAAACAATTAAGGACCCTGTCGGGCACAGCAAAATTTTAAATAAGAGGAGAGAGGAATGAGCGCTTTAATAATTTTCTTCATGTTACATTTATTTTATATTTCCATTTATCTACAATTATTGAATTCGAAGTAATTATTTATATATTTATATTAAATATTTATATGTATATTCATGAATTATTTATTTAATTAATTATATTAATTATTTATTCAAATATATTTAATATGTATTTGTAATTAGGTATGTATTTAGTTACTTGTATTTATTTTTTAATAAGTATTCATTTACCATTTATTTAATTATATTTATTATGTATCCTTACATTATTCATTAGTTTTACCTATACGTATATATTTTTGAATAAGTATTCGTTAATTATTTTTAATTATATGTATTTATTATGTATTCTTACATTATTTATTTAGCTATGTTTATTTTTTAATAACTATTAATTAATTATCTATTTATTTAATTATATTTAAAATCAATTAATTTATTTACTTGTTTAAAAATGTTACATTATTATAACTGTAGTATAATTATTAAATATCATAGTGTAATTGTTATTATTATTTATTTATTCTTTTGCTTGTTAGATATCTGTTTTTCATAGTTATGTGTTTTTATTTAATTTATCCGTTAAATATTCTTGTAGTGTATAATAGCTTTTTTTAATTAAGAATTGCTTTAATTTATTTAAAAAGATATTGGTTTTATTTTGTTGTTTTATGTCTTCTGGTAATTTGTTATATATTTTAATAGACATTGAATATGGACTAGATGAGTGTAGTTTAAGGCGGGAGGGGGGCAAATTTAGTCTGTTTTTATGGCGCATCGAATAATTTGTTTGTGTGTCTCCCCGTGTGGTATAAGAATCTGGATATTTACGGACTAGTTTACATAATTCTAAGATATAAATACTAACTAAGGTGAGAATCTTGTGTTCCTGGAAGTAAGGCTTGCAACTATCTGTTGGTTCTATATTGGTTATTATTCTTATTAGTTTTTTTTGGAGGGTAAATAGGGAGGGAGCGTCGGTGCTGTTTCCCCATAAATTTCCCCATTTTGAATGTCAAAAGTTTCTTATACTTAAATAATATGTCTGAAATCACCAATCAGCCTTGAGCAAGCGTGGTGATCAATACTAGTGACTTCTGTGTGTCAAAAGAGGCCTTTGCCTTGCAGTGGGGCAATATTAGGCTAATATTAGGTATTAACAAAAGGTTCTAGCCTAAATTTCAGATCAAAAAGCAAAGAAAACTCGCCTTTATTGTAAGAAAACTTAGTCACATTATTCGATACTTATAATTTAGTTAACAGACAGACAAAAGTTTACTTTTAAACTTATAGGTATATATACATAAGTGATCGGCGTGTATGCATGTATTTTTCATGTTGACATGAGTAAGAACAGATCGGTTTCAAAGAGTAACAAATTGATTGAAAAGTCAGTATACCCAAAGAATTGGCGTTCTGCAGTTTCGATTACTAGAAATTCATGTAAAGATAAAGGTATGTGTATGTATTTATGTAAGTAGATAAGTTTTATGTATAGGAAAATATATAGAAATATATTCATATATTAGTATGGATAATATTTTAAATTAAATTTTATTAAAATTAAATTGTACACAAGTAATGGTATACCAGACTGCCCCGTTGGTCTCGTGGTCGCAAGCGCGACTGCTGAGCAAGAGGTCCCGGGTTCGATTCACAGGTCGGGCAAGAGTGTTATTGGGTTTTTCCTTATTTGATTTCATTTCATTGCAATGTTTTTTTATGTATCTAATTTTGTTGTTTTACGCTCGTAAAATAATTTCACCAGGCAATTTATCTCGTCACCTGCTTTGGTTGACTGGTAGAGAACACCTAAGGCATTAAGTCCTTAAGCCTTTGTATATTTTTTTTTGCATCAAGTTTAAATAAATAAAATATAGGTTACTCCTAGTTCGGCTAATAAATAAAAAAGCCAAAAAATTATAAGAAAAATAATTCCAAATTTAAAACTGGAACCACTGCAAGTCTGAACTCGCCTAATCTGTGACCAACCCACATTATCATTATGTTAATGCAACGTTTTTCGTCTTAAAACTAGACTTGTTCGATATAATGACGGATTAGAAATATAATCACGACCGATACCCATCTGTCCTGGGCAGAAACAATTTGTTTTTGAATATAGGTTAGGTTTTAAAACGCGGGAATATGAAATGAGTTGAAGTTTTTTGTTTTTATTTGTGATGCATTATGTAGCTGTGACGTCACGTCGTCAAAATCCTGGCTGTACAAGCCAGGATTTTTTTTGATATATTATATGGCTTTTATAGACTGACTTTCAAAAACTTTTATTCAATTAATAACTACATTGAAAATATTGACTTTTATAACATAGGTACTCCCCGCGACTCCATCCACGCGTGAATTTTCATTCGGAATCAATTTTTTTCATTCTTATCTTATCTATATTTCTTGCTAATAATGTAATTTTCTATAGGTGAAAGAATTATTGTTAAAATCGGTTTAGTAGTTTTAAAACAAATCTTTTCTCTTATTATATGAGTATAGATAGAGCGAAAATTTATAGGGGATGCCTATGTCCAGCAGTGGACGTCCTGCGGCTGATATGATGATGATGATGAAAAAGACCGTTGCTAGTCAATTATACTTAAAGTTTAAGACATTGACATATTTCAGTCAACTTCGTAAGAACGACATATTTAATAACTCAGATAGAATTAAATTAAATCTGCTACAGAAATCCATTTTCGTTGAAAAATAGTAATAAACAGCCTGAAAATATTGAAAAACAGGACACCATTACGATGGTTATCAGCTTTTCATTACGTGGATACCAAAAATCTATTTACAAGACCAATATTTAAGCTCCCAACAATATCCTCGAACTAATACGATCGCATTAAACATAATAAGCATGACACTAAATTGGTATTGACCTCAAATTATTACTCTTTGCTCACACAAATTGTACACCATTATAATTGGGTAGAAAACCGCATGTTCTATAGTGTAGTATCATTACGCTACTAACTCGCGTTGGGGACAGACAGATCTGTAAATAAATAATTATGAAAGTTATTTATGTAAAATAATGTCAAACGTCAAACAAAATGGTGTTCAAAAAGTTTCGTAAATGTGTTTGAAAACCTCTTTGGTTCTGATTGAGGACCTAATTTAAATTTTGCACGTTCTTTCGTTCGTTTTCAAAGACCGAATTTTGAATTTGGAACTTTCTGATGACAGTGACAGATCAGTGACAGATGTCGATTGTGTTTTGTTTTTTTTTTAATCGAGTGATTGCTTTTGTTCCGATTTTAGCGCCAAAACAGTGAGTTTATAGTTTGTGATTGTATTGAATAATGAAAAGTGTTTTTTTTTGGAGTGGTTGTGCTACGTGGGTTCCTCACCTATGTAAGATTTGAACTTTCTAACATAATTACGTTCCAGCCTATTAATTCGAAATAGATACCGCGCCCCCGGAACACAAAGGGCACAAGAAAGAACATGGATGGGTTTTAGTCAGTAAAAGTCTGACACTCCCTCCAGACAAGTCATTTGATGATTTCCCATCCAAAAAAAAGCCTGTTAACTGTCCTAATGCAAGGCAAAGGCTCCGAAGGGTTGGGCAGAGATATACCAATGTACACCCACAGTCCACCGGTATGTTTTAGGTCCCATGTAATAGGGGAGGGGGCTAGCCTATTGCCAACCGGACACAAATCCTAACTCCAAGCTGCTACTGAGAATTTCATAGAAAAACTTAATAACACTTTGCTCAACCCAGGAATCGAACCCAAGACCTCTAGCGTAGCAGTCGCGCTTAGGACCACTAGGCTAACGAGGCATTTATATATGGAAACAATAAAGGTTTACTTATTAACACAAGTAATGTTTGCCTCGTAACAGAAAGGCGTACCGCGTCTAGACTATAAAATTATCATAATTAGTTCAGGCGCCGGCCGACATTAAGAATATCGTAACATCCTAAATTCCTTGTTTAATATTCATGAGCCGAAAGCATTTCCTGTGATTATAGGGACTGTTGTTAAGCTTAGTGGTTAAGGCGTCCGCCTCTCATGCATGAGGTTGCAGGTTCAATACCGAGCAAGTACCAATGTGACTTTTTCAATTCATACCATCACGCCTGTATTCCCCGAAGGGTTAGGCAGAGGTGTACCAATGTACAGCCACAGTTCGCCGGTACATTTAGGTCCCATGTAATAGGGGGCGAGCCTATTGCCATTAACCTTGCACAAATCCAAACACCGAGCTGCTACTGCGAATTTCATAAAAAAACCCTATAAGTAACACTTTTTGCTCGACTTGGGACCTGCTTAGGACCACTAGGCTAACGAAGCAGTTACTTTTTCAATTCACCTGTATTTTTTTTTGGGTGGCATACATGCCGACGGCCCACCTGATGTTAAGTGGTCACCTCTGCCTATAGACATCTGCAATACCAGAAGCCTTGCAAATGCGTTGCCATTCCAGAGACAAAGTTGAAATGTCTCATGTGCCTGTAATTACTAAAAATGTACGTGAAAATGACCATTAAAATTACATAATATAAATTGTAGTGACAATCTCTTGCATGAGATATATCATAATCTTATATCATGGTGTAGTAGGAGTACCTACAGCTCTTTGTAAAGAAGCTCGTCCGGGAATAACCTACCACCATACCTATTTCTGCCGCAAAGCAGCGTTGCTTTTTTTTTTTTTTTTTTTTTTTTTTAGAGATGGTAAAATCATCAAATGACCCCCCCCGTCCAGGGCGGGGCGGGAGGGAGTGTCAGACTTTTACTGACTAAAAACCATCTATGTTCCTTCATGTGCCCTTTGCGTTCCGGGGGCGCGGTATCTCTTTCGAACAACCCGCAGCCCCGGCAGGCATTTGGCCCTTAGTGGCCCCTTCCAGTGGCTGACACCTCTGTGCGCGGAACATGGACGCGCCGTCGACACGGTCTGTCGTTAGTTGATAACGTACGGACGGTGAGCTACCCATTGCTCACCGCCCACAGACCGTGCCTACGGTATCCGCCTGCGGGAGGCGCAATGGTGCCGTTATTGGCAATCCATTGCGCCGGCGGACGCGGTGTCAGCGGCGGCCGCGGGTGCGGCGGCGGCGGTGGCCGCGGATGCGGCGGCGGCGGCGGCCGCGGGAGCGGCGGCGGCGGCGGCGGCAGCGGTGCGGGGCCTTCCCCCGGCCCTGGCGGGTACGGCGCAGGCCTTGCCGCCGCTGTGTTTTGGTTTGAAGGGTATGACACATTTCAACTTTGTCTCTGGGATAGCAACATTTGCAAGGCCTCAGGTATTGCAGATGTCTATAGGCAGAGGTGACCACTTAACATCAGGTAGGCCGTAAGCTAGTATGCCATCCAACGTCATAAAAAATAAATTTGGATGTAAGTCCGATACAGCGCAAGTACCAATGCAGCAATGCGACTTTTTCAATTCACATAATATAGTTTCTAAGTTTATCTTGGACATCACTGACATCGGTGAAGGAAAACGTCGTGAGGAAACCTGGACTTAAAATTAATACATGTCTAAAATCGTATATCTCGTATCGAGTATCTAGATAAAATATGGTTTTGCAAAAATCACTGCAGGGCAAAGGCCTCTTCTCATACAGAGAAAGCACGAGCATAGATCACCACGCTTGCTCAAGGCGGATTGGAGGTTTTAGACTATTATTAATAAGAATAATACATAATGTAGTTCAAAAATAACATTTCAATAAGAATTACAAACAAATCATCGGTTAAAATATAATTTCTACAAAAACCACCACAAATGCTTCACGCAAAATCATTCAAAAATCGATTGGTAACAATAACAATAATTATTCCGATTTTGACTGACAAGTTTGGGCCCACCCCTAAAACACAGCACACCCCTATTACCCCACCCGGAAACAGAAATGACTATATTTTTAAAAAAAAAACCGCAGTCGCGACAGACGCGAGGCGCCTGCGCAGGCGGCTTCGAAATTTGAATTTGAAATTGGAACGTAATGGCGACCCTAGCGGCCATCATTAAAAATAGATCATAGACGCGGTTCAAATGATTTTGTATAATTTTCTATCGTTTAATGCTTGATCTCTTTGTAATTCTGCTTTTTTGTAGACATTTAATAAATATTAGGTTTAAATAATGTTAGTCTGGGAATGCAGCAAACATGTGGGACCGTACCACACCGTACTACAGATTTCAGTGGTTCAAATTCTTTATTATGTAGATGAAGTTAGGTCATATGTAATGCGCGCCCTCAGAATATCAGGATGGCCATCAGTCACCAGTAAATATACCGGCGAACTATGGGTGTACATTGGTACACCTCTGCCTAATCCTTTGGGGAATACAGGCATGATGATGATGAAAAATATTTTACTCTAGACCGATTTCGGTCACAGCAGGTAACCACAATGAAGACTAACCAAGTACGCAGGAGATATTATAGTGCACAAGTGTGTGCGCAAACACAGGTGCAATCCCTCTTCTCTAACTCTCACAGTCCGATGAAACAACCGGGTAGAGATCAGGCGCAAAACCAACGGCTTTACGTATTTTCCGAGTAACCACGGTGTCACACCACCAACTTCCAAACTCCGAGCTACTATTGGGAAATTCTTAATAGAAAATCCCTATTACACTTTTTGCCCGACCTGGGAATCAAACCCAGAACCACACGCTCAACAGTCTCGCTTACGACCACGATACCATAAGGCAGTCAATGCCTAAACATTCACCCTTATTCTGCCACCAACATTGCCTCGCCACGTGACTACAATCGTTAACAATAAAACATTAATTAACATCTCAGCTTACCCCAAAATAAAGACTAAAAGAATACAAAAAAGCTAGTTGTACAACAAAAGAGAGCTAACAAGCAATATTTCCACTAGTTTGAACTAGAAAATTGTCTTGAATTTTCCACAAATGGACCAATTTGCTTATTGTTGTCGGGTGAAATTGTGCGAAAGAAGAGGGTAGATGAACATTGAGGAATCAAATTGTATTGTGCGTGGTCAGTCGCGTGTAAGCTGTGGTGGGGGCAAGACGTGTGGGGTGGGACGGTTGAAGGGAATTTCGACAAATATTTTATGGATTTTTATGTGAACTTACTCGTACTGTCATATAATTTTACAATGTAGTAATAGCATTATTTTTTAATTGCTGAAACCACAAATAAGAATTTAAATAACAGCCTCATCTCATACATAGAAGATATGAGCATTTGTCACCGGGCTTGCTCAAGGCGGATTGGTGGATAGGATTGGATTTCAGGCTTAGATTAATTATAAGTACAAGTTTCCATTCAATGTTTTCCTTTACCAATGTCAGTTATGTTCAAGATAAATTGAAAAAGCCACATAGATACTACCCGGTATGAAATTCACAATCTCATTCAAAGATGGCCTAGATTATATTTTATGCGGCATATTTATCATCATAAAATTGTTTGCGCAATTTAGCTTTGCTTTTGCTGTGTAAATATATATTTGCACAGCAAAAGTATCTTAAGTTAACTTAGCATTCCGTATCCTCTGCTTACCTTCTATGAGGAAGAACACGTGGGTTTATGTGGGTATATACATGAAATATTAATGTTTTCTCCAGACCTATTTTGGCCACGGCTCAGGCCAATCTCAATGCAGACTAGCCAAGTACGCAGGAGATATTATAGTGCGCAAACTCAGATGCGCTCCCTCTTGCGTCACTCTCATAGTCCGGTGGGACGGCAATCCGACTGATTCGGTAACAATTAGGGCCATACCTCACCGAGATGCCATGGCGACGTGGCCAGCGACGTTGCCAACTAGTTCATACTGAGATGTATGACGGCTAATTCACTTGGCGACCGATTGGTGACGTTGCCATCCTATGTCAACGCATGGCAACGTCGCTGGCCACGTCGCCATGGCATCTCGGTGAGGTATGGCCCTTAGGCACAAGTCCAACAGCTTTTACGTGCGTTCCGAGACACGGGGGTGTCACACCAACCAACTTCCAAACTCCGGGCTGCTACTGAGAAATTGCCTAGCGGAAAATCTCAATTACACATTTTGCCCGACCTGGGAATCAAACCCAGGAACCCCTCACTCAGTTTTCACGCTTGCGACCACGAGACCAACGGGGTAGTCAGGTATATAAAAACGTAGGTACATAGGTATATAATAAATTCAGGGCGTGTCTTTTTTACAAAACCTATTTACATAGGCTTATTAAAATGGTGTACACAGTAATAAATCTGCATAAGAACTTAGCAGGTCTGGTTTTAGTTATTTTTAATTATTATTCCATGGTTATAACTATCCAACGTTACAATTGCAGGTTAGATGTAGTACTTTGAAGAAAAAGAACTAGTTTTTATTGTGTCTTGTATTTCTCGACGATTTTATTTATAGTTTAACCCATCATACCACCGCACGTCCAGTGATGGTATACCTACAGCGTCATACTATCACGCCTGTATTCCCCGAAGAGTTAGGCAGGACAAGCCCGCCACACTATTCCCATACCACTGCAAATCCTGTAAGCCAGAATCAACAGTAGCCACCACAAGAAAAGCGCCGAGACAATGAAGCTTGACGAGGCCCGGAGAAACGATACAACTGTCTTGGATCCCGCAACGAAATTAATCAGAAAAGATTAGCGGAGGAGTAAGAAAAACACAATTTCCACTAAAGGTTAGGCAGAGGTGTATGTGTACCGGTGTACACCCACAGTTTGCCAGTATGTTCAGGTCCCATATAATAGGGGGCAAGCCTACTAAAACTAAAACCTAACTCCGAGATGTTACTGAAAATTTCATAGAAAAACCTAATAACACTTTGCTAAACCTGGGAATCGAACCCAAGACCTCTATCTTAGGCGTAACTCTCGCTCTTAGGACCAGTAGGCTAACGAGCCAGTAATTTCATAAATCTACATCCACTTTTCATATATTTTTATTCGCTTGTATATTCTACAATAAAATATGACCAAAAAAAAAAAAAAAAAAAAAAAAAAAAAAAAATATGAATAATGCTTTTATTATCGTGCGTGCACCCGGTGTTGTGGTCGTAATTATATACCGCCATTGACATGGTCGACACGTTGAAAACCACTGTTCAATTATTTGATAAGCTTCATACCTATATACATTGAATTTTCAATCACTTTTCTCAGTAGCAGCTTAAAGTTATGCCCGGTTAATGACAATCTCTTCTTCTTTATCGTATGGGCAGTAAAGTCTAACGACCCCACACACCCTAGTGTCAGAGTTTCTAAACCGCCTCAAGGGCCTCTGACATGGTTACCGATGTCAGTCATGTCCAAGATAAACATAGAAAGTATATTAGTTATCTTTAAATAATTTTGTACTTGCTTTCTTTTACTATAGTTATTTAAAATAGTTTAATTTATTTTTAAAGACCTATCGTACGACCGTAATATCACGTAATATTTAGTCCTAAGGAGGAGCGGGACGACCCAACACAAGCATTACTACATGCTTCCTGGGCAGTTCCGGCAACTAAATAGTATTGTATAAGCAAAGTTATAGAAATAAACTATTTTTATTTATTTATTTATATGAATTAGAAAAAGTCACATTGGTACTTGCCTGAATAAAGAATGAAGAAAGAAAGAAGAATGGCAATAGGCTCGCCCTATATTACATGGTAAGTACCTAAAACATACCGGCGGACTGTGGGTTTACATTGGTACACCTCTGTCTAATCCTACGGGGAATACAGGCGTGATGGTACCTGCGACATCGCCCGCGTAATTTTGGTACAGATTTTGTAAACGTTCCATAGTAAAATAGCTAGGATAACGTAGCTTCTTATTAGCGAAATAATTTCCAGAATCGAGCCAGTAGGTACTTCCTAAGATTTGCGCATTCAAACAATTAGTAGAGATTATAAGTCCAGGTTTTGTCCACCGAAGTCAGTGATATCCAAGATAAACTTAGAAAGTACATATAAAATAGAAAAAGTGACATTTGTACTTGCCCGTGCCCGGTTTTGAACACACAATTTCGCCCCTAAATCCATCATTTTAAAGTCAAATTTCAATTACCTTAAAAAAAATCAACAGACCAAAAACCAAATAATTCTTTGCGATTAACCCCCAAATGTTTTACTTACTTATCACAACCCGTCGAACCAACCCCATTACACAATTTTTTCCCCAAACCAAGTTTATATAAATCACATAACCCACTAATTTACACAATAAACAAACATAGATGCCATTAAAAGTTCATTTACAACTTGCTGTCAACTCAAACGTATAAATAAAATTTATACGTTCGCCATTTGTCACTATAGAAGGCATGAAAAATTATCCTACGTCCACGACCAAAATAAAAAGATCTCCCTTCCCTTAAAACTGCTTAAAAAATACGTAAAGCTGAATAAACACTAGGACTTTGACGGGTCTTTATAATTTGGTCGCGTGCCACTACTTCATAATGTAATTTCGAAACGAAGCACTATTATCTAGTTCTATCTCTTTCACTCGTGCGTTTGATGTTAAAGTGGGAAAGAGAGGTGTGATTAAAGAGGGTCGTATTGCATATCATTAAGAGACGCTTCGAGAGGTAACAGATGGGGTAGTTCGTTCTCTGTTTAACGTGGTGTTTTGAGGTGCGTGTGAGAGAGATAGAAGGATGAGATATGATACTGGATTTATGCTTTGTTTTTTTGTTATGAAAATATTACGAGGATTGAAGGGTTCGAAATGTACCATTTTAAAATCGTAAACTGTGTTTGTGCTGAAATCCAATTTACCATTTTATAGTGTGATTTTAAGGCGTCGCCTTTGTTTTTTTTTATATTTAAAACTTAATTCCAGGCAGTGTTTTTAAATGACATAAATGTTTTTAATATTACTTACTTAAATAGTAATACAATTTTACACACAATAATGGGAGCTTGGTTTAACTTTTAAATGACAGGTTTTGATGAATATAATAGAAATTAATTAGAATCTAATAAAGTAAATAGATTATTTTAAATTGTTTGTTCGAAGAGGTAATCTCTGAAAATACTGTATTTTCAGAGATTACCTCTTGAAACCTCGGTCAAAGAAAACATCGTAAGGTAACCTGAACTTATTTACCTCACATAAGTTTAAAATCGGCAATCCGCCTTGAGCAAGCGTGGTAATCAATTGTCGTACCTTCTCTATATGAGAAGATACCTCTGCCGTGCAGTGGGACAATAATATTTTTTTATTGTTATTTTACATAAACCAACAATTAAAATTAATATCTGGTAAAATCAGTATTTTTCAATTTTAATTAAGTGTTTTTAGAAACCTATTTGCAGAAATTACTCTTATTAAATAAAATTACTTTCTTATTAAATAAGTAAGGTGTAGTGTACCGACTATTGAGCCGGTCTAGCGAAGTATTATGATTGCATTAAAAATTAAGTGACTACTTCGCTAGAGGTCTTGGGTTCGATTCCCATGTCGAGCAAATGAAATTCTCAGTAGCAGGTCGGATTTAGGATTTGTGCCTGGTTAATGGCAATAAGCTCGCTTCTATTAAAGGGGACCTAAAACATACCGGTGCCGGCGGACTGTAGATGTACATTGGTACACCTCTGCCTAACCCTTCGGGGAATACAGGTGTGATGGTACGTATGTATAAAAAATTAATAATGTATGATTATAGGTTTCTTATTCATCTTTATTTGTTGTTATAAAATGATTTAACCTTGTCGGTTCTTTGATTGTATTTCGCCGCCATCTTATGATTTTTAGTGGATAATTTGAATACTCTTTTATGAAGTTAATTCATTTATTCTTCTTTCAACGAAATTAAATAAGTGACTCAATTTAATTTTACAAGTGGTTGAGCGAATGTAGTTTTTAAATTTTATAAGAATTCTATTCTAATATTCTAATAAAATAATAAAAAAAATATAATATATATTATAATATTCTAATATTCTTATATTTTTTTCTATTTTTTTTCTTTAAAGGTTCAAAAGGGTATGCTTAGATGGTTCGGTCATATTGAGAGGATGAGTGAAAGGCGACTAGCAAAAGGTATATATGTGGCAGATGTGAGTGGCAACGCCGGGAGGGGACGCCCTAGAAAGACCTACCCTGACCTTATCGGTGAGGTTCTTCAGAAAGGTCGGGTGTGCAGTACTCGTAACCGGCGTGCTTGTATGACCAGATGTATGAACGTGAACGAGGCGAAAGTAGTATGTCAGGATCGTAGCAGGTGGCGTTCTGTGGTTTCTGCCTACCCCCATGGGAAAAAGGCGTGAGTTTATGTATGTGTATGTATGTATGTATGTAAGAATTCTTACGCTATTATGAAGATAGGTACGAAATCCCTCAGCAATATGCTGTGTTCAATTGACAAGCAAATTAGGGATCCGTAAGGAAATTCAAGTGGATAAAATCGTGGGCAAAAGCTAAAATGTTATAGAATTGGGTAGTAGACACCATTAAACAATAATTCTAAAAACTTTACAAAAAAAAATACCTTATTTTGGCCCTATAACCCCGACGAATTTAAAATAACCTTTGAAATGAATAAATAGTTAGTGAATTGAGATGACAAGAAAGTGCCATAGTTTAATATTGTCATACAAAATCTATGGAGGAATAGCGTTTTGACAGCTCAGAAAAAGTACTTCAATCGATTAGTGGTGTCATGTTCCCATGTGTCGCAACGAACTTCACATTTCTGCAATAACTTCACACACAAAGCGTTCTTCATTCAATCGATTCAACTCTTGACATTGTGACCTCACATTCTAACCCTCATGTTGACCTCACAAGCACCGAATTATGGAACAAAATATAAGGGTCACGGCATACAAGACGATATACGAAATGTCACACAATATAATACTGGTTGTGAAGTTTGACTGAAATGGGTAAGATAGGTAAGGACTGAGATTGATTGGGTAGTACGTAATCAAACTTTAAGTTAAGTGCGGTAGATTTCAGGGGCGCCTTTGGGGCCTAACTTTATTTTTCCTAAACGTTACTTCACACTAGAATAAAGCGAAGTTTTCTCCTGTATCGTTGCGTGCGTTTACAAAGATATACCTCAACTTTCATACACTAACAGCCAGACCTAAAACTAATATCTGTAGGCCAAACAAATATTTCTTCCGTGCGGCAATCAAAGCCGCGACACGCAACGCAGCAGCCAATTGCTCAGGCACTACGCCGTGTCGTCAAAATCGTCAATCGTCAAATTATTAAAAACCAACATACGTTTTCGCTAGACAGCTTCCGTGAGACTGCCTCTATAGCCTAGTAGTTCTTAAGCGCGACTGGTACGCTAGAGGTCTTGGGTTCGTTTCCCAGGTCGAGCAAAAATTGTTATTGGGGTTTTCTATGAAATTCTCAGTAGCAGCAATTTAGCTTTGTGCCCGGTTAGTGGCAATAGGCTCGCCTCCTATAACATGAGATCAAACATACAGGCGAACTATGGGTATACATTGGCACACCCCTGCCTAACCCTTCGGGGAATACAGGCGTGATGGTACGATGATGAGCTACCATGGGCCATAACTTTAGCCAGACGCTATAGGTCGGCCCCAAAACAGTCTAGCTAAAGTTATGGAGCACGGAAAGTGTCTAGCAATACCGAAGAAGAGCTGCAAATTGCGAAAAGTTTTATTTTACTTGGCAACACAACCGTTAATAATTTAACTGTAACACAACTCAGGATGTACGGTGGCACTGGAAAACGGGGAAAATGAAAATTGGAAAAGAATATTTCTTTTAAATTTTAAAAAGTAAAACTGCCTCGTTTGCCTATTGGTTCTCTAAGCGCGACTGCCACATTAGAGGTCTTGGGTTTGATTCCCAGGTCGAGCAAAGAGCGATTGGATTTTTCTATGAAAGAGAATTTCATAGAAAATTCTCTTCTCAGCAGCAATTTTTCTTCTCAGCAGTTCGGAGTTAGGATTTTTGCTCGGTTAATGACAATAGGCTCGCCAACTATTACATGGGACTTTAAATCATACCGGCGAGCATTCTGTCCGCAATTTCGTCTGCGTGAAAGTTGATATGTTATCCCATGGGAACCGTACATTTTTCGGGGCACGAAAGATATCCTATGTGTTCCATTCCACACTACGATTTATCTCAATCCGTTCGCATCCAGATCCGTTCAGCCGTTTAATCGTGGAAGAGCAACAAACATCCATCCATCTATCCATTCATCCTCACAAATTTTCGCATTTATAATATTAGCAGGAGTAGGATAGAAGTCTTACTTAAGGAGATATACATAATATTTTTTGTTTTCTTAGTTTATCGTGTTGTTACATAATGTCAGAACATATATTAATAAAAACATTTAATACGTTTTTAAACCCTATCAAAAGCACATTAAAATACAAGTTTAATTAAACCAATCAGCTAATTGCTAAAATCTTTATGAAACTCATGTAGTTTCATCAATGTAGTTAGTTTTTACAGTACCTACCTAACACGCACTATCTCGTGATGGCCTAGTGGTTAAGGCGCCTGCCTCTCATGCACGAGGCTGTGAGTTCGTAACAAGACACGAATAGGTACCAGGTGTGTTTTTATCAATTTTTTATATGCTTTCTAAGTTTATCTTGGACATCACTGACATCGGTGAAAAGAACATCATGAGGAATCCTGGATTTGTCTGAAATCGCCAATCCGTCAACTGCCTCGTTAGCCTAGTGGTTCTAAGCGCGACTGCTACGCTAAAGGTCTTGGGTTTGATTACCAGGTCGAGCAAAAGTGTTATTGGGTTTTTCTATAAAATTCTCAGTAGCAACTCGGAGTTAGGATTTGTGCCCGGTTAATTTCAATAGGCTCGCCCCATTACATGGGACCTAAACATACCGCCGAACTGTGGGTACACCTCTGCCTAACCCTTAGGGGAATACAGGCGTGATGGTAAGCATCGCCAATCCGCCTTGAGCAAGCGTGGTGATCAATGCTCGTGCCTTCTCTGTATGAGAAGAGGCCTTTGCCCTGCCGTGCGAAATTAACAGGCTGGTTTTATTACTCAACACGCAAAGTACATGTTTTGAAAATTAACGTTAATTGGTGTTTCACCTTTCATTCAAGCGTTTTAACATGATGTACTTTATAAAAGGTGTACATGTACTTGTAGGTTTTTTTTAAATATTCCGTGATTGAAATAAATTAGTTTTCAGTATGGAGTTTTAACTTTGCGAGACCACACATTAAGTTAATTTAATTAAACTGTACCTAAGTTTATGAAGACTAAAGGTGTAAATAAAATATCAATAAATATAGTCCCTAATGCTCCTTTCCACCAAAGGCGTTATTCAAATTCTTTTGTTTCGGATTGTAGAAGAATGAACAATTTCAGGGGAAAAATATATAAAGGAGAAATATTGTTTACTTTTGTTTCGTTTTTAGATCCCATCCACTTGGAGCAAAATCTAAAGTTTTCATCCAAATCTGTAAACTTAGGCTTTTTCGTATTTTTTTTTTGTTTTTCAAGTGATTGAAAATCTTAGTGCATATCCTTTTTTTACGCACAATATCAACTTTTGGTCTTTTTTTTAAGGGACAAATACGTATCAATTACCTTATGCAACTGACTTCGTTCGTGTAAAAGTTAGTTAGTAGTTAAAAGTATACCGGCAAATACGTATACCGCCGCTGTTTCACCCGTGTTAGCGTTAAATTATATCTTTAAATACTACTGCGCTCCCATTTGTCGTAGTGTGATGTTATACAGCCTATACTATTCCCCATGAATTTGCCTATTTTAAACAAAAATATTTATTCCAATCCGACTGGTAATTTCAGAGATTAGCATGATAAAACAAACAAAAATATCTTCAGTTTTATGATACTAAAATATTATGACTCTCGGCAATATTTAGTTCCCTATAAGTAAAAGAATTTTCATAATCGAAACAGTACAATTTTAGCTCTTCATGAATAAAATATTTAAGTATAGATACCACTAACCTAAATTATATTTATATCTCATGCCATGACACACAGAGCACACAGGTTTCAAAATGACAGTAATTTTGCGATATTTTTGCGGTTTTCATCAATTTTACTTTCCCTTAATGCGCTCCTGGCACTTGCTGAACTGCTCGAATGATGTCAAGGACACCATAGTCCACGTCAATATATTACTTAATATTATACAAATGTGTTAAAATGGGTTATTCAATTTGCAGCTTTTAGTGAAGGCTGAAAGAGTTCAATTCAGGCTATAATCATTTCATTAATATCAAAATTAATTTAATTAAACATAGCTCTCATCTCATTTCTTTCAGTTTTCTAGTTTTCAAAGCGACGAAGCTGTTAAGTAAGATAAAAGTAAAAATAAGCCATTAATATTTTCACATACATTTATGTAATAGTTTTAGATAATCAACAATTTAACCCCGAATAACGTTAACGTAAAGTTTTTTTTATTGGATTTGACTGTTACTACTTTAGTTTGACTTATTACCATTATTTGACGGTCTATTTATTTATTAATGTTATTTTTGTTAAAAACACATTTGTACACCTCTCTAGGTAAAACATGCTGTACTGAACATTCTAATGTAACATCAAGGATCCTTATCGATTGTATCACACATGTTTAATACAAATAAATCACTTTGACTTTGAATAATTTTAAATCTATTCAAAACAGTCTAGTTTTGGGTGTAAGTACCTATATTGAACTGAAGATCAATTTTCGTTAGTATGAACCTTTAAAATCTAGTCACAATTTTATCCCAACGACCAATATAAAAAATTACTTAAATGTAGAATTTGAGATATTTTTTGACAGATAAATAGTGAATGCGATTATTTTTAAACATACTTGAAGAGTTGTCCACCTAATATTGGTCCATAGAATTAAACACCATAGAATAAGTTTGACGTATTTAATTAAATTATTTAAAGACTGTGGGTTAGCTTGTTTTTCCAGAACTAAGTTAAAATAAATCGAATCAAATCATTTATTTCTAATGGGCATGTAAATGTTAGGTTTACAATTGTGAATTTAAAATAAAAGGCCTACATATCATTCAATTGAGGTCTGTGTTTAATAATGGCAAATTTTACCTCTTTTTTGTTAGCCTTAAGCAGCGGTGACCATCTTTACATCAGGTTAGCCGTCGGCTTGTTTGCCATACGACATATCTACAAAAACCTATTTTACTCATCATCTGCCTAGCCTTTTCCCAACTATGTTGGGGTCGGCTTCCAGTCGAACAGGATGCAGCTGAATATCAGTATTTTACATGGAGCGACTGCCTATCAGACCTCCACAACCTAGTAACGGGTAATACGATACTCTTGGTAAGACTGGTTGTCAGACTTTCTGGCTTCTGACTAACAGTAACGACTGTCAAAGATGACTACAAATGACAGCCGGGACCAACGGCTTTACGTGCTTTCCGAGGCACGGAGGAAACTCGTTATGGTAAATGGTCACCCATCCACAGACCAACCTCGGCAAGCGTGGCTTAACCCGGAAGATCGGTCTATGCGGCTGTAATTATTTAGCGTCGAGCTCCTCTAAAAAAAAAACCTATTTCACTATTCAACAAAAATACCTAACCTCCAAAAATCTAAATATTTCACGTACGCCTTCATCCCTCTTCATTTACCTACTACATAGCGCCGCCCCCGTCGGTTGCCATGGCAACGCAACCCCCGCCTATACACCCGTATTGGGGTACATTTTAATGACTTTTATTTTTTACCTTTCTGTAGGGGACATAGATAAAAGTTATCATCTATTTGAAGGAGATTTTGAAAGTGTTTTCCTGATTTTGAATGAATGAAATCTAGTTGTAATCAAGTTGTAAAACTGATTAATGATTTGTAACACGGATTTTAGTAGTAGTACAGCTCTTTGTGAAGGAGCTCGTCCGGGGAAGTACTACCACCATACTTATTTCTGCCGCAAAGCACCGTTGCTGTGTTCCAGCTTGAAGGGTATGGGGGCTGGAGTAATTACAAGCACATGAGACATTGCAACTTTGTCTCTCGGATATCAACGCATTTGCGAGGCCTCTGGTATTGCAGTAAGTATATAGGCCGAGGTGACGACCTATCATCAGGTGGCCGTTGGCTTGTTTACCATCAAAACTATGTAGCTTCATCATCATCATATCAGCCGAACGATGACCACTGCTGGGTATAGGCCTCCTCTAAAGGTAGCCCCAATGACCGGTCCCGAGCGTTTTATTATTTATTCATGTCGCTTATCATAGAATGATTCAAAGTCAAATCATTTATTCTCATTAGACCATCAAAAGGCATTTTGAACGTCTTACAAGAGAAAAAGAAATACTCTAGTACCACCTTTCAACAGGTATTTTCGTATGAATATAGGAAAGAAACTCCATACTTAGTCTTTTAAAATAAAAGTATACATACAGTATACATACAGGATACATACAGGATTACACGTGAATTCAATGTACCTTCCAAACAAACTACTGTTTTATTCTATAATATAACTACTCAATTACCAACCGGGCACAAATACAGATTTCAAGCGTCTTTCGACAAATTCCTTGTAGAAAAACCCAGTATCTTAACTTTTAGCCGTCACACTTGCAACCGGCTTGGAGGATTATGATGACATAGCATTAAATATTTAATATAATATATGAGTGCACCTGTGTTTGCGCACACACTTGTGTAATAATATCTCCTGCGTACTTGGCTAGACTGCATTGAGATTAGCCACCGTAACCGAAATCGGTTTGGAGAGTATTATAAACTAATAGGTACTAAAGGTAAAGGTTCGTAGACATAGAGAAGGAACATAGATGGGTTTTAGTCAGTAAAAGTCTGACACTCCCTCCCCTCTCGCCCAGGGCGGGGGAAGTTATTTGATGATTGCCCATCTATAAAAAAAAAGCCGAATAATCTATATTAACCACATAGGTAGTTCTTTACTTCACTACACTTTAAAAACGTGAATATTTTATCATTCGAACCCTACAATTTCTGGTAAACTCCTACACAAATATAATAAATATCTAAGTTGACTAAAACCACAGTTTTTCCAATCATGTTAATGTAGCTAAAAGCATTCGTTTTGCTGAGTGCGCGCCGGGAAAATCGATTGGAGTATTTAGAGTGTCCGACATTTTGTACTGTCGCGTTGTAGTCGTTACATGCAACGAATCTGCTAAAAAATACTGTAGATGCCCGTAATAATTCTCTCGTAAATAATAATGTTTATAGAGTAGATAATTATAATGGGGTTAGTTGTGCCAAAACGAACTAACAAACAACAAAATGTAACCTATTTTTGGGTTTTTTTGTAAGTAAATGCTAGCAACTGCTATTGGTTGACCAAAATGCTACTTTAAATATATTGATTGATTTAGTAAGAAAGTTTTTACGTATAGAATCGTTCTACGATCAATGGCAGTAACCAAAGACGTGAATGAAGGCAGGTGACACCACGGGGTAAATAGTTTTTTTTTTCTAAAGCCAAAGCCGAACCGAAAATCACTAACATAGTAACAGAAACTAGGCACTATTATTTCTTAAAATAATAAAAAATAAAATTTCACGAAAATTTAATTTGCATAATAGTGAGAACTCGAAGTAACGCTTCCTTGCAGTAAATTCATATTTGTGTGTAAACCTTATCGACTACACAAGCCTGGGAAAAATCCATTCATCGATCAGACATAAGCGCTACTAACATTTAACTCGAAATTTAAAAAAAAATGTGATATGTTTTCAAGGGATTATTATTTAGATACACGTCTTAAAAAAAAAAAAAACAATGCCAAAGTATCTATTTACTCGACTGGAGTACCTGTGTTTTGGCTTCAGCCGTGCGATTCTCTAACATATTTCAGCGCTGCGCTCGACGTCGAGCTGGTTGACGAAACTTCGGTAAAATCAACTCTATGCGTTGTGCGTAAAGTTGATTTGACAGTGTTGTCCTCGACGAGCTCGACGTCGAGCGCAGCGTTGAAATATGTTAGCAGAACGGTGTAAAAGCGACCTTGTATTTGCATGCCGCATGGTAGGATATGGTTAATGGACACTATTGTATCTATAAATAAGACCTTTTCTTGTGTACCCATATTCGCGAATTAACAAATGATTATAATTATAAATCCAAAGTAATATTCTCCAGCCCGTATTTTTCACGAAATCGTGACAATATCGTAACGTCTAAAACGCCACATTGCAAGAAGCTTGGATTCTAAAAAGCGACGTAGAGCCGAGTGCTTTTTAAAATATGGAGCGCACAGTTATTGTAACTGAAATGGAATGATGGCGTCTCAATATTTACACTTTTTACACTTTTACCTTTTATAACGGGAAGAGTATCACGCCTGTTAGCTTTCAAGGGGTACGCAGAGGTCCTCATAATATCATAGATTTTGTGACATAGGTTCCTAAATGCGATGGAATCTACAAGTCATTGGCACGCGACGTCGTTTCTCCTTGTGCAATCATCATCATCCACTGCTAGACTCTAACTCATTGTACTGTTAAATTCTCTAACTTTCGTCCGCGTCAATTTTTTCATGGATTCCTAATTATTTTGAAAATAATATACTCTCTGATAATGAAGCTTTCCATGAGTGAAAGAATTTTCAGAAACGGACACGTAATTACTTAATCGACGAGTACTTAATCAACATATCATCACGCCTGTATTCCCCAAGGGGTACACGCTAACTGCCTCGTTGGCCTAGTGGTCCTAAGCTCGACTGCTACGCTAGAGGTCTTGGGTTCGATTCCCTGGTCGAGCAAAGTGTTATTGGATTTTTCTATGAAATTCTCAGTAGCAGCTCGGAGTTAGGAATTGTGCCCGGTTAATTGCAATAGGCTCGCCCCCTGTTACATGGGACTAAACATACCGGCGAACACACCTCTGCCTAACCCTTCGGGGAATACAGGCGTAATGGCATGATGATTTATAGTTATATGAGAAAATGCAGAATGATTTACTCTACCGGCGCCTTTTAAAAACATAACGAATTTATGATAACAGGAACATTTAGATTATTGTTCATATCAAAAGGAATTTCTATGAATAAATTATATTAATCATATGCATATCGGAGTGGGTTATTTTATGACACAACATTGCTGATATAAATTATGGGACAATGTCACGTTTATTGGTATTCATTGACTTTTATAGCGACATTCATACGAGCAAAAATATCCATCGCCATCACGCCTGTCCCCGAAGGGTTAGGCAGAGGTGTACCAATGTACAGACAAAACAATTATACAATAATCAACATTCTAAAGCAATTGACTCCCTAAGGATTGCTTAAAATGTAATGGTGTTACGAATAACTGAACTGCCTCGTTAGCCTAGTGGTCCTAAGCGCGACTGCTACGCTAGAGGTCTTGGGTTCGATTCTTAGGTCGAGCAAAGAAAGTGGGTTTTTCTATGAAATTCTCAGTAGCAGTAGCAGCTCGGAGTTTGGATTTGTGCCCGGTTAATGGCAATAGGCTCGCCCCCTATTACATGGGGCCTAAATATACCGGCGAACTGTGGGTGTACATTGGTACACCTCTGCCTAACCCATAATCGGGGAATACAGGCGTGATGGTATATAAGTATATATTCTCAGTAGCAGCTTTGAGTTAGGATTTGTGCCCTAGTAATGGCAATAGGCTGATCATCTATTACATGGGACCTAAACTAACGGGCAAACTGCGGGTGTACATTAGTACTCCTCTGCCTAACCTTTCGGGGAATACAGGCGTGATGGAATTCTGTTGTTTTTTAAATATGTGTCTGCACTTTTTTGCTCAATTACATTCAGACACACATTCAAGAAGCATCGAAAACTCGAAAAATCACGCATCGTCTTATAAACCGAATACAACTCAAAAGTTCCCGATACAAGTACACTCGTCAACTCGATTGACTCGGAGTTGCAACAAATTGCGCTAGTACTCTCGACTCGACAGTACTCGAATGCACTTGGCGCAACCCTATTGTGGTTCAGCCCTATTGTGACGGTTCTATTGTGTTGCCATTGTCTCGGCTTCGTTACTGGTGCATTGTTTTTAATATTCTTTTATTTTACTGTTTTGTTGGGGAGGTTTAGTTGTAGTGGGAGCGGGGGATTGAATTTTTTTTTTGCTATGTTTTTTTTACAGTTATTTGTATGTCGTTTTCTGGGTTAAGTAAGGCCATAATGTAGGCCGCTTCCAACTGGTCCTATTGGAAATGTATGGGAGAACGCTTAGAACATTTTACAACATTTATTTAAAATATATATTGATTATTTAACTGCTCCGTTGGTCTCGTGGTCGCAAGTGCGACTGCTGTGCAAGGGGTCCCGGGTTCGATTCCCGGGTCGAGCAAAAAGTGTTATTGGGTTTTTCTATGAAATTCTCAGTAGTAGCTCGGAGTTTGGATTTGTGCCCGGTTAATGGCAATAGGCTCGCACCCTATTACATGGGACCTAAATATACCGGCGAACTGTGGGTGTACATTGGCACACCTCTGCCTAACCCTTCGGGGAATACAGGCGTGATGGTATATATATATATATATATATATATATATATATATATATATATATATATATATATTGATTAAAACACGTTTTAAAGTGTTTTTTATTTCTTTATTTTAACAAATCTAGGGTTTATCTATAGATAATTTAGGGGTTTTTTTGTTTTTTTACTAGAACTAACATTTAAAGAAATGTTAAGTCTAGACTTAACTATTATATTTTTTTGTCTTTGGAATCCCTACTTTTAAATCCTTAACTTACTTTTACAAAAAAAAAACCATACAAAAAACACGACAAATCGAAAAAATTAAGCTTTGCAAATCGCTCATCGCCACCACTGCAACCACACCCCAGCACATTCTTTGGTACCTTAACAGTTAATTACACCAACTGTCGCGATACTCAATTATTTCAACCACATAGTGTTAATGAATACGTTTTTAAACCGATCGCAGTCTGTTGGAGTTCAAGGGAAGTCTGGTAGACTCGTGAACTGGGGCTCTTATATTGCCGATAGAACGTTACGTTTGATTTCTTCATTTTGTTTGAATCTTGTTGTTATTTATTTATTTGGGAACCTAATGGCCATATATATTTATATTATAATATTTTACAGAATGCAGTACTGTATGACTTATAATTAAGGGCTACTTTCACCAAAATTACTAAACATATTTAGCACTAAATGTGTTTAAGGCGAGGAATTGTTAAACAATAATTCTAGATCAGGCGCGCGCCCCCCGCAACCCGCACACACCCCGGTAAGTAAGCTTTTTGTTATTTTATTTAGTCGGAAATGATAACTTGAGAAAATCCTTCTACAATTTTAAAGATTATTTATAGACTTGTCTACAGAGCAAGTTGAGAGGCTAAAATCGGCCCCGTTTGCCCATAAGATGTGAATCTCTATTTAAAAAGAGGTATGTTTGATATTTTTTTCTCTGTTACTAAAGTTACTTAATCATGTAATGAAAACTAACAAAATAAGGCTTTTATCATGAACTATTCAGAACACCAACTCACATTTTTATACGTTTCGTAATTACTGACAAAAATAGAGATCACTGATGCCAAAATTTCCAATTCGTCCTCTTAAATTATCATTCTGTCTTTGTCACCTTCTAACAGTGTGACAGTGACAGACTCAAAATTTAAACACATGGCCCTAGATATCCCTGTTCAATTAGGATAATTATAAAACATACTATAAACACATAGTAGTAGTAGAGTCCGGGGAAGTACTACCACCATACCTATGTCTGCCACAAAGCAGCGTTGCTGTGCTCCAGTTTGAAGGGTATGGGTGCCGGTGTAATTACAGGCACATGAAGACATTTCAACTTTGTCTTTAGGCTGGTAACGCATTCGCAAGGCCTTGCTCTGGTATTGCAGATTTGCAGATGTCTATAGGTAGCGGTGACCACTTAACATCAGGTAGACTGTAGGCTTGTATGACATCCAAAAATGTTTAAATAAAAAAGTCCAGATTTCCTCACGATTTTCTTACCACTAACTAACATTTATTTATACCTAAGTTATAAATACATTATTTACATACACCTGCCAAACCCTTCGGGGAATACAAGCATAATAGTATAGTGATGGTATGGCTGACTTATAACTCACTAAGTCCCTCCTTGGACTACTGCTTACCCTCAAAGAAGCAGACCGTATCAATATACGCCCTAATTCAGACTTTGTTGCTATGTATCTCTCTATCTCGCTCCCTCTTATTGTTTTAGACACAGGAGGTATGTTACGTCTCTGTCTGGTCCCCTATGTAATAAGAAGGCATATAATTTTGTCCATCTGTTGTTGGTTGACTGAATATTGTGGTCTAGGAGCAATTTGTGTTCAGTGACATCACGGGTACAGTTAAACATACAATGCTTTAGTTATTTAGTATTTTGAAAGAAAGAAAGAAAAAGTTTATTGACACAAACCATGTGCACACAGATATAGTAGTATATTTTGCTTTATACTGCCATACTGCCCCGTTGGTCTCGTGGTCGCAAGTGTTATTAATAAGTGTGGGGTCCTGGGTTCGATTCCCAGGTCGGGCAAAAAGTTTTATTAAGCTTTTTCCATTCGGAATTTCTCAGGAACAGTCCAGAAGTTGGTGGTGTGACCCCACCGTACCTCGGAAAGCACGTAAAGCCGTTGGTCCTGCACCTGATCTCATCTCTCCCTGATTGTGTCAGATTATCGTCCCATCGGACTATAAGAGTTAGGAAAGAGGAAGTGCACGTTTATTTGCGCACACACTTGTGCACTATAATATCTCCTATGTGCAGCTGAATTATGGTGTTTAATGGTATGGTGGTATACTAATGTGACTTTATCAATTCATACATGTACTTTTTTAGTTTATCTTGAGTAACATTGACATCGGTGAAGGAAAACATCGTGAAGAAACTTGAACTTATAATTAGTATAAATCTGGATTCTTCACCCCGTCTTAAACAAGCGCGGTGATCAATGCTCGTGCCTTCTCTGTATGAGAAGAGGTTTTTGCCCTGCAGAGGGACAATAATAGGCTGGTATTATTAATTTTACTAGCTTTTGCTCGCGACTTCGTCCGCGTGGATTAATAGTTCCCGTTCCCGGGGAATTTCCGGGATGAAAACTATCCTATGTCCTTTCTCGGGTCCCATACTATATCTGTACCAAATTTCATTGAAATCGGTTCAGTGGTTTAGGCGTGAAGAAGAGACAGACAGACAGACAGAGTTATTTTCGCATTTATAATATTAGTACGGATTACATCAAACAAAATATTCTGCGGTCACCAACACCATTGTCTTCGCCTGTACGTCACGTATCGATGACAGTCGCAATGCACTTCTCAAAGGAGTACAATCAAGCACAATAAAAAATGAACACCTTATCTACACTAATAATATTTTGTATTCAATTCAATACTAGGTTTGTGAAACGGACTTTTATATAGTTTTTTTTTTGTTGGAAAAAAATATCGTATCTATTAGCTACAAAATAATTATGTACTCGTAAGTAATGTATGTTTCCGATGTTTTCTATTAATTAGTGTTTAAATTGCAGTAAAGACGCTTTTAAAAAGACATTAAATAAATAAATAAATAAATAAATATCTTGGGACAACTCACACACGGCCATCTGATCCCAAGCTAAGCAGAGCTTGTGTTATGGCAACCAGACAGCTGATATACATACTTATATAATTTATAAATACATACATATTATACATAAATCACACCCAGACACAGAACAAACAATCATGCTCATCACACAAAGTTTGTCCTGGGTGGGAATCGAACCCACGACCTCCGGCTTAGCAGTCAGGGGCACTAACCACTAGACCAACAGGCCCGTCAACATTAGGACGTTGAACGCATTTTTATTTACAGGTTAAGGACAAACGACGAAAATAAAGTTTATGTACCTAATATTATTACATGTCATAGCAGGATAAGCGTAGGTACCTACTTTAAAAAAATATCGTACTAGTGAAATATTAATAATTATCTTTAAGAATCGTTTTTCTATGAAATTCTCAGTAGCAGCTCGGAGTTTGGATTTGTGCCCGGTTAATAGCAATAAACTCGCCCTCTATTACATGGAACCTCAACATACCAGCGAGCTGTGGGTGTGCCTTGGTCACCACCACACCTCTGCTTAATCCTTCGGCGAATACAAGCGTGATGGTATGTTTTGTTAACATCATCAAATCAGCCGATCGACGTCCTCTGCTGGACATAGGCGGGAGGCCTATGTCCAGCAGTGAGCTAAAGATAGCCACAGCGACCAGTCCTGCGCTGTCCGCATCCAGCGATTTGACGTGACCTCTATTACAAACACATTAAAACATTATTTTTAAAGTAATATCTAAAAAATCTTGACCAAGTCATCAAACTCCGCACATTGCGTGCCATCCAAAAGATGATCACGAAAAACCGACAAAGCAAAACAAAAAATCGGAAAGTGACTTGTAAAAAAAACCGGAAAGATTCACAAACAAGAGACCCGAAACGTAATTACGGTAAACAAAAAAAAACTATGTCCCGACAAATTATAGGGTCAAATTATACACTGGGTACAACAGACACATGTAATTTTTAGTGTTTTTTTACTGTATTTTTGTTTCCAGACGACCTTTCGGCAGGTTTTGTGTCATTTTTGGACACAGCAACAAAAAGCATTGCCGCCATTTTTTTTCGGAATCAAAATTGGTTAGGATACTTTAATTGTGCGGTCAGGAGACTTAAAGTATGGCTGTTCCGGCCTATGTTTAAATTGATTTTGGATGTAGAAAGGAATGAATGAGTTTATTTTTTTCATTAATGAAAACTTGCTAAATCTATATTGACTCTAATATAATCAAATTCTAATTTGCAGTTTGTTTGTATAAACACGCTAGTCTCTAGAACTACCTGCAATATTATTGTTACTCATATTGTTAGTTTGTCAAATTTTTTGTTTACATCGGGAGGGCGAGGCTTTCCCAACACAAGTATCATTTGATTACTTTCTGTTAAGCCCCGGCAACTTACTTGTAAAGATTTACGAAATAAAAACATTTTTACTTTTTTACCCATCGAAATAATCACTTTCGGAATAATCTTGTAAATGACAGCCAGATTCATGAGTACTCCTAATATTAATTTTATCAATACCTACATAGTGCCTATTTCCTATATTACAAGATGTTTAGACATTTTTTTTTAATTATCTTTGTATGGCAAACAAGCCGACGGCCTACCTGATGTTAAGTGGTCACCGCTGCGTACAAACATCTGCAATACCAGAGACCTTGAAAATGCCTTGCCATTACAAAGACAAAGTTGAAATGTCTCATGTGCCTGTAATTACACCGGCACCCATACCCTACAAACTGAGACTCAGCGACGCTGCTTTGCGGCAGAAATAGGTACGGCGGTAGTACATCCCCGGACGAGATCCTTCACAAAGAGCTCTACTACTAACTAATCAAAATGGCGGCACTGCCTTTGCAGAAAGCTTCATTATCCTATATCACAATTTATTTTTGCATACTGCATCCTTCCATCACCACCTCTACTGACACTGTAACCACCTCATCATAAATACCTACATCATCAAAGTCAAAGTCAAAAGTCAAAGCATTTATTTCAATTAGACCATTTACAGGCACTTTTGAATTGTCAAGAAGTTACAGTTTAACATTGAAGCTAATTGCTCGTTCCAAAACGTAGGTCTCTATAGAGAAGAACGAGCAAGAAACTCCATAATCATCATCATCATCATATCAGCCGCAGGACGTCCACTGCTGGACATAGGCCTCCCTCATAGACTTCCAAAAGGACCGTTTGTAATACCTACATTCAGAGCAAACTAATGAATATTCTATTCTTACATACAACCCCACCAGCTGTCAGTCAAATCATTATATTTTCACCCCTTTTCCAGCAATCATTTTTCACATAATCCATTCATATTTTTTTCGCCCCTCTCGCCCCTAAAAGTAATATTAGTGCTTGTACAAATTACAATTCCTCCTTTTTCCTAATCCTTTCCCAGAACAGGGTTTTCTTTTTCCCATAGCCTATGCTGTCCCATTGCTAGGAAAATACCTCCCCTAAGTCCTTCCAGAAAATCTTTTTCCCAGTGTTAACTTTTATATAATTTTAAAGCTATTTTAAATTCAACCCCTATATTCCTAAGTCTTAGACAGTACGTTACGCTAATAAGCAATTTACATACATAAAGAAGACGAGGGTAGATAATGATTGCTAATGTGGGGCAGTGGACGGACTGTCTGCAATATTCATACGTGAATGTTATGTCCATTGATTGATACGACACGTCAAAGAGGGTGCATTTTGACGGATGAAAAAGAAGATGTTGTAATTAGGGGTGCAATTTTTGTAACTTTTGGGAACGATCGCAATTTAATCTCAGTCTTCACATACACACCATCACGCCTGTATTCTCCGAAGAGTTAGGCAGAGGTATACTAATGTACACCCACAGTTCGCCGGTTTGTTTAGGTCCCATAGAATAGGGGGCGAGCCTATTCCCTTTAACCGGGCACAAATCCTAACTCCGATCTGCTACTGAGAATTAAGAAAAACCATATAATACTTTTTGCTCGACCTGGGAATCGAACTCAAGACCTCTAGCGTGGCAGTCGCGCTTAAGATCACTAGGTTACCGAAGCAGTCAACAAGAAATACGAATGTAAAAAAAATATAAAAATACAGATACACACCTACCTACCATCCGGGGCTGCGGGTTGTTCGAAAGAGATACCGCGCCCCCGGTACGCAAAGGGCACATGAAAGGAACATAGACGGGTTTTAGTCAGTCAAAGTCTGACACTCCCTACCGCCCCGCCCAGGGTGGGGGAAGTTATTTGATTTTATTGGTATGTCAAGAGTACTGTGAGAAGAACTTATGAAAGGGATGATCTTGTATTGTTTTGTTCTACATTTTTTATTTGTGTTTTCTTTTCTTTTTAATATTTTTCTTTTATTACATTTTTAAACTGTGTACCTTTAATTATTGTAATTGATGACATTGTTATCGTTTTAATTAAAGTAAATAAATAAATAAATGATTGCCCGTCATAAAAAAAAAAACACCTACCTACCATAGTCGTAATTAACCATGCTAATGGAAACAGTACCTCCTAGGAACTATTACTTGCAATGATTTTTTATTCTTAGAACAAGCTTGATTTTTAACTGAATTATTAATTCGACCTAGCCTTGTCCCGTCTAGTGGGGTGGACAGGGACGATTCATCGCTTCATTTTGTACTTTACCGGTGTAAAGGTGTACATCAACCACATTGATGATGGTGGAATTATTCTGAACAATTTTTTATACTGATATTAAAAAAGAATTTTTTTTTTTGGGCTTGTTTTTTAGAAACTGTAATCTCTGGAAGTACTTGGCCAATTACAAAAAATAGTTTCGCTGACTGAAAGCTACACTATTGTCTATTGGCATAAAGAATTGGTGGCTAAATTATGTTCAAAGATACGTGGTGTTCACGTGTTCATAAATATATGATGCAAGCTTTTGCCTGCGATAACGTCCGCATTGCCTTTCTTTATAGATCTCTTTTTTATATAAAATGTAGCATATTTTTCTCACTGATAATGTAGCCTTCCATAGCAGCAAGATTTTTTTAAATCGGTTAAATAGTTTTGGGTTTATCCATTATAAACAGAAATATTATTTTTCTGTTTATAATATTAGTTTGATTATAATTATGGATATTAATTATGTTTCTGTGGAGTTCTGAGCAAACGAGAACATTTTTTTTTACCCTTGTAAGTACACTCAGAGCCTCCTAAAAGCTAGCCATAGGAAAACCCAGAATTTTAAAATAAAAAATACACATCTTTTCTCCATAAATTATGCAGTGCGCATTATAAAATGCGTCTGTATTTTCGAACGCATCCAACACTAATCTCTCTAAAGCTAGAGTGAACAGGCTTCTTCTGGGTAAGCTCAATCCATCGTAGACTTTAGCTCTGTCATCTCTGGCCTAGACTAGAGTCAAGAGCTTACCCATCTCGAATAAAAAGCAATAAAATAATAATCACCAACCACTATATATAATGTGCCTCAACCTTAACGTTTCAAAGTAGGTAGCACTTTGCCAATTAGCGTGGAATATTCTATAATATAGTTTTATGAAGCTCTACTTCCAGGGTAGGCAGATATAATGATAAAATTGCTTCGTGAATCGTTCGCTATTTAATTCATAATATTAGTTTACTATGGAAATCTTTCATTTGTAATTATGTAGGTAGTATAGTTTTTGAATGATAGATTTTACAATTTAAATTCGCTATAAAAAATATATTTTCTGCTTTAATATAAAATAGGGGGAGTGGGGGGTTATTTTTTTATTGTAATTTAAATACTTACACATACATACAATCACGCCTGTATTCCCCGAAGGTTTAGGCAGAGGTGTAACAATGTACACCCACAGTTCACCGGTATGTTCTTAGGTCCCATGTAATAGGGGGCGAGCCTATTGCCATTAACCGGGCACAAATCCAAACTCCAAGCTGCTACTGAGAATTTCATAGAAAAACCCAATAACACTTTTTGCCCGACCTGGGAATCGAACCCAAGACCTAGACCACTCTGCTACCGAGGCAGTTACTTGTAAGTTTTAATTATTTAATTTTGTAATTTTTTTTTAGTTATGTAATTAAAATTTTGCTATTTTACATTATGAAAGAACTAACAACAAAAAATGTTTAAGACATATAGAAACCTATATTAGTTAGCTAGGTCGAATAATATACCTTTTATTTGTGGATGGGAAATCATTCAGCTCTGAGCGGAGCGGAAGGGAATGTCAGACTCTTACTGACTAAAACCCATCCTTGTTCCTTCTAATGCCCTTTGCTTTCCAGGGCCACGGTGACTCTTTCGAACACATTTCTCAAATAATAATATACCTAAGTTTAAAACGTATAAAGTGCATTTTCCAATTCGTCACATGAAAATTCTATCAATTAATCATAGGACTACCAATTATCTACTAAAAGACATCAAATTAAATGGACAAAAGTCCCTAATTAACGTCTCCCATCTAAATTATACTTAAAAATACCCACTTATTACAAATAACTGTCAATTTCGTCACTAATAATACTTAATAAGACAACAACCAGAATCAAAGACCTCTCTTCACTAAAAACAACGGTATTCTTAAGATGTCATTTAAAAATGGTCACTAAAATAGGTACACTAAATTATCGGGTATTCTAAAGATTACCTGGTAGTAACCAATCAGGGCTCACGATGTTAGAATTCAAAATTCGAACGAGCCAATTGTTATGTAAGGGAGGGTAGTTGGTGAAATGTGTAGTATTGGTTCGATTGCATGTAATTAGATTTAGTTAGTTAATTAACTATTTAAGTGTACGTATGTGTAGGGTATCCATTCGTCCCGTGTATACGGGACTGTCAACGTATTTGACCATTGTGTCTTGTGTTACTACACGTCCCGAAATTTTTCCGTATTTCATGTGTTCGTGGTCCTAAGCGCGACTGCTACGCTAGAGGTCTTGGGTTCGATTCTGAGGTCGAGCAAAAAGTGTTATTGGGTTTTTCTATGAAATTCTGAGTAGCAGTTCGGAGTTGGGATTTGTGCCCGGTTAATAGCAACATGTTTGCCTACTATTACATGGGACCTAAACTTACCGGCGAACTGTGGGTGCACATTGGTACACCTTTGCCTAACCCTTCGGGGAATACAGGCGTGATGGTATGTGTTATGTGTCCCGTATTGGTCTCTGGAAGTTATGGCAAGCCTATAATATTATATAAGTGACATTTAGGACAGAATTTTTTATGTGTCTGTAATTTTGTGAAGACACTTGAATTTATCGTACTGAATATCTATACTAATATAATAAAGCTGAAGACCATTTTGTTTGGTTATTTGTTTAAACGCACTTATCTCTAAAACTAACAGTCGGATTGCAAAAATCTTGTTGTATATGATAGCTAGATTCATAAGGGTTAGTATAGGCTACATAACATCGTGCTTAAATCTACGGGAGCGGAGCAGGGACCAAATATGTAACTTAACGCGGGTGAAAAAAAAGATAGGTGAAGCTAGTTTATAATAGTAATATATATTGAAAGAATAAGTGTCTGTAATTCATGTACCTTAACACATGAATTTATTAGGTATATCGTATATTATTATATAATAATACAAGCCATTTTACATTCCTGGAAATAGAATATTCTATTTGAATATGAAGTGGCTTGTAAGCTTTGATAGGTAGTAGATAGTTATTAAATATAGAAATCTTTTTTCAGAAATAATTACAAAAAAGTGATGCCTCAGACATGTTTGTCTTGTTGTAAGAAATTGACTTATAAAGAAAAACCGGCCGAGTGCGGTACACACCGGACATACAAACAAGTTTTTATCATCATCATCAGTCACAGGAACGTCCACTGCAGTACATAGGCCTCCCCCATAGAATTCCAAAATGACCTGCTGGAAGCGGCCTGCATCCAGCAAAAACCTGCAGTTTTTTGTATCATTAAAAAAAATGTAGTAATTCATTTTAATTATTAATTGTAATAGTCAAAGTAATACATTCTACGTCAAGCAACGACCTTTTATTAATCTTTGCCCTATATTAGGAATTTCTCCGGTATCGTATTTGCGTTTACAAATATATAAACTCACATACATAAACAGCCAGGTCCTGGGCATCTGTAGGTTATGCAAATATTTGTTACGTCCGGGAACCAAATACACGACACGCAACGCAGCAGCCAATTGCTCAGCCACTGTGCCAAAACATACATACCATCACGCCTGTATTCGCCGAAGGTTTATGCAAAGGTTTACTAATGCACACCCACAGTTCGCCACTATGTTTAGGTCCCTTGTAATAGGAGGCGAGCGTATTGCCATTAACCGGGCAAAAATCCTAACTCCGAGCTGCTACTAAAAATTTCATAGAAAAACCCAAAAACTCTTTGCTCTCCTTGAGACCAAGACCTCTAGCGTAGCAGTCGCACTTAGTACCACTAGGCTAACGAGGCAGTTAAAAATAGTATAATGATCTTTTCTCTAGAGTAATCGCCTTCTGTGCAAATAAATTAGATGTCATTACAAGTGCACAAAGGACTGTCCCACGTTGGGCAGTGATATGTGCAAATAAGCCTATTACAATTAGCTCTACACATTCATGTGGGAATGATTGGATGCGGTAACAGTGTTGGGGTACCTAGTTCACACTAGGAATATTAACCAGAGGGGTTTTGACAGATATTAAATAAACCATTGCTTTATATATTTGGGAAGTTTGTGTGCTGGATAGTGTTAATAACGCAATTAATGTATTATGTTTTTTGACAGAATGAAATACATAATTTTGACACACAAGTAGGCTCTAATTTGAAATTTTATAATAGTGAATAATTACAAAAAAAATAACAAATGTTACGTAATTATAAATTTGTTTCATGTGGCTAAACATTGTGTAAATAGGACAAAATACATTATTCGCATTTGAAGAAACTAATTTGTACCGACAAAAAAAAAACTGTTTTTCTTTATAACACACACATTTATTAATTATCAGTGAAATCGAAAACAATCGTCATGCCAAGAAAATTCTTCAGTATCAACTAAATTCGAAAACAGCATTCCAAAAATATTCCTTAGCATCAACAAAAGAACTCAAATTTTGCAATAACAATAAATATTTTAACCATTCATACCACATCCACAAAATCACAATCCATGCCCGTCGCATCGAATAGAGCGATTACGGGATTAAAGCCAGATCACACGGTCCAACACAATATTGTGACTGCACCCCCGCCGCGTGTGCTCACCCCCTAACGCCCCGAGATTATGACGTACTGATCACTGAGCAATGTTGTAGTGTTCATTATGTTGTAAAAATGTTGTTAATTGATGTTAATATGTCGTTGAATTGATAGAGGGATGTTCTGCTTGGATTTATAATTATTAGCTATTTATTTTGAGTGTTAGAAAGATAATGGCCAAATTATGGCAGATTTTTTGTTGATAAAATCACTATACTTTAGAGATATGGTTTTTTGAAAATGTAAAAAAAAAAACTGTGCATTTTGGAGCTTATTATTTATTTATTGTTCTGTATTGAAAATACAGAACAACAAATGTTACCAATTACAATAATTAAAGGTAAAAGGTAGGTACACTAAGGTAAAAGATAAATGTAAAATGAAAACACAAATACTAATTTAAATTTTACACTAACATTGAAGTAACTATAGCGTAGTAACGTAATTTTTCAAATGTTATATTAATATCTTTCATATTCATCCGCAGTTAATATAACAAGAGAAAAATATGTATTTTCAGAAAATTTGGTAAGAAACGCCGACCACTAACCGAACACAATTATTAACTTTAGCTAGGAATTTACAGATAACAATACATAATATCAATAAACATCGCTTTAATTAATTTAAATATTTTTCAATCGAAACCCTTAAACCAAATAAACTATTAGCAAAAGTCAATCCTCAGAATAACCTCATCCCAAAATTACCCAAAAGATATTTCTTAACCACCATCAAATCAATTCGCCACTATTACAAATTGCACCCCCAATATCTTCTACCCCACTACCCTACACCCCCGGGGGTCAGATCATATTGTCCCCAATTCATAGGGTAACTTATAGGTTTATTCCATACGGCTGCATGGGAAAACTGCAGTTTATTCAGAAGTGAGAATTGATTATGTTATTTTGTATGGAGCGGTGATTTGTGATGTGTAAACCGTTTTGTTATGTGGTGTGAAAATATGAGAATAGTGAGTGGTTTTTGTTTTTAACCGACTACAAAAAAGTCACTCTCTTAATTAAGATAGTGACTTTTACACAAAAAAAGAAAAAAAAAACAAACTGTCAAATTTGACAGTTTGTTCTTTTTTCTTTTTTTGTGTGTTTGTTACGTTATTATTCCGCCAATTATGAATAGATTTTGATGATCCTTTTTTGTTTGTTAAGTCATACTTCAGAGGTGGTATTATAAATGTTATCGAAATCGGTTAAGTAGTTTGGTTTATAAATCAAAGGCGCCAACTTCTAAAGCCAAAGTTTTTTATCACATTTTAGTTTCCGTTTTGTTTTTGTAAAATTGTCACCGGATTCAGATCTTTGCACAAGTATTATATTTATGAAAATATATACTTATTGAAAATCTTGTACCATCCCCGACCGCAAATTCATTAATAAAAATATTTGAAAATAAGCTACATGATCATATACGGCCAAACCTAACCAAAATAAATAATGTAATTGTAGGTTTTTATATTTATCTGCACAGGTTGTTCAATGCTGCAATACAAGTCGGACAGAATTTAAAACAAGTCAATCACACTGACCTCGGTGAAGGAAAAATCCTGAGAAATCCTGAACTTGTACAATCAACTTAAGTCTGCTAGTCTCTAATCCGCCTTGATCAAGCTTGGTGAACAATTCTTGTGCCTTCTCTGTATGAGAAGTGGCATTTTCCTGCATTGAAGCAATAATAGGCTGGTATTTCTTTTTTTTAATATAAATGCAATTATTTTTATTTTATTCCAAAAACAATTAGACCTTATTAGTAATGAGAACTATTATTTTCACCCCCAAATCACCCCAAACAAACATCTTAATAAACCAACAATACAATAAAATAATTGCAAAAAATCCCTCTCATCGTTATCGTCTCAAAATAATCAGGTCATAATGCAACAAAGGTAATTGTACATAATGGCCAGTCAATACGCACAATGCCCTCTAATCAATGGGCAAAGTGGGAAGTCGAGCGGCAACGTCACGTGTCGTGACGTCATCATAAAGGGGGTCAACTAACTGGAAATGTGGGTTGATAGTTGGTTTAGTTGAACCGTGGAAATTGGCCTTAAGATTGGAATATTTTTTTGAAAATTTTATGACATTATGTCTGTATGTACTAGAAAGAGAGCATGAGAAAGAACAATATAAAAAATAAAGAACTTGAAAAAATAAAAATAATATTCTTTAATTGCATTTTTTTGTCCCTAATAAATAAAATAAATAAAATAATATTAATGGATAATAGGATAGGATAGACGAGTAGGATTAGTAGGATAATAAGTCTGAAATGGTCAATCCACCTTTAAATTGTCGATTGAGTAAAAAAAACGTTCAAAATCCAGTCGCAATCTCATCTTAGTGACAATAAATGTCGAAAATAATTTTGCACGAATTGCTTTAATGATCATTGATCAGCATAAAAGTACTATCATTTATGTGGTAGAATACAATATTTATTTATTGCTCTATCGTACACAAACATGACAATACGCGTCAGAACACGTGACCTGATCGAAAATCTTACGAATTTTCGATCAGGTCACGATTCCTGACGCGAGTTTAACATTTTTTACCCATTACAAAAAAAGTGTACAACGCCGCTAAAGAAGCTTTCACTTCAAAAATTTAGGTAAAACCTTAGCACTTTTGACACATTGAGGATAAGACTAATCTTAGTCACAAAAAAAACTGTTTGTACATACATTCTTACATGTACAAACATGTCTTAAAGTTACAAGAATTATCCCTTTAATTGTAGTACAAAAAGTCAACGGAAATCTCAAAAGCGGTGTCCTATGAGTAAAAAGTTGAAAATGTCAATTAATTATAAACAAATCTAGGTGTTGAATGGGCTAGGTTGTAGCCCGCTCGTTTTTGCGCGCTACATCAAACGCGACTTACGGCGAAGCGACGTGCGCCTGCGACGATTAAAATACAGAAGGCGAAGTAGGTATAATAGTCACAATACTGATGCAAAGGCAAAGTCAAAGCATTTATTTCAATTAGACCATTTACATGCACTTTTGAAGTGTCAAGAAATTACAGTATTACAGAGATTTGAAGAAAGCCGGGAAGCGCAGCGCAGGACGTCCTCCCACAAGGTGGGCAGACGATCTGATGAAGACCGCAGGAAGACGCTGGATGCAAGCCGCTTCCAACCGGTCCTATTGGAAATCTATGGGGGAGGATTACGTCCAGTAGTGGACGTCCTGCGGCTGATATGATGATGATGACTGATTTGAAAACAGTAGCTAAAAGAAGTGACATATAGAGAGCAATGGAGAGAGCTATGCTCGGGGTTTCTCTACGTATAAACCAGTAGTAGAGCTCTTTGTAAAGGAGCTCGTCCGGGGAAGTACTACCACCATACCTATTTCTCCCGCAGAACAGCGTTGCTATGTTCCATTTAGAAGGGTATGAGCGCCGGTGTAACTATAGGTAGGTACATGAACTATATTTCAACTTTGTCTCTGAGATGGCAACGCATTTACAAGGCTTCTGGTATTGCAGATGTCTATAGGCAGAGGTGACCACTTAATATCAAGTGGGCCGTCGGCTTGTTAGCCATTTATTGATAGCTGCTATTATTGTGAGCTGTTACAATTTATAAAATGACACTCTGTTTGTATGTATGTATGTTTTGTCATTAAAAAACAATCGTCACTACTTTCCCTCTACACCTTACTCTATGGTATCCACTTCCCAGATATGCAAGCGTGGTTGCGCCGACGCAAGTTTTTCTCCCGTCTCTCGCTCTCTTATCATGCCATCTCTCTCCTACCAAACGGACCGCGCACGGAGGTTTTTGCCCGACGGTGCTCCGGCAGTTTTTCACGTTCCCTCACGAAGTTTTGAAATCACTGTGGAGCGCTCGAAAATTCGATTTGTATTGAGTTTTTATGTACCTGTGTCTTATATTTTATAACTTCTGCTTGTGACTTTGTTCGGTAGATTTTTTTAGCCGTGTTAAGTTAGGTTTTTGGTTATTGCTCCGCGTCTGTGGGTTGTAGCGTGATGTTATATAGCTTGTACTATTCCTGATGAATCTGGCTATCATATACTAAAGATTTTTTGGAATACGACTGGTAGTTACAGAGATTAGTTCATATAAACAAACAAAAATCTTCAGCTTTGTTATAGTAAAGATATTATTTATTTTATGAATATGATTGTAGTAAGATTTAAAATCAAAACGGCTAGTTATGAGTTCAGAAAGTTATGAAAATCAGTTCAATTTAATTAGTCAATCAAATGCGACGGTAAGTAAGTAAGTACCAATGTGACTTTTTCAATTCAAATGTACTTTCTAAGTTTATCTTGGACATCACTGACATCGGTGAAGGAAAACATAGTGAGGAAACCTGGACTTATAATTAAATTATGAAATCTCCAATCCGCCTTGAGCAAGCGCGCTGATCAACACTCGTGTCTTTGTCCTAAAGTGGGACAATAATAAGCAGTTTTTTCTAAATAAAGTTATGATCCTCAGAAAAGGTTTCCGTTTTCATTTCTTTGGGCAGGAAACAAGCCGACGGTGACGGCCTCCCTGATCTTAAGTGGTCACATCTGCCTTTAGATATCTGCAATACCAGAAGCCTTGCAAATGCCTTGCCATCCCAGAGACAAAGTTAAAATACCTCATGTGCCTGTAATTACACCGGCACCCATTCCCTTCAAACCGGAACACAGCAACGCTGCTTTGCGGCAGAAATAGGTATGGTGTACTTCCCCAGACGAGCTCCTTTACAAAGAGCTCTACTACTAATAAACCACTAGTCTGGATACGATACCTTTGTAGGTAACGCTCTGAGTTACATTGTTACTATATTATAAGTACTAGAACTTCAGAAATCAGGTCTTTTTTTTTTTGAACGATGGAAAATCATCGAATATCCTCTTCCGTCCTGGGATATGCCCTGAGTATAATTACGGGAGTGTCAGACTCTTACTGACTGAAACCCATCCGTGTTCCTCCTAATGCCCTTTGCGTTCCAGGGTCGTAATAACTCTTTCGGACAAACTCCGCAACCCTGGAGAAATCAGGTCTGCAGCTTTCAAGCTAGACAAGCGCTTCAGAAAAAGCGACATACATACATAATACATGCTTATTGCATTATGCATAAAGCGCTTTAAATTCATGAATTTCTTCATCCTACGATACCTATTTCCCGTCACTTTCTAGGTCTATTTTAAATATAGGAGTGTTTACTTATTTGGGAGTAAATGAGGCCAGTTTTATACAAAAAACATCATACAAGGCGTTGATTTGCATCCTCGTCAAATTCAAGGAATTAACTATGCTCGTGAATCTTAACACGAATCAATAATAAAATAAATTGGTTTTGTAAAAATTTTATTTTGACGTGTTTTTCAAATTCGAGCTAGCCATCTCGCCAGAGGGTTTAGGCGCTATGGTACACATTGATATAGCCGCGCGACAACTCTGCCTACCGCATACGCAACTGGGCGTTTCTGAATTTTGCAAGAGGAGTATTCTGGAATACTGTTATTTGATAGTTGCAACTAAAAAAACAAGTATTTATTAGATATTGGCCAGGTATCGTAATTATGTTTGATTACTTCTATTTTTTTATGACAAGCTCCTAAAATTTGACGAGGATGCAAATCAACAGCTTATAGCCATTAACTAAGCATTCTGCCTATTATACTTTAGCCCTGAAAACACTTCTTCTTTATCGTGTGGGCAATAAGGTATAACGACCCCACCCTAGACACCCTAGTTGACACCAGAGTTTCTAAACTGCCTCAAGGGCCTCTGACATGGTTACGATGTCAGTGATGTCCAAAAACACAATTAATTTTCAAACTTTGGACTGCCTCGTTACCCTAGTGGTCCTAAGCGCGACTGCTAAGTTAGAGGTGTTGGGTAGGATTCCCAACTCGAGCAAAAAGTGTTATTAGGTTTTTCTATTAAATTTTCATTAGCAGCTCGGAGTTAGGATTTGTGCCCGGTTAATGGCAATCGACTCACCCCTTGTTATATGGGACCTAAACATATCGGCGAACTGTAGGTGTACATTGAAACACCTCTGCCTTACCTTTCGAGGAATACAGGCGTGATGGTAGTCTTTGACAGTTTCATACGTCAATCATTAAAAAAATGTGCTTTTAGCTTATAAACATAAAGCGCATTATTTTCAAGTTGGATACATAAAGCCATCAAATTAATCTCTGATATTATTTTCTATTTCCTTTAGTTGCTTTGAAAATTAAAGAGCCAATTGAGTTGGCAGAAAAATGACAACACAGTTTACAATTGCCGTACAAAATCTATAGGGGAATCGCGCTTTGATAGCTCATCGAACGTACGTACTTCAAAATGGTAGTACATACCCAATTTTAATTCTGCCCATAATAAAGAGACGAAAGAAAAAAAACAGTTTTAATTTCAAATAGACCAAATCACTGTACCACTTAACCCTATATCGCTACGAATAAACAAATAAATTACACAATAAACAAGACGGCCTAATCAAACTGCTAACAGTTCAATCTCTTACAGTTACTGGGACCTTAATAGGCCAATCTTTCATAATTACTTCATTCACAACTGCGATTACCACGCGTTTCGGATATCAGGCGACAAAAACAGACTGACAGACGTCAATGGAGGTTACTGGTTAATTTATATGCGTTTTAAGTGCAATTAAAATGATTTAATGACAATTTAAAATGATGGATGCCGTTGCTGGTGTTAGTGGCGCCATCTCTTGTTGAGTAGCGGTACTAAAATGTAATTTCATGTGGTTTTGATATAATTATGAACATAGTATTCTTAGATAGATACATGCATTAATGATGATGGTAATGGCTAGTATGGTTTGTGAACATATTAAAACATGCCAGACATTTTTGCTGTTTATTTAATTTGCTGGTGTTTTGTTCCGGAGAGCTAAATGGTCGTAAAAAGTGACTTTGTAAATGCTGACCGCCGATTTGGAAGCCGTGTGGGTGACAATAGTTTTGTCTTTTTAACCGACTTCAAAAAGGAGATGGTTCTCAATTCGTCGGCCTCTTTTTTAATGTAGGTATGTTCCCGGTTACTCGAAGACGCCTGGACCAATTTGAAAAATTCTTTTTTTTTACCTAACTGTGTCAGTGATGGCATGACGGTTGACAGGACGGCATGGAAGAAGAAAAAGTGTTGCGCCGACCCCAAGTAACATAGGAATCATGAGCTAACAAGATCTAATATATAAAATTCTCGTGTCACAGTTTTCGTTGCCATACTCCTCCGAAACGGCTTGACCGATTTTGATGAAATTTTTTGTGCATATCGAGTAGGTCTGAGAATCGGCCAACATCTATTTTTCATATCCCTAAAAAAAATATATATATATGGCAAAACAACGTTTGCTGGGTCAGCTAGTGATTATATATATATATATCTATGATTGATACACCACACGCTATTACGCCACAACACACGATAGCTGAGCAGTAACCAAAGCCATAACTTAACGCAGGTCAAACAAACCACGCGAACGACGTCGCGGGCAAAAGCTAGTTTAAGTATTAGTACATTATATAAAAGTGTTCTCAGGTACATAAGCCCTTAATTTCATAACAATAATTTATCTAAAAGGGGGTGAGCACAACTACATAAAACGAAAAACATTAATTTACTAAAAGGACGCATTAATATGTTTAATGTTAACGTTATATTGTTTTAATAACTTAATAATGGTTATATGATAGAGTGCAGACAATATTATATTTTAATTGCATTAAATTATAATTGGAAGTAATTAAAATGTTATAGGATTATTGTATTTGATGGAGATTGCTTTATGTTTTTAAGAGCACTTTTTAATGTGTCAATTTATTAGAAAGACTAGTGAACTGTCCGCGGCTTCGTCCGCCTTAAGTAATGTCTTTGGTTACTGCTCCGTTCTTGTGGCTCGTAGCGTAATGTTATATAGCCTATGTTACTCAGGAATAATGTAACTATCTATTGATGAAAAAATGGTTAAAATCGGTCCAGTATCTTCAGAGACTATTCGATGCAAACATACAAACAAAAAATCATAAAACCTATTTTTAGAAGAAAAAAAATAGAGAAACAGCTTAAAGTTGGTATTATCCTACTATCCTATATCCTTTCCTTCTTCCTACTAATATTATAAATGCGAAAGTTTGTGAGGATGGATGGATGGATGGATGTTTGTTACTCTTTCACGCTTAAACGGCTGAACGGATCCGGATGAAATTTGTCACTGAGATAGATTGTAGTGTAGAATAACACATAGGATACTTTTTATCCTGGTAATGTGTTCCCATGGAATAATAATTCAACTTCTACCTAGACTCTTTACTCGGGACTGGACAATTAGCAGTTTGTGATTATTGCGTTTGGCTATTTCAGATTTACAATTATAAGTTCAGTTTTCGTCCGATGTTAGAAAGATAAACTTAGAAAGTACCTACATTAGAAAATATACATTGGTACTTGCCCGGTACCTATTGAAGCCATTTGTTTTTTTGTAACGATATGAAATCATCAAATAGTTTCTTCGGCTCTGCGTCGAGCGAAGGGGAATGTCAGCCACTTACTGACTAAATCCCATTCGTGTTCCTCCTAATGCCATTTGCATTCCAAAGCCGCTGTAACTCTTTCAACCAAATTGCAACCCGGATATCGAATCCACAATCTCATCCAAGACAGACGAACCTTACCTACTAGGCCATCATGACACCAAACACAAACACGGACATTATAATGACCAAATATTTAAATTAAATATGACTACAAGGGTGGGGGGTGTACTTAATACGACCCCATATAATTTGCATGTGATGGGGACAGCAGGGGGGACAAACCGAAGTCGTTAATTAGATGCCCGAAACTCAAGGTGTGGTGGCCGCCATTTTGGAAGGACATAGAGTAAATAATTTGACAGAAGAGGTGTGTTTTTGAACTGATTGTAGTACGCTGCTTGTACCATGAATCTTTATTTCTCTATATAGTTGCTTCTCGCAGTCTGTACGCTTCGATTTTTAAACTTGGCAATAGATTTGAATGCGGTTTTTATCAATAGATAGAGTGATTCAAGAGGAAGTTCCATTAACACAGACAGAGCAGTAACCAAACGTATTTTAACGCAGGTGAAACGCGTTCAATCCTCCTCCGCGTCCTTTAAGACTGGTTGTCAGACTTCCAGCAGCTTCTGACTATACGAAACGTACCTCTGTCATACTTCTACGAATGACAGCCAGGACCAACGGCTTTACGTACTTTCCGAGACATGGAGGTGTCACACCACCAACTTTCAAACTCCGGGCTACTAATGCGTAATTCCTAATTGAACACGCCCGACCTGGTAATCAAACGTAAAGGGCCAACGAGGCAGCTCATTCATTACAAAAAGTAAAAAGCCATGCGTTTTAAAAATTACGCATTTTATTGTCGTACTATTGAGTATTGAGTAACTGCCCCGTTGGTCTCGTGGTCGCAAGTGCGACTGCTGTGCAAGGGGTCCCGGGTTCGATTCCCAGGTCGAGCAAAAAGTGTTATTGGGTTTTTCTATGAAATTCTCAGTAGCAGCTCGGAGTTTGGATCTGTGCCCGGTTAATGGCAATAGGCTCGCCCCCTATTACATGGGACCTAAATATACCGGCGAACTGTGGGTGTACATTGGTACACCTCTGCCTAACCCTTCGGGTAATACAGGCGTGATGGTATATACTATTGAGTAACCCCACAGCACAGAGGTCCAAGCCTTCATTACCCGAACCAGGCAAGGCCACTGACTGTTCAACGTTTGTCCTGTCTAAATAAATGTCAATGTTTTATTCTATGAAATGTCACGTCAAACGTGTATGTACTTAATTATATCAAAGTCTTTGAAGGTATATACTTTGTTAGCTTTATACTTAACTAGCGACCTGCCCGCGACTTCGTTCGCATGGCTTAAGTTACGTTTTAGGTTAATGCTCCGCTCCCGTTAATCGTAGCGTGATGTTATATAGCGGATATTACTCAGGAATAATGTAGCTATCTATTGGTGAAAAAATGGTTAAAATTGGTCCAGTAGTTTCGGAGTCTATTCGTTATAAACAAACAAACAAATCTTAGCTCTTGATAATATTGGTGTAGATTTATTTAATTCTAGTAAATACATTACTTTAATCAAAACTCATGTGGTTTGTTATGGCGGTCCCTACGAGGAATACGTTTTGTAGAAATTTGTGGCTATAGGTGAAGTTTTTAGTATTTTTTAAACATCATTGGATGGTGGTTATCATCCTATATATACCGGCGAACTGTGGGTGTACATTGGTACACCTCTGCCTAACCCTTCGGGGAATATAGGCGTGATGGTACAGTGTATCTGTGTATAGCATGGTCGGCTGCAATATTGTCTATATATACATTTTGTGTATTTCTAAAACCTGTTCTTTATATTATAGCTGTTTGTTGTGACTCTTGAATAAAATAAAAATAAAATAATGGTATACATGTCATTAGATGGCAAACAAACCGACGGCCCACCTGATGTTAAGTGGTCACCGCTACCTATAGACATCTGCAATACCAGAGGCCTTGCAAATGCGTTGCCATCCCAGAGACAAAAGTTGAAATATGTCATGTGCCCGTAATTACACCGGCACCCATACCCTACAAACCGGGACACAGCAACGCTGCTTTGCGGCAGAAATAGGTATAGTGGTAGCACTTCCTCGATGAGCTCCTTCACAAAGAGTTCTACTACTTGAAGATTGTAGTGCCTGTGCAGTGCCTGCTATTAATTTTAACCTACATCATCATCTGCTTAGCCTTTTTCCCAACTGTGTTGGGGTCGGCTTCCAGTCTAACCAGATGCAGCTGAATACCAGTGTTTTACATGGAGCGACTGCCTATCTGACCTCCACAACCCAGTAACTGGGCAACACGATACCTCTTGGTTAGACTAGTTGGCAGATTTCTTGGCTTGATTTTCTTGGCTTGGTTGTGATTTTAACCTACATGTATTTAGTAAATGTGTTTAAAAAGCAATTCTTTTACTTTACAGATACGACACCTGAAGTCAAACAAACCAAAGGTCACCCATCTAAGTTCTAGAGAAGGAGGTGGCAGGACGGCAGAGGCGCAGAACCTCTCGTCCCAGCCACCGCGGGAGACGCTCCGGGCGTCGGGAGCCGCGAGACGACTCCCGGCCATCGTAGACTCACCGTCCGCGTCCGTACGTTAGCTAACGACAGACCGTGTCTTAAAGAGATGTCAGCAAATATTTGGAGGGGTCACTCAGGGCCGATGCCTGCCGGAGCTGCGGGTTGTTCGGAAGAGATACCGCGCCCCCGGAACGCAAAGGGCACAAGAAGGAACATGGATGGGTTTTAGTCAGTAAAAGTCTGACACTAAGGGGAAGAAGTCATTAGATGATTCCCATCAGTAAAAAAAATCCCATCCAAGTTTCAACCTAAACAATGTTGCTTAACTCCACTAACCAGTCTATTAACCAGAGCTATTTAACTACAGCCCTTAACCATTACTTTAACTGTTATCTGGAGTTTTAATCCTAACACAAATTGAATTTTTGCAACAATTTATAGTGTAAAATAATTTATAGTGCTGTAAGCCAGGGGTTCCTAAACTTTTTTAGTTCGCGGCACGCGGAGTTTTAGTATTTAGTTAAAATAGCGTATAATAGAGTGATGACTTAGAAAGGTTTATGGGGGTTGCAGAGAAGGCAAGAGCTTAGGGAAGAGTAGAAGGAAATGGGGGATACTTTTGTCTAGCAGTGGGACAATACAGGTTGAATGAAAACAAAGTACAATCTATCTATACTAATAAGTAGGTATACCTAATCAAGCTGAAGAGTTTGCTTGTTTGTTTAAATGCGCTAATCATTGGATCTTTGTTTTTTCGCCAGTCGATTAAAAACTCTTTTTGTATATTATGGCCAGATTGATAAGGAATAGTATAGACTACATAACATCACGCTACGAGACATGGGACCGGAGCAGTAACCAAAGACGTTGCTAACATAACTTTCTTATATGAGTAAAACTACCAGACGACTAGTAAACGACGGTCGACGACGACGAACGGACGCCCCCCTCTTTATTCTCTACGGCGGCAGCGGCACACCTATGCACCGCGACCCACTCTTTGAGAACCCCTGCCGTGAGCCATCAAATTAATTTATAGTTTAATTTTCAGTGCTCCTTTATAAAGTTGACGTAGAAAGGTAACTTTTATGTCGCAGCCATGGAAATAATATTCTTAGGTTCAAACTACCAGGATACACTACAGTCCAGGAGTCAATTATAGTTAGAGGGAAACCGAAGTAAGATATTCTTTGGTTCCTACTATAGGCGCCCAAACCAAAATTCTGTCTCGCTTTTCAATCAAGGCCGCTTTCAACCGGTCTTTTTGGAAATCTATGGGGAGGCCTATGTCCAGCAGTGGACAAACACAGGTGCACTTCCTCACTCTCATAGTCCGAAGGGACGGCAATCCGACACAACCAGGGAGGGATGAGGCGCAGAACCAACAATTTTACGTGCTTTTCGAGACAAGGGGGTGTCACACCACCAACTTTCAAACTACGGGCAGCTGAGAAAATTCAAATTTAAAAACCCAAAAGCATCTTGTGCCCCAGCTGGAAATAGAACTCAAGAGTTGTGCTTGTAATACCACTACAACAAAATAACAATCCAATAAAAAAAAGATCTTTTTAAATTTTCTTGATATTATTTTCAAATTAAAATCCTTTCTAGAATTCTCTTCAGCTTTCGAATAAATATGAAAATATTCAGCCAGGTCACATAATCATAAAACGTTCACAGTACCAAATCCAATATAACAGCCAACATTCGGAGGGGCTGCCGGGGCTGCGGGTTGTTCGAGAGAGATACCGCGCCCCCAGAACGCAAAGGGCACAAGAAGGAACATGGGTGGGTTTTAGTCAGTAAAACTCTGACACTCCCTCCCACGGGAAGTCATATGATGATTTCCCAACGGTAATTATGTTTTTTCTTACTCCTCCGCTAATCTTGTCTGATTAATTTCGTTGCGGGATCCAAGACAGTTGAATCATTTCTCCGGGACTCGTCAAGCTTCATTGCCTCGGCGCTTCTCTTGTGGTCGCCACTGTTGATTCTGGCTTACAGAAGTTGCAGTGGTTTGGGAACAGTGTGGCGGGCTTCACAACGGTAAAAAAAACCAAATCCAATGTAACAGCCAACAACCCATATTATTAACTTAAAAAAATAAACCATCACGCCTGTATTCCCCGAAGGGTTAGGCAGAGGTGTACCAATGTACACCCACAGTTCGCCGGTATATTTAGATCCCATGTAATAGGGTGCGAGCCTATTGCCATTAACGGGGCACAAATCCAAACTCCGAGCTGCTACTGAGAATTTCATAGAAAAACCCAATATCACTTTTTGCTCGACCTGGGAATCGAACCCGGGACCCCTTGCACAGCAGCCGCACTTGCGACCACGAGACCAACGGGGCAGCCATATTATTAAGTTAAATAAAGTCTAAAATGGCCTAATAAACTTTTATATCGTAACTATATAACTTCGGCTGCATACGAGTTTAACATCAGCTGTAAACAGGTACAGCTAATAATAGTAAACAGTGTGATCATTATATTATGTTTGGCGTGACCTCAGCTAGTGGGTGTTGTCTTCCATGTAACTCCAGGAGTTTTAAGATGAAGCCCGTTTTCCAATTTGTACGACATGTTTTGTGTCGATTGAGCTGGGTAGGTAGGCGGTTGTCCATTGCAGTGATTTGTATTGGAGACATTATTGTGGAATTTTTTGAGTGGGTGTTCGATTTTTAAATGAACTGTATAGAATTTTTGAATTGAGAATTGTTTTCAGCATAGTAGGTATTCTTACTTATTATAAAAAAAAGATTGGCAATAGGCTCGCCCCCTATAACATGGGACCTAAATATACCGGCGAACTGTGGGTGTGCATTGGTACAGCTCTGCCTAACACTTCTGGGAATACAGGCGTGATGGCATATTATTATTCTTATTATATAAAAAAATATGTTTTACGTGGTACTCGTAATCTCTCAAAGTACTAGGCCGAAATCCAAAAGCTTTAATTGATAGAAAGTTAATCGACTAACCTCTACAACGGTTTGACTGCTTTTTACGGGATTTTCACAGCTGATGTTATAAGGAGTAGACTTAGGCTATTCTTATTTTAGCCAAAAACCAAATTGAATGAAAAGAGTGTCCATGGAGTTTCTTGCCTTTCTTCTCCATAGAGACCTACGTTTTGGAACGAGCAACTAGCTTTAATATTACACTGTAACTTCTTGACAATTCAAAAGTGCCTGTAAATGGTCTAATTGAAATAAATGCTTTGACTTTGACTTTAGAGAAAATAATTAAGGTTCCGCACAGAAAAAAAACCGACAATCACGCGATCAAAGTCGCGGTCAAAATTATGTATCTACTGTCTTTATTAAATTATTTATACCTGTACCTATATTATTAACAAATAAACCAATCTGATTGTACGTAAGACAATCGAATCAAATTTTCTGACATACCAAACCAAGTTCTTTTTGTGTCGGAATACTCCAAAATTCGAGAGTGGAAAACGCGACCGACATTGCCGCAGGCCCGACGCACCAGTGGTATAATTACGACCAATGTTTCGGGGAACCAGCAGCTTTTATTATCTTCGGCTACCGTGATTAGATGGACCACAGATAACTTCGAGAAACCGGTGAAAAAAAAACAATGTTCTCTCTGGTCATTTTTGTTTTTGGTTGAAATTTTTAAAATGGTGTTGTTTTGTTGTGTAATAGATAATTATTTTGATTCTGAAGCTGTCATGGTTGATTGTTGATACATCTGTCTATATAATATGACTTTTAATCTATGTATGAATATAATATAAGTATTCTATAGACCGATTATGGTGACGGCGGCTAATCTTAATGCAGACTAACTAAATACGCAAGAGATATTATAGTACACGAGTGTGTGCGCAGACACAGGTGCACTCCCTCTTCCCTAACTCTTAGGGCTTAGTCCGATGACACGACAATCCGACACGACCAGAGAGAGATCAAGCGCAGGACCAACGGCTTTACGTGGTTTCTGAGCCACGGAGGTGTCACGTCCCCAAACTTTACCAATTTAATCTATACAAATATTATAAACACGACATATTTTTATGTTTGTTTGTACCTTATAAACTCCGAAAATGATGGACCGATTTCAAAATTTTTTTCAACAATTACAGCTACATAATTCCAAAATAACATAGGCTATATAACATCACGCTACGAGTCCAGTTGCGAACCCACAGCCTCGTGCATTAAAAGATGAGTCTTCCATGTTCTAATAAATAAATAAATGTAATATTATATTTTCGAATACTTACTACAATATAATTTCGTGTTTGTCTTATTAATTCGTGCACCAAAATGGCGTACCACGAAGCAGATGGCGGGACGATTTGGTCAGTTACCCTGAGAATTAGCAAGACGTAGCGCAGTCGCGACAGATGGTAGAAATGGAGGAGACCTTTGCCCAGCTGTGGGACAGTTTGGGCTAATTATAAAATCAATACTAATAGGACAAAGCTAAAGAGTTTATCGTTTGTGTGTTTGAACGCGCTAATCACTGGAACTACTACTCGAATTCGAAAAAAATGTTTTGTAAACTATAGCTCGATTCTTGAGGAATAGTTAAGGCTATATAACATCACGCTACTACCAAAAGAAGCGGAGCAGTAATCAATCAAATGAACTATTTTGTCCGTAAGTACCTCAGCATTTTCATTTACTGGGTTTTTCTATGAAATTCTCAGTAGCAGCTCGGAGTTAGGATTTGTGCCCGGTTAATGGCAATAGGCTCGCACCCTATAACATGGGACCTAAACATGCCGGCGAACTGTGGGTGTACATTGGTACACCTCTGCCTAACCCTTCGGGGAATACAGGCGTGATGGTATGTATGTATGTATGTACGTCTCCATCCAAAATTAGATCGAAGACTACATAACTTTGACGACACTAAAAACTCACAATAAAAATAATAATTAATCATTCATGAATACCAATAACCGACGAATCGATACATAATATGCCTCAGGCCGGACTCGAACCTACGCCCCTGTAAGGTAGCATTCGACAACACAAAAAAAATACACAGAAATGTATTTTAATACACACATATTAAGTAGTTTTTTACATCAAAAATGTTAGTTACGCCATTTTAATGTCGAGCGTCAAAAACTCAATGAAAATGCTTAATTAAATATTTAAATGATTAAATGTCTTATTCCAAAGCGTTTAAGATCATTTTGCTTTGTTAATTCCAAGAGTTATTGACTGATTTTATTTTCTGTAATAATTTATTCCCGTCTTTGACCGCTGTAGAACTCTGCTTTTTAGAACGACACATGTAGCTTAATTATGTTGTTCAGAAATAAACTTAATTCTCAAGAATATAAAGCTGTATTTCAATTGCAGTTTAATGAACAGTTATTTCTCAAGTACATACATTTTAATATGCATACATTGTTGTATAAATAACTGGTTGTAATATCAAGATTGAATTAAATAATAATAATATGAGACTTTGTTGACGCGTTACAATCTAAATTAACTATAATTTTGTTAGAGGTAAGAACTAATATTACGTAAAAATACTGTTTTTAAAAGCAGTCTATAATTTTGTAATAAGACCAGTATATTATTGTCTCACTACAAACGGCCTCTTCTCATACAGAGAAGGCACGAGCATTGATCACCACGCTTGCTCAAGGCGGATTGGCGATTTCAAGCTTACCTGTATTAATTATAAGTTCAGATTGTGTTCACGATATTTTCCTACACCGATTTCAGTGATAACTTAGAAAGTATATGAAACAGAAAAAGTGACATTGGTGCTTGCCCGTACCCGGCTGCGAACCAACAGCCTCATGCATGAGAAGCCTTAACCACTGTATTTATTTCTCCAGGCCGATTCCGGCCACGGCGACTAAACATACCTAATGCAGACTATCCAAGTACGCAGAAGATATTATTGTTGCACAATTGTGTGTGCAAACACAGGTGCACACCCTCTTTCCTAACTCTCATAGCCCGATGGGACGGCAATCCGACACAATCGGGGAGAGATCAGGCGCAGGACCAACAGCTTTACGTGGTTTCCGAGGCACGAGAAAAATACAAATATAATTATACTATACAAATATTACAAAGAGGCAATGTTTGTTTGTAAGAGTTAATCTTTGGAAATCCCTGGCAATACTGGATCCATTACAAAAATTTTTTCACTGATAGAAAGCTGTCATTTTCCATTGCCAAGTGATATAAGATTTTTTGGCATTCTTGAAGGTACGCAGAGGACGACGCCGCGACGGGAGGAAAGCTTGTGTAACATATACTTAAGAATTTTCAGAATTTGAAAATTGTCTCGTTTTGTCAGAACTTACTTTAGCTCCATTTCATATTATTATAATCCATTTCCCCATAAACTCAAAATTCAAAAAACTTAAAGAAAATATTCCCTATTTTATCTCCAAACTGAATGTTAAAAAAAATTCTTCACCATATAAAAAAAAGACTTTTAAACATCGGCGTCGGTAGCCAAAGAAGGCCCCATTTAATACCCGTACGTAACCGATAGATTAATACGATAAATGTACGTTATAACCCATAATTATGAGTTTTATTCACAAAATAACCTTCATGGGTGTTTTTTAAAACATTAGAAACTTAAACAATTTATTGGTTGAAAAGAATGCATGAGTCAGAGATGATTTGGGAAAGAATATTGTTTGATGCGATGATCAGTGTCTTGATAACCCAGTGGTTAAGGCACCCGCCTCTCATGCACGAGGTTGTGGGTTCGCAACCGGGCACAGGCAAGCACCAATGTGACTTTTCCTAATATGTACTTTCTAAGTTTACCTCGGACATCACTGACATCGGTAACCATGTCAGAGGCCCTTGAGGCGGTTTAGAAACACTGACAATAGGGTGTGTGGGGTCGTTAGACCTTACTGCCCACACGATAAAGAAGAAGATGGTATGATATCTTAAAGCCTAGAGGTAGTTCAACACTATATAAAGGTCTAAAAGAATCTGATGGCATTTTAGATAGTAAAAATATTGTGACCTTCTTAAAGCAATAATAATTGTTTACTTATTGGAGAAATAACCGCTGTTAAGAAATGTACATATTAGTTTTTTTCCCTTTTTAAAATAAATTGTTACTTCTGTCTGAAGATATTATGGAGTATATTAGAGGAAGCTCCGTAATCACGAGGGTTTTACGGACAGTCTGCCTCGTTACCCCAGTGGTCCTAAGCGCGACTGCTACCCTAAAGGTCTTGGATGTTGGTGTGCCCTACCAGGGTACATAAATGTACTAATATATTTATACACATTATGGTATGCAAATAAATTAATATAAATATGATTCGATTCCCAGGTCGAGCAAAGTGTTATTGGATTTTTCTATAAAATTCTCAGTAGCAACTCGGAGTTAGGATTAATTGTGTCCGGTTAATGGCAATAGGCTCGCCCCCTATTACATGGGACCTAAAACTTACCGGCGAACTGTGGGTGTACATTGGTACACCTCTGCCGGACCCTTCGGAGAATACAGGCGTCATGGTATGTATGTTTTTTGGACAGAATCGCTAAAAACATTATTTATGTATACAGTAGCAGGGAATGTAATTACAAATTTTGTAAATTATTATAATCTTAGTTGAAAGAAAATAACATACGTACCTACCGTACTAAGTACTGAGGACGGTAGTGGCAGCAAAAAAACATTTTATTCAAAGTCAAAGTCAAAACATTTATTTTAATTAGACCATTGACACCTTAAACTCTAATCTCTTCAAAGTTAGAGTGAACAGGCTTCTTCTGGGTAAGCTCACTCCATCGTCGACTTTGTCTATGTCACCTCTAACCTAGACTAGAGTAAAGCGCTTACCCATCTAAAATAAAAATAAAAATCGGCGGGCACTTTTGAATTGTCAAGAAGTTAGACAGAAAGTTGAAGCGAGTTGCTCGTTACAAAACGTAGGCTTATTGACAGAACGATTGCAGATGTCAAATCAAAATCAAATCAAAAATCATTTATTTCTCCAACAATGTTTACATAAACAGCTTGGTGATTGGAGCCTCCCTTTAAGCAAGATGTACAGAATGATTTTCAGTTTTTTTTTTCAATGCTGTGTGAATTTTCAGGTATATAATTTTTAGTCTTCTGTAGGAAATAAGGAGCTGCCAGGCTTTAGGTAAGCAAAAGGGTTAAAGAACTATTCACAAAGAGAGACAAAAATACATTACAATGAGCTTGTATAAGCTTGCACGCTGCATAACAGCCGATCTTGTTTACACTAAATATTGTTTTTTTCTTATTATAAAGAATAATTAATCTTTATTTATTACAAGTAGACTACAGACCTAAGCCCAGAGAGTCCAGAGAAAACCATCTCAAAAAGAAAGTAAACATTACAGTAATAATGAAAATATTTTAAACTTTTCTGCTGCCGACCGTACCCTGACTGCCGACAGCCTGCGGCCATTTTGAGAACGTTATCTTCTTAACCAAAAAAACAAGCTACCTCGGTCGGTCTGCTTAGAGCCCGGAATTTTTTATTTCATCTATTTTTTTACACGAAAAATCTTTGTATGGACATTAAAAAGTCGTATCAGAGTTCCTGTAATTTTACGGTATTTTTCTGTGTCCTGTTAAAAGTTTTCTGAAATCTGAGAATCGGAGAAAGCGAGTGAAGCTGTTGGTCCTGCGCCTGATCTCTCCCCGGTTGTGTCGGATTGCCGTTCCATCGGACTATGAGAGTTAGGGAAGAGGGAGTGCATCTGTGTTTGCGCACTTACTTGTGCGCTATAATATCTCCTGCGTACTTGGTTAGTCTGCATTGTAATTAGTCGCAGTGACCGAAATCGGCCTGTAAGATAAAATAAGTTAAGAAATTAAATTAAGTTAAATTCTGGGCCGGAACAATATAATACCTCTTTTATAGTTTGTCATCGAAACGCTAAGAAGAAGTTAAGAATAAAACAATATCTAAGAATAAAAAACGAAACTAAAACTAAGTGGCATACAAAAACCCCTTCTTCGCCGTCAATTAGAAATGTGCCAATAACACTGGCGGTATTGCCACATTGAGATGGCGATGGTAAGCCAGCGATGATGAGAACAACACGGGAGCTCCATCCATGTAAACTAAACGTACTCTAGGAAACAGCAAGGCGTAAAGTCATGTTTTATACATATTATATAAATGAATGTCAACAAAACCTGATCTTTGATTGACATTCAAGAATTTAGTCACTTTAGTTTATGTCACGATTCAAAGAACTCGCCGAAGTCGCCCACAGCTCACGTAATAATATACTAACAGTCGATCAAATCACGTCACACCTCACATATCTACATAATAGTGACAAGATGGCCGCGAGAGCAAAGTTACATGCGTTTAATTAAGATAGAAAAGTTATCTATACTAATAATATGATAAAGAGGAAAGATTTTTTTGTGTGTTTGTTTGTACCGAATGGGCTCCGATACTACTGGACCGATTTTAACAATATTTCACCAACAGATAGCTACATTATTCCTGAGTAATATAGGCTATTTAATATCACGCTCTGGCACACGGTAGCGGGGCAATAACCAAAGCCGTAACTTAACGCAGGTAAAATGAGCCACGCGGAGTAAGTCGCGGGTAGTTCGCTAATACTACGGTTACTGCTCTGCTCCCGTGGGTTGTAGCGTGATGTTATATACCTTATACCATTCACATATTTCGTGGCTTTTTATGGGTAAAAAAAATTTCAAAATCGATTCATAAGATCCAGAGATTACCCCCTACAACCTCACAAACTTTACCTCTTTATAATATTATACTAAAAGTATAGTTGTAATTGAAACTCATCAATACCCTTCACTTCTGCCGTCACCTCTATCTCAAGTCGTGAAGCCAAAGGATCTGACGCTTCAGGCACTAAATCAAACCCATCCATCCTTCAACTTTAATACATGCATTAATATAGAAAATAAAACTTGGGGGAAACGATGCATCAATTAAAATATTAATCGGGAAACTGTAGAGTCGATATTGGGACTAAATCTTTTTTGTTTTATACCTAAATCCTTTTTACACGAGCCTTAAGCTCTGGGGGAATATGCGCAACGGATACAAGTACACATGTGACTTTTTCTGTCACATAATGGTGCTGATTCCCTTGTTCACAAACTAAACTAAAATTAGAGAACTGACATCTCTTACTAACATACAGCGAAAGAAAAGGACGGTAATACCTTAGTTAGAACTAAGTTAGAGATGTCAAATTAGTTTTGCCTTGAACTTTTCCGTGTTTTTAATCAACGCGTTCTGACATGTCAACTATAATTGTATAGAGGTTTTAGATCAACTAAAATTGACAAGTCTTATTCACGTCCGTCCCTTTCTTGTTTGATTGGAAAGAAAAAGATAGAAATAGTCTAAATTAAGTTTAGCTTGTGCATAACAGAATCGACACAAATATCTACTTTCTAAGTTTATCTCAGATATTACTGATAGCAGTAAAGGAAAACATCGTAAGGAAAGCTGGACTTAAAATTCATATGAATCTGGGTGTACACTGGTACACCTCTGCCTAACCCTTCGGGGAATACGGGCGTGATGGTTTTGGTGGAGTCTGAAAGCGCCAACGCACGTATTATCACGCATTGAGCAAGCATAAATACAGGTAGGCCAACAGGTCAAACATAGGACACCTGCTATATGTATAAGGTGTTTTGTGAACCAATTTTTCATAATATAGGTACAAAAATTTTGTACTAAGCTTTACCTTTGTGTCCGTAAAACTCAGAAAGTCGTCAATGGAGTGACTTGAATTTTTCATAATGTAGCATTTTAACAGAAGTGTGTATCAGCTGTGTGTATCATTCAAATAAATATCTACATAATATGAGAATCAATTGCCGTGCGTTGGTGAGCCTCGCAAAAAACTCGCGAAAATGGCTCGATGGATATGAATAGGCAATGTTCTTCTCAATAGTTCACCAGGTCATCTAGAAAGCAAAAAAAAAAAACATTTATTCTTCTTAACTTTTACGCAAATACCCACTCCAAAAATTTTTAGTACCTCAGTCGACTCCATAGCTTTTCAGTCCTAATCGATCACCTATCAATCAGGCGCGTCTAATAAATCTGCCGATTTGATTCCCACTCTATTATTACACCCAATAATCGCTGCACATTGTAATTAAAGGCTCCATACACTATTGATCCTAATTCCGATAACTCCGTTTTTTGTCAGTTTCTGTCAGAAATTCCGTTTTTCTTTGTGTGTGTTATGTAGGTCATGGTGTCAAAATTGTTTTTGTATTGGCGTTTTATATGTGGCTTAAAAGTGCAAGGATTTTTTAATGAGACAAGCCTGTCACTTCATTCCTATCCACTGCAACTCCTGTAAGCCAGAATCACCAGTGGAGACCGCCAGAAAAGCGCCGAGACAATGAAGCTCGACGAGTCCCGGAGAAACGATTCAACTGTCTTGGATCCCGCAACGAAATTAATCAGAAAAGATTAGCGGAGGAGTAAAAAGTGCAAGAATAAGTTAGGATTTAAACTAAAGGCTAAATTCCACTTTTACATGATATTTATTTATACATCTTTAGATGGCAAACAAGCCGACGGCCCACCTGATGTTAAGTGGTCACCGCTACCTATAGACATCTGCAACACCAGAGGCCTTGCAAAAGCGTTGCCATCCCGGAGACAAAGTTGAAGTTGTGTCATGTGCCTGTAATTACACTGGCACCCATACCCTTCAAACTGGAACACAGCAACGCTGCTTTGCGGCAGAAATAGGTGGTGGGACAATAAAGGTTGATAAATAAAAAAGGATTAGTTAGGTGGGTAACTGCCTCGTTGGCCTCGTGGTCCTGAGCGCGACTGCTACGCTAGAGGTCCTGGATTCGATTCCCGGGTCGAGCAAAAAGTGTTATTGGGTTTTTCTATGAAATTCTCAGTAGCAGCTCGGAGTATGGATTTGTGCCCGGTTAATGACAATAGGCTCGCCCCCTATTACATGGGACCTAAATATACCAGCGAACTGTGGGTGTGCATTGGTACACCTCTGCCTAACCCTTCGGGGAATACAGGCGTGATGGTATATTATTTTTATATTATTGATTAGTTAGGATTTGACCATCCGTATGTAAGTCAAAACATCCGGACAAATCCGAATGTTTTGCTTTAAGTTGGTTCTTTTTAAATTAGGTTTTTATAAAATCCTGCTTACAATTATATTTCTATCAATTTATATTCTTCCTGTTTCTATTTGTGAAAACAATGAAGGTGAAAATAATAAAGACGTACCTAATCCTAAGCCATGGCAATTAAATTCCAGAGAGGAATCAGAAAAAAAATGGTCAGATAATGCAATGTCCGACCGTTCGTTGTAATCCTACCTGCACAGGACACACTTATATACCTACACAGCTATACTACCATCTCTATCTACCTCCTTGCACCACACGTACCTTGAAGATACGCCTTGCGTGTCCGCATTGCGTGCTCCGAAGCAATTATGTACCACCATGGTCGGTACTTACATTTCTTTTATTTGTATTACTTGCTTGTGTTTTAAGTTTGAGATATTTTATGTTAATCTTATGTGTTGTAAGGTTTGTGTAGAGATTCCTTATGTACTGAGGCGAAATTAGATGTTTAAGTTGGCCTATTTTAGCAGCGTGTTTTTTTAGTCAAGCTTTTAGGGCCACTTTTATTAAAATCACTAAATTCATTTAGTGCCTAAACGTATTTAGAACGTCATTCGTCGGCTTCCAGTCTAACCAGATGCAGCTGAATACCAGTGTTTTACATGGAGCGACTGCCTATCTGACCTCCATAACCCAGTAACTGGGCAACACGATACCTCTTGGTTAGACTGGTTGTCAGACTTCTTGGCTTCTGACTATCCAACACGACTGTCAAAGATCTACGAATGACAACCGGGACCAAAGGCTATACGTGCTTTCCGAGGCTCGGGGGTATCACACCACCAACTTCCAAACTCCGGGCTGCTACTGAGAAATTCCTAATGGAAAAACCCAATACCACTTTTTGCCCGACCTGGGCAAACGTATAACGTGTACCTAAACGTATTTAGAACGTCATTGCATCCATAAATTGTCACATTGTTAGAAGGTGACAGTGACAGTATGATAATTTAAACACATTTAGCGCTAGTTATGTTTAGTGATTTTGGTGAAACTGAGCCTTAGTCTTGTGATTTGATCTGATTTGATTTGGTGTTCATATATTTCTGTCAATGTCGTGATGTCCCAGTGGTTAAGGACCTATGGTAAGCAAGTAAGACAAAAACGCATCGCGGCGGCAACAAATTAGGTTCAAAATAGCATAGCGATGTAAGTTGTAGCGAATAACCACCAAAATCAAGTAATTTTGAGGTTTTCATTAAATTGAGAAAAAAATACACGGCTTAATGGAATAATTTATAGATATGTCTTTACTTCATGAAAATTCCTATAACATTGTCACATAAAATTATATAGTATAAGTACGCTTAAAATTCTGAGATATGCGCGACCAAAAAAATTTTTTATGCGCTTCTTTTTTTTCCATAATACTGCTTTATTTTCATGTAATATTTATAAAAAAATCTTTATTTTGAACCCTTGGCAATCAATTTTTTCAGGCTTGTAATAATTACCAATACACCAGACTATGCGACAGAAAAATTGTGTTTTCGGTGTCCTGGGTTCGGATAGCTCCTTACGGTGCAATTACACAATGACGGTCTGTCATAATTTATCCTTCTTATTTTAAACCAGTCACCACCATCATCATCTTCCTGCCCTTATCCCATGTTACTTGGGGTCGGCGCAACACGTTTTCTTCTTCCAAGCCGTCCTGTCAACCGTCATGCTATCACTGACTCCCTTCTCTATCATATCATTCTTCACACAATCCATCCATCTTTTCTTTGGCCTCCCTCTTCCTCTCCATCCATCCACATTTATATTCATTACTCATATTAAACCAGTGTTAATGACATAGCCATGAACTTAAATGAGGTTAAAAAGCCTCTTCTGTAGAGGCTTTGGCTGGATGACCAATATACAGACTCATTCAATTACTTTTTTGCTGGGAGATGATCACCATTTAATAATAATAAATAAATTCTTTATTTCAGACACAGAGATCCATAGTTTGAAAATACACAGAAAAAAAAACACAGAAAAATCAGGTCAGGTCATTTAAAATCAGGTCAGGGGTGATATAGACAAAGTCGACGATGGAATGAGCTTACCCAGAAGAAGCCTGTTCACTCTAACTTTGAAGAGATTAGGGTTGAATGCGTTCGGAAATACAGACGCAGGTAGAGTTCAATTAGTTTTCGTGAAAAGAATTGTTGGAATTTGTGATCCAAAAAAAATGCAGTGATCGAGAACATTAGTCAAATTTTAGTTACCTTATTCCTTTCAGCCGTTTATGCGTGAGAGAGTAACAAACACACATTTACGTTTTTTTTTTTTATAGATGGGAAATCAAATAACTTCCCCCGCCCTGGGCGGGGCGGGAGGGAGTGTCAGACTTTTACTGACTAAAACCCGTCTATATTCCTTCATGTGCCCTTTGCGTTCCGGAGGCGCGGTATCTCTTTCGAACAACCCGCAGCCCCAGACACATTTACGTTTGATATGAAGATTCATATGTAAATCGATCAATGTACAAACATCCATCCATCCATCCATCCATCTATACTCACAAGATTTCGCGTTTTTAATAGAAGTAAGATCACCGGCCACAAGATAATAAATATTGTATCAGTTCACTGTACTTTTGAACTATTACCGAGATCCCCAAGTGAAGGTTGTTTGGCCTCTACTTTAATCATACCCTCTGTGTAATTTACAACAATTTTATGCACTAACATTGTAATCTTGTTACAGTGGCGCTGCTAACGCCATCTGTTGTCGAATAGCGGAAACTCAAACTCGTTTTTTGATGAAAATTTAAGACAAAAATTATTTATATATAAAAAAAACATAATTTAATGTTTTAAAATAATATTTAGGAGTCAAAGTCAAAGCATTTTATTTTAATTAATGTCATGGAGGCACTTTTGAATTATCAAGGAGTCGATCAGACAGTCAGAAAGTTGAAGCTAGTTGCTCGTGCCAAAACGTAGGTAGGTCTCTATGGAGAAGAACGAGCGATTTGGCTAGACTGGGATCATGACACAAAAAAACAAAAGACTGTATTCTAACATCTACACTAATACAATAAATCTAAAGAGTTTTTTTTTTTGTTCGTTTTAATCTTCTGCTTTATCGTGTGGGCAGTAAGGTCTAACGACCCCACACACCCTAGTGTCAGAGTTTCTAAACCGCCTCAAGGGTCTCTGACATGGTTACCGATGTCAGTGATGTCCAAGATAAACTAAGAAAATAAGTATGAATTAGAAAAAGTCACATTGGTACTTGCCCGTGCCCGGTTGCGAACCCACAACCTCTTGCATGAGAGGCGGGCGCCTTAACCACTGGGCCATCACGACATTAATCTCTACAACACATCGACATTAATTCGTTTTAATGTACTAATCTCTGTAACTACTAGTCAGATTGTGAAAAATCTTTTTGTATATGAGAGCCAGATTCATGAGGAATTGTAAAGTCTATATAACATCACGCTAGGACCTACAGGAGCGGAGCAATAACCAAAAAAAAATATCAAATTGTTTATTCAATTTTCTACTTTTTGGAATTTGCCATAATGTTCATAAACGTTTTTTTTTCGCTCCCTATTACATGGGACCCAAACATACCGGCGAACTGTGGGTGGACATTGGTACACCACTGCCTAGCCCTTCGGGGAATACAGGCGTGATGGCGTGTGTGTTTATATTTTTTTATTTTTGGCTGGAGGTTATCCAAATAAAATAAAATAACTTAATGCGGGTTAAAAAAAACTTTACGGACAAAGTCACAGACAAGAGCTAGTAAAAGATAAAAGTTACAGAAATGTGGTTACACCGAATTACTAGAGATAGTCATCAATCGAGATTGCAGCACGAAACCGAACAATCACCCATTGTAAGTCGAGATGTAGATAGGAAGGTAAACTACAGTTTTAATTTAAACATTCTCACTTTCGGCATACTAGTTGTGTTACCCGGCTTCTTTTGCGTTTTGGTGAACTTTTTAAAGTGTCCAAAACAACATAATATTAGGTGGAATAGGAAAGGTCCAACCGTTCTCGAGTTTTAAGGCAGGCTTAGACAGGGTCAGTGCACAAGTCAGTTATCGGCGCCAGTGCCTGCGCCTAGACTGACTTCTAAATATTCATGTGCGAATTTACAAGTCAGCGCTGACTTCCCGCCACTGTACTGACTTGAAATCAATTTATACGGGTTTTTTTCGGGTCAGCGCTGACTTGTCTCGATTTCGGCGCCAGTCACTGACCCTGTCTAAATCTGCCTTTACGCTTAGCAAAACATTAAGCCATTAATTTTCAATTGTACCTATATACTTGTGAACCGCCCCGGTTTCGCGCAGTAACAAATTCAGGACTTTTAAGGTGGATCTTCCGAAAAATTCCTTTCGTATAAATCTTGTCCGGGAACACAGCAAAAAGGATAAGCGAAATCGGTCCAGCTGTTCTCGAATTATGCGCTTAGAAGCATATTTAGCTATTCATTTTTATTTACATGGAAGATACGTGTAGACAGGTTAATAAATCATTGCCTAATTCTATATAATACTTTTTTTTATTATTAAACTCTAAAGTCTGGCGACTTTAGGTACTACACAACACTTCACACCTTGCTTTGCAAAGGCATGCTACGCAAACGCAGCGTTTTTAAGCGAAAGTATTAAAAAACCGCGCATCTTATAACAAAGAAAGAAAGAGAAGTAGTAGAGCTCTTTGTGATGGAGCTCGTCCGGGGAAGTACTACAACCACACCTATTTCTGCCGCAAAGCAGCGTTGCTGTGTCCCAGTTTGAAGGGTTATAGGTGCCGGTGTAATTACAAGCACATGACACATTTCAACTTTGTCTCTGGGAAGCATTAGCAAGGCCTCTGGTATTGCAGATGTCTATAAGCAGCGGTGACCACTTATCATCAGGTGGGCCGTCGGCTTGTTTGCCATTCAATGATATAAACAAAATCAATCAACAAATTGTCATGAGAAAAAGCCAGCTGATGCATTTTTGTAATTCCAAAATTATCGGAAATAAAATACTGAAACCTAGTTAGTTGCCTACGACAGTTAATAGTTAACTATTATGTATTTTAACTAGCAGTTCAGTTAAATAAAATCTCTGCTTTTAACTTTTGAAATGAAAACATTTTTGGTTAATTTGAGTTTTAATTTGGGGTCACGGTTCCGTAGTCCGTACATGTTTATTTGTTGGACTTTGAAATGGTATAATTATTAAAAATTTGTTATTTGACAGATGTAAGTTCTAAAATTCAGCATAATATTACTGATATTATAAATTGCGAAAGTTTGGATGGATAGATGATTGTGACTCAAACACGCCAAAACTGCTGAAGGGATCTGGATGAAACTGGCGCAGAGATAGATTATAGTCTGGAATTGAATATAGGCTACTTTTTATTAAAAAAAAATATACCATCACGCCTGTATTCCCCGAAGAGTTAGGCAGAGGCGTACCAATGTACACCCACAGTTCGCCGGTATATTTAGGTCCCATGTAATAGGGGGCGAGCCTATTGCCATTAACCGGGCACAAATCCCAACTCCGAGCTGCTACTGAGAATTTCATAGAAAAACCCAATAACACTTTTTGCTCGACCTGGGAATCGAACCCAGGACCTCTAGCGTAGCAGTCGCGCTCAGGACCACTAGGCCAACGAGGCAGTTACTTTTTGTCCCTGAAAAATGTACGGTTGCCGTGGGATTTAACTTTAATACATTAACTTTGATGCCTATGCAGTCTCTATAGCTCTCCAGCCTCTATCTAGTAATTAATACATTATAATATATACAAATCATTAAAATTTAAGTACTAATGTACTTAGTATTATCTAAGACATAACTGCCACCGGTGAAAGAAAACATCATGAAGAAACATGGACTTATAGTAAGTTAAAATAAGAAATCTTTACTTAATTACCAATCCGCTATGAGCAAGCGTGGCGATCAATTCTCGTACCTTCTTTATGAGAAGAGACCCTTTGCCCTAATAAATATAATAAAAAAATATACCATCACGCCTGTATTCCCCGAAGGGTTAGGCAGAGGTGTACCAATGTACACACACAGTTCCCCGGTATATTTAGGTCCCATGTAATAGGGGGCAAGCTTATTGCCATTAACCGGGCACAAATCCAAACTCCGAGCTGCTACTGAGAATTTCAAAGAAAAACCCAATAACACTTTTTGCTCGACCTGGGAATCGAACCCGGGACCCCTTGTACAGCAGTCGCACTTGCGACCACGAGACCAACGGGGTAGTCGCCGCAACCTTTTGCCCTATGCGACAATATAGGCCGGTACACTTTTTAGTGTCACCGTTTTTCCAGACAAGATACGGGCCTCTAAAAGGTAGGAATTATGTCATAATTTATTCAGCAACTTGCCTTCAGTCGGTGGTAATGTATACCTTCTTTGCCATGCGGTGTAATTTATTAAATTTTTCCTTTACTAGTAATATATAGGCTGCGTCGTTGGGGGAGGTGAATAGGTAATACTTTTTACATGTATCTATCTTTTTAAAGCTTTTATATTATGTGCTTTTTAATGGCGTTGTATATGGTCGTTGGCTTAAATATAAATCTATACTTACTAATATTATAACTGTTGTATTATAATTATTTTGACTGCCTTGTTGGCAGGTTGTCCTGGGTTCGATTCCCTGGTCGCGCAAAAAGTGTTATTGGGTTTTTCTTTGAAATTCTCAGTAGCAGCTTGGAGTTTGGATTTGTGCCCGGTTAATGGCAATAGGCTCGCCCCCTATTACATGGGACCTAAATATACCGGCGAACTGTGGGTGTACATTGGTACACCTCTGCCTAACCCTTCGGGGAATACAGGCGTGATAGTATATATATATTATAAAGTTGATGAATTTGTTTTGACGCGCTAATGTAAAGAACAGCTAGTCAGATTAAAAAGAAATGCATTATATAGCCCTTTCATCGAGGAATGAATCTATTTAATCTATATGTATCTATACTTATATTATAAAGAGGTAAAGTTTGTAAGGTTGTAGGGGGTAATCTCTGAATCTACTGAACCGATTTTGGAAATACATAATACCCACAGAAAGCCACGTTATTTGTGATTGTCATGGGCTATATGACATCACGCTACAACCAACGGGAGTGATGCAGTAACCAAAGACGTGACTTAAAGCGGGTGAAATAAGTCACGAGGACGAAATCGCGAGCAGTTCGCTAGTACATCCGTACTAATGCGTACTAATATTATAAATGCGAAAGTAACTCTGTCTGTCTGTCTCTTTCTCACGCCTAAACCACTGAACCGATTTCAATGAAATTTGGTACAGATATAGTCTGGGACCCGAGAAAGGACATAGGATAGTTTTCATGCCGGAAATCCCCCGGGAACGGGAACTATTAATCCACGCGGACGAAGCCGCGGGCAAAAGCTAGTAAATAATAAAGCTGAAAAGTTTAATAATATTAATATGGTTGAAATATGGTATTTTACAGATCTTAAAATAATAAATAGTTCTTCATATTCCGCCTACTATGTTCAGCATGCAAATTTTTGAATATAGCCATTATTTTAAATTGGCATTTTTTTTAATGTTTTTTTTTTTTTTATTTAGCCAGTACTTTCCCACTGCTGGGCAAAGGCCTCCCCCAATTCCTTCCATTTGTTCTTTTCCTGCGCCTCCTTGAACCAGTTAATGTTAATTTAAACGCGCTAATTTCTAGATCTACTCTATCCCTCGATCTAATAAATGATGTAAATTAGTAAAAGAATACCTATATCTTTTTACATAACTAAACTATAATATAAAGAAACATTACAAACCCAAACACAACCAACCCACAAAAAAGCAACCAAAAAGAAAAAACCCCAATTTGGAAACCATAGAAACTCCAATTTCAACTAAAAACCAAAAACATTCAGGATGCGAAATAAAAACTGTGTTTGATGTACTTAATTGGGGCTAATTCGAGGCCTCGGGCTGCGATTACGAGACGGGAATCGAACCTGGAACGTTGCGATCATAACTCATGTAGCAGTCAAGTCTGCTTTGATTTATTCTGAAAGCAAGTTCCTTCGTGATGTTCAAGATGTTGTAAGTTATAGGGGAGTAAGTAGCTTTTGCCCGTGACTTCGTTCGTGTTGTAAGCCTAGTGGTCCTAAGTGCGACTGCTACGCTAGATGTCTTGCGTTCGATTCAAAGGTCGAGCAAAGTGTTATTGGGGTTTTTTATGAAATTTTCAGTAGAAGGTCGGTGTTAGGATTTGTGTCCGGTTAGCGGCAAGAGGCTCGCCCCCTATTACATGGGACTAAATATACCGGCGAACTGTGGGTGTGAACTGGTTACACCTTTACCTAACCCTTAGGGAAATATATCAGAATTTAGAATGCTTTATTTGTAAAGCATAATTATATTTATTTGTAATGCATCGATCGATCGATTTCGTTCGTGTAAATGTTGGTAGACGAAGCATATCATCTGCTTAGCCTTTTGCCAACTATGTTGGGGTGGGCTTCCAGTCTAACCGGTTGCAGCTGAGTATCATTGTTTTACATGGAGCGACCCAGTAGCTGGGCAACACGATACCTATAGGTAAGACTGCTTGTCAGACTTCCTGACTACTTCCTATCATCCAAATAAAGATGCGGTAGCACTACATAAACTATCAAGATGAACACCACTTTAAAAAACAAGCAAAGTATAAGTACTTTGCTTGAAGGAAATAGTGTAGGACTATTTTGTTTACTTGGATGGCATTTTTTTCATTTACTTTGATTTAAAATCCAAGTTACAAAACCGATATTGATAAAATTTTAATGGAAACAATCTGACTGAATCTTCTATCAGATGTTTGCATCATTTTCTTTTTTTCTAAATCGGTTGATAAATGACGGAGATCTGAGGTAACAAACATACAACCAAAATGACAAAACCCCTTTTTTTAAGTCGGTTAAAAACTCAGCCAATATTCTTCCTTTTCCATAACAACAGTGAATTCTAATAGTCAATGGTGCATATCACTAACATAGTTGCTAAGCCAATGATCCGACAAACTGATACAATCTACTTCTGCTTTGTATGCATCATTTGTTGGCACGTCTTACGTAACACCACGCTTATGAGCCGTGACGGGGTGGGCAGACTTACTGGTTGCAATTAGTTAAGTAGTTTGTGAAACTGTAATTTGCATAGGTTTTTTGGTATCGAAGTTAAAAGTCAAATTATTTATTTCAACTGACCATTAAAAAACACTTTTGAACGTCATATTTGGGTAACGTCACGTTGGCCAAGTAACATACGGCTACGGCCCACCTGATGTTAAGTGGTCATCGCTGCCTATACACATCTGCAATACCAGAGGCCTTGCTAATGCGTTGCCATCCCAGAGGCAAAGTAAAAATGTCTCATGTGCCTGTCTCATCGGCACCTTGCGGCAGAAATAGGTATGGTGGTAGTACTTCCCCGGACTGTGTCCTTCATAAACAGCTTTTACTACTAAATCTACGAAATTGTTATGTCAGTGAAATTATTTAATTTAAGTACCTATTTATTCAGAATCGCTCAACTATAATCGCCAATCCATTTTGAGCAAGCGTGGTGAACAATGCTCGTGCCTTCTCTGTATGAGAAGAGGTGTGCTCTGCAGCGGGACAATAATTGACTGGTATTATTGTAACTATAGCGTCTATGTGTTAATAGTTTACAGAGTCAAAGACATCGTTAACAAAGAGCTCTCAAAAAATATTGTAACCAGGATTTTGTAAGAATCTAATTGAAAAGAGTGTCCGTAGAGTTTCTTACTTGTTCTTCTTCATAGAGACCTACCTACATTTTGAAACGAGCAACTAGCTTTAACTTTATGACTATCTTGTTTAACTGACCGGACCTGGTTTAATTGAAATTAATACCTTTTAATCCTTTCCCTTTTGTAACCTTTTGCCTTTGGTTTTTTTTTTCTAATATACAGGATAAGTTTTTAACCAGTGCGTAAATTTTTTTTGGTAGTTCAGTGTCAGTAATAGAACACATTTCCGTGTTTAGTTAAAAAAAAAAAAAAAAAAAATTTCATCCTTATCCGAGTTTGAAATAAGCAAAACATGGACATAATCTATTCGCCATACTATCAATGAAATCTCGCGGCCGCCGCCCGGGCGCATGGCTGGGGTGAGGGGGTGGGGAATGCGCTAGCGCCGAGTGACAATAAAATATGGTTTTTAAGTAAACATGTTTCGTAAGCGATAACTTTTTTTTTGTACTAAGACATATCAAAATAAAATATACGTGTTTAATAAAACGTGTTGAAGTTTATTATGGCAAAATTTACGTACTGGTTAAAATTTTTTCCTGTATACCGGCGAACTGTGGGTGTACTTTGGTACTCCTCTGCCTAACCCTTCGGGGAATACAGGCGTGATGGTATGTATGTAATGCCTTCGACTTTGCACCCACTATAAAAACATATGATATTGGCGAAGATGCACAAACATGTTAGATCTTGAACCTGGTTGGCATGTAACAAATATATACATACATATATAAGCAAATTGTACGTCTGTCCGTCTGATCTAATTGCGGTGTACCGATTGGTTGATTATAGGGGGTTCGATTCCCGGCCCGTTCTCACGGGTGGATGTGTGTGTGGTAGGGTGAATATGGGATATTTTGAGGATATCTTTAGGATTATTTTTATGAAAAGGACAGTTGTTGTTGATTTTAGTTTTTCTTATCGAGTAACAGAGATGAAGATAATTATATTTAAGATTAATACTTACGAAAGACACATCACACAAATGTTAAATACACATACTGCCTATCAAACTAAGCAACATCAAGCAACCATTACTGCTAAAAAAAATACTTTCATTTTCGTGTTTATTTTTATAATATTCAACAATTACTAACTAACAGCCTTACTTATAAAAATAACGCTAAATAATACTTGACTACTTATCAATTGATTAACTAAATTGTTATTACTATTGTTATTAGTATACTCTTACTCCCATTTAATTATTGATCTCATTGTATTGTTATTTTTTAGATTTCACAATTTTTTTTTCAAATTTTATTCTCAATTTTATTCCAAATTTTATTTTATTTTAATTACTACTTACTTTGTTTCTAGTTAGTACTTTGTTAGCTAGTTGTTAACTTTCCTGTGCATGCTGTGGTCTCCTATAAGTGAAGGAGTACACCTACATAATACTCTTGTTATATTGTTTTTATGTCATGATTTGTGTATATCTTTTGTTGGTGATCCTAAATAAATAAATAAATAAATAAACTCTCAAATCCTTGACTAAAAATCAATTATTTTTCACATAGCAACTACTTTCAACGGTGTCTCAGGTGAAAAATCTTACCTATAAACGTTAATCAGCGTTGAGATGTTGTTATGTACTAGCTTAGTGACAGAAAATTTAAATAGCGGCGACCCGTTGTTTAAGTATAATTCAGAAGTAAGATGGCGGGCTACAATCAGCTGTGACGATGACATTTTCGGTCTATGGATTCTATTGTAAATTTTGTCAATTATGCTCAATTGTTCGTTCGATTTCGTTCTTTAGTCGAATAATTTGGTCATGCTCTATGCTGACCGTCTAAGTGTTGGCAGATTAAAATAGTGTTTCATCGTTCAGTCAGTCAATTAAGAGGTAGTTCAGTATGAATTAGCGTTATTTTTATAAGTAAGGCCCTTAATGTCGTGGTGCCCTGTGGTGGCACAAGCTTCTCATGCAGGAGGTTGAGGATTACCATTCCAAGTACCAATATGATCTTTTCCATTTACATGTACTTTCTAATTCTAAATTTGTCTTGGATATCACTGACATTGGTGAAGTAATTCATCGTGAGGAAACCTGGTTTTATTATTAATATAAGTCTGAAATGGTCAATCAGTCTTGAGCAAGCGTGGCGATCAATGCTCGTGCCTTCTCTGTATGAGAAGAAGCATTTGCCGTGCAGTGAATTCATCGTTTATTATTTATATTTACCATCGATACGCCAAGAAGACACAGTTAGCGCAGTCGCTGAGCGACTGGCTATTGCGCTGCGTGTCGCGGGTTCGAATCAATATTTGTATGGCCTGCATATATTTCTTCCGAGTCTCTGGCTGTTTGTCTATGTATGTGTGTTTAAATGTTTGTAATAGCGTTTACACGATTCAGGAAAAATTCCTAATGTAGGACAACGCTTTTCTTAAACAAAAAAAAATGCTTGGCTTTTTTTTTGTTTTAATAAAAAGATTGTCCTAAAAATTATTTCTCAATGGCTACCCTACATTATCAACCCGCGAAACAAATGAAAAGTGAATTGCAGGTTATTTTAAACAAAAAATCTTAAAAATTCGGCTCCGTCTCAATTATATTCTAACTTGTAAACCATGATATATCGAGCTAGACTTTTAGATCATTTTTCACTCTCAAATACTGGTTTCAATGATTCAATAATAACATGTTTTTGTAAAGAGATCGGCGGTGTAATAATGTTATGATTTTTTAATTGTAACTTTGAGAAAATTGAGGTTTTCCCACGGTGCTTTTGATAAGTAAAAGTGTATTTTATTATGTACTAGCGAACTGCCTGCAGCTTTGTGCGTGTGGCTTATTTCACCCGCCATAAGTTACGTTTTTGGTTAATGCTCCGCTCCTGCTGGTCTTAGCGTGATTTTATATAGCCTATGTTACTCAGGAATAATGTACCTATTTATTGGTGAAAAAAATGTTAAAATCGGTCCAGTAGTTTCGGAGCCTATTCGTTACAAACAAACAAACAAATCTTACGTCTTTATAATATTGGCATATACAGTGCATAATTTGGATAAGCTCGTATATTTTCGAAGTCAAAAAAGCCCACCAAAGCCCTTATTAAATATTTTTCACATATAGAAGCAACATGAATATTGTAACCAAGATTTTGTAAAATCAAATTGAAGAAAAGGAGTGTCCATGGAGTTTCTTGCTCGTTCTTCTCCATAGAGATCTACGCTTTGGAACGAGCAACTAGCTTCAACTTTAAACTGTAACTTCTTGACATTCAAAAGTGCCTGTAAATGGTCTAATTGAAATAAATGCTTTGAATTTGAATTTGAAATAAACCATAATAAACTTACTAAACTATTATTATACTATACGAAAGTAACTCTATTACGCATTCATGATGCAAGAAGTCGCGAAATCGCTTTGCACCATCGATACAGTCGCAAAATCGCAGATAAGCGATGCTAAAAGTAGCGTGTGTACCTACTTTAGAGCTTAACTGATTTTGATAAAATTCGTTACGAGGTAAGTTTGAACCCCAAGAAAGGACATGAGCTACTTTTTATTCCTTGACTTCGTTTGCGTCCACGATAATCGACGTTTATGCGGACGAAGTCGCGGGTAAAAGCTATTCTTTAAACTCTGGGAAAAAACTTTTATTTTTAGTGTGAAAAGTCACTGATTATGTTATTGTACAGTGTTACCCAAACACGCCAGAACGGCTGAACAGATCTGTATATTTGGCACAAAGATAGATTATAGCACATAGGCTATTTATCAGTCCAAAATTATGCTTCTTTTTTATCGTGGGGGCAGTAAGGTCTAACGACCTCACACGCCCTAGTGTCAGAGTTTCTGAACCGCCTCAATGGCCTCTGACATGACCGACATCACTGATGTCCAAGATAAACTTCGAAAGTACCTACAAATTAAAATAAGCTTAACTGTGAAATCTACGTAGACGAAGTCGCATGCAGAAGCTAGTCATTTATCACTTTAAGTATCGAGCATAATTAAGTAAATAGGTGCCTAACGTAATTACGTAGAATGACAAAGTCGTGACTATTTTACCTACATCAAATAAATCCAAACTAAACATTTTCTATACATACATACTTAAAACTTATTATTTACCAATACACATAACACACACATACACATTTAAAAAACGAACAGAACATTAGGACATGCATTCAAATATGGAAGGCGTCGAATCGTGACGGGCCGCGGGCGCGAACGACGCTGATTGGTCGGCCGGTCTCGTGACGCACTTGCGCACGAGTGGAAACAAAGGAAACGAAAGGATTTTAGGTGCAAATGGTTTTTGAGAAATGCTGTGTGCCTATTATGATCTTTAATGGATTCTTTTAGCTGTATGAAAAGAAATATTTTGCAAGTTTTTATATATCTACCAGATACCTAAACATAAGTGCTGGATTAGGCTTTTGGCGACCCTTAAGACCTTCATTAATAGTATTCCTCCCACCCCCTGTTGCTGTTTTTTGACTGCCCCGTTAAAAAACTCGTGAGGTCGATTCCCAGTTCGGGTAAAAACTGACTTTAAGTTTTACCTAGAATTTCTCAATAGCAGCCTGAAGTTTGGAAGTTGGTGGTGTGACACCCCCGTGTCTCGGAAAGCACTTAAAGCTGTTGGTTCTGCGCCTGATCTCTTACCGGTCGTGTCGGATTGCCGTCCCATCGTATATGAGAGTTAGGGAAGAGGGAGTGTACCTGTGTTTGCGCACAAACTTGTACACTATAATATCTCCTGAGTACTTGGCTAGTCTTCATTGAGATAGGCCGCCGTGACAAGAATTCGAACGGCCGTTGAAGTTTTAAAATTTCTAACACTATAAAAAATATTTTAACCACTCAATTTAGGCACATACATCATTCAAAAAATATTACTCCGAATTCCTTCCGAAGATCAGAAAACCCTTTTTTTTTACTTTAGAAGCTCACCCTCGGGGCACAACTAGTATTTCACAAAATCCAACTTATTCCGAACGAAAAATACAAAACACCAACGATTTGTGAATCACGAATGTGAAAATAGACGACTTTTGATTGATGCCTCGCACAGGATCGAACCCCGCGCCCTCGGGGAATGTCTGTCTTACTGTAATCACTGCATGTGAGTTGATTGATTCATGGTTTTGCGGCTGTTGTTGTAAGTGATATGTGGTAGGCGAGTTTGAACCTTATTTGTTTGACTATAAGGTTAGGGAAGAGTTTGTTTTGTAGTTGAAGATGGTAAGATTTAAGTTGGGTGGGGTGTGTTTCCTGTGTAAGCGGGTAGTTTGATGCATGAAAGAAGATCCTTAGTTCCATGAGGGAACGTGTTTGTAGCGACTCTGAAATCCAATTCTTATTATTAAAAATATTTAAAACCTAGTCACAATATCATCTCAGCGAAACAAATTAATGTCAAAAACTTATCAAAATTGTATGTTGTTGTCAAAACAGAAGCTTTTTTTACAGATTGGGACTGAGATGATATTAAAATGTGACTGTTTCGGTCAAGATTTAGCCTATCCTCTTGCTGTCCTTCTTCACTTCTTCTGTCTGTCTTTCTGCCCTAAGCGTGAAGTCACTTAGATTATAATTTTACAATCTGGCGTGAAGTTTTAATTTAATTAAGGCACCACAGTTAAGACCCAATAGGCAGCCGACTACCTCCTAGGCAGACCTGCGAGATGCAAATCCAGAAAATAAATCTGTGCTGTGATCCGCTTAGAACCCGCTATCAGTAGAACCACGCCTTTACCCCGATAACTATTCAAGAGAATTTGTAAATTGCTCACAAAAATGTTGATATATTTTGATTGATTGGGCCGTTGTACGTTTCCTTTTGATTCAAATTAGATGTGGGTCACATTAATTGGTACGTATTGTATTATAAATCTAGATTTTAAGTTGTTTTTCTTTAATGGCTGACACGTTTTCGAAGGACGATTAAAATACGGTTAGAAGTGTTTGATAATTGTTCTTATTATTTTGTGTTTAGGGTAACTATTTATAAAATGCCCTAAATGCATAATGCATTTAAGGGACTTTTGTAAAACAACGATATGACTCGGAATGCGAAGACCAATTCCTGTAAATTAATAGGTACGATAAATATATAGTCGCAATCTCATCTCAGCAACTACCTACTTATTGGAAGCGTCAACTAGATCCAATCTGTTTTTTATGTAAATGACGTTTAAAAGTGCATTTCAATGGTCTTGCTTGTTAATTAATTTCAATAAGAAAATTATAATATAAAAAATAAATACCTATTCTTCGACCGATTTAATCTCAATGGAGACTGGCTAAAATTTACGCAGGACATAAAAGGGCACAAGTGTGTGAACACTGGTGCACTCCCTCTTCCTTCATTCTAATAATCCGATGGGACAGCATACCGACACGGTCGGTTAAAATCAGGTACGGTATCAGCGGCTTTACCGGGGTGTCGTACCACTAACTTCTAAGCTCCCGGGCTGTTACCGAAGAATTCCTAACAGAAAAACCCTTTTCCCTGACCTGGAAAATGAATGGATAAAATATTCGTGCTAGGATTAAAGATCAAGATTTATCTTAGATAGTAATGTTTGGAATGTAGCAGCATAGCTTAGGTAGGTAGGTGTACCTAGGTAGTCTAAGTACATAAGACGGGTCAAGATCGCAAGTTAGAATGGACGAACCATGAAGCTTTGAAATGAATTGGATGCGGGGAACCAACGATAGTATGAATTTGAATTTATACTAATATTATAAAGAGATAAAAGTTTGTGAGGTTGTAGGGTGAAATCTCTGGATCTAGTGAAGCGATTTTAAAATTATTTTACCCATAGTAAACAAAGTTATTTGTGAGTGTCATAAGCTATATAACATCACGCTACGACACACGAGCGCGGAGCAGTATCCAAAGACGTAACGTAAGGCGGATGAAATAAGACACGCGAACGAAGTCGCAGGCAGTTCGCTATGTAATGCTAGAGAAGGAGGCGGCGGGACGGGAGAGGGAAAGGAGGGTCCCCGGTCCCAGCGGCCGCCGCGGTAGACGCTCCGGGCGTCGGGAGCCGCGAGACGACTCCCGGCCACCGTAGGCGCGGGTCTGTGGACGGTGAGCAATGGGTAGCTCACCGTCCGTACGTTCACTGAATAACGACAGACCGTGTCGACGGCGCGTTCGTGTTCCACGCGCGCCTCAAAGAGATGTCAGCCTGCCGGGGCTGCGGGTTGTTCGTAAGAGATACCGCGCCCCCGGAACGCAAAGGGCACATGAAGGAACATAGACGGGTTTTAGTCAGTAAAAGTCTGACACTAAGAGGCGGGGGAAATTATTTGATGATTTCCCGTCTATAAAAAAAAGGCAGTTCGCTAGTTCTAAAATAAAACATCTCTACTTATATTTTGACTAGCCTTGACTCGCGAGTTCGTCAGCATGAATGTCGACTGTCGGCGGTCTTTTCTGTGCCGAACGATTTCTTTTCCGTGAAAAAAAATCTTAAATTACTCCTTGTAACGTCAACTATCTGCCAGTGAAAGTCCCGCCGAAATAGGTCCAGCAGTTTATGAGATTATCGGAAACAAACACAACAAAAAATTAGACAAAAATATTAAAACAATTTAAAGAAAGAAAAAAAGAATAAGCTGTTATTTTAATATTATAAATAGACACTTCAATTTTATTTATTTGTGTAAAAATCCACCATTATTTGTTCCATGCGGGAATAGAACCCGCGACACGTAGTGGAGCAGCCACTACGCCAACTGTGTCAAACAATAATATTTGTTTAAAATGTCCTCGTTTCTTACATCTATGTAGTCAAAGATTGCTTGCCGCGATTACTTACCATGGTGGTTCGTACCATCACGTATTGTTCTCAGTAGAATGTTCTACACACCTCATTCCTAAAGTAGGTACCTGCTTTAGAGGCTCTAGATGAATGTGTCAGATATAAACTGATTTTGGAAGTTTATGCTGTGTTAACGCTACTTTAAATTAATAATATGACAAACTATCACTACGACTCAAGGATAAAATTCATCAAATGTCACAAGTTTTTGAGCCACTTCCCGTCCTAAGCGCGACTATTACTCTTACCCCCTTATTAATAAACTCGGAGTAAAGTTACACTAAACTTAACCCCCTAAAAATGTAGGTATTGCTAAATCGAAGTTAATACTGGTGTAACTTTTCTTCACGTTTATTAATTAGGCGGTAGAGGTCAAGGGTCCGATTCCCAGGTCGAGCAAAAAGTGTTATTGGATTTTTCTATGAAATTCTCAGTAAGTATTAGCAATAGGCTCGCCACCTATTACATGGGACCAAAAAAACATACCGGCGAACTGTGGGTGTACACTGGTACACCTTTGCCAAACCCTTCGGGGACGTTGCGCCGAGCACAAGTAACATGGGACAAGGGCAGGAAGATGTTAGTACTATGCCAAAATAAATAAAAATAAAATAACTTTTCTTTTTCAATCAAAGTCGTATATAATTTCAATAATTTGTATAAAATACAGACACTTATCTTGTATAATCTTGTAAACAGTATATTTCTTAAATTTAAAACAGCACTAGGGTGGAAAGGACAATTGTCATCCGTACGTAGTCATTAAATTTAAAATAAAAAAAAAACAAAGTCACAAAAAAGTTCTCAAAAATTATCCTTTTCACCTTTTAGTACTCAGACTGAAGCCAGACGACCGTAATTTGAGTAGTGAGTCGCGTAATTTCGGTCGCGTAATTTCTGCTACATTCGGTTTCATACAAAACTCCTGTTTCGTTCACACGGCGACGCAAAATGAGTTGTCAGTTTCAGTAGAAAGCAAATCACGTGGCTCAAAAAACGCGACAGAATTCACAAAATTACGCTCGTGTGGCCTAACCCTTAATTATGTAAATTTTGTTCATAATATTTTTTTTTTAAGTATATAAATATAAAAATACATAATCTAGCGTTCACTGAAAGCTTGACATTTTTGTTACTACAAACTTTTACAACCAATTACATAAGAAATGTCCAAAAAAAACATGGAAAAAATTGCTAAAAATAATACTGTAATTTTTGTACTAATTTAGATATTACTGAGATTCACTAATTACGTTATATATAATTGCAACGTGGCTCAGAAAGCATGTAAAGCTGTTGGTTCTGCACCTGATCTCTCCCCGGTTGTGTCGGATTACCGTCCCATCGGACTATGAGAGTTAGGGGAGAGGGAGTGCACCTGTGTTTGCGCACACACTTGTGCACTATAATATCTCCTGCGTCAATGGCGAGTCTCCATTGAGAAACTTTTTTAAAGACGTTGCCCCACACTAGGAATTTCTCCTGTATCGTGAGTGCGTTTACAAACATATAAACTCACATACACAAACAGCCAGACCCGGAACAACTAGGTATCTGTAGGCCATACAAATATTTGATCCATGCGGGAACCGAAGTCACGACATGCAGCGCAATAGCCAATCACTCAGCCACTGCGTTAACCTTGCCGTCCAAAATCGGTCTGGAGATCATTTTTTGATTTTATTACAATACAACATTTTATTTTTATAATAATATTATGCGTGGCCTATCTCTGTATAATTATGCCGATGAATATTTCATTTAAATTATTTATTGCAATTATATAAAAGTAACTAACACATTTTCACACAAAATTTTTAAATTAAAGCCAATGAAAATTATTATGGCACCTTAAAATAAAGAAAAATAAAACATTAAATTAAGAAAATAATAATTGTGATGCTAAAATTATCATGTCAATACAATATTTTCTATAATAATAACTTAACGAGGTGGAACTACCAATTTTTGGACAATAAATATTACTGTATATAACTCAACACTCAACTAAAGTAAAACTTCTTTAGTGCCTATGAGAGGAAGAGAGAAAGAAAATGTGCGCGCGCACCTCTCGCTCTTGCCCTTACGGTTATATACGAAATGTAACTTTCTCTCTTTCTATCTTCACTAACATCATACCTCCCTCTCACCTTCCGTTCGCTTCCCCCGATCACACTTTTCGTAACGCTCTCGTCACGTATTCACCAGCTTATTCCCCAAGTCAAGCGTGTGTTAAGAAGTTTTACTTCGAAAACTATTAGTAAAAAGAAAAATCGTGTCAGGGCACATGGCTGTTGGTTTAACTTGAAAAATCTATCAGCTAGTCGCTATTAGTGTTAAACATTGAAATCTATTTAGTTTCTCTCCGCTTTTCAGTCTCGGTACCCGACAAAAAAATATCCACAGTGCCAAAAATTGGTGCGTTCACCCTACATGCAACTACGATAAATACTACATACATAATGAGTATTAACTAAACATTTCTTTGATTTTGTTTGTGACTAAACACGAAGACAGCCTATTTAGGAAAATATACTTTTTTATATAATATATCATTCTTAACATTGTATAATATTATTAAACTTACATAAATATGTATCTGTGTAAAACTTTTACGTTTATTTTACATTATAAAATGGCGTCTCCTCTTCAAAAAGGTGTCAATAACTATGTGAAATACAAAGCAGCCAATATCATTAAAAAATTGAATTACTTCATTTTGAGCCAGTAACATTGTCATACAAATCAAATTAAATCTTAAATACAGTTACATTAAAGTCTATTTCAGAAAGCTTTTGTTCTTGAACGTACTGTGTAACCACCACTCAATAGTAAAATTCAAAAATAGAATAGAATCAGTTCAAAATGTTTTGATAATATTCTCAACTTATGGCCCGTGCAAACTGGCGGCCAGCGGCCATTTGAATTTAATAGTTATCCCATCGAAATAAGGCACATATTTCAATACTCGGTGATCGGCCTCGGAGCTGCTATGTCCCGTCCGTCAGTGTGCCCAGGTCATTATTGTGACTTTATGATTGGCTGTTGCAATTTAATGAACCAATCACTACAGCTAGTTTTGGCGGCAGATATACTTATTGATGACTTGATCAGGCTTAAAGTCAGACATAACTATTATACAGTGATGTTAAGGTAATTATTTATCCAAAAATGTTATTTCTACCCCATCATATTATTTCAGCTAGACGTTGTAAAATAATGTTAGGAAAAAAAAATGGAATTATTGTTTTCAGTCTGTGGTTTAAATTAAAAACTAAAATTAATGTGATGATCCTAGCATGACTATGATGTGATAAAAATATGAAGTTTGTGCTAAAAAAGATTCAGCAGTTTTTAATAACCAGAACTTTAAAAAATCAACTTGAATTTTAATCTGAAATTCTACCATAATGGTAGTTTTATTTTTTTTGGTATTTAAATGGACGCAATATGAGATTCAGTCAATAGGATCAGTCATTTAGACAAAAATCTTATACTTATTGTAATTTAATATTTTTCCCGCATAAATAAGCGAAAAATGCCAAAAAACAGTTACAAATTTTATTATAGTATATTTTTTGTATTATGTCGTCGTTACTGAAAAATACAAGGTCAATTTAATAAATCAGCAATTTATTAAATTGCTGATAAAACACCTACAAAACAGTAGTGATTTCTTAATTACTTCTGTTTTGTAGATACATTATAAATACACACAAACACTTATAAAATTCACATACAATATACAGGGTGTTTGGCAGAACGTTGAACATACGAAAATGGTGGATAGCCATCAGCCCTAATTTATTTGGCCATGGCCAGTCATATTCAAAAAAATATTAATTTTTGCTTTCTTCTAGTTTCACCACTTTTTAAAAGAGTATGTATGGAGTTTCTTGCCCGTTCTTCTCCATACGAAACTACTTTTGGGCAACTAGATTCAATAGTTTTTAATTATTTGACGTTCAAAAGTGCCTTTTAATGGTTTAATTGAAATAAATGATTTGACTTTGACTTTTTGACTTTGACTTTCTTAAAGTTAAAGTGCATTTTTTTTATAAAAAAAAATCGTATGTGCAACGTTCAGCCATACACCCTATATTTGTTAGGTACGTGCAGGGATCAAACCTGCAACACTTAGCACAGCAGCCAATCGCTTAGCCACTGCGCTAAGTCTCCCAATTTGACCTTGTATTTTACCGCCACTATGTCACCGTACATTTCGCCATTTGTACGTTATTCCATACATTTCATACGCTACGCTAAACATATGAGCTGCTTGCCTTCATCCATTTGGAACTGTACTTTATCTGAGTTGGCAGCCTTGTCCGCAGTCTTGGACAGAGCGCTCGCGAGGAAGATCTGAGCAATACCGGTAGCCGTTACGAAGAGCGCCCAGCCTGGAAATAATGAGAACATATAATATACCATCACGCCTGTATTCCCCAAAGGGTTAGGCAGAGGTGCACCAATTTAGGTACACCCACAGTTCGCCGGTATATTTAGGTCCCATGTAATAGGGGGCGAGCCTATTGCCATTAACCGGGCACAAATCCAAACTCCGGGCTGCTACTGAGAGATTCCTAATGGAAAACCCCAATAACACTTTTTGCCCGACCTGGGAATCGAACCCGGGACCCCTTGCTCGGCAGTCGCGCTTGCGACCACAAGACCAACGGGGCAGTCATAATGAGAACAATATTTATATAAAAGTTCCTGTGATCAGCGCGTTTAAACAAACAAAAATACTCTTCAGTTTTATTTTATTAGTAAGTATAGATTTATTATCATAGGTGGTGTTAAATTGTATAATACTTAGTACAATTTTAATTAGAGTATAAGGAAAATGCAATCAAAAACCAGAACTGTTCAGTGACTAAGTACTAAGGGAATTTACTTGTAACAAATTGTTCAATTTATAAGAACGTACTTAAGACGTATATTTTATTGACGTCATCAGCTAGCTACATTTATATTAATATTATAAAGAGGAAAGATTTTTATTGTTTGTACCGAATAAGCTCCGAAACTGCTTGACCGATTTTAACCATTTTTTCGCCAATAGATAGGTTTTTTTTTTTTAAAGATGGGAAATCATCAAATGACCCCCCTCCCGGCCTGGGCGGGACGGGAGGGAGTGTCAGACTTTTACTGACTAAAAACCATCTATGTTCCTTCGTGTGCCCTTTGCATTCCGGGCGCGGTATCTCTTTCGAACAGCCCGCAGCCCCGGCAGGCGCCAATAGATAGCTACATTATTCTTTTTGTATATGTTGGCCAGATTCATGAAGATAGTTTTTGCTATATGCGTTTACTTTTACATCGTTCTGGAGCCAAAACACAGGAACTCCAGTCGAGTAATAGTTACTATTGGCATTGCTATTATTTTTAATCATCATCTGCCTAGCCTTTTCCCAACTATGTTGGGGTCGGCTTCCAGTCGAACCGGATGCAGCTGAATATCAGTATTTTACATGGAGCGACTGCCTATCAGACCTCCACAACCCAGCAATGGGTAATACGATACTCTTGGTAAGACTGGTTGTCAGACTTTTGGGCTTCTGACTAACTGTAACGACTGTCAAAGATCTACAAATGACAGCCGGGGCCAACGGCGTTACGTGCTTTCCGAGGCACGTAGGAAACTCGCTATAGTAAATGGTCACCCATCCACAGACCAACCTCGGCAAGCGTGGCTTAACCCGGAAGATCGGTCTATGCGGCTGTAATTATTTAGCCACGAGCTCCTCCTATGCTATTATTTTTAATACGTTTCAGAAAGAAGTTAGAATTCTAGCGCTTCTGTCTGATCGATGAATGTTTTTTTTTTGTTATTTATTAAACATAATAGTGCCAATAGTTTCTGTTACCATGATATAGCTTAATGGCTTTCGGTTCCAGAACAATGTAAAAGTAACCGTGTACAACATCACGCTACTACATGGGAGCGGAGCAGTAACCAAAGACGATGTTACGTCTTTGGTTACTGCTCCGCTCCCATCACAGGGTAAAAATACCTTGCGGACAATTTCGCGGGGAGAGTAACCAGTGGTTGCTTATGACACTTACCGATAGAACAGTCACCAGGTATGTAAGGCTCGGAGTTTTCACCACACAGTCGCTTGACGCGGGAGGCGCCCCAACCCCATGGGTACAGGAGGAGCCCTAGTACGCCGAATAAACCTGAAATATAATAATGATTATTTAATTAAACTATTAGGAAACATACTCATACACGGTTGGCGCAGCGGCCGAGCGATCGACTGCTGCGCTGCGTGTCGCGAGTTCGATTCCCACACGAAACAAATATTTGTATGGTCTACAGATAATTGTTCAGGGTTGGCTGTTTGTGTATGTGAGTTATGTGTTTGTAAACGCACCCACAATATAATAGAAATCCCTAGAGTGAGGCAATGATTATATTTTAAAAAAAAACATAACTGCCTCGTTAGCCTAGTGGTCCTAAGCGCGACTGCTACGTTACAGGTCTTGGGTTCGATTCTCAGGTCGAGCAAAGTGTTATTTGATTTTTCTATGAAATTCGTAATTCGAATACGATATAATAGGCTCGCCCCTATTACTGTCGGTATGCTTAGGTCCCATGTAATAGGGGGCGATAATATTGCCAATAACTGGTCACAAATCCTCTGAGAATTTAGAACAAGAAAAAGGTTGAGAAATACTGCTCTAGCTGATTCTGACAAACACATGACACCTACATGAGTTTAGATACACGTTTATTATATAACTAGGAGTAAATCAATTTAGTTTCAAGGTGGGTTTGCGCATTTCTTTAATAAACGTAGGTGTACCCTATACGAGTTTGGTTCAACTCTAAACTGTTGTAAGGTTACGTCTATTTATAAACAGTGGCTATTCTACTTGGTTGGGTACAAGAAAAGGTAACTGGGTGACAAGAAATGTGACTTAAAAAAACCCTTATCAAAATATAGATGGCCTATCTGGAAGTCTTTAAATAGACTCCAAACTCAGGTCGGTCGGAGCAAAGACAACTTGTTTAGGTGGGGATTCAGTGACGGTAGCGACTTGAGCTGTCTGTGCGGTACAGCACAAACGATGGCCCATCTCACATCGTGCCCTGCGTGCCCTAACAGCTGTACGCAGGAAGATTTAATGGCTGCCACCGAAAACGCAGTGAAAGTGGCCAAATTCTGGGCCGCAACAGTATAATAGCTCTATTATAGTTTGTCATCGAAACGCTAAGAATATACAGATGAAAAAGACATCACATAGCCACTATGCTTCCAGCCTAGCGATTTCCCGCGACCTTGACCAAGTCGTCAAGTCGTCGGTCCAACTTACACACGTCCAAAATTTAGAAAAATTCTCATTAGACTTTCGGGCGTAATTCTGAAGTCTTTGTAGACAAATTCGCGGGCAGAAGCGAATTCGCGTGCAAAAGCTAGTAAGTAAATAAGGGGCTTACCTCCTAATGCCTGAGTAGCTCCGGCCAGAGAAATGACACTTTTCTTAAACACGGATTGTATGCAGCACGCCATGACGCCTGCTAGTACTGTGGCGAACTGTATGGCTGCACCTGTAGACAATACATGACGGAATCCTCATTTTTTTTTCTAAAATATAAGAGTCTACTTAATTTATTCCCTATATCATCAGTTCAGCCCAGTCGATTTGGAGATAAGCCAAACTAACAGAAATTTAATTGTTTTTCTTTACATTGTAAACATTCATATTTTATTTTGTAAAAAGCAGTTACATTATAGTTAATTGTTTTTTTTTTTTTTGAATTTCTTTATTTGTATAGAAAGTACAGAGAAATTATACCCATTCTTCAAAATTATCTTTTGGAAGGGGCAACTAGAGACAATTATTTTTTCTTGTATAATTATGATGTTCAAAAGTGTTCTTTATTGGTCTATTTGAAATAAATGATTTGACTTTGACCATGTTATCTTATTTTTGAACATGCTTTGTTATTTGTAGTTGCAATTATTGTATATTTCTAGATATGATAGACATACATACAATACAGACAAATAATTTTGTATGCAACATCAGCTATATCCTTTGAGAATTAATGAATATACATACATCCTTATGCATAAGTAAGTAGAAGGACAAAATTTGTATGAATGTGATGCCAAATAAGACGGGTAAAGCACCATACATCATTCATACATTCATAATACATAGGCTATTGATAAATAAAAACATTACAATATCAGAAGGAAAACTTTAAGATAACTAGCAGCCTAATTATAAAACCCACATAGAATCACAATCCCTTCCATTTAATTACTAGCCATATACCCTGCGGTGCAACTGCCCCGTTGGTCTCGTGGTCGCAAGCGCGACTGGTGAGCGTGGGCTCCCGGGTACGATTCCCAGGTCGGGCAAAAAGTGTTAATGGGTTTTTCCACTCCGAATTTCTCAGTAACAGCCCGGAGTTTGGAAGTTGGTGGTGTGACACCCCCATGCCTCGGAAAGCACGTAAAGCTGTTGGTCCCGGCTGTGATTCGTAGATCTTTGACGGTCGTTACGGATAGTCAGAAGCCAAGAAGTCTGACAACCAGTCTAACCAAGGAGTATAGTGTTGCCCAGTTACTGGGTTGTGGAGGTCAGATAGGCAGTCGCTCCATGTAAAACACTGGTATTCAGCTGCATCAGGTTAGACTGGAAGTCGACCCCAACATAGTTGGGAAAAAGGTTAAAGCAGATGATGATACCATGCGGTGCCATCCACCTATTTCGTAGTAATAATATTCTCCCGAATTTTGGTCATGATAGCTGGCCTATCTCAATGGAGGCAAGCCAAGGCAGGAGATATTATACACAAGTGTGTGCATAAAAACAGCTGCCCACTCTCTTCCACACTTACCCGTGACAAAATTACAAATGGGAAAGTAACTCTGTCACGTGTCACACTTTCATGACTAAACCACTGGACCAATTTTAATTTTATTCTGCAACCGCAATGACCGACATTTATGCTGTCCGTAGCTTTTATGTTACTTGAGATTATAACGACGAGAGGTAACATCACACTATACAATTTACATACATACATAAACTCACGCCTTTTTCCCATGGGGGTAGGCAGAACACACAGAACGCCACGTGTAACAATCCTTACATACTCCTTTAGCCTCGTCCACATTCATACATCTGGTCATGAATACAAGCACGCCGGTTACGAGTACCGCGCACCCGACCTTTCCCTTTTACGTTAACTAATATTATAAATGAACAATATTGAAGCACATAAAAGTAAAATTTCAGTCGTTACTGTTAGTCAGAAGCCCGAAAGTCTGACAACCAGTCTTACCAAGAGTATTGTGTTGCCCAGTAACTGGGTTGTGGAGGTCTGATAGGCAGTCGCTCCATGTAAAATACTGATATTCAGCTGCATCCGGTTCGACTGGAAGCCGACCCCAACATAGTTGGGAAAAGGCTAGGCAGATGATGAATGACCGACATTTATAAAGACGAAGAAGGCAAAAGCTAGTCATAAATCTAAAAGGCATATAATCTCTCTGTTTATTACACCAAGATGGTAGAACTACTAAACCAATCATAATAAAATTTGACAGACAGGTAGCCTGCTGGGATCTAGATAAGATCTTAGGCTACTTTTTAATCCATGATTTATTCTGTGACCGTGTTATCTCACATTTATGAGGAAGACGTCTGCAGTAGAAGGTGCTACTATATACTTACATAGAGATAGGAAGAACATGGCTGCTTTCCAAGGAGTCGGGTATACTTCAGCATCAGTGGCGAGCCCGTAGAACGAGAATGATGCACAGTTGTTGTTATCATTTCTCATGCGGATACATCTGTAAAACATATAAAATAAGTAATCAAAAATGCTAGTTAACAAATCCAGCCTAAGTTTAATAATTTATTCATGGCTATCTCACTGGTAGTTTTAAAGTAAGTAGGAGACATTAGCTAAGAAAAGAAGATAGTATCCATCACGCCTGTATTCCCGAAGGGTTAGGCAGAGGTGTACCAATGTACACCCACAGTTCGCCAGTATATTTAGGTCCCATGTAATAGGGGGCGAGCCTATTGCCATTAACCGGGCACAAATCCAAACTCCGAGCTGCTACTGAGAATTTCATAGAAAAACCCAATAACACTTTTTGCTCAACCTGGGTTCCCGGGACCCCTTGCACAGCAGTCGCACTTGCGACCACGAGACCAACGGGGCAGTTAGAAGATAGAAGAAGATAGTACTTTGCAAGAAAACCAAATGAAAAGTCTTCATTGCGGACGAAATTGAAAGCAAACCTTATTTATGTGAAGCTGTGCACGTCCACAGATATACACTGAATCCAGATACAAATGTCACGGGACTGAAAACAGTCCCGGATTGCAATCATAGTACAGACCCATGTTAGCAGTATTGAGTTCATGATGAAGATCAGGTGTAAGTTGGCAATTAAAAATTTAAGAATAAGTTTAGTTATATGCCTATAATAGCTTGCCTTTTTTTAACTATGTTGGGGTCAGCCACTATCAATGGGGTCGGCTTCCAGTCTAACTGAATGCAGCTGAATACTAGTATTTTATATGGAACAACTGCTAATCTGACCTCTGCAACTCTAGTTACTAGTTGAAGAATAAGTTTAATACTATAAGAATACTTTTAATTAACTTGTTGAACTTTATTCCACTATAAATACAAAAAACTGTAAGTTGTTTGAAAGCAGCTTTGAAATTTAAATGTTTACTTCTGGTAAAAAAAACATATTTTTCAAGTTTCTACTTACCTATTGTAAATACCGACACTTGGAACATAAAAACTGGTGATATTGTTCTCGTTAAGCACCACAGGCTGCCCCATGAGCCATTTTGGAGTCATAATACCAGTTAAAATTAACATAAAAGCTACCAAACTTAGTAAAAGCCATGCTAAACTGCGACCGGTAACTATCACATAACACATTATTGAAACTTTGTGCTTTCTCTATGTGCAGCCTCCAAAATGTTTTGTGTTATAATACTAAACAGTTTGAGAAAAATAAAATAAAATCACCGCTTGACAGAGAACTTAGAACTTAACAGAATGAAGTCGATTTGACAGTGATGTGTGTTTGAGTGATGCCAACTCGTACAGGCTGTTTCCCCTAGAAGCTGCTTCAAATCTCCCTAGATCCCCCTAGCAATCGTAGCTATTAACGCCATTTATGCGACTATTATTAGACAATTAGCAGCCCTAGCTATTAGCGCCATTTGTGTTGCTAGTACTAGACATGAAGTATGGCATGGCTATTAAACATTTTGAAATGCAATTGATTTTATTTGCGCATATAGAAAAGATGGGTTTACAAATTATTATGTTTAGTGTCATTTTACTTTGTTTTTTCCTTTTTAACTGAATATATGGATTTTAATAACTATATGCCTCCAAACAAATCTTAAATAATTTACTTGCTAGAATCCCCCTGAAAGACGTCTTTTATATTTTGGTTCTCCCTAAATTTGGGGAAAAACCTTTAAGTTGGCATCACTGTTTGACAATCACAAGT